>OZ007595.1:224367117-227189617 GCA_963931845.1 Maratus michaelseni
TTTATTACGTGGTGTGTATAAATTCTATAGATCATATACAGGGAAGCACAAAAGTTCGCGAACACATTGCCGTTTATTGACAGAAACTCCAGAAGGAAAATTTTAAACTATGCTAAGCGTTTCTTAACTGAACTAAAATTTAGCATCCTATGTAGTATGTATACAAATCTATAGATCCTATACAGGACTGAATAAAAGTATTCGATATTTTTCCGAATATTGTATATGTTAAAAATTCCTGAAATTATGTTTTTAAATATGTTGTGCGTTTTCCAAATTGTTTACTTAGATGTTATCTTTCAGCTTATTAAACGGTATGATTTGTAAAATTATTTTGGAAGCGTTGGAAAGTGTTACATAATCTATGCTTGATGCATGATTTTTCGTTCTTGTTTATTACTCTCAGCGGTGGCTCTGCAGTCCTGAACTCCCGTATAAGATAAGTTTAAAATGTATGAACGTTAAAAGGAAAACAGAATTACAAATTGTACAGTTGGAGGATGATTCGGGCTATAGAGCACTTCAGATGAAATATTCTTTGTTCTTTCTTTCTTTTACAATCACACGTGGAGTCGTATCCCGTTCCGGACATAATTATTTACTACTTAACAAGAGGTAAGCACATAAGTATAATTTTCGGTGTCATGATAAGAATAATCTTGTTTTATTATTTTTTTTCTAGCTTCCAACCTCCGAGACGTTCTAATTCTTAAAGCTGATAGACGAAACCCATTTCTGATTAACCGCTTGGAGCGTTCGGTGTTTTTTTTTTTTTTTTTTTTTTTTTTTTAATCTGGATTTAAAAACAAGAACGAAAAATCATACGCCAAGCATAGATTATGTAACACTTTCCAACGCTTCAAAAATAATTTTACAAATCATTACCGTTTAATAAGTAGAAAGATAACATCTAAATAAACAATTTGGAAAACGCAAAACATATTTAAAAACGTAATTTCAGGAATTTCCAACATATAAAATATTTGGAAAAATATCCCAATACTTTTATTCAGCCCTGTATATGATCTATAGGTTTGATTCTATATACTACATATGATGCTAAATTTTAGTTTAGTTAGGAAACGCGTAGCACAGCTTAAAATTCTCGTTCTGGAGTTTCTGTCAATAAATGAAAATGTGTTCACGAACTTTTGTTCTGCCCTGTATATGAAATACAGAATTTATACACACCAAGTAATAGACAAAAAGTGAGTTAAATTTAAAATCGCGTTCAGCAACTTTAAACGCACTTCCGGGAATTATTGTTAACAGACAGTAGAGAATTATTTTGTGTTTCCCTGTAAATGAACGATGACTGCTATACACACAATATTCTGTAGTAAACCTCTTCTAGTACATCTTAGTGATATATATAAATTTCAATGTGCTTAAAATAGTGAAACACTATTTAATTAAACCGCAAACGATTTTTCTCCATAGACGTAATGTAACGGAATTCTTTTTACTGTCCCTGTAAATTAACTATAAGTGCTATGCACACCCTATTCCATATTAAGCTTTTTGTAATGCACCTTCATGATATATATCAATTACAATGTATTTGAAATTGTGTAACATCATTAAAATAAACCGCAAATGATTTTCCCCATAGACCGTAATGTAACGGAAACCTTTTGAGTGTCCCTGAAAAAAACTATAAGTGCAACACATTTCAGTTGAAATAGGAAACATGCTATGGATAACGACAATAACATATAAAAATTGCAGAGCAATCCGAGTATATTTACGGTAGTAAGGGCACGGACAGACTGCAGACTGCCATACCGCAGGCAAACCGAAGTCATAAACACTTATCAAATAGGTTGGAACGTGTTAAAAAAGATGCATTTGAAAACATTCAGCATTTTGAAAAAGACTCATTTTATAATGGGAAATGATTCTAGATAATTTCTGCGTATTTTCATAATCCTATTAATTTAAACAGAGAAAAATCTACTTTCTAACACTATATTTTAAACATTTATAAAGAATATAGGTGATATAAAGCAGTGTTTTCAAACCATTTTTCATATTTTAAAATATGCTTTAAAATGTGAAATAGTTGTAAACTTACTTTAACCCCCCCCCCCCCCCCAAAAAAAAAAAAAAGATCTATCGTAAACTTAATTTTGAAACGTATACATTGCAAAGTAAATAATTACTACATAATGATTGTGTCGTGTGTCCGGGATGGACGAATGGTTAAGGCACTAGGCCGTTATGTCCTTAATGGATGGCATTGACCTGAGAATTATATAGAGTTTCATGTGTTGTGTTTATCCCTCAGAGGAAAGTCGTCATTCGCTGATTCATCTTCATAATAAATCTAGTCTTAAGTTGCTCAAGAACCTTAAACCAGTGTCTCAATTTCGCTACCAAACCAGAGATCCATCGCTCCGGTCAGTGCCACCAATTGACGTGAACGCATAGGTCTCTTCAGACGATTGAGTGTTTTCGAATCCCTCTTCCGGGCTATTATTATTATTCCCTAGTCTTAAGTTGCTCAAGAACCTTAAACCAGTGTTTCAATTTCGTTACCAAACCAGAGATCCATCGCTCTGTTCAGTGCCACCAATTGACGTGAACGCATAGGTCTCTTCAGACGATTGAGTGTTTTCGAATCCCTCTTCCGGGCTATTATTATTATTCCCTAGTCTTAAGTTGCTCAAGAACCTTAAACCAGTGTTTCAATTTCGTTACCAAACCAGAGATCCATCGCTCTGTTCAGTGCTACCAATTGATGTGAACGCATAGGTCTCTTCAGACGATTGAGTGTTGTCGAATCCCTCTTCCGAGCTATTATTATTATTCCCTAGTCTTAAGTTGCTCAAGAACCTTAAACCAGTGTTTCAATTTCGTTACCAAACCAGAGATCCATCGCTCTGGTCAGTGCCACCAATTGACGTGAACGTATAGGTCTCTTCAGACGATGGAGGGTTCGAATCCCTGTTCCGGGCTTTGTGATTTAAAAGAGTAAAAAAACACGTTTTACTTTTCTAGGAAATTACATTACAATATTTATAATGATAATAGTTTTAATTTAAAGTATTAGTAATAATTCTAGTATTTAACAAATGCATTTCAAACATTCAACATTTTAAATTAGTAATTTTATAATTAATAAAGGGTTCTAGATAATGAACACTTGAATTTCTTCAGATGATTGAGGTCCGAATTCCTCTTCCGGGCATCTATTTTACTTTATGATTTAAAAGATAAAAAAAAAACACGTTTTTCTATTCTAGGAAATTACATTATAATATTTATAGTGATAATAGTTTTAATTTAAAGTACTAGGAAAATTTTAGTATTTAAAAATTGAAGTATTTAAAACATTTGAAACATTCAGCATTTTAAATGAGCAATTTTAAAATCGTAAAGGGTTCTAGATAAGTTATGCGTATCTTCGTAATAACATTAATTTAAACAGTAAAAATTCCCTTTTTAACACTATTTTTGAAACATTTAGTTAATAGAAAAAGTAACTTAAATAAGAAAAATCTGTGCCGTAAAGCTTATTTATTTTGAAACATATAGATTGCAAATAATTTCTTTAGAATCGTTGATTTGTGTGTCTGGGATGGCCGAATGGTTAAGGTACCAGGTCACACATGAATCTCTCCAGACAATTTGGGTTCAAATACATTTCCCCGGCCATGTATTATTCTTTATGATTTAAAAGAATAAAAAAGAATACTTTTTTTTTTTTCTAGGAAAATCCAAGTAATATTATTTATAGTTCTAATGGTTTAATTTTAAAATCTAGCAATAATTTGAGCATTTAAAATAAATATGCATTTAAACATATTTTATATTTTGAAAAATCATAGTTTAAAATGGAAATACTTCTAGACTATGTTTCCGTATCGTCATAATAATTAAACTTAATTTAAATAGAAAAAAAAAATCTGCCTTTTGAAAGTAATTTTCATTCATTTCTAAGAAATAACCGTACGGGTGACGTTAAAACCGTGTATTAATACCATTTTTCACATTGTGAAATGCGCCTTAAAATGTGAAATGTATGTATGATATTCCTGCAAATAAAAACTAACTTGAAGAAAAATCGCTATCTTTTTAAGCTTATTTTGAAATAATGCTTTACAGATAAAGATAATTATTTTGAATATCCCCCGTGTCCGAATGGTGTTAATATCCTTAGTGGATTGCAATAATTCACGATTTACTGTGCCTGTCATAATCTCTTATGGCGTTGTTTTATACGGCCGATTATCTACTCGGGCGATATAGGCAGGGAGAATGCTCTTCGTGGGGGGTCTTTCTAAGGGAATCTAACCCGTATTTACGCAAGGTTACCCAAGGTACGAAGAAAACCACCAAAAACTCCGAATGATTAGGAGAACGGGCGCCATCATTTCTTATATCATCCTCGAAATAAAGCTATTCTCTAACAAGGAAAGGTTCCAAGGTCGGATTCACAAAATGCGGTGAACCTTTGTGTATCGATAGAGTATAGTTAATATATAAATATATAAAAGCCACAAAGTGAGAAAAAGGTCTCAAAGTTTACATCACAGTTTATAATCAGATAAATTTCTACCTTTTGTCGAGCATGGCCGCATCTAGGTTGACCGCGCACTGGTTTCAAGATTTTTCTGTTTGTGTTCGAGTGTCAGCTAAGACTTGTTTTTCGCAGCGGAAACATTTATCAATTACTTTCGAACCACAAATGGAAAAACAAAATATGTATAATCATTAAAATTTACGAAAAATATAAATTAAATATACGTTTTGTAGCATATAAGTGCAGTTTTAACTATACAATTTTTTATGTTTATATGTATAATAAAAAAATACGAAAAATACCGAACGAAGAAACGAATCGAAGTTCTATTATATACGTTGCCGGTTTGTCGTTTGGCATGCTATAGAATACCAATAGGAAATGTGTGAAATGTGAATCGTTTGATACGCTGCCGGCCATTTTTCGACATTCTATAAAATGCCGGCCATTTTTCGACATTCTTTAAAATGCCGGCTTTCATACACTACCGTCAGCATGTAGATCAAGTTTCGTGCAAATTGGTCAAAAAATGTAGAATTGTATAAGAAACATGTACCCACACACTGATTTACATATATATATATATAGATTCCCCCCCCCCTTTTTTTTAAATTTATATCAAGTTAGTTTTATTTTTTAATAAAAGTGATAATTTGAAACTTTTTTTGGTAACTAACAACGATTTTGAAAAGTTGTATATATATTTTGATCGATATATTAAATCAATTTTATGGGGGAAAAATATACCACTAAATGGCAATACTCAGCTAATGGACTGTCGTTGTAAACATCACTTAAACCAAAGACATAGTTAAAAATTCACGATATTAAATTTATATTCATTTATCTTGCATATTTCAGTTATTTCTATTATACATCACTTGGCACTTTCTTATAAAACACTTGAAAGATATTTAGATTTATTAAATGTAACTGCAAATCTGGGTAAAATAATTACAGAAATACTATCGTATTATGTACAGAAATACTACCGAAACAGTGTACAGCTCTGATAATATTGTATATTCAAAACAACGAATACCAGATTAATGTTATACGAGCAGGGAAGACCGAGCTATGCTCGGTCAAAATTAGCTTTGAGTTCAAATATCATGACCCATGACCAAAATGACCCACTAATCAAATTTTCTCGAACATATGACCAAGCCCAATTGTCTTCTCGTCTCTAGCCTCTTCTCGTTCCCTAAAACTGTAGGATACTAAATTTAGTTGAAATCCTCTGAGCCGTTTTGAAGATAAAATAGCTTGACCCATAATGACCCATGACCAAAATGACACACTAATCAAATTTTCTCGAACATGTGACCTGACCCAACAGTCTTCTGGTGCCCGAAAACCATAGGATGCAAAATTTATTCTAAATAGTCTGAGACTTTTTTAGATAAAATTAGCTTGACCAATGGCTTAACCCATGACCAAAATGACCCACTAATCGAATTTTCTCGCACATGTGACCTAGCCCAATGATTTTCTTTTGCCCGAAGCTCGTAGTATACAAAATTTAATCAAAATTGTTAAATCCGTTTTTTAGATAACCCACTAATCGACCAATTAGCTTAACCCATGACCATAATGACCCACTAATCGAATTTTCTTGGACATGTGACATAGCCCAATGATTTTCTCTTACCCGAAGCTCGTAGGATACAAAATTTAATCAAAATTGTTAAATCCGTTTTTTTAGATAACCCACTAATCGACCAATTAGCTTAACCCATGACCAAATTGACCCACTAATCGAATATTCTCGGACATGTGACCTAGCAAAATGATTTTCTCTTGCCCGAAGCTCGTAGGATACAAAATTTAATCAAAATTGTTAAATACGTTTTTTAGATAAAATTAACTTGATCCTGACCCATGGTGACCCAAAATGACCCACTAATTAAATTTTCTCGAACATGTGACCTAGTCCAATGGTTTTCTGGCGCCCCAAAACGCAAGGATACAAAATTTCGTCAAAAAAGTTAGAGCCGTTTTTAAGATAAAATTTGCATTCACCCCCCCCCCCCACACACAAGATTTGCTCGTATTAGAATATATGATGATATATACAGGTGTGTCCCAAAAGTTCTTGACACATTTTAAAATTTAATAAAAGATCAATCAATTGGCCGAAAATGGTTCTTATGATCTGAAATTTTGTTTAAGCCAATAAAAAAAAATAAGTTCCAAAATTTTCTCATAGTTGGCACTGCTTCTGAAAATTTATCGAATAGGTAGAGTGTCTTTATATATAACAATGGCGAAAGACGCGTAATACGTTTGCACAGTTTTTGTCTAAACTATAGCAACCCCCATTCCAGAACTTAAAAATACTCGCCGTCCTGAGTTCGATTAGACGAGTGAGGATGGATCGACGAGTATTGTTAACTTCTGGAATAAGAAACATTAGCATAGAATTTTTTTTTCTATTTTTTTGTTATTTGCTTAAACAAAATTTCAGATCATAAGAAGCATTTTCGCCCAAACCGCACTCTCCTACGTCAATTGCTTGATCTTTTATTGAATTTTAAAATATGTCAAGAACTTTTGGGAGACCCTGTATATCTATATATTTTAACAATTGTTTGAAAAAGATATATTTTAAGTGAAAATCGCTTAGGTTAAAATAAAGAAGCATTAACAACTTTTGGTATTTTTAATAATGGTTTGTCACAAAAATTTGAGAAGTCCATATAACAAAATAATATACACATAATTTTCGTATCTGCACAATTATTATGATTTCTCTAAAATCCTTTCCACCTAATCTCCTTTCCCAATTCCTCCAATCATCTCTTGCCTCCTTTGCTCTAATTTTTCCTTTTCTCCCCCTTGCTGAAATGTTCCATGATATAAACTATTTTTTATTTGGGATTTCCGTGCTTGAATTTTTCATCCAATAGGATAGTTTTATAACGAGCACCATCGGGTGTTTATATTCTTTTTTCATATTCATTATTTAAAATATATTTAAGTGCATATTGATTTAATTAATTGCTTGGAATGGTCTTTGTATAACTAGCATTATTTTGTAGGTTATTTATAGGTCACTTTTTTTTAATTATTCGTCTAAACTATTGTCTCATCAAAATTACCCTGCTCACTTTGTTTCGCATCACCATAAGGTGGGCATTTTTTCCACAGGGAAGATGCTCGTTTCTCCCTTCAACCAATCAGCTTCATTCCAAATGATAATGAATTTTGAGCGATGAATGAAGGATCTTTCTCTCTCTCCAACTCCCCACGTGTCCTTCTCCCTCTCTTTCCTTCACCCTTTCCTCCTATTCTCCTTTCTCCACTTCTCCAACCATCTCTTGCCTCCTTTGCTCCCCTTTCTCCTTTTTCCTTTTCTCCCCCATCACCTCTTCTTTCACTCCTGTTCCCTCACCCCCACTCTTTCCCCTCACCTCTTCTTCTTCCCACTGTTCATCTACCATCCATCATCACACCTTCTCTTTCTTAAGGACTTAATTACTAAACTTAACTACTAGAACTTAACTACTTAATTACTAAATACTTAACTACTTAAAAAAAAAAGGGAAGGAATGAGAAAGAGAGAACGGTGGTCAGACAAACAGTAGAAGGACGATGGGAGAGAGAGGAGGTAAGGGGAAGGAGAGAACTGAGGGAATGGGAGTGGAAGAGGAGAGGACAAGGTGAGAGAAGGAAGAAGGGGAGAGAAGGGCGAAGTGGGCAGGAAGGGACAGAAAGGTGAGAGAAGGGAGATCAGTGAGAAAGGGTGGAAGAGGGAGAAAGAGAGAGACAAGAAGAGAACTGGAGAAAGAGAAGGATACTTCAAACATAACTCTAAAAGAATCATTTATATCATCCGCTGATTGACTGAAGAGAAAACAGGTTTGTAAAATCGTTTGATGGGGTTCATATTTTTATAGATTTTTTTTTAATTATTGAAATCAATACTATGTCATTTATTTCTCAGACATTAAATAAGGACTTAAAATATAAAAAAAAGCATAAATATAAAAGGAAATAAATGAAATTATTGAGAGTAAAAATTAAATTTGCATTAATAAAAATTTACGTGTTTCATTAAATTATTTAAATATTTTTATCCGTGCCTATTACTTCAACAACCCGACGAATGCTCGTTAAAAACTACTTGCCTATTTTAAAGCTTTCTTCTTTCTTTGAATGCTTGAAGTAGGAATTGAGAGTCCAGATGACCACTCTTTGCATTGCCTTCCTCAATGATGAAAATCTTTTTGTTTTAGGTTTATTATCACCAAATGAATCCTTCATGGCAATTTTTTCACCATCATTTATGACAGTTGATTTAACGCTATTTATGGTAATATTTTCATCAAAATTCTTGTTTTCGGAATCAGCAAATTTTTCATTCTTTTCTCTAACTTCAAAAATAGACTGAAATTTGGGATGTGTATAGATCACTTTGCATCCCGGATCTCTTTCATCAAGAATTTCAAATTCTTCATCAGAGGAATCACTGTCATCTTCTTCTATTTTATTTGCGAAAGATGCCGACATTTTTGTGATTATTTTTTATTATAATCTAAACAGGTATTTTTTTCCAACCAACATATAACACTATTTTTTTGAGAATGGTGAAAAGGAATTGTTGGAATTAGCCTTGTTAATTTAAATACATTGTTGTAATCTGTTTTATAATTACTTGCTAAGCAAAAATATTTTTTTCAATAATGAGTCATTTTGGTAACAACAATGTAACCTGTAATTTTAAACTGTTTTGTAACAACAATTAAATATTATTACATAATAAAAAGTATGTTGGAGTTTACAAACTTTGCAAATTATGAGACTCATAAAATATATATAAAAACATAGTTTAAAAAAATAATAATAAACACTCTTTTATAGAAATTCAATGTTTTGAACAAGAATTGTAGTCATAAAATTAGGCGTGATTTTCTAATCACGCCTAATTTCTTGACTGCAATTCATATTTTTTTCACCCAAAATGTCCGTTACAATAAATTCATTTAGCATGTTCGATAAGTTTTTATGAAAATGATATACTAATGATCAGCTAAATACAGAGAATTATTATTTTGCACAAATACATTTATTTAGAGGCATATAAAACGCATAAAATATACGGCAATAAGCTAAAACTTATTTAACAGGCATTCTAGAATGAAAACCAATATGATTTTCTTTTAAATGCTGTATATATAATTGAAACAATAAATTTTAGAAAAATAAAAGTTGCTTTTCAAAAAATATGCATAAACTAATTAACCGAGTGTCACTGGCGCATATGTTCATGACGAAATTTTGATGATTATGTTAACAACTCACTCAGTATTCAAAATTATATAAAATATTTTTTTCTGTAACTGGAAGTTATAGTGTTATACCTTTATCATTTGCTTACCACAAAAATAAATTAGCAGAAGAAACGTTAAAAATGTATTACCTGTAGTTAATGTTGCGTTTGGTGTCTAAATCCCATTTTTCAATAGCATTGACGATCTTTGTTAAAACATCTTTCCTCTTAACAGAAACTATATGATGTCTAGCCCAAGCTTCTTCTCCATCTGAAGCGATATGCGAGAGAATTCCAGCCGCGTTATAACTAACTTCAATACCAGTAGATGGAAAGTGGGGGTTCAACGGCCACAGGAGCAATCGTGCAATGTAGAGCCCAACATCAGATGTAGAGCGGACTCCTACGTCATAGTATCTTTACAAGGTTCTGATCACTTTTTATCACTAGTTTTATTTTTCCAATGCTATGTTTGATATTATCCTGGCAAAGCGGATTTATTTATCTCTCTCTATATACATGTATGTCTGATATTATCCTAGCAAAGCAGATTTATTTATCTCTCTCTATATATTCGTGTATGTCTGGTACTATCCTGGCAAAGCAGATTTATTTATCTCTCTCTATATATTCGTGTATGTCTGATACTATGATGGCAAAGCGATTATATGTGTGTGTGTGGGTAAAATATATATCCATATCATTCATAAACTGGAAAAAAATATTAAAATCATTTTTAAAAAGAATGCATAATTTAAAAAAAAAAAAAAAAAAAAAAAAAAAAAAAACTTTAGAAAATTACAAAGTATTAAAAAAAAAATTTAGAAAATTAAAAAATAGTAAAAAAAAAAGTTTAAAAACTTTATATGGTGATGAAAATACGTATGTTTGTATATGTGGTGATTATACGTACGGGTAGAATAGCTTTCAATAAAGTTCACATACATAGCATTCTACGAGAAATGTTTGTGTAGAAGTTTTTAATAAGTACACATATTTAAAATTAACATTTTTTATTAAAACAAAAAATACAGAAAGTTTTATTTACAGTTGAGTATTTACATCTCGATTTTGCATTAACAATACAAATCAGCATTTTCTTCTTTATTACAATCTTCATTAATGTCACAATGTCCATACGCTAAGCTGGATATCCCATCATCTAACAAGTAGCTCTTATCGTCAAAAGGACTTAGACTAATCTTATTCTGAGTTAGTGTGTATAGACGATGGTTATCTTGGGCGATCCTCGTCTGCTTCTCCATACTTGTTTTTTGCTGTTGTAGACACTCCAAATAGTCTTCATGCTTTATTTTCTGACGAACAATCTGTGTTGACACACCTTTTGCCCGCTTCTTTACTTCTTTCATGGATTTTAATGAATACATTTTAGCCCTGAGGCCAACAAATTCAAGGGCTAATTCGCCATTTAGCTCGTCCTTAAACTTACCAATCACCTTTTTGTTATCATCAGAGAATAAATTATGAGATTTTGAATAGTCGGAGAAGTCAAACAAATCACGATGTTGCTTCATGTCATCAAAAATATTGTTTGTTTTTATATGATAAGCTAAGGAGTCTGTGTCAGTAAAAAGAAGTGTCGCTCGATTTTTGTATATGCTTTTTATATACCCATAATGAAATTGAAACATTAATAATTTAGAAAGCTCTAAAATTGTGAATCCGACATAAATAGGTCGATTCATTAAGATACTAGTATTAAGCCGTTCTACAGCAGCCAAGCCTTCATCATAGGTTTTAAAGGATTTAAATGAGGGTGATGCCACTAGTTTTTTAGCTCTTTTTTCATCATTACACAATACAATATTTCGCCTTTTTCGAAGATTTTCCATGGTTTTACCAAAAACAGAATTATTTAACAATTTTAAAAAAATCCTTTTCAAAAGAAGATGTTGCTTCTTTCCTTTTTTGAGTATTAAAATTAATATATTTCTCAAGCCAAGCTGCTTGTTTAAATTTTATGGCTTTATGTACAGCAGTAATTTTTAGTCCAAGCTGCAAATAATATTTTAAGTTGCGATAATGGGTTATATAATTCCTTTTATTATTCAAATTGGATATAAGTTTAGGGGTTCCTATGAATTTTCTATTATTATTCACCAAGTTTCGTGCATAGGGAGATAGCATTTGTTCCTCCACAGTTACTCTCTCAGGGGCGACAGGGTATTCATTGTGCAAAGGATGTAAATGTTTTGGATAATCGAGGTCCACCTCAAAGAGATACCCAATTTCAGAACTATCAGGTAGAGACAAAATCCAATCTTCTGTGATATGACTAGTTTCACACCATTCAAATCCGCCATAGGGTAAAAATTGGCTCATAGCCCACCCATATAAGTTATTAGCATCCCAGTACATGATGTAGCTGGGTGCCTCATTTTCTCTATAATCAGGAGTACCGGGTATGTTTGCCTTAGCATATCTTCGGCTTATCATACTGACGCCTCCACGTATTCCATTTTCAACCATGAGCAACATGTTTATATCAGTAAGTAACTCTAAAGGTGTTTCAGACATCTTCAAACTCGCCTGCCATGCGAGCGAAGGTGCAGTGAACAGGTGAGCAGGATCAATTTCATAATACTGCTGACATAATTTCCTAAAGTTTTGAAACACGTCAGCAAGTAGTAGAACATCTGTCTTCACATACAGATTGTGATAATCCCCCAAAGTTTTAAGACTGAAGGTGTTCCACACATTCTGGGCATGCTGATAATCCTCATCTTGAATATCTTCATTGGTCAGGCTATTAAAAAATGCTGAAGGTAGGGGGAGCTGCTTCTCTTCAAATTTTTCAAAAGACGTAAAATAATCATAGGGGTAAACCCCTTTATGTGTCAGTAAAGATAAATTATTATTTTGTGGGAAATTTTCTCTAAGTATGGTGAATTGATCATCTCGAAGATTTTTAACAAGTTTTTCTAATGACGTAGGCAAAAATTGGAAAGAATCTATAAACACCATCTGAATAGAAGATGTAGGCTTTTTGATTTTAAATGTGATATAGTTTTCCATAGAAGTAGCAATAACATCAATTTCAATATCTTTAAATTTTCCTAACTTCGTCATAAGGTGGTGTGCATCATAGTTTTTTAAGTTATGGAAAATAACAGGAATTGTCTTTGATTGTCTGAAATTGAGGTTGCAATATGGGTGTGCAGCTCCTCTATACACACCTGACAGGTGATCATGGTCACGTGTACGTTTCTCATATAAAGCTTTTTTACAAATATGGCAAAACTCTGCTTCTCGAAATGCCTTTTCTTCCTGGGGAGAAAGCTTCATAGGTTTCACATCTAATAACTTTTGTCCCAATATTTCCTTCTCTTGCATCATTTGGTTTAAAAAATGCTCAACACAGTTTCTACCACGATATACCTGTGCTTTCTTCACACATGTTCCATCGGATCCGACAACCACATAAGCATACCCACACGGTAAGTGATAGGTTGTTTTCTCAGTATAGGATGTTTTAGAAGAGGGTGAGGCTAATGAAATGGGTATAAGTAGACTCTCGAAATCCGCATAAATCGTATAGGCCACAGGATGTTGTAGATGAATACCTGAAAACTTTAATATATTATCATTTTCACTAGGCATCTTTATAGCTTGTGCTGCATGGCGAGAACAATATTCGCTATGCTTATCCAACAGGTCTTGTCTTGAAAATCGATGTAAACATCGATAACAATAATAACCAGCGGCTCTATGCTTGGTAAGATCACTCAAAAGTCTTGAAAAACTTCTTATCAAACAATAGTGCTGCTTTTCTCCATTTTCGACTAGTAACAAATTAATCACATCATGATCCTTCTTTTCAGATATATACAGAGGACAAACTTCATCCTCTTCATACCCAAACACATTAACCCGTAAATTGTTGAGTTGTTCAATAACAGGTATCTTCTGAAGGGGTACAGGACATTCTACACTGCCTAATTTAATATCATGTTCATAAGGTCGATAATGTGAAACACGTTCAGGCTTTTTTGTATAATCTAAGTTCAGTTTAAAAGCCAAAAGGCACCACACCAAACACTTGTTGTCTTCATTTTTTATATTCAGCACGGCTTTTTTATCATCCAGTTTTTTAGGCAGAGGAATGTAGGAACTCGCAGCAAGGGGATGATATTTAGCAATCTTGAGCTCCAAATGATGAATTTTTCTAAGTTTCCACCCAGAACCTCGTTGTACAAATTCTTCAAAGGACTTAGTTATCTTTGAAAATCCTTCTTCAATATGTTGTGAGATAGTATCTTCGGTGAGCTCGGTGAAGCATGAGCATCGAAAAAAAGATTCAATTTCTTGCATCTCCTCATTATTTGTCATACGTTCAAGTGATATTTTTTCTATCATATACCATTTAATGGCACCCTTTTCTTGAAATTCACTTACTAGGCGTTCATGTATCTCAGATTGTAAGTGTGTATGAAATACCTCTAAATCACTTTCTTCATGTTCATCAGGATACAAAATTACTGTTTTAAATACATTAAGCACATCAGACTGCTTCGGTTTTCTAGACTTTACATTAGATAAAGCTATTTTCCGTTTCACACTCACAAGAGGTAGACGAGAGTGCTGGGTGCGTACATGCTGTCTCAATTCGAATTTCCGTCCAAATACCTTATCACAATCACGGCAAGGGAATGTGGACTTCTGATGTGACTTGAGATGATACTTCAAATTATCCTTCCGTGTGAAAACTTGATCACATTCATCACACTTTAATGTAGACTGTCCGCTAGCATTATGGATTTTCATGTGTCTTACTAACTCCGAATTCCTTACAAAAGACTTCAGACACATATCACAGTTATGCTGTCTCTCTTTCGAATGTATCTTCATATGCTGATTTAGGTTGGAAGTAGATGAAAAACCCTTGCTACAGATAGGGCAAGCATTATTCTTCTTCTCAGCATTCGTAAGGGTCACAGTCTTTAGGGAAACATCTTCTTCAGGTGACATCTCGACATCCATGAGACTAGGGGATATAGTGTCCTTCTCTGTTAAAACTTGAGAATCCTCATAGAGTTCAATACTATTATGCATCTTCATGTGTCTAATCAAGCTTGATTTCTGTCCAAAGGCTTTCTGACACACGTCACAGATATACAACTTCTCATTTAAATGAGACTTTACATGTCGCCTCAAATTAAAAGGAGTTGAGAATGTCTTCGCACAAGTCAGACACTGGTACATCTTCTTCACAGGCGCAGAATTTCTCAAAGGCATAACTCCATCACTAGGCATAACGCTATCCATAATATATCAGCAAAAAAACTTTTAAAACCAAAACACAATCTTCACAAATAAATGATCCACTTAGGTAAAGATAGGGATCAGGAGCGGTTTAAGACACGTCCGTTCACTAAAAAGCAAATCAACAAATGACACGAATCACACTTCTCGCCCGCTATTTATACCCCAGACCCCTCACGACCACCCACGTTGATCATCATCAGGCGACAAAATATTCCACTTGGTGAGAAAGCATACAATTAAAATCGCCAAATCAAGACAAAATAATTCATACGGCAAAAAAACGAAAGATTCAAATTGCCAAATTATAAGCCTATTTTTTCCGACGACTGTCTCTTAAAATATCTAGCTAAAGACTTATAATTCTATTCATTCATTCATTAAATCCTGTATACAAATGTTTACTTCATATGAAACTGCATTTATTAAAAAGGTTTTTCTAAAGATTAAATAAGATCGTTTGTTATATCAGAAAAAATATATATACGAAGTTTAAAATGCTTCAAAATTTTTATATTATTAAATCCCGAACGATTAAAAAATATGTATATTATCAAACTCTTCTAATGAATTTATCTGTTATAGGGAGACTCGCAATATGAATCAGTCTTTCCCCACTACTCATGTCTAAAACTACATCTATGAAACCCTCACTAGATGCCTAAACTATAAGATCTCAAATCAAACCCCACCTAAGTAAATAATGAAAACATTTTCCAAAATACTTCAAAAACATCTCATAGATGGCGCTTTCAATCTTAAACGAAAAAAAAATCTAATTCTCAAAGACAGAGAAAAAATCAGTACAATTAATTTATCCCAATCATTAAAACAAAAAAAAATATATAAACATACTAAATAATCCACCGTTAAAAATACTAACACACGACTGAATCAGTCTTTCCTCACTACTCATGTCTAAAACTATATCTATGAAACACTTACTAGACGCCTATGCTTCCTAAACTAAAAGATCTCAAATCGAACCCAGCCTAAACAAATAAAAAAACATTTTTCCAAAATACTTCAAAAACATCTCATAGATGGCGCTACTAAAGAGAAAAAAAACGAAACTAATTTAAAACACTTTAAAAAATAAATTCTAAACTTATTTCACGCCATCTAAACTAAAAGATCAAAAATCGAACCAAGCCTAAACAAATAATGACAATATTTTCCAAAATACTTCAAAAACATCTCATAGATGGCGCTACTAAAGAAAAAAAAGTCGAAACTAATTTAAAATACTTTAAAAAATAAATTCTAAACTTTTTTCACACCATCACAAAGTAGAGAAGAAACAACGTTCCGGCCTCAGGAGGAGCTTGGAGCCGGAGGAGGGAGGAGGGCTCCTCCTCCCGAAGTGCCCTCCTCCTCCTCCCGAAGTGGCCTCCTCCTCCTGAAGTGCCCACCTCCTCATTTCTTCTCTACTTTGTGATGGTGTGAAAAAAGTTTAGAATTTATTTTTTAAAGTGTTTTAAATTAGTTTCGACTTTTTTTTTCTTTAGTAGCGCCATCTATGAGATGTTTTTGAAGTATTTTGGAAAATATTGTCATTATTTGTTTAGGCTTGGTTCGATTTGAGATCTTTTAGTTTAGATGGCGTGAAATAAGTTTAGAATTTATTTTTTAAAGTGTTTTAAATTAGTTTCGTTTTTTTCTCTTTAGTAGCGCCATCTATGAGATGTTTTTGAAGTATTTTGGAAAAATGTTTTTATTATTTGTTTAGGCTGGGTTCGATTTGAGATCTTTTAGTTTAGGAAGCATAGGCGTCTAGTGAGTGTTTCATAGATATAGTTTTAGACATGAGTAGTGAGGAAAGACTGGTTCAGTCGTGTGTTAGTATTTTTAACGGTGGATTATTTAGTATGTTTATAATTTTTTTTTTTTGGTTTTAATATTTCGGATAAATTAATTGTACTGATTTTTTCTCTGTCTTTGAGAATTAGATTTTTTTTTTCGTTTAAGATTGAAAGCGCCATCTATGAGATGTTTTTGAAGTATTTTGGAAAATGTTTTCATTATTTGCTTAGGTGGGGTTTGATTTGAGATCTTATAGTTTAGGCATCTAGTGAGGGTTTCATAGATGTAGTTTTAGACATGAGTAGTGGGGAAAGACTGATTCATATTGCGAGTCTCCCTATAACAGATAAATTCATTAGAAGAGTTTGATAATATACATATTTTTTAATCGTTCGGGATTTAATAATATAAAAATTTTGGAGCATTTTAAACTTCGTATATATATTTTTTCTGATATAACAGACGATCTTATTTAATCTTTAGAAAAACCTTTTTAATAAATGCAGTTTCATATGAAGTAAACATTTGTATACAGGATTTAATGAATGAATGAATAGAATTATAAGTCTTTAGCTAGATATTTTAAGAGACAGTCGTCGGAAAAAATAGGCTTATAATTTGGCAATTTGAATCTTTCGTTTTTTTGCCGTATGAATTATTTTGTCTTGATTTGGCGATTTTAATTTTATGCTTTCTCACCAAGTGGAATATTTTGTCGCCTGATGATGATCAACGTGGGTGGTCGTGAGGGGTCTGGGGTATAAATAGCGGGCGAGAAGTGTGATTCGTGTCATTTGTTGATTTGCTTTTTAGTGAACGGACGTGTCTTAAACCGCTCCTGATCCCTATCTTTACCTAAGTGGATCATTTATTTGTGAAGATTGTGTTTTGGTTTTAAAAGTTTTTTTGCTGATATATTATGGATAGCGTTATGCCTAGTGATGGAGTTATGCCTTTGAGAAATTCTGCGCCTGTGAAGAAGATGTACCAGTGTCTGACTTGTACGAAGACATTCTCAACTCCTTTTAATTTGAGGCGACATGTAAAGTCTCATTTAAATGAAAAGTTGTATATCTGTGACGTGTGTCAGAAAGCCTTTGGACAGAAATCAAGCTTGATTAGACACATGAAGATGCATAATAGTATTGAACTCTATGAGGATTCTCAAGTTTTAACAGAGAAGGACACTATATCCCCTAGTCTCATGGATGTCGAGATGTCACCTGAAGAAGATGTTTCCCTAAAGACTGTGACCCTTACGAATGCTGAGAAGAAGAATAATGCTTGCCCTATCTGTAGCAAGGGTTTTTCATCTACTTCCAACCTAAGTCAGCATATGAAGATACATTCGAAAGAGAGACAGCATAACTGTGATATGTGTCTGAAGTCTTTTGTAAGGAATTCGGAGTTAGTAAGACACATGAAAATCCATAATGCTAGCGGACAGTCTACATTAAAGTGTGATGAATGTGATCAAGTTTTCACACGGAAGGATAATTTGAAGTATCATCTCAAGTCACATCAGAAGTCCACATTCCCTTGCCGTGATTGTGATAAGGTATTTGGACGGAAATTCGAATTGAGACAGCATGTACGCACCCAGCACTCTCGTCTACCTCTTGTGAGTGTGAAACGGAAAATAGCTTTATCTAATGTAAAGTCTAGAAAACCGAAGCAGTCTGATGTGCTTAATGTATTTAAAACAGTAATTTTGTATCCTGATGAACATGAAGAAAGTGATTTAGAGGTATTTCATACACACTTACAATCTGAGATACATGAACGCCTAGTAAGTGAATTTCAAGAAAAGGGTGCCATTAAATGGTATATGATAGAAAAAATATCACTTGAACGTATGACAAATAATGAGGAGATGCAAGAAATTGAATCTTTTTTTCGATGCTCATGCTTCACCGAGCTCACCGAAGATACTATCTCACAACATATTGAAGAAGGATTTTCAAAGATAACTAAGTCCTTTGAAGAATTTGTACAACGAGGTTCTGGGTGGAAACTTAGAAAAATCCATCATTTGGAGCTCAAGATTGCTAAATATCATCCCCTTGCTGCGAGTTCCTACATTCCTCTGCCTAAAAAACTGGATGATAAAAAAGCCGTGCTGAATATAAAAAATGAAGACAACAAGTGTTTGGTGTGGTGCCTTTTGGCTTTTAAACTGAACTTAGATTATACAAAAAAGCCTGAACGTGTTTCACATTATCGACCTTATGAACATGATATTAAATTAGGCAGTGTAGAATGTCCTGTACCCCTTCAGAAGATACCTGTTATTGAACAACTCAACAATTTACGGGTTAATGTGTTTGGGTATGAAGAGGATGAAGTTTGTCCTCTGTATATATCTGAAAAGAAGGATCATGATGTGATTAATTTGTTACTAGTCGACAATGGAGAAAAGCAGCACTATTGTTTGATAAGAAGTTTTTCAAGACTTTTGAGTGATCTTAACAAGCATAGAGCCGCTGGTTATTATTGTTATCGATGTTTACATCGATTTTCAAGACAAGACCTGTTGGATAAGCATAGCGAATATTGTTCTCGCCATGCAGCACAAGCTATAAAGATGCCTAGTGAAAATGATAATATATTAAAGTTTTCAGGTATTCATCTACAACATCCTGTGGCCTATACGATTTATGCGGATTTCGAGAGTCTACTTATACCCATTTCATTAGCCTCACCCTCTTCTAAAACATCCTATACTGAGAAAACAACCTATCACTTACCGTGTGGGTATGCTTATGTGGTTGTCGGATCCGATGGAACATGTGTGAAGAAAGCACAGGTATATCGTGGTAGAAACTGTGTTGAGCATTTTTTAAACCAAATGATGCAAGAGAAGGAAATATTGGGACAAAAGTTATTAGATGTGAAACCTATGAAGCTTTCTCCCCAGGAAGAAAAGGCATTTCGAGAAGCAGAGTTTTGCCATATTTGTAAAAAAGCTTTATATGAGAAACGTACACGTGACCATGTCACCTGTCAGGTGTGTATAGAGGAGCTGCACACCCATATTGCAACCTCAATTTCAGACAATCAAAGACAATTCCTGTTATTTTCCATAACTTAAAAAACTATGATGCACACCACCTTATGACGAAGTTAGGAAAATTTAAAGATATTGAAATTGATGTTATTGCTACTTCTATGGAAAACTATATCACATTTAAAATCAAAAAGCCTACATCTTCTATTCAGATGGTGTTTATAGATTCTTTCCAATTTTTGCCTACGTCATTAGAAAAACTTGTTAAAAATCTTCGAGATGATCAATTCACCATACTTAGAGAAAATTTCCCACAAAATAATAATTTATCTTTACTGACACATAAAGGGGTTTACCCCTATGATTATTTTACGTCTTTTGAAAAATTTGAAGAGAAGCAGCTCCCCCTACCATTTTTTAATAGCCTGACCAATGAAGATATTCAAGATGAGGATTATCAGCATGCCCAGAATGTGTGGAACACCTTCAGACTTAAAACTTTGGGGGATTATCACAATCTGTATGTGAAGACAGATGTTCTACTACTTGCTGACGTGTTTCAAAACTTTAGGAAATTATGTCAGCAGTATTATGAAATTGATCCTGCTCACCTGTTCACTGCACCTTCGCTCGCATGGCAGGCGAGTTTGAAGATGTCTGAAACACCTTTAGAGTTACTTACTGATATAAACATGTTGCTCATGGTTGAAAATGGAATACGTGGAGGCGTCAGTATGATAAGCCGAAGATATGCTAAGGCAAACATACCCGGTACGACTGATTATAGAGAAAATGAGGCACCCAGCTACATCATGTACTGGGATGCTAATAATTTATATGGGTGGGCTATGAGCCAATTTTTACCCTATGGCGGATTTGAATGGTGTGAAACTAGTCATATCACAGAAGATTGGATTTTGTCTCTACCTGATAGTTCTGAAGTTGGGTATCTCTTTGAGGTGGACCTCGATTATCCAAAACATTTACATCCTTTGCACAATGAATACCCTGTCGCCCCTGAGAGAGTAACTGTGGAGGAACAAATGCTGTCTCCCTATGCACGAAACTTGGCGAATAATAATAGAAAATTCATAGGAACCCCTAAACTTATACCCAATTTGAATAATAAAAGGAATTATATAACCCATTATCGCAACTTAAAATATTATTTGCAGCTTGGACTAAAAATTACTGCTGTACATAAAGCCATAAAATTTAAACAAGCAGCTTGGCTTGAGAAATATATTAATTTTAATACTCAAAAAATGAAAGAAGCAACATCTTCTTTTGAAAAGGATTTTTTTAAATTGTTAAATAATTCTCTTTTTGGTAAAACCATGGAAAATCTTCGAAAAAGGCGAAATATTGTATTGTGTAATGATGAAAAAAGAGCTAAAAAACTAGTGGCATCACCCTCATTTAAATCCTTTAAAACCTATGATGAAGGCTTGGCTGCTGTAGAACGGCTTAATACTAGTATCTTAATGAATCGACCTATTTATGTCGGATTCACAATTTTAGAGCTATCTAAATTATTAATGTTTCAATTTCATTATGGGTATATAAAAAGCATATACAAAAATCGAGCGACACTTCTTTTTACTGACACAGACTCCTTAGCTTATCATATAAAAACAAACAATATTTTTGATGACATGAAGCAACATCGTGATTTGTTTGACTTCTCCGACTATTCAAAATCTCATAATTTATTCTCTGATGATAACAAAAAGGTGATTGGTAAGTTTAAGGACGAGCTAAATGGCGAATTAGCCCTTGAATTTGTTGGCCTCAGGGCTAAAATGTATTCATTAAAATCCATGAAAGAAGTAAAGAAGCGGGCAAAAGGTGTGTCAACACAGATTGTTCGTCAGAAGATAAAGCATGAAGACTATTTGGAGTGTCTACAACAGCAAAAAACAAGTATGGAGAAGCAGACGAGGATCGCCCAAGATAATCATCGTCTATACACACTAACTCAGAATAAGATTAGTCTAAGTCCTTTTGACGATAACCGCTACTTGTTAGATGATGGGATATCCAGCTTAGCGTATGGACATTGTGACATTAATGAAGATTGTAATAAAGAAGAAAATGCTGATTTGTATTGTTAATGCAAAATCGAGATGTAAATACTCTACTGTAAATAAAACTTTCTGTATTTTTTGTTTTAATAAAAAATGTTAATTTTAAATATGTGTACTTATTAAAAACTTCTACACAAACATTTCTCGTAGAATGCTATGTATGTGAACTTTATTGAAACCTATTCTACCCATACGTATAATCACCACATATACAAACATACGTATTTTTATCACCATATAAAGTTTTTAAACTTTTTTTTTTACTATTTTTTAATTTTCTAAAGTTTTTTTTTAATACTTTGTAATTTTCTAAAGTTTTTATTTTATTTTTTTTTTTTTTTAATTATGCATTCTTTTTAAAAATGATTTTAATATTTTTTTCCAGTTTATGAATGATATGGATATATATTTTACCCACACACACACATATAATCGCTTTGCCATCATAGTATCAGACATACACGAATATATAGAGAGAGATAAATAAATCTGCTTTGCCAGGATAGTACCAGACATACACGAATATATAGAGAGAGATAAATAAATCTGCTTTGCTAGGATAATATCAGACATACATGTATATAGAGAGAGATAAATAAATCCGGTTTGCCAGGATAATATCAAACATAGCATTGGAAAAATAAAACTAGTGATAAAAAGAGATCAGAACCTTGTAAAGATACTATGACGTAGGAGTCGGCTCTACATCTGATGTTGGGCTCTACATTGTACGATTGCTCCTGTGGCCGTTGAACCCCCACTTTCCATCTACTAATACCATCACTTTTGCTATCTAGCAAATCGCTAATAATGTAAAAGAAAAATTCAAGATATTTTTTTAATTTGAAATGGAATGAAATTAAAAAATAAATATGAAAAGTACAGAAAACAGAAATAATTTTTTTAAAAGTAAGAAAAAATATTAAAGGTTTAACCTTTATTAGGTGCGTTCGTAATTATATAAATACATCGCACCTATTATCGTCGTCCGTCCGTATGTCTGTCCATCCGTCTGTTTGTCCGTCCGCATATAACAACGCAAAAACTAATCAACCGAATGGTTTGAAATTTAAGATATATTATCTTTGCAGAATTTTGTCGAGACATTTCAAATTTTATGAAAATCGAATCAAAATTTTAGAAGATATTAATAAAAACATTTATTAAGAAACTTGAATTTTTTTTTAAATCGGTGCTTTCTTGTTTATAGGAGCTTCCGAGGTTTAATCGTCAAGCGACCGAGATACTTATTTTATGACAGAAATTAATCTGCAGACGATAATTCATTTTACAGAATTAAAAATCATCCAGATCTGAATATTTATATAACGAGCTATAGCACGAACGCACCTCATTCGTCACGTTTGACGTACAATTTCCAACTTGTTTATGTTTTTGTAAAGAAATTTCACACAATTTCAAAAGTTAACAATAAAAAGAGTAATAAATTATTAATTTTTTTTTTAATGGGAAAAACTGATGGAAATTATTTTTAAAGCAATTTAGAGCAGAATTAGAGAAGCAAAACATTTTTTTCTAATGTATCTAATAATCCGTAAATTGAAAAAAAAAACTGTTGTAGGTGGTGTTACTCAAAACTAAACATACCTCTTGACATCATCACTGACAAAATTATCTCTTTTTATTGTTTTCTGTCGAGAATGGATCTCTTGGCGTCGTCAATTTATTTTTTAAGCGTTTTTAACGAAATTCTGTAATTTTAAAAGAATTTTTCTTTGAATAGGCAATAGAAATGCATAAAATCGTTATAAAGTTACAAAATCGGTTAAATCAGTTACAAAATCGTTGTTAAAGTTACAAAAATGATAGATGCAAACTAACAGATATGAAAAAAATCCGAATTCAAAAATCTGACGTAGGATGAGAAATCGTCTTACACAGCCAAAAACGTGGTCTTCAACTTTAATTTCCTCAAAATACCTTTAGCTCAGGCATCAATCTAAACACGAGTTAAAGTTATTGTAAGAAGGACCCGATAAAATGTTAAGGTATTTTGGTTAGCACTTTCGCTTTATTTGCACGACTTAATGTTACTCAATAGCGTTCAGTTGCTTCTCTTATCAACCTACTTGTTTAAACAATTCTTCCAGACAGTATGTTGTTAAATATTATGCATCGCGCAACGTTTATCGTTTGCTGGTTGAAACATCTGCGACATCAACATGCGATGATGGAAAGGCGCATTGCTTACAATCGAATGACGAATGCATTCAACGGTGTCAGGGGTACGATGGACAGATTGATTGTGTAGATATTTCAGACGAATATTTTTTCGAGGGCAGAGAATATCAGGATCTCTTCAACTGTAGTAATGGA
The DNA here is from genome assembly GCA_963931845.1 of Maratus michaelseni. NCBI lineage: Eukaryota > Metazoa > Arthropoda > Arachnida > Araneae > Salticidae > Maratus > Maratus michaelseni. The sequence continues at coordinate 224,391,432 of OZ007595.1, forward strand.
AAATGCGTTTATCTGTAGATGGTTTCAATGAATATTTTTGCGAGGGCAGAGAATACCCGGATCTCTTCAACTGCAGTAATGGAAAATGTGTTTATTTGTAGCAGTATGCAACGGTTATGATAACTGCGGCGATGGTTCAGACGAAATGTTTTTACATAGTTGTTCGTCATTGTTAAATACTTTGATGCAGCTTTCGAAACATTTTCCCAATGGTTGTTGTAATTTGTTAAATTACATTTATTTTTTCAGTACAGACAAATTAAGCACAATGACATCCAGTTACATCATTTAACCTTTTCACCACTATCGCCAGCTCCTCAGAGAAGAAAAGGGCTGAAAAGAAAATGACAGAAAACATGCTACATTTTTGTATCACAGAAAAAATGCTATATTTTTGCAAATAATGCTCAAATGCAGAGTCACATATTAAAAAGCCATTTTTACTTCTGCTGTCTTTAATAGATGAAAGTATTGTAATCGAAATTTCTTTCGACTTCCGATTTTTGGCCGACTTGCACGTGTTAGGGGTCCGAGATTCCGAAAAACATGTTTTTACAAAATGTCTGCCTGTCTGTCCTCATTGTATCATCGAAAAGTGTATGAAGTTATGCATAGAATTGAACCAAATTTTATATACGTATATGTTTTTGACTATGGCCTGCAGGTCCCAGTTGAATTTGGGGATATTCGGCCGGAAGGAGGCGCAATGATACTTAAAGGCTTCAAATTAAAAAACGATGTAAAAAAAAAATTAGAAATCTTAAAAGGTTATTTCGTTAAATATTCGCCCTTGATCCAAGTATTCCGGAACAATTTTTGTTTTGAATCTATCTTAAAAAGTGGTTGAGATATAGCAATTTGAAATTTCAGGGTAAGTAGCATTTTTAAACAAGACGGCAGAATTCATCCATAAAAGGGTTTAATTTGTGAGTTTTAGTGAACATGGTTCCGCAAATTTTATTTCATTGTTGTAACCATTGTTCCAACTCTTATATGCTTAACAATATACATTTATATTCGTTAACGTCAAATTCTCGACAAGCTTCGCGACACTGGGCAAAATATAGCTAAATTTGGAAGCAAAAATAGGTTTCCATAAATGAAGCCAACCTGGCTATAGCAAACTAATTTGGCGATATTCTAATTCAAATTCAATATTGATGAGAATTGGGACTGAATTTTCTTTAATCGGGTTCCACGAATTTTTGCTTCGTGTTTTCCAGTAAAATTAACTAAAATCTAAAAACCAAGGAATAGGAAGGCTATCTGTTCCTGTCGGTACAGGCTAGAAGAACTTTTAATAGTTTAGTATACATCGGCTGATCGCATGCAGCTAACTCGACGATTCACAAGCATCTGACGTACAACAGAATGACGAAACATATTGATTTCATCGGCGATGTGATAGCGAATTTTGAAGTATTTACATGATTCAGATAGAAGAAAATCTTGGGATTGGATCATCCGACTAGTTTATCTTTTTTTTTTCTTAACTAAAAAGAGCGAAAAATCATGCATCAAGCATAGATTATTAAACACTTTCCAACACATTCAGAATACTATAAAAAAAAATTCCCCGTTTACTAAGATGAAATATGATGTCTAACTAAACTATTTGGAAAACGCATGACCCATTTGAAAACCCAATGTCAAATTACCGTCAACAGTCGTAAAAGCGTCCGAATTCTTCAGTGCAGTCCTGCATAGGACCTTCCATAACTGAAATCGCGCTTCCAGCAATTATTACAGGTAGACAATACTGTAACCGTATTATTTTGTGTGTCCCTGTAAAGGAACGATAAATGCTGTACACACCTTATTCTAAAGTAAGCATCTTGTTGTGCACTTCAGTAACGTATATCGATTTCAATATGTTTGAAATAGTCCAAAATCAGTAAAATACACCACAAACTGTTTTCCACCCCATAGACGATTTTCCCCCGTAATGTAACGACATTCTTTTGTGTGCCCCTGTAAACGAACTATAAACGCTACACCCTTCATTTTCAATACTGAACAAGCCACTGTAAACACCAATATCCTATATCAATTGCATAGTAATCTGAGTAGATTTACGCGAGTTAGAGCACGAACAGACGGCAATCAGACAAACCGAATTCATAAACGCTCTTCAACTTATATTCGAAAGTGTTAAAAAGATACACACGCAGAGAGCAAGAGAGAGATAAAGAATACTGAAACTCTCCGATCGTTAAATCCCACCTTAACCTATGGGGAAAACATAAAAGTTGGAAATTGCACGTCAAACGTGACAAATGAGGTGCGTTCGTACTATAGCTAGTTATATAAATATTCAGATCTGGATGATTTTTAATTTTGTGAAATGAATTATATCGTCTGCAGATTCATTTCTGTCATAAAATAAGTATCTCGGTCGCTTGACGATTAAACCACGGAAGCTCCTGTAACAAGAAAGCACCGATTTTTTTTAAAATTCAAATTTCTTAATAAATATTTTTATTAATATCTTCTAAAGTATTGATTCGATTTTAATAAAATTTGAAATGTCACGACAAAATTCGGCAAAGATAATATATCTTAAATTTCAAACCGTTTGGTTGGGTAGTTTTTGCGCTGTTATATGCGGACAGACGGACTGACCAGACGACGACTATAGGTGCTACGTATTTATATAATTACGAACGCACCTAAAAAAGTGCCCGAGGGAGATTTTTAAAATTGGTCTCCTCAATTTTAAGTATTGAAAAATTCTCTATAAACTGTGAAATCTGCACTTCATGAAATTTTATTATCTTCTTACAACTACTTAAAAATGTAAGGAGGCAATTTTTGAAAACGCACCTCGTTGGCATCTGACGTCTACATTATGATGGTGAAAATCGTATTTCGATAATTATATTCGGTAATGGGTAATCTCAATTTTAAATTTTCTCATAGTTTAACACGGGATTTAGGGGAGTTTCCGTGAAGCGGTCCTTTAATTGTATTAAACTGGCTTATATTATCTAAATACGGTGAAAGTCCGATGCAACGAGTACGGTTTATACCGAGAATTCCGCTATCACGAGTTATTTACAATGCAACTTTAATGTATTTTCATCAGCGAGAAGTCATAACGAGAAGTCCTTTATAGCGATAATTTATGCATTGTCATTAAAATGAATTTTTACTGTATGTATGAAAAAGGTGTGTGTGTGTGTGGGGGGGGGGGGGTAACAGTGCATTTTTTAACAGTGCACACTTTGTTAACAGACATTTGATATATAACTTGGCAGACATAATAGTGAACTGACATGAGCATCAAATTTCATGCTATTTTCTTTACAAATTCAATAATTTCTTTCAAAGCTATGAAGAAAATATATCTGAAGTCTGTATTAATAACACCGCTAAAATGCTATAGAGAAACGTAAAAATAGTTCTTTTTTTTTAATACACTCGTTTATACTCATTCGATGGCTTTTCCTCCCGCCCAACGGAGCACACTCTAAAAACACCATTCTCAAAACTGAGCAAACACTACTCAAGTCTGAGTTTGTCGCATAGTCAAAATGGCTCCGAATCAAAATTCCATGTATAAACTCATTTCTGAAAACATGCACACACTCAAGAATAAAACATCATGTTCTCATATTTGAATATGTTACATTGGATAGCTCATATATTCAAACAACAGTAAACAAAAGCTAGAAAAAAAGCGGTAGTGCTGCCATCTCTGGTTCTATTTACGATTATGGGAGAATAAACTAAGCTTTTAACAAAAACCAGCATCGAACCCGAGTCCTATACTAGTTACAAGTCCATTCTTCGTCATCCAGATCATATGAGCGGGTTATTTTAAATGCAAGTCATCGACTAATTCGGACGAATGTTGGTATTTTTATAGGATTTATTAATTTGTTGGTGAGAAAATTGGAAATTTTTAACGGTATTTCGGATAGATTTGGTCAATTTAAGATGATGGTTAAGACTGTACGACTTTATTATTTATGTGGGGAAGGGGGGGATATGAATTATACAAAATTTCAATTCGATTGTTATCAGTATCTTTCTTAAATGAAAAAGTGCATCCTGGATATTGAAATTTAACTAACTGAATTTTCTTTTTGACACAATTTAACCCATTAACCCTACAATTATTTTTCTGCTGAAAAATGGAAATATTGCATTTCATTCAAGTGTGAGTATGAACTGACTTCTATGTGATCATTTTTTTTTTTGTATTGCCATGTTACAAAAATGAGTTTGAACTTATTAAAAACATTTTTGAGTATGACGATGTTTCAAAAATGAGTATGAACTGACCTCTATGGGAACAGTTTTGAGTATGTCCATGTTTCAATATTCTGAGTATTTCTGGTATTTCGGAATTCGGTATTCATCCTATTTGAAACAAAAAGTTTCAAAACAAAATGAAAACATCGATTTACTGAGATTTGAAAATGTCATTTTCCTCAGGGCACTCTTTCCTGACGCCGCCCTTGATCAGAAATGCAGGAATTTTTCAAATATGTGATTCTTTTCATCTAGCTTGCATTATGCTTTTGACAAGATTCTAATGAAATGACAGCTGAATGTCTATCATGTCAGCTCATTCACCCAACGGATATTTAGCACCTTATTTTCATCCAAGCATAACGAATGTTTATGAAATGATTATTTTTCAGTTCCTAAACATTTATAGAAAATCAAAGATTTCAGAATCGAGCATCCAAGTAATCCCCTGGAATTTTTTATCCTATAGTAACAAATCTCATAGTCAACAGGAAATCCTGGATCACAAACCCAACATTTGAACAAGTATAAATTATTTGGGGTCTATTAAACTCATATAAGAGCAACGGTTTCTTTTTTAGAGATAGGAAGGTTAAGGTAAATTTCTTTTCATAGAAAGTCCTAAACAAGAACAAATAATTTACCTCGGCTACATTGTTTCGGCTACATTGCCCTGTTAACAATAGACGTGATTCAGAAACAAATTTTATGAAGATAGTATTTTATTACAATTGTAATATAAAAGATGAATGGAATTTACCAACACTCCCGTCATACTTCTCAACAATTCTGGATTTTCTGGAAATGTCTGATTAAATGCAAGAGAGATCATTAGTTTTAATAGAAATAATGACAACCAAAGTTTAAATAGTCATTAAAATTAAGATTTATCAGCTTATTATATATTGTATTTTCCAGTATATAAAATGCACTCATACTTCTATGATGTAGTGGGTGTCCCATAAATTTAACATTTCAAAAATACATAAAAGGTGTAGGAATTGGTTTATTTGATTGCGGTTTGCGACAAACTTATTCTCATGCCAGGGATTTATTAAATTCCTACTATTAGCTCACACTCTCTCTCTATATATATCGTGTTCAAATTTTCAATCGTTAATAAAATATTTTCTATTCATCCACTCAAGTTCAAATAATTTTTTTTAACTTGTAGTGGATGACAATTTATGTTAATACAGTTTTTTCAAATATTAATTCATTAATTAAATTTAATTAATTAATTTTAGTTTTAAATGAGAGAAAAAAAATTCCCATTGTTTTCATAAATAAAATGAAAGATTTATCTGAAATGAGTGATGCCACAGAAATAAAATACCGCAACGATGATTATAAAATAATGTTCAATAAAGATATCATGGGACATTCATGCTTCACGGGTTTATTTTATATATTTATGATTAAAAAGTAGGAATTGACTTAATTTTTTTTTTATTTATTACTTGTTTTGGTATCAAAAAAAGTTTTTTTGAAAATGTTTGTTAATAGTTTTATAGTTTTTATTTATTTTTCTAATAGAAAGTTTTACGCATTCGAATTGAAAGACTAATTTTTGAGTTCGGTGTTATGTAAAGTTTCTAGTATACTGCAGCAGTGCGCCTTGCTTAGCGGCGTTAAGGCTGGTCGTCAGTAAACTTCCCGATTCCCCTCGCAAATGTTAATCCTATGGGCGTAGGATGCTTTCGTATTTTTAAAATATCTCCTCAGGAAATAAACATTTTTGACTTCTGTTTACTTTGTACTGTTCTTAGAGGATGTCTCTTTTTATCTTAGTTATCAAAATATTTCTCAAATATGTGCTTAATTTATAATTTTATGTGTTAAAATCTTAGCGAAACTGAATAGTATTTTAACATTTTACATAAAATTAAGTACATATATTAGAAATATTTTGACAACTAAGATAAAAAGAGAGCTCCTTTAAGAACAGTAAGAAAAAATCAGAAGTTAAAAATATCAATTTCCCTAGGATATATTTTAAATAGACGAACGCATCCTACCCCCATAGGATTAATACTAGCGAGGGGGATCGTGATGTTTACTAACGAGAAGCCTTAAAGGTTTTTAAGTCACGAAATCACCTGCATCCATCCGGATATGCTACATGCCTCAGTTAACGGCGTTCTCATTCACTTGCAAAATGTAATTGCTTGTGGAGACAGTCACGTAGAACATTCACTGCTATGAGCTTGTAAACATTTGCATGCAAATAAACGCCATTTTTCACGAAATTTAGTGATTTGAATTTTAAAGCGGCCTCTATTAAAGAACTAATTCACTAATTTTTTTGTCAAAAAAAAAAAAAAAAAAAAAAAAAAAAAAAAAAAAAAATCCACCGTATGCGAATGCTTTTTTTGCAAACCGTATTCAAATAAACCAATCCCTTCACTTTATATGAATTTTTGAAATGTTAAGGCTTTATAACTGAAACTTGCATTTTAATGGACGCTAGGCCTCAGGAGGATATTCGAAAGCATCAAATTTCAAATCAACTTTCTAATGTTTTTAAAAAAAAAAAAAAGAAAAAAAAATTGTCCCACCAGTGGTTGAGAGGTTCTGCTCTCGAAGCTGGTAGACGGGAGGTGCTGGGTTCGATCCCAATCGCGCCCGTCGGCCTAATCGTTCGGAGTTTTCGTGGTTTTCTTCGAGCCGTGGATTTATTCATGCGTAAATACGGGTTAGGTTCCCTTAGAAAGACCCCCACGAAGGGCACTCCCCCCGGGCCTACATCCCAAGTGTAGATAATTGGCCGTCAATAATCAACCCATCAACTCAAACTCAAAAAAAAAAAAAAATTAAATGACCCGAATTTTCAATAGTTCGACCCTCATTTTCCCAAAACTCATATTGGCGCAGCTTGTCCCCAATGGGACCTTGCGCCATAAAATCCTATACAACCAACCAACCCAAAACTCATAAGGTCTTAAGACCCGGTATTTTAAGTGATTAGCGTCATCTCTGCTAAGAGCAAGATATTAAAATGGTTATTAGAGACGGAGAGTTTTGTAAGGACAAGAACTCACTTGAAAGATTTATTTTTGAGGCGTAATCCATAAATTTTGAATATTAATACAAAAGAAAAATGTTTTACTAACATTTACATCCATACCAATGATTTACTTTGATGCTGAAAAATCAATTTTTGGAAACAAATTCAAGTATAACATTCATAGATTACTAAGGCAAATGTACAGGATGAGCACATTTTAATATATCTTCGATTATACAAAAATGAAAATTGAAGCAAATACTATACAACTCGAGACTGAAAAAAAGGACTACAGCAGATTCGAATTGTTTGGGGCTGGGAAAGTATTTAATTCGGAAAGACGTTTAACCCTATCACTATGTCCTATCAAAACATGCCCTGTTGTTGCCCATGACAAATATGCTATCTATTTTTCAAATTAAAAAAAAACAAGTAGTACTTATATTTGTAGAGTTTAATTTTCACCGTGTGTTACAAACATTATGATATGAGATGTCACCGGCTGAAACTACTCAGTGAGTGATAGATTTTTTGACAACTTGTTGAAAGTGCTTGGGGTCCGCGTGGACCCCAGGACATAGTGATAGGGTTAAATGGCACAAAATGCCTCCAAGAATAAATTTGAAAAACATCATTAATTTTACTTCTGATAATTGGGGCAGCCACTTTATCGGAACAAATCATGCTAATGCCCAATGTGTCTCAGTTAACCGGAATCAAATATTATCATAAAAGTTTTAAATCATGGATATTTCTTTCTCACAATAATAACTTTGTTAATGATCACCTATTCCAAAATATCTAGAGGAAGGAAAAGAAAGGCAATTTTTAAAAATTTAAAACAACACTAATAATTATTACATCCCATATCTACAATAATTAATTTTTTATTGAAATATTTCCGCGTGAAAAATGAAAATGGAATAAAAGTTTCATCAATTGAAAAAAATATTAATATGTCGTCATATTGGTAATAAAACGGAAATTTTTAAACATTTCTCAATAATACAAGGAGTATAAGTATGTGTAAATACAGAAAGCAGCTTAATATGACGTCATTAGAGAATTAAAAAGAAAATAATCTGACGTCATATTGGAAGTTTAAAGGATTTTTCAAATGTTTGAGAATAATACAAAGACAGTATCAATATGAGTAATGAAGAATAGTAAATATATAAGTTTGAGGAACGTATTGAATCATGATAAAAACCCGATTATGGAAATATTGTCATATTTTAACATTTTGAAGGTCTCTTTACAACATGTTTAATTTTGAAATTGATTTTTTTTAACATCGCATTTAGTCCACATGACAGATATTATTATGACAAAGTATAATAGCGGGGAACTTAAGGAGAACTTATAGTGGGTTCGCAATCCTTGTTAAATCTTCATCAAAAGTGAGAAGAACATAAAGCTAAATGTAATTATACAGAACACACGGTAAAAAAAAAAAAAAAAAAAAAAAAAAAACTCTGAGAAGCTAAATATAACATCACTAGTGGGGCAATGCCTACCTGATCGTAATTAATTAATCATCACTTCGTTGGCGAAACCAAAATAGGCCGAAGCAGATGGTGGGAATGACATTTGAAGTGTGATAAAAAGTTCCTGGCATTTACATAGAGAACTATTACTCTCTACTTACAAAATATGATTTTAAAGAAGAAATACTGGTTTTCAACTTTTTCCTTAAGATGGCAATTAAAAATTTTCACTGGGGTGTTAAAAGAAAAATCTTTTTAGAAAAAAAAAATTACATTCTTGTAAGCATTTATTTTAATGCATGTAAAATACTTTTGAATAAATTCATCAAAATAACTCATTTTTGTATAAGTTCACTCGAATGATATCACCTTTTTTGTTTTATATCTAAAAATATATTGCAACTAATTTTACAGGTTCAATACTTTTCACCATGATACACTGCCAATAGTGAATCACTTTGAAAGAAAAAGGCATGGTTTTAAAGGTTGTTGGAAACAAGGATCCTGACACAGTATGTTTTCTTTATTCACTTTCATCATAATCTTAAAAACTAATTGCATATGATGAACTTTATTGTGATTTATTATTTTTCAGAAAATATTTTATTAATTTGATATTCACTTCTGTTCAAATATACGCCCAGTATTGTTACTTAATATGTTATACATAGTTGGCAATTTTCATGTTATTTTTTCTTTTTAACTTAAATGTTTAATCTGAATCTGAAAATTTTGGAAAAGTTGTCAACTTATAACCTAATGAAGTGTTAGAAAATGGGTATGAAAATATATAAAAATAAAATCCTTAATTAAAATGATTTTAATAAAGAAGCGCTGAACCAAAATTTGATAGCCAATTATATATATATATTACATTTTAAATACAATCAAACTTGGTTAATGCCAGAAAGAAGGGAAACATAAAAGTCCTTATATTAGCCATTTCTCTTCTATAAAGATAATAAAAATCTTAAAAATGCACACATAATTAAACTGATTACTACTATTAATTGGTTTAATTATCTCAATGATAAAATTATTTTATACCATAAATATAATATCAAATATTTAGTCTTACATTTGAGAGTGTCACTTTTTTAGACACAATCTCAGTTCTAAAGTCAAGACCACTTGAAGAGCTAGTATTCCGAAAAGATACGAATGGCATACAGTAATGCAACTGACCACTTCCCTTTTCCAGGAGAAACACAATGCATTAGTCATGACTATTTTCAAGCTATTGGTTTCACACATTCTTTTCAATTTAACATTGCAATGAGGAACATTGAAAGACTGGTTAATATGGCCCAGAGTCCAGATTTAAAGAAAGAAACAAATAAAGTTTTTTTCTGTGCTCCTTCCTTGCTATGACTGAGTTTTATATATTGCAATGGGGCAGTAATTGAAAAGTTCTTATCTCTCCCATATTTCAAGACTTCGGGACATTCCTTTCATTTTCTTGGGAGAGAGTGTGGGGTCTCCTTGAAGATTAAAATTCTGTCTGGTAAAACTGATGAATTACTACATTTTGACAGACAGTTGTAATGTAGAAATATCGCTGAAAGAGAAGTGTTTAATAAGAAAGGTATTTCTTTCCTAATTCTACCCTACTTTTCGCGAAAAATCACACTGAAATGAGCATATGTTTTGTTCATATTAAGTACGATGCTGCTTTTGTGGCTCATAAAAAGCATATAAATTTCAACTAGACTCTAACAAAATATCAATAACAGACAATGTGATTGAAAAATTTATTTGATAGATTAGTCAAATCAATGTTTCGAACGCAAGCCTTTCAATTTCACTATGAATACATTCACAGTATAGATAGTCTCTTTTCCCTACCTCCCGCCTGATCTTCTTCCGTGAACCTGTTCTTCCTAGAGTACCTGTTCATAACGTATAGGGCGCATGCTCAGACTGTGTTTAGACGAACGATTTTGTCCATACTATGGTAAACCGACGGCGCGTGTTCACGGACCGAACCTCGAGTCATAGAGGGTAACACATGGGTAACCCGAAGCGTTCAGAAACCGATATCATGTGACTTTTTGCGGATCACCCGTAGCTTCAGAGCCGGAAATTAACCAGACTTCGGGTAACCCACATTACCTGAAGAATTTTGTTGGGTAGTGATCACGTGGTTGGGAAATCTGATTTCTTTGTTTGCTTTATAGTTAACTGCAACTGATAACTGTCGTTCTTTATGACTCCTGTACTGTACACTTCAGTCCTGACCATTTGATTGGGTTACCTTTAACAGGACTATGATATAATTGGCCAACGTCGCTAGGATGGTTCCTGCAATGTTCGTACGATCAAAATGTAATGGTAGATTGGTTGACGGAAATGTTTGATTGTAAACATGCCCATAACTTTACCCAAAAGCATTCACAGCCGTTTTAACCCATCTTTACCCTGAGAAAATCAGATGACGTCATTCCCCAATTATCGAGACTCACGAAAAAGAAAGGCTACCGCGGTGCTTTACGCATATCTTTTTTTACAGACCACGGGAGTCACGTGATGCTCGAATCCACCAATGCAGGTGTACGAAAAGAGCAACACGTCACTCCAGCGGTCTGTAAAAAAAGATAAGTGGAATGCACCGCGGTAGCCTGTCTTTTTCGTTAGCCTCGCCAATTATACGGAGTGACACGTGTTTCGGTCTCTGAACGCGCCCATACATTCCAAAATTTTATGTGGAGCTTAGGCGCGCCACACACCAAGAAGACAAACGACTACAGCACACATTGCAGGTCTCAATGAAATCTCGCGGAACGACAGAAGCAACTTGCATTTACAGCTTCTTCATCATCACACCAGAGCGACATGAGACACATTCAGGGCACATGCGCGTAGTTTGTTTGTTTACATTTTTTGTTTGGTTCTGGTGCTTGGTACCTCCATCTTGAGACACAAATAAATGAAAATTACAGCTGTAGCTTAGCTGAGAGGAGAGACACAAGTGCGACGGAAGCAAAAAGCATGTGCAACATAGGTGTTTCGTCGCATGCTTGTTGGTGGGTGAGCTGAGTGAAGAAACGGTAGACTATAACGATTTGTCGACGAGTCACAGACAAAGTCTCTTGTCTCATTGGTTTGTGGCGCGCCTTATTTATAGTTCCATATGAGACAAGTTAAGAAACATTAGCATTGCACTAATGGCAGGTTCGCCACGATTAGCTTTTGTACAGAATCTTCACAACCAATCAAATATCATATTCATATGTCGTCACTCTCATATCAAGGAACCCTAAGACAAGCATTCAGATGTCAGCTGTATTTACATTATGTCGTAAATATCTTGTAAGGTTTAAGCAGGGCCTCCAAGATGGCGCTGTGTACTCAGCACACAGTGCCTTCTTGGAGGTTCCGGTTGCAAATTCACAATCACTCAATGTCCTACGCACTTGACGCCAACCTCTGTCGCCAAGCGCTTTGGCGAGAAAATAAACTTCGCGCGCATGTGTGGCATTTGGCCGGCAAACTCAAAATCGTACAAGTACCATTGAATAGATAGATGTTTTATTACAATTGTACATCCTACAACATTACTCCTACCTTTTTACCTCGAGTTTTATCGTCAGCATTAAAATGCTTTACAAAAAAATGAAAGCTTTCATTTTTTTACAGATATTACAAAGATTCAGTAGCTACTTGGTAGCTTAGGCTACCAAGCTCATGAAAATGGATCATTTCCTGCTTTGTAAGCAGTTACATTAAATAAACAATAATTTTTTTTATAAAATAAGCTTAGAAAGAAGTAAAAATACATTTTATAATACATGATGTTATTTACATTTTTTACCTTTTATACTACTTTATTTAATCTCGAATAAACACGGATACTTATTTATTATATTTAGTTAAACGCTTTTTCACTTTTAAATTATCCCCCCCCCCCAAAAAAAAAAAATCTTATATAGGTTGTTCAGCATTGATAGAATGAGATACATTCTAAAGGGGATAATACAGCACTACAATAACACCAAATTCAATAAAATAATTAGGATCGTTAGGTTTTTACGTTTCAAATTCATCCTAATTAAGTGATACAGGGTGATTAGAAAATGAGTATACATTTGAAAAATTAATAATTCACGGAATAATGTAGGTACAGAGGTAAAAATTGACACACATGCTTGGAATGATATGGGGTTTTATTGTAACCACACAAAAAAGGTTAAAAAAAAGGCCGAGAAATGGCACTGAACAGCAAAACGTCAGTGACTCTGCCTGAGAATCGTGTATAAAAGGAGCTGTAATGAGAGAGAGAATCAGATGCACCAGCAATCGCAGCATGTTGACGTTACCAGAAAAGGCAATGTTAGTGAAGCTCTACTATCAAAATGGGGAATCTGCCGCGATCGACCAACATCAATAGGCAAGCTAAAAGACAACATCAAGGCTACACTAGATACCGGGCTTGCTCATTCATTATCATGACGTCACAAAAGGTGGCTGGCCGTAACCAGCGATTGGTGCAAATTGACGAGTGTGTCGTTTTGTGCCAATCGCTGTATGTCTTTCATTTTGTCGTTTCGCTTTGTACCAATCGCTGGTAGCGGCCAGCCACCATTTGTGACGTCATGATAATGAATGAGCAAGCCCGGTATCTAGTGTAGCCCTGACAACCTACAAAGCCAATTTCTCACCATAATTACAGATATGCTGCACAGTGCTGTGCACAACATTGTCCCTCGGCTACAGCTATTGTTGCGGGATGACGGTGGACATGTTGAGCATTCGTTCTGAAGAACATCGCCTTTGCTTTGTCATAATTTGTTATGCTAATTATTGCTTTTCTTATCACACGAAGCGCTATCTGTCGGCCATTTTAGGAACTTTTTTGTGGATACAATAAAACCCCATGTCATTCCAAGCATGTGTGTCAATTTTTACCGCTCTACTTACACTATTCCGTGAATTATTAATTTTTCAAATGTATACTCATTTTCTGATCACCCTGTATATATATTTAAATACATTTGTTAGTAGATTAGAGAAGAAACCTAATTGAACATTCCAGTAATGGATATTAAATCTTAAAAATAGATGAAATTTTGTAAATGACCATTAGTATAAAAAAAATCCAATTTTCTATTACTGAAAAAAAAAAAAAAAAAAAAAATGCATTTTTTTAAGAAAACAAAGAAGATATAAATGATTTATATGATTTTCACTTATTGAAATATATTATTTTCACATGTTCTGAATGGCGATAATATCGGGTAAATTTTTGTTTATCGAATCGCCGTCGTTTGCGATACCACATTATAAAACATGCAAGGAAGAGTTCTGAAAAAAATAATAAAAGATGAAAATTTGATTGGATATTTTTTTATAAAGCAAAAACTTTGAGGGGGAGGGGTTAATTACTGTTATGTCACATTTACCCTATTATCAATCAGCAACAAAACACTTATCTTAGCATTTCCTCAACAAGTAATTAAGGTAAATATAATAAACTTTCATCTGTTTATTGTGATCATTTTAAGAAAGGTCAAGTTATAAAACGGATCTAAAACATATTGCACATGTTCACAATATATATGCATACATATGTATTATAATTAGTCAGAAATACTTCTTACATAAACAACAAATGCGCGGTCGAAATGTCGAAGTAGTTTCAACCGTTTGCAGATTCGTATAAGACACGGGAATGCGTGCTACAGTTTATTTTCTCGCCAAACCGTTTGGCGTCAAGTGCGTAGGACGTTGAGTGATTGTGAATTTGCGTCCCGGTTTAAGCCTGGGATTTTGGTCTCTGTGGCGTGGTCATTTTAAAATAGATGATGTTAGGACAGATTTGGAGTGCGGATAAATATAAAGTATACTGCGTTCATATTATGAAAGTTGAGTCACTTAACTTTTTGAGTCAGGCAACCCGGAATGAGGCTTCACCTGTTCACATTACCAAACACTTTAAGAGGCTCAACTTGCCAAACAGATGCTTGGGCATGCGCATAAGTTGTTAAATTTGTAACTGCAACTTCTGATCAACAGTTAATAAACGATTGAAAGGATCATTCGGAAAAGCTGATTAATTGTTTGTAGAACTCAACTCGAAATTTAAGAACAGTTTCCAATAAGAAAATTAGTTCAGAAGACAGAGTTACACTCAACTCACAGTTACGAGAGTATTTCAAACTTTGGTTGATTTTTTTAATTTTCAAAAAAGGTCGCTTTTGTGATTTACTTCTTCTCCCGTGCGGTGACGATCCCCTAAGGCTCGCAGATAATCCAAGTCAAGTCCGGATGTACCTGAGGCTAAGATTTTTTTTAAAAATTTTTGATAATTAGCCGAGATATTAATTAAAAACTCATCGAAAACGCATTATATCGGAATCGCAAAGTACCGGAAATTGTCCATTATAGACAAATTTTCGTCGTAGAAGGTACATTGTCTATTATGATTATATTGTATTCTATTCGTCATAATCCGAAAAATTTCCATTATAGACAGATTTTGTTTTGACAGTTTTTACTATATATATTATATATATCAGGTTTTAAAAAGGGCAGGGTGCTGCTGGTGAGAAAATGGCAAGTTTTTATTCTTAAGTGCATTTTTCAGATTATCAAGGGCACTTTTTTTAAATTGCTATTGTTGTATTATTTTTTTTAAGTCACTTTTGATATTTAAAAGTCAGGGCACTCTTTTCAAGACAATATTTAGTCAATTTTTACTAGCTATGAAAGCAAATTTTTTAATGCAAAAGGGAGAAAGAGCACTTTTTTTTACTGAGGGGCAAGAAGGGTGCTAATTATTGTACTGGGGGGGGGGGGGGAGGGCAAGAAGGGTGCTAATTCTTTTTATGAGGGACAAGAAGGGTCCTATTTTGTAAACCAAAGGGCAGGCAGGAAACAGCACCCTTCTGAAATATATATATATATATATATATTGTATTCTCGGGGAGTATGAAATTTTCCGTTTAGTCAGAATACTGTTATACACAGGCCACTTTTCACAAATTTTACAATATTAAATTTATATTTGTATAATTAATTAAAATACAAATCTGAATTATAACTTTTAAATGTATTGTGTATTAATAATTAACTACATTTTATTGAACATCTTTCAAACTGGATCTTTTCTTTTTTTTTACCTAAATATTTAAATACAGTAAACGGTGTAAAAATGGAAATTTATATCACGGAATCTTTTCTAAAATGCAAAATTTTATATTGCCGCCGAAAAGAATACAATACAATTATAATAAGCAGCGTACATTACAGATTACATGCCAACACAAGAACTTATCTTAAAACGAAAGAAATCCCCCAACCCTTGCGATTCCATTATAACATGTTTGACAGTATATCACAAAAAGTAAAATTTTTTATACTTTTATTATTATTTAGCATGCAATAACCTTTCTATCTGTGAAACTATATAAATTTTAATTATTACATCCAATTATATTATATTAATACATTTTTGATTGCTGTAAAAATTATATATATACCGGGTGAAATAAGGTTTCCCAACACGATGCTGAACATGCATCATTTGTAACATGCAGATTACGAAATCCGTGTAATCGAATTGTAATCGTAATTGACTAGTTCAGTAATCGTAATCGAAGGAAAAATATATTAATCGTAATCTAAACGTAATCGTAATCTAGAATTTAAAAAAGAGATAATCACAAATGTAATCGTAATCCACCTTGCATAAATAGAGAAATAATCGTAATATGCTTTTAGAAATTGGAAGTAATCGTAATCGTAATCGATTACAGTCCTCTGTAATCGACTCGAAGTCTGGTCTGCATACAATTCGTTTTTCGTTTTTCTCTTTTCCTACAAAGTTGAAAATGTAAACATATAGCATTTAAAAAAAGAAAGTTCATAATCAGACAGACGTGCAAAAGGAGAAATATTCCGTGTATGAGACGTTTCTTCCCCCTTGTCAATACAGGCGCTGCGTCCGTCATCGCGTTACCATTACGCCCTATGATAGTGTCCTAGCTTGTATATTAATCTATGAGGTGGGATACATGGCAAACATGAAGTGGAAAGAGGTAATTTTCTCAAACGAGAAGAAGTTCAGTTTAGATAAAGCAGAGAGTTTCTGTTATTACACGGTTTAAGAGCCTACGCTAATAACGCGAAGAAACGCTCAAGGTAATGTTAAGTCTATGGTACGGTTCTTGCGCGATTTTTCGCTCGCATTTTAATATTTTTATATGATGTTTTTTGCTTAGGATAGATGAGGACGATCTCTAACGTTGTTAGTTTTTACTTTTTCGAATTTGGTTTCAGTTTTTTTATATAATGGTACTTTCACTTTCAGAACCGGTTCCAACCGGTTTCAGAATTGAAAACGTCCGCTTATAAAAAAACTGTAACCAAACTCAAAAAAGTAAAAACTAATAACGTTAAAGATCGACCTCAGCTATCCTATAAAAAAAAAAAACATTTAAAGTATTAAAATGCGAGCGAGAAATCGCGCAAAAATTTTTCCATAGACTTAACATTAGCTTGAGCGTTTCTTCGCGTGACTAGCGTAGGCTCTTAAAATCCGGGTAAACCAGAGAGTTTCTGTTATTACACGATTTAAGATCCGGATAAACCAGAGAGTTTCTGTTGTTACACGATTTAATATCCGGTTAAACCAGAGGGTTTCTGTTACAAGATTTGGCAGGAAGGTACCTGTATATCTGAAGTTATACAACTCGAATCCAGTTTTTGAATTTTTTAATCAGATTTTTTTTTAATGTTGTTATTGAATTTTTCTACATTAGTAAAAGGAATCCGGTTTCAATCTTTTACCCCAATTTAGTAAATTTAGTCATTTTTTCAATAAGGTTTGTTTGGAATTCGTACAGCGATTTTTTAACCCTTAACTCTATATATATTTGCATGGATTTTTATTTAAAAATATAAAATTATACAAATTCGAGGGTGTATGTTGATGAAGAAAGTGTGGCATTCAAAATTAAGTTCATTTTGAAAAAAATTTGTTTAAAAATAGTATAAAACCCAAGCAGACCGGAGCGTGCATGTACACTGTAAAAAAAAATCTGTAAGTCTACAAAAATTGTTTTTGTAAAGCTACAGAAATCTGTATGTTTACTAAAATTTTATCTGTAACAAGGGTGCAACGTAAGCCATTGCTTTAGAATACTTACATGAAATATCTTTGTAACTCGTATCAGCCAATGAGAAGGCTTTCTGTGGGGACGTAATGGCTGCTGACAGTAAGGACAAGGAGTGCATAAGTAGATAAGTAGCGTCTATATGGCATCCATCTTGGATTTGACTTCCACTTACGAAGTAAGTAAATATTTATTCTTTATTAGCTAAATTTCGTTATATTTTGTTAATCTTTCTATTATTTTTTATTAATTATTTATTATTCAATCAAATCACTAGTCTTTATTTCGATGTTACGTTGGATTACGTGTGTGCCATTTTTAATGTTTTATGTAGGTAGGAACTAAACGACGAAGGAAGGAAGATTTTTTATTTTGATTTGCAGTTACGTTACTATTAATTAGTATTGAATAGACTCCCTTAAATCTTCCTAGCTTAAAACCAGAGGTTATGCAGATTTTAGAATTTTTCGGATTTCTGGTCACTGTTTTGTTTACATTTTCTATACAATAATTTGAATTTATAAATGCACTCAAAATTATTATAATGAATGTTTATAATAAAGTAAAATAAAAAAATTAAGAAAATTTAAAAAACATTTTAAAATATTAAAAGTAAAGGTCAAGTAAATAATAAATGATGCATAACTAAATATGTGTAATGACGAGATATTTTTTTCTTGAATTATTTAGTGAAACACGCCTTATAAATGTACACTAATAATTCACATAAAAGTCGTAAAATAACAAAGTTTTCTTTCATGTTTAACCATACCTAATAACCAAAAAATCTTACCTACATAAATTAGAGAAAACATAAATTGATTCATATCAAACTGAATTACATATTAAAATGTGTATGGAATGATATAATAATTTTTTTAAAAAACTTCAATTTTACACCTTCATCCTAACTGTAAGTCTACTTGTGCAGGGGTCGATACAGGTTTTTTTCTTGGGGCCCATTTTGTGAAAAATAACATTTTGTAATGAAAGTCGAAATCCAGCTACTCAAATTCGAACCAAGCGTTTATTAACAAAAACTTTTTTAAATACTTTTGCTGAAGTTTTCCTCTCTGATGAACTTGTTTGTTTACAAATTACACATTTTAAAAGTCATAAAATAATAAATAAATGATAAATAGTAAGTTTTTATGAAATGGAATTTTGTGAAAGGGCCTATTTCTGTTAAAATGAATTTTGTGAAGGGGCCTGCTTTATTATAAAAAATTTTGTGAAGGGTCCCATTTTATCAAATTGATTTTTGTGAAGGGACACATTTTATTAAATTGATTTTTGTGAAGGGGTCCTAAATAGGCCCCAAATTTTGTCTGGATCGACCCTTGTTGTGTATATATATATATATATATATATATATATATATATATATATATATATATATACACACACACTATTAATTAAAATTATACTTTCATCATATCTAATTTTTATTTTTTTTTCTCCTCTATTTTATGAAGTGGGTTTGTAATCCTGCCGAAATGAATCAGATATCTATCGCAATCTTGACAGGAAGTGGACATTTCAAGATGTAAGTATAGCTATCTTATTTTGTTGTCTGGGTCAGCGGTTCCCAAACTTTATTATTATGTGACCCACCTAATTTTATATAAAGCAGTGTCTCTTGCATAACATAAATTATATCTTATTTAAAGTGTTGCAAGCAATCTGAACATATTTTATTTTTCAAATTTTAAAAAATTAAGAAGCAATCTTAGAAAAAGTCTTGATTTTATGCAGTTTTCATTTTCAATGGTGTCTGATCACTCGCATGCATATTTATGTATTTACAGTTTGTTTAGATGTTTCTGAAATTTTTATGTTGCTAGATTATATTTTAACTGCTTGTAGTAAATCAGGTGAAGTTTAATGCAAAAAAGTTATATTTTTCTTACATTAATGAGAAATAAACATGAATTTTTTTTAAGGGAAAATTCAGATTTTATCGAGTTTCAACTTGCAACTTCTGAAAAGCTCCTTGATTTTCTGTTTATTACTAAGTTTAAGTCTAAAACATCATTGTTTACCCAAAATTGTATTTGTCATCAAAAACAAAATTTAAATATGTTTATAAAAATTCCCCTTTGTTTTCATATTAAAAATTGTAAAAATGCAAAAAATGTCGAAAAGTAAAAATTGAAAATATTGTTCAAAATACCTAAATTTTATATAAAGCAGTGTCTCTTGCATAAATTATATCTTATTTTAAGTGTTGCAAGCAATCTGAACATACTATGCTTCTTAAATTTTTACATTTGAAAAATAATCTTAGAAAAAGTCCTTCATTTTCAATGGTGTCGATAACTCGCATGCATATATGTACATAGTTTGTGTTATGAAAATACAGTTTGTTTACATGTTTTGTGAAATTCTAGATCATATTTTAACTGCGTGTAGTAAATCAGGTGAAGTTTAATGCAAAAAAGTTATATTTTTCTTACATTAATGAGTAATAAACATGAATTTTTTTTAAGGGAAAATTCAGATTTTATTGAGTTTCAACTTGCAACTTCTGAAAAGCTCCTTGATTTTCTGTTTTTTACTCACAGTATAAGTCCAAAACATCATTGTTTATCCAAAATTGTATTTGTCATCCAAAACAAAATTTAAATATGTTTATAAAAATTCACTTTTGTTTTCATATTAAAAATTGTAAAAATGCAAAAAATGTCGGAAAGTAAAAATTGAAAATATTGTTCAAAATACCTAAATTTTATATAAAGCAGTGTCTCTTGCATAAATTAGATCTTATTTTAAGTGTTGCAAGCAATCTGAACGTACTATGCTTCTTAAATTTTTACATTTGAAAAATAATCTTAGAAAAAGTCCTTCATTTTCAATGGTGTTGATAACTCGCATGCATATATGTACATAGTTTGTGTTATGATGTGCACGATCAACTATTTTCTTTATTCTTATATGCCCGTTTGACAAATTTTGTGAATTTTATGTGATTGATAAACGAAACACATGATTTTTACATGCCTGATTGACGACATTTTTTTTATTGCACCTGACCGATGAAATTAAGGATTCTTATGCAACCGATACATGAAATCCATGATTTTTGTATGCCGATAGATGAAATGAATGATTTTTACATGCATGATGCACTATTTTCTTGATTCTTATGTGCCCGTTTGACAAATTTTGTGAATTTTATGTGGTTGATGAACAAAACACATGATTTTTACATGCCTGATTGACCAGATTTTTTTTTTCTGCAACCAACAGATGAAATTAAGGATTCTTATGCAACCGATACATGAAATGCATGATTTTTGTATGCCGATAGATGAAATTAATGATTTTTACATGCATGATGAACTATTTTCTTGATTCTTATGTGCCTGTTTGACAAATTTTGTGAATTTTATGTGATTGGTGAACAAAACACATGATTTTTACATGCCTGATTGACGAGATTTTTTTTCCTGCAACCAACCGATGAAATTAAGGATTCTTATGTAACCGATACATGAAATGCATGATTTTTGTATGCCGATAGATGAAATGAATGATTTTTACATGCATGATGAACTATTTTCTTGATTCTTATGTGCCCGTTTGACAAATTTTGTGAATTTTATGTGGTTGATGAACAAAACACATGATTTTTACATGCCTGATTGACGAGATTTTTTTTCCTGCAACCAACGGATGAAATTAAGGATTCTTATGCAACCGATACATGAAATGCATGATTTTTGTATGCCGATAGATGAAATGAATGATTTTTACATGCATGATGAACTATTTTCTTGATTCTTATGTGCCCGTTTGACAAATTTTGTGAATTTTATGTGGTTGATGAACAAAACACATGATTTTTACATGCCTGATTGACGAGATTTTTTTTCCTGCAACCAACCGATGAAATTAAGGATTCTTATGTAAACGATACATGAAATGCATGATTTTTGTATGCCGATAGATGAAATGAATGATTTTTACATGCATGATGAACTATTTTCTTGATTCTTATGTGCCCGTTTGACAAATTTTGTGAATTTTATGTGGTTGATGAACAAAACACATGATTTTTACATGCCTGATTGACGAGATTTTTTTTCCTGCAACCAACCGATGAAATTAAGGATTCTTATGCAACTGATACATGAAATGCATGATTTTTGTATGCCGATAGATGAAATGAATGATTTTTACATGCATGACGAACTATTTTCTTGATTCTTATGTGCCCGTTTGACAAATTTTGTGAATTTTATGTGGTTGATGAACAAAACACATGATTTTTACATGCCTGATTGACGAGATTTTTTTTCCTGCAACCAACCGATGAAATTAAGGATTCTTATGCAACCGATACATGAAATGCATGATTTTTGTATGCCGATAGATGAAATGAATGATTTTTACATGCATGATGAACTATTTTCTTGATTCTTATGTGCCCGTTTGACAAATTTTGTGAATTTTATGTGATTGGTGAACAAAACACATGATTTTTACATGCCTGATTGACGAGATTTTTTTTCCTGCAACCAACCGATGAAATTAAGGATTCTTATGCAACCGATACATGAAATGCATGATTTTTGTATGCCGATAGATGAAATGAATGATTTTTACATGCATGATGAACTATTTTCTTGATTCTTATGTGCCCGTTTGACAAATTTTGTGAATTTTATGTGGTTGATGAACAAAACACATGATTTTTACATGCCTGATTGACGAGATTTTTTTTTCTGTAACCAACCGGTGAAATTAAGGATTCTTATGCAACCGATACATGAAATGCATGATTTTTGTATGCCAATAGATGAAATTAATGATTTTTACATGCATGATGAACTATTTTCTTGATTCTTATGTGCCTGTTTGACAAATTTTGTGAATTTTATGTGATTGGTGAACAAAACACATGATTTTTACATGCCTGATTGACGAGATTTTTTTTCCTGCAACCAACCGATGAAATTAAGGATTCTTATGTAACCGATACATGAAATGCATGATTTTTGTATGCCGATAGATGAAATGAATGATTTTTACATGCATGATGGACTATTTTCTTGATTCTTATGTGCCTGTTTGACAAATTTTGTGAATTTTATGTGATTGATAAACGAAACACATGATTTTTACATGCCTGATTGACAACATTTTTTTTCCTACATCTGACCGATGATATTAAGGATTTTTATGCAACTGATAGATGAAATTCAGGATTTTTGTGTGCCGATAGCTGAAAATAATGATTTTTACATGCATGATGAACTATTTTCTTGATTCTTATGTGCCCGTTTGACAAATTTTGTGAATTTTATGTGATTGATGAACAAAACACATGATTTTTACATGCCTGATTGAAGAAATTTTATTTAATCATATTATGCATCTACGATGTCCCGTTCTCCACTTTTCCTCCCTCAAGTGGGGCACTTTTCTAAATTTTGTTGACATCCCTCATGTCATATATCGTTGGAAAGGTCTGTGACCGCTTAATCATACTATGTATCGCCAGTATCCCTCCCCCCCACTTTGCCCCCCCAAGAGGCACTTTTCTAAATTTTGTTGACACCCCTCATATCATATCGTTGGGAAGGTCTGTGAGCACTTAATCGTATTATGTATCACCAGTGTCCCTCCCCCCCACTTTGCCCCCCCAAGAGGCACTTTTCTAAATTTTGTTGACACCCTTCATGTCATATATCGTTGAAAAGGTCTGTGACAACTTAATCGTATTATGCATCTCCGGTGTCTCTCTCCTCCATTCCCCCTCCCCCCCAAGGGGGGCACTTTTTAAAATTTTGTTGAAACTCCTCATGTCATATATCGTTGAAAATGTCTGTGTCAGCTTAATCATATTATACATATCCCGTGTCCCTCCCCCCACTTTTGCCCCCCAAGGGTGGCCATTTTCTAAATTTATTGACACTCCTCATGTCATATATCGTTGAAAAGGTCTGTGACAGCTTAATCCTATTATGTATCTCCAGTTGCCCCCCCCCCCCCCCATTTCGCTCCGCCAATAGTTACCCGGTTAGGTCGACGAGTGCGGCAGGGGCTAAGTCCACTTCCAGAAATTTAAACAAATGAGTATTTTAAACGTATGCTGAGTTTTAACTCCCCAATTCTCCAAAACTAAGACCAATTTAAAAAAATCCTTTCAAAAAAGTAGTTAGGTGTATGACCCCTACAACATACTTTAAAATCCTCTGTGCAAAATTGCTATGCACCATCCTTGTTAGTACTTTAATTTTTATGTTACAAAACAATGCCTCAGAAAATTTTATGAATTTATTTTGGAACTCTGCTGTTTCATAAAGTTGGCAGGTATTGTCCTACCCCTCCCCCCCCCCCAAAAAAAAAAAAAAAAATCTGGTTGTGAAGAAATATATATATATATATATATATTCAGATTTAAATAGTTCTTGCTCTGTTTTCATTTTATATAGGTAATGATTTAGATAAAAAATTTTTTTTTTCAATTTACTTAGTAATTTTAATTTTTAACACTTTCCAACCTAGTTGAAAAGTGTTTATGACTTCGGTTTGTCTGGCCGTATGGCCGTCTGGCCGTCTGCCGTCTGTCCGTGCTCTAACTCCCATAAATATGCTCGGATTGCTCTACAATTTTTATATGTTATTGTCGTTATCTATAGCATGTTACCTATTTCAACTGAAGTGTGTAGCACTTATAGTTTTTTTACAGGGACACTCAAAAGAGTTCCGTTACATTACGGTCTATGGGGAAAAATCATTTGCGGTTCATTTTAATGATGTTATACAATTTCCAACACATCGTAATTGATATATATCACTAAGGTGCATTACAAGAAGCTTAATATGGAATAGGGTGTGCATAGCCCTTATAGTTACTTTACAGGGCAAGTCAAAAGAATTCAGTTACATTACGTCTATGGAGAAAAATCGTCTGCGGTTTATTTAAATAATGTTTCACTATTTTAAACGCATTAATATTATATATATCCCTAAGGTGCATTACAAGAGGCTGACTACAGAATATTGTGTGTATAGCAGTCATCGTTCATTTACAGGGACACACAAAAGAATTCTCTACTGTCTGTTAACAGTAATTCCTGGAAGTGCGTTTTAAGTTACTAAACGCGATTTTAAATTTAACTTACTTTTTGTTCATTATGTTGTGTGTATAAATTCTGTAAATCATATACAGGGAAGCACAAAAATTTGCAAACACATTTCCGTTTATTGACAGGAACTTCAGAAGGAGAATTTTAAACTGTGCGCGTTTCTTAACTGAACTAAAATTTAGCATCCTATGTAGTATATATACAATTCTATAGATCATATACAAGGCTGAATAAAAGTATTCAGATATTTTTCCGAATATTGTATAGGTTAGAAATAAATGTTGGAAATTCCTGAAATTACGTTTTTAAATATGTTATGCGTTTTCCAAATTGTTTACTTCGATGTTATCTTTCAGCTTATTAAACGGTAATGATTTGTAAAATTATTTTGGAAGCGTTGGAAAGTGTTACATAATCTATGTTTGACGCATGATTTTTCGTTCTTGTTATATCATAAAATAGTGTCTCATAAAATCTTCTGTTTTATTTTGTAAATCTCCTGCTTTTTTTGGTAATAGACGTTGACAGACATGCAGGAGGAGAGTCAAAATTAATTTTATCAGTTAAAAGGGGTTACTCAGTGAGAATTACAAATAAATATATATTTTTTTTATTACTCAGTTTGTGTGTTTATTTTTTTATAATATTTAAAATATTTATGTAATATGTGTTTTATCTTTTAATAGGGAATACTTGGTTATAGGTAATATAAAAGATCAAAGCCCATCCCCACAAGAAGCAGATGTGCAAACTAAAGATTCAGAACCGGATTGATACTAATGCAAATTGTACATGTTTATATATATTCAATAATTTTACTAAATATGTATATAAAAATAAATATTGTTTGTAAAAATATGTTTAATAAACGTATATTAAGATTCAAATATTCCTTTTTCTTTTTTTCTAATTTCCTTTTTCTAATTTTCCTTTTTCTTCTTTTAATCAAATTCTATTATCACTGATATTTGACTGTTTATTTTATTTTTGAACAGATTTTATGAAATCACACTATCCTAGATTTTTTCAGCATTAGAAATTTATATTTTCTGAGTTTACAAATTTAGGTGAAAACTGAATAAGGACTAGTAAACATTTTGACCAAAATGTTAAATGTTACATAAACATACTTTATTAATGTAAAAAAAGCAAGTCTGACTAATATTTTGACCAAAATGTTAAGTGTTACATAAACATACTTTATTAATGGAAAAAGGGGCAAGTTTTACAGAGCATCATTCATAGTCAAAAGGATTGTTATTACATTTAGTGGTGAGTATACCTATGTTTTCATAGCTGTAACATGTATGTATGTATGTATATTTTGTTACAAAACATTTTGAAAAAAAAAATCACCATATTTATTTGCTGAAATCTGCAACTAAATAAAGTGAAGATTATTTTTAAAATATAATGGTTACATAAAAGCATTATTAAAAAATATATATTTTATTTGAGATTGCTGGTCAATAAAATATTAAATAATTTTGTAAGGATAAGCACATTTAATATTATGATTGCCAGTTAGGCAGTTTTTTTAATTTAAAATGCTACTGCGTTTCCAAACAGTAATATTTGCCAGATAAATGATAGTAGAAATAATATATAATAATGACAGATCAAATGCGTCAAATATTGCTATTTGAAAATAGTGGTAGCAATCAGAAAAAAAAAATCCTTCCCTTCCCATATGATAACACTGCAATTATCCCCCTTTTTCTTCCTCACAGAATGAACCCATAAAAGTAATATTGCCTGAAGACACCGGTTTAAAATTTACGGGCAATCGTACTTTTTTAACATATTAAACAGATTTCTAATTTTACGGGGAATTATACTTTTTAACATATTAAGCTAATTTCTAATTTTATGGGCCATATGCATTTTTTCACAGGGCACATATCACCAGTTGTTTTATTTATAAACTCAGTAAGGATATTTTATTTATATTGCTGTATTAAAATCTTTTTTTAGTTTACCTAAAAATCATAAAATCAGCTTCTGCTCATTTAATATCGAATTGAATTTCTACATATTTAAATATCTATAGTGAAACTTAAGTCAATTTTCTTATCCATAACATACAAAGACTTATGGCGATTGCTGTGGTAATATTGAAACACGTTAGGACTTATTGCTTATTTTGCATCGAAGTATTTTGATATATGTGAGGAAAACTCCATTCTAGATATTTAAAACTGTAAAAATTCGATTTCATATTAAAAGAATACCATAACAACAACTCCAATATACAAAAATATTTACGTAAATTTTTTTCTGCATAATATTGAAAAGCCATTAGTAAACTACTGCAAAAATTTTTTACAGTTACAAATACATTTTGGTGAGTGTAAATAAAATATTTTCGATACAATACTAAAAAATTATTAGCAAATTGACAATAATAATTCTTCTAAAGTGGCAAAGAACTTTCTGGCGAGAATATAAAAACTGTTTCAGATACAATTACTACAAAATCACTGGTAATTTTTCTGACATTACTTTAATAAAATTACCAAAAACTTTTTTGCTAAAGTACATTAAATGTTTTAAGGGGGGGGGGGGAGAGATACACTTACAAAAGATTTTTTTGTACATTTACTAAGAATTGTTTTGTAAATTTGTGAGGGACTTTATAGTACATTTACTACGATTTATTTAGTATTGTACTTAAGGGTTCAGATTGAGCAGCTGGAAAATGACAATAATTTGACCATTATTAAAAGTTCTGTAGTTTCAAAACCAATTAATGAAATACAACATTTTTTTTCTATACTTTCATAAAATACTAATGTTTTTTTAAAAAAACATTCAATATATATATTTAGCAATATTAATTAGTTAAATTTTAATGACAAAATTAATGTTTTAAAAATATGAATTTTCAGATATGCATTTTGCGCACAAGATTTAAAAAATTCTACTGCAGATATATATTTAATATTGCATTTATATTTACTTATATTACTATATTTTACACTGAACCTCAATTTAGCCTGAGTTTTGTCATAGAAATTTTTTTATTGAATAAATAAGCGTATTTTTTTTTTTTTTTTACTAAATTTACTAAAAATGATTTTTAAAGCCATTAATTATGCAAATGAATTTGAATGTACTTTTCAATTTAGGTTCAGTGTAAAATATAGTAGTATGAGTAAATATAAATGCAATATTAAATATATATCTGCAGTAGAATTTTTTAAATCTTGTGCGCAAAATGCATATTTGAAAATTCATATTTTAAAAACGTTAATTTTGTCATTAAAATTTAACTAATTAATATTGCATATAATTAACTATATAGATATTTGAATGTTTTTGAAAACCATTACTATTTTATGAAAGTATAGAAAAAAAATTATATTTCATTAATTGGTTTTGAAACTACAGAGCTTTTAGTAATCAAATTAATGACATTTTCCGGCTGAGTGTACTAAATAATCCTTAGTAAATTTACTAAAAATTCTTTAGGAAACTCCCTGAAAAAACGTCAGTACGTTTACTAAATAATCCTTAGTAAATTTACTAAAATTCTTTAGGAAACTCCTTAAAAAACGTTAGTACGTTTACTAAATAATCCTTAGTAAATTTACTAAAAATTCTTTAGGAAACTCCCTAAAAAATCGTTAGTAAGTTTACTAAATAATCCTTAGTAAATTTACTAAAAATTCTTTAGGAAACTCCCTAAAAAATCGTTAGTAAGTTTACTAAATAATCCTTAGTAAATTTACAAAAAATTCTTTAGTAAACTTCCTAAAAAATCGTTAGTAAGTTTACTGAACATTATTTAGTAACAGTTACTAGAACAACTTTAGTAATTTTACATGAATTTTTTTTGTTGCAGTTACATGAAAAGTTCTAGGCATCCCAGTTTCCTAGAAAATTCTTAGTAACCTTACAGATTTTTTTTTACAGTGTAGATTTTCGTTTAAAAATATAAAGTCATATAAATTAGGTTCTTTTTGTTTAAAGACAGACCGAAGCGTGCATAGCACATCCGTTGTTCCCTGCCGAAGACAGTGGGACCCACAACTCTAGGTAAATACGAATATATTTTGGTTAAAAAATATATAATCATTTAACATTGGTTCTATGTATATTTAAGGTTATTATCACGGGTTCAGGCAATGCCGGGCGGACCAGCTAGTACAAAATAAAAACATGAAATAATTTGAATTAAGAAATTTTTGTCAGAACTCATCGTGCATAAAAATTTTTTAACATATCCAATATACAAAGCAATACAGAAATTTACCAATTAATGAATATTAAATATTCAAAAATAAATTTTACCAACATTTTTTTTCAAAATGGAGAATTGAATCAGTTCTTTTTAACACTTTCCAACCTAGTTGAAAAGTGTTTATGACTTCGGTTTGTCTGGCCGTCTGCCGTCTGGCCGTCTGCCGTCAACCGTCTGGCCGTCTGCCGTCTACCGTCTGGCCGTCTGGCCGTCTGTCCGTGCTCTAACTCCCGTAAATGTGCTTGCAATTTTTATATGTTATTGTCGTTATCTATAGCATGTTCCCTATTTCAACGGAAGTGTGTAGCACTTATAGTTTTTTTACAGGGACACTCAAAAGAATTCCGTTACATGACGGTCTATGGGGAAAAATCATTTGCGGTTTATTTTAATCATGTTACACAATTTCAAACACATTGTAATTGATATATATCACTAAGGCGCATTACAAGAAGCTTAATATGGAATAGGGTGTGCATAGCACTTATAGTTACTGTACATTGACAGTCAAAAGAATTCCGTTACATTACGTCTATGGAGAAAAATCGTCTGCGGTTTATTTAAATAATGTTTCACTATTGTAAGCACATTGAAATTTATGTATATCACTAAGGTGCATTACAAGAGGCTTACTACAGAATATTGTGTGTATAGCAGTCATCGTTTATTTACAGGGACTCACAAAAGAATTCTCTACTGTCTGTCAACAATAATTCCTGGAAGTGCGTTTTAAATTACTGAACGCGATTTTAAATTTAACTCAGTTTTTGTTTATTACGTGGTGTGTATAAATTCTATAGATCATATACAGGGAAGCACAAAAGTTCGCGAACACATTGCCGTTTATTGACAGAAACTCCAGAAGGAGAATTTTAAACTGTGCTAAGCGTTTCTTAACTGAACTAAAATTTAGCATCCTATGTAGTATGTATACAAATCTATAGATCCTATACAGGACTGAATAAAAGTATTCGATATTTTTCCGAATATTATATATGTTAAAAATTCCTGAAATTATGTTTTTAAATATGTTGTGCGTTTTCCAAATTGTTTACTTAGATATTATCTTTCAGCTTATTAAACGGTATGATTTGTAAAATTATTTTGGAAGCGTTGGAAAGTGTTACATAATCTATGCTTGATGCATGATTTTTCGTTCTTGTTTATTACTCTCAGCGGTGGCTCTGCAGTCCTGAACTCCCGTATAAGATAAGTTTAAAATGTATGAACGTTAAAAGGAAAACAGAATTACAAATCGTCTTGTACAGTTGGAGGATGATTCGGGCTATAGAGCACTTCAGATGAAATATTCTTTGTTCTTTCTTTCTTTTACAATCACACGTGGAGTCGTATCCCGTTCCGGACATAATTATTTACTACTTAACAAGAGGTAAGCACATAAGTATAATTTTCGGTGTCATGATAAGAATAATCTTGTTTTATTATTTTTTTTCTAGCTTCCAACCTCCGAGACGTTCTAATTCTTAAAGCTGATAGGCGAAACCCATTTCTGATTAACCGCTTAGAGCGTTCGGTGGGTTTTTTTTTTTTTTTTTTTTTTTTTTTTAAATCTGTATTTAAAAACAAGAACGAAAAATCATACGCCAAGCATAGATTATGTAACACTTTCCAACGCTTCCAAAATAATTTTACAAATCATTACCGTTTAATAAGCAGAAAGATAACATCTAAATAAACAATTTGGAAAACGCAAAACATATTTAAAAACGTAATTTCAGGAATTTCCAACATATAAAATATTTGGAAAAATATCCCAATACGTTTATTCAGCCCTGTATATGATCTATAGGTTTGATTATATATACTACATATGATGCTAAATTTTAGTTTAGTTAGGAAACGCGTAGCACAGCTTAAAATTCTCGTTCTGGAGTTTCTGTCAATAAATGAAAATGTGTTCACGAACTTTTGTTCTGCCCTGTATATGAAATACAGAATTTATACACACCAAGTAATAGACAAAAAGTGAGTTAAATTTAAAATCGCGTTCAGCAACTTTAAACGCACTTCCGGGAATTATTGTTAACAGACAGTAGAGAATTATTTTGTGTTTCCCTGCAAATGAACGATGACTGCTATACACACAATATTCTGTAGTAAACCTCTTCTAGTACACCTTAGTGATATATATAAATTTCAATGTGCTTAAAATAGTGAAACACTATTTAATTAAACCGCAAACGATTTTTCTCCATATAGACGTAATGTAACGGAATTCTTTTTACTGTCCCTGTAAATTAACTATAAGTGCTATGCACACCCTATTCCATATTAAGCTTTTTGAAATGCACCTTCATGATATATATCAATTACAATGTATTTGAAATTGTTTAACATCATTAAAATAAACCGCAAATGATTTTCCCCATAGACCGTAATGTAACGGAAATCTTTTGAGTGTCCCTGAAAAAAAACTATAAGTGCAACACATTTCAGTTGAAATAAGAAACATGCTATGGATAACGACAATAACATATAAAAATTGCAGAGCAATCCGAGTATATTTACGGTAGTAAGGGCACGGACAGACTGCAGACTGCCATACCGCAGGCAAACCGAAGTCATAAACACTTTTCAAATAGGTTGGAACGTGTTAAAAAAGATGCATTTGAAAACATTCAGCATTTTGAAAAAGTTGCATTTGAAAACATTCAGCATTTTGAAAAAGACTCATTTTATAATGGGAAATGATTCTAGATAATTTCTGCGTATTTTCATAATCCTATTAATTTAAACAGAGAAAAATCTACTTTCTAACACTATATTTTAAACATTTATAAAGAATATAGATGATATAAAGCAGTGTTTTCAAACCATTTTTCATATTTTAAAATATGCTTTAAAATGTGAAATAGTTGTAAACTTACTTTAACCCCCCCCTCCCCCCCCAAAAAAAAAGATCTATCGTAAACTTAATTTTGAAACGTATACATTGCAAAGTAAATAATTTCTACATAATGATTGTGTCGTGTGTCCGGGATGGACGAATGGTTAAGGCACTAGGCCGTTATGTCCTTAATGGATGGCATTGACCTGAGAATTATATAGAGTTTCATGTGTTGTGTTTATCCCTCAGAGGAAAGTCGTCATTCGCTGATTCATCTTCATAATAAATCTAGTCTTAAGTTGCTCAAGAACCTTAAACCAGTGTCTCAATTTCGCTACCAAACCAGAGATCCATCGCTCCGGTCAGTGCCACCAATTGACGTGAACGCATAGGTCTCTTCAGACGATTGAGTGTTTTCGAATCCCTCTTCCGGGCTATTATTATTATTCCCTAGTCTTAAGTTGCTCAAGAACCTTAAACCAGTGTTTCAATTTCGTTACCAAACCAGAGATCCATCGCTCTGTTCAGTGCCACCAATTGACGTGAACGCATAGGTCTCTTCAGACGATTGAGTGTTTTCGAATCCCTCTTCCGGGCTATTATTATTATTCCCTAGTCTTAAGTTGATCAAGAACCTTAAACCAGTGTTTCAATTTCGTTACCAAACCAGAGATCCATCGCTCTGTTCAGTGCTACCAATTGACGTGAACGCATAGGTCTCTTCAGACGATTGAGTGTTGTCGAATCCCTCTTCCGAGCTATTATTATTACTCCCTAGTCTTAAGTTGCTCAAGAACCTTAAACCAGTGTTTCAATTTCGTTACCAAACCAGAGATCCATCGCTCCGGTCAGTGCCACCAATTGACGTGAACGCATAGGTCTCTTCAGACGATTGAGTGTTTTCGAATCCCTCTTCCGGGCTATTATTATTATTCCCTAGTCTTAAGTTGCTCAAGAACCTTAAACCAGTGTTTCAATTTCGTTACCAAACCAGAGATCCATCGCTCTGTTTAGTGCTACCAATTGACGTGAACGCATAGGTCTCTTCAGACGATTGAGTGTTGTCGAATCCCTCTTCCGAGCTATTATTATTACTCCCTAGTCTTAAGTTGCTCAAGAACCTTAAACCAGTGTTTCAATTTCGTTACCAAACCAGAGATCCATCGCTCCGGTCAGTGCCACCAATTGACGTAAACGTATAGGTCTCTTCAGACGATGGAGGGTTCGAATCCCTGTTCCGGGCTTTGTGATTTAAAAGAGTAAAAAACACATTTTACTTTTCTAGGAAATTACATTACAATACTTATAATGATAATAGTTTTAATTTAAAGTATTAGTAATAATTCTAGTATTTAACAAATGCATTTCAAACATTCAACATTTTAAATGAGTAATTTTATAATTAATAAAGGGTTCTAGATAATGAACACTTGAATTTCTTCAGATGATTGAGGTCCGAATCCCTCTTCCGGGCATCTATTTTACTTTATGATTTAAAAGATAAAAAAAAAAACACGTTTTTCTATTCTAGGAAATTACATTATAATATTTATAGTTATAATAGTTTTAATTTAAAGTACTAGGAAAATTTTAGTATTTAAAAATTGAAGTATTTAAAACATTTGAAACATTCAGCATTTTAAATGAGCAATTTTAAAATATCGTAAAGGGTTCTAGATAATTTATGCGTATTTTCGTAATAACATTAATTTAAACAGTAAAAATTCCCTTTTTAACACTATTTTTGAAACATTTAGTTAATAGAAAAAGTATGGATGATGTAAAACAGTGTTATTCAAATCATTTTTCAAATTACCAAAATATGCTTTAAAATATGAAATGATTGTAAACTTAAATAAGAAAAATCTGTGCCGTAAAGCTTATTTATTTTGAAACATATAGATTGCAAATAATTTCTTTAGAATCGTTGATTTGTGTGTCTGGGATGGCCGAATGGTTAAGGTACCAGGTCACACATGAATCTCTCCAGACAATTTGGGTTCAAATACATTTCCCCGGCCATGTATTATTCTTTATGATTTAAAAGAATAAAAAAGAATACTTCTTTTTATTTATTTATTTTTTTTTTCTAGGAAAATCCAAGTATTGTATTATTTATAGTTCTAATGGTTTAATTTTAAAATTTAGCAATAATTTGAGCATTTAAAATAAATATGCATTTAAACATATTTTATATTTTGAAAAATCATAGTTTAAAATGGAAACACTTCTAGACTATGTTTCCGTATCGTCATAATAATTAAACTTAATTTAAATAGAAAAAAAAAATCTGCCTTTTAAAAGTAATTTTCATTCATTTCTAAGAAATAACCGTGCGGGTGACGTTAAAACCGTGTATTAATACCATTTTTCACATTGTGAAATGCGCCTTAAAATGTGAAATGTATGTATGATATTCCTGCAAATAAAAACTAACTTGAAGAAAAATCGCTATCTTTTTAAGCTTATTTTGAAATAATGCTTTACAGATAAAGATAATTATTTTGAATATCCCCCGTGTCCGAATGGTGTTAATATCCTTATATGGCAATAATTCACGATTTACTGTGCCTGTCATCATCTCTTATGGCGTTGTTTTATACGGCCGATTATCTACTCGGGCGATATAGGCAGGGAGAATGCTCTTCGTGGGGGGTCTTTCTAAGAGAATCTAACCCGTATTTACGCAAGGTTACCCAAGGTACGAAGAAAACTACCAAAAACTCCGAATGATTAGGAGAACGGGCGCCATCATTTCTTATATCATCCTCGAAATAAAGCTATTCTCTAACAAGGAAAGGTTCCAAGGTCGGATTCACAAAATGCGGTGAACCTTTGTGTATCGATAGAGTATAGTTAATATATAAATATATAAAAGCCACAAAGTGAGAAAAAAGGTCTCAAAGTTTACATCACAGTTTATAATCAGATAAATTTGTACCTTTTGTCGAGCATGGCCGCATCTAGGTTGACCGCGCACTGGTTTCAAGATTTTTCTGTTTGTGTTCGAGTGTCAGCTAAGACTTGTTTTTCGCAGCGGAAACATTTATCAATTACTTTCGAACCACAAATGGAAAAAATAAATATGTATAATCATTAAAATTTACGAAAAATATAAATTAAATATACGTTTTGTAGCATATAAGTGCAGTTTTAACTATACAATTTTTTATGTTTATATGTATAATAAAAAATACGAAAAATACCGAACGAAGAAACGAATCGAAGTTCTATTATATACGTTGCCGGTTTGTCGTTTGGCATTCTATAGAATGCCAATAGGAAATGTGTGAAATGTGAATCGTTTGATACGCTGCCTGCCATTTTTCGACATTCTATAAAATGCCGGCCATTTTTCGACATTCTATAAAATGCCGGCCATTTTTCGACATTCTATAAAATGCCGGCCATTTTTCGACATTCTGTAAAATGCCGGCTTTCATATACTACCGTCAGCATGTAGATCAAGTTTCGTGCAAATTGGTCAAAAAATGTAAAATTGTATAAGAAACATGTACCCACACACTGATTTACATATAATATATATATATATATATATATATAGATTCCCCCCCCCCTTTTTTTTAAAATTTATATCAAGTTAGTTTTATTTTTTTAATAAAAGTGATAATTTGAAACTTTTTTTGGTAACTAACAACGATTTTGAAAAGTTGTATATATATTTTGATCGATATATTAAATCAATTTTATGGGGGAAAAATATACCACTAAATGGCAATACTCAGGTAATGGACTGTCGTTGTAAACATCACTTAAACCAAAGGCATAGTTAAAAATTCACGATATTAAATTTATATTCATTTATCTTGCATATTTCAGTTATTTCTATTATACATCACTTGGCACTTTCTTATAAAACACTTGAAAGATATTTAGATTTATTAAATGTAACTGCAAATCTGGGTAAAATAATTACAGAAATACTATCGTATTATGTACAGAAATACTACCGAAACAGTGTACAGCTCTGATAATATTGTATATTCAAAACAACGAATACCAGATTAATGTTATACGAGCAGGGAAGACCGAGCTATGCTCGGTCAAAATTAGCTTTGAGTTCAAATATCATGACCCATGACCAAAATGACCCACTAATCAAATTTTCTCGAACATATGACCAAGCCCAATTGTCTTCTCGTCTCTAGCCTCTTCTCGTTCCCTAAAACTGTAGGATACTAAATTTAGTTGAAATCCTCTGAGCCGTTTTGAAGATAAAATAGCTTGACCCATAATGACCCATGACCAAAATGACACACTAATCAAATTTTCTCGAACATGTGACCTGACCCAACAGTCTTCTGGTGCCCAAAAACCATAGGATGCAAAATTTATTCTAAATAGTCTGAGACTATTTTAGATAAAATTAGCTTGACCAATGGCTTAACCCATGACCAAAATGACCCACTAATCGAATTTTCTCGCACATGTGACCTAGCCCAATGATTTTCTTTTGCCCGAAGCTCGTAGTATACAAAATTTAATCAAAATTGTTAAATCCGTTTTTTAGATAACCCACTAATCGACCAATTAGCTTAACCCATGACCATAATGACCCACTAATCGAATTTTCTTGGACATGTGACATAGCCCAATGATTTTCTCTTACCCGAAGCTCGTAGGATACAAAATTTAATCAAAATTGTTAAATCCGTTTTTTTAGATAACCCACTAATCGACCAATTAGCTTAACCCATGACCAAATTGACCCACTAATCGAATATTCTCGGACATGTGACCTAGCCCAATGATTTTCTCTTGCCCGAAGCTCGTAGGATACAAAATTTAATCAAAATTGTTATATCCGTTTTTTAGATAAAATTAACTTGATCCTGACCCATGGTGACCCAAAATGACCCACTAATTAAATTTTCTCGAACATGTGACCTAGTCCAATGGTTTTCTGGCGCCCCAAAACGCAAGGATACAAAATTTCGTCAAAAAAGTTAGAGCCGTTTGTAAGATAAAATTTGCATCCCCCCCCCACACACAAGATTTGCTCGTATTAGAATATATGATGATATACAGGTGTGTCCCAAAAGTTCTTGACACATTTTAAAATTTAATAAAAGATCAATCAATTGGCCGAAAATGGTTCTTATGATCTGAAATTTTGTTTAAGCCAATAAAAAAAATAAGTTCCAAAATTTTCTCATAGTTGGCACTGCTTCTGAAAATTTATCGAATAGGTAGAGTGTCTTTATATATAACAATGGCGAAAGACGCGTAATACGTTTGCACAGTTTTTGTCTAAACTATAGCAACCCCCATTCCAGAATTAAAAAATACTCGCCGTCCTGAGTTTGATTAGACGAGCGAGGATGGATCGACGAGTATTGTTAACTTCTGGAATAAGAAACATTAGCATATACTTTTTTTAACTGTTTTTTTGTTATTTGCTTAAACAATATTTCAGATCATAAGAAGCATTTTCGCCCAAACCGCACTCTCCTACGTCAATTGCTTGATCTTTTATTGAATTTTAAAATATGTCAAGAACTTTTGGGAGACCCTGTATATCTATATATTTTAACAATTGTTTGAAAAAGATATATTTTAAGTGAAAATCGCTTAGGTTAAAATAAAGAAGCATTAACAACTTTTGGTATTTTTAATAATGGTTTGTCACAAAAATTTGAGAAGTCCATATAACAAAATAATATACACATAATTTTCGTATCTGCACAATTATTATGATTTCTCTAAAATCCTTTCCACCTAATCTCCTTTCCCAATTCCTCCAATCATCTCTTGCCTCCTTTGCTCTAATTTTTCCTTTTCTCCCCCTTGCTGTAATGTTCCATGATATAAACTATTTTTTATTTGGGATTTCCGTGCTTGAATTTTTCATCCAATAGGATAGTTTTATAACGAGCACCATCGGGTGTTTATATTCTTTTTTCATATTCATTATTTAAAATATATTTAAGTGCATATTGATTTAATTAATTGCTTGGAATGGTCTTTGTATAACTAGCATTATTTTGTAGGTTATTTATAGGTCACTTTTTTTTAATTATTCGTCTAAACTATTGTCTCATCAAAATTACCCTGCTCACTTTGTTTCGCATCACCATAAGGTGGGCATTTTTTCCACAGGGAAGATGCTCGTTTCTCCCTTCAACCAATCAGCTTCATTCCAAATGATAATGAATTTTGAGCGATGAATGAAGGATCTTTCTCTCTCTCCAACTCCCCACGTGTCCTTCTCCCTCTCTTTCCTTCACCCTTTCCTCCTATTCTCCTTTCTCCACTTCTCCAACCATCTCTTGCCTCCTTTGCTCCCCTTTCTCCTTTTTCCTTTTCTCCCCCATCACCTCTTCTTTCACTCCTGTTCCCTCACCCCCACTCTTTCCCCTCACCTCTTCTTCTTCCCACTGTTCATCTACCATCCATCATCACACCTTCTCTTTCTTAAGGACTTAATTACTAAACTTAACTACTAGAACTTAACTACTTAATTACTAAATACTTAACTACTTAAAAAAAAAAGGGAAG
This sequence comes from Maratus michaelseni, assembly GCA_963931845.1. Taxonomy (NCBI): domain Eukaryota; kingdom Metazoa; phylum Arthropoda; class Arachnida; order Araneae; family Salticidae; genus Maratus; species Maratus michaelseni. The sequence goes on from OZ007595.1 coordinate 224,430,003, forward strand.
GAATGAGAAAGAGAGAACGGTGGTCAGACAAACAGTAGAAGGACGATGGGAGAGAGAGGAGGTAAGGGGAAGGAGAGAACTGAGGGAATGGGAGTGGAAGAGGAGAGGACAAGGTGAGAGAAGGAAGAAGGGGAGAGAAGGGCGAAGTGGGCAGGAAGGGACAGAAAGGTGAGAGAAGGGAGATCAGTGAGAAAGGGTGGAAGAGGGAGAAAGAGAGAGACAAGAAGAGAACTGGAGAAAGAGAAGGATACTTCAAACATAACTCTAAAAGAATCATTTATATCATCCGCTGATTGACTGAAGAGAAAACAGGTTTGTAAAATCGTTTGATGGGGTTCATATTTTTATAGATTTTTTTTTAATTATTGAAATCAATACTATGTCATTTATTTCTCAGACATTAAATAAGGACTTAAAATATAAAAAAAAGCATAAATATAAAAGGAAATAAATGAAATTATTGAGAGTAAAAATTAAATTTGCATTAATAAAAATTTACGTGTTTCATTAAATTATTTAAATATTTTTATCCGTGCCTATTACTTCAACAACCCGACGAATGCTCGTTAAAAACTACTTGCCTATTTTAAAGCTTTCTTCTTCCTTTGAATGCTTGAAGTAGGAATTGAGAGTCCAGATGACCACTCTTTGCATTGCCTTCCTCAATGATGAAAATCTTTTTGTTTTAGGTTTATTATCACCAAATGAATCCTTCATGGCAATTTTTTCACCATCATTTATGACAGTTGATTTAACGCTATTTATGGTAATATTTTCATCAAAATTCTTGTTTTCGGAATCAGCAAATTTTTCATTCTTTTCTCTAACTTCAAAAATAGACTGAAATTTGGGATGTGTATAGATCACTTTGCATCCCGGATCTCTTTCATCAAGAATTTCAAATTCTTCATCAGAGGAATCACTGTCATCTTCTTCTATTTTATTTGCGAAAGATGCCGACATTTTTGTGATTATTTTTTATTATAATCTAAACAGGTATTTTTTTCCAACCAACATATAACACTATTTTTTTGAGAATGGTGAAAAGGAATTGTTGGAATTAGCCTTGTTAATTTAAATACATTGTTGTAATCTGTTTTATAATTACTTGCTAAGCAAAAATATTTTTTTCAAAATAATGAGTCATTTTGGTAACAACAATGTAACCTGTAATTTTAAACTGTTTTGTAACAACAATTAAATATTATTACATAATAAAAAGTATGTTGGAGTTTACAAACTTTGCAAATTATGAGACTCATAAAATATATATAAAAACATAGTTTAAAAAAATAATAATAAACACTCTTTTATAGAAATTCAATGTTTTGAACAAGAATTGTAGTCATAAAATTAGGCGTGATTTTCTAATCACGCCTAATTTCTTGACTGCAATTCATATTTTTTTCACCCAAAATGTCCGTTACAATAAATTCATTTAGCATGTTCGATAAGTTTTTATGAAAATGATATACTAATGATCAGCTAAATACAGAGAATTATTATTTTGCACAAATACATTTATTTAGAGGCATATAAAACGCATAAAATATACGGCAATAAGCTAAAACTTATTTAACAGGCATTCTAGAATGAAAACCAATATGATTTTCTTTTAAATGCTGTATATATAATTGAAACAATAAATTTTAGAAAAATAAAAGTTGCTTTTCAAAAAATATGCATAAACTAATTAACCGAGTGTCACTGGCGCATATGTTCATGACGAAATTTTGATGATTATGTTAACAACTCACTCAGTATTCAAAATTATATAAAATATTTTTTTCTGTAACTGGAAGTTATAGTGTTATACCTTTATCATTTGCTTACCACAAAAATAAATTAGCAGAAGAAACGTTAAAAATGTATTACCTGTAGTTAATGTTGCGTTTGGTGTCTAAATCCCATTTTTCAATAGCATTGACGATCTTTGTTAAAACATCTTTCCTCTTAACAGAAACTATATGATGTCTAGCCCAAGCTTCTTCTCTATCTGAAGCGATATGCGAGAGAATTCCAGCCGCGTTATAACTAACTTCAATACCAGTAGGTGGAAAGTGGGGGTTCAACGGCCACAGGAGCAATCGTGCAATGTAGAGCCCAACATCAGATGTAGAGCGGACTCCTACGTCATAGTATCTTTACAAGGTTCTGATCTCTTTTTATCACTAGTTTTATTTTTCCAATGCTATGTTTGATATTATCCTGGCAAAGCGGATTTATTTATCTCTCTCTATATACATGTATGTCTGATATTATCCTAGCAAAGCAGATTTATTTATCTCTCTCTATATATTCGTGTATGTCTGGTACTATCCTGGCAAAGCAGATTTATTTATCTCTCTCTATATATTCGTGTATGTCTGATACTATGATGGCAAAGCGATTATATGTGTGTGTGTGGGTAAAATATATATCCATATCATTCATAAACTGGAAAAAAATATTAAAATCATTTTTAAAAAAAATGCATAATTTAAAAAAAAAAAAAAAAAAAAAAAAAAAAAAAAAAAAAAAAAAAACTTTAGAAAATTACAAAGTATTAAAAAAAAAATTTAGAAAATTAAAAAATAGTAAAAAAAAAAGTTTAAAAACTTTATATGGTGATGAAAATACGTATGTTTGTATATGTGGTGATTATACGTATGGGTAGAATAGCTTTCAATAAAGTTCACATACATAGCATTCTACGAGAAATGTTTGTGTAGAAAATTTTAATAAGTACACATATTTAAAATTAACATTTTTTATTAAAACAAAAAATACAGAAAGTTTTATTTACAGTAGAGTATTTACATCTCGATTTTGCATTAACAATACAAATCAGCATTTTCTTCTTTATTACAATCTTCATTAATGTCACAATGTCCATACGCTAAGCTGGATATCCCATCATCTAACAAGTAGCTCTTATCGTCAAAAGGACTTAGACTAATCTTATTCTGAGTTAGTGTGTATAGACGATGGTTATCTTGGGCGATCCTCGTCTGCTTCTCCATACTTGTTTTTTGCTGTTGTAGACACTCGAAATAGTCTTCATGCTTTATTTTCTGACGAACAATCTGTGTTGACACACATTTTGCCCGCTTCTTTACTTCTTTCATGGATTTTAATGAATACATTTTAGCCCCGAGGCCAACAAATTCAAGGGCTAATTCGCCATTTAGCTCGTCCTTAAACTTACCAATCACCTTTTTGTTATCATCAGAGAATAAATTATGAGATTGTGTATGTGAACTTTATTGAAACCTATTCTACCCGTACGTATAATCACCACATATACAAACATACGTATTTTCATCACCATATAAAGTTTTTAAACTTTTTTTTTTACTATTTTTTAATTTTTTAAATTTTTTTTTTTAATACTTTGTAATTTTCTAAAGTTTTTTTTTTTTTTTTTTTTTTTTTTTAATTATGCATTCTTTTTAAAAATGATTTTAATATTTTTTTCCAGTTTATGAATGATATGGATATATATTTTACCCACACACACACATATAATCGCTTTGCCATCATAGTATCAGACATACACGAATATATAGAGAGAGATAAATAAATCTGCTTTGCCAGGATAGTACCAGACATACACGAATATATAGAGAGAGATAAATAAATCTGCTTTGCTAGGATAATATCAGACATACATGTATATAGAGAGAGATAAATAAATCCGGTTTGCCAGGATAATATCAAACATAGCATTGGAAAAATAAAACTAGTGATAAAAAGAGATCAGAACCTTGTAAAGATACTATGACGTAGGAGTCGGCTCTACATCTGATGTTGGGCTCTACATTGTACGATTGCTCCTGTGGCCGTTGAACCCCCACTTTCCATCTACTAATACCATCACTTTTGCTATCTAGCAAATCGCTAATAATGTAAAAGAAAAATTCAAGATATTTTTTTAATTTGAAATGGAATGAAATTAAGAAATAAATATGAAAAGTACAGAAAACAGAAATAATTTTTTTAAAAGTAAGAAAAAATATTAAAGGTTTAACCTTTATTAGGTGCGTTCGTAATTATATAAATACGTCGCACCTATTATCGTCGTCCGTCCGTATGTCTGTCCATCCGTCTGTTTGTCCGTCCGCATATAACAACGCAAAAACTAATCAACCGAATGGTTTGAAATTTAAGATATATTATCTTTGCAGAATTTTGTCGAGACATTTCAAATTTTATGAAAATCGAATCAAAATTTTAGAAGATATTAATAAAAACATTTATTAAGAAACTTGATTTTTTTTTTTAAATCGGTGCTTTCTTGTTTATAGGAGCTTCCGAGGTTTAATCGTCAAGCTACCGAGATACTTATTTTATGACAGAAATTAATCTGCAGACGATAATTCATTTTACAGAATTAAAAATCATCCAGATCTGAATATTTATATAACGAGCTATAGCACGAACGCACCTCATTCGTCACGTTTGACGTACAATTTCCAACTTGTTTATGTTTTTGTAAAGAAATTTCACACAATTTCAAAAGTTAACAATAAAAAGAGTAATAAATTATTAATTTTTTTTTTAATGGGAAAAACTGATGGAAATTATTTTTAAAGCAATTTAGAGCTGAATTAGAGAAGCAAAACATTTTTTTCTAATGTATCTAATAATCCGTAAATTGAAAAAAAAACTGTTGTAGGTGGTGTTACTCAAAACTAAACATACTTCTTGACATCATCACTGACAAAATTATCTCTTTTTATTGTTTTCTGTCGAGAATGGATCTCTTGGCGTCGTCAATTTATTTTTTAAGCGTTTTTAACGAAATTCTGTAACTTTAAAAGAATTTTTCTTTGAATAGGCAATAGAAATGCATAAAATCGTTATAAAGTTACAAAATCGGTTAAATCAGTTACAAAATCGTTGTTAAAGTTACAAAAATGATAGATGCAAACTAACAGATATGAAAAAAATCCGAATTCAAAAATCTGACGTAGGATGAGAAATCGTCTTACACAGCCAAAAACGTGGTCTTCAACTTTAATTTCCTCAAAATACCTTTAGCTCAGGCATCAATCTAAACACGAGTTAAAGTTATTGTAAGAAGGACCCGATAAAATGTTAAGGTATTTTGGTTAGCACTTTCGCTTTATTTGCACGACTTAATGTTACTCAATAGCGTTCAGTTGCTTCTCTTATCAACCTACTTGTTTAAACAATTCTTCCAGACAGTATGTTGTTAAATATTATGCATCGCGCAACGTTTATCGTTTGCTGGTTGAAACATCTGCGACATCAACATGCGATGATGGAAAGGCGCATTGCTTACAATCGAATGACGAATGCATTCAACGGTGTCAGGGGTACGATGGACAGATTGATTGTGTAGATATTTCAGACGAATATTTTTTCGAGGGCAGAGAATATCAGGATCTCTTCAACTGTAGTAATGGAAAATGCGTTTATCTGTAGATGGTTTCAATGAATATTTTTGCGAGGGCAGAGAATACCCGGATCTCTTCAACTGCAGTAATGGAAAATGTGTTTATTTGTAGCAGTATGCAACGGTTATGATAACTGCGGCGATGGTTCAGACGAAATGTTTTTACATAGTTGTTCGTCATTGTTAAATACTTTGATGCAGCTTTCGAAACATTTTCCCAATGGTTGTTGTAATTTGTTAAATTACATTTATTTTTTCAGTACAGACAAATTAAGCACAATGACATCCAGTTACATCATTTAACCTTTTCACCACTATCGCCAGCTCCTCAGAGAAGAAAAGGGCTGAAAAGAAAATGACAGAAAACATGCTACATTTTTGTATCACAGAAAAAATGCTATATTTTTGCAAATAATGCTCAAATGCAGAGTCACATATTAAAAAGCCATTTTTACTTCTGCTGTCTTTAATAGATGAAAGTATTGTAATCGAAATTTCTTTCGACTTCCGATTTTTGGCCGACTTGCACGTGTTAGGGGTCCGAGATTCCGAAAAACATGTTTTTACAAAATGTCTGCCTGTCTGTCCTCATTGTATCATCGAAAAGTGTATGAAGTTATGCATAGAATTGAACCAAATTTTATATACGTATATGTTTTTGACTATGGCCTGCAGGTCCCAGTTGAATTTGGGGATATTCGGCCGGAAGGAGGCGCAATGATACTTAAAGGCTTCAAATTAAAAAACGATGTAAAAAAAAAATTAGAAATCTTAAAAGGTTATTTCGTTAAATATTCGCCCTTGATCCAAGTATTCCGGAACAATTTTTGTTTTGAATCTATCTTAAAAAGTGGTTGAGATATAGCAATTTGAAATTTCAGGGTAAGTAGCATTTTTAAACAAGACGGCAGAATTCATCCATAAAAGGGTTTAATTTGTGAGTTTTAGTGAACATGGTTCCGCAAATTTTATTTCATTGTTGTAACCATTGTTCCAACTCTTATATGCTTAACAATATACATTTATATTCGTTAACGTCAAATTCTCGACAAGCTTCGCGACACTGGGCAAAATATAGCTAAATTTGGAAGCAAAAATAGGTTTCCATAAATGAAGCCAACCTGGCTATAGCAAACTAATTTGGCGATATTCTAATTCAAATTCAATATTGATGAGAATTGGGACTGAATTTTCTTTAATCGGGTTCCACGAATTTTTGCTTCGTGTTTTCCAGTAAAATTAACTAAAATCTAAAAACCAAGGAATAGGAAGGCTATCTGTTCCTGTCGGTACAGGCTAGAAGAACTTTTAATAGTTTAGTATACATCGGCTGATCGCATGCAGCTAACTCGACGATTCACAAGCATCTGACGTACAACAGAATGACGAAACATATTGATTTCATCGGCGATGTGATAGCGAATTTTGAAGTATTTACATGATTCAGATAGAAGAAAATCTTGGGATTGGATCATCCGACTAGTTTATCTTTTTTTTTTCTTAACTAAAAAGAGCGAAAAATCATGCATCAAGCATAGATTATTAAACACTTTCCAACACATTCAGAATACTATAAAAAAAAATTCCCCGTTTACTAAGATGAAATATGATGTCTAACTAAACTATTTGGAAAACGCATGACCCATTTGAAAACCCAATGTCAAATTACCGTCAACAGTCGTAAAAGCGTCCGAATTCTTCAGTGCAGTCCTGCATAGGACCTTCCATAACTGAAATCGCGCTTCCAGCAATTATTACAGGTAGACAATACTGTAACCGTATTATTTTGTGTGTCCCTGTAAAGGAACGATAAATGCTGTACACACCTTATTCTAAAGTAAGCATCTTGTTGTGCACTTCAGTAACGTATATCGATTTCAATATGTTTGAAATAGTCCAAAATCAGTAAAATACACCACAAACTGTTTTCCACCCCATAGACGATTTTCCCCCGTAATGTAACGACATTCTTTTGTGTGCCCCTGTAAACGAACTATAAACGCTACACCCTTCATTTTCAATACTGAACAAGCCACTGTAAACACCAATATCCTATATCAATTGCATAGTAATCTGAGTAGATTTACGCGAGTTAGAGCACGAACAGACGGCAATCAGACAAACCGAATTCATAAACGCTCTTCAACTTATATTCGAAAGTGTTAAAAAGATACACACGCAGAGAGCAAGAGAGAGATAAAGAATACTGAAACTCTCCGATCGTTAAATCCCACCTTAACCTATGGGGAAAACATAAAAGTTGGAAATTGCACGTCAAACGTGACAAATGAGGTGCGTTCGTACTATAGCTAGTTATATAAATATTCAGATCTGGATGATTTTTAATTTTGTGAAATGAATTATATCGTCTGCAGATTCATTTCTGTCATAAAATAAGTATCTCGGTCGCTTGACGATTAAACCACGGAAGCTCCTGTAACAAGAAAGCACCGATTTTTTTTAAAATTCAAATTTCTTAATAAATATTTTTATTAATATCTTCTAAAGTATTGATTCGATTTTAATAAAATTTGAAATGTCACGACAAAATTCGGCAAAGATAATATATCTTAAATTTCAAACCGTTTGGTTGGGTAGTTTTTGCGCTGTTATATGCGGACAGACGGACTGACCAGACGACGACTATAGGTGCTACGTATTTATATAATTACGAACGCACCTAAAAAAGTGCCCGAGGGAGATTTTTAAAATTGGTCTCCTCAATTTTAAGTATTGAAAAATTCTCTATAAACTGTGAAATCTGCACTTCATGAAATTTTATTATCTTCTTACAACTACTTAAAAATGTAAGGAGGCAATTTTTGAAAACGCACCTCGTTGGCATCTGACGTCTACATTATGATGGTGAAAATCGTATTTCGATAATTATATTCGGTAATGGGTAATCTCAATTTTAAATTTTCTCATAGTTTAACACGGGATTTAGGGGAGTTTCCGTGAAGCGGTCCTTTAATTGTATTAAACTGGCTTATATTATCTAAATACGGTGAAAGTCCGATGCAACGAGTACGGTTTATACCGAGAATTCCGCTATCACGAGTTATTTACAATGCAACTTTAATGTATTTTCATCAGCGAGAAGTCATAACGAGAAGTCCTTTATAGCGATAATTTATGCATTGTCATTAAAATGAATTTTTACTGTATGTATGAAAAAGGTGTGTGTATGTGTGTGGGGGGGGGGGGGGTAACAGTGCATTTTTTAACAGTGCACACTTTGTTAACAGACATTTGATATATAACTTGGCAGACATAATAGTGAACTGACATGAGCATCAAATTTCATGCTATTTTCTTTACAAATTCAATAATTTCTTTCAAAGCTATGAAGAAAATATATCTGAAGTCTGTATTAATAACACCGCTAAAATGCTATAGAGAAACGTAAAAATAGTTCTTTTTTTTTAATACACTCGTTTATACTCATTCGATGGCTTTTCCTCCCGCCCAACGGAGCACACTCTAAAAACACCATTCTCAAAACTGAGCAAACACTACTCAAGTCTGAGTTTGTCGCATAGTCAAAATGGCTCCGAATCAAAATTCCATGTATAAACTCATTTCTGAAAACATGCACACACTCAAGAATAAAACATCATGTTCTCATATTTGAATATGTTACATTGGATAGCTCATATATTCAAACAACAGTAAACAAAAGCTAGAAAAAAAGCGGTAGTGCTGCCATCTCTGGTTCTATTTACGATTATGGGAGAATAAACTAAGCTTTTAACAAAAACCAGCATCGAACCCGAGTCCTATACTAGTTACAAGTCCATTCTTCGTCATCCAGATCATATGAGCGGGTTATTTTAAATGCAAGTCATCGACTAATTCGGACGAATGTTGGTATTTTTATAGGATTTATTAATTTGTTGGTGAGAAAATTGGAAATTTTTAACGGTATTTCGGATAGATTTGGTCAATTTAAGATGATGGTTAAGACTGTACGACTTTATTATTTATGTGGGGAAGGGGGGGATATGAATTATACAAAATTTCAATTCGATTGTTATCAGTATCTTTCTTAAATGAAAAAGTGCATCCTGGATATTGAAATTTAACTAACTGAATTTTCTTTTTGACACAATTTAACCCATTAACCCTACAATTATTTTTCTGCTGAAAAATGGAAATATTGCATTTCATTCAAGTGTGAGCATGAACTGACTTCTATGTGATCATTTTTTTTTTTTGTATTGCCATGTTACAAAAATGAGTTTGAACTTATTAAAAACATTTTTGAGTATGACGATGTTTCAAAAATGAGTATGAACTGACCTCTATGGGAACAGTTTTGAGTATGTCCATGTTTCAATATTCTGAGTATTTCTGGTATTTCGGAATTCGGTATTCATCCTATTTGAAACAAAAAGTTTCAAAACAAAATGAAAACATCGATTTACTGAGATTTGAAAATGTCATTTTCCTCAGGGCACTCTTTCCTGACGCCGCCCTTGATCAGAAATGCAGGAATTTTTCAAATATGTGATTCTTTTCATCTAGCTTGCATTATGCTTTTGACAAGATTCTAATGAAATGACAGCTGAATGTCTATCATGTCAGCTCATTCACCCAACGGATATTTAGCACCTTATTTTCATCCAAGCATAACGAATGTTTATGAAATGATTATTTTTCAGTTCCTAAACATTTATAGAAAATCAAAGATTTCAGAATCGAGCATCCAAGTAATCCCCTGGAATTTTTTATCCTATAGTAACAAATCTCATAGTCAACAGGAAATCCTGGATCACAAACCCAACATTTGAACAAGTATAAATTATTTGGGGTCTATTAAACTCATATAAGAGCAACGGTTTCTTTTTTAGAGATAGGAAGGTTAAGGTAAATTTCTTTTCATAGAAAGTCCTAAACAAGAACAAATAATTTACCTGAAAATAGATAAATATTCCTCTTTCATTAAATGATGTCTTAGTTCATTGAATTCGGCTACATTGCCCTGTTAACAATAGACGTGATTCAGAAACAAATTTTATGAAGATAGTATTTTATTACAATTGTAATATAAAAGATGAATGGAACTTACCAACACTCCCGTCATACTTCTCAACAATTCTGGATTTTCTGGAAATGTCTGATTAAATGCAAGAGAGATCATTAGTTTTAATAGAAATAATGACAACCAAAGTTTAAATAGTCATTAAAATTAAGATTTATCAGCTTATTATATATTGTATTTTCCAGTATATAAAATGCACTCATACTTCTATGATGTAGTGGGTGTCCCATAAATTTAACATTTCAAAAATACATAAAAGGTGTAGGAATTGGTTTATTTGATTGCGGTTTGCGACAAACTTATTCTCATGCCAGGGATTTATTAAATTCCTACTATTAGCTCACACTCTCTCTATATATATATCGTGTTCAAATTTTCAATCGTTAAAAAAATATTTTCTATTCATCCACTCAAGTTCAAATAATTTTTTTTAACTTGTAGTGGATGACAATTTATGTTAATACAGTTTTTTCAAATATTAATTCATTAATTAAATTTAATTAATTAATTTTAGTTTTAAATGAGAGAAAAAAAATTCCCATTGTTTTCATAAATGAAATGAAAGATTTATCTGAAATGAGTGATGCCACAGAAATAAAATACCGCAACGATGATTATAAAATAATGTTCAATAAAGATATCATGGGACATTCATGCTTCACGGGTTTATTTTATATATTTATGATTAAAAAGTAGGAATTGACTTAATTTTTTTTTTATTTATTACTTGTTTTGGTATCAAAAAAAGTTTTTTTTGAAAATGTTTGTTAATAGTTTTATAGTTTTTATTTATTTTTCTAATAGAAAGTTTTACGCATTCGAATTGAAAGACTAATTTTTGAGTTCGGTGTTATGTAAAGTTTCTAGTATACTGCAGCAGTGCGCCTTGCTTAGCGGCGTTAAGGCTGGTCGTCAGTAAACTTCCCGATTCCCCTCGCAAATGTTAATCCTATGGGCGTAGGATGCTTTCGTATTTTTAAAATATCTCCTCAGGAAATAAACATTTTTGACTTCTGTTTACTTTGTACTGTTCTTAGAGGATGTCTCTTTTTATCTTAGTTATCAAAATATTTCTCAAATATGTGCTTAATTTATAATTTTATGTGTTAAAATCTTAGCGAAACTGAATAGTATTTTAACATTTTACATAAAATTAAGTACATATTTTAGAAATATTTTGACAACTAAGATAAAAAGAGAGCTTCTTTAAGAACAGTAAGAAGAAATCAGAAGTTAAAAATATCAATTTCCCTAGGATATATTTTAAATAGACGAACGCATCCTACCCCCATAGGATTAATACTAGCGAGGGGGATCGTGATGTTTACTAACGAGAAGCCTTAAAGGTTTTTAAGTCACGAAATCACCTGCATCCATCCGGATATGCTACATGCCTCAGTTAACGGCGTTCTCATTCACTTGCAAAATGTAATTGCTTGTGGAGACAGTCACGTAGAACATTCACTGCTATGAGCTTGTAAACATTTGCATGCAAATAAACGCCATTTTTCACGAAATTTAGTGATTTGAATTTTAAAGCGGCCTCTATTAAAGAACTAATTCACTAATTTTTTTGTCAAAAAAAAAAAAAAAAAAAAAAAAATTCCACCGTATGCGAATGTTTTTTTTGCAAACCGTATTCAAATAAACCAATCCCTTCACTTTATATGAATTTTTGAAATGTTAAGGCTTTATAACTGAAACTTGCATTTTAATGGACGCTAGGCCTCAGGAGGATATTCGAAAGCATCAAATTTCAAATCAACTTTCTAATGTTTTTCAAAAAAAAAAAAAAAGAAAAAAAAAATTGTCCCACCAGTGGTTGAGAGGTTCTGCTCTCGAAGCTGGTAGACGGGAGGTGCTGGGTTCGATCCCAATCGCGCCCGTCGGCCTAATCGTTCGGAGTTTTCGTGGTTTTCTTCGAGCCGTGGATTTATTCATGCGTAAATACGGGTTAGGTTCCCTTAGAAAGACCCCCACGAAGGGCACTCCCCCCGGGCCTACATCCCAAGTGTAGATAATTGGCCGTCAATAATCAACCCATCAACTCAAACTCAAAAAAAAAAAAAATTAAATGACCCGAATTTTCAATAGTTCGACCCTCATTTTCCCAAAACTCATATTGGCGCAGCTTGTCCCCAATGGGACCTTGCGCCATAAAATCCTATACAACCAACCAACCCAAAACTCATAAGGTCTTAAGACCCGGTATTTTAAGTGATTAGCGTCATCTCTGCTAAGAGCAAGATATTAAAATGGTTATTAGAGACGGAGAGTTTTGTAAGGACAAGAACTCACTTGAAAGATTTATTTTTGACGCGTAATCCATAAATTTTGAATATTAATACAAAAGAAAAATGTTTTACTAACATTTACATCCATACCAATGATTTACTTTGATGCTGAAAAATCAATTTTTGGAAACAAATTCAAGTATAACATTCATAGATTACTAAGGCAAATGTACAGGATGAGCACATTTTAATATATCTTCGATTATACAAAAATGAAAATTGAAGCAAATACTATACAACTCGAGACTGAAAAAAAGGACTACAGCAGATTCGAATTGTTTGGGGCTGGGAAAGTATTTAATTCGGAAAGACGTTTAACCCTATCACTATGTCCTATCAAAACATGCCCTGTTGTTGCCCATGACAAATATGCTATCTATTTTTCAAATTAAAAAAAAACAAGTAGTACTTATATTTGTAGAGTTTAATTTTCACCGTGTGTTACAAACATTATGATATGAGATGTCACCGGCTGAAACTACTCAGTGAGTGATAGATTTTTTGACAACTTGTTGAAAGTGCTTGGGGTCCGCGTGGACCCCAGGACATAGTGATAGGGTTAAATGGCACAAAATGCCTCCAAGAATAAATTTGAAAAACATCATTAATTTTACTTCTGATAATTGGGGCAGCCACTTTATCGGAACAAATCATGCTAATGCCCAATGTGTCTCAGTTAACCGGAATCAAATATTATCATAAAAGTTTTAAATCATGGATATTTCTTTCTCACAATAATAACTTTGTTAATGATCACCTATTCCAAAATATCTAGAGGAAGGAAAAGAAAGGCAATTTTTAAAAATTTAAAACAACACTAATAATTATTACATCCCATATCTACAATAATTAATTTTTTATTGAAATATTTCCGCGTGAAAAATGAAAATGGAATAAAAGTTTCATCAATTGAAAAAAATATTAATATGTCGTCATATTGGTAATAAAACGGAAATTTTTAAACATTTCTCAATAATACAAGGAGTATAAGTATGTGTAAATACAGAAAGCAGCTTAATATGACGTCATTAGAGAATTAAAAAGAAAATAATCTGACGTCATATTGGAAGTTTAACGGATTTTTCAAATGTTTGAGAATAATACAAAGACAGTATCAATATGAGTAATGAAGAATAGTAAATATATAAGTTTGAGGAACGTATTGAATCATGATAAAAACCCGATTATGGAAATATTGTCATATTTTAACATTTTGAAGGTCTCTTTACAACATGTTTAATTTTGAAATTGATTTTTTTTAACATCGCATTTAGTCCACATGACAGATATTATTATGACAAAGTATAATAGCGGGGAACTTAAGGAGAACTTATAGTGGGTTCGCAATCCTTGTTAAATCTTCATCAAAAGTGAGAAGAACATAAAGCTAAATGTAATTATACAGAACACACGGTAAAAAAAAAAAAAAAAAAAAAAAAAAAAAAAAAAAAAAAAAAAAAACTCTGAGAAGCTAAATATAACATCACTAGTGGGGCAATGCCTACCTGATCGTAATTAATTAATCATCACTTCGTTGGCGAAACCAAAATAGGCCGAAGCAGATGGTGGGAATGACATTTGAAGTGTGATAAAAAGTTCCTGGCATTTACATAGAGAACTATTACTCTCTACTTACAAAATATGATTTTAAAGAAGAAATACTGGTTTTCAACTTTTTCCTTAAGATGGCAATTAAAAATTTTCACTGGGGTGTTAAAAGAAAAATCTTTTTAGAAAAAAAAAATTACATTCTTGTAAGCATTTATTTTAATGCATGTAAAATACTTTTGAATAAATTCATCAAAATAACTCATTTTTGTATAAGTTCACTCGAATGATATCACCTTTTTTGTTTTATATCTAAAAATATATTGCAACTAATTTTACAGGTTCAATACTTTTCACCATGATACACTGCCAATAGTGAATCACTTTGAAAGAAAAAGGCATGGTTTTAAAGGTTGTTGGAAACAAGGATCCTGACACAGTATGTTTTCTTTATTCACTTTCATCATAATCTTAAAAACTAATTGCATATGATGAACTTTATTGTGATTTATTATTTTTCAGAAAATATTTTATTAATTTGATATTCACTTCTGTTCAAATATACGCCCAGTATTGTTACTTAATATGTTATACATAGTTGGCAATTTTCATGTTATTTTTTCTTTTTAACTTAAATGTTTAATCTGAATCTGAAAATTTTGGAAAAGTTGTCAACTTATAACCTAATGAAGTGTTAGAAAATGGGTATGAAAATATATAAAAATAAAATCCTTAATTAAAATGATTTTAATAAAGAAGCGCTGAACCAAAATTTGATAGCCAATTATATACATATATTACATTTTAAATACAATCAAACTTGGTTAATGCCAGAAAGAAGGGAAATATAAAAGTCCTTATATTAGCCATTTCTCTTCTATAAAGATAATAAAAATCTTAAAAATGCACACATAATTAAACTGATTACTACTATTAATTGGTTTAATTATCTCAATGATAAAATTATTTTATACCATAAATATAATATCAAATATTTAGTCTTACATTTGAGAGTGTCACTTTTTTAGACACAATCACAGTTCTAAAGTCAAGACCACTTGAAGAGCTAGTATTCCGAAAAGATACGAATGGCATACAGTAATGCAACTGACCACTTCCATTTTCCAGGAGAAACACAATGCATTAGTCATGACTATTTTCAAGCTATTGGTTTCACACATTCTTTTCAATTTAACATTGCAATGAGGAACATTGAAAGACTGGTTAATATGGCCCAGAATCCAGATTTAAAGAAAGAAACAAATAAAGTTTTTTTCTGTGCTCCTTCCTTGCTATGACTGAGTTTTATATATTGCAATGGGGCAGTATTTGAAAAGTTCTTATCTCTCCCATATTTCAAGACTTCGGGACATTCCTTTCATTTTCTTGGGAGAGAGTGTGGGGTCTCCTTGAAGATTAAAATTCTGTCTGGTAAAACTGATGAATTACTACATTTTGACAGACAGTTGTAATGTAGAAATATCGCTGAAAGAGAAGTGTTTAATAAGAAAGGTATTTCTTTCCTAATTCTACCCTACTTTTCGCGAAAAATCACACTGAAATGAGCATATGTTTTGTTCATATTAAGTACGATGCTGCTTTTGTGGCTCATAAAAAGCATATAAATTTCAACTAGACTCTAACAAAATATCAATAACAGACAATGTGATTGAAAAATTGATTTGATAGATTAGTCAAATCAATGTTTCGAACGCAAGCCTTTCAATTTCACTATGAATACATTCACAGTATAGATAGTCTCTTTTCCCTACCTCCCGCCTGATCTTCTTCCGTGAACCTGTTCTTCCTAGAGTACCTGTTCATAACGTATAGGGCGCATGCTCAGACTGTGTTTAGACGAACGATTTTGTCCATACTATGGTAAACCGACGGCGCGTGTTCACGGCCCGAACCTCGAGTCATAGAGGGTAACACATGGGTAACCCGAAGCGTTCAGAAACCGATATCATGTGACTTTTTGCGGATCACCCGTAGCTTCAGAGCCGGAAATTAACCAGACTTCGGGTAACCCACATTACCTGAAGTATTTTGTTGGGTAGTGATCACGTGGTTGGGAAATCTGATTTCTTTGTTTGCTTTATAGTTAACTGCAACTGATAACTGTCGTTCTTTATGACTCCTGTACTGTACACTTCAGTCCTGACCATTTGATTGGGTTACCTTTAACAGGACTATGATATAATTGGCCAACGTCGCTAGGATGGTTCCTGCAATGTTCGTACGATCAAAATGTAATGGTAGATTGGTTGACGGAAATGTTTGATTGTAAACATGCCCATAACTTTACCCAAAAGCATTCACAGCCGTTTTAACCCATCTTTACCCTGAGAAAATCAGATGACGTCATTCCCCAATTATCGAGACTCACGAAAAAGAAAGGCTACCGCGGTGCTTTACGCATATCTTTTTTTACAGACCACGGGAGTCACGTGATGCTCGAATCCACCAATGCAGGTGTACGAAAAGAGCAACACGTCACTCCAGCGGTCTGTAAAAAAAGATAAGTGGAATGCACCGCGGTAGCCTGTCTTTTTCGTTAGCCTCGCCAATTATACGGAGTGACACGTGTTTCGGTCTCTGAACGCGCCCATACATTCCAAAATTTTATGTGGAGCTTAGGCGCGCCACACACCAAGAAGACAAACGACTACAGCACACATTGCAGGTCTCAATGAAATCTCGCGGAACGACAGAAGCAAATTGCATTTACAGCTTCTTCATCATCACACCAGAGCGACATGAGACACATTCAGGGCACATGCGCGTAGTTTGTTTGTTTACATTTTTTGTTTGGTTCTGGTGCTTGGTACCTCCATCTTGAGACACAAATAAATGAAAATTGCAGCTGTAGCTTAGCTGAGAGGAGAGACACAAGTGCGACGGAAGCAAAAAGCATGTGCAACATAGGTGTTTCGTCGCATGCTTGTTGGTGGGTGAGCTGAGTGAAGAAACGGTAGGCTATAACGATTTGTCGACGAGTCACAGACAAAATCTCTTGTCTCATTGGTTTGTGGCGCGCCTTATTTATAGTTCCATATGAGACAAGTTAAGAAACATTAGCATTGCACTAATGGCAGGTTCGCCACGATTAGCTTTTGTACAGAATCTTCACAACCAATCAAATATCATATTCATATGTCGTCACTCTCATATCAAGGAACCCTAAGACAAGCATTCAGATGTCAGCTGTATTTACATTATGTCGTAAATGTCTTGTAAGGTTTAAGCAGGGCCTCCAAGATGGCGCTGTGTACTCAGCACACAGTGCCTTCTTGGAGGTTCCGGTTGCAAATTCACAATCACTCAATGTCCTACGCACTGGCGAGAAAATAAACTTCGCGCGCATGTGTGGCATTTGGCCGGCAAACTCAAAATCGTACAAGTACCATTGAATAGATAGATGTTTTATTACAATTGTACATCCTACAACATTACTCCTACCTTTTTACCTCGAGTTTTATCGTCAGCATTAAAATGCTTTACAAAAAAATGAAAGCTTTCATTTTTTTACAGATATTACAAAGATTCAGTAGCTACTTGGTAGCTTAGGCTACCAAGCTCATGAAAATGGATCATTTCCTGCTTTGTAAGCAGTTACATTAAATAAACAATAATTTTTTTTATAAAATAAGCTTAGAAAGAAGTAAAAATACATTTTATAATACATGATGTTATTTACATTTTTTACCTTTTATACTACTTTATTTAATCTCGAATAAACACGGATACTTATTTATTATATTTAGTTAAACGCTTTTTCACTTTTAAATTATCCCCCCCCCCCAAAAAAAAAAAAAAAAAAAAAATTGTATAGGTTGTTCAGCATTGATAGAATGAGATACATTCTAAAGGGGATAATACAGCACTACAATAACACCAAATTCAATAAAATAATTAGGATCGTTAGGTTTTTACGTTTCAAATTCATCCTAATTAAGTGATACAGGGTGATTAGAAAATGAGTATACATTTGAAAAATTAATAATTCACGGAATAATGTAGGTACAGAGGTAAAAATTGACACACATGCTTAGAATGATATGGGGTTTTATTGTAACCACACAAAAAAGGTTAAAAAAAAGGCCGAGAAATGGCACTGAACAGCAAAACGTCAGTGACTCTGCCTGAGAATCGTGTATAAAAGGAGCTGTAATGAGAGAGAGAATCAGATGCACCAGCAATCGCAGCATGTTGACGTTACCAGAAAAGGCAATGTTAGTGAAGCTCTACTATCAAAATGGGGAATCTGCCGCGATCGACCAACATCAATAGGCAAGCTAAAAGACAACATCAAGGCTACACTAGATACCGGGCTTGTTCACTCATTATCATGACGTCACAAAAGGTGGCTGGCCGTAACCAGCGATTGGTGCAAAGCGACGAGTGTGTCGTTTTGTGCCAATCGCTGTATGTCTTTCATTTTGTCGTTTCGCTTTGTACCAATCGCTGGTAGCGGCCAGCCACCATTTGTGACGTCATGATAATGAATGAGCAAGCCCGGTATCTAGTGTAGCCCTGACAACCTCCAACGCCAATTTCTCACCATAATTACAGATATGCTGCACAGTGCTGTGCACAACATTGTCCCTCGGCTACAGCTATTGTTGCGGGATGACGGTGGACATGTTGAGCATTCGTTCTGAAGAACATCGCCTTTGCTTTGTCATAATTTGTTATGCTAATTATTGCTTTTCTTATCACACGAAGCGCTATCTGTCGGCCATTTTAGGAACTTTTTTGTGGATACAATAAAACCCCATGTCATTCCAAGCATGTGTGTCAATTTTTACCGCTCTACTTACACTATTCCGTGAATTATTAATTTTTCAAATGTATACTCATTTTCTGATCACCCTGTATATATATTTAAATACATTTGTTAGTAGATTAGAGAAGAAACCTAATTGAACATTCCAGTAATGGATATTAAATCTTAAAAATAGATGAAATTTTGTAAATGACCATTAGTATAAAAAAAATCCAGTTTTCTATTACTGAAAAAAAAAAAAAAAAATGCATTTTTTTAAGAAAACAAAGAAGATATAAATGATTTATATGATTTTCACTTATTGAAATATATTATTTTCACATGTTCTGAATGGCGATAATATCGGGTAAATTTTTGTTTATCGAATCGCCGTCGTTTGCGATACCACATTATAAAACATGCAAGGAAGAGTTCTGAAAAAAATAATAAAAGATGAAAATTTGATTGGATATTTTTTTATAAAGCAAAAACTTTGAGGGGGAGGGGTTAATTACTGTTATGTCACATTTACCCTATTATCAATCAGCAACAAAACACTTATCTTAGCATTTCCTCAACAAGTAATTAAGGTAAATATAATAAACTTTCATCTGTTTATTGTGATCATTTTAAGAAAGGTCAAGTTATAAAACGGATCTAAAACATATTGCACATGTTCACAATATATATGCATACATATGTATTATAATTAGTCAGAAATACTTCTTACATAAACAACAAATGCGCGGTCGAAATGTCGAAGTAGTTTCAACCGTTTGCAGATTCGTATAAGACACGGGAATGCGTGCTACAGTTTATTTTCTCGCCAAACCGTTTGGCGTCAAGTGCGTTGGACGTTGAGTGATTGTGAATTTGCGTCCCGGTTTAAGCCTGGGATTTTGGTCTCTGTGGCGTGGTCATTTTAAAATAGATGATGTTAGGACAGATTTGGAGTGCGGATAAATATAAAGTATACTGCGTTCATATTATGAAAGTTGAGTCACTTAACTTTTTGAGTCAGGCAACCCGGAATGAGGCTTCACCTGTTCACATTACCAAACACTTTAAGAGGCTCAACTTGCCAAACAGATGCTTGGGCATGCGCATAAGTTGTTAAATTTGTAACTGCAACTTCTGATCAACAGTTAATAAACGATTGAAAGGATCATTCGGAAAAGCTGATTAATTGTTTGTAGAACTCAACTCGAAATTTAAGAACAGTTTCCAATAAGAAAATTAGTTCAGAAGACAGAGTTACACTCAACTCACAGTTACGAGAGTATTTCAAACTTTGGTTGATTTTTTTAATTTTCAAAAAAGGTCGCTTTTGTGATTTACTTCTTCTCCCGTGCGGTGACGATCCCCTAAGGCTCGCAGATAATCCAAGTCAAGTCCGGATGTACCTGAGGCTAAGATTTTTTTTTAAAATTTTTGATAATTAGCCGAGATATTAATTAAAAACTCATCGAAAACGCATTATATCGGAATCGCAAAGTACCGGAAATTGTCCATTATAGACAAATTTTCGTCGTAGAAGGTACATTGTCTATTATGATTATATTGTATTCTATTCGTCATAATCCGAAAAATTTCCATTATAGACAGATTTTGTTTTGACAGTTTTTACTATATATATTATATATATCAGGTTTTAAAAAGGGCAGGGTGCTGCTGGTGAGAAAATGGCAAGTTTTTATTCTTAAGTGCATTTTTCAGATTATCAAGGGCACTTTTTTTAAATTGCTATTGTTGTATTATTTTTTTAAGGGGGGAGGGCAAGAAGGGTGCTAATTCTTTTTATGAGGGGCAAGAAGGGTCCTATTTTGTAAACCAAAGGGCAGGCAGGAAACAGCACCCTTCTGAAATATATATATATATATATATTGTATTCTCGGGGAGTATGAAATTTTCCGTTTAGTCAGAATACTGTTATACACAGGCCACTTTTCACAAATTTTACAATATTAAATTTATATTTGTATAATTAATTAAAATACAAATCTGAATTATAACTTTTAAATGTATTGTGTATTAATAATTAACTACATTTTATTGAACATCTTTCAAACTGGATCTTTTCTTTTTTTTTACCTAAATATTTAAATACAGTAAACGGTGTAAAAATGGAAATTTATATCACGGAATCTTTTCTAAAATGCAAAATTTTATATTGCCGCCGAAAAGAATACAATACAATTATAATAAGCAGCGTACATTACAGATTACATGCCAACACAAGAACTTATCTTAAAACGAAAGAAATCCCCCAACCCTTGCGATTCCATTATAACATGTTTGACAGTATATCACAAAAAGTAAAATTTTTTATACTTTTATTATTATTTAGCATGCAATAACCTTTCTATCTGTGAAACTATATAAATTTTAATTATTACATCCAATTATATTATATTAATACATTTTTGATTGCTGTAAAAATTATATATATACCGGGTGAAATAAGGTTTCCCAACACGATGCTGAACATGCATCATTTGTAACATGCAGATTACGAAATCCGTGTAATCGAATTGTAATCGTAATTGACTAGTTCAGTAATCGTAATCGAAGGAAAAATATATTAATCGTAATCTAAACGTAATCGTAATCTAGAATTTAAAAAAGAGATAATCACAAATGTAATCGTAATCCACCTTGCATAAATAGAGAAATAATCGTAATATGCTTTTAGAAATTGGAAGTAATCGTAATCGTAATCGATTACAGTCCTCTGTAATCGACTCGAAGTCTGGTCTGCATACAATTCGTTTTTCGTTTTTCTCTTTTCCTACAAAGTTGAAAATGTAAACATATAGCATTTAAAAAAAGAAAGATCATAATCAGACAGACGTGCAAAAGGAGAAATATTCCGTGTATGAGACGTTTCTTCCCCCTTGTCAATACAGGCGCTGCGTCCGTCATCGCGTTACCATTACGCCCTATGATAGTGTCCTAGCTTGTATATTAATCTATGAGGTGGGATACATGGCAAACATGAAGTGGAAAGAGGTAATTTTCTCAAACGAGAAGAAGTTCAGTTTAGATAAAGCAGAGAGTTTCTGTTATTACACGGTTTAAGAGCCTACGCTAATAACGCGAAGAAACGCTCAAGGTAATGTTAAGTCTATGGTACGGTTCTTGCGCGATTTTTCGCTCGCATTTTAATATTTTTATATGATGTTTTTTGCTTAGGATAGATGAGGACGATCTCTAACGTTGTTAGTTTTTACTTTTTCGAATTTGGTTCCAGTTTTTTTATATAATGGTACTTTCACTTTCAGAACCGGTTCCAACCGGTTTCAGAATTGAAAACGTCCGCTTATAAAAAAACTGTAACCAAACTCAAAAAAGTAAAAACTAATAACGTTAAAGATCGACCTCAGCTATCCTATAAAAAAAAAAACATTTAAAGTATTAAAATGCGAGCGAGAAATCGCGCAAAAATTTTTCCATAGACTTAACATTAGCTTGAGCGTTTCTTCGCGTGACTAGCGTAGGCTCTTAAAATCCGGGTAAACCAGAGAGTTTCTGTTATTACACGATTTAAGATCCGGATAAACCAGAGAGTTTCTGTTGTTACACGATTTAATATCCGGTTAAACCAGAGGGTTTCTGTTACAAGATTTGGCAGGAAGGTACCTGTATATCTGAAGTTATACAACTCGAATCCAGTTTTTGAATTTTTTAATCAGATTTTTTTTTAATGTTGTTATTGAATTTTTCTACATTAGTAAAAGGAATCCGGTTTCAATCTTTTACCCCAATTTAGTAAATTTTGTCATTTTTTCAATAAGGTTTGTTTGGAATTCGTACAGCGATTTTTTAACCCTTAACTCTCTATATATTTGCATGGATTTTTATTTAAAAATATAAAATTATACAAATTCGAGGGTGTATGTTGATGAAGAAAGTGTGGCATTCAAAATTAAGTTCATTTTGAAAAAAATTTGTTTAAAAATAGTATAAAACCCAAGCAGACCGGAGCGTGCATGTACACTGTAAAAAAAAATCTGTAAGTCTACAAAAATTGTTTTTGTAAAGCTACAGAAATCTGTATGTTTACTAAAATTTTATCTGTAACAAGGGTGCAACGTAAGCCATTGCTTTAGAATACTTACATGAAATATCTTTGTAACTCGTATCAGCCAATGAGAAGGCTTTCTGTGGGGACGTAATGGCTGCTGACAGTAAGGACAAGGAGTGCATAAGTAGATAAGTAGCGTCTATATGGCATCCATCTTGGATTTGACTTCCACTTACGAAGTAAGTAAATATTTATTCTTTATTAGCTAAATTTCGTTATATTTTGTTAATCTTTCTATTATTTTTTATTAATTATTTATTATTCAATCAAATCACTAGTCTTTATTTCGATGTTACGTTGGATTACGTGTGTGCCATTTTTAATGTTTTATGTAGGTAGGAACTAAACGACGAAGGAAGGAAGATTTTTTATTTTGATTTGCAGTTACGTTACTATTAATTAGTATTGAATAGACTCCCTTAAATCTTCCTAGCTTAAAACCAGAGGTTATGCAGATTTTAGAATTTTTCGGATTTCTGGTCACTGTTTTGTTTACATTTTCTATACAATAATTTGAATTTATAAATGCACTCAAAATTATTATAATGAATGTTTATAATAAAGTAAAATAAAAAAATTAAGAAAATTTAAAAAACATTTTAAAATATTAAAAGTAAAGGTCAAGTAAATAATAAATGATGCATAACTAAATATGTGTAATGACGAGATATTTTTTTCTTGAATTATTTAGTGAAACACGCCTTATAAATGTACACTAATAATTCACATAAAAGTCGTAAAATAACAAAGTTTTCTTTCATGTTTAACCATACCTAATAACCAAAAAATCTTACCTACATAAATTAGAGAAAACATAAATTGATTCATATCAAACTGAATTACATATTAAAATGTGTATGGAATGATATAATAATTTTTTTTAAAAACTTCAATTTTACACCTTCATCCTAACTGTAAGTCTACTTGTGCAGGGGTCGATACAGGTTTTTTTCTTGGGGCCCATTTTGTGAAAAATAACATTTTGTAATGAAAGTCGAAATCCAGCTACTCAAATTCGAACCAAGCGTTTATTAACAAAAACTTTTTTAAATACTTTTGCTGAAGTTTTCCTCTCTGATGAACTTGTTTGTTTACAAATTACACATTTTAAAAGTCATAAAATAATAAATAAATGATAAATAGTAAGTTTTTATGAAATGGAATTTTGTGAAAGGGCCTATTTCTGTTAAAATGAATTTTGTGAAGGGGCCTGCTTTATTATAAAAAATTTTGTGAAGGGTCCCATTTTATCAAATTGATTTTTGTGAAGGGACACATTTTATTAAATTGAATTTTGTGAAGGGGCCCATTTTATTAAATTGATTTTTGTGAAGGGGTCCTAAATAGGCCCCAAATTTTGTCTGGATCGACCCTTGTTGTGTATATATATATATATATATATATATATATATATATATATATATATATACACACACACTATTAATTAAAATTATACTTTCATCATATCTAATTTTTATTTTTTTTTCTCCTCTATTTTATGAAGTGGGTTTGTAATCCTGCCGAAATGAATCAGATATCTATCGCAATCTTGACAGGAAGTGGACATTTCAAGATGTAAGTATAGCTATCTTATTTTGTTGTCTGGGTCAGCGGTTCCCAAACTTTATTATTATGTGACCCACCTAATTTTATATAAAGCAGTGTCTCTTGCATAACATAAATTATATCTTATTTAAAGTGTTGCAAGCAATCTGAACATATTTTATTTTTCAAATTTTAAAAAATTAAGAAGCAATCTTAGAAAAAGTCTTGATTTTATGCAGTTTTCATTTTCAATGGTGTCTGATCACTCGCATGCATATTTATGTATTTACAGTTTGTTTAGATGTTTCTGAAATTTTTATGTTGCTAGATTATATTTTAACTGCTTGTAGTAAATCAGGTGAAGTTTAATGCAAAAAAGTTATATTTTTCTTACATTAATGAGAAATAAACATGAATTTTTTTTAAGGGAAAATTCAGATTTTATCGAGTTTCAACTTGCAACTTCTGAAAAGCTCCTTGATTTTCTGTTTATTACTAAGTTTAAGTCTAAAACATCATTGTTTACCCAAAATTGTATTTGTCATCAAAAACAAAATTTAAATATGTTTATAAAAATTCCCCTTTGTTTTCATATTAAAAATTGTAAAAATGCAAAAAATGTCGAAAAGTAAAAATTGAAAATATTGTTCAAAATACCTAAATTTTATATAAAGCAGTGTCTCTTGCATAAATTATATCTTATTTTAAGTGTTGCAAGCAATCTGAACATACTATGCTTCTTAAATTTTTACATTTGAAAAATAATCTTAGAAAAAGTCCTTCATTTTCAATGGTGTCGATAACTCGCATGCATATATGTACATAGTTTGTGTTATGAAAATACAGTTTGTTTACATGTTTTGTGAAATTCTAGATCATATTTTAACTGCGTGTAGTAAATCAGGTGAAGTTTAATGCAAAAAAGTTATATTTTTCTTACATTAATGAGTAATAAACATGAATTTTTTTTAAGGGAAAATTCAGATTTTATTGAGTTTCAACTTGCAACTTCTGAAAAGCTCCTTGATTTTCTGTTTATTACTCACAGTATAAGTCCAAAACATCATTGTTTATCCAAAATTGTATTTGTCATCCAAAACAAAATTTAAATATGTTTATAAAAATTCACTTTTGTTTTCATATTAAAAATTGTAAAAATGCAAAAAATGTCGGAAAGTAAAAATTGAAAATATTGTTCAAAATACCTAAATTTTATATAAAGCAGTGTCTCTTGCATAAATTAGATCTTATTTTAAGTGTTGCAAGCAATCAGAACGTACTATGCTTCTTAAATTTTTACATTTGAAAAATAATCTTAGAAAAAGTCCTTCATTTTCAATGGTGTTGATAACTCGCATGCATATATGTACATAGTTTGTGTTATGATGTGCACGATCAACTATTTTCTTTATTCTTATATGCCCGTTTGACAAATTTTGTGAATTTTATGTGATTGATAAACGAAACACATGATTTTTACATGCCTGATTGACGACATTTTTTTTATTGCACCTGACCGATGAAATTAAGGATTCTTATGCAACCGATACATGAAATCCATGATTTTTGTATGCCGATAGATGAAATGAATGATTTTTACATGCATGATGCACTATTTTCTTGATTCTTATGTGCCCGTTTGACAAATTTTGTGAATTTTATGTGGTTGATGAACAAAACACATGATTTTTACATGCCTGATTGACCAGATTTTTTTTTTTCTGCAACCAACCGATGAAATTAAGGATTCTTATGCAACCGATACATGAAATGCATGATTTTTGTATGCCGATAGATGAAATTAATGATTTTTACATGCATGATGAACTATTTTCTTGATTCTTATGTGCCTGTTTGACACATTTTGTGAATTTTATGTGATTGGTGAACAAAACACATGATTTTTACATGCCTGATTGACGAGATTTTTTTTCCTGCAACCAACCGATGAAATTAAGGATTCTTATGTAACCGATACATGAAATGCATGATTTTTGTATGCCGATAGATGAAATGAATGATTTTTACATGCATGATGAACTATTTTCTTGATTCTTATGTGCCCGTTTGACAAATTTTGTGAATTTTATGTGGTTGATGAACAAAACACATGATTTTTACATGCCTGATTGACGAGATTTTTTTTCCTGCAACCAACGGATGAAATTAAGGATTCTTATGCAACCGATACATGAAATGCATGATTTTTGTATGCCGATAGATGAAATGAATGATTTTTACATGCATGATGAACTATTTTCTTGATTCTTATGTGCCCGTTTGACAAATTTTGTGAATTTTATGTGGTTGATGAACAAAACACATGATTTTTACATGCCTGATTGACGAGATTTTTTTTCCTGCAACCAACCGATGAAATTAAGGATTCTTATGTAAACGATACATGAAATGCATGATTTTTGTATGCCGATAGATGAAATGAATGATTTTTACATGCATGATGAACTATTTTCTTGATTCTTATGTGCCCGTTTGACAAATTTTGTGAATTTTATGTGGTTGATGAACAAAACACATGATTTTTACATGCCTGATTGACGAGATTTTTTTTCCTGCAACCAACCGATGAAATTAAGGATTCTTATGCAACTGATACATGAAATGCATGATTTTTGTATGCCGATAGATGAAATGAATGATTTTTACATGCATGACGAACTATTTTCTTGATTCTTATGTGCCCGTTTGACAAATTTTGTGAATTTTATGTGGTTGATGAACAAAACACATGATTTTTACATGCCTGATTGACGAGATTTTTTTTCCTGCAACCAACCGATGAAATTAAGGATTCTTATGCAACCGATACATGAAATGCATGATTTTTGTATGCCGATAGATGAAATGAATGATTTTTACATGCATGATGAACTATTTTCTTGATTCTTATGTGCCCGTTTGACAAATTTTGTGAATTTTATGTGATTGGTGAACAAAACACATGATTTTTACATGCCTGATTGACGAGATTTTTTTTCCTGCAACCAACCGGTGAAATTAAGGATTCTTATGCAACCGATACATGAAATGCATGATTTTTGTATGCCAATAGATGAAATTAATGATTTTTACATGCATGATGAACTATTTTCTTGATTCTTATGTGCCTGTTTGACAAATTTTGTGAATTTTATGTGATTGGTGAACAAAACACATGATTTTTACATGCCTGATTGACGAGATTTTTTTTCCTGCAACCAACCGATGAAATTAAAGATTCTTATGTAACCGATACATGAAATGCATGATTTTTGTATGCCGATAGATGAAATGAATGATTTTTACATGCATGATGGACTATTTTCTTGATTCTTATGTGCCTGTTTGACAAATTTTGTGAATTTTATGTGATTGATAAACGAAACACATGATTTTTACATGCCTATTGACAACATTTTTTTTCCTACATCTGACCGATGATATTAAGGATTTTTATGCAACTGATAGATGAAATTCAGGATTTTAGTGTGCCGATAGCTGAAAATAATGATTTTTACATGCATGATGAACTATTTTCTTGATTCTTATGTGCCCGTTTGACAAATTTTGTGAATTTTATGTGATTGATGAACAAAACACATGATTTTTACATGCCTGATTGAGGAAATTTTATTTAATCATATTATGCATCTACGATGTCCCGTTCTCCACTTTTCCTCCCTCAAGTGGGGCACTTTTCTAAATTTTGTTGACATCCCTCATGTCATATATCGTTGGAAAGGTCTGTGACCGCTTAATCATACTATGTATCGCCAGTATCCCTCCCCCCCCACTTTGCCCCCCCCAAGAGGCACTTTTCTAAATTTTGTTGACACCCCTCATATCATATCGTTGGAAAGGTCTGTGAGCACTTAATCGTATTATGTATCACCAGTGTCCCTCCCCCCCACTTTGCCCCCCCAAGAGGCACTTTTCTAAATTTTGTTGACACCCTTCATGTCATATATCGTTGAAAAGGTCTGTGACAACTTAATCGTATTATGCATCTCCGGTGTCTCTCTCCTCCATTCCCCCTCCCCCCCAAGGGGGGCACTTTTTAAAATTTTGTTGAAACTCCTCATGTCATATATCGTTGAAAATGTCTGTGTCAGCTTAATCATATTATGCATATCCGGTGTCCCTCCCCCCACTTTTGCCCCCCAAGGGTGGCCATTTTCTAAATTTATTGACACTCCTCATGTCATATATCGTTGAAAAGGTCTGTGACAGCTTAATCCTATTATGTATCTCCAGTTGCCCCCCCCCCCCATTTCGCTCCGCCAATAGTTACCCGGTTAGGTCGACGAGTGCGGCAGGGGCTAAGTCCACTTCCAGAAATTTAAACAAATGAGTATTTTAAACGTATGCTGAGTTTTAACTCCCCAATTCTCCAAAACTAAGATCAATTTAAAAAAATCCTTTCAAAAAAGTAGTTAGGTGTATGACCCCTACAACATACTTTAAAATCCTCTGTGCAAAATTGCTATGCACCATCCTTGTTAGTACTTTAATTTTTATGTTACAAAACAATGCCTCAGAAAATTTTATGAATTTATTTTGGAACTCTGCTGTTTCATAAAGTTGGCAGGTATTGTCCTACCCCTCCCCCCCCCCCCAAAAAAAAAAATCTGGTTGTGAAGAAATATATATATATATATATATATTCAGATTTAAGTAGTTCTTGCTCTGTTTTCATTTTATATAGGTAATGATTTAGATAAAAAAATTTTTTTTTCAATTTACTTAGTAATTTTAATTTTTAACACTTTCCAACCTAGTTGAAAAGTGTTTATGACTTCGGTTTGTCTGGCCGTATGGCCGTCTGGCCGTCTGCCGTCTGTCCGTGCTCTAACTCCCATAAATATGCTCGGATTGCTCTACAATTTTTATATGTTATTGTCGTTATCTATAGCATGTTACCTATTTCAACTGAAGTGTGTAGCACTTATAGTTTTTTTACAGGGACACTCAAAAGAGTTCCGTTACATTACGGTCTATGGGGAAAAATCATTTGCGGTTCATTTTAATGATGTTATACAATTTCCAACACATCGTAATTGATATATATCACTAAGGTGCATTACAAGAAGCTTAATATGGAATAGGGTGTGCATAGCCCTTATAGTTACTTTACAGGGCAAGTCAAAAGAATTCAGTTACATTACGTCTATGGAGAAAAATCGTCTGCGGTTTATTTAAATAATGTTTCACTATTTTAAACGCATTAATATTATATATATCCCTAAGGTGCATTACAAGAGGCTGACTACAGAATATTGTGTGTATAGCAGTCATCGTTCATTTACAGGGACACACAAAAGAATTCTCTACTGTCTGTTAACAGTAATTCCTGGAAGTGCGTTTTAAGTTACTAAACGCGATTTTAAATTTAACTTACTTTTTGTTCATTATGTTGTGTGTATAAATTCTGTAAATCATATACAGGAAAGCACAAAAATTTGCAAACACATTTCCGTTTATTGACAGGAACTTCAGAAGGAGAATTTTAAACTGTGCGCGTTTCTTAACTGAACTAAAATTTAGCATCCTATGTAGTATATATACAATTCTATAGATCATATACAAGGCTGAATAAAAGTATTCAGATATTTTTCCGAATATTGTATAGGTTAGAAATAAATGTTGGAAATTCCTGAAATTACGTTTTTAAATATGTTATGCGTTTTCCAAATTGTTTACTTCGATGTTATCTTTCAGCTTATTAAACGGTAATGATTTGTAAAATTATTTTGGAAGCGTTGGAAAGTGTTACATAATCTATGTTTGACGCATGATTTTTCGTTCTTGTTATATCATAAAATAGTGTCTCATAAAATCTTCTGTTTTATTTTGTAAATCTCCTGCTTTTTTTGGTAATAGACGTTGACAGACATGCAGGAGGAGAGTCAAAATTAATTTTATCAGTTAAAAGGGGTTACTCAGTGAGAATTACAAATAAATATATATATTTTTTATTACTCAGTTTGTGTGTTTATTTTTTTATAATATTTAAAATATTTATGTAATATGTGTTTTATCTTTTAATAGGGAATACTTGGTTATAGGTAATATAAAAGATCAAAGCCCCTCCCCACAAGAAGCAGATGTGCAAACTAAAGATTCAGAACCGGATTGATACTAATGCAAATTGTACATGTTTATATATATTCAATAATTTTACTAAATATGTATATAAAAATAAATATTGTTTGTAAAAATATGTTTAATAAACGTATATTAAGATTCAAATATTCCTTTTTCTTTTTTTCTAATTTCCTTTTTCTAATTTTCCTTTTTCTTCTTTTAATCAAATTCTATTATCACTGATATTTGACTGTTTATTTTATTTTTGAACAGATTTTATGAAATCACACTATCCTAGATTTTTTCAGCATTAGAAATTTATATTTTCTGAGTTTACAAATTTAGGTGAAAACTGAATAAGGACTAGTAAACATTTTGACCAAAATGTTAAATGTTACATAAACATACTTTATTAATGTAAAAAAAGCAAGTCTGACTAATATTTTGACCAAAATGTTAAGTGTTACATAAACATACTTTATTAATGGAAAAAGGGGCAAGTTTTACAGAGCATCATTCATAGTCAAAAGGATTGTTATTACATTTAGTGGTGAGTATACCTATGTTTTCATAGCTGTAACATGTATGTATGTATGTATATTTTGTTACAAAACATTTTGAAAAAAAAAATCACCATATTTATTTGCTGAAATCTGCAACTAAATAAAGTGAAGATTATTTTTAAAATATAATGGTTACATAAAAGCATTATTAAAAAATATATATTTTATTTGAGATTGCTGGTCAATAAAATATTAAATAATTTTGTAAGGATAAGCACATTTAATATTATGATTGCCAGTTAGGCAGTTTTTTTTATTTAAAATGCTACTGCGTTTCCAAACAGTAATATTTGCCAGATAAATGATAGTAGAAATAATATATAATAATGACAGATCAAATGCGTCAAATATTGCTATTTGAAAATAGTGGTAGCAATCAGAAAAAAAAAATCCTTCCCTTCCCATATGATAACACTGCAATTATCCCCCTTTTTCTTCCTCACAGAATGAACCCATAAAAGTAATATTGCCTGAAGACACCGGTTTAAAATTTACGGGCAATCGTACTTTTTTAACATATTAAACAGATTTCTAATTTTACGGGGAATTATACTTTTTAACATATTAAGCTAATTTCTAATTTTATGGGCCATATGCATTTTTTCACAGGGCACATATCACCAGTTGTTTTATTTATAAACTCAGTAAGGATATTTTATTTATATTGCTGTATTAAAATCTTTTTTTAGTTTACCTAAAAATCATAAAATCAGCTTCTGCTCATTTAATATCGAATTGAATTTCTACATATTTAAATATCTATAGTGAAACTTAAGTCAATTTTCTTATCCATAACATACAAAGACTTATGGCGATTGCTGTGGTAATATTGAAACACGTTAGGACTTATTGCTTATTTTGCATCGAAGTATTTTGATATATGTGAGGAAAACTCCATTCTAGATATTTAAAACTGTAAAAATTCGATTTCATATTAAAAGAATACCATAACAACAACTCCAATATACAAAAATATTTACGTAAATTTTTTTCTGCATAATATTGAAAAGCCATTAGTAAACTACTGCAAAAATTTTTTACAGTTACAAATACATTTTGGTGAGTGTAAATAAAATATTTTCGATACAATACTAAAAAATTATTAGCAAATTGACAATAATAATTCTTCTAAAGTGGCAAAGAACTTTCTGGCGAGAATACAAAAACTGTTTCAGATACAATTACTACAAAATCACTGGTAATTTTTCTGACATTACTTTAATAAAATTACCAAAAACTTTTTTGCTAAAGTACATTAAATGTTTTAAGGGGGGGGGGGGGGGAGAGATACACTTACAAAAGATTTTTTTGTACATTTACTAAGAATTGTTTTGTAAATTTGTGAGGGACTTTATAGTACATTTACTACGATTTATTTAGTATTGTACTTAAGGGTTCAGATTGAGCAGCTGGAAAATGACAATAATTTGACCATTATTAAAAGTTCTGTAGTTTCAAAACCAATTAATGAAATACAACATTTTTTTTCTATACTTTCATAAAATACTAATGTTTTTTTAAAAAACATTCAAATATATATATTTAGCAATATTAATTAGTTAAATTTTAATGACAAAATTAATGTTTTAAAAATATGAATTTTCAGATATGCATTTTGCGTGCAAGATTTAAAAAATTCTACTGCAGATATATATTTAATATTGCATTTATATTTACTTATATTACTATATTTTACACTGAACCTCAATTTAGCCTGAGTTTTGTCATAGAAATTTTTTTATTGAATAAATAAGCGCATTTTTTTTTTTTTTTTTTACTAAATTTACTAAAAATGATTTTTAAAGCCATTAATTATGCAAATGAATTTGAATGTACTTTTAAATTTAGGTTCAGTGTAAAATATAGTAGTATGAGTAAATATAAATGCAATATTAAATATATATCTGCAGTAGAATTTTTTAAATCTTGTGCGCAAAATGCATATTTGAAAATTCATATTTTAAAAACGTTAATTTTGTCATTAAAATTTAACTAATTAATATTGCATATAATTAACTATATAGATATTTGAATGTTTTTGAAAACCATTACTATTTTATGAAAGTATAGAAAAAAAATTGTATTTCATTAATTGGTTTTGAAACTACAGAGCTTTTAGTAATCAAATTAATGACATTTTCCGGCTGAGTGTACTAAATAATCCTTAGTAAATTTACTAAAAATTCTTTAGGAAACTCCCTGAAAAAACGTCAGTACGTTTACTAAATAATCCTTAGTAAATTTACTAAAATTCTTTAGGAAACTCCTTAAAAAACGTTAGTACGTTTACTAAATAATCCTTAGTAAATTTACTAAAAATTCTTTAGGAAACTCCCTAAAAGATCGTTAGTAAGTTTACTAAATAATCCTTAGTAAATTTACAAAAAATTCTTTAGTAAACTTCCTAAAAAATCGTTAGTAAGTTTACTGAACATTATTTAGTAACAGTTACTAGAACAACTTTAGTAATTTTACATGAATTTTTTTTGTTGCAGTTACATGAAAAGTTCTAGGTATCCCAGTTTCCTAGAAAATTCTTAGTAACCTTACAGATTTTTTTTTACAGTGTAGATTTTCGTTTAAAAATATAAAGTCATATAAATTAGGTTCTTTTTGTTTAAAGACAGACCGAAGCGTGCATAGCACATCCGTTGTTCGCTGCCGAAGACAGTGGGACCTCCAACTCTAGGTACATACGAATATATTTTGGTTAAAAAATATATAATCATTTAACATTGGTTCTATGTATATTTAAGGTTATTATCACGGGTTCAGGCAATGCCGGGCGGACCAGCTAGTACAAAATAAAAACATGAAATAATTTGAATTAAGAAATTTTTGTCAGAACTCATCGTGCATAAAATTTTTTTAACATATCCAATATACAAAGCAATACAGAAATTTACCAATTAATGAATATTAAATATTCAAAAATAAATTTTACCAACATTTTTTTTCAAAATGGAGAATTGAATCAGTTCTTTTTAACACTTTCCAACCTAGTTGAAAAGTGTTTATGACTTCGGTTTGTCTGGCCGTCTGCCGTCTGGCCGTCTGCCGTCAACCGTCTGGCCGTCTGCCGTCTACCGTCTGGCCGTCTGCCGTCTACCGTCTGGCCGTCTGGCCGTCTGTCCGTGCTCTAACTCCCGTAAATGTGCTTGCAATTTTTATATGTTATTGTCGTTATCTATAGCATGTTCCCTATTTCAACGGAAGTGTGTAGCACTTATAGTTTTTTTACAGGGACACTCAAAAGAATTCCGTTACATGACGGTCTATGGGGAAAAATCATTTGCGGTTTATTTTAATCATGTTACACAATTTCAAACACATTGTAATTGATATATATCACTAAGGCGCATTACAAGAAGCTTAATATGGAATAGGGTGTGCATAGCACTTATAGTTACTTTACATTGACAGTCAAAAGAATTCCGTTACATTACGTCTATGGAGAAAAATCGTCTGCGGTTTATTTAAATAATGTTTCACTATTGTAAGCACATTGAAATTTATGTATATCACTAAGGTGCATTACAAGAGGCTTACTACAGAATATTGTGTGTATAGCAGTCATCGTTTATTTACAGGGACTCACAAAAGAATTCTCTACTGTCTGTCAACAATAATTCCTGGAAGTGCGTTTTAAATTACTGAACGCGATTTTAAATTTAACTCAGTTTTTGTTTATTACGTGGTGTGTATAAATTCTATAGATCATATACAGGGAAGCACAAAAGTTCGCGAACACATTGCCGTTTATTGACAGAAACTCCAGAAGGAGAATTTTAAACTGTGCTAAGCGTTTCTTAACTGAACTAAAATTTAGCATCCTATGTAGTATGTATACAAATCTATAGATCCTATACAGGACTGAATAAAAGTATTCGATATTTTTCCGAATATTATATATGTTAAAAATTCCTGAAATTATGTTTTTAAATATGTTGTGCGTTTTCCAAATTGTTTACTTAGATATTATCTTTCAGCTTATTAAACGGTATGATTTGTAAAATTATTTTGGAAGCGTTGGAAAGTGTTACATAATCTATGCCTGATGCATGATTTTTCGTTCTTGTTTATTACTCTCAGCGGTGGCTCTGCAGTCCTGAACTCCCGTATAAGATAAGTTTAAAATGTATGAACGTTAAAAGGAAAACAGAATTACAAATTGTCTTGTACAGTTGGAGGATGATTCGGGCTATAGAGCACTTCAGATGAAATATTCTTTGTTCTTTCTTTCTTTTACAATCACACGTGGAGTCGTATCCCGTTCCGGACATAATTATTTACTACTTAACAAGAGGTAAGCACATAAGTATAATTTTCGGTGTCATGATAAGAATAATCTTGTTTTATTATTTTTTTTCTAGCTTTTTTTTTTTTTTTTTTTTTTTTTTAAATCTGGATTTAAAAACAAGAACGAAAAATCATACGCCAAGCATAGATTATGTAACACTTTCCAACGCTTCCAAAATAATTTTACAAATCATTACCGTTTAATAAGCAGAAAGATAACATCTAAATAAACAATTTGGAAAACGCAAAACATATTTAAAAACGTAATTTCAGGAATTTCCAACATATAAAATATTTGGAAAAATATCCCAATACGTTTATTCAGCCCTGTATATGATCTATAGGTTTGATTATATATACTACATATGATGCTAAATTTTAGTTTAGTTAGGAAACGCGTAGCACAGCTTAAAATTCTCGTTCTGGAGTTTCTGTCAATAAATGAAAATGTGTTCACGAACTTTTGTTCTGCCCTGTATATGAAATACAGAATTTATACACACCAACTAGTAGACAAAAAGTGAGTTAAATTTAAAATCGCGTTCAGCAACTTTAAACGCACTTCCGGGAATTATTGTTAACAGACAGTAGAGAATTATTTTGTGTTTCCCTGCAAATGAACGATGACTGCTATACACACAATATTCTGTAGTAAACCTCTTCTAGTACACCTTAGTGATATATATAAATTTCAATGTGCTTAAAATAGTGAAACACTATTTAATTAAACCGCAAACGATTTTTCTCCATAGACGTAATGTAACGGAATTCTTTTTACTGTCCCTGTAAATTAACTATAAGTGCTATGCACACCCTATTCCATATTAAGCTTTTTGTAATGCACCTTCATGATATATATCAATTACAATGTATTTGAAATTGTTTAACATCATTAAAATAAACCGCAAATGATTTTCCCCATAGACCGTAATGTAACGGAAATCTTTTGAGTGTCCCTGAAAAAAAACTATAAGTGCAACACATTTCAGTTGAAATAAGAAACATGCTATGGATAACGACAATAACATATAAAAATTGCAGAGCAATCCGAGTATATTTACGGTAGTAAGGGCACGGACAGACTGCAGACTGCCATACCGCAGGCAAACCGAAGTCATAAACACTTTTCAAATAGGTTGGAACGTGTTAAAAAAGATGCATTTGAAAACATTCAGCATTTTGAAAAAGTTGCATTTGAAAACATTCAGCATTTTGAAAAAGACTCATTTTATAATGGGAAATGATTCTAGATAATTTCTACGTATTTTCATAATCCTATTAATTTAAACAGAGAAAAATCTACTTTCTAACACTATATTTTAAACATTTAT
The DNA here is from genome assembly GCA_963931845.1 of Maratus michaelseni. Classification (NCBI taxonomy): domain Eukaryota; kingdom Metazoa; phylum Arthropoda; class Arachnida; order Araneae; family Salticidae; genus Maratus; species Maratus michaelseni. The sequence continues at coordinate 224,466,964 of OZ007595.1, forward strand.
AAAGAATATAGGTGATATAAAGCAGTGTTTTCAAACCATTTTTCATATTTTAAAATATGCTTTAAAATGTGAAATAGTTGTAAACTTACTTTAACCCCCCCTCCCCCCCAAAAAAAAGATCTATCGTAAACTTAATTTTGAAACGTATACATTGCAAAGTAAATAATTTCTACATAATGATTGTGTCGTGTGTCCGGGATGGACGAATGGTTAAGGCACTAGGCCGTTATGTCCTTAATGGATGGCATTGACCTGAGAATTATATAGAGTTTCATGTGTTGTGTTTATCCCTCAGAGGAAAGTCCTCATTCGCTGATTCATCTTCATAATAAATCTAGTCTTAAGTTGCTCAAGAACCTTAAACCAGTGTCTCAATTTCGCTACCAAACCAGAGATCCATCGCTCCGGTCAGTGCCACCAATTGACGTGAACGCATAGGTCTCTTCAGACGATTGAGTGTTTTCGAATCCCTCTTCCGGGCTATTATTATTATTCCCTAGTCTTAAGTTGCTCAAGAACCTTAAACCAGTGTTTCAATTTCGTTACCAAACCAGAGATCCATCGCTCTGTTCAGTGCCACCAATTGACGTGAACGCATAGGTCTCTTCAGACGATTGAGTGTTTTCGAATCCCTCTTCCGGGCTATTATTATTATTCCCTAGTCTTAAGTTGCTCAAGAACCTTAAACCAGTGTTTCAATTTCGTTACCAAACCAGAGATCCATCGCTCTGTTCAGTGCTACCAATTGACGTGAACGCATAGGTCTCTTCAGACGATTGAGTGTTGTCGAATCCCTCTTCCGAGCTATTATTATTACTCCCTAGTCTTAAGTTGCTCAAGAACCTTAAACCAGTGTTTCAATTTCGTTACCAAACCAGAGATCCATCGCTCCGGTCAGTGCCACCAATTGACGTGAACGCATAGGTCTCTTCAGACGATTGAGTGTTTTCGAATCCCTCTTCCGGGCTATTATTATTATTCCCTAGTCTTAAGTTGCTCAAGAACCTTAAACCAGTGTTTCAATTTCGTTACCAAACCAGAGATCCATCGCTCCGGTCAGTGCCACCAATTGACGTAAACGTATAGGTCTCTTCAGACGATGGAGGGTTCGAATCCCTGTTCCGGGCTTTGTGATTTAAAAGAGTAAAAAAACACATTTTACTTTTCTAGGAAATTACATTACAATATTTATAATGATAATAGTTTTAATTTAAAGTATTATTAATAATTCTAGTATTTAACAAATGCATTTCAAACATTCAACATTTTAAATGAGTAATTTTATAATTAATAAAGGGTTCTAGATAATGAACACTTGAATTTCTTCAGATGATTGAGGTCCGAATCCCTCTTCCGGGCATCTATTTTACTTTATGATTTAAAAGATTAAAAAAAAACACGTTTTTCTATTCTAGGAAATTACATTATAATATTTATAGTTATAATAGTTTTAATTTAAAGTACTAGGAAAATTTTAGTATTTAAAAATTGAAGTATTTAAAACATTTGAAACATTCAGCATTTTAAATGAGCAATTTTAAAATATCGTAAAGGGTTCTAGATAATTTATGCGTATTTTCGTAATAACATTAATTTAAACAGTAAAAATTCCCTTTTTAACACTATTTTTGAAACATTTAGTTAATAGAAAAAGTATGGATGATGTAAAACAGTGTTATTCAAATCATTTTTCAAATTACCAAAATATGCTTTAAAATATGAAATGATTGTAAACTTAAATAAGAAAAATCTGTGCCGTAAAGCTTATTTATTTTGAAACATATAGATTGCAAATAATTTCTTTAGAATCGTTGATTTGTGTGTCTGGGATGGCCGAATGGTTAAGGTACCAGGTCACACATGAATCTCTCCAGACAATTTGGGTTCAAATACATTTCCCCGGCCATGTATTATTCTTTATGATTTAAAAGAATAAAAAAGAATACTTCTTTTTATTTATTTTTTTTTTTCTAGGAAAATCCAAGTATTATATTATTTATAGTTCTAATGGTTTAATTTTAAAATTTAGCAATAATTTGAGCATTTAAAATAAATATGCATTTAAACATATTTTATATTTTGAAAAATCATAGTTTAAAATGGAAACACTTCTAGACTATGTTTCCGTATCGTCATAATAATTAAACTTAATTTAAATAGAAAAAAAAAATCTGCCTTTTAAAAGTAATTTTCATTCATTTCTAAGAAATAACCGTACGGGTGACGTTAAAACCGTGTATTAATACCATTTTTCACATTGTGAAATGCGCCTTAAAATGTGAAATGTATGTATGATATTCCTGCAAATAAAAACTAACTTGAAGAAAAATCGCTATCTTTTTAAACTTATTTTGAAATAATGCTTTACAGATAAAGATAATTATTTTGAATATCCCCCGTGTCCGAATGGTGTTAATATCCTTATATGGCAATAATTCACGATTTACTGTGCCTGTCATCATCTCTTATGGCGTTGTTTTATACGGCCGATTATCTACTCGGGCGATATAGGCAGGGAGAATGCTCTTCGTGGGGGGTCTTTCTAAGAGAATCTAACCCGTATTTACGCAAGGTTACCCAAGGTACGAAGAAAACTACCAAAAACTCCGAATGATTAGGAGAACGGGCGCCATCATTTCTTATATCATCCTCGAAATAAAGCTATTCTCTAACAAGGAAAGGTTCCAAGGTCGGATTCACAAAATGCGGTGAACCTTTGTGTATCGATAGAGTATAGTTAATATATAAATATATAAAAGCCACAAAGTGAGAAAAAGGTCTCAAAGTTTACATCACAGTTTATAATCAGATAAATTTGTACCTTTTGTCGAGCATGGCCGCATCTAGGTTGACCGCGCACTGGTTTCAAGATTTTTCTGTTTGTGTTCGAGTGTCAGCTAAGACTTGTTTTTCGCAGCGGAAACATTTATCAATTACTTTCGAACCACAAATGGAAAAAATAAATATGTATAATCATTAAAATTTACGAAAAATATAAATTAAATATACGTTTTGTAGCATATAAGTGCAGTTTTAACTATACAATTTTTTATGTTTATATGTATAATAAAAAATACGAAAAATACCGAACGAAGAAACGAATCGAAGTTCTATTATATACGTTGCCGGTTTGTCGTTTGGCATTCTATAGAATGCCAATAGGAAATGTGTGAAATGTGAATCGTTTGAAACGCTGCCGGCCATTTTTCGACATTCTATAAAATGCCGGCCATTTTTCGACATTCTATAAAATGCCGGCCATTTTTCGACATTCTGTAAAATGCCGGCTTTCATATACTACCGTCAGCATGTAGATCAAGTTTCGTGCAAATTGGTCAAAAAATGTAAAATTGTATAAGAAACATGTACCCACACACTGATTTACATATAATATATATATATATATATATATAGATTTCCCCCCCCCTTTTTTTTTAAATTTATATCAAGTTAGTTTTATTTTTTTAATAAAAGTGATAATTTGAAACTTTTTTTGGTAACTAACAACGATTTTGAAAAGTTGTATATATATTTTGATCGATATATTAAATCAATTTTATGGGGGAAAAATATACCACTAAATGGCAATACTCAGGTAATGGACTGTCGTTGTAAACATCACTTAAACCAAAGGCATAGTTAAAAATTCACGATATTAAATTTATATTCATTTATCTTGCATATTTCAGTTATTTCTATTATACATCACTTGGCACTTTCTTATAAAACACTTGAAAGATATTTAGATTTATTAAATGTAACTGCAAATCTGGGTAAAATAATTACAGAAATACTATCGTATTATGTACAGAAATACTACCGAAACAGTGTACAGCTCTGATAATATTGTATATTCAAAACAACGAATACCAGATTAATGTTATACGAGCAGGGAAGACCGAGCTATGCTCGGTCAAAATTAGCTTTGAGTTCAAATATCATGACCCATGACCAAAATGACCCACTAATCAAATTTTCTCGAACATATGACCAAGCCCAATTGTCTTCTCGTCTCTAGCCTCTTCTCGTTCCCTAAAACTGTAGGATACTAAATTTAGTTGAAATCCTCTGAGCCGTTTTGAAGATAAAATAGCTTGACCCATAATGACCCATGACCAAAATGACACACTAATCAAATTTTCTCGAACATGTGACCTGACCCAACAGTCTTCTGGTGCCCGAAAACCATAGGATGCAAAATTTATTCTAAATAGTCTGAGACTATTTTAGATAAAATTAGCTTGACCAATGGCTTAACCCATGACCAAAATGACCCACTAATCGAATTTTCTCGCACATGTGACCTAGCCCAATGATTTTCTTTTGCCCGAAGCTCGTAGTATACAAAATTTAATCAAAATTGTTAAATCCGTTTTTTAGATAACCCACTAATCGACCAATTAGCTTAACCCATGACCATAATGACCCACTAATCGAATTTTCTTGGACATGTGACATAGCCCAATGATTTTCTCTTACCCGAAGCTCGTAGGATACAAAATTTAATCAAAATTGTTAAATCCGTTTTTTTAGATAACCCACTAATCGACCAATTAGCTTAACCCATGACCAAATTGACCCACTAATCGAATATTCTCGGACATGTGACCTAGCCCAATGATTTTCTCTTGCCCGAAGCTCGTAGGATACAAAATTTAATCAAAATTGTTATATCCGTTTTTTAGATAAAATTAACTTGATCCTGACCCATGGTGACCCAAAATGACCCACTAATTAAATTTTCTCGAACATGTGACCTAGTCCAATGGTTTTCTGGCGCCCCAAAACGCAAGGATACAAAATTTCGTCAAAAAAGTTAGAGCCGTTTGTAAGATAAAATTTGCATCCCCCCCCCACACACAAGATTTGCTCGTATTAGAATATATGATGATATACAGGTGTGTCCCAAAAGTTCTTGACACATTTTAAAATTTAATAAAAGATCAATCAATTGGCCGAAAATGGTTCTTATGATCTGAAATTTTGTTTAAGCCAATAAAAAAAATCAGTTCCAAAATTTTCTCATAGTTGGCACTGCTTCTGAAAATTTATCGAATAGGTAGAGTGTCTTTATATATAACAATGGCGAAAGACGCGTAATACGTTTGCACAGTTTTTGTCTAAACTATAGCAACCCCCATTCCAGAATTAAAAAATACTCGCCGTCCTGAGTTTGATTAGACGAGCGAGGATGGATCGACGAGTATTGTTAACTTCTGGAATAAGAAACATTAGCATATACTTTTTTTAACTGTTTTTTTGTTATTTGCTTAAACAATATTTCAGATCATAAGAAGCATTTTCGCCCAAACCGCACTCTCCTACGTCAATTGCTTGATCTTTTATTGAATTTTAAAATATGTCAAGAACTTTTGGGAGACCCTGTATATCTATATATTTTAACAATTGTTTGAAAAAGATATATTTTAAGTGAAAATCGCTTAGGTTAAAATAAAGAAGCATTAACAACTTTTGGTATTTTTAATAATGGTTTGTCACAAAAATTTGAGAAGTCCATATAACAAAATAATATACACATAATTTTCGTATCTGCACAATTATTATGATTTCTCTAAAATCCTTTCCACCTAATCTCCTTTCCCAATTCCTCCAATCATCTCTTGCCTCCTTTGCTCTAATTTTTCCTTTTCTCCCCCTTGCTGTAATGTTCCATGATATAAACTATTTTTTATTTGGGATTTCCGTGCTTGAATTTTTCATCCAATAGGATAGTTTTATAACGAGCACCATCGGGTGTTTATATTCTTTTTTCATATTCATTATTTAAAATATATTTAAGTGCATATTGATTTAATTAATTGCTTGGAATGGTCTTTGTATAACTAGCATTATTTTGTAGGTTATTTATAGGTCACTTTTTTTTAATTATTCGTCTAAACTATTGTCTCATCAAAATTACCCTGCTCACTTTGTTTCGCATCACCATAAGGTGGGCATTTTTTCCACAGGGAAGATGCTCGTTTCTCCCTTCAACCAATCAGCTTCATTCCAAATGATAATGAATTTTGAGCGATGAATGAAGGATCTTTCTCTCTCTCCAACTCCCCACGTGTCCTTCTCCCTCTCTTTCCTTCACCCTTTCCTCCTATTCTCCTTTCTCCACTTCTCCAACCATCTCTTGCCTCCTTTGCTCCCCTTTCTCCTTTTTCCTTTTCTCCCCCATCACCTCTTCTTTCACTCCTGTTCCCTCACCCCCACTCTTTCCCCTCACCTCTTCTTCTTCCCACTGTTCATCTACCATCCATCATCACACCTTCTCTTTCTTAAGGACTTAATTACTAAACTTAACTACTAGAACTTAACTACTTAATTACTAAATACTTAACTACTTAAAAAAAAAAGGGAAGGAATGAGAAAGAGAGAACGGTGGTCAGACAAACAGTAGAAGGACGATGGGAGAGAGAGGAGGTAAGGGGAAGGAGAGAACTGAGGGAATGGGAGTGGAAGAGGAGAGGACAAGGTGAGAGAAGGAAGAAGGGGAGAGAAGGGCGAAGTGGGCAGGAAGGGACAGAAAGGTGAGAGAAGGGAGATCAGTGAGAAAGGGTGGAAGAGGGAGAAAGAGAGAGACAAGAAGAGAACTGGAGAAAGAGAAGGATACTTCAAACATAACTCTAAAAGAATCATTTATATCATCCGCTGATTGACTGAAGAGAAAACAGGTTTGTAAAATCGTTTGATGGGGTTCATATTTTTATAGATTTTTTTTTAATTATTGAAATCAATACTATGTCATTTATTTCTCAGACATTAAATAAGGACTTAAAATATAAAAAAAAGCATAAATATAAAAGGAAATAAATGAAATTATTGAGAGTAAAAATTAAATTTGCATTAATAAAAATTTACGTGTTTCATTAAATTATTTAAATATTTTTATCCGTGCCTATTACTTCAACAACCCGACGAATGCTCGTTAAAAACTACTTGCCTATTTTAAAGCTTTCTTCTTCCTTTGAATGCTTGAAGTAGGAATTGAGAGTCCAGATGACCACTCTTTGCATTGCCTTCCTCAATGATGAAAATCTTTTTGTTTTAGGTTTATTATCACCAAATGAATCCTTCATGGCAATTTTTTCACCATCATTTATGACAGTTGATTTAACGCTATTTATGGTAATATTTTCATCAAAATTCTTGTTTTCGGAATCAGCAAATTTTTCATTCTTTTCTCTAACTTCAAAAATAGACTGAAATTTGGGATGTGTATAGATCACTTTGCATCCCGGATCTCTTTCATCAAGAATTTCAAATTCTTCATCAGAGGAATCACTGTCATCTTCTTCTATTTTATTTGCGAAAGATGCCGACATTTTTGTGATTATTTTTTATTATAATCTAAACAGGTATTTTTTTCCAACCAACATATAACACTATTTTTTTGAGAATGGTGAAAAGGAATTGTTGGAATTAGCCTTGTTAATTTAAATACATTGTTGTAATCTGTTTTATAATTACTTGCTAAGCAAAAATATTTTTTTCAAAATAATGAGTCATTTTGGTAACAACAATGTAACCTGTAATTTTAAACTGTTTTGTAACAACAATTAAATATTATTACATAATAAAAAGTATGTTGGAGTTTACAAACTTTGCAAATTATGAGACTCATAAAATATATATAAAAACATAGTTTAAAAAAATAATAATAAACACTCTTTTATAGAAATTCAATGTTTTGAACAAGAATTGTAGTCATAAAATTAGGCGTGATTTTCTAATCACGCCTAATTTCTTGACTGCAATTCATATTTTTTTCACCCAAAATGTCCGTTACAATAAATTCATTTAGCATGTTCGATAAGTTTTTATGAAAATGATATACTAATGATCAGCTAAATACAGAGAATTATTATTTTGCACAAATACATTTATTTAGAGGCATATAAAACGCATAAAATATACGGCAATAAGCTAAAACTTATTTAACAGGCATTCTAGAATGAAAACCAATATGATTTTCTTTTAAATGCTGTATATATAATTGAAACAATAAATTTTAGAAAAATAAAAGTTGCTTTTCAAAAAATATGCATAAACTAATTAACCGAGTGTCACTGGCGCATATGTTCATGACGAAATTTTGATGTTTATGTTAACAACTCACTCAGTATTCAAAATTATATAAAATATTTTTTTCTGTAACTGGAAGTTATAGTGTTATACCTTTATCATTTGCTTACCACAAAAATAAATTAGCAGAAGAAACGTTAAAAATGTATTACCTGTAGTTAATGTTGCGTTTGGTGTCTAAATCCCATTTTTCAATAGCATTGACGATCTTTGTTAAAACACCTTTCCTCTTAACAGAAACTATATGATGTCTAGCCCAAGCTTCTTCTCCATCTGAAGCGATATGCGAGAGAATTCCAGCCGCGTTATAACTAACTTCAATACCAGTAGATGGAAAGTGGGGGTTCAACGGCCACAGGAGCAATCGTGCAATGTAGAGCCCAACATCAGATGTAGAGCGGACTCCTACGTCATAGTATCTTTACAAGGTTCTGATCTCTTTTTATCACTAGTTTTATTTTTCCAATGCTATGTTTGATATTATCCTGGCAAAGCGGATTTATTTATCTCTCTCTATATACATGTATGTCTGATATTATCCTAGCAAAGCAGATTTATTTATCTCTCTCTATATATTCGTGTATGTCTGGTACTATCCTGGCAAAGCAGATTTATTTATCTCTCTATATATATTCGTGTATGTCTGATACTATGATGGCAAAGCGATTATATGTGTGTGTGTGGGTAAAATATATATCCATATCATTCATAAACTGGAAAAAAATATTAAAATCATTTTTAAAAAGAATGCATAATTAAAAAAAAAAAAAAAAAAAAAACTTTAGAAAATTACAAAGTATTAAAAAAAAAATTTAGAAAATTAAAAAATAGTAAAAAAAAAAAGTTTAAAAACTTTATATGGTGATGAAAATACGTATGTTTGTATATGTGGTGATTATACGTATGGGTAGAATAGGTTTCAATAAAGTTCACATACATAGCATTCTACGAGAAATGTTTGTGTAGAAAATTTTAATAAGTACACATATTTAAAATTAACATTTTTTATTAAAACAAAAAATACAGAAAGTTTTATTTACAGTAGAGTATTTACATCTCGATTTTGCATTAACAATACAAATCAGCATTTTCTTCTTTATTACAATCTTCATTAATGTCACAATGTCCATACGCTAAGCTGGATATCCCATCATCTAACAAGTAGCTCTTATCGTCAAAAGGACTTAGACTAATCTTATTCTGAGTTAGTGTGTATAGACGATGGTTATCTTGGGCGATCCTCGTCTGCTTCTCCATACTTGTTTTTTGCTGTTGTAGACACTCGAAATAGTCTTCATGCTTTATTTTCTGACGAACAATCTGTGTTGACACACATTTTGCCCGCTTCTTTACTTCTTTCATGGATTTTAATGAATACATTTTAGCCCCGAGGCCAACAAATTCAAGGGCTAATTCGCCATTTAGCTCGTCCTTAAACTTACCAATCACCTTTTTGTTATCATCAGAGAATAAATTATGAGATTTTGAATAGTCGGAGAAGTCAAACAAATCACGATGTTGCTTCATGTCATCAAAAATATTGTTTGTTTTTATATGATAAGCTAAGGAGTCTGTGTCAGTAAAAAGAAGTGTCGCTCGATTTTTGTATATGCTTTTTATATACCCATAATGAAATTGAAACATTAATAATTTAGAAAGCTCTAAAATTGTGAATCCGACATAAATAGGTCGATTCATTAAGATACTAGTATTAAGCCGTTCTACAGCAGCCAAGCCTTCATCATAGGTTTTAAAGGATTTAAATGAGGGTGATGCCACTAGTTTTTTAGCTCTTTTTTCATCATTACACAATACAATATTTCGCCTTTTTCGAAGATTTTCCATGGTTTTACCAAAAAGAGAATTATTTAACAATTTAAAAAAATCCTTTTCAAAAGAAGATGTTGCTTCTTTCCTTTTTTGAGTATTAAAATTAATATATTTCTCAAGCCAAGCTGCTTGTTTAAATTTTATGGCTTTATGTACAGCAGTAATTTTTAGTCCAAGCTGCAAATAATATTTTAAGTTGCGATAATGGGTTATATAATTCCTTTTATTATTCAAATTGGATATAAGTTTAGGGGTTCCTATGAATTTTCTATTATTATTCACCAAGTTTCGTGCATAGGGAGATAGCATTTGTTCCTCCACAGTTACTCTCTCAGGGGCGACAGGGTATTCATTGTGCAAAGGATGTAAATGTTTTGGATAATCGAGGTCCACCTCAAAGAGATACCCAATTTCAGAACTATCAGGTAGAGACAAAATCCAATCTTCTGTGATATGACTAGTTTCACACCATTCAAATCCGCCATAGGATAAAAATTGGCTCATAGCCCACCCATATAAGTTATTAGCATCCCAGTACATGATGTAGCTGGGTGCCTCATTTTCTCTATAATCAGGCGTACCGGGTATGTTTGCCTTAGCATATCTTCGGCTTATCATACTGACGCCTCCACGTATTCCATTTTCAACCATGAGCAACATGTTTATATCAGTAAGTAACTCTAAAGGTGTTTCAGACATCTTCAAACTCGCCTGCCATGCGAGCGAAGGTGCAGTGAACAGGTGAGCAGGATCAATTTCATAATACTGCTGACATAATTTCCTAAAGTTTTGAAACACGTCAGCAAGTAGTAGAACATCTGTCTTCACATACAGATTGTGATAATCCCCCAAAGTTTTAAGACTGAAGGTGTTCCACACATTCTGGGCATGCTGATAATCCTCATCTTGAATATCTTCATTGGTCAGGCTATTAAAAAATGCTGAAGGTAGGGGGAGCTGCTTCTCTTCAAATTTTTCAAAAGACGTAAAATAATCATAGGGGTAAACCCCTTTATGTGTCAGTAAAGATAAATTATTATTTTGTGGGAAATTTTCTCTAAGTATGGTGAATTGATCATCTCGAAGATTTTTAACAAGTTTTTCTAATGACGTAGGCAAAAATTGGAAAGAATCTATAAACACCATCTGAATAGAAGATGTAGGCTTTTTGATTTTAAATGTGATATAGTTTTCCATAGAAGTAGCAATAACATCAATTTCAATATCTTTAAATTTTCCTAACTTCGTCATAAGGTGGTGTGCATCATAGTTTTTTAAGTTATGGAAAATAACAGGAATTGTCTTTGATTGTCTGAAATTGAGGTTGCAATATGGGTGTGCAGCTCCTCTATACACACCTGACAGGTGATCATGGTCACGTGTTCGTTTCTCATATAAAGCTTTTTTACAAATATGGCAAAACTCTGCTTCTCGAAATGCCTTTTCTTCCTGGGGAGAAAGCTTCATAGGTTTCACATCTAATAACTTTTGTCCCAATATTTCCTTCTCTTGCATCATTTGGTTTAAAAAATGCTCAACACAGTTTCTACCACGATATACCTGTGCTTTCTTCACACATGTTCCATCGGATCCGACAACCACATAAGCATACCCACACGGTAAGTGATAGGTTGTTTTCTCAGTATAGGATGTTTTAGAAGAGGGTGAGGCTAATGAAATGGGTATAAGTAGACTCTCGAAATCCGCATAAATCGTATAGGCCACAGGATGTTGTAGATGAATACCTGAAAACTTTAATATATTATCATTTTCACTAGGCATCTTTATAGCTTGTGCTGCATGGCGAGAACAATATTCGCTATGCTTATCCAACAGGTCTTGTCTTGAAAATCGATGTAAACATCGATAACAATAATAACCAGCGGCTCTATGCTTGGTAAGATCACTCAAAAGTCTTGAAAAACTTCTTATCAAACAATAGTGCTGCTTTTCTCCATTTTCGACTAGTAACAAATTAATCACATCATGATCCTTCTTTTCAGATATATACAGAGGACAAACTTCATCCTCTTCATACCCAAACACATTAACCCGTAAATTGTTGAGTTGTTCAATAACAGGTATCTTCTGAAGGGGTACAGGACATTCTACACTGCCTAATTTAATATCATGTTCATAAGGTCGATAATGTGAAACACGTTCAGGCTTTTTTGTATAATCTAAGTTCAGTTTAAAAGCCAAAAGGCACCACACCAAACACTTGTTGTCTTCATTTTTTATATTCAGCACAGCTTTTTTATCATCCAGTTTTTTAGGCAGAGGAATGTAGGAACTCGCAGCAAGGGGATGATATTTAGCAATCTTGAGCTCCAAATGATGAATTTTTCTAAGTTTCCACCCAGACCCTCGTTGTACAAATTCTTCAAAGGACTTAGTTATCTTTGAAATCCTTCTTCAATATGTTGTGAGATAGTATCTTCGGTGAGCTCGGTGAAGCATGAGCATCGAAAAAAAGATTCAATTTCTTGCATCTCCTCATTATTTGTCATACGTTCAAGTGATATTTTTTCTATCATATACCATTTAATGGCACCCTTTTCTTGAAATTCACTTACTAGGCGTTCATGTATCTGAGATTGTAAGTGTGTATGAAATACCTCTAAATCACTTTCTTCATGTTCATCAGGATACAAAATTACTGTTTTAAATACATTAAGCACATCAGACTGCTTCGGTTTTCTAGACTTTACATTAGATAAAGCTATTTTCCGTTTCACACTCACAAGAGGTAGACGAGAGTGCTGGGTGCGTACATGCTGTCTCAATTCGAATTTCCGTCCAAATACCTTATCACAATCACGGCAAGGGAATGTGGACTTCTGATGTGACTTGAGATGATACTTCAAATTATCCTTCCGTGTGAAAACTTGATCACATTCATCACACTTTAATGTAGACTGTCCGCTAGCATTATGGATTTTCATGTGTCTTACTAACTCCGAATTCCTTACAAAAGACTTCAGACACATATCACAGTTATGCTGTCTCTCTTTCGAATGTATCTTCATATGCTGATTTAGGTTGGAAGTAGATGAAAAACCCTTGCTACAGATAGGGCAAGCATTATTCTTCTTCTCAGCATTCGTAAGGGTCACAGTCTTTAGGGAAACATCTTCTTCAGGTGACATCTCGACATCCATGAGACTAGGGGATATAGTGTCCTTCTCTGTTAAAACTTGAGAATCCTCATAGAGTTCAATACTATTATGCATCTTCATGTGTCTAATCAAGCTTGATTTCTGTCCAAAGGCTTTCTGACACACGTCACAGATATACAACTTTTCATTTAAATGAGACTTTACATGTCGCCTCAAATTAAAAGGAGTTGAGAATGTCTTCGCACAAGTCAGACACTGGTACATCTTCTTCACAGGCGCAGAATTTCTCAAAGGCATAACTCCATCACTAGGCATAACGCTATCCATAATATATCAGCAAAAAAACTTTTAAAACCAAAACACAATCTTCACAAATAAATGATCCACTTAGGTAAAGATAGGGATCAGGAGCGGTTTAAGACACGTCCGTTCACTAAAAAGCAAATCAACAAATGACACGAATCACACTTCTCGCCCGCTATTTATACCCCAGACCCCTCACGACCACCCACGTTGATCATCATCAGGCGACAAAATATTCCACTTGGTGAGAAAGCATACAATTAAAATCGCCAAATCAAGACAAAATAATTCATACGGCAAAAAAACGAAAGATTCAAATTGCCAAATTATAAGCCTATTTTTTCCGACGACTGTCTCTTAAAATATCTAGCTAAAGACTTATAATTCTATTCATTCATTCATTAAATCCTGTATACAAATGTTTACTTCATATGAAACTGCATTTATTAAAAAGGTTTTTCTAAAGATTAAATAAGATCGTCTGTTATATCAGAAAAAATATATATACGAAGTTTAAAATGCTTCAAAATTTTTATATTATTAAATCCCGAACGATTAAAAAATATGTATATTATCAAACTCTTCTAATGAATTTATCTGTTATAGGGAGACTCGCAATATGAATCAGTCTTTCCCCACTACTCATGTCTAAAACTACATCTATGAAACCCTCACTAGATGCCTAAACTATAAGATCTCAAATCAAACCCCACCTAAGTAAATAATGAAAACATTTTCCAAAATACTTCAAAAACATCTCATAGATGGCGCTTTCAATCTTAAACGAAAAAATAATCTAATTCTCAAAGACAGAGAAAAAATCAGTACAATTAATTTATCCCAATCATTAAAACAAAAAAAAATATATAAACATACTAAATAATCCACCGTTAAAAATACTAACACACGACTGAATCAGTCTTTCCTCACTACTCATGTCTAAAACTATATCTATGAAACACTTACTAGACGCCTATGCTTCCTAAACTAAAAGATCTCAAATCGAACCCAGCCTAAACAAATAAAAAAACATTTTTCCAAAATACTTCAAAAACATCTCATAGATGGCGCTACTAAAGAGAAAAAAAACGAAACTAATTTAAAACACTTTAAAAAATAAATTCTAAACTTATTTCACGCCATCTAAACTAAAAGATCAAAAATCGAACCAAGCCTAAACAAATAATGACAATATTTTCCAAAATACTTCAAAAACATCTCATAGATGGCGCTACTAAAGAAAAAAAAGTCGAAACTAATTTAAAATACTTTAAAAAATAAATTCTAAACTTTTTTCACACCATCACAAAGTAGAGAAGAAACAACGTTCCGGCCTCAGGAGGAGCTTGGAGCCGGAGGAGGGAGGAGGGCTCCTTCTCCCGAAGTGCCCTCCTCCTCCTCCCGAAGTGGCCTCCTCCTCCTGAAGTGCCCACCTCCTCATTTCTTCTCTACTTTGTGATGGTGTGAAAAAAGTTTAGAATTTATTTTTTAAAGTGTTTTAAATTAGTTTCGACTTTTTTTTTCTTTAGTAGCGCCATCTATGAGATGTTTTTGAAGTATTTTGGAAAATATTGTCATTATTTGTTTAGGCTTGGTTCGATTTGAGATCTTTTAGTTTAGATGGCGTGAAATAAGTTTAGAATTTATTTTTTAAAGTGTTTTAAATTAGTTTCGTTTTTTTCTCTTTAGTAGCGCCATCTATGAGATGTTTTTGAAGTATTTTGGAAAAATGTTTTTATTATTTGTTTAGGCTGGGTTCGATTTGAGATCTTTTAGTTTAGGAAGCATAGGCGTCTAGTGAGTGTTTCATAGATATAGTTTTAGACATGAGTAGTGAGGAAAGACTGGTTCAGTCGTGTGTTAGTATTTTTAACGGTGGATTATTTAGTATGTTTATTTTTTTTTTTTTTGGTTTTAATATTTCGGATAAATTAATTGTACTGATTTTTTCTCTGTCTTTGAGAATTAGATTTTTTTTTTGTTTAAGATTGAAAGCGCCATCTATGAGATGTTTTTGAAGTATTTTGGAAAATGTTTTCATTATTTGCTTAGGTGGGGTTTGATTTGAGATCTTATAGTTTAGGCATCTAGTGAGGGTTTCATAGATGTAGTTTTAGACATGAGTAGTGGGGAAAGACTGATTCATATTGCGAGTCTCCCTATAACAGATAAATTCATTAGAAGAGTTTGATAATATACATATTTTTTAATCGTTCGGGATTTAATAATATAAAAATTTTGGAGCATTTTAAACTTCGTATATATATTTTTTCTGATATAACAGACGATCTTATTTAATCTTTAGAAAAACCTTTTTAATAAATGCAGTTTCATATGAAGTAAACATTTGTATACAGGATTTAATGAATGAATGAATAGAATTATAAGTCTTTAGCTAGATATTTTAAGAGACAGTCGTCGGAAAAAATAGTCTTATAATTTGGCAATTTGAATCTTTCGTTTTTTTGCCGTATGAATTATTTTGTCTTGATTTGGCGATTTTAATTTTATGCTTTCTCACCAAGTGGAATATTTTGTCGCCTGATTATGATCAACGTGGTTGGTCGTGAGGGGTCTGGGGTATAAATAGCGGGCGAGAAGTGTGATTCGTGTCATTTGTTGATTTGCTTTTTAGTGAACGGACGTGTCTTAAACCGCTCCTGATCCCTATCTTTACCTAAGTGGATCATTTATTTGTGAAGATTGTGTTTTGGTTTTAAAAGTTTTTTTGCTGATATATTATGGATAGCGTTATGCCTAGTGATGGAGTTATGCCTTTGAGAAATTCTGCGCCTGTGAAGAAGATGTACCAGTGTCTGACTTGTGCGAAGACATTCTCAACTCCTTTTAATTTGAGGCGACATGTAAAGTCTCATTTAAATGAGAAGTTGTATATCTGTGACGTGTGTCAGAAAGCCTTTGGACAGAAATCAAGCTTGATTAGACACATGAAGATGCATAATAGTATTGAACTCTATGAGGATTCTCAAGTTTTAACAGAGAAGGACACTATATCCCCTAGTCTCATGGATGTCGAGATGTCACCTGAAGAAGATGTTTCCCTAAAGACTGTGACCCTTACGAATGCTGAGAAGAAGAATAATGCTTGCCCTATCTGTAGCAAGGGTTTTTCATCTACTTCCAACCTAAGTCAGCATATGAAGATACATTCGAAAGAGAGACAGCATAACTGTGATATGTGTCTGAAGTCTTTTGTAAGGAATTCGGAGTTAGTAAGACACATGAAAATCCATAATGCTAGCGGACAGTCTACATTAAAGTGTGATGAATGTGATCAAGTTTTCACACGGAAGGATAATTTGAAGTATCATCTCAAGTCACATCAGAAGTCCACATTCCCTTGCCGTGATTGTGATAAGGTATTTGGACGGAAATTCGAATTGAGACAGCATGTACGCACCCAGCACTCTCGTCTACCTCTTGTGAGTGTGAAACGGAAAATAGCTTTATCTAATGTAAAGTCTAGAAAACCGAAGCAGTCTGATGTGCTTAATGTATTTAAAACAGTAATTTTGTATCCTGATGAACATGAAGAAAGTGATTTAGAGGTATTTCATACACACTTACAATCTGAGATACATGAACGCCTAGTAAGTGAATTTCAAGAAAAGGGTGCCATTAAATGGTATATGATAGAAAAAATATCACTTGAACGTATGACAAATAATGAGAAGATGCAAGAAATTGAATCTTTTTTTCGATGCTCATGCTTCACCGAAGCTCACCGAAGATACTATCTCACAACATATTGAAGAAGGATTTTCAAAGATAACTAAGTCCTTTGAAGAATTTGTACAACGAGGTTCTGGGTGGAAACTTAGAAAAATCCATCATTTGGAGCTCAAGATTGCTAAATATCATCCCCTTGCTGCGAGTTCCTACATTCCTCTGCCTAAAAAACTGGATGATAAAAAAGCCGTGCTGAATATAAAAAATGAAGACAACAAGTGTTTGGTGTGGTGCCTTTTGGCTTTTAAACTGAACTTAGATTATACAAAAAAGCCTGAACGTGTTTCACATTATCGACCTTATGAACATGATATTAAATTAGGCAGTGTAGAATGTCCTGTACCCCTTCAGAAGATACCTGTTATTGAACAACTCAACAATTTACGGGTTAATGTGTTTGGGTATGAAGAGGATGAAGTTTGTCCTCTGTATATATCTGAAAAGAAGGATCATGATGTGATTAATTTGTTACTAGTCGACAATGGAGAAAAGCAGCACTATTGTTTGATAAGAAGTTTTTCAAGACTTTTGAGTGATCTTACCAAGCATAGAGCCGCTGGTTATTATTGTTATCGATGTTTACATCGATTTTCAAGACAAGACCTGTTGGATAAGCATAGCGAATATTGTTCTCGCCATGCAGCACAAGCTATAAAGATGCCTAGTGAAAATGATAATATATTAAAGTTTTCAGGTATTCATCTACAACATCCTGTGGCCTATACGATTTATGCGGATTTCGAGAGTCTACTTATACCCATTTCATTAGCCTCACCCTCTTCTAAAACATCCTATACTGAGAAAACAACCTATCACTTACCGTGTGGGTATGCTTATGTGGTTGTCGGATCCGATGGAACATGTGTGAAGAAAGCACAGGTATATCGTGGTAGAAACTGTGTTGAGCATTTTTTAAACCAAATGATGCAAGAGAAGGAAATATTGGGACAAAAGTTATTAGATGTGAAACCTATGAAGCTTTCTCCCCAGGAAGAAAAGGCATTTCGAGAAGCAGAGTTTTGCCATATTTGTAAAAAAGCTTTATATGAGAAACGAACACGTGACCATGATCACCTGTCAGGTGTGTATAGAGGAGCTGCACACCCATATTGCAACCTCAATTTCAGACAATCAAAGACAATTCCTGTTATTTTCCATAACTTAAAAAACTATGATGCACACCACCTTATGACGAAGTTAGGAAAATTTAAAGATATTGAAATTGATGTTATTGCTACTTCTATGGAAAACTATATCACATTTAAAATCAAAAAGCCTACATCTTCTATTCAGATGGTGTTTATAGATTCTTTCCAATTTTTGCCTACGTCATTAGAAAAACTTGTTAAAAATCTTCGAGATGATCAATTCACCATACTTAGAGAAAATTTCCCACAAAATAATAATTTATCTTTACTGACACATAAAGGGGTTTACCCCTATGATTATTTTACGTCTTTTGAAAAATTTGAAGAGAAGCAGCTCCCCCTACCTTCAGCATTTTTTAATAGCCTGACCAATGAAGATATTCAAGATGAGGATTATCAGCATGCCCAGAATGTGTGGAAAACCTTCAGTCTTAAAACTTTGGGGGATTATCACAATCTGTATGTGAAGACAGATGTTCTACTACTTGCTGACGTGTTTCAAAACTTTAGGAAATTATGTCAGCAGTATTATGAAATTGATCCTGCTCACCTGTTCACTGCACCTTCGCTCGCATGGCAGGCGAGTTTGAAGATGTCTGAAACACCTTTAGAGTTACTTACTGATATAAACATGTTGCTCATGGTTGAAAATGGAATACGTGGAGGCGTCAGTATGATAAGCCGAAGATATGCTAAGGCAAACATACCCGGTACGACTGATTATAGAGAAAATGAGGCACCCAGCTACATCATGTACTGGGATGCTAATAATTTATATGGGTGGGCTATGAGCCAATTTTTACCCTATGGCGGATTTGAATGGTATGAAACTAGTCATATCACAGAAGAGTGGATTTTGTCTCTACCTGATACTTCTGAAGTTGGGTATCTCTTTGAGGTGGACCTCGATTATCCAAAACATTTACATCCTTTGCACAATGAATACCCTGTCGCCCCTGAGAGAGTAACTGTGGAGGAACAAATGCTGTCTCCCTATGCACGAAACTTGGTGAATAATAATAGAAAATTCATAGGAACCCCTAAACTTATACCCAATTTGAATAATAAAAGGAATTATATAACCCATTATCGCAACTTAAAATATTATTTGCAGCTTGGACTAAAAATTACTGCTGTACATAAAGCCATAAAATTTAAACAAGCAGCTTGGCTTGAGAAATATATTAATTTTAATACTCAAAAAAGGAAAGAAGCAACATCTTCTTTTGAAAAGGATTTTTTTAAATTGTTAAATAATTCTCTTTTTGGTAAAACCATGGAAAATCTTCGAAAAAGGCGAAATATTGTATTGTGTAATGATGAAAAAAGAGCTAAAAAACTAGTGGCATCACCCTCATTTAAATCCTTTAAAACCTATGATGAAGGCTTGGCTGCTGTAGAACGGCTTAATACTAGTATCTGAATGAATCGACCTATTTATGTCGGATTCACAATTTTAGAGCTATCTAAATTATTAATGTTTCAATTTCATTATGGGTATATAAAAAGCATATACAAAAATCGAGCGACACTTCTTTTTACTGACACAGACTCCTTAGCTTATCATATAAAAACAAACAATATTTTTGATGACATGAAGCAACATCGTGATTTGTTTGACTTCTCCGACTATTCAAAATCTCATAATTTATTCTCTGATGATAACAAAAAGGTGATTGGTAAGTTTAAGGACGAGCTAAATGGCGAATTAGCCCTTGAATTTGTCGGCCTCAGGGCTAAAATGTATTCATTAAAATCCATGAAAGAAGTAAAGAAGCGGGCAAAAGGTGTGTCAACACAGATTGTTCGTCAGAATATAAAGCACGAAGACTATTTGGAGTGTCTACAACAGCAAAAAACAAGTATGGAGAAGCAGACGAGGATCGCCCAAGATAACCATCGTCTATACACACTAACTCAGAATAAGATTAGTCTAAGTCCTTTTGACGATAACCGCTACTTGTTAGATGATGGGATATCCAGCTTAGCGTATGGACATTGTGACATTAATGAAGATTGTAATAAAGAAGAAAATGCTGATTTGTATTGTTAATGCAAAATCGAGATGTAAATACTCTACTGTAAATAAAACTTTCTGTATTTTTTGTTTTAATAAAAAATGTTAATTTTAAATATGTGTACTTATTAAAAACTTCTACACAAACATTTCTCGTAGAATGCTATGTATGTGAACTTTATTGAAACCTATTCTACCCATACGTATAATCACCACATATACAAACATACGTATTTTTATCACCATATAAAGTTTTTAAACTTTTTTTTTTACTATTTTTTAATTTTCTAAAGTTTTTTTTTAATACTTTGTAATTTTCTAAAGTTTTTTTTTTTTTTTTTTTTTTTTTTTTTTTTTTTTTTTTAATTATGCATTCTTTTTAAAAATGATTTTAATATTTTTTTCCAGTTTATGAATGATATGGATATATATTTTACCCACACACACACATATAATCGCTTTGCCATCAGAGTATCAGACATACACGAATATATAGAGAGAGATAAATAAATCTGCTTTGCCAGGATAGTACCAGACATACACGAATATATAGAGAGAGATAAATAAATCTGCTTTGCTAGGATAATATCAGACATACATGTATATAGAGAGAGATAAATAAATCCGGTTTGCCAGGATAATATCAAACATAGCATTGGAAAAATAAAACTAGTGATAAAAAGAGATCAGAACCTTGTAAAGATACTATGACGTAGGAGTCGGCTCTACATCTGATGTTGGGCTCTACATTGTACGATTGCTCCTGTGGCCGTTGAACCCCCACTTTCCATCTACTAATACCATCACTTTTGCTATCTAGCAAATCGCTAATAATGTAAAAGAAAAATTCAAGATATTTTTTTAATTTGAAATGGAATGAAATTAAGAAATAAATATGAAAAGTACAGAAAACAGAAATAATTTTTTTAAAAGTAAGAAAAAATATTAAAGGTTTAACCTTTATTAGGTGCGTTCGTAATTATATAAATACATCGCACCTATTATCGTCGTCCGTCCGTATGTCTGTCCATCCGTCTGTTTGTCCGTCCGCATATAACAACGCAAAAACTAATCAACCGAATGGTTTGAAATTTAAGATATATTATCTTTGCAGAATTTTGTCGAGACATTTCAAATTTTATGAAAATCGAATCAAAATTTTAGAAGATATTAATAAAAACATTTATTAAGAAACTTGATTTTTTTTTTAAATCGGTGCTTTCTTGTTTATAGGAGCTTCCGAGGTTTAATCGTCAAGCGACCGAGATACTTATTTTATGACAGAAATGAATCTGCAGACGATATAATTCATTTCACAAAATTAAAAATCATCCAGATCTGAATATTTATATAACTAGCTATAGTACGAACGCACCTCATTTGTCACGTTTGACGTGCAATTTCCAACTTTTATGTTTTTGTAAAGAAATTTCACACAATTTCAAAAGTTAACAATAAAAAGAGTAATAAATTATTAATTTTTTTTTTAATGGGAAAAACTGATGGAAATTATTTTTAAAGCAATTTAGAGCAGAATTAGAGAAGCAAAACATTTTTTTCTAATGTATCTAATAATCCGTAAATTGAAAAAAAAACTGTTGTAGGTGGTGTTACTCAAAACTAAACATACCTCTTGACATCATCACTGACAAAATTATCTCTTTTTATTGTTTTCTGTCGAGAATGGATCTCTTGGCGTCGTCAATTTATTTTTTAAGCGTTTTTAACGAAATTCTGTAACTTTAAAAGAATTTTTCTTTGAATAGGCAATAGAAATGCATAAAATCGTTATAAAGTTACAAAATCGGTTAAATCAGTTACAAAATCGTTGTTAAAGTTACAAAAATGATAGATGCAAACTAACAGATATGAAAAAAATCCGAATTCAAAAATCTGACGTAGGATGAGAAATCGTCTTACACAGCCAAAAACGTGGTCTTCAACTTTAATTTCCTCAAAATACCTTTAGCTCAGGCATCAATCTAAACACGAGTTAAAGTTATTGTAAGAAGGACCCGATAAAATGTTAAGGTATTTTGGTTAGCACTTTCGCTTTATTTGCACGACTTAATGTTACTCAATAGCGTTCAGTTGCTTCTCTTATCAACCTACTTGTTTAAACAATTCTTCCAGACAGTATGTTGTTAAATATTATGCATCGCGCAACGTTTATCGTTTGCTGGTTGAAACATCTGCGACATCAACATGCGATGATGGAAAGGCGCATTGCTTACAATCGAATGACGAATGCATTCAACGGTGTCAGGGGTACGATGGACAGATTGATTGTGTAGATATTTCAGACGAATATTTTTTGGAGGGCAGAGAATATCAGGATCTCTTCAACTGTAGTAATGGAAAATGCGTTTATCTGTAGATGGTTTCAATGAATATTTTTGCGAGGGCAGAGAATACCCGGATCTCTTCAACTGCAGTAATGGAAAATGTGTTTATTTGTAGCAGTATGCAACGGTTATGATAACTGCGGCGATGGTTCAGACGAAATGTTTTTACATAGTTGTTCGTCATTGTTAAATACTTTGATGCAGCTTTCGAAACATTTTCCCAATGGTTGTTGTAATTTGTTAAATTACATTTATTTTTTCAGTACAGACAAATTAAGCACAATGACATCCAGTTACATCATTTAACCTTTTCACCACTATCGCCAGCTCCTCAGAGAAGAAAAGGGCTGAAAAGAAAATGACAGAAAACATGCTACATTTTTGTATCACAGAAAAAATGCTATATTTTTGCAAATAATGCTCAAATGCAGAGTCACATATTAAAAAGCCATTTTTACTTCTGCTGTCTTTAATAGATGAAAGTATTGTAATCGAAATTTCTTTCGACTTCCGATTTTTGGCCGACTTGCACGTGTTAGGGGTCCGAGATTCCGAAAAACATGTTTTTACAAAATGTCTGCCTGTCTGTCCTCATTGTATCATCGAAAAGTGTATGAAGTTATGCATAGAATTGAACCAAATTTTATATACGTATATGTTTTTGACTATGGCCTGCAGGTCCCAGTTGAATTTGGGGATATTCGGCCGGAAGGAGGCGCAATGATACTTAAAGGCTTCAAATTAAAAAATGATGTAAAAAAAAAATTAGAAATCTTAAAAGGTTATTTCGTTAAATATTCGCCCTTGATCCAAGTATTCCGGAACAATTTTTGTTTTGAATCTATCTTAAAAAGTGGTTGAGATATAGCAATTTGAAATTTCAGGGTAAGTAGCATTTTTAAACAAGACGGCAGAATTCATCCATAAAAGGGTTTAATTTGTGAGTTTTAGTGAACATGGTTCCGCAAATTTTATTTCATTGTTGTAACCATTGTTCCAACTCTTATATGCTTAACAATATACATTTATATTCGTTAACGTCAAATTCTCGACAAGCTTCGCGACACTGGGCAAAATATAGCTAAATTTGGAAGCAAAAATAGGTTTCCATAAATGAAGCCAACCTGGCTATAGCAAACTAATTTGGCGATATTCTAATTCAAATTCAATATTGATGAGAATTGGGACTGAATTTTCTTTAATCGGGTTCCACGAATTTTTGCTTCGTGTTTTCCAGTAAAATTAACTAAAATCTAAAAACCAAGGAATAGGAAGGCTATCTGTTCCTGTCGGTACAGGCTAGAAGAACTTTTAATAGTTTAGTATACATCGGCTGATCGCATGCAGCTAACTCGACGATTCACAAGCATCTGACGTACAACAGAATGACGAAACATATTGATTTCATCGGCGATGTGATAGCGAATTTTGAAGTATTTACATGATTCAGATAGAAGAAAATCTTGGGATTGGATCATCCGACTAGTTTATCTTTTTTTTTCCTTAACTAAAAAGAGCGAAAAATCATGCATCAAGCATAGATTATTAAACACTTTCCAACACATTCAGAATACTATAAAAAAAAATTCCCCGTTTACTAAGATGAAATATGATGTCTAACTAAACTATTTGGAAAACGCATGACCCATTTGAAAACCCAATGTCAAATTACCGTCAACAGTCGTAAAAGCGTCCGAATTCTTCAGTGCAGTCCTGCATAGGACCTTCCATAACTGAAATCGCGCTTCCAGCAATTATTACAGGTAGACAATACTGTAACCGTATTATTTTGTGTGTCCCTGTAAAGGAACGATAAATGCTGTACACACCTTATTCTAAAGTAAGCATCTTGTTGTGCACTTCAGTAACGTATATCGATTTCAATATGTTTGAAATAGTCCAAAATCAGTAAAATACACCACAAACTGTTTTCCACCCCATAGACGATTTTCCCCCGTAATGTAACGACATTCTTTTGTGTGCCCCTGTAAACGAACTATAAACGCTACACCCTTCATTTTCAATACTGAACAAGCCACTGTAAACACCAATATCCTATATCAATTGCATAGTAATCTGAGTAGATTTACGCGAGTTAGAGCACGAACAGACGGCAATCAGACAAACCGAATTCATAAACGCTCTTCAACTTATATTCGAAAGTGTTAAAAAGATACACACGCAGAGAGCAAGAGAGAGATAAAGAATACTGAAACTCTCCGATCGTTAAATCCCACCTTAACCTATGGGGAAAACATAAAAGTTGGAAATTGCACGTCAAACGTGACAAATGAGGTGCGTTCGTACTATAGCTAGTTATATAAATATTCAGATCTGGATGATTTTTAATTTTGTGAAATGAATTATATCGTCTGCAGATTCATTTCTGTCATAAAATAAGTATCTCGGTCGCTTGACGATTAAACCACGGAAGCTCCTGTAACAAGAAAGCACCGATTTTTTTTAAAATTCAAATTTCTTAATAAATATTTTTATTAATATCTTCTAAAGTATTGATTCGATTTTAATAAAATTTGAAATGTCACGACAAAATTCGGCAAAGATAATATATCTTAAATTTCAAACCGTTTGGTTGGGTAGTTTTTGCGCTGTTATATGCGGACAGACGGACTGACCAGACGACGACTATAGGTGCTACGTATTTATATAATTACGAACGCACCTAAAAAAGTGCCCGAGGGAGATTTTTAAAATTGGTCTCCTCAATTTTAAGTATTGAAAAATTCTCTATAAACTGTGAAATCTGCACTTCATGAAATTTTATTATCTTCTTACAACTACTTAAAAATGTAAGGAGGCAATTTTTGAAAACGCACCTCGTTGGCATCTGACGTCTACATTATGATGGTGAAAATCGTATTTCGATAATTATATTCGGTAATGGGTAATCTCAATTTTAAATTTTCTCATAGTTTAACACGGGATTTAGGGGAGTTTCCGTGAAGCGGTCCTTTAATTGTATTAAACTGGCTTATATTATCTAAATACGGTGAAAGTCCAATGCAACGAGTACGGTTTATACCGAGAATTCCGCTATCACGAGTTATTTACAATGCAACTTTAATGTATTTTCATCAGCGAGAAGTCATAACGAGAAGTCCTTTATAGCGATAATTTATGCATTGTCATTAAAATGAATTTTTACTGTATGTATGAAAAAGGTGTGTGTGTGTGTGTGTGGGGGGGGGGGGGGTAACAGTGCATTTTTTAACAGTGCACACTTTGTTAACAGACATTTGATATATAACTTGGCAGACATAATAGTGAACTGACATGAGCATCAAATTTCATGCTATTTTCTTTACAAATTCAATAATTTCTTTCAAAGCTATGAAGAAAATATATCTGAAGTCTGTATTAATAACACCGCTAAAATGCTATAGAGAAACGTAAAAATAGTTCTTTTTTTTTAATACACTCGTTTATACTCATTCGATGGCTTTTCCTCCCGCCCAACGGAGCACACTCTAAAAACACCATTCTCAAAACTGAGCAAACACTACTCAAGTCTGAGTTTGTCGCATAGTCAAAATGGCTCCGAATCAAAATTCCATGTATAAACTCATTTCTGAAAACATGCACACACTCAAGAATAAAACATCATGTTCTCATATTTGAATATGTTACATTGGATAGCTCATATATTCAAACAACAGTAAACAAAAGCTAGAAAAAAAGCGGTAGTGCTGCCATCTCTGGTTCTATTTACGATTATGGGAGAATAAACTAAGCTTTTAACAAAAACCAGCATCGAACCCGAGTCCTATACTAGTTACAAGTCCATTCTTCGTCATCCAGATCATATGAGCGGGTTATTTTAAATGCAAGTCATCGACTAATTCGGACGAATGATGGTATTTTTATAGGATTTATTAATTTGTTGGTGAGAAAATTGGAAATTTTTAACGGTATTTCGGATAGATTTGGTCAATTTAAGATGATGGTTAAGACTGTACGACTTTATTATTTATGTGGGGAAGGGGGGGGATATGAATTATACAAAATTTCAATTCGATTGTTATCAGTATCTTTCTTAAATGAAAAAGTGCATCCTGGATATTGAAATTTAACTAACTGAATTTTCTTTTTGACACAATTTAACCCATTAACCCTACAATTATTTTTCTGCTGAAAAATGGAAATATTGCATTTCATTCAAGTGTGAGTATGAACTGACTTCTATGTGATCATTTTTTTTTTTGTATTGCCATGTTACAAAAATGAGTTTGAACTTATTAAAAACATTTTTGAGTATGACGATGTTTCAAAAATGAGTATGAACTGACCTCTATGGGAACAGTTTTGAGTATGTCCATGTTTCAATATTCTGAGTATTTCTGGTATTTCGGAATTCGGTATTCATCCTATTTGAAACAAAAAGTTTCAAAACAAAATGAAAACATCGATTTACTGAGATTTGAAAATGTCATTTTCCTCAGGGCACTCTTTCCTGACGCCGCCCTTGATCAGAAATGCAGGAATTTTTCAAATATGTGATTCTTTTCATCTAGCTTGCATTATGCTTTTGACAAGATTCTAATGGAATGACAGCTGAATGTCTATCATGTCAGCTCATTCACCCAACGGATATTTAGCACCTTATTTTCATCCAAGCATAACGAATGTTTATGAAATGATTATTTTTCAGTTCCTAAACATTTATAGAAAATCAAAGATTTCAGAATCGAGCATCCAAGTAATCCCCTGGAATTTTTTATCCTATAGTAACAAATCTCATAATCAACAGGAAATCCTGGATCACAAACCCAACATTTGAACAAGTATAAATTATTTGTGGTCTATTAAACTCATATAAGAGCAACGGTTTCTTTTTTAGAGATAGGAAGGTTAAGGTAAATTTCTTTTCATAGAAAGTCCTAAACAAGAACAAATAATTTACCTGAAAATAGATAAATATTCCTCTTTCATTAAATGATGTCTTAGTTCATTGAATTCGGCTACATTGCCCTGTTAACAATAGACGTGATTCAGAAACAAATTTTATGAAGATAGTATTTTATTACAATTGTAATATAAAAGATGAATGGAACTTACCAACACTCCCGTCATACTTCTCAACAATTCTGGATTTTCTGGAAATGTCTGATTAAATGCAAGAGAGATCATTAGTTTTAATAGAAATAATGACAACCAAAGTTTAAATAGTCATTAAAATTAAGATTTATCAGCTTATTATATATTGTATTTTCCAGTATATAAAATGCACTCATACTTCTATGATGTAGTGGGTGTCCCATAAATTTAACATTTCAAAAATACATAAAAGGTGTAGGAATTGGTTTATTTGATTGCGGTTTGCGACAAACTTATTCTCATGCCAGGGATTTATTAAATTCCTACTATTAGCTCACACTCTCTCTCTATATATATCGTGTTCAAATTTTCAATCGTTAATAAAATATTTTCTATTCATCCACTCAAGTTCAAATAATTTTTTTTAACTTGTAGTGGATGACAATTTATGTTAATACAGTTTTTTCAAATATTAATTCATTAATTAAATTTAATTAATTAATTTTAGTTTTAAATGAGAGAAAAAAAATTCCCATTGTTTTCATAAATAAAATGAAAGATTTATCTGAAATGAGTGATGCCACAGAAATAAAATACCGCAACGATGATTATAAAATAATGTTCAATAAAGATATCATGGGACATTCATGCTTCACGGGTTTATTTTATATATTTATGATTAAAAAGTAGGAATTGACTTAATTTTTTTTTTATTTATTACTTGTTTTGGTATCAAAAAAAGTTTTTTTGAAAATGTTTGTTAATAGTTTTATAGTTTTTATTTATTTTTCTAATAGAAAGTTTTACGCATTCGAATTGAAAGACTAATTTTTGAGTTCGGTGTTATGTAAAGTTTCTAGTATACTGCAGCAGTGCGCCTTGCTTAGCGGCGTTAAGGCTGGTCGTCAGTAAACTTCCCGATTCCCCTCGCAAATGTTAATCCTATGGGCGTAGGATGCTTTCGTATTTTTAAAATATCTCCTCAGGAAATAAACATTTTTGACTTCTGTTTACTTTGTACTGTTCTTAGAGGATGTCTCTTTTTATCTTAGTTATCAAAATATTTCTCAAATATGTGCTTAATTTATAATTTTATGTGTTAAAATCTTAGCGAAACTGAATAGTATTTTAACATTTTACATAAAATTAAGTACATATTTTAGAAACATTTTGACAACTAAGATAAAAAGAGAGCTCCTTTAAGAACAGTAAGAAGAAATCAGAAGTTAAAAATATCAATTTCCCTAGGATATATTTTAAATAGACGAACGCATCCTACCCCCATAGGATTAATACTAGCGAGGGGGATCGTGATGTTTACTAACGAGAAGCCTTAAAGGTTTTTAAGTCACGAAATCACCTGCATCCATCCGGATATGCTACATGCCTCAGTTAACGGCGTTCTCATTCACTTGCAAAATGTAATTGCTTGTGGAGACAGTCACGTAGAACATTCACTGCTATGAGCTTGTAAACATTTGCATGCAAATAAACGCCATTTTTCACGAAATTTAGTGATTTGAATTTTAAAGCGGCCTCTATTAAAGAACTAATTCACTAATTTTTTTGTCAAAAAAAAAAAAAAAAAAAAATTCCACCGTATGCGAATGCTTTTTTTGAAAACCGTATTCAAATAAACCAATCCCTTCACGTTATATGAATTTTTGAAATGTTAAGGCTTTATAACTGAAACTTGCATTTTAATGGACGCTAGGCCTCAGGAGGATATTCGAAAGCATCAAATTTCAAATCAACTTTCTAATGTTTTTCAAAAAAAAAAAAAGAAAAAAAAATTGTCCCACCAGTGGTTGAGAGGTTCTGCTCTCGAAGCTGGTAGACGGGAGGTGCTGGGTTCGATCCCAATCGCGCCCGTCGGCCTAATCGTTCGGAGTTTTCGTGGTTTTCTTCGAGCCGTGGATTTATTCATGCGTAAATACGGGTTAGGTTCCCTTAGAAAGACCCCCACGAAGGGCACTCCCCCCGGGCCTACATCCCAAGTGTAGATAATTGGCCGTCAATAATCAACCCATCAACTCAAACTAAAAAAAAAAAAATTAAATGACCCGAATTTTCAATAGTTCGACCCTCATTTTCCCAAAACTCATATTGGCGCAGCTTGTCCCCAATGGGACCTTGCGCCATAAAATCCTATACAACCAACCAACCCAAAACTCATAAGGTCTTAAGACCCGGTATTTTAAGTGATTAGCGTCATCTCTGCTAAGAGCAAGATATTAAAATGGTTATTAGAGACGGAGAGTTTTGTAAGGACAAGAACTCACTTGAAAGATTTATTTTTGACGCGTAATCCATAAATTTTGAATATTAATACAAAAGAAAAATGTTTTACTAACATTTACATCCATACCAATGATTTACTTTGATGCTGAAAAATCAATTTTTGGAAACAAATTCAAGTATAACATTCATAGATTACTAAGGCAAATGTACAGGATGAGCACATTTTAATATATCTTCGATTATACAAAAATGAAAATTGAAGCAAATACTATACAACTCGAGACTGAAAAA
The DNA here is from genome assembly GCA_963931845.1 of Maratus michaelseni. Lineage (NCBI taxonomy): Eukaryota > Metazoa > Arthropoda > Arachnida > Araneae > Salticidae > Maratus > Maratus michaelseni. Next base: position 224,497,154 of record OZ007595.1, read on the forward strand.
AAGGACTACAGCAGATTCGAATTGTTTGGGGCTGGGAAAGTATTTAATTCGGAAAGACGTTTAACCCTATCACTATGTCCTATCAAAACATGCCCTGTTGTTGCCCATGACAAATATGCTATCTATTTTTCAAATTAAAAAAAAACAAGTAGTACTTATATTTGTAGAGTTTAATTTTCACCGTGTGTTACAAACATTATGATATGAGATGTCACCGGCTGAAACTACTCAGTGAGTGATAGATTTTTTGACAACTTGTTGAAAGTGCTTGGGGTCCGCGTGGACCCCAGGACATAGTGATAGGGTTAAATGGCACAAAATGCCTCCAAGAATAAATTTGAAAAACATCATTAATTTTACTTCTGATAATTGGGGCAGCCACTTTATCGGAACAAATCATGCTAATGCCCAATGTGTCTCAGTTAACCGGAATCAAATATTATCATAAAAGTTTTAAATCATGGATATTTCTTTCTCACAATAATAACTTTGTTAATGATCACCTATTCCAAAATATCTAGAGGAAGGAAAAGAAAGGCAATTTTTAAAAATTTAAAACAACACTAATAATTATTACATCCCATATCTACAATAATTAATTTTTTATTGAAATATTTCCGCGTGAAAAATGAAAATGGAATAAAAGTTTCATCAATTGAAAAAAATATTAATATGTCGTCATATTGGTAATAAAACGGAAATTTTTAAACATTTCTCAATAATACAAGGAGTATAAGTATGTGTAAATACAGAAAGCAGCTTAATATGACGTCATTAGAGAATTAAAAAGAAAATAATCTGACGTCATATTGGAAGTTTAACGGATTTTTCAAATGTTTGAGAATAATACAAAGAGAGTATCAATATGAGTAATGAAGAATAGTAAATATATAAGTTTGAGGAACGTATTGAATCATGATAAAAACCCGATTATGGAAATATTGTCATATTTTAACATTTTGAAGGTCTCTTTACAACATGTTTAATTTTGAAATTGATTTTTTTTAACATCGCATTTAGTCCACATGACAGATATTATTATGACAAAGTATAATAGCGGGGAACTTAAGGAGAACTTATAGTGGGTTCGCAATCCTTGTTAAATCTTCATCAAAAGTGAGAAGAACATAAAGCTAAATGTAATTATACAGAACACACGGTAAAAAAAAAAAAAAAAAAAAAAAAAAAAAACTCTGAGAAGCTAAATATAACATCACTAGTGGGGCAATGCCTACCTGATCGTAATTAATTAATCATCACTTCGTTGGCGAAACCAAAATAGGCCGAAGCAGATGGTGGGAATGACATTTGAAGTGTGATAAAAAGTTCCTGGCATTTACATAGAGAACTATTACTCTCTACTTACAAAATATGATTTTAAAGAAGAAATACTGGTTTTCAACTTTTTCCTTAAGATGGCAATTAAAAATTTTCACTGGGGTGTTAAAAGAAAAATCTTTTTAGAAAAAAAAAATTACATTCTTGTAAGCATTTATTTTAATGCATGTAAAATACTTTTGAATAAATTCATCAAAATAACTCATTTTTGTATAAGTTCACTCGAATGATATCACCTTTTTTGTTTTATATCTAAAAATATATTGCAACTAATTTTACAGGTTCAATACTTTTCACCATGATACACTGCCAATAGTGAATCACTTTGAAAGAAAAAGGCATGGTTTTAAAGGTTGTTGGAAACAAGGATCCTGACACAGTATGTTTTCTTTATTCACTTTCATCATAATCTTAAAAACTAATTGCATATGATGAACTTTATTGTGATTTATTATTTTTCAGAAAATATTTTATTAATTTGATATTCACTTCTGTTCAAATATACGCCCAGTATTGTTACTTAATATGTTATACATAGTTGGCAATTTTCATGTTATTTTTTCTTTTTAACTTAAATGTTTAATCTGAATCTGAAAATTTTGGAAAAGTTGTCAACTTATAACCTAATGAAGTGTTAGAAAATAGGTATGAAAATATATAAAAATAAAATCCTTAATTAAAATGATTTTAATAAAGAAGCGCTGAACCAAAATTTGATAGCCAATTATATATATATATTACATTTTAAATACAATCAAACTTGGTTAATGCCAGAAAGAAGGGAAATATAAAAGTCCTTATATTAGCCATTTCTCTTCTATAAAGATAATAAAAATCTTAAAAATGCACACATAATTAAACTGATTACTACTATTAATTGGTTTAATTATCTCAATGATAAAATTATTTTATACCATAAATATAATATCAAATATTTAGTCTTACATTTGAGAGTGTCACTTTTTTAGACACAATCACAGTTCTAAAGTCAAGACCACTTGAAGAGCTAGTATTCCGAAAAGATACGAATGGCATACAGTAATGCAACTGACCACTTCCCTTTTCCAGGAGAAACACAATGCATTAGTCATGACTATTTTCAAGCTATTGGTTTCACACATTCTTTTCAATTTAACATTGCAATGAGGAACATTGAAAGACTGGTTAATATGGCCCAGAGTCCAGATTTAAAGAAAGAAACAAATAAAGTTTTTTTCTGTGCTCCTTCCTTGCTATGATTGAGTTTTATATATTGCAATGGGGCAGTATTTGAAAAGTTCTTATCTCTCCCATATTTCAAGACTTCGGGACATTCCTTTCATTTTCTTGGGAGAGAGTGTGGGGTCTCCTTGAAGATTAAAATTCTGTCTGGTAAAACTGATGAATTACTACATTTTGACAGACAGTTGTAATGTAGAAATATCGCTGAAAGAGAAGTGTTTAATAAGAAAGGTATTTCTTTCCTAATTCTACCCTACTTTTCGCGAAAAATCACACTGAAATGAGCATATGTTTTGTTCATATTAAGTACGATGCTGCTTTTGTGGCTCATAAAAAGCATATAAATTTCAACTAGACTCTAACAAAATATCAATAACAGACAATGTGATTGAAAAATTGATTTGATAGATTAGTCAAATCAATGTTTCGAACGCAAGCCTTTCAATTTCACTATGAATACATTCACAGTATAGATAGTCTCTTTTCCCTACCTCCCGCCTGATCTTCTTCCGTGAACCTGTTCTTCCTAGAGTACCTGTTCATAACGTATAGGGCGCATGCTCAGACTGTGTTTAGACGAACGATTTTGTCCATACTATGGTAAACCGACGGCGCGTGTTCACGGACCGAACCTCGAGTCATAGAGGGTAACACATGGGTAACCCGAAGCGTTCAGAAACCGATATCACGTGACTTTTTGCGGATCACCCGCAGCTTCAGAGCCGGAAATTAACCAGACTACGGGTAACCCACATTACCTGAAGAATTTTGTTGGGTAGTGATCACGTGGTTGGGAAATCTGATTTCTTTGTTTGCTTTATAGCTAACTGCAACTGATAACTGTCGTTCTTTATGACTCCTGTACTGTACACTTCAGTCCTGACCATTTGATTGGGTTACCTTTAACAGGACTATGATATAATTGGCCAACGTTGCTAGGATGGTTCCTGCAATGTTCGTACGATCAAAATGTAATGGTATATTGGTTGACGAAAATGTTTGATTGTAAACATGCCCATAACTTTACCCAAAAGCATTCACAGCCGTTTTAACCCATCTTTACCCTGAGAAAATCAGATGACGTCATTCCCCAATTATCGAGACTCACGAAAAAGAAAGGCTACCGCGGTGCTTTACGCATATCTTTTTTTACAGACCACGGGAGTCACGTGATGCTCGAATCCACCAATGCAGGTGTACGAAAAGAGCAACACGTCACTCCAGCGGTCTGTAAAAAAAGATAAGTGGAATGCACCGCGGTAGCCTGTCTTTTTCGTTAGCCTCGCCAATTATACGGAGTGACACGTGTTTCGGTCTCTGAACGCGCCCATACATTCCAAAATTTTATGTGGAGCTTAGGCGCGCCACACACCAAGAAGACAAACGACTACAGCACACATTGCAAGTCTCAATGAAATCTCGCGGAACGACAGAAGCAAATTGCATTTACAGCTTCTTCATCATCACACCAGAGCGACATGAGACACATTCAGGGCACATGCGCGTAGTTTGTTTGTTTACATTTTTTGTTTGGTTCTGGTGCTTGGTACCTCCATCTTGAGACACAAATAAATGAAAATTGCAGCTGTAGCTTAGCTGAGAGGAGAGACACAAGTGCGACGGAAGCAAAAAGCATGTGCAACATAGGTGTTTCGTCGCATGCTTGTTGGTGGGTGGGCTGAGTGAAGAAACGGTAGGCTATAACGATTTGTCGACGAGTCACAGACAAAGTCTCTTGTCTCATTGGTTTGTGGCGCGCCTTATTTATAGTTCCATATGAGACAAGTTAAGAAACATTAGCATTGCACTAATGGCAGGTTCGCCACGATTCGCTTTTGTACAGAATCTTCACAACCAATCAAATATCATATTCATATGTCGTCACTCTCATATCAAGGAACCCTAAGACAAGCATTCAGATGTCAGCTGTATTTACATTATGTCGTAAATGTCTTGTAAGGTTTAAGCAGGGCCTCCAAGATGGCGCTGTGTACTCAGCACACAGTGCCTTCTTGGAGGTTCCGGTTGCAAATTCATAATCACTCAATGTCCTACGCACTTGACGCCAACCTCTGTCGCCAAGCGCTTTGGCGAGAAAATGAACTTCGCGCGCATGTGTGGCATTTGGCCGGCAAACTCAAAATCGTACAAGTACCATTGAATAGATAGATGTTTTATTACAATTGTACATCCTACAACATTACTCCTACCTTTTTACCTCGAGTTTTATCGTCAGCATTAAAATGCTTTACAAAAAAATGAAAGCTTTCATTTTTTACAGAAATTACAAAGATTCAGTAGCTACTTGGTAGCTTAGGCTACCAAGCTCATGAAAATGGATCATTTCCTGCTTTGTAAGTAGTTACATTAAATAAACAATAATTTTTTTTATAAAATAAGCTTAGAAAGAAGTAAAAATACATTTTATAATACATGATGTTATTTACATTTTTTACCTTTTATACTACTTTATTTAATCTCGAATAAACACGGATACTTATTTATTATATTTAGTTAAACGCTTTTTCACTTTTAAATTATCCCACCCCCCCCCAAAAAAAAAAATCTTATATAGGTTGTTAAGCATTGATAGAATGAGATACATTCAAAAGGGTATAATACAGCACTACAATAACACCAAATTCAATAAAATAATTAGGATCGTTAGGTTTTTACTTTTCAAATTCATCCTAATTAAGTGATACAGGGTGATTAGAAAATGAGTATACATTTGAAAAATTAATAATTCACGGAATAATGTAGGTACAGAGGTAAAAATTGACACACATGCTTGGAATAATATGGGGTTTTATTGTAACCACACAAAAAAGGTTAAAAAAAAGGCCGAGAAATGGCACTGAACAGCAAAAAGGTCAGTGACTCTGCCTGAGAATCGTGTATAAAAGGAGCTGTAATGAGAGAGAGAATCAGATGCACCAGCAATCGCAGCATGTTGACGTTACCAGAAAAGGCAATGTTAGTGAAGCTCTACTATCAAAATGGAGAATCTGCCGCGAGCGACCAACATCAATAGGCAAGCTAAAAGACAACATCAAGGCTACACTAGATACCGGGCTTGCTCATTCATTATCATGACGTCACAAAAGGTGGCTGGCCGTAACCAGCGATTGGTGCAAAGCGACGAGCTACATTTGTTAGTAGGTTAGAGAAGAAACCTAATTGAACATTCCAGTAATGGATATTAAATCTTAAAAATAGATGAAATTTTATAAATGACCATTAGTATAAAAAAAATCCAGTTTTCTATTACTGAAAAAAACAAAACAAAAAAAAACCATGCAATTTTTTAAGAAAACAAAGAAGATATAAATGAATTAAGTAAAACCATCTCTTAGCTTGTTCAGTAAAAATTTCACTGTGAAGCAATATTTTATGCTTGAGTAATTCAATAATATATATTGAATATCAGATATTGAGATACGTATATTGTATATTCAATAAGATATATTGAATATTCAATAAAATATATTGAATATTCAATAAGATATATTGAATATTATTCTCTATCCCTGGGTTTGAGTCTCGAATTGGTTTATCTAATGTAATAAGAGGGCACCACCATACACTGATTAAATGAAAAGAGGTTTGATTTCACGATCTCACGGAAATGTATTTTGAGCGGCTGTAACTTTGAGGTGTGGGTTTTTTAAAAGGCACAAAAGCAAAATGAATAAAAGGTTGTTGAGTTTTATATGATTTTCACTTATTGAAATATATTATTTTCACATGTTCTGAATGGCGATAATATCGGGTAAATTTTTGTTTTTCGAATCGCCGTCGTTTGCGATACCACATTATAAAACATTCAAGGAAGAGTTCTGAAAAAAATAATAAAAGATGAAAATGTTATTGGATATTTTTTTTATAAAGCAAAAACTTTGAGGGGCAGGGGTTAATTACTGTTATGTCACATTTACCCTATTATCAATCAGCAACAAAACACTTATCTTAGCATTTCCTCAACAAGTAATTAAGGTAAATATAATAAACTTTCATCTATTTATTGTGATCATTTTAAGAAAGGTCAAGTTATAAAACGGATCTAAAACATATTGCACATGTTCACAATATATATGCATACATATGTATTATAATTAGTCAGAAATACTTCTTACATAAACAACAAATGCGCGGTCGAAATGTCGAAGTAGTTTCAACCGTTTGCAGATTCGTATAAGACACGGGAATGCGTGCTACAGTTTATTTTCTCGCCAAACCGTTTGGCGTCAAGTGCGTAGGACGTTGAGTGACTGTGAATTTGCGTCCCGGTTTAAGCCTGGGATTTTGGTCTCTGTGGCGTGGTCATTTTAAAATAGATGATGTTAGGACAGATTTGGAGTGCGGATAAATATAAAGTATACTGCGTTCATATTATGAAAGTTGAGTCACTTAACTTAACTTTTTGAGTCAGGCAATCCGGAATGAGGCTTCACCTGTTCACATTACCAAACACTTTAAGAGGCTCAACTTGCCAAACAGATGCTTGGGCATGCGCATAAGTTGTTAAATTTGTAACTGCAACTTCTGATCAATAGTTAATAAACGATTGAAAGGATCATTCGGAAAAGCTGATTAATTTTTGTAGAACTCAACTCGAAATTTAAGAACAGTTTCCAATAAGAAAAATAGTTCAGAAGACAGAGTTACACTCAACTCACAGTTACGAGAGAGTATTTCAAACTTTGGTTGATTTTTTTAATTTTCAAAAAAGGTCGCTTTTGTGATTTACTTCTTCTCCCGTGCGGTGACGATCCCCTAAGGCTCGCAGATAATCCAAGTCAAGTCCTGATGTACCTGAGGCTAAGTTTTTTTTTTAAATTTTTGATAATTAGCCGAGATATTAATTAAAAACACACGAAAACGCATTATATTTTATGAAAATCGCACCCACGTATACTAATCTCCTCGAGCGCGTAGAAGGGAAGAATCAAATGCTGTTTTCTTTTTTCGAATATTTAACGTTCACCGTCCGAACTGTTTGGGATATGAAAAAAAAGGAAGACATATTCTTAAATTTGGTACTTTTACGTTCTAAACGCTGCAATCAGTTCGAACAAGTATTGTTGTCAACTCTTTAAAAAAAAAAAAAAAAAAAAAAAAAACTTTTCAAAAAGGGTTATTTTTGCTATTGACTCTTTCTCCCTTTCGGCAAAGATCCCCTACTGTTCGATTTCAGGGGGTACCAATTCACAAAAATACTTATTTACAGCTGAAACCTTTTTCTCTTTGAGGGTGCAATCGGTTTTGAAAAATACAAATTTTAACCCTTTCGAAAAAATTCGCGAATGCTGGTCACTTTGCGCTTCCCGAAGACGATCTTTTTTCTACGCTAAAAATAACTAAACGTCGGTATTTCGACACAATTTTTTCAGAGCGCCTTGTCAGACTGGATTTATATCACCTACAAAAAAGTCTGACGAGTAAAAGTATTTTATAAAAAAAATATGAGAAAATTTCGATGAAATTGCTAAAACGCGGGCTGTTCTGGCGTGGCTTTGCTCGGTTTCGGCTCATGTTTTCACTACTAAATATGCATATTTTCCTAAAGAGAGCTTGGATATAGTTATATTTATAACGGTTTAAAATTTCAAACGGTAAGAAGTATTTTTTTTTGTTATGTTAAGCGACCAGACGCGAAAAAAAGCGAGAAGAAAACATATTTATTTTACAACTAGATATCAATATTTTGTCACGAAATGCAAAACCGTTCTTTTCATAACTGATAAACTTTTCAAAGTGTTCGGACGACAAGAACTATATTTTTAAACTATGAAACGACCCTATATGAAAAAACAAGAAAATATCTTCTAACGAAGTCTTTTACCCGTAAATATCAATATTTTTTCGAGAATTTTTCATTTAAAAATATAAATTCGTAAAAAATTAGGTTAAAGATATAAAATCATACAAAATTTGATGTTTATTTAATGTTATTATCATGGGCCCTGGCGGGTCAGCTAGTTAACTATAAAATAATGGGTGAAATAAAAGTAATTTAATTTTTTTATTTGAAATTAATAACTAAACTGTTAGATGTATATTATTATTACAAAAATGCCTTTTCTTTTCTTTTTTTAATTGGTGATAGGTAAAAGCTAGACCCACATGTGGGATCTAGGTCATAACAAAAAGGGTTTGGAGGCACCTCAAATATACTTCCAAATTCTTCCGTGTCCACCCATAGAACTAGGAACAATGTTCCTAGTTCTATGGTCCTACCAACCCAAAACCAAAGAACTTCAATACCAAAACTGTAGCAATCAAACATTCTGAGTTAAGATGGTTCTCAAATGACCTGCTCAACAACGCGAAACTTTCTGACATATTTTCTGACTCATTTTTAAACGCAAAGGCATAAAATTGGCTGGCCTGACCATTATAAAGCGATTTGGAATCGAAATGAGTTTTCATTTTTTGATAAATAAATTACTTATCGAGTTATAAGCGGTTCGGGTCACGTGACGGCACGTTTTCCCATTCCTCGCGCTGAAGCATCGGGAATTCGGTTCAAATCTCCGACTTTGGCAGTATTTTCTGAAAGATCTTCTGTCTTTACCAAAAAATGGAAAACGTCTTTCGATTACATAGCTTCTGAATAAGAACACCTGTCAATTTCATGGGTTTCCGAACAAAAATTAATTTAAAAAAAAGCGCACCTTTTAATTCCAAACTTGCATTCGACACCAAGAATATTTAATTAAAAAAAAATTCTACAATGAAAGCTTAAAATAAAGAGTTCTTATTTTCTAAAAAAAGTCGTTTGAAAATTCTGGTGTGAGTCAGTAATTTCTCATTTTATGAAGAGACTTTGTCTGTGCCGGAAAGGGTTAAAGGAGATTCGAGCAAGAATTGTCAGGCAACGCCAAAGCCATTAAATAATAAGCCCAGTCAGATAATGTTAAATTTGTTAGCGACACACTAGCGCCAAACCTCTGCTGCGGAAGGAGGACAAAACAGAAGTGGGTCGCAGAGAAACGATACGATTTATTTATATCGATATTTTATACGATTTTTATCGATGTTTTGTTTTTGCACTTCCTTTAAAAGCTTGCTAATTATTGGGATCTTTTACATTAAAGCTAAAACTATAATAAAAAAAATGGTGGAAATTTACTGGATTAATATTTCTATATAAATATAGTGGTGGCGAATAAGTTGATTTATTTATTAAAAGTTAAATAAAAAGTGATGGAAATTTACATCACTATGCAATTAACCCTTTCCGGCACAGACAAATTATGTTCCTAAAATGTGAAATTACTGACTGACACCGGGATTTACAAACGACTTTCTTAGAAAATATGAACTCCTTATTTTAAGCATTAATTTTAGAAGCAAAATTTTATTAAAATATTCTTGGTGCCGAATGCAGCACTCCCAACCGCTAGATGGCGCTATTTTCAACTTGCGAAAAGTTTCCCATTTATCTGACTGGGCTTTTATTTAATGGCTTTGGGCAACGCTGATGCACACTCTCGAGGTGCAGGGTTTTCAGTTTCAAATTAAAATCTGTTAGGCCAACTCTGTTTAGAGTTACTTATTTAAATTCCATCAGAAATATGTATGAACTTCAACTTCTAATTATATTTATCGAGGTGCCCTCAGTAAATTCATTTTTATATATAAATATTTCTCTAGTTTTATCCGGTGTGAAAATTTGAATATTCTGAAACTATTTTACATAGAACTTTGACATCTACAAAATGAACCCCATCAAAGTAGTTATAAAACAGGCATATCAAACTCGTTTACCACCGCGGGCCAAATTATGCATTTTATACAAAGCCGCGAGCCACATAAAATAAGTAGATAATATAGTAGCAATAAGTAGATAAACCAGTGCACAGAATAAAAATTGTTCGTACAGAACACAGCCATGTGAAGGAACTATTCACGCAAACTTCCAAAGTTATTACATATAGTTTATTTTATCTTATTTTCCGAAAAAATACTAAAAATTACTTTTCATCAATCAAATCTATAAAATTAATTAAATTTTTCTAAATTGTATTTATTTTAAAAATTGAATGTACACGCTGATCTAGCAAAGGTTTTAGATTGCTTTAGAAATCTGTCAATCTCCTATGTTTTCTCCAAGTTAAAAATATAAAAAATCTATTTTGAATCAGGAAAATTATTTAATAATAAGTGCCGTATCTATCCGCTACTTATTTAATTTCATTTATTAAACCCATTTTCTGGTTCAAATTATATTTATTTGACTTGAAAAATAACAAAATATTGACAGATATAAAAGTGCGCACTCAACATAGCTAAAATATGTCTAATTGCATTGGGCGCGTCCAGTATGTAACCTGGTTAGTGACCGGTGAGATCGGTTACTTACCAAAGCGTTCAGTACTGCTAACCGATCAGCAACCAGTGTCGTTCAGCGAAAGTGACCAAAGTCACCGGTGAGGAACCGAACTAACCGGGAAATTTTCTTGGTTAGAAGGGTCACGTGATCGGTTACATGAAAATTTATTTAAATCGAATTGGCAACGCTGGATTGAGAGAAACAAACAGTTCTCGCCAAGCTAGTAATTCATAATAATATATTATTTTCTACACATAATACGGTGTAATATAACTACTTGCAAATTAACATTTTATTATCTGCTTATGATCAGAAGTAAATTATGTATTCTTGAATGATTTTTTTTATGATTTAGTCTGCCACGCTTAAAAATATGATTTTCATATGTATATCATTAAACGACTTTTGGCTATATATTACTATGGCTGATAGACATCAGGTGATAGGAATTAAAAATTTACAGGAGCCCGTAGCAGGTAAGATTCATAATTTTATTTTTTACAATGATTGCTAAATTTTCAGTATTTGTTTTTTCCTTTTATTTTGGAAATGTTTACAACTTTCGAACTATTCTAATGAAATGCTCGCTTATAATTATATGTACATGGATAGAATATATTTAATATGCATACATTCGTTAATTATTAATACTGTTTGGTATTTGTTCGCTTTTGAAAACTAATGTAATGCATTGACATTTTCTTGAGTACGCTATCAAACTGTTTGCTGTTTTAAACAGGTGTATGACTGAACAGTGATGATGTTTAATGTCAGCTTTATAGGATTAAAATAAATAGAAATCTTCTGTAAATTATTAGTTTTCTGTTACATTAGTATAATACACTGCATCAGATTGTATGTTATTAAATGCTTTTGATTCAAACTATATAATGTATAAACCCATCTGTGCTGCTTTTTTTTAACATGTATCTTGAGAATTTATTTAACCCAATGGTTTGTCCGGATGCTTTTCTTATTTATAAGTAGCTATATGAGGATAATTTTACATTTATTTTCAGTCTGACTATGTAAAGTTTTAAGTTCCCCCTCCCCCCCAAACAATGATAGTTCATGCAATTTTTTCTCGGTCAGCCTGTAAAGGAATTTTTACCTTGCACACAATTTTGACTATAGTGAAGATGCTATCTTTGGATGATGGAAGGGGCAGTTTAATTTTCTGCATGATTTAGCAGAGACTCCTAGATGTGTAGTTTTGTTAATAACAAAGTAGCTATCATTTAGGGTTCTCTGCTGGAAAATAATTGTGGAAGATTTTGATGGAACTGTATAAAGCCATGCAACATTGTGAGAAAGAAAAGACGTGGAATATTCCAGAAGAAAATGGATCGTGTAAATGGATGAATTATTTTTTAAAGCTTATGAAGAAGAACAAGAAAGTTAAATGAACTTTTGATGTATATTGCCATGTTATGTTGTAAAATCTTATCAAATGGTTTGCAATCCGATAGAAATAACACGTGTTTGATATCATAAAATTGCTTTTTTGTTGATGTTCCAGAACATTTTTCATGTTTTTTTTTTTAATTGCCTGTATTTATTTTTATAAATATGGAAATAATCTTTGATTTACCTAGTATTGAGACGATGCAATCTCATTTTTTTTCAAAAGCAAGGGCCCCAACAAATAACTATGTGGAAATAGCTATGATATGAAAGGTAGATTGTGATCCTTAAAATGTTACAGGAGGGTTGATATATATTTTTAAATACATGCATACAGAAAGATACATGTTAAAAGTATCAATTTTAATTACTCCAAAGGAAGGGCAATATCCCCCCCCCCCCTGGGATGCTACAGTGTCCCCTTCCTTCTCCTGTAACTGTAGGAATCTCTCCCAGGGGAAAATGTCTGAATTCAAGACTTATTTTATATATATTTCAGGTTATTATTATAGTACTTGGGATGTGCTCCCAGGCGGGTCAACTACACTAGCGAATTAATATTCTTTCATCTTTTTAGAATATGTATTTATAAATATTTTTTTTCTGCTTGAAAAATATGCATTTCTAACTTACCACTTTTTTACCGTTTATAAAATATCTTGCACTTGTACTTTTATTTCTTGCAGTTCAAAAATAATGTACCTCGCAAATCAAAAAATAAGTGGAGGCATGCAGCTGAAAAAGAAGTATAATCCCTATGGAGTATTTACCCAGACAAGAAACTTATTACCAGAGGAGAGTTGCTGCAAAAGGAAGACTTATTGACGGAAAAACTATTTTATGACATATTAATTGAGGACGGTGTGAGACACAGGAAGAAGCAAGACCATCAAGAGCCTATGTAGATTTTAAAATAAAGGCAATAGCTAAGTGGGACAGTCTGGTGCACAGTACCGTATCGGTCGTGCATTAGATTGCACTTCTAAGCTAAAAAAATATTGCCTAAAAAACTTTTTATAAGTTTACGATTCTGTACATGATGCACGGTTTTTCAGTGTCTTCTTTTTCAGCTATTTCTTATGATCTTGAATTGTTTTTTTTTTTTTTAGTTATTAAACTTTTTAAGGATTTTTGCATCTTCTCTCCCTCTCTTATTTTCTATCTGCTTTGCTCATTTAAATACTATGTTCAACCCTACAAGTTCTAATTGGAAACACAAGTGATTTTTAATAAATTAAATGTACTTAAAGATAAGGATGCACAGAATATTTGGTCATATTACCGAATATTCGCTTCGGCCAAATACCAAACTATTCGGTTTGCTGAATATCAAATTATTCGGTTTGGCTAAACATCAAGATATTCGGCCAAACCGAATACTTAAAGAAAACATTTTTTTAAATAATTTTTAAAACCATTGGTAACTTTTATTTTTAACAAGTCAATAAATATATTCAGGAAAATTAAGAAATAGAATTATTGAAAAATACAGTGTATCTCATTCAATGTCGAACTTGCAGTTTGATTTAACTTTAATAATAATGAAGATATTGTAACAATATTTTAAAACATCAGACTTACTTTGCTTTCTGTGAAATATGAAAAGTGCTAGAAATTGCCACCATTGCAGTGCAAACAACACTAAGCTAGATATTCCATAATTTAAAATGCAACTGACAGTACATGTACTGTATCACTGGCTAAAATTCCATCACTTCCCACTGATTTCTTCACATTTCATACAAAGCAAAGTTAATATGATCAAAATCTAACTAAAATATATTCATTATTGTTAAAGTTGTAAATGAAAATTTGAGTTCACCTTGTAGTGAAACACCCTGTATTTTTGATTGAATAAATGGATTGTGATGCTGGTTTCCTATGCAAAAATTTTTTGTCTTGACTGCATTATCTTCCTTGAAAGATTTTAATGAATTTTAGGATTACCCTGTACATTTCCAACATCTGAAAAAAATCGTTCACTTTAGACATCATTTGACTTTAGGCTCTCTGGTATTTACATTCAGAACCATTCTTGTTAAGTTGCCACGATTTGAATACATATATATATATATTTCCTGCCAAATAAACATTATATGACTAAAAGAATTCCTTCAAAATTTCTTTTTGATTTTAAAATATTTGTTTTAGAATATAAGAAATTTTTTTCATTTGTTTTAGTTACAAAAGAAGTCTTGGAGTTACATTTAAAAAAAAAAATTAAGACTATCCTTCTTAAAATATAGTTCGAAGAATGTATATATTATATATATATATATATATTTTTTTTTTTTTTTTTGTAAAGTTTAATTGTGAAAAGGTTTTATTCATCAAAATTTGTTTGTGTTAAATATGATGTAAAATTATTTTAAACTCTGAAATATTTATTTTTACTATAATTATTATTATTAAATAAGTATTCGGCTGAATAGTTATTACTCAGCCAGCTGAATATTCGGTATTCAGCCAAATGTTTACTATTCGACTGGTCGAATATTTAGTATTCGGTTCACCTGTGGGCTGAATATTCGCTATTCGGTCAAAATCACTATTAGGTGCATCCCTACTTAGAGAGATCCTTTTTTCCCTTCATGTTTCTGTGGCAATCCTGTATTATCTCCTGGCCCAAATTGCAGATTGGGTTGAATTTCTGGAATTTAATCCATGCTCGTATTAAATCTCATTGTTGACAATATCTATTATTTTGACTCAAGCAGACGATGATTTGGGATGTCACCGTAAAAAAAATACACACAATATAACTATTTTAAGAATGTCAAGTAGTGTGCAGTGTACCTTAACACCATATTAAAATTTTGAAATAATTACAAAATTTTTACAAATGTAATTACGCATACAGTTAAAAGATTACTCGAAAACAGATTGAAAATACTGTTCTCAAAAAAAAACATTGCATTTAAATAAAGTTTTCATTACTGTTTACTGGATGTGGCACACTCAAACTTCTATAGCTCCAAAATTACACTTTCAATTTCTAACCAAAAAAATATGATGGTACTTTTCCGTTATACCAACACCAGGTCAAAATGTATGTTAATGCATCATTTATTTTAAAACTGACAGATTGCTGACAGTTAACTGCAGATTTTTATTGCAAACTATGCCAAATGTTGCGATTTGTTATTTTTTGACCATGAATAATTTTTTAATTACTATTTAATCATAGCAGGGTTGTGAAAGACCTGGGTTCTTTTTTTAAACCCAGCCCGGGTGGGTACCCCGCCAGCTACCCACTACAACCCTGAATCATAACTTTGCAAAATATCTTAATTTGCTATTTTTTGAAATGAAAATATTTATTAAGTTAACTTACAATTATTGTCAACACTGAAATGGATTTTACTATTCGGCAGTTACCTTGATGATGAAGAAGCTACAATAAAATTGTTCTGTGACTTTGGAATTATACATAATTTTTTTTTATTATTATTAAACCACTAGCTAACCCGCCCGGTGTTGCCCGGGCCCGAGATAATTACAATCTCCGAGAAAGGCGTTAACCTCCTCCTTCCCCGTACCCGCAAATATAACGAATAATTTGTTCAAGAAAACCACCGTCACCTACATTAATGCAATCATTAAAAAAAGAATTACATTTTTCTGATAATTAGAACATACGAAGACGCTACGCTAAAATAGCCGTCAGATAGCCCTTCCCGACCCCAATTTCAAATCTATATCTTAATTATTAACCTAAATTTTTGTTTATTAGTAAAAATTGGCAATTATTTCCTTTCATTTTTGCAAACTAAATGGAGGGATCGGCCAGAGAAACAGATTTCTTTGTAGTTCAATTTTTAATGAAAGCAGATCCCTGTCTGAAACTTTCTCGGATTGTTTTCACTGGCGCCGGTAGACTTTTGCATAAATTAAGAAAAATTACCGACTGAATTTTTCAAAAATCACATAGTCAGATGCAGATTTTTTTTTTATTTTACATATGCATTTTTTTACATATCAATTTTCAAATTGATATCTCAATTAGTTTCATAAAATTCGCTAATTAGTAAAATAATTTTGAATTTGTTCATTTCTGCTTGCAAATCCAATGCGCCTGTTCTTTTCTTTAGCCATTTTGATTTAAAAGGTATCATTTTAAAAACAATGGTTAGTGAGAATCTAATTAATATCTTGGGTAATTATTAAACTATTAAAATTCTGAGACTCAGGTGCACATGGCCAGACCTTGGACTATCGACACCTAAATTTTCAGACTTCTAGGTGGGCTAGATTTTGCTATCCATCGCAGACAAACACACACACACAGAGTGAAACTTTCTTTTATTAATATAGATGAAATGAATTTATGGGTGAATTCAAAATTTTATTTGTAATAGAGATGCAACTTAAGATTATGCCGAGAAAAGCATAGGAATGTGAAATGAAACATAGTTTGAAGCATTGCAGTTGCTTTTTCTTAATGCTTTGTGATTTATATATTTGTGATGCGCAATAGCTGACTTCAATTGAGTTTTGTGAGCTTCACCACAACACAACAATAACCAAAATTACATATTTCAAAAGAATAAAATTTCAATATTGATTTTAATCAAGGATTTTTTTAAATGGCAGAGCTACTTAAATCTTGATTTTAATCAATTTAATTTAAATTGGCATACCCTGATAATTACCTTTAAATAGATACAGATTAGCTGATTCCCCACCTCCTATTTTTTCCAAATTGTAATCAAGGTCTTGAGCTGTAATATTTCATAAGCTGTTGGACTTTATAAGACATTGTTTATTGAACAAGAAAAACATTTTTGTAACTTCCTGTATCTCAACAGTAAATTCTGAGTTATGAAACATTTTTCTGTTTCCTAGTTTCTTTTTAATCAAGTTTATTTATTTCTATTTCTTACAATGTTGGCCAGCTGTGGTGGTGTATCTTATCTTTCTGCATTTTTCTACCCTGTTTCTGAGTCACCGTTTTATTTTTATTTTTTTGTATATTAATGATCTACAATTCCCTAATTTCTGCTGTTATAATCAATTTTAAAATTTTTAGCCTTAAGTAAATAAGTTTCTATTATGTACACAAATATTTGTTAGAATGAACCCTGAACTTATATGTAAAATTTCATAAAACAAAGTACCAATAAGTACAGTAGACACTTGTTAACTTAAACTAATGTGTGAATTATCCAAAATTTGAATTTTAAAAACAATGCATTTAGGAAATATTACGAAAATAAATCAATGTGAACAATTAGATTTTAAAGATCTATTGGTTCTTTACATGCATACTAATACAAGGGTGAAAAATAACAAACAAAACTACATATGTGTAAGATACTATTAATGACATCCTCTTGATTGTAATTTTTTTTATAATTTCTTATATTTCTGATGGCTTACGTGCCGCAGAAGATACGAAGCAAACATAAACAATGCTAACTACGACAGCGTTCCTATAGATGGCGCTGCGGAGACTGGTTAGTTCCGTTCAGTGTGTCAGTGGACTGGTTAGACACCGGTTACATACCGTGACGTAAGAGAGCGGTTACATTGGTCACTTTGGTTAGTTGCGACTGGACGCGCCCATTACTATACTGTTTGTGTAAATATCGTCTGCAGCAAGCTAAAGCTGCATGTTCCTTGGTTTTATGTCCTCCGAATTCATATAAGTTTCTTTTACTTACTTTCCGCGTTTGGCAACACTCAGTGTTCTGTTTTGCTTTTTGTTTTTTGGAATGTGAAAAAATGTGGTTATAGAATAAGCCGTGTGATGGCTCGCTTTTTTGTTGTTTGTTATGTGAATAAATCCGCTTTTATACAGTCCATTAGTTTTAGTTAAGTGTTTTTAGTTAAGAACCAGCAGTGTGTGTGTATAGTTTAAAACGCAATAACATTCTTTGTACAAGTCTAGCCGGAGCGCTAGTGAAAGAAAAAAAAAGTGTAGAATCGAACATTTTTCTCAACTGCCGTGATGTCAGTTGTGACGAAAGATTACCTCAGCTTGTGAGGTAAGTTAACTTTGAACATTATATTTCGTGTGTAAAAATAATTTACTATTTAAAACTGTAGAATTGTGATGAAAATAATAGTTTAGATTTAAACTAAATTTCGTATTAACATATTTTAGAACTAGTTTTGGGTTTGAATTAAGTAAAAATGAGTGAACTAACAACTTTTAAAACGAAAAGAACGGCTCTACGGAAAAGTGTAACGAATTTTATTAAGAAAATCGAAAGTATAATCGCAGATGGTGAGATTAATTTAACAGAATTAGAAGAAAATATTGAACTGTTAAAACAGAAAGAAACGGAACTAAAAAAACTTGATAAGGAAATTGAAAGTTTAATTACAGAATCTAAACAATTAGAGAGTGAAATAGATAGCGCACAAGAAATCTCAGATAAAATTGACTTGTGGAAATTTAAAGGTGAGAAAGTACTGAAAATCGAAAATGCTAAGTTAAGTAAGAGTGAAAATAAATCTGATAGTGTAATTTCCGAAAACATTTTTGAGAATATTAAATTACCTAGGTTATCATTACTTACTTTTGGAGACAATATCACTGAATGGATAGCGTTTAAAGATCTGTTCAATGCATGCGTAAACAGAAATACGACTATATCTAATGCTCAAAAATTGCAGTATTTGAAGGCTTCATTGAAAGGTGAAGCGTATCGCGTTATTCAGTCTATTCAAATTTCAGACTCTAATTTTGAAATTGCATGGAATTTACTAAACGAAAGATATTCAAATAAGAGAGAGCAAATTTTTGCATATATTAAACGATTTCTAAGTTTACCATCAATTCAAACAGAATCAGCTCTTGCTATTTTAAATCTAGTTGATAACATTAATGAAGTCATTTGCTCGTTAGAAGTATTGAACCAAACCATTGACAAATTTGGTGATACATTAATGACTTATTTAATTTTGCAAAAATTGGATCCTTCTACAAAATTGTGGTGAGAACGTCAGCTTAAAAGCAATCAAATTCCGAAACTTAAGAACTTAATTGAATTTCTTAAGAATTACGCAAGAACTCTTCAAAATAGCAAGTTAGTGGTAAATAAGGTACCTAAATCTGTATTTCCAAATAAGAGTAATGCTTTTGTAGCTACTTTGAGTTGTGGTTACTGTAAAGAAGAACATTGTTTAGCTAAATGCTCGAAATTTCTTAATTTGCCTGTTCAACAACGAGTAGATTTCGTAAAACATAATCATTATTGCTTCAATTGCCTATCTAATATGCATTTTCTCAATAAATGTAAGAGTCTAAATATGTGCCATCATTGCTTTAAGAAACATCATAGTATTTTGCACATGGTAAATAATTCAAGGAATAAGACTCAGGCGAATAGTATGTCACCACACGCACAAGAATTTATCCCTAAAAAAGTTGAGTCAGCGAGTGATAATGTTTCGTCTACAGTCTGTGCCTCTCATTATGAATCAAACGCAAAGAGTAATCAAAACAGTCATATTTTGTTGTGTACCGCATTAATAAAAGTTCAAAATTGTAAACAAGACTTTGTAAAATGCAGATGTTTATGTGATACAGGCTCTCAGAAGTCATTCATTTCTAGAGAATGTGTAAGCAAATTAGGATTAAAGGTAAAAGATAGTTCTATTTCTGTGTCATGTTTGGGAACATTTAATACTGTGAGTAATGGGGAAGTCGATTTATTATTCACTTCTCACTTCAAAAGTGATCTTAGAGTATCAACATCAGCATTCGTAATGGATAAAGTGACAGATAATGTTCCCTATGTGTCTTTACCTTCAGTCATTTGCGATAATTTCAGTGATTTAATGTTAGCTGATCCATTGTTTTACAAATCACAAAAAATTGACATTTTATTTGGTGTAAATGTATTTATGCATTTAATGACTGGTGAAATTGTCAAACGTGAACCTAACCTTCCATTAGCCTTAAATTCGAGACTTGGGTGGATGATTTCGGGTACTACAAATTTTGAAACGCTGGCAACTGATCCAGTACATGTAAATCATTTAAGTACAAAAACTGACGAGTTAGTAAATTCATTCTGGGAATTAGAAAAAATTCCAAATGTGCAACCTTTAACAGTTGAAGAAAAACATTGTGAAAAACATTTTGAGAGTTCTCATTTTAGAGAAAAATCAGGCCGCTATTCAGTCGCATTACCATTCAGACAGGATCGAGATATTTTAGGTGATTCACGCCAAATGGCGCACAGAAGATTTCTTTATCTTGAGAAAAGACTAATATCCATGCCAGAAATTTACAACCAATATGTTCAATTTATGAAAGAATGTTTATCTCTGGGCCACGTGGGCTTTGTTTCGAATACAGATCGTGAATTAGAAACTAAACACTATTACATCCCACACCACTTCGTCTTAAACAATTCTAGTTTAATTACCAAATTAAGAGTAGTTTTTGATGCGAGTGCTAAAACAACAACAGGTGTTTCTTTAAACGACACTCTAATGGTAGGTCTCAAAATACAAGATGATTTAATTTGCATTTTATTAAGGTTTAGATTTTATAATATTGCCATAACAGCTGATATAAGAATGATGTATAGGCAGGTAAAAATTCATGACAAAGATAGGGATTTTCAGAGAATATTATGGAGAGATAGTCCAGATAAACAAATACAAGTCTTTCGCTTAAATACTGTCACGTATGGAACTGCTGCTGCTCCATATCTTGCAACTAAAGCTTTGAGTCAGTTAGCAATTGATGAGGGTCTTAATTTCCCAAAAGCAAAGTCTATAGTTTTAAGAGACTTTTATGTCGACGATGTTTTAACTGGTGTTGAGAATAGTCAGGAAGGTACTGAATTGATATATGATTTGCAAAAAATGCTAAAAAAGGGTGGGTTTGAGCTACATAAATGGTCCTCAAATGAACCATCACTATTGAAAAATGCTGGGTTAGCAAACACAATTAACGATAATATACATAGTGTAGTGGGCCATAAGGCCACAAAAGTTCTAGGAGTGGAATGGCATCCTGATAATGATATGTTCAAATGTAATTTCAGTGATATAAATTATCAAGGTGTCCCTACTAAAAGAATTATTCTGTCATTTGTATCAACGGTGTCTGATCCATTCGGGTGGATTGCACCTTTTATAATTCAAACTAGAATGATCCTTCAAGAACTGTGGAAATTACAATTATCATGGGATGACCCAGTACCAGAAAATATTGACCAAAAGTGGAAAATTTTGTGCCAAGAAGTCAAACTCTTAAATTCCATATATATACCTAGAAAAGTAATCTTGCTCAATTATTCTCGATGTGAACTTCATGGATTTTGTGATGCGTCAGAAAAGGGTTATTCAGCAGTTATTTACATTAAAACTTGTGATAGCTCTAACATTGATGTGAAACTTTTAACAGCTAAAACTCGCGTAGCACCACTAAAACCTGTCACGATTCCAAGACTGGAATTATGTTCTGCAGTATTACTGGCACACTTAATACAAGCAGTCAGAGCTGCATTACATATAAAACCTGATTCTGTGCACGCATGGAGTGATTCACAAATTGTATTGTCATGGCTAAGATCAAATCCTAAAAGATGGCAAGTCTTTGTAGCCAACAGAGTATCTGAAATCCAATCCATATTACCAGCTGAGAATTGGAACCATGTGGACGGAAAAGAAAATCCTGCTGATTGTGCATCACGTGGGTTACTTCCTGCAGAACTACTGTCCCATGACTTGTGGTGGAACGGCCCACTATGGTTAAGAAGCAGTGAGATTCCCGTGCATGAACCTATTCCCATAAATGAAGAAGAATTACCAGAAGCACGTAAAACCGTATCATTTGTAGCTTCTGAAACTGTAAAAGAACTTGATGTTATATCAAAAATATCTTCGTTTTCCAAGTTGCAACGCATATTTGCTTGGATATTGAGATTCATCTCCAATTCAAAGGTAACACGTGTAGAAATAAATACATCCTTTTTATCAAGCAGTGAAATTCAAGCCGCAACACGCTGCATTATTCGGATAGTTCAACAAGTGAACTTCAGTAAGGAAATTCAGTATTTAGAAGCTGGAAAAGAGCTACCTGCAAATAGCAGTCTCATTTGCTTGTGTCCAATTTTAGATGATAACTAAATATTAAGAGTAGGAGGAAGATTGAAAAACGCACAGCTGTCGGAGAATGAAAAGCACGCAATCTTATTACCATCAAAGCACCATGTGACTAAGATCATAATTAAACATTTTCATGAAAAATACTTACGTGCAGGTCCAGAACTTCTTCTTTCTTTAATTAGACAGCAATTTTGGATCATTACTGCTAGGTCTGTTATTCGAAAAACTGTAAGAGCTTGTGTTACGTGTTGCAGATATAAAGCTCAAACTGCAAAACAAATAATGGCTGATCTTCCAGCACCCAGAGTAACACAATCACGACCATTTCATCGAGTTGAAACAGATTTTTCAGGACCATTCATGATTAAATATCGTGCAGGACGCGGAGTAAAATCATTTAAATCATATGTGTGTGTATTTGTCTGCTTCGTCATCAAAGCAGTCCATCTTGAAGTCGTCGAAGATCTTTCAACAAAGGCATTCTTAAGTGCATTAAAACCATAGAAACTAAAAACTGTGAACTGAAAACTATTTTACATTTTTCTATTTTTTTGCATTAATTTGTTTGTGTTATTAATTGTTTTTTCACTGTAGTAAGAAATTGTAAGCAACTAACCACTTGTTGAAATCCCAGGGGATTTCATCATTTTATATGTCCTCCGAATTCATATGAGTTTCTTTTTCTTACTTTCCGCGTTTGGCAACACTCAGTGTTCTGTTTTGCTTTTTGTTTTTTGGAATGTGAAAAAATGTGGTTATAGAATAAGCCGTGTGATGGCTCGCTTTTTGTTGTTTGTTATGTGAATAAATCCGCTTTTATACAGTCCATTAGTTTTAATTAAGTGTTTTTAGTTAAGAACCAGCAGTGTGTGTGTATAGTTTAAAACGCAATAACATATACTTTAAAAAATCAGTCGATTGATGAATAATTACAGAAATTTGTAAACCCCCATATCCATTTTCGCTCTAATGTAGAATCGCACTGAAATTTGATTAGCTACAGTAATAAATTCTGAAGAAAAATTTCAACATCAGTCATTAGAAGTGAAGTAAATATATTACCGTAATTTCCGGTGTATAAGCCGCGGCTAAAAGAAATCTGTTTCGGACCGGAAATTGTTTTTAATGAAATGTAAGCATTACATCTTGGCACTTATTTGAATTTATTTCTTTAAAAATAATTCTGGTTTGAAACAGAATTATTTTACCCGCGGCTTATACACCGGAAATTACGATACACTGATTTTCATATCTTTTGAAATTCAAGTATTTGCCTTTTAATATATTTTTAAATATATTTTTGTATATTCTAAAATATTCCACTGCGATAATTTTTGTAATAATGACTGGCAACATTTAAAATAAAATACATTTTCTTTCTGAAAATTGTTTTATCAAACTAATAATTTCTATTTGAAAACGGTATACTATTAATTAACAAAGTAGCATTATAAAATTTTTCTTGAAGTTGAAGTTCATTCATGTGCTTTGTAATTTAAAATTAAAACTTTGTCTATTGGTGGTCTTTGAATAATCCATATTCATAATTTATCCATTTTAAATGAAAATTGTAACCTTCCTTAGCTGTTCAAAATTCACAGTTAAATCTTTATGATGGAAAGCCGTCAAATATCTATATAAGAAGGTAGATCTGTTTATCTTCACTACCCATATTTCCAAGATATTTTCTAGATTGGCGATGATTAGGTATGTGTGGACAAATATAATATAAGTTTATAAGCACTATAACTTTTAAAGCACATAAATTTATAAATTTATCCGCTATATATAAATCTTTCTAACAATGATACTTATGCTTATAGTATATTCAAATTTATTTAACTGTTCTAGACATCATTTCTTCAATTTCGTAGTGAACGATTTCGACGTGCGGAATATTTAATGTAATAGATAAGAATCTATATATTTAAAATGAAAAGCGCATTCTGTCAAATCCACATGAAAATCGTCTCTTTGCGCATGCGTCAACGTTTTTTTGAAGACTTCTACCCTTAGAAACGGAAAACCAGATTGATTAACGACCCAACACTCACCTGTTTAGCCTAGGGCAATTGAAAAGGTTGATTGAAAACGGATGAAGCCGTACCATTGCATTGAAAGCATAAACCTTCTAATATATTTTTGTTCTGAGGTTGAAAGCTAAAGCTTTTTTTTTTTTAAAGAACTCGTGTTTTCACTACAAAATATGCATATTTTTTCCACAAAATTTTAAAGAGAGTTTAGGATGCAGTTATATTTATAACCGATTGAAATGTCAAGGAGTTCGGAATATGAGAACTATTTTTTTATTGCTATGTTAAAGGAGCTGACGCGAAAACAAACAAACAAACAAAAAAGTGATAAGAAAACATTTCTTTTACAACTCGATAACAATATTTTTTCACGAAATTTTTACACGGGCTCTAAAACCGTTTTATTTATCACCCATAAAGATTTCAAAAAGTTCGGACAAAAAGAACTTTTTATTTTAAAACTATGAAAAGACACTAGGTAAAAAAAAAGTGAAGATGAGCGCTTTTATCACTTAATATCAATATTTTTTTCGCGAATTTTTCCTTTTAAAATATAATTTCATACAAAATCGGGTTAAAGATGTAAAATAATAAAAACTTGATGTATTTTTTTTAATTATTTATTTTCACGGGCCCAGGCAACGTCGGGCGGGTGTCTGCTAGTTAGTTTTTTAAAGCAAATGCATTCTCCAATAGGCTTGGTGAAAGTACTCCGAATCTCTATTAAGAGGTATCAGTTTCAATTCGGACAGTTTATCTTTCCGATGTTTAGCCAGATTTTTGTGAGTTTCTTTTATACTTTGTGCAGTAGCACCTCTTAATGTTGCATTATTTCCAAACTCCAACAATGTCTACATATCAAACATAAAATTTCAGTTTTCCTTTGAATATAATTGTATTGTAAATCATCTTTAAAAAAAATCTGTGATATTTATCTTCAATTTATCAATTCATTCATAATGACAAAGAGCTTTAACATATTTTTTATATATATAAAACCCGGGATGTATGAGACTATGTAAATAAAATGTGTGTATATCAATGAAAAATGAATGAAAGGAAAGAACACAGGATTACAGAAATATCACACACAATTACTAACCTAATAAATGAAAATAATTAAAGAGCTTAAATCCAAAATTCTCATGTTCGACTAAACCCCAAGTGAAGAACCTGGATGACATATTCAGGATTTCTGTGTCAAGCACAAAAGTGATAATTTGTGTCACTTTCAAAGCGACTCATTAAAAGCTATTTAATTTTAAATTTTGATTAAAAAAAAAAACTTTAACTGTTTTTAATTAACTCCGAATTTTATTAATTTTACAATATATTTCTTAGTATTGAATAAATATATCATATTATTTTGTAATATGATATATTTCAGTCTCAACTAGGGAACTCCTCAAAGTTACTTCACTGTTCAAGCATTCAGGCAGCAGACAATCCAAGTCATGGAAGAAGGAACAAACGAATTGTTCAGTGGTACCCATAGAATAAACAATAAGCTTTTAAGTTCCTTCTTCTATGGTGGTAACCACCATCTGCCGCATGTAAAGTGTCGTCGTGTGTGAAATGGAAAATGCAGGGCCTGATTAATGCACGGGCCTCCGGGGCCTCTGCCCTGGGCCCACCAATTTCAGGGGCCCACAAATTACGTGGCTGATTTTTTCCCCTTAATCAAATACTTACTCAAATGTTTTGAATTTGTTTTCATCAAACTATAAATTTAATTGGCAATATTTATACAGAAATTAAAACGCAAAAGAAAAATTACAATGCAACCAAGAGTAGTTTAATAATTGATATATTTTAAACAGAATTTCATTGATATTATTTTTTTTAACCCTGCACATATATATTTTTTAATTAAACTTTTGATTTAAGATTAGTATATACTACACACATTTTTTTTTCTGATAATTGCAATTTAGTATTTTAAAAAATTGATAAATACTGTAAAACCTCGATTATATGTTCTTGGAATTTGCGTTTTCCTGCATGTAAATTTTCTCACAATTTAAGTTTTTCCACTGTTTGCATTTTATATTTTGGTCCCTGATGTAAAAACAAAGTTTTACTGTAATAAAAAACCTCCATATTTAATTTTTCTGTAAAAGTCCTTTTCAGTTTGAGAGTACCTATAATTTTCAAAACTTGCCGTATCGAGAAAATCAAATTTGGGGAAAATGTCAAAAACTGCATACTTTGTCTATTGGTTTCAATATAAACGAGGATTTTACAATGTCAGAATTATAATTTAAAATGATTACTAGACTGTTAGGGAAAACACAATTTTTATGATTTTGGATAAGGCGAGTTTTGAAAAAGACGTCCTTATTTATTCTGCAACATAAACTGTGGATCATAGATGTTTGTGAATTATACAAATGCTTATTTGAGAAAGTGGACGGTAATTCATTTTCTTGATTATTCTTGTAAGTTAAATTTTTTTTGTAAACTTGAAACTTTCACCCAAACAACTTTGTCATCTCATCAAATAAACCTACGTTTTTTTCTGAAAGTGTCGCCGGGAATGGGGAGGTAGGGGGGGGGGGGAACTTTTCAACAGGCCCTGGGCCCAACTTCAGCTTGATCGAGCTCTGGGAAAATGTATGAAACACAATAAAATGTTTTGTTTTCTGTTGCTTCTCTGTCCTTATTGGTTGTTTTCACTATTCTTCTTAGTCTGTCTAGCGCCGACAATTTTCGTGATACAGGTACCGTTCCAACGCTTTTTATGGTTTTTCACTATGAAGATCACATTCCAATAAAAAGAAATAGGTGTTGCCATTTGAAATTTTCGAAATTTTGTCACTGTAACCGTAGCTGTTAGAATTTAACTGTTGTTTTTCCCATGATTCAAGAGCGCATACCTCAAAATACTTTAAACCAAAATTTCATTCAGTTTCTGTGAACGATATGACAGTTAGGGGCTCATATATCGGGATAGTTTTTTTATAATCACCCTGTATAATAATAAATAATAAAATTACTTGCAAAGTTGGCATGGAGGTTCTTGATCTACATATTTTCTCGATAGTGTACGCATGACTATGACTTAAAATTATCATCTACTTAATAAAATAACAGGCGATATCTAGAAGAAACAAAGACAAATATGAACAAACGAAAGGATCTATTGAACTTTCACAGACTCTTCCTAATGGACAGAGTCTCCTAATGGACTCTGTGTTGTGTTACAAGGTGGTTGATTTGGTTGGTGATCTCATGGAACTAGGAATGATTACTGGAAGGAAAACCCCTATCTCTAAACACAAACGAGTTTCTGCCGAAAGTTGCCACAGATTTTTGACTACCTGCGGGTTTTTGACTACCGTGCAGGCGGGGCAATTAAATGTTTTGTTTTCTGTTGCTTCTCTGTCTTTATTGGTTGTTTTCCCTATTCTTCTTAGTCTGTCTAGCGCCAGCAATTTTCGTGCTACAGGTACCGTTCCAACGCTTTTGATGGTTTTTCACTATGAAGATCACATTCCAATAAAAAAAATAGGTGTTACGATTTGAAATTTTCGAAATTTTGTCACTGTAACCGTAACTGTTAGAATTTAACATGGAAGAACGAACAAACAGAAGGAACGGTACCTGTATCACGAAAATTGCCGACGCTGACTAAGAAGAATAGTGAAAACAACCAATAAGGACAGAGAAGCAACAGAAAACAAAACATTTTATTGTGTTTCATACATTTTCCATTTCACACACGACGACACTTTACATGCGGCAGATGGTGTATACCACTGAACAATAAAATGTTTTACTTTCTGTTGCTTCTCTGTCCTTTATCGGTTGTTTTCACTTTTCTTCTTAGTCTGTCTAGCGCCGGCGATTTTCGTGCTACAGGTACCGTTCCAACGCTTTTGATGGTTTTTCACTATGAAGATCACATTCCAATAAAAAAAAAAAGTGTTGCCATTTGTAATTTTCGAAATTTTGTCACTGTAACCGTAACTGTTAGAATTTAATTGTTGTTTTTTACCACCCAACCAAAATTTCATTCAGTTTCTGTGAACGATATGACAGTTAGCAGAGTTGCCAAGTCTCCGGCTTTTTGGACACCAGTATTATAGTACAGAAAATGTTATTTTATGTAATTGGAACATTCGGCGATTTAAAAGAACAACATTTTTTCTAATATAATACTGGTGTTCAAAAAGCCGGAGACTTAGCAAGTCTGAGTTAGGGGCTCATATTTCGGGATAGTTTTTTTATAATCACCCTGTATATATATATATCAAATATTTATGAAAACTACAAAATATTTTGTTAATGAGTAATTTAACAACATACTGACAATGATCTATATTACTTCATATTTAATTACTTCTTGAAGAGTTTCAGGTTTAAGAGCTTTTCGTTTAAAGGTCTATCAAAAGTCAAAACTTAACTCATATTGTATAAAAAAAAAGTTGAAAGTGACAGGAGGGAACGAAAAGAAAAGGTACATTTGACGTTTGAAAAATATTAGCCAAAGCGAAATTGTATTAACCCCAGACGATGCCAAACCGGTTCAAACTTGTTGCCACAGTTACCAGACATCGAAGTTATTACGGTCTAGATAGGGGCTAATTTGGCACTGCAAGCAAATCTTCATTTGCGTGCTCTGTATATTAATCTGTGTACACGGTACAACCAAAGCACGGAGGAAGATAGGTATCTTCCTCCGTGAACCAATAAGTATGTAGTTTCTTTGGTACTAAAAAAGGTCAATAACTTTAAAAAAGTGGTGGCAATCAAGTAATCTGAATTTAATAAATAATAATAACGAACCGAGCACATAATTCAAGCTGGCTGTGTTGGAAGGTCACATCACATTGCTGTTTCTTTTAACCAACACGAATCTGCTGAAATATCTTATTAATAATTATTTTAAAGTATTTGTGGTGTGAGAAGGTTAAAATAGTTATAATTGTATTCAAATATTAAACGAAGGCAATTCAATTCTTTCTGTTAAATTTATTGAATTACAGTATTAATTCAATATTACCAAATTTAGTAGAAATTAAAATGAGTCTTTCGCACATTGAGTAATTGAAATATGTAATTCAACTTCTTTAACGTTTAAGATTGTTCATATAAAATGTAATTCGTATTAAAATGATTCATATTCAAATTCTTCTTGAATTCCACAAAATTCCTTTATTATAAGTTCTGAAAAGTTTGATTACTTTACAAAATAAAAGGTTTATAATAGATATATAACTCCAGCGAAATAAAAGTTCTATAAAATATCTTTTATTTTTATTCCAATAACGTATACATATATAAATTTGTCATCTTTTTATTTTACAGTGACGTATCACTTATACGCGATGTCGAGTAATTTATTTAGAATACCATTATTTTAGAATGGTACAAATTCAGCTAATAAATTCTGCTATTAAAAAAGGCAAAAATTTAATAATACTGGTACTAAAAATTAATTACTGTACATCGCGTATAAATGAGAGATCACTTTAGTTTTATTTTGGTTATTCCAAAGACGGTCATTCTGTCGACTTTTAACAAAGGATATCCAGTTCATTTCTATGTTCTCTTTTTTAATGTATGTCGATGCATAATTTTTGACCGGGTGCTCCGCTTTTAATTGCAGTATAAATATAAATTCGTGTCTCAATCGTCCCCATAATTTGGGAGAAATAAGATGAGATTTCATTTGAATAGCAGTACGCCCGTATGGAAATGCGCGTATTATTTAACCGTAAAACGTATTATACGATTCAATTCTGCGATTAAATAAGGTGAAGCAAAGTCTGGAAACGAATTAGTTTTAAAACGGAAGGACATTGTAATTTTTTCAAATGAGGTCGACTTATACACGAGTATATACGGTATTTATTTATTTATTTATTTATTTATTGTTGTTGTTGATGTTGTAGAGGACTCGTTATAAATTTCGCCAGCGCCTAAAAATGGTATGTTTGTTTGCTCGTCTATTTTTGTTTTGCTTTCTAAGCTGTAACTTTCTTAAAAATTGGCCAATCACCGCGAAATTTCAATATGTTTTTAATACAGACAGTGCTATTTTATATTTTTAAATAACAAGCCAGGTTTTACACTTTTTTTTTTTTTTTTTTTTTTTTTTTTGTACAAAAGTTTTTTAAACGAAACGTTTGTCCTCTATAATCTCGAAAATTAGAATTAAATAATACAATTTTTTTATGTTCGAAAATAGCGATAGGAAACAAGCGTAAAAGTTAGCAGCTGTGAACTCTTTTCCGTAATTTTTTGTAACACTTTGTTGACCGGCAATTTAACATGAAATCTCGGATTTGAACTATACAAGCCCCGCCTATTTCTGAAAGGTCTTTGATAAGTTCGAATACTAGATAAATTTATCGAATTTATGCGTTAGTAATTTGTTTATACAAAATTAATCTATTTAATAAAGTCTAACAAAATATACCCACTTATATGATATAAATACATATTTGTTCTGATAAAAATTGACCAAACTTGTACCTTTAGTCACCGGTGTAGGTTTTAAAACATGAGTATATTCGTGAGTGGTAAGCAAAGTGCTCAGACGGAAAAGTTGTCTTCGTAATCGTCAATCCCGAAAGTTAAGATTAACTAAGGCAATTTTTTCTGTTCAAAGATACTGGTAGGATAAAAGCGTAAAATTTGGCAGCAATGATATTATCGAATCGGACCTCGATTTTTATTTTTACAAGGATACCTCAGAAGGTTTACGATAAGACCGTCTACTGCGCGATGTTATTAACAACAGAATTTAAAGTGAATGTGAATAACAATAAAGAATTGCCTTTAGAAAAAAAAATTATTGTGCCAAACCTCACTCATTAAAACATGCAATCCATTGTACAATAAATAAATGTCATTGTAATAAACTAAGAAATATATCCTTGAAGTCAGTATATATATGTTTTAATTATATATTAGCACACTATCCCTTTAACCCTTCATTACGGGTGAGGACTGGAGATTATTTTTATATTTAATTGTTCCCGGAGCGATTATACATTGAGAATGCGCCGTGCATATTAATTTTGTTAGCACACAGTAGTGTCACTTTCCTCTCTTGCGGCCGATTGTGACAACAAACCAGCACTACAGGGAAAAGAGTTAATAGAATTTATGCGTTTTTTATCGTTTGAAGCAGCGTTTTGTTTTCTTCATCTTCCTTTAAAAGTTTTTATTGCTCTTACTGAAGTGTTTTGCATTAGTAATAAAGCTTTAATAAAAATAAACACAGGGTCCGTACGCCTGTACCACAACTGTTTAATAAAATTTTTCTCCTTATTTAAACGCACAAAAGTTTTACAAATGCTGCAATTAAACTAGGTGTTTACAACTTGAACTTGTGATAGGTTCAATGGGCTTCCCAGTTGCGAAGCAACAGAACACCCTGGCTTTGAGTACGTGTATATCAAATCCTGAGAAAACAATATGAAATGTCTAGCTGTAGTCCAACTGACTACATAAAAATATATTGTGTTAGGATAGTTGTGGATAGTGTTAAGTATAGCTATTAAAATAGGAAAATTTATAGTTAAAGATTAAGCATAATAGTAAAAATAGTTGATAGTTAAAAAAAAAGTACAAAAATAATGCCAGGCGAGGTAAAGTAAAGATGTTAGGAGAAAGTTTAGGAGAATAGTCAATTTATTTTTATTTTGTTTTATGTTTATTTTTTTATTATTATTATTTTTTAATCTCCTTGTTGGTACTACGTTTTTGAAATAAATATATTCGCATTACTTAATCTGTCATTAAATAAGTTGAATATTAATAGAGTAATCACTGCTTAAAGTGAAATAATCAACCGTTTATAGGATTTGAAATCCTAGAATAAAATACACTTAAAATCTTAGTACTTTTCTTGCTGCACGAATCAACCAGACATGATTATTTTAGGCGGAATTTACTATTCCCTATATTAAATACATTTGAACATTTGAAGGAGTTATGCTCTGAGACCTACAAAGGCTGTTGTCTCGAATGATCCATATATATTTTATTCACAGAAACACATGCGTGACTTCGACAATTACATAAATCTCCTTACACGAGATAGCACAAGGAAATTTAAAACACCAGAGAGTTATAACCGACAGCTCCACAAAGTGCGTGCAATGGAGCTCGAGGGAGTCGAACCCGTCGGCCTGATTCCTACGCTCTCAAGCGATTAGCGGAGGAAAGCTTTCTAGAAAGTATCTTCATATTCAGGGAAACAATGTCTTTAAGTCAACGGAGAAGCATTTATTTTCCTTCAGAAATAAATACACTTCAGCACAAATATTAATTTTTAGTCTTTCTCCGGAGTACCTTGCATACAAATTTAGCCATTTCTTCTGGAATGTGTAGAAAAACATTCAAGGTAAAATTTTCTTTAAGACAACAGAGATGCATATAATTTTCTTCAAAAACAATAAACGCATCTCCGGATAAATATTTAATTTTTGCTTTCGTTAGGAGAATTTTGCATGAGAAGTCTGGCTAGTTCTTCTAGAAAGTCTAGTATTATTGAAGAAAACATCGTTTTCAGTCGATGGAGAAGCCTTAATTTTTCTTCTGAAATTAAAACACGTATGCACAAATATTTATTTTTTGTCTTCTTCCGGAGACGGAATTTTTGTTTAATTATTCAGGGAAAAATCCTCTTTAAATTTACAGCGAGGCATTTATTTTTCTTCAGAAAGAAATGCTTCTCTGCACAAATATTTATTTTTTTGCTTTTTTTTCGGAGTATGTTGCATATAAAATTAGCTATTTCTTCTAGAAATTGTGAAAAATTATACAGGGAAAGTCTTTAAGTAAACGGATATACATATATTTTCTCCAAAAATAAATGCACCATCGCATAAATATTTATTTTTCTCCTTTCGGATTACGTAGCATGGGTATTTTTAGCAATTTCTTCTATAAAATCTGTATAATTATTTCGGGAAAAAATTGTGTTTAAGTGAACGGAGAGACATTTATTTTCCTTCAGAAATAAATGCAATTCCGCTCAGAAAATTATTTTTCGCCTTCTTTCAGAAAATGTTGCATAAGAGAATAGCTATTTCTTCTGGAATGTGTTGAAAAATATTCAGTGAAAAACTTCTTTAAAACAATTTCTTCAGAAATAAATGCACCTCTGGATAAATATTTAATTTATGTCTTTAGAACAATTTTGAATGAAAAGTTGGGCTAACCCTTCTGGACAGTCTAATATTATTGCCGGAAAGATCGTTTTCAGTTTGGTGTTGTAAATTTCCTTGTGGTTATCTCGTCCCTGTATATTGACGATGACTTATAAGCGGGCACTTGATGTCAAGCACACAAGTCAGATGTATGTTCTCAATAAACAAACAAACAAATCGTTTTCAGTCGATAGAGATACCTTATTTTTTTTTCTGAAATTAATGTACATGCGCACAAATGCTTATTTTTTTCTTCTTTCGGAGATAGAATTTGTGTGTAAATATATTCAGGGAAACATCGTTTTTAGTGAACGGAGAGGCATACATTTTTCTCGAGAAATAAATACATCTCCGCATAAATATTTAATTTCGTTTTCTTTTGAAGTGCGTTGCATAAGAATTTTAGAAATTTCTTCTAGAAAGTCGGTATAATTATTCAGGGAAACATCTTCTTTAAGTCAAAAGGAGAGGCATTTATTTTCTTCATAAATAAATATACCTCCGCACAAATATTTATTTTTTATTTTTCTTCGGAGTATGTTGCGTAAGAACTTAACTATTTCTTTTGGAAAGTGTAGAAAAATATTCAGGGTAAAATTTTCTTTAAAACAACAGAGGGGTATATATTATTCTTCAGAAACCAAATCGTCTCTGGACAAATAATTTGTCTTCTGTAGGAGAATTTTTGTTATTTTTTCTGGAAAGTCTAATATCAGGGCCTAATTACCAACGGGGCACACTTCCGCCAATAAAAAAGAATGGAATTTTTTATTCATGGCAGCAATTTTGCATGAGAATATTTATTATAATAATATTTTAATAAGATGAAAATTTCTATTAAAATTTTACTGGTGGAAGTGTGCCCCGTCGGTAATCAGGCCCTGTGTAATATTATGAGTGAAACATCATTTTCAGTCAACGGAGAGACATTACATTTTCTTCAGAAATTAATGCACTTTCCCATAAATATTTAAACTTAAGTAAAAGAAAGTTTTTATGTGTTTAAGTAAGGTGTCACACAAAATATACACATAAAACAAAAACTCACTGACATGTTTCGGTTTTATTCGAGATAAAAACCATTATCCTAAGAATACAACATCGAACAAGAGGAATGATACTGGAGAACAAAATTTATAGAAATTACAAAACATAAACGTCCTCTATTATCTTCATGATTTTATGAGTACAACGATGTTTGCCGGCTATTAGTGATGGCCGCGACTCAAAGGTGAAAGATTTCATTCTTCCATTGGTTGACAACTAACTGTTTGCACCTCGAACTTCTAACTCTGGCATCGGTATCAGATCGCAAAGAATATAACGCAAAAACATTTTTTTTACAACACAATGGGTAATCTGCTGAACTGTCTCTTACCCTGTCCCGGGGGAACTCCTGCGGTCTTTTAATAATGAGAGTTGTTTGTGCAAGAGTTTGTCAATTTTGTCAATTAGTATTTTTTTAATGATTCAGAATCCTAATTAAATTGCTAAATTACTCTAAATAGTACGGTTTTTTCACTAGTCTCCAAGTTCATGGAATCTCTGAAAACAGGAAGTTCTAAAAACCGCAATCACGATTAAAAAAATTAG
This sequence comes from Maratus michaelseni, assembly GCA_963931845.1. Taxonomy (NCBI): domain Eukaryota; kingdom Metazoa; phylum Arthropoda; class Arachnida; order Araneae; family Salticidae; genus Maratus; species Maratus michaelseni. The sequence goes on from OZ007595.1 coordinate 224,532,322, forward strand.
CATTATATAAATTTTTAATAGAGTTACGAATTTACATAATTGAATATTTAAAAAAAAAGAAAAAAATCCACATTTTCATTTGAATTCTGTTTTAAAACTTAAAAAATCCCTACCAAAACAAACTACAGAAGAAGAAATAAAACGAATATTACAAGAAATAAACAACAACACCTCCATAGAAACACACAAGATAATAGATAACCCACGTGCAAAAACAAAACAGATGGTGATCCAAACCAATGCACAGCAAGCTATAAAACTACTATCAATAGGAAAAATCACCATCTGTTTCAACACTTGTAAAATAGAATCATACCGTCCACTCATCAGATGCAACAACTGCCAGAAATACGGACACACAGGAGATCGGTGCAGAACACGCGCAGTGTGCGAATTCTGCACCAGATTCCACAATTCAAACTTATGCCCAAACAAAGACTACCCACGCTCACACCGGTGCATACACTGCAAAGTCGCAGGCGAAGATGACTATCACAGAGCCTCCTCAAGTAAATGCCCAGTATACCAACATTACCTGAAGAGAAGAAGTGACACAACAAATACACGTAACTACAAACATAACATCCCAACATATTCGATCCGATGACGCAAACAAGTAACACAGGCAACAACTCCCAACAAGACACACCTACAGATAACAGCCAACACACAGAAGAAGACATCCCCAAAAATCCAATACAAGAAAACGACACAATAAAATGCATCCAAATTAATCTACAGGGTTCCAAAGCAGCTACAAGCAACCTGATGGGCAGAGCCAATCAAGAAAAAATAACCATTCTGCTCATACAGGACTATTACAAACACAAAAACATGATCTGGGGAGTACCATCAAAAAGATGGCAAATCTTCGAAAGTAAAAATAACACAGCAGCAATAATAATAACAAGACCGGACATAGAAGCACTACACTCATATACAGATGAAAACTCCAGCTTCACAAACATAACCACAACAACAGGACACATCACCATCGGATCGATATATTCAAAACCAACATCAGACATAACACAAGACATGAAATGGATCGACAATTACACACCACTACAGAACATCATAGTAGGAGCAGATCTCAACGCCCGTCTCTCCTTGTTGGGATACCTCAAAGAGGACAGTAGAGGTACCCTCCTAACATACCTAATAATGTCAAAAGGACTAATACTAATAAACGACACGGAGGCCCCAGAGACTTTTGTTGGACAACCAAACAGGAAGTGCTCAAGTACGCCTGATGTGACGTTATGTACCGAAGATGTGGCAGAAACAATCCAATCCTGGAACGTAGACGTCACTAATGATAGCCACTCAGATCACAGGTATATCTATTTTACAATTAAACTCCAAACAAAAAAAATAGAATTAGAAAGATACAAAACTAAACACACAACTTTTAAAAAATTCAACAAACATATAAAAAATAAGCTAAATAACTTACAAACAAAACTACAAGACACACTTACACAAGAACATCTAGACACCTGGTTAGAAAACTTTAACGATACAATAACAGCAACAGCAAATGAAACACTAAAAACCAAAAAACTCAAACTCTACCCAGAATTCAACTGGTGGAACAACAAACTAAAAACACACAGAAACAAAATTTCGGCACTCAGAAAAAGGTTTAATAAAACAGGCGAAACTAAATGGAAAATTCAACTTAACAAAGAGAGAGCCCTCTATAAAAAACATATTAAATCAGAAAAACTAAAATCGTGGCAAACCTTCTGCACACAAACAAAAGATAAATTTGGCCAAACCTTCAAAATTGCAACATCCAAAAACATAACTAATAAACATTTTATACACACAACACTAGAGGACTCTCACACATACGCGACAAAATCAGATATCTTTAAAGATCTAACAACACATCACTTCCCAGTGCCTGTAGTCACACAACAACAACTAACAGACCTGACAACGGGAGAAGACGCACACTCTACATCCCCTCCACTATTCACATTTAAAGAAATCAAAAACGCAATAAAAGAACAAAATAATCTTAAAGCTCCCGGCTATGATAAAATAGACGCATTCATCATAAAAAACCTATTCAAAAACTTTAAACACATAATAAGAGACCTACTAAATAAATGCCTTATCCTTAATCACTTCCCAACAAACTGGAAAATAGCCCAAGTAGTATTTTTCACTAAGAAGAACAAAGACCCAAAACTACCTACATCATATCGCCCCATCTGTCTCCTCCCGATGCTCGGTAAAATACTGGAGAGGCTCCTAAAACACAGAATAACACACCATCTAGAAAATCTAAACTATCTTCACCCATCCCAATATGGATTCAGAGAGGGCAAAAACACAACACAACTATTAAAATTAACACACACAAAAATAAAAGACCTCCTAAAAACATATAAATATTGCATCCTAATATCATTCGACATAAAGGGAGCCTTTGACAGCATAGACTGGCAGGTACTGGGAGAAACAATAATAAATTCTCCACTTCCCACATATATCAAGAAACAACTACTAAGTTTTCTAACCAATAGACATGTAATAACAGACTACACAGACAACACATCAAAACGAAAAGTCCACCAGGGCTGTCCACAAGGTTCGTGCCTTGGACCCCTGCTGTGGCTACTCATAGCTAACAAAATACTAATAGAGTTCTATAAAAAATTTAAAAACCTTAGATGTTTCTGCGACGACTTTAACATGATAATCCATGCGAACAGTCGTCGCGATCTAGAATTAAGAGCTAACAAAAGAATAAAACTATTCCTAAACATATGCAACAACTTAAACCTCACACTATCTACAGAAAAAACAGTATACATAATGTTTGGTAACAACATCCTAAAAGCCCGCCCACCAACACTAAAACTTAATAACACTACAATAAAACAAGTAGAAAACATAAACCTCCTAGGCATAGTCTTTGAACAAAAACTTATATGGCAAACCCACCTCCAAAACATCAACAACAAACTATTATCAATAACATCTTCAATCAAAAGGGTTTTTTCGGCAAACTGGGGGGTGAATCGAGCATTCCTCAGAGAATGGTACCTCACCGTGCTTGAAAAAATCATTGATTACGGCTCAGAGGTGTGGTTTGACCACCTACGAATAATCGACAAGAGAAAAATCCAATCAATTCAAAGACTATGTCTCACATCCATAACAAAATGCTACAAAAACGTATCAACACCGTCCCTACAAATTCTGCTCGGAATACCACCGCTACTCATAACTCTAGAATATAAAAACATCAAAAATAATATTAACACGAAACAAGGAATCCTAATACACAATAACGAAATAATAACAAAAGAAAAAATAGAACAAAAAATCCATAGATATCAAATAAACCCAGAAAACCACATAAATAACTTAATAACGACAGAATCCATAATAAAACAACACAATACAATACACATCTACACAGATGGTTCAAAGATAGAAACAAACACGGCATGTGCATTAATAGCTTTTAAAAATGATATTAAAATCCATGAACAAGTACACAAGCTACAAAACAACAACACGGTATTCCAGGCAGAACTCCTAGCAATAATAAACACAATAAAATGGGCCATAAACCGAACAGAATCAATATTCCAAATTTTCAGCGACAGCCAATCATCAATACTAGCCTTAACTAACATATTCCCAACAATCCAGAACATATACGACATACATCAAACAATAAAACAAAACAAAAACAAACTCTTTTACCTCACATGGGTGAAGGGCCACGCTGGGAACAAGGGAAATGAGCTTGCAGACAAACTGGCAAATGAGGCTGCCACTTACTGTGATCACCCATTATCCAGAGACTTTAAACTCCCAAAATCGTACCTCAATAAAATAATTAAACAAAGTCTCCTGGATAAATGGCAATATAACTGGGACCACTCGGAAAGTGGCAGACACACATACTCATTAATACCGAAAGCTCATTTCTCACTCATATGTAGCGACAGGGTCTCCATGTTCTTTCTATCAGGCTGTGGTAGCTTTCCATCATTTCTACACAGAATAGGCAAGAAAGATGATGACCTCTGTCAATGTGGTCAACGTGGAGACCCAACTCACTATCTTTTTGGTAAGTGTCGCTACATGAAACATAAATTCCCACAAGACACAAGTAAAACCTTCCAACAAAACATAATGGAAATCCTCAAAGACAATACTAAACTTAAAAAACTATATGAAAACTATAACATTCTAAACGAAAAATACTCATTTATCAGATACAAATATCTAACTTAAATAAACTTAAAATAAATAATTACATCTCAAATTTAATAAATACCTGTGATTAAGACTGCACTATCAATAACAAATTGTAAATACTAACCGATAAACTGTAAATAAGCAATCAACTCATCTTAAACTGTAAATATTATATTTATACTCAAGAATAATGCAAATGTAACTTCAAGTAATAATCAAATCAACTAATATATATTAACCCCTTATAATGCCCACCCTCTTGCCAACTGGCAAAAGTATGTCAAATAAGATCTTCCATAAAAAGAAGAAACTGAGACAATATGCCATGTGGCATTAAATAATGCGATTATCTTGCCACTGGGCAATAGTATGTATAAAAGAAAAGAAGAAACTTCAACAATATGCCATGTGGCATTTTAACAACTTGTCTAAGTCCGAATGAGGACTTCAGAAATTGTAACCCTCAATGTAAAAAGCCAAAAATTTTTCTTTTCAATAAATCAGGGCCGGCTCTGCCTGGGGGGTTTTTCGAAGGGCGTTCCCTTGACTGAAGACGCTAGTAGTAGCTATTTTCCTACCTCAGGCTTTGGGGCTTGTCCCAACCATATGCCAAAAGCGGGTTCCTGAGGTGGGGGCTTTCAGTAACTTTCAGTTGGAACCGCCTACTTCGAAACCAAACTTGTTTGCAGGCGAAGCCAGCAAGATTTTTTTTTTTTTTTTTTTTTTTTTTTGCTATAAGAGTTGGTCCTATAAAAAACATGTCAATATAAAAGTTTTAGATAATATTAAGATGATTTATAATAAATTTAAGCGGACTTGAAATCTTGGGAATTGACGAAATTATGAATTTTTTTCTTCTAAAATCCCCCTCCCCCCCCCCCCTTAAGGCAATTTTTAATTATATCAAAAATCTGTCATACATAAGTTTTTGCCCCTGTTCCTAGAAGTAATAATAACTTTAAACGGATTCGATACGTATCATAATTAAGAAATTATGGTTTTTTTCTGTTTTCACAAAAAGCCCCCCATCCCCCCCCCCTGGTTCGATTTTGCCCATTAACGAACTTGACCGAGATTTTATGCCCCTTGATTTTATGTATCAGTTTCGAAAAGATGCGGGAGTTGGAACCGCCTACTTCGAAAAATAAGTTGTTTGCAGGCGGAGCCGATAGGGATTGTTTTTGTTTTTATTTTTTTTTTGCTATAACGGTTGGTCCTATAAAAAACTTGTCAATATAAAAGTTTTAGATAATACTAAGAGCATTAATAATAAATTTACGCGGATTTGATATCTTGTGAATTGACGAAGCTATGATTTTTTTTCTTCTAAAACCCCTCTTTTTCCCCCCCTTGGGGCCATTTTTAATTATATAAAAAATCTGTCATACATAAATTTTCGGCCCTCTTCCTAGAAGTAATAATAACTTTAAACGGATTCGATACGTATAATAATAAAGAAATTATGAGGGTTTTTCTGTTTTCACAAAAAGCCCCCCCATTTTCCCCCCCTTGGTTCGATTTTGCCCATTAACGAACTTGACCGAGATTTTATGACCCTTGATTTTATGTATCAGTTTGGAAGAGATTTCTGCAGAATTTTTCCAGTTATCGTGGTCAGAAAAAAGTGACATAGATAGATAGATAGATAGATAGATAGATAGATAGATAAACTTTTGAACTGGGGGTGGTTTTGGGTTCTGGGAGTCATGATCGGCGTAAATCTGCAAAAATTTTTCAAAATTTCCAACTTAGGTGAGAATGTAATAGGTAGTATTTCTTACGAAATCTACCTAAAAAAAGTAACCACCTCCGCCGCTGCTGTCAATGAAGATTTTGCGCCTGGAGGTACTTTCTGGACTAATATTCACAAAACTATTACATATAAAAATATGAAATTTATTAGTTTTATAGAGAAATGTTCGATAAACATGCTGAAGCAGACAGCTTTTAATTCGAAGAATTATTTTAAGAGATGTTTAATATTAAAATCGGTCAAAATAGTTTTCTTACAAAAGTTTTATAGGAACAAAAACTATGAGTAGGAATTAAATAATATTTTGAAGGTTAAACTTGATAAACTTGCGGTGTGCAGAGTAAAATTATTATTTTTTTTAAATTTGATTAATTTTTTAAGACTTTTTTTTTCAATATTTTATTCAGAATTCCATCATTTTAAATGAGATTTGTTTCATATTTTAAAAAGTCCATTATTTAAACTGCTGCCAATTTGTAAAATAGCGCCCATTATAATATTCCCATTAAATTAAAAAATGTATTTACACGAGATTGTTAAAAACAGAAATAAATCTTTAAAATAATAATTAAATGATCACGTGTTAAAAGCAGTAAATGGAGGAAATTTCGCCGTAAAAAATATACTTGCTCATGAATATTAAAAAGAGAAATTAAACTTGAAAATAATAATTAAATTATTACGCGTTCAAATCATTAAATGCGGAAACTTACGCAATATTTAAAATGCTCAAATAGCATTATTTCTAAACGGTTTTAATTTAAAAATATATTTACCCGAGGGAATCATTTATTTCGATATAATATTTTAACTATTGTTCCAAATTTTACAGCAGCGTAAATAATAATATTTCCATTCAATTAAAAAGTATATTTTTACGTTTAATAATAGGAAGGAAACTTTGGTGAAAATTACGTCATACTGAAACGATACATTTAAAAAGTCTTATTGAGAACAATTTTCCATACTTCTCCATTGTACCATTTACAACTTTACATTAAAAAAACTGTCGCCAAACTATTCGTCAAACTCTGATGCCCAAAAAACAAAAGGAAAAATGTTGCCATTAGAATCTTAAAAAAAAGAAAAAAAAGAAAAAAGAAAAAAGAATTACAAGAAATTGGAAAAAGCCCCACTCACTAAAGTGTCATCTACAGTCGTACCTCGTTAACGCGAACACGCAACGGGAAACTTTTTTTGTTCGTGTTATCCGAACTTAAATACATTGCATACAACTGGACGGGGCAATTGGAAACTGTTAACGAGGTTTGACAGTATCAGTAACTTTAAACAATTAAATTTAAAATACATTAATGAAAATAGAAAAAAAAAGTAACAATATTTTTCTTAATTATCCCTCTCGGCTGGTGAATAAATGTTTGGGATGTCAGTTGGAACGGATCTGTCGTGCGTAACGATGCATAGCAACATTTTTTCAATGTTTTTTCTCTTTTAATATCATGGCGGCGCCGTTTACAGTCGTAATTATTATTTAAATAAACGAAATAAGTAATAAATTGGTAAAATATTATTAAAAATGCAGATAAACACCGAATTAAAAGTCACTCAATGACATAACAAACACGTGTAATGCATCTCATGTCAACTAAATGTGACGCCACGGTGATGCACTTTTAGCGTTAAATCCTATATTTTGGCGACAGTTTTTTCGTTTATGGAAAATGATTGACGGGGTAATGGAGACGTATCCAAATTTGCTTATAGCATCGTTATAAAATTCCCCGATGCAGCGACAATGTTTACTTAGCCATTTTACACAAGTTTATTTTCAAATGTTTAATTGATCTTATTTAATCAATCATAAAAACAGTTGTTAGCTGTTTCGACAGCAGTTTTCCGCCTTAAAATCCCTCAGTCAAAGGAAAAATGAATGGAAACCCGATTACAGAAAATCGCCTCTGATCGTTTAATTATAATTTAATACAGTGGAACTTCCATTTAACGAAGTCTCATCGTTACACTTAAAAACTTCGTTATGAAGAAAATTCGTTAAATAGAAGTTAACTTAAATTCATGAAATTTTTTCTTGAGATATGACAAACAGGTATTGGATTCAGAAGCATTTGATTCAGTTTTAATTATGAAGCCGTCTTTTACAAAACAGTTGTGTACGGTCGATGAAATCACGTCACATTCCCAAGCTTTGGCCCAAGCTTTCATCAGCTCTGATACACAGAATCTCAAACTAATGTTTTCACTACATCGGCTTTTTTCTGTCTTTTCCGATAATGTACTTCAAGATTTTTTATTATTCTTTAGACTAATGATTGAAGTTTAGCTATATTGGCAGGAACAAAAATTACTTTGATGTTCTTCGATTTGTATTTTGAAGCACGTTTTTTTTTTTTTTTTTTTATGTACAAAGCAATTGTCTATCAGCAATGGAAGTTCAGAATGGTACCTGTCTGACTCTAATAGATATTTTTTGTTTCAATGCATCTGACGCCATTGCGACACCTCATCTTCTATATCATTGAAGGTAAAAAGGGGTTTCTGACTTCCCCCAACTGTCAGCGCTGGGGTCTCGAAGTGGGAGAATAGTGATGACAAGCGTTTTTCTTAGTGTGAAAAAAAAAATTGTTTTATTTAGCACCAAGCAGAATGGAAATTATTTAAATGTGTTCATTTTCATACAATCGAATCCGCTGAAAATAAATTTGCATATCCTTCGAACAGCGATCGCTTAATTTGAATTCTGTACACGTACAAAAGTGGAATAAACTTCGTTATATAGAATATATTTTTCGTAATGTGGAGATTAATTTACATGCTAATGGTGTTCAAAGTCAAAGTTCTGCAGAAAATTTCGTTAAGTAGAAAACTTCGTTAAATAGGGACTTCGTTAAAGGGTAGTTCCACTGTATTCCGTAATCGTTTTACAGTTGATCAAATCTGCGTGTTTTTAGATTTTGCGGTCTCAGAATGAGGGTTGGCGAGCGTAGCTCGAAGGGGGTGGAGCACCCTAGTTATCAGGGTGCCAGTATTATTAAAAACATTTGTTGTAAAGAACATGGTTGGCAGTTTAGCTTTTTTTTTTAAATTCAGACATTCTGAATTCATATCGAATATTGTAAATAAAGAATTTTAGCTTACGTAATAATTATCTGTCATTAAATAAAGCAAAAATTACTATTGGAGATTTCTGAACTTTTGAAAAAAAGTCCAACCTGGTGTCGCAGTTCGTTACATTTTTTTATTATTCAGATTGCGTGATTGCCACCACTCTTTTTAAATAGTACAATTTGTCATATTTTCACATGACACATTATTTATTCCATCAGTACATACAACGTTCCACTTTTTTGATCAGCGCAGATTCTAGCGTGAGCCGAAACTGCTTCTTTTAAACTAACCACGAAACACTTCGTATTCAGATAAATTGGATTGTTGCTGTTTTTATTAAATACAATTTTATTTTTAGGTATTTGTGGTGTGAGTATATTAAAAAAATTGCATTTATAATTTATTATTAGAACTGTGAATGAATGATCTATTAATTTCTTTGCTATGTATTTAATAGAAAAAAATTGCGCTTTTTTTGACTGGCACATTTTAGTTTACTTGAAATTAAGATGACAAAGACATTATGCACACAATCAGTAACAAAAAATTTGAATTCGGCAGCTTTATAGCACAAAATGGTAAAGTATTTAAATTCTATTCAATTCAACAACATACCTTATCTATAAAAATTGAAAAAGGATCATTGGATCATTATAATATAAAGGGTGTCATAAATTTTTTTTGAAACGTGCTTTAATTTTTTTTACTTGTTTGATATATGAAGGCAATGTAAATCCCATAAGTGTTCAATATAAGGTAGAAATAAAGATTATGTAGATGAAATAATTCTTCTATTAATTTTCAAAAAGTTATACTTTTTACACCTCCGTTAACCGCGTCATTTTAAAACAGAGCGCATAGTCACTGCTTTATTTACCTAACTACTCTTTTTATCACAAAAGTTGTAGACGTTTAAAAGTTAAGTGAGAATTTAACCAGAAGTGAGAACCACAGTTTCCTGAAGTAGAATTTGTAATTTCAGAATATGTTTTTATATATGTAATTGAAAAAATCAATTTTAAATCAAGCACGAAAATTGTTTCTGCAATTTTTAACTACTCTTTTTTGGAAGATGTTGCACAAAGAATCATTCACACGGAAGGGGGGGGGGGGGGTGTGACCATAATTTCATAGGTGGCACAAAGATATTAGCCAATGTCCTACCTAATATTGGTCAATCTTTCGAAAATCGCTGAATGTCGTACGTCAAATTTACTTCTGCCGATATTCACTGATATAATTTAAAATTAAATTTTAAAAGACAGCATTCAAAAGAGTTTTAACTATTACTTATAACATTATTATAATACAGAAATATTATTCTTAAAAAATAAAATTTATATTTGCCTTTTTAAAAAAAACTTGATTTTTTAATGCCTTATTTTTAATATTTGGTTTACATTGGCCAATGCCGTAAAAATGATATTACTAATACAACATTCAAGGGATATCTATCGACGTACGTTAAAACAATATAACTTTTCAGACATTTGAAGGTATCTGTCGAGATTCAGCCTATCTGACGAAGTTTATAATATTTACCGAAGTAAACGGAAAATTCTGAAGGACCGCCCATTTATATACATAGTTTCGTTGAATGGAGATGTCTAACGTGAAATTTAAGGAGAAAGAAAATGCCTGTATAAAAATCTGTAAGGAATCTATAGTTATATATATATATATATATATATATAAACATTTGAAAAATTTTATATAGCAATCTATAGAAAATTTTCTTTAGAACAATTTATATAGAAATTTATAGAGATTGCAATAGAAAAATTTCTTTTGAAGCATTTCATATTAAAATTCATTGATATTGCTAAATAGAAACTTTATAAGGAAATCTGCAATTATTACTCTAGAATTATTTGTATTTAAAAATTTATGTAGAACGTATAACGATGGGAAAAAATAAAAATTGTTAGTCGTATAAAAAACTAGCTTTTCTTATGCACAATAATGTTTTTCAATAAAAAAAAAAAAAAAAAAAAAAAAAATCCTTTTATGTAATTTTTAAAAGTATGCTTAAGTATGCTAAACGTATTTATTTTTTCTAACATGCTTTTTCTGACTTTTATAAGAATTTAATTTTGTATTATTGAAAAAACGCAAGCTTAGTTTCAAATGTAGATAATTTTAACGAGTTACTGTGAAGTAATTATTATAATATATATATCTACAATAATCTTATATGGCTAATTTATGTGCGTTTTAACTTGTATGTAGTGCATAAATTTTTTTTACACATATTTATGACTTAAAATTAATAAAAACATATATATTTCATTTCTTACAAAGTAAAATTCAAAATAATGGAGCTGTTAAAATCTTTCTTTACTTTTTTGTCCAAGTGGAACACATGTTTTTTGAGACAACAAGCTTTAAAATTTCTTAGCAGCTTATAATAATGTGTTATAAAAATTTTAACAAACTTAATAATAATAAGTTGGAAATTGTACGTCAAACGTGACAAATGAGGTGCGTTCGTACTATAACTAGTTTCAGTGAAATGAATAATTTTTTTTAACGTAAGAGTTGCTCCTATAAAAAACTTGTCAATATAAAAGTTGTAGATAATATTAAGAAGATTTATAATAATTTTAAACGGATTTGATATCTTGGGAATTGACGAAGCTATGAATTTTTTTCTTCTGAAACCCCTATTACCCCCCTCCTTGGGGAAATTTTTAATGAAATCAAAAATCTGTCATACATAAGTTTTTGGCCCTTTTCCTAGAAGTAATAATAACTGTAAACGGCTTCGATATGTATAAAAATTAAGAAGTTATGTTTTTTTTTCTTTTTTCACCTCTGCTTGTGGGCGGAACCAGCAGGGATTTTTTTGCTTTTAATTTTTTTTTGCCATAAGCGTTGTTCCTATAAAAAACTTGTCAGTATAAAAGCTGTAGATAATTTTAAGGAGAATTAAAATGAATTTAAGCGGATTTGATATCTTGGGAATTGGCAAAGTTATGAATTTTTTTCTTCTGAAACCCCTATTCCCCCCCCTCCCTTGGAGGTATTTTTAATGAAATCAAAAATCTGTCATACATAAATTTTTGGCCCTTTTCCTAGAAGTAATAATAATTTTAAATGAATTCGATGTGTAAAAAAATTAAGACGTTATGGGGTTTTCTGTTTTTACAAAAAGCCCCCCCCCCCCCCCTGGTTCGATTTTGCCCATTAACGAACTTCACCGAGATTTTATGCCGCTTGATTTTATGTATTAGTTTGGAAGAGATTTGTGCAGAATTATTGGAGTTATCGTGTCCATAAAAAAGTGACACACACACACACACACATATATATATATATATATGTAGATATATTTTGGTCGGTTGTCTAAAGGATATGAATAAATAAAGTCCAGGGCAGATTTTTGGTGAAATCTTACTCAATTTAATGTTCTTGGTTATATGTAAAATAATTACAAGTATTTACAAGTTAAAAGATAATTAGAACAATCATGACAAATTTGCAGCTCGTAAATGCCATTTTCCGATCAAACATTGGTCAGCTCAGCTCGCAAAGGCTGGCCGCGGAGATTTTAGAGCATCTCCCGGTACGTCTGACTAAGTCTGCATCTCGACTCCTTCTCTTTCGTTCTCACGCAGTAAAAATCACTGCACTCATCAAAAATTATTGTTCGGCAGTTTATGTCTTCATCAAGAGCCTCATTAAAGAATCTGCTGGCTTTACGGTACATAGTCCACAGAGTCCGTTTCCAGTTACTACAGTTCGGCCTACCTGACAGGGCTGGGTCCTCCCAGTCATCATCTTTGTATACCAGATGAGTACTGGACTACTTTTGCAGAACGTATAAGATACAAAAAAAAAAAACAAAAAAAAACACACACACAAACATAAAAATAAAGTAATAGCAGGATCAGTCACTAAATACTACTGAATGAAGAGTTCTTAGTCCTTAAATAATATTTTTGGAGTTGGGAAAGTCCTTTTTTGTGTTTGTCACTTGGACGCAGTTCTTTTCACAGTTTATTTACATTAGGCGAAAAAAATATCAATAAAACACAGTTAAATAAAAAATATATAATAATAATAAAAATAATAAACACAAAATCACCTAAAAGCACATTTGCTTTGTTTCAGACAGTAGAAGTCCATGGTTTCATGTGATCTGCAGCACTTGAGGTTGTATTTGGACCCACATGGTGTCCAACTTTGTTTACACTGTACCGATTGTTTCTTTTTACTGCGTTAATCTCATAGGGATAAAAAAACTTAGGCTTTAGTTTGGTACCTGTTCCAAACTGCGTTTTTTGAATCGTCACCAAATCACCGAGTTTATAGGTGTTGGCCGTTTTTCTTTTTTTATTATAGGTTTTACGATTTTCTTCCTGTATTTTTAAAATGTTCTCTTTTGCAATTTCCCTATTGAAATTTCTTTCTGACATAATCGAATTTACATGTTCTTCGTCTAACAACTCTTTTATTTGCAAATCGTTTTTATGTCGCAATTTAACTCCGGTTAGATACAGTGGTTCCCAACCTTTTTACGGCCGCGCCCCACCAAAGCATCTCTAAAATGATGATGCCCCCTCCCCCTATAATCTATTATTCTTATAAAAATTTAAAAGAATGAACTCCTGATAGAGTAAAAAGCATTTAACATTGATCCTGAAACATACCGAAGATAATGGATGAATCAAATACTTTTTATAATCATCTGATACTACTCATAGTTTAAAGTATCGTTAGCACATAAAGGGTTAAGACAGTCAGTTTTAATCACTTTGCAACGGTCGCTACGTATGCGTGTTATATAGAGTGCTCAGAATCCTTGATTAGATGAATCAATAATTTTGAATAAAGCATTTTTGTCTTATTTAATTACAGAATTTCTGCGATTAAATTACGCTACAATTTAAAATCAGACTCGGTGATAAAAGATTCTGTAAAGGAATGGCAAGTAATTATTAAATATACACTTGAATAGTTTCATGTGTAAAATTGATTTTCATGTGATATATTGCAGTGCGACTCATTCAAGAAATAGTCGAAAAAGTTGTTTAAAATTCTAAAATACTTACAAACCAGAAAAATTATAAAGTATTTTTAAATATATAAAAGTACCTAAATATTTTTAAAAGTTTCTTTTATAATTATTCTGGTACAGGTGTATTTAAAATTTTTGAATGGACACCTTTCAAAAATTAAATATAAAACTTATTTTTTTCATTTTGTCTTTTAAATTTGAATGTGTAATTTTTATTTTCAGTCTACAACATTCATATTACAAAAGCAATTCAAAGGGTATGTGTTTAAACAAATCTGGAATTGCCCCCTGAAAAGTCAAATTGCCCCCGTGTGGGGCGTACGCCCCCCGTTGGGAACCACTGGGTTAGAAGATCAAATGGTGAAAATTTTGTGCTTCTAGATATAGTGCTGTTTATAATTCGCTGTACCGATGCTACATATTTGTACCATTTAGTGGGGTCTTCTATGCTAAGTTTTGATAAAATTGGTATCAGGATTCTATGCATCCGTTCTATCTGGCCATTTCCTCTTGGAACACCTATTGTTATTGGGACATGTTGTATTTTTTGTTCGCTACAATATGCTTCAAAATCGTCGGATGTAAACGCGGGTCCTTTGTCTGTTATTATTCGGGACGGGTTTCCGAAAATGTTGTGTTGTAATTTTAATTTATCTATAACTTCTACGGCAGCAGTAGTTTTAACTGGGTATAACCAGACAAATTTTGTGAAAGCATCTACGACGGTAAAAATATGATTATAATTTTTGTGAGTGGATGTCATTGGTCCTATATGATCAATGTGATAAGTCTCAAGGGGGATATTTTGTTTTGGAATTGGGTTCAATAAACCTTCTCCTTTTCCTTGCTTTTTATTACACAAAATGCACTCTACGCAATTCGCAATGACGTTTTCTATTCGCTTCCTTAACTGGGGTATAAAATAGTTTTCTTTTAGAATTGTTTCGGTTTTTGCTACCGCATTTGGAACCTTTATTATGAACATTGCGTATTATTTCTTTTTGCATATTTACGGGAATCATTAACAGTTCTCTGTCGTTTTCATATTTATACAGTATGTCATTTCGATTAAAATATTCCGAGCTTTCATTTTTTTTCTATTAATTTTTTTTCTATTAATTTTTTGATGGTTTGAATATGTTCATCTTCTTGTTGCGCTAATTTAATTTTTGCTGTTAATTCGTCATAAGAACGTGTTACTACCAATACTGTATTTCTGCTTAATGCATCGACATGCTTTATTTGATTTCCCGCTCGATGTACTATTTCATAATCAAATTCCTGTAAGAATAGCGCCCATCTTGCTACTTTTGGCGTAATGTCTTTTTTGTCCATAGTCTTTTGAAACGCGGAACAATCTGTCACAATTTTAAATTTCGTGCCTAATAAGTAGTTTCGGAAATTTTGACCGATTTTATTACCGCAAGGGTCTCTAATTCGTAACTCGAAAATTCTGCTTGAGTAGGTGTAGTTTTACGGCTCATGTAATGAATAGGATGTAAGTTTTTGTTCTCATCTTCTTGTAGTAGGACACTACCAAAGCCTATGGCGCTTGCATCGGTGTGCAATTCTAGTCTAGCGCCTCGTCGGAATACATGCAATACTGGGGGGTTAACTAATTTTTCTTTAAGAGTTTCAAAAGCTTGCTTTTCGGGTATTCCAAATTTAAATTTATTTCCCGCTTTTAATAAATCACTTAAAGGTCTCGCTATAGTTGCATAATGTGGGATGTATTTTCGGAAATAAGAAGTTAGACCCAGAAAACTGTGTAATTGTTTAAGGGTGCGGGGTTCAGGAAATTTCTTTACTGCCAAAGTTTTGGCTTCCGAGGGTCTATTAGTTCCGTTTTCGATAATATAGCCTAAAAATTCAATTTTCCGTTTAAGAAATTGACATTTTGCAAAATTAAATTCAAGTCCGTAATCCGATGCAACTTCTAGGACGCGTTTCAGTTTTACCAAGGCTTCTTCCTCAGTTTCCGCTAGTATTATGACATCGTCTAAGTAAATTAATATTACCTTTTCTTTAGTTAACTGTTTAAAAACAGCTTGAATATATCTTTGAAATTGTTGTGGCCCAACCGATAATCCGAATGGGAGCTTTAACTACTCGTACTATGAGTTATGCGTGACAAATGCTGTATATTTCCTACTCTCCTCTGCTACGTCTATATGAAAAAAACAATTTTTTAAATCCAATGTTGTGAAAACCTTCGCATCCTCAATGTTATCTAAAACATCTTCTATTCTTGGCAAGGGAAAATTATCTCTAATTATTTTTTTATTTAGCAATCTATAGTCTACGCAAAGTCTCCAAGAATTATTTTTCTTTTTCGCTAACACTATAGGAAATGCATAATTAGAGTTGCTCTCCGTTATAATTCCCGTTTCCAACCATTCCTGTATTTGTTTATCCACAAACTCCTGCTCGGATATGCTAATCTACGCGGTCGTTGCGCAATCGGAATATCATCAGTTAATATTATATTTACTATTAACTCTGTGTCCTTAACCTTGTTTTGTTTATAATTAGTAATCAGTTCCGTTAACTCTTTCTTAATAGTGTTGTTTGTAATATGATTTATCTCAACTTCCTGAAAATTAATAGAATTTGCTGTTTCAGCTGAATAAATGTCTGTGGTTTTCGCTAAGTCTAACTGTGGGATAGAACACTGTTCACTTTCTAATAAACAACTTTTTTCAGTACTTAATTACATGTTTACTTTTTCACTAAAGTTAAAAGCTGTTTCATTTTGATTAGTTTATTCCTTTCTCACTAATTCAGCTGTCGAAATCATTTTTCCTATCGTGGGATTGTTTTGTTTTTCTGACCGCAACATTGCATGAAATCTGGGTGTGACATAGCTGACGCGTCTGATTTTCGTCATGGCTCTTTCTTGTGGGAAAGCAGTGACGTAATTTATTTCTTTTAACTTCCGTTTCCCCATAATTTGCATTCCTTTTTCTGAAATATTGAAATTTAACTGTCTCAAAAAGGTATTCCCTAAAATTATAGAATGATTCAAATTTTTTACGATGTATAAATCTGAATTTACTGTATAACCATCTATTTCAATGTTTACGGTCGTAAATCCTACGGGTGGTATTTGGTTTCTGACAAAACCAAGTCATTTTCATGTAATTTAGGGCATCCCAGGGCAATATAAATATCGTTGTTCCTCATATTCACGTCGCTCCCTGTATCTATCAAGGCATCTATATTTTTTCCTAAAATCCTCACGCTCTTTATTATTTTATCTGCTGGATTAGAGTTGTTGCTTACGGCAGCATTTGCATTTTTAGGAGAATTGTTTGTACACTGGTCAGACTTGTGGCCAGGAATTTTACACTTCCAGCACACTGTACCTTCTTTTTTTCGGGGACAATCCCTCCAGCGATGAGAAAATTCATTGCAATTAAAACAACGGATTTTTGTATTTAAATTCTTTTGGGGGGCATTTGCATGATTTTTTTCATATGGTACGCGGCTAATATCATTTCGATGGAACGCTCTATTATTTTCAAAACCTTGACGTTTTCGGAATTACGTATTTGGGGACTTAATTTCAGCCTTCCGTAAGTTAATTCGGGCAGTTTCAAAATCATCCAACTTATTAGTCCAATCATCTATATTCGTAATTTTGGGTAATTCATCATAAAAGTGTTCTTTCATTTCTAGGGACAATTTTCCCCTGATTTGATCAATAATTAAAATATTTTTTAATTGTTCGTACGTCGATATTTGCAGGCCAGATAACCAATTATCCAAGAAATTTGAGAGTTCAAACGAGAAATCTTTCCACGAATCCGAATTTTGCTTTCTATATAAGAAGAATTTTTGCCGTAATTGCTCCGGTGTAAGTTTAAAGCGTCTTAAAAGTATTTTTTTTTACATAGTCGTAGTCGCTGGACTGTTCCTCACTTTCGCGATTTATTAAACTAACTATATCAAGCGGATATAATGGGAGAAGATAGGTTACCCATTCATCTCTTTCTATATCTAAACGCTTTGCCTGGCGTTCGAAAAGGTTAAGTATATACTGATTTCCTCCTCACTATTGTATCTATTTAACAATTTTAAAACATCGGAACCCTTTCCGGCGATTGTAGGTACAGAGTTATGTAATTGGGCTTTTTGTGTATTTTCCAATTGTAATCGCTTTAATTCAAACTCGCGATTCTCAGCTTCTTTTACCTGTAATAATCGCTCAGCTTCTTCGCGCTCAATCACAACTCCCGCTAGCAAATTTTTCACTAAATCATCATCACACCCTTCGGATTTTACAATTAAATCAGTTAATTGGGTTTTATTGGCCGATTCTGGTGGATTTAAACCTAATTCGACTGCCACAGTAACCAGATCGATCTTTTTTGACCTTATTAAATGTGCCATTTTTATCATAAACTAATTAACACATAAAAATAAAATATATCATTAAATAAATCAATAATATACGTATTTTCCCCCTTTAAATCAAATATATCAATACATATAATAATACGTAACAGTTATAATAACACACTTACTTCCATATATTCACCTGACGAATCAAATATAACACATATAATAATATTCAACAATTTTATAAACACTTACTTTCATCTAAATATTCTAAATTGAATATATATTTCTTTCTTTTCACGTAAAAAATAACAAGATACAAAAAAAAAATATATCATTATACCAATATAATATACCTCTTCACTCCATTCTAGAAAAAAGAAACATTCAGTTTCACGAGGAATCAATAAAAAATAATAATTCTCCTTCCTCTATTTATAAGCATACAATACGAAGAAAAAGAGAAAAGGAAAAAAAAACACACGCAGCACTTCACTTTTTTTTTCAGTCTGCAAAAAAAAAAAAAAAAAAAAAAAAAAAAAAAAAAATACACAGCAGACGTTCTTTATTTTCATTCGAGCATCACCACAACTTGACTATTTGCTGATAAACGAACGACACATTCTCTTCTTGCGTACACTAAAAGCAGAAGAAAAAAATATCACCAGGAAAAAAGAAAATCACTTTCCGCACAGCGAAGAACTCAACACATATATCGGTGGGTCAGTGGGTTATTATTTCTCCACCGAAACTCGAAACATTTCACTCTTTCTTTAATGAAAGAATTTTATCAGTTAATCACTGATTCATCACTGAACTTAACCGACAAACGATCGCACATATGATCATAGCAGATCATCACTTACATACACTTCACAGATGAGAGAGAAAAAAAAAATTCGAAGCACAAAAACCCTGTTCGTGAACCACGGTGATATACGGTGACACTGAAAACCTCACATCGATGCACAAATCTTTTTTCTTCTTTATACGCACAAATTCATGTAGATCATTCAGATCACGCACAAATCATGTAGATTCAGGCCGGTAGCTTCCATTTTTGTAGATATATTTTGGTCGGTTGTCTAAAGGATATGAATAAATAAAGTCCAGGGCAGATTTTTGGTGAAATCTTACTCAATTTAATGTTCTTGATTATATGTAAAATAATTACAAGTATTTACAAGTTAAAAGATAATTAGAACAATCATGACAAATTTGCAGCTCGTAAATGCCATTTTCCGATCAAACATTGGTCAGCTCAGCTCGCAAAGGCTGGCCGCGGAGATTTTAGAGCATCTCTCGGTACGTCTGACTAAGTCTGCATCTCGATTCCTTCTCTTTCGTTCTCACGCAGTAAAAATCACTGCACTCATCAAAAGCTATTGTTCGGCAGTTTATGTCTTCATCAAGAGCCTCATTAAAGAATCTGCTGGCTTTGCGGTACAGAGTCCACAGAGTCCGTTTCCAGTTACTACATATATATATGTTACCGTGAAAGACCGAAATTGGAGAATGTCGACTTTCACCGGTGAGTGTCAACAAACACCAAATACGTCGGTGAAATATCGAATATTTCATTACATTCTTGTACATTCGGACCCTCACCGGTGTATGTCGACAATCACAGATATGCTCTGGTGGAAGTCGAAAAGAGAGGAGCTTGAATCTCTTTCTCCCTCGCGGTAGCTAACGTGAAGGTGTGACGTCACGATCGGCACATTCAGGCCCGGAGAGAAATGTTACTGATTTGTGCGCGCAGCGCGATCATCTAGAAGGCCCTGTGCCGACAAAGAGGTGACTGGCTGTTTCCCGCCAAATCCTTTGTTCTGGTGGAGTCAGTCAGCTTTGTCAGTCTTATGAAAGGTTTGATGGTGACAGCAACGTTTTTTTAATTTTTTTCCGATACCCTAATTTATACAGAATGGATACTGCAGTGAATCGTGATCTTTTTCTTGAAAAGTTAAATGCCTTAATTGCAAGTAAACGAGAAGACAATTGTTTTTATTTTTCTCAAGAAAAGTACTCTAAAATACTTTGTGAAGTGGTTTCTGCTAAAACTAAGTTCAACACACCTTTGGATTACAGACGATTAAAACGTTTTGATGTTTTAAAAGTTAATGATGAAGAGAAGTTAATTGTACCATTAAAACCAGGAGAAACCAATATACAGTACTAGGTTACCAATGAGGAATTGTTCAGTATACTATATGAAACTCACACCAGAATAGGCCACGGAGGAAGAACACGTATGCTTAAAGAATTGAAAAATAAATACAAAAATATTACATGTGAAGTTGTAATGTTGTATTTAAATTTATGAAAACAGTGTCAAATGAAACACAGTGCACCTAAGAAAGGTATTGTTGTGAAACCAATGATCAGTTCTGAGTTAAACTCAAGATGTCAAGTTGATCTGATAGATATGCAGTCAAACAGAGATGGCGAATATAAGTTCATAATGGTGTATCAAGATCATTTAACTACGTTTGTCCAGCTACGACTTTTGAAAACTAAGAGGGCGGAAGAAGTAGCGTACCACGTTCTTCCAATATTTTTAACATTTGGTGCTTCAGCAATATTGCAATCAGATAATGGTAGAGAATTCAGTAATCAAGTCATATCCGAAATATGCGCTATGTGGAAAGATGTTAAGATAGTTCATGGAAAGCCTCGTCACAGTCAAACACAAGGCTCTGTTAAAAGGGCCAATCAGGATATACAGAATATGCTAACTGCATGGATGAACGATAACGATACAAATAAATGGTCAGAAGGTTTACCCTTTGTTCAATTTGCCAAGAACACTACATACCACGAAGGAATACGACAAAGTCCTTATGAAGCCATGTTTGGCATTAAAGCGAAAAGAGGCATAGCATCGTCTTTTTTGCCTAGCGAACAAATCGCAAATATTGAAACCGAAGAACAACTTGAAGAAATTTCTAATACTTTTGAAACCGAAGAACAGCTTGAAGAAACTGTTAATACTTCTGAAAAAAATTTGAGCGGTGGTCATACCGAAAACCGTATTCCAAAGAAAAATATTGAAGAGGACTTGCAATCTACCACGTCTTCACTTCAAGTTCTGACTGAAAAACACGAGTTAATTTCTATAAAAAAAGCGGACGCGAAAGAGAATCTTCTACTGCAAGCAACAAAAATGTTACGAACCTCACAAAAACAATTTCCTCCTGCTCAAACTGGTGATACTGTACGAATACAAGTCCCTGATGTTGACCGTGGTCGTACAGATAACCGAAATGTGTTAGCGGTTGTTGTTGGAATAGAAGACTCCGACTTCTATAAACTTGCAGATGAAAATGGTACCCTCAAGCAGCTTTACACACGTAATCAGTTCGTAATTTGTAAAGAAAAGTTACTTTCCATAGATGAGATTTATTTTAAAGAAATTTCTCTGAGAAAAGCAGCTGCAGCTAATTCGAGAAGCGGTGGGCAAAGCTATACACGCTGTCATTGCAAAATGAAGTGTTCCACAAATAAATGCAGTTGTAAAAGCAAGGGCCTCTTGTGCAATTCAAAGTGTCATACTAGTTTAAGTTGTTGCAATAAATAAGATTTGGATCACATAATTTAGTAAGTTTTTTATTACTATTATTTTATTTTCTCATTTAGAACGTACTGTATAATTAAGTAAGTTTTTAACTTCTATTATTTTCCTTTCTGATTTTGAATGTACTGTATAATTAAGTAAGTTTTCAACTTCTATTATTTTCCTTTCTCATTTTCAATGTACTGTGTGTTTTACGTTCTTAGTCATTCCTCTCAGAAAGAGAGGCGAAAAATTTATCGCGACTGAATTACGGAGAAAAAAATATAAATCTCGGACATGTTCAATATTCACCATTAGTGTATGGTGAATGTCGACATTTACCGGTGTAAGTCAGAAATAAGGGTATTTAGCAAATATTTCGGACATACACCAAGCGACTATGTGTTTGTTGACATTCACCGGTGAAAGTCGACATTCTCCAAATTTCGGTGTTTCACCGTAACATATATATAAAGTTTTGAACTGGGGGGTGTTTTTGGGTTCTGAGAGTCATGATCGACGTAGATCTGCAAAATTTTTTCAAAAATTCCATCTTAGGGGAGAATGTAATAGGCAGAGGTGCCAAGTTCCCACTAATCTTCCGTAATGTGGTTTAATCTGACCCAGTTTAACAACTCTTCAAACCATAAAAATTATTGGATGAATCTTTATTTATTTAATTATGGCATTCTACGTTGAATTTATTTATTTTCATTTCTTCAAAAAATTTCTGGTATGAAACGTGTTAAACCTGGGACAAATTAACCCACATATTACGGAGTATTAATGAGAGCTTGGCACCTCTAAATAGGTAGTATTTCTTATGAAATCTACCTAATGAGTCAGAATATATATCAGAAAATTTTGCGTTGTTGAGCTGGTCATTTCAGAATCACCTTAACTGTTGACAAAATTTTTAAAAGGCAAGTATTATTTTATTTTTTATTCGTTTGTAAAATATTAAGACTTTAGTAATGTTTTTGAGTATAAAAAGTACACAAATGTCTTAGGCTTAATTAATTAAAATGAGGCCGACCATTGGGTATTATATTTTGCTAACATGTTCAGCAGTCGGCCACCAGGGTTGACTAGTTGTTAAAAGCCCATTTTACATTTTAGAGTTTATTTTTCGTAATTTGATGTTTTTCGTAATTTGATGTTCGTAATTCGAGCGTTATCTATACTAGAGGAAACGTTTGTTTGTTTGTTTTTAGGAGTAATCTTTGGAACTACCGACTCAATTTCAAAAGTAAAAGTGACAAAATGAGGGTGAC
The DNA here is from genome assembly GCA_963931845.1 of Maratus michaelseni. NCBI lineage: Eukaryota > Metazoa > Arthropoda > Arachnida > Araneae > Salticidae > Maratus > Maratus michaelseni. Next base: position 224,555,577 of record OZ007595.1, read on the forward strand.
AGTCTCTGCTCAAGCATGCGCTATATTTTATATCGGTACTACTAACCTTAGATTCTGCAGGAGAAAAATACGTTCTAAAATATTGCTTTTTGTAATACTAAAGGCCGTAGAAATTTGAATTTTAACATGGTGGTTTCTTTTAAAAAGTAAATAATCGCTAAAAATGGTTTAAAAAAAAAAAGCGATGAAGTTAGTGGAAAACGTTCGAAATTACGATTCATATGGAATTGTTAGGGATAAAACTTTAAATTTGACATGACGATTCTATTTCTCTAAGTCTCTATGATTATATTTGAGAAGTAAATGCTTCCACAGAATAGTTTTAAAAATCGAAATTTTAAAAGGATGAAATAAGCAGAGAACGTTCTAAATTACGATTTATATGGACTTGTTAGGGATTGAAATTTGACATGGCTGTTACTTTTAAGACGTAAATGCTCTCATAAAACTGTAAAAAAAAAAAAAAAAAAAAAAAAAAACGAAATTTAAAAGGGTGAAATGTGCTGAAATGTAGGGGAAAATGGGGTAGAAGAATTTCTAAGAAATTCAAAGTGTTGCGCAAATAAAAGAGTTATTGTAAATGAACGCCCTCTAGAGTAGAAACAAATACGGTTTAATTGCAACGTGGGCGCAGAGTAAGTTAGTCGTGAGTGATTGTTTTGTTTTCGTCAATAAAATTCCGACAAAACGAGACAGAATGCATAATATGCGGAGAAACTTTTGAAGAAGACTGGATTCAGTGCCAGGAATACAAAGACTGCGCCCATAAAGATTGTGTTTATATAGATGCATCGGATTTTTACTATAATTGTGATGTTTGTAAGGTCAAAAGATGGTTGGGACACCATTGATTAATATGTCCGGGGATACCCGCCGTTTCTTGTGACGCCAAAAAAATAAGGCCAAACTATTTTCAGTATATTTCGTTAAATAATTCGATATTATTAGCAATGTTTAATTAAAATCATTAAAGAAGTTGGTAATTTTATTTTAAGTATAAAATAAAGACAGAAATTTCATTCATTTGTTTTTTATTTGCAATTTATCCAAGTGTCCGGGGCTACCCGATCTTCCCCTACTTAAAACGTTCTAAATAATGTTTTATTTGAAATTATTAGGGCTATCGCTTGAAACTTGAATTTTGACATGATTTTTACTTTTAAGACGTAAATGCCCGCATAGAACAGGTTGTAAGATATTCGAAATTCAAAATAGTGAAATGAGGTGTTCTAAAATCCGTTCTAAAATCACGATTACTTTGGAATTACTAAAATGATTTCAAATCGTTTTTCAAGGATAATAATGAGGACAATCTCTACTTGAAAATAGGATATATTTTATCTTTGTACAAACAGACCTCAAAGGGGGGAGGGGGGGTCCAAGAGCAAAAAAAAAAATATTGTAAGTTTCCCATTTTTTTAAATGTTTTGTGGCTAAAACCATGAAATATGGTGACTGATTTTTAGACGTAAATGCTGCCTTTAAGAACTTTTGTTCAAATATTCCATATTTAAAAGGATGAAATTATTGGAAAAATGCTCTATAAACATGTTTACTCTAAAACTTTCGGGATTAGAGAATTTATATTTGACATGCAGGTTTAAAACAAAAATCGAATTTCAAGTGGAGGAAATAGGAGGCAAAATTCTACATTTTTACTATGATTTCTCTGAAAATATCAGGCGTCAACTTTAAATTTGGCATACAGATAACCAAGACGTAGATCTGTACGAACAATGTTTTTTTTAATTAAAAAAAAATTTAAAATAGAAAAAAGAAAACTAATTGTATTTGTCATGCCAGTGTATAACTTTTCTGAAGAATGAAATAAAACACAGATACTAGTAACCGTTATAATATAATTAAAGTGATGGTAATGTCAAACATCATTTTCAACTACACAAATGATCCTCAAATTCTCTGTCAACATTGTGAAATTTTCTAACACATTTTCTGACTCACGTGACGAGTAAAAATAAATAAATAAATAAATAAATAAATAAAAAATTAATATAAAAAATTACCCTTCTTTTATCTTTCAAAACGGAAAATGTACTAACGGAACGGAAAAAGTCTGGCAACTTTGCTGCCAGTAGTTTTACCGTGAATTGACTTATTTATTTTTAACAGTGTGGCTACTTTTCCGAAACTTTTAAAAAATCACTTTCATTTGTAAATACAAAAATATTGTATTAATATTTGTAAAAATATAAAATTTAAAAATATAAAATATTCAGATACCAAGAAATTGAAGAATTTCCCATTTTCTTATAAAGGCAAACAATCATCTGAATTTTCAAATTTTATACAGGGCCGAGTCGGGCCAATCACTTGTTTTAAACGGGCCGGGCCGGGCTCGGGCCGAACTTTTAGCTTTTAAACCGGTCCGGGCCGGGCCAATCACTTTGTTTGCACGGGCCGGGCCCGGGCCTGGAAATTACGGCCCGTGTAGATCTCTGATTATTTGTGTGAAAATTTTCAATCTTTTATTTTTTGCATTTTACGTTGCCCTAAAGCGGTTTCACGGTATTCCAATCAGAGATCTGCACGGGCCGTAATTTCCAGGCGCTGGCCCGGCTCGATCCATGCAAAAAAAGTGATTAGCCCGACCCGGCCTGCTATAAAATCTGAAAATTCGGCCCATGGCCAACCCAGCCCGTGAAAATAGATTATTGGCCCGGCCCGGTATAAAAGTTAAAAGCATGGTCCAAGTTAAAATGCCCATTTTCTGGATGATTCTTTGCCTTTATAAGAAAATGGGAAATTCTTCAATTTCTTGGTATCTGAATAAAATGTGTAAATTTTATATTTTTACAAATATTAATGCAATATTTTTGTATTTACGAATGAAAATGACTTTCTAAAAGTTTCGGAACAGTAGCCATTTTGAATATGGCAACAGCCTTTAATATAAAAGTTGCTTATTAAGAGATATAACCCCGCCCCCCCCCCACCCCCGCAATTCTTTTATTTTACACACAAAAATTTAAATGTATATACTATAAGCGAAATATCAATAAATATAATGCAAAAAGGCCGAATGTGATATCCATTTATTTTTGTAACCGAAAGAAAAAACTGTAAAAATCATGGGAATTTTAGGCCAAAGAAATAGAACCTGTCTTTAAGGCATGTTATAACTTAAAAAAAAAAAAAAAAAAAAAAAAAAAAATCTAAAATTTCTCCATTTTTTTGCGATTTTTATCGCACTATTTTTTATGCAGTAATAATAAAGGAGTTTTTTTGCAAATAAAAGAGCATATCTTGAAGTAAAAAAAAAAAAAAAAAAAAAAAAAAAAAAAAGGAAATTGGTGGGAAAATGGCCCGATGGCGGCTTTTGATACCGGGGTGTGCAAAAAGTGAAGGTTTCCGCGGTATCACATGAATCTCGGAATCTGCTTATCTGTAACAAATAACCAAAAAAACCCCTTAAAATGTACGATATTTTCTAGTCCTTCTTGGATGCGTTTATCAATTCTTCGATCCTGAAGAAAATGACGGCAGTTCAAATTTTACGTTGTCGATTTTAGACAACAAATTTCGATTGAATTTTGCATTATATTTATTGACATTTTGTAAAACAGAATTTAAAACAGGTAGGTAAGTGTGATCGAAGATCGCACAAAGAGTTTCGTTTAATATTCCTTTCAAAACACTTTATCCTTTCTTTAATAAATCCAAAAAAAAAAAAAAAAAAAATCATTTAGCAACAAGAAAAAAGGTCATGTTTTTTATAAAGTACAAATCTACCGGTTTATTTTTTCGTGTTTTCAAATATCTAAGCCGTCGTGATAGCGGGCGAAGCCCGCTATTATACTCTGTCATAATAATATCTGCCATGTGGACTAAATGCGATATTTAAAAAAAATTAATTTCAAAATTAAACATGTTGTACACCTTCAAAATGTTAAAATATGCGAATATTTACACAATCGGGTTTTTATCATTGTGAGGATTGCGCATGCCTCTTCTTGCTCTAGTAGCACCCCCTTCTGGAGAAACGAAAGCGCGCGGCAGTAGAACTTGGAATGTTAGCGGCGAAGAACGTCGTCTGATTTATGGAAACAGAAATAGTATGAAAATGGCCGTGAGTAAATGTTATCGGTCATGAATATTGAAAAATAACATTAATCCTCTATGTTTATTTAATGTCGTGTGATGTACCTGTCTTCGTCATTCTTATGTCAACTTTATGTCAAGAATTAAACTTGTGTTTGTCGTCTAGAACGGCCTGTTTCCTTTAGAACGCCCACACATATACAAGAGACATCACAATCATGATTCAATACGTTCCTCAAAATCATGTATTTACTATTCTCTATTACTCATATTGATACTCGCTTTGTATTATTCTCAAACATTTGAAAAATCCGTTAAACTTCCAATATGACGTCAGATAAATTTTCTTTTAATTCTCTAATGACGTGATATTAATCTGCCTTCTGCACATACACATACTCATTCTCCTTGTATTACATAGAAATCTGAAAATTTCCGTTTTATTACAAATATGACGTCATAATCTTTTTTCAACTGGTGAAACTTTTTATTTCATTTTCATTTTTCACGTGGAAATCTTTCAATAGAAAATTAATTATTGTAGAAAGATTTTTTTATTGTGGATTTTTATTGTGGATTTTTAATTGTTGGCAACTGCTATAATAAAAAATGTTTAAATTTAATAGGAAAAGGCTGTTAGAATTTTGGGTTTTTATCTGTATTTATTAAAATAATACAATTTTTTCAAATTTTAATATGTTGAGCTTCACAGCAAGTATTCAGCCATATACACACCCAGTTTCAACTCTGTAAGTTATATAGTTTCTGAGAATGGCTCTGTGACGGACAGACAACGTAGCGGGAGTAATAGGGTTTCGTGAGATGAACGAAACCCTAAAAAAAAAAAAAAAAAACAGGTTTAATGTTTTAAAACTTTTTTAAACAAATATAGATAATAGTGACAATTTTCAACTTAAATAAAATCATTTATACAAGGCCCATATAATGAACCCTCCTGGACTTCCACTTTCTCAAATCTTTTGTTTCTACCAGCGGCGCGCCGCACACAATACGCTAAAAATGAGCATGTTCACTGCAACACCAAAAGAACCAATACGAATTTCGAAAAAACTCTTTTACCACAAAGTTTTTGAGGGTTTAAGGAGTGAAGATATAAAAGAAAGCTGCGCCGCCAAGCGCCATGACGGGCGCCCGGCGCGTAGGCGACCACCGAACCAAAGTGCTGAGGGACTTTTATCGCACTAGCAGGAGATGCCTCCCACGGCGCGGCGCTTCGGCCGGCCAGAGGACCGCCACCTGTGGACCCTCAAACCTTAAACCCACGTGTCGACGACGTAAGTCGTTGCGATGCGCGGTGAAACCCAGCAGGGGAGTCCTCCAACAGCTTCGGAGCTGGACATCGAGAAGGGAGCCAGGCCCTAGTCGGGTTTTTCCGACCCGTACTTGCTTTACCAGAACTCGAGGGATGTGAAAAAAGAGTGAAAATATGGCCAGAAAAGAAAAGTTGCAACATGCCTTAAACATAAAAGTTGTTAGTTTAATACCTGGCATTTTGAAAATTTTAAACTTTTATATTATTCTATAGCTTTTAAAAGAATGTTCGATTTGTTAGTTAATTTTTTGCGAAATAATGTAACTTCTTTAAATTTTTTTTACTTTTAACTTCTTTTTAAAATTAATTTTCTCTACTCGTCTATACTGACAAGGAAGATTTCCTTAAAGCACATACTCAAATCATTTGGAAAAAAAAAAATGCTAATGAAACCAGCCAAAATTAGTTTCGGAATCCTAGTAGAAAATCTGTAAAAAAAAATTAAATATTTTCGAGTATTTAGCGCGAAATGACGAACGCACCATGTGATTTGGTGAGCAACACATTTCCTCGCCAAATGTAAGCAATTTTAATGTATTTGAAAACAAGTAATATAAACTTTTTTAAAGTCAATTCCTACTTTTTAATCATAAATATACAAAACAAAACCCGTGGAGCATTAATGTCCCACGTTATCTTTATTGAACATTATTTTATAATCATCGTTGCGGTATTTTATTTCTGTGGCATCACTAATTTGAGATAAATCTTTCATTTCATTTATGAAAACAATGGGAGGAATTTTTTTCTCCCATTTAAAACAAAAAATTAATGAATTAAATTTAATTAATGAATTAATATTTGAAAAAACTGTATTAACATAAAGTGTCATCCACTACAAGTTAAAAAAAAATTATTTGAACTTGAATGGATGATTAGAAAATATTTTATTAACGATTTAAAATTTGAACAAGATATATATAGAGAGAGAGTCTGAGCTAACAGTAGGAATTTAATTACTTACTAGATGAATGTTTAAACGCTGAGCAATTGTGAATTTAAACATAAACGATGGAATAGCTTATTTAAATTTACGCAGTTTCACCGGTTGGATAAGTTTTACGTGTATTTAAGAAATACAGGCCCGTTTAAGAACGCTGTCCTTATACGTTTCGATATCGAAGAAGTCGTTGTCCCCTTGGCAACAGCATTTTTCTCTTCTTGTCTCCGACACTGACAAATCGCATTGACAGTGCTCAGAATCGTATCTTAATTTCGAGTTTGAAACAATTTTAATCAATTTAAATTTTGTTCTTAACTGTATATGATCGTTAAATTTCATTATATATACATATAAATGTATATGACAAATCTGTTGTTATATAAATATACCGGGTGGTTATAATATAAGTATCTCTATTTGATGCTGTCTGTAGCTTGAAGGAATAACCCGAATAAAACCAAAATCGGTACACTTATTATTCGAGAAGGGGGAAGAAGAATGGAATAATAATAATTAAAAAAATGCAATAACCCCCGACAGATGGCGCTATTGAGTGTGAAATGTAATGTGTAATACAAGAACAAAAATTTAAGGTGTAAAACCGGATGGCATACCTAATTTATTGGAAAATGTTACAGTGAATGTGACTACGCTTTCGCATGGCAGTGTCGATCATGTTAAGGTTTCACATGGCCATTGAGCTGGAGGACACAATTTAGGCGGCGCACGACGTGCTCAATTGCGAAATGTAACACGTCAGGTGTGATGTTTTGCACATGTTGTGATATGCGGTAATGTCAGTGAGGTTTGTGACACCTCCACGGTACACAATATTACACATTACATGTCACACTCAAAAACGCCATCTGTCGGCGATTATTGCAATTATTTTATTTTATTGTTCCATTCTTCTTCCCCCTTCTCGAATAGTAAGTGTACCGATTTTGGTTTCATTCCGGTTATTCCTTCAAGCTACAGACAGCTCCAAATAGAGATACTTATATTATAACCACCCTGTATTTATTTAAGTTAAACTTACTTAAACTAGTTTAGTATGAAGAATCGAAAAAGAGTATTTATCAAAACCCTTAAAGAGTATTTATCAAAAAAGCGTATTTTATTAAAATTTCATTGTGTTGCCAACTGGCGATAAATCGCCAAAAAAAAAAAAAAAAAAAAAAAAAAAAAAAGAATTTTTTATTTTTTTTATTGATGATGTACAGAGATTCCGCAGTATTTTTTTTAAACATATATTCTCATAAGAAGAATATTCCGCAATTTTTTCAAAATTTTCTGAGTATCATAGAAACTCGACAGAGTTTCTCGCCAAGCATAAGAAACAGCAATGCATTGAACCGTAAATGAAAGGAATTTCCGCCAATGGATGCCAAACGATTTTACAATTTTTTTTTTTTAACTCTGTCTAGTTTATATTTTGCGGACGGGACAAAACGGGTTTTGGATACATCTATATCTCGCGTTCTATTTATGATAGAAACAAAATTCTTGATTCTATGGAATGGGGCGTGCCACGAGACTAAGAATTCAAAAGTAAAGCAAAATCCGACGAATAGGTTTTCAGTAAATGCGATTTTAAAAGTGCTGTTTTTTGCACTTTTTAAATCTTGTTCAGACCAAAAACTGTTGACAGGGCTACAACAATGTGTAATTATCGGATTTTTACGCGGTTTACGTTATTTGAATCGTTTTTATGAGTAGTTCGGACCTTTGTAAGTTTCATGTAAAAATATTAATTAGTTTTTGATTTATATCAGCTTAAAGTTATTGATTCCTATACTTAACATAGAGCAAAAAACTGTTGACAGGGCTACAGCAATGTGTAACGATCGGATTTTTACGCGGTTTACGTTATTGGAATCGTTTTTATGAGTAGTTCGGACCTTTGTAAGTTTCATGTAAAAATATTAATTAGTTTTTGATTTATATCAGTTTAAAGTTATTGATTCCTATACTTAACATAGAGCAAAAAACTTTTGACAAGGCTACAGCAATGTGTAATTATCGGATTTTTATGCGGTTTACGTCATTTGAATCGTTTTTATGAGTAGTTCGGACATTTGTAAGTTTCATGTAAAAATATTAATTAGTTTTTGATTTATATCAGTTTAAAGTTATTGATTCCTATGCTTAACATAGAGCAAAAAAAATAATAAATGACCCAACTCTTTTAGGAATGGTTGTATACACATGATATTAAGATATGTTATTACACTCGATTCAAGTAAGCTTCCTATTATAAAAAATCTTAACATTTAAGGTTCGTTTACAGGGTCTCACAAAAGATCTTTTGATATAGGGCTAAAGAGTTGTGTAATTATCCGATTTTTACGCGGTTTGCCGCATTTGAATTGTTTTTATAAGTAGTTCAAATGTTTTATATTTCGTGTAAAAATATTAATTAGTTTTTTATGTATACCACTTTAAGGTGATTTATTCCTATACTTAAGATGAAGCAAACAAAATACTAAAAGGTCTAACTCTTTTCAAAAAGAACGTATGCTCATGATGTTAAAATATGTTACTACGAACTACCTAAGTTAGTTTCCTATTGTAAAACAGAATTGTAGAATTTACTGTTCGTTTACAGGGTAACTCAAAAGATTTTTTAATAAGACTAAAAAGTTGTGTAATTAGCAAATTTTTACGTTGAAGTACATAATTCCTGTACTTAACACAGAGGAAAAATAATAGTAAATTGCATAACTTTTATCAAATTGGCTATATACACAATATATTCAAATATGTTACTACATCCTCTTTATTGTAAAGCGGCATTGAAGCATATACGTTTCGTTTACAGAGTCTCTTAGAAGATCTTGATTACACTACAACTGATGTATATTTACTGAGTGAGATGTATTTTAATGATTTTACACTGTTTCAATCTCTGTAAGGTTTTATTATTTTGCTTTAAAATTTAATATAAGTTCATTTTGTCCGTCTGAAATCTCGTCGATGTTTTAAGCTCTAAATCTATTAAAAGATAGTATTTTCATCGATTAAAAAAACTATGTTTATTTATAAATATATAATTCTAGCGTATCAGGAATTGATTGAAATACCGATTACAAAATTCCAACTTTACTTTCATGCGCTGAGTAATAGAATGTAAAAATGTTGATACCCCAAGATTACAAGTTTTGCGTTAAAATATTTGCCGTTCATCGAATCTCCGGCTATGACGAACTTAAAATGCTAAATTTCGTATACAATAGGTGATCGGTAACGAACTGTTCAGTTTACGAACAAATCGGTTAACGAACACTTTCGCGTGAGATTTTTATGTTCGCAGAACGAACACCTCACGAAACAAAACGATGATGAAGCAATTTCATATTTCATGTTTCATATTTGCCGAGCTATACTTATTGCCTCTATTGTCAACTTTGAGAACATTTTAACAGTTGCATACATATGTCCTAATTAATACATATGTCCTAATTCATGGACTGCCGGAGATTGGGGACCTATATTTTAGGATCACCGAATTGGAATGAACAGACTATATGAACAGAAATCACTTTCATAGTTTTTATACTTTTGCAAACGTTGCAAATTTTATATTTTTCAAATCCTCGAAACGTTGAGTTAAAAAACTTAAACAAATAAAAAACTTCTAAGGTGCTCAATAATTTTCAAAAATGATATATTTAATATGTTTATAAAAATCCCTGTAAATTTTTATACTAATAGAAATAGGTTCGTAGGGAAAAAAAATGTTGATTATTCTCGGTAAAGTATGCTCCATAAACTTATCGTTGTAGTTGACCGAAAAAAAGTGCTTCTTATTTTTCCAAATTTTTCTGAAACTGTATTATTTTAATTAGTTTGTAAACTACTGTAAAATTGTCTAATTTTTTGTTTTTGAATGTATATAAACGGAAGAGTGATATAAACAAAAGGAAAAGGAAAATAAATATGTCATAAATAATCTGATGAATACAATGTAAGGAAATTAATATAAAAGTTTCCCAGTTGTTATGGTAGCGACATGTACATTGGAATAAGTCACTCAATAAATTGTATAATTCTGATGTATAATTCTGTTTATAGCATCACTATTATTTTTTTTGCCCCTTTCATCTTTTCTTTTCTGAATAAAAATGGAATCCGTATAATTGAAATTAAATACCTTACAAAAAGGAGTGATATCTCATCAAAAACAATTCGTTGTAAATGATCCCGCCAAGCCACAAACCTAAAACGTCAGTCACAAAAAGAAGTGATATCACATAAAAAGAAGCGATATAGAAGTGCATACTCCGAGTCCCGTGTAAAAATCTATCACCACTCATAATGTTTCCAAAGGACTCGGAGTGAGGTACAGTATGTGAAAACTGCTTGGCGACCTGCAGGCTTTTATAATGTTTGCGTTTCCTGCAATTACATATTACTATACTAATTTAATTTAATTTAATTTAATTTAATTTAATTTAATTTTATTTATTTATTTATTTATTTTGCTCCCATAAAATTGTAAAAAGTTGAAGCTTCTGTGTTTGCACGTCCTTTCTTAATTATGAGCTTGAAAAATCAATTTGTTGATTTTATTTACCATTATTTAAACTAAAAACACCACTCTTACGAAGAGGAATTTTTAAGTAAACGTATAAAGATTTTGAGTTTGTAATATATATATATAAACCTTATAATAAACGTTAACTAAATTGAGATATATTGCAGTAATTCTAGCGTAAGGGAATGACATAGATCTGGGGGAAAATCCGTTCTGTCAGTTCTTTCGCATACAAAAATATTTATAAAAGTGGTATAACAAAAATATCTAATTTATTTTTCGATTTTCAAAATTGATATACTACATATATTATAAAAGCCTGCAGGTCGCCAAGCAGTTTTCACATACTGTACCTCACTCCGAGTCCTTTGGAAACATTATGAGTGGTGATAGATTTTTACACGGGACTCGGAGTATGCACTTCTATATCGCTTCTTTTTATGTGATATCACTTCTTTTTGTGACTGACGTTTTAGGTTTGTGGCTTGGCGGGATCATTTACAACGAGTTGTTTTTGATGAGATACTGTTATGGAAACCTTCCTATATTCTCATACGAAGAGTATTCCGCAATTTTTTCAAAATTTTCTGAGTATGCTGTTATAAAACCTTCCTTGTAAGTGACAACAACAACAACAAAAAAAAAAAAAAAAAAAAAAAAAAAGATAGATTTACAATTTAACCGATAATAACCGGTTGTTAATTTCTTCTTAGATTTAAGTAACATGAAATAATATAAATAACTTGAAAAAATAACTTGAAATAATTATAATGAATTTTTATAATTAATAATTATAAAAATGATTTAAGTAACTTGAATAATTTAAATAATAATAATGAATATAAATCTTCTTACATTAATACCTTGAAATAAGCTGAAACCGGACTAAGTTTTTAGGAAAGGAAATTTATCTTATAGTGTTCGAAACCATAGTTCAGGTGCAGAGACAGTTTCAAACAGATCCCCCCTACACTATAAAAAAAATACATGTTTCTTAATCTAGGAATATTTAATATAACCATGTACCAAAGTATACAATAACCCATCCAAGTTCCTCACGATTCCGAAAAACGTTCTTTATCTTTAGAAACCTTACAAACCAATATATTTTCAAAATTTAGAACAACATTAAAAAAAAGCCTTTTTTTTGTTGCCATTGATTTTCCGAACCGTTTCCGAGTACTTTTAACTGTGTATTAATCCGTTTTCTCCCGGAATATAAGTTTTTCAGAAGCTATCTATTCTCAAGTAAACATTTTCATGTTGAAGAAAGATCAGGGTTTGTATGCTCTTACCACAATTTTTTAACATAATTTTTCGCCTTTTTTAAATGTTAGAAATCCTGCAACTAAACGAGGCGTCTACAATTTCTGCTGTTTAAATATTAAATAGAAAAATTCTATTTAAAAAATTTCTAATTTAACAAATTACAACAACTATTGGGAAAATGCAGAGGGATAGCGGGGCGGTGTTCGGACTCTACCATAACCGTTACCTCGTACTTTAAGACATTAAATTTTTTTATTAATTTAGCCCCCCCCAAATAATACCCCCCTCTTATAGCAGACATATTCGCCCCACCCTACTATAACATAGCTTCCCCACGCTAGCTATTCCACCCACCTACTATAGTATGATCTCGAGAGCAGGCGGTGTTGCCATCGCACCGCCACCACCGCCTGCTGCTGACGCAGAAGTCCCATTCCCTATCTACTGACTTCCCGTTTGGTATCCGAAGGTAGAATAAACCGAAATATCCAAATATGATGCCAATTTTTGGTGTTAGCATTGAAATTTTTAAGGTTTAGTACAATTTCTATTTGTAGACTATCCCATAAGCAAAATTTAAGTATTGCTTTAACTCTTGTTTAGATTGATGTCTGAGCTAAAGGTATTTTGAGGAAATTAAAGTTGAAGACTACTTTTTTTGCATTATAAGACGATTTCTCATCCCACGTCCATTTTTGAATTCGGCTTTTTTCATATCTGATAATTTGCATCTATCCTTTTTGTAACTTTAATATTTTTGTAACGATTTTAGGCATTTCTATTGCTTATTCAAAGAAAAATTCTTCTAAAGTTACAGAATTTCGTTAAAAACGCTTAAAAAAATAAAGTGACGACGTCAAGCGGTCCGTTCTCGACCGAAAACAACAACCATTTTCCCAATTGTTAAAAAAATGTGTTAAAAGCGTACGAATCTTGTAGATGTTTTATAGATAAACATGATAAATTAACAGCATTAACATAAATTAATATTATTTTATTACTCTTGCATGTGTAATTTCAGTTATGCAGCTGAAAATGTTTAACTTTGAATGGATAGCCGATATTTCCTAAAAACCGGTATTCAGGTTTAGAAAACGGATTAAAACACTATAAAAAACTACTCGAAAAAGTTTTCGAAAATCAGTGGCAGCAAAAAAAAACTTTGTTTTTATATTTTCTTTAAACCGGGGAAATATATTGATTTCTGATGCTTCAAAAGATGAAGAATACTTTTCGGAAGGAATCGTAGGTAACTTGGAAGGGGTTATTCGTTATTGTTTATTTTCGTTCGTGTTTATATTATATTTTCGTAGATTAAAAAGTATTTGTCTTTTAGGTAGTTTTCGTAAGAAATACTACCTATTACATTCTCACCTTCTGGAGAATTTTTGCAGATCTACGCCGATCATGACTCCCAGAACCCAAAACATGCCCAGTTCAAAACTTTATCTATCTTTCTATCTATCTATATCACTTTTTATGGACACCATAACTTCAATAATTCCGCACAAACCCCTTCCAACCTGATACATAAACCAAGGGGCATAAAATCTCGGTCAAGCTCATTAATGGGCCAAATCGAACCAAGGGGGGGGGAATGGGGGGGCCTTTTTGTGAAAACAGAAAAAACCCATAATTTCTTAATTATGATACGCATCGAATTCGTTTAAAGTTATTATTACTTCTAGGTAAAGAGCTGAAAATTTATGTATGACAGATTTTTTTATATCATTAAAAATGGCCCCAAAGGGAGGGAAAAAGGGTGGGGGTTCAGAAGAAAAAAAATTCATAACTTCGTCAATTCACAAGATATCAAATCCGCTTAAATTTATTATAAATCCCCTTAATATTATCTAAAACTTTTATACTCACAAGTTTTTTATAGCACCAACCCTTATAGAAAAAAAAAAAAATTCTGCCGGCTCTGCCAGCAGACAAGTTAAATTTCGAAGTGGGCGGTCCCAGTTGCCGCATCATGGCAAAAAGGTCATTTCTTCTGCAATTCCCAACAAACAGGCGCCCCACGGTCTGCGTCTTCGAAATCTACCTGTGCCTGTAGGTCGAGCCGTCAGGGATTTTTTCTAATTGTACACGACTTACAAAAGCTAGAATTAGCGATAAACATATCTCTAACACGAGGCAAATGGAACTGTTTAATATGTTCGCAAGCAACGTTCGCGAAGACCCCAGTTATCAATAAACTCGCAAATGAAGCGAGATTGGTAGAAACCTAGGGGAAACCTATCTAGGAGGGTAATCAGCATTACCTAACCTAGCTAATAAGCTTCGCCGGGATCAAAACCGTAATCAGTTTTAATACAGGTGTTCCTTTCCAGTGTTGAATCCAGGGGGTGGCCCGGGGGGGAATGTCCCCCCCCCCCGGAGCATTGAAATGTCCCCCCCGGAGTATTTGAGATTTTATGCTTTCAGTGGTCAAAAAGTGGAATTTCCCCCCCGGAACTCTATAATGTCCCCCCCGGAGCTGCAGAAATCCCTCCCGGAGAAAAGTGTCTGAATTCAACACTGTATCCTTTCTTTCTTAAAACGTCCATTTCAAAATTCGAAACGAAGTGTATTAATGAACCAGAACGAAAAATTATGCGTGAAGCATAGATTACGAAATACTTTCAAACACGTCCAGAATACTTTAATAAAATTTCACCGTTTAATAAGCTGAAAGATGACGTCTAAGTAAAGAATTTGGAAAACCCAATTATTGTGCTTTGACATTTATCTAACCGAATTATTTTGTGTATCCCAGTAAATGAACGATGAATGCTATGCACACTATATTCTATAGTAAGACTCTTCTAATGCACCTCAGTGATAAATATTAATTTAAATATGTTTGAAGTTATTAAAATTCACCGCAAACGATTTCTACCCCCATAGAATAGACCTTAATAACGTAATGTAACGGAATTAATTTGAGTGTCCCTATAAATAAATGAATAACAAATAAACCTGAAAATAACCCTATAAATAAATAAACGCTCTGTACTTCATTTTCAGTACCGAACATGTCATAGTACACCCCATTAACATATATCAATTGCATGGCAATCCGAGTATATTTTGGACAGACGGCAGAGAGACAAACCGAATTCATAAATCCTTATTACTATGTTGGAAAGCGTTAAAAATTGCTTTTTAATCATTTAAACCGTGTTACATGATTTAAATGATTATAAAGCGATTTTATATACACAATTTGTGTATATAATTTTTAGGATACCCTGTATAATGTACCCTGTATAATGACTGAAATTATTTAATTACTGTTAAAATTTGCAGTACTTCACCATTTCAGTTTTAATTTACTCTCAATTTAATCCAATAGCACTTCTTATTTTGATTTCCGAATAAATTTGCTTTTTTTCGAAACCACTTTGGCGATTTTTATCAGAAAAAGATTTATCTGGTAACCCCAAATTCTTCGTTTTTCTCCATTATTTGTTTAGACATGCCTTTGTGACTAAAATAATATATATATCTACTTCTTTTGTAAATTATGGCTTCGAGTGTCAAGAAATTTAAATCATGTACAAAAAGCTTTCAGGTAAAGATATTTTTAAATGCATTGTTAGACTTTAATGTGACCTTGACTTTTATTTTTGATTTCTACGAATTACATGTCTTTAATCTGACATATTGTTTGTTAAAATAGATTTCATATTGATGTGATAGAAATATCATGCTCAAAAGGGAACGTTTACTACTCTACCTTTAGCAAAAATAGAGCTATATTTTGGGGAAGTTTTTTTTTTTTAACAAGGATAAAAGTATCAATTCAGGAGGAGTTTTTGCACTATATTGAAGTTCAGGTAATATCCATGAATGTTTTCCATCGGAAATATTTGAAACTGAAGTTTAAAATGTTTCCGATTGAATAAAGCAACGTAAATTGTCTAACTCCAAAAACTATAGTGCAATAACCCCCGAGTTGATACCTCTTACCTTGTTCAAAAAAATATTCCTCAAAAACATGCTTTATTTTGGCTAAGGGTGTATTCAAATCCAAACTGCTTATTTTGAGACACATTTTTAAATTCATTTTTGCTCTAAAATGCATCCAATTGGCAGGTTCTCTTATTCAGCAATTTTATAATGTCCGAAATTGGTCGATTTTTTGATAAAGGCAGAATATCTTTCAAAAAATGTCAAAGTGGACATTTTGAAATTAATTTCCCGAAGCGATAGCGCTGGAAACAAACAAACAAAAAAAAAAAATATCGTACTGTGAAAATAATTGTTTGTAAATTAACTTCTAATTAATTGAACGAAAAATAAAAACATGGGTCCCTAATAAATCTCTTCATAAATCATGCCGCCAAGTTTCATGTTTTTACTTTTAAAAATGAGTCTGAAACTGTGTCTAAAAATTTTGAGTTGTTGAGCGTGGATTTTTTTTTTCTTTTATTACCGCCTTAAGATAGTAAAATCTCACCTTAATTAAAATGAATTCGAATTTTTTTTTCGCTGGAGGTTAATTATACCATATTTCCTTAGAATTTCAATGCACCCCCCCCCCCCCTTTCCAAATTGCCAAGGTTTAAACTGGTGATTTCAATATTATCTTTATTTTTTTTTTCAATTTTAACCCTAAACTTCAGTTAGCTGTCTCAAACACCTCTACTGTTTTTCAATTTTTGCATTTTAACTATAGATACTGGGAGAATTTTGATTTGCTTGGAGCCCTAGTACGCAAGAGACTTCTAAATAGGTGGTTGGTTGGTTGATTTTATGACGGCCGATTATCTACTCGTGAGATATAGGCCTTAGGGGGGGGGCTCCGTGGGGATCCTATCCAGTATTTATGGCAAGGTTCAAAGAAACCCACGGAAAACTCCGAACATATGGTTGACGAGCGAGACAGGGGTTCGAACCCGCCACCTCCTGTCTACCAGCTTTGAAAGCAAAACCTCTCAGCCACTGGTGGGACCTGAATAGGTGAGTTTTAATTATAATAATTCTGCAAATAAAGTTTAGTACAGAAACTGTGCCCTATGACATGAGTTGAGCCATTAATTATTCTTTTGATCAAGCGGTCTCAGAGACTGCTCACAATAGCTATACGAGAATTTCTGTTACAGCAGTTAAGGGTTAACTGCTGTGACAGAAATAGTTGCATAAATACTGCGAGACCACTTGTTCGAAAGATTAATAAAAAGACGATTAACTCATAGGACATTGTTTCTGTACTGAACTTTATGTACAGGGCTATCATAATTACAATTTATCCCTTTTGAAGTCTCTAGCGATTGTACTAGGGTTTCAAACAGAACAGAATTTCACGAGTGTCTTTTTTTAAACTGAAAATTACAACTGAAAATTTAACTGTGAAAATTGAAAAAAAAAAAAAAAAACAGTAGTATGCGAGACCGCTGACAGCAGTTAAGAGTTAAATCCCTTAACTGCGGTCTGTGAGACAGCTGACAGCGGTTAAGGGCTTTGCTCCAAATCAGGGCTCGCGCAACCATTGGGCAAACCGAGGCGAGGCAGTTGGGGTGTTGCTAGAGCAGTGCTGAATTCAGAGGTGGCTCGGGGGGCACATTCCCCCCCGGAGCATTGAAATGCCCCCCCCCCCGGAACCACAAAAATCCCCCCCGAAGTGTCTGAATTCAACACTGTTGTTAAAGGTCGCGAGCCTCTCTTCTACAATTCGAAATAACGTTGACTCTGTGCAAAATAATATTTTTGCTTTAGATTTCAAATTTTTCTAGTGGCAATAAAAAGTGAGATTAACTTTATTTCTTGCAGCCAAACTTGAAAATTGTCGGGGTACGAATAAATTTGATGATCCTGAAACGTGAACGCAGAAAGTAAATATTTAAAAATATTACAAAGAACAGAAGATTTTGAGAAATTAAAAATAATTTTTTTACATTAAATGAGAAAAAAAAATGGTATTTTTCATACATTTTATTATCTATATTTTACATATTCTATGAAATATGTACAATTAAAATACAATTTAAAAAATAAATTTCATTGGTCTAGTATTGCAGCCAGACATGTTGGGTCCGGCTAAGTTCTTTGCCAGGTCCTTGCGCGACGATGCGGCGGCACTGCTCTTACTGTACTTTGATCACGAATCCAGTAGTAGGTCTGGTCTTATAGGTGCAGATTCACGGTCGCCAGTCGCCACGTGGCGACTGGAATTTTTTCTTTGGCCACTAACTTTCCAATGCCCCTTTTCTACCGACTGTCAGATTTCTGCATTTAAAAAAAAAATTATTTTTTATATAAATTCTGCACATTTTCTACGATATTTACCCCATTTTTACTTTTTCTGTTGTCCATAATTAAAAAACATGATTAAACATGGA
The DNA here is from genome assembly GCA_963931845.1 of Maratus michaelseni. Taxonomy (NCBI): domain Eukaryota; kingdom Metazoa; phylum Arthropoda; class Arachnida; order Araneae; family Salticidae; genus Maratus; species Maratus michaelseni. Next base: position 224,574,047 of record OZ007595.1, read on the forward strand.
TACCACATTTCCGCAGATCTACAAGTTTCCCGTTTTCTTCTTTAAAAAGAAATTATCCTTGAATGTCAAAAATTGTTCAATTTATTTTATTAAAATCTAAAACTTAAAAGAAAATAAATCTTCTCCATATTTTTTCATAAATATTTTTTATTTTGATTTTTATAGACATACTTTTTGATGCAAATGCCCATGGTGAGCATTTGTTTTCAGCTGTGAAAAACAACTTGGAGGGGGGGGGGGGATTTCTCTATAGAACAAAGAATCGTTTATTTGGGGCCTTACATTATAAATACATATTCCTACAAACTGTATACAATTATGGTTGGAAGATTCTATAAAATCCCATTGCCCAATTTTAATAAAGAAAAAATAAATCATTTATTTAAGTTTTGTGTAAATTTTATTTTAAAATATACTGTTTATTACTTTTAAGCTTTAATAGTAGACAATAAATCCCATATAGCCATATAAATGCTATTGTTTTTATGCGTTTGTTTCACAATGTGGCCAATGGATTTTTTGGGTTTAGGAGCCACCGGCTCCTTACAGATTTTGGGAATCTGCACCTATATGGTCTCCCTCATAAAGGATGGCTTTCAGTGCCACATTAAGTCGATTAAAGGCTCTTACGCAGTTCAAGCCCCGAGGTCCTCTTTCCAGACCAGACTTCCAAAACCAGATTTTAACTTGCAATGATGTTAATTTTTTGTTTCGTATCAAATTCTCAAGTAACTCGTATTAGGATAAAACAGAATTAAAAAAATAAGAATAATTAAAAAACTGTATCAGTTTAATTGCATGTCATTATGAAAAGTTCGGGGAGTGGGGGGTTATTTCAATAACATGCATAAAAAACTACTAGAAATAAATCCTTTTAAAATGGAATAAAAAGGATTTAATGAATTTAAACGATGCATCTGTTGTGTTGAATTCAGACATTTTCTTCCGGGAGGGGTTTGTGTGGCTCCGGGGGGGGGGGCATTGTAGAGTTCCGGGGGGAAATTGCACGTTTTAACCATTATAAGCATAAAACCTCAAATCTTCCGGGGGGACATTTCAATGCTCCCGGGGGGAGGAATCCCCCCTCCCCCAGGTCACCACCTGAATTCAACACTGCATCAGTTCACGCAAGTAGATAATGCAATGCGTAGCTAATAACAACAATACAACGTACATATAAAACCAGAACCTGAGTGGAAAATAAAATATGTTTAAATATCTCTGAGCAACCACTATGTCTGTATGGTAATCCGGCATGGTTGCTTTTAAGGGGAATGGAAGGTATGGGCGCCATCTGGGGAGGCTAATATCTTCCTAAGAAAATCTTCCTATATGTTACCCAGGCCCTTCATCCTGGACCTGGCCCTTGTCGAGCATAATGGATTTTAGATTTAAGACATTTAATTATTTTCATTATTTAGGTTAGTTTACACGTGTTATTGTTTGTTTGAATTTTGCATGATGAATGATAATGGTTGGTTGGTTAGTTGGTTGAGTGGGGTTTTATGGCAGAAAGTCCCTTTAGGGACATGCAACAGAAAAAAAAGTGTAATTTTGAATAAGAACATCAAATTAAAATTTAAAATTGATTTAAAACTTTATCATAAAAAAAAGATGAGTGAAAATAACACAGTTAAATGAAAAGAGTGATGTGATGATAAATGTATAATTAAAATCCTTCAATGAAAATATAACACAACGTCTAAAAGAAATAAACACACGTTTTCACAATTACAATATACACAATCTTTAAACTAACAGTTGGTAAAATGTCCAGAGTTTCTAGCAGAAATATATTTTACTTAAACAATAGATTACCAAAAGAAACATAGTTACACGTAGGTTCGAATACCTCAAAAACAGTATTATCATCATTTGAGTCAGAACCGTAAGACTCCGATTCCATAGCTACCTCTGTATAGCGCAGCAGCTGTTTGGAAACCTTGTAGTAAGAAGCGATGAATGATAATGAATCTTTCCCTTTTTTACTGGTATATTCTTACTCACACATACCTCAGTATTTATAAAAATTATGTTAAAGCTCTCTAGCAATAAGAATAAATATATTAACTGAAGATGAACTGAACTTAGTAGATTTTTTTAAAGTGGTTTATAATACTCGAAAAACTGAAATTATGTTTTTGATAGGTAGAAACTCGGTTGGGGTTTTTAAAGAATGTAACATTACTTGGCACTATTGCACGATAATATATAACGTAAGAATATAACGTAAACTTACAATAATTTACGCACGTATAAGATAACTTACAAAAAAATCCCTGATGGCTCGGCCTATAGGCACAGGTAGATTTTGAAGATGGGGCGCCTGTAAATTGGGAATTGCAGAAGAAGGAACTTTTGCCATGATGCGTCAGTTGGGACCGCCCACTTCGAAATCTACTTGTGCCTGCGCGCGGAGCCGGCAGGGATGTTTTTGTTTTTAATTCATTTTTTGCTGTAGCTGGTCCTTTAAAAAACTTGTCAGTATAAAATTTGTAGATAATATTAGGAAGATTTATAATAAATTTAAGCGGATTTGATATCTTGTGAATTGACGAAGTTATGATTTTTTTTTTTCATAAACGAAAGGAAAGAAATAATACCCAAAGTAGTTAATTTTTTAAAAAATATTATATAACCTTGAGTACAATTGCTAGAAAGATTTATATAAACCGGGAATTTTAAGAATCAAGTGAAATGTATAATTTCAATATTTGATGCCTGTCGCATTGTAATTTATGAAAGTACGAAAATCACTTCGAAAAAGCACGAAATTTCACTTAGCTATTTGTTTTTGTTCAAAGACATTATGTGAATTTAAAAATAAGTGAGGAGTTTCTGAAAAAAAAAAATTCATTGTACGTGTACAAGCTGTTGACAAATATGGCTTTATAAAATGGAGAATTACAGAATTAAAAGAAAAATGCATTTCAAAGAATATGAAAAACAATCATTTATTATTCTTTTTACATGACATCTAATAATCTATGTTTGAAACTCTTGTTTAGAATTTATTATTACATTCAATCGAAACTCAGTGTGATTTCATATTGAAAGGATAATAGGGGTTTTTTCCAGTATCTGTCATTATTTATCAGTCGTCCAATTTTCTAAAATATGATTTTTTCTTCTTTTATTTTTTTAATTTTATTTCATTCATTTATTTTACATTTTATAAATATAAATTTCTTTTAAATTTTGTCTGTTTGTACTTTCATTCATGTAATTTTACCAACAGTTAAACTTCTTTAATGGCTTCCCGGGACCGCCCCCCCCCCTTGCACCGATGCTTACAGCGGTCTTGAGAAAAAAAATATCATTGAAAGTAATTAAGATAATTACTGAGTTTAATAATTTTGTGATAGTTAATGATTTTTTTTATAAATTTTCTTCTTAATTTTTTAGCAATAAAGTTTTTGTAACATCCTCATAATAAATCTTTAGTGTTCTATCTCGCTAACGATTTTTCGAAATCGGTTCCGAAAATGAAAGTATCCTAATAAAAAACTGTAAACAAAATCGAAAATGTAAAAAACGGCCTTTGTAGAGATTGACCTCAACTATCCAATGGATTTTTTTTTTTAAATATTGAAATGCAAACGAGATATTAAAAAAAAATCTCCCATAGAATTAATATTAGCGAGCAGGTGTTTTCGCGTGAGTGAAGTAGTTATTTTTAAATGAAAAAAAAAAAAAAAAAAAAAAACAGATTTTTCCATATTTGTTTTGTTGTTTAATAGTTAAAACTACATCAGATTTTGGCCAATAATTGAAAAATTTTCAATAGCATTTGGGGGCCCCTGAACACTGGGGGCCCTGGGCCCATGCCCCGAATGCCCTGCCATAGGTCCGGCACTGGGCTTGACTTAGGTCTCTGCAAGTTGCTTACACATCGCGTTGCCTAGAGGTAAAGTTGCTCAGCAACTAGAAATATTAGGACAGCATTAGATAGTTCCATTGTTCTTGCATTTTCCCGTTCAAAGTATGTTTTTGTGTCTCTCTATTCTAAATAGCTACTAACGCTGTTGCTGTAGTAATTAAATTTATTTTGACCGGGGTTCTTTCTCGGCCTATATTAAGAAAACTATTGCATATAGAAATATGAAAACTGCTAGTTTTATAGAGAAATGTATGATAAACACACTGCAGCAGACAAATTTTAAATCTTAAGAATTATTTTAAATGCTATTTAATGTTAAAGTCGGCCAAAATTGTTCAGTTAAAAATGTTTCATTAGGATAAAAAACTATGTAATAGCAATTCAACCATCTTTTGCAGACACATGCTGGACTAGGTTGTGGATTGCAGTGTCCAATCATTTTTTTAATTTGTCTCATTTTTTTTGTTTTTTAAATTTTTTATTCAAAATTTTCTTATTTGAATAGAGATTAATGACAATAAACTATGAATAATAACTTTGGCAATTTGAAAAAATATTTCTTTAACATGGTTGTATTTTGCATGTGTACACATATATTTTACCTGCATAAGTAATAATATATACCGTATATTCAAGCGTATAGCACGCAGCTCAAACAATTTAGACTCAGAAATTTTATTTGTTAAATAAAATTAAATAATTATGACGAAGCAATTAATAATATTTTAATTAAATACAATTTCTGTATCGAATTATGATTGTTTGAGTTGTCCGTTATACGTCGGAATATACGGTACATGTTTTTTATTTGTGACCCGCGGCTTTGTATATAATACTTAATTTGGCCCTCGGTGGTAAACGAGTTTGACATGCCTGCCTTAAGGGGTTACATACGTTCAAAACTTTCAAAAACTCGATTTTTTTTGACGAAAATTAAATCCTTACAGTGTGTAGAATTATGGGCAACAAGATTTAAACTGGTATTTCAATTATTAAGAAAGATGTGAGCGCGCGCACGATCGATAAAACCGACCTCGTCGAAAAGATTTTATTAAGGATTCGTTGGTGTAACAAAAACATTTTAAGTGGGCAGATTAAGCCACAGGAATAAGTTGAAAAAAAATATATATCGGTATATTTCTTTTCTTTTAAATCTTTAAACGCGGTTTTCTGGAAACAACATTTTTCAACATGGGCTGTTGCGAATCACGTGAGTGGCTGACAATGGCGCTGGTTCGGCCCGCGCGCAAGCCCCCAGTGACGACCCAGTTCAGTAGCACCTAGAACAGGGGTGCAAAAATTTAGGCGCCAATGGGCTGATTCACATCACTAAATTTTATTAGTATTCTTCGTCAAATTTTATCAGTATACTTCGCCTAAATTTTATCAGTATTCTTATTAGGCGAAGAATACTAAAAATTTAGAGGTGGGAATCGGGTCATTGGCGCCTAGATTTACACCCCTGACCTAGAATACTGCTCGATGAAGAAGCGTAACTGCCGCTTCCAGGAATTAATGTCGAAATGTCAATTATTAATGTTTAATTCATGTGTCGTCTTTTGTATACGCTGAATACAAAATCAAGAAAGGCCAGATTACTAGTATTCTTCGAATTATGCACTTCAGAATCTCAATTTCGATTTTAAATATATGAGTATTACAAGTATTTTTCAATGCTCCCTCTTTGTGCTGCGATATGGGCATCATAGATAACTTGAACAATTTGTAACATTTTTGGATAAAATTTACGCTCATCTACGCATAATTAAATTGTCTTAGGGTCACCGAACCATTTTTTGAAAAATTTAATTTTTTATATTTTTCCAAAAAGTTTAAAAGTCAGTATTTTAGACGAAAAATGAATTTGTTTTCAAAACAACACACTTTTATTATTTTTCAAAACTTCAAAAATTTGAGCCGATGGCCTTTGCCTTCGCTACAACCTTATTTTAGAAGAAGAAACTGATATTTTAATAATTTTTTGTTTCTACAGGAAGTTAGGATGCGGCTCATCGAGCCCGGGGATTTTGGTACAGGTCAACGCAGCTGCAGGTTTCCGACGTAACATGTGGCCAAAATTAACAACAACAAATTTAAATACTTGAAACACTAGAAAAACAAAGTGGAATTATTAGTCTTTCAATTAATTTTACTCCCTTTCTAAAACAAAACTCCGAAATATGTCAATTTTTCACCACCGAGAACGTATGCAACCCTTTAAGTGAATAGATCAGGGCAGTGGCGGCGCTAGACGAAACGTGGACGTCGGCGATATCAGCTTTGTGAGGCCTTTTTCATTTTCCAGTCGGAAAGAAAATGTTAAATGAGCTGAATTATACGCACTAATAATAATTATACGCACTAATAATAATTATACACTAGTTTTATAAGTATGCTATACAAGTATTATTGCTAATCAAATAATGACAAAAATTACATAAACAAACAGAAATTAAAATAGACGAACTTTTCAGCTTTTCGCCTCACTGAATTTTTTAAAGATTACGTCATAGTTAATACTAGCCGCTATTTCAGCCTCAATTGATAGTACTGATAACGCAGATAGTCTTTCTTGGCTCATCGTGCTTCTCAGGTAGGCCTTAATCAATTTTAACTTTGAGAAGCTTCTCTCAGCAGAAGCTGTACTGACTGGAACTGTGACCATGATTTTGATCGTAATGTAAACATCTGGAAATACTTCTTCCAAATTATTTTCTAAAATATACTGAATAAGTTGTTTTGCGTCATTGGTAGAGTCCAGTGAGTTGAATTTTAAAATCTGGAGCTCCCCATAATGTTCGAAAGGTTGTATGTCGCTATTTTCGCCTTCCCGAAGTATTGTACCCAAATCATTACAATGCTTGAGAAGGTCATCCTTGTATAAAGATTTCAAATTATTGATATCGTAAATAAAACCAAATTGTTCAAAATATTCGTTGAGCGCTTTGGATCAACATTCGGTGTCGACTATTATAGCATCTAATCATTGTGTTAAAAAGTTAACTGTGTACTGCATTTCAACAGATTGTATTGTATAGGTTCATCAAAGTGTTCATAACCGAACATTCGTTTTTTCTTTGTTATTCTTTTTTCTTTAAATTGAGACTCAATTCTATAACTACAATTTTTACAAACAATCGAGCTTCTGCAAAGCTTGTTTCAAATCCTGTATTACGGAATTCTTGAATCCAGTCACGAAAGGAACGTAAAGTATCAATAGCGGCTTTCAAGTTCACTTCAACCCATTTGCCATAGTTTACTTATATTGTTCACATGAAGTAAAATCTCATACCACATGTGTATTGAAACAATAAACTCAAAAGTTAACATTTCGTTCAAGACTGCTTCACAATCGCTAAGGGTTTCAGAATCGTCAGTTTTATTTTTCAGGTTAAATTAATTATTCACGCATTCGATGACATCATTCAAATTGCAAAAATATCGCTTTTATTGCTCTGATTCTACTTTCCCATCGTGTTTCAGACAGAGATTTTAATTTCAATTTTAATTTAGTTTTTATAAGATTCCAACGCTTGCTTGACTTTGCAAAGAGTTTATGAATTTTATTGATGAAGCCGAAAATCTTTTAGCTTGTGTAGATGAATTAGCTGCAACTATTAAAAGCAAATTTCAACAATGGCATCCACACGGCTGGAATGAAGAATGCTCGTGGATTAATACTGAATATTCTTCTTTTGACACCTTTATTAATGTCGACCATATTGGCGCCGTCATCATATCCCTGTCCTCGACAGTTTTGGATATTTAAACCACTTTTTTTTAGTCTCTTTAAAATTGCATTTGTTAAATACTCTCCCGTTGTTTCTGTGACGGCAATAAACCCAACAAAATGTTCATCCGTCGCTTCAGTTGAGGAATTGTAAAATCGTAATATTATTGACATTTGTTCCACACGGCTCACATCCCTAGTACAATCGAGAATGAATGCGTAATATTTTGCTTGTTTGACTCTGTTTATAATTCCATCAATAACTGATTTGGATATTAATGTAATTAGTTCATTTTGGATGTATTGGCTCAGATAATGTTGAGACATTTGCTTTTCATTAATACGTTGCAAGTGCTCGTTTAGTGTTAGATAATGTTTGGATACCAATTTAAATAAGTGTATAAACTTTCCACTGTATACGCTATCGCTCAGATTAAGGGATTCTCAATGAGCTCTAAATGTCAGATTGTGTGAGGCTAAGAAGTTTATTATATCGATCAATCTTTCAAACAAGTTATACCAATGCTTTTGTGATTCCCTAATCAGTCTCTCGTTTTCCTTATCTATTTTTTTTTAGTATTTGATTCCTTCATAGAATTCCATCCATTTAATCATGTACTCCATGTGTCCTTGACTTTGTTCATGTCTTTGCAGTATCCTACTCAGATCTTTCCCGTTATAACATCCTTCTTTTACCATCAGTGTCTGCAAATGTGAAAAAAGTGTACATGGAAAGCAATAAACTTTATCTTGAGATATGAAGTAAGCTAACCATCTGCGATGTTTCTTTTCGACATTACTCAATTTTCTAGTAAAATGAAATCTAGTAAAAGGTCTTTTATTTGAATCTTTGGGGTAACTTTCATCAGATTTCTCTAGGTTTTGTTGAGGACCGTTTTGAATTAAGTCATGACTCTGCGTATCTCTTAGTGTAAATACCTACTTCCCCCGATCTAATTCTATAAATGACTCTCTTATACGAACAGTTTGCTCTTAATTTTCTGAGCCTCAAATATTTTCACTTTTTAACTCTTTATTCGGCTCAGAATCTTGGAACACAACAGTTTCACCCAATTCTGATGCTGTATCAGAAAGGATAACAGATTCATTCGATCCTGACCCTGAAGCTGGTTCTGTTTCAGAAACTAAAAATTTCAACATAATGGAACTCATAGCTTTGTTGAACATAACCGTCTCAGCCTTTCTTTTTCTTTTTGATGCACCCGATTCCCATTTCCCCCCTATATCTCGGTCTCTTGAGGGTCCTCCAGACATGATGATCTAAAAAATATGTTTGGTTAAGTATGTTGATAAGTACAGTACTTAAAGTACTCAATGTTATAGTATATAGAGAGTATATAGGAGGCGTGATCATCATACATGACAGAATATTTTTTGTTTTCAGCCACTAAACCAGAAGCCAGTTTAGAGAGTCAATAATAGTAAAATACAGTCACCTCTCACTTATGCGCGTTTGAAGGGACTGACTTAAAATCGCGCATAACTGAGAGCCGCGCATAACTGAGAGGACGTTGTATGTAGTAATTCCTTATACACATTATACACATTATTCGAAAGAAAAACATATTGAAATATAAGAATTATGATTAATGATATTTTATAAAATAAATGGGGTGTAATATTAGTATAGTGTACTAAAATATATATATATATATATATATATATCCTTACACTTTCACTATAAAATTGTTTCAAAAAATACAATAAAGTAATTTTTTTTCATTTGACATAGAAGATGATATACTTACATAAAAAAAAAATGTCAATTAGTCCTCTTTTAAGAAGTCATCAATGGTAGTTTGTTTTTGCTTAGGCCGCGTTTGTACAACGACCTTTTCTAATGCATTAAAGTGCGTCATTGTATTTGATGCTATATCAGCATTTTGTAGGTAACATCTCAAAGTGTCCAGGGCTCCTAAAGCAGTAGCATAAGATGGGACAATTACAGTATCAGTTTCATCATTATCATCATCATCTCCTTCTCTTTCAGCTGTCACATCATCAAACACAGTTTCAATATCTCTAATTGCCGTTGATGTTAAGTTTTCATCAACACTGACGAAATCTTGAAAAGAAAGAGAATCTTGGCTTATTCTATTCCATTCTTCTTCGTCTATGTTAAAATCATTGCTGTTGTTTTCATTTTCCTGTAATGGAATAACTTCAGCATTATTTGAATGAAAAATACCCGCTTTCCTAAAGCAGTTAGAAATTGTCATGGCTGTTACGTTATTCCAAGAGGAAACCAACATATGCATGGCATCCAGAATCGAAATTTTCTTGAATTCCTTTTTCTGCTCTAGTGATATAAACATTCTTCGCACCAAATCTTTCCTATACTGCGCTTTAACTGACCTTATTATACCGAGATCTAAGGGCTGGAGTCTGCTAGTACAGTTAGCAGGGAAAAATATAACTCGTGCATGTGTCAGCAATGGGAGATATGAAGGATGGGCGGGACACTGATCCATAAATAACAAAACTTTCTTTTTTTTTTAGCCATCTTCATATCGAATTCCTTCAAAAAGTCTAAAAAAATTTTCGATGTCATCCAGGCTTTGGTGCTATTTGCGTAAGACCATGGCAATTTCTTGACATTTTTTAAACACCGTGGATTCTTGGATTTACCAATCACTATTGGCGGTAACTTTTCTGATCCGTCCCCATTGCAACATAAAAGCACAGTCAGTCTTTCTTTGCTGTGTTTGCCACCATGGCCTGTTTCTCCCTTAAAATCCATTGTTTTGTTTGGTAAAAGACGATAAAATAAGCCTGTTTCATCACAGTTAAAAACGTTCTTAAGATCAAAGTTTTGAATTAAATTTGGAAGGTCTACGATCCATTCATTAGCAGTTGAATCTGAAACGGCTGCGCTTTCACCACTCAGACAATGATTTGTTCAACCGTGTCTTTTTTTAAGTTTTTCTAACCATCCCGAAGAAGCTGAAAAATTTTCGATTCCTTTTTTGGATGACAAAGTGAGTGCATTTTCTTTAAATAACTCACCGCTAATGGGTAAATTAGAAGCTCTCATTTCTTTGAACCACTGAATTAAAGTGGTTTCTAAAATCTTAAATTTTCCATTCTGAATTCTTGATCGTTTCTTCGCTTGTGCAGAATATTCACTATTAATTTTTTTGATCGAGTCCTTGTTCTTTAAAATCCCTCTGAGTGATGATTCTGGCAAATCGAATTTTCGAGCTAAATTTATTGTTCACAGTCTAGGATCATTTTCTGCTGCTTTTATAACTTCTATTTTGAACGAAATTGTTAACTTTCTTTTGCTCATTTTTATTGCAAAAAAAAAAAAAAGAAAGAAAGAATCTAGATGCTACCGTAAAGGCAAGGACGAAATGTAACACGCAGGTGACTTGATAAAATTAAAACAGAAAGAAAAGAAGCAACCATTAGAACTGAGGGGGTGAGTGTAAAGTCGAACTGTAACATCCTCTCCACCCTCTCCACCCCGCTTTTCGGTACGGTCTTTTGACCTTGACAGGTGCAGAAAATTATTTATCGATTTAAAAAAAAAAGTGAATTGCGTTGTCATTTCCGCGCATAACTGAGAGAGAAAATTCAAAGTGGCGCTTATAAGTGAGAGATCTATAGCATTATTTTCCTATTCCTCGTGCCGGGACCTTACGAAATTCGCGTATAACTGAGAGACGCGTATAACTGAGACGCGCATAAGTGAGAGATGACTGTAATATTAAACTATTAGGCATACCGTATTTCAAGTCAGTGTAATGAACTGTTTGATCAGAGAGCTTATTTTTTTACTATTGAAATTAGCATTAAACTTTTAACTACTTAAAACTTTCTAATTACATACAGTTATTATTTTTTTACCAGGCATTTTATGATGGGCCGTATATTAAATAAATTTTAAACCGAGAGCGTAAAAACCAATTGCCATATTTATAACTTCAAAGATACAAGTACGGCTCAAATACAGAACCTCCTTTTTCAGAAGTCAGTTGAACGGATTTGAAATAGTCAGTTTCGAAGTATAACTTATGTAAAACTTATTCAATAGAAAAAGAATCATCAAAATCTATTGATTATATTTATCGCAAATGAAATGGCGATTCATAAGTATGAAAATATAAATTAATTACAAATTACTAACCTAAAATTACGACAATAAGAAGAATGACGTTTTGCAGACAAATAAATATGCTAAGAAATGTACTACCTTATTAATATGAAAAAAATCACAACATTATGAATGTATAAAAATATAACTTCTTTAAAATGAACACATAACGAATTTTTCACTTAGTAAGGAAAAGAAACGTAGCCAGATGTTTTGCGCATGCGAGTTTCCGAGTTTTCTGACAGATGATTGAATTGAATGAAGTAGAAAGAATTAACGATTCGGAGATTTCCCGAGTATCGCACGCGGAATCGCCTAGCTTTCATAATTGTTGCCAGATGACTCTAGATAAATACTACTACATACACTCGTACGGAAATAAATACGGATAACTAAATAACTAAATTTTTAAAAACTTGAAAAACTTTTTTGCGAGGCCCCCAACAGGCGCGAGGCCGTCGGCGGTCGCCGACATCGCCGACGCCTAACGCCGCCACTGGATCAGGGCATGAAATTTCAATTGAAAAGGTACTAGCCAGACTAAAATTTTTACTCGCCACTATTTTACATCATTCAGACAGTAACGTCAGCCTGTAACGTCAGCCATACCTGCCCAGAAAATGAACTTTTTATGACAAACTGATTTTAAATTGACCATTGTTAGAAGGAGCTATCTGTTAAATCCAGAATATTTTAGATTCATGAAAAATATGAACAATTTTTAAAATGTTAAAAATTCGGGAGAAAGTGAATAATTTTTACCGTGTTTCAAGCAGCTGAGCTTAGGTGGCGAAACCTGATTCACTTCGCGCAGGAGTAAAGAGCGATCAGATTCGGCCTCGGAAGCGAAAAAAGGAGCCTTGACGCTTGTGCGGTGCGAAAGCGGGGGAGCGAATGCAGACGGGGGAAAATCGTTCCTCTGTAGCAGAGAAATGGAAGTGGGTGACGCTGCATTTTTTCTTCTTTTGGAAGATAAATGCCGTTGCTTGATTGTAAAACATTCTGAGCGTATACCGTTTGATTTAAAGCACAACATTTAAAAAGACGTTACTCGCCAACCTTAAATATTTGCTCGCCAATGGTGAGCAAATATGGCGAGTGGAAATTTCGGCGAGCGAAAATTTCGTGCCCTGGAATAGATTGTTGCCTTAAAACTGCTTCGTGATATTTCAATTCCTCACAGTATTTTTTGCTCATTGAATATGAGGCAGCTTGTGGAATGCAACGCTTACAAAACAAAACAAAAAAACTTTTTGTAAAACTTTAAACGTGTTTTTCTCGAAATCCTTTTTTCAAACTGGCGACAATTTTTTTTTCGAAAACTATTAGACTGATTTCCTGAACTTATTTAAAAGAAAGTTAATCGATTTGCTGAAGCTTATACCACCGAAAATTATAATTTTCATTGATTAAATGTGTTTTAGAACTTGCAAAAGTTAAGGAAAACATAAAGCGAAAAAGTGTTCAAATGACCTCCATTTTGTCAAAAATCAACTTTTTATAACTCTTAACTACTGTGATAAAAATTGTTGCATAGTTATTGCGTGCGGTCTCTGAGTCCGCTTGATCGAAATTTGAATAAAAGGCTAGATTAATTTGTAGGATGCTGTTTCGGTACTAAAATGTGTGTACAATACAGAACAACTATAATTAAAAATCGCCTATTCAGAAGTCTAGCGGTAGTAGATCTCTAAACGAAGCCAAAATGTACTAGTATTCAATATTAGTAGTGAAATGTCAATAAATATAATGCAAAAAATCCGAAGGTAATATCTCTTTTCTTTGTAACCAAAAAACAAAAGAAAAAAAAAATCGAAAAAAAAAATACCTACGTAAATTTTAGGCGAAAGAAGAAGAAGCTCTCCCTTAAAGTAGGAACATTATCATTAAATAAGCATTTTAAGCACAGAAATTAATAATAATTAATAATAATTTGCTAATGCCTTGCTATAGATCAGTTTCAACCACGTGATCACCAGCCCACCATATTGTATCCAACCAATCATAATCGTCTATTTGTAGCCTGTATTATTAGCCAACCAATCACAATCCACAGTCTTTGAGGGGCAAACAAAGCGTCCATCTGGTTTCTAAGGTGGTTGGTAGGGTGTGACGTCAGTTGAAACTGATCTATTGCAAATTTCTCAAAGCGAGACACATTTAGCATAAATGAGTACTTTGGCAAATTTTAGAAATGTATGCTTAACCCCTTCGCGACAAGCGTCTTTTACAGAATTTTTAATCTTTTACAACCGGTTTTTTAAAACAGAAATTTTCGCGTAATTGAATCGCAGAAATGCTAGGATTACATAAGGCAAAGCTTACAATAAAAAATAACTGGTGTGAATAATCGAAGATTCTGAGCATCTTATGCGTCACTTATACGTGTCGCTCGTCCCCAAGGGGTTAATGAAACTTTATGCTTTGTGAATAAAGTTTAGTACAGAAACAGTATCCTATGAATTAATCTCTTTCAATGAGGCGGTCTGTTTATTTCTTTTCTGCTGTAAATATTGCTTCTCAGCTGCGCACAGGGCCCGCTTAAGACATAAAAGTAGAGGAAGCCCGACGTTACTCTGCCCTCCCCCCCTCTACCAATTGCTTTGTTATTTACTAAATCCATTTTTGGTATGCTGCAACAATTTGAAATTTTACCATCAAAATTTCGAGTAAACAACAATTTAGAAAGAGCGAGCTTCTTGATAAAAATTTATTAAGGAAAAAATGCACTTTTTACGCTAATTAAAAAATTTTTTTGTAAAAAGTTATTCTGAAAAGTAAATTTGGGGGCCCTTTGTATTTCTTTGGGTAAGCACGGGCTTCCCGGGCCTATTCGGTAAACAGGCCCTGGCTGTGCATGACAATTTTTTTTAATCTTGCCCCCCCCCTTTAATAAAGTTTTGAAATGGCGCCTCTCCGCTTTCGCGTCCAGTATAGATGGACTGTTCCATAACATAATGCGAGGGAGCACAGTACATTCTAGTTGCCTTTATGTGTACTCCTAAGGAAAGGAGGAGCGACGTGAGCACCTAACTCTCCAATATTAAAAACCTGAAACATAGTTCGTATGTTTTGGAAAAAATAAAGTGCTAAAAAAAATATAAGATTCATTTTTAAGGAATGAAAAGTGATGAAACATTTTTGGAATGTTTTAAAATGCTAGAAATTTTTCAAAAACGTAATAATAGTCCTTGAAGTTGAAATTTCTAACAAGCAAAAAAAAAAAATCTTATTTTTTTTTAAAAATGACTTATTTTCTCTTTCATTCTTAGAAAATGGAATGTCAGTGAGTGTTCATTAGAGGACTCTGATTGGTTGTTCGGGAGTCGAGCTTTCAGGCTGCTAAGCTCTACTCATCCATGTTTAGATCCTTTCCTTCGCTGTAAAAATCTGATGATGTCGTGATGTTTTCCGTATCCAGGATCGTGCGAAGAGAAAACTGCGCAAGGGGCAAAGTTTCAATTTGGCGCCCCCTCCTTCTCTTTGTGACAGGTGTCTCAACGACCCTGTCCGTACAGATTGAAACATCCCCGGAGTTTCTCTGGAAATTTACGATAAAATACGTTACGACGGTAATAAAGAAGGAAATGCGAAGCAATAACATAAATAATCCCCCATCAAATTACGATTTTAAATTTCCTCGCAAGCCGCAATGTTCCTTAGTCCGGATTCGGATCTGTGATGGGATTTTTCCAAGAATATACCTTTTTATATTTCACCGAATTCCGCGAATCAATTATTTTTGGTAGAATTCTGCTGTATCAGTATTTTGGAATTAATAGGTGCAAAGAAAAAAAATTACTAACTAAAAAATAGCTACGAAACAATTTATACGTTTCTCAGAAACATGTCTACTGATCATTGTAGGGGGAAAAAAAATGAAAAAAATGCGAATCTTTTTGATTCGGTCAAGGAAAATAATTCGAATTTCCGGAAAGTAAATCGCGAGTTTCATCAATCAGATACGAAAAAAAAAAAATCGCGAATTCGTCAATCGCTCAAGGAAAGAAAATCGCGAAGTTCAACAATTATTGCTGGATAGAACCTAAGATATTGGTATATCCCGCATCCCACGTTAAAATAATCAAAACAACGGCAACGATATGGGTGGCCGTGTTTACAAGGGCAGAAAGCAGACAGGCGCCGAAACTGATAGTTCAGCAATGCTGAACAAACAGAGATTTATGACAGACAATCTAGAGGGGTCATAAAATGTGCTAAGATATACATTGAACCGGCGATTCCAGGAAAACAAGGAGAGGAGTGGTACATAGGAGTCCCTAAGAGACGGAATATGGCTGGAGCGAATGACAAACGTCGTGATGATCAGATATACGCGGCGACCAGTAAAAGTGATTCGAGAGAGCAGGGAAATTGACCGCCAACATCATCATTGGATAAAAAATCCTTAAGAGGAGGTAAATACTTTTTACACCCCTCTGAAGGGGAAAAATAACGAAAACTTCGCTAGAACTAAAAAAATCACTTCCATCAAAAAAATCCTTAAGAGGAGGACATCTTTTTCAGCAGCTTGCTACCAACATGGAAGTTGGCTTTTCTATATAGGCTGCAGTGCTATAGGCAACAGCCTACAATTATAATTAAGTCATTCAAACCTTTTTTTAAATATGTGCCCATGGAAGCAAGAACTACTGGTGAACTACTCTATGACTGCTATTCTCTTGAGAGGTACAGGTAGATATTATTCACCCAGATACTATGTAAATATTTTTAAATTAATTAATTAACGTTAAGAAGATTATGCTTCTCTTGCCATCCCCAGGATCAAGGATGTATGTAAAGGTTAAATTATTATCATAAACTTATTCAGCTCATACTTAAATTTAAATAATTAAAATAAGAACTTAATAACCTAACTGGTTAATATATTGTATTGTTAAAATGAAGTCTCGTGAATATAATGTGTATTACCTTTTTGTATAATTATTTTACTCTTTGTTTTTTTATGTTTTATATCTATCTTATGTAAATAAAACCCTTTCTATTTTACCCTTAATTTAGACTCCAGCATTTATTTAGTGTATAGTGTGATGTTTAATCTAGAGTAATATATATGTTGGTTTAAACTACTGCTTTCAGTAAAATTTTACAGCGGGCTTGAGGGGTCAACCATAAGGATAAGTTTCTTCAAAAATAACACAACGCCGTACACCTTTTTATTTAATACAAAAAAAAAAAAGCTATCCCAGGTTGTACGATCACAATTTCCCCTCAAATTGCCGCTAAGATAATTGGTGTGTCTCTGACAGGAGGAGTTAATTATTATGGGTTTGAGTAACGCCCTGCAAGTTTCATATATATGTTTTAAATCTCTCCAACAGATAGAAACCCCAATTATTACTGGTGCATGTGACACAGGAATTTCTCTGGTGTTCAGCTTTCTTCATATCCAGCCCTTTTAATTATTCAATTTATAGCTTATTTTAGATAATTAAATATTTTGTACTGGATTAAGAACTTATATCTTAGATCTAATGAAATAACTTAAATAGTAATAATAATGATGGACATTTAAAGAAACTAAATTTATTTATATTCAATATTCTCTTTTAGAATTGATAAATTTACTCAATAAATGTATAGAAGTTATTATTTACATAAATTTTTATAATTAGTTACTCTAAACATATCCATTTAAAAAAAAAATAATAATAAGATATATTTTTTTTTACTTCTCATATTATTCTGCTAATAGTATTTAATATTTTTTTTGTAAGCTAACATCACACTACTTAATATAATTTATTTCGGTAATTGTATGAATAATAAGAATAATAATAATAACTACAATTATAACAATAATAATACAAAATAAATGACAAATAATATCAGCTGTAAAGTGGAAAATCCTGATCCTAGGGTATGGGTTATACATAAAAAAATAATAAAAAGGTATTGACACTCAATTGCATTTGCATAATTAAAATTGTCTTTTATATTGTATATTTATATGTCGCGATTGTAATTACAAGCAAATAATCTTCATATGAAAACAAAGGTTCCAAAGGTCAATTCCTAAGAATTAGACCATTTTTGTTGAAAGATTGCATATTATTTTTGTCTCTGAAATATTTATTTGAATTATTCATGCAAATATATTTGAAAGTGATAAAAAAATGAACTATTATTTGTTCTAATCCTTAAAAAAAAAAAAAAAAAAAAAAAAAAAAAAAAAAAAAAAAAAAAAAAAAGATATATATATATACATATATATAAAGAAAAATAAAAGATAAAAATTAATGGTAATACCAGTGATAAGCTGATAAACTTTTATTATCTATTTATTTTATGTGTATTTCTTGCATACTTATAAGTGAACAATTGAAAAAAAAAAAGTTCATTTTTGAGATGTTTTTTTTTTTCACTAAACTGCTGATTAATAAAAAATAATAATAATAATAATAAAGGAAAGAATAAGTGTAGGAATTATTAGATTTTTAAATAATTATTAATACTTATATCAGCAAAATTAACGTAAAATTAAAAATAACTAAAATTGAACAAGTTTTGTAGTAATCTGATCTCTTGTTAAAATGCCTTACAAATTTTATTTTGCGTTGGGGTATGGCAAATAATAAAAGAAAATTTAAGAGAAAAAGTGGAAATCTCAACGATTCATCTATACAAACAAACAACTCAGGAAAAAAAAAAATAAATAAACGGGGACAAACTGATATTTTGTCACCAAAAACAAGAAATCAACATAAAAATAAACGAAATCAGGCAGAAAAATCTATACTAAACGCAACAATGGCGGAATCTACACCAAGTGTAGACACTATTTTGTCGTTGATTCCAACTTTTGACGGAAAAAAGGGAAATAGAGTGGAATTCTACCTGCAAGAATTCGAGAAATTAATAGCACAAACTTCGCTAAAAGATGATTGTAAATTAATCATTTTGAAAGCAAAATTAATTGCAAACGCAAGGGAAAAATTGGCGACAAACATAAAATTAAACAGTGAAACGGATTACGGAGAATTTAAAAAGCAACTAATAGAATGCTTTCAATCCAAAGCGAAATTTTCCGAAATCCAAAACAAATTTTTTACGCTTAAGCAGAAACCATCGCAAACTGTAGAGGAATTCATCACCGAATTCAACGAAATAGCAAAAGAGTACATCAGTAAAAACAACGAAGAAGGTCAAAATGGGTCCACCAAATTTATTGATTTGATTAAATTGACACGATTTCTGGATAGTTTAAGAGCGGATTTTAGTTTAGATGTTCGCAAAAACTCCCCGAAAGATTTTACAGAAGCATGCAATTTAGCACTCAAAATGGAAGAAGCTTACAACGCGTGCAACTTAGAGGAGATTAACGTGGTAAAGAAACAAAATGAATCCGATTTAGTGGAAAGCCTGATAAAATTAAATGCAAACAGCGCCGAACAGATTCAGACTTTAATGACTGAATTAAATAATTTAAAAATTCACGCTAAAGATACAATAGGAGCCAAATCTAAATGGTGCGAGCTGTGTAAGCGCAACAATCACGAAACGGAACATTGTTGGTTTAATCAAAGGAATAATAGTAACCAGACAAATTATAAAATAGAAAAAAAACCACAATACAAAAATCAGATTTTCCAAAATAATAAATTTTCTAACAACACCAAACAAAATTCAAATTTACATCGTCCGGAGTATCCCATGCAAAGCATTAATTGGCAAGGAGGGCATTTTGGACAAAATTTTGCACAAAACCCAGGCCTTAATTCTGGACAGAATTTTGGGCAACACTCAGGTCATTTTGGGCAACACTCAGGTCATTTTGGACAGAATTTTGGGCAACACTCAGGTCATTTTGGACAGAATTTTGGGCAAAGCTCAGGTAATAATTCTGAACAGAGTTTTGAGCAGTACCCGGGATGTGGCCAAGCTCAAAATAGGGATTTCGGGCAGATTCAGAGTAACAATTATGGGCCAAATCATGGTAATAATTTTGGGCAAGGTTATGCAAACAATTGTGGGCAAAATTATGAAAACACAAATGCACAGAGGGGTAATTTTGATAGGCCTAGAGGTAAACCAGGATCAAAATACTACAATAAAAAATACAACTATAAAAACTCAAGCAACACAAACCGAAACTCAGATGACAAAGATAGAAAAGAACCAAAAAACTGAGTGGGGGACTTACTAACATTAATAAAACGCACCCGCGTGAGTCACCCCACAGCGGGACTTTTAAAACACCAAACAAACAATTTGATACACCTAACATTTTCGACTCTCATGCTCACAGTTATCCTCAGGGATTTGGATTTCTTATGGATATAAATGCACAAGGAAGTGCAATTAACAGTGATACTAAGGACAAAACACAACAGGATGGAATATTTTTAAATAAAACTATTGCCAGTGTCAATAATTCTAAAGATAATCAATTACCCATAATTGACATGAGCATTGATAATATTAAATTAAAAGGATTATGTGACACGGGAGCAGCTGTATCGCTGCTGTCCCCAGGTATATTTGACAAAATAAAGCAAGAAAACATAAAATTTAAATACCTAGGTACCCAAATTAAAATTAAAACCCTAACAAACTCAACTATTTTTTTTAAACACTGTATAAAAATTGCTTCCCGCTTAGAGGGCATTTGCACCACTGGTACATTTTATGTGACAAACAAAGAATTTGATAGGGATTATCAGATCCTACTTGGGTATGATTTTTTAAGGGGCAACAACATCACATTAGACTTTTCACAAAATGTTCTTAAACTAAAAAACAAAGTCATTCAACTTAACACTTACATGACAGAACAGAATGAAGAAATTAATAATCTAGCAACTGAAAATCAACAAAACACAGCTCAACACGATGATGTCATTCATAACAACCCAAAAAAAAACAATTAAAAAAAAGGGGGGAGCACACAATAAAAAAAATAAATTGTATGTAAGGAACAAGCGCAGAATATTTCTAACCCCACACTCTAAAAAAATCATTACACTTACTTGTGATGAACAAATTAATGAAAAAGACCTAATTCTAGCAGAGCCAGTTAGAGACAATACCGAGTATAATATACAAACATCAATTCATGAGGTGCAACGCAACAACTTAATAAATATTATAATACATAACAATACGGTTAAAAACATTTACTTAAAACAAAACACTAACATAGTCAAAATCACCACAGACATAGAATGCAAAGAAGATGACTCAGACATTGATATTGATCAGGGAAAAATTCACCAGATCAATCAACTAAACATTCAGGAAGTCAGACAACTTCGGGAGGCAGAACTTAGCATCAATGACTTTGATTTAGAGCATCTCACAGAGGACTTACAAGAAACATTCAAAGAATTATTAATGAGCAAAGCTCACGCTTTCTCTAAAACATATGACACGTTAGGTCAGAGTTCACTTGTATGTCCCAAATTCACATTAAATCACGATTTCCCTATACAAACAAGACCATATAGACTGCCCCAAACCTTAAAGGAAACAGCATGGAAGGAAATACAAACATTACTAAAAGCAAACATAATTGAAAAATCAGATTCAAACTACTCTTTTCCTGTCGTATTTGTTAAGAAAAAACAAACACAAAAAGATAAACAAGAGCAAAAATACAGAATGGCAATTGACTATAGACTCCTAAATGAAATACTACAGACTTACAACTATCCAATACCAGATATCAAAGACATTTTATTTAATATCAGTGGGAAACAATTTTATACTGTGCTTGATCTACACAGTGCCTTTTTCCAGATAAACCTCAGACCAGAAGACAGAAAAAAGTTAGCATTCATAACAGAGTTTGGTAAATTTAACCCACTAAGGCTTAGTTTTGGCACAAAAAATAGTAGCGCTTATTTCGCCGAATTGATTGACAAAGTCCTAGGACACTTTGACAAATCTAAAGTCGCTTATTTTATGGACGATGTTATTATTGCAACAAATAATATTCAAGAAATGCTACAACTTATAAAGGAAGTACTCGAGGCATTAATTAACCACAACCTTACAATTGAGCCAGCCAAAATGCAAATTTGTAAACAGGAAATAGACTTCCTAGGATTCCAACTAAATCAGGAGGGATATTCTCCGGCTAAAAAGAATATTGATAAAATACAGAACTTCATCAGACCAAAATCAAAAAAGGAGTTAGATCACTTTTAGGACTGGCGAATTACTTTAGATCACTGATTCACAGATACACTGACATAGTTCATCCTTTAATTGAGCTTACAAAAGAGAAAGTGAAATTCAAGTGGAATGAAAATGCAGAAAAAGCATTCTGTAACATACAGCAAAATATCATGCAAAAACCAACTCTCAAACCACCTGACTACTCAAAAGAGTTCGTATTAATTTGTGATGCTTCAAAAGTAGCTATATCAGCCATTTTGGCTCAAAGACATCAGGA
Source organism: Maratus michaelseni (assembly GCA_963931845.1). Classification (NCBI taxonomy): domain Eukaryota; kingdom Metazoa; phylum Arthropoda; class Arachnida; order Araneae; family Salticidae; genus Maratus; species Maratus michaelseni. The sequence continues at coordinate 224,596,191 of OZ007595.1, forward strand.
CAATTTGGTACCCATTGAATTTTTTGGGCGCAAACTCAAAGAACCTGAGAAAAGCTACCCGAGTGTGAAATTCGAGCTATTAGCCATACATGAAGCAGTAAAACACTTCAACCACATAAAATATCCTTAAAAACATTTAACGACTAAATAAAACATAATAATGTCATATAATTAAGATTTAATTTGAGGATGTTTATTTTTTTTTTCCGTTTATATCTCTGCAGATATTCTTCGCAAGAAACTGTGTAAGCCGGCATAAAATACACAGGGATGGAGATAGGAAAAAAAAAATTAATCACATAAAATTATTAGATATCAATTTAATTTAATTCAATTTAATTTTCTCATCAGGGCAGGTCGCATAGGGCAGGAAATAAAATGAAAATCAACCTCACTTATTAAAAATAATAACGAATAAACAAATAAATAAATAAACTTACTAGGTGGATGTCTTCGTCGCGATGGTGCACTCTTGAGGTGTGTGTCTATTCCATGGGGGATAATCCACAGGCGTCCCAGACAAACACACCAAACACAGTGGTGGAATCCACAGTTTCAAAAAAAAAATATATATATATAAAACACACACACACACACCGGGGGGTTCCTCCTTTTGCGTCCCCCGGTCTTCTCACGGATGGATGTTTTAGAACCACATTTAAAAAAAAAAATCTGTTCTTCAGGGAACGTGGGACGACGACGATGGTTTCTGGCTCGTCCACATCATCATCAGGTTGGCAGGGATTCCATCATGAAATAAAGAAACGGAATCAATAAATAAATAAATAATATTAAAAAAAATAATAATAACAAGTTACATTATTCATTTTTTTAATTTAAATAAACAATTTGGATTTAAAACTTAATCTCGTTAGCTAATTATTAAGCGGAGATTTAAAATGATAATACTAATAATAATAATTAAGTAAATAAATAAATTTTGATTAACGTAAAATAACAGAGATAAATAACAATGAAATATAATACAGGAGTGTCGGTTAACTAGAAAGGAATTTTACAGGATATCAAAGCCTAAGTATAAAATTTAAATAAAAATAAATGTATTACATTTTGATTTAATGAGATTTTAAGCATAAAGTTCGCGATCTTAATATATAAATAGAGTGATTCCTCTTCTAAATATTTAACATTTTAAAATTTCAAAAAAAAAATTAAATACATAATAATAATGATTTAAAATACATAAATGAATAAATAAATAAATAAATAAAATAAAATAAATTGTATAGGTAAATAAAAATAACGTTTATTTTAAGAATCCTCTAAATAACGTAAGATATAGGTAAAGATTTTCATATATTATAAACTTTATTTAATTTAAAGTATTTTACTTAAATACGCATTGCGACTTAACCCGTTCTGACTCTTTTAAATGGGAGATATTCGCGGGCGAATAAAATCCTAACTGCAGTATTTAGTTGAGATCGGCGGGTATGAGTCACACTTTTTTTTCTCAAATATAAGAATACATAAATAAAATAAAAAATAATTGATCTTACTTTAAATAAATAATTTAGTTTAATCTAAATAAATAAATTGACTAGTTTTTATTTAAATGATTAAATAAACTATTGTTTTACTATGCGTTATAGCCACGACACCGCTATTTCACATCCTTGATATTCAACCTCATCAACTTTTAAGATTAACGATTATATTAAGAAATAAAAGAAAATTTTAATTACATATATTTTGAATTATTATTAATTAATGTTGACAGACATGAATATTGTTTTTAGGAAAGTAGTTATGCATTTGACATACACGTGCGTTCAGGTATATTTCAGGTTTTAGGCTTCGTGTTAAAAAAAAAAAAAAAAAAAAAAAAAAAAAAAAAAAAAAAAAAAAAAAAAAAACATCAGTTCAAGCTGGATTTTTGATAAATAAATGTAATTAAATTTATCTTTCAGATTATTAATGAGATTTTAAAATCTTATGCTTAGTCTCTAGTGGGAAGTTGGATTTTTAAGCACATAATGCAAAAGTTTCATGGTTTGAAACACGTGCTAACGCGCGCAGTATGTCTTAAATTATTTACATCTTAAAGTTAACTCTATAAGAAATTAAAACTAGTTTCTTGTGTACAAACAAAACTAAATATGATCACAATATGTTATAGGACTAAATAAATAAATAATTCTTATAATAACTCGAAAACTTACTTTATAATTAGCGGCATATTCCACGTGACGGTTTTAAACAGGCAACACTCCAGTCTACCTGCTTCCTGCGTGAACAAAGTTGAAAGGTTAAGGTTACGGAAGAAAGATCGCATCGCAAATACCGATGCACCTGCAGGGACAAAAAAAGGGGTTCGTTCCGTGGGCGTGTTCCAAAAAAGGGTGACGAAGATTCTCCGGTGTAGTGTACCAAACGCACCTGGTACAATCGATTTTTACGATCTAAGCGGGGAGAATTTGAAAGGGAGATAGCGCGACGTATTACAGGTCCAGTTGAGGGGAGGTGTTTATGGCAGATGAGGATGCTCAAAGGTAGAGGAAAAGGGCAAGGGACTTGCTCTCCATCATCTTTTCAGCTAAGAGAAATTCGTTTATCCCTGGTTAGATTAAAAGGCAACGGTTGCTTTTGATATTTTTTTCTTCAGTTACGATGCTCATTTTATAAACAAGGGAGATTGCATCATTCAGTTTTTTATTTTGTTTATTGTAATAGTAATAAAAATTGACGAAAATTATAGAAATGTTTTTGGAATAGGAATTTATTTTTTTTTCTTTTGTTTTTGATATCAACCTTATATGGAGGATAAATTACACTGAATTTTTTGTTAGGAAACATACAAAACTTGGGCAAATTAAAAAAAAAAAAAAAAGAGGAAATAATAATAGAAATAAATATTATCAAATGAAAACGAATAATTCATTTTTTTTGCCTTTTCTCTTCTATTTCAATTCATTATCTGTTAATTAATAATTCGACGGAATTGTATATATAATGCGAAGAATAAATTGTTTCTTTACATAAATTTATTAAAATATCAATGCTAGAACTGTTTTCATTTTGTAAAATTGAGAATATTTTATTAAACGATCTTTTTTCTTCAATAAAAAGAAAGAAGGAAAGATGGGACAATTTTGACTACATTGATATGTTTTTTTTTTCTTCTATCCCAACAAATCAATATAAATGAAAACATGTATATTTATGTATATTTTTCTGGTTCATGAGTTAAAGTATGTTATTTCTTAATGCAAAATTAAAAGAAACAGTAATATGTTATTTATGAGATTGCATTCTTATGTATATATAAGAAAAGTTTGCATTATATTTTTGTACTCGCTCACATATAGTATATGTAATGGGCCAAATGGAATTGTAATCCTCACATATTATTTTTTATATTGTATTAATGTGTTATTTACAGTGTCTAAAATGCAAATGACTGCCAATCTTTTTTTTATATGCTTATGTATGCTAATTTATATTACTTTCCTGTGAAATTGTATACAAAATTATGCTATATTTCATAGCATTGCGCATAATTTGGCACGTTTTGGCGTATTGGTTATATATTTTGGCGGTTCAGTACTGGGTCAGTAAATGACAATATTGGATTTACAATTAATATGGTCACAACACTTCAAAGTTAAATGACGCAATGGCAAGTTTCTCATCATTGTGTGTGAACTTTTCACAGTGTTCGCCTCATCGTACTTTCTCATCATCTGTGAACTTTTCACAGTGTTCGCCTCATCGTACTTTCCCATTGTCTGTGAACTTTTCACAGTCTTCACCACATCACACTTTCTCATTCTTTGTGAACTTTCTACAGTGTTCTATATCGAACTTTCACATTTTCTGTGGACTTTGTACAGACATTCATATTTAACCTCCAGTTCTCAGGACTCATGTGTTATGTCAACTTTATACGAGTTTGTCATTGAATCTTCTAGAATCAGCTTGGACACTCTACATGAGCAGTGATTTCCGGAAACAAATTTACACAAAAATGTCCTCTCCGATTACATTTTTTTTTCAAGAGGGGAGATAATGCTGGATAGAACCTAAGATATTGGTATATCCCGCATCCCACGTTAAAATAATCAAAACAACGGCAACGATATGGGTGGCCGTGTTTACAAGGGCAGAAAGCAGACAGGCGCCGAAACTGATAGTTCAGCAATGCTGAACAAACAGAGATTTATGTCAGACAATCTAGAGGGGTCATAAAATGTGCTAAGATATACATTGAACCGGCGATTCCAGGAAAACAAGGAGAGGAGTGGTACATAGGAGTCCCTAAGAGACGGAATATGGCTGGAGCGAATGACAAACGTCGTGATGATCAGATATACGCGGCGACCAGTAAAAGTGATTCGAGAGAGCAGGGAAATTGACCGCCAACATCATCATTGGATAAAAAATCCTTAAGAGGAGGTAAATACTTTTTACACCCCTCTGAAGGGGAAAAATAACGAAAACTTCGCTAGAACTAAAAAAATCACTTCCATCAAAAAAATCCTTAAGAGGAGGACATCTTTTTCAGCAGCTTGCTACCAACATGGAAGTTGGCTTTTCTATATAGGCTGCAGTGCTATAGGCAACAGCCTACAATTATAATTAAGTCATTCAAACCTTTTTTTAAATATGTGCCCATGGAAGCAAGAACTACTGGTGAACTACTCTATGACTGCTATTCTCTTGAGAGGTACAGGTAGATATTATTCACCCAGATACTGTGTAAATATTTTTAAATTAATTAATTAACGTTAAGAAGATTATGCTTCTCTTGCCATCCCCAGGATCAAGGATGTATGTAAAGGTTAAATTATTATCATAAACTTATTCAGCACATACTTAAATTTAAATAATTAAAATAAGAACTTAATAACCTAACTGGTTAATATATTGTATTGTTAAAATGAAGTCTCGTGAATATAATGTGTATTACCTTTTTGTATAATTATTTTACTCTTTGTTTTTTTATGTTTTATATCTATCTTATGTAAATAAAACCCTTTCTATTTTACCCTTAATTTAGACTCCAGCATTTATTTAGTGTATAGTGTGATGTTTAATCTAGAGTAATATATATGTTGGTTTAAACTACTGCTTTCAGTAAAATTTTACAGCGGGCTTGAGGGGTCAACCATAAGGATAAGTTTCTTCAAAAATAACACAACGCCGTACACCTTTTTATTTAATACAAAAAAAAAGCTATCCCAGGTTGTACGATCACAATTTCCCCTCAAATTGCCGCTAAGATAATTGGTGTGTCTCTGACAGGAGGAGTTAATTATTATGGGTTTGAGTAACGCCCTGCAAGTTTCATATATATGTTTTAAATCTCTCCAACAATTATAAACAATCAACCCTCAATTAAGCGTGTTTCTACTAATCGGATTGCTACAATACTCAACTAGAATCTGAATTACATTAAAGTAGAAATATCAGTCAATATAAAGTAAAATTACAGAATTAATTTATGAGATTGTTTAACCCTTAACTACTGTTAGCGGTCTCTCAGACCTCTGCTTTTCTAAATTTTCCCAGTTCAAGTTTAGATACTACAGATTAAGTATATAGATACTACAGAAATTGTGTTGCGTTTGGAACCCTATAGTACTGGGGAATTTTAAGTATAATAGTCTAGTACATAAGTTTAGTACAGAAGCAGTATCCTATGCATTAATCGAATATTTTTTTCCTCTTTCGATCAGGCGGTCTGCTTATTTCTTTTCTGCTTACTTTTTTTTTTAGCCCTTAACCCTTTCCGGCACAGACAAAGCCTGTTCGTAAAATGAGAAATTTCTGACTGACACCGGAATTTACAAACGACTTTTTTAGAAAATATGAACTCCTTATTTTAAGCTTTCATTATAGAAACAAAATTTTATTAAAATATTCTTGGTGCAGTATGCAAGTTTAGAATTAAAATTAGTTGTGCCCGGAGTGGGTCCACTGTGTCGGAAAGGGTTAACTGCTGTGGCAGAAATTGTCGCATATCTGGTGTGATAGGTCTCTGACGCTTGATCTTGAGATGATTAAAAAGTTTGATTAACTTATAGGGTATTGTTTCTGTACTAAACTATATGTACAAGGCTATTATAATTAAAACTAGTGTAAATGCCCGTCCTAGAACGGTGGGTAGAAATCATGGTTTTCACTTAAAATTTGAAATAATCGATAAAAATATTTATATATTATTCATGGACAATAAGGAAAACTGACCTGAAACGGGACATGACCTGTACTTCAGGATCTGATTAATGAATGGACTTCTGAGGTTTTAATAACACATTTTTTAATAAATTTTTATGTAAACTAGTCATTGGGGGGTCACCGTAATATTTACCCCCATACTTACCCATAATATAAAATATGTGCAAACTATTTACAAAATGCATTGCAATTCGAATAAAATCGTAGCTGGATGACGTTATAAACTTTAAATGCTCTATTACTGAATTGCGTAAGAGAAACATCCTTATAACTCTAAAAATAATAATCCTATTAACTAACAGTTTACTGCGTCGGATTAAGAGTCTTTTTTTTCCAATTAAAGTATATCTTTGAATTAAAATTTGAATGAAATAAAGAGTCATGCAAAATGGAAACGCGTGGAAAATGGGATTACAAATATCTCGACAACTAATTATCCTATAGACTTCATTCTTTATGCAAAATTTATGTTTTTTTTATTGTCTTTTATATTCACTACTTAAAAAAAACAATTTCGAATATTTTTATGTACCTTTTATCAGAACGAATATTTCGAGAGTCCGAAAAGACAGTTCCGGTTAATCGAGGTTACTGAAAATCAATAAGCTTCTTCTCATTATTACATACTAAGTACACATCAAATTTCAAGTCTCTATCTCAATTTGTTCGGGAGATTTTACAGACACATACACAGAGAGACGGACGGATTTTTTTTTTCTCTAAAAATGTTTTTCGGAATCTCCAGTGTCTGAAACGTGTAAATCCGTCAATTTTTTTTTCGATTTTCAAAACGATTACAAGACTTACCCTATTCTACGTATGATGGATAAGTAATACCCTATACTACGTATTATGGGTAAATAAATTGAAGAAATTTATTTTACAAGAATAATATACAATTGGCAAATCAGGCAGACTTTTAATATTTTAAACTGATAATTTCTTTATGTATTGTTTCTTCGTTCCCTTTCCATAATCGTGATGTCTGTTCTTTTTCCATAATCGGGTCTCCTATCCCTGTTATAAAGTGACATACCCAATCGGTCCTTTAAAACTAATAAAATACAATCCATTTATATAATACGCAAGTTAACAATTTCGATTTTAAGCTTTTTTTCCCGTTATTTTTAATAATTTTTAGTTTCTTGAATTCCTTTACTTTTCTGAATTTTTTATTAAAAAATTAATTGATCTAACCTATAATTTATTTTTTTAAGCTAGCGTTAACATGTAATCAAGGCATACCAATCAAGATGAAATAATCAATAAAAGCTTCCATTCAAATCCATAATCTGGATAATTAAGAAAGGAAAAAATCTGAAAATCATAAAATTCATGTTTTTTAAATGAAAACTCACCATTATATAATGTTGCATTACCATGTAAAAACAATATTGTAATGGTGAAAATTAATTAATTGTTATCAAGAAATATTAATTTTTCGCAATTTCTTCTTAAGATATGATAACAGGAGTGTAAAAAAAAAAAGATTTTTATATAATTTCAAATGTCACTATCTTTTTGTACCAAATAAATATTTACTGTTGGGTTACGTGGTTATAGATTATAAAAATAGATATTCTAAATTTATTTAAACTATCTAAGATTTCTAGATTTTTTTTACTATTTAATACTTGTTTTTTTTAAATTACAGTCAAAATTTCATTAAAATAATTCTATTAATGGTTAATTAGCTTTTGAAAATAGGAAAGTGTTGTATTCAGGGCCGTAGCTAGGGGGGTGCGCCAGGGGGGGGACTCAGCACCCCCTGAAAATTTTTGAGCCCCCCCCCCCCTGGGAAAGTTGCCAAGGCCGCCAAATGAAATTCTGTTTCAAAAATCCAAATGAAACTCTGTTGAAAAATTGAACTTAGTTTTGGGAGCTCTTTACAGTTTTGCATAAATACTAAATTGTAGCATTTGTTTAAAAACTGCAAATAAGTGCTTCAATAGGCGCGCATCCTATCTGCACATACTCAGAATTATCAAACCTTTTGCTGATGCAAACATTGAATTTTGCATTAGTTATATACTGAATTTTTTCATTTTGCAGCGTTTTCCATTATTAGCATAAAACAAAGTTATTCTAATGAGTTATAGCTAATTTAAATGCAAGTGGTTTTAACTTTTGACTAGACACAGAAATAATTTTAAAAGGCAAAATACACCCTTGATTATTCTAATGTTTTTTTATCATATAATAACATAACTTTAGAATCCTGAAGGGCAGGGAATATTCAGAAAAAAATTAAAGGTTGCAACTCTTTTGAAACAGCTTTTTATTTACTTTTTGACATCATCACTTATTATTTCACTAGTATAATTACACACTGAAAATTTTCAATCTGCAGCCAGTGAAGTAGTAGTAAAAAAACCAGAGGGTATACCTTAAAAAGTATATGCTATAGTGTTTTTGAGAAGAGGGTATACGGTATTCCTTAAAATAATCCAGAAGGTATTACATCCCTGTCTGCAGCTTTTACTTTTCTTAGCATCAAATAAAGTTATTATAAACAATTTAATAAGAAACATAGTGCCTACACTATAAATATGCACTAATTTACCTTTCTATATAATATTTTGATCCTATATATCTGTGTTTGTGCGTGCATGTGTCAGAGAGAGAGAAATAGTATGACCCCCCCCCAAAAAAAATTTTTCTTGAGCACCCCCTATTGTTTACTTCTAGCTACAGCCCTGGTTGTATTGTCATCGGAGTGAATTTACAACTGTACATAAGTTTTAAAACTCTAGACTAGAACACTAGGAAATGGATGAAAAATAGATCACAAAATTCTTACACGAACGTTAAATAACGTAATAAACGTAATACACACGTAAGTTAAATAAAAGTGTGAAAGGTTGAATTTAACATTATGAGTTCAAAATTTTATAAATCTGCATAATTCGTAAACTTCTTCACTGAATGACTTCCTGTTTAGTATCTTAAAATTTACATAATAAAAATCCAAATTTGATGTAAAAATTATTATTTGTGTATAAAATTAGAATTTCTGTATAAAATTTTCGAAGTTTGTTACAATTTTAATACGGAGACGTAATCCCCCCTCCCCTCTAAACCTGATATATTTTTTAAACATAAGTTCAAAGACGACATAGTTTCCAAATGAACGGCTATTTTCATTTTGCTGCGTTTGTTAGGTGATAATTTACATAAAAATCCAAATTTGTTGTAAAAATTAGGTATTTGTGTATAAAAATTTCGAAGTTTGTTACAATTTTAATATGGAGACATCCCCTCCCCCCCTCCAAACCAAAATTTTTTTAAACATAAGTTCAAAGACAACACAGTTTCCAAGTGAACGACTATTTTCGTTTTTGCTGCGTTTGTTTAGTGATAAAATTGTATGGGAGTTCCTGTTTTTTCTTTTCTTAGACCAGCTGTACTTTAAAAATGCAATATGCAGCAAAACTATGAATGATCCTTTTGGTCTACCAAAACACAGTATTTTGTAGCTCCCCTAAACGCGAAAACAATCATAAAACTATTATTATAATAATTTAGCAAAAATTCTTCTGCAGAATCTAAACATCTTATTCATTATCACCCTTATTATCATACCAGTATACTGACAGAAATTCAGCGATTAAATAAAGCTGATATTACTATTCCGAAATAGAGTTGTCGAAACTGGCCTGACGGCCGGCGGGTTCATCACCTGTGGCGTAGTGCACTCTAATACACAATACTTTTTAATAATTTCAAAATGTAATTTTGTATTTTAAATGTATTTGGAAAATACATATATTTCGTTGATATAAACATTCTTTATTAACTATGGTTGATAAAGAATGTTTATATTAACTTCCAAAAGCAATTTCAAAGACTAGAAAAGCTAGACAGACATACAAGTATATTTGTTGAGCGATTCGTTCAGCGCCGTTTTCCAAATGTTTATCTGGATGAATGTATTTCGATTAATTTCAAAATATAAAATTGTTGAAAAGAATTACAATATACATTATAAAAATAATTTTGGTTTTAATAGTTTAAAATGCAAAATACGAATGTATTTTGAAAAAGTATTTCAAATACTACATATATTTTCGATACTGCCCAACTCTGCTTATATTATAAATAGTGTACAGCGCTGATAATATTGTATATTAAAAACAACGAATACCAGAACAATATTAAATGAATACAATTTTTCTAAACTAATGTTTTAAAAATAGAAATTTTATGTGAAAAAAGCTTAGGTTAAAAAAAAAGAAAAGATGCATTAAGAACCTTTGGTATTTTTAATTATGTTTTTTTACAAAGATTTTATTAGCTTACATAGCAGAAAAAATGTCAACATAGTTACTGTACATATGTATCCCATATTATTGCTGTCTTCAAAATTTTAATTCAACAGTATTTCTGTGTAACTTCACTATTCATAAACATAACTATTTAAATTGCTGAAGAAATCGCTTGAATTTTTTCTTCTTGTTGTTGATATAAACTTTTTTCTTTGTTGATATATAAACTATATTTTATTTGAAACTTCTTAACATGAACTTTTTTATCAAACGAGATATTCTTTGAAAGAGCAACGTCGGACTGTTATAGTCATTCATTCATTTATATGTATGTTCAAGGAGTGCTGAAATATATATTTTTTATATCATTTGTTTCAAGTATTACTAAGGTCGGCATTTTGTTATCAAGCTAGATTTTTGTTTCTTTCTTCAACCAATCAGCTTCATTCCAAATCATAATGAATTTTGAGTGATGAGTGAAGTATCTTTCTCTATCTCCAGATCGCAACTTGTCCTTCTCCTTCTCTTTCCTTCACCTTTCCCTCCCGTTCTCCTTTCCCCATTCTTCCAATCATCTCTTGCCTCCTTCGCTCCCCTTTCTCCCTTTCCCTTTTCTCCCCCTGCCCCTGAATATATTTTGCAGTAAATTTTCGACAACATCTCTGAAAATATAGTACCTAAAATTAAAACTAATATATTTTGGAGTTTCCAAACATGCTTTGGAACTAAATATTAGGGATTCCGCGTTAAGGTGACCACCTGACCGCGGCATATGCTGCATAGCACCCCAGGGCCCATGGTCAATAGAACAGAGTTGAATATTGTAAGCCATGATCCCTAGGGATTATAGCGCCCCAGAGTTTATACACATACACAGTTTATATACATACCTCATAATTTAAATAAACGACGGGCAAGCAACAAAAAATAAAAATTTTTACTTGGAGCACGTCAAAATATGAAGAATTTTAATACACTCTCGTGGTAGAGCGCAGAATTTGTCTTCAGAAATTATCTCTTACACAAGTTAAACCCGTATTGTAGAAAGGGTGGTAAATCTGACCCAAGCCAAAATTTCAACTGTCAGTTATTTTGAAACAAACCAATTTTTATTCTAAAATTTTTGTAATTAACAAATTATGTGTAATATTATATAATTTTATCATTCAGTACAAGGTCTAAACTTAATAAATCAATTTATTCAGATTTTTAAAACGATTTTTACTAGATTTTTAAAGCGCAGGATCAATTATACCCCCCCTCCCTCCCTCTCAGTTTAAAGGTAGAAAAACAAAAACAAAAAAAACTGTTTCAGGGACAGGATTAATATAGGGCCACATCAAATATTTCATATAGTGCTGGAGCAGTTAAACACGATTAATGGTTAACAAATTAATTGAAATTAATGATTAGCAAATGTTACTAACACGAACAGAGGCGAAAACAGCCAATTTGGGGCCCAAATTGTAGTTTCTTAAACAAGAACGAAAAATCATGCGTCAAGCATAGATTATGTAATACTTTCCAACGATTCCAAAATAATTTTACAAATCATTACCGTTTAATAAGCTGAAAGATAACATCAAAGTAAACAATTTGGAAAACGCATAACATATTTAAAAACGTAATTTGAGGAATTTCCAACATATACAATATTCCGAAAAATATCCGGATACTTTTATTCAGCCCTGTATAGGATCTATAGATTTGTATATATACTACATAGGATGCTACATTTTAGTTTAGTTAGGAAACGTGTACCACAGTTTAAAATTCTTCTTCTGGAGTTTCTGTCAATAAACGGAAATGTGTTCACGAACATTTGTGCTGCCCTGTATATGATTTACAGAATTTATACACACCAAGTAATAGACAGAAAGTGAGTTTAATTTAAAATCGCGTTCAGCAACTTAAAACGCACTTCCAGGAATTATTGTTAACAGACAGTAGAGAATTCTTTTGTGTGTCCCTGTAAATGAACGATGACTGCTATACACACAATATTCTGTAGTAAGTCTCTTGTAATGCACCTTAGTGATATATATAAATTTCAATGCGTTTAAAATAGTGAAACATTATTTAATTAAACCGCAAACGATTTTTCTCAGACGTAATGTAACGGAATTCTTTTGACTGTCCCTGTAAAGTAACTATAAGTGCTATGCACACCCTATTCCATATTAAGCTTCTTGTAATGCACCTTAGTGATATGTATTAATTAGTGTGTTTGAAATTGTGTAACATCATTAAAATAAACCGCAAATGATTTTTCCCCATAGACCGTAATGTAACGGAATTCTTTTGAGTGTCCCTGTAAAAAAACTATAAGTGCTACACACTTCTGTTGAAATAGGGAACATGCTATAGATAACGACAATAACATATAAAAATTGCAGGGCAATCCGAGAATATTTACGGGAGTTAGAGCACGGACAGACTGATTTTTGAAGGTATCAATAAAACTCGTTTGTGCGGACTTCCAAGGGAGGTCATATTTTGTCCGCACTAACCAAAGTCTGTATTGAACGATGTAAACATTTAAATTGTGTTAAATAATAAAAATTGAAATAAATTAAACAAAAGGGATTAACAGAAATTAAATAAATTACCAACTTAATGTTAAAATAAAAACATTTCCTTTAATTTAATAACTAACTTAACTGCTTTTAGCGGTGTCTGAGAGCGCCGCACACAATTACGCTAAAAATGAGGCTGTTCACTTCAACACCAAAAGGCGGATAACTTTTGAACCAATACGAATTTCGAAAAAACTGCTCTACCACAAAGTTTTTGAGGGTTTAATAGCCTACATCAGTCATGCGAAAAAACGCTCAAGCTAATGTTAAGTCTATGGGAAGGTTCTAGCGCGATTTCTCGCTCGCATTTTAATATTTTTAAATGCTTTTTTTTTTGCATAGGATAGTTGAGGTAAATCTCCAACGTTCTTAGTTTTTACTTTTTCGACTTTAGTTCCAGTTTTTTTTATATAAGGGTACTTTCACTTTCTGAACCGGTTCCAACCGGTTACAAAATTGAAAATGGCCGCTTATAAAAAAAACTACGACAAAAATCGAAAAAGTAAAAACTAACAACGTTGGAGATTGACCTCAGCTATCCTATGCAAAAAAGCATTTAAAATCATTAAAATGCGAGCGTGAAATCGTGCTAGAACCTTCCCATTAGCTTGAGCGTTTCTTCCCGTGACTAGTGTAGGCTTTTAAGGAGTGAAAATATGCAAAAACACAAAAAAAAGTTATAACACACTTTAATCGAGACTTTTGCTCAAGCGGTCTTAGAGACCGCTCGCTTACAGCAGATATCAAACAATTTTTGTTACAGTACTTAAGCGTTAAAAAGTAAGTTAGTGACAATTTATTTCAATTATAAAGTTATCTTTTCTCTTTTATTCAATTCAACTTGGTTTTTATGTGTAAAGTTGGAGTTTTGTAATCGATTTTCCACTGACTTGCTTTCCTGATATGCTACAATTAAAACAAACATGTACACATGTTTGTTTATGGTGTCAATACAATATTTTAATATCTTTAGAACTTGATTATAAATAAATTAATTTTTAGGTATTTCTCCGCTAGCCGGGTGCAGGTGATAAATCGTTTTTATGCTATATGAGTTATAACAACAATGAAATTAATTATACGCCAAAACTCATTCTTAAAAATGCCAACTGGCTGTGAAACGGCAACAACGACATATTTTAAGCACTAAAAACTTGATAAAAAATATAAATAAAGAGTAATAACACTTTTATATACGCTTTTATCAAGTAATAGTTTACTATTAATTAAATTATATGTTGAGAAAACAATTTAGAAATCCTGGACAAATTGTTTAAATAATGCATTTTTTTTCTCTTTCCATTTGCCATATTTTAAAATAGAGACAAGGCAAACATTATAATTTTTAAAAAATAAATTCACTAATATTCTCTTTCTACCAAGCGTAAATCAAAGCGTTGAACTTTGTATAATCGGGGTTCATGCCAAATTAGCATATTGCCACGGATAATTTTTGGAATAACATGAATTGCAGTCATGAAATTAGGTGTGAATTTTTATGATAAACATTGAATGTTTATAAAAAAGTATGTTTTTAAAACTATTTTTAGGGTTCCGTTCTTAAAAAACAACAACAACAACAACAACAAAAAAAAAAAACGGAAGAAGATCACTTCTGTGTCTGTCCGTCCGTCTGTCACATCCCTTTTTCTCGTAAACTATGGGACGTGGAAAGTTCAAACTTGGGAAAGTTATAAAGCCTTTTTACCCACAAATTTTAGATTATTAGCCATTCACTATAGGTGCAGATTCCCAAAATTTGGAAGGAGTCACTGGCTCCTAAACCCAAAAAATCCAGTGGCCACAATTGTAAAACAAACGCATAAAAACAATAGTGTTTATATGGGGTAAAAAACTAAAAAAAAAAAAAAAACCTTAGGAATTCAAAGTGTAAAGTAATTTATTTAATATAAACACATGTACAACAAAATTTGAATATTAATTAAATCTTAAATCATGTACAGTCAGAAGATAAAGTTGGGCAAGATACGGTTTAAAAAAAAAAATATGTATAAGCTAAGCATTAAGCAATCATGATAGCGGGGAATATCAGGAAAACAATATTTCTTATTTTGATTTTGCCAGACAAAAGTACATATGAAAGAAAATCTGAATTTGTGATATTATTTTTACTATAAAAATCAAAACACACTCCAAACATTTGTTTATATATATATATATATATATATATATATATATTTAAATCACAGTCTATGTAAAATTATCAGATTCAAACTGTTACGAATAACATTGCTATTCGAATATATTTAATAGTTTGCTGTGTTAAACAGATCATTCTGAAATGTTATTAAAAGATAATAATAACGTTTGTTATGCGTTTTGGTCTTAATATTTAAAAATAAATATCAACATTTTACGATGGGGACTGGGAACACCAGAAATTGATTACTTTTAAATCACATGGCGACTTAAACACCGAAAGTTAGTGACCACAGCAAAAAATTTACTCGCCACGTGGTGACTGGCGACCGTGAATCTCCACCTATACCATTCACAAATATGTTTAGGAAAAATTTAGGCGGCTAATTAAGTTACTTGAAAAACAAAAGTTTTCTTTTTGTATATCGTATGAAAGATCTCGTAATACCGAACTCAAAAATATATATGTTTTAATTTTAGGTATTATATTTTCAGATATATCGTCGAAAATACTCTGCAAAAATATGTCCCCTCCCCTCTATTTCAGAATCTGCTGAAACTAAAATTATGAAAAAATTAGGGATAGTAGGAGTTTATTTAAACCTTGCAGGGAAAACTATAACGATTTTCCTAGGCAACATAGTTTTTGAGAAAACGCATTTTTCCGTTACACACAAACTTTACTTTTCGGGCGGTCAGAGCGAGAGTTGTCGGACGATCGAGGTATGTATCGACACAGAATCATAGAAGGATATTTGATAATGATTTTCGAAAAAAAATATCCGTAATTAGCCGTAATATTAATCAAGTTTCTTGAAATTTTTTTTTTTATATATCATGTAGTAGGGTATTGTTAGAAAGATCTCGTAACATCGAATTAAAAAATATATTTGTTTTAATTTTAGGTATTATATTTTCAGAGATATCGTCGAAAGTATACTGAAAAAATATGTATCCCCCCTCCCTTATTTCCGAATCTGTAAAAACTAAAATTATGAAAAAGTTAGGGGTAGTACAGTGGAACTCCAGTTATACGTTTTGCCCGGGACCGGAAAACAAAACGTATAACTCAGTAAAACGTACAACTCAATGGTCTACCGGAACCTTTTTATATACATATCGTAAAAACTTTGTTCCGCTGAGGCATTTCATTTACATTTTATATCGAAAACGGAAATTTCTTGAGTATCACTGCACCCATGACATAAATTTTCGGAAATAGAACAGAGTAGAAAAAAGGTAATAAGAAAAGTACACATAAAGTTATTTTATCATAAAAGTTTTATTAAAAATATTTTTTATACACATAGAGCGCTTAAAAGAAATCACTGGAATCGCCTTGGCATGTAAATCATTTTTCAAAAGACATTTCAGTAGTTTATTGAATCTTGCTGAAATAATCACTAATCTTTGATTGTTTCTTTTCGACAGAGCCGACATTGAACAGCAAACTTCGCATTTCTGTTAATAATGTAGCCGCCTTATAGTTACTGCTTTTACTACTGACGAACCGCTTTACTACGTCAAAAGCCCTCAGAGAAGCTCCAAAGTTTGAGTGGGATCTTTCAAATTAGACTCATCGGACGCGTCGTCAATGTTTCTGGTTACAAAAGGTATAAATGAGATAAAATTTTGTCCGGGGACGCAAAAATGTTACGTATAACTGAGGGAAATGTATAACTCAAAACGTATAAATCAGTTAATTTTTAATGGCAAGCGGCCGGGACCGTTGAGTTGAAACGTATAACTGCAGGGAAACGTACAACTCGGGTAACGTATATATGGAGTTCCACTGTAGTAGTTTATTAATTAATAAATTTAATGTACGGAACCCTTTGAGCGCGAGTTATTCTCGGACTTGACCGATTTATTACTTTTATGCTTACTTTGTAAATACCCTTTACATAAAAAAAAAGGTAAAAGCTATAACTGATCCAAAAGAAAAAAAATACAGTTCCTTCTTTTCAATAATTCAGAGAATGTTTGATTTGTTTCAGGAACCCTTTGAGTGCGAGTTATACTCGGACTTGACCGATTTATTACTTTTATACTTACTTTGTAAATACGCTTTACATAAAAAAATAAATAAAAGCTATAACTAATCCAAAAGAAAAAAAATACAGTTCCTTCTTTACAATAATTCAGAGAATGTTTGATTTGTTTCAGGAACCTTTTGAGTGCGAGTTATACTCGCACTTGACCGATTTATTACTTTTATACTTACTTTGTAAATATGCTTTACATAAAAAATAAAATAAAAGCTGTAACTAATCCAACAGATAAAAGATACGGTTCCTCCCTTTCAATAATTCAGATAATGTTTGATTTGTTTCATTTTATGCATTTAGTACATTAGAATAATATAAACTTCTTACTTTCATCTTTTTGTGTTTCTATTTATAGCTTAGCAACAGAACAAACTGCAGCTCGCTTTACGCTAATATGCCAGCTGATATTTTTTTCAGAATCTGCAGTTACCTGGACCTTAAAGATATATGTAGACTTGGACGGTGAGTGCGATAGAGGTACAGGTATTATACATTTTTAGGGTTCAGTTTTTATTTGTTGTGGAAAATTTGAGAAAAAAAAACATTTTGGCAATGCATTTTTCTTAGTACTTGAAGAGGCTACTGTTCTTGAGTAGACATCTTTCTAAGAAAGATTGACTTAAAAAGATTTCTCCTTTTTTTCGTAACTAACAAGGAAGGTCACCTTAAAGTACATACTCAAAATATTTTGAAAAAAAAATAATGCCAATGAAACTACTCATGTACATTATAAGGGATCAGTCAAATTTACCAGCGGAATTCCTTAGAAAATCTGTAAAAAAATAAAATACGTTCGAGTATTTGGTGCAAAAAGACGTGATTGGGCGAGCAACACTTTTTCTTTGCCAAATGCAAGCAATTTTAATGCATCTGGAAATTGCTTTTAAATGAGTGTTTAAAAGACCAGTACTTAATGAATTTAAACGATGAAAAGTTTAATACTATTTCTATAAGCTTTTATACTATATATAATTTGGTATTGCTACACTTATTTAATTTTACACGGTTTCACCAGCTTGATAAGTTTTAAGTGTATTTCAAAAGTAACTGCCTGATTAAGAACGCTGTCATTATAAATTTCGATATTAAATAAATTGTTGTTTCCATGGCAACAATACTATTATCTTAACTTATTGTCTTCTACACTAACAATATCGAAGCCGAATTGACACTGCTCAGGATAGGACCTTAATTCAAAGCTTGAAATACTTTTAATCAATTTAAATTTTGTTCTAAACCGTTTTAATAAGATCGTTAAATTTCATTATATATATACGTAGTACAAGTTTATTTATTTAAGCTCAACTTACGTAAACTCGATCAGTATAGGCAGTAGAAAAAAAATGTATAGAAAAAAAATCATTGCGCCGCCAGCAGATGATAAATCGCCAAGAAAATTCAGTTTTCATTATTTTTTTACGGACGTTATATTAAGGCAGAGTTGCCAAGTCTCCGGCTTTTTGTACACCGGTAATTTTTTAGAGAAAAATGTTCTTTTAAATCGCAGAATTCTCTCATTAAATAAAATAACATTTTCTGTACTAAAATACTGGTATCCAAAAAGCCGGAGACTTGGCAGGTCTGTATTAAGGTTAAGCAGGATTTTTTAAATATACATATACATCCTCATGACAAGAATATTCTGTAAATTTTCAAATTTTTTTAAAGTAGGCACTTATGGAGACCTTCCTTCTAAGTGTTTGTTTTACCTTTAAAAAATTGCATAAAATCGTCTAATTGAAGTATTGTGACGAAACTAACAGTTTACCGAATAGTGATTGATTGCATACGGTCTCTATCCCCCCCCCAAAAAAAAAAAAAAAAAAACTATGTGAAATACAGACGAAGCAACAAAAAAACCCGCCATGCAGCAACCTGAAAGAAATTGGAAATTGTACGTCAAACAAACGTGACGTGTTCGTACTATAACTTAACTAGTTTTATAAATATTCAGATCTTGGGGCAATAGCTGTTGCACTCTTATGCAAAAAAGCATGGGCAACATTTATTTTATGTGCAGATTTTCATATTATAGATATTACTTTTATTTTATGAAGTTAAGTTTCAATACACTCTTACGAACAATTAATTACAGTTCTGTTACATTAAAATTATACTGTGCTCAAATATCCAATACAAGACAATGTAAAAAAAAATCTTTATTATTTCACTGAAAAAAAGAATTATATCGTCTGTTATTATGATATGATTAATTTCCGTAATAAAATAAGTACATTTTGAGTAGGCAACATTTTATATTTTGTTGACATTTACTGAAAATTCCAATGGGAAACTTAAGCTTAGCTCTGAAAATTTTAGAACTTGAAATCCACGTTTAGACTCTTTTTCCGTTTAATATCTATTTCTCCAGAATCATGTATCTAAAACACTGCCGCTAGATTATAGGATTGCTATAATTAAACAATTGTAGTATACAAATTCGGTTTTTAAATTCAGTAATACAGAAATAATGCCTCCATCTTAAATAAGACGCAATCACCATAACAGCATAGAATCATTACCTATCATGGGATATCATTGAATTATTCACGTATGAATGGATTTAATAGAATAGAGAAAACTTTTATTAATATCTTTTTAAGTTTTGACTCGATTTTCATAAAAATGAAATGACTCGACAAATTCTGCAACAATTATGTATACTAAATTTCAAACCATTCGATTGGGTAGTTTTTTTGCTGTTATATGCGGACAGACGGACGGACCAGACGACGACTATAGGTCCTACGTATTTATATAATTACGAACGCACCTAAAAAGGCGGACACATGGTGCATACCAGTAAACTCCGAAATGAAGCCCCCAAAGAAGCTGATGATTTACCACCCACGGAACATTATGACGAAATAGAAATTCAACGATATATCTGCGCTATCTTTATCTTTTACAAAATATCTTTATAAAATGTTTCTAGAATAAATTTAGGTAGAATATATTTAACCATGTTATAAGAGTTTCAGGGAATTATTTTAATTACTTTTCAAGGTAAGAGAATTTGAAAATGTAAATTATCGAGATGTGTCTTCTTGATGTGACGAAAAAAATTCTGAGTAAAATCGAAAAATTAGTCA
Organism: Maratus michaelseni; assembly: GCA_963931845.1. Taxonomy (NCBI): domain Eukaryota; kingdom Metazoa; phylum Arthropoda; class Arachnida; order Araneae; family Salticidae; genus Maratus; species Maratus michaelseni. Next base: position 224,616,533 of record OZ007595.1, read on the forward strand.
AAAAAAAAAAAATAAAAAATGGTTGGATATTGCGCGCTTTAATGTAGTGAGATATTCGGTGTCCTAAAAGTTCGTTCACATTTCAAAAATTCATAAAGCAAATAATAAATTGTCGTATCGCAGTGCTGTTTTCACCATAAGCGTTTTCAAAAAGATTGGACCTTTTTTGTGCAAAAAGAAAAACTAGTCATTGGGGGCAACCGTTGGGAGCAAAATACATCGGGTTTGTGAGACCGCTAACAGCAGTTAAGGGTTAAATTGCTATGTATAGCTTTTGATCCTATAAAACTTAAGTAATTGTTCTTTCTCGACCGATTTCGAAATCGAATAGATCTTAAAATATTTTTTTGAATTATTAATTGTTTATTTCAGCATGTTTATCATACATTTTTATATGAAACTGCCAATTTACAGGTTTTTATATGCAATAGTTTTTGCAATGCAATCGGAGAAAGCGAAAAAGACTTGGATCTATTCAAATATGGCGGCGTCAACAGTAACTTGTTTTTAGAATAGAAATATATTATTCTTGGATTTGATTTAATTTTCAGTTTTAGTGTTCAGAAAACAACTAATTTAACCGACAGTCTCAAAACTTTGATTATTTAACTAAACACCAAAGTGTACTGATCTATTGAAGTAGGACTCTCACTATTGTTCTCTCTCCTCTTAGAAGTTTGGCGTCGTGTTATGCTTTTCACAGACATGATTATTGTCATTGTTACAAGATAAGTATGTTGATTTAGAAGTAAGATATCATAAAATTATTAAATGCAGCCTATTTCAAAAAGGTTTAAATAATTCTTTATTTTATTCATAAATTGTCAAAATAAGATAAAAGAATCAGGGTCCATAAGCCGTGTTTTTGGCCCATGAAATAAGACTAAAACTCGATTTTGTTATACTGACTTAATTATTTCAGTTTTTAATGTTAGAAGGTTTATCCTGTACGATTTCAACAATTGTTTTTGCATTTTGTTCGGATTTATATGACTTACACAAGCTCAAAGTTCATATTATTCGTAGTTTTTAATGAAAAATACGCAATTTCTCCTAATTTTACCTCAATTATTTATATGAGCGCAATCGTGCAACACTTTCTTCTTTACATCCTCTCTAATAAAAAGGTATGCGTTGCTGACGACTGGGATTTTCGCTAATCGTTGCCACAGATTAATCTCGGAAAATGAAACATTTCAAGTATCTGAAAAAATTAATTGCTCGAAAAGTATTTGTCAGAAAATTGTTAGACAAACTGCGTTAGAAAGGTAAACAATTGTATTTTTCTTGATATAAATTTCAAATCAAATGATTAGGCCGTTTTTCAAATATTGAATTTCAAAAGTTACCAAATTTCACAATGGAGTACCATAGCGAAAACTTCACGCGTAAAAAAATAATAATAACAGCAATGTGTCAGCACGAGTCACAAATTATAGTAACCGTATTATTCTGTTAAAATATAAAAGTGAATTATGATGTCACGAGTGCATGATTTTTATTTAATTCTCGACAAATACTAGATGAGCCATTTCTTTTTAGTTGTGAATAATATAGGTTTATTCCCGTTATTAAAAAATGTAGCTAGAAAACATATGAAACAATGGAAAATGGTAGGTAATAAATTGTAAACGTAATAATAAACCGTATTAAAAAAAACATAACTTAGTGAAATAAGTATATCCGTTTTTATGTTATTTTAGGATATTCCAAGTAAAGGTATCAGATTACTTTAAAATACAAAGTTAAATTCACCGATATATTTCGTTTGATTCAAGGTTCTTTTGGAGAAACCGACCAGCGCAGCGGGCGTAGTCTGCCAGTTAGTATATTATAAAATCCATCAAAATGTACAATATATGTAAAAATAAAAGTGTTGCAAAGCTGCGCTCATAGTAAAATCTTAAAAAATATATTAAAAATTGAGGAAAAATTAGGAGAAATTGCGTATTTTTCATCAAAAACTACGAATAATACGATCTTTGAGCTTGTGTAAGTTATATAAATCCGAACAAAATGCAAAAAAATATTGTTGAAATCGTACAGGATAAACATTCTAATATTAAAAAGTGAAATAATTAAGTCAGTATAACAAAATCGAATTTTAGTCTTATTTCATGAGTCAAAAACACGGCTTCTGGACCCTGATCCTTTCTGTGTATGTACTGTAACAGTGCAAAATCAAGGGGCAGTAATAAAGTTAACTCAGAAAATGCCTTGTTATTCCGCTCACGTACAACTACATCCAGATTTATTTTAGCATACTTTGCCTGTAGTACTAATGCGATCTTACAGTTCACGTAGTTCTTGGGCAAGAGTTCGTCTGTAGACAATGTTCACTACATAACCCCACTGAAAGAAAATCGCATGGTGACCTGACACCATGAAAACATGTTGAAACTAGTCTGGATGGAGTTGACGTGTGTACAATAATGAAATATACTGATATTGAACATTTGGTACTTAACTTTACCATTGCATTTAAATTTGGACTGTTACATTAAATATTTGTAAAAGGATCTTATTTTAATTTTAACAATTTATGAATAAAGTAAAAATGAGTTGAAATGTTCTGGTATGTTTCTTTTTATTAAAATTAGTTCGACATGAAAACTTCCTCTTTACTAGCGCATCTTAAAATTCCTGTGATTTTTGTGATTTTAAGCAACGTTACAATTGTTATCTTATTTTAATTATGTGGTCAACTAACATTTATTGTGTATAAAACTCAACTGTATCCTCTATGTATATACATTTTATAAACAACATGGTAATCTGCCTTTTTGCATTTTAGTGCCTGCGTTAGATGGTATCGTTTGACTAGGAGTGAAATTGTCTGGTATCGCATCGACATTGCTGAACAGGACTTGGCACCTGAGACTGAACAGAAGCTCATTAGTTCACTTCCAATGTATGTCGAGCAACTTAGAATAGGCTATCGATCCGGCTCTGTGCGGCAGTCATTGAAGCTGCCTGATGTCTTTCTGGAACTGCGCAAAAATTGTCCTCATCTTAACGCCCTTTTAATTGAAAATGCATTATTAGCGAAGTCAGCTTATCCACATCGCATGATGGGAGGCTATGTGTTGAATTGTAAAGTTCCTGAAAAAGAACAAGTTCTCCGATATTACGGAGAGTTAATATGCGATGGCAACGAAGCTGATACAGATTTTCGTGCTCTCCACTACCTTCTTCGCAACGTGTCCGAGTTGTCGCTTAGAAAATCAGTTTTTGCCATTGAAGATATTTTCCCTAGTGAAGATTTCCTGGTTCCGTCGTCGAAGATTAAGGTTTTGGATATGACAGAATCGTTGAGTACAACAGATAGGGCTGTCGCATCATTTTGCCGACTGCCTAATTTAGAGGAATTGTATTTATCCGGAACCGCAGTCACCATCAATGGTGTTTTGACTATTTTAAACGCACTTCCTAGATTAAAAGTGATTGATCTAGACAGTACAGTGGTAGGGGGTGAAACTTTTACCGTACTTAAAAAATACGGGAAGTTTCTCACACAGATTTACATGGGTGAAACTGCAATAAAGGATTTTGATTTAATGGATCTAGATGAAGACACTTTTCCAAACCTACAAGAAATTTGTCTTGCACGCACACGCGTTACAGAAGTGGGTGTTGAGAATTTGTTGGATGCGTTGCCATCACTGAAAACTGTAACGGTTACTCAAAGTTGTGTTTTACCGGGATGGATACTGGAATTACACCCGGCTGCTAGATTCAAAGTAGAATGTAGAGATGGTGAGAATGATGAGCATTGTAACCATTTTTTTAAAAACAAGTATAAAGGAGTTTTTAGAAATCATCATTATGTTAATTCGTACAAATACTAAAAGCAATATGTTCAAGTTAAAACTGTTAGTTACATCACTGGAAGAAGACATTTATTACTAACCCTTTTAAGAAATCGTATTCATTGTAATGCAAATACAATTTTATTTCAAAGGATTTTCTTATTTTGTGGTCTTCAGGAAAGATGCACCGGAGTGTGAATGAAAAAAATGTAATGTACGATGAAATTTTTGAAAATCATTATGTGAATATGTATAAAATCAGAATCTATACAAAATATGTGCTATTGTACAATTTTTTTGTTGCCTGTCTCTAATTTTTGTTAATCGTTTTTTCCCCTTTCTTTGTGTCTTAAAAAAAGATGCACCAAAGTTGTTGGAAAATAAAAGATTAAGAATAATAGAAATATTTTGAAACTTATTAAGATACAAATTTGAAATGAATATTTTTGATGAATTAATGTAGAGATGGAGAAAATTATATTTTACTTTCATAAAAGTTAGCTTAGTTTTATCTTAGAAATGAGAAAACCTTTCAAAGTTATGTGAATTTGAATAAACATTGGAAATAAAATTACGTTTCGATATTTTTTTATTTTTTGCATTAAGATACAAAAAAAAGGAAAATGCTATTGTAACGCTCGTTAACTTAAGATAATTTTTATAGGTTTTTTTGAGAAAAAAAGTAATTTATTTTCACATAAAAATCACCATTATATTAAACAAACTTTAAACAACAGATTCCATAAACACAAAATTAAATTTGATAATCAGGGATTTCAGAACAAGAAAATGATTAGTAGTCTCCCTTCTGACTGGTGGGCAGTGCCACTTATTAACGGGGGTTCTGCAACAAACAGACGAAAGTGTGAAAAAAAAATGTTTAGTTAAATTGGCGCTGCATCGCTATGAACTTCTACTTTCACTCTCGGAATACTGTGTTTTTGAACAGAATGCAACAACTCGTTGCAACAAACAGACAAGGGTTTAAAATTTGAAAGTGAATGCAGAAACCTGAAGAATCATATATTACATCACCCCCCCCCCACTTTGCAATGAACATAAACGTAATTGTTGATGATACCCCAAAGTCGAGGCAACATCAATAATCGGGTTGTCATTCATTTAACATATTGCAGCGAACTGTGCGATGTTGCTGTTGCAATACTTCCCGCTGCAATGTTAAAAATGTTTAATTATTTACGAAAATATAATATAATCACGAACGGTAAAGACAATAACTTCTTCCGAGTAACCATTATTTCGGAAAGTGTTCATCTTTAGAAACCTCAGAAACTAAAATCATTCAGAGATTCAAATAAGCATTAAAGACAGTTTCTTTTGTTGCCTCTGATTTTCTTAAACGTTTCAGAGTAGTCTTTATAATATATTAATCAGTTTTCTCAACCCGGAATATCGTTTTTTAGGATGCTGTCAATTCTCAATTAAACATTTTCGGCTGCGTAATGGAATTTATAACAAAATGAGATACATTTTAATGTGTTTCTTTTATCATGTGTGTGTAAAACAGGATTATTGAAAATGCTTACTTGAGAATGGATAGTATCCAAAAAACCTATATTCCAGGTTGAGTAAACTGATTAATACATTATAAAAATTACTCGAAAACATTTCCTAAAATTAGTGGCAGGAAAATAAACTTTTTAAAAAAAAAATAAAAATGCTTCTTTATATCTTGAAAATATATTGATTTCTGACATTTCTAAAATAAAGAACTCTTTTCGGAATCGTGGGTAACTCGGAATAGGTTATTGTATACTAGTCGAAGTTACCCTGGATTCGCTCGGACAAAGCCGCCAGCTCATATCAAATGAGAATTAAACAAAATAAAACTTTAAATACAGATATTATAAAGCTAAACTAAATCATATTCTCAATACATTTGTAGTTAATTTAGTGAAAGAAAATTCTGCTTTTTATTTAATTTTGTTGTCACTTTATTTCATACTTAACTTCTATTACAATATTTGTTTATGAACTACATTTGTCATCTTATTTCGCGAGTAGCTACATAAATACTTGGGGTTTCCTACTCTAGAGCAAGCTACATGTAACTGACAGTGAGAAAAGCACGATTATTTTAAGTTAATACCACAATATCTTAACGTTTGTCCTTGTGCCTACTTACACCAATGTTTTGTTCATGTGCTCGCGATCGTTGTCTTTCACGAACCTCACTGATTGTAACTATGCTTAGTTTATTTCGTGATCTTGTTTCTTCATTAGTTTCTTCCTATCTTCTCGTTGTTTATCTGTTAAGTTTTCTCTCAGTCTATTCATACTCTTCCATTGTGAAGCTAAATGTGCTTCTCATCTGTTATTTTTTCCTCATCACATAACATCACTGCGTGCCATCGTCAGATAATCGAGTAATGGTGATAATATTGAAACAAATAAACTACTTTTGACGCTTGATATATATAAAAAAATATGAATTATTTCTTAACCCCTTGGGGACGAGCGACACGTATACGTGACGCATAAGATGCCCAGAATCCTTGATTATTCTCACCAGTTATTTTTTATTGTAAGCTTTGTCTTATGTAATCCTAACATTTCTGCGATTCAATTAGGCGAAAATTTCTGTTTTGAAAAACCGGTGGAAAAAGATTGCAAATTCTGTAAAGGACGCTCGTCGCGAAGGGGTTAACACTTTCAGTGCGGATTTTTTTTTTTGAGGGGGAGGGGGGGGGGTTAATACCCTGTGCGGAATATTTTGACCAAAAAAGCGACTATATTTATCTGATTACTGGGAAGAATTTTCCGGTACGAATTGATTTTCCCAAAAGGGACAGGACTTTCCGAACGACCCAATACAAAACTAAAAATCATATCTTATGGTTATACGAAAAGCACGCTACTGATTTTGGTTATAGCCAAATTACTGCACTACGCAGGTGCAATACGTCATCACTGCTAAGCCAATGAAGCACTAAAGTGAGCACAATACACGCCGTGAACGCCTAGGGGAGTTTTGTCGACGCTTAATGTAGTCTACGGCACCCAACTCCTAGATGTTGACATTAGTCGACTCCCGCACTAAAAGGGTTAATTTATTTCGAGGCAAAAAAAAGAACGATAAACCATGGTATAGAAGTGCCAAGCTCCCACTAATCGTCTGTAATATGTAAGTTAATTTGACCCAGGTTTAATACGTTTCGCACCAGAAATTTTTTTATGAAATTAAATTCCCCGTAGAACTCTGAAATTAAATATTCGTCAAATAAATTTTCTGGTTGGAAACGTTGTTTAACTGGGTCGAATTAATCCACATATTACGAAAGATTAGGGGGAGCTTGGCACTTGTTCATGCACAGGGCATAGTGTTGGAAAGTTTTTCATAATCTAACAGAATATTAAGAAATTTAATTTTTTCATATAATGAAATTATATTGAAGTCATGGATCAAACTGCAAGGGATGATAGAACACTCCTAGCCAAGCTCAAAACACCATACAATGCATGGTCGTAACTCCAATAATTAAGCGCTACATGGCACTTTCTGATTGTGCAGAGAAATGTGTTTACTACAAAATTAGGACTTCCAGAGCACTCATAATGCACGAAATGAATGTCCGCCTTTTCTTTATTAGTAAAACCAGCCTTTTTTTTGCAATACACTGTAGAAATGACGATTTGTGTGAAAAACCAGCGCTTTGTATGTTTAAATGACAGCGCCGTCTAGTAGTTCGCCGCTTGCGATACGCCCATGCATTGTAGGACTAAAATAGCTTGTTTAGATGTGTTCTATCGCCTCTTAAAGTTTTGTCCATGAGTTCTGAATCGCCCTCAACGTCTCCGAAGGAAATTCGTTTCAGTTTAAGATACAGACCCCATCCTCCCCCTCACTCTCTTGCGCTACTTACTTTGCAATTTCTGTATTTCTTCATCTAAATTTTCATTTATATTAGCATCCTAGTTAGTAACAATATTCCTCATAAATAAATAAAATCAGCAATCATTTGTTAGATACTGCGTAGAAAACATGGTTCTATCCACAACCAAAAAGCACCCTCTGTTGCGCTTTACTGCTCGAGTTACAACCATGCATTGTATAGTGTTTTGGGCTTGTCTAGGCGTGTTCTATCACCCCTTGCAGTTTGGACCACGAGTTCAGGGACACCCTGTATATCTAAATTAGCAATTTAAAAACACACAACTCAGTAAAATTAAATTTTCAGCAGTTGCTATCCATATCTGGTAATATGCAAGATTTCTTTCGTACAGCCTTTGTGTATATGATCTATAGAATTTACACATAGCACGTAATACACTAAAAATTAGATAAGTTTAAAAATTCATACAACAGCAAACAACGCACTATGAACGATAAATGCTGCGCAGTCCATAAACTGTAGAAAACATGCAGTGCACCCTGCACCTTCAGTGATATTTTTAAATTTCATTAGTATATTCTTTTCATTGACGTATGAAAAGGCACATCATTAAATTGCACCGCAAACAATTTTTACCCATAGATAATACAATGGAATTATTTCGAGAGTCCCTGCAAACTATCTATAAATGCTACTTATTTTATACTCCCGAGAAAGCATGTTGTAGTCCCCCTTTAGTGATGCATATAAATTTCATATTTTAAATATCCTAACAACATTAAAATGAATCCTAAATGCTTCCCCCCCCCCCCCCCCCGTAGACAATGTAAGTGAATTCTTTTGTGTGTCATTGTAAACGAACTATAAATTATACACATTTCGTTTACAGTACCGAGCATTCTTTAGTAAACCTCAATAACAAATTATATGACAATCTAGTATATTTACGAGAATTAAAGCACGGCCAGACAGAAAAACCGAATTCAAACACTTTAACTGTTGGAAAGTTATGAAATGTTCGCATGCTTGAAACGTTTCCGCCTTTACTGAGGTGTTTTTTTTTTCAGTTTATCGCCTTACTAGTTTTTTTAGCGATATCTTGTTATTTATTTACTATTTTTTTAAGTTACCTTTATCAGTTAAGACTTCAAATCTTTTGAAAATACGCACAGTTTTATAAATCGCATGAAAAATTAAATATTCAAAAATCCAAGATATATAAAGCAATTAGATTTGTAACAGACTAAAATTGAAGCCTGTACATGTACAGTTATTTCCGGTAGCATACCTATACTTTTTTTTTAAAATGCACATTTTGAAACGAAAATTTAGCAAAAACAATAAAACTAAAGATATATGAATAAGGCTGAACTAAATGAACTCTGATATTTACTTAATGTGGTTAATATCAAATCATTAGGTTTAAGAATTATTCATAGATGTTGTGAATGATTGATCTGAAAATCTCTTCGCAATCGCCTACGATTACTAAAATTTTCTAGACGTATTTTTGTAAAATGCTTGGATAAAAATCCAGGTACCGGGTGCATTTTTCACATGACTAACCCTTAACGAATGAATTCTGCCATATTTGCGACAGCCAATTTTTATTGTCCAAGCGTGTTTCGAATTATTTTTCCGAGAAACATTTTTTGTATTTTTTAATTGCCGAACAGTTGATGTTGGGTAAAAGGGCTTCCGAGTTGCAGACAACTTTACGCCCAGTCTGTTTGTGAGTAGAGTGTCTAGTATTAAATTGAGCCGTTGGGAAAAGTTAAGATGTAGTATTAACTGCAAGATAAAAGAACAATTACAATGGAAAAAATGTAAAGTTAAGAAAAGAGAACAAATTTGGAATAAAAATGTAAAGCGAAGGAGATTAACGATAAGAGTCAAAATAATTGGAAGCAAGTGAAATGGTATAACTGTAGTTAGCTAACTACTAGTAAGGTAGTAAAAAATAGGGTTCGGAACATGTCCGTGAAACAGCACATAAATGCCAGGTGGTGAAAAGGCGGGCTAAGCATAAACAAAGAAAAAAAGCAATATTTTGTTTTTCTGGGGGGTGGGGGGTATAGTTTAGATGTTAAGTTTTAATTAAGAAATTGCTGAAATTTAGATTTATAAGACTAAATTTTCTGCGTAAAAATACCGGTGTTAATTAGAAAGAACACATCTGGATAATAAAAAATTGGTTGTCGCGAGTATGGCGGCATACGTTCATTAAGGGTTAAAAAATATGTGCCTATACCCAAGCACATGCTTGACAAATTCGATCGCCAGGTCGCCCTGGTGACTAAGTTTTTCTGTCTGGCGACCAAGTTATTTAATCAGGCAGTTTTTTTTTGTTGTACACTTTCTATCTCATGCAGAGAAAACGCCATTCTTTTACGCTCTAGCCAGCTAACATGTCACGTGAATATAATGGAGGGGGGTGGGAGGTTTCAATAAGAAATAGTGTCAATCCAGCCTAAGCTGCCTCTAAACTGAATTGTACCAAATTTAATGCAATGTTAAATAACCAAGGTTTAAAAAAAATAAATTTCAAATAAAGTTTTTGTATTCAGAAATAAAACTGATTAATATATCACATTCATTTTAAAGATAACGTATAAAAAAGTATAAGTAAATTATAAATAAGTCTTCGATGCCCCCTTCATCAGGTAAACAAGATTTTGTAACACTCAACTATCCAGACATTTGAAAATCAGCATTTCCCAAACATACCGGTTAAATCAACCTTTTTTTTTAATAATTTTGATAAAGTTTCATAAAAAAAATTTCAGCTTCTATTACCTTTTTAAATTATGTACTATTCTAAGCTATGACGACTTCTAAAATTATGCTTGCGATTATTTTTTCTCAATTTATAAAAGACTGCTCTTTGCAAATCTATGAGGCAGGGAGGGGAAAGGGATAAATATTTTTTACTAGAATTTTTTGCTGGCTACCAGATTAGGAAATTTGTAAAGTCCTGCCCAAGCAAGATAAAAGGTTTTTGCAAATAAAACGTAATTAATAAAATTCTGAAACATACGGGCAGGCATAAAGACAGATTTTTTTTGCTGTTTCTGAAAAGCTAATGACCAATCAGAAACTTTTCATTTTTGGCCTTTTTGGAAAATCTTACAAAATACAGGTTTCCGATTGGTCAATCTAGTTTCGAATATACCGAAAAATTTATCCGGATTCCAGCCTTGTCCACCTTTTCAAGATCTGGTTCGTTTGCCTTAATTCTAACACCTTTTGGATATAGAAAAATATTCCTAGATGAATGCCCTACCTAAAATCTTTAGCAATTTAAAAATTTAGTTTGCAATTAAAAATATACACATTGCTTTGAAAATACTATTAATAAAAGGCTGAGGGCTAGAGTGGGCTAAATGGGTTTCAACCACCCTCTCCCGATTTGTAGTTACGGCGGTGGTGACTCATCGTAGATTTGACCTAGAACGAATAGCTTTAACATTTAGTGAGATGTGTGGCAGTTTTGAAAGTTAAATATTTTTAGCGAAATTTAATTTGTTCGAAGTAAACTAAATTTTAAGCAAGAATTTAGTTACTCAAAGTTACACAGAAAAGAGATACACCAGTACTTTAAAAAAATCCGAACATTTCACTAGAAAGATGTGACAATTTTCAAAAATATTAATTTGATTGAAAATTGGCGGAGCTAGGGGTGTATATTTTTATTTAAAGTGTTTTCTGAAAAAAAAAAGTTTAAACATTTTCGTTACCATTTTGTTACTGTGACGCACTGTAACAAAATTTTTCTGAAACTTTCCTAACTAATAAAATACTATATTCATGTGTATAAAGAGTCCATTAACCCTCTGACAGTCGAGGGAAAAGAGAAAAATTGTAATGTTCTCCGTTGTAAAAATGCTAAAAATCAAACATGTAAAAAAAAAAATTACGTATATAATCTTTCAGAGTATTTATCATTACTCTGATGTTTTCAAACTAATTATAATAGAATTATATTGATTTAAATAATGCTTCTACTGCAAGGAAACCTACAGAATAGTGAACGGATATATCAGTTCACGGCACTGAGGTTTTAGGCTGAAACAAAAATTTTGAACCAGTCAAAGTGGGATGGTGTTATATAAAGTTTAGGAATTATGAGGTAAGAGTGCGAAGTGCCAATATATCGCAATGCAATACCGCATCATTAAGTCTGCTCTTCTGTGTAACAAGTACCACTTAAAGAGAAAATAAAAGGGGAGTAAAAGAAACAAAGTGAAGTTTAAAATTCTCCATTTATATTCATAGTTGCATTGTTCCTGTCTTTACACCAGAACACGTACAGTGGTCAAAATAAGTATTAGACATGCATGAAGTTTTCAATGTTTTGTCTTTTATTTTAAAACAAAAATGATAACCTTTAGATTCCAGTTAATGTTCAATAGCTAACAATAACAGCTTTTTATTTCAACCAATATTATCTTTAATAAATTTAAGAAATAACGAAAAATAGCAATTCATTAACACACATAATTACGAGACCAAAAGTATTCTACAGCCGTAATATTGTTGGAAATTTCTGGCTCTTTGCCAAAATAGAGACTTTAACCCCTTGAAGGGCACCGGTATATTATATGTACCACTTAATTTTAATCCCAAAATGCCACAATGACACCAGAATTTTATAACCAAATTTTGAATTTATACGACACATGAGGAAACTCTTTTATTTTAAAATAAATTCGTTCGTGAATCCTGGTGTCAATCAATCATTTCAATATTTTAACTACAAGAGTACTTTGCCCCTGAATGGGTTAAGGTTTAGAAATTACAAACACGTAGTTTGACAAGATTAATTTGGTGTTTGATACATTTTGTTTAAGAATTTATGAAAAATGGAGCGAAAAAAGAGATACCAACTGAACTCAAAAATACAATTCATTTTCAAAAAAAAACAGAAAATACTATTGCTGAAGGTTGTGCAAAAGCCTAGAACAACCGTCAACTAATTAAAAAAAACGTATAAATCAGATGAAACGGTGGAAAATAAGCCTAGATGTGGTTGCCCTAAGAAACTGATGCTCATGAAAGATTGATTGTGCGAGAAGTTAGAGATCCTCGGGTCAATGCGCCCAAATTAGCAAAAATTGTATCAGACTACACGAACGTTACTCCTCAAGCAATTAGAAGCACTTAATTTATGGATGGATGTTATATTTGAAGACTAATCGAAGTTCAAACTTTATGGATGTAATAGCAAAATTTTAGTGTACAGAAAGCGAAATACAGAGCTCGAGGAGAAGAATATGGTATCCACAGTAAAGCACGGTGGTGAGGGAGTGTCGCTATGGGGATGTATGGGAGCTTCGGGTGTTGGTAATAGAGAATGTGCATGTGACGTCACGAAGCCGTAAAGAACGAACGGTAGGCAAAACTAGGGCAAAACATACGCATGCCTACTGTATAGTTAGCTGTGTTATATGCTTATTTTTCATATTTTTTAAATTAATTATTCATTAATTTTGCCTTTCTTAATTGCAGCGGATAGCCCAAGGTAGGTCCTGATGCACCTGAGGCTCGGATTTTTTTATTTTTTGAGACCCCGGCCCCCTGGGGCCCCTTTAAGATTTTTGCCCTAAATTGTTAATAATTTACCCAATTTTTATCCGATCCTCATCGTTTTTGGGGCCTTTTTTCCGTTTCGCTTTCACCCCCATTTCTACGTTCTAGTTATGACCCTGGCCCCCTAGGGCCTGGTACGGGGTCCGTTGAAGTTTGTTTCCTAAACTGATAATTACTTGTCCGCTTTTAATCCGATTTTCTTAGTTTTTGGGGCCTTTTCTTCATTTAGTTATTTCCCCATTGCTACTTTCTAATTAGGACCCTTCATCTTAAGGCCCTGCTCAAAACTATCGGCTGGCCCTTTTTGGGCCCCCTACTATAGTTCCCCTAAAAATCGTCCGATTCACTAACTTTTTTTTTCTAACAACTTAGAACTTCCAGCTACTACATGAACAATAAAAACAAAAACAAAAAAATTCGATGAAGATCCGGGCCCCCTGGGCCCCTTGAAGTTTTTGCTCCCTAAATTGTTAATACCTTGTCCCCTTTTAGTTTTTGGGGCCATTTCTCCATTAACTTTCCCCCCATTTCTTTCCCCCATTCCAGTTAGGAGCGTTCATCTTAGGGCCCTGCTCAAAACTATCAGCTGGCCCCTCTTTGGGCCCCCTACTATATTTCTCCTAAAAATCGTCCGATTCACTAAATTTTTTTTTCTAACAACTTAGAACTTCTAGCTACTACATAAACGACAAAAAAAAAAAAAAAAAAGAAGATCCGGGCCCCTTGAAGTTATTGTTCCCTAAATTGTTAATACCTTGTCTCCTTTTAATTCGATCTTCGTTTTTGGGGGTGTTTTCTCCATTTAGTTATTTCCCCATTTCTACATTCCAGGTAGGACCGTTCATCTTAGGGCCCTGCTCAAAACTATCAGCGGCCCCTTTTGGGCCCCCTACTATAGCTCCCTTAAAAATCGTCCAATTCGCTAGCTTTTTTTTCTAATAACTTCTTAGGATTTCCAGCTACTACATGAATGACCAAAAATTTCTCGGACAAGATCCGGGCCCCTGGACCCCTTACGTTACCCATAACTTCTTAATTATGATACGTATCGAATCCGTTTAAAGTTATTATTTCTAGGAAAAGGGCCGAAAATTTATATATGACAGATTTTTGATATCATTAAAAATGGCCTCAAGTGGTTGGGGGGTGGGGGGGAGAGAATAGGAGTTTAAGAAGAAAAAAAATCATAACTTTGTCTATTCACAAGTTATCAAATCCGCTAATTTATTACAAATCCTCTTAATATTATCTACAACTTTTATATTGACAAGTTTTTTTTTTATAAAACCAACCCTTACAGAAAAAAAATTGTGTGTTCCGCCTACAGACACAGGTAGATTTCGAAGTGAGCGGTCCCAACTGCAGCATCATGGCAAAAAGTTAATTTCTTCTGCAATTGCATCTTCGAAATTTACCTGTGCCTGTAGGCCAAGCTGTCAAGGATATTTTTTTAAATATTAATCTTCTTTTTCGACATCAACTTACGTTTACTCACCACAGTCGTAAATTAGAAATCGCGTTATTGTTAAAGATAAGGGGTTAAGTTTAGAAAGTGGGGGGGGGGGGATGCATCTGTAAATTAAATATCGCGTTAATGTTAAAGGAAATTCGTTAAATTTACAGGGGTGCATATTTCACCGCCTGGGGACTCATTTTTTTATTGGGTTCTAAGGGCTCGATTTCAACAGGGTTTGGTTCATTCGACTCGATATTGAAAACTTGAGTTTTTTTTATTATTATTTATTATCACGGGCGCTAGTCAGTTCGTTATTAATAAATGTTTGGTTCGATTTTGAGTAACTGGATATCATATTTTGTTACAAAATGTTATTTTTCACAAAAATATAACAAATTTCAGAAAAATAAATTTTATTTTTCACAAAATGCCCCCCCCCCCCCTCCCCTTCCAAGGAAAAAAAAAACTGCATCGACACCTGATTAAATGCTTTTTAAATGGTAAGGTTTTTTTCAAAAACATGGCATCTATTTTTTTTTCTTTAGATTAAATTATATAATTCGCTTTTACAAAAAAAAAAAAAAAAAAAGAGTGAAATGTTTCTTAAAAAAATATCACCCTTAGTACTTCATTAAATGTTTCATATAAGTCAATTTTTTGTTTTGTCCTGTTTTTATACATATTATTAGAATAGTAAAAATATTTTTTTTAAACCTAAGGAATGTTTATGTAGTATAAAAATTATTTCAGCTAATAAAACCGAATTCTGACAAAACTTATGCTTATAGATTTCCTTGTCATAATACAACATGTTAATATTATATAAAAGTGTTTCAGAAAATAAGCAGTTTTGATTTGAGAACACTCATAGGTATCATTTTAATCGATCATTTGATCTGAATATAATGAGATTTGTAAACATTTTCCGATTAGCTCAAGCAATAAAAAGTTACCGTACGAACAAGAACAACTTGAACTACAAGTAGAAAAAAAGTAAATAAAACGTTAACTTTACGACATAATTAAAAAAAAGAACTAAAATCTTTCTCCTACCAGCTACAACAAGTTGAAACGCTTCTTGAGCACTTGAATTCTTCCCTGGAAACTTTTTAAAATAAGTTTCAATATCTGATGAAGCAACCGATGGCCAAAAAGCCATATCTGCTTTCCAATCTGCATCCACAATAATATACGGATCATCTAAAATAATAACACTATTATTCGGTTTGACAAATCTAAGCTTTGTTAAATAATCTTGATTAGCAACAGAATCTAAGTTCTGTGCATAATCTGATAAAAGAAAATTTGTTTTTGAATAAATATGATCCATAAATTGAATGTGAAAATTTCGCTTTCTCATAGGAAACCGTATAGGAAATACCGCATTGAGCGGAAATGTTTTGCCTACCGAAGAGGCGTGGTCTAGTGAGGAACCAGTTTGTTGACAAACATGCACATTCTCTATTTAGTTTTAACAAGCAGGGAAGATTGAGCTATGCTCGGTCCGAGGCTAACGAAAAAGACAGGCTACCGCGGTGCATTCCACTTATCTTTTTTTTTTTTGCAGACCGCTAGAGTGACGTGATGCTCTTTTCGTACACCTGCATTGGTGGATTCAAGCCTCACGTGACTCCCGCAGTCTGTAAAAAAATATACGCGTAAAGCACCGCAGTAGCCTTTCTTTTTCGTTAGCCTCGGCTCTGTCAAAATTAGCTTTCAGTTCAAATATCATGATCAAATATCAACTGATCAAATATCATGTTCAAATATCAACCCATGACCAAAATGACCCAATAAAATTTTTTCGAACATGCGACCAAGCCCAAGTCTTCTCGTGCCCGAAACCCGTAGGATAAAAAATTTAGTCAAATTAGTCTGAGCCGTTTATTATATACAATTAGCCTGACCCATGATGACCCACTAATCTGGTTTTCGAGAATGACCTAGCCCAATGACTTTCTCGTGCCCAAAATCCGTAGGATACAAAATTTAGTGCAAATCGTCTGAGCCACTTAAGATAAAAATAGCTTGACCCATGAGCAAAATAACAATCTAATCGAAATTTCTTGAACATGAGACGTGGCCCAATAGTCTTCTCGTTCCCTAAAACTGTAGGATACAAATTTAATCAAAATCGTTAGAGCCGTTTCTTAGATAAAATTAACTTGACCCGCGTTGACCCACTAATCGAAAATTCTCGAACACGGGTCCCAACCCAACAGTTTTCTCATGCCCGAAAATGGTAAGATACAAACTTTAGTCAAAATCGTTTGAACCGTTTTTAAGATACAATTAGCTTGACCCTGACCCATGGTGACCCAAAATGACCCACTAATCTAATTTTCTCGAACATGTGACTTAGCCCAATGGTTTCCTGGTGTCCCAAAACTGTAGGATACAAAATTTCGTAAAAATCGTTTTTAAGATAAAATTTGCATATTATAACCACACACAAGTTTCTCGCTCTTATTAGAATATAAGAGCAGGAAAGACCGAGCTATGCTCGGTCAAAATCAGCTTTGAGTTCAAATATCCTGACGCATGACCAAAATGACCGACTAATCAAATTTTCTCAAACGCGTGACCTAGCCCAACAGTCTTCTCGTGACCAAAAACCATAGAAGGCAAAATTTAGTCTAAATAGTCTGAGCCGTTTATAAGACAAAATAGCTTGACCCATAATGACCCATGACCAAAATGACTCACTAATTGAATTTTCTCGAAGACGTGACCTAGCCCAACAGTCTTCGCGTGCCCGAAAACCATAGGATGCAAAATTTTGTGCAAATAGTCTGAACCACTTTAGATAAATTAGCTTGACCCACAATGACCCAAAAATGATCCACTAATCGTATTTTCTTGGACATGTGACCTAGCCTAATGATTTTCTCGTGCCCGAAACTCGTAGGATACAAAATTTAATGAAAATCGTTAGAGCCGTTTTCTAGATAAAACTTGACCCGCGTTGACCCAAAAATTATACTAATCGAAAGTTCTCGAACGTGTGACCCAGCCCAATAGTCTTCCCGTGCTCGAAAATGGTAGGATACAAAATTTAGTCAAGATAGTTTGAACCGTTTTTTAGATACAATTAGCTTGACCCTGACCATGGTGACCCAAAATGACCCACTAATCGAATTTTCTCGAACATGTGACCTAGCCCAATGGTTTTCTGGTGCCCAAAAACGGTAGGATGCAAAATTTCTTAAAAATCGTTAGAGCCGTTTTTAAGATAAAATTTGCATATATAACCACACACAAGATTTGCTCGTATTAGAATATATGATGATAGAAGGTACCATGACCCATACATTGATATGCTCAAAGAAAATTTGCAGAAAAGGGCAGATAAATTGGGCCTTACACGAACTTAAGTTTTACCAGGATCATGATCCTAAACATACCGCCCAGCATACTCCACTTTGGTTGCTATACAACTGTCATTAAAACTCCGGCTCCAGATTCAAACCCTCAGAACAGCTGAGGGGTCATTGGGAAAATAAATTAGGCGAACATCATTTTTCTTCCAAAATGAAGATGAGTGAAAAAAACAAACAAAAATAATGGCCAAAAAAGTTACCTTGCAGTTTGTTAAATCGATGCCAAATCATCTAAAAGATGAGATTCGCCGCCGAGGGAAAGCTACAAAAAATGTATTAGCATTTAATATAAATTTCAAAGTTACTTGTCGAAAAATTTTGTTTTGCCATTACGAATGTCAATGAATTGTTATTGTTGAAAGTTTAACAAACCGATTGAAATTAAAAAGATTCATAATCCAAATTTTGACTGGTAGAATGTATTTTAATAAAAGATGCAAGACAAAACATTGAATACTACATGTCGAATACTTATGTATTGATCACTGTACTCGTATGTAACTTACCCATCATACGTAGTATAGGGAAAGTCTTTTAATCGTTTTGAAAATCTAAAGAAAATTTGACGGATTTACACGTTTCAGACACTGGAGATTCCGAAACACTTATTTAGAAAATAAATTGCCGTCCGTCTGTGTGAACGCTGTATCTCCCGACCAAATTGATACAGACTTGAAATTTGGTATGTAATAATGGGAAAAAGCTTATTGAATATAAATAACCTCGATTATCCAGAACTTTTTTTCCCCGGATTCTAAATATTCGTTCCGATAAAAAGTATATAAAAATTTTCGAAATTAAGGAGTGAATATAAGAAGGACAATTTTTTTTTTTTGGGGGGGGGGGGGGGGGCATAAAGAATGAAGTCGGTCGGATAATTAATTAGTTGCCGAGATATTTGTAATCTTATTTTCCTCGCTCTTCAATTTTTTACGACTCTGTATTTCATTTCAAAGATATATTTTAATTGGAAGCGAGACGCTTAATCCAACGCAGTAAACCGTTAGTTAATATGATTATCAATTTTGGAATTTTAAGGATATTTCTTTTACGTACTCAGTAATAGAGCATTTAAAGTTTATGACGCCATCAAGCCACGATTTTATTCGAATTGCAATGCATTTTATAATTAGTTTACACATGCATGTTTTATTTTCATATTTTATATTATGCATATCCATGATGGGTAAGTATTACGGTGGCCCACAACGACTAGTTTTTAAAAGCTATTTCGTGCCGGAAATAAGTTCTAGCTCATTTTGAGAGCAATCTACGTAATCTTCAGCATGCTGTAGGATTTTAAATCGCTGACACTTAAATTTAAGCGTCCCAATGCACACAGACTTTTAGACCATTAAGCAATCAAAGTAAGTTTCATTTCTTAGTGTTCAGCATGATTGTCTGGTAAGTTTAAAAACAAGTATTTAATTGTAGTCACAGCAACAATTTGGTGACTTACAGCAATTTTAAAGAGTAAATAAAATGACAGAGTGGATCTAAGTGGGAAACAAGCGAGCTATCCCTTTTGAAATTTTTTTTTAAAAAAGGGAGAAATTCTCAAGCAGTTAATTAGGTCAAAACTAAAATTTTAAGAGTACAGACAATAGCACGATCAGAGTCTCCACCGTAACCTACAGAACGACAAGATTTTTTTTAATAACGAAAATTTTGCCAGATTAATCACTTTTACACCAACCAGTAGCATCAGTAGTTTAAAGTGACGCAGTTCAGTTCACAAAGCACCTAGGATTACAAAAGTTCAATTTCACGAATACCACTGATTAGAAAGCTGCCAGACGCGACAAGATATGTTGCAGAGTATCCGAAAGACTGCTGGAAACACCTGTCGCATGATGGCTTAAACAGACACGTAGACAGAGCTCGCTACTGGTCGGAAACAAATGCAACTATTCTGGAATTTCAAAATCTTTGTACGTTTATGCGAAAACCGTATCGTACTGACTGCACTTTCGCATTGAACTTTTCTTTAGAAAGCTTTAGATCACCTTGCACATATCGGCAGTAAAAATTTAAAGCCATCTGCGCGAATAAAGTGCAAGAAATGTCACTTTTTTCTTAATTTACGGTAGTGCGCTCATTGAATTCTAAATTCTCTCCTCCCCCGCACTAGGCCAATAATTTGAGAGCCTACGTTAGCTCCATGACATTTGTAAGCCAGCTGAAATCCAAGTTATTTTCAAATTACTACTTTGCATTTAAATATAACATTAGCATAGGGTATTTGTTTGGGTTTGTCTAAAACGTTAAATCTTTACTTTGGTTGAAGAACATTGAGAGAACGCTTCCATCTTTAAAACAAAGCCAATAATTTTCCTAAATTGAAAGTACTTGCAGAATACAACCAATATAAGAGAATAAGTTTTCGTGGTAAAAAAATAAGATGTTATGTTAAGAAACCTATCTAAAACCAAAAATTCTGTGGAATCTTGGTAATCCGTTTAAGAAAATTTTACACTTAGGTTTACCGTTTCGTCTTTCAAAATAAAGTTCAGATAAATGCTTAGTCATAACCTTACTTTTGCTAAAGGAAACTTTCACAATTTAAATTTAATCAAGTTCCTAGATGCAGATAAACAATCTGGCAGACTTAGTTTTAAAATGAAATAACTTTTGGCTAAATCTATTAGCTCACGAGCTTTTCGTACGAAACTGCATAATGACAAGCTAAATTAGTTACCCAACAGAAAACGTTTACCACTACAAATGTCATAGTTACGAATTAAACTCTGCAATTCCATCCAAACCTAATATTCATATTTGTGAATAAAGTAAATTGCAACGTTTCAACCCTTCACTCAACAGAAGTTTAATAGCTACTGTGAGGTGGCTCGGAGACCGCTTGATGAAGAGATTAAATATCTTTAATCCTAGGATAAGTGTTCTACATTAAAAACTAGACAGAATTGACTAAAAATTCAGACTTAAGTATGGAACTAGGGCTACAAACTAAGCAAAATTTAACTAGCAAGCATAACTAAACTAAAAAAAGAGTAACCGTCTACAAGTCCGCTAACAGTTAAGAGTTACAATATTCACGCCGAACTTTACATGACTAAATTTTAGCGGAAAAAAAGATCTATCGTAATTTATTGGATTAAAATTTGTATTTTTAACTAGAGTTTCGAAGCCGTCTTTAATATTAACCTTTAACTGCTGCGACAAAGATTGTCTCAAATGCTGCGAGTGGTCTACGACCACTTTATAGAAAGGATAAGTGCGCAACTCTTAAGATACTTTATGTACAGGACCAATTAAAATGGCCCCCTGTTCAGAAATAGCGATAATTTGGCTCCAAACTAAAAATTTCATTGTATTTATAGCTAATTACAAATTAAGAGAAAAAACAGCTGTCAACGAAACAGCTAACATTAGTTAAGGGTCAAGATAAACTTTAAAATTTGCTTTTATGAGTTTACAATACTTTAACATACAGTATTTCACAGAAGTGATTGTACAAGTAGTTTTCGGAAAATACGCAAATTTAACCATTGAGTACAAATAAAATATAATTAGCAAGCTATTTAATAACAGCCTTTGCTATATTATAAAAGGAAAATTCAACAGTAATTTCCTTTAGAAACTTTCAAAATAAAAATGTAAAATTTAAGTTCAAAAATACTTCCAAAGTCATGGTACAC
Source organism: Maratus michaelseni (assembly GCA_963931845.1). Lineage (NCBI taxonomy): Eukaryota > Metazoa > Arthropoda > Arachnida > Araneae > Salticidae > Maratus > Maratus michaelseni. The sequence goes on from OZ007595.1 coordinate 224,638,280, forward strand.
GTGGAAGAAAAACCATTTTCTAATATTCAGTTGCATGTTCTCATTTTCAGAGCTGCTTTAGGTTTGCCCGGCATTTTACCAAATTTTCTTAATTTATATTATTCGTCAAGTAAAACCTCTTTCAACTGTTTTTATCGATATCAAAACCGTTCACTCGCTTTTGCAACACTTTATTAATGCTCAATGGGGTTTAAATCTAAATTTCTGAAGGGACAAGTACGTAGGGATATTGTAGAGAAGCCATTATCTGATACACTACGAGCAGTGTGCTTAGGATCATTGTCTTGTTGGAAATGTCTCGCGACACCAAACTAATGCACTGTCCTACAATTTAAAAATCTAATCTATCCAAGACAGCCTCGTTGAATTCCAAATTTCTACTCTTGAAGCTGGCATACAGCCACAAACCATTACACCTATTCCAACATGGAATTACTGTTTTTCGTATATTTGGGATTTAGCGTAGCAACATTTATACTCCAAACTGCAATTCGCCGATTCATGTTCAAAATATTTACATGCATCCTCCAATTCCTTTGAACACTTAATTGTTTCAGACGAGTCTAAGTTCAATTTTACAGCATAAATGGGCGATTTGAGTTTGGAAGACAAAGCTGGTGCGCTGAATCCCAAATAAGACAACTAAAACATTGTGGAGGGTGTGTAATGTTTCGGGCTGTATGTCCTGCTTCAAGAGTAGGAAATTTAGATTTCATCAAGATCATGGACAGATTTGAATATTTAAATATTTAAAGAAAAATTTGTAGAACAGAGCATTCAAGTCAGGAATCGCGCGAGACTTTTCCAACAAGATAAATTATCCCAAGCACACTGCTCTTATTGTCGGATAGCTTCTCGATAATATCCGAACGTACTTTCTACCCCTCAAAGTTTATATTTAAACCCCATTGAGCATTTATGGAGCAAGTTATAGCAACGAGTAAATAGTTAGAAATAAAAACAGTTGAAAGGTTTTACTTGCAGAATTTAATAAAATTCTGCAAAAATGTTACAGAAAATCTGGTAAAAATCCAATGCCAGACAGACTTAAAGCAATCCTGAATGTGAAAAAAATATGCAACTAATATCAGAGTATGGTTTTTCTTTAAAAAATTACGTGTACCATGACTTGTGGAAGCATTTGGGCTTAAAATTATATATTTTTATTTTAAAAGTTTCTAAAAAGGAAATTTTCCTTGTAGCAAAGACCAATTCTTATTTGTTAATTCAGTTTTATTTGTACTCTAAGTTATTCATAAATTTCTTTTAAAATTCTAAAAAAGGTGTAAATTAACACCATAATACAAGTAACTTTTATTAGGTTGTTTTACATGTTTAGACTCAGTCATTTTCAAAAACAAATGAAAATATTCCATAATTGCACGGGCACTGTTTTTGAAAAGTGACACGGGAGTCTAAACATGTAAAACATAAAAGTTATTTTAATTTGTATTACGCTGTTAATTTACACCTTTCAGTATTTAAAAAGAAATCACTACAAAAGGTGTTAATTTATTATATTGTTAAGTTTCAATAATTTTTCAAAAACTACTTGTACAATCACTTGTGGAATACTGTATTTTCGAAGTTTCGCAACCTGTGTAGGAGAAACTCGTCTACTCCAATATAACATTTAAAATGGATATTCAATTCCAGAAAATGAAGTCTGCTAGCAAAAAGCAGATGGGCATCTATAGGACAACCAACTTTACTTCAGGTGCGTACACCTCCGAATTCAAGGAGTATGGCACCACCATTAATCTCTGAATCCATACTCTGCGATTAAATAAGGCGAAAGATTTGGAAATACTCATGCAAAACGTCAAGGACCGTACCTATACCAATCTTAAACATCCAAATTTTTATTGCAAGCGAAATAAACCCAAAAAAAATCCTTACTTATAAAAACATTGTCAAGTTTAGAGTTATTCTATGGGAAAGTCTGAGGCTTGCATGTTACATATACCAAAGATAACACCAGAAAAGATTTGTCGGATGAAAAATACCAAGCACTTGGGATTGCTATTAAAGTATCCTTGTTTCAGTCAGATTTCCTTTCAGCCTGCTCACCCCCAGTCGAGTTTTGTTCGACAATTTGAGGAAAGATCCCATACCTGCCAAACTCTGGCGTTTTTTAGAAAATAAATCTCAATTCGAATCCAACTTTATGAAAAATTCTAATTACTGTGTCAAACACTTTCAGATCCAAAAGTTATTTTAAAAAAGGCCAGAGGCTGGCAAGTATGTATTCAGATATTTTCGGCTCTTATTTAAAAAGAAAGTTATAACCTATGTTGTACACACGTTTTGAAGTTTATATCAGATCTAAAGTGTAAACCATAAACGCTACATTACACTTAGTGTTACTCGTGGAACAACCAATATTATCTGCAGTACCAATTAAGATTGGGCAGATCTATACAAATATAAAACAATGTAGAAACATTCCAGCACAGATTAGAGTTCAGTATTAGTTCTGTTACACCCACAGGCAGGACCCGATTACCAAAGGGGCACACTTTCACCAGTAAAAAATAGAAACATTTTCCTTATTCAAGGCAGTAATTTTGCGTGAATAGGGCATTTTAATAAGAAAAAATATTAAATTTTACTGGTGGCAGTGTGCCCCGTCAGTAATCAGGCCCTGCCCACAGGTTAAATCTGTTCAAAATCTCCACTGCTATGCAGTGCTTGGTTTAAGAGAGTGAACTTTAAGTTCACAGGGTTTCATGCGTAAAAGTGAATTTAAAAAAAAATGTTAAAGAAATTCTATCAGTTTCTTAATGACAAATTGAGATGCTTAGCAAACGCAATATTGTTTCAGACAAATAAAAAAATCCCACTGCCTGGATCATAAACTTTCAGGAATTTTAACATCGCATAGTAGGAATAATTTCAGATCTCCTAAGATCTTTCGTTACATGAAATGGAAATCTGGCAACTTTATGAACTAGATATTTTATTGAAATATTAAAAATAAAGCGAAACTTGCTAAAAGTGGTCCAGTAGTACTACAAGTTCGTTAATAAATTCAGTTACAATTCTTCATTCACGTATCCAAATCTCTTTAAATTTCTGGCATTTTCTCGCTGTGTAGGCACTTCACTTGAAGGTCTGCCGCTTCTGTTCTGGGTCAAATCTGGGTCAGAGTCAAAGGAAGATTCATAGCTAAACAATTCAGTTATGTTTCGACATTTGAAGTAGAAATATCCAAGCTCTATATTCCTTCCTTCGCGGACACATTCGAGACCATCTGGACAATGGCAGCTGAAAGAGAAATTAAGTATTACTGTTTGATGCATATAATTAGGAAGATAAACGCGACATAAGATTAATCCTCTGCTTACGGGTCAGCCATTTTTCGGTAGTGAATTACGGGACGCTTTTCTCCATATACAGATATTCACAATTTTAACACTGCAATAGGTTTGTTTCCAAGCAAATAAGACTGGTCACGCGTTTTTAGCGGGTATTGTTTTGCAATAGCCGCTTCCGAGACGTTGCATCCACTATTTATAAATTTCTAGTAAGAGTCTACGCCCCCACTGTTTCTAAACAATTTAATAGAAATAGTTAACTGCTTGCAAATAACTTTTGGCCTATACCAGTCCTTCGCTCGCAATCTTAACGCCACCATATTAGCGGAAGTACTTTATAATCCACGAGAGCATTACGTGGTGGATTGAACGCAATCTTTTGTAAACCCATTTCAAGATTTACCGGTTGACACTACAGTTTCAATGCGATGCACAGTGGGGCAAAATCCCGAAAAGTTGGCCAAAATATGAAAGTTATTCAAATTGGACGAAACTTCGTACTGATGTTCTTTCCGGATGCTGATTACGATTCCGTAGTTACAATTTAAAAACAAAATGGGAAATCCAATATGTTGAACTAAAAATTTAAAAATGTTTTAAAAGCTATTCAAATTTATGAAATTTCGTATAGAGGCGCTTTGAAGAATTGCCAATTGCGATTCAAAAAGCTTAAATTAAAAGCAAAAATGGAGACTGTATAGATACCGAAAGCATGCAGTAGAAAATTGTTAACAGATTTACATTTTTTCAAGAATAATTCGCGTTTAAAAATCTCTTATGTAGAAATAGCATTAATTTTAAACATTCCCTCATGACAACGTTTCGCGATTTTTTATGTCCCTGAAAATCTCATTAAAATTGGAAACTTAATTATACCCAACCACTGGCAGAAATCTCACAAAACTCAAAATTCTTATTTTTTTAACCCTCTAAGCGTGTAGAACGTAATATTCCGTTCACTAAGCTCCAGGTTTCACTGCAATATATGCAATGTTTAAGATAATATAATTCTATTGATTTAATGAATTTTCAAAACATTGAAGAATGATTAATACGCTCAATGGTTACATTCATATTTGTAATTACGTTTTATTTATAATGCTGAAAGAATCTTTTTTAGCATTTAAAACATGCTGAGAAAACATTACAATTTTACCCTTTTTCAAAACGCTCAGAGGGTTAAAATATCACTGTACAACTGCGGCAGAAAGACATGAACACTATTTTCCGGTAATTCTGGAAAAGAACGTCAAAAAGCGAGGATAACTGATCGCCCACGGTTTCTTTATATTAATATCGACCATGCAAATGCTTAAGAATCAACCAGAATTTTTATACTCTTATCAATAACAACTCATTCCCGTTTCAAACTGATTTTCAAAGGGTTGTAAAAACATTGTAGTCCGAGTTTCTTAACCCCTTTTTTCAAATAGAAAGGTTTAATTTTTCATTTTGTAAATAAAGTTTACTTTGAGCTCGATCCCTACAAAAGAAAAAAGGAACCGTAGCACACTTTAATTACCCTTTTTTTTTACAAAACTTGTTTAGAATATAATTATACACTAATAAAATATATCATGATATTTGGTAATATATCAAAACAAAAACGCTGCCATTTTCGAAAAAATTTAACTTTCGACAAAGAACTGCTGGCATTCAGCTTTGTAAGAAGACCACAGAAACCGACAGTAAAATTATTTCTAACACATGCACTACTCTTATAATTTCAGAATTTTTGAAGCGACTAATAACTAGTCGCTGGGGGCCATCGCAATACTTACCTATCTTAGATATGCATAATATAAAATATGAATAAAACTTTTAAACTACATATATAAAATGTATTGCAATTCGAATAAAATCGTGGCCTGATGACGTCATAAACTTTAAAGGCTCTATTACTGAATTGCTTAAAAGAAACATCCTCATCTCTCAAAATGCCAATCATATTCTAAGAGTTTACTGCGTCGGATTAAGCATCTCATTTCCAATTTAAATATATTAGTTTAAATTTGGATGAAATACAGGGTCATGAAAAATCCAAGAGTAAAACAGGATTACAAATATCTCGTCAACTAATAATCCGATCGACTTCATTCTTTATGCAAAATTTGTTTTAATTTTCTTTTATATTCACCCCCTTAAGATAAACAATTTCAAAAAATTTTATGTACCTTTCAATAGAACGAATATTTCTAGAGTCCGAAAAAAATCGTTCAGGATAATCAAGGTTACCTAAATTCAATAAGCTTCTTCCCATTATTACAGACTAAGTACATACCAAATTTCAAGTCTATCAATTTTTTCGGGAGATTGAGCGTTTACAGATAGAAGGTAAATTTTCTAAAACTGTTTTTCGGATTCTCCAGTGTATGAAACATTTAAATCTGCCTAAAAATGTTTTTCGATTTTTAAGACTATTACAAGACTTGCCCTATGCTACGTATGATAAGTAAACAGTGACATTTTTACTTGTTATTGCAAAAACCTGCACGATTTGTAAAATGGTAGTTTTTGGCAGCTGTTTTCATTATTCATTAGATAATAGTTCAGGACATTATCTCCTTTAATTTAGTCGCGGAACACTGGAACTTAAACTTTGCGATGTTTGAAAACAAATATTTAATATATTTTAATCAAAAATGACACTTAATTTTATGCGTTTAATATAATTTTTTAAATGCATGCGAATAATTTACACACCATCGTGCTAATCGATTTTACTGAATTAAAATTTGATATGGAAAAATGTAGCACGTGTTTAGAGGAACCGCTGTTTGGCTCTCTGTTCACATCAGATGATACTTCCTCAAGCGTCACTTTAAATGATGCATATTGTCAGATAAACGCGAAAACTCTTTTCATACAGATTCTGACCCTCCAAACATTCTAGCCAACTGTATAATCAGAATTTCCGAAATAGTAACTATTTTGACTTTCAGCCAGCTTTCCGGGATTGCCTCACTGTGCGATGTAGTAGTTAATTGAACAGTCTTCAATTTACACTTTTAAGACATCTGGAAAATAGATATGCACATACACGTGTAGATCTAAAAGTTCCTCTTTAATGGAAAATAGTACTTTGCAGTACGAAATCTCAAATTGAAAAGCTACCATGCAACTCTTGACATTGTTTAATAGCTACTTGAGTTTGAAAGGAGATTTGAATTCAGTTGTGTTGAATTCATTTTTTTCGAGGAGGATTTATCTGGCTCCTAAGGGATTCATTATACAGTTCAGGGTGAACATTTCACTAACCATTAAAATCTCAAATCTTCCGGGGGACATTTCATGTTCGACGGAAATCTTTCCCCCTCAAGGTCACTCCCTGAATTAAACAGATTCTGTACATTACATTTGCAGCTTAAAGAATATTTTGGATGGTAAACCCAAGTCGTGCTATTGATCAATCCTTCAAGTTTCTACATTTAAACTGTTCTTTTAAACTGCAAAGTAGAGACTGGAAACTTTAATTGTACAGGAGGTAGAGTTTGTATATACTTTACACTTTTGCATTAGATAATTGGCAATATTTATGAGAAGTATTTAATTTTTCGATTATTGCAGGTGTGAAAGTATTTCAGTCCATAGTTTCATTTCGCAAAATATTTTACATGCTTAAAATTATATTTTAACAGAGTAAAAATATTTGAAATCCGAGTTTAGTGACGAAGGATTAATTTGTGCGCATATGAGCATTAGAACCTTTATATACTTATATTTAAGGTTAACTGCACAGATGACTGCATGAGTACAATCTTATCGGTTATGTGTGGGTATACATAATACTTAAAAGGATCTTTACTGCAAGCGATTAGACTATTTTGGCTGCGTATTTAATAAAAAGATACCATGTTGAGGAAATTTTTCGTATCAAAAAAGATTTCCTTCCTGGCCGCTGAACTAAAGAAAAATTCAACGTGTACTCCTTTACACTAGGCTGGGGTCAAATGTCTTGTGATATTCCTCGGCTCAATAAAACTATAAAGGTTTAAGATTCTGTCGAAATTAGTGCTAATTTATTGTAGTTTAATCTTTTAACATTAAAAAAAATCACATTTAATTTCTTAAGATTGTTATCTTAACATCTTAAGAATACTGACGGTTTGAGAATTAAAGATTTTTGGCGAGTTTAAAAGAAAATTAAAAATACTTGTACCAATTTACTATGCATGTATATTTAAGCAAGAAACTATTTTAGTTTATATAAAAAAAGGCATAAAAGTGATGGGAGATTGCTTCAGAAGTAGCAGTGGATACGATAACTCACCATAGACTAAACCTAGAACAATGGCAAAAGATGTTTAGCCCTAAGACCAGAGAAAAATTTACAAATCGATTCATAGTGAATAGGCGCAGATTCAAAGTAAAACAAAAATGAACCTCAAAATTGTTACTTTAATTACAAAATGTGTTTTGAATGCACGTTTTAAAAAACATTTAAATAGACTACTTTCAAAAAGTTAAATTAAATCTGAAGTAGTGCCCATCAGATTTTTAAAAATGCTGCTCTGAAGTAAAACAGCTTAAGGTTTTCACCACGATTACTCGCAGTGGCACGCTCATACTTCTACAGCTCTAAAATTTCCTCTTTAGATTTCATTTTAAACTAATAAAACATTTTGGAATATAAAATGCACGTTAACCTTTAACTACTGTGACAAAAATTGTTGCATAATTACTGTGAATTAGTCTTCGAGACCGATAGATCGAAAGATTAATAAAAGGCTCGATTAACGCATTAGACACCGTTTCTGTACTAAACTTTGTGTACAGGCTGTTTCTAATCAAAGTTCACCCCCTTCAGAAGTTTCTAGCGATAGTACTAGGGATCTAAACGAAGCAAATTTTCACTAGTATCTGTAGTTAAACTGAAAGTTAAGAGTTAAACTCTGAAAAGTGCAGTGGTCTGAGACCGATAACAGCAGTTAAGGGTTAAGTTTTTTCGGGTCTAAGAGTTTCTCTTATTCAACTCAAAACAGTGGTTAATAATACATCGGAGGTAAAAGTGAAAACAAGACTGGATTCAATTTAATGAAATTTTGCTTTTAGTTAGGATACAGTAACATTTTGCGGTCCGACCTAGAGTCTGATATTTTCTTTGCAAAATTTACTTTTGGCACAAATATTTCGAAAATGCTCCAACTAAATAACGCATTGGAAGGTAACTTAAAAAGTGGCGCCAAGCGAATAAAATTTAGGAGCTACCGGATCGGAAAGGGTACCACTTTCAATAGGAATAATTTAATCTACGCTTATTAAAAATAAGAACGAAAACCTCCGTCTTTGAGGTGTATTTGGATATTCTTTTTGCATTCGACAGCATATAGTATATTAAAACTTTACATTGCCAGATTTGTTACTTTGATGTCATACTTATACCGTAAAGGATAAACATATCAGAACCTTAAGTACAAGATAAATTCTGCAATGAAAATTACAAATTTCTTACTAATGAGTAAACTTGTGTAGATTTTCGCCAGTGGGATCGTTGTATACAAGGAATCCACATGTACTTCCTTCGCTGCAATCAGATGGGGTGGGCTCTGGGTCAGCATCCCCAAACATCGGTTCATTTCTCTCGAGGTCGTACCTTAAATCCTTAACAGATTGGCGATTAGTTTCCTGGAAAGAAAAAAAGGTGCAGAACTTTATTTTAACCATTATACAATGTTACTGGTTATTGTACATAGTTTCCAGAGAGTTCAATCTAATCCCATACGATCTCTTGGGGAGGTTTGACACCATTTCACAATTACATAAATATCGCATCTACGCTCTTTTTCTGTTAAAGGTAAATACCACCACCAATTATTTCAAAATTTACATTTAACCAGAAAGGGAGAATTACTTGGTTGCACGAAACTAGTCACGCTTTTCAATTAACGCCCGATTAACGAAAGTTACGATTAGGTTCAAAAGAAATATTTTACCAAATGACCCGGACAACGTCGCCCGGGGTCAGCGATAACCTTAATTCATAGGGACTAAATTATATTTTTAAACTAAAATCTTTCTAAACAAATCAAATGTTGCCCCCTTCCCCCCCTCCGACGTTCACCAGGCGTGTCATGCACGATTCGTTAAGTCTTTCTTCATATTTTATAACAACTTTCAAACGAACCTATGAAGCCTCAGTCTTAGGCTGCGTATTTAAATTCGCATGTTTTTAAACTAAAATCTAAAAAACTAAGGGGCACCTTTATAGTAGATTTAACTTTAGACATTTGGATAGACTGAAACTTTGAATTTTGATCAAAAGTTCCAAAACCGAAATACAAGATACCTCGCTCACTCTGAAAATGAGAATAAGTTAAAAAAATTAGTTTCCGACGCAACACGAAAAGAAACTAATGCATAATCTGACGAATTCGTGAACGGACTTCAGAAAATTAGTTTCTAAACTTTTAAAAAACTCAACAGATGGTTTGAACCAGGAAAGGGAACTGATGCTTTACCCTCACGCAAACAAGTTTGGCGACCTTTTGGTTGGCGCGATTTTCAAGACCGCGCCAAATGAATAACTTAATACAATGGCTAGGTTGCCATTAAAGGAAAAAATCCTCTAAATTTGGCGACTTTTCTTTTTTTAACCGATTAATTTTTTTTCTGCGCGAGTGTAAAGCATCTTAGCCCAGAAAAAGTCAGTAAGGGATATTGTTTGTATTTAGATTCGGAAAGCGGATACGAACTTTATTATCTGCAGAATAAGCGAAACAGGCATTTAGGAGTTGCTAGAGACTAAATGTTTCTTAACTGAAGACTACATTAGAACGAAATAGTACTATAATTAAAGGGGAGTTTAGATTTGGAAAACAAATTCAGATATTTAAAAAAAATTCTAAAAACTTAAAACAAATCGGCATTCAGGAAATATATTTTCTTTAAACTAAATAGGTTTCGTTAAAACAGACATCGTTTGAAGGGCAGAAGCAGCCAGCAATAAATTAGTATACAGTCCAATCCCGTTAAGACGCGTTTCAAAAGACTGGACTAAAGTTGTGTAGTAAAAGTGATTTGTATAACATTGCAGGATCAGAGCTTACTTACAGATCCAACTGTCTAAATGGGTTTTAGTTTATGAGTCTATGGTCAAAAGCGTCTCTTACGCTTAAGTTTAATTCATTGTGTTTTTAGACAAACTAAAATTTAAAAAATATGTATTCAAATAAGACTAACGTGTAGGTTACAATAAAAAAAAAATTCCTGCTCGTATTTTTTAACCACCAAAATATTAAATCTGCAATACAACCAAGATAAAATCTCACTTGATAATGAGCAGCGCCTTTGATTTTAAGACTATTCTCCATATTAACAGAAATCGTTTAAACTACGTATATAGATTTAACTTTATGAAACTTGTGCTGAAAATAACTCGCCGGACATGACTAAGACAAGAGAAGGCAAGAATCAGAAGATAGTAACGAAGTAAGAGGTTTGGAAGAAAAAACTTTCCCATTTCTCTCCAAACACGTTTAAAAAGCACACCATGCTAATTGAGGTTTTATTTACTACAGTACTAGAGAAAAACATGCATCGCGCAAAAAACAAAGACAACAGGCCTCTACTTCAGTAAAAACATACACAAAGCGGTAGACATACTACGATGATTTAAGAATAGTTTGTTAATTTAGAGTTTGTTCAAATAGCTACCACTATTTTTGATTAGCAACATTCTCTTTATTTAATCTTATTCAATAAGCCGAATACTACTATTCGGCTTCAGTGGTAGATATTTGAAAAATTGTATAAAGTTTGTAAAACTGCATAAGAAATTCCCATCATTATCCAAGAACTCCCGTATTAAGATTTTACGCATGAAGAGAGAAATTTTGCATATTAAGTGGGATCGCGTAATAACCGCTCGGATATTAAGAGATTTTTCCCATTAATCTCAGGGGCGAGGTTCAAGGAACCTGAAAAAATCCGCGCATTAATCGTAGTTTTAATGGGGTTAAGACTTTTTTTCGATAGAAAGAGCGGATGCGGCTTGTAAGTGGGAGAAGGAGCACGAAATTTACGTTCGGAAAAATATTCGAAACCTTTTTTAAAGACAGCATTGGAAGGCGAAGAAAGGTACCAGAAGTGGGCGTTTTGTTTATTTAGACTAAGAACGAACTAGTTTCAATACGCAAAATGGCTGAAAAATAAGTTCTACTCTTCAAGAACAAAAAATTAAATCAAACTTAAAGCTGTAGAAAGGGGCTATTAGAACCCATGGACGAAAACTCAGGAAAACAAATCTAGTAGTTCCATCACGATTTAAACATCAGAAGCTTCAAAATTATATTAAAACGTCCACGGGCAGTTAAACGGCAAATATTTCTGAAATAAATACTATCTATAACTTCATTGTGAATAAGAAGTCTATGCTCTAGCTTTAAGATATACTCAGTATAGTTACTACTTAGGAGAGTTTAGATAAGTACTTATCTGTCCAAAGAGCTCGCAATGACGGATTACCATTGCAGCGTTAGGAGAAGAGTTAAATCTATAGCATTTGAAAGACCATTATATTCAACATTCGTTTTTACAGAGACTAAGCAAAAAACAGACGTTACCACAACAGAATTAAGACTTTCTTAGTTACAGCTGTGCAAGCACTGCATATCATGTTCATTATTCATTGGCCAACAGTTTCATACCGCCAACCTTACTTTAAAACAATGAATATCCCCTTACCACATGGCATCTGTAAAATAAAGCAACTATGACAATATTAGATAAAATAGATAATTTCAATTATTCTTATGTTTCCATTATCCTCTGTGCTCATTGTTCACATTCAATAGGTTGACAGATATTCCAATATATAACTAAAACTATCTGAATAAGTCTATAACTGAATAATTCTATAAGTTATGAAAAAACGTAGTCTGCGGTAAAAGTTTTGAATCTCGATAGTTTTAAGTTGGGGAATTATTAGTTAACTGAATTTCCAAGAGTTAGTCGATTTTGTTAGAGGAATTAAGTTAAATAGCTGTATTTTGGGGAAAATTTATCTTAAAATACATTTTCAATCACTACCCGTGCCCGAACAGGTTTAAGATTATCCTTCTCCATACAAACCACACTTAAATTATTAGAGATCACATTCAGGTAAGCGCTATAGCTAAATTTTAACAAAGCTTCTACTGCTTCGAGGGCATAAAAAAGGTGCTAGATAAAAATTTTAATAGATAATAAATAAGAGCTAATAAATAATTTAGAGCTAATAAATAAATCATGTTCTATTATACCATATATGTTCTATGACCATAAATCATAACCCAGTTATGATTTATGGTCATAGAAGCAAACTCTTACGGACAAAAGTTTAGAAAGGGGGAAAAAGGGGGGGGGCACCTGATTATTTTTAGTGTCCCTTCCGCCATCTAACAGAACAGAAATTTACAGGTGTCAGACTGAAAATTACTTCAAATTAAGTATGTAAACATCACCTATAACAAAAGAAGTTGCATTATTCGACAGAATCACAAAACTCTTATTCCATTAAAACCAAATTAGTTTTATTTACCTTTTCGGATGACCCCGATACGGAACAGAAAACAACGTTCAAAAGAAGAAAAACTGGAATCAGATAACAAACCATTGTTAACTCAAATATTAGAAATACTACTAGACAACAGTTATCCTACCAGCGGATTAGTAAAGAAACGATATTAATTCCAGCTATATATATATATACGGAATCATATGCATCAGACTACTTAAGTCGCTGTATCGATATTAGCCAATTTCGTTAAAGAAGGGACAGGTTCAGTCGGGCGGGGAAGTCTGGCATGCCCATTGGAGCTAACCAAAGTAACCGATCTCACCGGTTACATGTAGCTCGATTCTGGGAAAGTACGCAACAAAAACGACGTATAATTGCGACGTCAGCAAAAGTACCCTTTATATATACACTGTTAAAAATCTTCAGATTTTGTTGCAGACACACTACACCGCTTTTAGAGAAAACGGTTACTTTACTATGTTATGGAGCATTTTCATTGGTCAAAATAGAGATATTATATAAAGCGGTGGAGTAACTATGCAGCAAAAGCTGAAGATTTTTTACAGTGTAGATTTTTGCATCCAGTGTAAAATGACAGAAGGAGATCGGATCTGAATTTCGTTTCGTACATTTTCAGAATCAAGCTCCAAGTAACCGGTGAGATCGGTCACTTTGGTTAGTTCCACTGGGCGCGCCCAAGAACATGGATCTAGACAGATATTTCGCTATTTTAGGAACGCGATTAATCCAGCCTGTATTTTGCGCAGTTTTTTGAATAGGGCAAAAATTCGTAAAAATGCAGGCTTCTCATTGATTAATATAGTCTCGAAAATAGCGAATTATCATCCTGGATATGCTCGTTAGTTAGTTTTCAACAAATGCTAAATATTTCACAATATGTTATTTTATCTTAGGGTGATTGTATAAGAAAATGGCGACATACGCACTGAGAGCATGCTCAGACCACTGAGCTCTAATGTAATACGGAGCGCTAACTTCCAATACATTGAAGCCTGCACTGTAAAAAATGTTCCGCTTTTGCTGCATAGTCACTCCACCGCTTTTATAGAATATCTCTATTTTGACCAATGAAAATGCTCCATAATATACTAAAGTAACCGTTTTCTCTAAAAGAGGCAGAGTGTGTCTGCAGCAAAAGCTGAAGATTTTGAACAGTGTGCGGTCCGCATATGAATGCAATTTTGTCATAACATTTTGCTCAGTTGGTTTCGCTTTGGAGGAAAACTATGCAAAACATTGCCGTAATCGTTTAAGTCATCCCATTGTTGTAACATGTGAAAATAATAAAAGCAAAGTTTAAATTTTCGACAATTGTTTTAATGATAATCATTCGGATTAAAATTTTCAATGAAATTAAAATATTTCATTAATATTAAAACATAAAAAGAAAAAAATCTAAAATAGTCTGGCAGCAGAAGTACTATATACTACCAGAGGAGAAGTCACACTCAAAATGGTGCGCTACAGTTTTAGCAGACGTATCAGATCTCCGAGTAAGCCCTCTGTGTTATATTAGAGCTCACTGTATCGCTGTACCCTATTTTGTTTGGGCTATTTTGACATTTTATGAACATACATCTGACCTGTGTGCTTGGCGTCAAACGCCCGCTTATAAGTCATCGTTAATATATACAGGCACGAGATAGCACACACAAGGAAATTTACAACACAGAGAAATACAGCCGCGAGCTCCACATAGAGTGTGCAACAGAGCCAGCGGGATTCGAACCCGCTCCCACCTACACTCGCAAGCGATTAGCGGTGTGATGTCTTGACCACTCAGCCACGGTGGGCCCTCGCTGTACCCAGAATGAAGTTTTTGTTAAAACTATTGCAAACTCACATTCCAAAACTTGCAGATACTCACCTACACAAATTCGATTAGACGAGGAAGACAACGTGACAAAAATTACACTTTTAAGAATCTTCAGCTTTTGCTGCATAGTCACTCCACCGCTTTTATAGAATATCTCTATTTTGACCAATGAAAATGCTCCATAATATAGTAAAGTAACCGTTTTCTTTAAAAGTGGTGGAGTGTGTCTGCAGCAAAAGCTGAAGATTTTTAACAGTGTAGCTTGCCGGAAATGTTAGACTTGTGAAAATGCATGACGATTCGTTTTGTCCAAAATTGCCTTGATCAAATTTTACTGCTCTATGTTACCACTTTCTTATAAGGGTATCCTATTACCTTGCTTCATGCCTTTCTTGACCCTGACAGCATCCTACGATACACACGGCTGGTTCATGTCTTTTAAAATGTCACACGTAGTGGATCATCTTTACACGCTGTTTAGAATAAAACGATGGGTGTATCGGCGTGTAAAGATGATCCACTCCGGCCGTGTATATCGTAGGTCACGCTGTGACACTGCTTCATACAACTTGAACACTGTAATAATCAGAATTGACCAATTAGTTGAGGGCATTTGACCAGATGGTTTGAAAAGGAGGTTAAGTTTACTGAGCAAAATTTTGCAACTCTATCTGTATTCTGCGTACTTTACAATGTACGCACAATATCAGCGATCAGTTGTAGCTAGGAAACAATATATTGAATAACTTTGATTGGTCTGAAGGTATATTTTGGACAAAACCAGACTTGGCGATAATATAAACTCTGAAAGTCATGACATCATTGATGGTTTCAAACAAGCTGGTGCATATGCATTTCCTAATTGTTGATATGCTTTACCACGTGGTAACGCCTTCACAGAATGGAAAACTTAGGGTACCTTTATATGAGAGTGATGGAAATACGATGGTCTGACTGTATTTAGACAGACGCGTTTGTCCGAACTATGGCAAACCTGGGCAATTTCTATATTAGAACTTGGCGATACTAGCTTGAATGAGTTCGATTGCGACAATGGAGCTATGAATAAAGAGAAGAAGACAGGTGTGTAGTGTTTGCCAGTTGCGAGTGAAGTAACTGAGGATGTAGTCTCAAGATGGCGGCCGTTGTTTATTTACATCAAATCAACAGGATCTGATTACCACCGGGGAAAACTTGCGCCAGTAAATTTGAATAGAAATGTTCGTCTTATTTAAACGCCGCATTCAGACAAAAATTTTTTCTATGTTGTCACAATATGGCCAAGTCGCATGGCTTGAAAGCCTTTCTGCTCTCGAGAAAACTTCCACCAGTAAAAACGAATCGATATTTTTGACTTAATTATGACAGAAATTCTGCATGAATAAAGCGTTTAAATAAAGCGGAAGTTTCAATTAAAATTTACCGGTGGAAGTTTTTCCGAGGTAATCAGCGCCTGTGGAACCGGTTATACTTGAAACTTCACCATTTTGAGGATATGTCTTTAGTCATAGATCCACGAAGCTTGGTGATAGTAATAGTGGCTGGCCATGACTTGCGATTGTCACAAAGCGACGCACCCATCGTTTTGAGCCAATTGCTGTATGTCTTTCGTCGCGGCTAGCAACCACGAGGCTAACGAAAAAGACAGGCTACCGCGGTGCATTCCACTTATCTTTTTTTACAGACCGCTAGAGTGACGTGATGCTCTTTTCGTACACCTTCATTGGTGCATTCGAGCATCACGTGACTCCGGCGGTCTGTAAAAAAAGATACGCGTAAAGCACCGCGATAGCCTTTCTTTTTCGTTAGCCTCGCAGCAACCATTTGTGAGTCATGATAATGAATGAGCAAGCCCGGTATTTATTGTAGCCCTGACCAATTGTTTGTATGGTGCGAAACATTCGACGTTATGACGTTACACTTTCAGTGTTCATTAGGCCTGTCATTATTGTCCTTTCAATCCAAGCGGCGATTGCAAAAGAAACCTATTCTATTTATTAAAAGCTGAAAATTTCAAAAAGGTTGGTTGGCTGGTTGATTTTTGACGGCCGATTATCTACTCTTGGGATATAGGACCTAAGGGGAGTGCCCTCCATGGGGGTCTTTCTGAAGGATCCTAACCTGTATTTACGGCAAGGTTCGAAGTAAACCATGGACAATTCCAAACGGTTAGATCGACGAGCGTGACAGGGGTTTGAACCTAGCACCTCCCGTCTACCAGCTTTGAGAGCAGAACCTCTCAGCCACTGGTGGAGTAATTTCAAAAAGGATAGTATTTATCTTGGCAAAGCAAATGTAATAGGGTTGCCTAATCAAAGCTTGACTTATTTTATACTAGGGCTACTGTAATACAGCCTGAATCATCAAGCATTTTGTTGCCCAGGTAGGCCTATCAGCGATTTTTGCCCCCGCGGCGCAGCCAATCGTTCTTCTCCTACTGGCAATTAAATGGCGGCGTGAGTACGTCCGGATTGTAGCGCAACCTACGTTATACACGGCCGGTGCATGACGTTTAAAACGTCACATGGAGTGGACCATTTTTACACGGCGATTGGTGCAATACGAGGGGCGCGCCGCTTTGTACCAATCGTGGTGTAAAAATGATCCATTCCATGTGACGTTTTAAACGTCATGCACCGGCCGTGTATAACGTAGGTCGCGATTGTAGGAGCCTTACGTTATACACGGCCGGGTCATGACGTTTATAACGTCACACGGCGATTGGTACAAAGTGTCGCTTCCATCGGTTTGTCAATGCAACACTAGATACCGGGCTTGCTCATTCATTCTCATGACGTCACAAATAGTGACTGGCCGCGACAAGCGATTGGTACAAAGCGATGCGCCCATCGTTTTGTGCCAATCGCTGTATGTCTTTCGTCGCGGTCAGCCACCATTTGTGACGTCATGATAATGAATGAGCAAGCCAGCCCGGTATCTAGTGTAGCCCTGGTTTTGTGCCAATTGCCATGTAAAGATTATCCACTCCGTGTGACGTTCTAAAAGTCATGAACCGGCCGTGTATAACGTAGATCGCGGTCAAAGCGAGTACAAATAAGATACATAAAATTACGTCCTGTGTGCATTTCTATCGCTTACTAAGATCATTAATTAAAAGATGAAAATCAGTGCTAAAATAAAAATCTTGCAATTCTCTATTAAAAAAGTAGGGCTACCTGGTAAAATCTAGGTGTCAACCATCTAAAAATTAGAGCTATTTTTGAACACTTACTCAGTTTATTAATTAAAAGCTGAAACTGATGCTAAAATATAGAGATTACTTATCTCCATTGAAATATATTGGGTTGCCTTGTAAAATTGTGGTGCAGCTGGTGGCAACCCTTCAAAATTAGAGCGTATTTTTGGCAGCAACGTGGTTCATTAATTAAAAGCTGAAACCAACACTTACATGTCGGGCTTAAAAATCTTTACTAAAGTATGTAGGGTTGCTTAGCGAAATCACAAGCGTCTAGCCCCTGCACTTTGGGTACGATTTCAAAAAACGGATCGTTCTGCGCGCATGCGTGCCGTCATCTGCTGCGAGAGAGTGGAAAGGACAAGCGTCTAGTCCCTGCACTTTGGCTACGATTTAAAAAAATGGATCCTGCCAGTTTCAACGAGAACCATATTAATTTTATTCCATTCCGCGGCAGTTTTTTTAAATTCGTAAAAGGATTTTGATTTAAAACATTTAGCGAAATATAACTAAACATTTTCTTTCACAATTTACATTATTTTTAGTTAACATTCTTAAAGAAATTCAATTTCAGACTTTTACTAAAATACATTTTTTTTCCTCCGGATTTTTCAATTTTTAAGGATTTTTAACGATTTTATAGCGTTTTAAAGCGAATTTTTAACATCCAATAAACAATTTTTAACATTAAAAAAACATCACTGGACACACGAAACTCGCTTTGCAGCAATCTCTAGAATGCACTAAATTCATTCAAGCCGCGGTCAATAGCTTGTGTATGTACGCTTCGCGTACATTAACCGAAAAAAAAAACGTCACTGAACGCATGAAACTCGCTGTACAGCATTCTCTAGAATGTACGAAATTCATTTATAACCAAATTTCATATTTATTTCCATTTTGTTTTAAACTTTCCATCGCTTATATGTTGAAAAATGGAAACTTTACATTTTTTTATTCAAATTATTTTTTATAACTCAAATAAATACTGAAAAATAAAACTTTCCGCCGCTGGGATTCGAACTCAAGACCACAGAACGGAAGAGAAATGACATACCACAGAGCTATACGCACTCATTTTGAAATGGCTTAGAACAAAATTTTAAAATATCAGACAAGCACGCATGTGCGCAGAGTGATCCGTTTTTTGAAATCGTACCCAAAGTGCAGGGGCTAGACGCTAGTGTGAAATCGCGGTGCTACTAGTGGTAACCCTCCAAAATGTAGGTCAATTATTGGTCATTTACTTAATTCATTAATTAGTCAACCCGGCAGTGTTGGTAGCGGAGGCGACTGTAACGCAAAGAGACTGGGTTCGATTCCCGGATGAGGCATGGATCTAAATGTGTGTTATCTTCTGTAACTCTGTTGTCCCCCGGTCTGCAGAGGAAAGAAATAAAGCTAAGAAAGTTGAAGATGTATGTAATGGAAGAAAAATTGTCATGTCCTGTGTGTATTATATATGATTCTGTGAATAAAATAAACTGTGATCAATTGAGGTCGAGCCGGCATGTAGCTGTAGTGAATACCTCAAAGCCATCATAATTCATTAATTAAAATATGAAATCAGTGCTAAAATGAAGATCTTACAATCTCTATTAAAAATACAGGACTGCCTGCTAAAATCTGTGTACAACTAGTGTCAACCGTCTAAAAATTTAGGGATATTTTTGGAAATATTTCGAGGGTTGACACTGGTTGTACCCAGATTTTAGCAGGCAACCCTATGCTTTTTAATAAAGAATTGTCAGATTTTCATTTTGGCACTGATGTGATGAAAGAAGGTATCAAATGATCATGCACTGTACTTTTTGGAATATTTAATCTGTGTGATAGCTCCTGAACTGTGTAAAGTGGATTTACAGCGATAACTTCTGTTAAGAGATTCCCCTTTAATTGTCGTCCAGTGGGGGCATCATTTTCGAGGCTGAAATTTCCGCGCTTTAACTTCTCAAACCACCTTAGAACTGTGTCATCTGAAACAGCACTTTATCCATATACAACACAAATGTTACGAGCAGTCTGACTAGCATTTATACATTTCTTGAAATAAAAGAACATAATATGACTAAAAAATGAACTGTTTATTCCTCTATACTTAGCACTGCACTGAAACAAACATTATGCCACAACACAATCGAGAATTATGCAGCGCAAGCAGAAAATACTGAATGTACATGGGTCATTCAAGGTCACTCCTTATCAGCAATAGCAAAATAACTAGACGAATTCGCGTCTCGTTTTTTGAAAATCGCAGAACTTTTCTGAATGACGCAATAATAGTCGTAATGAACTTGTAAAGGAATCTTTTGCAGTAAACTAATAAATTTGAGAAATATTTTTTAAAATCTACTTTTTCCTCCCATTATTTTTAAAAGTATTTTTCTTACATTAATTTGTTTAATGACTGTTACATGAATGTAGTAGTCTAAGATCATTAATGTTTCTATTCTGCATTCCATGGTTTTTGAACATAGTCTGAAATACAGTGTAAAAGTTTCAATTTGTATGTTAGGAGGAAAAATTGTAATTTTTTTTAATTAGATATTGATCGGCTCGATCCTGATTTCATTTAACTTTTCACGGGCCTGTCCCGTGTCGAACTGGACTGGACCAAGATAGGTTTCGTTCGGCCCCATCTTGGAAATTTGTACCCGTGGTAACTTAATTCATGCACGCACAAAAACTTTCACAATTCATTTTACTAGCAATTAGTGCAAATACATAATTATCAAATGGATTTCTATAGCACCAGAAATTACTTTTGAACTTTTCCTTTTCACCACGGAATTCATCTATGCCTTCAAAAGTCTACCTATGAAATGTAATCTCATTCCGTTTATTAATTACTAGCGGCCCGTCCCGGCTTTGCACGGGTAGACAATGTAATTTATTTATTACATTCGTTTTCCTGAATTTCGCGCTCCAACCTAAAACTGTTGCTGAGATATGGCGAAATGACCTAAATCTTTCGAATCCCACTTTAGCCACATTCGAGGGGGGGGGGGGATTTATAAATTCACTGAAATACGTGTTTAATCATTTGTTTAGTAGATTTGTTTTCCTGAATGTCGCGCACCTACATAAAACAGCTGCTGAGATATGACGAAATGTTGTAAAATTTTCGAAACCACCCCCTTTAAAACACTTCGGGGGGAATTTCTAAAATCACTGAAATGCGTGTTTATCCATTTTTTAGTAGATGTGTTTTCCTGAATTTCACGCTCCTACCTAAATCCGCTGCTGAGATATGGCGAAATGATCCGAAACTTTTGAATACCCCTTTAGCCACCTTCTTTGGGGAGTTTCCAAAATCGCCGAAATACGTGTTTAACCAATTTTTAAGTAGATTTGTTTTAATTAATTTCGCCCTCCTACATAAAAGGCGCATATGGCGAAATTACCTAAAAAATTCGACCCCCCCCCCCATTTAACCACCTTCTGGGGGGGGAATTTCCAAAATTGCTGAAATATGTGTTTTATTCATTTTTTAGTAGATTTGTTTTCCTAATTTTCGCGCTCCTATCTAAAACTGCTGCAGAGATATGACGAAATGATCTCAAACATTCGACCCTCCTTTTAACCCCCTTTGGGAGGAAATTTCTAAATTCGCTGAAATACGTGTTTAAAATATTTTTTAGTAGATTTGTTTTCCTTAATTTCGTGCTTCTAGATAAAACTGCTGCTGAGAAATGGCGAAATGACCTAAGACATTTGACCACCCCCTTTAACCACCTTCAGGGGGGAATTTCTAAAATCGTTGAAATACGTGTTTAATCATTTTTTTAGTAGATTTAATTTCCTGATTTTCGCGCTCCTACCTATAACTGCTGCTGAGATATGGCGAAATGACGTAAAACATTCGACCACCACCTTTTAACCCCCTCCGGGAGGGGAAATTCTAAAATCCCCGAAATACATGTTTAATTATGTTTTTAGTAGATTTGTTTTTCTGATTTTTGTGCTCTTAACTAAAATTGCTGCTGAGATACGGCAAAATGACCTAAAACATTCGACCCCCACCTTTAACCCCCTCCGGGAGGGGAATTTCTAATATTGCTGAAATAGGTGTTTAATCATTTTTTAGTAGATCTGTTTTCCTGATTTTCGCGCTCCTACCTTTAACTGCTGCTGAGATATGGCAAAATGACCTAAAACATTCGAACCCCCCCCCTTTAACACCCTTCGGGGGGGGAATTTTCAAAAATCCCTT
This sequence comes from Maratus michaelseni, assembly GCA_963931845.1. Taxonomy (NCBI): domain Eukaryota; kingdom Metazoa; phylum Arthropoda; class Arachnida; order Araneae; family Salticidae; genus Maratus; species Maratus michaelseni. Next base: position 224,660,339 of record OZ007595.1, read on the forward strand.
CTTATTGCTTGCCTAGGCCATAACAGCAATCTACAGTCCAAATTGCGTGACCCTGACTTTAGTAGTTTCGGCTGGGCGTTGATGCGTCAGTCAGTCAGTCACAGTTTCCTCTTTATATAATAGTATAGATTACTGGAGTGTAAAAAGAATGCCAATAAGCTAACTTTTTTATTTCATGCTTGTTTATTATTTTTTGTTTGGGGGGGGGGGGGTTATTTGCTCGACTGCATAATCAATATATTTGTCATTGTAGATGAACATAGAAATGTTCTTGTCATCGTAATAACAGAAACAGCATAAATTAAAACCAAGAATTCATTCGATATATTTAGTTTGATTCAAGGTTTGTATGGAAAAACAGACCAGCGTTTAATTTAGCAAAATTTTACCGGAAACTTATTTCCCACCAACGTTTGTATTTAAAAAAATACAGCAATTCTAACGTACTTCTGCTAGATGTTTAAAAATAAGTTCAAAGTTTGAGAGTCCATATAATAAACCACAATAAACGCGTTCAATTTTTGTTCTTAACTTTCAAAATAATGAAGATGTTTTAATGAAATTTGCAGCAGGATTGTACTCTTTGTGTAAAATACACGATATTACAAGTGGTCGTCACAATAACAAGATGCACCATATTTAAAAATTGTGTTCACATTACGTAGAGAGTCACCGATCCAAATTTTTTCCCTCACAGACAGACATTTTCTTAATGATATCGCATTTCCCACAAAGCAATGAAAGTCTGTTGAAAATTTTGTTAAGATATCTTCATTATTGTTAAAGCTATAACCAAAAATCCGGATTGGAGCGAGTATTATTGGCCGAATAATTTTTTACCGTTTCTATACTCAAATTGCTGCTTATGGCGTAATCTCTCTCTCCTTAACATTCGTAGCCATATGTGAGACACCGTGTATATAATTTTTCGTGCTTTATACTTTGAAAGTCTATACAATTTTTAAAATCAGTTTGTTCCATTGCAAAAATTTGAAATCTTCCTACAAATCTTTTATAAAAAATAGAAATTTGAAGATTGGATATAACAAAAATATTATTACAATGAAATAACAGTTTATAACTAAAGATGGCGCCACTATATAGAGCTCATAAAAGTTATGTATGCTATTGTAAGCAAATTAATCGACTACAATTTAAAAGGACTGTTTCAGACAAAGACATTTAAGATACATTTAAGATGCGTAAAATAAAAGCTGCTATTGGTGAAAAAGAAAATGCTACTGGCGAGATTTGATTAAATTATAATTTTCTGCTATAATTAACGACTAACAGAAAGAGTTTCTCTTTGCTGTTCATTTCTTTTCGAACATTTTTAATAAGTAAGATAGTAGTGTTATTTAAATCTATTTTATATTTTAAAGAAATTCTTTTAAACAAGCAATCTACTACTCATATTGAATTAATATCAGTATGTCTGGAAGGTTTAAATCAGTCACAATAATAAAAAGATTTAACAAAAGTCTGTGTCTTTGAAAGTGTACTCTGTTTTTATACAAAAAGAAATAATAAAACTAGAATGTACAATGTAGGAAGTGTTTGTTAGAAATTTAACTGTCTTATTGTGCAATTTAAAATTGTTAAACCCTTTTTGAAACTCGAAATTATCTGAAATATATATATATATATATATATATATATATATATATATATATATATATATATATATATATATATAGGTATTAGAAACTGAAAGTAGAAAACAATGTGAAAAATAACATGCTTAGTGTACATAAAGGTAAAAAAATGCTTTAAAAAAAAATCTGAAGTCAAACTGAAAATCATAAAAGCATGAGACACTAATAAAAATACTTTAAGCCCACTAGAAAAAGTATGCAGATGGCAGCACACACTGCAGATTAATCTAATAACTTTAAAATAAAGACTGTGCTTAAAAAAATTGTTAAATTTTATTTTCCTAAATTATTGTATCTTCTAGGGATGCACCAAATATTCAGTATTCAGCCATACTACTGAATGTTTGGTTAAGCTGAATATCAAATTATTTGGTTAGGCTGAATATCAAACTATTTGATATGCTGAATATTATTTTTGGCCAAATATCTTCATATTCAGCCAAACTGAATACTTAAAGAAAGTGTTTTTACATTTTTTTTTTTTAACTTAGATAACTTTTATTTTTAACTGTCAATAAATAAAGGTATTAAGAAATACAATCATATTTAAATAACAGAGATGGCTTTTGCTTTATTTATTTGCTGTTTGAAAAGTAACAATTAAGAAAAGGAACTGTTAATGATGACATTCATAGGAACTAATGATCTGTAAATACAAGTTTTTGAATATTGTTAGCTTTTTTACAACTGGGTATTTCTAAACATAATGGGGGATAATATGCTTTCAGGGGTTATAATAAGTAACAAGACAAACAGTTTTTGTATGGGAAACCAGAATTGCAATCCACTTATTAAAAAATACAGTGTATCTCACTCCATGTCGAACTTGCATTTTCATTTAAAAATAACAATAATGAAGATATTGTAACAATATATTCAAACATCAGACTTACTCTGCTATCTGTGAAATATGATAAGAAGTGTTAAAATGTGACACTAGTGCAGTGCAAGCACTAAGCTGGACATTCCACTAATTCAGAATGCAGCTGACAGTACATACACTGTATCACTGATTAAAATTCAATCACTTCAATAATTCCAATACACTTTATACAAAACAAAGTTAATATGGTAAAAACCTCGCTAAAATATCTTCATTATTGTTAAAGTTGTGAACAAAAATTAGGGTTCTATTTGTAGTGAAACACCTTGTATTTTTGATTGAATAAATGGATTGTGATGCTAGTTTTCTGTACAGAAAATACTTGCCTTGGCTACATTATCTTCCTAGAAAGTTTGTTCTAAAATTTTGCAAACACCATGGAAATTTCCAACCTCTGAAAATAATCGTTCACTTTATTCAGTCTAGTACATTTCAAAAACTTTCTTGCTAAGTTGCCACCATTTGAATTTATTATTATTATTATTATTATTATTTACTCGCTTAGTGTCAAATAAGTACTATATTACTGTAAAATATTCCTTGAAAATTTCTTTTTGATTTTAAAATATTTGTTTTAGAATATAAGTAAATTCTATTCATATATTTTAGTTCACAGAAGAAGTCATAAGTTATTTTTTTTTATTAATTAAAAGAGTTAAGACTAATCCTTCTTAAATAATTTAAAGCATAGAATTTTTTTTTTTAATTTTATTGTAAAGTTTAATTGTGAAGTTTTTTTTTTCATGAAAATTGTCTTTCTGTTAAATATTATGAAAAATTATTTTGAAATTTAACTTTTTAAAACTTTTAAGCCATGAAATATAGAGGTATTCAGTTAGTCGAATATTCAGTATTCGGCCAAAGTCACTATCCGGTACATCCCTTACATCTTCTTATTACATTTTCCTTGTAAATGTAAATTTTGGTGGTGGGTTACTATTTTTCCAATTTATTTAACGTGGGTTACTATTTTTTCTTATGGTCACAGATAAATTTTGTTTTGCTGCAGAGTGACACAGAAAAATCTCTTACTGGGACTCAGTAAATTGGACTTTTAATCACATTTATAATATATTTTAATCTATCATGAATTATAGCTTTTCATAATAATAGCTTCTTATTGCATTGGTTTTAATGTGTCACATTTACTGTGGACAAGTCACAAAACAAAATTTTTCATTTTATGAGTAAGGATGATTCCAAACTCCTCCCCAATGAGGATCCTGCCTAGTTGTACCACTGTTATAATTTATAACTATTATTATTACTTATTTATATTACTGCAAATGTTACTTTACATTATTGTAACGAACAAATACTTACTGTTGAATCATGTGGTAATGGATTAAAATACAAAACCATGCCTAAAAATTATTTAAAAAAATAAATGCTTTTTCAATTTATAATCAATATTTCTCCAGCTGTAGAAAAGAGGGTTAAACCTGATAAGATGAATAAACAATGTATTTAAAAAAAAAAAAAAAAGAACTGACAGTCAATAAAATTAGCATATAGCATGCCTTTACAATACGGATGCCTTCTTACACGCCAAATAAATTTTTTGTTGATCAGTGTAGAGACCCGATTATAAATCTTTGTAATTTTATTCTTTCAAGATTTTCTTTTTCAGTGAATAAGTGATTTTTTAGTTTGTATTTAAATAAAACATACAATTTTGCATTCGTCAAAATGATGAATGCTCTACAGTTAAGTTCTAAAAAGGCAAAATAAAATTCATATTGTAATATTTGCTCATAAAAATATATGATAAAATAATGTATTCTTTATTTCGAAGCACCAAAATGTCACAATGGATAAATACCTAAAACATGGTCAGTAACATCTCAAATTCCCTTCACTAATGTTAAACCTATAGGCCTATAATGCATTCATATTTTTTAAATATCTCCTCCTCTTTTTTTTTTTCTGTGTGCTGCTCTTAAAAGATGCCTTTTTTATATAGTTGTCAAAATATTACTAAAATTTATACTTAATTTATAATTTTATGCGTTATAATTGTTAATAGCTGTGAGTATGATCTCAACACTTCAAATAATTAAGTCTGGCTAAACATGAGATAAAATGTCTTTCTTTTTATGATTTTGAAGTAAATTATCAATATACCTTTATAAGGCGAGTTTCATTGAATAATTCAAGAAAAAAATATCTCATCATTATTATGCATATTTAGTTATATATGACCAGAAATCCACAATATTCTAAAATCTGCACAACCTCTGGTGCTAAGCTATGCAGATTTGAAGATATATGTAGGAGTGGGAAATTTTCTGAAAATCTTACCATCCAGCAAGAAGCAACATACAGTTGAAAATTGTTATGACAGAATTTACGCAACTGCAAAAATAAATCCTTACTACAATAATACATTTTCGTACTTTTTTTCAAATAAAATTAAGAAATATATACAATAGAGGAAAGTTTAGTATAAGGTTAGAACTTAGTTACCATAGTGATATTACAGTAATTTGAAGAGTTGCAAAACATAGCTAACAAGTAAAAACAATCCTTCTATAGCCTGCAGTTTTTAAAAGACTTCTTACAGATTATCTCGCCTCATCAGAAAAGCCACTCACGAGAGGCAAGTAAAATGATATAATTGCCCAACCCTGTGTATATTATTATTATTGTTTTTTATATACAAATTACTTATGTTTGTATATAAAAAAACGGTATTTCTCCATTATCCCGTCGACCACTTTTCATACAAAAAATTATCGCCAAACTGTAATACCAAATAAACAAATAGAAGAATGTTGCCATTGTAATATCAAAATAAATAAAATAAAAATCGGAAAAGCTCCACTCACCAAAGTGTAAACAACAACAACAAAAAAAAAATGACAATATATTAATGAAAACAAAATCTTGGATACTTACATTATTTTTCTTAATTATCCTTCTCGGCTGGTGAATAAATGTTTGTAACATCGGTTGAAATTGATTTATTGCACTTATCTATGCAATGCAACATTTTTTCAATGCATTTTCTCTTTTAATATTATGGCACAGCCGTTTAAAGACGCAATTGTTATTTTAATTAATGAAATAACTAATAAATCGGTAAAACATAATGAAAAATACAGGTAAATGGCGAATTAAAAACCACTTGATGACTTAACAAACACGTGTAATGCTTCTGACGTTAAGTGATTGGGACTGCATTTTTTGCATTAAATCCTATAGTTTAGCGATAACTTTTTTTTATGAAAAGTGGTCGACGGGATAATGGAGAAGTACCAAAAAAAATGACTCTTTTATATTAAATAAATTGTATAAATACAGAAAAAAATCTTCTGTAAAAGAAGCAGTAAATAGGTTACCAGACACTATGCATGTGAAATTTCCTTCTCTTGCCAAGATAGTCGAGAAGTACCAGCATTTCTAATATATAACACTTTCAGATAAAAAATATAAAATAAAAATATTTACTGAAAAACAAAGAACTTTTTATCACTGTTGTTATGCAAAAAAGTACAAGTAAAATAATTTTTCCAAATCTTACATGAACTTAATATCAACATATTGAATTACTGTGAATGAAGAGTTTTCTTGGACGTGGAAGACATCTCAAGCTCTAGCAAGTTACATTTACAGACAGAAAAATTAAATAAAAATTTCTGCCTGTGAATGTCTCCAGCTGGCATAAAAATTCCAACAGAAGACTTTGTTAACTCAGTTCCTTGAATTCCAAACGTCAGCTTTTGCAAGTCAGTTCCTCGACTTCCATCAGTATGCAGACCACAGATAACTTGATTGTAGCTTAGGAGGTTATCAGTTAATATGTTTATATTCATTTGGGACTTGTAAAAGTTATTCTAATTGTACAGTTTTGGATAACAACAGTAATAAAAAGTTCTTAGTGTTTCAGTAAATATTTTTATTTTATACCACACTCTGCAAGGTATATTATATATTAGAAATGCATTAGGAATTTCAAAACAGTTATCTACTTTAACAGCTAAATTAAAATGAAACGATTCATAAGAAAGTTATATTTTTATTGATTAAAATGTCATGAATAAATATAATTTTGCTGTTCAAACTAAAAAAAAAAAAAAAAAAAAAAACACTTTTTTAGTTTTATATAACATTGAGAGCTAATATCTCAGTGTTTATATGATAATGAGACATATCTCAATTAAACAAACAACTTATAATCAAGTAAGTAACTACTTTTAAATAAATCCCATTTGTGCCATAAATTCATGTACAGATCAAATTGATGAATTTTATTTTGTCCTCACTTTAAATAACACTGGCTATATAAATGAAACAATGACACCAACATTTATTAAAAAGGGCATTCTTAAGTATACTCATAAATAAAAATTGACTTACCGATGGAAAGATAGTTTTATTTATACCTTGATTGCCGGTGCTTACACACATGCAACACACATATATAACAATTGCGATTTCGTCTTAATAACAAACTAATGCCACAATAAAGTGTTAAAATAAATAAAATACTTTTAAATTTAATAGCGATTTAAAAAAACTTTTAGAAAAATTCTCGAATAAAGATATTATAGCGCAACACAGCTAACCACACATAATATACTACTATATTGAAATGTCAACAATCTGACGTACGTCAGCTGTGATCAAAAATCCTCAGTTAAACTAACAGTTTTGCCAGTCTATGTATCTTAAATGTCTTTGGTTTCAGATTAAGTTATGCAAATTGAAATAGAACCCCCTCCCATATTGTACTGTATATATATATATATATATATATATATATATATATATATATATATATATATATATATATATATATATATATATATATATATATAGAAAATCTCGCTGGTGTAAAATGTAAAAGTAACTTTGGATCATTTACATAATGAAAGTTATGACAGTTTAGAGTTCTAATAAAATTTATAAAAAAAAAAAATATTAGAGTTATGTTGAGATATCTTATGTAGTATTCTTTAACGAAATTTTCATGACACAAATCTACAATTATGAGATTAGAAGAGTTTTTTGCCTTTTAAAGATTAAAACAACTTTGATGCCTTGAAATTTAAGGCTTTCTTTTTAAAAAAGGGAGACGATAAAAATACGTTTGCACTAATTTATTCCACTGAAAATGAGAAAAAAAAAAGTTATACATATTAAACTAGTCGGATGTGCCAATCCCAAACTTTTTGTCTCGTACATGTTTCACATACACTAAAAACGAATCAGCACCAATTTATACCAAGGCCTAACTGAATCTAAAGTTTTATTAATTCCATACATTAGTCCTAGAAATGTGATTATCGCTAAACTCATGTAAATCCTGAAAAATTCAGCATAGCAGCGCTACCTTTATTACAACCAAATTTACACCAAAACCTAACCAACAACTTATGTCGACGTCTAACTGAATCTAAAGTTTGATGAAATTCTGTGCATTACTTGAGATATAATTATCGTGCAAATCATTAAAAAAATAGCATAGCAGCGCCACCTGTTGGGCTAATTGTACCAAACCGTAATCAGTATCTATTTCGAGGCTAACGAAAAAGAGGCTACCACGGTGCATTCCACTTATCTTTTTTTACAGACCGCTCGAGGCTAACGAAAAAGAAAGGCTACCGCGGTGCTTTACCCGTATCTTTTTTTACAGACCGCGGGAGTCACGTGATGCTCGAATCCACCAATGCAGGAGAACGAAAAGAGCAACACGTCACACTAGCGGTCTGTAAAAAAAGATACGGGTAAAGCACCGCGGTAGCCTGTCTTTTTCGTTAGCCTCGCAGACCGCTAGAGTGACGTGATGCTCTTTTCGTGCACCTTCATTGGTGCATTTGACGTCACGTGACGCCCGCGGTCTAAAAAAAATATGCATAAAGCACCGCGGTAGCCCGTCATTTTCGTTAGCCTCGATCTATTTATGTCAAAGTCGAACAGAATCTGAAGTTTGATGACATTCTGTGCTTCAATTTTTTTTAGATATCTGCACAAAAACGTAATCAGCGTCTATTTATGTCAAAGTCTAACAGAATCTGCAGTTTGATGAAAATCGGTGCATTAGTTCTTGAGATAGAGGTATTGAGGAAATCGCGAAAAATGCACCATAACAGCGCCACCTGTTGGGTGATTTACACTAAAAACGAATCAGCACCAATTTATATCAAGGACTAACTTAATATAAAATTCTATTAATTCCATTAATTAGTTCTTGAGATAGAGCGCGCAAAAAATTTGTCATACAGAATCACAAAAAAACAAACCGTCATTTTCTAAAAACATTCAAGTCGTGCTCAGGACCTAAAACGTATAAATCCGTTGAAAACCGGAATTCGAAAATTTTCGTGAATCCAATACTTTCTTCTTGTAAAGGTGAGTAAAAATGATGGCTTGACAGCTGATGGGCGCGAACACTTACAAAAGAAAACACTCCCCAAAAATCATACGAGTCAAGGATAGATAATGAAACACTTTCCAACACTTCCAAAATAATGTAATGGAACTTCACCTTTTAAAAATAAGGATAAAATCCAATTAACGAACTTAGAAAACTCATTACACATTTGAAAACCAGAATTCAACAATTATAGTCCATAAACGGAGGATATTCCAATTCTTTTGTGCATCCCTGCAAAATTATCTGTAGATTTGTATAAACACTATATTGTGTGTTGAAGTTTAGCACAGTCGAAAATTTTACATTCAGCAATTCCCACCAATAGACAGAACTGCATTATAGCAATTTTCTGTAGCCCTGTATGTTATCTACCAGATTTTTATACATAGAGATTAAACCAAGACCCATAAAAATATGCTTTCAGAAATTACCATCCATAAATTGCAATGCATCCGGTTCTTTGCTTACATGGGTTAATTTATATTCTACAAATATCTTAGTGTACTAAATATAGTGAAGCTGGAAAATGCATAATTCAATTAAAGCATCTTTAAGGTAGATCGCAAATTATCTGCTCAACTACGCAAAACTGACATTTTTAGACTCATTTTTAAACGTAAAAGCATAAAATTTGTAGTTCTGACTTTTGAAGAGATTTGGAATCCAATAGTTTCCATTTTTTGATAAATTACTTAAGAGTTATAAGCGATTATCACATGACAAGTCCCTCCCCTTTTTTTCGCGCTGCCCGATCAAGTTTTAACCCATTAGCTGCCAACCGCTACGTAATGCTGCCAACTACACATGGTTTTTTAATCTAAAATTACGAATTGGTACCGGAAATTTCTAAAGAATTTTTATTTTATCTCATCACGAAATGTCTAATTAAATTGAAAAATATTGCTATTAGTATTTTCTGGTATGAATTCGAACTTTCTAAATAAAATTCCGGTAATTTTAGCCTAGCAGTGAGCGTGTTAAAGTATTTCTATGGGGGGAAAAAAGGTTGAAATCTTGCATGCTACATACACCAAACATAACGCCAGAAAACACGAGTCAAATCATTAAAAATCCCAAGTACTTCGGATTGCCATTAAACTATCTTTGTTTTAGTCAAATTCCCTTTCAGCGTACTTACCCCATAACAATTTAAATATTTTTCTCCCACTTCCTTCTACAATTACGCTTTAGAAGAGATCAATTCTCATTCCATACATGCCAACCTCGGGCAGTCTCAAAAGAAAAATCTTAATTTTATTCATTCCATTTCAGATTCGAAGCAAGTATTCAAATTACTTTGTCAATGAGACATGTAAATTTAGATTCAAAGAAAGTGATTAAAAAAGAGCCTGAGGTTGGCAAGTATGTATTCAGAGAGTTGTCAAGTATATTTGTGGCTCTCATTAAAAAAAAAAAAAAATTCCTTTATTATACACTTCTCCAATCTTTGATCTGAAGTGTAAGCCATTAACCTTGCATTGCACCCAGTGCCACACGTGGAAACACCAATAAGCGAAAGGGAGAGATATCAAATATAAAACGTGGGGAAAAAAAGTACAGACTAGAGTTTTGAATTAGTCCTGCTGCACCTACTGGTTAATTTGTTCAAAAGCTTCACCACTATGGAGTACTTTGTCACGAGAGTGAACATAAAATATGTAGAACTTCACTTGTAAAAATAGTTATGTTTTAAACTCTGCTAAAGAAATTCAATCTGTTTAATGCCAAATAGAGATATGCTTAATGAACGCAATATTGTTTTCCACTAAAATATTAAAAATCCCACAGTATGGATAAAAATCTTTAGCATGAATTTAAAAAAGGAAATCTCATTGCAAGAAATCAGATTTCTCACACCACTTTTCGTTGAATGAGATAGAAATCAGGCGACTGGATGAACTAGATGTTTTATTGAAATCTTATAAAATCCAAGCTAAACTTGTGCTAAAAAAAAGGTCCAGTAACATTACAAGTTCGTTAATACAATATCGTTACAATTCTTCGTTTACATATCCAAGTCTCTTTAAATTTCGGGCATCATCTTCACTTGAAGATATCTCGCTTTTGTTCTCTGTCAATATGGAATCTGAATCAACAGAAGATTCATCGCTAAACAACAGTTCCATTTCAGTTGTATTTCGACATTTGAAGTAGAAATATCTCAGCTCCATGTTTATTCCTTCGCGGATACATTCAAGACCATCTGGACAGTGGCAGCTGAAAAAGAAATTAAGTATTACTATCCTATACATACAATGAGGAAGATCAAGCTTACATTAGGTTAACCCCTCCGCGTACGAGGTTTGATATTTTCCGGTCGTGAATTACAGGAGGCATTGTTTTCTTCATGTACACAGTCTCAATTTTAATACAATTAAAGAACAAGGTCTTTCAAAGCAAATAAACGACCAGCGCGTTTTTAGCGGGCATCTTTTATAGCGAGACTTCGATTACACTATTTCTAAACCAATCTTAGTATATTTCTAGTATACGCTAGCACTACCACTATTTTTAAACAATCTTAAAATTTCTTGTAGAAAGATTACTGCTTGAAAGTAGCAACAAAAGTTTTGCCTATACCAATCCTTCGCCCACACTTTTATGTGACCGTATTAGATGAAATTCATAATCCGCGAAAGCCATACGTGGCGAGTTGAACAGATAAGTCTCGCGAACCCATTTAAAGATTTATTGGTGGACACTCCTCAAGCCAGGGTTTGATTATAAAGGCGGCAAACTTCCAACAATAAAATAGAACTTTTCGCCTTATTTATCCACCCTATTCATGCAAAGTTTGTCATGAGGGTTGACAGGGTTGTCAAAAACCCGTTTTTTTCAGAAAAACCCAGCCTAGTGGGTTTTGGAATTTTTCTAGTGTTTGTTCATGGTTTCGGGGTTTCTTGTTAGATAAGCGAAATTAAAGACTTTGAAAAACCAACTTTGGTTATTTCAAGGGTTTTCTACGAGAGGTTTTTTTTCAGGTTGGGCAAAATAAAGCCAATCCTGCATAAGGAAAATATTCTATTCGTTTGTATTGGAAGTTTGTCCCAGTTTGTAACCAGGCGCTACCTCCAACGCGATGTAGCGAAAACTTAACATTCAGTTTACACTTACAACATGAAAGCCATCTAGCAAATATATCTTAAGTACAATGGCATACGCTTGCTATGAAGAGAATTAGATCTCCGAAGATCTATTTTTCTCAATGGACGATCAATAAACTGTACAAAATCCCCTCTGACACCTCTAAACAAGCATCTATTTTGACAACGTAAAATGTACAGTTGGCATTTTAAAGAAGAGGGAGAGATTTCGCCGTTGCAGTATTGAGTCTAGTAGATTCATCTGAAACAAATTCATAAAAGGAAATTGAGTTTGGAGGGCATGAATTCCATTCCACCGAAATTTATTTACATAAAACAAAATGTAGCTTGTTTGAGAGACCCATAAAGTGTGTTTTTAGCTTTAAAGTCTAAAATTTTAACGGTTTTTAATGACTAGATTCATGCCCCACCCTCTTAAATTCGAAAAAGACTAATTTGATAATCTGTTCGAACGCCATGCGTGTTCAACATGGTTGAGAAAACCATGTTCTTTTTAAAATACTCCCTGTTCAGTTCAAAAAGGTCCATAACTTCCTAAGTTTGATAAATTTAAATAGTTATAGGCACATTCTATGGATGCAAAAATGTAGTTTATTTTGGACTAAATTTTTGGACCGTATTTAATTTATAGAATACGAAAGCTAGAGAACCAGCAAGGGAAATCTGGTAAATAGTAAGTGGGGTTCTACCGTATAACCGCTTATGAAGATATTGTAGCACGTACATCTCTAAACTAAAGTTTGGATTCAATAATTTGAAGGACGGTGGTTAATTTTTTGACCACTTTCATTCTAATCTAAATTGTTTATTGCCACCAGAATTTTGGATCGGACCAAAATTTTCATTTTATCAAGTACGCGAAGAAATACTTTATTTTGAAATACTTTTAAAAATTCTGGTGTCATTCAATCATGTCGACATTTTACGAATAGAAGAAATTTGACCTGAAAGTGTTGAAGTCGTGCGGTTACATGTCTAACTTTACATATAGTTGCTAACTTTTACGCTTTTTTTTACTAGTATTGTGTGTGTAGGTGGGGGGGGGGTAGACGAGTAAAAATAGGCAGCTATGTTTACATCATTTATGTGCGTATGAGTATTGTATCGCCTTTAAACTAATTTTTAAAATGGTTAACCGCGCAAAGGACTGCATCAATATAATCTTAATGGTTAATGCGGGGGTACCATTTACTTAAGCAAAGCTGGAGATCTTTGTTCCAAGTGATTAGACTTAATTTGTAAGACAGCTGCGTATATAAAACATTACAATATTTATTAGTTCTTTCAAAAGAGGCTATTCAGGGAAGACCTATAAATGAGATTGAAACTCAGCGCAAACTCTTAACGTAGGTAGAGTCAAAAAGATCCTGGTGATGCAGTTTAACCCTAAAGAGATATATATTGACAATTTTATTTACTCTACACAGATTTAGTACAATGTTCGAAGACTAAGCTAGAGAGTACGCCTTTAATATCTTAAAAATTGTACAATTTTACGTCTTAAGAAGCAACACTAAAGCACCGAGATTAAAGCTTTTGGAAGACTAAAATAAATGCCAAGCGTTCATAAAAAGTTACTTTATATGTATAAATAAATTTTTTTATAGCAGCTGATGGGCACTTTAGTTGAAGTAGCAGTGTGCACCAATTCATCGTAAACTTAACTACTGTGACAAAAATTTTATTGTGACTGTAAGAGGACAGATCACTTTATCAAAAGATCAGACTAGATTGCTGCTAAGATATTTTTCTCTACTAAACTTTATGTAGATTAATACATAATTAAAAAATTCACATTTTCAGAAGTTTTGCGATAGTACAAGGAGTTCCACACTAAATGAAATTTCACTAATACCTATAGTTAAATGACAGTTTAACTTATTGAAGATTAAAAACAGCAGCAGTCTCAAAGACAGACAACAGCAGTTAAGTAATTAACATAAAACAGTGACAAAGGGAGAGCTTAGGCCAATAACTAGACAAATAATTAGTTTTAAAGATTCATTTATAGTAAAACGGCAAATTCAAAAGTAAAAAAAAGGTTTCAACCACAATTTTTGTTACTTGAAGTTACAAAACTTCAATAAAATGGCAGTATAAATATTTTGAAAAATCCTACGTATTTCACTAGAAAAATTTAGGTCCATTTTCAAAAAAAGGTACATTAAAAATTGGCGGAATTTAAGTGCCCACCGGACTTTTAAAATGTTCTGAAGAAAAAACAGCTTAAGTTTATGCGCTGTGGTACGCTTTTACTTCTATAGCTCTAAAATTGACCTTTCATATTCGATATAGATTTTAAACTAAGTATTTTCGCATGTATAAAATACTTTAAGGTATAAAAAAAGCAAATTTTACACCTTTCACTCCTTAATTCAACACAGTGGTTACTACATCGGAGGTAAAGTGGAAGAAAACACATTCTATTTAATAGAATTGATTTTACTTTGTTGTACTGAACACTTTGAATGGGAGGAATTTCAGCCACGCTGAAGTTTAATATGAATTGACCTCCGGTATGGAGGAGTATTTTGATAATTTTTCTCTGGATTAGACAGACCCTAGTATATTAGAATTTTACACTGTAAGCATAGTGACCAGTTTCGTTAGTTTGATGCCATACTTATACCGTCAAGGGATAAACATATCACAACTTTAAGCTGAACACAAATTGTGTAGTGCAAATTACAACAAAATTCTTACTAATGAGTAAATGTGTGTTCATGTTCGCCCGTAATAGGATCATCGTATATAAGGAATCCACATGTAGTTCCTTCGCTGCAAACAGATGGAGTTGGCACTGGGTCAACATCTCCAAACATCGGGTCACCAGTCTCATAATCGTACCTTACTTCAACAGATTGTTGATTCATTTCCTGAAAAAAATAAGTTAAGAATTAAATTGCAGAACTTTGTTTTAACTGTTATTCAGAGTTACTATGCATCGTTTCAAGTGTTTCTCTAGATCTCTTGGGAGGAATATTTGAAACAAACTGTTTACTTCATTACCAACACTACGCTGTTACATAAGGAAAATCGCAACTAAGCTCAGTGTTTGAAACTTAACTTTTAATATTTACAGTTTAAGATTTACATTTAACTAGAGTGGATGGGTACTTCGTTGCACGAAAATAGGCCTTGCGCTTTTCAGTCCTAAAGGCCGGTTAATGAAAGTTTAAAAAAAGTTTAGAAAATAATTTTAACAACTAGCTGACCCAATCAAGATCGCCAAGGCCTGTGATAACCTTAAATATACCCAAAATGAGCGTTTAATTTTTTTTTAAATAAAACCTTTTAAACGAACTTCTAGTTGGAGACCCTGCTGCCTTCGGCAGCGTACTCGCATTTATACTATTTTATATTTTTGAACGAAAATCTCCAGACTAGGTGACCTATTTATAGCGAGTTCGGATTTAACGTCAGAAATTTGGATAGATTACACTTTGAAATAAAGCTAAAAGTTCATGAGGAAAACGAATATAAAACGCTCCTCTCAGACTTTTTTGAAACAAAAAAAATAGGATAAAGTTAAAAAGGCGCATTTCTGACCCTATATAAGAGGATATTGTGAAAGATACTGTTAAGAAAGGGCGGGGGAGCTCTGGGGAGTCCGTGAAAGGACTGTACTATTTTTTAAAAATAGTACATAAATATTTCTTTGCACCAAAAGGCATCGTTGGAACCGTATAAATAAAAGGGAATAAGTGGGTATTTTTTGCTTCTTTGTATTTAGATTGGCAAGTTGAATTTTAAATCTGCAGAAAAAAATCCCCCCATAAAAACGGCATTCAGACGAGCAAAGTTACTGAAATCTGAAATATTAACCAAAGATGTAGTTAAAACTAAAGAAATACCATCAATAAAAAAAAAGGGGGGGAGTGTATTTTTATTGTATTTTGATTCGAAAAGAAAATGCAGTTTAAAAAACTTGCAAAACACGAAATTGGCATTCAAAAAACAAAATATTGTTAAAACTAAAAACAACATAAAAAAAAGGGGAGGACATAGTTCGAAAAGCTAGGAGGTGCCAGCAATAAGTGGGTATCTTTGTTCTTTCGTATTCCGATCAGTGGGAACAGATGCAGACTTCTAAATGTGTGGAAGAAAAACCACGAAATCCATGTTCGGAAAATACTTTGAAACTAAATATTAACACTTTACTTTAAACAAAGACATCGTTAGAACGAAAGAGGTATCAACAATCAGTGGATATTTTGTTTTTACATATTTCGATGTAAAGAACGGGTGGGGTAGTTTCAAAATGCGAAAAATTAAACAGGTGTTTAATAAACGGAGAATTAGTGTTAAAACATTTTTATATTGTTCAATTACTATACGTTCCCGAATTGTTTTAATTGGCCCTTCCCCATACGGACCATTCTATAAATTTGATAAAGTTTAATGTTACAACTAAATTCAAATTTAACTTCTATTGCTCCAAGCGAATAAGAAGCAAAATAAAAATTACTCGTAATTCACAGAAAGTACGTTCCATTACAGAGTTGCAATTTCCGTGTATAGAAGCAGAAACTCGTACGGACGGAGAGAAAAAAAATAAAAAGAGACCCACCTAATTTTTAGTGCTATTTCCGCCCCTTTAATAAAAGGGGAAAAAGCAAGATGTCAGACTGCAAGTTAGACAGACAAATTTGTCAACCGAACAACCTAAGAAGATTTGTTGTATTATTCGACAGAATACAAAGATTAGTATTGAACAAAAAACATATAATTTAACTTTGTTTACCTCTTCGGATAACCCAGATACGGAACAGAAAACAACGTTTAAAAGTAGAAATACTGGAATCTGATAACAAACCATTGTTAGCTCAAATATTTAAAATACTACTGGACAACAACTATCCGACCAGCAAATTAGTAAAAACATTATTGCAATTCTAGATATATATACAAAATTCCATGCATCAAACTACCCAAATCGCTTTATCGATATTAACCCATTTCTTTCAAGGAGAAAGTTGACACCATAGATACAGCGACTATAATAAATATTGTGGAAACCGGCTACAAAATAGTACTAAAAAGGGAATCCGATAAATGTACAACGACGCTGAACGATAATAGGTCCATCGCAGTGACATCTGCTAGCACTTTTCAACGTAAACATTGTATAAGAATCAAACTGAGAAAACGTTTCGGCCAATGGTAAGTATTTTAAATAGTTAAATTATATCCCATTTCCTCTGACTTAGATAGTGATTTTCATAAGCTTTAAAATTATGAAAGATAGTGATTATGGCTAAAAAACGATATTTACTAAATGATAATTTACTAAAAATTTTTACGTTGAAAAGAGCTTGCAGATATCGCTACGATCGCCCTATTATCGTATAGCATCGATGCACATTTATCGGCTACAATTTTTTAGCACTTTTTAAAGCATTAGTGGGATAGTCGGTTTCCACACTATGTATTTTATGTGCTGTATTTTAGATTAACATACAAGATAAGCCAGTTATAGAAAAATGTGTAATGGCAGCAATGCCAGCGTCACTAGTGACAAGGGGGAAAACTAACAAGCTTCCGAAATTGATCTATGTATATGAAATCTGTTTATGCTCTGTGTTTTTAATATCTATTCTTTTTTCTTCGAGGAAGACGATTTTCTTCAAATCGACCATTGGTGCGTTGTTTACGTATCATTTTAAACGACTTCATTTTTATTCTTTCTTTTATTATTCTTGAAACAACATTTCTTTTCAAACTTTTTTAGTATGTCTAAACATGTTAAAGTATGCCAAGCAGAATCTTGTCTACATACAAATAGGAGTTCAAAGATTTCGTTTTTCGCTTTTTATACTAAGTTAAAAACGTAAACATGTGACATTTAAAAAAGAAAGATCCTAAAAAGGTAGAAGTTCAAAAACAGAAACATTCCGTGTTTGGGAAGTTTATTCCCCATTGTCACTACAGGCGCTGTGATCGTTATCGCTTTACTATTACGGCTCTATGATAGTGTCCTATCTTGTATGTTAATCTAAGGTTGACACAAATTAGCTTGTCGATAATGGTAGCGTCGCCAAAATGCTTGGCGATTCGCTTTGTCCAAAATCGTCTCAACCAATCAAATTTTATTATCTTATATCACCACTTTCTGATAAAAGGAGCCAGTTACATTGCTTCACACCTTATTCATGCCTTTCTTCACCCAGACTATGAATCTGACCGTGATCTACGTTGGTGAATCATCGATTGGAGCAATCGCCGTGTAAAAATGATCCACTCCATGTGACGTTTTAAGCGTCATGCACGAGGCTAACGAAAAAGAAAGGCTACCGCGGTGCTTTATGCATATCTTTTATTACAGACCGCCGGAGTCACGTGATGCTCGAATGCACCAATGCGGGCAGGGCTACACTACATACCGGCCTTGCTCATTCATTATGATGACGTCACAAAAGGTGGCTGACTAGGAGGAAAGACATACAGCGATTGGCACAAAACGATGGGCGCATTGCTTTGGACCAATCGCTGGTCGCGGTCAGCCACCATTTGTGACGTTTTGAGTGTGAATGAGCAAGCCCGGTATCTAGTGTTGCCTTGATGCGGGTGCACGAAAAGAGCATCACGTCACTCTAGCGGTCTGTAAAAAAAGATAAGTGGAATGCACCGCGGTAGCAAGGCAACACTAGATACCGGGCTTGCTCATTCACACTCAAAACGTCACAAATGGTGGCTGACCGCGACCAGCGATTGGTCCAAAGCAATGCGCCCATCGTTTTGTGCCAATCGCTGTATGTCTTTCCTCCTAGTCAGCCACCTTTTGTGACGTCATCATAATGAATGAGCAAGCCCGGTATGTAGTGTAGGCGGTAGCCTGTCTTTTTCGTTAGCCTCGGTCATGCACCGACTGTGTATAACGTAGGTCGCGATCTTACTCTGCTTTATGCTACATCGAGGCTAACGAAAAAGACAGGCTACCGCGGTTTATTTCACTTATCTTTTTTTACAGGCCACTAGAGTGACGTGATGCTCTTTTCGTACACCTGCATTGGTGCATTCGATCATCACGTGACGTTTCTTTTTCGTTAGCCTCGCATTAAATCGAGGCTAATGAAAAAGAAAGGCTACCGCGGTGCTTTACGCGTATCTTTTTTTACAGACCGCCGGAGTCACGTGACCAATGAAGGTGTACAAAAAGAGCATCACGTCACTCCAGCGGTCTGTAAAAAAAGATAAGTGGAATGCACCGTGGTAGCCTGTCTTTTTCGTTTGCCTCGCATTAAATAATATGACGTAGTTGTGGATCGGCTAACTGTTTAATACGTGCATACATACGCGCTTTGTAAATTTTTTGTGAAAATTTTTATTTATGATTATGAGTTTTTAAAATGGTGCACATATGTGTCGTATCCGTTTGTAAGGATAATTGTAAAATAGATCTTAAAGTAGCCACTTATGGGTTTCCAAAAGATGAAGATTTGAAAATGAAATGACTTTCTGCACGTCATCGGAAAGATTATGTTCCAACGAACAAATCTTAAATTTGATTCCATTGCTAATTTATAAGTTTTAAATTTTCGCTTTTGTGTTTTCATATTAACAAAAAGCGAAAGCGAAAGAATCGCAATATCCGAATAAACTGAATATGTATATTTAATCGTAATTTTGTTTTAACCGTTTGGTAGGAAATACTTTGAAAAATTTAAAATATATATAACATTTCTTCATGACATAGATACAAAAATTAAAATTTTATTTTTAAATATGAATGTCTATAAGTCAGTGATAAAAGTTAAATTTTCTTAGGATTTTTGTAAGACAAATAAGAAATGTTATAACTGGACATTTTTAATTTTTATGCTTCAAATACTCAATATTGCACTTTTCTTACCATGACATTTTTTTGGCCATAAAATGCATATAATTTTCATTCTAAATATACGAGGGTCGATCCAGAAATAAGGTTCCCATCAAATTTACAAATAGACAACATTGTTTATCCTCATAGAAATGTACATCGTTGGAAAGAAGAAAGTTTGTTCTATGTCTCTACATAATCGCTATCTTTTTCTACGCATTTTTGTAGACGGTGCTCTAATTTCTGTATTCCAATGTCGTAGAACAGCGCCAACCCGTCGAAGAAGCGTTTCACATCTTCTTTGACGTCATCATTGCTCCGGAAGCGCTGTACACCCAAATATTGCTTTATCTTGGGGAACAAGTGATAATCACTAGGTACGAGGTCCAAACACTAAGGTGGGTGGGGCATGACAATCCTCCCAAATCGTGTCAAAAGTTCCTGGGTTTGACGGGAGACGAGAGGTCGGGCGTTGTCGTGAAGTAACGTTACACCGGCTGTCAGTCGTCCTCACCTGCGGTTCTGGATAGCTCGCCTGAGTTTTCTTAGTGTTACACAATAACTCTCATTTGGCAGGATCAACAATGGGAACCTCCATCTCGGAAGGCTGCTGAGCCAAGAATAAGCGGCGCAGCGAAGCGCGGCCGAGGGAATTGCGAGTGCGGGAACAGCCGCGCACATCGCTGTTGCCGCATTTCGCCTCGCATCTTCCCGTGCGGCTAGAGCTCTTTGGGAACCTTATTTATGGATAGATCCTCGTATATATTAAGCACATATGAGGCCAAGTTGCTCAAATTACGTTTCGGATTTTGGCTTGTTTTAAATCAATTTAATAGACAGTTTATATTTTATTTACTTCTTACATTTATGGTTTGTAGATGACCTGGAGAAACAATATTGCACATATAAGGATAAGACAGTTAGACTCATGATATATGATACTTGTTCCTCAGCTTATATTGGCAGGTCTCTCCTTTTTGATTTTTGAGTTATACACCTTACTTTTTAAAATGTTAACTTTTAAATGGGCAAACAACTTCTTAAAATGTTAGGCCAATAGTAAACAAATACAAAAGTAGCAGGGTGGTTAGATGTAATCAGGGCTACATTAGATATCGGGTTTGCTCATTCATTATCATGACATCACAAATGGTGGCTGGCCCGCGACCTACGTTATACACGGCCGGTGCATGACGTTTAAAACGTCACAAGGAGTGGATCATTTTTATACGGCGATTGGAGCAAAACCAGGGGGTCGCCACTTTTAATCAATAACCGTTTAAAAATGATGCACTCCACGTGACGTTTTAAACGTCATGCACCGGCCGTGTATAATGTAGGTCGCGGCTGGCCGCGACGAAAGACACAGCGATCGGCACAAAACGATGGCCGCGTCGCTTTGTACCAATCGCTGATCGCGGCCAGCCACTATTTTTGACGTCATGAGAATGAATGTGCAAGCTCGGTATCTAGTCAAGGCAACACTAGATACCGGACTTGCTCATTCACACTCAAAACGTCACAAATGGTGGCTGACCGCGACCAGCGATTGGTCCAAAGCAATGCGCCCATCGTTTTGTGCCAATCGCTGTATGTCTTTCCTCCTAGTCAGCCACCTTTTGTGACGTCATCATAATGAATGAGCAAGCCCGGTATGTAGTGTAGCCCTGATCTAGTGTTGCCTTGGTTGTTTATCAGCCATTTTACCGTGACTTCAAAACTAAGGCCTTATCTATAGGATGGTATTGTGCCAAGCAAACATGTCTGTTCTATGTTTTCAATTAAATGAATTGTGCTGCGCCCATTTATCGTATTTTTTTCTAAACTTTTACCCTATAAAAAGATATTTTGAAACACTATGTAAAATCACATACGAGGCTAACGGAAAAGACAGGCAACCGCGGTGCGTTCCACTTACCTTTTTTTTACAGACCGCTAGAGTGACGTGATGCTCTTTTCGTACGCCTGTATTGGTGGATTCGAGCATCACGTGACTCCCGTGGTCTGTAAAGAAAGATACGCGTAAAGCACCGCGGTAACCTTTCTTTTTCGTTATCCTCGAATCACATACATCTGATGTCATTTTTCACGCTTTCGTACAACAGAAACAGATTTCTTAAAAAAATTATTTCCTGTATGTCGCCAGGGCAACACTAGATACCGGGCTTGCTCATTAATGATCATGACGTCCCAAATGGTGGCTGCGAGGCTAACTAAAAAGACAGACTACCGCGGTGCATTCCATTTATCTTTTTTTTTTACATACCGCTAGAGTGAAGTGTTGCTGTTTTCGTACACCTGCATTGGTGCATTCGAGCATCACGTGACTCCCGCGGTCTGTAAAAAAAGATACGTAAAGCCTTTCTTTTCCGTTTCTTTCACGGTAGCCTTTCTTTTCCGTTAGCCTCTTGGTGGCTAGTCGTGACCAAAGACATACAGCGAATGGCACGAAACAATGGGCGTACCGCTTTGTATCATTCACTGGTCGCGGCCAGCCACTATTTGTGACGTCATGGGAATGAACGAGCAAGCCCAATATCTACACTGTTAAAAATCTTCAGCTTTTGCTGCAGACACACTCCACCGCTTTTAGAGAAAACGGTTACTTTACTATATTATGGAGCATTTTCATTGGTCAAAATAGAGATATTCTATAAAAGCTGTGGAGTACCTATGCAGCAAAAGCTGAAATTTTTTTACAGTGTAGTGTTGGCCTGATGTCGTCACTCTCTTACAGAGGCACCCTACTTTCAATGACAGAATTTGCAGTTTCAAAACTTTACAAAATCTTTTGAGCTCTGTTGACACTCGTGACGTTTTTGTAAAATAGAAGTAGATTTCTCGAAACACGAAAGTGCATTTGGATTTCGACTATTGTCTGGAATTTCAGGAAATTACACTTTTGATATCATGGAATCAAGGCAACACTAGATACCGGGCTTGCTCATTCACACTCAAAACGTCACAAATGGTGGCTGACCGCGACCAGCGATTGGTCCAAAGCAATGCGCCCATCGTTTTGTGCCAATCGCTGTATGTCTTTCCTCCTAGTCAGCCACCTTTTGTGACGTCATCATAATGAATGAGCAAGCCCGGTATGTAGTGTAGCCCTGATGGAATGCATCCAGATAGGTTATCGCTATTTTCGAAATAATACAGACCAATCCGAATGTTTCTATTTTGTGAAATCTTCCCAAAATACAAACATTGGATTGGTTAGTCTTGTTCCGAACACAGCAAAAAAATCTCTGTATCCTTGCCCTAAATTAATAATTTCGAAATTTGAAGTCTTTGAAAGTAAACTAACCGCTTAGTCGCAGATATATTTTGGCCTTGATTAGCTGTCGATATAGTAACTTTATTATAGATTAATATCATTATCACAAACCACACGCTTAATTTCACAGTTCTGTCAAAACTATAGTAACCATACTGTGCTTTTACATGAGAGTGCCGACAACCGGGATATAAAATTTGATTGAGACGATTTTGGAAGAAAGCTAATCGCCAACCATTATCTCTAACTAGGAAGGTTTCCAACTGCTACATCGGGATTTTGTCGAGAGTGGTATCGTTGGAAAGCTCTTACCATGGGGATCAAGGAAATGTATACAACTACCCGTCCGAATGAAACTGGTGAAGAGCTATAGGTCGATGTATTTCTCTCATTTGATTTCTCTAGGTCGCTAGCTATGCAGAAAAGACATTGTGTGGTAGAAAAGACAGCTTACAGTACAGTTATCTAACCTGTCGTTGCAAGTGTGAAGTTGGTGATGGTTCCATGTTCCCTCTGGTAAGAAGCAGGAGATTGTGACCACATTTTTACAATCATATATAATTAATTGGACTGCATTGACTTAGTTCCTGATGCTTTTTAAAGCATACTCCAACTCTTTGCCTGATACTACGGGATGAAAATTGAGCATAGGCAGGGTCCATGGGGGCAGTTCCCGGAGCGCTCAACCGGAGAGAATTTTAGCAATTTACGCACCCCTGTGACGTGCGAAGTCGCGCCCAGTTCTGAAGATGTTATCGGCGAGTCTTCAGGCTGTAATGCTATCGCCGACAAAGCGAAGATTGCAAAACTCCTTAGAATGCAAATGCTAGAATATTTTGAGGAATTAGAGGAAAAGGAGCCAATTACTGAAGAGAACGCCATTAGTCAGCGACTATTCAAGACAGTGAAGGGGATGATCGAAAACGATTTTTTCTGGTCGCTCGATATTCTGTATGAGAGTGCATCGACGAAAATGAACTAACAAGTAATTTGGAAATAAGTACGAACCCCACTGTGTAATATGAAAAACCTGCGAAAAAAAATCCTGACAGGAAGTAAATGAGTATCCGTAGAAATAATGGCGAAAGCAGTAGAAACGTACAAGAAGGGAAAGGAAAATAAACTAAAGGATGTACCAACATATATGTAGGTAGGTAAAAGACCACAAGATGATTCATCGGTGGACACAATACGTAGGGAAAGGTGGGAGCATGCAGAGCAAATGAAATTAATTACCAAACACGTTTGGTCGCAATTTTATCATCATCGCAGACAGTTAAAAACCACTGTTCATGACAAAGACCTCAAAATGTGAGCCATTGCCAAATCATTGGAGCTTGGAATTTCCTCATTCACAGCAAGCTCACACCTCAAGAATTTCAAACAGACACATAAAATAACAAGTCAAAAGGTGAAAAAAATCGAAACAAAAATAGATTTGTTTCCGGAGGTGTCTTTGCAACCTGTAATCGACGAATTCCGGGAAAACGTGAAAAAAAGTGATTGAACAGTGGAAGTGTCCACTGTTCAACGTCCTGAACACCGATAAAAGTGGCTTCCAATACGAGATTATATCCAACAGAACTATCGATATGAAGAATTCTGAAGACGTGGGTGCATTGGTAATCAGTAAAAACAAAACGACTCATTCCTATACCCTGCAAATGTGTATTATCGCCGCTGTAAAATTTATGGGACCTTTACTACTTGTAACACAGGAATGTCAGTGGCAAATTGATCCCAAAGTTATGGAAAATGTGCAAAGAATACCACCCTCAAATTTTTTCATTACATGCTACAAGTCAGGAAAGAGCACAAAACAAATAACCGGGGCATACCTCGATAAACTAAAAGAATCGGTTGGTGATCAGGAAACAATCATGGTGCTAGATAGTTGGAGTGGCCAAACGTAACTACGTTTATGCATTGAGAAATTTGGATTGAATGTGGAGCCTGTTTTTCTTCCACCGGGCACGACAAGATTTATTCAGCCGTTAGTCGTTTATTTCTTTCAACGATACAAGTACTTAATAAAGATAATAGTTGCATATTCAAAAACTCATTGGAGTGTTTGTGGAGATGTCGACATGATCACTAAAGAAAGCATAAAATTGCATAAGTTCACCCCTAACCAATTCTCCTCGACCACCTTCGATGACATGCGTCAGTATGCCTTTCAAAAGGCTTTAATTAGAGGCAGTCTTTCGATCAGTTAAACAGGCATGCTTTAACTTAACTAATAACACCTGTGATAACTGTGAAACACCCCCTTTCATTGGGTATAACTGGTGTTTGAAACACATGTGCTTCAGCCATTTCTAATCAGAAATGCACTACCATCCGTGAAATTACTTTTTCCACCAAGCATTAGCTGTCTTCTCTGTAATCCGTCAACTCTTATTTCTATCACAGAATGTCTTTACTACATAGCTACGACATGAAGAAATCAATAAAGGACAGAAATACATTGGACTATAACTCTTCACCAGTTGTATTCGGATTAGTAGTTGTATAGATTTCCTTGATTCCCATGGTAAGAGCTTTCCAACGACATCACTCTCGGCAAAATCCTGATCTGGCAGTTTAGTACCTTCCCTAGTAAGCTAATAATTGTTAACGTGTCTCATTTAGGGTGTCTGTGTATGATAGTCGAGACACACACAGGACGCATGCCCAGACTGTGCTCAGACTGACGTTTTTATCCTAATTACGGAAAAGTTACATTCCAGAATATTCCGATTCACACCGGTAGAGTTCAATTAGACAAGTGAGAGAAGTTAATATCATCAACATGGCGATGATGGTGATCTCGCCAAGATGCTTGGCAATTCGGTTTTATCCAAAATAGTTTCAACCAATAAATTGTTTTTCTTATATGTCTCCACTCTAATATAGACGCTCCCTAGTTTCACTTGTCTAATAGAAATCGTCTAGGCGAATATCGCTAATTTCTGGAATGTAGGTTTGCCACAGTTTGGACATAAACGTCTGCGAGTACAATCCGAGCGCGCGACATGTGTGTCTGTCGCCACTCTCATGCAAGGGCATTGGCGAATTCATCCAAGGAAGAATGTTATTTTTCATGCTAAAAGGCTGTAAATAACTGTTTCCAACTCTTATAAATTTGCTGTTTCGACCAGTCATTGGTTGAGTCTTTTTGAATGCCGTCATTGGTCACGTGCGAGCCATTTTCTCCCATTGTATAAGCAGTGCCATATAATGAAAATAGTTAAACTATTTCTTTAGGTGCATTGCAATATAATTTATATGGAAATAAAACAAGGAAGTTTGAAAGTCATTTTTAAATTAAATAGATGATTTTTAAGCCTAGCGTGAAAGAAATGCTCATACCGCGATCGGCGGGTTAAACACAATATTTTCTCTATTTCACGCTATATATTTTGTATTCGATTTCTACCAACCTACGTTTGTTATAAGAAATGACTTACAATTTCATCATAAAGTACAGTTCTAGAAAAAAAAAGTTATCTATTAATTGTGCCGCAAATCTTAAAAATGTGACTGGTACCATACTATTAGTAATAGCGCATACTATTAATGTTATGCAGAAATTTTACTTAGAGGATCGTCTACATATAAAAATTGTAACAAACTAACATTTTCAATAGTAAAACTTAATTTTGAAAATTTTATTCCTTGGAAAAATTAATTTTCGAATATCAAATCATTGTGTCAAGTAGTTCAGGAATCATGCGGGTTTAAAGTTTCGAACTACTAAAGTTCCTTGTTTAAATCGTTGCAAAACGGATTGCAATGCTGGTAAATTTTCAAGCATGACTCAAAACTACATGTTCGGAAAGAGTTGCAATTGTGGATTAGCATAATTGGAAGCTTTTAAAAGTAGATTTCACTTAAATTTATGGGTTACAATTTATAATTTTCCTCGAAAAAAATATTAACCTATGATATTATTTATTATTTTTTCAAAATCAAATCCATTTTTGGAAGTTTCAAATATGCAAATCGAAAATTGCAGCTCATTCCAGTTATTGGATTATACTTCGAATACTAACAGCATTGCAATCCGTTGTGCAACAATTCAAAATTTCACATTAGTTTCAAACAGTAACCCATATTAGACCGCCCTATAAATAGTGAAACTCTATTAAACGTCTTTTTAAAGTAAATTTAACAAAATTAAGATAAATTCTCATAACAGTTTTGAAATAGACCCATGTTACTTTTTCTTTAAGACAATAATAAAGAAATTTATTTTACTTTGAAGAACTTGTGCAATAAATGTGCAACAAATGATGTGCAATAAATGTGCAACATGCGGCCGTCTTAACAGCTTACACTAGTCAAAGAAACGTGAACACTCACTTTTGGAACCAGTTCTGATATTTAAACTATCCTCATAAAACCTTTTCGAAAAGGTACAAACTCTGATCTCGATCTCGGGTATCCTGTGCAAATAAAAATAAATACAAGCAAAAAAAGTCTGCAAATATTTCTCTAATAGGTTTAACATTAATGTTATTTCACGTGACTAGTGTAGGCTCTTAAGCATTACTGCCAGACTGAAGTGGTAACCCTAAAATTTGTGGGTTTAACCTTAGTATTTTAAATGTGTTTTAATCTTTTGAAATGGCACTGATGGAGCTTTAGGAGCTTCGAAACAGCTTTTGCCAGTTTGTTTTATTTGCGCTATTTCACGTTGTTAATTTAATGAAGTGGTAAAGTTTTCCGTCCGTAATAATCCGACGAAAGACTCAATTTTTTTCTCCAATATTGTTCGAACTGATATTTTCTCCCCCCCCCCACCCACACAAATCATACTTATGTTTCGCGCCATATTTGTAATTGCCTTGAAATTTAAACATTTACCTCGGGAAAAGGCTCATTGCGGACTTTGTAGCTCATTCATCATTCCCTGTCCGATTACAACACCAATCATGCTGATTTCAGAGTTAAACACTGGTTAATCGTGGCATATGTCATTAACCTCATACAGATTTTAATGATCAAGATATATTACACTTTACAAAATTTCATAGATTAATCCACTCGCACCATTTAAGGTAGCGATATTTTGTTTGAAATAGCTAAAGACACCGATAATCTAAAAATTAAAATTATACAGAAATACCATGGAGAGATTAAAAGTTTACAAAAGCTACTACTGCGGACAAATAGCATTAACCAACTTGCATTAGTTGCAAACCAATTTACATTAGTTGCAAACCAATTTGTGTTTATGCATTGAATGACGAACCCCGTCCTTTAAATGAAACTACTAAATTAATACACATCCTCTTAAAATCAAATAGTAACATAATAGTACACAATTAAAGGAAAACTGAAGTGCTCTAAACTTAAAGCAACACTTAATTTCAAAGTAGGCAGGTGTCAGAGATAGACATTCTGCACTTCTGAATTTGGAGATTTTCCACAGAATGTTTTAACCATGGAATAAGTTTTATTCTCTGTGAAAGTTACTGGGATGTTAACTTTTCGTATTTCAAAACGATGCGAAGTTAAGAGCCTGGGAAGAAACGCTCAAGCTAATGGTAAGATTTTCATATTTCTCTCATTTTATTTTGCTTAGGATAGCTGAGGTCGATCTCTAACGTTGATAGTTTAGATTTTTGTTGAGGGGGGGGGGGAGGTATTTGTTTTATAAGAGGGCATTTTCAATTTTGAAACCGGTTGCAACGGGTTCTGAATGTACCCTTGTATAAAAAAAACTAACCAAAATCTAAAATGTAAAAATTAACAACGTTAGAGATAGACCTCACCTGTCCTAAGCAAAAAAAGTAATTTAAAATGGCAAAATGAGAGCGAGAAATTTGAAAATAACCTTCCCATAGACTTAACATTAGTTTACGTGTTTCTTCGCATGACTAGCGTAGGCTTTTAACCCATTCGGGACCATGGGTGCATATATGCACCCTCAAAAAGAGCATACAGAATTTGTTTTAGGCACCAGTCAAAAATAAAAAGTAATATTTGCTTTCTCTAATTGGAGCATTTTTGAGATGTTTAAAAAAGCTACCTTAACTTAAACTAAGTGGTGCCAACCGAATAAAATTTGTGTAAAAGCCGCCGGTCCCGAAGGGGTTGGAGAAAATTAACTATGCTGATGATTTCGTACTTAATCTTCAAAACGAAAATTTTAAACAGACTCTCAGCTTCGTAGATCTCAAATGAAAGAACTAATTTAATAGATGTGTGTGCGAAAATGTGGAATTTTTTTACCACGAGCTTTCGTACATCAGATGAAAGGGTTCAGCATTACTGTTAAACATGGCAAAAGAAATAGTTAACATTTATATTGACGGTACACATACCGTCACCCAAACTGTACCCAAACTGGTAGGGAAAATTTAACGACTCAAATAGTCAACCCTTTATAATATTTCCCTACATGAAACTGCATAGTCAAAATTAAACTTCCTTTAAAACTATTTGAAAAGAAAAAGTTCATTTTCAGAATAAATTTAAATAACCCTGACCAGGAAAGAGTGGGTAAAAGACTCATTTCCCTAGTTTAATAAATGTTTCATGTTCGCTTAACTGGTAAGCTTGCAAGGAAAGTTATCGGACTTGACGAGAATAATCTGAAAACTTTCGGATAAATGTAAACAGGACCACAGGTGAAACTTATGGAGTTCCGAAATCGTCCACAACCCAAGGCATGTTAAGTAGGCGCCCTCCCGCAACATTTAGAATGAGAGTAACTTGGTATGACGAAAGAATGAGAGTAACTTGGTATGACGAAAGAATGCGAGTAACTTGGTATGACGAAAGAATGAGAGTAACTTGGTATGACGAAAGAATGAGAGTAACTTGGTATGACGAAAGAATGAGAGTAACTTGGTATGACGAAAGAATGAGAGTAACTTGGTATGACGAAAGAATGAGAGTAACTTGGTATGACGAAAGAATGAGAGTAACTTGGTATGACGAAAGAATGAGAGTAACTTGGTATGACGAAAGAATGAGAGTAACTTGGTATGACGAAAGAATGAGAGTAACTTGGTATGACGAAAGAATGAGAGTAACTTGGTATGACGAAAGAATGAGAGTAACTTGGTATGACGAAAGAATGAGAGTAACTTGGTATGACGAAAGAATGAGAGTAACTTGGTATGACGAAAGAATGAGAGTAACTTGGTATGACGAAAGAATGAGAGTAACTTGGTATGACGAAAGAATGAGAGTAACTTGGTATGACGAAAGAATGAGAGTAACTTGGTATGACGAAAGAATGCGAGTAACTTGGTATGACGAAAGAATGCGAGTAACTTGGTATGACGAAAGAATGCGAGTAACTTGGTATGACGAAAGAATGCGAGTAACTTGGTATGACGAAAGAATGCGAGTAACTTGGTATGACGAAAGAATGCGAGTAACTTGGTATGACGAAAGAATGCGAGTAACTTGGTATGACGAAAGAATGCGAGTAACTTGGTATGACGAAAGAATGCGAGTAACTTGGTATGACGAAAGAATGCGAGTAACTTGGTATGACGAAAGAATGCGAGTAACTTGGTATGACGAAAGAATGCGAGTAACTTGGTATGACGAAAGAATGCGAGTAACTTGGTATGACGAAAGAATGCGAGTAACTTGGTATGACGAAAGAATGCGAGTAACTTGGTATGACGAAAGAATGCGAGTAACTTGGTATGACGAAAGAATGCGAGTAACTTGGTATGACGAAAGAATGTAACTTGGTAACCTATCCGTATGAAATATCTATGAGATATGTGGCGATATCGGAATGACTCATAATTCAGATACATTATGTTTGAGAGTTTGTGGGAGAAAATATTGCGGATGAGGGCCCACTTTACATGCCTTGTTCCGGGGCTTGTGGATGATTTCGAAACGCCACGTTACACCTGTGGTCCTGTTCACCTCTGAAAGTTCTGTGACGATTCTCACTGACAAGTGCGATAGCTTCTCTTGTTAACACTGGTCAACAACATTTCTGCTACTGGGAAAAATAAGTGTTCTAGATCAATTTGAGTGTGCGGTTTCCAAATATGAACTCCAATTTTCTCTATCACGTCAAGATAGAGGTCTAGAAAGTACCAATGTTTAAATTTGACATTAAACTTTTACATAACAAACTCTAGCAATATTTGTTTCAGAGCAGATTTACAATCTGAACATGTTATTTTAGATTTATTTCGTTTTGAAAATCCGGGTTCTTTGTCATACAGGAGTCAGAGGCGATTTTTTGGTTCACGCCATATCATAGGCACAGAACAGAAAAATCCATTGCTTTTCTATTGCCTCTTAACCATCTTGTTAGCCCTGTATTGAACACAGTACAGCATATACACTATATTGCCAAAGGTGACCGGTCACTTGCGATTTTAGACGTTTGGTTAACTATCTAGAAAAATACATGAGGAATTAACTTGAAACTGCAGGTGTGTAAACAGTATAGTATAGGGTATATATTTCCGTGAAGATTTTTTCCCGAAACCCCATAGGGGACTTTCAACAAATTGAAAAGGAACGAATATCTTTCGGATAACCCTGTAAAAACTAATGTAGCAAAAACGTTCAAACTCGAGATTAAGTGGCTTATAATATACTCTGTTCATTTTTATGAGGATATCATGTATACTCGTAGAGAAATTAAGGTTTTTATAGAAAAAGTCCCAAATTTCGCCACGTTTTTGCTTATAATTTGAAGAGTTCTTAATATAAAAAAAGTTCTTTTCAGAAAATATGACAAGCAACATTGTACATAATACTCTGCAATCAGAATTAAAAACTAATAAAAATTTGATGAAAAATGAGCAGGTTTACTAAATAATGTTTCACTGCGCATGCGTGAATGCAATCATAGTATAATATGCATAATGTATTAGCTAAGTATATAGAGCAACTTTTGTGAAAGTCTCAAAATCATAGCTTGAAAATTCTGAAAATTATCGTCGTTAGAATTAGCTCGAAATCCGTTGTTTCCAAAAGGAAGCAAAAAGATGAGGGGTTGTTTCCAAATATTGTAGTACGAGCAATATTATGTACGCTATCTTGGCACTAATCAACAGATATTTGATACAACCCCTCATCTTTTTGGGAACAGATTTCGAGCTTATTCTATCGAAGATAATTTTCAGAAATTTCAAGCTACGATTGAGACTTTCACAAAAGTTGCTCTATACACTTGGCTAATACATTATGCATATTATATTTTGATTTCCTTCGCGCATGCGCAGTGAAACATCTTTTGTAAACCTGCTCATTTTTCATCCAATTTTTATTATTTTTTTAATTCTGATTGCTGAGTATTATGTACAATGTTGTTTGTCATATTTTCTGAAAAGAACTTTTTTTATATTAAGAACTCTGCAAATTATAAGCAAAAAACTTGGCGAAATTTGGTACTTTATAAAAACCTTAATTTCTCTACGAGTATACATGCTATCCTCATAAAAATGAGGACAGTATTACAATAAGCCACTTAATAATCTCTAGTTTGAACGCTTTTGCTACATTAGTTTTTACAGGGTTATCCAAAAGACTAGTTCTTTTTCAATTTGTTGACAGTCCCCTATGGGGTTTCGGGAAAAACATCTTCGCGTAAATGTATAACCTATACTATACTGCTTACACACCTGCAGTTTCAGGTTAATTCCTCATGTATTTATATCTAAATAGTTAACAAAACGTCTAAAATCGCAAGTGACCGGTCACCTTTGGCAATATAGTGTATGTGGTGCCCACTGCCCACCATTTACCCTGATATTCAACTTCCACATCAAAGTAATGATGTAACCAGTTCACTTTTGAAACAGCAGGATGGCAATAACTTTATATCCCGACGTGATAGAGGAATTTAGAGTTCAGATTTGGAATAGACACTCAAGTTGTCTAGAACACTTACATTTGTCAAAGTAGCTGACAAATGTTTTGCTGACCAGTGCAATTCAATTTGCAAAAATTAGTAATCGCCATGCACTTTGGTTTTTATTACTCATCCCGGCGTCCAACACGAAGATCCAATAGTGTATAATCAAACTATCGGTTCAAAATCACACAGTACGAGTAGTTCGATTCAACCTCAAAACCGTGTGAAAAGTAGTCACAGGGAAAAAAAAAACAAAACTTGTTAGCTGTCTCACAGACCATTGCTTTAATTTTTCAGTTTAACTCTAGAACTAGTGCATTTTTGTATACCTAGAATTACCGAGGTGGGTTAGCAATGTCATTCTTTTGTATGGAAGATACAGACACAATCAAGTGTCAGGTTTAATAGAATGATTTTTAATGGTTAATAAAATTTAGCTTCTAGAATATTACATATGAAATATAATGACCCGATACAATCCAAGAAAATTTTAAAATTTTAATTTCAGAACAGTTACTTTAGATTTTGATAGCTCGTATGAAATGTAAAAGAAAAATCTTTCAAATATACATTTAATTATGAATTTTAATTTTGTAATGTTCCTACAAATTAATAAGATATTAAAACTGAATAAAATTATGTATAGCTCCATTATTTTTTTACTATCATTTTACGCACGGTAATTCTACGTATACAAAAGGTAGGCATACCTAGTAATACTTGGTATATTGAATTTGATCATGTAGATAAAAAGTATTTGTTGGATTTTAACTAAATTCATGTTAAGGCATATACTGTATATTTAGGAAAAGTAAAGCAATTTCAATGTTTTTTATTCTGAATACCAACAGTGATAAGAGTGAAAATTCACGTCTTTGATCATAGATTACCCGTCTCTGTAGTTAGTGTTAACTTGTAAACTTCAGTTTAACTATAGATACTGGTGAAAATTTTCGTTTGGAACCCTAGTATCGCTAGAAACTTCCGAATAGATTTTTATAATAATCCTGTACATAAAATTTAGTACAGAAAAATATCCTATGAGTTGGAGCCTTTTATTCATTTTTCGATCAAGTGGTCTCAGACCGCTCACAGTAGTTACAATTTCTCACAGTAGTTAAGGGTTAATAAACACACATTGTTGATGCTTTAAACTAATTCATTTTATTCTGTATAAATTTCAGTTTCGAATTCGTCGTTAGGAAGTAGCTTATCATAGTTGTAAATTGGACAATGTCGTAGTATGGTAACATTTTGACCTTGTTCGTCTTGCATGAGCACATCTTGCGATGGTATTAAATGCAAATTCCTCTGTGGCTTTTTCTTGGCTTCTTCAGGAGTTAAGTAGGTGCGAGGTGAGCATCTGAATAGTAATCTGCATCGTGGCCTATCTAATTCTGAAACTTTGCACCAGTGATCATTGTCGCATCTTCTGCAACTAAAAACAAGAAAGAAATTATACATCAAGCATAGATTAAGAAATACTTCCCAACACTAACAAATTTTCACCGTTTAATAAGGTAAACATATCCAAATAAGCATTCTAGAAGACTAGACATTTGAAAACCAGATTTCAGCAATTAAAAGCCGTAGCCAGTACAGTATTCCAATTCTTTCGTGCAGACCTATACATAACTATAGATTTGAATTCTTTTGTACAGCTCTATATTACCTTAAGATATTTATACACGCCACATAAACTAAATCCAGGCAGACACGCTGAAATCACTCTTCCAGAAATCATGAAAATGCGGCCATTTATCCAATTTTTTTGCGTGGAACTGTACAAGATTTATATTTAAACATCTTACTATAAATTTATTTCGCGTTCAAAATGCATAACCGATTCCAAAAACCCTTTAAGCAATTTACGCCAATACACAGTAATGCTTAAGATTACTTTTGTGTGGCCTTTTATACTATCTATAGCATTTATACATACCTCATTATACGCAAAAATTTAGTTAAACGCATATCTAACTGAAAGCGCACTTCCAGCATTTATCTTTGACAATATTTCGTCTACAGTGCTGTATCCCTGTAAATGAACGATAAATGCTATGTACATATACAACAGGCATCTTGCAGTAAACCTCGGTAATGAATATCAATTTCATTATATTTGAAGTAATATAACAAATACGCTGGAATTTGTTTTTCCCCGCAGACCATTATGTAACCGAATAGTTGTGTGGCCCTGTTTAAATGAATGATAAATGTTTCACATTAGGTGCCAACCTCTCATTAATATTCCGTAATATGCGGGTTAATTTGACCCAGGTTTAACACATTTCGCATCAGAAATTTTAAGAAATTAAATTAATTCCACGTAGAAACCTGAAATTTAATAAAGATTCATCCAATATTTTTTCTGGTTTGAAGTGTTGTTAAACTGGGTCAATTAACTCTCATATTACGGAATATTAATGAGAGGTTGGCACATATGGTTTTACACTCCATGTTCTACTGGAAGCATGTTTTTGTGCACATCAGAAATAGATATTAATTTCCTTATGCCTGTAATAGTGCAACAGGATTAAAATGCACTGCAAACCCCCCCCCCCTCACAGACTATATAGCATTCTTTGCGTTTCCCTATAAACTATAAGCGTCTATATTAGATAGTAAACATCTTGTAATGTACTTCAGTGATTCATATCTATTTCAATATATATATATATATATATATATATATATATATATATATATATATATATATATGTGTGTGTAAAAGTTTTCATTAAAATACACTGCCAGGGATTTAACCCCCCCCCCCAATAGACCATAATGCAACGTTCTTTTGAGTGCCTCTGTAAACGAAGTGCTACATATTTAATTTTCAATACCAAACATGTCATTGCATATATCAAGAACAAATTGAACGGCAATCCGAGTATATTTACGCTAGTTAGAGCACGGCCAGGCAAACCGAAATCGGTAACTACGAAAAGGATAAAAGGAAAAACAAAATTAACGCATTTTAACCCAAAATTTATTGTCTAACTTTTATGCAACATTTGAACAAAACATTCGTTAGATAAGAAATTTCAATCAAAAACAATTTCTTGCCTGGTGTGCCCTTGATAACGCATTGTCCTGAGAATGCTTTAAGAGACTACGCTAGTCAAGCGAAGAAACTCAAGCTAATGTTAAGTCTACGGGAAGGTTCTTGGCCGGATTCTCGCTCACATTAATATTTAAATTTTTTTTTGCATAGAATAGCTCTAACGTTGTTAGTGTACTTTCCTTTTTATAAGCGGACATTTTCAATTTTGGAACCGGTTCTGAAAGTGAAAGTACCTTTGTATAAAAATATTGGAAACAAAATCGAAAAAGTAAAAACTAACGACGTTAGGAGATCGAACAAATATACAATGGTCAATTCAAATATACAATGATCGAACAAATTACTCAGCTATCCCATGCAAAAACATTTAAAAATATTATAATGCGAGCGAGAAATCTGACAAGAACCTTCCCATAGACTTAACATTCATTAGCTTGCGCGCTTTTTCTCATGACGGACGTAGGCTTTTAAAGCCTACACTAGTCTAGTCACGCGAAGGAAATCGCAGGCTAATGTTAAACCTATAGGATCGTACTTTTCAAATTTCTCGCTTGCACTTTAATATTTAAATTTCTTGACATAGGATAACTGAGGTCAATAACATTGTACTTTCGGATTTTGGTTGCAGATTTGTTTCTTTATAAAGTTTTTCATTTTCGGAACCGGTTCCGAAAGAACGTAGCCTCTAATAAAATAAAAAACGCTTCCAAAATCGAAAAAGTATAAACTGACAGCGTTAGAGATTGATCTCAGCTATCCTATGAAAAAAAAATTAAATGAAAGAAATTTGAAAAGAACTCTCAAATATGTAGAGTTTCTTCGCGCGACTGGTCTAGGCTCTTAACTCTAGAAAACTACTGCAAATCATTTTAAGATACATATCTCATTGAAATAAATGTAGGTGTAGAGAATGCTAGTGTTCTAGGGTTAAATATGAGTTTCCATCAACAGTGAACTTGTACGCAAGACTTGAGCAAAATCTATTCGGTATTAGATTTCAACCAAAAACTTGTTCCTCTGGAGCAATTTTTTTCCTCTGAACACTAATATTTCATTGTAATACAGTGAACTTGTTGACAAAATCTGAGCAAAATACATTCGTAAGATGAGAGATTTCAATCCAAAAGTAAATGTTTTGGAACACCGATATTGCATTGTTATCGGCAATCAATTTGTGTACTAAATTTGTAAAATATTCACTAGTCAGATGAGAAATCAGATTCAAAACAATG
This sequence comes from Maratus michaelseni, assembly GCA_963931845.1. Lineage (NCBI taxonomy): Eukaryota > Metazoa > Arthropoda > Arachnida > Araneae > Salticidae > Maratus > Maratus michaelseni. The sequence continues at coordinate 224,697,590 of OZ007595.1, forward strand.
TTTTGAATTTGGAGGAGACCAGAAACTTAATGAATATGGCACTCAATGAAATTTTTGTAAAAAAAAAAACGAAACATCGGTTCGTTAGATAAGATTTCAATCAAAACCTTAAAATGTTTTAGTGATGCATAGGGCATGAAAACTTCCGAATGATCACCCTTTTTCCTAAAAAATGCCTAATCTTGCATCTGCATCGATGTCTATCCAATTCGGAAAATTTGCATCAGTGATCTTGGTCACATACTACAAAAATTTAGTTTGACAAATTTAAAAGTAATTTCATTTGGCATCGATCATTCCAAATTCTGAGAATTAAAAAAAAAAAATTTTTGAACTAATGCAATCTTGAAGGTGGGAGGGAGCCCAGTTCTCCTGAACCTCTCCACGATAGATTAGTTTTATTTTCTACATTTTTTTTAAAGCACCTTCAACAGAAATTCAGTTGTTTCCTACCAAATTTAAAAAGCAAGAAGTTCATTTTTGGATTATTAACCATTCCGCGACGAGAGTCACTTTTAATTTTAGTACCACTGTTTTCATTTTAAGAATAAACTTCACTTTAATTTCTGAAATACAAAGATTAAGATAAGGCAAAAATTTGTTAAAATTAGGCGTTCAAATTCACGGATTTTGAGTACCGTAAACATTTCGCCACTTTTTGTAAAATGTTTTTGGCGCTCTCAGAAGTTCCAGATCTAATTAAAATAGACGCTAGTGTTTTCATTTCACAAAGACTGTGGCACTATTCATGTGAATTTTCAGTCTTAGTTTTATGGCCGTTACCGGTGAAAATATTTTGTAAGTAGGAAACAGGCGATTTTAAACGTCTAAAAACGTGTTCCGTTTCACATTTTTAATCCTATCGTAAATAAAAACTGCTTATTTTGTCTGAAAGTATATAAGCTTTCGTAATCGCTTTTGGAACTTTATCCAATATTATTTTTATGGTTGAAAATATTAATTTGTAAAGTTGCACCAGAAATCTTGGGAAGAATAGGACAACTTTGCCAACCTAGAATTGTTATTTCCCTTCGATTTTGTCATATGATAAATGTGATTGCTCGTTTTCCTTGCAGGACACATCTGAATAAAAATCAGATTAAGGTGTAGTACCAGCGGAAGAAGCAGAACCCGAATAAGATGCACAACACAAGCAACCTGAAGAACCCAGTGAAGATTTAGTGCAGGACATTGTTCCTCAAGATGAACAATCAATGACTGAAGGAATCAAGTTAGCCCAAGATGGTAAGAACTCCATACAGTTTAAAGTTGGGATGTTTGTGTTCGTTAAATTCTTGGCGAAAAACAGGGTGGAACATTATGCGGAAAAAATCCATTACGGACATGACTGAAGTATCATACCTTCGAACGAAAGAATGGTTAGAGTTACCAGTTTCGGATGAGGCGTCCGTCAACGTAACCGATGTTGTGTATATTGTTTAACCTCCTTACATGGAAAAGGAAAAACTTTTCTGAGAAGAATGTTAGAATTTTTTTTCTAACTGCTCTTTATTTCTTTTTTTAAATGTATTTCATGATTTAAATACATTTGAATTATAAAATTAAATTTCGCTGTGTTTTATATATTTTCACTGATGGTCGAAAACAAAATGTGGCAAAGTTGTCCCGGTTTACGGTAGTGTACTTGCTCGTCGCGACGGGGTTATGTTTTATTTGTTGCATTTCTATATTACCGCATGAACTTAGCTTCAGATACTTTAATATCGGGGGAAAATGAAAGATTGTACAATCAGATTTTATAACTGGCTGGATGAAGCGAGAGTTCCATAGTTAAAAAAATCTATACTTACGGAAATGCCTTGTAACGGGAGTATACACCTAGATGACCATAACCCAGATAAGAACAAGTTTGATTTGGAGCACACTGGGGTTGGGTCGTGGCTGCTTGCTCCATCATGAAGCCGTCCTCAACGGGGTTGTTTGGATTTCTTGAGGATTTCAGAGAGGATTTTATGGGGTCAACCTTGAAAGATGAGAACAATTAGATAATGCTTGTAACAACCTGCTTCGCAGAATTTCCTGCCAACATGTTTTCAGAGTTTATATAACTTTTCGTAAAGTAATATTTACCTTTTTAATGAAAAATTCGTGATTAAATAAAACTAAGATTGCTATTTAAAAATATTGACATTCATAAGTTAAAACCGTTCGAATCTTGTTTTTGTTTTTACATTCATGTTGGTACACTTAATGTATAAACAGCAATTTTACCATCTACTTGTAACTAACCACTGAAATTTGTTTATATAAAGTAAATTACCAGATTTGGTGTTTTCCTATCAACTTTTACTTCGACCGTTTCGTACTGGCAAGTTTTACTATAAGGCAGGTAAACCAATAATTCAACATGTCAAATATGTCCCCAGTTATATTTACAATTTTTCACTATTTTATAACTTTTAGTGTTTAACCCTTAACTGCTGTTAGCGATCTCACAGGCCGCTGCTTTTTTCAATTTTTGCAGTTGAACTTATAATTTCAGTTTAACCCTGTGCACGGAACACAGGTCTTTCGGACCGATCAATGTTTCTATTTTTGCATTTCTTTAAAATTGCGAATTTCTCATTATGTATAGTTTAGTGTGTATTTTTGTATAAATAATTTGAAATATTACACATTGTAATTAGTCCACCTTATGTGAATCAATTTCATAGGTTAGTAGGAATAAATGTCCTGCCCCGAGAGACCGGTGTTCCTTTTAACTAATAAAAAAAGTTCCGTGCAGAGGGTTAACTATAGATACTAGTGAAATTTTGTTTTGTTTGGAGCCCTAGTTACTATCACTAGAAACTTCTGAAAAGGTGAATTTAAATTATAATAGCCCTGTACATAAAATTCAGTACAAAAATAGTGCCCTATGAGTTAATTTAGCTTTTTTCCATCTTTCCTTCAAGCGGTCTCAGACCGCTTACAGTAACAGAGACAATGTCATAGAAGTTAAGGGCTAAAATACTTCATTGTCGCATTTTCACAGTTGGCGTATTTTAGAGTGCGGGGTTCGGGGCATCGACTTTTTTTTTGCAACTCTTATACAGTTGTAACCATGAAGAATATCTCCATTTATAATCTGCGCCCGGCCATCTGAAAAATACCTTCTAATTTATTGAATTATAAAAGTACTAGGGGGCCTACCCCCTGCGAGCTACGCTCGCCAACCCCCGCTCAGACTTCGAGGCCTCTAAAAACATGACAGCGTGCTTTGTTTTAAAAATACTGGTAAATCTAATTGGGTTGCCATGTTTTTAACGTTTTAATGGGCATTTTTTGATTATCATAGCCTCATACACAGCTGTTGCGACAACTGACGACTGTTTTCGGGATTGATAAGTAAAATCAATTACAACTTGAAAACCAGCTTGTATAAAATGGTTAGGTTTAAATTGTGGCTACCTCTCGGACAACGATCGGTATTCTATTCTTCCTTTGCATTTAAGGATGAGAAAAGAAAAATTCCATCTTCTTGTGAGTAACATTAAAAACCACGGTATTGAAAAGTACTATTTTATAGACATTTTCAGTAACAGGTTTTAATTTTCTCTATTTTAGTGCATCATCATGCATATTTTCATGTTATTTTAAATATGTAAATTATTTATTTTAATTAATATGTATATACGAATTTTCTAATAATTATTTATCATACAAAATTAAATATTTTGTGCATGCCTGCCTGCATTTATTCGGCATCAATTGATGAGACATTTAAACAAATTTGCTATCCGCGATAATTTTTCACCATGTTATGTCACTTGAATACTGTCCATCAGAAAATAGGGTATTTTTCCAGTATAGGATCCTTTGCTTTTAGCTTTGGCGTAATTCGAGCTTCAAAAAGGGATAAATTCGTTAATATACATAGATTTGTTGCCAAAAGTTATGAAAACAAACCCAATGAACTTTTGGTACTTTTCTATTACAGGGGTCTTGACGCTTTTTTAAGAAGCTTGGCGCAATTCGGGCATCAGAAAGTGAGATTTGGTGCCAAATGACATAAACAGCCATGGAAATAAATTCGACGATTTTTTTGTTTATATGCGTATTTTAATTATACGTATATTATTGTTTTTTCTATACAAATTACTTCTGATTATATATAAAATAGTATAAATGACATTTTGACGCTAAACAAATTGTATAAATATTAAAAAAAGCTTCTGTATACGAAATGACAAAGTGAATAGGTTGACAGAAAGTATGTTGCCAAATTTCCTTTTCCGCCAAGGCTATTTTCTGTTTCGTCAAGGTCCCATATACTGGAAAAGCACCGAACTTTTATGCTTGTTTATACATGTATTTATATGTATATATACAATTTATTTATAATTGTCTTTCAATTTACCTCTTTTTGTACATAAAAATAGATAAATGACTTCTTTATATTAAATAAATTTTATAAATATCGAAATAATTGCTTGTGTATATCAAAAAGCGAATAGATTGTTAGAAAACATGTTGCCGGATTTCAATTCATCGCCAAGGTCACTTACTGTATCTTGCGAAGGCCCCTAAATTGGAAAAGAAACGAAAATAATTTTAATATATAACGTAATTTACACCTTAAGTGTGTTTCGAGTATGGTAATTTAATTATTTATTTGTAGTTTTTTCTTCTCTTTGTTATTTATGTGTAAACATAATTCATTATTAAAAAAGGTAATGCTACTGAAATATTAGTTTGTTTAAACTTTAATAGCATTTCTTTAGTATATAGGGAGCATTTTTTTCCTTGCTGCCAATAAAAGAGATAAAGGAGTAAATGTCATTTTACCATAATTGATGTCATATTCTCATTAAAATTGGAAAGAAAACCAAGCAGGATATTTTATTCTCCTTCCGTTCAGTTAGGCAATTATTTTATATATTCGTTTCAAATATCCGAATTAGTGATTTTATAAATTCGTTTAATTAAATTTTACAAAAAAATAACAAAATGATAGCAATAAATAATAATTACTATTAATTCCCCCCCCCCCCTTTCTTTTGCGTTTACATAAATGACGTCATTTGGATGAATTTATTCAAAATATTTTCAGTTTATAAATTAAATGCTGACAGACTATTGAATCTTGATAGAAATGAGATTTTTTTTCACATTTTCCTGAAAAACATAATTTAATCACAATCTTGTGTTCATTATTGATTGAAATAAAAGATAAATTCAATTTAAATTTGAAAATGACGAATAAAAAGAAATCAATCCCTATCGGGATCATTTCCAATTTTTTTCCCCTTTTTTGTCGCAAAAAAAAAAAAAAAAAAACTGAGTAATTAGTTGCCATCATTACAGAAATGTCATTAAAATTAGAAAAAAATTAATATCTCGAAAACTAATTCCAATTTCAAAATTCTATTACCAGTTTTGACTTCCGCGGATTTTTATGGACAATTTGTATTAATTTCACCATCAAGCGTTTAATATTTTATTAAAAAATAGCCCTGAAACATAATCAGTCGTTTAATCAGTCGTTTCATAAAATCGTTTCACAAATTCGTTTCACAAATTAGTTTCATTAGGATTTTATATATATAGGGTAGATTAAATATGTATTTTTCAAAAACACCATATATATATATTTAAATTTTAACTTATCAGGAAGTGTAAAAAACACTAAAATTCAATATTTACATGCATGAACCAAGCAAAAAGTATTAAATGACAAACGACAGAACTGTAAATTTAAAGTGCAAAGAATGAAAAAATTCTCTGAATTCATTCCACCTTTCTCAGGCCTGAAAATTTATTCATACGGTAATTAGAGAATTATTAACGACAGGAATAAAAAAAAAAAATCTAAACTTTAATGACTTCAAGTGTACCAAAGGTTTAACATTAAACGAGATTAAGCAAGGCATTTTAAGGAGACTGCCCACGTTCAAAATGACCCTTTGAGTTTATTGTACAAGTTATATGAAAAGTTAAATGGAAATAGTATTTCGATAAATTTGATTCAAAATATTCGTGAAGAATCAGACTAGCCAATATATATTGGTAATTTATATAATTATTTTTGTAGGTTTATTATAAATTCAATCAACAGTTCCTTTTTGAACATCTTTCGTCTAATTTTGATGGGTACCACTTCGTTATATTAACCCTTAACTGCTGTTATCTGTCTCACAGACCATTGCATTTTTCACTTTTCAGAATTTAGCTCTTAGCTTTCAGTTTAACTAGATACTAGTGCAAATTTGCTTCGTTTAAATCCCTAGTACTATCGCTAGAAACTCCTGAAGGGGTGAATTTTGATTAGAAACAGCCTGTACATAAAGTTTAGTATAGAACAGTATCCAATGCGTTAATCGAGCATTTTATTCCTCTTTCGATCTATCGGTCTCAAATAGATTCTCAGTAGTTATGCAAAAATTTCTGTCACAGTAGTTGAGGGTTAACACTCAACTGCTGCGACAGAAATTGTCTCATCAACTGCTGCGACAGAAATTGTCTCATCAACTGCTGCGACAGAAATTGTCTCATCAACTGCTGCGACAGAAATTGTCTCATCAACTGCTGCGACAGAAATTGTCTCATCAACTGCTGCGACAGAAATTGTCTCATCAACTGCTGCGACAGAAATTGTCTCATCAACTGCTGCGACAGAAATTGTCTCATCAACTGCTGCGACAGAAATTGTCTCATCAACTGCTGCGACAGAAATTGTCTCATCAACTGCTGCGACAGAAATTGTCTCATCAACTGCTGCGACAGAAATTGTCTCATCAACTGCTGCGACAGAAATTGTCTCATCAACTGCTGCGACAGAAATTGTCTCATCAACTGCTGCGACAGAAATTGTCTCATCAACTGCTGCGACAGAAATTGTCTCATCAACTGCTGCGACAGAAATTGTCTCATCAACTGCTGCGACAGAAATTGTCTCATCAACTGCTGCGACAGAAATTGTCTCATCAACTGCTGCGACAGAAATTGTCTCATCAACTGCTGCGACAGAAATTGTCTCATCAACTGCTGCGACAGAAATTGTCTCATCAACTGCTGCGACAGAAATTGTCTCATCAACTGCTGCGACAGAAATTGTCTCATCAACTGCTGCGACAGAAATTGTCTCATCAACTGCTGCGACAGAAATTGTCTCATCAACTGCTGCGACAGAAATTGTCTCATCAACTGCTGCGACAGAAATTGTCTCATCAACTGCTGCGACAGAAATTGTCTCATCAACTGCTGCGACAGAAATTGTCTCATCAACTGCTGCGACAGAAATTGTCTCATCAACTGCTGCGACAGAAATTGTCTCATCAACTGCTGCGACAGAAATTGTCTCATCAACTGCTGCGACAGAAATTGTCTCATCAACTGCTGCGACAGAAATTGTCTCATCAACTGCTGCGACAGAAATTGTCTCATCAACTGCTGCGACAGAAATTGTCTCATCAACTGCTGCGACAGAAATTGTCTCATCAACTGCTGCGACAGAAATTGTCTCATCAACTGCTGCGACAGAAATTGTCTCATCAACTGCTGCGACAGAAATTGTCTCATCAACTGCTGCGACAGAAATTGTCTCATCAACTGCTGCGACAGAAATTGTCTCATCAACTGCTGCGACAGAAATTGTCTCATCAACTGCTGCGACAGAAATTGTCTCATCAACTGCTGCGACAGAAATTGTCTCATCAACTGCTGCGACAGAAATTGTCTCATCAACTGCTGCGACAGAAATTGTCTCATCAACTGCTGCGACAGAAATTGTCTCATCAACTGCTGCGACAGAAATTGTCTCATCAACTGCTGCGACAGAAATTGTCTCATCAACTGCTGCGACAGAAATTGTCTCATCAACTGCTGCGACAGAAATTGTCTCATCAACTGCTGCGACAGAAATTGTCTCATCAACTGCTGCGACAGAAATTGTCTCATCAACTGCTGCGACAGAAATTGTCTCATCAACTGCTGCGACAGAAATTGTCTCATCAACTGCTGCGACAGAAATTGTCTCATCAACTGCTGCGACAGAAATTGTCTCATCAACTGCTGCGACAGAAATTGTCTCATCAACTGCTGCGACAGAAATTGTCTCATCAACTGCTGCGACAGAAATTGTCTCATCAACTGCTGCGACAGAAATTGTCTCATCAACTGCTGCGACAGAAATTGTCTCATCAACTGCTGCGACAGAAATTGTCTCATCAACTGCTGCGACAGAAATTGTCTCATCAACTGCTGCGACAGAAATTGTCTCATCAACTGCTGCGACAGAAATTGTCTCATCAACTGCTGCGACAGAAATTGTCTCATCAACTGCTGCGACAGAAATTGTCTCATCAACTGCTGCGACAGAAATTGTCTCATCAACTGCTGCGACAGAAATTGTCTCATCAACTGCTGCGACAGAAATTGTCTCATCAACTGCTGCGACAGAAATTGTCTCATCAACTGCTGCGACAGAAATTGTCTCATCAACTGCTGCGACAGAAATTGTCTCATCAACTGCTGCGACAGAAATTGTCTCATCAACTGCTGCGACAGAAATTGTCTCATCAACTGCTGCGACAGAAATTGTCTCATCAACTGCTGCGACAGAAATTGTCTCATCAACTGCTGCGACAGAAATTGTCTCATCAACTGCTGCGACAGAAATTGTCTCATCAACTGCTGCGACAGAAATTGTCTCATCAACTGCTGCGACAGAAATTGTCTCATCAACTGCTGCGACAGAAATTGTCTCATCAACTGCTGCGACAGAAATTGTCTCATCAACTGCTGCGACAGAAATTGTCTCATCAACTGCTGCGACAGAAATTGTCTCATAACTATTGGGAGCGGTCTCTGAGACCGCTTGATTGAAAGATTAATAAAAAAGGACGGATTTACTCATAGGATACAGTTTTGTACTAAACTTTATGTACAGGACTATAATTAAAATGAATCAATTCAGAAGTCTATAGTACCAGGGATCCAAATGAAAATTTCTCTAGTATCTAATCAAACTTGAAATTACAATTTAACTAAATTGAAAAAAAAGCATCTGTCTGAGAGACCGCTAATAGTTCAGGGTTAAAATTTCACACTTCGTTTCGAAATATTTAAATTTCAGTCCGAGAACCAACCTAGATATAAAAATATGGTATAACTGTAGTTTCTAAACAGATTATATATGGGTATGAGGTTTGGTTTCCATATTTAAACCAACACGGCACAGAGATTGAAATCAATACAGATAACCTCTAATAAACATAAAAGTACATGGAGATGGACAGTGGAGATACTAACGGGCAGATATTACGTTGATGACCAAGTTCTAGCAAGTAAAAGATTGACAAAGAATCTTTAATGACAATAGTCAAGTATACGAGATAAACAATTTAGGGTTTAAGGAGAAAACTAAATTCTACAAAATAAATTGCACATTCTAGGTAAAAATTTCATAACGTTAAATAACACTTAAAAATCGATACAGATGGCTCTCATGGAGCAAGGTACTGCATTAGCGTTTACAGTAACTTACTAAAGTACATATTTATGATAATTCGATCGGACTACATAACCAGAACTCCATTTATCAAACAGTATTGAAGCCTACATGCATTAAAATGGTTCGCATCTTCACAATATAAATATCTCCATCTTAATACAGTGCCCCTCATTACTCGATGGCCTCAAAATTGTTTTTCCACAAAATTATTTAACATAATTTTGTCAAATCATAACAAGCAACAATTACGTGGATCAAATCACACGTTGGAATAGAGTAATGAACCAGCAGATTAGTTGGCAAAGGAATCTATCCTAAATAATCATCACAACGAAAAGGAAACTTCCTTATTACTATTCTCAAAAGTAAACTCTTTTAGAGTAAAAATAGTCCAAGATTAACAGCAAGGTTGGTCATATTCATTAAAAAGGCAGAGATACTTATAAAATTCTACGAGAAGGAGATTTCAATTGTCTTAATTGCCTACATCAGTGGACACGGAAGCTTCCAATCATTAAAAAATGTATCAAAAACTCTCCATCATGTACATTACAGGCCAAAAGTATTGAAAGATTAAAAAATTTATATTTTTAAAATCAAACATTTTTTAAAAATCAATGTTTAAGTTTTAAGCTATTGCATTAGACTTTTTGATGCAATCTTTACTAACGATTGAGTCATCCCGGATGTTTATTATAAATAAGAGTTGACTGCGTAGAATTTCAGTTTATTCGTTGCGCTGTTGTGTGTAACAAGCACTGCACATTGCTTTTAAAAATAAACTGAGCATTTCTTTAAAATGTGTGAAGTAACTCCGCTGAAGTTCGAGGCTATTATTTTAATGCATCAAGAGAGCATTTCAAATGTTAAGATTTCTAAGCAGTCGGGCTGCAGTCTGGACTGTTTCACACCTTAAAAGATATTTAAAACAGAAGGAACAGTGTATAAGAAACCTAAACGTGGTCGTCCGATGTTATCTTAGAAACTTAATGCTTCATCGATAAGATTAGGCCTAAAAAATAAGTTTACCAGTTCTGCTATACATTTAAGAGAATGGAGCGAGTATTTCTGCAATTGCCAGTTCCAGAACAGTTCCCAGGAGGCTCCGTGAAGGTGGTTTTAAGGTACATGTGCCTAGGAAAAAACAGTTCTGACCAACGCAATGCAGAAAAATAAAATTAGAGTGGGCCATGGTACATAAAAATTGGAGTACTTCGAAATAGAGAAAAGTTTTGTTCAGCGACGAAAGTATTTTCTTTAATGTCTGACAAATCGGCCTACGTTTGACGTAAAACTAAAGAGAGCATGAGCTCAGACATCCTGATTCGTACAACTAAACACCCAGAAGCTAAATTGTGTGGGGTTTCATGTCATACTAGTCAACTGGAAGACTTTTGTACAGGGAACTATGAACAGTGACCAATATATTAATGTGCTGAAGGATAGATTGCTTCCTGGTGCTCATGATCTGTTTTCGGAGAAAGACCTAGCAACCTGCTATACATCGAAAAAGATAAGAAAGCCTTAAAATTCCTTAAATTAAACATTAGATGTCCTTTTTTCGTTATTTTAGGTTCACGCTAAATTTGTAAAATATGGTATTAATGTTCTCAAAGGGCCAGGAAATTCGCCAAATTTAATTACTATTAAGAATTTATGGAGTATAATTGGCAGGAAAATATCTAAATCATTTCAAAAGAAAAGCTTCAGAAAACAACCATAATTAAAGTTTGGCACTATGAAATACGAAAGAAGTGTTGCAAAACCTTGTTGATTCCATGCCTAAAAGAGTGGCTGCTGCAATTAAAGCCAAAGGCTGTCCAATGACATATTAAACGTTTTAGGTTAAATTGCACTCATTTATAATATTTTCTGATCAGAAGAACTTTGGTAAACTCTAAATTGTTTATTTCATTTTATTCAGAGATACCAAAATGTATGCCGATTTCTGATAACCTGTAAATTGCTTTGTTTGCTATTTTCCATAAAAATAACATTTTTGTTCAATAACTTACTCAAAGCTTGTCTTTAAACTAATTTAACATTAAAATATTTTTTGGGGCTTCTTAAAATAAGGTTCGAATTTTCAATCTTGCAATAGTTGTAGCCAGTTGTGTATATGCAACCCCCCCCCCCCCCACACACACACAAAAAAAAAAAAACTGTTCTAAATTATATTTAGAAATCATCCTCTAATGAGAATTTAATAAATATTGAGCGAGAAAGCCTGAATAAAACCCCGTTTGATCCATCAAACTATGATAAACTAAAAGAAAATTGCAACATTTACAACATTTAGTGTATAAACATTTCATTTATCAAATAATTTCCACCGTTTTCTTGCTTAAAAAAAAAAAAATGTATATTGTAGTTCACACCGTGTTCACATTTTCGTACTGTTATTTCTCCTAAAATTTACTGGTAGTGTCATGCCAAATTAATATACCTTATGCATTAGTTTACCTTTTTTTAGTTATCCAATTACTCTTCCTTATCGCATAAAATTTGAAATGTTTATCGCAGCTATGACGCATAGTCATTTTAAGGAAATTACTTTGCTTTCAGGGTGCAAAGTGTCTTTTCCATTTTTTCTGAACTTTAAAGTAAAATTAGTACAAAGTTAATTTTTACAATTAATCTCTGTTATATTAAACATCTAATCTACAATTAATCTGTTATATTAAACATCTAATCTGCAATATGAATTTTCATTAAACTTTTCCAAAGTTATAAAAGTTTCTAGGTTTAAGAGCTGGCTCTCCACCAGTGGAGGATTTAATTTTGTTTCGTTATATTAACAGATGCAGTCAAAGTTAGCTTGAAAGAGATTCTCGTGCTCAAGCCCTTTCACTTAATTGAAACCAGAGCCTCACTCAGGTTTTGACCGAAGTACCTACACTTAAATAGCAACAGTTTTAATCTAGACACTTGATAAATGAAGGAATTAATTCCTTTTAGAGGAACTGCCTTTTTAATTATTTTTATGAGTATTTTATACCTTGACATATTAGATGATTTTATGAAGATAAATTATTTAGCCAATGAAAATGAAATTCTTGTAAAATTTTAAGTGTTAAAATTAAAAAATACTTTAAGTTAAACTTCTACAATTTTGAACTTGTGCAATTTTTTGATCATACTTTTCTTTCAAATGTGCTCAATAACTAAGAAACAGATTTCTGAAAAGTTAGTTTATAAAAAAACGTCAACATGTAAAAATGATTACTTTTTAAAATCAACATTAACATTGCTGAAAGTTCACTTTTAACCCCCTTCGCGACACATAGTGATCTTTATTTTTTCTACCAGTAATTTTTAATTGAAAATTCAGCCGTATTTAATCAAAACAATTCTGCAATTCGGAAATGCTTCTTCGAAAACCAGTGATAAAAAAAAAAAAATCTGTGAAGGGTGCTCATCGCGAAATAGGTTAAAGTTCACCCTTTAAATATTGCGTCAATAGAAAAATATGCTGAATGTGTTTAATTGAGTGATTAAAAAATTAACAGAAATGTGAATTATTTAAAGACAAAAAAATCACGAGTCAAGTATAGATTATGAAACACTTTCTAACACATTCAGAATATTGTAACAATATATCTATTGTATAAGTAAATAAACTTGAAAACGCACAACACATTTGAAAACCCAACTTCAGTAATTTCCATCTATTGTTTGAAAATATTGGAACTATTTTGTGAATCCTTGTATGCGATCTATAGATTTGCATATATACTACATAGTCTACAAAATTTTAATTCAATTAGGAAACTTCCTAACAGTTTAAAATTTCCTTTCAGCAATTTAGTCAACCGGAAGTGTTCTCCAATTCTTTTGTGCAGCCTTGTATAAGATTCCTGAAATTTATACACACCAAGTTAAACGCAAAATATTGATTTCATTTAAAAATGCATACCACAATTTAAACCGCACTTACAGTAATTATCGCTTATAGACTGTACTGTAACAGCTCTTGTGTTCCGGTAAATGAACGATAATACTATGTCCACTTTATTCTGCAGTAAAAATTATGTAGTTAACCTTAATGATTTATATCAATTTTATGTTTGAAAAAAAATTTAACATTAAAATACATTGCAAACTATTTTCCCAAATAAACCATAATGTAACTGAATACTTTTGAATGTTCCTGTAACTATAAATGCTACACACCATTTTCAATAGCGAACATGCCATAGTAAACCACAATAACATCAATTACATGGTAATCTGTATATTTACGAAAGTTAAAGCACGGACAGATAAATGGCAGAACGACAAACCGAATTCATAAAACTAACTACATTGGAAGTGTTAAAATTTTATGCAGCAAGAAGCCGTTTTCGCATATTTTTAATTATTGGATCTTTGTGAAACTTTGAATATATTACGCATGTTTAAGGGGGGTCTGACATTTCAAACGTGACGAAAAAAAAAAACATTTAAAGTTTGAATTGGCGTATCTTCAAACAATTTCATGTATAAACAGTAAATTCGGACTTAAACGTATTTTAGTTTTTAATGTGCTATCATTAGCCGTTTATAGAATTTGTGCATTATTGAAATTAAAATAACTTTCTTACTCCGTAAGTCATTGCGCTCATGATATCGTGATAACGTATGTATGGATTATCATGAAATATCTTCCAGAAAAGCTCACGTATGTTTAAAATTATTACTGTAAATACTTAAAAGTAGATAAGTGTTTTTAGTTATGACTATTCATCAAAAAATGTAAAATTGATTTTTACTAAAATATATTTTTTACATGGTTAATGAAATTTTGATCCAAGAGTAGATCATTTTCAAAATGCATATTTGCTTATTATATACATCAAATTTCTTAATCCATACAAACAATCTCAAAATATAATGCTCGCAATGATTTACGGATTAAAAAAGAGCTATTTTAATTTCCACAATTCATAAATTGAGGGGGTCGGGGCAAGAAAGTGCCAAGCCACATTTTTTGGTGAAATAAATCTAACACTAATATGTTCCTTACTATAGTAAATTATAATATCCAACATAAAATTGGTTTCTAATGTCACTTGGTGGCAGCATATGCGACAGGTTTCGTTTTTGTCCTACATGTTTATGCCCCCAAATAAAGATTGCTAATTTACAAAAAACGTAAAAGTAATATCATTAAAGTAATGCCATATTGTTACTCAGACTATTTCAAGTGTTACTAAGATTTTAGCGGAAAAACTTTAGGTTATATAACTTGATCCAAGTATAGGATCAAATTTTCAAGTTAAAATATCTCAGAAGTTAAAAAATGTGGCTTGGCACTCTTGCCCCGAACCCCCTTAATTCTGTAAAAAATTACAGCGTTTCTAATGGTAGTACATTACAAAGTCCAATCTATTTAATAATCAAAATTTCATGTTTATACATAAAAGTTGAAGATGCACCAATTCAAATTTTGAATGTGTCTATTTACGACAAGTTTAAATTAAAAAAGGTACAAGACTCCTCAAACTCATTCCAAGCAAAAATTTTGAGTTTCGTAGTTTCTCAAAATCAAGGATACTGAGGGAACTTAGGTGACTGAACTTTGAAATTGGTAAAAATCTATCAAAAACATGAATCGTTTGTTTGATCTTACTAAAAAAAATCTTTTACCCTGTGAATTTTTAATAAAAATTAAATTTCGTACCAATTGGCTTTTTAAGTAACTATCAGCCAGATTTAAAAACAAGTGGGTAAGTGATCGAAGACCGCACAAAGGGTTTCGTTTAATATTCCTTTCAAAACACTATCCTTTCTTTAATAAATCCAAATAAATTTCATTTAGAAACAATAAAATCATTTTTTATAAAGTAAAAATTTACCGGTCTATTTTTTCGAATATCCAACCTAAAAAGAAAACCGGGCCGATAGCGGGTGAAGCCCGCTATTATACTTTTTCACAATATCTGTCATGTGGACTAAATGAGATATTTAAAAAAAAATAGTTTATATAAAATAGACATTTAAACCTATTGCGTAATCCTCTAATCCAGGTCCTACTGCCTAATTGCGTATTTTCGAAAGTAAGACTTTTTTGCGACAGTTCTTTAAGAGTATCTACATTGATTTCAAACTATATTGTTGCTAGTAAACGCCCAAGTTTGGAGCTAACGTTGCTCACAGATTACGGAAGATTAGTTATTTTATATTTTACTAGCTGTTACCCGTGACATTGTTCATATAACCTTAAAAGAAAAATGCATTAAGGAAAACGTTTAACCCCCCCCCCCCCCCCGATAATTAGGAACATGTAACTCTTTGTAACAAACTCAGTTTTTTCGAATATCTGAACAGGCCCGATAGCGGGCTAAGCCCTCTAATATACTTTGTCATAACATCTGTCATGTGGACTAAAAGCATTAAAAAAATTTTCAAAATTAAACTTGTACACCTTAAATGTTAAAAAATGAGAATATTTCCATAATAGTGTTTTTATCATGATTCAATACGTTCCTCAAACTCATATTTACTATTCTCTATTACTCGTATTGATACTCGCTTTGTACGATTCTCAAACATTTGAAAAATCCGTTAAACTTCCAATACGACGTCAGATTAATTTTCTTTTTAATTAACCAATGACGTGGTATTAATCTGATTTCTGTACATACACATACTCCTTGTATTATTGAGAAATGTTTGAAAATTTCAGTTTTATTACCAATATGACATCATATTAATCTTTTAAGTGCGTTCGTAATTATATAAATACATAGCACCTATAGTCGTCGTCTGGGCTGTCCGTCCGTCTGTCCGCATACAACAGCGCAAAAACTACCCAACCAAATGGTTTGAAATTTAAGATATATTATCTTTGCAGAATTTTGTTGAGACATTTCAAATTTTATGAAAATCGAATCCAAACTTTAGAAGATATTAATAAAAATATTTATTAAGAAATTTCAATTAAAAAAAATCTGCTTTCTTGTTATAGGAGCTCCCGAGGTATAATCGTCAAACAACCGAGATGCTAATTTTATTACTGACATTAATCTGCAGACGAAATAATTTATTTCCCAGAATTAAAAAACAAAGGTCTGAATATTTATATAACTAGCTATAGTACGAACGCACCTCGTTTCTCACGTTCTACGTACAATTTCCAACTTGTTTCAATTAGTGAAACTTTATTTCATTTTCATTTTTCACGTGGAAATCTTTCAATAGAAAATTATTGTAGAAATAATTTCATTGTGGATTTTTAATGGTTGGCAACTGCTATAACGAAAAATGTTTAAATTTAATAGGAAAAGGCTGTTAGAATTTTGGTTTTTTATCGCTCTATATTAAAATACGATTTTTTCAAATTTTAATATTTTGAGCTTCATAGTAGGTATTTAGCTATAAGTACACAAATGTTCATGCCTGTAAGTTATATAGTTTCTGAGAACGGCTCTGTGACGGACAGACAACGGAGCGGGAGTAATAGGGTTTCGTGAGATGAACGAAACCCTAAAAATGGATGCATAATTTCTCTTAAAAATGCTTTCAAGTACTAAAATGAAAAAATATATATATATTTAATAAATTTGAACCCTTGGAGAAATTAAAGATTTAAATAAGTTTAAAAAAAAATCAGTAAATTAAATTTAAGTATTAATTGAATTCTTAATAAAGAACGCATCTTTGAAGAATTTCATGATATAAAAATAGTGAAAAACACTAAAAAAGTCAGTTTCCATAAAATTTTAAAACCTACAGCCAGAAAATCATGGGCTATGATGTCTTGCATTCACGCACATTTTGCTTTTCTCCATCAATTATATAAAGGAAAAAAGTCGTCAATTTTTTTGAGATTTTTTCCTTTAATAGTAACCTGGCTATTGTATTAAATTATTAGTTTGGCGTGAGATCGGAAATCGCGTCAATAAAAAGTCGCCAAACATCTGTGCGTGAGTGTAACACATCTGTACTAAATCATGTCTACATAAGATTGCTCTCCATAGAACAGCAACTGTAAATAAAATAATTATAAATACTTCATTGTCTTTCTGTTCCTGAGCTACCATGCAACTAAACGTCAAGATGGTCACACTAAACATAACTTTGTAATTAGGAAACATGATATTATAGACTGATTAAAACCCCAAAGCAACACTAAAAAGGAAAGAAAAAGCCTTACTCTTGACTATCTTTATAGAACAATACTTTGCAAGTTTAGTTGATTTTAGCTTGACCACCCATTGAGCGGAATTCTACCTTTCCTAAATTGGAAGCTTACGCTCGCATTTACCATCTACCTCAACCTTCGGTAGGGAGCCTAGGTACGAGAGACGTGACTTATGGGATATAAGATTTGATTAGTTGGGATGATTTTGGACAAAACCGAATTGCCAAGGCGTCTTCGCAAGCCTTTCATTTTCTCCAAGCTAATGTTTGTTAACTTGTCTCACTCATATAGTCGAATTCGTCCAGGCAAGTTTCGCCAAGTTCTGGAATAGAAAATGCCTAGATTTGCTATAATTTGGACAAACGCGTCTGTCTAAGCACCGTATGTCGCCTCTCTCATATCTAGGCTCTCTACTTTTGGTTAAGCTCGATAACCTCGTTGGAAGCTCAAATGTTATTCACTATTAATCTGATTTGGGAGCCTCCGTGGCCGAGTGGTTAAGACACCATTCCGCTAATCGCTTGTGAGCGTAGGAGTCAGGTCGGCGGGTTCAACTCCCGCAAGCTCTATTGCACACACTTTGTGGAGCTTCGGATGTAACTCTCTGGTGTTGTAAATTTCCTTGTGGCTATCTCGTCCCTGTATATTGACGATAACTTATAAACGGGCACTTGATGTCAAACACACAAGTCAGATGTATGTTCTCAATAAACAAATAATCTGATTGGACTTCAGTCGTCATCATGTCCAATCAAGTTAATGGTGAATACCACTTGACCGTTCGACCGAAATTTCTGCGTTAACCGGTAGCTGAAGTAGATGGTGAATACAGTGTTATGTATCAATTCTGAGTGCTGTGAGTACGAATTCGATATTGTTGGTCTGAGAAACCATAATGGAGAAAAGTATTGTTTACAGCGGAAACAACGACAGCGTTCAGAATCGGGCTTGACATTTGATATTTTATTAACATACATCTGACCTGTGTGCTTGGCGTCAAGCGGCCGCTCATAAGGCATCGTCAATATATACAGGGACGAGATAGCAAGCACACTCAAGGAAATTTAAACACACAGAAATACAGCCGACGCAATCTCCACAAAGAGTGTGCAACGAAGCCAGCGGGATTCGAACCCGCTCCCACCTACACTCGCAAGCGATTAGTGATGGTGTGATGCCTTGACCACTCAGCCACGGTGGGCCCTCTCGGGATTCTACTCTTTTCATTTCTTTATGTCTTGAATATCACGAGGCTAACGAAAAAGAAAGGCTACCGCGGTGCTTTACGAGTATCTTTTTTTACAGACCGCCGGAGTCACGTGATGCTCGAATGCACCAATGCAGGTGGACGAAAAGAGCGTCACGTCACTCTAGCGGTCTTAAAGAAAGATAAGTGGAATGCACCGCGGTAGCCTGTCTTTTTCGTTAGCCTCGTGAATATCAAATGTGACGTCAATATGATGTAACGAAACGAGATGAACCTGAGTTTTTGATAACGAATCGTTAATATTTCCAAACAGTCTCCTATGTAATCATATTGTTAATGTAACGAAGCAGACTCTTGCCTAAATGCGTATAATAATCTGCCACAGAAGCATTTTACAATATGGCGCCTATACTATCTGCTGCATTATTTACAGTTTTGAAGCAACTAGGAGGATTCCGAGGAAAGTATTTTAATGTATAACAAAATATTTATAGAACAAAAAACAAAAAACAAAAAAAACTAGACAGTCGTTATCAGAAATAGCGAAAATGGCTAATATTAACCAAAATTAGCAAGCCTGAAAGAGAAAGAGAAATACGTTGCTTCTGGGGTGCCTCTATATGAGAGTGGAGACATATGGTTCTCAGACTGCGCTTACACAGTCGTATTTGTCAAAACTGCAGAAAACCTAGGTATTTTCTATTCCAGAACTTGCGATACTCGCCTCTGACGAGTTCTGTTTTAGTGGGATAATGGAGCTATGGATAAAGAAGAGAAGACAGATAGTGTTGTTTCTACCAGTTGCGAGTGAAGTAACTGATGATGTAGTCTGAAGATGGCGGTCGTTGTTTGTTTACATCCTATCAATAGGGCCTGATCACCACCAGGATGGGCCCTTCGTGGCCGAGTGGTTAATGTACCACGCCGATAATCGCTTGCGGGCGTAGGAGTCGGGGCTTGCACACTCTTTGTGGAGGTAATTCTCCAGTGATGTTATTTTCTTGAGTCTATCCAGTCCTCTTCTCGACGATGACGTATAACAAGGCTACACTAGATACCAGCAAGGCAACACTAGATACCGGGCTTGCTCATTCACTCTCAAAACGTCACAAATGGTGGCTGACCGCGACCAGCGATTGGTCCAAAGCAACGCGCCCATCGTTTTGTGCCAATCGCTGTATGTCTTTCCTCCTAGTCAGCCACCTTTTGTGACGTCATCATAATGAATGAGCAAGCCCGGTATGTAGTGTAGCCCTGATACCAGCGGTTCAACACTAAATAGCGGACTTGCTCATTCATTCTGATGACGTCACAAATAGTGGCTGGGCGTGACCAGCGATTGGTACAAAGCGACGCGCCCATCGTTTTGGGCCAATAGCTGTATATCTTTCGTCGTGGCCAGCCACTATTTGTGACGTCATGATAATGAATGAGCAAGACCGGTATCTAGTTGATACCAGGCACCACGCCGCTAATCACTTGCCAGAGTAGGAGTCAGTGTGATGGGTTCAATTCCCGTCCCATCCATTGCACACTCATTGTTGATGTCTGGGCTGCAATTCTTCAGTGATATTATTTCCTTGTGTTTATCCAGTCCTCTTCTTGACGATGACGTATAAGTCAGATGTATGTTATTAAAATAAAGAAACCGCCAGGGTCATATTGGCCAAACGTTGCAAGCCTGCTTGGCAACAGGGCCTGATACTCGCCAGGGCCCGATTACCAGCGGGGCAAACTTCTACCAACAAATTAAAATAGAAAATTTCGCCTTATTTAAATGCCTTATTCATGTAAAATTTCTGTTTATGTTACCAGAATACAGCGGAACCGCAAGGCCTGACTACCGCCGGAGCACACATCCACAGGTAAAAATAATAGATATTTTTGCATTAATTATGACAGCATTAATATTTGCATTAACCCTCTGACTGCTCAATTTTTTTTTTCAAAATCCTTTCGACCAATATCTAATCGACCTTTATCTCCTATGCTATTACATATTTCAAATCATCCTGTATGTGAAATATGTAGTAAATTTACCATTTTCATTTTCAACCTTTGACTGTGAAATTTTTAATACAAAATTGCTTCAAAAATTGTAAATTATATACATTTTTCTACAAATGTCTTGCCCGTGGAAATCGCGGGATAAGCAGTCAGAGGGTTAATTATGACAGCTGTTCTACATGAATAAGGCGTTTAAATAAGGAGAAAATTTCCATTTAAATTTATTAATGGAAATTTACCCGCGCGGTAATCAACCCCTGTGGAACTTATTGCAGCTGAAGCTTCAGAATTTTGAGGATATGACAATTAGTCTTTATTCATAGTCCCACGAATAAGACAAGTTAAAAAGCATTATCTGAGCGATAATAGCAGGCCCACCTAGATGCTTGGCGATTCGTTTCGGTCGAGAATCGTTTCAACTAATCAAATTTTATATGCCGTATGTCGCCAGTCTCATATCAAGATTGATATAAAGGCCTCACCTGTAACTGGTCTATTCTACTTACAGCACGACCTACGTTATACACGGCCGGTGCATGACGTTTAATCGTCACATGCAGGGGATGATTTTTACACGGCGATTGGTGCAAAACGATGGGCGCGTGCTGCTTTGCACCAATCGTCGTGTGAAAATGATTCATTCGCGACCTACGTTATACACGGCCGGTGCATGACGTTTAAAACGTCACATGCAGTGGATCATTTTTGCACGGCGATTGGTGCAAAGCGGCGCGCCCCTCGTTTTGCACCAATCGCCGTACAGAAATGATCCACTGTATGTGACGTTTTAAACGTCATGCACCGGCCGTGTATAACGTAGGTCGCGCTCCATGTGACTTTTAAGCATCATGCACCGGCCGTGTATAATGTAGGTTGCGGTTATAGCAACCTAGGTGAGAACAATTTTAGGTTACATACACTTGCTATGGATTTCTGAATATTGTCTTTTATGCTGTTTTTTTAATTTCTTTGCATACGCGAAGAATAAACCAAAATTAACTCCTCCCTTTACGTTTTGTCATTACGGAGGGAGGGACTTTCTTTTCGTTTACAATTCATATTGTCGAACCAGAGTTGGTCTAATTCGCAATCCGATTAATATGTTATGTAATTACAATTTAATTACATGTAATGATAATCAAGGTTTTGAAAACACATTAACATTGCAATCGTAATCATAAACGCTATCATTATCGTTATATTATTGTAATAGAGAACTTATGTTAAAATGTGTTATGATAATGGTAAATTTTTAAGTTAGATTGGATTACAATTGTACTGGAGAAGCTTAAGATTTTCATTACAGTGCTGTAATAGTCACAATAAAATTTTAGTTACACTTACGCATAATGGCAACGGTAAATTTAGAAAAAAAGACTGCAAATGTTAGGATTTTCATTTCGTTGTTGTAATGGTAACTAAGAAATTTTAGTTAAAAATTACGTGTAATGGAAACAGTAAATTTTAAAATTTTATTACAACTGTACTTTAGAAACTTATGATTATCATTATATTCTTGTAACGGGAATAAAAAATATTGAGTTACAATCACATCATAACAAGCATAATATACGATGATCTCTATTACATTATTATAATCGCAACGCAGAATTTTTAAACTAGTCATAATTTTGAACCGTTAGGTGACGACTATGTTATAATGTTAAATAATTTGTATCCACTTTACATATGAAATGTAATTTTAGATTTATAATTTTCATTACGCTCTATCAGTTGTCAGAAAAAATGTTTCCGATGCAGTAAAACATAAAATAAAATAAAATAAAAAGGCACATCTAAAAGGGGATTATAGATTGCAGGAACCTGAATTAAAACTTCTACATATAGAAAATAATGGTTAATTGAACAATGGGCTTGCAGGAAACGACGGTTGAATGAATGATGTTTAATTCGATTATCCACTGTATATCGAAGATTAACTGAATTAATGATTAATTGAATTAAAAGTTAATGGATTAATTGATTATATCAGATAACGATTAATTGATTATCGGAAATATATGCACCTCAGCACAAATATTTATCTTTTGCTTCCTTTTGAGTATGTTGTATGAGAATTTTAGCAATTTCTGGAAAGCAGTCTACATTTGAACATTTGAAGGAGTTATGCTCTGAGACTTACAAAGGCTGTTGTCTCGAATGATCCATATATATTTTATTCACAGAAACACATGCGTGACTTCGACAATTACATAAATCTCCTTAGACGAGATAGCACAAGGAAATTTACAACACCAGAGAGTTATAACCGCCAGCTCCACAAAGTGCGTGCAATGGAGCTCGAGGGAGTCGAACCCGCCGGCCTGATTCCTACGCTCTCAAGCGATTAGCGGAGGAAAGCTTTCTAGAAAGTATCTTCATATTCAGGGAAACAATGTCTTTAAGTCAACGGAGAAGCATTTATTTTCCTTCAGAAATAAATACACTTCAGCACAAATATTAATTTTTAGTCTTTCTCCGGAGTACCTTGCATAAAAATTTAGCCATTTCTTCTGGAATGTGTAGAAAAACATTCAGGGTAAAATTTTCTTTAAGACAACAGAGATGCATATAATTTTCTTCAAAAACAATAAATGCATCTCCGGATAAATATTTAATTTTTGCTTTCGTTAGGAGAATTTTGCATGAGAAGTCTGGCTAGTTCTTCTAGAAAGTCTAGTATTATTGAAGGTAACATCGTTTTCAGTCGATGGAGAAGCATTAATTTTTCTTCTGAAATTAAAACACATATGCACAAAATATTTATTTTTTGTCTTCTTCCGGAGACGGAATTTTTGTTTAATTATTCAGGGAAAAATCCTCTTTAAATTTACAGCGAGGCATTTATTTTTCTTCAGAAATAAATGCTTCGCTGCACAAATATTTATTTTTCGTCGTTTTTTTTTTCGGAGTATGTTGCATATAAAGTTAGCTATTTCTTCTAGAAATTGTGAAAAATTATTCAGGGAAACAGTCTTTAAGTAAACGGATATACATATATTTTCTCCAAAAATAAATGAGCCATCGCATAAATATTTATTTTTAATCTTTCGGATTACGTAGCATGGGTATTTTTAGCAATTTCTTCTATAAAATCTGTATAATTATTTCGGGAAAAAATTGTATTTAAGTGAACGGAGAGGCATTTATTTTCCTTCAGAAATAAATGCAATTCCGCTCAGAAAATTATTTTTCGCCTTCTTTCAGAAAATGTTGCATAAGAGAATAGCTATTTCTTCTGGAATATGTTGAAAAATATTCAGTGAAAAACTTCTTTAAAACAATTTCTTCAGAAATAAATGCACCTCTGGATAAATATTTAATTTATGTCTTTAGAACAATTTTGAATGAAAAGTTGGGCTAACCCTTCTGGACAGTCTAATATTATTGCCGGAAAGATCGTTTTCAGTTTGGTGTTGTAAATTTCCTTGTGGCTATCACGTCCCTGTATATTGACGATGACTTATAAGCGGGCACTTGATGTCAAGCACACAAGTCAGATGTATGTTCTCAATAAACAAACAAACAAATCGTTTTCAGTCGATAGAGATACCTTATTTTTTTTCTGAAATTAATGTACATGTGCACAAATGCTTATTTTTTTTCTTCTTTCGGAGATAGAATTTGTGTGTAAATATTCAGGGAAACATCGTTTTTAGTGAACGGAGAGGCATACATTTTTCTCGAGAAATAAATACATCTCCGCATAAATATTTAATTTCGTTTTCTTTTGAAGTGCGTTGCATAAGAATTTTAGAAATTTCTTCTAGAAAGTCGGTATAATTATTCAGGGAAACATCTTCTTTAAGTCAAAAGGAGAGGCATTTATTTTCTTCATAAATAAATATACCTCCGCACAAATATTTATTTTTTATTTTTCTTCGAGTATGTTGCATAAGAACTTAACTATTTCTTTTGGAAAGTGTAGAAAAACATTCAGGGTAAAATTTTCTTTAAAACAACAGAGGGGTATATATTATTCTTCAGAAACCAAATCGTCTCTGGACAAATAATTTGTCTTCTTTAGGAGAATTTTTGCTATTTTTTCTGGAAAGTCTAATATCAGGGCCTAATTACCAACGCGGCACACTTCCGCCAATAAAAAAGAATGGAATTTTTTATTCATGGCAGCAATTTTGCATGAGAATATTTATTATAATAATATTTTAATAAGATGAAAATTTCTATTAAAATTTTACTGGGTGGAAGTGTGCCCCGTCGGTAATCAGGCCCTGTCTAATATTATGAGTGAAACATCGTTTTCAGTCAACGGAGAGGCATTACATTTTCTTCAGAAATTAATGCACTTTCCCATAAATATTTAAACTTAAGTAAAAGAAAGTTTTTATGTGTTTAAGTAAGGTGTCACACAAAATATACACATAAAACAAAAACTCACTGACATGTTTCGGTTTTATTCGAGATAAAAAACCATTATCCTAAGAATACAACATCGAACAAGAGGAATGATACTGGAGAACAAAATATATAGAAATTACAAAACATAAACGTCCTCTATTATCTTCATGATTTTATGAGTACAACGATGTTTGCCGGCTATTAGTGACGGCCGCGACTCAAAGGTGAAAGATTTCATTCTCCCATTGGTTGACAACTAACTGTTTGCACCTCGAACTTCTAACTCTGGCATCGGTATCAGATCGCAAAGAATATAACGCAAAAACATTTTTTTTTACAACACAATGGGTAATCTGCTGAACTGTCTCTTACCCTGTCCCGGGGGAACTCCTGCGGTCTTTTAATAATGAGAGTTGTTTGTGCAAGAGTTTGTCAATTTTGTCAATTAGTATTTTTTAAATGATTCAGAATCCTAATTAAATTGCTAAATTACTCTAAATAGTACGGTTTTTTCACTAGTCTCCAAGTTCACGGAATCTCTGAAAACAGGAAGTTCTAAAAACCGCAATCACGATTAAAAAAATTAGCATTATTGTCTGAGTGCAACGAAGACTCATACACAGCGCAGTATTACTTTGCCCCATATATAGCTACGATGAATATTAAAACCTTTCGTCAAGCATAACTCAAAAAATATTTAACGGATTTCGTTCAAATTTTTACAGCAGGTACCTATAAAGGTGACAACGACGTCTATTTATTACCAAGAATAAATGTCAAACCGTTTGGAAATTATATTAAAAAAATAGATAAAAAAGCACAATTAAAGTACATACGTCACGAAATTTTGTGCGTACGTCATTTTCACCGGCGGGAGATTTTCGTAGACAATCAGAATTGAAAAGTTCATGGAGTACATGGAGCAAAAAAATATGCACGCACTAATATTCAGCACAATAAAATATATTTCAATTTAGTAGAAATCGAAAATTAATCTGGATTTTTTCCTGTTTGAAAGAAAAACCCCGCAATAACTTGGTAGACTTGGTATTAGAGATTTGGCGCAAATCTCAGCAATAGCAGCTTTTTTTTTTATTTCGCGTGTGTAAATAAAAAAATAAAAAAAAATCTTTGGTGTTTAAATAAAAGGTTTTGATTTATGGCATTATTTCTTTTTTTTTCTCTTTTTAGCATTTTAAATGGGATTAATGAAAGGCATGTATTTTTAATTAAATGAGTGAAAGGTTTATATTTAAATAAATGAATTCAATATGAAAATGTTATAGGAACAATATTTGGCGATTTATCAACTGCGCCAGGATAACATAAAAGTACCAATATATCAAACGGTATGTAGTATGTGAAATGAAACAATTATATTATAATCACCCATCGTACAAGAAAAAAAACTAATTCAGAGGGAAAAATCCATCTCCTATGCCGTAAGATTTGGCGAGTTCTTTTTTGGTGATAAGGTTTTCGATGTGATTGTTGGGATCTGCAGGATTCTAAATCTTATTTTTTTGCAGATGTAGTATTATGTAAATATATTTTTTTGCAGATATTTTTCTATTTTGTATATTTGGCATTCTATTTTGTATATTTGGCATTCTATTTTGTATATTTGGCATTCTATTTTGTATATTTTCTATTTGGCATTTGGAAAAGAGATTTTTACCTTTTTATCTGTGCCTTCGGAAATATTAAAAAATAAAAAAAGATTTACATATATCAAGCGTATAATGTTATGTTTTGCATTTTTATACGGACCACTTCTCCATTTTTAGATTTTAAATGCTATTTATTATTTACTAGCCGTTTATTAATTGTTTACAATTTACCCCGCCCCCCCCCTGACAATAACAATTATTTATCACAAAAATGCCTTTTAGGTTAGTTAAATAAGTTTGTTTATGTATTTTCATTACTTATTAAAATATCGAATATGGCGATAAAATTTTATTTTAGCATCGTGCTTAAATTTTTAAGATGGTGCAAAAACATGCTTTAATAAACGTATGTAAATATTTGAAAAACATGCTTTACCGCTCTCTTGAAAAATTTTGTAAGATGCTAAAACTACCTTTTGGCACCATTTAATTTTTTTTTCGCCAACCGACATAGGATACGAAACTTTTCCCCATTCAGATACACAGGCAAGGCTGGTCTCAAACAAGAGTAAAGCTAGCAACAATATTGTTTTAACTCTATAAGAGTTACAATAATGATATTAGATGCTCCGATTGGCTTTGGGCCCAATTACGAAAGTTTCTCCTAAAAAAACTGTAGAAGAAGTCTTTTACATTTGTTTCAAATGAAGCTCGGTCTACAAGGTATTAGTTAATAATACAAACAACACTAATGACATGGAGACAAAAGTTTTAATTTAAATGTATATATTTGAAACTCTCCCCCCTACCCCCCCTACCCTCCAAAAAAAAAAGAAAAGAAAAGAAAGTTACAGTAATGAATTTAAAATGGCGTTAAGCCACGCTTTCTGACATACGCAATTGGCTGCAAACGCGATAACGAAACTTTCACTTAACTTAATAACATACTGCTAATATAGCCCTCAGGGTACTTTGCTGTTATACAGACCTTGTGGTTTTTTTAAAAAGCTTGAGACAATTGAGGTTTAAGAAGTTGAGATTTACTGTCAATTGATATAAACAACTATGAACACAAAACTGATGAATTATTATTCAGGTTATGTATGTATTTAAAAAAAACGCATCTGATTACACTTATTAGATAAATGACTTCTGTTTGCATTTAATAACTGATAAACGGCTTCTGTATATTAAAGAAATTGTTTAAATATTGGGAAGAGGTGGCGAGAGGTAGAAAGACGAGTAAACAAAGGGGTAGACAGACGGGTAGAGAGACGAGTAGTGACATAGGTAGGCTGACGGGCAGAGAAACGAATAGACAGACGGCTAGAGAGAAAGGTAAAAAGAGGGTTGACAGAGGGGTAGCGAGATGGGTCACGAGACGGGTAGAGACACTGGTAGACAGGAATGTATAGCGAGAAAGGTTGCGAGACGCGTAGCGTGGTAAATAAAGAGACGAGTAGAGAGATGAGTACAGAGACGAGTTGACTGACGGGTAATGAGATTGGTAGCGAGTCGGGTACAAACACAGACGGATAGTGAGACGGGTATACAGTAGAGAGACAGTAGAGAGACAGTAGATGGGTACGGAGATGGGTAAGAAGATGGGTAGAGAGGCGTATAGCCAGACGGGTAGAGAGACAGATAGACAAGTTGTGAGACAGATAGACAAATGGATAGCGAAGTGGATAGAGACACAACTAGACATACAAGTAGTTAGACGGATAGACAGACGGTTAGAGAAATAGATTGGCGGGTAGCGAGACCGGTAGAGAAATATAGAAACAGGTAGCGAGACGTGTAGAGAGATAGACAATCGGTTAGAGAGACGAGCAGAAGAACGGATAGGGAAACAGACAGATTGTGGAGAGACAGACAGACAGGCAAAAGAAAAGTCTGTGGATTGGCGCAGTAAAGGCGTAGGTGGCAGAGCCTCCTAGAGAATAATCAAGAAGTATCTGTTAAGCTTAACTTTGAAATATATATAACTTTTCAATTTTGCCGATATGGAGATTTAATGTAAAAGTTATTTTACAGAAGTCATCGAAAATTTTTTTGTATACTTTAATAGTAATTTAGAGTACAGTTTTGCAATCTGGTTTGTAGCAAAGCATGCTATCAATGTGGTTTGAAGTGTAACAGTTTCTATAAACAGTTATACAAATAATAGATATATAATCAAGGAAGAAAAATTTTAAATTCACACACAAAAAAAGGTGCAACAAAGAAATTAAATTTGCGTTAAGCCACGCGTATAATAGAATAATCTATTGGCTGTAAATCCAATTACGTAACTTTAAAAAGCTTGGCGTTTTAAAAGATCCGCCGTTTTTTTTTTTTTTTTTTTTTTTTTTTTTTTTTTTTTTTTCAAGTTTTGCTCAATACGCGCTTAAGAAAATGAGATTCTTTGCCACATGTTAAAAAAATTATGTCAACACATCTGATGAACGGTACTTCTTTTCTATTTTTTTTAACAGTGTATATGAATTTATATATGATATTTTGTAATTCTATCATTTAATTTGCTCTCTTTCTTTATATTGTAATTGTTAACCCTATGTTCTCAGCAATATCACTCAGACTAATCCCTTTGAGGGAAGTCCTAGTATAAATTTTTAATAGAGTTACAAATTTACATAATTAAATATTTAAAAAAAAAAAAAAAATCCACATTTTCATTTGAATTCTGTTTTAAAACTTAAATAATGGAAAACAGAAACTTTCCATTTTTTCAAACTTACCACTGTTTTGATCCGAACTGGGGTCGACAGAAATCGAAGCAAACGACATGCCAATTAGCCACCAAACAATCACACCGAGAAAGTTTAGAACAATATTTTAAATTTTCAGTGCTCGATGTAGACTATTGTCAAATTTATTTTATTAGTTTCTTGTTAACCAATGGGTGAATGAAAAATTTCACCGTTAAGTCGCTTTTCTCAAGAACTACTTACTATAACTATAGCGTCTAGAAGATATAGTATGGCAACCGGCTATTCCAATAATGCCTTAAAAAGTGCCCAAAAGTTAACCCTCAACGATAAATTTCGATCGCAACGATATCTGGTAGACTATATCTTTCCAACGTGAACATTGTATAAGGATTGAATTGAGAAACATTTCGTGTAGGTGTCCGGGGTACAAAGTGTTTTTGAATCCATATTAACCACCGCCCAAACAGGCAGAGACGAAAAATCTTTTAATATCGTTGGGATGGCAGTTGGGGAAGTGCAACTGCACATCTCTCCGCTTCTTTGTGATCAACTCTGCATATGGCCATAAAGCGATACGTATAAATACATATTTAGATGAATTTAAGATTTGTTTTTAATCTTATTTTATTTTAAAAATACAAAATATAAGTATGAGGACTCTGTGCTAGCCCGGTGGCAAAAACTTTGAAACCCATTTTACACCCCCCCCCCCCAAAAAAAAAATGAAGAAAATTCTTTTAATTCTTTTTTGGGGAGGGTGGGGTTCTATACGCTAAAACACCGTGCTTTAAAACCACTGGGGATCTCCCCTCCGTCCCTTTATTATAAAACCTGCACATTACTACACTGCGATACGTATGAATACATATTTAGATTAATGTTTTAGATGGATTTTAACACTTTCCAATATAGTTTAAAAATATTTATGAATTTGGGTTGTCTGTTTGGTTCAAATATGGCCCTATTGAACCCGGGTAGAGGATTTAATCTTCTAATAGCAGCGACAAATAATCTCATTGCTCTTTACAAATTATGAGCAGTTATCAATACTGAAGTTTGATCTTAAGGCATCTTATAACTTTTTTTTTTTTTTTTAAATAAAATCTTTTTTTTTTTTTTTTTTTTTTTTTAAACCCTCAAAAACTTAGTAGTAAAACAGTTTTTTCTAAATTTTTATTGGTTCAAAAGTTATCCGCATTTTGGTGTTGCAGTGCACAGACTCATTTTTAGCGTATTGTGTGCGGTGCACAGGTAGAAACAAAAGAATTGAGAAAGAGGAAGTACAGGAGGGTTCATTATATTGGTCTGGTATAGATAAGTTTATGTAAGCTGAAAATTTTCACTATTATCTATGTTCGTTTAAAAACGTAAAACTTTAAACCTGTTTTTCTCGAAACTGTTTTACAAATCGCGACCAGGTAGAACTCGAGATTGGATCGACCGATTTGGTTGAACTTTTATGCTTTTCTAGTGTATAATATATTTTAGTCCCTCACGGACGCGTTTTAAAATATTCGAATTGTAAATATTTTTTGCGCAATTTAAATCCGAAAATTTGTGTAGTTAAAATTTGAACGGCCGCCATTTTCTTCAGGATCGAAAAATTGATAAACCCATCACAGAAGGATTACAAAATATCGTAACTTTTAAGGGTTTTTTTTTTTTTTTTTTTCAGATAAGCAGATTCGGAGATTCATCTGGTACCGCTAAACGCTTCACTTTTTGCACACCCCTGTATCAAAGACCGCCAGAGCACCATTTTTCAACCAATAAAAAATAATAATTTGTTTTTAAAACTTCAAGATCTGCTCTTTTATTTGCTAAAAACTCCATTATTACTGTATAATTGCGGTTAAAAAAAAGTCCTTCCGGCCTGTACCGGGAGGAAAAGGTAGCTTTCCTATATCTTCGTTTTAAAATTTTAGCTAATGTTACACTAAAACAGCAAGTTAAAATGCAAAGAAACGTTTACATACATGTTCGTTAATACTGAATTTGAATAAGAAATTCGCCAAATTATTGAGCAATAGCCAAATTGGCTTCATTTATGAAGAGTTATTTTGGTCGCCAAATTTGGCGATATTTCGACAAATGTCGCCAATTTTGCCAATTTTGTCGCCAATGTCGCCAATTTTGGCGCTAACGAATATGAATATATAGTTTTATGCGTATGATTGGGAAAATTATTACAACAATGAAAGAAAATAATTTGCGAGTAATTGCGTTAATGTGCTGTTTTGTTTCAAAATGTCATCCAACCTAGAATTTCAAACTACTCTATCTCAGCCATTTTTTAAGATAGAGGTAAACCAAAAAATGCTCTGGAATCCTTGTATCAAGACATAACACGTAATTAAAAAATAAATTTGAAATTTTAACTTTTTTGTTTATTTATTTTAATTTTAAATTTTTAAATGGCCGCCATCTTGAAACAAAATGGCGGACCAAGCTGGCCAACGAAGTCGGTCGAGACATTGGTTAGATTAATACACAGAATTAGTTTCATCAAAATTGATTTATAAATACGAGCGTTATCGTATGACATAGGTCAGATATATATATATATATCAACATTTGAACGGAGGGTGGTTTTGGGGTGTGGGGGTCATGATCGGTGAAAATATATCGAAATTTTCCGGAACTGCTTTCCTCCGAACGGCTGCAATAGGTAGCTTTATACTTTTTTGTATTGAAAGCTACCTAAAAGTGGAGAAATTTTAGATAATTTAAAAAAAAAAGTTACATTAATTAGATCGCTTTAAGGCATGTTATCAGTGTTTCCACTATCTGTAGTCAGTCGCCATCCCAAGTTAATGATTTTTGAAAGGATGTCTCAGCCCAACTACTAATGACATGGTATTTTATTTGAAAGAATTATGCCTCATTGTTTACTTAATAATAATAATAACTAGCCGCCACTGGCGACCAGTTTGGTCTCTCTTAAATGTATGTTAAGCATTGTAACACGTTACTTTTATTCATAATTTAATTTTTTTTCCTTAATCCTTCGCCAAACCGGAAGATTCTAATAGACAAATCAAGAACTTTTGTGATCATGATAGCACTTCGCATATTTTTTGTTGTTATGTATTTCATCTTTCTTGACGAAAACCTCTTAACCAACTTAAGCATTTATGCTTCATGTCCGTTTGCTTATCAGTTGCAATATATTCACTAATGTGGAGATTCTTAAACATATTAATTAATTTTCCGTATTTGGGTCCATTGCCAATTGGCGTATTTCAGTTAATACGATTTAATGCAATGAAGTCTGTTTTGTGAAAGTCTTTAATGATATCCACATTTACACTGAATCATATTGTTGTTAATATGTATATATATTTTGTTTCTTGCTAACTTTGGCTGTAGACTCGATTACGGAAGATTAGAAAATGTAACATTATTCTCATCTAAAACGTCTTGAATAATGCGCCATAATCGGGCTGCATATTATTACACGTAATTTTCGAGTATGGTTTGGTGAAACATTGAACTTTTGGAAGAGAATGGGAGTGGTCAGCAGATGGCGGCGCTTCCACCACCGTAGCGCATACAGGAACTCTCCTGGTCGTGCGCGCTAAAAATCCCTCTGGACTTGGGTAAGGCGGTTGATGTGCCTGACGGGCGCCCTCAGGCTCCTGGCGGCCCAGCTCAGTTTTAATCACATTCCCTTTAAACTCTATTTGCTGTCAGAACTTTTGACCCGTGACGTACAATCTGATAAAAATTCACGAACTTCCTTCTAGATGCTGATCTCTGTTTTTATCTGCTCTTCTTTCTTGATATAGTTTAGAAGTTTTCATAATTGCGTAATTCATTTACTTTGGCATTTCTGCTTAATGTCTACTAATATTAAGGTCTGAAACAGGTAAATACGCCGCGCAAACATTGGCGCCTATAATTATAATTAGAGAAACCCGTTTTTTCTCTCTATTTTGTAACTCTATAGTTAATATTATGTAGTAGAAATATAAAAGACAATTAAAGACGCTTTTATTGCTATAGTAGATATAGATATTATATTGATAAGTATATAGTATGTGATTAGAATATATATCTCATATTCATTCCGATGGATATAACATACCGCCAATTAAACTACCATCGTGAATATGTAGAAAAAGCCATCGATATGATTTTATGCTAAAAGCCGTTGATATGATTTTATGTGTTTAATAAATGTACACTAAATTATTTTTTGTATTATTTTACTTTGATTCTAGTATATTATTTACCACTTTTAATGGTGGGTGCTGTTAGGTACAGCTGTCGCAGACAAACCGGGGTATCATTTTGGCTCCAAAATGGCGATTTTATTCCTGGGCAACCTGGCTGTGTCGGCTAGATTTCACTTCGTATGTTAACCCATTAGAACATATTCCGTATGTTTTATAATAAATTAAATATTGTGTGTTTTATAATAACATTGTGTGTTTTTTATAATAACATTGTGTGTTTTTTAATTTAAAATAAACTATTTCATAATAAAATAAAAGTAACATGCTGTTTTAGCAATCTCTAACCGGTACTTGAAAATGGGGTTTTCTCGCCAAAATGGCCCAAAACAAAAATCGCGCCAACCCCGGTGCGTCTGCGACAGCTGTTCCATCAAAACATTTGATTTCAAAATCAAAGCCTCATTTTTAAATTGCACACGCGAAAAATGAAAGCTGGTATTGGAGATTTTAAAAATGCTATTGGCGAGATTTGCGCTCAAATAACATAAAAGTGTTTAATGGTGTTATGTATTTTATAAATGTATATTAAATTACTGTTTTGAACGCGATTGGTCATTAACAATAATAAATGTGATTGGTGATTAACAATCATTTTCGGTGATCTATCTTCCTGGCAAGTATAATACATAAATGCCAAAATAACTGATAATTCGTTTCGAAATTTGATTCATTAAATATTATTACATGAGTTTTATTTGTTTACATTCAACATACGTCAAGAAAAGATACGGAAGGAAGTTGAGTTGTATAGCACATAATTATGGTAAACTTTGATTGGCTCACTAGTACTAATTATTTTTTGACACCAGGTAGCGGTCCAAAAAATCATTCACGGAGAACTTGCTTTACGAACGATTACCTCCATGGTTTAATATTTTAAACATTCATGGCGAATGAAGGTTTTTTGTTTTTGTTTGTTGTTGTTTACTTTCATGGATAGGAAATTTGAACTGCGAACCTAATTTTAACTGAAATTATTGCAGAATATATACATAATTGAACGTAAGTCATCTCACAAATATTAATTTATTTTGAACGATCTTTCTAAAAATGTAACTTTTATGCAGTTTTATTCGAAAAAATAATTTTGAATAAAAATGGCCGCCTGGTATATGAAAAAGTGAAGCGGACCTCCCGGAACTGTTGATGACAGTCACATGACTTAGGCTTTTATTATAGAGACTAGCCGCCACTGGCGACCAGTTTGATCGCCCTTAAATGTATGTTAAACATTGTAACAACTTACATTTATTTATAATTTAATTTTCCCTTAATCCTTCGCCAAATCGGAAGATT
Organism: Maratus michaelseni; assembly: GCA_963931845.1. Taxonomy (NCBI): domain Eukaryota; kingdom Metazoa; phylum Arthropoda; class Arachnida; order Araneae; family Salticidae; genus Maratus; species Maratus michaelseni. Next base: position 224,732,600 of record OZ007595.1, read on the forward strand.
CTAATAGACAGATCATGAACTTTCGCGATCATGGTAGCATTTCGCATATTTTTTGGGCACAGGTGTCACATACGCACGTTGGCGCGATTTTTCCCCCCGCCAATTTGGTGAAAACTTTGTTATGGAAATTGTTGTTTATTTGAGTTCAATTTACGTCAAGAAAAGGTCCAGAAGGAAGTTGAGTTGTATAGCACATAATCATGGTAAACTTTGATTGTCTCATTGGTGCGAATTATTTTTTTGACGCGAGGCAGCGGTCCAAAAATTCATTCGAGGAGAACTTGCTTTGCGAATGATTACCTCCATGATTTAATATTTTAAATGTTCACGACGAATCAATCTTTTTTTTGTTTACTTTCATGAATAGAGAATTTGAACTGCGAACCTTATTTCGACTGAAGTTATTGCAGAATATATACATAATTGAACGTAAGTCATCTCTCAAATATTAATTTATTTTGAACGATCTTTCTTAAAATGTAACTTTGATGCAGTTTTATTAGAAAAAATAATTTTGAATAAAAATGGCCGCCTGGCATATGAAAAAGTGAAACGGCCATCCCGGAACTGTTGATGACAGTCACATGACTTACGCTTTTATTTTAGGAGATGTATCTAGGATAACGATTTATTATAGAGATGCATCTAGGATAACGATGTGGTTTTAGAAACTATGAGTAAATGATCTAAATAATTATTAACGAAGTAAGTTTAATTCCATTTTAAAATGGTATTTTAATTTAGATTGTTGCAAATTAATATTGCATAGATAATTCAGTAAATGTGCTGAACTTAACTTTCTGAAGTTCCAAAAGACTTTTAGAAGATATACAACTACGTTGTACCGTGAATTATGAAATGTGTTTGAAAATTCTTTGTTTAATTGGTTTCGCTACATTCTTAATATCTTGAAACAAAGACAAAAGGAACAAGCTACAAATCTTTAAACGTGGCGTTTTGCAGTTGGTCACATTGACGGAACAAAGGGAAAATAAACTAATAGGGTTTTTACCAATTTGTTACTTTAAAGAACCTATACTTTGAAAAAAAAAAAAACGTTAACAGAGCTTTGTTAAGTGAAAAAAAAATCAAATTAGTATGTGACAGAAAAATACCTCGTATGAGAGGTAGGGTCGATAGACAAGTTTGAGAACCACTGAACAGTTAAGGAGTTTTCTAGTCTACGTAGACTTAGCGCCTTGTCTAGAAGTAATCCGTTTCTAAACTTATGGAGACATAAGAAGGCTAATTGCAGTTTATACTACTCAAGTGAGAATAATTATAAAAGATTGGAAAGAGTAATTTTTTTAAAAGAATGTAACGCAGGGTACTTTTGATTCGCTCTCCCCTCCCCCACATCTTTGCGTTAGAGTTTCCCCCAAAACCTGAAACTTCGCTTATCTAAAGCACTTTGCTAAAAAGGGACCAAATATTAAAATTTGAATAAAATGAAAAATGACTAGAAAGGTAAAAACATGTTCACAAGTAACGTCGATATAGCAAAAGGTAACAAAACTAAATTGATTGAATAAGTCTAACTTCTAAGCATCTATGATGTAAAATCACTAATTGTATAGAAAAATTTACTTTCAGATGCTGAGTGTACATTTTGAAAACATCAATTTGAGAGCATGTTGATTTTCAAAATAACCTTCAAGTTAATTTTTTATTGTTACTAGGGGGGTTCGGCCCCTCCTGCTCGCTACGCTCACGCGTCTTAGCCAACACCAGACGTAATCGTTTCGCGTTTCCATTCTGGATCGCCTTGCGATCCCTTATTTTCTATGCATTCAATTGTTAGATTCAACTTCGTAATTGTTGTTGTAATTTAAATGAAACCTAAATTTATTATAAAAATCAGCTTCATCCATCACCAAACAAACCCAGCCTATCACCTCAATTATTTGTATTTGGCGACAGTAATTTGGTCGACAGGATAACTAACAAGTACCAATTGTATATATAGTGTTACGAATATTGTAAATAGTTAGTGTTTGTGCTTAAAAATAATGTAAATAGTTCAATTAAGCTGTATTCATAAGCTAATATTAATTTTTGTTGCATTGCAATATCTCAATTTGTTGATTTTTTGCAAGCGAGTAAACGCTATTGGATTTCAATGGGAGTCTATGGAAATTTGGCGAAATACTGGAAATGGCGCCACTTTTAGCCGCCAAATGTGGCGATATATCGCCAAGTTGGTGCCAAACTTTGCGACAGACCCTGGAGTGTATTCTGGTGTTATCGGAACGCTGAAACGGGTCGGAAAAAGTCCTTTTAGCGACAATTTTCTATGCTGGTCTAGTAGAGTCGAAATTTCGCCTATCGGAGTCGGTAGCTTTTCGTCGGCGTTTTGCCGAGTGCTTCAAGGGTGTCGAGATCGCAATGGGAAGGCTCGGAAAGATTTTTTGTTTTACTTTGGGGGGTTTGGGGCGCTTGTTTAACATTAAAAAATAGAAAGAGGGCAGAGTCTTTTATTTACCAGGGTTCGTAAATATCATGACATTTTCGAAAACATAAAAAAATCTGACATTTTGATATATGTCCGATATTTTCAAAATAGTCAACTTATTGATGTTTAGAAATTTTTCCATACTTAATATAATTAGAAATTAAAATATATTACACTTAGCATGAACACTTGTAGGATTTAATATTAAGGAAATGTTTAATACAACAAAATTTGAAATATAAAATAGTTTTTGTAATTGAAAAATTGGAAAGTAAATGTAAGTTTGTCTGCTTTTTCATCTTAACCTATTGTATAGTACTAAACTAAAGCCTGAAAAGATTCTTTCTTATGAAGATTTAAATAACTTATCTAAATTTGACAGTGTATCTTTCGGTGGGTGTTCTACATTTACAAATTCAGCTTCAAACGTAAAGGTTTTTATTATATATATATATATATATATATATTATTGGGGGGGGGGGGCGCTTAAGTCACTGGCAGAGCAAAAGTTCTTTGTCTACAAAACGGTACAGTTAATGAAATTATCATGTACACAGGTTTTGAACAATTTATTTATGCTGGAAATATAAAAAAATCCGAGTATATATTATATTTGATATCAAATATCGAAATTAACAAACATAATAATATTTTTAAAATATCGGATATATATCAATATCAACGAACCGTGTTAATTACAAAATGTTATTTTCTTACAAGAAGCTTATTTACAGATCCTTTGAAAGTTTTTTGACTCATATCTGTATATTCTTTTTTTCTTATCGGTAAAAAATGTGCAACTAATTTACTTACAAATTTGATTAATAAATCTATATTAATCCAGACAGCAAAAAAATAAATAAACTTTCAATTACATAAAAAGAAATTACAGTTCAAAAACGGAAATAAAAAAAAAAAAAAAAAAAAAGGCGTGTATTTTGGACTTGTAAACAAATTAAAAGTTTAGGCGTAAAGACACGACAGCTGAGACTTTTTTTTCTGTTCAATATTAAAGCTGTTCTCTAATTAAAACTGTCTATTTTCTGACACATTTCTGAGTTCATTTTTATTCGTAAGCGCAGAAAATTGGTAGGTTTTCTTATTCCGAAACTGTGAAATCGAATAGCATTTCTCATTTCTCGATAAAGGCAAAGGATCTTTCAGAAAATGCAGACAAAATAGACATTTTGAAACGAAATTACGAAAGCGACACTCGAAAAAGGTCGTCATTGTTATGGTAAGTACAACTCAACCCTTGTAGACAAGCGACAACAACTCAACTCTACTCTTTTTTACTGTGTTGTCATTCTGTTCTGTTATGTAGCTCGTGTAAGCAACGTGATTAAAGTATAAAGTTAACACTGCTTGCAGCCCTTTTGGATTTATATTTATATTTGCATAATTAGCTTTTTGTTAATCTGTTGGTAACAATAACAGGTTATGGGCTCAGCATGTTTTGAAACTGTGTGAAGTAATTATTTTGAAAAGCTAACTAACTTAGGCCTAACCGCGTGACGCAAGCATGGCTGAACTTAAGGTGCAAATTGATAAATTGGAAGGTGCTGAAAATTGGAGCAAGTGGAAGTGGCAAATGAAAATGCACTTTGAACAGTACGATATGACTTCGATTATTGAAGGAACTCGTGTGTGTCCGGTCGCTGTAAGTGACGATGCTGATTCGAATAAAAAGGTGAGTGAATGGCGGCATGATAATGCTAAAGCAGCTGCTCTCATTGCAAGTACGTTGAGCCACTCGGTTGCTGATTTGGTAATGACTTACACTAATGCAAAGGACATTTGGGATAAATTAGTCAGTGTTTTTGAACAAAGTAGCATTCAGAGACTTAATTTACTTATGACCCAATTTTTCCAATTTTGTAAAGATCCAAATGACAATGTTGCAACTCATGCTGCCAAAGTTGAACGGATTTATACAGAAATGAACAATGAACTTGCTCGTATTGGCTCAAGTTCCATTCCACCAGAGTTGTTACGTGGAAAAATTCTTCTGACTGTGGGTCCAGAGTACCAAGAGTTCAACAATGTTTGGGAGTCATTAGACTCAGAAAAACGTACTACAAAAAATTTAGTTGAAAAACTATGCACGATTGAGCAGCGTGTCAAATCTACTGCTGCTGTGGACTATGGTGCATTTGCAGCTCGTGTTCCTGTTTCTGGACAAAAAGCTGTGAGGAATAAGGAAAATATTTCTGAAACTGTTCCTGGAAGTAATATTAGACCTAATAAGCAAAAGAATTGTTTTAAATGTGGATCAAGTGCGCATTTATGTAAAGACTGTCCAAAGAAAAAATTCAACGATAAATACCTGCCATCAAAGAATAACAAAGGTGCATTTAGTGCTAGTGAAAGTTTTGTCCAGCCAGATATTTGGATTTGTGACTCTGGTGCTTCTCACCACATGACTGCAAACAAACAGTATTTTGTAACTTATAAACATTTTCCTGTGCCCATTGAAATTTCACTTGCTGACAAGAATAAGATCTATGCATATGGATCTGGTAAAATAAATATTGAAGTTTGTATCCATGGTAAGTGGTATGATGCTCATATGGAAAATGTGTGGTATGTTCCTGATGTGCGAAGGCACCTATTTTCTGTTCAACAAGCTGCCAAGCATGGTGTTGAAGTAAAAATGACTGACAAGTATGTTAAATTTTATCGTAGTAACGAACTTGTTGCTGTTGGATCATGGACAGATGGTACATATGTTATGTCCATGAGAGTTGTTATTCCAGCATGTCCAGCTGAAATAAGTATTGCTACAGAATCTGAAACGCTGCAGTTGTGGCATGAACGCCTTGGTCACCAAAACAAACGTCATGTTCGGAAATTATTAAATGACATGAACATTCCTGTGAAACATGCAGTAACAAATGAGTTCTGTGATGGATGTGCTCTTGGCAAAGCACATAGAAAACCTTTCAAATCACGCCCCTACAGAGCCATGTCAGTTGGTGAAAGCATTAATGCTGATTTAAATGGACCCATGTCTGTGGGATCCTTCAGTGGTGCACGATATTTTTTGAATTTTAAGGATGACTATAGTAAATATCGTAGAATATTCTTTCTAAAAAAGAAAAGTGAAGTGAGTTCCTGCTTGCGTATATTTCTAAATGAAGCTACCAATCATGGTCATGTTGTGAAAGAATTGCGTTGTGATGGAGGAGGTGAATTTGACTGTGGTGAAGTTCGACAAATCCTTGCTGAAAGAGGTGCAGTTCTGACTCCAGGGATACCGTACACACCTGAACAAAATGGAGCTTCAGAACGTGAAAACAGGAAAATTGTTGAACTTGCACGCTCTATGCTCTCTACATGTGGATTACCTCGATCTCTGTGGGCCAATGCATGTGAAACAGCGGTGTATCTACTAAACCATACTGGAGTTTCACCAGAAGAAAACAAGAGTTCTCATGAGCTTTGGACTGGTCAACAAACATCTAAACTGCATCATTTGCGAGTGTTCGGAACTGAATGTTATGCCCACATTCCAAAAAATTTTAGACGTAAGTTTGACAACAAAAGTGTACTTGGTCATCTTGTGGGGTATGTCAACAGAGATGGCTATAAAATCTATTTACCTTCTCAAAATAAAATCATAAAATCTCGTGATGTATATTTTAAACCTGAACGCCTATGTACCACTCCTGTTACAGTGGAGGTGGAGGAAGACTCATCTGAGAACTGTGAAGAAATTCACAATGCAGACAGCAATCAAGCAGAAGAAAAACAAGAACTTAGAAAATCTGACAGACAGCGAAGCATGCCTACATGGATGAAGTCCGGAGAATTTCTTCTTGCAAACGTAGCTGCTGTAGGAGAATCTGAAAGTCCCGCTACATATACTGAAGCTATTTCCTCAAGTGAAAGTGACTTGTGGCTTAATGCCATGAAAGAGGAAATGTCTGCCTTGCATGAAAACAAGACATGGGAATTAGTTGAAAGACCTAAAGGTTCCAAAGTCATCAACTGTCGATGGGTGCTGAAGAAGAAGTTCAATCCTGATGGTACTGTTGAAAGATACCGAGCACGTCTTGTAGCAAAGGGGTATGCCCAAAAAGCTGGTATTGACTTTGATGAGACATTCAGCCCTGTCGCAAGATACGACACCGTAAGATCAATTTTGGCTGTAACTGCAAAAGAACAACTGCACTTAAAACAGTTTGATGTGAAGACTGCGTTTTTATATGGAATACTGCAGGAGGAAGTCTTCATGACACAGCCAGAAGGTTTTAATGATAATAGTGGGAGAGTGTCTTCTACACAAAAGTTTATATGGACTTAAACAAGCACCTCGTTGTTGGAACCAGTGTTTTGTAAACTTTATGAAGGAACATAAACTGGAGGTTAGTACTGCTGATCCTTGTTTGTTTGTCAGACATAGAGATAAAAAGAAACTTTTTGTTGTAATCTATGTAGATGATGGTCTTGTTGTTGGTTCTGACGAAGTTGAAGTGGAGGAATTTATAAGTCAACTTGCTCAATCCTTTAAGATCACAATTGGTTGTTTGAATCAATTTCTGGGTATGAGTATAACAAAATTTGATGATGGTTCAATTTTTGTAAATCAATGTGTCTATGCAAAGAAAATACTCGCAAGATTCAATATGGACTGTGCTAATCCGGTATCAACTCCAAGTGATAAAAGCTATGTCTCTGATGACGAAGGTAATAAACTGATAGGAAAAGAAATTCCTTATCGGCAGGCTGTTGGCAGCCTCATGTACCTTGCCATTGCCACAAGACCTGATTTATCATATGCTATTAGTGCAGTCTCTGAAAATCTCGAAAATCCTAGGTCATCAGATTGGTGTGCTGTTAAGCGAATTTTCAAATATCTGAAAGGAACTGTCTACTTTGGTTTGTCGTATAAAGCTAAGTGTCATGCCTATGAGCTTGAAGTATATAGTGATGCTGATTATGCAGGGGATATGAAAACCAGACGCTCAAGGACTGGAATGATTTCTAAATTTTCAGGCGGTGCCATTTCATGGATGAGCCAGAAGCAAAGGAGTGTGGTGTTATCGACAACAGAGGCAGAATATGTTGCTGCAAGTGAGAGTGCCAAAGAGTTAATTTGGCTGAAGCGTTTGTTAAGTGATATAACAACTTTAGAAACTCCTTCCCTATTTGTGGATAATGCCAGTGCTGTTAAGCTCACCAAGAATCCAGAATTCCACAAAAGAACAAAACATGTTGATGTGCGGTACCATTTTGTACGTGAAAAATTCATTAACGGTGAACTGTATATTAAACATGTTCCTGGAAAGATGCAGCTAGCTGACATTATGACGAAACCTCTGACCTGTGTCAGGTTCAAAGAACTTTGTGCTTTGTTAGGACTAGTTTCATTTAATTCAGATAATATTTAAGTTAATGATATGTAAGTTGTGGCTTGTGGAGGAAGTGTTATGGTAAGTACAACTCAACCCTTGTAGACAAGCGACAACAACTCAACTCTACTCTTTTTTACTGTGTTGTCATTCTGTTCTGTTATGTAGCTCGTGTAAGCAACGTGATTATAGTATAAAGTTAACACTGCTTGCAGCCCTTTTGGATTTATATTTATATTTGCATAATTAGCTTTTTGTTAATCTGTTGGTAACAATAACAGTCATAAGACAACAATCGCTTATAACTCTAAATGTAATACATTTATCTATCTATATAGATAAAAATAAAAAGACACTTTTCGATTACAAATCACTTCACTTGTCATATCTGATAATTTTATGCTTTTACGTTTAAATATAAGTCTGTAAATGTTCAGGGCCCGATCAAGCAAAGAAGGCCAGACCCTCTTCCTATGCTGTCACAAAAAAATTAAATATGTTCTATGCCATAGAATACAAATATAAATATATAAGTACATATTTACACAAATATATAATTTGTGTTTAATCTTTTCCGACTGTAATGGTACAAAATATAAATTATAATCAGCACAAGCTCGAAATAGATTTACAATATCAGCCTTAAAATATTGCAAATTAAGTTTGGGACCCCTAAAATCAAAGGGGCTCAGAACCACGGCCTAGTTGGCCCTTTTATTTTTAATCAGGCCCTGTGTTTGTGTCAGAAAATATCGCGTTATTGAAGAGAAAATATTTTTTTAGATCTACTTTACAATTTTCTTTTAGTTTTTAATATTTGTTTTTACGTTTAATGATTTAATTGATTCAAATTATCCTGTTCACCAAGAACCACGATTTTCAATTAATTGATAAACATACAATAATAATTTTTGATTAACATATTTATTTTTGAAATAAGTAATAAAACGAATTGATGATCTGATTAAGTATTTAAAATATCAATAAATAAAGAACATTTGAGCGACTTTCTTAAGAATTTTTCAACTGTTATGAAAATTATTAAATCTTTATGAATTTAAAAATGAGATTTAAAAAGAGGGTGGGGGGGGGGGGGAGACATAAGTTTAAAGCTAAATTAATAGACTTATCTTATTTTTTAAGTATATATTGGATTTGAGATTAAGAATAACTAATTACCCGAGTCCTTAAGCAAAGCTAGATTTTTTTTTTCAAGTAAAGATACAACTAAATTATATTTAAATATTCGGCCTAATTTACATTTTTCAGAACTGGTGTCACAGTTATAATCAATTTAAAATAAACAAAATTATCGAAACTGGAAATATAAGTTAACAATTTTAATATCATTCGCATAATTAATTCTGGTTTAGTTTATAATAAATGGTCTAAAGATACAAATAAATAAAAAAAGTTATGAACTATTTTATATTTATTTTTAAAAAAATTCGATTATATTCTTAAATATTCATATAAAGCTTGGTAGAATCTACAAAAAAGTCCTCCCCCCCCCCCCCCCTATTTAAAAAATATTTTGCAGTGTATAAAAAAAAAAATCTGACAATTTCACTGGAAATTTGCTAATCTTTTTCTGAGATCAAAATAGAGCAAAGTTATATTCCAAAAAATTTGGTTCAAGATTAATAATAATAAATAGTGTTTTATGCACAATTAAAAATGCAAATAGACATTTTTTTATTTTTCACTTCGGCCTGGAAATATTACACAGATTGCAGGAACGGACACGCTAATATTAAACAATCGCATTCCCTCCTTCAACCCTTTTGTAAATAACCCAAACATTTTTTCGCACTGCACAATAGCCCAAAGCAAAACAGCTGACATCCCTTCTCCCAAATAAACGAAAACACGTGCGTATTTGCATCCGATTGGCTACAAACTTGTCCGACTGCAAGCAGGGGATTTTCTATTTTTCATCCTCTACTGTAAGATAACGAGGTGAGACCAGAATAGCTCTTGTCCATCGCTGTCGTTATGAAATGGAGATTCCGGTTCCGACATGTAGTTATAATCCGATAAGACCAGAATCGATCCCCTGGGTCTCTTCCCCTTGGTAATCCCCCCTAATAGCGTCCATCCTATCTAAATTCTCTACTTTCATGTTAATTCCCCTAAGAAAAGTCAGAAAGCTCTGACCAATCGGATACGTTTCGCGGTATCTACGCAGATTTTCTTTGGTCCATTTCCAAACTATTACTTTTTTTATATATAGAAGGATTCCAAGCAAATGGTACATTGTTTATTCTATGCTAATATTCCAAAATAAAACAGAAAGTAAGTTTAACAGATTTGTAATCCAACTATTGTCATACACCCAATCAAAAGCTGCTGCAAACAGCTAAATCTTAAGATTTTCTGGTTATTAATCACTAGCATGCGGCTAATGCAAAAGTCGTACAGTTTAGTAAGTTTTAATTCATGTTTCTTTTATATAATTTTTCCTACATACGAAGTAATTTTTCAGCAGAGCTGAAATTGCGCTGTAAATTAATGAAATACAAAAGGATGTGAATTATCACTTTACTAAACAGCGTACAACCAACAGAGTGAAAAAATATCCAGACCGTATTTCACTTTGTATTTCATTAGTGTACAGCAATTTCAGCTCTGCTGAAAAATTAGTATATAAGTATTCACCGGTACTGGGTTTCAATTGTCTCATGTATGCCACTGGAGTAGTGCTCATGATTGACGTTCCGTATTGTGTTGCGAGATTGTAGCCTAGCCATAAAAGGGTGAGAAAATCTTGACCGGATGTCGTCATTCGTAAAGCACTTGGTGCGCTATGCCAAGGGATCCGGGATCGAACCCCGGTCCGGACATTTTTTCACTCTATTGGTTGTACGCCGTTGAATAAAATGATAATTCACATCCTTTGTATTTTCCCTATAATTAGTGGGCAATCTAATAAAAAAAATCTATTAGGGTATTCAATTACAAAAATTATTTTTACCTATGTTATGGGTCCCCTGGTATAATAAAAAATTAGCAATTAACTTTATCAACATACATGTAGACTTGGAGGAAAAAACAGACTAAAAGTAGGATAAGCACACAAATACAAGAAGTTTCAAGGATACTGTTACAAGCATTCGTACGGATAGAAGTGCAAAATAGTTTATAATTTAAAAAAAAAAAAAAAAAAAAAAAACACTGCTGTCCAAAAATTAAGGGGCAGTGGCCGGACGCTTTCGACATCGTTTGTCCAATATGTACTGAAATTTGACAAATATTTCTTGAAATTCGAGGATGTAAAGCACATATGACTTCAAGAGCAGTAGAAACCGTATACTGCAATTAAATACTGAATATTTGATGAGATAAAATTTCATACAAATGCCCATAACTGCGCATGCGTGAACTATACCAAAAGATTTATGGATTTGGTAGTCAAATTCTATAGAGTAACTCCTAAGACCAGTCAAATATCGTGTAAACTTTGAATTATACCAGCAATACAGTGAGCTAACTTACAAAAAAAAAAAATCCTCGATAGTCGAGACGTAGGAGTAGGTTGTGTTTTAGGTTAGCTCCGTTAGTATGACCGGCTAAACGCGACCAAGGACCGTGGGACGGGCGACCCAGGATGATTCAGACGTGTGAAGGTGTCAGCTCCAGATTAAGGTATGTCGCATGCTTTTAAGTTAATTATTCATCAAGTTATGCACGCTTAATTGATTATATTTCAATATTATTACCACGTGGCCTCTGCAGTATCACAGCTTTTCTTAATTTTGTTCGTTAAATACCTGTTTCAATGTATTTGCTCAAGCTATTATATATTTCTGTGATTACCCACTAATTCAAATGTATTTTGGTAAATATGAAGTGTTAAAATCTTAATTAATTACTGCATTTTAATAAATTATCTGCAATTATAAGTGTTTCTCAGGTCAGTTTTCTCTAATTTTTAATATGTTGTGTCGGTTAAATTTCCAATTAGACCAAAGATTGGGGTAGCCTTTTTTTTTTTTTTTTTTTTTTTTGTTAAAGTTTGATACTAATGTGATGGCTGTTCACCAATTAGTTAAGTTGTAATAATGTTTTTAGTGCTGTAATTAACGATCCCATGCCCACGTGGTGAGGACTATCGTGACAGCTTTCAGCAGCAACGGGATATATATTAGGATAAGTATATCCTTTCACCACGTGTATTTCGGCAGCATAGCGTCCTAGGAGCACGTGACCCCGTTGCCTAATTAATAGTTTTGCTAATTAATGATTTGCTAGATTGTTTAGAGGGGTTTATTGGCCTGTGTTTGGTATCAAACTTCTTGGCTCACTCTGCAGTTCTCGATTCTCAACAATTTTCCAAGCTACATCTTAACTCAGTCATTGTTTGTATACTAATTATTGCATTTATCCATCTATATAACTAATTGCAGCTGATATATTTTACTAAAACTCAATATATCTCCTAATCGGAGGGCTCTACGGCCTGCCAGTAAAATTTGATTAAATGTTCTGGGGGTTTTTGGTTGCGGGGATTCGATTGGCACCATCTGTTTTTGTCTAACTATAACTATTCTGTCTAATTATTATAATTGCTAATTAATGTAATTGTTAATTTAAATAGGGGGCTTTTAGGCCAGTGTTCGGTGTCAAACTTCTCCTCTCACTCTGCAGTTCTCGATTCTCCACAAAATCCCAAGCTATATCTTAACTCAGACATTGTTTATATCCTATTAATGCAATTATCCATCTATATAACTAATTACAGCTGATAAATTTTACTAAAACTCAATATATCTCCTATACGGAAGGGCTCCACGGCCTTCCAGTAAAATTTGATGAAATGCACTTGGGGTTTTTAGATGCGGGGATTCGATTGGCACCATCTATTTTGTCTAACTATGACTGTTCTGTCTAATTAATATCATTGCTAATTAACGAAATTGCTAAATTAATTAGGGTTTTTTTAGGCCAGTGTTCGGTGTCAAACTTCTTGGCTAACTCTGCAGCTCTCGATTCCCCACAATTTTCTAAGCTATATCTTAACTCAGTCATTGTTTATATACTAATTAATGCAATTATCCATCTGTGTAAATAAAAACAGCCGTTATATCTTGCTAAAACTCAATATATCTCCTAACGGAGGGCTCAACGGCATTCCAGTAAAATTTGATGAAATGCTCCAGTGGTTTTTAGATGCGGAGATTTCATTGGCGCCACCTATTTTTGTCTAACTATAACTATTCTGTCTAATTAATAACATTGCTAATTAATAAAATTGCTAAATTATTTAGTTTTTTTTTTTTTTTAGGCCAGTGTTCGGGGTCAAACTCTATGGCCCACACTGCAGTTCTAGATTAACCACAATTTTCCAAGCTGTATCTTAACTCAGTCATTGTTTATACACTAATTAATGCAATTATCCATCTATATAACTACTCACAGCTGTTATACTTAGCTAAAACTCAATATATCTCCTAAACGGAGGGCCCTTCAGCCTTCCAGAAAAATTTGATTTAAAAAATCTCAAATTCCAACTGTACTACTAAATATATATTTAATAAATATTTTGATAATTATGCTATATGTGTTTCTGTTAAATAAAAGTTAAGTCAATGATTCACCCAATTGTACTGCAGAGGCCGGTGCCCCCACTATTTCTAACAGTGTAAGCGTTTACTTAATTATGTATCATATTTTTATTTGCTCATCTTAAATATATAGGGTTCAACTTGACACACTCTGACACGCCCACAAAGAACATCCGGGGTCCCCGGACCCAAAGTCTACTGCGACTGTTAGATTGAAACTTATCAATTTGTAAAGCAATTATCTCACACACCTATACGCGGAACTAAAGAATGTCCAAATTCAGTAGTTCCCCACCTGTGCTCCCTGTCAAGCCCAAGGTGACGAAACAGGGTTTACAAAATAACAAACAAGGGAATACAATCAGACCAATTCGGGCGGGCTCGGTAAGCTCGATGACGACCAGCGCATCAGAAAAAGAAGAAACACAGAAGAAAAAACAACAGAAGAAGACAGCAACAAGGGAAGAAGTAGAAGAAAAAATAGACGCACATCTCACAATCACATTGAATAGCAGCGACAGCGACCCAGATGAAGCGGAGGATGGCGAAATAACAGAAGAAAACAAAGCAGGAAAAGCAACGGAATACGAGAAAAGGCTCAAGCAAGAAATCATAGAATATTGTGCAGAAACAGACACAGGTATAAGAAGAAGCGTGGAGGCGGAAAAAGTAATGAAAGCCCTCAATTACTTACAGGTACTACAACACAGATGCACTAGGATACCAGTCGGGACAGGCAACGAAATAGACAAGATAGTAGAAATCATCACGAAGAACATAATGGACTTAGAGGTGAAAATGCAAGCAGCAAGTGCAAAAGTCGAAATCCTAGAACAACATTGGAGATCAATGGAAAACAAAGACACAGAAAAAAGCACAGGTAACGTACACAGGGAGGAGGTGGTCGCCGAGACTCAAACCAAGCCTCCAAGAGGATATGCGGAAGCAGTCAAAGTGGCCACATCCACCCTCATCATCCAAGGGACAACAGAAAGAGACGCGGAAGACCTAGAAAAACAGATAGCAAGAACAACGACGGGACACCATGGAGGAGTTAAGAAGATAAGACGAATAAGGAATGGGGTGAAGCTAATCTGCGAGGACGAGAAAGAAGCCATAAAGATCAAAAACAGCATCACGAACAGCGAAGAAGCCAAAGAGACAATAAAGGTAAGATCAGGAAATATCAGAAAGAAGAAAATAATGATATTCCATGTCCCAGACTTCGTGGAAGAAGACCAAATAACTGAGAAGATAAAGAAGATATTGGGACTGGGGCCGCATACGAGGGAGGGCGTCATCAGTTTGCACAGGCAGGTGGCCGCCCGGGAGGGAAGCAAGCATCAACCTGTCCTACTCCCTGAGCCTCTGGCAGATCACTTGCTAAGGGCGAGGACGATCTGCCTGGGGCTGAGGGATTGCCCAATAAAGCCTTTCATCAGCGTGACGCGCTGTCACAAATGTTTTGAATATGATCATGTGGCAGCGCATTGCAGGGGGACACAGCGATGCTCTAACTGCGCGGGTGAACACCTGTACACTGACTGTAATCGGCAAACCCCCCGCTGTTATGCGTGCACAAAGTACAACGAAGTAAATAGACTATGGCTAAGAACACAGAAGAAGACTGATCATCAAGCCAACTCGGGTGCATGCTGGGTGCGTCGTCAGCTACTAACGGTCCGCCAACTACAGTCGGACAGGGGCACAGCACTAGCCTCAGCAGAAGAAGTCATTGAGGGGAGGGTGTCACTAAATTTCACAGACGGCAAACCACAGTTGGTCAAAATGACCAGGCATGACATTGAAGCTAGAATACAACATGACGCTGTCTAATTATTATATATATCATATCTATATCTATATATCTATATATATATCTATATATATATCTATATATATATCATATATATACATATCAGCGCCGCAATTATGGTAATAGACACAAATAATACTAGAACCTCACGCTCAAGTTTCGCAGCGCAAAACCAACAAATGCCACACGACCAAAACCAAACAAATATGCAACAAACACACGACACCCTAAACGTGATACAAATTAACCTACACGGTAGCAATAAAGCAACAGACACACTCGCAGGCTATGTCGCAGCCAAAGGAATACAAGTAGCACTCTTACAGGATTTCCACCAAAATAAAAAAACGGGTAACATAACAGGGTTCAAACCAGAAAATTGGAATGTCACAAAAACACCACAAAACAGATCTGCGATTATAACCCGATTAGGCACCAAACCAATAACAATACTAACAAGAGAGTTCACAACAGCTATAAAACTAGAAAGCAAAGACAAAACTTTCACAATAATAAATACATACGCCCCCCCACTGGCGGACTTCTCAGAAGTACTAGACGAGATAGGTGAGGCCCTGAGTAAAGCGGTCGGAGAAGTACTGCTAGTGGGGGACTTTAATGCACACTCAACAGCATGGGGCTACGATGACACAGACCACAGAGGGCGCGAGCTAACAGATTTCCTCCTGCTACACGCGTTGTTTGTCCACAACCCTCCGGACGCACCACCCTCATTCAAAACTGTACGAGGGAAAAACAGGGATGGTACAATAAAGGAAATACAGGGATGGCCGGACTTGACAATAACAACGGCAACACTAGGTAACGACATAAGTGATTGGCATGTCAGTGACGATGTCTCACTCAGTGACCACAGATACATAAAATTTAAAATTAAAAACTACGAGAACATAGACTACCAAAGACATGGTCTACAAACAAAGATAGGCAAACATGCAAAATTTGATAAAAACATTAGAAAAATCAGAAACAAATACATTAAAGAACTCCAAAAAGCAAGCACAACAGACCAGCTGGACAACATAACACTCAGATTGCAAAATGAAATCACATCGATAGCGTTTGCAAGCTATAAGAAAAAATCTACACCTGCGGTCACTGCCCCACCATGGTGGACGGATGAAATTAAAACAGCGAGGAACAAGGTTAGGGCACTCAGGAGGAAATTTCAAAAACAACAGAACGAAGAATTAAAAGTAAAACAACACATAATCTTCAAAAAAGAACAAGCCAAATTAAAAAAACTAATAAACAGAACAAAATCCAAAACATGGAAAGATTACTGCAACAAGGTCACAGACACATATGGCTCCCAATATAAAAACGCTAGCAACAAAAGAACAGGTCGGGTAAAACTAGTCAACATTCTACCCCCAAATACAAAAGTAACCATTAAAGACACACTAACACATTTCCTGGACAACTTATACATAACAGACCAAAATATACCCCACACACTAACAAAGGCAAATAAAGAAAACAATGAACCAGCACCACCGGTAGTAACAAAGGCGGAATTAAACAGAATAATCAGAAACATTAAACAAAATAAAGCACCCGGATTCGACTTCATAGATTACAACCTAATTAAAAGAATTAATAATGCAACACCGCAACTACTACTGACACTCTTCAATACATGCCTAAGGTTAGAATACTTCCCAAAATCGTTTAAAGTAGGCATAGTGGTACTGTTCCAAAAACCAGGTAAAGACCCAACAAATCCAAAAAATTACAGGCCAATTTGCCTCTTACCAGCGCTTGGCAAAATGTTAGAACGCATAATACACGGTCGGATAAACTTCCACCTAAACAATAATAACTATTGGAGCAACAAACAGTATGGTTTCAAACAGGGGATCTCAACAGAACACGCATTAGATAACTTAATCAACACAATAAAAGAAGATAAAACAAACAAATACCAAACACTCCTAATAGCCATGGATATCAAAGGGGCCTTCGACAACATACGCTGGCCAATATTAATTAATAATATTAAGCAATCTCCCTGTCCAGGGTACCTGGTAAACTGGATAGTGAGCTTCCTCCAACACAGGTACGTTTCACTAGAGGAAAACGGCATTAAAGTCACAAAGCAGACATTTGGCGGATGCCCCCAAGGAAGTTGTCTCGGCCCGCTCCTCTGGCTATTAATCGCAGACACAGCACTTAAAAGAAATTGGGGAAAACATGTTAGATTACAAGCCTTCGCAGACGATTTTATTATAATTCTAAGAGGCAGAACAAAGGATAAACTTAAGAGATTAGCAAACAAAATACTAAAGGAATTTAATGACTGGATAGAGGGGAATAACCTAACGCTGAACAGGGAAAAAACAGAACTATTATATCTTAACAGAGGACACACGGGAAACCTTCCAACAGAAAACACCAATGACATAGAGGGAATAGAACTCAACGGCCAGAGACTAAAAGTAAAAGAACAGATAAGATATTTGGGAGTCATACTGCACAAAAATCTAAACTGGATACCACACTGTCAAACACAAACAAATAAGGTACGAGCAAACTTCACAAACTTAGCACATATGGTAGCAAAGGGTTGGGGACTAAAAGCAAATATACTAAAAATCTGGTACACAACAGTAGTGGAAAAGACGCTAACCTACGCAGCACCGGTTTGGGGACACTGCCTCAGCAAAAGGTGCATACAGATATTGTCAAGCTGCCAGCGACATTTTGCACTGGCCATAGTCAGGGCCTATAGAACGGCCCCAACCTCGGCACTTCTGGTACTCTCAGGCCTGATTCCAATCCATCTTAAAGTCTACTACGAAGCAGCGTACGGCACAGTCTCAAGATTAAGGAAAAATGCAACAATACACAATGAAACTTTACACCACATCGAATACGACAAAAAAATAAACATATGGGAGAATCATCCAGCAGACACGATAGAACCTAGGATAGGGTACAAGACACAAGACACAACGATATACACGGACGGCTCTAAATTGGAATCAGGTGCTACAGGTTCGGCCTTTGTAGCATATAAAAATAATCAAAAGATAAAAACATGGTCAGTGCCGTTAAGGAACAGCAACAGCGTCTTCCAGGCCGAACTACTGGCAATACAAGAAGCAGCAAAATGGGGCAACACCACGGGTGAGTCATATAGCATCCGCTCGGACTGCAAATCGGCCATCGAATCACTTAGTAAACCATTCAACGTAAACAAAACAGTAGACACAATCCAAAAACTAATAAAAGAAGCTAACAACAAATTTAAAATCAGCTGGGTTAAGGCGCATGTAGGCATCCAAGGAAACGAAGAGGCAGACATGTTAGCCAAAACCGCAGCTCTAAATGTAAACAACAAAAGCAAATACAACCTGACTAAACCAATCTCAAAACTTAAAAGAACACTAAAAGATATAACACTAAAACAATGGCAGTTCGAGTGGGACTATGGGGACACAGGTAGGGAAACACACAGGTACTTCCCAAAAGTAGATAAAAATAGACTAATAAGCGATTACCTGCTAGCACAGCTATACACAGCTCACGGAGCTTTTCCAGCATACCTACACAGGTTTAAGAAAGCGGACACACCGGACTGCGAATGCGGAACGGTGGGTTCACCAAAACATTACCTAATTCAATGTCCACTCACCCAAGCACACCACCTGGCACAAATAACAACAGACAACGAGAAATTATGGTATGAACAATTAGCGAAAAACAAACACGTACAAAACAAGGCAAAGACAGTAATCAGGTGGCTCCAAGAAAACTGCGACAGCATCACGACACTAATACAAAACAACACACAATATTTAGCACCCCAGCAGCAGTCGAAGGTGGAAGGTAACACAACGATAAAATGAATATGTATATGTGTTTATGTGTTATATGTTAAAAAAAAAAAGGCCTAGGAGCAATCCAAAGCCACCAAAAAAATTATAAAATTGTCCATGGGTATTGTCCAATGGCAGTGTCCGGTAGTCGCACAACATCAGCTGCTTCCAAGGCCCGAAAAAGGAGCCCCGTAATCACAGAATTACCAGCACGACGTTCGTCACCAACGGATCAGCAAGTTGTGCATTATGACACAGTAAGAAGCTTATAATAGCCCCCGGCACTGTCTGTCCGTCCTAGTGTAAAAGAAAAAAAAAGTGTCTATTTATGTGCTTATGTGTTATATGTTAAAAAAAAAAAAGGCCCAGGAGCAATCCAAAGCCACCAAAAAAAATATAAAATGTCTATGTGTTTTGTCCTAGTAGCAGTGTGCGGTAGTCGCACAATATCAGCTGGCACCACGGCCCGAAACAAGAGCCCCGTAATCACAGTATTACCAGCACGACGCATGTCATCAACGGTCCAGCAAGTTGTGCACCATGACACAGTAAGAAGCTTATAATAGCCCCCGGCACTGTTTGTCCGTCCTTGTGTTAAAAAATATTATAAAAAGAAGGGGAAGAAGACAGATGAGAAAGAAGAAGAAGAACTGGAAGGAAAGAGGTGATAAGTATAAAGGATAAGTATGGAAAGTAGACCGTGTACGTTAATGGGAGCTGGTGCACGTTAAATCTGTTCGTGGCTCTAATGTCCTCCAAGTTCTATATAAGCGCTACCTCTGGGGGTGCCAATCCAGATGCAGGTCTCTCATCTGGAATTGGTTCAAAATTAGGAGACTAGTTTCACAGTTATATGGATCATGTCAGCTATATAGAAATAAAAAGCTGCAAAACCGGGCTCTTGGGCCAAACCAACAACAACAACAACAACCCATTATGGTTTAGTCAGTTAACGGCAATAGTACATATTTTAAATTACAAATTGTTAATTATTTAACAACCTTTCATGGGCCCAATGGACGGGTAGCCAAGTCAATTAGCACAATAAAAGTAAATTAATTTCAATAATGGAGTTAAAGTGTAATTCAGAATAAGTTCAGTTTAAAATGTAACATTCTTCTCTTCCAGGTTCCCCCCTCGTGCTGCCGGTTGGGACGAGCCAATGGCCGGCCCCAACTGGTAGCACAAGGGTTTTTTTTTTTAGCAGCAGTTTTTTTATTCATTTTATTTTTGACTGTTCGCCTCTTTATTAGGTGCAATTGGACATTGTCCGCAAAAGCTACCGGACCCGCTCTAATGGGACAGCCCACGGAGCCAGTTTTTACCAGGTGGGGTACGGTAGAAAGGCGCAGTCCCGTCAGCCCCCGCAGCGTTTTCGTCTGCCTTGCAACTCGGCCCAAAAATTTTCCCCGATGGTACGACTTAGCTATTGGCTGATTATATTTTCATTTCAGTGGTTTCATTATCTAGTTAATTTCTTTATTTAGTTTCCCTCAAAACTCTCTCCCCTTTTTCAAGCTAAGTTCAGTACCAACGTTTCGGCACTAAATTGTCCAGCCCCATTTCAACTGTCATGACGAGTACGTGGTGTGCGGCGTCAGATCTCAGAACATTTAAATTAAGGAGTGAACAACACAGAAAAATCCGGACTCAGTTGATTGGCCGAACTGGGTACTTGTCTTTGTGGACCGCCCCAATAGGGCGATCAGGCGAATTTCGCCCCAATGACCAGGCACTCAAACCCGTCAAACTGGGTCGAATCCCGGTAGGTAGGGGCCTGGTCAGTGGTCTCCGAGCTAACTTACAAATTCGGGAGCAATCCCATATAATCCAATGGGATGCTCCCCCCCCCCCCAATTCGTCAATTAGCTCACTATATTGCTGGTCGAGGCTAACGAAAAAGACAGGCTACCGCGGTGCATTCCACTTACCCTTTTTTTTTTTTTTTTTTTTTTTACAGACCGCTAGAGTGACGTGATGCTCTTTTCGTACACCTTCATTGGTGCATTCGAGCATCATGCGACTCAGGCGGTCTGTAAAAAAAAGATACGTTTAAAGCACCGCGGTAGCCATTCTTTTTAGTTAGCCTCCGGACCGCTAGAGTGACGTGATGCTTTTTTCGTACACTTGCCGGTGGATTCGAGCATCACGTGACTCCCGCGGTCTGTAAAAAGAGATACGCGTAAAGCACCGCGGTAACCTTTATTTTTCGTTAGCCTCGATTGCTGGTATCTTTCGGAGTTTTTACGATATCTGACTGGTCTCTGTATATGCGTTACTCTATAGAATTGACTACGAAATCATGAAAATAAAATTTTGTATAGTTCGCTCACGTGTAGTTATAAATTTCATACAAAATGCCATCTCAAATATTCAATATATTAATTTTTTAATTGCAGTATACCGTTTCTACGGTTCTTGAAATCTCAGCCTATTAATTTTTGACAGCAGTGCAAGCTTAAAAAGTAAAAATGGTTTTAACTGCAATTTATGTTCAATAATATGGTATTTTATGTAGCTTCCATTACAAAAAGATCACTATTGCAGCCGCTCGGAGGAAAACAGTTCTGGAAAATTTTAGTTCCCTTTGTAATATCGGAAGCCAAACTACCCTCCGTTCGAATGTTGATTTATATAAGATTCGTCACATACTGACAGATTTTGTTGCGACTGAGCATGTGTACAGGGCGTACCAAAATAAAGTTCGTTGGTCAGCTTTATCCACAATCTTGTTCCGAAATGGCAGTTTCTTAAAGATGTTAAACTCTAAAGATTCAAAACCATTAAAAATCTGGGAGGCACGGTCTTGCCTTCGCCCAGCTGGGAAAGAAGAGCCGTAAGCATATTTTCAGAAATCAATTCGGAGCAATTTTGAACTCTCCGCCCAATATTTGAGCCGCAGTTCCCTCGAAAAACTTGAAACTTCGTTTATCTAGAATACTTTGCGAAAGAGATTCACGTTTCTAGTTTAGAAGATATATGAACTCAAAGTTTCGATTATTTGACAGACTCGCCGATCAAAAATAGGGAGATGCATCACGTAGCCCTAGAAACTTTAAAATTTTGCATAAAAGTAGTGTTTAGGATACAAAAAGTGAAAAATTCTAAATAAAACAAGTGTAAAAATTGGTAAAAAAAAAAAATCGAAGATTTCGTTAGCTCTCGAAACTGAAGTTTAATATAAACACTACCTTTATGCTAAAGAATATTAAAATCTGTTTTAAAAAAAAAAAAAAAAAAAAAAAAAAAAAAAATTCGTTCGGATTGCTTTAAAATTTTCGAAACTTTCTTTGTATTCTGAACACCTTTTTCGCAAAATATCAAGTATATAGGGACGATAGCAATACCTGAAATTGATAGCACCTTTGTTGGAAGCAACTTAGAGTAATTTTGACCACCCACCTCCCCAATATCTTTGTGCTTGAGTTGCTTAGGAATGAAACTTCCTACTATCTAGGACTTGGCAAATAGAATTAAAAGCTCCAATTTTTCTGGTACCTTAAAATGGGGATCGAGCTTGACTGAAACGAGTGGATTGTGTTCAAAAAGAACTTGAAGTCAAGAAAAAAGGGGATTACTTAGCAGAAAGAAAAAAAAAATAGTCAAGTCAGACTTGCTATAAAAGTTCAGAGATCATGTAGAACCAAGTTCTGTTTTTATTCGAGGGATATAAACCTAGGCGGATGCCTTGGATGGAGGTTTTTCCAAGATTTGCGGGGGGAGGGGGTTCTGGCACTTATTCACGTTGTATCGAAGGAAAACACCCAAAACTACGACGACATCCGCTCGACCGTAAGAAAGATTTCGCACCAGGGCTTACAATATGTAAAATAATGTCCATGCTACAAATACACACAAACTGTCAATGCTCGTAAAATACTATTTTATGCAATGCTTTATTAATAAAAAGATTATCAAAATGTAAGCAACAGTCGCATTCTTGTGTTTAAAGAATATATTGGGATCTTGGCAATTAAAGATGTAGCACAGATTAAATATTACATAGATAGGAGACTTCCATAAGCTCAATGGTCACCGAATCGCAACTTCAAAGCCCCTAGTGACAACAGTCGCAAACGTTCCGAGCGTGTCTCCACAGGTAGGTATTACTTATCTTATTTGTATAGTATCTTTTAATAAATGCGTCGTCGCAGTTTGTTATTGTTTAACACAAACATATTTTATCAAATACTTACAAATATACATATTTACACGAGTTTCTTGCAGATTTACACCTTTTTCTTCTTAATTTAAACCGAGAAACTTTCAAATATTTAAACGATTCCATACTTGTAAACTTTGTTTATGTTATCGTAATACTTATGAAAAGTATGTAAAACCACTTTTATATATTTCTTAACGATGTATATGGTTATTTAAAAAATAAATGTAGCATATTTAGAAATACTATTTAGTATTAAATTTTAAACAAATCGGTATTAAACAACGTTATTTTAAATCATTTTTATTTATAAATTCCATCTAGTGAAACATTTTAAACAGAGTTATTTAATACGATTTTAAATATTTTTTATTTAAAAGTAATAAAATATAGCATATTTAAACATTCCATTTAGTACCACATTTTAAACAACGTAAACTCACATGATTGTGCTTGACAAAATACCATATTTAACATTTTGCAATAATTGCAAAAAAAAAAAAAAAAAAAACCGTGAAAAGAGCACTTGGAAATATAAATTAACTAGCAAGCTTCGCCCGCTACGCTGGTCGGTTTCTCCAAACAAATTTTGAATCAAACGAAATATACCGGTGAATTGCATGCATCCAATAATGTACGCTTTTGATCAGACAGCTACAGGAAAATATGAAAAGAGATCGCATATCAAATTACTGCCTTGGACTACTAAGTATTTGTCTGGCTTTAATTATGTTCCTCATATTGATCATTCCAGGAATAAGACTGTTGATCTCGGATCTTAGTTACCCTGTACCTTGTGCCGTACCTTGAAGTGGCAGGATGAGACTCCCTGGTTATATTGCGGTGGCGGTAGTAACGAAGATATAGAAATAGGTGTATTTTTAGAAATTATAACTTTTAATGTTAAAAATAAGGGATGTGTTGGCGCTAAAAGCATCACCAAAATATAGAAAATGTGCTATATCGAAACCGTACAGACCATCGAAACTTTATTTCAGCAAGCATTTTTTATTTCAAAATCACAATTACATAAATATCCGTAAGAATAATAGGTACTTTTATGTTAGCTGGGCGCCAGTAAAAACTCGCCAAATCATGTTTCAATTGGCATGATTTGAATTGCAACATTTTGCGTGACATTTTATTTGTATTGATATGTTTGTGTATATGTATTTTATTATGATTATATTTTAGTTATTTTAAGTAAGTTTTTAAAGATATTCTATCGCAGTGTTAAAATAATGGCTAGTTGTTATTAGCTAATGTTAAAAAATGAACGAAAAAAAGGATTGGCGAGATTTAAAAAAAAATTGGCGATCACTGGCGTCCAGCTAACATAAAAACACCGAATAATATTCAATTCTAAATTCCCGAAGCAAAAAAGAAAAAAGGTTTAAAAAAAGATCCCGAAAACTGGCATTATTGAGATTTCATATGATCAAACTTTAAGGTGCATTTTTTTCTTATCCAGTATCTTATAAATCGCCAAGTATTGTTTGATCTTTAACAGTGACGAATGTATTTTAGAAAATATCACTTGGCGATCAATGCAATAAATTTTAAGGTTTTGTTGTCAAAGACAATACCAAATTCGAAAATGTGCAATACCTCCCGAATTGTTGGGGTTAGAATATTTTTATTTCATACCATTCGATTCAGCACGTAAAGATACATTGAAATATGTTATCATTTGACAAATAAATATAAAACACGATTTTTAAGGAATTTTGTTAATGTTTGTTCCCATTTTTACCCTCTTTAGAGATGGAATTTTATAAAACCTTTCTTATTGCGCCTCTACACCCTAAAAAGTATTTTCCCCGCAATTTTCGTGTTTGTAACTTCAATAGTTTGAATGCGTTGATGATCTCCCCAGTCAGGACTTTCCTTTACATATATAGAATTTTATATACAGATAAAATTAACCATTATTATTCCCTAGCAGGCTTTGCTCGCTACGCTGGTCGGTTTCTCCAAACACAACATGAATCAAACGAAATATATCGGTCAATTTGATCTTGTGTTTTAAAGAAACATGAACTTTTACCTTGCATGTCCTTCCGCATTTTTGGAAAACGATACGACAGCTATTACGGAATTTAGGCTGTTAAAGACCAACTCGCTTATTTAATCATTTAGCGTAGGATTTTCTAAAGAACGATATAACGATATGCAATATACTAAAACTATCCCTGAAAAATTAACAATGCAAGTTACATCAAAATCCATTCAGCAGAATCTTTAAAAAAGTCTAATGTTTCATAATCGGGTTTAGCTGATTATAGAAATGCCTCCCCCCGCCTTCCCTAATTCTATAACTAAGCAACATAGAACGATATATACACTAAAACTTGC
Source organism: Maratus michaelseni (assembly GCA_963931845.1). Lineage (NCBI taxonomy): Eukaryota > Metazoa > Arthropoda > Arachnida > Araneae > Salticidae > Maratus > Maratus michaelseni. The sequence goes on from OZ007595.1 coordinate 224,758,145, forward strand.
CCTCAAAATTTAGCTAACTAACAGTGCCAGTTCCAGCAAAATCCATTCAGCAGAATTCAAGGTATAAGCAGCAGGATCGAAATTCCCTTTTCATTATACATATACAGTAGACAGAAAAGTGTATTTCATAATCATCTCCACCTGATGATAGAAGTTTCAGAGATTTTGTAGAGAGTATATGCTGTTATACGCCTTCAACCTTCTGGAATTTTTAAGACGAAAGTCTACACATTTTTATGCCTGCACTACTGACAACTTTCTTCCATAGCTCCATAACTAAACAATGTAGAAAATCAATTCCTAAAATCGCACTGCGAAACTCCCATCAAAATCCGTTCAGTAGAACTTTAAAAAAGGTAATCTTTCATAATCGGGTTCACCTAATTTTATCTATATATTCCTCCTGTAGCTCTATAAATAAGCAATGTAGAACAATGTGCTTTATTTTAAAACCTTTCTAAAACAAATTACCTAACTAACAGTGAAATCCTATAAAAATCTGTTTGGTAGAATCTGAGTTTTATCCGATCGGAAGGAAATACGAATTTGCGTTTTATAAATATTGTAGATGATGGTATGATTTCTGTAATCGGATTCGTTGTCAAACGCTCGCTTCAGAAAACACAACGCAGACGAAAACTTTGCTTCAGATCCAGAGTAGTACCAACCATCCCCACAAAATTGCCTAACTAACAGTGTAAATCCCACCAAGTCCGTTCAGCAGAACTCAAATTATAAACGGTCGGAATGAAACATTAATTTGCATTTTAAATACATAGTAGATATATCTTTCATAATTGCATTCACCTTTCCCAATCACTTTTTCATTAGCTCTATCACTAAGCAAAATAGAATGATATGTTATAGGGTCATTAACCATACCTGAAAAATCACTTCCATCAAAATTTATTCAGTAGAATTTTTTTAATGTAATATTTAATAATCTGGTTCGCTTAATTTTAGAGCTTTCCTCTGTAGCTCTATAACAAAGTAACGTAGAATATATATATGCTAAAACCTTTCAAAAAACATTAACTAACAGTGTAAAACCTACTAAAATATCATGAATAATCCGATTATAATTCGAATATGCGGTTTATACTCATAGTAGATGACGATATGATTTTTTGTAATAGAATTATTCATCATGAAGGATTCGCTTCAAACATAAACGATGCTTTCAACATTGTAGCTAATACGCCAATTGGCGAGTTATCCGGTTAGGGATAATTTGCCCGAAATCATCTTCTAAAATAAAAGCGTAAGTCATGTGACTGTCATCAACAGTTCCGGGATGGCCGTTTCACTTTTTCATATGCCAGGCGGCCATTTTTATTCAAAATTATATTTTCGAATTAAACTGCATAAAAGTTACATTTTAAGAAAGATCGTTCAAAATAAATTAATATTTGAGAGATGACTTACGTGTATATATTCTGCAATAATTTCAGTCGAAATTAGGTTCACAGTTCAAATTCTCTATTCATGAAAGTAAACAAACAAAAAAGATTGATTCGTCGTGAACATTTAAAATATTAAACCATGGAGGTAATCATTCGCAAAGCAAGTTCTCCGCGAATGAATTTTTGAACCGCTGCCTCGCGTCAAAAAAAATATTCGCACCAGTGAGACAAGCAAAGTTTACCATAATTATGTGCTATACAACTCAACTTCCTTCCGGATGTTTTCTTGACGTAAATTGAACTCATCTCTATAATAAAACCGTAAGTCATGTGACTGTCATCAACAATTCCGGAATGCCCGCTTCACTTTTTCATATGCCAGGCGGCCATTTTTATTCAAAATTATTTTTTCGAATAAACTTAATAAATGTTACATTTTCAGAAAGATCGTTCAAAATAAATTAATATTTGAGAGATGACTTACGTTCAATTATGTATATATTCTTCAATAACTTCAGTTGAAATTAGCCTCGCAGTTCAAATTCTCTATCCATGAAAGTAAACAAAAAAAAAAAAAAAAAAAAAGATTCATTCGTCGTGAAGGTTTAAAACATTAAACCATTAAACCATGATGGAGATAATCGTTCGTAAAGTAAGTTTTCCGTTAAAAATTTTTTGGAGCGCTGCCTGGTTTCAAAATAATAATTCGTACCTGTGACACAATCAAAGTTTACCATAATTATGTGCTATACAACTCAACTTCATTCTTTATTTTTTCTTGATGCAAGCTGAATGTAAACAAATACAACTCCTGTAATGATATTTAATGAATCAAATTTCGAAACAAATTGTCAGTTAATTTGGTATTCATGTATTATACGTGCAAGGAAGAGAGACCACTGAAAATGATTGTTAATCACCAATCATATTTACCATTATTAATGACCAATCGCTTTCAAAACAGTAATTTAATATACATTTACAAAATACATAACATCATTAAGTACTTTTGTGGTATTTGGGCGCAAATCTCGCCAATAGCATATTTAAAATCGCCAATACCAGCTTTTATTTTTCGCGTGTGCCAATTAGAAACGACACTTTGATTTTGAAATCAAATGTTCTGATGGAACAGCTGTCGTAGACGCACCTAGGCACTATATTAACTATAGAGTTGCAATATAGAGAGAAAAAACGGGTTGCTGTAATTAGAATTATAGGCGGTAATGTTGGTGTGACATATTTACGTGATTATCAAAACTGGCTTCCAAAAGTTCAATGTTTCACCAAACCATACTCGAAAATTACGTGTTATAATATGCACTCCGATTATGTCACATTATTCAAAACGTTTTAAATGAGAATAATGATAGATTTTCTTCTTGATTCTCCCGTAATCAAGTCTACAGCCAAAGTTAGCGAGAAACAAACGAACAAACAAAAAAATATTGGCAACAATATGGTTCAGTGTAAATGGTGGATATCATTAAAGACTTTCACAAAATAGACTTCATTGCACCAAATCGTATTAACTAAAATACGCCATTTGGCAATGGATCCAATTACGGAAAACTACTTAATATGTTTAAGAATCTCCTTATTAGCAAGCATATTGCAACTGATAAGCAAACGGATATGAAGCATAAATGCTTAAGTTGGTTAAGCGGTTTTTGTCAAGAAAGATGAAATACATAACAAAAAATATGCGAAATGCTACCATGATCGAAAAAGTTTTTGATTTGTCTATTAGAATCTTCCGGTTTGGCGAAGGATTACGGAAAAAAAAATAATTTATGAATAAAAGTAACGTGTTACAGTGCTTAACATACATTTAAGGGAGACCAAACTGGTCGCCAGTGGCGGCTAGTCGTATGAATAACTTTCCAAAGAAAAGGGGAAATATGGCTGAAGGCTGAAAACATAAATATGTGATACATAATACTAAACAGAACTTCCAAACTCTATTTTAGCAAGCACGTTTTATTTTAAATCGTGGCGTTTGTAGAAATAATACACAATTACATAAATATCCGTAAGAATAATATTCAATTCACAATTGAGCAGTTAATGTAATCTGTAAAATCATCTGTAAAAATAAACAAAGGAATTAAATAACAAAAAAAGATTTAATTTGAATTTCTTCCATTGCTATAGTAACGGGCGTATTTTTAGAAGTTATCACTTGTATTGTTAGAAATTGAGATTTTGACGTCAAAGACTTCGCCAAATTAGAAAAATGTGCAATATCTCATGAACTATTTGAGTATTTAATTGATACCATTCGATTCAGCATACAAAAATACATTAAAATATGTTATCATTTGTCACGTAACTATAATACCCGATTTTTAAGGAATTTTTTAAAAAGTTTGTTCCCCTTTTTACCCCCCTTAGGGGTGGAGTTTTTGAAAATCCCGTCTTAGTGCGCCTCTACATAGTAAGAAGTATTTTTCCTGCAAGTTTCGTCTTTGTAGGTTCAGTAGTTTTGGCTGTGCGTTGATCATCTAGCCAGAATGGACTTTCTTATATATATAGATTATATTATATTAAAGAAAAATAGTTCTGAAAAGAAAACTGTAAAATGAAATACTAAAATAGCTGTCGCGTCGATATTAAATAAACAAAACTGCCAACAGGTACATGTGACCGTGACAATCTGACATTTTATAGATCGCGCGCGTGTGTTAGTTCTTGACTGTTCTCAGTAGTGGCGCTTGTATCGCGCCGGTTCGGGTTTTCGCTCCGCTGTCAAATCTGTATGACTATATTTAATCAGAGATGTAGAGACTAGGAGAGATTTGTAAATGAAACGTCTGAGTTAAGGTAAGAGCCTTCACTAGTCACGGGAAGAAACGTACAAAGTCTATAGGAAGGTTATTCAAACTTCTCGCTCGCATCTTAATATTCTTAAACTATTTTTTTGCTTAGGATAGCAGAGATCAATCTAACATTTAGTTTACTTTCGATGTCTGTTGCAGTTTATTATAAGCGGACATTTAATTTTGGAACCGGTTCTGAAAGTGCCCTTATATAAAAATACTGGAACCAAAATCTATAAAGTAAAACTATCCTAAGCGAAGAAGTTAATATTAAAATGAGACAGATTTGAAAATAACCTTACTATAGACTTAAAATTACTTTGCGCGATACTTCGCATGACTAGTGTAGGTTCTTAAGAGAGCTAAACTTGGTTCTACATATCTGAACTTTATGGTAAAAAAAGTCCCGAGACTGCCAGTTTCTTTTTTCTTTCTTTTAAACACGAGATGTTAGACTAAATTATATCTTCCCTCCATTGGTACATTGCTTTAATACAAGGATGCCGTGTAATTTTGTTTAGACTATCGTAAATTGTTTGCATATAGCAGTTTAAAATGCTAGTTTTTTTTTGTTTTTTTTTTTTTTTAAGGGAATCTCCCGTAATTTGGTTTAAGAGTTGTACCAAACGCGGTTTCGCGCAAAGTTACTTTCACTAATGTAACCTTTGTTGGAACTTTTACACATTTAAAAATTGCATAAAATGAAGTTAAAAGAATATTGTATTTGTAAAATAGACACAAACACGTACCGTTGTCTGCCAGGGTCAAATTCTTACCAATATTAGATATTTGGAGATAATAGGCAGACTTAAATGAAGACTAACTCTGCAAAATCTGGCTAATTTATTAAAATTCGCATTCCAATTCGATGACGAAAACGAAGTCTAAATCAGATTACAGGCACTTCAGCTAATTTTACTCTAAATATAAGGCTAAATTAGTTTCCCGGTAAATGCCCAAAAGGACTTGCCGTTGAGTCTTTGGGATATTTTAAATGTATAATTTGGAATTTAACAAAATTTTGTGGCGCAACAAAACTTGTTATATAGTTAGTTGACGAACTATACCTAGTCATTTTACTACAAGGAGGTAATATATGTTATGGGCATCCACCGTAGTTCGAACTTCTATGTTAAACTCTGTATTTGCTAAATTTGCTATCGATGATCAGTGGTGTAGCCAGGAGGGTGTCCAAATGCTCTGGATACCAGTAATATTGCAAAGTTTTCTTCTCCTTGATAATCGCAGAAAGTTTTCAATTACATAAGGCAAAGGAAAACCAAGATTAGTGGCCCCCCAGAGCAACTTAACCCCCCCCCCACCCTGGCTACGCCACTGCAGATGACACATTGTGTTACTTGGCGGAAACTACCAATAATGTAAACCCCAACTCTAAATACTTGCTAACTTCTCGTAAAACTGTTCAACTCTAAGTTTCAAAACTAGAAATTTTACATTATGAAATATACCATTTGGACAATATTCAAGAGATTTCCTGGTTGAAAGTTACTTTGGTCAAATTGAATAGTCCAACTAGGAGACTGAAATTATGCAATCAATAGTTTGAAAGAACACCGAAAAGGTTTATTTAGACAACTAAAAAGAGTTAAAGAAAAGTAATCTATTTTAAAAATGATTTAATAAAAAGAAATTACATCCTTGATGTTGCTTTCAAATTCATTCCAATGGTTCTAAGATTTCAGTCGTGCTATCGTCCAGAGGAAAGCGAACATTTGCTACAGTTGCTATGGGTTGTTCAGAAGTAACATTTCTCCGTCGTCCATTAACGTAATCACTCATAAACTCGTAACGCGGACAATGACGTAGTTCACGGACACTTTGTCCGTTTTCGTCTTGCAGGAGAAAACTTTGTGCTGGAAATTTATACATTCTTCCAATTTGTTTTCTTTCTTTAGGAGTAAGCTGAAGAAGCCACAATTCCTGAGGTTCACATTTGTATATCAATCTGCATCGGCGCCTATTTAAAAGATGAAAAGTGCAACCGTATCCTTTGGTGCAGTTTCCGCAACTAGAAGAAATAAAGTATGAATAAATTGGACAATTAAAAAAAAATATATCAAACATTCCAAGCACATTCAAAAGTTACACAATAGCATCCCTCTCTCCAGAGATAAACGTTAATGCAAAATCTTTCTCACTAAACCAGTTTTAAGTGTACAGCCTCAGAATCCCGGAACTTTGTAGCACTTTAAAGAGTAATTCCTACGATACAGCTTCTGGACAAATATTTATGCACAGGATTTTCATAACTAAAATTCACATATTCGGAAGTCTAGCGATAATACTAGCATTTCAAATAAAACATCTGTAGTTAACACTTTCATTGATCTTTTCAAACTTCTGCCCGTTAACGCTATTAATTTCTTTGTATCAGTTAATTATATCGAACTAGCCGGTCGTTTCCGACTGGGGCCAGATACATGATGCAGCGTACCGTCCTGATTTCGCTTGAGGCTCAGAAAGTGCATATTATATGCAACCAAAAAATATATATATATAAATAAAAAATTAAATTAAAAGTATACGGACCAAGAATATAAAAAAGCACTTAAAGATTTCGAGACACATTTTTCTTCATGTGCCTTCTGACAAAATACTACTGGACTCCAACCATGATTATCTAGGGGTGGGGCTCAAGTAGTACTTTGTATCTGGGCCCCACTCGGAAGCGACCGGCTAGTATATAAAAAAATCAGCAAAAGTTCGGTTTTTCGTCTAATCTTCCGCAATCGAGTTCATAGCCGATGTTGCTCACAAACTCGCTAGCTCTAAAATCGCTGGGAAATACATGATTAACTACTTTTGTTTTATAGACTTGTAAAGCGAATTTCACATTCTTAACTGCTGCTGAGATATGGCACAATTATATAAAATTTTCGACACACAGTACGACAACCTTGATGGATTATCTAAAATTGCTGAAAAACATAGTTACCTATTTTCTAGTACATTTGTTTTCCTAAATTTCACGCATTTACCTATTACTGAGATATCGCAAAATAACATAGGAAATCCGACCCCCATTTAACCCTCTTTAGTGGCTGAATTTCTAAAATCAGCGGAAATACATGTTTAACTATTTTAGTAGATTTGTTATCCTGAATCTGATTTCAAGCTCATAACTAAAAATGCTGCGAACATTCGAAATGACCTACAATTTTCGACCCCCATTTATCCCCCCCCCCCTTAATGGGTGAATTTCTAAAATCGCTGAAATATGCGTTTCTTTTTATAGCAGATTTGTTATCCTGAATTTCACGCTCTTATCCAAAACTACTGATGAGATACGGTAAAAAAGGTGAAATCGATAGTTATCGACCCCCCCCCCCCACCTCATTTAACCTCCTTAGTAGTTGAATTTCTAAAATCGCCTAAAATGCATGTTTAACTATTCTTTAGTAGATTTGTTATCCCGAAATTCACGCTCTAACTATAACTTCTACTGAGATATGGCAAAATGGCGTAAAACATTAGACCTCCCATTTAACCCCCCTTGGTGTGAATTTCTAAAATCGATGAAATACATGTTTAACTATTTTTTCAGTAGATTTGTTATCCTGAGTTTAGTTTCATGATTCTACCTATAATTTCTACTGAGATATGTCAAAATGACCCAAAATATTTGACCTATTTAACCTCCCTTAGTTGTTCAATTTCTAAAAAATTGCTGAAATATATATTTTTATATTTTTTGTAGATTTGTTCTCCAATTCCGAGCTCCTAACTAAAAATGCTGCTGAGAAGTGAACAGGCAAAATGACCTAAAACGTTCGATCCCCCATTTAACCCCCTTAATTGATTAATTTCTAAAATCGCCGAAATATGAGTTTAATTATTTTTAGTAGATTTGTCATCCTGAATTTCACGTTCCTATCTAAAACTGCTGCTGAGATATGGCGAAAACGCAAAATGACTAAGAACTTTCGACCCCCATTTAACCCCCTTAATGGTTGAATTTTTAAATTCACTGAAATATGTATTAACTTTTAGTACATTTGTTATCTTGAATTTCGCGCTTTTAACTAAAACTGTTGTTGAGATATGGTGGAAAGGCAAAATGACCTAAAACTTTAGACCCCCCCCCCCCCCATTTAACCTCCTTAGTGGTTGAATTTCTAAAATCGCTGAAATACATGTTTAATTTTTTTAGTAGATTTGTTATCTTGAAGATTACGCTCTTACCTAAAACTGCCGATAAGATATGGTGAAAATGTGAAATCGCCAAGACCTCCCCCCCCCCCCCCCATTTACCCACTTAGTGGTTGAATTTCTAAAATCGCCTGAAATAAATGTTTAACTATTCTTTAGTAGAATTGTTATCCCAAATTTCAGGATCCTACTTAAAACTCCTGCTGAGGTATGCCGGAAAGGCGAAATTATCCAAAACTTTCGACCCCCCCCCCCCCCCAATGCTACGAATTTTCAAAAATCCTTAGTACGCGCCTACATTGTGTAAAGAATATGTCTTCCAAATTTCATTGTTCTAGGACAAACGGTTGAGGCTCGGCGTTGATTATGAGAAAATCAAGCTACTCCTTTATAAGTATAGATTACGTGAAGAAACGAAGATTTAAAAAACAAACGGCTAACGGTTGGCGCTAAGTCACGTTCGATATCCTCTTCAATGCCGAATCCAACGAGCCCAATCAAAGAGTTGCTACGTAGTGGGGAGCCGATTAAAGGCGGTGAGAAAGGGAAACACCCAGGGTACAGCGCCTAGAATAGTGTGGAAACCGGCTACCCTTGTAATGCTTAGCTCGTTTAAAAGATCAAAACGTAAACGCTAATATTTTAATAAATTGGCAACATTTAAAAATCGACCCTACTCAGACTTATGCTTAAATATTGGACAGAATTACAACTGCGTTTATTGTAGAACGAGTAATTTGATCCTAAGGGACATTGCTATTGGAAGACTTGTGTAGTTACTTTAAGAGAATTTTTAAGGACTTTTACATGTTATCTACGATAGTTTCGAAGAAGTAGGTATACTCGATATCCACTACATTAATTGCAAAACTACACATTTGAGATAAGTGGAGGTTAAACGTCAAAGTCCATTAAAACCAAAACGTATAAAATAAAGTGCAATATATACTTGAAAGTTTACCGTATCTATATCCATAGTCTAACAAATTTTTATCAATTTTCCAACTGCATCACCATTGAAATCAGAGAAACACAGATTACTTACAATCTGAAGTTTAATCAGATGTACTTGCAGAATTTCAAGACAAAACGTTTAGTGTAGCATACAAATTATTTGTACAAAATGCACGTAATACGTGTTTACAAAAGTTACGGAAGGCCAGTTTCTATTCTGAAAAATGAAATGTTTTGAATGCAAAAGTTCTATACATTATGATTCTGCCTATTCGGAAAGCAAAAAGTTTACAAGTTTCATTAACAGATATCTTTAATATTGACAAAGCATGCAAGGTCCGAGATTTCTCCGCAAATATGGCCGGAAGAAATCCAAAAGGTACCCTCCCGATTTAAAGTATCAGAACCCGACAGAACTAAAATAGTTTGTAAAGAACATTTTGTTTGTTCACCTCTGCAGTTCTCGGCCTACACCATAAATCTTCTGTTTATTTCGCTAGTGTAGGAAAATAGATTGAAGCGATTTGGCTACTGCGCGCAATCTCCACTTTGATTTATAAGAAGTGGCATTGGACAAACCCAGTTTCTTTGGAAGAAAACGAGACGCTTAATAGTTGGATTTAAAATTTAACAGTAGTATAAAAAATTCAGCTACAAATGCAGCAAGTTAAAATTGTGTACCTCTCAGCTGTAAAATTATGAAGGCTATCACTTCTATAAATTTTCGGACTGGTAAAAATTTCGGGGTAAAACTTTTGTATTTAATCTTTAGTTTTCTCCCATACAATTTCATTCCATCAGTAAACTCTCATAATTTATAGAAAGCCCCTCTAAACTTTAAAAAACAGATTTTTATCGCTTTAAAACAATCTGAACGATGAAACTGATTTAAAAAAAGCCCAGTAAAGTACTAGCGGCCCGTCCGGTTTCGCAAGGGTGACTGTGTAGACTACAATGCATTTTCCTTTTAAAAATTTCTTACGCAAAATATCCAATCAAAAATTAGCAATAGTTGTCTTAGTCTATTCAATAATCAGGTTCATATCCGATGTTTAACCGGATTGGCGATTTTTTAAAAATCACTGAAATAAGTGTTCAACAACTTTTATATAGATTTGCTATTCTGAATTTCATGCTTTTACCTAAAACTGCTGCTGAGGTATGGCAAAATGAACTAAAATGTTCGGTCCCTCCCCTTAACACTCTTAGTGGGTAAATTTATAAAATCACCGAAATACTTGTTTAACCATTTAGTGGATTTGTTATCCTGAATTTCATGCTCCTACCTAAAACTGCTGCTGAGATACGGCGAAATAACCTAAAACATTTGACCCCTTTAGACCTCCCTTAGGAGTTTCTAAAGTCGCTGAAATAAGTGTTTAACCATTTTTTAGTAGATGTGTTTTACATTTCCGGATCCTACAAAAAAATGCAGCTGAGATTGCAAAATGCCTTAAAACGTTAGACCTCCTCCCCCGCCACCCCCCTTAGGGGTGAATTTTTAAAATCGCTGAAATACGTATTCAATCATTTTTTAGTAGATTTCTTTCGCTGAATTTAGCGATCCCACCTAAAACTGCTGCTGAGAGGGCGAAATCACTTAAAACGTTCAAGCACCCCCTTTAACCCCCTTTGGAGGAGGGTAATTTTCAAAAATTACCTTCTTATTGCCTGTCTAGGTCCTAACAGCAATCTGCTGTCCAAATTTAGTGATCCTAACTTTAGTCATTCCAGCTGGGCGTTGATGAGTCACCCAGTCAATCAGGCGTTCCCTTTATATAATGGTATAGATAGATTAAAGCCACCTTCATGTGTGAAAGACATCGTACTGAATTTATCTTAAGATTTAATCCATGTTTCTGAATAAAAGATACAAAAACATGGTCTATTGTACTTGCATCAGTCTAGAAAAAAAAAATTGGAAAATGAAAAATCAACCATAAGTACAGTATGTCCCCCCCCCCCCTCCAACGGAAAAACCGCTAGAAAGCCATGTACATGTTAATCGCAAACTATCACAGAAAAATAGAAATTTAATTAGGAATACAATCTTCGTTAAACCCACGTTTTAAACAAGGCTGAAACAATTGTTAAGGATTATAACCGCAAATTCAAAAGTTACTAAATTTCCAAATCAACAACTCCCCTCAATCCTTGCATCCTACATCAGTTGCGAAATCATTACTTCCACCACTAAAATTAAACACTTCAGATGTTCAATCTTTTACACAGATATACAAATTGTGTAAATTAAGACATTTGTGCAATTAATTTCATTAATAATATCAGTAAATGAGCAATTGTAGACAATAAAAAGAAATTCTTTCCATTTAAAATACTGCACACGAACCGGATTTTACAGAATTTTAACATTAAGGAAGAAATCGGGGCAGATTTAATCGTCCACCAATTTTAGAAATAAAAGAAGTTTGACAAGAGAAATTCCTCATACTTACGGATCACTGAAGGAGACATATGATCCTGTAATATCATATTTGACAACAGAACAAACTTGATTTGGGGCACAATATCTCCCCTTTGAACCTTCTGGAGATAGTGTCATTTGTTCATCCATCATGAAGCCATCATCAAGGCCATCTGGATTCCTTAGTGTTTCTAGAAAGAATTTTGGCGGGTCGACCTTGGAAGAAAAGATTGTATATTAAGTAATGCTGATATGCTAAATATTTACTGCATTTAGATACAAGGTGTCTAAAATTAAGACTCATTTCGGAGTTTCAGCAAAAACTATTCAGAGAGACATGAAATTTGGAGAGTTTCTTAAACAGATGAGATTTATTTTTCTTTTATGGAGCAAAAACGTTAGCTCTAAAATCACCAATAGTAGGCGTACAATATCTGTACAGATATAGAAGGTACGTACACCAATTTCCAAGGAGTGTCACCACTATTTCAGGTTAGAAAAGTTAATATTTAAAGAATGCGCTATCACTAGTTTGAACCACAGTATTTAAGATTTATATTAAATAAGGCGAAAAATTCTATTCAAAAACATTGCGGTAGAACTGTACGAAACCTGAATATAGAACATAACTGAACAGTCATCAGTCGGATGAGAATAAAAACTAGTTCAATATGATAGCCACCATTATGCGCAACTACTCACTGCCAAAAGTTAACCCGGGAGCAGTCGCACGGGGTATGACATACCCCAGGGTGCGTACGGTTTTTAACAATTGTCACCACTATTTTTTTTAAGTAATCTACAATTTACATTATCATAGAATTCGTAACAATTGTCTAAGACTGAATAAGGTTACAATTATTAATTTTATTTATTGGTGACAATGTAAAAACCATTCATTATCTGGGTATGCGCGACTTCTCCCGAGTTAAGCACGCAGAGGAAAACGTTAATTTCCGAAAGTCAGTCCGAATTGGAGATTCTGTAATTCGCTACTGAGTTAGATGGAAGTTTGCAAATATGTAACAGCCAATCACGGTTTCGTGTCGAGAAATATGCGAAAACCCCATTCTTATAAAAAGCCAGCTTTGCGAGGTAATGCAGGAGGTGCAAGTAAGTGCTGATAACTTTCGTAAGCTCCGTTTTCAAGACTGTCTTCTGGAAGTCATAGAAACACGTCTAATGGAAGATTCTGAGCAATGGCATACTGTCGAACGCATTGAAGCGGGACTATCAAATGTTTATATTTTCTTCTACGTTCATTTCGCAATTTCAAGATTATGGAAACCATTCCTAACCAGCCAAACACCGAAGACTAATGGCCGGTCATCCAAGGGTTAAGACCCCCCCCCCCCCCCCACGAATGACGATATATTGCTGTTGTAGCCAAGTGGAATCTAATAGCTATGGTTGCAGCGTCCATTGGCAAGACTATGTGCCGCTACTGTGTACCGAATGCTACACATGAATAGACTGTACTCCCGGGTACCCCGAATTTATATTCCTCTATCCGTCCAATCCAGAGGGCACGATTAAAGTGGTGTCGGCAACGTATCAATTGTCCTGTGTGATTTGGGCAACGATGTGTTCACGGATGAGTCGAGATTTGCCCTGCTACCAAATGACAAGTGTGTCAGGGTCTGGAGAGAGGTAGGCACACGCAATCGGCCCCAGAATATCACTGAACACGACTCCTTTCACAGAGGTGGAAACATTCGGGCAGGGATTTTGGTTGAAATATCGCACCTCCCTGCACATCTTTATATGGGGTTCTATGACGGCTGTCCGGGATGAAGTCCTAGAATGCGAGATTGTACGCTGAAGCTGTTGGGTCCACTTTCGTTTTAATGGATAATGCCCGTCCCCATAGTGTCGTCAAAGAGTAGACAACCTGGACGCCAGATACAAGGCGTATGGGTCCATTTTCCAGGCGGTCGTCGAAGAATACCTAGTAAGTGAAGGGATTGCGTATAGAGTTTCCGGCGTATTCGTCAGACATTAATCTCTTTGAAAGTCTGAGATGCCCTCGGCCGTGCTGTGTACACACGTTTCCAATCACCAGCCATTCTCAGAGTTGCAAACTGCTCTAGAGGAGGGATGACGATTACTTGACTACGTTGGTTGATAACCTCATGGTCACACGCTGCAAACTGTGTGCAGGTGAGGAGTCCTCCCATACACTCTTAATGTCGGTTTTGGCTCCAAGCATGTTTGTTAACGACTCCAATAAGACTTCATCTTAAAACTTGGGAAAATTCAGTATTGTTTTTAACTTTGTAGTTCTTTGTTTCATGCATAAACATATCTGCTACTTTTCTGACGCATTTAGTGTCAATCCAAGCAGTACTTGTCGATTTATCCGCATTTTACTGCGCGTGCTTAACTTTTGGAAGAGTATTTAGAATCTAAATATTACATGTTCAATAGTTCATTGAAGCATTAATCTTAGCCACTCTGGCACGTAAAGTCTGCCGCTATTTTATTTCACAATTTTAAATGTAAACACAAGCCCATCCACACATTTGCAAGACTTTCAATGGTCCGTTTTACAGAAACCAGCATTTCCATATAATTGTCATGGATTTTTACAACATTTGCCAACAGAAATAGCTTTTAAGTTTAATTCTACGAAATTTGCAGGAGAAGTCTAGAAATGGGTGAACAAAGTTTTATTTAAACAAGAACGAAAAATCATGCGTCATAGATTATGTAACACTTTCCAACACTTGCAAAATGTTGAAAAGGCAGAAAACCAAATGTTAAATACACAAAAGCAGCAAACAACTGTTTCGAATCCACAAGAGATTCTCCAGTGTGATACACAGCAAAGCACAGCGTGCTAGAAAAGGCAAGACTGGGTAAGACGATAGAGAGCCGGGTTTTATATACCCGATGCGGGTAGAGAACACCAAAAAGCAACCAATGAGAAGAAACCATGAAACTGAGTGGACAAGTAGAGACATCTACCGGAGAACAAAAAGAAAAAAAATAAAACCAAAAGGAAATTATGCTTTCCAAATACTTCGAAAAATCAGGAGTATTCGATAAGTCATTGACTAAGGTGAGAATTTTTAAATGATATGGTAAGCTTTCCAAAAATCAAGATCATCTTTATCTTGGTATTGCAATTTTTGGATAATTGTGGCGGAGGGAAAGTTGAGCCTTTGTTGAAAAGAAACAATGTTGAGCAATAGAAGAACGTTAAAGCTCCTGATTTAACATAACTTTCATGCTCTTTTAAACGAAATCCAAGAGCACGTTTAATCGAATCAATATAAGAGACCACACTGGCAAGAGATTTGGTAAATACCCCAGTTATCTATACAATTAGGGTGTTTTATTTGAAAAAGATTTTATTAACAGGAGAACAACATTTAATTCGAACCTTAATTTTAGCAATTTGTTGACAGATTTTAGGAATAAGAAAAATCGGCAAAACTGAAGTATTTAGAGTTTGAATTTAAATTTTTTTCAGAATGGACGGGTTTCGTCAATTTCTTATAAATGGAATATTGGAAGAATAACCACGATCAACAGCAATAGCTTCGAGATAATTAAGTTCAGCACTGAGTAACCGAGGAGTGGAACAAATATTGGAAGCCCGAAAAACAAAAAGTATTGAAAGCAGCAAATTTCTGGTTAGGAGAGGATGAGAAGAATACCTGCGATTTGAAGACCGACAGCAAAAGGTTAACGAAAGATTAGTCTGAAAGCCATCTTCACTGCGAATAACAAGGACATCCAGGAAAGAAAATTGGCCTCGATTTCAAAAGTAAATTGCATGCAAGAATTTATGGAATTACTAACAGAATAGGATTAATATTCGAATTTATTTCAACCAGGGCATAATATCAACAAAACAGACATAAAACGGAAACTAATATTTCAGACAATTTCATCTCAAAATAGTGCATGTAAATATCGCATAAAATTGGACTAAGGATTGCCCATAGCCAATACGTCAGTCACACAAAAGAAATTCCTATTAAACAAGTTTGCGACAGGCAAGCACGAACGAGAAGGGGACGACTCGATTTCAATATAAGGAAAAAAAATTTCACAAAGATTTTTCTTGAGGCAATCCAAAGCCCTCTCAACCGGAACAATGAGTAACAAAAAAAAAAATATATATATATGCGGCCCTGTGCATTAAAACTATGAAGTTAAACAAATTCAAGAAAATTCTTAAACACCGAAACTATTACTGCTCAAAAGCAGAGATAAAAATAAAAATATTTGGCAAGCTTATAAGAAGCTGTACCGATACTAGAGGTAATATGTCCGAAAGAAATGTCAGGGTTATAGGTAAAATAATTTCAAATTACCTTAGTTAAAGCATAAAACCTGTAAGAATGCACAATAGAGGGAATAAGACTTCTTAAAATTAGCAGAAATAATGGAAGACGTGATGACGGACTTAGAGTTAATTTCATTAGATTGGTCTTTGTAGATATCCACGCTGTGCTTTTCACTTTGTCGTACTGAAGAATCTTGTTGATTTAAAACAGCTGTTAGCTAGTTTTTGTATTTGTGCATTTTACGTTTGGTTTTCTGCCTTTTAATATTCTTGCATAATAAAGGTTTTATTTGGTATTTTTATACTTGCAAAATACTCTTCAAAATTAAACAATAGATTTGAAAGACTCATAACACATTTAAAAACCCAATTTCAGGAATTGCCAACAATATTCAGAAAAATATCCGAATTCTTTTGTGTAGCCCTGTACGTGATCTAGAGATTTGTATATATACTACATGCAAAGCTACATGTTCAGTTAGGAAACTCTTAGCAGTTTTAAATTATCCTTAATTTGTCAAACTGAAATGTACTACAGATTTTTTTGTGCTGCACTGTGATCTATAGAATTTATACACATGTAATAGGCAGAAACTTGCATTTGCAAACTCGTTTCGCAACTGAAAACACCCCCAGCAGTTAACAGACAGTACTCTAACAGAATTTAAGTGTCCCTGTAAATGAACAATGAATGCACACTATTCTATAGCAAACCTCATGCAATGTACCTCAGTGATATCAATTTCAATACATTTGAAATAGCTAAACGTTAAAATAAAATATTTTGATCCATGGAGAGTAATGTAACTGAATTCTTTAGGAGGTCCCTGCAAGGGAAATTAGAGTTATGCACACCATACTCTACAATAAGACTTTTAGTGCATTTTAGCGATACCAATTTCAATGTTTGAAATAGCGAAACGTGAAAATATTGGAAATTATTTCCATTCAAAATACATTAGAATATTTTAAAAATGCATAGGCAACGAAAAAGATTTAGAAAGAGCTTTTAATGAATCTAGATTTCATTCCTTTCAAGAACTGCTAAGCATGACAATCTTAATTTTTTTTAAAGATCGAACAAGTTTTAAACATGCAAATAAAGGCTAGTATTTTTGCTCATTTAAAAAGATCGCCATTCACTTATTCGGAAAAGATGGTCAATCAGCAAAAGATTCAAATGGCTAAGTTACTTCGCAGTAGATCAGAGTTTCACTCTACATTCGGCACCCCTAAAACACCGATCCTTTAAGTATGACTATTTGAAATTAACGATTTTAAATCCATTAACCCTCTATTGTCCAGCATGTGAAATATTATCAAAATTATGCCGTTTGATATTCATACTGAATAGCGATATAAGTAGCTACAGTTTAATCTACCCTATGTATATATAAAATCCTAATGAAACGAATTTGTGAAACGATTTTATGAAACGAATTTGTGAAACGATTTTATGAAACGACTGATTAAACGACTGATTATGTTTCAAGGCTATTTTTAATAAAATATTAAACGCTTGATGGTGAAATTAATACCAACTGTCCATAAAAATCCGCGGATGTCAAAACTGGTAATAGATTTTTGAAATTGGAATTAGTTTGAGATATTAATTTTTTCTAATTTTAATGACATTTCTGTAATGATGGCAACTAATTACTCAGTTTTTTTTTTGTGACAAAAAAGGGAAAAAAATCGAAAAGTATCCCGATAGGGATTTTTGATTTCTTTTTATTCGTCATTTATCTTTTATTTCAATCGATAATAAAGACAAGATTGTGATTAAATTATGTTTTTCATGAAAATTTGAAAAAAATCACATTTCTATCGTCAGGATTCAATCTTCTCTGTCAGCATTTAATTTAATTTATAAACTGAAAATATTTTGAATAAATTCGTCCAAATGACGTCATTTATGTTTATACAATTTATTTAATATAAAGAAGCCATTTATCTATTTTTATGTACAAAAAGAGGTAAATTGAAAGACAATTATAAATAAATTGTATACATACATATAAATACATGTATAAACAAGCATAAAAATTCGGTGCTTTTCCAGTATATGGGGCCTTGACGAAACAGAAAATATGCTTGGCGGAAAAGGAAAATTTGGCAACATACTTTCTGTCAACCTATTCACTTTGTCATTTCGTATACAGAAGCATTTTTTCGATATTTATACAATTTGTTTAGCGTAAAATGTCATTTATCCCATTTTATATGTAATCAGAAGTAATTTGTATAGAAAAAACATTATACGTATAATTAAAATACGCATATAAACAAAAAAAATCGTCGAGTTTGTTTCCATGGCTGTTTATGTCATTTGGCACCAAATCTCACTTTCTGCTGCCCGAATTGCGCCAAGCTTTTTAAAAAAGCGTCAAGCGTATAATAGAAATCAGATAGCTCAAAAAGCGTATAATAGAAAAGCACCAAAAGTTCACTGGGTTTGTTTTAATAACTTTTGGTAACAAATATATGTATATTAACGAATCTATTCGTTTTTTAAACTCGAATTACGCCAAACCTAAAAGCAAAGGATCCTATACTGGAAAAGTACCCGATTTTCTTATGGACAATATTCAAGTGACATAACATTGTGTAAAATTATCGCGGATAGCAAATTTGTTTAAATATCTCATGCCGAATAAATGCAGGCATGCATGCACAAAATATTTAATTTTGTATGATAAATAATTAGAAAATTCGTATATACATATTAAAATAAATAATTTACATATTTAAAACATGAAAATATGCATGATGGTGCACTAAAATGGAGAGAATATTAACACCTGTTACTGAAAATGTCTATAACATAGTACTTTTCAATACCGTGGTTCTTAATGTTATTCACAAGCAGATTGAATTTTTCTCATCCTTAAACGCAAAGGAAGAATAGAATACAGATCGTTGTTATAAAAGTCCGAGAGGTAGCCACAATTTAAACCTAACCATTTTATACAAGCTGGTTTTTCAAAGTGTAATTGATTTTACTTATCAATCCCGAAAACAGTCGTCAGTTGTCGCAACAGCTGTGTATGAGGCCATGATAATAAAAAAATGCCCCATTAAAACGTTAAAAGCATGGCAACCCAATTACAGATTGACCAATATTTTTAAAACAAAGCACGCTGTCATGTTTTTAGAGGCCTCGAAGTCTGAGCGGGGTTTGGCGAGCGTAGCTCGCAGGGGGTAGGCCCCCTAGTTTTTTTATAATTTCATATCTAGACAATTCTTTTAAGTTTTAAAATAAGACATTTACATTAAGACATGGGCATTATAGAGTTAAAGTCCACGGATCCATATATTTATTATGCAAATTAGATAAACTTATGCAATAGCAAAAATTTCATTTATTACTGGAAAGGTAAGGTATTTAAGCTCTTCAGTAATTTCATATTCAATTACAGCATCGCTAACATGTCGCTACTAAATGTTTATTTCAGGAGGTAATATTCCTAATGACTTTCATGTTTTGGAAGTTTATTCCAAAGTCATTATCAAACTTTCAAAAGAAAGTGATAACCGACTGAGAATCATATCTGCATTTTAAAAGAATATCAGTAGATTAGTGGAGTAGTAAATTGAGGTGGCTGCAGATGTGAATGGCTAAAAAAATGTCATACATCAAAATGAGAATAAAAAGTAAGGAAAATTAAAGTTCAGAATGACAAATGCTTGATGTATCAATGCAATTTCAATAAGCTATAAAAAAATACCCTAACTATTTTTAGCATTTCTACCTGTTCCTTTTTTTTTTTCAACCGGGTTTCGTAGTAAAACATGCTCTTAAGTCTACCAGGTGCAGTGCTGTAGTTTGAAAAATATGTTCGAGGGAACTCACATTTTCATAGAGTAGATGTTAATGCTACCGGATTTTTGCTTAGCTAAAGGCCAATTTAAAACATAGCCAAAATCAGAGACTTAATTAGCAGCTATAATAAATATATTCTAGTTTTTATAGTATTGCATTTGTATAGCACTCATCTAAAAATAATATTTAATCAATCGCACACTAATATTTTTCATTATGTATCAAAATTTAATCGAAATAACAGAAATAAATCCATATACATCTTATTGGCACATCTATCCTTAGAAGTTTTCATAAAGAACGATAATAAGAAGTGTTTTCGGTGATCTCCGCTTTATGACAAGCTGTCGTCTGGTTTCTTATCACAACTAAGATTTGGTTCAGGACAAAATTCTTTTAAGAGAGGTCCTACATGGCTTATGAATGTAAGTAAACTGGCTCTTTCAATAAGGAGTGAATTGTTCGCATCGGTCATGATGTTATTCATATATCTGAATGCTCTTTCGCATTCAGACATTGAAATGGGTATAGTTTTCACAGTCTGGAGAAAATATATAAAGGCTTGTGCTCGTACGCGATTTTTTTTGTTACAGAAACAAACCAAATATTTCTGGAATCGGCGTTCCCATGCAACTACAGCACTGACTAGGTGGAATCGATAGCCCCTCAATAGAGATGCGTATCCGACAAGTTTGAAGTATATACCTCAAGCCAATGGGCAGTTATGACCCTTAATGTCAGTTTCGGAAAAAATTCATTGCGACGTAACTAGCGGTTGAATTTTACAAAAACAAATCCGGGATGTGTAATATTATCATACAAATAGTGGATGTTTTTTAGACTTGTTTCAGCCCCCCCCCCAAAAGGGGGGGGGGACAAGTTAAATTGTTTTCAATTTAACTTTTTAACTAAGAACATATTGAAATATTTCAGTAACCACCTTTTTTTACCGCAAATACTAAGTAGTGTGATGTACAATTGGCAAGAGTTTAAACTCTATCCAGGGTGAATAAAAACTAAAAGTTATTCTAGGTGTGTGTATGGGGGGGGGGAGGGGAGTTGTTGCATCACCATGTGGATAAACATCCAAAGTTAGTTTATGTTTAACAGTTTTTTTTGGCAGATTTGGAAAACGCCTGAATTCGGATGATTGCTTGGTGGAAGAATTTACTGCGCAATTGGAACGAAAGAAAAGTGCTATGAACACTTATACAGTCTCTCCCAAAATTGAGTATACACAAACTGATAGTTTCTAAATTAGTGTAAAAACGTTAAATTCATATGAAAACTAGTCGTTGGGGGCCTACCGTAATACTTGCCCAACATGGATATGCATAATGTAAAAAATAACAGTGTAAACTACTTATAAAATGCATTGCAATTCGAATAAAATCGTAGCTTGATGACGTCATAAACTTTTAAGGCTCGATTACTGAATTTCTTAAAAAGAAACATCCTTATAACTCCAAAAACAATAATCCTATTAACTAGCGGTTTATTGCATCTGATTAAGCGTCTCATTTCCAATTAAAATATAACTTTGAATTGAAATTTGAATGAAATACAAGGTCATTAAATGTCGAAGAGTGGAAAATAGGATTACAAATATCTCGGCAACTGATTATCTGATAGACTTCATTCTTTATGCAAAATTGATGTTTTTTTTATTGTCTTTTATGTTCACTCCTTAAAATAAACAAATTCGAAAACTTTTCTATACCTTTTATCAGAAAGAATATGTCTAGAGTCCGAAAAAAAATATTCCGGATAATCGAGGTTACTGAAATTCAATTAGCTTCTTCCCATTACATCCCAAGTACATACTAAATTTAAAGTCTGATTTTTCGGGAGATCGAGCGTTTACAGACATACAAACGGACGGCAAAAAAATTTTCCAAAAAATTTTTTCGGAATCTCCAGCGTCTGAAACATGTAAATCCATAAACTTTTTTTTATCGATTTTCAAAACGATTACAAGACTTAACCTATACTACGTATGATGGGTAAGTAATATTTTAAAATATTATAGATAATAGTGTATCTAGTTCTCTAACAAGATATCAAGAAAAATGCAAAATATTGAAATGTTTAAGGAAAAAATTTCAAAGACATTAGAAAGCAAAAAAAAAAAAAAGTTACAAAATTGAGTATACACTTTTATTTAATGCTATATAACAATGAATTAGTACTTTGTAACGTATCCATTTTCTCTAATAGCAGCTTGTAATCATGTAGGCATTGATTCTACAAGAGTTGTTTCCACTGAAATTTCGGCTCACTCTTCTTTCAAAACACTTTAAGTGCTCCTTACTTGTAATGCAATGCCTTTGAACCTCTTTCTCCAATTGAGGCCACAAATTTTCTATTACCTTAAAATCCGGGGACTCGTGGTGGGGTATGCAGTTGCTGACGACAGTTATACAGAAGCAAACTTCACAATTTTAGCCATATGCTTGGGATCGTTATTCTGCAGGAAGATTAAGTTCGCTGCCAAACCTAGATTTTTGAAGCTAGCTTAAGACGATTCTTAAGAATCTTATATTTGACATCTTGTCATTAATACCATCGATAAAGACAAGTTCTCCAACACCTCCAGAAGCCATGCAACCCAGAGATCCACCACCATGCTTGACTGTATTGTATTCTTAGGATCCAGCTCAGTCCGAGGTTGCCTCTAAACATTGCCACGCCATCGGATACAAAAAGGTTAAATTTACGTTCATCACTAAAAAATCAGATTTCCAAAATTCTTTGGACTAGAAGATGCGATTTGTAGCAAATGAAAGTCTCTTCTTACGATTAACTTTACTGTAAATGGCTTTCACCTAGGTACACATCCATTATAGTCTGCTTGTCGGAGAGTCCTACGCACAGTTTCTGCAGCAACATTTCTCTGTATGACTTAACTAAAAGTTGCAAGTTTCGGGGGCACTTCTCATTGAATTCTTCACACTACGAATAATTTCTTTTTGTGGCAGCACTGACTATTTGTTTGCGTCCTCTTCCAGGTGTATTCACCACTGTTCCAGTTTTGTTGAGTTTCTTAATGATTTTTTGAATACACCCATGACTTCTGCCAATTAATGAAGCGATTTTGCTGAAACAATTATCTTCAGTTAACCATTTTATAACTAAATTCCGCTCTTCTATTGAAATCTTTCGGTTGCTCGTTTTGGATTAATTTGGCACGAAACTTAATTGCAAAGCTTAAATGGGAGTTATAATTGACAAGAGTCTATAGAAATATAAATGCAAAACATTAAATAAAAAGGGGTTAATATGAATTTATTCTACTGTATACTCAATTATGTAACACTGATTTCGGCCTTAGATTAAATGTGGAGTTCTTTTATGCTGATTTTACTTCAATATTGTGGATACTTCTCAACCTTTTCTTTAGAATCTATATGCAGCACCATCTGAAAAATTTACAATTCGATTACACAAAATTTCAATCTTTTACACGTAAAATTACAAGCGAATACCTAGTGTATACTCAACTTTGGGAGTTCAAGTCAAAGAATCTGGTTGAGACAGGCGTATGCTTTCATATGCAAACTTTAAATCGATGGGCGTTAAGTAAATTTATGCAACTTCTGTAAAATCAAATTATTTTTACTTGTTCTTACTAGTTGTCTGAAGCTGTCTCTTATTTAACCGAAATAACGTATGAAAACAATCTGTAGTATCTAAAAGAAAATACTTTAAAGTTCGAAGTAAGATCGCGACACATACGCAGTTAAATTGTATCGATGCTAGGTTGACTACACAATAAATTCAATCTGATACTCAGGCATTAAAGTCCATCACTGCGAATCTGCAAACGGCAATACGACGGTCGGTTGTTAAATGTTGCTGCTATGCGGATCTATATTTCGCAAGCCCGTAAAGTATTTCAAAAATTGTCAGTCCTACTCTGATTTTAAGCAGGCTTTTATGTGTTGAAAACAAGTACTGTTATCAACGAAGACAGCGATGAAGATAGATTGTTAATTATTCCCTAAAACAAATCTACACAAATTAAAGTTATTGCTTTTTTATTAAAAGACAAGCTGACCCGCCCGGTGTTGCCCGTGTAAAAAAAAAAAAAAAAATTAAATCTTTTAAACGAAACTCTGGGAACGGTCGGCTTTAGCACCGTATACCGGGCATACTCGTACGCTCTGGAAATACTTATTTCCACCTTCCACCGCCAGGGAAGCATTCTGTTCTAAACACACCTCTTTCCGAACGAACCTCCGAGACAGGTCCCCGCTACTAACGCACTGTATAGTAGGCGTGCTACAAAATTGAGCTGTTTGGAGGAGATGGGAACATTAGTAGAGTTATTGAAATAAGGCACAGTTAGAGAAAATAAAATTGAGGGAGGTGCCGGGGAGAGGTTATGTTCAAGTGTCCTTCAGAAAATTACTAATTAGGAGCACCACTATGAATCTTTAAAAATTCGCTCATTTGGTTAAGCTAGGAACTTTATTACAAATTTGGCTTTAACTATTATTCGGAAATACTGGTAACTGCTTTCTAGAAATAAACCTTGAAGCTATGAATGCTGATTTTTACGATATTTTAGTAAAAATGGAACTGGTTTGGAGAAGTTCGGCACATTATTATCAGAGATTTAAAATAGCGGTATTCTCTATATAAAACAGCAATTAAATGCTACGAGTGAAGTTAAAAATGTTGAATGAAATTAGTTCTATTGAAATCCGCAGTAGACAGATTTTTACACTTCTCCATCCCCGCAAATAATCTGTTAAATAAAGTTCTGTATTAATAATAAGTCATGAAGATAAAACGTGTCCGGAAAAATGTTTCAAACAGGTGGCGTCTGTTTAAGTTGTGTGCAGGTGGCGCTACATTAGCATGGCTGTACGCCGGTAACTGAAATCCATATTAACATTTAGTTAGAAGTCGTAATTTAGGCATCGCTGCTCTGGTTTATTTAATTAATTTTGTTAAGACTATACAACCAACCAAAGTAAGAAAAAAAAAACCTTATTTTCGATTAGAGTTCTTTGTGGATTTTAATATTTCAGTTAATACTTAAAATTAAAAATTCAGATTCTCAGGTGCACCATGAGGTTTTGGACTATCCTCATCTAAAGTTTCAGAATTCTAGGTGCGCTAAATTTTCCTAGCCATCGCTAACAGATTAAACACACCGAATCAGATACACACACGGAGCGAAAGTTTCCTTTATTAGTATAGATTTTTTTCTATTAACGATAACAATCTGTTATGGGCCTCATATTTTCTGCAAGGTTCTACGCACCTTGCATTAATTTGAAACTAGTAGCAAATGCACTTTATAAATAAATGAGATAGTGGAAGGCAACCCACCGATTCACCAGATACACCTTTCGTAGAGAGTTGAAACTCACAAAATGTACATCATACCTCGCCATCATCCGAATTTAGGCGTTTTCCAAATCGGAAAAAAGCATGCTATTCAGCATAGTAAAAGAACTTTTGGAAGAAGTTTATTATCCATCTGGTGATGCAACTGGCCCTGGGATAAGTTTTTTTTTTTTTTTTTTTTCTTATGTGATGCACCCTGCGTAGAGAGTTTAAACTCGCACTACATGTACATCACATTTCACAGTATTTTCGGTAAAAAAATATTAATACAATTAAATTCCTTCCCAAATTATGCATCGTTAAATTTGGTAGCAATTGTTATTGTTTCTTTCTCTATGGCGCATGGACAAGTAGCACTATCCAGTCTCTGGAATATAAAATACTAAAAAGAGGATACCATGAAAATATTTAATTCCATTTATATATATATTTTTTTAAATATCATTGTTAAGGAATGGTATTATATTTGATACCATGGGCAACAGACGATTAAGTTACAAGACGACAGCTAAGCTATAGCTGAAATTTCAAATAAAAAAAAATTACCTCACTATCCTTATCTTCCTGAGCTACCAAGCAACTAAACATCAAAATGCTCATCAAAAGCACGACCTTGAAATCTAGAACCATGTTTTTTTTGTTGACTAAAAGATTCTAAAACACGAAAGCTACGCTTAGAAAGAAAAGAGAACTCAGAGCTAATAGTGTTTACTATTTATAAGTTTTTGTTGCGCTAGTCGAGTTGAGATACTTATACGTTTACAAGGCAACACTAGATACCGGGCTTGCTCATTCACTCTCAAAACGTCACAAATGGTGGCTGGCCGCGACCAGCGATTGGTCCAAAGCAACGCGCCCATCGTTTTGTGCCAATCGCTGTATGTCTTTCCTCCTAGTCAGCCACCTTTTGTGACGTCATCATAATGAATGAGCAAGCCCGGTGTGTAGTGTAGCCCTGACGTTTAGTTTTTTGTAGAGCATATGTTAAATTTTTCGCTATTTTCGAAACTATATTGACCAGTCAGCAACATCTATTTGAAAAAATTTTCGGAAAGAGCAAAAATTTCGCAAAATACATATTGCTGATTGTTCAATCTTATTTAAAAATTAGCGTAATATCAAGGCAACACTAGATACCGGGCTTGCTCATTCACACTCAAAACGTCACAAATGGTGGCTGACCGCGACCAGCGATTGGTCCAAAGCAATGCGCCCATCGTTTTGTGCCAATCGCTGTATGTCTTTCCTCCTAGTCAGCCACCTTTTGTGACGTCATCATAATGAATGAGCAAGCCCGGTATGTAGTGTAGCCCTGGTAATATCAAGGCAACACTAGATACCGGGCTTGCTCATTCACTCTCAAAACGTCACAAATGGTGGCTGGCCGCGACCAGCGATTGGTCCAAAGCAACGCGCCCATCGTTTTGTGCCAATCGCTGTATGTCTTTCCTCCTAGTCAGCCACCTTTTGTGACGTCATCATAATGAATGAGCAAGCCCGGTATGTAGTGTAGCCCTGACGTTTAGTTTTTTATAGAGCATATGTTAAATTTTTCGCTATTTTCGAAACTATATTGACCAGTCAGCAACATCTATTTGAAAAAATTTTCGGAAAGAGCAAAAATTTCGCAAAATACATATTGCTGATTGTTCAATCTTATTTAAAAATTAGCGTAATATCAAGGCAACACTAGATACCGGGCTTGCTCATTCACACTCAAAACGTCACAAATGGTGGCTGGCCGCGACCAGCGATTGGTCCAAAGCAATGCGCCCATCGTTTTGTGCCAATCGCTGTATGTCTTTCCTCCTAGTCAGCCACCTTTTGTGACGTCATCATAATGAATGAGCAAGCCCGGTATGTAGTGTAGCCCTGGTAATATCAAGGCAACACTAGATACCGGGCTTGCTCATTCACTCTCAAAACGTCACAAATGGTGGCTGGCCGCGACCAGCGATTGGTCCAAAGCAACGCGCCCATCGTTTTGTGCCAATCGCTGTATGTCTTTCCTCCTAGTCAGCCACCTTTTGTGACGTCATCATAATGAATGAGCAAGCCCGGTATGTAGCAGGGCTACACTACATACCGGGCTTGCTCATTCATTATGATGACGTCACAAAAGGTGGCTGACTAGGAGGAAAGACATACAGCGATTGGCACAAAACGATGGGCGCGTTGCTTTGGACCAATCGCTGGTCGCGGCCAGCCACCATTTGTGACGTTTTGAGAGTGAATGAGCAAGCCCGGTATCTAGTGTTGCCTTGTATGTAGTGTAGCCCTGGTAATATCTATATCTTCATCCCAGCCTAAATTTTGACCATCAATCGAACAGAATCCCTTTTTTCGAAAGAATCTTCAATTGCATATTTAAAGCCGTGATTTAGGACCAGATTTTGAGCGTTTTCTGTACTATTTCGATGTCGTTGGTGTCAGATATAACAATATAAAAAATGTTGTTGCCATGGGAATAACGACTTCTTCAATATTGAAATATATAACGACAGCGTTCAGAATCAGAGACTCACGTAGTTTGGCAGTGTCACTCTAATTACTATCTATCAGGAAAGATCGAGGGCTAACGAAAAAGAAAGGCTACCGCGGTGCTTTGCTCGTATCTTTTTTTACAGACCGCGAGAGTCACGTGAAGCTCGAATCCACCAATGCGGGTGTACGAAAAGGGCAAAACGTCACTCTAGCGGTCTGTAAAAAAATATAAGTGGAATGTACCGCGGTAGCCTGTCTTTTTCGTTAGCCTCGAGGAAAGATCATCTGACGTCACCCAGGGCAAAACCGAGGCTAACGAAAAATAAAGGCTACCGAGGTGCTTTAAGCGTATCTTTTTTTACAGACCGCCGGAGTCACGTGAAGCTCGAATGCACCAATGAAGGTGTACGAAAAGAGCATCACGTCACTCTAGCGGTTTGTAAAAAAAGATAAGTGGAATGCACCGCGGTAGCCTGTCTTTTTCGTTAGCCTCGGGCAAAACTTTGATGTCCCTCTGGGCAAAAGCGAGGCTAACGAAAAAGAAAGGCTACCGCGGTGCTTTACGCGTATTTTTTTTACAGACCGCGGGAGTCACGTGATGCTCGAATCCACCAATGCAGCTGTACGAAAAGTGCATCACGTCACTCTAGCGATCTGTAAAAAAAGATAAGTGGAAAGCACCGCGGTAGTCTGTCTTTTCCGTTAGCCTCGGGGCAAAAGATGATTTGATTGGTGTACGAATAGGGACGAATTTGTCTGATTGGTTTGAAGAGAGCAAGATAGATTGACGGACATGTTTGTTTGTAAATGTGCCCTTTTCTTATTGTAAAATCAAAAATCATTTTTGGGCCCTGCATGGCCGAGTAGTTTGCGAGCGTAGAAGAGGTGAAGAATTCGAATCTCGGTGACTCTGTTCCATACTCTTTGTTGAATTCCCAAGGCTAACTGAAAAGACAAGTTGCCGCAGTGCGTTATACGTTCGTCCTCTTTCAGACAGCTTTAATCACGTGATGCTGTTTTGGTGTCGCAGGTACAGGAAAAACACGAATTCAAGTGTACGAAAAGAGCATCACGTGATACTAGCGGTCTGAACGGAGACGTACGTAAAACGTAATGCGGCAGCCTGTCTTTTTTCGTTAGGCCCGTTGAATTCTTCAGTGATATCTATTTCCTTGTGTCTATCTGCCCCCCTTCTCGACGAAAGATAATAAGCGGGCATAGGTGTCAAGCAAACAAGTATGTTGTATGTTCTGAATATAATAAATAATATAAATAAACAAATCTATTCTTTCTGAAGAAAGATTTTGCGGTTTGTTTGTATTATTGAGAACATACATCTGACTTGTGTGCTTGACATAAATTTCACGCTTATTAGTCATCGTCAATATACAAGGATGAGATAGCCACAAGGAAATTTATAACACCAGGGAATTACAACAGCCAGCTGCAGAAAGTGTGTGCAATGGAGCTGACGGGAGTCGAACCCGCCGACCTGACTCCTACGCTCTCAAACAATTAGCGGAATGGTATCTTAACCACTCGGCCACGGAGGCCCCAGATTTTGCTTGTCGAAGATGAAGTTGTGACCATGGCAGCAAAATATTTCTGTGTTGTAGTTTCCGACACTATAGACATCGAAATTTTACCGACAACCGCTCAGATTCAAACCCTCTATCCAGATCTCGATGTAACGTATCCCGATAGAGTTTTGCAATACCCCATTTTTATTGTACATAAATATTACAAAATAGCAAAAGATCTCTCTCTTCTCGAATTTTGAAGCTCTATCTAGCTTTTGATGTAAACTTATCCACTGTTATTCACTAGTAGATATTGGAGGAGGGAGGGGGGAGGAATCGAGGTAGAGATTTGCAATTTTGCTGTTATATTACAAAAGTATTGAAAAATCACAAAAGATCTCTTTGTTTCCTAATCCTGAAATTTACCCAAATTAACGTAAACTTATTCGATATTTAGGCCACTGAGCTCCACAACAGAATGAGGCGCCAACTTCTTATTTTGTTACATTGAATTCAGCAGTCTGTCCATAAATACGAAAATGCCATAGATTTCGTAGGAAAATTATGGCATACACTGATTTCTGCACACAGGGGACCGCAACCTGAGTTATGTAGGGTAACAAATGGATAAACCGAAACGTTCAGAGACCGATATCACGTGACATTTTGCGGGTTACTCGTAGCTTTCAGAGCCGGAAATTATCCGAGGCTACTGGTAACAAACATTACCTACAGAATTTTGTTGAATACACTGTAAAAAATTTTCAGCTTTTGCTGCATAGTCACTCCACCGCTTTTATGGAATATCTCTATTTTGTCCAATGAAAATGCTCCATAATATAGTAAAGTAACCGTTTTCTCTAAAAGCGGTGGAGTGTGTCTGCATCAAAAGCTGAAGATTTTTTACAGTGTAGTAAAGTAACAAGGCAACACTAGATACCGGGCTTGCTCATTCACTCTCAAAACGTCACAAATGGTGGCTGGCCGCGACCAGCGATTGGTCCAAAGCAACGCGCCCATCGTTTTGTGCCAATCGCTGTATGTCTTTCCTCCTAGTCAGCCACCTTTTGTGACGTCATCATAATGAATGAGCAAGCCCGGTATGTAGTGTAGCCCTGACGTTTAGTTTTTTATAGAGCATATGTTAAATTTTTCGCTATTTTCGAAACTATATTGACCAGTCAGCAACATCTATTTGAAAAAATTTTCGGAAAGAGCAAAAATTTCGCAAAATACATATTGCTGATTGTTCAATCTTATTTAAAAATTAGCGTAATATCAAGGCAACACTAGATACCGGGCTTGCTCATTCACACTCAAAACGTCACAAATGGTGGCTGGCCGCGACCAGCGATTGGTCCAAAGCAATGCGCCCATCGTTTTGTGCCAATCGCTGTATGTCTTTCCTCCTAGTCAGCCACCTTTTGTGACGTCATCATAATGAATGAGCAAGCCCGGTATGTAGTGTAGCCCTGGTAATATCAAGGCAACACTAGATACCGGGCTTGCTCATTCACTCTCAAAACGTCACAAATGGTGGCTGGCCGCGACCAGCGATTGGTCCAAAGCAACGCGCCCATCGTTTTGTGCCAATCGCTGTATGTCTTTCCTCCTAGTCAGCCACCTTTTGTGACGTCATCATAATGAATGAGCAAGCCCGGTATGTAGCAGGGCTACACTACATACCGGGCTTGCTCATTCATTATGATGACGTCACAAAAGGTGGCTGACTAGGAGGAAAGACATACAGCGATTGGCACAAAACGATGGGCGCGTTGCTTTGGACCAATCGCTGGTCGCGGCCAGCCACCATTTGTGACGTTTTGAGAGTGAATGAGCAAGCCCGGTATCTAGTGTTGCCTTGTATGTAGTGTAGCCCTGGTAATATCTATATCTTCATCCCAGCCTAAATTTTGACCATCAATCGAACAGAATCCCTTTTTTCGAAAGAATCTTCAATTGCATATTTAAAGCCGTGATTTAGGACCAGATTTTGAGCGTTTTCTGTACTATTTCGATGTCGTTGGTGTCAGATATAACAATATAAAAAATGTTGTTGCCATGGGAATAACGACTTCTTCAATATTGAAATATATAACGACAGCGTTCAGAATCAGAGACTCACGTAGTTTGGCAGTGTCACTCTAATTACTATCTATCAGGAAAGATCGAGGGCTAACGAAAAAGAAAGGCTACCGCGGTGCTTTGCTCGTATCTTTTTTTACAGACCGCGAGAGTCACGTGAAGCTCGAATCCACCAATGCGGGTGTACGAAAAGGGCAAAACGTCACTCTAGCGGTCTGTAAAAAAATATAAGTGGAATGTACCGCGGTAGCCTGTCTTTTTCGTTAGCCTCGAGGAAAGATCATCTGACGTCACCCAGGGCAAAACCGAGGCTAACGAAAAATAAAGGCTACCGAGGTGCTTTAAGCGTATCTTTTTTTACAGACCGCCGGAGTCACGTGAAGCTCGAATGCACCAATGAAGGTGTACGAAAAGAGCATCACGTCACTCTAGCGGTTTGTAAAAAAAGATAAGTGGAATGCACCGCGGTAGCCTGTCTTTTTCGTTAGCCTCGGGCAAAACTTTGATGTCCCTCTGGGCAAAAGCGAGGCTAACGAAAAAGAAAGGCTACCGCGGTGCTTTACGCGTATTTTTTTTACAGACCGCGGGAGTCACGTGATGCTCGAATCCACCAATGCAGCTGTACGAAAAGTGCATCACGTCACTCTAGCGATCTGTAAAAAAAGATAAGTGGAAAGCACCGCGGTAGTCTGTCTTTTCCGTTAGCCTCGGGGCAAAAGATGATTTGATTGGTGTACGAATAGGGACGAATTTGTCTGATTGGTTTGAAGAGAGCAAGATAGATTGACGGACATGTTTGTTTGTAAATGTGCCCTTTTCTTATTGTAAAATCAAAAATCATTTTTGGGCCCTGCATGGCCGAGTAGTTTGCGAGCGTAGAAGAGGTGAAGAATTCGAATCTCGGTGACTCTGTTCCATACTCTTTGTTGAATTCCCAAGGCTAACTGAAAAGACAAGTTGCCGCAGTGCGTTATACGTTCGTCCTCTTTCAGACAGCTTTAATCACGTGATGCTGTTTTGGTGTCGCAGGTACAGGAAAAACACGAATTCAAGTGTACGAAAAGAGCATCACGTGATACTAGCGGTCTGAACGGAGACGTACGTAAAACGTAATGCGGCAGCCTGTCTTTTTTCGTTAGGCCCGTTGAATTCTTCAGTGATATCTATTTCCTTGTGTCTATCTGCCCCCCTTCTCGACGAAAGATAATAAGCGGGCATAGGTGTCAAGCAAACAAGTATGTTGTATGTTCTGAATATAATAAATAATATAAATAAACAAATCTATTCTTTCTGAAGAAAGATTTTGCGGTTTGTTTGTATTATTGAGAACATACATCTGACTTGTGTGCTTGACATAAATTTCACGCTTATTAGTCATCGTCAATATACAAGGATGAGATAGCCACAAGGAAATTTATAACACCAGGGAATTACAACAGCCAGCTGCAGAAAGTGTGTGCAATGGAGCTGACGGGAGTCGAACCCGCCGACCTGACTCCTACGCTCTCAAACAATTAGCGGAATGGTATCTTAACCACTCGGCCACGGAGGCCCCAGATTTTGCTTGTCGAAGATGAAGTTGTGACCATGGCAGCAAAATATTTCTGTGTTGTAGTTTCCGACACTATAGACATCGAAATTTTACCGACAACCGCTCAGATTCAAACCCTCTATCCAGATCTCGATGTAACGTATCCCGATAGAGTTTTGCAATACCCCATTTTTATTGTACATAAATATTACAAAATAGCAAAAGATCTCTCTCTTCTCGAATTTTGAAGCTCTATCTAGCTTTTGATGTAAACTTATCCACTGTTATTCACTAGTAGATATTGGAGGAGGGAGGGGGGAGGAATCGAGGTAGAGATTTGCAATTTTGCTGTTATATTACAAAAGTATTGAAAAATCACAAAAGATCTCTTTGTTTCCTAATCCTGAAATTTACCCAAATTAACGTAAACTTATTCGATATTTAGGCCACTGAGCTCCACAACAGAATGAGGCGCCAACTTCTTATTTTGTTACATTGAATTCAGCAGTCTGTCCATAAATACGAAAATGCCATAGATTTCGTAGGAAAATTATGGCATACACTGATTTCTGCACACAGGGGACCGCAACCTGAGTTATGTAGGGTAACAAATGGATAAACCGAAACGTTCAGAGACCGATATCACGTGACATTTTGCGGGTTACTCGTAGCTTTCAGAGCCGGAAATTATCCGAGGCTACTGGTAACAAACATTACCTACAGAATTTTGTTGAATACACTGTAAAAAATTTTCAGCTTTTGCTGCATAGTCACTCCACCGCTTTTATGGAATATCTCTATTTTGTCCAATGAAAATGCTCCATAATATAGTAAAGTAACCGTTTTCTCTAAAAGCGGTGGAGTGTGTCTGCATCAAAAGCTGAAGATTTTTTACAGTGTAGTAAAGTAACAAGGCAACACTAGATACCGGGCTTGCTCATTCACTCTCAAAACGTCACAAATGGTGGCTGGCCGCGACCAGCGATTGGTCCAAAGCAACGCGCCCATCGTTTTGTGCCAATCGCTGTATGTCTTTCCTCCTAGTCAGCCACCTTTTGTGACGTCATCATAATGAATGAGCAAGCCCGGTATGTAGTGTAGCCCTGAAAGTAACCGTTTTCTCTAAAAGCGGTGGAGTGTGTCTGCAGCAAAAGCTGAAAATTTTTAACAGTGTAAACGTAAAGTGATCACATGCTTGGGAAACCAGGTGTGTTTGTTCGTTTTATAGCTAACTGCAGCTGTTAACTGTTGTTCTTTATGACTGTTACTGTACACTTGAGTTCGGACCATTTGATTGATCTACGTTTAACAGGTCTATAATATAATTGGCCAACATCGCCAGGACGAATCCTGCAACGGTCGCTATGATAAAAATGTAGTAGTAGATTGGTTGACGGAAGAGTTTGTTTGTAAACATGTCTACAACTTTACCCAAAAGCGTTCACAGTCGTTTTAACCCAGCTTTACCCTGGGAAACTCCTATGACGTCATCCCTCAACTATATGAGTAACCCGCGTTTCGGTCTCTGAACGCGCTCAGGATAGAATGAGATAGATATTTTCAAATTCGATTTTCTTTTTAAAATACAGTGTGTTTATAATATAAGTATCTCTATTTGGCGCTGTCTGTAGCTTGAAGGAATAACCCAAATGAAACCAAAATCGGTACACTTACTATTCGAGAAGGGGGAAGAAGAATAAACAATAAAAAAATAATTGCAATAATTGCCGAGAGATGGTGCTTTTGAGTATGAAATGTAATATGTAATACACGAAAAAGAATTAAGGCGTAAAACCGGATGACATACCTAATTTATTGGAAAGTGTTACAGTGAATGTGGTTACGCTTCGCATAGCGGTGCCGATTAAGTTCAAATTCCACATGGTCATTGTGCTCTGGGAAACAATCCAGGCGGTGTACGACGTGCTCAACTGAGAAATATAACACATCAGGAATGATGTTACATGTTGTGATATGCGATCTTTTAAGTCAATGAGTTTTGCGACATCTCCACGGTACACAACGACGTTTGCACCGACATGCCTTGTAGCGCGATCTGTTTGCGATTATTGCAACTATTTTTTTATTGTTCCATTCTTTTTCCCCCTTCTCGAATAGTAAGTGTACCGATTTTAGTTTCATTTGGATTATTCCTTCAAGCTACAGACAGCTCCAAATAGAGATACTTATATTATAACCACCCGGCATTAGGAACTTGCTACAATTTTCACTGATTTGTGTATTTTACTTAAAAAGTATAGATTTTATTTAATTTCATCATATTTCAAAATAAAATTTTATGTAAGCTCAACTGAAAACATTAAAAATTTGTCAAGTATTGCTCATAAATATATGAAAAAAGTGTAGAAATAACCTGAAGTGATAAAAAGTATGCAGTAAAGTTTGAACAAATGTCGTTAATATTAAGAAAACTGCGGGTTCATTAGTTGCGCGCATTAAAAAGGTGATCCGGTTGCCGCAGAAAGTGAATAAGTAAGTTAGCGTTCCATTCTATTATGTTGCGTTTACATTATGGTGTAACCGTGTCTCCAGGTCTATGATGTCTGCGAAGCACAGGTTTCCCCAGTGTTGAATTCAGCCAGGAGCTTTGGAATGTCCCCCCGGATGATTTGAATTTTATGCTTTTAATGGTTAAAAAGTGCAATTTTCCCCCGGAACTCTACGATGCCCCCTCCCCGCCCCGGAGAAATTGTCTAAATTCAACACTGGGTTTCCCAACCACAAAGTGGGTTCATTGGTTGCTTACGTCGCCGCTGCTTGGTCGGTTCTTATAATTTAATGCCTGGAAATTCAGTGCTTAGGACGATAATGCCCTAATGTAAATGGATATTTATGTAATTCACTGATTTAGTCAATAACTGATATTACGGTGCCTCTATAAAAGAGTGGTGACATGTAGGAAAGAAAATTGTTTTGGTTTAGACGATTTTGGACAAAAAAGAATTGTCAAATACCTGAGGGTTTGTTAACTTGTCTCACTTAGTGTACCTCGATGTGAAAGTAAGCAACATACGGGATATATGACTGGTTGAGATGATTCTGAACAAAAGGGAATCGCCAATCATCTTGGCGAGCCTGCCATTATCGACAAGCTAATGCTTGTTAACTTGTTTCAAGCACATATTCTAGATCGTCCAGGCAAATACCACCAAGTTCTGGAATAGTAAACGCCTAGGTTTCCATAATTTGGACAAACGCGTCTGTCTAAGCACAGTCTGAGCATCATATGTCGCCACACTCATATAGAGGCACGCTAGTATCGCGACCTACGTTATACACGGCCGGTGCATGACGTTTAAAACGTCACATGAAGTGGATCATTTTTACACTGTGATTGGTGCAAAGCGGCGAGCCCACCGTTTTGAACCAATCACCGTGTAAAATTGATCCACTCCATGTGACGTTTTAAACGTCATGCACCGGCCGTGTATAACGTAGGTCGCGCTAGTATCACTCGTCTAGGGTGCATGTATATGAGAGTAGCGACATACGGGATATAAAATTCGATTGGTTGAGACGATATTAAAAAAAATAATAATCGCCACGCACCTTGGTGAGCCTGCCATTATCACCAAGCAAATGTTTCTTAATTTGTCTTACTCGTCCAGACGAATATTGTCAAGTCTGGAACGTAGGTTTGCCATAGTTCGGACATACACGGCTGTCTAAGCACAGTCTGAGCATGCGCCTTGTTTGTATTTCGCCACTTTCAGAGGCTGTGTTCACAGCTCAGGTTGTGCACGGGTTTAGGAGACTAAAATATGGAGTGGGTATATACTGTGAATGTATGCATAGTGAAATTGAAGGGCCTGCGTTCGGAAGATTGATTTGACTAATTTCAGTGCTTCGCTAATTTGCGTATTTTAATCATATTTTGTTGAAGTCTAGAAGTAAAGTTGGTGGCCGTATGGTTAGAGCACTTTGCTGGACTCTGGAGGATGTGGGTTCGATTCCCCTTTCTTCTGTTTGATTTTTCTACTTTTTTATTTAAAAATGTTTTATTAGTTGCTTTGTAATTTTTCATTATAAATGGAGTATATTTCATAAAAGTAAAATTTAATATTATTAACAATTACTTTTTTCAATACGACAAATTCTGCTATTTTACGATTAAAGTTTTACATTACAGCGCCTTTTAATATTTAAACCTTATTATTTTTTTCTTTTAGCAAATGTAAAATAAGCAATGAAAAAGTAAAATGAGAATATCAGTTTGCACGTAGGATTAATTTCTCCAGATTTTTTTTATAATGAGTACTTCAACAGTGAATTTTTATTACGAATAGAATTCAAAGCATATTTTACACTGTAAAAATCTATGTGAAAAATATTATAAAAATAAAATGTAAAAGATATACATTATTTAAAGTAGGAATACCGGTACCTATTTTTGTAAAGAGGTAAAATACATGTGGTTTACCGTCTAGTTTTGCAATGAATAAAATATAGTTCGGATGTTTATAAATTTTCTACTGAACTACTATTTTCTACTGAAAGTATTTTGCATATACTAACATGGGTTTGAGTATTGAATGACATTTATTTCTCGTGTTTTATGATGTTTATTGAAATATAGTAATAAATAATGCAATTCACATCAAAAAATTAATTTCAAGAAAAATATATTTTTAGAAATTAATAATTTTGCTAATTATATATTTATGTTTCCCCAGTGTTTTTATCAAAAAAGATATTTTAGTGAAATGTTTAAAAGCTTTTTTATCAAATTTTAACAAACATTTTATTTTACTATTACAAATAAAGAAATAAATCTCTTAACATGTTGATATCACGATCTTGATTTATTAACAGTATTCTATTTACCTCAAAATATATAAAGCAACTGATAAAGCATTTTAAAATTAATAAAAATAGAAAAATATCTGAAATAAACGGCGAGTATGGACTTTTTATCCATACCGTCCCGGTTCATCTGTGTAAGACAACCCAAACGACTGTAAAGTACGTAACAATATTTTTTTTGAGAGTTCACATTATCTTTATGCAAACCAACACTGTGTTTCAGGAAATTGGTCATCCGAACGTCCTCTCCTTGTTACTTAAAGATGCACTGGTTATAGAAAATTAAACTTTATTTTATTATAGGCGTTGTTTTGTGCAATACATATATTTTTGTAACTGCTGTAAACTAAACTAATATATTAGTTTTAGTGGGCGCTGTAGTTTTAATGACATATAAGTTGACAGCAGTTATATATATACATCATACTTCAATATTCTATTATTTTTATATTGTATCATTAGAAAATATGAAGGTTTAAAAAATCTTTTTAGAATGTTAAAAAGTTGAAAAATTTTAAAGATCTCCGATCAGGCTGCTACAGCAGTATCAATCAACCTACCAAACCAAGTAAAACATAAACACAAAAAGCTCAATCACGTGATCAAACCATCTACAGATTTTTTTTTGGGTCGATCGAGTGCAGCGCGGGTGAAAATTTTGCGGGTTATGAACGTTGATCGGGCTAAATCAGATCACGTGATACTTTCATGAATGTTTTGGATTTTGTCTGAGTAAATATAGACATGTATTCTTATTACGAGAGCCATTGTTTTAGAAAGATAAGGATATGTAGTTGTTGTTTTTACCTGTTCTGAACTATAAAAGCATGAAATAATTAAATTATTACAAAATACTTGCTCCGATAAGACCTACTCCATACGCACATCTCCTTCGCCCGTGCGTTATCTGATCTTCGTTTGTGAACAGAGCCATATAGAAGAACTCTAACTCGTTTGATCATCGGCGGCGTTACTGAGGGTGTCCAGAGAGGCACATATACACCCGTCGGATATATCTTTCTCCTCCACCCCGCCGGGGTGAAAATAGAGTTTTGTCGAAGTAAATGTTTTTGAACTTTAAACATTTTTTAGCACATATAAATTTCTTCATGAAAGAAAGGAAGAAAAATAAAGTTGTACTACTCGCTTTCTGTACAAGAAATCAGTGACCGAGTTCGTAAATGGGATCGTCTAAAAATTGTGATTTGTGGTGTTTTTGTGATATTTTCTCAGATTTTCGAGATTTTTCTGTTAATATAATACTTCTAGATGCCTTTGACAGCGAGTGGGTTTACCATACCTATTCGTTTGTTTCCCCGGTTCTGAAAGGTAATAAATACACACATAGACGTGCTGAGTTCCAGAATAGAGTTCTGCTAAAACCCGACTAGAACCTAAACATTCTATTTGAAGTCAACCCGAACCCGACAAAAACATTTGCCGTTGACCTTTAATCAACAAGATAGTTTTTAACTAGCCAAATTCTTACATATTTCGAAACAAGAAAGAAAAATAAAAAATAATTCTTTTTTTATTACACTTAATTGAAAAATATTTTAAAATTGTATCTCTAATATCACTTTTAACTTTTATGTTACATATTCATATTCAAATATTTGAAACAATTGAAACAGTAAGCCAAATTGAGGCGATTGAGCTTTGAATACATTAAGCATTTTAAACCAAACGGGACTCGAACTGCGAGTCGGGTCGAGATCGGGTAAAATCAGATTTCTTTTCAAGCAAGAATCCGACAGATGAAATCCTGACAAGCCAAATTCTCGACAGGATCGAAATCTCGATTGTCGAATATCTCGTTAAGATCGAAATACCGACTGCACAAATCCCCGACACGATCGAAATCTCGACATGTTATAGGGATGAGATCCATGTCCCAGTCATTCCAAAGAATCAAAATTCTTGGAACAAAGTTTACTATTTCCTATGCGATCCCTGTTTTAGTGATTCAAACTTTTATCATAGACAACTTATTAAAATACGGATGGTACATTTATACTGTTGCCAACAATATTTTACAAGCTGTGTACATTCACGCATCTGTTGGACCTCAAAATTGCAGAGTTCTTCCACAAGATTTGATAACCAGCAAATCTGAAGAAAATTAGATACGATTATTCCAAGATTTAATTAATTTCGGTAAAGAAAATAATGTTAATTAAGAGAAATATTACTGCTGTGAACGATTATAATAGTTGGCCATAGTTAGCGTTGTAATAGTCGACCTTCAATGGAATATCTTCGTGGCATCGCTCAGAATGTGTTGCTGTAAATATTCCATTTGAATGGATACAGAATGTGGAACTGATGCTTTACACTCACGCAAACATGTAAACAAAAGTTTGGCGACTTTTTGGTTGGCGCGATTTTCAAGACTGCGCCAAACGAGTAACTTAATACAATGGCTAAGTTGCCATTAAAGGAAAAAATCCCCTAAATTTGGCGGCTTTTTTCCTTTTTTTAGCCGATTAATTTTATTTTTTTTTCTGCGTGAGTGTAAAGCATCTTAGCCCAGAATGTGTAAGTGTTTTTTAGTAAAATGAATTTTAGAAATTTTCATTTAAAGTTTTGACTATCATTTCAATTTGTTAAAAAATATATTTCAGTAACGACACATTTTTTTATGATTGTGTGATTTAAAGTATTAATTAGTAATATGCAATATTTAGGTAAATGTGGTATTTAATAAAGCCAAAGTGAACGTTTGGATTTAGATATTCGTTTGTTGGGATTTAAGCCATATCGGGATTTTGGACAGTCGAGGTTTCGGCATTATCGGGATTTTGATTCTGTCGGCATTACAACCCAGATTAGATTCGAAATTTTGATTCTGTCGGCATTACAACACAAAGCAATCCGGCTCTATGCAGGATTCCAGTGACAACGGAAAGATTTTGGATTTAACTCTTCTTTTTGCACACTCAATTTATGTATCATCGACTTTTCTGGCGATATAAAGTTGCTGTCTCTTTAATAATATGTCTTTCAAGAAGGTTCTCCGAAAAAAAAAGAATGAAAACATGTTGTAGTAAACGAACTATAAATTGTAGATCTGGAGGCACGGCAGTGCCTCCGCCAAGTCGAGAGAGCACAGCCGTAAGCATCCTTTTCTGGAAGCAACTTTGGGCACTTTTGACCTCCCCCCCCCCATATCTCTGCGCTGGAGTTTCCCAAAAACCCGGAACTTCGTTTTTCTAGAGTATTTGGCACACAGAACCAAAATTTAAAATTACAAGTTTGTCTTTTCTAGTTCAGACTAGTGGTCCCTATTAAACGTTTATACGAGTATACGTATAATACGTATTATACGGGGTGCAGATCTTGGATACGTATGATACGACCACAGCGGTTATACATATTATACGAAACAGCATATACGGTACATCGTATAAACTGTTTTCGTTCATTGCTTAAAAAATTATGCCTTTCTCCTGCTGGTTTGCGGATCAGAGACTTTGAGAAACAGCCGCTGTGTCCTGTGCACTGTGCAGTCGGTACTTGCAAAAAAAAAAAATCTGAATATTTTTTCCTTAGTTTAGATTTTGTTTTCCCCCCTCAAATCTAAACTATTAATTATGAAATGATTTACCTTTCGCATATCTGTAACACACGCACATAGCTTATTTTGATTTATGGCGTGGACATTTCGCCCGAAACATTAGTATTGCAGAACACAAACTTACATTGACTTCATATTTTAAATTGAAATTGATCAATCCAACACCTGGTATGTTTCATAATCTTATTTTTATTTTAAAGACCCTCACGGAGGGCACTACCCCCACCTGCCTATAGTGCAGATAATCGCCCGTAACAAATAACTAACTAAACATACTTTTATTGTATTTAAGAATACTTTTTTCTATATTAAAAATATTTTGAAAATACGTTTTACAGCAAAAAAGGCTTTTAAGCTTGTGTGATTGCGTTCTGAAACCAGCAGTGACGATTATTTGTCAGGCTATAAGTAATGGAAATTTATAAGTATTAATACAAAAAATGAAATTTGTCAAGATTAACAACAATTCTTAAAACGTAATATCTTGTAATGAACATACACTTTGTATAAAAAATACCACGAGTGTCATAGTTAAAAAAATGAAATTGCGTTATATATTAACATAGAGTAGAATACATTAGCATCGTGGAAAGAACAACAATTCCCCCCCCCCCCCGGGCGCAAATTGAGTATACGCACAAAAAAATAAATATTTGTTTAAAAGTAAACAAGGACGAAAAATCATGCGTCAAGCATAGATTATGTAACACTTTCCAACGCTTCCAAATTAATTTTACAAATCATTACCGTTTAATAAGCAGAAATATAACATCTAAGTAAACAATTTAGAAAACGCATAACATATTTAAAAACGTAATTTCAGGAATTTCCAACATATAAAATATTCGGAAAAATATCCGAATACTTTTATTCAGCTCTGTATAGGATCTATAGATTTGTATATATACTACATAGGATGCTAAATTTTAGTTTAGTTAGGAAACGCGTAGCACAGTTTAAGATTCTCCTTCTGGAGTTTCTGTCAGTAAACAGAAATGTGTTCGCGAACTTTTGTACTGCCCTGTATATGAAATACAGAATTTATACACATCAAGTAATAGACAAAAAGTGAGTTAAATTTAAAATCGCGTTCAGCAACTTAAAACGCACTTCCAGGAATTATTGTTAACAGACAGTAGAGAATTTTTTTGTGTGTCCCTGTAAATGAACGATGACTGCTATACACACAATACTCTGTAGTAAGCCTCTTGTAATGCACCTTAGTGATATATATAAATTTCAATGCGTTTAAAATAGGGAACATTATTTAATTAAACCGCAAACGATTTTTCTCCATAGACGTAATGTAACGGAATTCTTTTGACTACTGTCCCTGTAAAGAAACTATAAGTGCTATGCACACCATATTCCATATTAACCTTCTTGTAATGCACCTTAGTGATATATATCAATTACAATGTATTTGAAATTGTGTACCATCATTAAAATAAACCACAAATGATTTTTTCCCCATGGATCGTAATGTAACGGAATTCTTTTGAATGTCCCTGTAAAAAAAACTATAAGTGCTACACACTTCAGTTGAAATAGGGAACATGCTATAGATAACGACAATAACATATAAAAATTGCAAAGCAATCCGAGCATATTTACGGGAGTTAGAGTACGGACAGGCGGTAGACGGCCATACGGCCAGACAAACCGAAATCATAAACACTTTTCAACTAGGTTGAAAGGTGTTAAAAAGAAAGAATATATTTAATAAGGATTAACAATAAATCTGAAAAGTGTATATTC
This sequence comes from Maratus michaelseni, assembly GCA_963931845.1. Classification (NCBI taxonomy): domain Eukaryota; kingdom Metazoa; phylum Arthropoda; class Arachnida; order Araneae; family Salticidae; genus Maratus; species Maratus michaelseni. The sequence goes on from OZ007595.1 coordinate 224,801,173, forward strand.
TTCTTATTTGCTCAAAAAGTCTTTTTACTTTCGTTATATATTTACAATAATCATTTATAGGGAAAAATAACAAGATTCTATGTATGAAACATACTATACAGATTGCTAAAGTAACGCCACCGATTTCGAACCTGTTCTCCGTTCAGTGTCGTAACACTGATGAGATCCATTTGTATTAAAAGTAAATATAATACTTTAATTAAACGTATACTTTAATTATACGTTTAACCGATATACGATTATACGTATATGGATACGTTTAAACGTATAGTTTAAGATATACGTATTTCTTAAATACGTATTATACGTATATCGGTTAAACGTATAACTGAAATACGTATCGCATCGGGAGCACTAGTTCAGACGATATATGAACTCAAACATTCGATTTTTTGTCACTCACTCATTCACGCGTCATCAAAAAGATTAGGTGGATCCCGTAGTGTTTAGGATACAAAGAAAGGAAAAATGACAAAATCCGGAAAATTCGAAAAAAAAAAAAAACATTCGAAAATTCAACAAATTCCATCAAAATTGAAAATCGAAAATAATACGATCTTATAGTCTTGGAAACTTAAAATTTGGTGTGAAGGTAGTGTTTAGCATCCAGAAAAAGAAAAACATCAAAACACAAAAAAAAAAATCGAAAGCAAAATTGAAAAAATCGAAAAAATTGAAACAAACCGAAAATTTGAAGACAATCCGATTTTGTTGCGCTAGAAACTTCAAATTTGGAATAAAGGTAGTATTTAGGATACAGAAAAAGAAAAAATTAAAAAAAACCCAGAAAATTCGAAAAAAAAAATTTCAAAAATTCGAATAAACGAAAAAAATTGAAAAAATGAAAGTAATTTGATCTTTTAGCCTTAGAAACTTAAAATTCGGCGTAAAGGTAGTGTTTGGAATTCAGAATACGAAAAAATTAAAAACACAATAAAAACCGAAAATAAAATTAAAAAATCGGAAAAATCGAAAAACATCGAAAATTTGAAAATAATTCGTGCCTCCGCCAAGTGGAGAGAGCACAGCCGTAAGCATTCTTTTCTGGAAGCAACTCAGGGCACTTTTGACCTCCCCATAGCTTTGAGCTGGTGTATCGCAAAATCCAGAAACTTCGTTTATATAGAGTATGTGTCAAATAAGACCAAAATTAAAAATTTCACATTTCTATCTTTTCTAGTGCAAACGATATATGAACTGAAAGTTTCGATTTTTTGACACTCACTCACTCACTCATTCACTCACTCACGCGTCATCAAAAAGATTAGATGGATCCCGTAGGCAGGGTTGCTACGGGTCAGGGAATTTCTTATCGAATGTACCAGTATTTTCTTATAGAATAACTAGTCTTATGTAATCGCACGATATAATAAGAGAGTTTTTCTAAAAAAATACTGGTAATAACCTTGAAAAATTCCCTGACCCGTAGCAACCCTGCGTAGGCCTAGAAACTTGAAATTTGGAATAAATGTAGTGTTTAGGCTACAAAGAAAGAAAAAATTATAAAATCCAGAAAATTCGAAAATTCAACAAATTCCAACAAAATTGAAAATTGAAAATAATACGATTTTGTAGTCGTAGAAACTTAAAATTTGTTGTAAAGGTAGTGTTTAGAATTCAGAAAAAAAAATATCAAAAACACAATAAAAATCGAAAATAAAATAAAAAAATCGAAAAAATCAAAAAATTGAAAATAATTCGATCTTGTTAGAGACTTAAAATGTAGTGTAAAGGTAATATTTACGATTCAAAAAAGAAACTTTTAAAAATTTGTAAAATTCGAAAATAAAATCGAAAAATTGAAATATCTGTAAAAAATCAAAAGATCGAAAACAGTTCGATTTTGTAGTTCTAGAAATATGAGTTTTAGGATAATTGTCCTATTAGCTAGTACACCGCCCGTAATTGTTTTATGTTTTTTTTCCCCGGATTATGCTGTTTTTTCTTTTTGTTTACGAATTTCAGTATAGAAAAGTTCCGCTATAGACCGGCTGCGTTATGGGTGGTTCCTTTATAGACATGTTTGTTTTCTTTCACAGGTTATACTCTATTTAATTTGCATATGAAATATGGATTGTTAAATGATGTTAGCACCAAAAAAATCTTCACAGCTCCCCCTCTCCTCCCGACATTACTGGCTGGTTAGTGCTTAATAGTCCTTTCTAAATAAAATCATGGTGACTCTAAGATTATCTTGATTTATCTTTAAATTGAACCTAAATGATCCTAAGAAGACGGATCAAAGAATTACTATATTGGCATGACAATCAGGAAACTTAGAAGTAAAATCGAAAAATCAACAAATTTATAAAAAGTCGAAGGTTTGAATATAATTCGATTTTGTAGTCCTACCAGCTTGACATTTGGCAGAAAGGTAGGGTTTAGGATACAAAACAAGTAATGTAATTTTTTTTAAAGTCAATTCCTACTTTTTAATCATAAATATATAAAATAAACCCGTGCAGCATTAATGTCCCACGTTATCTTTAATGAACATTATTTTATAATCATCGTTGCGGTATTTTATTTCTGTGGCATCACTCATTTGAGATAAATCTTTCATTTCATTTATGAAAACATTGGGAGGAATTTTTTTCTCTCATTTAAAACTAAAATTAATTAATTAAATTTAATTAATGAATTAATATTTGAAAAAACTGTATTAACCTAAAGTGTCATCCACTACAAGTTTTAAAAAAATTATTTGAACTTGAGTGGATGAATAGAAAATATTTTATTAAAGATTGAAAATTTGAACAAGATATATATAGAGAGAGAGTGTGGGCTAATAGTAGGAATTTAAGAAGGAAAAAATTAAAAATCCGAAAAAAAAAATCAAATATAGATTGATATATTGAAAATTTCCGAAAATTTTAATTTTAGCTTTCTTTTTATCCTAAACAGTACTTTTGTGCTAAATATCAAGTATCTAGGCTGCGAGTAATATCTCAGATGGATAGCACCTTTCCTGGAAGCAGTTGAGAGTACTTTTGACTCCCCCCTCCCATAACTTACTGCTTGCCTAGTTACCTGAAATTCCTTTAAGGTAACTTCGTCGAAAATCAGTGGATGATCTCCAAAAAGAGCCCAAAATCAAGAAAAGGAGGATTACTTGCAAAAAGAAGTGAAATCTCATCAAAAAGTCAACTGTAAAAAATGCAGCCAAGTCTCGTAACTCATTTACCGTAAAAAGTACTGAGATCATATAAAGCCAAGTTTAACTATCTTATTAACTCTGAAATTTTCATTCACAAATCACTCCTAGTCTCTACATCTTTCGTTAATTATTATTTTGCGACTTGGCAATTACGTAGCACGAGAATGTGATGTATATAGTTAGTCTTAATTAAATAATACTATAACATATTAAGGTGTAATAACATCCCTGCGCGTATATAATTTGCCTTAATTAAATTATCCCATCCCATCTCATCCCATAACATAGTAAGGTGTAATAACTTCCCTGTGCTGCGTAATTGCCAAGTCACAAAATAATAATTAACTAAAGATGTAGAGACTATGAGTGATTTGTGAATGAAAATTTCAGAGTTAATAAAATAGTTAAACTTGGATTTATACGATCTCAGTACTTTTTACGGTAAATGAGTTACGAGACTTGGCTGCATTTTTTACAGGTGACTTTTTGATGAGATACTCTTTACTCGACACGAAGCATTTTGTAGTCCACCTCAATAATGCATATCAATTTCATTATGTTTGAAGTATCGTAACATCACTAAATTGCAACGCAAACGAATTTTCCATAATGCAATAGAATTTTTTTACGTGATCCTATAAATAGACTATAAATGCTACACACTTCATTTTCTTTACAGGACATTTCACAGAAAACGGACCAATAGAAAATTGTACAACGATTCCCCACTCCCAAGGTACCATATGAAATCCAGCATAAGGAACAGTAAGGCTGCCAGTAGAATCATCTGGAAAAGGAGACAGATGATGTATCCTATCCTGAGTCTTTCCTTTCTCCACGAACGGCCTCAAAGGTCTCCAGATCTTACCCCTTGTGACTTTTAGTTATTTGTCTACTTGAAGTCAAGTGTGCACAGAGATCGGTCTGTGTCATTCGTACAGTTGAAAGAAGCTATACGTCATTATGTTTTCGATATACCCCCTGAAATGCTCTTCATCGCTGCGTAGTCTGTTTTTCATCGTCTGACAGCTGTATTTATAAGTGATGGGCGTCCCATTGAAAAGATGTAGCATTTAGACACTGATTACGTTTTCTTAGTGACTACTATAGCATAGCAAAAAAATATATTTTTAACTGCAGCGCCACCTGTTGATAAAAAATGTAACTATAATATATATATATATATATATATATATATATATATATATATATATATATATATATTGAAAACAAAAAACCATTCGTTTTTAAGCATTTCCGTGAAAACTGCATCTTTCTATTGTACATACTTTACTAGAATAAGAAATTTCAGCTATTGCACCAAGATCTGTATATTTATGAAACTAGTTATAGTATGAACGCACCTCATTTGTTACTTTTGACGTACAATTTCCAACTTGTTACTTTTAGAGTTATTTGATTTAAAAAATGTTATATACACTTGAAGCAGCGTTAAAAATCATCATATATATTATTTCTCCTGTCAACATTCCTTTTTCGCAGAACGACGAATGAGATAGCATATGAAAGGATTTTGAACAGGCTTCTGACATAGCACAATTAACGTTTCGTTAAAACATGTTTTTGATTAAAATTTGCTGAAAATTTAAAATTAAATCGGCATTGTTTTCTTAAAAGAAATGAAAGGTTTTCTTCAAGTTATTGTTGCCACAAAAATAAAATACCACATTATATGTTGCTCAGCAATTATTATAAAAAACATCGCTCGGGTTTATTTTATATTTATGATTAAAAAGCGAAATTGAAATTGAAATGTTTAGATTTATATTTCTATGTCCCATGTTTTTCCCGAAGCGGATGATGTCATCCTCTAATGCAGTCAAAATACAACTGTTATTTTTTTTCTCTAGCGTGCCTTCTGCAATCTTGGATCAGTTTTTACTCTAACTTGGATGGAATAAATTAGATGATATTCTGGCTTGACTAAAAACTAAATGTTGTTTGCAGATGTTTTTATCCTTACTTTTTCATTAGAAGTTTAAACCTGCATCTAATAAATATTACATATTGATAAAAAATGGTACTTCTCTATTATCCCGTCGACCACTTTTCATAACAAAAAACTATCGCCAAATAAACGGGAGAACGTTGCCATTGGAATATCAAAATAAAGAAATAAATAAAATATAAGAATTTAAGGACACAATTCTTATTTTAATTAATAAAATAACTAATAAATCAGTAAAACATAATGAAAAATACACGCAAATGTCGAATTAAAAACCACTTGATGACGTAACAAACACGTATAATGCTTCTGACATCAAGTAAATGGGACTGCATTTTTGGCGTTTAATCTTAGTTTGGCGATTGTTTTTTGTTATGAAAAGTGATCGACGGGATAATAGAGAAGTACTTAAAAAATATTAGATTTCAGTGCGAAATCCTCGCACGGGCCCCAGGGGCGTAAACCACCCTTGTCGCATAGGGGGGTGTAGACTCATAAATTTCCGACTCCAAGAAGGAAAATTTCCGAGTACTATGAAAAACAAAATGCCGGCTAATATATAATATATATACAGTAGAAGCTCGATTATCCGACGTAATTTAGAACGAACCTACATCGGATAATCGTAATTTCCGGATAATCTAGAATTTATCAATAATCATCTAGTTTAATATGTAACATCGTCATCGAACTGTTATTATGACGACTTAAACTGCTAAATAAATATCTAAATTCAAATTATACATGAAAATTCTCCTCCCCCTTTTTAAATTCTGCAGCTGTGAAAATTTCTGCTTGTGAAAAGATGACAAAAGGGGTTTTGTTCCCTGCGCTTGCTTACAATCAGAGGGTTAAATAACATTCGAATGTTGTGGCATTCGGCAGTGTGACCTCCCATATTTCAATTTTTTTTTTTTTGTTTAGAACAGGGACGTGTACACAGGGAGTGTGTCTGGGGGGAGTGGGGGGGAGAGAAGAGTACACTTATACCGGGATCGGAGCTTGCGGTAGCTCAAGCTAATTTAAAAGGAATTCTAAGAAAGAGGAATCAAAATATTTATCTGTACTGGTAGTTCGGAAATGACTGTTTGCATACACAAGAAATGGGGAAAAAAATCGCTGAAAAAAAGGTTCAGGAAACCGACGTCGGTTTACGGAGAGTTCCGGTTAAATGAGAGTCGGATAACAGAGGTTCTACGGTATCTATATATTTGTTTGTATATATATATATATACACAATATATATACACAGTATATATACCACAATATATATACTCAAAAGTTTAGCATATATGATCGAAGAAAGGATATCGTAAATATCTAACGAAATTATTTAAAATTTATAGGAGAAATTCATTAGATAACTATGACTTAGCAGTATCGAGATAGTCAAATAAGTTTTAAAGCACTGATATTGATTCCTTTTGAATTATTAATATATGTCTCTAAAAATCAGTGGCGAAATACTATGATTAATATGTGTAGAAAATTGCGGTTTGGAACTCCAGACTGCTTTGTTTGATAGCGATATATCTTGTTTCTAAATGTACCAAATTTTATGAAACTGGATTGAAGAGCTGCGGATTCGTTGCCCGTTTTTTTACCGATAAAGGGCTTAATGCATTTTACTTTTATGTGTATGGCATACTTATTCACACAGACTCCACTCCAGATAGAAATTCATAAAGTTCTGAGTTAAGCATAAGGACTCCTGCTACCCGTGTACGTCTATGACATTAAAAAAAGCCAAAATTTAAAAGATTGAAATTTTTCGAATGAACAAAACTCATATCCATTTCTTTGTACTTCAATAAAATTTAATCAAATTTTGTACTAGTAACAAGATATATCGCTATGTAACAAAGCAGTTTGGAGTTCTAATCCGCATTTTTCTACACATATTAATCATGGACCTTGACCCCTTAACTTTTAGATAAATTTATTAATAATTCAAAAGGAATCAACACCAGAGCTTTAAAACTCATTTGAGTATCTCGATACGCGAAATAATAATTATTTTGTGAATTTCATCTATAAAATTTAATAATTTCGTAAGATATTTAAGATTTTCTTTCTTCGTTTTTATCATATATGCTATTCTATATCATATATGAATCAAGACACACATACATGTGTGTCTTGATTCTAATTGGAGAAACTTACTTAACAAATATACCAATACATGTTTAATATTAATCACAAATGAAAACTTGTTTATAAAAGTAATTTCAATATATCCTTTTAAACATTGTGTTCATCAGGAAAAGCTTGGAAAAGACGTGGAAGTTCTATCTCTCTATTTTTTAGCAATCAGTTAAATTTTTTTAGCGTTTCTTTCTGAGTAAAATTGAAATCTGTTTGCTTGGGGAAAATTTTAAAGACATGAATTTGTCAAAAATTCGGGATTTCGTAATTTAAGTTTATAGTTCTTTCTAACGACATACTTTAAAGCAATGTAAAAATTTGGTGTCATACCAGTTTTTCCGACTAAACAAAATGTAGTAATAATAATGTATATAAAAAAATCGAATACAATTGGTTAAGGAAAAAGAAAACGAAAGTATTATTTCTGATAAAAGTAAATTCATATAGATTGTAAAATATCCAGATTGTTTCGAGGTAAAATTTAAAGTATTTTGGGTGTTTTCAATTTTCCTCCTGTGTATCATATAAATTTCTTGAAACACATTTTTAAATCAAAATTACATAAAAAAGTAAAACTAATTCACATCTTTTTTAAATAAAATAAGAAGAAAATACAAAATTAGTTAGTACAAAAAATAAAACCATAATTATTTTCGATTAAAGGTAAAATTCGTGTTGAGTGGGAAATACCCAGATTTTGATACGGAAAAGTACTAAATATTTGCAATTCAGTTTTGAATTTTAACCCTTTCAGGGGCAAAGTACTTATGTTTCTAAAATGTTGAAATCAGTGAATCACACCGGGATTTAAAAACAAAATTTATTTCAAAATAAGTAGAAGCGTTTCTTCACGTATATTATAAAAGTAAAACTTGATTCCAAAATTCCGGTGTCAATGTGGCGTTTGGGAATTAAAATTAAGTGGTATATATTATATACCACCGCCCCTCAAGGGGTTAATAGGATATCACCTGAATTCCGTGATACACATCTCTAACTAAATTTAAAGTTAGATACAAAATGGAAGTTTCTTCACTTCAGTCAGTATATCTTAAAATTTCCAGTCTAAAGTAAAAGCTTTCCGATTATAAATAAGCTGGATATCGATATCTCGAAGTCAAAGGGCACAGAAAAAAAATCATGAAAATCAAGGTTTTCGAGTTTTCACAGAATTCGACAAATCAAAGTTTTTCTGTATACTTTTATCAGAAAAAGAAAATCCGTAATATTTCCAACTAAGAATAAATTTATGTAGGTTTTCTTCGTTCTAAATAGTTTTTCTTATTTTTCTAATTAAAAACTACAAAAAATAAAAATAAAAAATCCTACTAAGAAAAAAATTCTATAGGTTTTCTGCGACCAAACTTGTTTTTCTTATTTAATTAAAAACTACAAAAACATTACTCCAATTCATAAGTTTTTATAGGTTAATACCTTTTTCTTTTTTCAAATAAACATACTTTTTTCCGATCGAGAGGGAATTTTTCGTTTTTCCAATGAATAAGTTTTTATAGGTTAATACCATTTTTTTCCGACTAAACGTACTTTTTTCCGATCAAACGGGAATTTTTCGTTTTTCCAATGAATAAGTTTTTATAGGTTAATACCACTCTTTTTGCGACTAAACGAAATTTTTCCGATCAAACGGGAATTTTTCGTTTTTCCAATGATTAGTTTTTATAGGTTAATACCACTTTTTTTCCGACTAAACTAACTTTTTTCCGATCAAACGGGAATTTTTCGTTTTTACAATGAATAACTTTTTATAGGTTAATACCACTTTTTTTCCGACTGAACGAACTTTTTTCCGATCAAACGGGAATTTTTTCGACTGATTTTTTCGTTTTTCCAATTAATAAGTTTTTATAGGTTAATACCATTTTTCCCGACTAAACGTACTTTTTTCCGATCGAATGGAAAATTTTCCGACTGAGTTTTTCGTGGGGGGGTGTTTCACCCCCCCCGTACCCCCCCAGGATATACACCCCTGACGGGCCTCTGGTGTATTTCTTAAAACTGATAATCGATCAATTTCTTGTAATGCATGGAGTTGAAAGAAGCTGGCAGCTGTTTGTCGTGGTAACATCCTGGCTCGTAAAAAACACAACTGTTTTAAACACAGTGTTCGATTCTTCTTTGCTTGTTTACCCGAGAACCATTTAGGTGAGGATACCTCCTATGTACGAAGAAAATCACCGATAAAATTAAAGTGATTACATACGTTTCTGAAGTATATTGGTTGGTACAAAATTAATAAATAAAGTGAAATATATTTTTTTCTTTTTTTTTAACACTTTCCAACCTAGTTGAAAAGTGTTTATGACTTCGGTTTGTCTGGCCGTCTGCCGTATTAGTCCAGTAAATTTAGACCAAAAAAGGCTTCTGCCTGGAAAATTTTGGAGAAGTTTTTTTTTCTTTCTTCCTTTATGTTTTTGGGGGTGCTGAACATGAATTTCAACTTTACCACCTCGTATCTGGTCTGCTTAAAAAATTATAAGCGAAAAACAAAGAAAAAAATCGGAGTTTTTTTGGTTTTTCCCTTGTATTCCAGAAAGGGTTCTTTTTTTTTTTTTTTTTTTTGAAAAAATATTGTACCAAATTAAACTAGATAAAATTTCCTAAATTTTTCATATACAGTTTTTTTTTCTATGATTAATAGTTTTGGCATACGAGTAAAATGAACTTCTGGCACATCAAGAATCATTAACAGCGATTTTCATTCCGTTACATTCAAGCGTAATGAAAGAGTGCAGCTATTATCTCTGCGATGCGATGAGCAGCGCTGTCAAGATAGGTGAAGAAAAAATTCACATCAACCCGACAGCACTCTTCCAAAGAATGAGTGTAACAAAGCAATCTGACCAAGAACTTGAGGAATATTTGACTTACGAGCTCTCTGCCTACCCATTGTCTCTTTTTGACGAATCCGGAATGCAAAAAACTGCCAAATCCTCTTTGTGCAAGGAATTCATTCCACTCCCACAAGACGTCACTTTTGAGAGCAGATGTATATATATCATAGATGGCGGGTATTTACTGCACAGAGTTTTATGGCAGGGTGGTAAATTATTTGGATCAATTTGTGACAGCTATGTGGACTTCGTTAAGTCGAAATACGCAACGAATGCTCTAGTAATTTTCGATTGATACCCAGGAAACATTACTGAAATGAGCACTAAATTTGTTGAGCGTGATAGACGATCTCGCAAAACGGCATCTAATGAGGTTGTTTTTAATGAGACTATGGTGCCAACGGTTTCTCAGGGGAAATTTCTCGCAAACGACAAGAACAAAAACCGTTTAATTGCCCTCCTGATGTGTAGATTTGGCTCTGAAAATATGGTTTGCAAGCAGGCAAAAGAAGATGCTGGACACTCATTATCAACACTGCTCTTAAGTTGGTAAGTGTCTGATTGTTTTAAATTATTTGCAAAAATGAATATGATTCGTTTATTATTATTACTATTAATCAGGGCTTTACAAATTTGATAAATATCTGGTAGCCAGCAAAAAATCCTAGTCGCCAATAAAAAACATTACCCTCCTCCCTTGACACTGATTTTCAAAAAGAATAAAAGTTCATGAATTAATTGAAAAAAAATAATTATAAGCATAATTTAGGATTATTAGTTAGTTACATAGTTTGGAATTGTTACATATTTAGAAAGACAATATAAACCCAGTTTTCTAATGAAATTTATCAAAATTATTTATCTGTGAAAAAGAGAGAGAGAGAATGCTGATTGCCGATCTGATGAGGAAGGCATCGATGAAACAGTGAAACAGAAAAAAAATTGCCTATTTTCCTGTCTTTACCAGTCGAATAATTCTGTTTTTATTATTTTAAAATTTGCATTTGCTGAATTTATTTTTACCAAATTAAAAATGGCAAAAAAGAGAAAAAAAAATGCCGTTTGCGTTCATTTCTTAGCTCAATTTTTCTAGAAAAAAATATGATAATAATAATAAAAACGCTAGATTAAATAACTTAGTGGCCAGATAGAAAAACTTGGTCGCCAGTGGCGACCTGGCGACCGCATTTGTCAAGCCCTTCTATTAATAAATGTATTTTTAGATAATTTATTTCAAAAATTTAATTAACTGATTCTTAAAATATTTATGTTGTCGTTCTTAAAAGATTAAGTTCGCACTTCATATTTATTAATACATATTGTGAGGGAAAAAAGTTATGTTTAGTTTTATAATCATATTTTTAAACCAGCTTTTTTACTATATTTCTCTTTTTATAACTTACATTAATATGATTTGATTACCATATAATATTTTAAAACATATAATTCAATGACAGAAACAAAAAGATATTCCAATAAAGCCAATATTCCAAAGATATTCGCCAAAAAAATGCGACATATCTGTGATATTTAATAAACAAACTCATTCCGAGATGGTACGGACTTCCCCATTTTCGACATGGACTAGTCATTTTCGCCCATGCGCAGTTCGCTCCAGGGTTCTATCAAGCGTGGTGCATCAGTACTCTAACACACGAAGGTAAAATGCATATAGAATTTGATTATAGAAGATTCCCAATTAGTTTTCATCAATAATGAATTTGAATGGGAATTTCAAAAAATTAGTCAGTTTGATCAGTAAAATTGCCAAATTGACAATTTTTGTAGCCAAACTTGGTGATATTTTGCCAAGTATTGCTAAGCTTGGCAAGAATTTGACACTGTTTATAATATGTCAATAATTAACACTGTTGATAGTTATTCATCAACCATCAACTATCAATAACTGATATGACTATGCAGTTTTAAGTGTATGAGGGTAGCGACAATAGTTACTATGATGAAAGTAAATTTGTGAGAAACCACGTTTTCTAAAACTCGTAAATGAAACTGATTAGGGAAAAATCAGTCATTCTAGAATTTCAAACTACTCTGCCTCAGCCATTTTTTAAGATAGAGGCAAAGCAAAAAATGTTTGTATAAAATGCTAGTATAGTTTTTCAATTGATAGGCAATTAGAAAAAATATATAACTATACAGGTGGTGATCTCTAGAAATAATGTACACGGTTCACACTCACTCAAAAAAATATGTAGCATTTTTCGTAGAAGCAAAAAAAACTAATTTTGTAGTTGCCAAATTCATTTTTATAACAGCGAAAAATCAGTTTTTGTAACAAAAAACAAATTTTGTAGTAAGATAAAATAATACAGAGTTCACATGAACAGGAAAGTATATTATTTAAATGTAGTATAGTAAAAAAGAATTATTGAAGTTGTAAAAAATTTTATTTTCATTTCAATTTTCCGAAAAATTCTTCATTTAAAAAAAAAATCTTTAATACGGAATAATTTAATTCATGCAAAACACTTCATGGGTCATAGAAATAGGCATTGCAGGACTCATGCCGCTGACTGAAAACTCCTGGTATACATAATAATAAAGATAGAAGTTCCTGTGCGTGTGTGTGTGTCTGTATGCTGAAGAGCCCGCAGCAATATTAAACACTGCTTCCTCGTCTTCGAGTAGTATTCATGAATACTAACAATGTGAATTCTCCCAGTCTAAACCACGATATTAAACAGCAGTTCCTTGGGTAATTCATGAATACAAACTGTTTGAATTCTCGCAGCAGAAAAGGTTTTTGAAAAGAGGATATGGTGATATTTTCGGTATTTATGAGACGGGCAATAAATATCGTAGATGCTTATTTACGGTTTTTGCCAGCAAGAAACAATGGTGAATGATATATTGTTTTTATGGTATTAATGGTGCAAACTTAAACTGCTAGCGCATGCGTTGAATTCTGCATCGTTCGGTGGTAATTTTGCATTTAAATTTTCAAAACCATTAAGCATTATTATATATTTTATTTGCAACAGTGAAATTAATATTATGCAATTTTAACACAGTGTTCAATCTTAATAGAATAAAGTGAGTTGAAATGTTTTTTCCCTATTTTTAAACGGATTCCCCTACACTCTTCCCTACAAATGAAATATTAAAAAACAGTTTATGTGAGGGTGCAGCAAACAAGAAAAGATATATTTCTTCATGATTATAAGTTGTAATCATGAAGGTGGGGGGAGGGGGGGAGGTGCATTATCATGGGCTCCAGGAAGGGAGGACAATTGCCCCTTCCTGAGTTTTGAAATTTAATTCTGTGAATTTTTATGTGAAAAAAAAATACTTATCTCCAAGTGGCATGATTAATTATGCACTAACAGAAGAAAATACTAAGAAATTTGCGTCAGGGGGATATGCCTTGCTGAAACTTTCATACAACACAAGTTTTTAATTATTTTATTTTGTGTTTATGTGTTGAAAAATTATCTTCCCTGACGAAAAAGAGATTAAAAAAAAAAAGAGATTGATATTTTTATTTGTTAAATTTCTGTATTGCATGATGCGGACTAGTAGCACACCTATTTCAATATTTTGCACCTCCCGGTATTTCGTTGGCATTCAGAGGGGGAGGGGATTGCACTTTCAGGATATTAATTTTTGGAAAATGTGGGAACTCAGGGGGTGGGGCTCAGTGTCACCTCTGAATTCATCATTGACTGTAATGCTTAAGTAAAATAAATTCTGTTTAGATATCTTACATGATAGATAATGTTTCTCTGAAGTGTTTATTTCGGTTATTTGGGATCTTCAATATATCAGTACAAGAAATTGCTGATTGTTTTAATGTAATACGAGCAGAGAAGACCGAGCTATGTTCGGTCAAAATTAGCTTTGAGTTCAGATATCATGACCCATGACCAAAATAACCCATTAATCAAATTTTCTCGAACATGTGACCTAGCCCAACAGTCTTCTCATGCCTAAAATCAATAAGAGGCAAAATTTAGTCTAAATAGTCTGAGCCGTTTTTAAGATAAAATAGCTTGACCCATAATGACCCACTAATCAAATTTTCTCGAACATGTGACCTCGCCCAACAGTCTTCTCGTGCCCAAAAACAATAGGAGGCAAAATTTAGTGTAAATAGACTGAGCCGTTTTTTAGATAAAATTAACTTGACCCATAATGACCCACTAATTGAATTTTCTCAAACGACCTATCCCAACAGTATTCTCGTGCCCGAAAACCATAGGATGCAAAATTTAGTGTAAATAGTCTGAGCTGTTTTTTAGATAAAATTAGCTTGATCCACAGTGACTCAAAAATGACCCACTAATCAAATTTTCTCGGACATGTGACCTGGTGCAATGATTTTGTCATGCCCGAAACTCGTAGGATACAAAATTTAATCAAAATCGTTAGAGCCGTTTTTTAGATAAAATTAACGCGACCCAAAAATGACCCACTAATCGAAAGTTCTCGAACATGTGACCTAGCCCAATAGTCTTCTCGTGCCCAAAAATGGCAAGATACAAAATTTAGTCAAAATCGTTTGAACCGTTTTTTAGATAGAATTAGCTTGACCCTGACCCAAAATGACCCACTAATCAAATTTTCTCGAACACGTGACCTAGCTCAATGGTTTCCTGGTGCCCCAAAATGGTAGGATACAAAATTTCGTCAAAATCATTAGAGCCGTTTTTAAGATAAAATTTGCATAATATATATAACCACACACACACACAAGATTTGCTCATATTAGAATATATGATATGCTGTTAAGTTTATTATATTATAAATTTAGTGAAGGAAGGGATGAAGCTAACCAATAATTACAACTAGCAAACCGAAAAGATTTGTTTGAATTTTTGCAATAACCAGTCTCATTCCTTTGTTAGACATTTCATAAGATGCTAAAAATGCATAAAGTGCAAATTGGCGAGTAATAAACTTATTTTATGTTACTCATAGATATTTCTTTTTTTATGCCAGTAATGGTCTCTAAAAGACATTATTTATAGTAATCACTCTAATAATGGAATATGGTGGTATTTAAAATTTCCATTTTTGGTGCCAGATGAGGTTTTAGTAGCTACGGTCCCTAAAAGGCGAAATTTTAATTCATCGCTAAGAACAATATTTTTTAAATATATCTAAATTTTAACCAAATATTTTGCCTATTTCCCGTCAGTTTGATTTTAGTGATTTCAGCACTCACCCTACTTTGCTTTTGTATAAAGCCGAACAGAACTGACCCCCCCCCATCCCCCCCTCGATATCATGATATATCTCAATATTGAAATTGAGATATCGCCCAGGCCTAGCGGAGAGGTACGGACCAGTTTTATGGGGAGGAGGAGACTGGCAATTAAAAATATATTATATTCATAATCTCATTCTCTAGAATCGAACTTTGCAAAATTTAGTACTAGTAATCTAATTTTTCGGATAAAGATTGTGAAAAAAAGTTTTGCTGTCAATGGCTAAGTTAGATATCCAAATTTTGTTGGCTCAGGAACCTTAGATACCCAAATTTGAAAGCTCTGTAATCTGTTAGTAATCCAATTTTGAAGGCCTGGGATTCTATTAGAAACCAAGAGTTAGCGGAGAGGTATGGGCCAGTTTTATGGGGAGGAGGAGACTGGCAATTAAACAAATATTATATTCAAAATATCATTATCTAGCATCAAACTTTGCAAAATTTAGTACTAGTAATCCAAATGTTCAGACAAAGATTGTGAAAAAAAAAGTTTTGCAGTTAATGCTAAATATGTATTTTGAGTTTAGAATGAAAATTTTGTTTAAATAATAATGAAAACCTTAATGTTAGAAATCGAAATTCTGCGATATTATATTACATATTACACTTTTTCCCATCTTTCCGGTAAAAGACTGATTCCTCGGTGAAAGAATGGCTTGTCTTTTGAGACTATCCATGAATTGAGCCATTTTTGGACATCTTCAAAGGAACTAAAGCATTATTAAGAAAGGTGATTTTGCATGGATCAAAACAAGTGGTAATCCAAAGGAGCAAGGCCTGGGAATAAGGCGGGTGAGGGTAGCACATCCCATCCAAGCATCTCTAGTGTTTCCTTTACTGTACTTGAGATATTGGGCTGATTGTTGTTGTGCTGGAAAAATCACCTTGTGTCTTCTGGCGTATTCCGGTCATTTTGATTTCAATTCATGGTTCCGCTTTACAAGTTGTTCTCGGTAATGATCCCCAGTAATGGTTTGACTAGTTTTAAATAGCTCTGAATAGATGACCTCCTTCTGATCCCACCAAATACAGAGTGTTACCTTTGAATGATGGATATTTGGCTTTGTTATTGATGTGAATGGTTGGGCATGATGGCATTATGATTTTTTTGTGCTTGGGATTATGTATCCATTTTTCATCCCCAGTAAGAATACGATGCCAAAAATCCATCCTTTTTTGCCATTGAAGCAGCAACTCACATGTACAAAAATGTCTTTCGATGTACCTAGGCCTCAATTCGTATGACACCCAATTTCCTTTCTTTTGAACCACTTTCATCAACTTAAAACATTTCGAGATGGCCGTTAAGTGTTTAATATTGATCTGCATCCAGCGATACCACCAATTCTAAGTCTGCAAACTTTTTCGGTTGGCTAGAGTGCTTTTTGTTGTCCAATTCCAAATCGCCATCTTTGAATCGTTGAAACCAATACTCACACGTCGAAATCGATGAAGCACAATCCCCATAAGCTTCAGTCAGTAAATGGAAACTTTTAGCTGCAGATTTTTTCAAATGGAAATAAAAATGTAATGCTTCCCACACATTGCATTTTCAATGTACATCTGTTGTTTACATGTACAATGTACATCTGTTGTCACATCTGTTGTCTACACTTCAAATAAATGAAATATACCGATTCTTAAAGCCTAATGACAGCGTTTTCATATGTCATTGACTGTCATAACATCAGACATTTACAATTTACACCATCTGTTGTCAATCCTTTAAAATTAAGCAAGTTTAGTACCCAATATTTTGCAAGAGTTTTAATGCAACTGATATGGTTGATAATTCCTTCCCATTCCTAAAATAAAAATCAATGAGATAGAACAAGTATTTTGAGTGAAAATATGTTTATATATGAAAATGATGGATGGTATACAAATAAAATGTTTTTTTCTTTTTCAGTCCACAAATTATGCTTTTAAAGCACAAAATTGTTGAAATACAGATAAAATATGATGATCAATATCACTTGTGAACAGCAGAGATTCTAATGTATCCACATACTTGAATACTTGTTCATGATGCTAAAAAAGATAAAAACAAATAAATGAATAAAGCAAAATATATTTTCATGAAATATTTTTTATTTTTACAATATATGCAGAAATCACACAGTATACACAAGGTGAATCTATTATAATTATTTACTGTTAAATTAAAATAAATTTAAATCTGTACTAGCCAACCTTGGGTGAAACTGTTCAATTTGACCAAAGTCAAATAATTTTGCTTAAGAAACAAAACAAAATATGTACTATGTAGATACATTTAATTAAATAAATTTGTTAATTAAAAACATGATTATTCGACTTGGGCAGCAGTTTTACGTGAGGTTGGCAAGCATGCAGCTGTTCAACATTATGAGAATAACTGAACATGAACAGTGTTCATATTTACTCGCATTTTACAAGTACATCCTAGAAAACTATCAAAATATGACTGACAAATTTTAGGCTAACAATTGACTTGGTTAACTTAAGGCTAACACATTGACCTGGCGATGCATGTTCCGATCTCAAA
The DNA here is from genome assembly GCA_963931845.1 of Maratus michaelseni. Classification (NCBI taxonomy): domain Eukaryota; kingdom Metazoa; phylum Arthropoda; class Arachnida; order Araneae; family Salticidae; genus Maratus; species Maratus michaelseni. Next base: position 224,819,050 of record OZ007595.1, read on the forward strand.
AATAATAAAAATGCTCTTTCAGAAAACACAGTAAAACTTCTATTATCAATCATTCATTTAACTGCCACTTACTATTTATTTATTCCTCAGTCACTAGAAATAAAATATAACAAACAGATTATAAATCATTTTGTCATTATGTGTTGATTTTTTCTGATGTATATCAGCTGGAAAATGATTCTATAAGCATAATGGAGAAAGCTTCTGAATGCTTTCTAAATGCACTGAATGGTTCCTTTATATAATGTACTAATATGAGAGCTAAGGAGCTATAGAAGTATAATCAATTTACAATTCTAATCTTGATTAGTATGTATACGATATAAAAAAATCCTGCATTAAAATTTAATCTTTGTGTTTCATCATCCCAATTGTGGATATGTGTGTGTGTGAGAGGGAGGGAGGGGGCAGACACATTTCCATTATCTCTACAATTCTCTAATCTGTCACAGCGATGGTTCCATGACCGGCAGGTTATCAAAGTTTTACGGTATTTAAAGGTTAATGTTCACTTTCCCAAATCCCATTTTCTTTACCACCAGTAATAAAAACAATTGAAAAATGCTGAATTGCTTTAGTTGGAAAAGGAAAAGTCTTTCAAAAATCTCAGCTATACCCTTTATATAAAAAGAATTGACCAGTTTCAATTAAAAAATTTTCTTTGATATTCTGTATATTAAATTAGTTAACATCAAAATACTCCCCTTAAAAATAATGATTTTTTTCCGACAGGTTTAACAATACAATGTTCAAACATGACATGGCAATCAAATTTCTCCATCACATACAAATTTTCCTTTGTTAGTGTCACTGTTGAGGTGGATATGTAGAGTATATTGTTTAATATAAAAAATATATTTACCTCCTCTTTATATAAAACATGTTCATCATAAAACATCATTAAAAAATTTGTTAAAACAATGAATAAAGACAGTGAAGGAATATTAGATACACAAATTTTCAGGCATGAAAAGCAAGACCAAAATAAAAAAATCCCTAAAGACTCGGCCTACAGGCACAGGTAGATTTCAAAGACACAGACCGTGGGGCACCTGTTTATTGGGAATTGCAGAAGAAAGACCTATTTGCCATGATGTGGCAGTTGGGACCACCTACTTCGAAATATACCTCTGCCTGTAGGTGGAACCAGCAGGAATTTTTTTGTTTTTAATTCTTTTTTACCGTAAAAGTTGGTTCTATAAAAAACTTGTCAATATAAAAGTTGTAACAATATAATAAATTATAACACCTTGTAATAATATATTATTTTTAAATGCTAAAGGTGTAAAATTAACAACTTAATATAAATTAAAATAACTTTTATTAGTTGTTTTACATGTTTCGACTCTTTCCGAGTCATTTTCAAAAACAAAATGAGAATATTCTAAAGTTGCACGGGCTTTGAAGTTATTTTCATGTACTTTTTTAAAAATTACGCATGTTATCTATTATTTTTTACTTGGTTGTTTATTTTCATATCTTTGACCATGGAGTAACTCTAGCCACAGTTTCGGTAAATTAAAAGATGCCGCATCGTTACATATTGTATTTTTGCGTGTTAGTATCTCTATGGTTTCTCTTATTATGGATGGATAGTATAAACTGGAGGGAAATATTATTTTACTTTCATTGAAATTTATTTGGATGGTTTCTTCATATTTTTGCAGTACATTTTTGACGATATCTCTGAAAATATACAACAGTCTAACCCCGTTATAGCGAACCCGGTATATAACGAACACACGGATATAACGAACGAAATTTTTGGTCCCATCGTTTTCCTATTGTATTTAATACTAATTTATTCTTTTATAGCGAACCTCCGAAATCTTAAGAATCGTCTATAACGAACATTTTTTCCAGTCGACCATGATTTTTATTTCGTCTACAGTCTAATCCCGTTATAGCGAACCCGGTATATAACGAACACACGGATATAACAAACGAAATTTTTGGTCCCATCGTTTTCCAATTGTATTTAATACTAATTTATTCTTTTATAGCAAACCTCCGAAATCTTAAGAATCGTCTATAACGAACATTTTTTCCAGTCGACCATGATTTTTATTTTTTACTTTTTCGCAGTTGTGAAAACAGGACTTCGACTCTAATTTTATAAGAAAATGTATGCCGGATAGTGAAACATGGTGCAAGTCAGCGATAAGTCTTTTAATTAAAGGGTAGCAACAACTGCATTCTTTATCTTTTACGATAGCCACTCTGCAGGTGTGAACCCGCCCACCCGCCAGTAATTTTCCCTTATTCCTGATCACAGCTGTGTGCAAGACTGGAGACAGAGCGGAAAATGACGGGGTGTGGGGGGGGGGGGAAACGCGAAAAAGAGGAAAAAACAGTCAACCTGTTGGGAGGAGGGATGCTTGAACACTAAGCACATATGTACCTGTGCTAGGTGAGAGGGGAGGGAGATGTAAAAATCAGATCACGAGAACAAGGGAAAAGGTCGTCCCAGAGTCGCGCCAAAACAAGTATTCCAGTCGTTTCATCTTGTTCATTCATTTTAATGTTTCTCTCTAGAGAGTCTGTGCATCATAATTTCTGGTTCCAGACTTCAAAGTTAAAAATTCGCTTTTAAGAAATCATTAGGTCCGTCATGTCGAGCAAGCATAAAGTATTCTGCATTGAAGAAAAAGTAAGCATCATAAGAGAAATACATTATGGAGGTAGCCAAGCTGACATTTGCCGAAAAAAAGATTTATCGAACTCTACATTTGGAACAATATGGAAAAACAGAGAAAGCATACTTTCTGCTTTCGAGAAAAATTTGAACTAAAAAAAAAAAAAAAATTGAGAAAAGATGACCATCAAGAAGTGGAAGAGGCTTTATTAAAATGGTTTAGCGTTCAAAGAAGCCGAAATAACTGAATGTTTTTTGCTTTGAAACAAAATAAATGGCAGCACTGATGTTTATTTCCTCATAAAATAAATGTTATATTCATCTGAATTTACAAAATGCCTTCAAGACAAGTAAGTCAGAAATTTTGATAATTATTTAACTTTCTTAAACCCTTTAAGAATAGAAAGTTTTCAGGATTTGTAGATCATTCACTTGGTCACAGCCCTTCAATTTATTATTTGTGTAAATTTAGATTATTGATGATTAAATTAATATTTTAAAGGGACTAGTAATTTTAGATCCCTATTTGACAGCCTAAATTACCAGTCCCCTAAAGTATCCATTTCAGAAAAAAAGTATCTTTCTATCATCTACGATGTCATTTTGTATATGGGTCAGTCCATGGTAACTTACGTTACATTTAGAACAATTTTCTTTAGTAATTTTCATAATATAACACCAAAACATATTTAAAATGTAATGTTGATATGATTTGATAATTAAACCTATCCAAAGCAAAATTTGGATGAAAATTACCTACCCTTAGTGCTATTTTGTTAACACTGGCCATTATATTTATTATGGTAACTTACATTCTTTTTGTCAGAAACGTAAGTTACCATAGTAAATATAATTTTTAGCGTTCAAAAAATAGTACTAAATTTAAGTAATTTTTATCCAAATTTAGCTTTGTTAGGTTTAATTAACAAATCATATAAACATTACATTTTGAATATTTTTTAGTGTTATATTACTAAAATTACTGAAGTCAATTATTCTAAATGTGACGTAAGTTACCATGGAATGATTCTTATATTAATTATGTTTATACAAACTAATTTATAGTTACTCTTACTCTTACAAAACTAATTTTTGTAACAGTAAATACTTTTTATTAAACTATTTGAACACTACTATAAGCAGTGTATACCAATTTAAATCACTCTGATTTAAAAAAAAAAAAAACATATAAATCAATATTAAAATTTTATTCTTTTGGAATAGGTAGTTTTGCCTTGATTTAGAATATAATAAAATTTGGTACTTCTCTATTATCCCGTCGACCACTTTTCATAACAAAAAACTATCCCAAACTGTAATGCCAAATAACCGGAGAACGTTGCCAATGGAATATCAAAATAAATAAAATATAAGAATTTAAGGACACAATTGTTATTCTAATTAATGAATCACTAATAAATCAGTAAAACATAATGAAAAATACACGCAAATGTCGAATTAAAAACCACTTGATGACATAACAAACACGTATAATGCTTTTGAGATCAAGTAAATGGGTCTGCATTTTTGGCGTTTAATCTGACAGTTTGGCGATAGTTTTTTGTTATGAAAAATGGTCGATGGGATAGTAGAGAAGTACTTAAAATTTAAACAATGTACACATTATTTAAATCAAAAACGCAAAAAAAAAAACAAGTGTGTAAAAATGACACAACATTTTTCATCTTCCTGATTGCAGCTGTATCTATTGCTTTATTTTTCTTGAAAGCACTAAGTGAAAAGAAGAATATTCATTGCAGAAGAGATGCTGATGGCATTTCCCAAACAAAAGTGCCCAAAATTCATTTGGCCATTATATGGCCTTATTATCAAGGCTATTATTACCATTATATACATGACTTAAATGCTATTTGATATGACATTGTTATAATTTGCTCGATAAATTAATACTTTTAACTTATTTTAAAACATTTTACAACTGTTTTATCCATGATTGTGTCACAAACTATTCTAAGCACAGAAAACTAGAATAAAGATAATAAAGGCTGTGAGCCTATATATGTTTATAACTGATCAATTAAAGAAAAACAATGAATTTTTTCTCTTCAACAAAATCTTGTTAATTCGTTTGGTAACAAATAGATAAAATTTTGCATGTAATTAATTTTATTACATATATATAGGTTATAAATTTAGTAAAACATCTTAATAAAGTACCAAAGGCAAAACATGACACTGTAACAGTATACAAAGACATACAACAATTAAAGAAAATGCTATTTCAGACATACTTACAAATTTACGCAATAAACACACCATGAGTGAAAAATTAACTGGTGCCAGGACTTGAACCTGGGTCTATAGCGTAATGTGCTGTTGCTCTAACCACTGAGCTAACCCAGCTGATATCCTAACCTGGCAATTTCTCACTATTAATCACATTGGAGACCATCACTGGCCAGCAAACAGACAGCACTGGATGTCGGAAAAATGATGAATAAATTACTATTCCATCAGTATACACAAGATCTATATTAAATCACATAAATTAATGTCTGAATTCATTAAAGGTACAATTACAGGGCTTAAAATAAAATTTTTCCTAGGAGGGGAGTCTCCCTCCCTACATTTATAAATGGAGGGGAGTTGAACTGTTTTGGAGAAAGAAAAAAAAATCACGAAATTTTTCAGTTGGACGCGAGGAAAAAAATTGTGAATTTCATCATTATCTAGCAAGAAACTGTGAAATTATAAAAATAGGTCACAGAAAAAATCGTGAAATTCGTCAATTGGTTGCGAAAAAAATCACAAAATTCGTCAGAAGGTCGCAGAGAAAAATCGTAAAATTATTCAGTCGGACACAGGGTAAAATTGTGAATTTCCACAATCTGTTGTAAGAAGAAACCAGGAAATTCACAAATCATTCGCGGAAAATATCACAAAATTTGTCAATTGGTCATGAGAAAAAAAAAATTCAAAATTCGTCGATCTGATGTAGGAAAAACCCCAGCAAAATTCGGCAATTGCTTGCAAGAAAGTATCGCAATGTTCGTCAGTTGGTTGTGGGACTTGATCGTCATTTCAAAAAGCGAAATTCTCCAGAAAAGCTGAATTTTTTTAAGCGTGAGACACTCGCTCACAATATTATTTTTAGCGGGATTTCAAAATTTTGAGCATGAATCCCGCCATCCTGCCCTGAAATAAAGAACATGTTATTTCAGAAATAATGTATTTTTTAATTGTACCTTTAAGGAATTCAGGCATTAATTTATGTGATTTAATATACATACAACAATGTTGTCCTATTTTTAAAAAAAGAAGTAAAATACTAAACAAAAATTAAAGTATACAAATAAATTTAGAAAGATTCTTGCCTCAAAGTGTAAAAAAAAAAATACAAAATGATTAAAAAGTTTCTTGAATGTTAAAATGCCGCTACAACTACATATGTGCTGACACAAAAAGTAAATTTTATTTACATTACTTTACTTAGATTTAAATAAAAGATGCAGAAAAATCTGAAAAACGAGCTCCTGTTTTTGTGTGTGTGCATGTGTAAAACTGGAAAAATTGTTTTTGGAAGCGAAATATATTTTCTGTTTTCCTAAGCTAATTTTTGCAGTAAATATCTTCTTTCAGAATATTGTTGCAGTCTACTTTCAAATGATCTATGTGTTATCAAACCATTTCCACCAACACAAAAAATAATCATGTTCAGAATTTGTCTTGATTATGACAGCTTTATTTAAAATGATAACATTAAAAAAAAAAAGTACGCATAAATTTAGCAAAATGTTTACAGGATTAGATGAAGTAGGAAGATAAATTATTTTTTAAACCTACAACTCTTGGTCGCCATTCAAAATTTTAACACAGGAACAAAAAAATCATAAAAATGCAATCTTATTTTAATTAAAAAGAATAGATTATTTTGATTAATAAAAAAAAAAAATCATGATTTTTTTACACTGATTGTAAGTGGGTATTTAAATAAGTTAAATTTTAGCCATTTATATTGTCCATAAAAATGGGAGGGAGATAAATATTTTTAGTGGACCACAATGGAGAAATATGACGACGAACTGTGTAGAGTTTAGGTTTGAAAAACACTTATTTAAACTAAAAGAAGAACCTAACACGTCAAATTCCAATTAAACAATTTGAATACTAATAGCTTGTTTTATTAAATTGGAGAAAATTTTAATACAGATTCACCGTTTGTAGACAGTTCACTGAAATAGCTTTCACAAAATATGTTTAAAAATTGACTACCATTTAGTATTGCTAAGATATTAAAATACTATCACACCCCAATTTTTACCAGTTGAAATTAAATTATTATAACAGGTTGCATTCAATAAAAATTGAGAATAGAAAATAATAATAATAATAATAACCCATGAAATATAGATACAGCAAAGAAAATATACTTCCATGGCTTGAAATTAAATTTTTCCAAGGAGGGGAATCTCCCTCCCAACATTTTTAAATGGAGGGAAGTTGTAATGTTTGGTAGGGCTGGACGATATCAGAAATTTAATATCGCAATATATCAACAAGTTAATATTGATATTGCTGATATATCGCGATACTAATTTAAAGGTGAGGGGGGGGGGAGAGCAAGAGCATTTGCTATTTTAAGATAAATGATATAGTATAAACAATTTAAACACAAAACCTAGTTGAATGCAACGAATTAAAAAATTTTTATATATATTTACTCATAGAACATAATTTTTATTTTCTACGTTTTTTAAAACAAAATATTTAAAAGAAAATAAACTAATTGTTTAATAACTATTTGCATTACCATTACTTTCACAAAGCTTTTCTTTAAGGATAGTATATCTCCTATTCTTCTCATTTTATTCTATTAATATAATATACTTTTTTTTAAGTTTCATTTTCATCACTATGATATGATTAATATATGATTAAAAAGCACAATTAATAAAATGAAATTCAAAGTTGTCCAGATAAAAATGTATAGAAGTTTCGTTTCATAGAATTTAATTATTTGTTTAATAATAACAAATTTTGTTTTACTTGGTTTTACAGTTTGGGGGGAGGGGCTGAGTCTCATTTTGTTTATACTGTACACGAAATGGGTCCGGGCCTTCGTTTAATCTTGGCATAAAGAAATCAGTCCATCCTGAAAAACTTCATTTTATCAATTATCATTATCGTTTCTTATTTTTAATTTAGCAAAGGATTACCTTGAATGACTAAAAATATGAATTTAAGAAATAAAAAAAAATATCGCATATTTTGAGAAATTTACGATTTACTACGAAATTTAATCATGGCAATAATACATAAAAAAGATATGTATAATTTGTTTAATGTTATATTTGTATAATGTTTTTTGTGTATTATTATCCATGCAATTTTTGTTTCATTTGTTTACGTTAATTATTATCTAACATTGTTTAAATTATTTAATGTATCTCTCATTGAAAAAAAAAAAGTATTCTTTGCTGAATAACTGATAGACATCCGTTCAGAAATTTAATTTACTAATAAAATCCACTAGAATAAGCAATAAGTTAAATTTCGATAATCTAGTGAAATTCAGTGTAAAAATTTTCAATGTATTTAAAGTATCTTTTTTATGAACGGGGCAACCAAAAAAGACCGAATATATCCAATTCGATACACTCATTTTAAGCTCAGATATAAATTACTTCCGAATCCAAGAAACCACACTCTATAAATAAAGCATTATCAATACTACGCAATAATCAACGCTCATCTTTTTCGTCATGACATATCAAAAGCTCAGAGTTATCGAAATAAGTCTGGACCAATCACAGCAGCCAAACAAAGACCGAGCGATTATTGTTTGTTATTCAGTAGCGAAAGTGTTATTCAGTATTTATCTGTAACTGTTGGTAATATATCAAAAGATTAATATCCGGAATTAATTTCTATGACAGTTTATTTACATCGTTTAAAACTCATCCCGATAAAAAGTAATTATCTAGAATTTCAAACAGGAAATGAAATTGCCTGATGCAACATGAAGAGGTTTTTACAACACGTGATCTGAACAAGGAAGTGAAAGACAAATACGTATTAGTGACGTAAATTGACTTTACGTCATTACCATCCAATGAAAGAACTTAAAAATGATGTCACTTGATAAGGACTAAGACTGTTGCATCTCTGCTATATAGAACTTTAATAGATGCTTTTTCTCTCGCGATGGAGTTGGAACTGTATACTCCGATCTCCCTTAAACTAAATTAAATTTAACTAATGATTAAAAATTAAAACTAACGTAACAGCAAAATGTAATTAAAGGATAATTAAATAATTTAAATTAAATTATGAATATGTTTTATTAATTAATAATATTTTCACATTTCAAATCACATAGTGAGTCAACATGAACATAAAATATTGTGTGTGACCCAATTACTGGATATTACATTTTGGATACACAAGTATACTTCTGCAATAAAGGATTAATCAAATGGAGACTCTAGCGACCTGGCACGCGGAAAAATGAGGAGCGACTATGAATGCTGAAAAATGGAGGTAAGCAATATCTTACCTATCTTTTGTTCCGAAAGTTGAATTGATTATTTATATTGCTTTAGAACGCGCAAAATTACTGACTACCGAGAAAATAACACTAACAGTAACGAACAGTAGAATTTGTGGTTTTTAAAGATTGGATGTATTGGGATATATTAAAATATTCCTTAATTTGATATATGATAGAGAGATAATCAGCGGAGGTAATTTTCCGTTTTTGATGAAGCAGGATAGTGAATAAAATTAAATAGATTGATCAAATGAAAAAAGGATTGAAGGACATATTGGTACGGGATATTTGTCGCTGTTTTTCGGGGCTCGATTTCGCGGTGATCGTAAAACAAAACATGAATATTATTGTTATTGGGATATATCGGCTGAGTCAGAGTTTAAATATTGTTATTGCGATATTTAAAAAATATCAATATTTGACCGATATATTGATAAATAATCCAGCCCTAATGTTTGGGAGGGAAAAAAAAAAATCTTTAAACTCAACTATTATTTGACATGCTATTTAAGGAATTACATTAATGCAGAGCAGACATGACAAAATACTACTGAAAAAAATTTAAGTCAACTCAGAATAATTTTGAAAAATGTTTATTTTTATCATAAAAAAAAGGAAGAAAATTAAACTTTATATATGCAATGTCTATTTTTCAACTTCCACCAAATACTAGTGGCCCATAACAATTAGGTTGTTAAATGAATTTCCGAATTTAGATTTTATTTGATTTCGGTTGCTGAAGCCTCTTTCACAAGGTACACTTTTACTCCTTCACAAGGATTAAAAAGGTTTACTCCTTTACCTCAAGGAGTTAAAGTAATAAGATCTTTGCAGTTCTTCTAATCTAATTTTTGTTTAGTGCTGACTGTAGGACAATTTGACAGGGTGCAGCGACCGGTGTCACGTCAACTCATCGCAGCGAAAATGTTTTTATTATCATTAAACATTTTTATGACAGGGTGCAGCGACCGGTGTCACGTCAACTCATCGCAGTGAAAATGTTTTTATTATCATTAAACATTTTTACTAAATTGTCATTATTTTATCATCATAGCCTTCAAAAACCTTTTCTTTGTGACGAATTGAGGCAGAACTGCAGCGACCAGTGGCTCTTAATTTCCTTTTTTGTTCTTTTCCCTCTTTTTGGTCTCAGGAAAAAAATCTTTAAATACGTCTATTGGTCGTAGGAAAAAATTGTGAATTTAGTCAATTGATTAAGGGAATAAAAAATAATGAAATTCGTCTTACGCATGAACATAGAAATAGATAGGACTTCTAATGAAATAATGTTAATATCGATTTGCGACTTAAATAGCGAATTTCATCAATCTGTCGCCAGACAAAAACTAATAATTCACTAACTGGTTACGGAAAAATTCTCGAAGTTTGTCAGTCGGTCAAGGAAAAAAAAACCATGAAGTTCGTCGATGGCTCACCAGAAAATATCGCAAAATTCGTTGATTGCTTGCCAGGAATTATCACGAAATTCGTCAATCAGTCACGGGAAAATATTGTGAAATTCATCAGTTGGTAGCGGGGATAAATCATGACATTCATCAGTCGAACACAGGAAAAAAAATTTTAATTTGTCAGTCAGACACAGGGGGAAAAAAATCTCAAACTTTGTCAATCTGTTGAAATTAAAAAACACAAAATTACACGAATTTTGTCGATTGATCGATAAATTAAATATCGCAAATTTCTCTGGAAAATGGGGAAATTTTTTGGGAGGGAGCCTCCCACCCACGATATTTTTTTGAGCGGATTTCAAAATTTTCGACGTTAATCTCGCCCTTAAATTCATATATTTTTCACTTTTTCTTCTGTTTTAAAAAAGGGTGGGAAAAATATGCAAGTTTTTAATGGTATTAATTTTTAGTTTCATTGAACACTGTTGAAAATGAAGGGGGACATATTGAGCAGTTTTAATGCTACTTTTTTTTATATTATTTAAACATTTATAAAGCATATTAAATGTTTTTATGGGTATTACAGAATCGCCTATTGGCAGATTTTTTCAATTTTTTAAAAAATATAATAAATGTCAAGCACATCATTTGAATTATCTGTAGTTCAAATTTTATCTCATTTGAACCAATAGAACACATTCTAGATCCCTCAAAAGTGGGAAACTTACTTCTTGCTAGCTCTGTACATGTGACACTCATAACAAAGTTTTTTTTTTAATACTACACTGATTCGTATTTAAATTTCATTATGAAAATAGCTTTGCATCTTGAGTCGAACAAACTTTGAACTTTAGTTATAAATATAAAATAACCCGCCCCCTCCCTTCCCCTAGAGTACCCGTATATAAAAAATAAATACAAGTTGGTATATACATATAAATATGCCTAAAACCAAATTCGGTACATTTTAAGCAAAAATTATACATTTTATAAGCATTTACAGTTTTGTGATGCTGTGATGAAAGAGGCATAGAATCTAACAACAAACAGCAACAATTCAGAAAAATTAGCTCCTAGCTCTTCGGAAGGTGGGAGGAGCAAAAAAGTATACAATATTTGTAGCCTATCTGGTTTCGCAAGGCACAGCTAGCTTGCATACTCCAAAAATGCAACAATAAGCAAATAATTTTTTTATCTGAATTATATTTAAATATGTAAAATGTATACACAAAAAATATTTTCACAGTTAAAATAGATAACTAATGCTGCAACAAGAACTGAATAAACTTTGTTGAAAAATATACTGTAATGAAAACAAATATATAAAGGAAAATGCAAGCCGCCATGTCCCCACCTTGACCTGAAATGACTTATTAAAGGATACAAATGGTAATAGCTCGACTAGACTCAACATATCATCCATCAACAGCTGGAACACATCAGTCTGAATCTGTTTCATAAGTAAGTATCAAAAATGTTGAATTGGCAGTTCATTATCCATTTGCGTCATATTCATTCCGGTATACCAGAGTTCTGTCATTAATGGACTCCAAAAAACATGCTTTCCCATATATATATATAATATATCCTATGTCCATCATGGAGTTTGGCTTGTCTCTTGTTGCGATTCCAAAGAACTTATATAAAGTTTTATGATATGAGAATCATATATTAAGTTTTAACAAACCCTATCCTTTATTTAATTTATATTTTTCCCCTTCCTTTGTCAAAATTTAATCGTGTTATCTTTAACTTCAAACAATAAGCCCGCTGTAATTTATACCCTTTCCCTTTTTCATTTTCACTTATGCTCGATCACTAATATCTCACGGCTTTTCGATTAAAAAAAAAAAAGAAAAGAATTAAATCAGCACAGATGCCTTTTCGTAATTTTACTTTCCGTAGCCAAGCTTATAACACAATATGTTCATAACGCATTTTTGTGGCCACAAAAGTTATGCGAATCTTCCATTTGGCCCAAATGCATGCCCTTATGGTAGTGGTAAGAACTCAATCACCCACACCCATGTCTAAAAATATATTCTCATTGTTAAAAGCACATACTATTTTGTCTGTCGAAAATCCGTTCTCATGAGAAAGATATTTGTCGGTTAGAGTTGCCGTGGTGATATTAATTTTTGAATCAAAATTCGTCCTGTCGCCAAAATCTGGTGACCCTGCTGGGTAAATACCATTGGTTATGCCTATCTCTGTCTGAAAGTATTTACGCCTAGACATTCTGTTGCAACCCTATTTTGGCGAGATTCTTGTCAGTGCAATTCCAACTTGTGTTGTGGAAACACTTCACTTCGCTTTCTGTCTTCGCATAATAATGACTGCTTAAGAGCGGCCTTTCTTGTTTACCCTCTTCTGCCCTGGAACATCACATGTATGTAAAATAAAATTCTGAAGATATACTGGAGTTTTTCTGTGCTAGTTAAATACGTACCTGGATATTCCTTATTCAATCACTCGAACAACTATTATATTATAGAAATTATGGTGCCATACCAGCTCTTTTCTCCAGTTAAAAAAAAAAAAAGAAGTTAGTCTTGGCAGAAGAGGGGACGCTTTTTTTTCTTCACCTGCACTCTCCCGTGATCTCCCGTGCTTTGAAGAATCAGCATGCATACGGATTAATGGAATCTTTCTGCCTACAATTTCCTGGTTTTTAGAGACTTTCCTGTGCTGTGGATTATCATCATGCTTAGGGGGGTCCCTGTATAATTGAAAAGTTTCTTGCGAACTGCCTCTTGATGTGTTACCCAACTGCGCCCAGTGCCTGCCAACCCCCATGCTCTGTGTCCCGTGCTCAACATGCTGCCATTTGGAGCCATGTGTCTGTGTCCCAGTGCTGCGAACTGTGGTCCCGGTTTCCATACTAAAGGTGTGTCTTTCGTCTTTTGTGGATTAAACTAGAAGTTCATCAATTTTCCAACCTGCATTCCTCCGTGTTAATCTATGCACGACTCCTGGTGACTGTGCTTCATGCCCTATGAGCCCCCGTTGTTTCTGCCCAGTATTCTGCAACGCGCCCTTCCATATGCTGCAAATTATTTTTCCAATTCGTGATAATTCAATATTTATCCAATATATATTACGTCTATAAGTTTTCAAGTTTGCATCATTTGTGGTGTGCAGTTTACTTCGTACGTAAAATTCCACATATATTTATCAACCTGTTCAATTCAGCTAATGCGTCTTCAAACATTTTCTATCGCCTTTACTTTTCTACACAATCAGTTGCTAAATGTTCACGTTCCTCATAAGTGATTATCAAACTTTGGATCTCTCCATTCCTTATGCTGCAAAAATTTTTCTCGCCTTGGTGGTTTACAAAGAACAATAATAATTAGTTCCTCTTTCCATATGTCGAGTGACCTCAGTATGTTGCACAGCTGATCAGTCTAAAGAAGTCGAACTTTGATACGTTCTGCTGACATTCAACTTCAAAATCATCTTCACTGTTACTCGCGTGAACCTTGCACTTTAGAGTGAAACAATTTCATTCATACGGTTGTGAATGTACTGTATCAAGGAAAGTTTTCGGGTAGTTTTCAGGGCCACAACAAACTTAGTTATTATTCTTACGATTCAAATTAAATAAGACTTGTCTTTTCTTGACTAAAAATAAACTTCCATGCAACAATATTACTTCATCATTTGTTTTTTTTTTAAAAAGAGGACCTTTGCATAATTTTTCTTTCATAGATAAAGTAGTCTTTTTTAAATAATATTATAACAATATAATGGATTATTTTTTCTTATGCTACAGGTAAGAGTTTTATATTTTTTAATGTGTTGATACATTGTTTAAAAAAAAAAAAAAAAAAAAAAAAAAAAAAAAAAGTTTTTTTAATGGTCACTAAGATATGCTTTAATAATGATTTATATAGTAATCATTAAACAATTTAAATTTCTTTCTGTTTTCAATATCAATTTTCTTGCCAGTTATAGGTAAGTTGGTAAATTATATTCTGTATGTAAAAAAAAAAATATATATATTATTAAATTAAACATTCTCAGGAGAAATTTTAATAAAAAAATAAGTGAATAAGAGAATTTTTGCATATTATTGATTAATTCTAAATTTTTCCTTTTTCCTATTATGCAATGACACTGTTTTTCAAATATTGAACTTATTATTATTTTGAAAGGAGAAATGATAATTCTATATGCATTTCTTTTAATATTTTTATAAAGGCTTATATATTTAGAAGAAACAATATTTATAATGAAAGGTATAATATAATTGTTATTATCTCTCGAAGGTTTGCCTAGATAACACATTTTTTTTATGACTGAAATTTTATTTAATATATTGCATAAAAATTTTGATTTTATAATAAGGCAGACATACTTTTTCTATATAAAGTTCATATTACTTTTTATTTATCTGCCACAATGAGTATTGCAGTCTGCAGAATGAGCGATTAATTTATTTATGTATTTACAGATATTTTTCCAAATTGTCCTCCTTTTGAAAATTAAGATATCTCTTGGTTAAGAATAAAAAAATATATATATATATATATATGGATAATAATAAAAAGGAAAGATAATATATTTTTGGTGTGAATAATTGTTCATTCTGGAGATATAGGTATTTTGTTCTTGTGTTTTTTTTTTCCTTTTTCATAAAAAAAAAGAGAGATTGCATTCATTTATTTATTCATTTATTATATATATTTTGCTTATAAGTATTTTTTTGCGGTAAAATATTTTCTGGTAAGTTACTGTGAATATTTTAGGTAAACAAAATTTTCCCCACCTGAAATTTTTAATATTTTAAGGTAAAGATTTATTTATCTGATAAATTATTAAAAAATATATATATAATAAATTTATATTTGCTCACTCATTAGCCAAACATGGCCAGTAAGCTAACATTTAAAGTCACTAATTTTGATGGTGAACCCACGTTACTAGACTTTTTTTTTAACCAATTACGAACATTAGCCCGTATACAAAAATGGAAACAAGATGAAACTATTCAGTTTCTGGGTGGAAAATTGACAGGCCCAGCCTTAACCTTTTTTACGCAAAACCCTGAGATCTATAAATCTAACGATTTAGATTTCGTCGAGAAAGAGTTCAGAGCATTTTTCGCTCCCCCGAGTAAAACAGCTGCGCTTATTGAGTTTAATAATCTATTATTACTACCAGAGGAATCGATTCGAAATTTAGCTCATCGCATAAACACCTTCACTGCTCGCGTCCATGACACTATAGCAGATAGAACGGCTCTTGATAATATTAAATTTACAAAATTTATTTCAGCAATTCCCTCGAATTTAAGGGTAAAAATACAAGAAGAGGGAATATCAACGTATAAACAAGCGGTAGATAGAGCACAAACTCTCCAGGAAATTATGCAGAACGAGAAAATATTGCAGCCCTGCGCGTCATCTAGCTCTGCAGACTCGATCGCAATGCAGTTGAAATCACTAAATGAAAAAATTAACGCTTTGTCGTTAACAGGTAGCGAGGACAAAAATAACACCCATAATCAACCATCTCGCCCACAAAACTCGCATGATCAGTATAAAAAGGACTTTAAAACAAGACACACTGGTCATAGATATGTCCGCACAAATAAACATAACAAATCGAATTCTCCACCCACTTGTCAGTTGTGTTTGAAACGTGGCCACACTGCAAAATTTTGTTTTAAATGGAGAAGATCAAATGCGAATAGAGGTGGATATCAAAATTACAAATTCAATCCAAATTTTCGCAAAAAAAGTAATCAGAAAGGGGAATCTTTAAACTATTAAGGAGATGTAATTTAGCTGATGGCTTTGCATCTCAAGATAACATATTAACATCAGCAACTTGCCCTACATTCCCATGGTCGATTGATGAAAATCTTCCAAAAATTTCTAAGGAAAGACTAGTCAATTCGGTCGCTTCACAGACCACAGCAAACATAAAAATGACCAGGAATGGGTCGTCACAAACAGTGCACAGATCAACTGAAAGTTCATCGCAAACTGCATCATCAAGTGACGAAAAGAAAGTTGAGGTTATTTCAAATGTGAATAATAGTTCCCCAACACTTCCCCTCATAAAGGCCTCTATAGCAAGAACAGACACAATTTTACTTTTGGACACAGGTTCAACAATATCCCTTTTATCACAGTCCCTTTTCGATTCCATTAAGAATAAACTTAAATATAAAAGGTTAGGCACAACAGTTACTCTTAAAACAGTAAATTCCGATATTGACTTCACCGCATGTATAAAAGCATCAATCAGAATTCATCACAAATCTTTTAGTCACAGTTTTTATATTGTTGACATTCCCGATACCTCTAGTTTTCAAGGAATATTAGGATTTGATTTTATTCATAAACACAGGATCATAATTGATGTTCACAGAAATAGAATGTCAACAAATGAATTTCATGTGCCATTACTTAGCGCGTTAGCTGATGGCAAAGACATAAATCGTCTAAGTGAACATGTAAACTCTCCGTCAAATTCATTCAAAACGATTCGCCTTGCACATAAATTAAAACTTGAACCACATGAGAAAACATGGATTTCCATCGACACTGATTCTTTAAACCCTTCAATGCAGTACTGTTTTGAAAGTACTATTTCTAATAAACAAATTATTTGTTATGACAGTCTGCTAGGTAACAATAAAGATATTGAATCGGTCGATCAGGAAAATCATAACAAACACCTACAAAAATCACATCTATACGTATTCTTACAAAATTCTTCTAACAAACCAGTACACATAAACAAAAATGCACGAATAGGAATTTTATATGAAGTTTCAGAAATTATGGAACCATCTAAAAATGACAATTTTTCACAGACCATGAAGTCATGCGACAACATCAACAGCTTCAATATTCAACCTCATGATAATTTACAACAGTTTATTTGCAATTATATTCAAGCTTCAGATGAGGTCTTAAAAAAAAGAAAGGAAGATTTAACAATACAGGACTTCAAATTGGAACATCTAGACACTCAACAAGCAAAAACATTAGGCTCATTATTGTTAAAATACTACAGTTCTTTTTCTAAATCAATGAAAACATTAGGTCACACAGACAAGGTTGTTCCAAATCTCAAATTCATTAATGACTACCCAATCAAAACACTACCTTTTCCTGTACCACAATCATTACACCAAGAAATGAAAGAGCAAATAAATCAACTTCTTGAAGCAAACATTATTGAACGTAACTGTTCAGAATGGGCATGTCCTATTTTGCTGGTTAGAAAGAAGTCTGATGGGTCTGCAAAACAAAAATACAGACTAGCTCTTGATTTAAGAATGCTAAATTCCGTCTTACAAGGATCTTCATATCCACTTCCCAAAATACAGACAATTATTTCAAATTTATCTGCATATAAATATTTCACTTCGTTAGATTTTCAACAGGCCTACCATCAGATAAATTTACCTGAAAAATATCAAGATCCACTTACATTCACATGCATATACGGTACTTTTCGTTTTAAAAGGTTGGTTTTCGGGTTAAAGAATAGTAGTAGTTTCTTTCAAAATTTAATGGACACTATTATTGATGAATTAGAAATAGAAGGTATTTTTGCATATCAAGACGATTTGATCTTTGGTTCTAATTCTTTTGAGGAAACATGTGCAAAATTACAGAAAGTACTTGAAATTTTATCGAAATATAATTTAACCCTCTCTCCCAATAAATGTTCATTTCACAAAACCGCTGTTGATTACTTAGGTTTTCACATTGAAAATCATTCCATTTCTCCAGTCCAATCAAATATTGTCAAAATAAATTCTTTTCCTACCCCGACAACAAAAAGACAATTAAAAAGGTTTATTGGTCTGGTCACATTTTACAAATCTCTAGTGCCTTCTTTTTCAAAAATTATCCAACCACTTATAGATATCACTACACCAAAAACAACATTTAAATGGACTCAAAAACATCAAAAATTATTTGATCAAATGCAACAGGTGTTCTTTAAGTCTCCCATGGTTCGTTTACCCGATTGGTCTAAAACTTTTTATGTAAACACAGATGCGTCAATTATAGCCATAGGAGGTGCTCTGTTACAGGAACATGAAGGACAATTACTTCCCATTGCATTTTTTTCTAAATCTCTTAAACAGTCTGAAAAACGTTATCCAGCACTAAAACTTGAATTAATGGCCATTTACAAATCTGTAATCGCTTTTAAATACTATCTATATAACCGAAAGTTTGTAATTTTATCCGATAGTGCTCCTTTAAAAAAATACAAGAAAACAACTAATCCCGCTGATATAACAACTAGATGGTTAACAGAATTATCAGAATATACATACACTTTTGATCACATTCCCGGTTCTTCAAATGTACTTGCAGATTATTTGTCCAGATGTTCTTTCGAGAAAAACACAGTTGACTTAAATTCCAACCCAGAGCTTATCAATGAACCATATGCATTGCCAATTGCAGATAATGATCTTCCAGACACTAATAATGATCATTTATCATACAGTACACATTCTCTAAATTACTTAGTTATTGGTAACAAGGATCAAAAAGACCCTTTATTGGAAATTTCAAATGAAACATTTGTAAACGAACAAAAGAAAGACACAAAATTATCCGAAATTTACAACGAAATTATGCAAAACGGCTCATCGAAACAGTTCCCTATGTACTTCATTCATCCCAATTCAAAGGTTTTAATGTTAAAAAAAGAAAATATTTGTAATGACACCTTTTCTTACCACATTATTGTCCCAAATTCATTAAAAGCAAAAGTTCTAACAATATGTCATTTTTCGCATTTCGGATTAACAAAAACCTACGCATTTGTCACAAAAAAATATTTTTGGAAAGGAATGTATGCTGACACTTTAAATTTTGTAGCGTCTTGCACAAAATGTTTACAGGCAAAACATCATAAAACTCCACTTGCTCCACTACAACCTACATACACACCTACGCATCCAGGAGACACAGTCAGTGTCGATTTGGTCGGTCCCTTTAGTAATGGACAGTCGGTATTGACAGTAATTGACCATTTTTCTCGACACCTAGAACTCTTCCCTTTGCGTACCATCACTTCTGAAAAGATAATTAAGTGTTTATTCAGTTACATAACTATCTTTGGAAGACCTTCCGTAATTTTGTCAGATTTGGGAAAACAATTCACTTCACACATATACGACAAATTTAACGACACATTAGGCATAAAGGTGCGTCATTCCAGCGTAGCGAGGCCACAAAGCAATGCCGTGTCAGAGAGAGTTAATAAATCAATTAAATACTCTGTTTCTACTTTACTTCAAGAAGGTCACACTTTTGAAAATGCTTTATCAATTCATAAATCTCTTTATAATGGATCTCTACATTCCTCCACAAAATATTCTCCCAACATGCTTCACTTTGGAAGAGAACTATCCTTAATATTTGATACTTATGACAATAATGTCAATCAAGTTCTAGACAAAGATTTTGAAGCTTACAAATTGTTACAGGATTTAAATTCTATTTACAGGAAAGCATACAATAACATCAAAGACTCTCAAAACAAAAGAAATGATCATTTTCAAAAACGTGCTAAACTAAGAAAAATTATGAACAAAGATATTGTATATTTAAAATCAGTAGATAAGTTTAAACCAAAATATTCTGGACCTTACATTGTTATACACAAATATTCACCTGTCTCTGTTTCAATCAAACGCTTACATGCACCTGATGACTCTGCTTTTAAAGTACACATTGATAGGTTAATCATCGCTCCACCAAGAAGCGATCACTTACTTACAAGTCATGATGGTTACAATAATATTAACTTTCCAACTTATTCAACACGTTATAATTTAAGACCTAGAAAATAGCTTATAATTTTATAATTGTTGTATTTTGTGCAATTTTTTGGTTTTGTTCACACTTGTGTATATTGCTGCGCACAATGTACTGATGTTATATCTGATGTTTCCTTGTGAAAGTTCTCGGCTGGTCCAAGTTTGTTTCATCAAGGGAATGGCAGATATGGCAATCTTGTTGTGAACATTATCTTTCATATTTATGGGGTGTTTGCACATATACACTTTAAAAAAAAAAAAAAAAAAAAAAAATTTCTCCGTCTCAACTTTTTGTCATGTCATATATTTTTTTAAATCTCATAAATAGTTATAAACATAATTGTAGTAACACTAATTGCACCAAAATAATTTTGCCTCTTAAGGTCAGTTTTTTAAAAATTTTAATAATGCTAATTAAGTGAATATTTTTTTACCTCATGACTTAACATTTTACCGAACTTGACAAAACTCTCTCTCATTACTCTAGGATTGACTTTTATTCGACATACACTAGGTGTATATATTTTTATTTTTATTTTTCTAATTATTCCCTTTCGGAGTGGTGATCTGTTCAAAATTATTGCCCTTAGGATCTTCCACCCCATTGTAATGAGAGACACATTCGAATTGGTATTCCAATTCACCTTAAATCCCCTGTCAAAATGAGTATACGAGACTGCTCCTCAGTTTGTTGCATTACTGCTGCGGGAGCAACGGGGTCTATGTTGTGACAACAATGTGGACCTCGCCCTAAATATTCCCTCCACAAATAAGGCAATAGTCCTAAACTTGCGCCATCACACTTGTCCTTAGACAAGATTTAGGGCAGGAATTTTTTTTGGATCGTGCGTCACTTTCCCTTTCCTGTCCTGTGCGAATGCACAAATTTTTACTATTTTAAACCCAATTTTTATTCATTTTTTTTTATCTTCATCATTTTTGTATTTCATTTTTACACATGTGTAAATGTTAATGTAACTGTAACGGTATCTTGTTTTTATCTTTTGCATTTGCCTTTATATATTTCATGTTTATTTTATGCAAGATTACATATATCAGTATTTTGCATTATGTTCGAACAAAGAAAATTTTATTGTATTGTAGTTGCAACTTAACATAAGCTTATATGTTCAGAGTTATGAACATTTTAAATTCATTTAGCATGCTTACGACCAGTTATCAGTAAAATAAACATTAGTTGATGGTAATGCAACTTTTTGGTCATATTTTGGTCATCACTATATATGTAGAGTAGTTAAACTGCTATATGTTCCGGAACAGCAAATAACAACAACATCTACTTCTACAAAACAAAACTCTTATGAAGCCATGGACTCAAGTAATAAACTAGTGTGTACACTATGATGACCAGTAGCAAAAATTTTGGTATACCATTTCCATTTTCATTTCCATTTTCATTTTTGATATTTGTATGTGTTTATATTTTTTTCTTATATTGTGCATTGATTATATGTAAACTTTCAGACAGAGCATGCCTGAAATTTAAACCCTAACAAATTATTCTTTTATCTGAGCAAACGGGGGAAATATATGATATGAGAATCATATATTAAGTTTTAACAAACCCTATCCTTTATTTAATTTATATTTTTCCCCTTCCTTTGTCAAAATTTAATCGTGTTATCTTTAACTTCAAACAATAACCCCGCTGTAATTTATACCCTTTCCCTTTTTCATTTTCACTTATGCTCGATCACTAATATCTCACGGCTTTTCGATTAAAAAAAAAAAAAAGAAAAGAATTAAATCAGCACAGATGCCTTTTCGTAATTTTACTTTCCGTAGCCAAGCTTATAACACAATATGTTCATAACGCATTTTTGTGGCCACAAAAGTTATGCGAATCTTCCATTTGGCCCAAATGCATGCCCTTATATGGTAGTGGTAAGAACTCAATCACCCACACCCATGTCTAAAAATATATTCTCATTGTTAAAAGCACATACTATTTTGTCTGTCGAAAATCCGTTCTCATGAGAAAGATATTTGTCGGTTAGAGTTGCCGTGGTGATATTAATTTTTGAATCAAAATTCGTCCTGTCGCCAAAATCTGGTGACCCTGCTGGGTAAATACCATTGGTTATGCCTATCTCTGTCTGAAAGTATTTACGCCTAGACATTCTGTTGCAACCCTATTTTGGCGAGATTATTGTCAGTGCAATTCCAACTTGTGTTGTGGAAACACTTCACTTCGTTTTCTGTCTTCGCATAATAATGACTGCTTAAGAGCGGCCTTTCTTGTTTACCCTCTTCTGCCCTGGAACATCACATGTATGTAAAATAAAATTCTGAAGATATACTGGAGTTTTTCTGTGCTAGTTAAATACGTACCTGGATATTCCTTATTCAATCACTCGAACAACTATTATATTATAAGTTTACAAAATGAAATATGAAATAATATGTATAAAAGTTATTATAAAATAATTTAGCTGTAAATTTAAATATCTGCTTCTTAAAAGAAATCTCTATTTATAGAAATCTTATAAAAGCTATTTATCTGCCGACAGCAAGGCCGACAGGCAAAAGAACGTAAAAAAAAAAAAAAAAAAAAAAAAAAAAAACACAACAACTGATATCGAATGTTGAATCGAATAAGGTTGCGTCCAAAAGTCGATATTTTTTCTAAACATTCATTACAAAAAAAAAATATGATTTGTTTAAAATTTAATGCCATATTAATCCTTTCACAAAATGCGAACATGACTGAAGACTTTTTCCCAACATTTACAATTTACATTGTTATCTATTCATTTCTAATTTGCCACAGGCCCGTAGCTAGGTGGGGGCCAGGTCGGGCAAAGCCCGACCTGCAAAAGATTTTGCCCGACCTAGCGTGAAACTTTACATCACGATTAAAATAACATTAAATTTCTATTATTTTTTTTAATAAATTTTAGTCTAATCTAGTGTGAGACTGAACATTCCGATCACTTTATCAGCCACTAATTCACTTTAAATTCCCAATTTTTTCCATCTTCTTGCCAGATCTAAGCAAAGAGATCCCCCCCCCCTCCTCCCAATATCGTTTTTAAAATGGAAACAAAACCAGAAAAAGTTTCATTTATAAACATTCTTTTTTCTCTCTTTCTTTAACAGACAACAGACCTGTCGAGAATTGTCACGTAGGACATTCCCCGCTTTGTTGCTTTGTAGAAATTACACGGTACCGCAGGATATTCCTGCCCGTACCGGCCCAGCAACAATTCTGTACTGACTGATATCCATAAAGCTTACTTTCTTTGTAGAATTGTCACCATGTGAAATTTATCTTTAGAAAGCGGGGTTGAAACTAAAAGCTTCTGAATCTGGAAATAAAGGGAAACAGCCTAAAATTATGTTTTTGAATTTGTTGTACATGACAGTTTGCTGCTTCTTTCATGGGTTCTGGGAACTGGTTTCAATTCCATGAAACGGATTGTTATGTTTACTTGTTTGCTTTCGGAAAAGGGGACTAATGTCTTTCATTCTTCTGATCTTTCGTTACATATTATTGAATGATAAAAATTTGTGAAACCTATGTCACAATAAGAAAATTATAGGAGGAGTTTTCCAGTGTAAAGAAGAAATGGAATTGCAATGAAAATCTCATCTTTAACCAATAGAATGTAAAATTTGTTTTAATTAAATGATATAAATTTAATTTATAAATAAGAAATTTACAGAATTATCTCTGAATTGTTTTTAATATACATGTGTCTTAAGTTATATATATATATATATATTTTTTTTTCCCCCACGGGTTTTACAAGTAGTGGTTAGTAGAGGAAATTATTACCGCGTTACACGTTTGTATGTATTTCACTTTAAATAACTTTCATGTAACATAACATAAATAACTTTTCATCTTGAAGTACAAAATCTTCAAGGAACGAAATTATATCAATCAATAATAAATCAAGGAACGAAATTATATCAATCAATAATAAATCAAGGAACAAAAAGAAAACTTTAACGATATGATATTGTTAAGTTGTTAAGTATATTTAGATTTTATAAAATATTTTATTTCGCATAAAATATATTCTTTAAAGGAATTTATTTGCAGATATCGAAATAATATGATAAAAGTAGCTTAAAAAAGTTCATACTTTTGCTTACAGTTTGAAAATATTTATAATAATGAACAAGATAACAAATTAAATCCATCATAGGCGTCGACTACAAGGCCATGGAAATTTTCTGGAAATTTTCACAGGGCTTCCCCACAGGGCTTCTTTTCAAATTTTCGCTTCCCCCCCCCACCTCTGGAAATAAAAATTAACAGAAGGTCTGTCCCTTTATCTGTTCAATCTACTCTTCCACGACCCCCCACCCCTGAAATTTTTAAAAGTTGGCGCCTCTGAAATAAACCAATCATTATTTCAAATTTAAAGAATAAAATATGCCGAGCTACTTACGATTTTACAGGTCCTCTTATTAAACACAAAGAAATTAAATAGTGTTTTCCATTTTTTTGTAAAAGCAAATCAGTTTTCAGAAAATTACCGTCAAAGTTAAAGATATAAACCAATTTTCTGGACATGACAGTCTGATAGAGTTCATAAGAGAGAAATCGATCACAACTCAAAATTTAACGTATCTATAGAAAAGTGAAAAACGTTATTCGATTCTAAATCACTTTAGTAGTTAAAACTTGTAAGTTTCATGCTTTTATGTATAAAAATGACAGTGCGAATATAGCAAAAAAGTTCCGAGTTGTTCAGCCGGAAAAAATTGTATATATATAAATTTAATTTGTAATTCGACACTGCTATTATGGTATTGTGACTTCATTGTGTATGGTCAGTTTCTTATGTTTCAATGGTTAAATTTTACATTAAGTTTACACACACACACACACACACACACACATATATATATATATACAGAATTACTATATATATTGGAACCTCATGAAGGATATCTGAAATGGTATTTAATTACGGGTGAATGTGACATTAATGTCATAAGTCTTAAGCATAAACAATATGTATAGCTCTTTTCAAAAAATATACGGCGATTGAAGAAATAGCGATGCTTTATAGGAAATGGACAGTGAAATAAATAAATTAAAAATTATTTTACATTTGCACAGACTCTTCGACACTAAACATTCTGCATAAATAGTGTTTATTATTTTTTTTTAATGGAGCACGGAACAAACAAACAAGTTGGAACTGTACGTTAAACGTGACAAATGAGGTGCGACCGTACTATAACTAGTTTTACAATGTAAAAAAATCATCTTTATTATTTCTCTGAAATAAATTATATCGTCTTTTACGAGCGAAATGAGCATGCCTTTTTTTTTCTTATTAGTGATGCCACGATTACAGATGCGAATTTTTTTCGACACCGGACAGCGCTGCAAAATTTAACCAGAGATATTGCTTTGCGAATGATTACCTCCATGGTTTAATATTTCTATGACTCATGATGAACGAATCTTTTGTGTTTATTTACTTTAATGGATTGAGATATTCGGCTATTAACCTAATTTCTACTGAAGTTATCTCAGAATCTAAGTATACATTTTTTAATGTAACTCATCTCTCAAGCAAACAGTTTTTTGAATGATCTTTCTAAAAATGTAACTTTTATGCAATTTTATTCGAAGAAGTAATGTTGAATAAAAATGACCGCTTGGCATATGAAAAAAGAAGTGTTTAGCAGGTTAGCCCGTATTTGTTTTCCTCAGTCACACGACTTGCGCTTTTATTATATAGATTACGTATGATAGGATTTAAAAAAATAAAGAAAACATTTTTAATATATTTTTAAGTTGTGATTCAATTTTCACAAAATTTGAAATGACTCGGCAAAATTTTTTAACGATTCTATATATTAAATTTCAAACCATTCGGCGGGGTAGTTTTTGTTTTTTGCGGACGGGCCAGACGACGACTATAGGTGCTATGCATTTATATAATTACGAACGCACCTAAACTGGGATTATTTTGTCTGAAACTGAGAAAGCACTGGGTTGTGCTAATTATATCTTGAATAATCTATGTTTAATACTTTAAACATAAATGATTCCGTGTTATTGTAGCAAGTGTTGATGCAGTGTAATTTACCATATACAGTGTTAGCAATATTTACATTAATTCTGTATTAATTTTAATATTCTCTCATAAAAATCCTTTAAAAAAATTATGAAAATACATTGGTTTTAAGCTAAGTTTTTCCATAATTTACGGCTTTTTCAGAACTCAACACAGAAAGGCAAATAACAACAGAAGCGTGAGAATTTTAAGACTTCATCTGCTTGAAAAACCAGAGCGTCCGTTTGCAATTTTGAATTTTCTGCCTCTTACAAGTTCCTTTTATTATTATTATTTCTTCATTTTGTTTCATTTGTAATGCTTATAGTTAGGATTGCACGAAAAGTTTTTAACTTGGCTTCAAGACTGCTATTAAATCGCCTGTCACAAACAAGCGCCATCAAAGCAGCCGAATTGCTCAGCAGCCTTTAGTACTTAAGTGTGCTATTCAGAGACTTTCTGACACATCACTGGACCACCTGTGGTGTGAAATTGTGTTACCCGTCTTCTGAAATATAAATAGAGAAGTACATGAACTATTTTCTGAAAGAAAGATTTTGACAATTTTACAATGGGACGATATAGGTGCAATTTGTCGCTCCTGTGATTGTGCCGGCTCTTTGTGAAAACAGAAAAAAACTCATAATTTCTTAAATCGAATCCGTTTAAAGTTATTATTACTTCTAGGAAAAGGGCCGAAAATTTATGTAGGACATATTTTTGATATAATTAAAAATGGCCCCAAGAAGGGGGGGGGGGGGGGTGCGGGGTTAAAAGAAAAAATTCATAACTTCGTCCATTCAGAAGATATCAAATCCGCTTAAATTTATTATAATTCCTCTTAATATTATCTAAAACTTTTATATTGTCAAGTTTTTTATAGGACAACCCTTATAGCAGAAATAAATAAATAATATCCCTGCCGGCTCCGCCTGCAAACAAGTTAGGTTTCGAAGTGGGCGTTTCCAAATACCGTATCATGGCAAAAAGGTCATTTCTTCCGCAATTCACAACAAACAGGCGCCCCACGGTCTGCGTCTTCGAAATCTACCTGTGCCTGTAGGCCAAACCGTCAAGATTTTTTTTTTTTGTTTCCCAAAACCGTTTTAAAATTTGCAAACTGTATATCACTAAAAATGCAATTACATCTATTTCCCTTTTGTTTGTAGGAATAAACATACCTTCAATTGAAAAGTTGACTGTTGTAAGAAAAAAAAAATTGTCAATCATGAAGATGCAGAAGACGTTGCCACCTGAGTCAAATGCCTCTGTACTTAAAGATCAATTGAAATGGCCAAAACAAAAAAAAGCAAGCTACAAATTTTATTCAAATACAAAGAAGCATTTAAGGACACTTATGAACTTTTGGCTGCTGTAGCTACATTTGGTTGCAGCACTGCCACTTGTGAATCTTCTCTTTCCACGTTGACGGCCATTAATCGGCCTCAAAGACTGTCTATGGCACATCAAAGAATGGCAGATCTAGCCTTCTTGGCCTTCGAGAGAAAACGGACGGAAAACATAAATTTAGAAGTACTAAAAAAATTAAATACAAGTAGAGACAGGAGGTTGCAATTATATTAGAGGGTTTTAATACATGATTCCCATTAGTCTTCAAAATTCTTTCAAATAAATTATTTTTACAACAAATAGAGGTTGTCAAATTTGTAAAAGACTAAAACTAAAAAACTAAAATAAAATAAAAGGCCTTATAATTAATTTGGTACTCTGTTTCTTTTTTCTTTTTTTTTTTTTTTTCATCATGAAAATTAAAAAAATATTTTTTCATTATCGGTAAAGACATCCTCGTTACTTGTTCTATTCATTTTATTCATTCTGTTTTTTTCTTTCTGATATCTTTATTGCGTGATATAAATATAACGAAACATCATTTAATAAATTGTACTTGAATGCATTTATTAATATAAACGAACATAAAACCTACATAAATTTAAATTACTTAATTAAAAGGAAACAACTTATTTACGTTATGTAAATGTAAATATTTTATTTATGTGTCTTTGATATAGTTTTATTGTGTCTTGGAACAAACATTAAAAAATTCATTCTGGCTTTGGAGAGATCTTACGTTTTAAATGAGAAAAAAATTACACTAAAAGTACAGTACATATTTTTCAAGGTATAAGAGACGTGAAAAAAAATTAAGAACAATCTGCCCCCCCTGGAAAAATATTTGCCCCACCTGGAAGTAAGGTCTAGCTACGGGCCTGATTTGCCAATTGCCAATACATCACTACCGCCGTAGAATGTAGCTAACAGCCAACCAACTCGAAGAGGCAAATATAAACAACAGTTTCGAATAAACTAAACTTATAGTAATTAGTTGTTCATTTGTTATCTTTATCTCACCCCTCTTCAAATGAAATTGTGTGATTTCGCATGTGTCCCTCCTTTTCTTTTCTTTCTAGTAATTCTAGAAATATCTAAATACAAAATTAATTGTATCTGGGCTTCAGGTTTCGATGATTTCATTTAAAATCCATTTGAAAGCAGGTCATCATTTTTGTGTCAACTGGTCAACTTTCGCAACTTTAACTCCTTAGTGTCCATTGCTTTGTGAGTGCTTAATTTGAAATCTTTAGCTAATATTTAGTGTCTCGAGTGACTTTATGTTGATATTGTGTTGTGCTTCAAAATCGATAACTGATTGAAAATCGAAATTCTGAAGAGAACTGCATCTAACATTGGTAACTAGCATAAGATTATTACTAATGAACGAAGACAAAAGTATTGGCACAACTTCCGCAGCGGGTACAGGATCGCACCAAAAAAAAATTTAATCGAAAATATCATGCAATACAGTTTGTTCAATTCTAATTAATTTGTCAAACGTTATAGCCAAATAATTAGAAAAAGGCAATAAAACTGGTTAGGTTGATGATAATGGTTTTTCTTTTTCTTGAATGTAGCCAATGCATATGAATGTTTGGAGTGAGAGACAGATCCCATTTTATTTGTTTAATGTGTCAAATCAAAGATAGGGTAGGATTTCAAAAAAATATATATGCCATATTTTGGTACTTATAGGAAGAATTTTATCACTATTTTTTATGATTGCAATCAAGTTGCTAAAGTTCTTTACCACCTTTCAATTTTTGAGCTAGTAAAGCATAATAAAATTAACAAAACATCACAAAAAGTTGATTAGTTACCCAGAAATCAATGTGTAACAATATTTTTAAGTGTAGACTAGAAAGCTATCTATAGTTATGGAGAAATTTTAAGTAAAATTAGAAGTACATTAACAAAGGGATGTCTAAGTCAAGCAAAACACGACTGGTAAATCAAGGAAATGTTCAGGAGAGTAATTGGTGGTAGAAGAGTAAGGTCCCTGTGTATAGGTCACAGAAAACATCTCGGTGAATGCAACATGAAATGTGGAGTTGAATCAAAGTACAGTTCTGTAGAAAATGCAGTATTTTTGTCTAAATGCTAGAATTTCATCAAAAACAAATTATAAATCAAATAAAGATTGAAAATATTAAACTGAGCTAAAAGACATGTTTACTGGACAGAGAAATAGTAGGGTCATGTTATTTGGATTTGTAATGTTTTATTTTTGTTAGATATATATATTTACTTTCATATTAAGAATTTAAAAATTAAACTAAAACCAAAACATAGGGTTGGTTTAGGTTTAGACTGGAAAGCTATACCAAAACTAAATACACAATAAATGGAAATTATAATTGTACGAAAATAAAATTGTAATATTGTAAATTATTATCCATTTTTAAGCAATAAGAGATATAAAAAGTGATAGTATCTATTATGTCACAACTACAATAATTTGTTTCTTTAAAATATCGTCATTTATATACAAAGCTACTATGTAGAGAGGACTTAAATTTGCTTGCAGACTGCAGTAATACTGGTTGAAACTCATAAGATTTTTTTTTTTTTTTTAATTTTCTCTACTAGTAATTGAACAAATGCAACTGGAAAAATCATTTCAACAGAGACATGATATATTACAAACAATGGTGTTAAATTAAGAAAGAAAAGCTACTGTGAAAATTCTGAACGTAAAAAAACTTTTTTTCCACCACTTCAAAATTTCCGGAAATTTTACATCTCTACTTAGAAGTTTAAGGAATATTTGTACTGTTGTTAACTGTATCCTAAAATCTTGAATTATTTTAGTCCTTTTATGGAAACAGAAATAGCCAGAATTTATTGTGTTTCATATGCAATTGGAGAAATGTTATCATATAATCTTTGATTTAAAGATTTGTCTTTCTTTATTTTTTATGAATATATTTTTAATGTTGGTCCTTTTTTTGTTGCAAACTTTTCTATCATTATGAGAAATGTGCTATCCATTTAATATAAAAATGTATCCTAAAAAGTAGTATGGTATGTCAGAGTCCTGCACATGTCTGGTTGTACATGACCTGAACCTGAAACTAAAATCAACCTATTAAAGTCAACCTGAACCTGACAAAATAATTTTGTCAACCCGATACACATCAACCCAAAGTGAAAGAAAATTAATCTAAATTTTAATATAATTATGGAAAAATAGTCTACAAGTATATCTCTAATATCAATTTTATCTGTTTTTGTATAAAAATGAACACACGTACATTCACTAATATTCAAATATATAGTTTTTTCATTTGAAAAATATCCAGGACTTTCTTTTGAAAAATTGGGTCAGTCTGAACCCAACCCAAAAGTGTCAGACCTAACCTGAAACCACTCAAAACCGAAACCTGTAAAGTCAATCTGACCACAACAACAACCAAAAAAAAAATAGTGTCAACCCAAACTTCAAGTTGGGTTGGGTTCAGGTAAAATCAGGTTACTCAACTCGATGCAGGACTCCACTGCCAATGTCCTAATGATGATGATGATGGCAATAACCTATGATGTCACATTTGCTTTTTTTACTCATACATTCATTTCTAAGTATCACATAATTTCAATTTTCACAGCATCAAATAGATGGGAAAATGTACTTACAGATAAAATTGGTTTGAAAACTGTAGCTCAAATTATGGATTTTTTTACATAATTACCTAGAATGATTTTTTAAGAAACTCTATCTCTACAATGAACATTTGTTTACTACAATATTGCAAAGCAACCGAGGAGAAAGGGTTACCACCATTGACAATTGATTGTCTATGCTTGGTGGGAGGAAATTAAAAAGAAAGAAAATTTTTTTACATTTGATTAATTTTCCATAATTGGATCCACTTCCAAGCATTGCCATCATGGCTATAATGTGAATACTATTAAAGATTTTTAAAATCCCTCTTGTGCCAAATCAGATTTGCTCAAATATTCCCGAGAAAACGGAAATCTTCCTTACTATAAATGTTATACAATTTTATGGGAAGAATATTTTCTCAGAACTTTCAAAGTTTAAATCCCATTATTGTATAGAATAGGAATGAAAAAAGACACCCTGAAAACTACAAATTTATAAACTTATGATTTACAACTGCCTATTTCAATATTCGTGGATGATTATAAGCCTCTCAAAGGAATATTTTGTCTAAAAATAATGTGTCATATTGTCATATGCACTACGTCTGTCTTAGTTGGTATAGGAGTTACATCCAATTTGCTTCTATAGCTTATAAAACAAAGATACGATTTGTAGTACATGTTATTATGCAGGGTTTTTTTCTTGGGGCCAATTTTGTGAAATGTAACATTTTGTAACGAATGATGAAATCCAGTTACCCAAATTCGAACCAAACATTTATTAATAATAATTTCTTTAAATCCTTCTGCTAGAGTTTTCCTTTCTGGTGAACTTGTTTTGTTTTGCAAATGAAAAATGATTACACATTTAAAACCTAACAAAAATAATTAATGAAATATATGCTTTTATGGAATAGAATTTTGTGAAGGAGCCTGTTTTATTAAGAGTAATTTTTTGGAAATGCTTGCTTAACTAAAAGGAATTTTGTGAAGGGCCTGTTTTAGTAAGAGGAATTTTGTGCAGGGGCCTTTTAAATTAAAATGATTTTTGGGAAGCAGCACTAAAGAGTTCCCAAATTTTGCCTGGATCAACCCTTGTTATCTTATAGTATTTTGCACAGAAATCACAAAACAATGTATGTTAATTTGGTTTAAAGTAAAATTAATTAAAAATGTTAACATAAATTATTTAATTAAGAATAAGTTGTTATAAACATATAAATTATTTTTTTTTTAAATGAGTTTAATAAACATTACCTCCAAGCCCGACATGGGCTCAGGCTCAATTTTTATACCAGCCTTCGGGGCCGGGCGGGCTCGGGCTCATTCTTTCTGAAACTGACAATTTTATTTATTCTGATAAGAAAAAAATAAAAATAACTTTTCCCTTAAAACATTACATATTCCATTTCAAGTAATTTTGATGTTATTTTGATTAGAATGAATAGAAGGGGAAACAGAAGTTTTATTTTTCTTTTCTAGTATTAGAATGTTACTTTAAAAGAAAATTCACAATATTTGCGACGCGACAGACTGGGTGATATGGTGCAAATAATATTTGTTGCTAGATTTTCTTTTGAGACAGTAGGATATTTTTTAATTGGAACGTTTATTTTATTTTTTTAGAGATCTAATGCGAGATGAATATAATTTTGGTTTTAGTCAATGAGCATTAGCTTAGGTTTGCAAATTTTTAGTCTTCTATTGTGAGAGAGTCATATTCGCTCTTCGTATGAAAATAACGTTAGGGATTATATTTTTAATCATGAACTCTGCTCATGCTAAAGCTCGGCTCTGCACATTTACGAAGTCACTTTCATTCGTAAGTAGATATAATTGTCATGTATTGTTATTCTGATAGAAAGCAATTGAAGAGTGTTTCCAATTTTCCTTTAAAAGCACAGGATCTTTCAGATAACGGTGTCAAATTTTTTATTTAAGTTGATTTTCAGGAAAACAAAATGTTGTTTTAATTAAGGAATCAATTATAAGTTACGATATACACCTTTTATAAGAAATAGAAAACGTTGTTCAATTCTTCGGCATAGAAATAGTTTCTGCAAATTGCATGCATTTATTCATAAAACGCACTTCGTTAATGTGGCCATCTAATTTGCTTGTTGGGAGAGAAAAATATTTACATCCTTTTAAGGAAGTATATTTATATTTGATATCAAACTTCTCTTTTGATAAGATTGAATGTAAATTTCCATAAAATTAATTACGTGCATGGGATAAACATTTATTTTCACATACGAAGTTTTTTAAAAATGAGATATTACTTTTAAAACAATTTTTAAATATTATGCAATTTTTTTCTATATCAGGCTTGGGCTCTCATGACACAAAATGTTTCGGCTCGGGCAGGCATGGGCTTCAAAAAGAGAGCTTAAACTCATCTCTACCCCCTCCCCTCTCTTTTTATGTCAATATATGG
The DNA here is from genome assembly GCA_963931845.1 of Maratus michaelseni. Taxonomy (NCBI): domain Eukaryota; kingdom Metazoa; phylum Arthropoda; class Arachnida; order Araneae; family Salticidae; genus Maratus; species Maratus michaelseni. The sequence goes on from OZ007595.1 coordinate 224,852,856, forward strand.
GAAACTTTATCCCTGGGATCCAAGTTGGCTCTTACCACCTCTGCTATGAACCTGATTATGGAGCATTAACCATAAGATCAGATTAATCATAAGATTATTATTAATTTAAATTATTTTATTGATTGTCACAGTAAAATCTGGAATTTTAAGGAAACAGGATGTTTTATTTTTGCTCTTTCTTTTCAGAGGAGGTGAAAGAATAGTTTGTTTGTATGCAGACTATTTTTCCCAATAAAGTATAAATTATGAAAGACACTGGGAAAACTCGCAGCACTCAGTGCACAAGAGAGTAAAAAAAGAAATAAAAACAGTGAACAGGTGAAATTGCTGTAATGTATATTTGAGGTATTGTATTTTTTTTTTTTTTAAATGGCTTTGCTTATGTATATTTGTTGGTATTTTGAAAGAAGTAACCCTTAAAATAAATATTTTCAGATGTTTCTAGAATTTTTTAAACAACTTACTGTGCTATCTTTAAGTAATCATTTGCCTAGCTATTTTGTATTTCCAGTTTCCCTTACATATAAAGAAAGTGTTGAGTTGTATAGAAAATGTACCTAAGCTCAAATAGTATGTACCTAAGCCATAATAACAATCATTTTAAAACAATGATATGATGTCATACCAAAGATGTCAATAAGACTATCAGGGGTAGTACTTGTCCTGAAATTCCTGATATTCCTGAAAAAAATAAAAACGTCCTGAAATGTCCTGAAATATGGTAGTCTGTCCTAATATTCCTGAAATTTTGCAAGTTTTGTGCTATATCGGTATTTGAGATCATCAAATAGGGGGTAGGTTTACCTTTTTACTGATGCAAAACGATCACGAAAGTTGCAATTTTCTTCAGTCTATCATTAAAAATAGTGATTTTTGTCGATTTGCAAAAAAAAAAAAAAAAATCTCAATTTTTGGTGATCAATTACCAAAAGTCATATTTTTTATCGATTAGTCTAAAAAAAAAGTTTACTATTTTCGTCTGTCAGTCACAAAAAATCACAATTTTTACCATTCAGTTATAAAAAAAAAATCTTTTGCAATTTTCGTTGATCAGTGAAGAAAAAAAAATCTAGAGTTTTGTCTTTCAGTAATGCAAAAATTGCAGTTTTTTAGCAGCTTGGTCAAAGAGTTCTGGTAAGATTACTTTTCTTTTAAATGTATACTTTTACAACAAAAAAATTGGGTATATAGTGTACTATTTATGATAATAAAATGTATTGAACAGGGCGTTAAGGGTTTTTTCGGTTTGGTTTTCAATCAAATGTGTCCTGAAATTGTCCTGAAATATTGTAAAAAGTATGTCCTGAAATATTTCCTGGGCTAGTACTACCCCTGGACTATCAAACGACACTGATTTTTACAAGTTTGACGTCACTATGTGATTCATGTTCAGCCACTCACACGTGTCTTTAATTTCTCTAAGAAGTCTTTGGTAATGGCAGTTTTGTAAAATCATTGAAATTTATAGAAAAGGCCAAGTAGAAGATAGGCTCTCTACCTGATAACTACTGTTCCTGTTCATTTGGCAATTCTGTGGCCAACTTCTCCAAATAACCCAATCCTCAAACAGAGCCTGTCCTATACGTCTGTATCTTCCAAACTTTCAGTTTATGTGTTTTATCAGTAGACGTGCTTGCAGATTGTGTTTATTAAACTTATATTACTAAATTAAAGTTTAATAAATGAATGAAATTTTGTGCAAGATATGGTTAATAACTTTAATAGCTCGTATTACAAGTGAGAGGGAGAAGGGTTATTTAGATAATTGGTTTTGTGTTGTTACAACAAAATAATAAATAGACATTATTATTTTATTTTCAAATAAGGAGTATTATGATTTTAAACTGTGTGCAAGGGAGGTGAGGGGGGGGGGCGGTGAAGGAGAAGTGGAAATTTCTGGGAATGATAATTTAAATTATTATTAATAGTATTCTTGTTTTTGTACACTAACAGTTAAGGCAGATACAAATTTAAAACCCAATTTAAAAAATTGTGTGGTGGGAGATGAATTTAGATATTGATAATTTATTGTTACTAGAGAAACAAATAAAGCAGATTTTTTTTTTAAAATTAAAGAAATGATATTAAGTTAATTTTAGTTCTGAGATAATTAGAGCAATAATTGTAATAAATTGTGTGCTAAATTAGCAGTCTAGTTATTAATATTACAAAGAAGGCATTTTCAATTTACTTTAGTTAACATAGTGAGCTGAAACCTAAAAGCTTTCTGTTAATGAGTCTTTGACAAGTTAGATCTTATTATTCTGTTTTGACTTTTAGCAAGACAACAATAATTTCACTTTCAAGTGATGGTTTATTTCCTAATGAAATTCAAAAAGAAAAACTGATGTATCTTTTTTTTTTTTTCGTTATGAAACAATTTTTATTTTTCGCTTAACAGTAAACTTTTCAGATGGTAATTTTTTTTAGATAAAGATTTCAATTATTTACATCATAAATTTTCATGGGAACAATTTTTAATTGTCTATTTTATGTTAGCAGATGAATTAAAACACTGTTAGGTGATACAAATCAGTTTTTAATAAAAATTTTAGTTGCCCTCAATGACTCAATTTGCCATCCATCAATTCTAAATATTTTTGTTTTCAAATTCAGCTACAGGGGATCATGATCCCTTTTGAATGATTAATGTTTTTATACAAAAACATATTTTTAAATGTAAACACACATTAAGGGTGTACCCCTCCTTTCCCTTCCCAGAAAAAAAAAAAAAAAGAAAAGAAATAAAATCCCGCTGAACAATGCAATTGTTTTGACAATCACAAAGTCATTCAAAATGGAAATGCATGGAATTTGCAGACATTACCCTTTAAACATCAAGAAATCAAAGTCTTAAATTTTCTTACCCTTTAATTAAACATTGAGAAATCAAACCAAGTTTTTAATTTTCTTATATATGTGATATAGTTTTAATAATAACTAATTGCTTCCTCATGAGGACCTTTCTATAAATGTTGAATCTTCTTAAAAGGTTTTTGCTCTAACATTTTCTAAGAAATTCTTTGATTTATAAGGTAATAGGAAACTATGCTGAATTTCTTGTATTTGAATATAACTAGCAAATTTTATACATTTACGAATATGTGTAAATTTTATGTATTTGCGAATGAAATTTATACATATATATATTATAAATTAGCTAATTTGGAGTTGTGGACAAAATTAAGATATTATGAAGAAATGTAAACCCTCCTCTTTCCACTATCCGCCGAAAAAGAAAAAAAAAAAAAGAAAAGTGATTCCTTTCTAAATGAATCTGGCTACTATTAGTTATTTTTATATCCGAAAAAACGTTGCTCATTTTTAAGGTGCTTCTCAAATGACCTTCTAACAAGAAACTTTCTATCACATTTTCTGACTCATTTTTAAACGAAAAAGATAAAATTGGCAAACTTGAGTATTGAACTAAAATTCATAAAGATACAACTAAATGTAAATATATTGCTTGAAAATGCGTAAAAACATACATAAAACATTTAAAAGCCCATTAAAGTCCTAAAAGTATGACACCGAGGAAATTTCGGGACAGAATAAAAGAACATGAAGCAGATCTGAGATTAATTAGACCCCACACGGCGTTAGCAAGATTAGCACAACTGAACCTATAAAAGTAGATTTCAATGGATCCAAAATGATATTCCGCACAAATAATCACCTGGAAGCTATCATAAGAGAGTCTATAGAAATAATATCTAAAAAAGAAATAGTCTGTAACAATGTATTATCATATGATATCCACGCAGTCTGGAATGAATTAATACATCATTGATTACCTTTCCCACCCCACCTTATATTTCAAACCCTTTAAGTAAAATAGTTTATTCCGGGCAAGCAAGATAATGTGAAGAGACAACAACTCAACTCAACAATTAGTTTTTCACTGATGATGACTGAGTAGTTCGGTTGAAAACGTTTTGGAATGTTTAAAAGGAATTTAATGTGCATTTAAATGTTTTATGTATGTTTTTATGCACCTTCAAGCAATATATTTACATTTAGTTGTATCTTTATGAATTTTAGTTATTAAACAAGGTGAATTTGCACTGAAATTTTAGCTTTTTATTGAGTATTGAAGCTGTTTGGAATGGAAATGAGTTTTCCAAATTTTGATAAATTACTTATAGAGTTATAAGTGATTTGTGTCACGTGATGACATGTTTTTCCCCTTTCTTGTGCTGTGTCGTCAGAAATTCGGTTCAAAATGCCAACTTTGGCAATCATTTTTGAAAAATGTTCAAAGCTGAAATTTAAATTATTTTATTAAAACCACTGACACCATTTTTATAACAAATTTACTTAATTTTTAAAATGTTTATTTTCTCCCTGCCATGAAATTTCTATTTAAAAAAATAGGGATTAGAAGTCAAAAATGAATTATTTCACTTCAGCAATTTTAAATTAGAGAAATTACATTAAAATTTCTTCAGATCTAATGAAATATTTCATATTTTAAAAATAATTTATTTAATTAAATAATTCTTATTCTACAATTGTTAATATTAAAAATCTTGATACAAACTTTAAACTTCCGAGAGATTTTTTTTTTTTTTTTTTTGTAATTCATAAAAAGTTTATGCATATATTCAAGTAAAAGATGTCGAACCTCATTAAAATCTGATATCCTGAGATATGATATAGTTGAGTTTGGATGGTCCATCCACATCAAATAAATGTTAATTAACTTTTTTAAATAGAAAGAATGATATAATTTTACAGAAATCCCACTTTTAATTCAGTAGGTGCAGTTTTACTGTCGCTCACAAAAATTATTTCATTAAACAATTTTAACTACATATCAAATAAAAAATTTAATTAATTCTGTCATTTTCATTATTCTATTATCACTATCTGTTATTAGCTGATCGGTTGTAATTACATGGATGAAAATTTTGTGGAAAATTAAATAAACATGACATCCCCTAAATTTAAGCTAATCGTCACAGAGGATATTTTATATGCAATAACAGTTACTATTACAGGAACAATTAAATTTTTTATCAATGTGAATTTTTTTTTTTTTTACTATTGTTAATTTTTATTATTATTGTAGTTAATGATATTAAAGCAATTCATGCTCTTAACTTTTTCTTCACATTTTGCTAACATTATTGATTAATTTTAGATTTTTGGAGATTAAATAAACAAAGCATCCATATTTCACCATTTTCTATTTTTGGGAATCGAAAACCAGTCTTGCTTGTTATTTCAGAGTGAATGCTTAGGAAGCGTAATTTACTGATAATTATTTAACCCGCCAAATAAGGTACAGTATAACAGTTTTAGTAGGGAGTTCATCCTCTACATAGGAGACAGTAACATTTATGCATAGGCAAGCAGTAACTGTTTTATAAGAAGTTGACTGAAAAGTGAATGTTTTAGGTAGCTTTCAATACAAAAAAGTATAAAGCAGCAGCTATTGCAGCCGTTCGGAGGAAAGCAGTTCTGGAAAATTTAGATATATTTTCACCGATCATGACCCCCAGACCCCAAAACCACCCTCTGTTCAAATGTTGATTTATATATACAGGGTGTTCCGTTAAAGGGGTCCAATATTAATAGGGGTAATAGATGAGATCACACGGAGCATAAATCAGTATATAATGCCTGGCCGGATCTCAATAATTTTCAAGTTACAGCAAATAGAATGAAAAATCGGAAATTTGTAAAAAAACCCTCATTGCAAAACTATCGATAACGCTACATAAAAACGAAGCACATATTTAGAAAGAGCAGAAAAAATCCTACGAAATGACATAAGTTGTTTTAGAATATTGAGAATTAATGGTGAGTTACAAGCTCTGAAACAGTGAAAAAATACAAAATCAAATATTTAGCAAAATAGTTAATCGTTAATTCCAAAAATGCAACTCTACCTAAATCAAGGAAAATGTTATAAAATTTGGTCCATTCCGAAAGCTTTCGAAGAAGCTGACAATAAACCATATCAGTTTAATTGTATGGGAGAAATCAAGCAGTTCCCTAGTTACAACTCTATACTGTTGCATGCTCGGAAAGAGTGAAACTCCACCCATGACGATTGTAAACACCCCGTTTTAATATCTTTCAATTATACACTTTCTGATCAACCTCTATCAATACCCTTTCATTATTCAGTCTGGTCAAGTGAATGACATATTGTGCAGCTCTCGCCTTGTCTTAAAGCAAACTCCGTGACTGCTGCGTTTCCTCCATGAACTTTCAGGATGATGAAGAAGAAGTACTTTTTATGCAAATTTTCTATGTGTATAGGAAGAAAAGTGTAATAAAACAGCAGTCATCAGTGGGCGTTATGTTAAAGGGAGGCTGTTGTAAGTGGGATTGTAGTAAGTTGATGTATAATAATTATGCCGGAATACTCTAACGAAGAATATGCGGACATGCATCTGATGTACGGGCAAGCTCATGGAAATGCATGTCTAGCACAGCGCATGTACCGTGAGCAATTTCCAAGGAGACGTTGCCAAAGTTCGAAACTCTTCATAAAAATCGATAGACGATTACGGGAGACTGGATCGTTTAATACAGCAAGCATTGATGCAGGGAAACCTCGACATGTACGAACACCTGCAATGGAAGAAGATGTACTGAATATTTTTAAAGATAACCCCTCCACGAGTACACGAGCTACTGCGTCTGAAGTCGGTGTTTCTCACCAAAGTGTGTGGCGTGTTCTGCGTGCAGAAAACATGCACCCCTTTCATGTGCAGCGGGTACAACTGTTATCAGTAACAGATTGTGCTCAGCGGACAGAATTCGTACGCTGGTTGCTTAATGTAACAGAAAATAATCCACAATTTCTGGAAAATATTTTATTTACTGATGAAGCAACATTTACGAGAGAGGGCGTGGTAAACACGCACAATATGCACACATGGTCATATACAAATCCGCACACTGTTTTCCCGTCGAACGCACAACAAAAGTTCAGTGTGAACATATGGGCAGGTGTCCTCGGCGATTATCTCATAGGACCATATTTACTCCCAGATGTACTCAATGGCAGTACGTACTTGGTTTTCCTACGGGATATCTTACCGCAGTTACTGCAAAATGTGCCAGCAACATTGCGCCACAATATGTGGTTTATGCACGATGGCGCACCAGCACATTTTTTCATAGGTGTTCGCAATCACCTCAATTCAACATATCCTGGGAAATGGATAGGACGCAGTGGACCTGTTGCTTGGCCTGCACGCTCTCCAGACCTCAATCCGTTAGACTTTTTTGTTTGGGGACACCTTAAATCGCTGGTGTATGAAACGCCTGTGGATACACCGGAGGATTTACTAGCGCGAATCGTTGTCGCTGCAGGAGACATTCCCAACTCCGTCGGAGTTTTTCGGCGTGTTCGCCAATCTTTACGACGTCGCTGTCGGCTGTGCGTTTCTGTTAATGGGCGCAACTTCGAACACCTATTATAATAATGTCCGTTCGTCTGCCTTCCGACATTGAACTGTGCAGCGCAGGCCAGAAGACTATGCTTCAAATATGTCATAAAGTATGTGGAATGTAATTCTTTATTTGTCATTTTTCTTTTATTTTCAACACTTTTTGGCACAGTATTTTGTAAGTCACAGACTGTGGTGTACTCAAATTGTAAATTACAAAGTTTGTATGAATTAATTTAAAATTTAGTGTCTTTTTTAAATTTACAATTAATAAAATTATTATGCTATTTGTTATTATTATTTCCTATCATAAATTATGATGCACATATACATACAATAATTGTCCATGTAAAACATGTACTGAAACTTCTTGCATAGTTACAAATCGCAATATTTTTAATTATTTCCGAATTTTCACCACCAGTTTAATTTTAAGGAATTTAACTTAAGCTTTATATCAATAAAAGACCACTTTAAAATGTAGACTATTATTGTAAAGTTATTTTGGTTCATTCAACTCTTGAATAATTAAAAATGTTGCATCTCAGAAGAAGCATGATCGAAAATGTATAGTTGAGAGTAATTAAAAAGGCGGTGTTTCCAATCGTGATGGGCGGAGTTTAACCTTTGCTAGTGTCAAAGAAAGCGGAGTTGTAACTAAGAAACTGATTAATTTCTCTCACACAATTAAACCGATATGGTTCATTGTAAGCTTTTTCGAAAGTTTTCGGAATGGACCAAATTTTACTACATTTTCCTTGTTGTAGCTAGAGTTGTCTTTTTGGAATTAACGATTAACTATTTTGATGTATATTGGATTGCGTACTTTTTTCACTGTTTCAGGGCTTGTAACTCGTCAATAAATATCGCTATTTTAATACAATTGATGTCATTTTGTAGGTTTTTTTCTGTTCTTTCTAAATATGTGCTTCGTTTTTATGTAGCATTATCGATAGTTTAGCAATGAGGGTTCTTTTACAATTTTCCGAATTTTCATTCTATTTGCTGTAACTTGAAAACTATTGAGATCCGACCAGGCTTTATATACTGATTTATGCTCCATGTGATCTCCTCTATTACCCCTATTAATATTGGACCCCTTTAACGGAACACCCTGTATATATATCTGAGCTATGTCATACGATAACGCTCGTATTTATAAATCAATTTTGATGAAACTAATTGTGTGTATTAAGCTCACCAATGTCTCAACCGAGTTCGTTGGCCAGCTTGGTCCGCCATTTTGTTTCAAGATGGCGGCCACTTAAAATTTTAAAACTAAAATAAATATGCAAAAAAGTTAAGAATTCAAATTTATTTTTTAATTGTTAGGCCTTGATACGAGGATTCCAGAGCATTTTTTGGTTTACCTCTATCTTAAAAAATGGCTGAGATAGAGCAGTTTGAAATTCTAGGGTGGCTGACATTTTGAAACAAAACAGCACATTAACGCGATTACTCGCAAATTATTTCCTTTCATTGTTGTAATAATTTTCCCAATCATACGCATAAAACTATATATTCATATCTGTTAGTGCCACATTCTCGCCAAAATTGGCGAAATTTGGCGACCAAAATAAGTCTTCATAAATGAAGCCAATTTGGCTATTGCTCAATAATTTGGCGAATTTCTTATTCAAATTCAGTATTAACGAATCTTTTGTAAACGTTTCTTTGCATTTTAACTTTCTGTTTTCGTGTAACATTAGCTAAAATTTTAAAACGAAGATATAGGAAAGCTATCTTTTCCTCCCGGTACAGGCCGGAAGGACTTTTTAGAGTTTGGTTTCTCTCGTAATGGTTTTTCTTTAAGAAAGAGATGCCGGTATGTATACCGTGCATGAAGCATATTAAACATTGGTGATGCTAGATAGTAGATAGTAATGATTTAATGCAATCCTTTAGTACTTTTAACTATAAATGTCAGTTAAGTGTATGTGATGTTTTCAAGTATTGTCAATAAGATTACGTCTCCAATCAATTTGCTTACTATTTATGGACTATTTGAGACGTTCACTACCAGTTCTGTTAGTTGTCCTTGAATTAAGTTCAACAAATATGTTACATCTTTTAAGTAAGAGAAATGTTTTGTTTCAATATTTAAATTTTCTTTAAAATTCTAATTAAGTTTTCATATTAAATATTTATACACTAGAAATTATTCAATTAAGGCTGTTCTCAAATCCAAACGTGAGTGAAAGTATGAAGTGTTTTTTTATTCTTCAATGCATGACATTTTCAAATGGAGGCAAATTATGGTAACAATTATAATGAATATAACTCACTGAATCTCATTCAGACAAAAAATCCAATATTTTTGTATGGTTGTTTGGAAAATATCTTATGTATAAGTAAGTGAGAGTAACATGTTTGAGTACTTATATTCATGTAACATCAATATGGGCAAGGGTACATACTCCTCCCCCTCCTCTTTTTTCTCTCATTTATTTTCTTGGATATGTATTTATCTGTACTATTATATAAAGACAGAACGCCTGACTGACTGGGTGACTCATCAACACCCAGCTAAAATGATTAAAGTTAGGATCATGAAATTTGAACAGTAGATTGCTGTTATGACCTAGGCGAGCAATAAGAAAGGATTTTTGAAAATTCCCTTCCGAAGGGGGGAAAGGGATGGTCAAACGTTTTAGGTGATTTCGACGTATCTCAGCAGGAGTTTTAGGTAGGACCTCGAAATTCAGGAAAAAAAGTACTAAAAAAAATTATTAAACACGTATTTTAGCGATTTTAGAAATTAACCCCCTAAGGAGTGAAATGGGAGGGTTCGAACGTTTTAGGTCATTTCGTTATACAGTACATCAGTTTTTGGGAAGAGCATCAAATTCAGGATAACAAATCTACTAAAAAAATATAGTTAAACATGTATTTCAGCGATTTTAGAAATTCACCCACTAAGGGGGCTAAATGGAGGGTCGAATGTTTTAGGTCATATCACCATATCTCAGCAGCAGTTTTAGGTTAGAGCATGAAATTCTGGATAACAAATCTGCTAAAAAATAATTAAACACGTATTTCATTGATTTTAAAAATTCGCCGATCAATTTAAACATCAGGTATGAACCTGATTATGGAAGATTAGACTAATAAGACACCTATTGCTGATTTCCGATTAGATATTTTGCGTAAGACATTCTTAAAAGGAAAATACATTGTAGTAGACACATTTTCCACTCACGCAAAGCTTGGACGGGCCGCTGGTATTTTATAAAATAAAATAAATGAATGGCTAGAAAAATAATTCTTTATTGTTTACTTTGATACACTTTTTGTTTTATATTTATATTACATGTTCTATATTTATTGATGTGCATTTTATAGATAAATTTGAACATGAATATTAGATAATAACACTTACAAATAGTAGATTAATAAAAAGTTAAAATAATTTCTATGATTAATATCCCTATTAAAGGAAATTTGTTTTTATATATCTTAATTGCACTTTGGGACTAAGTTGAAATCTGACAACAAAAAGACATATTTTACTTTGCATTTCAAATTAATTTAAAGTTGAATAATGTTACTTATTTATTTCACTTTTTACAGCTTTATATGCAACCAATTTCTTTTACAATGACACTTATTTTATTTTATGATAATAGTTATTTATATTTTATTTTATTTAAAAATTTCTGTCTATTTAAAATGTTTAATTACCTTTCTGTTAGCTGTTTTCTATTACATTTTCAATTGTTAGTATGTTACTGTACACTAAAAATTGACATCTGTCTTTTATTTTAGGCGTGCCGGGGTCTTTAGCATACTTGATAAGGTGCTGAATGCATAGTTTCATTCCAGGAGTCTGTTCAGACTTTTCTCCCAGGGTCCTGTTTTTGTGAAATTGTGAACAGCTTTTTACATTTGTGAAAAATCTCCACATAATTTTGTGAATGTGAAATTATCGTCATAACCAGGTTCTTGTTTATGCATTTTTATGAAGATATATGTAGGTAAAATACACATATTTTCTTTATATGTAAAAGTGACAGTCTGATTTTACTTTTAAATTGTTAAATTTGTGAATGAAAGTAAAATTCAATGCCAAAATTAATTTTTCTATAAAATCCATTCTGCCAAAATCAATTCCTACTACCACCACACAAAAAAAAAAGTCCTATCTGGGAAACTTCTCCATAATTTCACTAAGAAATTTGTGTACACTTTAGAGACAAACACAAAGCATTTTCTTGCATGTTATCTTTCTTATTTTTTTAATGCCATCAGTTATGATTGTATCTTGGCACACATGATGGGCTACTGTATTACGAAATCCATGTCAAAATTTGGTCTATATTGAATCCTTTGACAAAATTTGAAAATAGTGAAGTAGTGACTACTTTTGAAAAGTAGTTTGGTAGTTGCTACTTTTTAAAACAAGTAGTTGTAGTTAACTGCATTTTCGATAACGTAGTTGTAGTTTGTTACAAAAGGAAAAAGTAGCTTCCTATATTTTCGTTTTAAAATTTTAGCTAATGTTACACCAAAACAGCAAGCTAAAATACAAAAAACCCGATTCCTGAAGATTCGTTAACACTGAATTTGAATAAGAAATTCTCCAAATTAGTCAACTATAACCAAGTTGGCTTCATTTATAGAGACTTATTTTTGGTCACCAAAGTTGGCGGTATTTCACCAAGTGTTGCCAAGCTTGACGAGAATTTGATGCTAATGAAGCTGTAGTTTTATGCGTATGATTAGGACAATAATTACAACAATGAAAGATAATAATTTGTGAGAAATCACATTCACTAAAACCCATAAATTGTTGGTTTTTTGTGATCTGCTGTCTTATTTCACAGTGTCAGCCACCCTAGAATTTCAAACTGCTACATCTCAGCCATATTTTAAGATAGAAGCAAAACAATCCAGAATCCTTATATCAAAGCCTAACACTTAAACAAAAAATAAATTTTGTTTATTTTTTTGTATATATTTTTTAGTTTTAAATATTTTAGTGGCCGCCATTTTGAAACAAATACTGTTTAATGTGGCATCGGGTCCGGTGGGGGAGTGTTTGTAACATGCTTTCAAATGCTTTGTGCATTTGATTTACGCATTGCAACACTCTGGCCGAAACCCACTGCTACTGTTGCACTAATTTATTTTATATTTTTTGTTCTGAAATATGGCTGTTATTTTACACTATACCCACTGCCGATGAGGCCACAGCCTTTTGCTTCTGGTTTCTTGTTTTAATTTGATTAGTTAACAATTTTCTCTCTGGTGTTTTGCTGGTTTATATTTGTTAATGTTAAATTATGATGTGGAATTCCGGGTCTGCCAAATACTTACAAAATATAATTTATATATTACACACACACACACATATATATATATTGTATTTTTATTTTAGATTAATAATAATTTTATGAAGTTCTTAAATTTTAATCATTTGTTGCATATTAACAATTAGTACACTGATATTGTATAAATTTGCTGTCAATACTGTACCTTGTTATTTATATATAAGGTTTCAATATGTCTTTGTGTCATATATTTGACAAATTAGGGAATTTCAGCATGTGAAATATTTTTATTTCAGTATCTTTTTTTTTTCTGTGAAATTGTATTAAATTCAAATTTTATAAACTTGGTATTTAAGAATAAATTTCATGAAATTCTTTATTTTTTTATTTTTTTTTTAATAAATTGAAAGTTTGCATTGTTTCTCCTTTTTATATATATAAATTTACTGTCAGTAGAATTTACTGCAATTTTTAATAATCTACAAAGTCTCAACATTTTTATGGCATATATTTGAGGACATGAGTTTCAAAACTCGTTTTATCCAAAACTAAAAAAATTGTGTTTTCTCTATCAATGTATTCTATTGGTAAATCTTCACTGAAAAAACACCACAATCTGCAGATAAACTAGTTTTAGCATGTATTTCTGACATTCTAAAATCTTGGTTTACAACGAAAACCAATGGAAGCAGTCAGATGTTTTTCGCGATTTCCTCAAATTTGATTTTTTGGATAAGGCGAGTTTTGAAACTCACGTCCTCATTTGTTTTATTAAGAGGCTAACTTCACTCAGTCAAAAACACCCGCTCACTAATGTTAATCCTATGGGAGAAATAATTTATGATATCTTGTTCGCATTTCAATATTTTTAAATGATTTTTTTTGCATTGGTTAGTTGAAGTAAATCTCTATGCCACGCTCCTATGTACTTTTTTGATTTGGATTACAAATTTTTTTTATTAAGATACTTTCACTTTCAGAACAGATTTTGAAAGTGAAAGTATCCTCAATTTAAAAAACTGCAACAAAAATCGAAAAAGTAAAAAAGAGTGTGCATAGAGATTGACCTCAACTATCCAATGTAAAAAAAAAAAATATTTAGAAATATTGAAATGCGTAAAATAATTCCCCCATAGGATTAACATTAGCGAGCGGATGTTTTCGACTAAGTGAAGTAGGCTGAAAAGTAAAAAACTTCAACAGAATTCATTATGGTATTCATTCATAATCTATAAAATTTGTTCTGAGAAAAGAGAAAAAAATCTCCATAAATAGAATTAATTCTTCCATTTTAAATATAAGTAAATTAAATACAGTGTATAACAAGAACGAAAAATCATGCGTCAAGCATAGATTATGTAACACTTTCCAACGCTTCCAAAATAATTTTACAAATCATTACCGTTTAATAAGCTGAAAGATAACATCTAAGTAAACAATTTGGAAAACGCAAAACATATTTAAAAACGTAATTTCAGGAATTTCCAACATATACAATATTTGGAAAAATATCCGAATACTTTTATTCAGCCCTGTATATGATCTATAGATTTGTATATATACTACATAGGATGCTAAGGTTTAGTTTAGTTAGGAAACGCGTAGCAGAGTTTAAAATTCTCTTTCTGGAGTTTCTGTCAATAAACGGAAATGTGTTCGCGAACTTTTGTACTGCCTTGTATATGATCTACAGGATTTATACACACCAAGTAACAGACAAAAAGTGAGTTAAATTTAAAATCGCGTTCAGCAACTTAAAACGCACTTCGAGGAATTATTGTTAACAGACAGTAGATAATTCTTTTGTGTGTCCCTGTAAATGAACGATGACTGCTATACGCACAATATTCTGTATTAAGCCTCTTGTAATGCACCTTAGTGATATATATAAATTTCAATGCGTTTAAAATAGTGAAACATTATTTAAGAAAACCGCAAACGATTTTTCTCCATAGACGTAATGTAACGGAATTATTTTGACTGTCCCTGTAAAGTAACTATGCACACCCTATTCCATATTAAGCTTCTTGTAATGCACCTTAGTGATATATATAAATTACGATGTGTTTGAAATTGTGTAACATCATTAAAATAAACCGCAAATGATTTTTCCCCATAGACCGTAATGTAACGGAATTCTTTTGAGTGTCCCTGTAAAAAAATATAAGTGCTACACACTTCAGTTGAAATAGGGAACATGCTATAGGTAACGACAATAACATATAAAAATTGCAGGGCAATCGGAGCATATTTACGGTAGTTAGAGCACGGGCAGACGGCCAGACAAACCGAAGTCATAAACACTTTTCAACTAGGTTGGAAAGTGTTAAAAATGATATTTTTCCAATAATAGCATTTTTTCCTGTTTACTACACTTGCATCATTCACTTGAGATTTAGAGTAAAACTTTTATGCTTTTTGTGCAATTGTGAGAGAGCTGTTGATGGCATTATATGTCTGTATGTATATAATAAAGTTTCAAATACTGCAATACAGCAATATGCGCACTTTACAAATTGCAAATGTGGCATTTCTATTTTTTCTTGGTTTCTAGCCTATTTAAAAATTGTACGCTTCTCAATACTATCATTTTTCTTTTTATTTATTTATTTATTATTTATTTATTTATTTATAAGAGTTGTTTTTCAAGTGTACAACCACAGTGCATGAATTGACAATTTTAATTCTAAATATATTGTTGTTCAAAAACAAATTGGAGCAGCTAATTAAAGTATTTTAAAACAACAATGAATCATATATTTTTTTTTTATTCCGAATTGTATTCTTAAAAAAGATAATTTTTAAAATGAAGATTTTTCAATGTTGAATCTCTGCTTTTAGTAATAAATAAAAAAATTAACAAATTTGAAAATTTATTTATAAATTGCTAACATAATACATATGCATTATTTGGAAGCAATTTATGAATTTAAAAAAAAGGTTAGTTTCTTTGAATTAAAAAAACAATGCTATATAATATTGTTACAAGATAATATATATTTAAATTTAGTATTTAAAAAAAATCTCAAAGATGTATTTGTAATAGCAGAAGTTCTATATATTATAACTAAAACTGGTCATTTATTCTGAAAGAATTTTTGCATTTTTAAATAAAAGCTATATATAATGTTATTTCTGTTACAAATATTAAAATTGATGGTGTAGATAATACAGATAGATGCATATAATAGATGTAGATAATGTAATATCTACATGATGTGTTCGATTTTAGGTATTTCTATTTTTGCATAATGTGCCTCCATACATGTATAGTATATATTACATATAAGTACTTTTCTCTTCATTTCATTGTAAACATATATATATATATATGTTTACAATATATACATACGAGCTGAACATTTATTAATAAAATTATAATTACTTGGCTTTTAACTGCTGTAATAGGATCGGATCATTTAACTTACCCTGTTATAATTAAATTTCCTAACTTAATTTTTGCCATTTAAGATTAGATACTGTGATAATAGTTGTCCTTTTTAGAAGACATTTACATGCATTTTTTATAAATAAATTGAAGTCAGTTTCTTTACAGAAGCAAATTGTAAGATCCTATATATTATTTCTGTTGTCATCAACATCTTTTTTTCTGATCAAATAGAAAATGTAGAACAATAAATGAAATACCATATGAAAGGATTTTCAAACTGGCTTCTGACATAGTACACTCAAATTTCGTTAAAACATGTATTTTGATTAAAATTTGTAATTAATTAAAAATTAAATTGGTTATTGTTTTCATAAACGAAATAAGATTTTTCTAAAATCAATGTTGTCACAAAAATAAAATACCGCAACAATGATTATTTAAAAAAAAATGTTCAATAAGGATAAAGTGGGACATAGTTACTGCACAGGTTCATTTTATATTTATGATTAAAAGCAAAATTTATATTCTATTGTTCAATTTATTTTTCTTTGTCCCATACTTTTTTTCCGAAACAGACGATGTCATCCTCTAATGCAATTAAAATAAGATTTTTGCATTTGCTATTTTCAGTCAATTTTTATTGTAACTTTGAGGAATAAATGAGATGATATTCTGGCTTGACTAATGTTGATTGTATATATTTTTAGTCCTTTATTATTATTTTTTTTAAAGTTTGAACCTGCATCTAAAAAATATTAGGTATTGCTAAAAAATATTAGACTGCAGTGCGAAATCTTCGCACGGGTCCTCTGGTTATTCTATAATTTTATTATTTCAATTTTCTGTAATATTTAGAATGTTGAAGTTTACAAAATATGTTCTTGCATGCAGTGGTATTATATATATATATATATATATATATGGTTAAAATTAACACAAAACATTTGTTCCAGCAAATTACTAAATTACAAAAAAACTATGTAATAACATATATTGACAAATCTCCTAATAATTATGCAATCATATGTAAAGCTTATTATCACCAACTACTTACATCCTGTATTTCTACTAACAATTCTTTTAAAAAAACTAATGTAATTGTAAACAATCGTAAAATTCACAGTTATTATAAATTATTAAATATTAAAATTAACTAACTTTAATTATCCTTATTTAGTTCTTATACCCAAATTTCATAAAAATCCAATTAAATTTAGGACTGTAACTATAGGATGCAATACATATAATAATATAGCCAATAAACATCTATTAAAAATTCTCAATCAAATTTATACACTGACAACATCCACTGATAACACACATTGTATAAAAAATAGCTATCAACTCGTCAATATTTTGAAAAATCTTAAATGTGTTAACAATATAATGACATATGATTTCAAAGATCTATTTAATAATATAGATTTATTAGATCTACATAATATTATAAATGCATTATTTTATAAGTATCAACATTCACTTAATTTACCAATTCATATAGATACAGCTTATTTTAAAACTTTAACAAATTTCATTATATATAATAATTATATAATGCATGATAACACGTTATATTTACAGAAAGTCGGTATACCACAAGGGGGATGTACATCTAGTATACTTTCAGACTTATACTTGTATCATTATGAACGTACATTTATTAATAGTAATATACATTTATATCTTTATTTTGATGACATTATTTTAATTGCCACTGATCACACTAATATTTCTATATTTCCAGTTGATTATCCTACTAATTTAGAATTAACGGAAAACCTCCTTTCTAACAATACTATTAACTTTTTAGATCTTAAAATTACACTAAAAGAAAACAAAACAATAATAGATCTATTTGATAAACATAAAGAATTTAAATTTAAAGTTAATTCATTTACTAATTTTAAATCATGTCTTCATAATTCTGTATATCGTAATATACTCTTTAATCATATTTATAGAATAAAAAGTTTATGTTCCTCTCAACTTATTAACAAAAATATTAAAAAACTTATTTATGAAGCATTACAACATGGTTTTCCAAAAAAATTCATATATTCCTTAATATATAGTTAGTTCCTATTTGATCTTTACAACCAAATTAACACATGCGTTTCAAAAATGTATAAAAAATCATATAATCTTATAAATATTTACAAAAAAAAAATATATATATATAATAGGACGGTTGGGTGGGTAGACGTTGGATTGATGAGGTGTGTGGCGGCGTTGTATGGAAAAATACGCATGGTTAATTTATATTATAAAAAAAAAAAGGGGGCATTTTGATTTACACAATTGTTTGATCATACACATTTTATAATGGACTGTGATGTGTTATTTTTATATGTGTATTAATTTAGTTAGATTTACTTATTCATTATTTAATTATTTAAAATGAATTTATATTCATTAATATTAAGAATGTATTTGATCTAATGATTTGGATTAATACCTTTGGTGGACAATATCATATTTACTTCTAAGATAATGTTTACTTTTATACAGTGTTAATATAATATGTTTTAATTTTATTAAGTGTTTTTATTTAATTTAACTTTGTTTGAAGCCACATTATTTGTGACTAATTCATTTCAATATTTAATCAATATTAATTTTAAATTCTTTGATTCTTAATTCAAATCTTTAGTCTTTTAATTTATTTTAATTGATGTTGCATTTTTAGTACAGTTATTTAATCGTTGTTGTCATTTAATGGTACATTTTTAATGTTGCATTAATTATTAATTTTTCCATATTACTACTTATTTATAACATAGTATTATTAATTTATACATCCATTACTAAGATATTATTCAACATTCTATTTATTAATTAATTTCATTTATTTATTAACTAATAGCTATCATTAAGATAGTAATTTGGTTTAATTATTAAACACTAATTTCCATCCATTCCTTTATATTTACTTTTACCACTAGAGGGCAGCACTATTTTAAGTTGTTTTTTAATATTAATTTTTCCATCTTAATACTTATTTATAACATAGTATTATTCATTAATACATCCTTTAATGTAATTCGATTTTCTATTTATTAATTAATTTCATTTATTTATTATTTAACTAATTGGTATCAATTAAGATAGTAATTTGGTTGAATTATGAAACATTTATTTCCATCCAATTCCTTCGATTCAGATTATATTCACTTTTACTAATAGATGGCAGCACTAATGTTCCTGTTTATTTTATAATTCATTATTTTTTAACATAATTTCTGGCATCACTGCAAAGCAAATTATATTTCTAAGCAATTTATATTTCTAAAATTGGCAACATGTTATGATTTTTTATGCAATTCATTCCCCAGTCATGTTGGAGTTTTCATGATGGTTCATGAACTGCAAGGTATCTTATTTATATCTCTTTTCATCTTTATGGATTTTATACTTAATGTCTCTATTAAATGTTCTCTCTGTCATTTATAAGTATGGCTTCTTTCCTTTTTAATATTGTATTTTATTTTTTATTTTATCACTGATTTGAATCATTGTATTTGAGATGTAGTCCCAATATCATATTTTTTAGCAATGTATGGCTAATATGATGATGAAATATCTCATTTCATTTTATTTGTGGTATTTAGGCAATTGGGACTTGATAATTCTGTCTAAATTCCACAAATTTCATTTCATTTAATTTCATTTATTCAATTTTTATTTAATTTCTTATTCTTTCAATGTTTTTGATTCCATATTAAGTGTGTTGGGGAATCTTTCATTGTCAACTAATTATTTCATACTTAATTATTTCATTGTTTAAGTTGGTGTTATGATAATGTTTCATTTATGGTTATATATATATATATATATATATATATATAGGACAATTTAATTTTTGTAAGCATAATCTTAACTCCTGTTTTTATAAAATGTATTTTATATATAACTTATTATTAATTAATATGACTTACATTGAGTTTACCATAAACACCTTTTGTAGTGCTGTAGTTTTTAAATAATTGATCATTTATAGTTTCTACATAATCTGACTAATTTTAGTGTTAACCAGTGTTTTTTTTTACTTTAAAGAAACTTGATTATTTAATATTCAAATAAATTGAATGACATCCAAATCGATGTTCTTCATCAACATATTTTGCAGTGTTGTCAGGATATAATATTTATATTGATTTTATCATGCATTGAATGAATCTGTTTGCATGGAAAGAAATTAAAAAGGTATTCTTTATACTTAGTTTTATTAAAAAGCCCTTTTCCTTTCCACCACTTGGTATAACAAGTTTTTCACACTTTTTTATCATGGTGTAACTATTATATAAAAAATCACCATTGCAGAATTAATCATTGTTTAACTAACTTGCAATTTATCCTTTTCTTTGTGTGTTTTCCCTTGATAAAAAGCAGCAAAAATCATTAAAATGTTCAAATAAGTATTTTGTATGGTGTATGCTTGGCATAAAAGCCCAACAGATTGTAAGAGTGATTTTGATTGTTTGGTCAGTTGTGAGAAAACCTTGTATTTAATTTTCAAAATGGATGTGTGCAAATGTGTTCAACCCTTTTCCCTTCAAGTTGTGGGTGTTTCATTTTACTTCTCATTTTTCTCCCCTGTTTTTTGTATGCTAGTAATTCAGTTCTATTGGTTATGTTACTTTTAGAGAAATTTTATTTTTCATTCCCTCTGTGTTTATAGCAAAAACAGCTTTAGGATTTTAGATTATTTTGCCTGTGTACATTTTTAATTTTCTTTATGTGTAATTTTGAAGCATATTTTATATTTTTTTACGACGTTTGTGCAATAGTCATACATATTTTCCCTTTCGCTTGGTAATTATGCATGTTAGTTAATTTTATTTACTACATTTTTTGTAATTTTGTATTAGTTATTATTTGCTTTTAAAATACATAGGCAATATTGGCAAAGAACAGTACAAAATAATGTAAAGTATTTGCTTTACTGTAAAAAAAAATATATTTCCTTAAAAAAGGGCAATGTTTTATACTTTAAAGGAAGTTAGCGAAAATAAACTATGTAGAATTATTCCATGATCTTTCAGGATTGCTTTTATAATAGAATCTTGATTTATTTCAATACTTAAAAAATAAACTGGATGCATAAACTTTATCTCTTTTTAAATTATAATGTAAAATTTCTAAACATTGGGGGGTTTGAAAATTAAATTTAACAAAACAAGCTTCATTTACTACTGCATATTTTTAAAATAACTGTTTTCTTTAAACTATTAGGGACAAATTGTGGTGAAATTAAAAAAAAATACTGGTGAAATGTGTGATATTACAAAGTCTGTTATTAAATTCTAACCATTATTTTGTAATGAGCTATTTATATACGTATAACATTGTTTGTTGCAGATGTTTGAAGACACAAGTGCAAATTACTATGCAATGCATTTCTTTTTTATATTTAACTGCGATCTCAAAAGTTTTGATGTTATTTCTAGAAGCAGCTCTTTGTTTTACTGAAATGTATAGTTCTTGTACACATATATATAGAGATGTTCTGTCTGAATGTAAAGTACAGTTTAATTAAAACTTATTGAGTATTTCTTATTTTGTCTTTAGTTATTTGTACACATAAATTAGTCATGATTCATCAAGATAAAAAACTTCACTGTTATTATATTTCTTTGCTAAAATATTTTGGTATGTCTTGGTACTTTTGGGTTAAAGCAGCTTCCTCAATTACAATTATGTCAAGATTGCAGTTATGATTTTGGCAAAATCATCTCAAAGTTCATAAATGCATATATATACTCCAAACGCTCACATATGTGACATATACGTCTTACATACATCATATATAGCTTATACACATGCATATATACATCATATATGACTATAACTGGTACATTGAATCATAAATGTTATATACATATTATTATAATGTCATATATGCTTTATAATTTGGCAATTCGTCCTCGGGGGCTGCTATAACACGAAAGTACCAATATGTTTTAATAGAATTGTTTGGAAATCTCACTTTTGTAACAGCCATTTCAGGAATGAATTTCTTTACTTTTATAGTTTGGTTATTTTTAATGAGATAAACGTTGACTTTTCTGAAGTGTT
The DNA here is from genome assembly GCA_963931845.1 of Maratus michaelseni. NCBI lineage: Eukaryota > Metazoa > Arthropoda > Arachnida > Araneae > Salticidae > Maratus > Maratus michaelseni. The sequence continues at coordinate 224,875,001 of OZ007595.1, forward strand.
ATCTGTTATGTCTCTTCTCATTTTACATCCATTATTTCAAATGCCAGTAGAAAAAATAGAATCGGATCATATAAATGTAAGAATGTCAAAAAAAAAAGAAATTAAGAAATGGGCAACATAAAAATAGCACAAATGGAAATATCTGTAAAAAGCTTTTCGTAGCTTCTAAAGCTCCAAAACAGCTACCTGCTTTTTTACGCATGTTTACAATTGTGCTATTTTTTACGTTGCCCAATAATTATTTTTTAATACAACAGCACAAAGTTCAATCCTCCTATTTTAAAAGAAGAAATGTTTTGAGTTCAGTCCCACTCTTTAGCATTTGATGAAGTATTATTATGTAGATTGTTTATTTAAAATTACAAATAGCAACAATGCATTGGTATCTCACACTGTAAATCTTTCTGAAATATTAAGTAATAGTTAAAAAAAGAAAACAATCACATTTTGAAATGAATATCCTTTAGATGATACTCGTAATGTCATAAAACATGAAATACTTTTGAACAAAAAAAGAAAAGAAAACTTTTATTTTCTTAGTTAACTTATGTTATACAAAAGCCAAAAGTGTCAGATATTTAAATAAAAACTAATATGCTAATTTCATTCCTTCATTACTCCTTTTTACTTATCTCCGTCAAAAGGTTTTCATTTTTAGCACTTTCCAACCTAGTTGAAAAGTGCTTATGACTTCGGTTTGTCTGGCCGTATGGCCGTCTGCCGTCTGCCGTCTGGCCGTCTGCCGTCTGCCGTCTGGCCGTCTGCCGTCTGCCGTCTGTCCGTCTGTCCGTGCTCTAACTCCCTTAAATATGCTCGGATTGCTCTGCAATTTTTATGTTATTGTCGTTATCTATAGCATGTTCCCTATTTCAACGGAAGTGTGTAGCACTTATAGTTTTATTACAGGGACACTCAAAAGAATTCCGTTACATTGCGGTCTATGGGGAAAAATAATTTGCGGTTTATTTAAATAATGTTTCAGTATTTTAAACGCATTGAAATTTATATATATCACTAAGGTGCATTAGAAGAAGCTTAATATGGAATAGGGTGTGCATAGCACTTATAGTTACTTTACAGGGACAGTCAAAAGAATTCCGTTACATGACGTCTATGGAGAAAAATCGTCTGCGGTTTATTTAAATAATGTTTCACTATTTTAAACGCATTGAAATTTATATATATATAAGGTGCATTACAAGAGGCTTACTACAGAATAGTGTGCGTATAGCAGTCATCGTTCATTTACAGGGACACACAAAAGAATTCTCTACTGTCTGTTAACACTAATTCTGGAAGTGCGTTTTAAGTTACTAAACGCGATTTTAATTTTAACTCGCTTTTTGTCTATTACGTGGTGTGTATAAATTCTGTAGATCCTATACAGGGCAGCACAAAAGTTCGCGAACACATTTCCGTTTATTGACAGAAACTCCAGAAAGATAATTTTAAACTGTGCTACGCGTTTCCTAACTAAACTAAAATTTAGCATCCTAGCATATACAAATCTATAGATCATATAAAGGGCTGAATAAAAGTATTCGGATATTTTTCCGAATATTGTATCTGTTGGAAATTCCTGAAATTATGTTTTTAAATATGTTATGCGTTTTCCAAATTGTTTACTTAGATGTTATCTTTTAGCTTATTAAACGGTATGTTTTGTAAAATTATTTTGAAAGCGTTGGAAAGTGCTACATAATCTATGCTTGACGCATGATTTTTCGTTCTTGTTATTTTTCATATAATATTTTTCCATCATATTACTTCTTTAAAATACATTTGGTTTTACTTTTAAATAAATTTTGAAACTTAAAAATGATTTTGATACTAACAGAACCTATTTAGGTTTTTGAGTGTTCCTATACATGAAAGTTGAAAAGTATCCAATATTTATGTAACAATTCTTATTTTGCTTATCTTTTATTAAGATGTGTATTTACTATAAACTCTTTTTATCATTTGTCATCATCATTGCATTCCCAGGCACCTCCAGCCCCCTTTCTGTGCCAGATACTCACCTTATATGAGAAAAAATTCTTGTGCAAGACAGTGATATATAATATTTTGCTACAATAAATTATCATAATGTGGAATATTAATTTAATCTTGATTACCTTTCACAGTAGATCCTGCAAAAAAATTACACCAATTGAAAATTTGACACTACAGTATGTTTATTTAGTAAAATTTAATGTATTTCAGTTATTTTGATTCTTTTTTCATATAAAGTACTCGTAACATCGTTGTTAATGTTACTTTTTTTTTTTAATCATTTTCATATTAACATGTATAAAAATTATGATGGTGTTATGAGCGTATTGGGATGTCAAAACTATAATTGAAATACACTAAAGTTAGCTTAAAAAAAATCTATGTTTCTGATCTTGTGTGACATATTTAAACAATTTTAAATGAAAAATTAATCAGAGAGGCGGTAAGCATACATCTGTCTTTTTTGCCATTGTACAGAGGGATTGAAAAGTCGTGCAACCCTTGAAAAATATTTTGTTTACTAAAATACAAACATGATTCAAATTACAAACATAAACTAAATTTAAAGAGTAACAATACCGAGACACAAAACTGATGATGGAGTGTGGTTTGTTTGCAAAAACATTCCACAATCCATCCTGGACTGAAAAACAAACATTGAACATGAGATTAATAAAATAAGTGTTCCAACATTGAGAAGAGTGGCCTCAAATTTGAAAAACACATATGTCTTTGTATCCAAGAAAATGAGTCACATTTTGATCTTCTGTAACAGTGTTAATTTTCACTCAGTATTGTTACTCTTACAGTTTAGTTTATGTTTGTAATTTGAATCATGTTTGTATTTTAGCAAACAAAATATTTTTCAAGGGTTGCGGGACTTTTCGGTCACCTTGTATGTCCATTATTTCAAATAGCAGAATAAGTAAATAATAAAAATAAATAATAGAATCATACATACATTCTTACTCAATGTTCAACTCTCAACTTTAATGTTCATGTAAATGTGAAATATGTCAAATGAAGGAGTCTTTGAGGCTTTCTTGGTTCAGTCACACTCTCAATTCTGCTGAAATATTGATTGATACAAAAAATAAAAAATAAATCACATTTAAGAATAAACTTCTTGTAGCCAAAACTTGTAATGTCACAAAACATTAAATGTTTTTTGATAAAAAACTTTTTACAAACAGAATCTCTGAGTGTGTCCGTCAAACTCCATCACTACGTTAAAGTGAAGCCTCTTTCGATGGAGTCCCTAACCTGGAAGAGCTGACCAATGTCCGGCAGACTTTTTTCAGAAAACTGACATTTAGTTGTGTTGAATAGCATTTTATTGATTACTATACTGTTTGTCCCAAAAATATTGAATCATGCTTAATTTTTTTACTTGTTGCAGATATGTAGGCAGTGTAAATTACAAAAGTATTCAAAATGAGGTAGAAATAACTATTTTGATAAAATTGTCCTACCATTAACTTTCAAAAAGTTACACTTTTTAAAATTTTACATGGTCCTTGGGTCCTATAAATTATAGTTAGAAAACTTTTCTGCATGCTCTGACAAGTACAACAGTAAAAATTCCCTCTTTCTATGACCAAAACTCACCGAGTTATCATACTTTGAATTTTATAAAATTCCAGAGCTTTCTGACACTGAAAAATCATCTGTCCATTTTTAGTGCCAGAAAGCTCTGAATTTTAGGGACCCTATAAAATTTAAAAAGTGTAACTCTTTACGTAGCAATGACACTGCTATTTCATCTGCATAATCTTTATTCCTTTCTTATTTTAAACACTTTTGCAATGTACATTTTCTACATATCTTCAAAAGTTAAAGCACATTTCAATGATATTTTTGGGGACACCCTGTGTAGGATGATCAAGATTATTTTGATTGACCAAAACTAAACTTAACTTATTGGGGTAGTAACAATTTAAGATACTTTAAAAATATATAAAAAAGACTTATTTGGCAGAAAATTTATATTTCCACACATCTTATTAGAATATATTTGCCTGTACAACAATTCTCATTTAAAAATATTTTCTATTGATTTTTTTTTAATAGAAAGATTCTATTTACTATTGTCATATTTAGTGTTTTTCTAGGCAAATCCAACCCCCTTCCTAGCCCAAACCTCACCTAAAATTTTCTATTAATTATATTCCTTTATATGTTTGTTGGAGATTTCACTTTTAAAAAAGTTAGAAAATTAAAAAATCTATTGGATGCTAACAGAATCTACTTAGCCCTATACAAAAGTGAAAAATATCAGATATTTTAGAAAATCTCTTGTTCTTTTCTTCATAAAGATACATTTTCTTTATCAAACATTTCTGCTAATTTACTATTTGTGACATTTATTACACTCCCAGGCACCTCCAATCCCCTTCCTGGGCCAAACCTCACCTTATATATGACAAAATTTTCTTCAATTTCTTCAAGCTGTTAAAAGAAATTTACATTTTACTGAATTAGTTAACATCCATTTTTTTTTTTAAGTTTTTCTAAATAGGATTGTTTTAAATTTTGGGAGGTTTAATATAATACCAAAAATTAAAAAATATTTAATTAGAAAATCTTTTGTAATCTCCTTCATTTCCTAAATCGTTTTTTTATTTCTCAAAATGTTTTAATACTATTTGTCTTCCTACTTCCATATGTAAATAATTTCTTTTTTCTTAATCGTTTCAAATTGAGATTTTTTTTAAATAGACTTTACAATAATTAAAGATTTTAACGTTTTTTATTTCTCAGATTCTATAATTTTATATTAATTTTATAAAGTCATTATGACCAGCTCTTCCCACGCGATATCTCTCGATGTGAATATTAAATAAACATAATGTGTTTTTTGTGTACCTATTGTTTAGAGTGTTAAATGCATGTTAATAGTGTATAATGTAAGGTCACTTCTCGGTATTGAAATTTGTTAACAGTATATTGTAATAAGTAAAGTACATCATGACCTGTACATCAAATAGATGTGGTGTATAGTGGGTTGTGAATAATAGAAAAGAACAGACAACTTCCTTTGTAAAACTTTCATTTTATTTCAACCAAGAAAAGTTGCACTTACATCAATAAAAGTTACACTTAATTAACAGAGTACAAAGAAACAATATACATAACAAATAAAAGAAATAAGAAAACAAGACACACGTGTTATTTTGTATCAAACTGTTCTAAGGTTTAAGGTAAAATAATAATTATTAAAATTTCTCAACAAAATGTGTGAAATAACTGTGAAATGTTGTGAAGTGTGATCCTCAGTGATTGTTCTCGTTTTATTTTGAGACTGTCAGCACCGCTTTGAAATAAACCACACAGACAAACTTATTTTAAAAATTTTATTTTCTGAAAATGTATTAATACATCAACATTATAAATACACATAAAACTGAAAAACATGTTCCATTAGAACAGAATCTTACACAATAATTAATAATACACCAATATGACCGGACAATTAAAACCGCTACGCAAAACCTGAACCAATTTCGTCGCTACATTCCTCTAACCGTATACATTTATTAGGAAAAGCGCCCCCCCCCCCCCCCCTACACAAATGAGCATTTGAAGAAATTGCAGTGATCATTAAAAGTATTCATGAGGTGAGAAGAGGATGGAAAATAAATTAAAAGTTTCGCAGAGTGCCAAGCCACATAATTCACAAATGATGTTATGGTTAAAAAAATATCTCAAACTAGATGCCATGTTTATAAAATGCCTGCCTACCAGTGAAAAAAATGAAATGATTTCTTTAATGGTGGATAAGATATGATAAAAAAATTGCTGATTTAAGTTAAATTAATAATATTTATTATGAAAGTTTATGTCAAAAAAGAAGTTTCAGTTGTTTATTGTTATTTCATGATTAGTTGAATATTGATTAAAGTATGATCTAAATTGCTATAAAAAAGCTATACTTCTGTAATAGGTATTGTATATTATCTATTGCTATTGAACTTTATGTTAATTTAGAATTAAAAGCCAAAGGGATAGATAATGTATTTTTCTTACTACTAAAAACTACTCAATTTAGATGAATGTAAGCCAAAAGTAAAAAATATATATAGTGTATTTGTTTAAATTATGGACACTTTATGAAAATTTAGAATAAAAAGCCAAAACGACAGAGAATGTATTCTTACTATCGAAAACTACTTAATTTAGAAGAATGTAAGCCAAAAGTAAAAAATATATAGTGTCTTTTTTTTTTTTTTTTTTTTTTTTTTTTATATATAAATAAACATAGATTATAACAATTTAGATGTATACATAAGAGATGGCCGCATTAAATTTGTAATAACATAACATAATGTATAGATAATGATATAGAAAATAATATAGATAAATAATATAGATAAACATACTTACTTTTTTACATTGAAAAAAAAAATCATAAAAAAATTAATAAGAAGAAAACAGAGAGTAGAGCTTGCCTGAGATCGTTGCAGATCATTTCGAAACATATTTTTCAAAGTAGTATACTATTTTCTGAGAAAAATATACACAATTGAGTTCCTTAAAAAAAAAAGTACTTTTATGTTAACCAGGTGAAAATCTCACCAATAGTATTTTTTCCTCGCCAATAGTAGCTTCTATTTTTCATGTGTGTAAATTAGAAATGATACTTCAATTTTGATATAAAATGTTTTGGTTTACATGATATCTTTATTATTATTCAATAAAAGACACATATTTTAAATGTGTGTAATATATGAATGTATTTTAAATGAAAATTATTTATTTTAAAGTAAATGAGTGAAAGGTTTACATTTTAAATGAAATAAATGCAATTCAAATGATGATGTGGGAATATAATATTTGGCTATTTATCACTTGCTCAAGTAAAAAAGGCATTCACTGCCAAAATTTCCAATATGGTTTACATTTTTCAAGGATATATTTTAAAATAATGAAATATGAAAGTTAATCATTAATTCTAATTTTCACTATGCTAAAGCAATTAAGCAACTCTACTTCTCTGTTTGCCAAAAAAGAAAGTTAAAGAAAGTAATACTTATCTTTCACCTTGGCACCACAGGCAAAGAACTGAAGAAAACGCTTGCCTAACGACCGCTTCCGCTTGAAGAGGAGGGGATCGCCTCTGCAGTCACGTCTCTTGCATGGAGGAGCCTGGATGCTGGGCGAAGGGGAGCTGCTCAGGATGCTCCTGACGTCCTCTTCATCCACTTCTGATTCAGATCCATCTCTGCCTTCTTCTGGAACGAGGAAGGCGGCGGAACCTGAAAAAAGAGGGGACACAGGGACCCACTTACCTAGAAGGGCGTCCACAAACTCCTCTTCCTCCTCTTCGTCTGCACTGGTGGCGGCCGCTGCATCAGGACTGCTTTCTTCGTCTTCCCAGTGCTCGAACATGAAAGCAAGAAAAAAAGAAAGAAAATTAGCAAAAATAAAAAGGATCATGTAATACACAAAATTAAAGAAATGTATTACTTCTTCCATGGTGATTGCAAGTCAACCTGTTTATCTTTACAGCAAGTGAAGCTCAAGATCTAGAAAGGAATAGTAAAAATTATATTCAAAACTTAATGTTTATTCTTTATTTTATTTGTTGTTGTTAACAATGAGCATACAAATGATTAATTATTGTTGTACATTATGATATTAGACCAATAGCTCATTTGTAAAACATACAACTCTGTCAAGTATAATGATTTTTACTGGTAGATCATAATATAACAGAATTATTTTGTGTGTCCCTGTGTATAAATGCTACTTATGCTATACCCCTGAGAAAGCATGTTCTAGTCTGCCTCAGTGATGCACAGGGTTGTAGTGGGCTGGGTTTTTTACAAAAAACCTGTGTTTAAAAATATATATATTTCTGGAAAGGAACAAATGATGTATTTGTTAACAGTTTATGGTTATTTTGTTTTATTTATTCACTTCTTTGAATCTTAGAAAATATATTTGTACTAATTTACTTGCACTTTTAGATTGGAAACCTTGTAATTTTAAAACATTTTAGATTTTAATTTAAAACATAAATTTAAGCTTTTCAGTTAGCTTCAAGAGTATTATATTTACTAAACTTTTTATATTTATTAAATTAATTAGAATAGTATATGCAAAGAAAATATTTTATTCATAGTTATAAAAATAAAATTTAGTTACGGAAAATATTTTATTCATAGTTATAATCAGGGCTTGACAAATGCGGTCGCCAGGTCGTCACTGATGACCAAGTTTTTCTGTCTGGACACCAAGTTATTTAATCTGTCGGTTTTTATTATTATTATTATTATTATTATCATAATATTTTGTAAAAAAAAAATATTGACCTAAGAAATGAAGACAAACGGCATCTTTTTTTTCTCACCATTTTTAATTTGGTAAAAGTAAGTTCAGCAAATACAAATTTTAAAATAATACAAACAGAATTATTTGACCAATTTCAACATGAAAATAGCCCCCCCCCCCCCTCATCATATACAGATTTTGTAGCACTCCATCCAGACATTGGAAGCATTCGGCAATCACCATTTTCCAAACATGTCGGTTAATCTAGATTTTACAGAATTTCTCTCTCCCTCTCCCCCCCCCCCCACAGATAAGTAATTTTGATAAATTTCATTAGACAACTGGGTTTATATTATTTTTCTAAATTATGTAACAATTTCAAACTATGTAACTAATAATCCTAAATTATGCTTATTTTAATCTCAATTAATTCATAAGCTTTTCTTCTTTTTGAAAGTTAATGTCGGGGGAAAGGGAGGGGGGTTACTGGACACTAGAATTTTTTGCTGGCTACCAGATTTTATCAAATTTGTAAAGCCTGGTTATAATAATAAAATTTAGTTATATAATTAGCATTAAAAAACTTTTTATAATATATTTTTACATTACCAATCTGATGGAGTGTAACTTTTTAATGCATGGTAACATTTCACTGACTTTTCTGCTTTTTCATGGCCTAATCTGTTACGTAGCTTATTATGAATGAAACCAAAACTTGAAAACAATCGTTCAACAGATGCAGTACTTGCAGATTTTTTCCGGGGAAAATTGGCCATTTAACCTGGGTATTTTAATAAAACCCGCCCAGGCTGGGTTTTTTACAACCCTGGCTGATGCATATCAATTACATTGTGTTTCAAATTCCGTAACATCAATAAAATGTGCCGTAAATGATTTTCCACTATAGACCATAGTATAACTAATTTATTTTGTGTGTCCCTGTAACCGAACTATAAATGCTACACATTTCATTTTCAATACTGAACAGTGTAAACTAAACCTAAATAACATAAAAATCTGAGCATATTTATGAGAATTAGAGCCCAGACAAATCGAATTCATAAACACTTTTCAACTTTGTTGGATAGTGGAATATTGAAATCTCTCCACTTCATTCCCGAGGAAAAGGTACATCCATATAAATTGTTTTATATGGGATTTCACAACTGTAGTCGTCCTCTTAACGATAATGAAGATATTTTAACGAAAATTTCAACAGACTCATTTTCCTTTGTGTGAAATAGTGTGACATTGCAGAAGCTCCTGGACGTGCATTGTAATTTGATGTGTTACACCGTACGTACTGTCAAGTACATTCTGAATTATGAAGTGAATTATGCGTGTTTGGAAGTGAATGGCAGCCATCTACAGCACTTATTATGATGCATTTCAATTTCACATGAAGCAAAGTGGGAAATTTTCACTAAAAATATCTCCATTATTCTTGAAATTATGACCAAGTTTGGTTTAAAAAGAGACATCTTGTATTTTTGATTTAATAGGTGATTTGTGACATTGTACAACTATTATTTGTGTTGACATTTAGTATCACTCTAAATGCTTTTAACCTTGGAATTGAAACATCCTGTCCTATTCCTATCGAATCTTTGACCAATAGCTAATTAAAGCGCTTAAAAAAAAATTACTACTACTACTAATAAAAATAAATAAATTTCCCCAGCATTTTCTCGAAGACATTCTGCTTTTATTGAAAAACGGGGAAAAATTATCAATTTCACAGTTTCTGAATAAGAGCTCCTGCCAATACAAAACAAGCAGAAATAAGTTCAAATATGTATCCGAAGGTAGCCAAATTGGATGGGAGAACAGCCTTAAGCTGCTAACTTTAGCAGTATAGTTCCAATTGCAAAAATGTTTCAAATGGTGTGATTCATTCTATGCAAAGCCATTTATGACAAATAAGTTTTTACACTATTTTACTTAACTTATCAAACTAACTTAAGTAAAATAGTACAGCTGGAATATTTTTTAATCGATTTTTCGCTCACTACCTGATAAGCTAGAACTATAAAAATTATGTGCAAAGATGAGTTTCCAATAACAATACCAACATTTTAACATTTTTTTCCTTAGAATTCAATTGTAAGTTATTAATTTAATTTTAAGGCATTTTTCCGTTAGCTTGCCACAGGTGGTCACTTGCCTAATACTCTTTATGATTACAATTGTATACGACTTACAACAACAATGGATTTAATGATGCGCCAAACTACACTAGCCAAAAATGCCTAACTGGTCATCAAGCTGTAATAAGGAAATATTTTAAACAGTATCAGCAAATAGAAAATATAAATAAACTAGTATGCTGTGTCTATCACAAAACTTTCTCTTATATAAATCAAATCGTCTGTAACAAAAAACCAAATGACAATCTATTTGTTCTTGAGATATAGCTATCTAAAAAAAGAGAGCATACTAGCGACACCTGTTGGGCGGTGTATGCTCAATTCTAATAAGAATCTATTTATGTCAATGTAAAACAGACTATGAAGTTTGGTGAAATTTGATGTAATTCCTGAGATATAGCTATTTCTAAAATCGTGAAAAATGCAGCATAACACAGCCACTTGTCGGCTATTTACACCAAAACCTATTCAGCACCAATTTATGCCAAGGTCTAACTGAATCTGAAGTTTAATTCGGTGCATTATTTTTTGAGATAGAGAGCTCCAAAAAAATTTGTGTTGCATGCAGGCAGACAGACATTCAGTTGTGTTCAAAACCTTCTAAAATGTATAAATCCATCGAAAAATTTCACTAATCCAACCTTTCTTTTTTTAAAGATAAAGTAAAAATAACGAGAGTAATATATTTTTTATAAAATACGCTTTAATCAATTAATAGTTTTATGTTAATTAAATTATGATTATACATTGAGAACGCAATGTAGAAGTACAAAAAAGATAGTTCAAATACTGCTATTATTTCTCATTTACTGTATCCTGTTGTCCTATCTTAAACTAGTCGGATGTGCCATATAATTTTTACTATTTTACGTGTTTAAGAGCGTGAAAGTTTTTCTAAATAATAACTTATTGGGTCCAGATTCGTATTAATAAAAACAAAAGCTCTGATTTTTGACGTAAGTAATGGCTTTTCATTAGGATGAAGAACAACATTTGAAGCCTTTTTGCAATAGTATAACTACGCCATACAAATGGACAGATGTTTCTTAATCTAGGAAAATACATAATAACCTCATCCGAGTTACCCTATATTTAAAAACCAATATATTTTTGAAATTTAAAGAGGCATTAATAAAAACAAAGTTTATTTTGCTGCTACTGATTTTCGGAAATGTTTCCAAGTAGTTTTTATCGTGTATTAATCTGCGTTCTCTACCCGGAATATAAGTTTTTTGGATGCTGTCAATTCAAATAAACATTTTCATGTTAATGCAAACATGTTTCACAGACAAGCATGTTTGATTAACAGCATTTACATTAAAATTAATATTATCGTGTTGCTGTTGAATGTATAAATTTAGTTACACAGCTGAAAATAGTTAATTGAGTATGGATAGCATCGCAAAAACCTGAACAACAGAAAACAGATTAGTTGCCCGGGTCCATGATAAAACCTTAAATGAACACCAAATAAAAAATACTGATAATTAGTGATGAAAGTGCTCGTAAGAAAACATTAAAAAAACTTTTTGTTGTCCAAACCTTTTGAAAATTTTAATGGTTATAAATATAAAGGTTTTACAGTCCGTGTAAAAATTATGTCAAAAATGTTGTTATCTGGTTATAAATTAAATGTTTTCCTCCTGGGGGAAAAGGACCCTTTTTCAAATTCTACAGAAGAGGAACTCCCCCTCCCATTTCCCTTTCCATTAAAGCTTTCAAAAAAAGTGAAAGCGCCTTCCTCCCTTCTCCTTGCAATCACCAATACCTTTTGTTCATCCCTGTCTCAAACAAAGCAGGTGGAAGAATGAATGCTCCCTCCAGGAAGGGGAAATGAGAATAGAATTAAGAAGAATTTAGAAGGAGTATTTCCTAGCGGTAGAGTTGGAAGCAGTGCAGGCCAATAGGCGAGCTATTCTTTCCCCAGCATTCTTGATTCTTCTTAATTCTATTTCTTGCTTTATTCACGCTTCAAGAAAAGTTGAGGCATACACAGTAAGGTCGGATTTGCACTGAAAAATTAAGACTTTTGCTTCTCGCTTTAATACAGGGTGTCCATAAAAGAACTCCGGGGGTTTAAAAAAATCATATCGAGTTAACGGTATGAGTTAGATCAGGTCAATTAATTTAGAAGAAATCAGTAGCTCATCAAATTTTATCCACGCCAGTTTGTTTAATTTTTTTTTTTTAAACTTTGGTAGCGCCAGAGGCGGATTACCAAATAGGCTGAGTAGGCTGAAGCCTAGGGGCCCGGCGTTAAATTTGTAACCCTTTTTTTTTTTTTTTTTTTTTTTTTTTTTGTCTTTAAAAAATACGTATGTATATATGTGTGTATGTGCGTGTTTATGTTTGTATATATATATATATGTTGTATGTCAATGTACATATAGAGCAGGAGGGGGGGGCAATGTGTTAAGCCTGGGGGCCCGGTAGGTGGTTAATCCGCCTCTGGGTAGCGCTGCGCGTCATTGACCTTGAAGTAACGTAGCAGACGCTCATTCCATTCAGTTAATGCAGTGCGATGGCGACGCAACAACAAAAGGCTCAGTGTGTGTATGGTTTATAGAAACTGGATCTGTTACCATTGTACAGCGGAACTTTCGGCGCGAGTATGGTGGTAATGCGCCTACGGACAAAACCATTCGTCAATGGCTACGTGCGTTTAAAGAAACGGGAACAGGGCCCGACTAGCAAGTTTTTGTGCCCAGGGCACTTTCAATTTTTCGTGCCCCCTTAGATTGGTTGATTTACTGATAGTATTTTTTTTTTTTTTTTTTTTTACATATAGCACGCTTATTCAAAAGGTGTCAACTCAAAAAACTACCCTAATTTCCGGTCTATAATCCACGGATCAAACAATTATGGTTCGACCCAGATAATGTAGCTTACCAAACCGCTGTAAATATTTAACTTAAATTTTTAAGTAAAATTTCTGGGTCATACATAATTATAGGCCGAAAATTACGGTACGGTACGGTAAAAATTGAAAAACGGTTCCAGGAATAAAACTAAAATATTTTTCTATTATTTATTTAAATGTACTTTTAACCATAGATTGAGATATATTTTTGTCATTTTATCGTATTAATATCTCAAATATCATATTTTTTCAGCTGTGTCACTTTTCGAAAAAATGTGCAATATGATACAATTGAATGACTTGATAAATACAGCACATCAATTATTAGAAAATAATGATAGGAAGTCTACTTATTAATGATGTTATTAATATTAAATTATAAAACCAAGCTGATACTGAGTGCAAACAAAAGTGCTAAAAGAAATAAAAACGTTGTCACAATTATGATTTTTTAAAATGGAATTTTAGGCGAAATTATGAAAAATTTCGGCCCCCGGGTGCCCGTGCGATAGTCCGGGCCTGAACGGGAAGTGTGTTGTTAAAACAAACATCGCCTGGTAGGCAACGAGTGTCAGAAGAGAACGTCGATAGAATCCGTACTTCATGTGAATGAAGTTCGAAAATATCGTTGAGACGAAGCAGTGGAAGAGGTTGAATACCATTTGGATGTGTGCCGTGCCACAAACACATTAAAATCTACTAAATGTTGTAAAAATCTTGATAAATTTATCTTTAAGTACATATATATGTTACGGCCAAAACCCGAAGTTCGGTCAGTTCGCGAATTGGCCGAGATTCCTGGCCAAAGCACGAAGTAGTATATGAAATGAACAATGCATTTCGGGTTTTGGCCGGCCAGTTCGCAAAGTGGCCGGGAATCCTTGGCCAATATACGAAATGGGAATCCAAGGCTGTCCGATAGGTGGCGCACACGTGCTTAAACGGAGGATACAGGGGGGAAACCCCCCTCCCTGATTAGGAAAAAATAGTAAACTGTTTCAATTCTTTATTTTTAATATGTGTTGTTATATTTCTGTATTTATGCTGATGTACTTAAAAATTGTTTTGCACGTAGAGTTCTGATTAAAAAAAAAATAATAATAATGCATCTTGTTTATTTCGTATTTATATTCTCTATTTAACAGAAGAAAACTTGTCGGTTGTGCCAATCACAAAACATTCTTCTATCTCATACATGTTAATACTTCAAAAGTCGTATTTTTTTTTTTAATTATGTATACTTTCTAAACAAAAAATGAGAAGAATTTTGCGTTGATAAATGGGGCATTTTGTATAAACTTGTTTTTCGGGATCTCCGACCCGTAAAACTTTTAAATCCGTAGGAAACCGAAAGCGAAAAAATTTTCCGATTACAATATTTCTTTTCTGTTATAGATAGAAGAAAGTAAAAATTAGATTAGAGTTACATCTGTTCGAAAATATTGCCCCTTCCTGATATTGTTCTGCGTACTCCCATGTTAACAAATAAATATATCCAGTGTTTTGTATATGTAAAATTAGTTTCATGATAAATATCTAATAAATAAAACCAACATAAAGAAAAGCACAATCACATTTAATCTCGATCATATGCGTTGGCCTTGCTATATTTCCTTCTCCTTTTTTTCCTACTAAAATAAGTTTTCTTATGAAGTCTTGAAATACACTGCTCAAAACAATTAAAGGATATTGCAGTTTTAGGTGGATTTTGTATCTGGGAAACTTTTTAGCTGATTGATACATGGTCGACAGACATAGTAGGTTATATGAGAATAAATTACACATGTTTGGCAGAAAAAAATGCATTTTATTGCGCATTTGTGTACAAAAGGAAAAAAACACAATTTGTGCATATGAGAAAAAAAGAATAAGAAAAGGTGTTTTCTTCAAAGAAAATCATTTTCAGTAGGGGGTATGGTTTCCACGGGCGGCCAGCAACGTTGAACACCTTTGAGGCATGGACTCAATGAGGCTATTAATGACGAGTTGGGGTATTCTGCCCCACTCTTCCAGAAGAGCTCTTTCCAAGGGACTACAATAAGTCTGAGGATCTCATCCCTATATCGGCGACCAGTCAGAGCTCCATCTCGAATGATGTAGAGGTCAGTGCGCCCGTCAATGGAGATGCCACCATACACCAACACTCCTCCACCGCCAAATCTGACACTTTCGTGCACGAACGCAGGATTATTCCTACTGCCACGGTCCCTCCAGATGAAAATACGCCTATTATCCGGATGCACAGAAAAACGGGACTCGTCAGAAAACAGAATATTGCTCCATTCATTTCTCCTCCAGTTGACATGCTCGGTTGCCCACTCCCTGCGGTCGCGACGATGCCTTGATGTTAATCTAACACATACCATCGGTCGGCGAGCATACAGACCTACAGCATGGAGCCGGTTTCGGACAGTCTGAGTTGAAATCGTGGTGCCTGTAGCCGAGCGAAGGTGTTGTTGGAGAAGAGTAGCGTTCATGTTTCGGTGTCTCCGAGCTGTTAACGCTAAATACCGATCTTCATTGGGCGTTGTTGCCCGTCTACGACTTGCCCTGGTCTTCGGCCTGCACATCCACTCTCCAAAAAACGGTTCCAGATCCTGGAAATGACACTTTGTGACACTCCAATGACTTGCGCTACTTCGGCTTGAGTTTGGCCCCCTTCTAACCTACCAACAATTCTCCAAGCTTCTGAATCTGTCAAATGACTTCGCTGAGACATCGTACTCATCGAAACAAAGCAATCACTGAATGCCGATCATCCTTGTCTTCATTCTCTTTTATCCAGTTGAAAGTCAAATTTCATTCGCTGCCGCTGAAGCGACGTTTTTGACGTCGAACTCAAAATTTGCATACTCCACAGTTTGAAAACCAGAAAAATTTGCATTTGTGATTCTCTTCTTCTATTTTCGGCAAAAAAAATTTCGTTTATATCTTTATTTTATATAAAACTTCAAATATCCTTTAATTGTTTTGAGCAGTGTAGTTGAAACGTAAATTTACATTGTTCATTCTGCATTTTAAACGTCGTATAATCATCGTAGCGCAAGAGTATTTGTATTTATCATATTGGTCACTTCATGCACATATATCGTTAATAAGGTAATCACTGTAATGGAGTCACTTACAAAATGGGACCTTGTGCAATTCGCACTTATAATTTGTTAATACGGCAATCACTCTAACATGGTTTCCTGAAAAATGAGGCTCCCTTCCAATTGCGCTCATAAACCGTTAAAATAATGCTAATTAAAACGAACACCTTGATATAATGGGGATTGTGGGCTTCGCGACCATTAAAAGGCTAATTTAATCACGGAAGAACACCCGCTCGCTAATATTAATCCTATGGGAGATTTTTTTTTTTAAATATCTCTTTTATGTGTCAATCTTTTTAATTCAGTTTCTTTTGCATTGGTAGCTGAGGTCGATCTCTACGTAGGCCGTTTTTTTGCTTTTTCCATTTTGTTTACAGATTATTTTTATTAAGATACTTTCACTTTCAAAACCGGTTCGAAAAGTGATAGTAGCTTCATAATGAAAAAAAAACCTGTAAACAAAATCGAAAAAGTAAAACAAATGACTGCGTGAAGATCAATATCAGCTATCCAAGGAAAAAACAATCATTTAAAAATATTGAAATACAAACGAGATATTAAAAAAAACTTCCCCTAGGATTAATATTAGCCAGTGTGTGTTTTCGCGCGAGTGAAGTATCCTCTTAACTGTTACTAAAGCTATCACTAAAATATGGTTTTGTGCTCTTCTAGGCTTTTAATCTTTAATACGGCAATCACTGGGTCTCTACTCTTCGCGCACAAAAATCGTTCATAATTTATGGCAAACATCAATTTATGGAAGAAAATGTGTGTTTTCTCTTAAATATGATTCCATTTTTTTTCTGATAGAAACATATTGTAAAACATTTGGGTCTGATGTCAGTATCAGAGGAATGAAATACCAATGTAAATTTTGTCATTTGGACACAATCGTAGTCAAATATTGCCCTTTTCTGAATAAAAAAAAATTATTTTCAGTCGAATGTCTTTTAAAAATGACGTCATCATCACAGGTGAAAGCAATTTCTTCTATTGAAATTTTGGTACCTAATTTCAGAGTGGGCAGGGTGAAAAAATTTGAAAATAATTTCATTTTGACGCAATCATATAGGAAAATGCTGCAGTTTCATGTTTTTAAATGAATGTTTTCTTTTGATATATGATGTTAGTTCAATTTTAATGCCCTTGACAAACACCATTTTTGCAAATTAATATTTTTTATCGTTATAATAAAATGTCATCAATGAAGATACAAGAAAGAAAAATCATATGCGTCAAGCATAGGTTATGAAATATTGTGCAACACTTATAGAATATTTTAACAAAACCATTTAATAAGATGAAAAAGATACTCAAGTAAACAATTTAGGAAACACATAACACATTTGAAAGCCAGATTTCAGCCATTACTGTACATAGCCGGAGAAAAACTAATTATTTTGGGAAACCCTGTATATGATGTACTGATTTGTATATATTCTATATAGTATTCTAAAATTTAGTTTAGTTAGAAAACGCATAACACGGTTGAAAATACACCTTCAGAAAATTCTACCAATGGGCAGAAATGTACTTGAATTATTTTGTAAAGACCAGTATATTACCTACAGGTTTTTATACACGCCAAATATTAAGCTACAATTAAATTTAGGCAAAAATACACATAAAACTACTGAAATCACACTTCCAGGAATTACTTTTCATAGGCAGCCAAGTATCAAGTTCCTTGCATGTCCCTGTATATGATTTCATTTATATTCTAGAAACTTCTCTTAGTAATCTAAATACTATATTTGTGCTTGAAAATGCATAATTTAAATTAAAAAGCATACTTAATGTACATTTTTAAAATCACAATAGTAAAGCTTAAGAATTATTTTGTTTAGTCCTGTATAGGATTAATAGAATTTAGACATACCACGTAGTATGCAAAAATTAGGTAAACTTAAAAACGCACTTCCAGCAATCATCCCTAATAGATAATACTTCCGATACAGTACTGTATTCGAAATCAATTATGTGTCCCTGTAAATGAACAATAATTGATATACACATTATACGTATTCTACAGAAAAAATTCTTTGTAGTAAAAATCAGCAATGGATATCAGTTTCAGCATATTTCAAATAATGAAACATAATTAAAATACGCTGCAAACATTTTCCCCCGTACACCATTATGTAAAAGAATTATTTTGTGTGACCCTGTAAATCAATAATAAATTATTTGTGCTCCTTATTCTACAGAAGCATGTTTTAGTGCATCTCAGAAATTCATATCATTTTATTATGTTTGTAACAGTGCAATATTATTAAGGCACACCGCAATTGATTTTCCCCATAGACCATTAAGTCACACATCACGTTTGAGTACTCCTGTACATGAATTATAAACTCTACATACTTTATTTTCAATACTGAATTTGTCAAGCACTTAAATTCAAACTGCCCAAATACCCACAGCTATTTTGGGAACTGGCCGACGGCATCTGGCCAATTCGCGAACTGGCCGACAGCCTCTGGCCATTTCGTGAATTGGCCGATTTCGGGCTTTGGCCGTAACATATATAACATTTACCTAATTTTATGATTGAATTAAAAAATTTTGCTTCAAAACTCCGGAGTTCTTTTATGGACACCCTGTAATATTAGATAAAAGATAATAATAATTAATGGTGTTAATTTATCATGTTCGTCTGCGCAAAACATGTTTGACTCCAGAATGGATAACATCCAAAAAAAGCCTGTATTCTGGTTTGAGAAAACTGGTTGAATAGACTGTAAAAACTGCAAACGTCTCCAAAAATCAGTGGCAGCAAAAGAAACTGATTTCATAAATGCTTTTTTAAATCTCGAAAATATATTAGTTTCTGAGGTTTCTAAAAAAACAGAACGCTTTTCGGAATCGTGGGCAACTCGGAAGAGGGTATTGTATATTTTTGCCCTTTGTTATATTTTGTTTCCTAGGTTAAGAAACATTTTTTTTCTATTTTTAGAGTGTATATCTCTGAATCTAATAAACAGTTTAGGAATTAACTTTTGGTCAACGATAAGAAGGGACACACTTGGGAAAAACAATGTTGTTCCTCTAGGTATATGCTCCTTTCGGCGAATATTCAATAGTGATCACGACTCGTGTCACAAACTGCAGATAATATGTAAATAAACAAGTATAAATTAAAAAAAATCCCTAATGGCTCGACCTACAAGCACAGGTAGATTTTGAAGACGCAGACCGTGGGGCGCCTGTTTGTTGGGAATTGCGGAAGAAATGACCTTTTTGCCATGATGCGACAGTTGAAACCGCCCACTTCGAAACCTAACTTGTTTGCAGGAGGAGCCGGCTAGGATTTTTTTCTGTTTTAATTTTTTTTTTTGCTATAAGGGTTGGTTCTATAAAAAAACTTGTCAACATAAAAGTTTTAGATAATATTAAGAGGATTTATAATAAATTTAAGCGGATTTAATATCTTTTGAATTGACGAAGTTATGAATTTTTTTCTCCTAAAACCGACCTCCACCACCCCCCTCCCCTTGGGGCCATTTTTAATGATATCAAAAATCTGCCATACATAAATTTTCAGCCCTTTTCCTAGAAGTAATAATAACTTTAAACGGATTCGATACGTATCTATGGGGTTTTTCTGTTTTCACAAAAAGCCCCCCCCCCCCTCCCTCCATTGGTTCGATTTTGCCCATTAACGAACTTGACCGAGATTTTATGCCCTTTGATTTTATGTATCAGTTTGGAAGAGATTTGTGCAGAATTATTGCAGTTATCGTGTCCATAAAAAAGTGACATAGATAGATAGATAAAGTTATAACTGGGGGTGGTTTTGGGTTCTGGGAGTCATGATCGGCGTAGTTCTGCAAAAATCGCACAGACCGCTGAGAAGTGAAATGAATGGTATCCCGTTTACTTATGTTACCCGACTAGAGTGGCAATCATCCATAATCGAGATACCATCCATTTCGCTTAGCAGTGGATTGTGCAACATTCTTCGTTGCTTTGTCAGCTGGCTGGCAACGTCATTATATGTACCATCTCTATCATATAAATACAAATCATTTAAGCGAAAATTGGTTGCAAAAAAGGGAGTCTGCCTCCCACACTATAAATAAATAAAAATGACAATTCCAGCGGAACAGATGTCGTAGACGCACCGGAGTTGACGCATTTTATTTTGGCGCTACACATTTTTATTACATACACATTATATTTATTTACACACGCTTAATTTTATTATAAAACCCTAGGTTGCCAAACGAAGCAAAAATTGTCGAATTACCAAACCAGTCAAAAAATCGCCATTTTAGTTTATCGCCAAAGTTTGGCTTCTTAAAGTTAATCTTCCGTAATCAGATCCGCAGAAGCAGCCAAATGGTTTATCTGTGCAATTCTGATTTAACGCAAGTGGGGTTTTTTACACTATCCAACATAGTTGAAAAGATTTTATGAATGACCAGAGGGCCCGTGCGAAGATTTCGCACTGAAATCTAATATTTTTTAGGTACTTTCTCTATTAACCCGTCAACCGCTTTTCAGAACAAAAAACTACCGCCAAACTGTAAGATTAAACGCCAAAAATGCAGTCCCATTTACTTGATGTCAGAATCATTATGCGTGTTTGTTACGTCATCTAGTGGTATGACATTCGACATTTGCGTGTATTTTTCATTATGTTTTACTGATTTAGTAGTTATTTTATTAATTAAAATAACAATTGTGTCCTTAAATTCTTATATTTTATTTATTTTTTGATATTCCAATGACAACGTTCTCCCGTTTAGTTGGCGATAGTTTTTTGTTATGAAAAGTGGTCGACGGGATAATAGAGAAGTATCATTTTTTATCAATATGTAATATTTATTAGATGCAGGTTTAAACTTCTAAAGAAAAAGCAAGGATAAAAATATCTGCAAACAACATTTAGTTGTTAGTCAAGCCAGAATATCATCTAATTTATTCCATCAAAGTTAGACGAAAAACTGATCCAAGATTGCTAAAACCACGCGCGAGAAAAAAAATTAACAATCGTATTTTGACTGCATTAGAGGATGACGTCATCCGCTTCAGGAAAGCCATGGGACTAAGAAATATAAATCTAAACATTTCAATTTCAATTTCGCTTTTTAATCATAAGTATAAAATAAACCCGTGCGGGGTTTTTTATAATAATTGCTATGAGCATCATATAATGTGGCATTTTATTTTTTTGGCAACAATAATTTCAGGAAAACCTTTCATTTCTTTCATGAAAACAATGCCGATTTAATTTTTTAATTTCAGCAAATTTTAATCAAAAACATGTTTTAACGAATTGTTAAGTGAGCTATGTCAGAAGGCTGTTCTAAAACCTTTCATATGGTATCTCATTCGTTGTTCTGCGTTTCATATTTTCTGAGTAAAAGGGATGTTGACAGGAGAAATAATATATAAGGATTATGTATTATGAGTTTATGTAGGCACACATCCAAATGGTATTCAACCTCTTCGACTGCGTAGTCTCAACGATATTTTCGATTGGGTTTGTCTGTCTGTCCGTCCGCGCTACACGGGTGGACCCACAGTGGCCCAAAAATGACCCACTAATATAATTTTCTCGGACATGTGACCTAGCCCAATAACTTTCTCGTGCCCCAAAACCGTAAGATACAAAATTTAGTACAAATCGTCTTAGCCGTTTTTAAGATAAAAATAGCTTGACCCATGACTAAAATGACCCACTAATCCGATTTTCTTGAGCATGTGACTTAGCCCAATGATTTTCTCGTGCCCCAAAACCGTAGGATACAAAATTTAGTTCAAATCGTCTGAGCCATTTTTAAGAGAAAAATAGCTTGACCCATAACCAAAATGACCAACTAATCGAAATTTCTCGAATATGTGACCTAGCCCAATAGTCTTCTCGTTCCCTAAAACTGTAGGATACTAAATTTAGTTCAAATCCTCTGAGCCGTTTTTAATATAAAAACAGCTTGATCCATAATGACCCACTGTTCGCATTTTCTCGAACATGTGACCTAGCCCAACAGTCTTCTCGTGCTCGAAAACCATAGGATGCAAAATTTAGTCTAAATAGTTTGAGCCGTTTTTTTAAATAAAATTAGCTTGACCCACTGTGCCCCAAAAATGAACCCCTAATCGAATTTTCTCGAACATGTGACATAACCCAATGATTTTTTCGTGCCCGAAACTCGAAGGTTACAAAATTTAATCCAAAAATCGTTAGAGCCGTTTTTTAGATAAAATTAACTTGACCCGTGTTGACCCAAAAATGATCCACTAATCGAAAGTTCTCGAACATGTGACCCAGCCCTATATTCTTCTCATGCCCGAAAATAATAGGCGGTAAAATTTAGTCAAAATCGTTTGAACCGTTTTTAACACTTTCCAACCTAGTTGAAAAGTGTTTATGACTTCGGTTTGTCTGTCCGTCTGTCCGTACTCTAACTCCCGTAAATATACTCGTATTGCCCTGCAAGTTTTATATGTTATTGTCGTTATCTATAGCATGTTCCCTATTTCAACTGAAGCGTGTAGCACTTAGTTTTTTTACGGGACACTCAAAATAATTCTGTTGCATGGCGGTCTATGGGGAAAAATCATTTGTAGTTTATTTTAATGATGTTACGCAATTTCAAACACATTGTAATTGATATATATCACTAAGGTGCATTACAAGAAGCTTAATGTGGAATATGTTGTGCATAGCACTTATAGTTACTTTTCAAGGACAGTCAAAAGAATTCCGTTACATTACGTCTATGGAGAAAAATCGTTTGCGGTTTAATTAAATAATGTTTCACTATTTTAAACGCATTGTAATTGATATATATCACTAAGGTGCATTACAAGAGGCTTACTACAGAATATTGTGTGTATAATAGTCATCGTTCATTGACAGGGACACACAAAAGAATTCTCTACTGTCTGTTAACAATAATTCTTGGAAGTGCGTTTTAAGTTGCTGAACGCGATTTTAAATTTAACTCATTTTTTGTCTATTACTTGGTGTGTATAAATTCTGTAGATCATATACAGGACAGCACAAAAGTTCGCGAACACATTTCAGTTTATTGACAGAAACTCCAGAAGAAGAATTTTAAACTGTGCTACGCGTTTCCCAACTAAACTAAAATTTAGCATCCAAAGTAGTATATATACAAATCTATCGATCATATGGCTGAATAAAAGCATTCGGATATTTTTCCGAATATTGTATAGGTTGGAAATATATGCTGGAAATTACTGGAATTACGTTTTTAAATATGTTATGCGATTTCCAAATTGTTTACTTAGATGTTTTCTGTCAGCTTATTAAATGGTAATGATTTGTAAAATTATTTTGGAAGCGTTGGAAAGTGTTACATAATCTATGCTTGACGCATGATTTTTCGTTCTTGTTTAGATACAATTAGCTTGACCCTGACCCATGGTGACCCAAAATAACCCACTTATCGAATTTTCTCGAACATGTGACTTAGCCCAATCGTTTTCTGATGCCCCAAAATGGTAGGATACAAAATTTCGTCAAAATCGTTAGAGCCGTTTTTAAGATAAAGTTTGCATAATCACATACGAAATTTGCTCGTATTAGAATATACGAGCAGGGAAGACCGAGCTATGCTCAGTCAAAATTAGCTTTGAGTTCAAATATCATGACCCATGACCAAAATGACCCACTAATCAAATTTTCTCGAACATGTGACCTCAGTCTTCTCGAGCCCGAAAACCATAAGATGCAAAATTTAGTCTAAATAGTCTGAACCGTTTTTTAGATAAAATTAGCTTAACCCACAGTGACCCAAAAATGACCCACTAATTGAATTTTCTCGGACATGTGACCTCGCCCAATGATATTCTCGTTTCCGAAATTCATAGGATACAAAATTTAATCAAAATCGTTAGAGCCGTTTTTTAGATAAAATTAACTTGACCCGCGTTGACCCAAAATTGACCCACTAATCGAAAGTTCTGGAACATGTGACCCAGTCCAATAGCCTTCTCGTGCCGGAAAATTGTAGGATACAAAATTTAGTCAAAATCGTTTGTACCGTTTTTTAGATATAATTAGCTTGACCCTGACCCATGGTGACCCAAAATGGTCCACTAATCGAATTTTCTCGAACATATGACCTAGCCCAATGGTTTTCTGGTGCGCCAAAATGATAGGATACAAAATTTCGTCAAAATCGTTAGAGCCGTTTTTAAGATAAAATTAGCCTATATATATAACCACTATCACACACACAAGATTTGCTCGTATTAGAATATATGATGATAGAAGATGATCTTGGGAATGTCACCGATTGTGGGAACGAAACTAGTAGGTCTGTTTATTAAAAAAAAAAAAAAATAGTCTTTATATGCAATGTAATCATTTTTACCATGTGTAATTTTATTTTTATCATATAATAAGTGAAAAATTTTTTTATATAATTTTAAAACACGACTCTTTGATTTTGACAATGACGATTTTACCAACATTTTACACTCAGAAAAATAAATTACTTTGGTTTTCTTTCTAAATTCGGACCAAGTTTGTTTAAAACATTCTCTTAAATTCTTCGTTTCCAAAGTTAATTATACTTTGTACTTTATTATTGTACGGACTTTCTAATTTTCGAAACCAACTTTCATGTGCCAAAATTCGGTAAGACATTATAACAGTGTTAACCTTTTTTTTTTTTTTTTTTTGTGGGGTGGGGTGGGGGGAGGAGGGGAATTATAATATTATACCCAAGTATGGTAAAATTATGAATTTACAATTCAAGTCTGAACTATGAAAATCAGTGGAGTCCGTATGATACGCAAGTATACCTAAAGAAGCACTTAGAAGGGAAACAACCCTTGTGAAATCCTATGGAAAACATCGAAATACTGTTTTTTCTTTAGGAAACTACTGAAATGATTTAAACAATAAAAAAATAGTTTTAGCTATAACTAAACAATAAATTAGGTAAGAAATAAAAAATGCAATTGTTATAAAATTTCACAAACAAAACAATTCTAGGATGTTTTTTCTTAATTAGCATTACTAAAAAGAAAATTGATTTTCCAGAAAAAAACAAAACGATCCATATATAGCTAAGTATAATAAAATAAATAAAATAAAAATTATTGAAATCGCTTGAGTAGTTGCCGAGAAAAAAGTACGCCAATAAAAGGTGTTTTCCATAAGATTTCGAAACTGTTGTTGCCCCTTAACATCTTCGAAGTAACAGTCCCAGGAGAGATTTGGTTACCACCCATACCCTTCAGCCTTAGGCTCAATTAATTCCCCTCCCATTCATTGCCGCATGTCAGAAACACTCACTTTAAGATTTATTAGTATTTAAGGTAGTTTCATGTTATAGCAGCCCCCAAGGATGAATCGCCATGCGACCAAGATTTATCGCCAAATTATAAAGCATATATGAAATTATTATTTCAATATGATATCTCATCAAAAACGTCACCTGTAAAAATTGCAGCCAAGTCTCGTGACTCCTTTTCCGTAAAAAGTTCTGAAATCGTGTAAAGCCAAGTTTAGCTATCTTATTAATTCTGAAATTTTCATTCACAAAATTTTCATTCACACTTTAGCGAAATCGTAACTGCACCCTTAGCGTAATCGTAATTACGGGGGTCGCTATAACAAGAAAGTGCCCTTTTTTCCTCCTTCTACTTTCCTATAACAGAGTTCCAGATAAAGGTTAAGTCTTCCATAATCGGATCGGATCCCATGGGAAGAGTTGTTGTCAAACGTGACCGCCAATATTATCAAATATGTAAATATTACTGCATATATGTAAATACTGACGTATTATCCCGTTTAATGTATTTTAAGTTATGAAAAAATGCTACAGTGTGAACAAATAAATACTTTATTAAAATATGTCAAAAATATCAAGTAAAATTATGTAATTAAATAAGTAAAAAAAGAAAAATCATTAAATCACATTAAAAAAGATAATTTTATTTTGCCAGTGTGGCGTAGTAAAGAAAATCCGCAGCATTGCGTAAACAAAGCAGGTACATGAAGAAAGACTGTGAAATCCTTTCTATCATCATGTGTGGCTTGAAAAAATAAAAACAAAACAAATAGATTAATTCAAAATATTATATTTAAGACTCTTATAAATTATTAGAATTAATTGATAGACAAAGTTTGTTTTATTTTATTTTATTGAAATTTTAACTTGTACAACTTCAAACTTTCCTCCCTATATTTTCTAATTTATCTCTGGTTCATTTTAAATGTCAAATCTAGGACAAAATAAAACGAACTCTTTTTTTTTTTTCTAGAAAAATATTCAATTTATAAACGAAACTTTTTGAATGTTGCATTATCTATAATGCAATAAAAGTATCAAAAAGTTTCGTATTTATTCCCAGAGTGACATATATTAAATGCCAAAAGAAATTTTTAACGAATGAATTCTGTTTAAATTTTAAGCATTCGGATTAAAAAAAGTAAATTTTAAATCAAATTTCAATTCTAAATGTATCCCTCATATTTTTTTTTTTTTTTTTTTTACTAAAAAATGATTAAAAATTAAAAAAATTTTCCCAGTTCCCAGATATTAAATAAAAACAAACATATATATACGAAAAAAAACAACAAAAAACAAGAAAACATAATGTATAAAACATTAATAAATTCAGAAATACATTGAACTAAAAAAAGAGCCAATCTCTTACCTTTTGGCGATAAAAAAGTTGGCGATGAAAAGCTCCCAGTAATTCGCTTACAAAAATTTAACAAGAGCTCGTTAAAAGCACGACCTACAAAGTCTAAAATTTTTGTTGGAATGAAGAAACGTCTTCCTTATATAGACCACAGGCCTCTTTAGACGTCGGTGATTGGTTACTATATGTCACGTGATAAATCCCTGTGTTTAGATTGGTTGATGCTCTATTACGTTTCAAATACTGGCAACACACACTATGTAACGATTACGTCACACTTGTTGGTTGCCGAAAATTTTGGCAAGGAAATGGTCGCCAAGAGGGGCGATATATGGGGAAAACCCATTAAAAATACGCCAAATTAAGTTCAGGTCACAGGAATACTGTAAAATAAGCATTTTTTGTAGGAAATGATATTTATATATATTATTTTGCACAAAATTTAAATAAATAAAATAGTTTTGTTCCATTTTCCACACAAATTCATTAAAAATTTCAAAATTTTTAATCCATGTATAATGTTGATTTAAAAATACTGCTATACACAAATAAAATGTCTAACTTTCGACAAAAGTATAAAATTTCTACATAATTATACAAATAGATGTAGATTTAAACAAATAACTCATTCGCTATTGCTTCAAAGTTCATTTTTAAATGAGTCATGCATACGCAATTTGAGTACGTTGATAACGTTTTCTAGTAATTTGTATCGGGCACAAAATGTATTAATTTAAACCATTGAAGCATGTAATATGTCAAAATAATTCAACGCTATTGCCATATAAACCAGTATTTCACCATAAACAAGTGAACATTAGGAAAAATAAGAATCTATTTTGGTTAATTATGAAACGGACATTTTCCTCACATTGTGAATACTCATGTATGAATTTTTTGCTTTTTACCTTTAAAATACTGAGTAACTTCAAGATAATTTGTACTGCAAAGGGTTAACTTTTGCAATTTCCACCTTTAAAGCACTATTTAAACTTTAAAAAATAATTAATTACTTAAAGCGTATTCATAACTAATTTTTCGGGTAACTGTTAGGCCTAACTTACCGTTGCAAAGCATACATGTAAATTTCTAATTAAAAATACTTTAAAGTCCCAAAATATTGATAAATTACTGCTTAAAATGTAAAAATCCATGGTATGTATCTGTTTTCATAATGTATCATACAGTAGATATTTGTAAATAAACAGTTAAACATTTCCAGGTTCAAAATCATTTTAATCAATTTTCCTTAAAATACGAAATCCAAAAATAATTTAATCATTTTTTTACGCGATATTTTTTAATAGTTTTAACTAAATTTGCATAAAAGATAATGGCAATCAATAAATAATAACATTAAAGTATTTCTCTGATGTTTTTCTAGTGAAATTTGCATATATTTGAATTTATCTCTTAGACTTGCTTATTAAACCAATTTCGTGATGGATTTCTATTAAAAAAAATACAAAAAATCGATATTCTGACAGCTGAAAAAAGGTTTGAGCAACGGAAAATCAGAACCTGATTTGTAAAAGCCAGTTAAATGAATTGATTAACACTTTAAAAAAAATGTTGTATAGCCTATGCTATATGTTATAAGTAACATCATGAAACTATTCGATTTTAACGTAATGAAATCTGATACCACTATTTAAAAAAAAAGTATGTGCCATTGGTGAAAATATATCAGCTAGTTCAACAGCTAGCATGGAAGATTTTCAATTTCAGCATCTCGAATTCATTTAATATTTTCCAATATCAAATATTTCCTATAGCCTAGTATGGTTATATTAATCATCATATTTCCATCATCGAATTTTGGATGTTAACGGTGATGTAATCGGTTGTTTTTGATAGTATGACTCAAATATTTTCTTGATGAAAGTCACTTCCATAATTCCTAACTTAATTGATGCCCGGAAACCTTATTTCTCCAGTTTCCTATATTTTTTATAGTCGCAGTCATATTGAAGAACTTCGGCAAATTGCATATGTCACCATTTATGACAGTTGTCATCGCGGTAAGTTGTTACTGTTAAGAAGAAAATCTCTTTGGTGAAAATCAGTTAGGCAGTTCATAATGCATTATGAAAAAAGACTAAATTTTGGTGTTAGTTTAACATGTTTTTGATAAAAGTCAAGGTGGTACTTCTTTTATAAAAATCAAAATATCCAAAGCTACATTGGTGTTGTTTAGACAAATCAACGCTATCTCTTTGGTGAAAATATATTTTAATTAGTTCAAAGCCCAGTGTGGAAGATGTCAATAGATCCTACCATGTCACCATCTGAGATTTTCTGTATATAGTCTATATAATATTCAAATGACATCATTAATTTACAGATGTTAACGGTAATGACACTTGTTATTACTCTTAGAAAAACTCAAATAATAGTTCATTGGCGATTTCCAAATGGATAGTTCATGATCTATTGTGGAACAATTTGGATTTGATTGTCCCAAATAGTCAATTTAAGATTTTTCCAATATTTATAATGGTTTATGCGTTATTAACTTAACATCACCCAATTACAAATACGAATGGTAATGACTTCTGTTATTATCGTTATAGTTAAAATCAAATGATGCTCTTTTGGTAAAAGATGTATCGATAGTTGTAACCCATTGTGCAGCAAATTTAATTTAAGTACTCCGAATCTTTCATTTTTCTGATCCTTTCTAGGTCTAATGTTACAATTACATAACACCATTAACCCTTTAATGCAACCATTAGTTTAATTAACTGAACATACATAGCTTATTTTTGATGTAGTTACTCCAAAAGTCGATCCCATTAGCCTTGTGCTGCAATCTGTGACCACTCTCTAGTACTAGATGGTGAAATAGGATAGATACGAATAGATGCAAAATTTTTGAAAAAATAAGAACAAAAAAATCATGCATGAAGTATAGATTATTAAATAATTTCCAACACTTATTAATATTATGAAATAATTTCATTTTTTTTCGTAAAACAAAATGAGATATCCAAATAAGCAGCTTAAGAAAAAACCCACAACTGAGTAAAAACCCATTTTCAGCAATTATTGCCCACATCTGGTAATGTGTGCAAATTATTTTGTGCAGAACTGTATATGACCTATAGAATTTATACACGCCACTTAATACACTAAAAATTAGATAAGTTTAAAAAGTACACTACAGTGGTAAACGCACTTCCAGCAATTATCGATTTTATAGTCAGTCCTGCAATCGAATTCTTTTGTGTGGCCCTGTAAATAAACGATAAATGCTATGCACTCCATAATCTATGGAAAACATGTTGTAGTGAGCTTCACTGATTTCAATATGTTTGAAGTATCATAACCTCATTAAAATGCACCGCAAACTTTTTTCTCCCATAGATCATAATGGAATAGAATTATTTTGTGTGTTCCTGTAAACGAACTATAAATTATGCTTATTCTATACTCCTGATAAATCATGTTGTAGTCCATCTGAGTGATGCATACCAATCTCATTACGTTTGAAATACCTTAACATCAATAAAATGCATCGCAAACGGCTTCTTGCCTTAGACGATAATGTAACGGAATTCTTTCGTGTAATCCTGTAAACGAACTATAAATGCTGCATACTTCATTTTCAATACCGAATATTCTATACTAAGCCTCGATAACATATAAAAATTACATGACAATCCGAGTATATTTACAAGAGTTAGTGTAGGGACAGACAGACAGACAAACCAAATTCATAACTTTTCATTTATGTTGGAAAATGTTAAAAATAAGCTTCATTTGATACATGTAGCAGCTGACAGAAACGTGTAGATAGCTGATCAACTACAATTTGTATTGAAAGGTTAACCCTTTCCGGCACAGACAAAGTCTGTTTGTAAAATGGGAAATTACTGACTGACACCGGAATTTACAAACGACTTTTTTGAAAATAAGAACTCCTTATTTTAAGCTTTCACTGTAGAAACAAAATTTTATTAAATATTCTTGGTGTCAAATGCAAGTTTGGAATTAAAATTAGGTGTGCCTGGAGTGGGACCACTGTGCCGGAAAGGGTTAAATTGTGGATTTTAACAGTAACGGCATCTACTATACTGTTGTGAAAAAGCAGAAGTAGCTACCGTGATGCCTTTAATGTTTATAGAGTTATTAAAAACAAATGGTGAAACTCCTATTTTTTATCATTTAAAGTGAAAAGCTTTATATCATTTTGTCACCTTCTATTGCGGAACTTGGATATCCCGAAGCCTCAATCATATATTTTCTGAAACTTTTTTTTTTTTTTTTTACAGCCACATATCATCCTTGTTGATGAAAATTAGGGTACTTATACACTATCCAGTCCAGGTACGCCAACGAAGACACTTAAAAAACTGTAATTTAGTTGAATGCAGAACCATCGTACTTTATATACATTCCTACTAATAAAAGAAAGTTGTTTGTCTGTGTGTGTGTTTGCGTGTGATGGCTAGCGAAATCTACCGCACGTAGAAGTCTGAAAATTTGGATGCGGATAGTCCAAGGCAGGTCTTGATGCATCTGAGGCTCAGATTTTTCATTTCTTGAGACCCGGATCCCCCTAAATTGTTAATAACTTTCCCCATTTTTATCCAATCCTCTGCGTTTTTGGGGCCCTTTCTCCATTTAACTTTTCCCCCATTTCTAGGTTCCAATTAAGACCCTGTCCTCCTATGGCCAGATACGGAGCCCGTTGAAGTTTTTGTTTCCTAAACGGTTAATAACTTGTCCCTTTTAATCCAATTTTCTTTCTTTTGGGGACCTTTTCTCCATTTAGTTATTCCCCCATTTTTACTTCCAATTAGTACACTTCATCTTAGAGATCTGCTCAAAACTATTAGCTGGCCTCTTTTGGAGCCCCTACTGTAGTTCACTTAAAATCGTCCGATTCACTAACTTTTTCTTCTAAAAAATTAACAGTACTTCGAGCTACTACATGAAAGACAAAAAAAGTTTTTCGGAGAAGATCTGGGCCTAATTGTGTCATCATTTCAATTCATAACTTTAAAGTTGAGTCTTAGACTTCTCTCCTCGGGCCACCACCCTCATATTTTTATTGGGTCCCTAGGGCCTTTTTTTATGCATTTCTTTAAAATTTTATTCTAATGATTAATTTACACCCTATGCTTAATTTCGACTAATTAAAGATCTAAAACGCTAAGTACTAGGACCTTTTAAGATGTTTTCCTCTTAGGGTTCTACTCAAAACTATGAGTTGGCCCCTTTTGGGCCACCTATTATAGCTCCCTTAAAAAATCGTCCGATTCACTAGCTTTTCTTTTTTAACAACTTCTTAGGATTTCCAGCTACTAACTGCTCGACAAAAAAATTTCTCAGACTTCAGCTGCCACCAATTTTGGATATTAATCTCCTTCTTGGGGCCCTTGGTGCAGATTCTTTAAAAATGATCCGATTCTCTTGCAATTTTCATTAACATAGTTCTAGGTTACTCCAATTACTTTATAAACTACTAAATAATTTTCCTATGACCCCCAACTACCACCTTTTTTTAAATATTAATCTTCTTTTTCGGCGTCAACTTACGTTTACTCACTACAGGCGTAAATTAAAATCTCGTTACTATTAAAAATAAGTGGCTAAGTTTAGAAAGAGGAGGGGGAAATGTCATCCGTAAATTAAGTATCGCGTTAATGTTAAAGGACATGTGTTAAATTTACAGGGGACATATTCCACCGCCTAGGGACTCATTCTTTTCTTGGGTTCTATGGGCTCAATTTCAACAGAGTTTAGGTCATTCGACTGGATATCGGAAACTTTTTTTTTTATTATTATCACGGGCACGGGCAATGACAGGCGGGTCATCTAGTATGATAATATAATATAACCACGAAAGAAAATATACAATAACCCCTGCTGCGTTAAAACGCTTGCGAAAAGCGTTCTTTATCTCTAGAATCCTCAGAAACTGATATATTTTCGAGATATAAGGAAGAATTTATAAAAACAAAGTTTCTTTTGCTGTTATTGACTTTCGGAAATGTTCCGAGTCGTTTTTATAGTCTATTAATAAATTTTCTTAACATAGGTTTTTCGGATGCTATCCATTCTCAAGTACACGTTTTTCTTTTCAACAAACATGCTTTACAGAAAAAAGATGATAAATTAACAGCATTCACATTTATTTGGTTACTCTTGCATGTATAAATTAAGTTGCGCAGCTGAAAATGTTTAATTGAGAATTAGGAATTAATTAGGGTTCCGTATCTCAAAAGCAAAAAACGGAACCTTTATAATTTCGCTTTGGAAATCACGATTATGGAAAATCACGTAATCCATCGACATGGAATTGAACCGGTCATTTCAAAAACTACATACGTCAAGTTTTTTCCAAATATACTTTTTTTTTAATCGCAAATGCGTCCTTAAAAGTAGACCCATGATCTGGGTGATAACCACATAAGTCAGTGTATTCCCTCCTCTTCAAATAATATATTCTAATTTTCGTTCATTACTTAAACGATATAAAGTCAGCGACTTAAGTGGTTTTTGCATGCAATACCAGATTACATGCGGATACCATGTTACCATTTGCATGCAATACCATATTAAAACATAAAAATGTTCCTATATAAGTGCTATCTTTATTAATTTTGATTTCAAACATTTTTAATAGGACTGTTTTGTTCAAATAAAATACCACCTAACCTTGTTTCTTGCTAAAACAACATAAGTCTGGAACAGTGTTTCTGTTATTCTTCATTTATTATTCATAAATTATAAAAATTATTCAATATTTACAAACGCTGAAGTCCAAAATCTATAATCAGCCCAAAAAACCCTATAAAAATTCGTTTACTTGTGAATAATACAGTTTTTCTTTAATTTCTGAAAAGTTCTGATTCTGTGACTTATGTAGATTTTGAAACAACCGATTCAATTATAAATTAATGATTTTCGGATTTTTCCTTTACATGTGATATAACACCTTCCTTCGTTCCAAATTTCAAGGTTCTAAGTCAACCAGAAATACCCTATAGGTTAAGTAGGTTCCTTGTTCGATGAGTCAATTAGAATGATCGGCATTAGAAAGAAAAAAATATATCGATTAATTTTTGCCTTGAATCCAAATTTTGGTTACTTTGCCTGTAAAACTAGTTTTGGTGCATGGGTAGTGCAGAAGTGGGAAAAACTACTGTAATGGTTAATGAAACAAGCATATAACTGGGGTTTCAATATTTTGTCAGACCTGTCAAACTGGTTTTGTTGTATGTGTAATATGAAAGTAAGAAAACTGAATAGTTACTTTTGCATACTATGCGCAAACTTAGAATTAAAATTTTAATTAGTAGATAAACTAGCTTTTAGAGTTTTGTGAGCAACAATAAAATAAAAATTTCTGTAACTTTTAACAACTTTTGTTTAATTATTTTTAGCAGTTTATTTCATCTTTCATGTAATTTACATTCGTAAGGTTGTTCTCAAATTCCATGCTCAACAACGCGAAACTTTCTGACACATGTTTTGTCCAATTTTAAACGTAAAGACCTGAATATTGAAGCGATTAGGAATCGAATAGCGTTTTCCATTTTTTGATAAATTACTTATCGAGTTATAAGCGATTCGTGTCACGTGAGAAGTTTTTTCTCTTTTCTTGTGCTGGCGCGTCGGGAAATTGGTTCAAAACGCCGACTTTGATAGTATTTTCTGAAAGATCTTCTACATTTATCGAAAAATCGAAAACATCTTTCTATTACATAGTTTTTGAATAAGAATATCAGCCAATTTCAAGCGTTTCCGAACAAAAATGAATTCAGAAATGTGTCAGAAAGTAGCTCTTATGGATTTGAGAACAATCTTAATATATAGGGTAAGTCAAAATGAATATAGCGATTACAAACGGCTATAGCTATTTAATGGAAAAGAGTTTATCGATAAGATTAGCACAGAATGTAGACGGAACTTCAAAATTTTGTATACATACGTCATAGATGTTCTATGTCACTTCCCTTGGTCACACGGACAGCATCTAGACGGTAGTCCTTCTTCAATTGAGTTCTTCAATTGTTATGGGCATGGGAGGCACATAGTCTTTCACTTAACCCCATAGAAAAAGATCGCAGTGTGTGAAGTCCGGAGAACAAATCAGAACAGATCAAGTCTGAACAAATGCTTCAGAATGTATGGCGTGAAATCACGCCGATTATTTAGATGTTATATTTCAGCTTATTAAACGGTAATGATTTGTAAAATTATTTTGGAAGCATTGGAAAGTGTTACATAATCTATGCTTGACGCATGATTTTTCGTTCTTGTTATGATTTGTCTTGATTATCTCGGTTTCAGTGCATTTTACAGAAAAATCTTTTTCACCATTTTGTAGAAGATAAAATTCTCTCGGTTGCATGCACTATTCATTTTTGTAAATTGCCCAAACAGAGGGAAAGATACAGAACCGAGAAAATAAGGTAAAATTTGCAAAAATCCACAAATGACGTTAGTTTTTGCTAATAACCCACCTGTAGTGCATTTTAGAGACAAAACTCTCATAATAATTAAAATTTTTTGAGCATGAAATAGTCTATAGTTTTATTTATTAGATAATTAATTATCTGTAATAGACTTTGAACGTCACAGCAACAAGATTTTGGGTGAAAACAGGAAAATACCGCCTGGCAAGTTAATAATAATAATAATAATAAAAAACGAGCTTTTATTTTTGATATTGAAAACACGATGTAATTAATTAATTATAGCATGTACAAGAAATTAATCAACAAATATATAGTAAGTATAATCACTTTATATATGTTTCCTTTTTCAACTACTTGGTCCTGGTAGTGATGCCATCGTCTCAGGTTCTTCACCGTCCATCTCTGTACTTGATTGGGTGTTCTGGGTCCTCAGTATAATATCAGGAGCGTTGTCACATAGTTGGTTGTGGCACGTCACACAGATAACTGATTACTTCAAGCCTTGCCTTCCTACAACTACACTTCGTACTGCAACCTTTTTTGCATTGGCAAGATATGAAATTGTGTAGGGGTTTAGGGGCCGGTTCGTTCATCATGCTGTCTGGAATGAGCATCTTCCAGCCCCATTCGAGAGGCTCCTTTTCGTTTCCCCAGCCATGTCTGAACTTGTAGGTATGTCCGGAACGCATGAAATTGAATAGCATCGCGAGTAGGTGGTAGTCTCGCTGAATTTAATTTAGTATTGTTAGCTGCTCTAGCAAAGATGACATACCATATACATTCAAGTTTTGGCTGGGATCACCTCTATACAGGGCACGAAGTACATCTTCTGTGACTTCAACAAGTTTGTGCCTCTCTGCATTTGGGTCTTTAAAGATTTGAACTTTTTGGTATTCTTTCACATTTTTAAGCCATGTGATATAGAAAAAGTGTATCTAGAAAGCTCGCTTCCTATATTTCAAAACATGTTTAACCGTTTGGTTTAGAAGCCAAATTCTTTTAGACGATGCACATTTTACTTCAATTTCGTGTATGCTTGAACATGATTATACAATCACACAGTAAAAAAGGCTTTGTTGATTTTGCGAAACAAAACTGTCGACCAACACACCAGTAAAAAGCTATTTATTTTCCTGACATAATCTATGTATTTGTTAAGAATTTACGAGCAAAATCTGTTAAAAGAACAGGAAATATCTAATAAACATAGAATATTTTTGTAAAATAAACAGTTTTTTACAGGCTTTATGACTGAAAGTTTTTCCCTGTAGATTAAACAGATTTTTTTTACAGTGCATGCACTGAAAGAAAAAATAAATTTAATAAAATTTTTCTTAATCTAGGAAAGTATAATACTATAACCACGAACGAAAAAATACACTGACCACTTCAGAGTTACCCAGGACTCCGAAAAGTGTTCTTTATCTTTCGAAACCTCAGAAACTAATATATTTTTGAGATTTAAAGAGGCAGTTTCTTTTGCTGCCACTGATTTTCAAAAACGTATCTGATCAGTTTTTTATAGTTTACTAGCAGGCTTTGTCTACTATACCTGATTGGTTTCTCCATACGAACCTTGAATCAAAAGAAATATATCGGTAAATTTGATCCTATGTTTTAAAGCAATATGGACCTGGAATGTCCGTCCGCAATGCTGAAACCGATACGAATGCCATTGCGCTATTACATCCTAATGTGGTGGCAAAATATGAGCTGTTACGGACCAACGCTTTTAGTTGATCATTTACAGTAGGATTTGAATAAAGCATGATATGCAATATATCCTTTATATTATACTAAAATCATCACTGAAAAATTAGGTAACTAACAGTACAAACAAACTAACTAACTAAATCCATGCAGTAGAACTTTTTAAAAAGGCTAATTTTTCATAATCGGGTTCAATATATTATAGACCTTTCCCCCATAATTATATAACTAAGCAACGTAGATTGATATGCAATATGCTAAATAAAACCATACCTGAAAAATTATCTACATAACAATGCAAGTCTCATCAAAATCCAAACTTTTAAAAATGGCTAATCTTTCATAATCGGATTCACCTGATTATTGAATTACCCCCCATAGCTCTGTAATTAAGAAACGCAGAATGATATGTTATATACTAAAACCTTCACTGAAAAATTATCTAACTAGTACAAGTCAAATCAAAATCCATTCAGCAAAACTCAAGTTATAAGCAGCCGGAACAAATACACATTTCTATTTTATATAGATGGTAGATAGATTAATAAGTTTTCTCAAACTAGAATATCGGGTTTTTGGATGGTATCCATTCTCAAGTAAACGCTTTCATGTTCGACAAACATGATAAATTAACAGCATTAACATTAACATTAAAATTAATGTTATTTTGTTAATTCTGAATGCATAAATTGTGTTACTCAGCTAAAAACATTCAATTAATAATAAATGCTATCCTAAAAACCAGTATTCCGGTTTGAGAAAACCGATTAATACACTATAACAACAACTCCAAAACGTTTCCGAAAATCATTGGTAGCAAAAAAAAAATCTTTGTTTCTATAAATGCTTCTTTAAATCTCGACAACATATTGATTTTGGGGGTTTCTAAAGGTAAAGAACGCCTTCTCGGAATCGTGAGTAACTTGAAAAAAGGTTATTTTTTCGTTCGTGGTTACATTGTATCTTTTTAGATTAACAAACTGTTTTTTTTAAATTTTTTAATTTAATTTAATTTAATTTTTTTTAGAGTGTGCATTAAATAACATTGGGGTGATGCATCTTATGCACACAAAATACGGTAATTTTTCAGTATAGGTTCCTTGGCAAGATATAGAAAATGGCTTTGGCGAGAGAAGGAAATTTGGCAAAGCATTTTCTGGCAACCTATTCGTTGTTTCATGTATACACAAGCAATTTTTTATACAATTTATTTAATATAAAGAAGGCATTCATCTATTTTCATATGCCAACAAAAATGAATTTTACATAAATAATAATAATAATATATATAAATAAAATGTTTATATATATGAATAAATTTATATGTTAACAAGCATAAAAATTCAGCTGTTTCTATCATTTGGCAAAAAAATTCACTTTCTGAAGCCCGAATTGCGGCAAGCTTTTATAAAAATACCAATAAGGCTTCTGCACTGTAAAAGTACCCAAAATACAGTCATTAATGAAATTAGCTATTCCGTACACACGAAACAAAAATATTTGGTGTGTATATCATGCAGGTTCCCTTCACTTTTCGCAGTTTCAGCTAGTGAGAGAATGGATTTTTTTTTTTTTTTCCTCTCATGGGATTTCTCGATTAATGCAAAAAGCACGAAATAAGTTATCCTACTTTTCCAGCCACACGGCACCAAATTACTTATAAAAATCAAATAAAATTCCGCCAAGAAATGTGACTTGGTAAACGACAATCGGACGAAGGTATTTATGACGCGCACTGTAAAAAAAAAAAAAAAAAAAAAAAAAAAGGGTTGATCTACTAAAAAAATTTTAGTATTTTTCATTGATCCTTGCAATTACTAAAAAAATTTTTGTATTACTCAGTTACAAGAAAATCTGTAAGAATTACTAGAAAACAGCTAACAACGATTCCGGTTTATAATACCGATTACTAAAAAATTCTGTGAAATACAAATTTACAAAAAAAAAAAAAAAAATGTAGTAACCTCAGTTTTCTTTTTTTTTTTTTTTTTTTTTTTTTTTTTTTTTTTTTTTTTTGTGCGGAATTGAATTTAAAATCGACTTTTTAATATTCCTTGACTCTCAATCATTAAATTAACTCACAATTTAATGTTAGTGGAAGTTTGTGTAACTTAAATTAATTTTTATTTCAAACAAGCAGGCTTCCCCGGCTATGCTGGTTAGTATTTCGATACGAACTTTGAATCAAACGATATATATCGCGGAATTGGACCTTGTGTTTTAAAGCAATATAGTACTTTACACGGAATGTCCTTCTGAATTGTTGCAAATGATACGAACGTCGTTGCGCTATTTAATTTTCTAATGTCTCAGACAAAATTTGAGCTGTTAAGGACTAACTAGTTGAGTTGATCATTTACAGTAGGATTTGATAGAACGATATGCAATATACTAAAACCATCCTTGAAAAATTATCTAGCTAACAGTGCAAGTCTCTTCAGAATCCATTCAGTAGAACTTTTTAGAAAGGTTAATCCTTCATAATTGGGTTCACCTGATCATAGAGCTTTCCCCCATAATGAATATGCAACCCCCCTCCCGAGTTATCTCAAACTTTTAAGTAATACAATCTATACAGAAGAGGCTATTTATGCATTAGTCTGTCTTGAAAATGCTACACAATTACTTCTTCTACTAGGAAATTGTTTGGAAACTGTGTCTATGTGTAACCTTACATAATGATTTCCATGCTTAAGGAAAGAAAGTATCCAAAATCTCTTTTTACAATTTCAAGCTTTTATAACAAATACAAATAAACATATACATGTATGAAAAGTAGCACAATATTAGGAGCATATATTGGAGGGGTTTTTTGTTGCATCAATTAATAAACATCTATATGTACACAAGTGATTACACGAAACATGTCAAGGCGATTATCGATGAAGTTTGTTGCATCAATTAATAAACCTCTATATGTACACAATTGATTAGATGAGCATGTCATGGCGATAATCGTCGACGTTTGTTGTATCAATTAATAAACCTCTATATATACACAATTGATTACACGAGGCATGTCAAGACGATAACCGTCGACGTTTTCTTTTCATATACTCTTTTTCGTCCAGTCCTTGCTTTATCCAATACCGAGCCGATCTGCAGGAATTTCTTGCATCATTCACAAATGGATGGACGTGGGTAGAAGAAATTCACGGAGACTGCTCAGTATTGTTTAAAGCAAGGAGTGATCGAAGAAGAGTTTCAGAGGAAAAGAGTCCACGTTTATCGCTTTGGCGTGCTTCGTGTAATCAATTGTGTACATATAGAGGTTTATTAATTGATGCGATAAAAACTTCAATACATATTCCTAATATTGCATTACTTTCCAAACTTGTATCTATTCATTTGTATTTGTAATAAAAGTTTGAAATTGTAAAGAGACTTTGTGGACATCCTGTATATATATATATGCTTACATGCATACATATATACTTATATCTTACATACCTACAGTTATTTTACATACAACTTTCATAACAACCTTTCATAACAACCTTAGACATAACAACCTTTTTATTAACAAGTGAAAGCAATAATGTCATTATTACTATTATTATTATTAACCTAAAACTCAACAAATGTATTAAGTTGATGTAAAAGTTGGTAGCTTTTCATTTTTATTCGAGATGAATAGCATAACAGTAATCTTCTTCCACCATGTAAATTGGGTTTCTTTCTTTGATCAGGGTGATTTTATCATAAATGACAAAGTTTTTACAACGATTGAAAGCAATATTAATCTATTAATCTGACAGGCAGCGTTACATGTTTGCAACCAATTTTAGCGTCAGTGATTTTGGTATGTATGACAGATTAACAGATTACTACTAATTATGTGGTACAGATAATGAAACTGTTAGTAAGCTGATGCACTAGTGGGGATGTTGCCATTGCAATATCACACAGCTCACTGAAAATTTAAATGAATGACCCTAATTATGGATGTTACCACTACTATATTGGCATCATCCGTAATCGGTATTTCACTCATTTCATTTTATAGCGGGCTGCCTGATTCTACATGGCAATATCTTCCACCACTAGTGTGCTTATTGACTAGCAGTTTCGTTATTTGTACAAAATAATCTGTCATATAAACCACAATCATCAACGCTAAAATTGTTCGCAAAAATGGTACGCTGCCTCTGAGACATGTCGAGCAACTAAAAAAAAATGAAATTATATTATTAAAATATTAGGTTTTTGCCATGAAATATCACTTGTGTCCAGATAATTGTAATCATATAGTTGTGCATATTAATGTACTGATATAATTGGTAACTATATTCCTAAGGTCTGTTTATCCAAAAGATGCGTGAAGTACATGCTTTTCCTTCTAAAATTTAAAAGGGGCCCCAAAATGACTGTGAAGAGTGCTCTGTAATTCTCATTTCCATTTTTTTACATTGTATTTTTAATTTTCTTGGAAAAGAAAATTTGCTTAATCCAAGAGGAAATCCACGCACTACTTCACGAAACTTACTTATTTAACAAGGAAATATGAATGTTATCAATAGGATCAGGGCCTGATTACCAACGTGGCACACTTCCACCAGTAAAAAAGAATAGACATTTTTGACTTATTCATGGCAGTAATTTTGCATGAATAGGGCGTTTTAATAAGACGAAAATTTCTATTAAATTTTACTGGTGGGAGTGTGCCCCGTCGGTAATCAGGCTCTGAATAGGATGTTGATTAATCCTATAGCATCCTGATGTACCTGTTAGAAAACACCTGGAAAATTGAGCATACAGCTATAGGTACTAAATATGTTTGATGTATATACAGAGAACATATAAATGCTGTTTAATGAAATAGATGTGACCTCGGCTAAGCTACTCCCGAGAACAATATTAGTATAATTGGTGAGTATTTAAAATTGAAGAATTAAGAAGACTTTTGTCAAAAGAAAAAGGCATAAAAATGATACCCTGCTTCCCCTAGATTCAGGGATTAATCGGGCCCTATATATAACTCATTCATAATTATAATAGATTACACTTATATTGAACCATGTTGTCTTCATATAGCATAAAATATGTACTTTATATTTGAACATCTTTTCTGAAGCTCTTACGTGACTCAAAATATGAAATAGTCTTCCTGGATACCAATGCTTCTATATGTGATTCGATTTACTATTATGTTT
The DNA here is from genome assembly GCA_963931845.1 of Maratus michaelseni. NCBI lineage: Eukaryota > Metazoa > Arthropoda > Arachnida > Araneae > Salticidae > Maratus > Maratus michaelseni. The sequence continues at coordinate 224,917,301 of OZ007595.1, forward strand.
TCGTAGGAAAAGTTTCGAAACATTTACTCATTAAATGATCGATTTATTTTCTTCTGTAAGTTCAGAAATTAATTTTTAGATGTTGTGATGTGTAAAAATTGCTCAATCGTAATGTCAATTTTGGTGCACCAGCATAGCCAAAATAAAATTAACATTCAGCTGCTTCAGTGCATTATAAATCTACCCTATATGTGCATAATACTAATGACACGAATTTATGAAATGATTTTATAAAACGACTAATCTATCCTATATAAATAAAATCCTAATGAAACGATTTTATGAAACGACTAATTCGGATATATATCTACCCTATATATATATAAAATCATAATGAAACGAATTTATGAAATGTCTAATTCGGATATATGAAACAAATATATGAAATAATAATTGTCCAACTGAATGCAAATAGATTAAAATGTCCTCCTTGGATTTCTTTTCAATTTTAATGAGAAAATGACATCATTTCGCTATTTGTCTCTCTGTTCCATAGCAATGTACAAATTTTGTTGCTGCTATTATAGAAATGTCATTAAAATCTAAAACAAAATAATATGTACCTTTTTAATCTACCCTATATATAAAAAATCCTAATGAAACAATTTTATGAAACTACCAATTCGGATATATGGAACGAATATATCAAATAATTATTGTCCAACTGAATTTAAAGAGGTTAACATTTCCTCCTTGTATTTCTTTGCAGTTTTAATGATAAAATGACATCATTTATCTATTTCGCTCTCTTTTCCACAGCGTGAAAAAAATTGTTCCCGCTGTTATGGAAATAACATTAAAATTAAAAACAGATTACTATTTACTTTTTTAATATTTTAAATTTAGAAATTTTAAGAGTTATTATGAGGTCTTTGGATCCATGCGAATACGTCATCGTAGGTGTCATAGTAGGCATAGACATAGACATAGAGGTGACGTCAGTTGAAACTGATTTATTTCACAGTAAAATATTTTGAAGTGATACATGGAGATTGAATATTGGTAAATAAAAAAAGTATTGTATAAAAATGGTGTAATATTTAGCAGCAACTTTTTTAAAATCAAAAACTAAGCTTGTATCAAAGCAAGATAATCTTTTTTTAATTCACATTTTATTTTGTCTTAAAATGTGAGTCCCATGTTTACCAAAAAGTTGTCATGTAATCAACGAACTCAATAGTTTCCAGCAACTTAATTACATTGCAAAAATAAATTGTTGATTTTACAGTATAATACTGACACCCTCTTCCGGGTGCCAGTATTATACTGTAAAATCAACATTTTTTTTTTCAGTGTGCATTTACTTTGATTTATATATATATATTTTTTGTTGGCAGCAATAGTTCAGTTCTAGTCACTGAGCTCCATATATAACAGGAGTTCAGTGGCGCGGACGGTAAAACTCGGGTCTCGTAAGATCACCGAAAGCTAAGCAGCATCGACCAAGGTCACTGCTTGGGAGGGTGACAACCTCTCTCGTCTGTCTCTGCTGTTGGATCGTGTACGTTAATGGGAGCTGGTGCACGTTAAATCTGTTCGTGGCTCTAAAGTCCTCAAAGTTCTATATAAGCGTTACCTCTGGGGGTGCCAATCCAGATGCAGGTCTCCCATCTAGAATTGATTCAAAATCAGGAGACTAGTTTCTGTGTTATATGGATCATGCTAGCTGTATAGAAATAAAAAGCTGCTCACCAGGCCTTTGGGCTAAATCAACAACAACAACAGGAGTTCTGAATGGGCGTGCGGCGCACAATGTGGTATTTTACTGAAAAACCTGGCTAAAATTATTCAAATCTTTTGTGCGTTCTATAGCAGATAAAATGTTTTAACTAAACGTAAACTATTTTATTATGTTAAAAACAAATCACTTTTCGTATAATTCACGCAAATATGTGTAACAAAGTTGTGTCCTATTGACCATCATTCTTTTTGTCATAATCTTCCACATCCTCCTCCTCAGAATCATTTGGAACACTAGACTCTTGCAATAAGAACTGTAACGCTTCTGCAGAAAGATTTTTACGTTTTGGGGAGTTCTTCCGCATACTACAACTTAAATAAGGATCAGAACTCAAAAGTTAGCCGATTGAACACATCTTGATTGCATTCTATGCGGCCAACTTTTCTTGAAAAGTTTTGACTATATGAACGAAAATGTTTGTTGCGGGCTTCATCCGCTTCCTCTGATAACTGCCCGATTGGGAGCAATGCATGTTCTATAATAGTAGCTCCATGACTCAAAATTTTGTGTAATGCGGGTGACATTGGGTGCCAACCAACCGTAAAGATTTATATAATGTTTAGAGGTATTCGCAAATTCTTCAAATTTTTGGTATCTATTTTATGACCACTAGATAACACTTCTAGATTCTTTTGTGCAGTACTCTATATCATCTGTTGATTTGTAATATTCTGCATAGTATGCAAAAATACAGCAATTAGGAAACACAGATCACAAACTGCCCAGTTGTTCGACCGTCGCTATTGAATACGATTTCATAACCGTAAATTAACTTTATTCTGACTATAAAATATTCAATAATATGGTCAAGTAAACCCTTATCTTTAAAAACGGTCGAAAGACTGGACAATTTGCTTCAGCTTTTTAGCAGTGCAGTTGAAGATTGCCCTTCAGCAATTTCCGTCAATAAACGGAAATGTGCTCAAGACCTTTTATGCAGCCCTGTATGTATCTATAAAATTAATCTGTGGAGCACGAAGTAACACACACGAAGTAACATGCAAAAAATTAGTTAAATCTAAAAACGCGTATACCACCAGCTAAAAATGCATTTCCAGCAATTATTTTTCATAGACAGTACTGTAACCGAATTAGTTTATGTGTCTGTGTGAATGAACGACAAATGTTATGCACAACATATTCTATAGTACGCCTCTTGTGGCACACCTCAGTGATATATATCGATTTCAATATGTTTGAAGCAGTATAACATCATTAAAATATACCACAAACGATTTATCACCCCATATACCGTAAAGTAACGGAATTATTTGAGTATCTCTGTAAACGAACTATAAATACTATACACTTCATTTTCAACACCGAACATGCCAGGGTAAACTACAATAATGAAGAGTGTCCACATGAAACCTCCCTGATTTCAAATGTTAATTGTACGGAAACTATGAGTCCTAAGAGATTTGCGGTTTGCGGTATCATTTTTTTTTTTTTTACCGAAACAGTTAATTTTTGTTGTATGCATTATGGATAAATCATGACAACAAGTTTATTTTGCTGCAAAAGTTTATTTGTCTGAAAAGGTTACATTTTTATCTATGTATGCATTTAGATATGGGCTCTGTTTGTAGCTCTCAGAAAGTCCAGTCGATATTCATTCTCAATCCAGGTGTTGCGCAAAATGCCAGGTGTGACTGAATCGATGGCTTCCGCACGGAATTTTATAACGGAGATCACAAGAGTTACGTTACATATATAGCGTAGACCATATCTTTGGCATAGCCCCACAGGAAGAAATTCAGAGGAGTTATGTCTGGAGATCGTGGTGGCCAAGCAGTGGGTCCGTCTCATCCGATTCATACATCGCTGCGGAAATATTTCGTCTAAGGAACGACGAACGTCTGAACTGCAGTGGGTCCATCTCGTCTGATCCATCATCGCTGCAGACATGTTTCTTTTAAGGAACGACGAACGTCTGAACTGCAGTGGGTCCATCTCGTCTGATCCATCCATCGCTGCAGACATGTTTCTTTTAAGGAACGACAAACATCTGAACTGCAGTGGGTCCATCTCGTCCGATGCATCCATTGCTGCGGACATGTTTCTTTTAAGGAACGACAAACGTCTGAACTGCAGTGGGTCCATCTCGTCCGATCCATCACTGCTACGGAGACGTTTCGTCTAAGGAACGACGAACGTCTGAACTCCAGTGCGGTGGGTACAATCCTGCTGGAATAACACATTCGGCTGCAGAGGGATAATAAACTGCTCCAGCATGCCAGGATAAATGGGACTAGTTGCGGTTCTTTCTGCGAAAAAATGGTCCAATGATTGCGTTACGCATGAGACCACACAACACATTAACTTTATCACTGCCCCTGACACGTTCCCGGATAACGTTAGGTTGTTCTAAAGCCCAAATACGAAGCCGCGTTTTGTAAATGCATAGAAAAAGGGATGTTGACAACATAAATAACATGTGTGATTTAGAACCTAAATCTATGGCGTGCCGAAAACAATTTGCTGCATGTCACGTATGGCAAACGTGCCGAAGGTTCACCTGCTAAAGGTTCTGTGATGTACGTTCCTTTAATTGGAATTAGTAATTTCCCAGCTGAACTTCCATTACGATTCCCTCAATTTAGGGAAGTAGCAGGAATCCCAAATTCGGAATAAGTTTTACCAATAGCTAAGTGTTCTGCTATAAATGTCAACCTATCACGAGATTCTGTAAGAATGGCCATTATTTTCGTGTTATAGCGGCCCCTAATATGAATTGCCAAGCGACCAAGATTTATCGTCAAATTAGGAAGCATATATGATATTATAATAATATATGATATCTATAACATTTCGTGATGCATATTGCTCAGTTATAGTCATATATGACGTATATATAAATGTATAAGATGTATATGATGTATATATGACGTATAAGACGTAAATCATATGCATATAATGACATATATGGCAGGTATATGAGCATTAAAAATATATGTGTATATAGGCATTTATAAGCTTTGTGATGATCTTGGCGAAATCGTAACTGCAATATCGACATAATTGTAATTGCGGGGGCCGCTATAACACGAAAGTACCGAAAAACTTGACAAAGACTAGCGGGAATACAAAATTTGAAGTTCTCCTCGTGAATTAACAGCACTGTAAACTGAAATGTCTAAAATTCAGACATATAAGTGTCTGAAACGGATGGCTCAAAAAAGAGACACTTTAAAGTGTTTTAATTTTTAAGACGCTTGTAAGTGTCTGAATTTCAGACAGTCGAAATGTCTGAAATATCGTTATTTTTTTTTACCCGAGTAAACAGCTAGAAAAAAAAACAGCGCTAGAGCTGCCATCTATGCAAGGGAAGCATCTCTATTCACGATTAAGGAAGGCTAAACTAAATTTACTTTCTACCCAGGCCGAAATCGAACCTGAGTCCTACTGGTTACAAATCCAATGCCTTATCTATTTCGCCATCCAGATCACATGAGTGAGTGACTTTAAATGCAAGTCATCGAATGATTCGAACGCGTGTTGATATTTTCATAGGATTCATTAATTCGTTGCTGAGAAAATGCGTGTCCGGCAGGAGGGCGGTAGAAGACTATTATTTTGAAATTTAATTAATATTATTTTCTTTATGCTTGATTATTAACAAAATGATTTTTTTTCTTCCAATTATTATAAATGCTAAAAAAAATGTTTACAAAGAATGTTTCTTCAGATAATCCCCATTCCTTGAACCCTTCGTAGAAGACACTTTAAATTGTGTTCTTTTTTTGAAGGTAACATGTTTCAATTTATCTTAAAGGGGCGTGAGGATCAGGAAGGAAAAAGTGTGCTAACAAAAAATAAGAAAAAAAAGAAAGAAAGAAAGAAAGAAAAGGTGGACCCCAGGCACATGTCCAAAATCTTGTCCCTCCCTACATTTCTTTCTCTTTGTATTTAGGGCAGCTGTCCTCCTTTGAAGCCTCCTGCGTACGCCCACTACTGCAAGTATTTTTTTGAAAAACTTCATATTTTCGAAAAGCAATTATTTAATTACTTTTTCGGCAAAAATAACTTAGTCCCATAACTTAGACAGCGGACTTTTACAATTTTGTCAAATGTTCTTGGTCTAATCAAATTACTTATTTTATAAAGTAGTACTAAATTTATTGGATTGAAAAGTATTTTAAACAACTTTCATCCAATCAAAAACATTTTCTGATGATATTGGCAAACATATTGCAATACAATTGTATATACAGTCATCACACATATGGTACAGTTGTATCGCATTCAGACACTTATGTGACTGAATATCTAATGTCTTAATTTCAGACATATCACTATTATTCAGACATTTTTCTCAGTTCATTTATACCACGATCATTGGTACCACGTAAATTGGGACTTTTTGGCGTCCCGCGCAGTGGTTACGCGGGACAAGTCTTTCCAAGACTTGAAAATCGGGACGTCCCGCGTAAATTGGGACACTTGGCAACACTAGTTACGAAACAAACATCAGCAGCTGCGTTTTCTTTTCCGGCCCTATGTTCAATATCCTCATTATAGTCTGCTAACTTCAAACTCCATATAACTTCAAACTTCCTATAGTCGCACTCTCAACGACAAACCTTTACTATTCGTTAACTTAGTCAAAGCTGAATGTGATCTGTAATCACCTTTAACAGTAACTCATTAAAATAACAACGAAACTTATTCATTGCTCAAATTAACCGCAAAGATACTCTCTCCCCGTAATCGAATAATTCCGCTCCGCTGAATTCAAAATCCTATATGTGTAAGCTGTACAAGGTGCAGTCAGAAAGTTCGCGGAATTTTGTTGTAACTCTCTACTACCTACAATATAATTAATTTAGTTGTTTACAGACAATTTCCTCTCCTCAACCGTAGAAATCACGTCAGGACAAACCCAAAACAAAAGTTATGCTCATTGCGTTTTTCGACAAAGCAGGTCAAGGTGTGGTGCACCATGAATTTGTACCAGCTGGACAAACTGTTAACAGCCCTTTATAGGTTCAAGTTTTGAAAAGATTGAGAGAGGCAATTCGAAGCAAACGCCCCGCCGAACACTGTAAAAAAAATTTCCTGAAAAAAACGGAAATTGTACTGCCAATCGAGACGCCAGTACTATTTCCGTTTTTTAACGGAAAAAAAGTCCGTAAATTCCAGGAAATTTTCTGTGATTTCAGAAATATCCGTTTTTAAATTTCCGTTTTATAACAGATATCTTCCGTATTTTTTAGAAATTTTTATAATGCTAAAATAAACATTATAGGACCTAAAAAAAGTTTCTTCTCAAGAACAACCTTATAAAGGACAATTTTACAGCTTTTTTTTTGCTTATTTCTGAGTGAGTTTTGTGTAAACAACCAACCCTTGCCTCGATGAGAATCGAACCCACAACCTTTCGCTTACTGAACCGGAGGTCCCAACCACTACACTATGATCAGATATTCAACTTTTTCAAGCATTGCTACTTATTTTAGCCGCTTTTTATGATGCAAAAACTTGAAGGTTCCATGGTTTTTTTTTTCAGTTTTAATGGTTTTAATATATTCTTTTAATATTTTTCAATTTTTTGCTTTATTATTTGATGCTTTATAACAGACTAGCTGTTACCCGTGACTTCGTTCACGAAACATTAAAAAAGAATAAATGCATTAATTTAGCAAAACATTTCACTTGATAATTAACAACATATATAATTAACCAAAGCTTTATCACATTTTATAGAGACCATACGGTATTTCTTTGATATAGGGGTCTTGACATAACCCAGTCTTAAAAAAGTGAAATTTCATGCCAAATAATATATACAATCGCGAAAATGAAACTGCAACTAATGAAAAAAGGAGGACCCAGTAAAATCGTGAAAATCGAGGAATTCCTTTTCGTAAAACGAAAAACAACACTGGCAGAATTCTTCTATACAACAGTGCATTTTAGGTGGTATTTGGTGTACAATTTGTATATGTGTGCATTGCTAAATGGGCATTATTATATTGTATATTTGCATAGACATATGTTATATATTTCTTACTACATTATCTTGTTTATGTATATATTAAATTAAGTGTTTCACGCTAAGTGGTGTAAATAGTGAACAAACTGCTTGTGGATTTTATACATTGATAGATATTTCACAAAGATATAACAATCTGATGCGATTCTAAAATGTAAATAAAGGTTGCTAGAAAGTACTTTAAATTCTGCCCAATTTAACCTCGATATTTTCTCTATCGTGTCAAGAACACTATTAGCAAATAAATACCGACGACACAAATCTGATTATCTAAATTTACATATTTTTGTTAGTATATATGAGAAAAATGCTGTTACACAATCATATTAAATCTTTAGCTTTTATGAAAAAAGCAACTTTCTTTTAAAAATTATAGTTATTTTTATTAAGATTTTCTGATTTTCGATACGGATAATTTTGCGATGCATATCATTGACATTTGCCATCCAATATATTTTTTTTTTATTTTTTTTATTTTATTTCATGCGCTTGAAATTTTTTACGCTTTCTCTAGGGTTAGGTGTCGAATAAATGTACTTTCTTGTTATTTTATTTTGCCATTTCAATTTATTCTATTTTCCATTCATTCCATTTATGGATATTGATTTAATTTACATATTCGTGTCAAAGAATATTCTTTAAAGTTATTATCAGGATTAGGACAGGATACGATTAGAGTTAGGATTAGGAATAAAAATTGAACGACAATGGCATGACCGATTCAGGTTTAACGTATGAACCATCATGAAGCAATAAGAAAATTTGAAAATTATCGGCTAATAGTTTTTAATATGCTTTACAGTCATAGTTGGCATCAACGGTGAGCGGGGAAATGATCATCTAAAATACCATTAAGTGTTTACCACGCAAAAAACAAATCTGGTTACAACAATGTATTTAATTTTGCGCCAAATTTCACTTGATAAAAAAAAAAAAAAAGCAAATTGACTATGGACTTAATTACAGACCCCTAACCTTGTTATTCTCGGAAATTTTCTACCTACATGTAAAAAAAAATTCTACTATATAGAACGCGCTTTCACGTTTATAATGTTATGAATTGGCACGATCGGCTTGTTCAAGTTCACACAATTCGGCTGGAAGAAAAGATTCATTACTTTTTGATTTCTTCTTTGCTTTTGCATTACGCGAATTTGTTGGTAAAATCGATTTTCTTTTCGATAACATTGTTGTTTTTTAAGTTTAAAAAATATTGTAATTTTACTTAAACATTGCTTTAAAATCTATGCAATTTTTCATATCCTACAAGACTTTACAAAAATCTATTATGAAACAACTTTTAAAAAAGCTATATTTAAAAACGACAACAAAGTTTTTCCTATTTTAAAACTAAAAGAAATGTAAAATTAAATTCCGGTTCGAAACGACGACGATTTACAAATGTGTTTCGATTGTGGGAAAATGATAGAGGAAAAATGCTGTTACTTCGACACAATCATATTAAATCTTTAGCTTTTATGAGAAAAGCAACTTTCTTTTAAAAATTATAGTTATTTTTATTAAGATTTTCTGTTTTTTGATACGGATAATTTTGCGATGCATATCATTGACATTTGCCATCCAATATATTTTTTTATTTTTTAACTTTTTAAAATTTAAATTAAAAATATGGTATCTTTATGTTAGCTGTGTGCAGACGATAAATCGCCAACCTATCCTATCATTCGTATTGAATTCATTAAAAATATAAATCTTTCACTCAATTCATTTAAAACACAGAACTTTAATTTACAACACATACCTATAAAATACATATATTACGTACATTTAAAATAATTCCTTTCATGTCAAAAAAAAAAAAAAAAAAAAAAAGAGAAATTAATCACAAATAATTTGATAACCCAAGATCATTTTATTTCAACATCAAAACAAATCTGTTTTATTTTTCTATATATGACATCATATTCGCTTGTTTTCCATACTTACTCGTATTTATGAACTTTGTATTATTATCAAAGATTTGAAAACGCACGTTTTGTTTTTAATATGACATCATTTCATATTCTGTTTAATTCTTAAATAATTCATTTCCCTTTCATTTTTCACGTGGAAATTTTTCACTTGAAAATAAATTGTTGATTAAAAATTATTACTCAGGGGTTTTATTTAATATTGGCAACGATAAAGTATTAGCAACGGTAAAATAAATTTTACCATTTTAAAAAAAGCTGCAAAACCGGGCCCTTTGGGCCAAACCAACCAAACCAACCAACCATTTTAAAATATACGAAAAAATGTCCATTTATTCTCTATGAAAATAATGAAATTTTGAATTATTAAGAAAAATATTGAAATAAAATAAACAAAAACCAGCCTATGTTCATATGAGGGTTATAATCAACTTATATGCAAAGATACAGGATAATTAAATGCTTCATTTTGACGCTGGCTTCAGCCTAACATTTGCACACAATCAGATTTATAATATTATTAGGATAAATTTTAACTTATTATGTACTATATGCGTAAAACATTGTATTAAGAGGCATTGTGTTAAGAGTCATTGTATGATTGCATCTTTTTGTAATAGTACAACATTTTCTTTTTTTGAACATATACTTTTTAAAATTATTTGTCTGATGATCTATTTATCAATTCCAATAAAAACAATAATTATCTGAAGGAGACGCATTTATTAAATGCTAATAAAATAACTTTTCGTTATCTCTTATTTTAAAAAACTTACGTAAATCGTAAATAAACAACTTTATAATAAATTAAATTATTATATTTGAGCTATTCTGAGAACTTTTCTGTACGGTTCTGTCAAACTGAATAGTTTTAATAATATTAAAACAAAAAAATTATTCTTAAACACAATTTCGAAATTGATGATCTTGTGAAAGGTAAGATTTAAATTTGGACGTATTTAGTTTAATTTATAAAATTATAAGCTAAAGAAATAAATTATAAAGTTAATAAAATTATAAACTTCATTTTTATAAAAGTAAAGAAAAAATATTAACAATTTTTATAAATTTAAGGAAAAAATTATAAACGCTGTAAAATTATACTTTATAAAATAATAAATTTTAGTTTAATTAATAAATTTATAAGCCAAATCAGTTTAGTTTACTACAATTTACATAGCGATAACTTGCAGAGATATTATGTTATGAAACCTTTAAATAATCCAATATTGCCTCACGTTAGAAAAGTTAAAATAAAGTTTTAAAAAATTAGTGAAAAAAAATTCTAATTTTGAAACACTATCAATAAAAAAAAATAGATTTAAAAAAAATATTTTTCTGTCTATACTAATATTATAAAGGAGTAAAGATTGTTTTTTTGTTTGTTTGTTTGTTTGTTTGTAGAAGGTAATCTCTGGAACTACCGAACCGATTTCAAAAGTGATGGTGGCAAATTGATGGTGACAACTCCTGCTCCAACATAGGCTATATTTTATGTCGGTGCCACTACCCCCAGGGGGGTGAAGGAGCGAAAAACGTTCTAAAATTGCGATCTTTTCTATACTGAAGCAGCTAGAAATTTGAAATTTGGCGTTGTAGTTACTTATAAGATGTAAATGCTCTCTAAGAACAAAATTAAAAAAAAAAATCGAAATTTAAAAGGGTGAAATGAGCGAAAAGCGTTCTAAAAACATTCTAAATTACAATTTCTATGGAATCTTCTAGAACTACCGAACTGATTTCAAAAGTGATGGTGACAACCCCTGCTCCAACATAGGCTATATTTTATGTCGGTGTCACTAACCCCAGGGGGGTGCAGAAGCGAAAAACGTTCTAAAATTGCGATCTTTTTTATACTGAAGGAGCTAGAAATTTGAAATTTGGCGTTGTAGTTACTTATAACATGTAAATGCTCTCTAAGAACAAAATAAAAAAAATTTGAAATTTAAAAGGGTGAAATGAGCGAAAAGCGTTCTAAAAACATTCTAAATTACAACTTCTATGGAATCTCTGGAACTACCGAACCGATTTCAAAAGTGATGGTGGCAAATTGATGGTGACAACCCCTGCTCCAACATAGGATATATTTTTTGTGGATGCCACTATCCCCAGGGGGGGTGCGGGAGCAAAAAACGTTCTAAAATTGCGATCTTTTTTATACTGAAGGAGCTAGAAATTTGAAATTTGGCATTGTAGTTACTTATAAGATGTAAATGCTCTCTAAGAATAAAATAAAAAAAAATTCGAAATTTAAAAGGGTGAAATGAGCGAAAAGCGTTCTAAAACCCTTCTAAATTACAATTTCTATGGAATCTCTGGAACTACCGAACCAATTTCAAAAGTGATGGTGGCAAATTGATGGTGACAACCCCTGTTCCAACATAGGCTATATTTTATGTCGGTGTTACTAACTCCAAGAGGATGCAGGAGCGAAAAACCTTCTAAAATTGCGATTTTTTTTATACTGAATGAGCTAGAAATTTGAAATTTGGCATTGTAGTTACTTATAAGATGTAAATGCTCTCTAAAAACAAAATAAAAAAAAATTCGAAATTTAAAAGTGTGAAATGAGGGAAAAGCATTCTAAAAGCATTCTAAATTACAATTTCTATGGAATCTCTAGATCTACCGAACCGATTTCAAGGGGGGGGGGGAGGGTGCAAGAGCGAAAAACGTTCTAAAATTGCGATTTTTTTTATACTGAAGGAGCTAGAAATTTGAAATTTTGCATTGTAGTTACTTATAAGATGTAAATGTTCTATAAAAACAGAAAAACAAAACAAAAAAAAATCGAAATTTAAAAGGGTGAAATGAGCGAAAAGCGTTCTAAAAACATTCTAAATTACAATTTCTATGGAATCTCTAGAACTACCGAACCGATTTTAAAAGTGATGGTGGCAAATTGATGGTGACAACCCCTGCTCCAACATAGGCTATATTTTATGTCGGTGTCACTAACCCCAGGGGGGTGCAGGAGCGAAAAACGTTTTAAAATTGCGATCTTTTCTATACTGAAGCAGCTAGAAATTTGAAATTTGGCGTTGTAGTTACTTATAAGATGTAAATGCTCTCTAAGAACAAAAAAAAAAAAAAAATCGAAATTTAAAAGGGTGAAATGAGCGAAAAGCGTTCTAAAAACATTCTAAATTACAATTTCTATGGAATCTTCTAGAACTACCTAACTGATTTCAAAAGTGATGGTGACAACCCCTGCTCCAACATAGGCTATATTTTATGTCGGTGTCACTAACCCCAGGGGGGTGCAAAAGCGAAAAACGTTCTAAAATTGCGATCTTTTTTATACTGAAGGAGCTAGAAATTTGAAATTTGGCGTTGTAGTTACTTATAACATGTAAATGCTCTCTAAGAACAAAATAAAAAAAATTTGAAATTTAAAAGGGTGAAATGAGCGAAAAGCGTTTTAAAAACATTCTAAATTACAACTTCTATGGAATCTCTGGAACTACCGAACCGATTTCAAAAGTGATGGTGACAACCCCTGCTCCAACATAGGCTATATTTTATGTCGGTGTCACTAACCCCAGGGGGGTGCAGAAGCGAAAAACGTTCTAAAATTGCGATCTTTTTTATACTGAAGGAGCTAGAAATTTGAAATTTGGCGTTGTAGTTACTTATAACATGTAAATGCTCTCTAAGAACAAAATAAAAAAAAATTGAAATTTAAAAGGGTGAAATGAGCGAAAAGCGTTCTAAAAACATTCTAAATTACAACTTCTATGGAATCTCTGGAACTACCGAACCGATTTCAAAAGTGATGGTGGCAAATTGATGGTGACAACCCCTGCTCCAACATAGGATATATTTTTTGTGGATGCCACTATCCCCAGGGGGGTGCGGGAGCAAAAAACGTTCTAAAATTGCGATCTTTTTTATACTGAAGGAGCTAGAAATTTGAAATTTGGCATTGTAGTTACTTATAAGATGTAAATGCGCTCTAAGAATAAAAAAAAAAAAAAAATTCGAAATTTAAAAGGGTGAAATGAGCGAAAAGCGTTCTAAAACCCTTCTAAATTACAATTTCTATGGAATCTCTGGAACTACCGAACCGATTTCAAAAGTGATGGTGGCAAATTGATGGTGACAACCCCTGCTCCAACATAGGATATATGTTTTGTGGATGCCACTATCCCCAGGGGGGTGCAGGAGCAAAAAACGTTCTAAAATTGCGATCTTTTTTATACTGAAGGCGCTAGAAATTTGAAATTTGGCATTGTAGTTACTTATAAGATGTAAATGCTCTCTAAGAATAAAATAAAAAAAAATTCGAAATTTAAAAGGGTGAAATGAGCGAAAAGCGTTCTAAAACCCTTCTAAATTACAATTTCTATGGAATCTCTGGAACTACCGAACCGATTTCAAAAGTGATGGTGGCAAATTGATGGTGACAACCCCTGTTCCAACATAGGCTATATTTTATGTCGGTGTTACTAACTCCAGGAGGGTGCAGGAGCGAAAAACGTTCTAAAATTGCGATTTTTTTTATACTGAATGAGCTAGAAATTTGAAATTTGGCATTGTAGTTACTTATAAGATGTAAATGCTCTCTAAAAACAAAATAAAAAAAAATTCGAAATTTAAAAGTGTGAAATGAGGGAAAAGCATTCTAAAACCATTCTAAATTACAATTTCTATGGAATCTCTAGATCTACCGAACCGATTTCAAGGGGGGGGGGAGGGTGCAAGAGCGAAAAACGTTCTAAAATTGCGATTTTTTTTATAATGAAGGAGCTAGAAATTTGAAATTTTGCATTGTAGTTACTTATAAGATGTAAATGTTCTCTAAAAACAAAAAAACAAAACAAAAAAAAATCGAAATTTAAAAGGGTGAAATGAGCGAAAAGCGTTCTAAAAACATTCTAAATTACAATTTCTATGGAATCTCTAGAACTACCGAACCGATTTTAAAAGTGATGGTGGCAAATTGATGGTGACAACCCCTGCTCCAACATAGGCTATATTTTATGTCGGTGTTACTAACCCCAGGGGGGTGCAGGAGCGAAAAACGTTCTAAAATTGCGATTTTTTTATACTGAAGGAGCTAGAAATTTGAAATTTGGCATTGTAGTTACTTATAAGATGTAAATGCTCTCTAAAAAAAAAAAATTTTTTAATCGGAATTTAAAAGGGTGAAATGAGCGAAAAGCGCTCCAAAAACATTCTAAATTACAATTTCTGTAGAATCTGTAGAACTATACTGAACCGATTTAAAAAAATGATGGGGGCAAATTGATGGTGACAACCCCTGCTCCAACATAGGCTATATTTTATGTCGGTGTCACTAACACCAGGGGGGGTGCAGGAGCGAAAAACGTTCTAAAATTGCGATTTTTTTTATACTGAAGGAGCTAGAAATTTGAGATTTGGCATTGTAGTTACTTATAAGATGTAAATGCTCTCTAAAAAAAAAATTAAAAAAAAATCGGAATTTAAAAGGGTGAAATGAGCGAAAAGCGCTCCAAAAACATTCTAAATTACAATTTCTATAGAATCTGTAGAAATACCGAACCGATTTCAAAACTGATGGTGGCAAATTGGTGGTGACAATCCCTGCTCCAACAGCCTCTTTAATAAAAAACTATGCGTTTCTGACGACTGGGTTTTTCGCTAATTGTTGCGACAGATTAATCTCGGAAAATGAAACATTTGAATTTACTGAAAAAAAATAGTAGCTCGAAAAGTATTTGTCAGAAAATTGTTAGGCAAACTGCGTTTGAACGGTAAAAAATTGTATTTTTCTTGATATAAATTTCAAATCTACTGATTATGCCATTTTTCAAATATTGAATTTGAAAAATTACTACATTTCACAATGCCTTATTACTAAATTTCACAATGGAGTACCATAGAAAAACCTTCATGCGTAAAAAGCATGCGTCATTTTCGCGACGTGTCCTGGCGTGCATATTGGCTATAGCACGAGTCACAAATTATAGTAGCCTTATTATTCTGTTAAAATGTAAAAGTGAATTATTAAATGTCAATATTTTGTTGGATTAAAAGTTCGTTATAAGAAATTGACTAGCGTAGCGGGCGTAGCTTGCTAGTAACTTATAAAAACAAAACCAATTTCTAAATATTTCATTAAAAAAATATAAATATTACTGTTATTTTCACAAAAAATTACTGTCCAGACATGACCCTGGTTAGAATGGGCCAGCATGTCGAACCGGGTCAGGCCAAGATCCTTGAAGAACTGTAGTAAATACAACAATCTTAATTCCCATTTCAAACAAGGTGATTTCTGTACGCAAACCTCTAAAAGTTATTTACGGAAATTGCACTGTTTTGGAAGAAATACGGACATCGTACTGTTTTGAAAGAAATACGGACAAAATCCATTAAATTTACGGAAAACTTTCTGCATATTTACGGATTTGAAATCTCCTTTACGGAACTAATGTCATTTACGGAAATTGTACTGTTGTTTTGGAAAAATGAAACTTCTCCGTGAAATTTTACGGAAAATCTCTTGTATCTGTCTTTTTTTTTTCTAGAGTGAACGGCAAGGAGGATAGTCACTGCATCACGAAAGTGCTCCCTCCCACACATCGATTGTTGTGTAAACATGGTTCGCAGAAATGCATATTCCACTCCGCCACCAGCCTCCCTACTCACCGGATTTAGCACCATCGGATTTCTGTTTCTTTCCCAAGATCAAAATGGGCCTCAAAGGTAACCGTTTTGACACCGTAGAAGACATCAAAACCAAGGCGATGGGTGAACTTAGGACGATACCAAAACAGAACTTTCATTCCAGCAATGGCAGGAGCACTGGAGCAAGTGTGTGTGCTCTGACGGAGCCTACTTTGAAGGATATTAAATAAATGTGTACCTATATTGTGGTAATAAAGAGTTATAACGAAATTCCGATAACTTTTTGACTGCCCCTCGTATTTAGGTGGTCTGTCCACACTTTTCTCACAGTGTCTTTGTGAAGATTATGAATGGTTTTCTATATTATTTGTGAAAAATCTTATCACAATTTTGTGAATAGGAAATTAGCGTTATTTTCAGGTCCCTGTTTTAACAATTTAATTTTAAGACGGTCTTATTTGAATGAAAAAAATTATATAAATGCATTTAATTTAGATACATAAATTTACATATGTACATATATACTATACAAACATATTTACATTATATATATATAGCTAGATAATAGGTTCTTTGGTGTTTCTAGCTGTTTTGTACCATGTCCGATTTTATTTTAAGATGATTAAATAGATGAAGAATCCATTTTTGATATGAAACAGTTTTGTCGCCCTTTTTCGAACACAGAATTTTGCAAAGAGCCTGTTTTAAGATGTAAAATTTTGTACAGGGTCGTGTTAATTTCTACTTCCTATTGGCTGTTGCTTCAGCTTGTTTCCTCTCCCTTATCTCTCATTTCAGTCTTGCTGCTGCTTTCATAGTGGAAGCACGTCTTTTTGCGTCTGACGAAGAAAGACTCATAATATCTTTCGAAAGGCCTAGCGCATTTTAAAGTTTTTGATGGTGTTTTAAGAAGATATTTTGTTCTTATTGTTTCACACCAGTTTCAACTTATTTTATTTGATTGTGCTTCTTTTGGCATTCCAACAATTTTTTATACTTTTTCATCCCCGCCCCCCTTTCGTATGTTAATACTTTTTTTTGTCTTAATTTTGCATTGTTTATCTTTTTTATTTATCTTATTGATGAATTTATTTGCTTATTTATTTTTATGTATTATTTATAGTTTAGTATTCTATAATTGTAGTGTTTATTTTTGTGTTGCTATTATGTTTACTGCTCAATTTAGCATATTTACTAAACTCAGTCGTAAGCGTGTAAAATTTCTTAACCTCGTGCTCTCTCAAACCATCCTGTCAACCAAAAAATCGGTGTATTTTATACGTATGTAAATCGTGCTCTCAAAATTTGTTCCGACTCTGCATCCCTTAAGGATGAACTTAATTACTTAAAAACTGTTGCTGTCAAAAGAGGTTTCAATCCTTCTGTTATCAATAATGCTGTGAAGAAATTCAATAGACCGTCTTATAAATCTACTCTTTCCAAATCTGTGAAAAGCAAACCTGATAATTTGGTTGTCCTCCCTTTTTATCCTCCTTTATGTTTCAAATTAGCTAAAGTTTTAAGACGCTTCAATTTTCACATTATCTTTAAACCTGTCAATAAATTCAAATTCCCCTCCACCAAATCTCCTGTTCCTGATCTTCGTAAATGGGGAATTTATAATGTTCCTTGTAATGGCTGTGATTTATATCTTATATTGGTCAAACTAAAAGAAATCTCGAAATCCGCTTTAAAGAACACTCTCGCTATGTAACTAATCAAGAAATTTCTAAATCTTCTATTGCCAAGCACTCTTGGGATTCCGGCCATTGTTTTAATTTTTAAAATGCTAAAATTATCTTTAATGCCAATAGTATCTCTGAATTGGACTTTCTTGAAAATTTAGCTATTTATCTTAATCGTGAAGTTATTGTTAATGTTAAATCTGATTCCACAATGCTCTCTGCTGCTTGGAAAAACCTCTTCAGTACTACCATATAATTTATTTTTGTATTAATTAATATTAGCCTGTTAATATATATTTATATATTTTGGTTATTTAATTCTTAATTTTCATCTGTTTCCATTTTTTAATATATTTCTGTGTTTTTTTATTATTTTTTTTTTCATTAATTTTTATTTATTTATTATTTATTCATTTTATTTTATTTATTTTTATTTTTATTTATTATTTATTTATTTATTTTCCCTTCCTTATTCCCCTTCTATTTTGTATTCTATTGTTTTGATTTTACTCTTCTGTGATTGGCTGTTGTCTTCTGTTTTCCTATTGGTTGTGGATTTCTACTTTCCTATTCGCTGTTGCTTCAGCTTGTTTCCTCTCCCTTATCTCTCATTTCAGTCTTGCTGCTGCTTTCATAGTGGAAGCACGTCTTTTTGCGTCTGACGAAGAAAGACTCATAATATCTTTCGAAAGGCCTAGCGCATTTTAAAGTTTTTGATGGTGTTTTAAGAAGATATTTTGTTCTTATTGTTTCACACCAGTTTCAACTTATTTTATTTGATTGTGCTTCTTTTGGCATTCCAACAATTTTTTATACTTTTTCATCCCCGCCCCCCTTTCGTATGTTAATACTTTTTTTTTGTCTTAATTTTGCATTGTTTATCTTTTTTATTTATCTTATTGATGAATTTATTCGCTTATTTATTTTTATGTATTATTTATAGTTTAGTATTCTATAATTGTAGTGTTTATTTTTGTGTTGCTATTATGTTTACTGCTCAATTTAACATATTTACTAAACTCAGTCGTAAGCGTGTAAAATTTCTTAACCTCGTTCTCTCTCAAACCATCCTGTCAACCAAAAAATCGGTGTATTTTATACGTATGTAAATCGTGCTCTCAAAATTTGTTCCGACTCTGCATCCCTTAAGGATGAACTTAATTACTTAAAAACTGTTGCTGTCAAAAGAGGTTTCAATCCTTCTGTTATCAATAATGCTGTGAAGAAATTCAATAGATCGTCTTATAAATCTACTCTTTCCAAATCTGTGAAAAGCAAACCTGATAATTTGGTTGTCCTCCCTTTTTATCCTCCTTTATGTTTCAAATTAGCTAAAGTTTTAAGACGCTTCAATTTTCACATTATCTTTAAACCTGTCAATAAATTCAAATTCCCCTCCACCAAATCTCCTGTTCCTGATCTTCGTAAATGGGGAATTTATAATGTTCCTTGTAATGACTGTGATTTATATCTTATATTGGTCAAACTAAAATAAATCTCGAAATCCGCTTTAAAGAACACTCTCGCTATGTAACTAATCAAGAAATTTCTAAATCTTCTATTGCCAAGCACTCTTGGGATTCCGGCCATTGTTTTAATTTTTAAAATGCTAAAATTATCTTTAATGCCAATAGTATCTCTGAATTGGACTTTCTTGAAAATTTAGCTATTTATCTTAATCGTGAAGTTATTGTTAATGTTAAATCTGATTCCACAATGCTCTCTGCTGCTTGGAAAAACCTCTTCAGTACTACCATATAATTTATTTTTGTATTAATTAATATTAGCCTGTTATTATGTATATTTATATATTTTGGTTATTTAATTCTTAATTTTCATCTGTTTCCATTTTTTAATATATTTCTGTGTTTTATTATTATTATTTTTTTCATTAATTTTTATTTATTTATTATTTTTTCATTTTATTTTATTTATTTTTATTTTTATTTATTTATTTATTTTCCCTTCCTTATTCCCCTTCTATTTTGTATTCTATTGTTTTGATTTTACTCTTTTGTGATTGGCTGTTGTCTTCTGTTTTCCTATTGGTTGTGGATTTCTACTTTCCTATTGGCTGTTGCTTCAGCTTGTTTCCTCTCCCTTATCTCTCATTTCAGTCTTGCTGCAGCTTTCATAGTAGAAGCACGTCCTTTTGCGTCTGACGAAGAAAGACTCATAATATCTTTCGAAAGGCCTAGCGCATTTTAAAGTTTTTGATGGTGTTTTAAGAAGATATTTTGTTCTTATTGTTTCACACCAGTTTCAACTTATTTTATTTGATTGTGCTTCTTTTGGCATTCCAACAATTTTTTATACTTTTTCATCCCCGCCCCCCTTTCGTATGTTAATACTTTTTTTTTGTCTTAATTTTGCATTGTTTATCTTTTTTATTTATCTTATTGATGAATTTATTCGCTTATTTATTTTTATGTATTATTTATAGTTTAGTATTCTATAATTGTAGTGTTTATTTTTTTGTTGCTATTATGTTTACTGCTCAATTTAGCATATTTACTAAACTCAGTCGTAAGCGTGTAAAATTTCTTAACCTCGTGCTCTCTCAAACCATCCTGTCAACCAAAAAATCGGTGTATTTTATACGTATGTAAATCGTGCTCTCAAAATTTGTTCCGACTCTGCATCCCTTAAGGATGAACTTAATTACTTAAAAACTGTTGCTGTCAAAAGAGGTTTCAATCCTTCTGTTATCAATAATGCTGTGAAGAAATTCAATAGACCGTCTTATAAATCTACTCTTTCCAAATCTGTGAAAAGCAAACCTGATAATTTGGTTGTCCTCCCTTTTTATCCTCCTTTATGTTTCAAATTAGCTAAAGTTTTAAGACGCTTCAATTTTCACATTATCTTTAAACCTGTCAATAAATTCAAATTCCCCTCCACCAAATCTCCTGTTCCTGATCTTCGTAAATGGGGAATTTATAATGTTCCTTGTAATGGCTGTGATTTATATCTTATATTGGTCAAACTAAAAGAAATCTCGAAATCCGCTTTAAAGAACACTCTCGCTATGTAACTAATCAAGAAATTTCTAAATCTTCTATTGCCAAGCACTCTTGGGATTCCGGCCATTGTTTTAATTTTTAAAATGCTAAAATTATCTTTAATGCCAATAGTATCTCTGAATTGGACTTTCTTGAAAATTTAGCTATTTATCTTAATCGTGAAGTTATTGTTAATGTTAAATCTGATTCCACAATGCTCTCTGCTGCTTGGAAAAACCTCTTCAGTACTACCATATAATTTATTTTTGTATTAATTAATATTAGCCTGTTAATATATATTTATATATTTTGGTTATTTAATTCTTAATTTTCATCTGTTTCCATTTTTTAATATATTTCTGTGTTTTTTTATTATTTTTTTTCATTAATTTTTATTTATTTATTATTTATTCATTTTATTTTATTTATTTTTATTTATTATTTATTTATTTATTTTCCCTTCCTTATTCCCCTTCTATTTTGTATTCTATTGTTTTGATTTTACTCTTCTGTGATTGGCTGTTGTCTTCTGTTTTCCTATTGGTTGTGGATTTCTACTTTCCTATTCGCTGTTGCTTCAGCTTGTTTCCTCTCCCTTATCTCTCATTTCAGTCTTGCTGCTGCTTTCATAGTGGAAGCACGTCTTTTTGCGTCTGACGAAGAAAGACTCATAATATCTTTCGAAAGGCCTAGCGCATTTTAAAGTTTTTGATGGTGTTTTAAGAAGATATTTTGTTCTTATTGTGTCACACCAGTTTCAACTTATTTTATTTGATTGTGCTTCTTTTGGCATTCCAACAATTTTTTATACTTTTTCATCCCCGCCCCCCTTTCGTATGTTAATACTTTTTTTTTGTCTTAATTTTGCATTGTTTATCTTTTTTATTTATCTTATTGATGAATTTATTCGCTTATTTATTTTTATGTATTATTTATAGTTTAGTATTCTATAATTGTAGTGTTTATTTTTGTGTTGCTATTATGTTTACTGCTCAATTTAACATATTTACTAAACTCAGTCGTAAGCGTGTAAAATTTCTTAACCTCGTTCTCTCTCAAACCATCCTGTCAACCAAAAAATCGGTGTATTTTATACGTATGTAAATCGTGCTCTCAAAATTTGTTCCGACTCTGCATCCCTTAAGGATGAACTTAATTACTTAAAAACTGTTGCTGTCAAAAGAGGTTTCAATCCTTCTGTTATCAATAATGCTGTGAAGAAATTCAATAGATCGTCTTATAAATCTACTCTTTCCAAATCTGTGAAAAGCAAACCTGATAATTTGGTTGTCCTCCCTTTTTATCCTCCTTTATGTTTCAAATTAGCTAAAGTTTTAAGACGCTTCAATTTTCACATTATCTTTAAACCTGTCAATAAATTCAAATTCCCCTCCACCAAATCTCCTGTTCCTGATCTTCGTAAATGGGGAATTTATAATGTTCCTTGTAATGACTGTGATTTATATCTTATATTGGTAAAACTAAAATAAATCTCGAAATCCGCTTTAAAGAACACTCTCGCTATGTAACTAATCAAGAAATTTCTAAATCTTCTATTGCCAAGCACTCTTGGGATTCCGGCCATTGTTTTAATTTTTAAAATGCTAAAATTATCTTTAATGCCAATAGTATCTCTGAATTGGATTTTCTTGAAAATTTAGCTATTTATCTTAATCGTGAAGTTATTGTTAATGTTAAATCTGATTCCACAATGCTCTCTGCTGCTTGGAAAAACCTCTTCAGTACTACCATATAATTTATTTTTGTATTAATTAATATTAGCATGTTATTATGTATATTTATATATTTTGGTTATTTAATTCTTAATTTTCATCTGTTTCCATTTTTTAATATATTTCTGTGTTTTATTATTATTATTTTTTTCATTAATTTTTATTTATTTATTATTTTTTCATTTTATTTTATTTATTTTTATTTTTATTTATTTATTTATTTTCCCTTCCTTATTCCCCTTCTATTTTGTATTCTATTGTTTTGATTTTACTCTTTTGTGATTGGCTGTTGTCTTCTGTTTTCCTATTGGTTGTGGATTTCTACTTTCCTATTGGCTGTTGCTTCAGCTTGTTTCCTCTCCCTTATCTCTCATTTCAGTCTTGCTGCTGCTTTCATAGTAGAAGCACGTCCTTTTGCGCCTGACGAAGAAAGACTCAGATCTTTCGAAAGGCCTAGCGCATTTTAAAGTCTTTGATGGTGTTTTAAGAAGATATTTTGTTCTTCTTTCAATAGTTCACCCCAAATGGCACCACTGTTAGCTTATTTTAAAACACCCGTCTGTGGAGGTGGAGCCGGGAGCTATTAAAATTTTTTCCACATTTCTTTTTTAAAGTCTATTTTGACAAATAATTTATCCTTTAACTAAATATATTTTTAACACTACACAAATAACTACTTATAAAATCTAGGTATTTTGGAATTGATAAGTTTTAAACATATTGATGTTCATCTTTTTAATATTTAAAAATTATTTAATTAAAAAAGATGAACAAATACCCTAAGAGCTTTTCAACGTTATAGCTTTAGCACAAACTCGGAAGAATACTATTAAAAGAAGAAAAAAAAAACTTAGAAAAATCATATAACTTTATCTAAGTGACAAATACTACAACAAGCTTCGTTTTTCAGAAAAAAGTAAAATAGTCCTTTTAAATCAGTAATATTTATTAAATAATGTTCATTATTAATACGAGGAAAACGTTCTGTAAATTATCAATAGATAGCAGCACTATGAAATAAATAAAATTCAGATTCCCAGGCGTGAGTGATTAAAGAAGCCACACATCTTTTTCTCAATCTTTAAAAAATAACTTAAATAAAACCAAATGGCTGCAAACGCCATATTTTCCCAGCTAAATTAAAATCCTGCAACTGAAATATAAAATGAAGCAATCCCGTATTTAACAGTACAAAAATGAGGGTGTGAAAGAACGTGACCATTAATATTCCCAAACTCAAGAATTTAATTACTGGCTAGCGTCTGCTGCCATCTAGCATCAAAATAAGTACTAAACACATTACATAATATTTTTTATATTAAAAAAAATATATATACAAGATAAAGGCAATGAATGTTGAAACAGCTTTGAAATTAAAATTCATTTCAAGTTTTAAAATGAAATTAGTTTAATTTAGTTCAAATGTCTCTGCAGCGTTGAGGTTTCACAAGTGTTCTGAAAGATTTCCTAACTGTCACTTGAGACAGTTTGTAAATTGGCAGTTTGTTTGTAAAATAACTGTTTTTATCATCTGTGGTTTCTGAAATTTGAACAGTATCACCCACTGGATCTGTAGTTACTGAATAAAAAAAACTTGTACTGATCTCATAGGCTTTACAGGGTGACCTAATTCAGATTTATAAGGCCGGATGTAAAGGAAATCGTTTTGGAATCGCGAATAACTCGGAAATTTTATGTTATATCTTTTATGAACCTTCTTACTACATCAAGAAAGCTTTCTATTTTTTTCGCAGCGTAGGTTCGCTTCAGCAACATAATAATAATTTAATAATGTTTTTTATCCTATAATCTAATAGCCTAGAAGCCTGTTTTATGATTAACTTATAATCAAATCTTTTGTTATGTTGGAATTATTCTAAAAACAAAATTAAAAATAATAATTTCTAGTTTTATACTTTTTTATGGAACATTTTATTTGCAAAGCTATTAAAACCAAAATTTTCTTCAAATCTAATAAAAAAAAGTTTATTTTTTTAATAAGTTTTGATAATTTCCAGAACTCATACACATTTTTATTATTATTATTTATTTATTAGTTTTTGTTTCGCCCACTAGCGTGCTCTACCGAATTACGCGAATTACGAGTTAATGCCTGTTTTGTTTCTTAAAACTACCTGGAAAGAAATAGGGCTAGAGTTTTTTGACTCGATTTTGTAAAGCATCTGTAATACACGCGTTTCTATAACCGATAGTTGAGTTTAGATCGATAACTGATCAAAAAACAATTAGAAAAAAATTAAAAGATAAAAGAGGGTATGCTAGGGTGTTTAAAGAACAATTATTAAGTCTGTGCTTCAAGACGAATCTATATTACTATCATTATTTTGATTTAGCTATAGCACAGAGTGAGCACAATGTCTTGCTCTGACTATGAAAATTTATTAACAAAATAACCGTTGAATGTAATAATAACATTTTTGTATCAATTGACCAATTCACTTTTGACATTTTTGTTGTGAACGAAAAATTTCCGGGCCGGTGGATTGGAAAACTAGTCGTTGGGGGCCACCGTAATACTTACCCATCATCGATAGGCATAATATAAAATATTAAAATAAAACATGTGTAAACTGCTTATAAAATGCATTGCAATTCGAATAAAATCGTGGCTTGATGACGTCCTAAACTTTAAATGCTCTAGTACTGACTTGCGTAAAATATAGTATATTTATTCCTTAAAATAAACAATTTCGAAAATTTTTATATACTTTTTATCAGAACGAATATTTCGAGAGTCCGAAAAAAATAGTTCCGGATAATCGAGGTTTCTGAAATTCAATAAGCTTCTTCCCATTGTTACATACTAAGTACATACCAAATTTCAAGTCTCTATCTCAATTTGTTCGGGAGTTAGAGCGTTTACAGACACACAGACGGACAGCAATTTTTTTTTCTTCTAAAAATATGTTTTTCGGAATCTCCAGTGTCTGAAACGTGTAAATCCCTCTTTTTTTTTCGATTTTCAAAACGATTACAAGACTTACCCTATACTACGTATGATGGGTAAGTAAAAGAGATGGACCAGCATTATGGCCTCCACGCTCTCTTTATTTTATCTTTTGAGGCTCTATCAATGATAGAGTGTTTGTCACATCAGGTGCTGACGTTGAAGAACTTAAAGCTAGGATAAAAGATGCCGTGTGTACTGTTACAAAAGACATGTAGGCGAACACTTGGCGAGAACTAGAATATCGCGTTGACATTCTTCGAGCTACCAAGGAGGCCCACATTAAAATTTCATGTAGTATGTGGTCTTATACTTCTTTTAATTGATAAAAAGGCGTAAAATAAAAACTTTATAAACAGTAAAATAAGTTTTATTAGACTGTTGACATGTTTCGGCTCCATCGGAGCCATTATCAAAACAAATAAGAATATTCTACAATTGCACGGCCTATGAAGTTATTATCTGAAACGCTATCATTTAATTTTTCACGTATACTTTTTCAAATTACGTATATTATTTTTTAGTTTTTCTTGGATTTTTATTTCCATATTTGTAACCGTGGAGTAACTCGAGCCACAATCTTCGTAAGTTAAAGGATGCTGCATCGTTACATGTTGTATTTGTACGCGTTGCAATCTATATGGTTTCTCTTATTATGGATGCATAGTATAGATTACAGAAAAATTATCTCTCTTTTATTGGAATTTATTTGGATGGTTTCTTCATGATATAATCTTACCAGGGCTGTGGTTTTTCTATTATACTTAATATCAGTTATATGCTCCAATTTTTCTATAATTAAATTTTCTGCCTGTCATGCCAATATAGTTATTCTTTGATCCGTCTTCTTTGATAAATAGTATTATTATACTGTTTACAAAATTTTTATTTAACGCTTTTTAGTAATTAAAAAAAGCTTATTATTACAAGATGTTATTATTTGTTATATTTTTGTTATGTGGTATTTTTAAAAAACTTTATAACAGTGCTTACAATGTATCTTAAAAATCATATGTCTAATTATAATAGTTTTCGCACAATACAGAAGGTCGTTTTAGCACTTTATGGAAACGATTTTGACAATTAATTTCTGAACATGTGTGCCGTAATCTTTGCCACAATTTTACTCTACTGTATAGCCCTGACTCTTGATTATAACACTGGATCGAAATTTCCATCATAGTCGATTTTTATCTAACTACAATCATACAAATTTTCTCCCACACCTCTGGGAAAACTTTCCAAAGTCTTCCAATGTGTTGTGGATATCGCTTTCTAACGCACGCTTTAACAAACACATTGGTGGAGATAAATAAAATTTTTATTGTAACACTGGATGAAACATAGCTTTATTTAAGTGAGTGTATCAAAAGAAGATCAATTTTTATCAATTAATAGAAAAAAAGAAAGAAAGAAATGGGTTTGTGGATGTAAAGAAAAAAATCCAAAAGAATTCATGATTGCTGCTGGATTTTGTTATGAAATTAAATTAAAGGTAAAAGATGCAGTAAAACTAAGGTGATTTAACTTTATTATCAGTAAAATATTTTAGAACCCATTTTTGAAAAAGAAATTCCAGCTTTATAGGAAAAAGACGTTTATTGAGCTTCCTATGAACAAAGTCTCCCAGCCGTTCTTCCATAACTCAACCGACGCATATTTAGCAAAGAAAGAATCCCAAACGAAAATAAATTATGTATTAATTTATGAAATGATTGTAAAATCCCCCTCCCCCTCATCAATGGCCTGTTTTTGCATTTGGAATGTTTAAATGAATTCGCGTACATTGAAAAGACTTTGGAAAGTTTTTACAAGAGGTATCGGGAAAAACGGACATGATTGTAACAAGAAAATTGTATTATCATAGAAATTTCGAGCTAGAGCTATAGCTAAAAGTCAAGGCTGTTCAACAAAGTCAAATTGTTGCAAAGAATATGTCATTTATGCGTAGAAATTAATTTTGAAAATCGTTTCCATAAAGTGCAAACAAACTTCTGTAAATATTTATAATCAGGGCAAGACTTTGTGTGTTCGCCTTGCATTTCTCTGACGATTAAGTTACATGAGAAGGTTAGGCCCAGCGAGAACCCTGCTACAGACAAAAATCAATCATAATTACAACCAATAAATTTTAAGAATCTTCTGGAAAAAAAATTATTTTGCTCCCGACGGAAATTAAAAATGGGTTTTATCGGCCCAATTTCTCTACATAAAAGACGGATTAATCGAATTGTATTAGACACTGTAAAATATTTCCATAAATTTCAATAGATGTACAGTAAATTTTACTGTACTTGTACCGTTTTCACTATTTAAGGTATGAGTACCGTACTTCTAAGGTATATTAAGCGTATAAAAGAAAACAGTATATGTGCCGTTTCATTTATAAGCGGTATTTATACTGTAAAATGATTGTTTTTCAGTAAAAAATCGCTATTTATACCGTAAAATAATTATTTTTCAGTAAGGAAAAAACTGGTAGCCCCGCCTCGGTGTACGGCAACCCCTGAAATGATGCTCTTGCTCTTGTTACGTAATGTCTGCAGGCCTGAGGAGGGGGGGGGGGGGCTGCAGCCGGGTTTAAATATTTTACGGTACATTTACCGTCCAGTTAAATTACGGTATACATACGGGTCACAAAGTTGCCAGTATATGTACCGTAATTTTTGACCAAAATTTTTTACAGTGGATGACATTTATTTGTAACAGAAAAAGTTGAGAATTGCAATGAAAATTTACTAATTTTATCTTTTTTTTTTATTTTGTTAATCATAATAAAAGTGTGATTATGAAAAATGTCCAACAACAGAAGGATACAGTTCTAGCCTTCCATAGATGGATGCTTGCACAAAACTGCCCCATTTATTTTTAAGCTTCATCAACTGATGTTGAAACAAGACTGAATTTTGTCAAATTTTTTTCAAAATGTATTTCAGAACCACTTGAATGATTTTGTTTATCGTAATTCCAATTGCTGTGTTACATTAGCTTGGCTATGCTGGAGGTATAAACCGTAGAATACATTTTGCTGGGCTTTTTTTCAGGTTAACTGTCCAGTACTGTATTATTCGTCTTTGCTATGTAGCGGTCCACTTGCTTTTCAACCAGTTCTAAGGGTCCACTATTGCGTAAAACGACATCATGGAATTCTTTTATGTCAAAGTCTTCACCTAAAACAAAGAAGAAAAAAACTGTGTAATCGGCTTCGCTTACAGTCAATTATACACATTTATTTAAAAACTTCTCAGTTATCAGATAAATGAATAGAGAAGATTTGAAAAGATTACTACTCTCTTCAAAGACTGGGATAATTCCACAACAGCAACATTTTCCAAAAATACTAATAGATCGAGATTACAATAATACGATATCTTAAAGACATCGATGGCAGAAAAATATCGGACAGGACATCAATACAGAGGTTTCCTTAGATTAGTGCAGTTAATTGTTTCCGCGATATTACCGCATTAATTGAAATAAACATTCAATTGGAAAATCTATAATAGATTCATAGGCAACTTTCGCAAAACCCATACATAAAAAACAATATAATAAAGTAGGGTGGAAACCCCATTAACTGACAATTTAAGGATTCTTTCTTGTTCAAATCACTATTACAAAAATTTAAATATATCTTACACTTACCTTTATTTTTGAAAGAATAGTAGAGATAGATTAAAAAATTACTGTTGGCAAAATTTTGAAAAATTATACATTTTATTATTAAAAATTAATTTTATTCATAAATATGGACAAAAACTCCAGTAACTGACACCATCCCTATTTTGAAACACCAGTAACTGACACAAAGTGAACCAGTGACTGACACTTCATTTTAAAAGATTAAAATGCTTTAAAAAAAACTTTATTCTTTATTATAAAAACAAAATACATTAATATTTATTATAAAAAGTGGGATTTTGTAAGCTGTACTACATTATTAGTAATGCAGAGCATTTAGTAGAGTATATATAGCAGTAATATTTAGTACTGCATTATTAGTAATGCAGATATCCAATAACTGACATTTATGAAAATCAGTAACTGACATCCGGTGTCAGACACTGGTAAAACAACTTAAATTTTAATGGTGTTTACTACAAGATAAATTTAATTTATTATTATGCATTTTTAAACAATTCAAATAATAGATTTTAATTTTCTTTAATATAGTCTCTAACACCTCTGTCAGAGACTAATAAAATAAAATTCTAGGAACCAGTAACTGACACAACAGAATGCTTATTTGAGTTAGATTTTTGCTAAAGTGTCAGTTACTGGTTAAGTGTCAATAATTGGAAGTTTCACCCTACTATGATATTGTTTTCAGTGCACGATTTAGACTCTCTAGGGCTCCGGAGGAAGCACTATTCTGGGAGGGGTGGTGGTGCTTTCTATCTATCCATGAAAATTTTTTCTTGAATTTGGCGACTGGATAAGAAAAAATGTACTTTTAGGGTCTTTTGCTTTATGATATACAGGGTGTCCGAAAAGTCTGGAAACGGTCGAAATAATCGAGAAATATACATAGGATTGAAAAACGGAATATATGAGTTCGATATTTTTGAAAAATCTACTTAGGAATGTCAAACTTCCCCCCCCCGCCCCCCATCCAACTCTGGCCCTGGGTGAATAAAAAAAAGGGGGGGACTTTGAAATCTTAGATGTAACCCCCCCCCCTTTTTTTTTATTGCAGATTCGGTTTCGACGGGAAAAATGTTTAACTTTTGTATTTAACATTTCCTTCGGAAAATTGTAGATGGCGCTGTAATCGAGTAAAATACAGTGAGAATTGTTTCTATTGAAAAGTCTGGAAACGGTCGAATAACTCCAGAAATATATATCAGATTGAAAAACGGAAAAATACGAAAATATGAATAAAAAATTACTAGCCTCTTAGCCCTTTGTAACTCATGAACTCGGATTTGAAAAATATTTACTCAGATGCTAGATTACATCCTTTTAAGCGTGTAAAACATAAAATAAATAAATAAAAAAATAGAACATAAAAATAACAAATTATTGACTAAAGGGTACTTTTATTACATTTACATTAAACAACAAAAAAAAAAAAACATACTTTTTATAAATATTCTTAATTTTTTTTAATACTACAAAATTGTAAAGTACCTTTGTAAAAAATCAAAAAATCTACTTTTGGACTTCTCCGGCCTTTTTAGTTTGACATAATTTACGAAGTTCATTTTATCACAAACGATGCGAAACTGCTCAAATGATAAATAAAACTTTGGCATAAAAATATAATTCAGTATCGCCGTCTGTTAAGAATTCTGTGAACAATCTATATTAACTGCTGTGTTGGAAGACAGCAGCAGTCAATAAAATCGTCTTTTAAAGCCCACTGTATACAGGGTGGTCCTAAAATATATGTCAAAAATGTAAAGATAGGTAGAGAGGACCTAAATAAGCATATTTCGTATAGGAATATGGGTGCGGAAATCCAACGTTGAGGCAGTAGAGGGCGTTGTTGAGTTCGCCGGATGAAAGCGTTTCGCTACCTTGAATCGTCATTCCCCGCACGGATTTCGAGCAACATACATTGCTCTTGCGACATGTGTTTCATGTATGGGGATGCGCAAGGAAATGGAGCAGCTGCTCAAAGGATGTACATGGAATGATTTCCGGGTAGGAATTTGCCGGATAGCCAAACATTTGAGCGTCTTCATGGGGAGTTGTGCACGAAAGGACCGTTTTATGTTTTCAGGCGTGATACGGGCAGAGAAATATATTACAGAATTCCAGGAGTGGAAGAAGCAGTAATTTGCACAGCAGAGGATAGCCCTTCAACAAGCTCAAGAGCTTTAGGACGTGCATAGGGTGTGAAGCATTTCCTTGCGCAGCCCCATACATGAAATGCATGTCAGTAAGCTCCGTATTGATGTAACGATGCATATGACTCGAAATCCGTGCGGGAATGACGATTCAAGCCTGCGAACCAATTTCATCCGGCTAACTCAACAGCGCCCTCTATACAGTTTCAACGTTGCATTTCCGCACCCATATACCCATACGAAATCTTCTTATCTAGGTCCCCTCTACCTACCTTTACATTTTTGACATATATTTTAGGACCACCTTGTATAAGTAAATTTGACTTTTGAGTATGTTGCAGATATGCAACGTGGAGATACAAAGGGTTAAAATATAAATTTAGCTATCAAGAACCTAAATTAAAGCAACAGCAACTTTAAGGGCTTTAAACATGTGAATGTTCTACAACGCCTCATTTTTTTATTATGAAGGGTTACTTATGATTATTTTTTTACTTTCTTGGACATTACTGTCTTGAAGACATTTTGCAAACTCGGGTGAAAATAACATTCATTTTATGAGGAAGTGAGCATCAGTGCTGCCATTTATTGGTTTTATTCCAAAGCAAACAACTTGGAAATTGTACGTCAAACGTGACAACTGAGGAGCGTTCATACTATAACTAGTTTCAGTGAAACGAATTATATCATCTGTTATTATGATATAATTAATTTCCGTAATAAAATAAGTGCATCTTAAGTTGGAAACATTTTATCTTTCGTTGACATTTGCTGAAAATTCCAACGGGAAACTGAAGCCTATACACTGCAAAAAATAATTGTTGATTTTGCAGTATAAAACTGGCACCCAGCTGCCAGTATTATACCGTAAAATTAACAGTATTAAACAGTAAAATAAGCAGTAATACGCTGCCGTGCAAGCAGTAATACGCTACCGACGCGGTAGCTGCTATTTTTTTCAAAAAAAGGGGGTATATTTTAATTAATTACTGTATGTATGTTGAAATGTGAGAAAAAAATATTTTTAAAGAAAAAGAGCTTTTAATTAATTAAATGAAAAGGTAACACATGTTAAGCGTACTTACAAGTGCTGTACATTAGTAGAGTATGTTCGTACCGTACTGTAAATAAAAGTCATTACTTGCTGAACATCACGGTCAAAGTAAGCTGTTTGACAATCTTCATCCGTTTTCGGGGAGCCAAGTCGCGCATCCTCTTGACTCAGAAGTTACATGTAATCACACTTGGGCTGACGCTCCATCCACTTCAACGCAGTTTCAAGGCTGGCAAATGCTTCACTATCTGTTTGTCCCGTGTGTGCTTCAACTTGGACATTAAGGTCATTTTCTTCCTCGACACTTTCTTCTCTCACACTTTCAATAAGTTCATCGTCATTTAGAATTTGAAACCCAGGGTCTTCGCAGCGGGAAAGACAATAGCGCACGTAGACAGAATCATTATTTTGGGAATAGCAGTACGTTACCGTCTTCATTTGTTTTTTCTGAAAATCTGAAAGCGATTCGGAGAGTTGGAGTTCGGATAATTGGAGTCCTACTGTACCAGCTTTTTTTTTTTTTCATCATATAACCGTCAATCTTTTTCTCTACGGCCAATCACATACTTCCAATACTTGCAAGACAGATTTGGTGAGGGGCAGTGTCTTAAGACAGACAGAGAGGCAACAGCTTAGCTTATATTTTTTATTTGATGACCGATTTCATTGACATTTGCTTTTCCTGTAAATTTAGGGCGTGTTAATTTTTAAAACTCTTTGTACGCTGGCTGTCTGACAAAAAAAAAAAAAAAAAAAAAAAATGTTTGAGTTTAGAAGAGAAAGTCTAAATTATAAAATGCGTCCAGAATAATGTTAAAAAAAGCGATGTAGCGAAAAACAAAATTGGCATTCCAATTAGCTCTCTCTCTCTCAGCACAATATTGTAAGATCGAGAAAATATTCTTAAAATTTTCGAACAAGGTGCAGTTTTCTTATCGTTTAAACGTACACTTACAGCGAAATATGCAGATGAGAAAAGCAAAGTATACACGGTGTATTCCAAAGAACGTAATGAAAACTTTTCCTGTAATGTACAGGCATAACTGCAAAGCTTTGATAGCGAAATGTCAATTTGAAGAATGGATTTTAGATTTTGACAAAGAAATACAACAAAACTCTAATTATCTGAATTCTAGCAATACAGATCAATAATCACAAAAATAAATAAAAAAATATGATATGAATTGTACGTATATATTCGTAAAAATATAATTACCTTGAAAATCTTTTTTAATTAACGCTTTTCTTCTTTTCACTGTTTGTAGTAAAAGTAATCCTTCCTGAACGCTTAATTTAATATGAATACATAACAGGGTTCGTACGTTTTTACCAGAATTTTTAATAGCATTTTTCACCTTATTTAAATGCATAAAAGGGCAAATCCTGCAATTAAACGAGACGGCTACAATTTCTGCTATTTAAATATTAAATAGAAAAAATCTGTTTAAAAATTGTGGTAAAAGCGTACAAACCCTCCTTAAGGCTTTTTTTTTTGTATAAAACAAAATCTATTTAATAGATATATGTAATAAACCACCCTTTTTTATGATTGTCTCCATTATCCAGACTCCTGAATACCCAGAATACGTTCAGACCACATTATTTAGATAATTGGAGCTCTTACTGTATAACGAAATAATTCGTTATAACGTTTTAACGAAATCACGTTATAACAAGCAAATGTTTGGAGCACTTTCGATTTTGTTATAAGGTGCTTTGACTGTATATAGAATTGTAAACAGCAGATCAATAGTAAAAATAAAAATAAAAACCACAGCTACCATTTTTTATGTCTTTTTTCTATTGTTTTTATTATTACATATTTTTCTACTTTATTGCCATGTTATCGAATATAGAAAAAATTAGAAACAGTATTTCTTAAAATAATTTTTGCTTCATAATGATAAAGAGATGGATAGATACGCATTGATTTTAGCCTCCCCCCCCCCCCCCAAGACACGCGGATAAGATTTTTTTCCGAAGGTGTTTTGAACGTTTTAATATAATTTAGATTATGTACTTACAGATTCATTTTTGTTTGACGATGGTTTAAATGCGTTATATAAGGTCAGAAATATAAGTTTATATAACAAATTTTAATGCGCTTCCTTTTTATCAATTTTGGAATGAAGCGCTCATAACACTATCCTAGCTTTTACTTATGGGAAAAAATAAAATAAATATATGGGAATAATGTGGGGAAAATAAAGCAAGACATATGTAAAAAATTACGATGGTGTTGTAAGCGCTTTGTAAAAAAAAAAAAAGAAAAAAAGAAAAAAAAACATAAAATAAAGTTGATATAATAGAAATTCATTAAAATTTACCTTAACCTATTTTTCTTATCTTCAGCAGTGCTAATATTGTTTATAATGATGATGTAACAACATTTGTCTATAAGGAGCAACAATACAAACTAACAATGACAAAGGACTCAACAATGATAAAACAAAAATACAAACGTACAACTTTGGACGTATTTCTTCAGTCTAATTACTGACCTAATCTGAGAATGGCGAATTTTCTGTTCTTGGGTATTATTATTTTGAGTTACTTTTTGTATAAGTTTCTCAGGCGATATTTCTTTGTTGAGTTTCATCAGACGTATGATGACACTTTTGAAAGTAGTTTGAGTCCTGCAATTGCCATCAAAGCTGGACCAGGTGAGTTGTGGGAGAACGAAGTACCTTACAATAATGTTTCTAATAATGTTTCAAATTCAGCTACACAATCCGATATGTTTTCAGAAAAAAGTTATAAACCAGTTGGCAGCCTCGTAAAAAATAGAAACACCAACCCGAATCCTAAAACAAATAAATCACAGTTCAAATCAAGTTATCAACAAAATTATGATGAAGAAGAGCGTGACTTGCGGAAGAAAGAAAAGCTGTATATAGATGCTTTAAACAGAGGTCGTCCAGATGGATATCGCAAAATCTTTAAGCTACCGAATGTTGGATACCTACCTACTATTTTCGAAAAACTGCCATATCCGGTCACGACTGAAAGTCTTAGGTTACTTACTGAAGAAGAATCTACTGATATGTTAGAAACGGAAAATGTACCTGAAGAAAAGCAAGCTTTTGTTCAATTAGAATCAAATATGGATGAAGAAGCATCAGTTCGTGTCCATTCAGTGGAAAAAATTGCTGAGGAAGATACGTCTTATATGCAGTTATCGGCAAATAAGGACGAAAAAGAACCAGTTAGTGTGCAGTTAGAGCTCAATTCAGCTGAAACTGAAGCCGTTAGTATGCAGTTAGGGGAAAATATAGCTAACGAAGAACGAATTAATGTTAGATCTCAAATTTCTAAAAAGAAGAAGAAAAGGTTCAGAAACCTGAGAAAGTTCTTCAGTCGGATTTCATGTGTCAGTAAAGTTAAGGAGTAAAAGAGGATAGAAGACAAAAATTTCTTCATATGAATATAACTGCTTCCATGATTTGAAAATAATAAAAAATAATATTCTCTAAATGATAAAAAAAAAATCATAAAGCCGTTTCAAATATTACTTTTTGTTACACAGTATTCCAAACATAGAGAAGATAGTTGTTTCACTCTCAAAGAAAATAAAATATCTTAGCAATTTCCAAATCAAGAAAACTTGAATGTAATAAGAGTATATTTTTTTAAAATCTAGTTAGAAAATGCTGTACAACTTTTCATAACTCAACTATTCATGAAAAAGATTTTTATTTAAATCAGATTGAAATATAGAATTGTAAACAGCAGATCAATAGTAAAAAAAAAAAAAAAAAAACCACAGCTACCACTTTTTATGTCTTCTTTCTATTGTTTTTATTATTACATATTTTTCTACTTTATTGCCATGTTATCGAACATAAAAAGAAATAGAAACAGTATTTATTCCAACCATTTTTGCCTCATAATGATAAAGAGATGGATGTATGCGCATTTATTTCACCCCCCCCCCCCCTATAAGACACATGGATAGGATTTTGTTTTCCGTAAGGTGTTTTGATCGTTTTAATATAATTTAGATTATGTACTTACTGATTCATTTTTGTTTGTCAATGGTTTAAATGCGTTGTATAAGATCAGAAATATAAGTTTATTTAACAAATTTTAATGCGCTTCCTTTTTATCAATTTCGAAATGAAGCGCTCATAACACTATCCTAGCTTTTACTTATGGGAAAAAATAAAATAAATAAATTGGAATAATGTGAGGAAAATAAAGCAAGAGGTATGTAAAATATTACGATGGTGTTGTAAGCGCTTTATTTAAAAAGCAAAAAACAAAATAAAGTCGATATAATAGAAATTCATTAAATTTTGCCTTAACCTATATTTCTGATCTTCTAGGAGACATTTAAACAATGGACAAACAAAAATCAATCAGAGAGATGGCAAATATAGATCTTAAAGTGCATTAAAACAATCACAACGTCTTACCAAAAGAAAAAAAAAACTGTCAATAATCAAATGTTTATCTACCGAATCTCCTTTACATTTTGCTTTCAATAACATTTATTAATTTTTAAACTTTAACAATTTAACTTGTGTGATTAATTGGGAATTGGATTTTTTGAAATATATTAAGTGAATAATTAAGTACTATATATCGAATTAAATTTTCAGAAGAGCTGAAATTACGCGAGAAATTAATGAATGCAAAAGATGTGAATTATCCTTTTACTATACAGCGTACAACTAACAGAGTGAAAAAAATGTCCAGACCGCTGATCAAACCTAGATACCTTGGTATAGCGTACGGTGTTTTTTACCATTTAAGCCACCAGGATGATGAGAGAATTCTAGACTAGATGTCGTCCTGATGGCTTAAATGGTAAAGCACTTGCTGCGCTATACCAAGGTATCTGGGTTCGATCCCCGGTCTGGACATTTTTACTTAACCATCATACGTAGTATAGGGTAAGTCTTGTAATCGTTTTGAAAATCGAAAAATTTTTTTTTGACGGATTTACACGTTTCAGACACTGGAGATTCCGAAAAACATATTTTTAGAAAAAAAAATTTGCCGTCCGTCTGTGTGTTTGTCTGTAAACGCTCTATCTCCCGAAAAAATTGAGATAGAGACTTGCAATTTGGTATGTACTTAGTATGTAATAATGGGAAGAAGCCTATTTCATTTCAATAATCTCGATTAACCGGAACAATTTTTTTCGGACTCTCGAAATATTCGTTCTGATGAAAGGTATATAAAAATTTTCGAAATTGTTTATTTTAAGAAATGAATATAAAAGACAATAAAAAAACATAAATTTTGAATAAAGCATGAAGTCGATCGGATAATGAGTTGCCGAGATATTTGGAATCCTATTTCCCACACTCTTCGATTTTTCATGACCCTGTATTTCATCCAAATTTCACTTCAAAGATATATTTTAATTGGAAATTGGACGCTTAATCATATGCAATAAACTGCTAGTTAATAGGATTATTATTTTTGGAGTTATAAGGAAAAACCTCTTTCAAGCAATTCAGTAATCGAGCCTTTAAAGTTTGTGACGTCATCAAGCCACGATTTTATTTGAATTGCAATGCATTTTATAAGTAGTTTACACATTTTAATTTTAATATTTTACATTATGCATATCCATGATGGGTAAGTATTACGGTGGCCCCCAACGACTAGTTTCACTCTGTTGGTTGTATGCTGTTGTATAGCAAAGTGATAATTCATATCTTTTGTATTCATTAACTATTAGTCAAATCAACTATGCCGGGACTAGGAGAAGGGCCAAAGCCTGATCCGAAAAAAATATTTGCCCATTCTAGTGTGAAACATCCCTCAGAATATATAAATATTTTGGCAAAGTTTAAAAAATCTTATGTTAAACAAATCGGTAAAAATATTTCTTTAAGATTAGAGAAGTAGCTATTTTTGAAACAGAATTCGCAAAAGAATAACTACTTCTAATTCTTTGTAAGCAACACAGTTGCTTATTTATTTCAATCGCGGGAAAAATAGTGGGTGATTTAGAATAAAAGAAATTCTGATTACGGAAACCACTGTTGTACAGTCTTTTTTTAAAAAAAAAAAGATTACCTCCTACTAATTTTCCTTCAGATCATCGTATAAAAAAGTAATTATTACCAATTTATTAGTAATAACGTCTACGAAATAATTATATTACTTAAATTTTGGATAAAATTTCGTATACTTTTAGAAATGTTAACAAATTTTAAAATTGTTAATACTAACACCTTATTTTAATATCCTATTTGTGTTCTGGATAAATTTTACCTTCGGTTCCCAAACGGAAAGTCATTGATCCGAGTAGTTTTAGAATTATGCATGTTTACAGTTTGAAACTCTAAAATAGC
This sequence comes from Maratus michaelseni, assembly GCA_963931845.1. NCBI lineage: Eukaryota > Metazoa > Arthropoda > Arachnida > Araneae > Salticidae > Maratus > Maratus michaelseni. Next base: position 224,956,128 of record OZ007595.1, read on the forward strand.
TTTAATTCATTTGAAAGGTAGGCCTAATATATTTGTCTTATATTAGTCATATATAAGGCATGTTATAACAGTTTTTTTTTTACATATTTTCATTCCTTAAACCCTTAAAAACTTTGTGGTAAAGCAGTTTGTGTTTTTAGTGAATAGACTAATTTTTAGCGTATTGTGTGCTGTATTGTGTACATGTATTGTGTACATGTAGCGTATACATGTAGAAAGAAAAGAATTGAGAAAGAGGAAGTCCAGGAGGGTTCATTATATGGGCCTGGTATAGATGATTATATGTAAGTTGAAAATTGTCTCTGTCATCTATATGTTTGTTTAAAAACGTTGTAAAACTTTAAACCTGTTCTTCTCGAAACTCTGTTTCACAAATCGGTACCAGGTAGAACTCGAGATTAGACAGACCGATTTGGTAGAAAATTTCATGTTTTTCTAGTATATACTATTTTATAGTCTTTCACGGACGCGTTTGTTAATATTCGAACTGTAAATATCTTTTTCTGCTCGATTTATATACGAAAATGTTTGTCTAGAATCGACAACTTGAAATCTGAACGGCCGCCATTTTCTTCAGGATCGAAAAATTTATAAACCTATCCGAGAAAGACTAGAAAATATCGTAAATTTAAAAAAAAAAAAAAAAATCTGTTACAGATAAGCAGATTCCGCGATTCATAGCTGGTTCCGTGGAACGCTTCAATTTTTGCACATCCCAATATCAAAGGCCGCCAGAGGACCGTTTTACAACCACTTTCCAAATATATATATATATATATATATATATATATATATATATTTTACTTCAAGATGATATGCTCTTTCATTTACCAAAAACCCCATTATTATTACTGTATAATTTCGCTAAAAAAAATGTGGAAAAAAGTGGAGAAATGATAGGTAATTTTTCTTTTAAAAAGTTATAAGATGCCTTAATACGATTATTAGAAAAAAATGAAAAGAAAGAAAAAAATGAATTATTTACATTTTATATGTTAGTATAACATGTACAACTAAGTTAATTTTTTGCCATAGATCGTAAATAATACATACTCCAAAATCGTCAATCAACACGTTCACTGCCGGGTTAAAATTACCGGAATTTTATTTTATTTAGAAAGTTTGAATTCATACCAGAAAAGACTAATAGCAATATTTACTTTATTTAATTACAGACATTTCGTGATAACATAAAATAAAAATTCTTTTTTCGAAATTTCCTGTTACGAATTCGTAATTTTAGATTGAAAAAAGCACGAGTATACTCGTGGTTGGCAGTGAATGGGTTAAGTATTAGTTGTAACCTTAAAACCCTTTAAGCGTCCGGCAAAATTTTTCACATATGTTTCACGATTCATAAAATAATAGATATGAACAGAATTGGTATGAGGATTTATATTTAATAACGTTACATATCTATATCTCTGATGCACTGAAAAAAATTAACATCAATATAAAATTTTTGTTAATTCAGCATTTGAATTCAGAATATACGTGGCGTGCTTAAATTTTTTGCACGTGACGTATTGTTTGGCCCACAGTAGTTATGCTATTCAAAATGCAAACATTTTTCATAACGGTAAGAGATATATACTTCATTAATTGCTGAGGTGTTAAATAAAACAGTAAAAATGTTTTATATGCATACTGTCTACATGTTTCGGCTTCACCGAAGGTTTTTTCCAGAACAATGAGAACATTTTACAGATGCACGGTCTATAGTGCAATGATTTAAGACGCTTATCATTCATGTTTTACACATTCCCTCTCAAGATCACTCACGTTACGCTATTTTATTCGTACTTTGATGTTTATGAAGTTATTAGCATATTTAGTAAGAGACATGTTAGAAGAACGAATATACATATCAGAAGTAAAAACTGAATTCTAATTTCGGTGAGAAAAACAGTTTCGAAAAAATCTCATTTGTCGTAAAATTTGAGACAGCGATACCGCTAAAAGATTAAAGTTGCACTAGAAAAAAAAAAAAAAAAAAAAAAAAAAAAGAACGGTATAATACGCTACCGCGCATGTGCAGCAGTGTATTACTGCTTATTTTAATGTGTATTATTGTTAATTTTACGATATAATACTGGCAGCTGGGGTGCCAGTATTTTATTTTTTTCAGTGTTGTTTTAATAAGAATTACAACAAAAGTCAACAAAATTTCACGCAGAATACATAAAATTTATATATATATATATATATATGAAATTTAAGTAAAAATATCTTGTAGTAGCCGAAAAGTATCTAGACATATCAGTCTATAAATAAGAAGAGCGGTATAAGAGATATTTTTCACGAAACTGCTGTAGATAGTACACGAAGATATTTTACGATATTGGAATTCATTGTTATGCCTTACAGTAAATCCTGGTTTTCGAGTTAGACAATGTGACTCGTATCACTATGACTTTAAACGCCTCAATTGTAATAATTTGTATCACTTTTTTATGGACACGATTTCTTCCATAATTTGCACAAATCTCTTCCAAACTGATACATAAAATCAAGTGGCATAAAATCTCGGCCAAGTTCGTTAATGGGCTAAATCGAACCAGAGGGGGGAGGGGCTTTTTGTGAAACAAAAAACCCCCATAACTTCTTAATTATGATACATATCGAATCCGTTTAAAGTTATTATTACTTCTAGGAAAAGGGCCAAAAATTTATGTATGAGAGATTTTTGATTTCATTAAAAATGCCCCCAAGGGGGGGGGGGAATAGGAGTTTAAGAAGAAGAAAATGCATAACTTCGTCAATTCACAAAATATCAAATCCGCTTAAATTTATTATAAATCTATTATATAAATCTATCTATAAATTATTATTTATCTTCTTAATATTATCTACAACTTTTATATTGACAAGTTTTTTACAGAACCAACTCTTACAGCAAAAAAAAAAGAAAAAACCCTGCTGGCTCCGCCTACAGGCACAGGTATATTTCGAAGTGCGCGGTCCCAACTACCGCAACAGGGCAAAGTCTTTCTTTTGCAATTACCAATAAACAGGCACCCCACGGTGTGGTTTTAATATATATATTTCTTGAAAATACTTTTACTTAATATGAATTTATTATATTTTATAAATAATTATATAGTATCTATCATTAGTATGAACATAACAGACATTTTATACTATTAACCCCTTTTGACAAACCTCACTTAAAGAATTTTTAGTCTTTTAACACCGATTATTCAGAAAAGAAATTCTTGTCCAATTTAATTGCAAAAATTCCGTATTTTTGGTCTGCCCAGGGGCCCGGTTAAACCTGTTACCGACCCTGGCTAGTGCTAATTCTGCCCTTTAGTTAAAAGTACTGTTTGTGACTACAGTATTGGTTTTCAGGGGCCCGTCCAGATTTTTCTCACAGAGTCCTGTTTTTGTGAAATTGTTAAGTTTTTTATAGTTGTGAAAATTATAGTCATAATTTTGTGAATTTAAAGATATAGTTAGGTTCCTGTGTATCTATCCTTAACATATAAATAAAAGCTAAGTAATATGTTATTTGATGACTTTAATTGTTTTGTGACAGGTCAACTTTAACTGTTAAATGATTAAATTTGTGAAAAATTCAGTTTTGTTGAGGAAAAAGTTTTGTGAAAGGTCTATTTTTAAGGTAAAGAATTTTGTGAAGGGTCCTGTTTTGAAACTAAAAATTTTGTGAAGGGTCCTTTCAAGGACCAAAAAATTTCCTAAAAACATCCCTGGTTTTAAAAAATATACTAGTACATACTGCATTGAAAACCAAGTTTCATCTATAGATTTTATTACTGACATGGATTCAATAATCTTTACTAATAAGTTAAAAATAACTATCAATTTAAAAAATATATGACTCAAAACTTTAATAACAACTGAGACACTTCACATACTGAAAGGAGACATGTCTAGGGCTGTAGTGGAGGATATATGGTGATATATGCAGTATACCCTCTGGATTTTTTAAAGAAGTTCTGTATACTCTTTTTTTTCTCAAGTACCGTATATACTCTTGTATAAGTTGAAGAATTTTAGACAAAATTTGGGAGTTGAAAATGAAGGGTCATTTATAAGTTAGTAAAAAAAAAAAAATATTTGACATTTTGGAAGAAGTGTGAAACAGCATAGTCACCGGGTCTAGGTTGGAGAGAGGGATAAAATAAAATATTAATCTTGTGATAATGCATAATAATTAATTTGAACAATTAATTATTCACATAAATAATTTATTAATATCCTAATTGTTAAATTTATTTGAAAATGACCGACACGTTTATCCAAAATCAATTGCATGGCAATCGAATTAAATTTAACACGAGTTAGAGCACAGACAGACAAACCAAAGTAACTCAACTATGTTAAAAAGACAAAAGGAAGTACTACATAATATTAGTGTTCCTGTTTGACGTTTTTCAAAGGAATCCGCACCCTGTCCTTTTGCTCAGTATCTTCTACTTTTAGGTGGATTTCGTAAGAAATGCTACCTACTACATTCTCCCCTATGTCGGAATTTCTGAAAAATGTTTGCAGATCTATGCCGATCGTGATTCCCAGAACCCAAAACCACCCCCAGTTCAAAACTTTATATATCTATCTATATCACTTTTTTATGGACACGATAACTTCAATAATTCTGCACAAATCTCTTCCAAACTGATACATAAAATCTAGGTCAAGTTCGTTAATGGGCAAAATTGAACCAAGGGGGGACCAAATGGGCGACGCTTTTTGTGAAAACAGAAAAAACCCCATAATTTCTTAATTATGATATGTATCGAATCCGTTATTATTACTTCTAGGAAAAGTACCCAAAATTTATGTATGACAGATTTTTTATATCATTAAAAATGGCCTCAAGGGAGAGAAAAAAATACAGGTTTAAGAAGAAAAAATTCATAACTTCGTCAATTCACAAGATATCAAATCTGCTTAAATTTATTATACATTCTCTTAACATTATCTACAACTTTTATATTGACAAGTTTTTTATAGGACCAACCCTTACAGCAAAAAATAAATAAATAAATTAAAAAAAAAATCTCAGCCTACAAAGTAGATTTCAAAGTGGGCGGTCCCAACTGCCGCATCATGGCAAGGTAATTTCTTTTGAAATTCTCAATAAACAGGCGCTCCATGGTCTGAGTCTTCAAAATCTACCTGTGCCTGTAGGCTGATCTGTCAGAGATTTTTTTCAATATTTCTTGTCTTTTTCTTTCCTTGGAAATTGCATAAACAAATTTAAAAGTTGCTGCACAAATTCAGATTAAATTTTATTGAAAAAGAGGATAAAGTTTACTATATTAGGCTAAAAGATTGAAACTGTATTCTTTTTACTAAATGTGGAAAAATCGTCGCAAAATGCAATAAAACACAAAAAATCTCATTAAAAACTAAACAGAAAAAGTTCAAAAGCTGGCTTTGATGTGGCTAACTTCAGACATACAGTACATCCCTAACAAATCTTGTAGCTCTGCATGCAGAGTTCTTTTTTTTTTCAGAGCACATCATACAAACTTCTATCTTTATTATTACCTTTCACCTAGATTAAGTTGTCTATTAATCTACAGTTAAATATAATATAAAATCAGACTTTGCAGTTTGCACTAGGCATAATTAAAGAAGAAAAAAAGAAAGAAAGGTGGGCTTTTTAACAGGGTTCGTTGATTAAAATCAACTGATTTAAAAAAAAAAATCATTGATTAAAATCAACTTAAAAAAAAAAATTCATTTCAAATTTAGGTCAAGATATTTCGTAATAAATATTATGTTTTAACATTGTAAATTTAAGGAGTGGGAGAGAATGAGAACTCAAAATCCATGCTTTTTGAATTTTAATTAAATCAAATATCAGACTTTAAAATAAAAAAGTCCTTCCGGCCTGTACCGGGAGGAAAAGGTAGCTTTCCTATATCTTCGTTTTAAAATTTTAGCTAATGTTACTAGAAAACAGCAAGCTAAAATACAAAGAAACCGTTTACAAAAGATTTGTTAATACTGAATTTGAATAAGAAATTAGCGAAATTATTGAGCTATAGCCAAGCTGGCTTCATTTATGAAAACTTATTTCGGTCGCCAAATTTGGCGATATTTCGCCAAATGCTGCCAAGTTTGGCGAGAATTTGGTGCTAACGGATATGAATATATAGTTTTAAGCGTATGATGAGAAAATGATTACAACAATGAAAGATAATAATTTGCGAGAAGTCGCGTTCACAAACTTATAAATGAATCGTTGGATTTTTGTAATGTGCTATCTTGTTTCAAAATGTCTGCCACCTTAGAATTTCAAACTGCTGTATCTCAGCCGGTTTTTAAGACAGAGGTAAAACAAAAAATACTCCAGAATCCTTGTAACAAGGCCTAACACTTATTTAAAAAATAAATTTGAATTTTTAACTTTTTTGTATATTAATTTTAGTTTTAAAATTTTAAATGGCCGCCCAAGCTGGCCAACGAACTCTGTCGAGACATTGGTGAGCTTAATACACACAATTAGTTTCATCGAAATTGATTTATAAATACGAGCGTTATCGTATGACATAGGTCAGATATATATATATAAATCAACATTTGAACGGAGGGTGGTTTTGGGGTCTGGGGGGTCATGATCGGTGAAAATATACCGAAATTTTCCGGAAATGCTTTCCTCCGAACGGCTGCAATAGGTAGCTTTATACTTTTTTGTATTGAAAGCTACCTAATAGAGAATCTAAGCTGAAAAATGAATGAATTTACCTATTAAAAAAATATAATAATAACTCGTGTAAATTTTTAAAACAAAAACATGGAAACTTTCTGTGATGATTTGGAAAATGTTAGAATAAAGAAAGATTGGTCATTCAAAAGTATTTTTATTGATATTTATGTAGAGATCTCATTACTTCCTTGTGCACATGTGTAAATAACAAATTGTTCCAATACCCCAATGTAGTTTATTTATGGAAATATTTGGAAAAGAAAAATAATGACTTCATGGTTAGTAATATTCTGAAATGTTTTTATATATTTTTTTAAATATAATTTCAGTACTTTTTGGTTAGCCGGGCACCAGTGATATATACTATACATGTATATATACACACACATATATATATATATATATATATATATATATATATATACATATATATACATGAAAGGATATAAACATTTTTTAAAATACAAAATTAAAATGCAGAATTTAAAATCCTAAAACATTTTTTCTAAATTTTAAATCTAATGTTTAAATCCGACTTGCCCCTGTTAAGTTTCTTTTACAGCATAGCACTTATTATTTCCATACTCCAAAATTGAACTTTCTTTAGGATTAAAAATGCTAACATTTGTGGAATTCTCTTTTCTTTGTGGTTAGATCGGTATGCTCTGCAAGATCTGGCCCAGACATCAATCAAAAGCTAATTGACCAATTCAATTAGAAAGGGGGGGGGGCTTAGAAGAAAAAAAATTCATAACTTCGTTAAATCCCAAAATTTCAAATCAGCTTAAATTTACTATAAATCCTCTTAATATTATCTCAGACTTTTATACTGACAAGTTTTTTATATGACCAACTCTTATATAAAAAAAAAATAATAAAAAAAATTAAAAAAAAAAATCCCTGCTGGCTCCGCCTGCAAACAAGTTAGGTTTCGAAGGAGGCGTTTCCAACTGCCGCATCATGGCAAAAAGGTAATTTCTTCTGCAATTTCCAACAAACAAGCATCCCACGGTCTGCGTCTTCGAAATCTACCTGTGCCTGTAGGCCGAGCCGTCAGGGATTTTTTGTATTTTTAAATGCTATGTTTCAACTACAACTGAGATTGCAAAGAATGTAGAGGAGGATTTGCTTATTTAGTTAATAGTAATAGATTATATGCCGAATTACATAATATTTTAGAGCCGGAATAACCATGAAAAGCAGAGAGTACAAGAATGTAGATAATGGTTTGGCAGTTTTTTCTACTTTTAATACTATATATAGAAGAACTGATAGAAAGCAAGGTCAATAAGAATAAAAATGATGACGAAAATGAAGCGGAAGATAATATGGAATTATCACAAAATTGCAGCATAAAATCAGATTCTGATGTTCTTTCTACCTTCAGAAAAATTACAAATTTTGCACTCAATCAAAAAGATAATGAATTGTATAACAAATCTGTGGAAACTGTTATGCATTTAGAGAAAAAGTTATGCTAAAAAAAAAAAAAAAAAAAAAAAATTAGGAATAAGTGATTTCTTTAGTATATGAATTTTTTAACTGTAAAAATAAAATAATTTTGGTCAGTTAGTTTGATTTTAACGTAATGTAATTTTGAGCTTTTAAAATGTGGAACCTCTGAATGACGGCATCCTCCGAAGTACGGTCGTGCTCCCAGTGGCGGCCGGCCACTATTCAGAGGTTTTACTGTATATGCCAAGTGATGAATTCAGAGGGTGTCTCGCTGGCAGTAATATCTGTCCCTTCCCTCCCCCTGTGTAACAAAAATGCCCTTTCATTTTCATTCAACAAAAATTGCCCCTTTATTCAACAAAAATGGGTCATTCCATGTCAAATCAACCAAAAATTTTCAATATTCAACCTGACCATTTCAGATTTTAATGAAACCTTCAGGAATCATTCTCCCTAATGATAGAAATAAGAATATACTTTTATAATTTTTTTTATCTCAGTAAATTTTGATAAATTAATTTTTTAAATTTCAAAAAATCATTTTTTGGCTTGTATAAATGTTTTTAATTTTAAATTTCTCAAGTTCTATCAGGTGTAGAGAGTTGTTTGACCCGTCATTTTAAAGATAATTTCATAAGGTTTAATTTGATATGCAAGTTGACTATGCACGATTTAAAAAAAATTTATTTAATTTAATTTTAAAATGTTTAAAATAGTGTTTTTTAAAATTTTTGAAAAAGATATGTTTTTTGTAATATTATAATCTTTAAATTCTGAAAGTTTTGGAGTGGGATCTCAATGCAGCAGTTATAAAAAAAAAAAAAAAAAAAAAAAAAAAATGTTTAAAATGATTAAAACAATGATCATTTCTAATTTTATTTTTATATAATAGAAAACAGAAAGATAAGAAGAACAGTATGTTTTTTTTTTAAATTTTGAGCTGTAATTGTTGATTTCTGACAGTTTTTATAGTGCACTATTTACCGTGTTCCGAAAACGACACTTTTTACTATGCCAGTCTTGTGACGTCATAGTTCATGACAAGGAGAGAAACGCTGCATTTGTTTACGCTTTGGATAGCGCATTAGAGGGTTTTCTTTTCTTGCAAAAGCATTTCTGGCAATGTGTGACAGATATTTGAGAATTTGACAGTAATCTGCTAACGTTGCAATAATTTTACAAAACTCCTTGATTCATTTATATACATTATTAAAATATAAAGTAGGGAAATGATTGTTTTGATTAATTTAATTCATAAAATGAATATCTTTTGAATGTAAATATAAATTAATTGGAATTTAACTCAAAACAATAATTTGTTGATAAATTTTATCACCACACATGATGGGTTTTTTTAATTCATAACTTAGATGTATTTAATCTAGTTTATATATATATATATATATATATATATATATTATAGGTGCAGATTCCCAACATTTGGAAGGAGTTACTGGCTTCTAAATCCAAAAAATCCAGTGGCCACATTTGTAAAACAAACACCTAAAAACAGAGTATATATAGGGTAAAAAACTAAAAAAAAAAATAATGAATTCAAAGTGTAAAGTAATTTATTTAATATAAACACATGCAGAACAAAATTTGAATATTAATTAAATCTTAAATCATGTACAGTCAGAAGATAAAGTTTGGGCAAGATACGGTTTTTAAAAAAAAATATGTATAAGCTAAGCAATCATGATAGCGGAGAATATCAGAAAAACATTTCTTATTTTGATTTTGCCAGACAAAAGTATATATGAAAGAAAATCTGAATTTGTGAGAATATTTTGCACTATAAAAATCAAAACACACTTCAAACATTTGTTTATATATATATATATATATATATATTTAAATCACAGTCTATGTAAAATAAAATTATCAGATTCAAACTGTTACGAATAACATTGCTATTCGAATATGTTTAATAGTTTGCTGTGTTAAACAGATCATTCTGAAATGTTATTAAAAAATAACAATAATGTTTATGTGTTTTGGTCTTAATCTTTAAAAAAAAAAATATATATCAACATTTCACGATGGGGACTGGGAATACTAGAAATTGATTACTTTTAAATCACATGGCGACTTAAACACCGAAAGTTAGTGGCCACAGCAAAAAATTTAGTCGCCACGTGGCGACCGTGAATCTGCACCTATAATATATATATATATATATATATATATATATATAACATTACAAACCCCAATGTTAAAGTACCTTTTAGATTTTTGTTTGTTTAACCAGGTGGAAATAATTACAGAAGAAGTATAAATACTTTTGTATCACTTTTTATTTAAACATAATTATAATATCCGTTTACACATATATAAAGCACTGATACAACAACCTATATATATAATATATATACAAATTTGATATGATGTGTCCAAATAGCCCACATACCAGTATATAATTAATGTTTTTTGCATAAAAGAAAGACTGAAATTTATAATTAACCTGAAGAAAAAAAAAATGTATTTCTGTGATGCGTCAGTGTTTTTTAGCAGAAATCAAAATATAAACTTTGATTAGGAAAAATAATAAGATATTTATGCAATTGAACTAGATATAAATAAACACATACACACACACACACCTAACTCTCTCTCTCTCTATATATATACATATATATGCCCTCCTAACAGTTATGCTCGACAACTCCCATCCAGACACCCACAGGCAGACTTGTATAAAACCAAAAACTTTCTGCGCACATAAATATTGAGTCAAAAACTTTCTGCAAATTAATTTAATGTTTAATAAAATTACGTGTTGTATTATTTTGACGATATGAATTAAAAACAGTACAGTCAACTCCCTCTAATCCGCACAGCTTGGGACCAAAGGTTGTGCAGATTATAGAATTTTGCGGATTATAGGTCATTGCTTTGTTTACATTTTTATCTCCTGTAATTTTACAGTAAATTAATTATTAATGCATAAATTAGTTGGTAAAAAGGAAAGATATTGTAAAACATTAAATTATTTAATTAAAAATCCCATTATGTTTAAGGAAAAATGTCTTTAAATTTTATTTTACAATTTCTTTTGTTTATTTTTACAAATTTCAAACATAGTAATAAATTGTCATTTGTTTGAGAACTTTTGACTTTTGGTCTAGTATTTTTTCTTTGAGTCTATGTATAGTCATTATTTCTTGTTCTGAGACAAAACTCTTTTCTGAAGAAAATCCAGATATTTATAACCCATATCCAAGATCTGCTCAAGAGTTACTTTTTCACCTTCATCATCAGACTCTGTGTCAGAATTATCCTATTTTCAGTAAAGTTTAACATAGTAGTACTCATAATGTCATTTGTGAAACTCTCTTTATTGCAGCTTCATCTTTGGTGGATATCCATCCATTTATATTTTCCCCATTCAAGAAATCCGGCACAACAGTTGGTGAATTTTTTAGTTTTAGTTTTGTGTTAGGGAATTTTTCTGTAGATTTCTGTTTAGCACTAACCAAACTGAAGTCAACTAAGTCAACATCATCACCATTACTGTCTATAACTAAAGATGCTGGCCACAAATTTTGCTTTGCACCTACTAAAGTGTTTTCGTATATAGGGACTCATGCATTAGTCAAGAGAAATATACAGCCCTTAATTGTAAATTGCCTTCTATACTCCTCCATATTAGCCGATAAATCAGAGGTTATAATTTTGTGCATAAATTGTCGGCGGCGCAGTTAATTGAATGTGTAAAATAGTTTCTTTAATTGTATAAAAACATTTCTTCAAAAATAGAGTTAAGTAAGCATGCATTCGCTTACCTGATTGGGCGATGAAAGCATTTAGTATATCCAATAAATAGATTGGTGACGTGTTGCAACTTCCTCACGTATATTATTATCCGTTAGAGTATTCCGGATTATCTATAAGATCACTTCTGCAAAATAATAAAATTAGTTTCGTTGAATAATCACTGTAGAATTAATAGAGTATTTCCTTTCGATTAAATTTAGGTTTAATATACGTTTTTTGATTACATAATTACACAGAGCATTTACATCGCTCTGACATTTTCACACACTACATTTTATAAAGAAATTCACACAACAACTGACTAAAGTCTAAAGAGTTTTCAGTTCTTGATAGCCTTGGATGACGTCACTGGGAAAAAGCACATGATAGCACGTGATAATCATTCTTTCACGTGGGCGTTTATTCCATGTACTTAGCTGAGTTGAAAACAGTTTATGAATGGGTTTTTCCGACGAGATAATTAAAGTTGTTTACTGCAATTTTAAAGTACTTTATTATTATCTGACGATTGAAGAGTAGTTGATTCCGAATAGAAGATTACCCTTTAATTGCAATTTCCGTCACTCCCCCTTAATCTTCTATGTAGGATAAGGAAGTAAGTTCAGATTGTTTCGGTGTTTAATGAATTCAGGTTTGGGGTTGGGCTTGGTGAGTGAATCTGCGGTCATAAATTCTGTGGGACAATACTTTAAATCTATTATTCCATCTTCCTTGAGTTGTCTTATCGCGTGGAATCTGATATCTATATGTTTACTTTTTCGAGTATGTTTTTCACTTTCAACCATTTTTATACATGGCTGATTGTCCTCGTATATTGTTATGGGTTTCTGTTGTGGTAATTTTAAATCTTCCAGGAGTTTTATCATCCATAGTATTTCCTGTGCTGCGTTACTTACAGAAATGTATTCAGCTTCTGCTGATGACAGAGCAACGCATGTCTGTCTTTTCGTTGTCCAATGTATGGGACATTTTCCTAACATAAATATATTTCCGCTGGTGGATCGTCTAGTTTCTGGATCACCTCCCCAATCTGCATCTGCGTAAACTTCGAGAATAGGCTTATTTTTCGAACTTAGCGTCAGGTTGAGGTGTTTTGTGTTGTTTAAGTATGTTACGATTTTTTTGACTGCTTTCCAGTCTTTTTCTCGAGGGGTTTCATTTCTACGGCTGAGTATGTTGACCGCTGCTGAAATATCGGGCCTGGTTAATGTTGAGATGTAGAGTAATGTTCCCGTTGCTTGTCTGAATTTAATATTGTTAGGTAATAGATTTTCATCATCGTTGAGTCGATTGTAACCTGCTTCCATAGGTGTGCTGTAAGGTTTTGCGTTTTGAAGATTGAGTTTATCTACCAATTCTTCAATTTTTGAATTTTGGTTTAAGTAGAAATTTTTATCGTCTCTTTTTATATTTATTCCGAGATAGTTATTGACTTCTCCCAAATCTTTCAATTCATATTCCCTTTTGAGATTGTTTATTAATTCAATTATATCTTCGTTTTTTCCGGCGATTAACAAATCGTCCACATATACTATAATGTATGTCCAGTTTTCACCATTTTCGCGTATAAAAAGACATGAGTCAGATGTACTTTGTATAAAATTTAATGCTTTAAGACTTTCAGAGATTTTCGTGTGCCATGCTCTGGCGGCTTGTTTAAGCCCGTATATTGCTTTTTGTAATTTACATACTTTGTTTTGTTGATTTGGAGCTATATAGCCTTCCGGCTGTTTCATGTATACCTCTTCTTGTAGGTTTCCGTGTAAAAACGCTGTATTCACGTCGATATGATTAACTTTAAGGTTATGATTTAATGCTGCTATGAGAAATGCACGGATTGTGGTATGAGAGACAACTGGAGCAAAGGTCTCGTCATAATCTACTCCGAATTTCTGACTGTATCCCTGTGCCACGAGTCGTGCTTTATAGGTTTGCACTTGGTTTAGGTTGTCGCGTTTTAATTTAAAAGTCCATTTTGAACCTATCACTTTCTTTCCTGGTGGCGGATCGACTAATGTCCAAGTTTTATTTTTAGCCAGGCACTTGATTTCATTTTCGGTGGCTTTGAGCCAATTTTCCTTATCGTGTGGATTTTTCATTTCCATGATATCATTCCAATTCTTTGGTTCATTTGATTGTGTGTCTTTAACTAAACAGACAAATCTATCTGGTGGTACTCCTCTGTTAGATCTATTTGACCTTCTTGGTTCTATTTGTGTTTGTTTGGACTCGCATGGTTGTTTTTCATTATCATTAATGTCAATTTCAATGTAATTTTTATTCTTCTTTTCTTGATTTCTATCATCAGTGGAGATTTCTTCGAGATTTGAATCTTCCTCAATGTTGTTTGAGTGTTTTATTTCATGTTCTATGAATTTTACAGTCCTGGCAATTATTATTTGTTTGTCTTTTGTGTGTATGCGATATCCTTTGGAACGTGTGTCGTAACCTAGAAAAATACCTTCTTGCGCTCTATTATCTAGTTTTCCTCGATGTATTTTATTAATGTAAACAAATGCTTTACATCCAAAGGTTCTTAAGTGTTTGAGATCAGGTTTGATACCTTTCCATAGTTCGTATGGAGTTTTGTCGTTCGCTCTTGTTGGTAATCTGTTTTGTAAATATGTCGCTGTGTGTATTGCCTCTCCCCAAAATTGTTTATTTAAATTTCCTTCTAAAAGCATGCTACGTGTCATATCGAGTAGGCTTTTATTCTTCCTTTCTGCCATGCCGTTCTGGCTCGGGTTGTGTGGAATTGTGAATTGGTGTAATATCCCGTTTTCCTTTAGATAATTGTCTATTTCGTTGCTATTATATTCTCCTCCATTATCTGATCTTATTTCTTTTGGTTTTCTACCGAATTGATTATTTACCATTGCAATGTATTCTTTTAATTTATCAATTACTTCGCTTTTTTTAGATAGTAAGTATATAGTTGTATATCTCGAGTAATCGTCGATGAATGTGAGAAAGTATTGTTTTTCTCCTAGTGTTGGTGTACTTATAGGTCCACAGACGTCGCTGTGTATTAAATCGAGAACTTTGTTTGCTCTATTTGGAGCCGATTTTGGATATGGCGCGTCGTTTAATTTAGATTTGATGCAGGTTTCGCATAATTTATTATTGTGTCTGCAGTTTTTAATTTTTATTCCGGTAGCTAGCTGTTTGTTTACAATTGTTTTGATTGCTTCATAATCACGGTGTCCTAGTCTTCGATGCCATACTTCTAAACATTCTTTATTATTATTACAGCTTAGTGTGACGTTTGCATAGTTTTCTGCATTTTCTGAGTGGTTTGTTTGTTCGATTATGTATAAATTATTTTTGTTCTCCGCTCTTATATAAATTTCACCGTCGAACGTTAAATCGCATTTGTCATTTTCAAAGATTAATTTGCATCCATTTTTAGTTGCTTTGCTTACGGATATTAAATTGGATTCTAGTTCTGGGACGTATAGGACTTCCTGTAGTCTTGTGAGTTTTATTTCTCCATTTGGGGATTTCGTTTTTATTAAAACGTCGCCTGAACCGAATGCTTCGAGTTTGTTGCCGTTTGCGATGGTGACTGATGATTTTTCAAAATTGTTAAATTTATCAAATAACCTCTTATCATTTGCAATGTGTGAGGTACTGCCACTGTCGAGTATCCAGTTTTGTTTTCCTAATTTTTCTGTTATTAGTACGCGATCTTCTGATTGATTAGTTTTTGAGCTTATTTTCTGATCATTCGCGTTATCGTGACAGTCAGTATTCTCTTTATAATTCTCTGTGTTTTCATAGCATAGTGATGATGAAAAAGGTTTAGCTTTATTTTTATTATTAAAGTTATTCACATTTTGATATGTGTGTTTGTTTTTGTTGTGCTGTGTGTATCTGCTCTTGAGGTGATAGCACTCGCTATTATTATGATTTGTCATCTTACAGTGACTGCAATATTTTGAATTTCTTTTGTAGTCGTTATAAGTGTGTTTTCTTTGTGTTTTAAATGCCTTTTCAGAGCTGTTGTTTTGTTCAGACATTTCTTGTCTGTGATTATACTCATCTATGAGTTTACTTCTGATAAAATCTGGGGATAATTCGGCTTCGGGCCTTGCCTCTAATGCTGTGATAAGCGTGTTGTAGCTGGGCGGTAATGAGCATAGAAATAGTGCAGATATGTGTGAGTCATTTATATTCTCGCCTATGGCGGATAATTTATCTACTATTTGTAGAATATTTGTTATATGAGTAATCATATTGCCGTTTTCGGGCAGTTTAGTACTGTACAGTTTTCGTAATAAATACAGTTTGCTACTCAAATTTGCTCTTTCATGCGTACTTTTGAGACCTTCCCAGGTTTGCCTGGCTGTGGTAAAATTTTTTACATGCACAATTTGTGCATCATCTATGCTTAGATTAATTAAAGCTCTTGGCTTTTCTATCTTTTTTGTTCCAATCCTCATTTAAAGGAGTTGGTGGTTGATCACTTATTACTTCAAATAAGTCTTCTTTAATGAGAAGCATTTCGAGCTTAAATTTCCAGTTGGAATAATTGCTCGAATTTAGTTTCTCGATGAATTGGCTTTCTTTAAATGTAGCCATTTTTATTTTCTATCTTTAATTTTTTTTAAAGATATTCAATTTAATTTAATACGAATCGCTTTTCTTTGCGTTCGTTTTTATTTTCTATAAAGCGAGTTTTTTCAGCATATAGCTAATGTGCTTAAAATTTTTATTTAATACATAATATCAGTCTTTCATAATCTGTCGGCGGCGCAGTTAATTGAATGTGTAAAATAGTTTCTTTAATTGTATAAAAACATTTCTTCAAAAATAGAGTTAAGTAAGCATGCATTCGCTTACCTGATTGGGCGATGAAAGCATTTAGTATATCCAATAAATAGATTGGTGACGTGTTGCAACTTCCTCACGTATATTATTATCCGTTAGAGTATTCCGGATTATCTATAAGATCACTTCTGCAAAATAATAAAATTAGTTTCGTTGAATAATCACTGTAGAATTAATAGAGTATTTCCTTTCGATTAAATTTAGGTTTAATATACGTTTTTTGATTACATAATTACACAGAGCATTTACATCGCTCTGACATTTTCACACACTACATTTTATAAAGAAATTCACACAACAACTGACTAAAGTCTAAAGAGTTTTCAGTTCTTGATAGCCTTGGATGACGTCACTGGGAAAAAGCACATGATAGCACGTGATAATCATTCTTTCACGTGGGCGTTTATTCCATGTACTTAGCTGAGTTGAAAACAGTTTATGAATGGGTTTTTCCGACGAGATAATTAAAGTTGTTTACTGCAATTTTAAAGTACTTTATTATTATCTGACGATTGAAGAGTAGTTGATTCCGAATAGAAGATTACCCTTTAATTGCAATTTCCGTCATAAATTCCATTTTGTATTGGCATTTCATGCTACGAATAATTCCCTGATCCATTGGCTGAATAAGAGAATTTGTATTCAGGGGTAAAAGTAATGTAGATACATTGCGTTTTTGTAATAATTTTGGATGTCTAGCACAATTGTCTAAGAGCAATAATATTTTACAGTTTACAGGTAAACAGACCTTTGTACTACAATGCATATAGGCTTCATTTACAAAATGATTTTCAAACCATTCTGTGAAAATTTACTGGGTGAAACCACGCTTTTTTATTGTTACAACATGTAATAAGCAAGAAAAAAGTCTAGTGATTTTTTTTCCCCCCAAAGTGAAAAATAAAGTTTTACTTCATTGAAATAAAAAAATTTAGGGGGGAGGGGACTGTCTACTGATAATCAATCAAATTGCTGCCATTCCGGAATTTCTCTTACACAGTTAATGGTAACCAAATTTTCATTGTTTACATCTGAAACAGTGTGCGGATTATAGGCGTTTGCGGATTATAGAGTTGCGGATTAGAGGGAGTTGACTGTAGTTTAAAATAATTACCATTTAAAATTAATTAATATTAATTAAAGAATAATTATTTTGGTTAAAAATAATAATAAAGCTAAAAATCCATGACAGGAAGAGCTGAATTATTATCAATTATTTTGTCAATGCATTTAGAAACAATCCAATCCTTAATATTTTGACCACTTCGCAAGCATCTTTAATGTCACAACAATGTTTTGCATCTTTAAATTTTGAATTGTGTGCAAACAGAAAATAAATCTTACATAAAATTGGGGACTATTTTTAATTTTTTGGTATTAAAAAAATTTTTTTTTTTTTTTTTTTAAATATTTTCTGCAAAATTCTGAATTTTGCAGAAAATTTTCCGTGTACGCCGTGCGCGTGTGCGTCTATATTATAGAACTCTGCCCACAGGCTTTAAAAACACGCTAATTTTCTTCGTTTAAAAAACTTTCTGATTATGGAAGGTTAAATGATATTATCACAAGAAGAGGCGATGTCCTGTAATCAGGTTGCCGTTTATTTCCCTTTGAGTGGGGGGGATTTTCGGTGCCCCAGACCGCATCCACTGTTGTCGCAAAAGTTGACGTCTGTTTTCGTGATTAGTTAAGAAAGATCAATTAAAGATTTGAAAATCAGCTGTTATAAAATAGTTAAGGTGATTCTAAAATGGCCTTCTCAACAACGCGATTCATTTTTAAACGCAAAAGCATGAAATTGGCAGACATGACTATTGAAGCTATTTGAAATCGAAATGAGTTTTCCATTTTTTAAATAAATAAATTACTTATCAAGTTATAACCGATTTGTGTCACGTGACATACGTTTTTCCCTTTTCTCGTGCTGCCGTGTCGAGAATTCAGTTCAAAACGCCAACTTTGACAGCATTTTCTGAAAGATCTGCCTTTCCCAAAAAAGAGAAAACATCTTCGATTACATAGTTTCTGAATAAGAACACCTGCCTATTCCATGCGTTTCCGAACAAAAATTAATTCAGAAATGTGTCAGAAAGTAGCTCTTTTCGATTTAACAGTCTTAAGTTAAAACTGTCGCTGCTTCCTGAAGTTTTATAATGCTTAGAAAAAAGTTTTATTTTACATGCTATAAGAAAATCGTTTATATGATGTAAATACGACGAATTAAATATATATAGTTTTAATTAGGAGTGATTTTTAACATTCATTGCTTTTCGCACGTAATAATTTAATTATTTTAAAGCTTTTTTATTTTTTTTACAATCGGGTGTAAAAAAATGTTTCAATTGAAAAGTATTTGTAAATGTTATTACATATTTAGGCTTTTTTAAAACGGGTAACAATGGGAAAGAAAATGTTATTTCAAACTATAAATTAAATTTTTATTTAGATAATGAAATTTTGAATGAAAAATTTGAAAAATTAAAAAATTTGTCAAAATTAAAAATTTGACAAATTAAAAAAATGTTTGCATATTGCACACCACAATTTAGTCAAGTATGCCTAAGAAAGATTATTAAATTGCTATGCATAGTTTTTGAACATATAAAACTTTTTAAATGAGCTATTTTGACCAATTTTAACATTAAATAGCTAATAAAATGATTCTTCGGTTTAAAAACTGCTTGCTTCAGCGTATTTATTATACATTTCTCTACAAAACTACATGTTTTTATGTTGTTATATGAAATAATTACTGTATTATAAGCCGAGAAAGTCAAAATGTCACAAAAAATTCAATTACGTCAGCGGCATCAGCATTAGTTAAGTACTTTTTTTTTTAGAATAGTGAGATACAACGAAAATGAGATATTGATAAAAATATCGTAAAGACCAAAGTAGAAATAAATTTGGAGATAAAAAAAATTCAAAATGCTTGCAAAACCCGAGCCGAGAACCAAAACGCCGCTTGCAAACAAAATGTAAACATTGGCACATCGTGAACAGTGACGTCATAGCCAATCACGCAGCGTTTTCAAGTCACGTGGTTTTCTCGTAATTTTAAACCTAATTTAACAATTATTGAACGATTTTTTTACATTTTTGAAATTTATGAGCCTGGAATTATCAGAAAAATATAAAGTTGGCCGATTACCTCATGTGTGTAAATTCCTCATTGGTGTTTAATATTAGTTTTTTCAACATAACTGCTTATTCCATTGAGATCCCACTCTAAAACTTTCAGAATTTAAAGTTTATAATACGACAAAAAACATAATTTTTTCCAAAAAAAAAAAAAAAAAAAAAAAAAAAAAAATACTATTTAAAAATTTTTTTAAATTAATTAAATTAACTTTTTTAAAACCAAGCATAGTTAAATTGCATATCAAATTAAACCTTATGAAATTCTCTCTAAAATGAGGGGTCAAACAACTCTCTACGCCTGACAGAACTTGAGAAATTTAAAATATGTATACAAGCCAAAAAATGACGATTTTTCGAAATTAAAAGAATGAAAATTTACTGAGATAAAAAAATAATAAAAGTATATTCTCATTTGTATTATCAGGGAGAATGATTCCTGTAAGTTTAATCAAAATCTAAAATGGTCAGGTTGAGTCACTGGTTGATTTGACATGGAATGACCCTAATGTGCTTTTACACAACAAAAATACCCTTTACAATAGGGGTGCACAACCTGTGGCCCGCGGGCCAAAAGTGGCCCGCGATCGTATTACTGGTGGCCCGCGGATCAATTTCGCCGATCGGACGCGAAAACATCATGAATTTCGCCGATCAGGTGCATAGAAATCGCGAATTTTGCCAAATTTCGCCCATCGGGTGTGTAAAAATTGCAAATTTTACCGATCGAGTGCATATAAATCGCGACATTTGCCGATCGGTTGCGTATAAATCGTAAATTTCGCCGATCGCGTGCGTAAAAATCGTGAATTCTGCCGATCGTCTGCGTAAAAATCGTGAATTTTGCCGATCGTCTGCGTAAAAATCGTGAATTTTGCCGATTGTCTGCATAAAAATCGTGAATTTTGCCGATCGGGACCGTATAAATTGCGAATTTCGTCGATCGTATGCGTAAAAATCGCGAATTTTGCCGATCGGGCCCGAAAAAATCGCGAATTTTGCCGATCGGGCCCGTAATAATCGCGAATTTTGCCGATCGGGCCCGTAATAATCGCGAATTTTGCCGATCGGGTGCGTGTAAATTGTAAATTTCGCCGATCGTCTGCGTAAAAAGGGCAAATTTTGCCGATCGGACGCGTAAAAATCGCAAATTTTGCCCATCGGGTGCGTAAAAATCATGAATTTCGCCGATCGGGCACGTAAAAATCACGAATTTTGCCGATTAGGCGTGTAAAAATCGCGAATTTTGCCGATAGGGTGCGTATAAATAGCGAATTTCGTCTATCGTATGCGTAAAAATCGCGAATTTTGTCGATCGAGCCCCGAAAAAATCGCGAATTTTGCCGATCGGGCCCTCAAAAATAGCGAATTTTGCCGATTGGGTACATTAAAATCGCAAATTTTATCGATCAGGTGCGTGTAAATTGTAAATTTCGCCGATCATCTGCGTAAATAACGCAAATTTTGCCGATCGGACGCGTAAAAATCACAAATTTTGCCGATTAGGCGCGTAAAAATCTCGAATTCCGCCGATTGGGTGCGTAAAAATCATGAATTTCGCCGATAGGGTGCGTATAGATCGCGAATTTTACCGATCAGGTGCGTATAAGTCGTAAATTTAGTCGAGCATATGCGTAAAAATCGCGAATTTTGCAGATCGGGTGCATTTAAATCGCGAATTTTGCCGCTCGGGTGCGTGTAAATTGTAAATTTCGCCGATTGTCTGCGTAAAAATCGCTAATTGTACCGTTCGGACGCGTAAAAATCGCAAATTTTGCCGATCGGCTGCGTAAAAATCATGAATTTCGCCGATCGGGCACATAAAAATCACGAATTTTGCCGATTAAGCGCGTAAAAATCGCGAATTCCGCCAATCGGGCGCGTAAAAATCGCAAATTTCGCCAATCGGGTGCAAAAAAGTGCAAATTTCGCTGATCAGATGCGAAAAAAATTGCAAATTTTGCCGATTGGGCGCGTAAAAATCGCAAATTTTGCCGATCGAGTGCGTATAAATCGCAAATTTCGCCAAACGTGTGCTTAATAATCGTGAATTTCGTCAATAACTAGGAAAAAACTATGAATATTGTCAATCGCGCATGAAAAAAAAATGCAAATTTTTCCATCCTTTCCAACAGAATTGGGTTAAGCTGACTAAGGAGGTGGTTGAGTATATTGAGCTAACCCTCCTTTTAAAATTAGCATTTTTATTAACTTTTAGGCCGACCCGAAACAAAATTTTGTCCACCCTAATATGGATGTTGGCTCTCGACAATCCAGTCATTTTTGTGACTGCCCCTCCTCTTATAAAGGTTGTGCACCCCTTTGATATCCACATTTTATGACTGAATATGTTAAGAAGTACAATTTAGAATAATATATGTTTCTCCTCCTCTCCACCTTGCATTTTTTTTTCGGCACTGGCAATCTTTAAAGCTAAATTTATTCCTTTAAATAAAGTCAAGGAGTATTTTCACTCTTTGAAAATAATCTTAGCTATATCTCTTGTATAAATACAAACGTAAACTGCTGATATATCATTGCCAACAGAACTGAATACGTTGACAGGGAAAGAAGGAACCTAGGGGGCTAAATCTACCCTTCCGAAATTTATGTTTTTTTTAATCTGATTCCCCCCCCCCCGGTCACACCTCCTCGAAACAAAAATTTTCTGATGGTGGCCCTCGACAACCCAGTCATTTTTGTAAGTGGCCCTTCACTTAAAAAGGTTGTGCACCCCTACTTTACAATAAATCTATCCTGCCTCTTTCTAAAATAAATGATGTGAACACTACATAATATGACTAATTACTAAATCAAGTTAAACTGAAAAATGACAAAAAACAAATACATAATGCACAAATTACATTTAGTACTAAATCAAGCATAATTTATTTAATAACTATAAATTATTAATGATATAACTTTAATTATCAAAAATAGATTTATACACAATTTTATTAATATAGTATTTTCTTTCCCCTGAGTAACGGGTAATTTAATAAATTTAAAACTTAACACGAAATTGAATAATAAATTTTGTTAGATAGTTCTTTATAAATACATAATTAGTAAAGTGCAACTTCTAAGGAGCAAATGGATATATTCACACATGGCTTTGGAGTTCAAAATCTGATAAAACTAAAAGGATATCAATCCACATCTTCAGTGTTTTCCCCTCATATTCAATAGGAGGAATATATTGAGCGTTCTGATTCCACCATTCTTGGATCAGTGTTCTATTTTTTTGAGAACATGTCGTTCCATAAGTAAGAGCCAACATACCTTTTTCAATAGAGAACTTCATTTTATCTAGTATTTTTAAAATTTTTGAATACACCTCTGAAACACTGATATCAATAGGTGTCATACACGTGTTAGCATTAGCAGCTATTTCAGCATGTAACTTTTGTTTGAAACGAGACCAATTTTCACAAAGAACACTGATATTTTGATATGGCTGAATAGTTAAAGATCGACAAACTTCAGTTGGCAACTCATCAGCTGAAGATCCACCAAAAAGTGGTTCAATTAATTTAGTCTTTGAGCAATAGTCCCATGTCTGCTTCCTCTCAGAGGAAAAACATTCTTTTAATTCGTCTAAGTTCTTTTCTTCAGGGAACGGCAAATTAAATAGTTCACTAGCAAACAATTTTAAATCGGTTAAATAACTAGTAACTTTCTGAATTACTGGAGGAACTGCATATAACAGACTGTAAGTTAAGTCAGCATCTTTATAAAATAACTGTACAACAGGACTATCGTCTTTACTGTGCATTTTTTTCTGTCTTGTGCTCTTTAGGACTGCTTCAGTTTTACTTGCAATACCTTCTAAATAATTTTCAAAGTAATTATTACTAACAAGTAAAGCATCATTTTCTGCTTGAACTTCAAGCAAAGCAAGTTTTGAAGAATAATCGAAATCACTTGGGTCAATTTCTAATCTTTCCATCGCATTTTTGGAAGCGTTCGATTTCGTAGCATGACGTACCTCTATTTTATCTTTGCTCTTTTTAGTACTCAAAGAAGTATATATAAAATCACACT
This sequence comes from Maratus michaelseni, assembly GCA_963931845.1. Classification (NCBI taxonomy): domain Eukaryota; kingdom Metazoa; phylum Arthropoda; class Arachnida; order Araneae; family Salticidae; genus Maratus; species Maratus michaelseni. The sequence goes on from OZ007595.1 coordinate 224,980,054, forward strand.
TCAAATGAGCCAAGCGATTTTTTGCTTGGCTTTTCTTGGATTTCTTGAGTATATACTCTTTGACAGATAAATTTTGGGAGTTTAAGGTTGTGAATTGCTGAAGATCAGTCCTACTCATTTCTTTTAAAAGCATAACAAAGTCAGTTAAAAGGAAACCCCGCCTCTTTAATTCGATAAAGTTGTTTTGGAAATTCTCTTTTAAAGTGTTCATGTTATCATCATCTTGATTAAACTTTTTTTTGAAAATACCAGAACTTATGACAACAAGATCTTTCATCCTAGACAAGTTTTCATTATAAAGAGCTCTATTTTCAAACAGAAAATCATATGATGGATCCACTGATAGTTTCCCAAACATCTTTGAAGTTTGATAAGCATTTAAATCACGCTCATATGATGAAATACGAACAATTTGTTTTTTTAAATTTGAATTCTTTTCATCTAAAGTCCGATTCGAATGTTCAAGTAAAGCTGTTTTTTGATTGATTTGGAATACTTCATCTTTTGTTTTTCGAACATTTTGATCCAAACTCAATATTCTTTCTTCAATTGTTGATAATGAACGCATCAGATATTTACGTTTTTCTGTCGCCTTTGAAAGAGACTCCTTTAATTTTTCGGTATTCACAGAGTTATCCGAAAAATATACATTTTTCTCTTCTTGTTCCTTCAACTGTCTTTTAAGGAGTAGAGTGCGTTTTACTTTATCAACAGTGGTCTGAGACCGTACATGGTTTATAACATAATTCCATATTTTTTTATTCCTACCTTTGGTTAATATTTTAAAAGTCTCAACATCCGGTATTTTGGCACCGGCACCTTCGGTAACAAGATTAAGTTCTTGAAGAGACCATTTATGGAGTTTTTCAGCAACAGTGGTCATTATGAAGAAAGTTTAAATAGTAGATATACCAATGAAATTTTAAATGTTTAGAAAATATTTCTTACTTTCATTTAGCAAGTACAAATATTTTACTGCTTATCGGAAAATGTTAATTAAAATAAACATTTTAGCATCTACAACGAAAGTAATTAAAATGATACGAAACTTTCTCTTCATCTGTTTTTGTTTTATACTTTTTGAAAAACCGCGAAATGCGAAACAGTTTAAAAACAACTACAGTTAATTCAAATCGCAACCGTCAACCGGAAAATTATAAAATTAAACAAATTTATTTTAGAATGGATTTAAATAAAAAATGACGCATTATTTGTAATTAATTTTTACTCCTAAAACCTTTTTCTTTTAATTTCATTGTTATTGAGTATTTCCTGGCAGATTTAAATAAATAAATAAAATTTTGTCAATCAAAAAACAAATTGTGGCAACAAAACAAAGATCCTCATTCTGAGCGCAAAAACAAAAAGTATTGTGGAATTCACGTTATTAAAACATATTTAACAAATTCAAATGTAGAAATTTTGTATGTGAAAATTTAAATACACACTATCTAAAAACTGAACTATGTCTCAGCAAGTTGGTTTGGTAATGATAGTTACCGGGGCAGCAACTTTTTTAATATTAGCTCTCAAACTTCTCTTTCAGGTACTCAAATTAATGGAGAAATCAAATTCATGCATAAAAAAAAAAAAAAAAAAAAAAAAAAATACATGTCAGTATCTTTTTTAAGATGCTTATATGCTTACAATATTACAAAAGAACTGGATTAGTATTTTGTAATATTGGCAGGGGATTTCAAATTGGTGTTCTTTTATAATATGAAAGTAGCTAACTACGCTGCCATTTGGCAAAGATTGACGTAAGTGTCTTGTGTAACATTTTTTGCCCACAAAAAATGCTATTTGGATAAGTATCTTTTTTTTTTTTGTGGTCAGTAACTTTGTTTTATCTCAGCATAAATTTGCCAACAGGTGTTTGTTTCGACGATAGTTTATGCCACCCTTGGTTAATGAATTGCAAAGTGAATATCACATCATTTGAGAAAATATTAATAACATTCGAAAAATAATAGAAAAAACAACTCTCATTCATTAAAATTGTAAAAAACAAACAAGTATTTTATCGAAAATTAATATCATAAACTGGAAACATATAATTAAACATGAAAACAGTATTTGTTTCTAATACACACAGAGTGACAGGGTCGTATTTGAGAGGGTGGAAAGCCATTAAAATGTTATAATGCCGGCAATAAAAATTGATTTGCACTAATTTCAATCATTTTAACTTTGTGGAACATAAAACAGACACATTAAAAATATTGTTTTCTATTCCTTTATATATGCCTTTTTTGGATCATATTTGTGAAGATGCCATCGGCCTCTAACATCCTTGGATCAGTGTCTTAGAGGTTTTTTTTTTAGGGATGGGGGAGGGTTTTTCAGATTTCTGGCTTGTTATTGAAGAATAGGAATTTGTATTTACTGCTGTTCATCTCAATAGAAAAGTAATTTTTGGTACGCTGTCACAGACACACTGAGGTATCATTTTGGTGCCAAAATGTCGATTTTATGTCTGGGCAACCCAGTGATTTTGGCGAGATTTTACTTCATATGGCAATCTGGTAGAGCAGACTCCATGTGTTTTATAATAAATTAAATATTGTATGTTTTATAATAAATTAATCATTGTGGTTGTTTTATAATAAAATAATTTGTGTGTGTTTATAATAAAAATTTTGTGTGTTTTATAATAAATAAGGTACTTACGTATTATCCGTGCCAGTTTTAAGCCAACTGCGCCAGGCATGGAGCCAATATTACTAATTATAGTAAACCTTGTATATATTTTTTTTTTGCTACATTGTACATGCCTGGGAATAATCTATAACATTATTCTTTCTTATTTACTATGCTATTTACCATTTATTAATTTTACTAAAATAATGTTATTTACTATTTTTAACAATGTTATAAATTTAATAAACATATTACATTTTATTTATTTTATTTTATATTAATTACCATTTTTAACTATGTTATTTGATAATGTTAAATTACTGCGTTTGAAAACATGATTGGCAACGATAAACAAGATTGGTACTTGGCAACCATTTTTGGCGATCACTCTCCTGGCACGGATAATACGTAAGTACCAAAAATAAACTGCTTCATAATAAAATAACACTAACATGCTGTTTTAGCATGCTAAGTCTAACAGGCACCACCAAAATGGCACAAAACAAAAGTCGCACCAACCCCGGTGTGTCTGCTACAGCTGTTCGTAATTTTTATATAGTATCCATCTCAACAACTACATTTTTGTATGTTTTTACTAATTATGTATCGATATAAATTGACTGTGCTCTAGTTTTCATCTATTTTTTGTTTTCATAGATTTATTTTGAATTATTCATACAGATTGTTGAAACTTGAGCTGAAAAAAGTAACATATTTGTTAAACATTATAGATAAAACATATTTGTTCAAAATTTGAATGTCACTAATATTAAAACAAATTGTAACTGCGGTCATACTCATAATGCCCATGTTTAGCTTGTTTTTTCCGGTATAGGGTAGTTGCCCTGGAATTCAGAGAAAAAAAAGTCAGTTGCAGTGGGAGTATTCAGAAAAAAAAAAACTCGTCAATGGCCCTGGAAATTGGAAATTTATAAACAAAAATTGTCCAGTTGGTTTTCTCACTGCCTGGCTCACTGTTGGCTTTCTCATAGTAGCACAAAGTGTCTTGTTTAAACAAGCTTTTTTTTTTTTTTTTTTTTTTTTAAACAGAAGTTTTAAGTTAGTGATTACTGAATATCTTGTATTTTTTTTTATCCCTGTATGACAAAGTTGCTGCATTCAGTGATGTTTTTTTTTTTTTTCTCTTCTTGTGTGCAAAGTGCTCATACATACATTATACTGGTCGCGGCATCACCAAATTTCTTGTATTTCTGAGATTCCTCTACGATGAGGTTACTGCATCCAACAATGTTTTTCTGTTGTTATCATGGGCATGGAAGCACATACAAGCATTTTAGTGATCACAGCCTTACTGAATTTCTTGTATTTTTTTATATTCTTATACAATGACAATGAGTTTCCCGCAACTGATTGGCAAATTTAATGGTTTCTTCTTGCGACAGATTCGCCAAATTCCCAATTATTTTCTGCATCTGACTGAAAAATTTCGTAGTATTTCTCTGCGACTGACTGACAAATTTTGCGATATTTTCCCATGACTGATTGACGACTTTCGCACTATTTTCCAGTAATGAATTGCCGAACTTCTCTTTTTTTTTTTTCCTGTGAATGATCAATGAATTTTACACTTTTTTTGACAAATTTCATGATTTTTTCTGCGACGGATTTTTCTAATTTCAGTTTCTTGCGAGAGATTGACAAAAGTCACGATTTTTCTCAGAAACTGACTGACAAATTTTGCAATATTTTTCTGTGATCATTTGACAAATTTTATGATTTTTTCTCGTGGCCATTTGACGAATTTTGCAATATTTTCCCTATGACCGATTGACGAATTTCACCAGGTTTTTTATTTTGAGCGACCAAATGACAAATTTTGCGATGTTTTTCCCACAACAGAATGGCAAAATTTATGATTTTTTCCCCCTGCAAATGATTGACAAAATTTGCAAAGTTTTTCCTCTCATCAGACTGAAAAATCTCGCGTTTTTTCCCACAACCTTTTGGCAAATTTCGCAATATTTTCCTGCAACCGATTGCCGAACTTCACAGGCTTTTCTTTTTATATTTTTTTCAAGCAACCAAACGACAAATTTTGCGAAAATTTTTTCCTGTGACAGATTGATGAAATTCATGACTTTTTCCTGTGAATTGCACGATTTGTTTACTACAATCAATGGACGTATTTTGCAATTTTTATTTCCGTGATTGAAAAATGAAAAGAACCAAAAGGACAGTAAGGGCCACCGGGAATTGCACCCTGCCAAATTGGCGTAGTTTCAGCATTAAATTAAAACGAGATTAGAATGGCTAAAATCATTTGTGCATATGACAAAATTTTTTTCACAAACTTCAAGGAAACACATTTAGAAACAACAAACTAATTGATTCTTGCAATTCACCAAAATTAAGACTTCACATTTTAAAGTCAGCCTATATTTCTTGTGTAATAGAAGAAATGAATCAATGATTTTCCTTTCAAACTTTGGACATGGATTTAAAATTTCAATGCATAGAACCTAGTTCAATCAAAGAAAATACTAGGGATTCTGGTTTTGGCTTTATTTTGTTCAGAAATGGATAATGATAATGCCACCACCCCACATATGCATTGTTCCGGCAAATACTTAAAAATAACTGACATCAGATTTTGTAAAGTTTCCTGATTTTTTCCTGAAAAGGGAATAACCGTAAGTTTACGATATTTTCTAAAGTTATAAGAGTTTTCTCTTGTGCTGCCTGTCACAAGGGTACCTTGTGAAAGAAGCTTCAATGCCCAAAATCGAATAAACTCTAAATTCAGAAATTCATGTAACAACCCAATTGTTAAGGATGCATAACATTTGGTGAAAGTTGAAAAATAGTTCTATATACAAGGCTTGACAAATGCAGTCGCCAGATCGCCACTGGCTACCAAGTTTTTTGATCTGATGACCAAGTTATTTAATCTTTCGGGGGGATTTTTGTATAAAAATTCTCATAAGAAATGAGCACAAATTGCATTTTTTCTCTCCCCCACCCCTACTCGTGCGCGGCAAGCAGTGATCTTCCACTTCTCTTGTACTTTTAATGTAAGAATTAAATTTAAAAGGCATTTTCCAATTCATTTGCAGAAAACACCTTTCTTTACAACTATAGCCAGCTAGTATATGTTACGTGATAAGAATGGGGGGAGAGAGGGGATATTTCAATAAAGCAGTAAGAAATAGTGTCAATCCAGCCTCTGTGGCATCTGAAATTGGATATAATGCTAAAAAGTTTTTTTGTAAGTTTTAAATCGGATTTTTGTGTTTATATAACAACATGTAAGTGATTATAAGTTTTGTTATAAAACATAGTTTATATTATCTTTTGAAATTATGTACTATTCTAAACTATGCTTGTTATTATTTTTTCTCAATTAATTCATAAAAAACTCTTGTGTTTGTTTTTTAAATTAATGACGGGGAAGTGGGGGAGGGGGTAAATATTTTTTACTGGTGACTAGTATTTTTTTTCTGGCTACCAGATTTTATCAAATTTGTAAAATCCTGTCTATATATAAAGCTGATTTTCTTATTTTTTTAAAAATAAAAATAAACATTTTGCTTCTGAATTGTCAATTTAAATTTTTCAATGGTATTTTATCATGCCTGTATTAATGTAATTCTTTAAATAGTGCGTAAAATAATAGTGGGGTTTACAGATACTTTTTTTCTCCCTCCCAAACATTTCGACTCCGCTCTATTTATAAATGTTGGTAGGGAGATTCCTCTCCTAGGGAAACTTGAACTGTTTATAATGAAAACTTTTTATCATTCTGCCGAAAGGAACACAGAACAAATCTACCTGCTAAGAAAATTTATCTAAGATGGAATATTTTTCTGTGTTTATGGAAATATTTTCTATACATATTTTTGTTTCTTATGGGTTTTACTATATTTTGTTTAGTAAAACCTGTGAAAAGGGAACCTGTCTATAATGAAATCTAACCTTAAATGTAAAAATTTCATAGTCCTTATGGAGAGAATATCATAAAATTATAACTGCTCAGTCAGAAACCTCTCCGAAACGGAATTTTGTTTGTCTCTTGCGATTCTGCTTTCTCAGGTTTTACTGTATAAAATAAGTCAAACCTTCTATAGTTCTATAGTTATTGGTGTATTGGTATATGGTATTTGGTATATGGCAATCTATAGTTATTGGTGAAAGAACCCATTTTAGACAGATTTTCGTCTTAACAGACATAATTGTATGGTATTTCTTCCGTAGAGACACCATGAATTTTTTTAATGTTTAACACAGCATTCAATTTAGACAAGTTCCATTTCCATAGGAGTTACTGTATTTTTATGTCCCAATTCAGAAGTTGTTGTTCCCCCTTTTTTTTTAGTCTCCCTTTTTTTGTGACAGTGAACCTAGCAACACTAATCGTGCCACTAATTTTATTTTAATGCCAACCCAGTCTAATAGCAAAGTTGTTTCTGATTCAATTAAGTACAATGCATTCCTTTTTAAAATGTGCTTTTCTAATTCAAAATGTAGTAATAAATTTGAACCCTCTTGTAAATGGCAACCAGTGGTTGCCGCTGGGCCAAATAAAAGAGGAAGCTGAGATCAATAGCATCAGATAAGATTCTCTCAAAGAATTTCTGCTCTTAGATCTAAACAAAAACATTACCAATTTTTTTTTTTTTTTTTTTACTTTGTGGTAAGATGTCCAAAATTTAAATTATCACAAAAAAAAAAAAAAAAAAAAATATTTTTAATAATAATTTTCAGTACTTGGGTATTATCCATCTCAGGAAGATATACTGTACCAACAGTGGCATTGATAATACTAATTGCAATAACCCGTATTTTTTATCTTTCTGCATTGCAACTGCATAGTTCATATTATATAGCTGCCATATTTAAAACATTTGCTTTTAATATGGCTAATTATTTGCAAGTGTTTAAATATAGTTATATAATAAGGTATAGTATAGATATGTATAATATTTATATAGGAAATATAATGCGATATTTATTCAAGTGAACATAAACATCCTGCTGGAAATATTATCACATCGTAAATATCTTTTATCGCTAAATATTATGTAATTAATTTATTGCTAAATAATTATTTTGGTGTGCTTGTATGTTGCTTACCATTTTTAACGATGTTATGTATTTAATAAATATCTATTAAAATACTCATCTGAACATGAACATGATAAATACGATAGCAATTCACAATGAATTTTGACAATCTATTTTCCTAGCATGAATAAAAAGTCAGTAAGTAATTTTTTAATGCTTGTAAACATTATATCAGGGTCTTTTTGTAATTAATGTAATTTTTTTTTTTAATCAACATTATTGGTTCTTAATTTATCCATTTCAAATCTATTTTAAGTGCAAAATGTGTTTTTTCATCCACTTAAAAGTAATTCATGCATATAAGAGGATTAAAGCTCTGAAGGGTAAGGAGGAAGCTTGAGCCCACTTAGATCTGCCAATGCATTTAAAGCACAGAGTCTAGAACCTGTGGATTTAAAAATTGAGGGAGAAAACAAACTTTGGTAGTTAAAATATTAAAACAAACATTTTTGCTTCATCGGTTTATTTTAAATGACTTTTCTTTATTTTTTTTATCACAAAGAAAAGTCGGACCTAGGAAAAAGAACATTTGGGGATGTCACTTTTTTTAGGTAGCTTTCAATACAAAAAAGTATAAAGCTACCTATTGCAGCCATTCAGAGGAAAGCAATTCAAATCATGACCCCTAGACACCAAAACCACCCTCCGTTCAAATGTTGATATATATATATATATATGTGTGTGTGTGGGAAAATTATAGAAATCAAACCTATTAATTACTTTTTTAATGAATCGCCCCTCACTTTGGATACGGGCCCGATGACACATAATCACGAGTTTAGCAGGGTAGCCAATTTTATCAGTTTATCAGCTTAATTAATAAAACCACATGGCCTTTTGAACTGGCAACCCATCGGAGATGAGATTTTTCTAATATACTTCTACCATCACTTGCTGCATGGAATCCATCATGGATGCAGACATGAAATGCTACTGCCGTAGTAATCTTTCTTTCAATAAAAGATACTATATTTAAATCATCAGAATGCTGTCCTTTTATTAAAAATGCGACATATATATATATATCTGATCTGTGTCATATGATAACGCTCGTATTTATAAATTAATTTGGATGAAACTAATTGTGTGTATTAAGCTCACCAATGCCTCGACCGAGTTCGTTGGCCAGCTTGGTCCGCCATCTTGAAACAAGATGGTGGCCACTGAAAATTTTAAAACTAAAATAAATATACAAAAAAGTTAAAAATTCAAATTTATTTTTTAATTAAGTGTTAGGCCTTGATACAAGGATTCCAGAGCATTTTTTTGTTTTACCTCTATCTTAAAAAAATGGCTGAGATAGAGCAGTTTGAAATTCTAGGGTGGCTGACATTTTGAAACAAGACAGCACATTATAAAAAACCAAGGATTAATTTATAAGTTTTAGTGAATGTGATTTCTCGCAAATTATTTTCTTTCATTGTTGTAATCATTTTCCCAATCATACACATAAAACTATATATTCATATCCGTTAGCGCCAATTTCTCGCTAAACTTGGCAAAATATCGCCAAATTTGGCAACCAAAATAAGTTTTCATGAATGAAGCCAACTTGGCTATAGCTCAATAATTTGGCGAATTTCTTATTCAAATTCAGTATTAACAAATCTTTTGTAAATAGTTTATTTGCATTTGAGTAACATTAGCTAAAATTTTAAAACGAAGATATAGGAAAGCTACCTTTTCCTCCCAGTATAGGCCGGAAAGACTTTTTAAATTAGTGTTTAATATACTTATGTTATTGGAAGAATTCTTTATGTGGAGTCAATTTGTATGTACTTATTAGACATTAGAAATTTTGTAAAATTGTGCTTGAAAAAAACTTTTTTGGATTTTTCTCAAAAATTAAAATGTACTAATAGGTTTTATATTTTTTCTGCAGCCTTTTATACCAGAAGATCATTATATTAATGAATATTTTCCCTCAACTGAGCTGGTTCTTGGCGTACCTATTTTCTGTGGGACAGTATTTTTTGTTGGATTTGGTAAAACTATCTTTTTTAAAATTTTTGTTTTCATCATTGTATGGAAGTAATAACATTTAACATATTTGCCAAGTTTCCAGATTTTGGCAGGATATCCTTCCTTCCTTTTCTCTTGTTTTCTCATACTTCTGCTTTTTGATATACAGTCAAACTTGGTTAAGGGTCTACTTCACTCATGTGAAAACATCCACTCACTGATGTTAATCTTGTGAGACAATTCTTTTAAAATATCTCATTTACATTTCAATATTTTAAAATATTGAATTATCAATTTCCAAGGTCGATCTTTACGATTGCTGCTTTTTACTTTTTCGATTTTGTTTGTGGGGTTTTTTAGGAGGATACTTTCATTTTCAGAACCAGTTACAGGCTCGACCTCAGCTATCCAGTACAAAAAAACAAATCATTTAAAAATATTGTAATCTAAATTAGATATTTTAAAAGATCTGTCCCACAGTATTAGCGTTAGTGAGCAGGTGTTTTTGCATGAGTGAAGTAGTCTCTCGATATGAGAAGCAGGGTTGGCAAGTTTTTGACGCATGACGGTTTTAACCATGGTTTTTACCGTCATGTCAAAAATCTCTTTGTCAAAAATGTCAAAAACCCCTTTTTTAGTAGTTTGTTTTTACATTTTTTTTCATTTTATCTTTAATATTAAATTGTTTTACATGAAATATTCAGTATTAAAAAGACTCTAAAGTATATTTAATACGTGTACATCTGTGTTAGAAAATCTCTACAATAATCTTAAGCTATTTGGCATCGTCTAAAAAAATTAAAATTTTTTGAAGAAATCCTGTAACTTAGGGGTGCACAACCTGTGGCCCGCGATCGGATTACTGGTGGCCCGCGGATCAATTTCGCCGATCGGACGCGAAAAAATCATGAATTTCGCCGATCAGGTGCATAGAAATCGCGAATTTTGCCAAACTTCGCCGATCAGGTGCGTAGAAATCGCGAATTTTGCCAAACTTCGTCGATCAGGTGCGTAGAAATCGCGAATTTTGCCAAACTTCGCCCATCGGGTGCGTAAAACTCGCTAATTTTGCCGATCGAGTGCATATAAATCGCGAATTTTGCCGATCGGGTGCGTATAAATCGTAAATTTCGCTGATCGTCTGCGTAAAAATCGCAAATTTTGCCGATCGGACGCGTAAAAATCGCAAAGTTTGCCGATTAAGCGCGTAAAAATCGCGAATTCCGCCGATCGGGTGCATAAAAATCATTAATTTTGCCGATAGAGTGCATATAAATCGCGAATTTTGCCGATCAGGTGCGTATAAATCGTAAATTTCGTCGATCACATGCGTAAAAATCGCGAATTTTGCCGATCGGGTGCATATAAATCGCGAATTTTGCCGATCTGGTGCGTGTAAATTGTAAATTTCGCCGATCGTCTGCGTAAAAATCGCAAATTCTGCCGATCGGGTGCGTAAAAATCACGAATTTCGCCGATCGGGCACGTAAAAATCACAAATTTTGCCGATCAGGCGCGTAAAAATCGCAAATTCCGCCGATCGGGTGCGTAAAAATCATGGATTTCGCCGATCGGCACGTAAAAATCGCGAATTTTGCCAATCGGGTGCGTAAAAATCGCAAATATCGCCAATTCGGTGCGAAAAATTGCAAATTTCGCCGATCGGATAGGAAAAAAATTGCAAATTTCACCAATTGGGCGTGTAAAAATCGCAAATTTCGCCGAACATGTGCGTAATAATCGTGAATTTCGTCAATCACTAGGAAAAAAACTATGAATATTGTCAATCACGCATGGAAAAAAAATGCTAGTTTTTTTCATCCTTTCCAACTGAATTGGGTTAAGCTGACTAAGGAGGTGGTTGAGTATAGCGAGCTAACCCTCCTTTTAAAATTAGCCATGTTTATGAACTTTTAGACCGACACCCCCCCTCCCCCCCCACACACACCTCCTTGCCCGAAACAAAATTTTGTCCACCCTATGGATGTTGGCTCTTGACCAGTGATATTTGTCACTGCCCCTCCTCTTATAAAGGTTGTGCACCCCTTTGATATCACATTTTATGACTGATTATGTTTATTATGTTGTTTATGACTGATTATGGTTATTTTCTGATGGTGGCCCTTAACAACCCAGTCATTTTTGTAAGTAGCCCTTCGCTTAAAAAGGTTGTGCACCCCTACTGTAACTCATAAGTATTAGATTAAAAAATGTGTATAATTTCGGTAGAATTTATTACACTGTTTAAAACAAAACTTTAAGATTCTGCTTATTGAAGCGCAAATGAAAATCACCATAATTGCATTTATTATATGCATAAGATGTGCATTTTAAACTATTATATCTAAGAATATTCAAATTTATTCATTGCCAGTCCATGCTTAACATCTATTGTCATATCGTATAACAGCATTTTTACATCTCTAAAATAATTTTAATGTACCTTATTAAAAATGTATATTGAATGTTATTTTATAGTTATAATAACCTTTATTAACAATTAATATTAATGTCCATTGCAATTAGTAGAATCTATATTAGAGGAGATTATGGCAAATGTTGTTCTTTCCTTTTACTCTTGTATTTTTAAATCTTTCCCATTTAGAAAATGTTTTTTTAAATAAATTTAACAAATGTGATTGTAAATAATAATAATAGTAACAAGAGCAACAAGGCAAAATCAATCTAGAAATGTATTGTATGCTACACTTACATTATAAATCGGAGGAAAATCGAAAATGATAGGTTTTTGACGGATTAAACCAGTAAAAACACGGTTTTTACCACTGTCATGTCAAAAACACAACCCTGATGAAAAGCAAGGAATTTATAAAAATCCTTATATACTGGTGTCCAGAAATTAAGGGGCAGTGACCAATTTCAGACGTTTCATCGAATATCTACTGAAACTCGTGAGGAAATGCCCTTGAACTTAATCTTGAAATTTAATCTTGACGGTCCGGATGGTTATAAACACTATTGGCATGATTTGAGGAAGGAGCCGAAACAATGCTTCAGTCGACAAATGGGAGGAGGATCACTAATGGTTTGGGGAGCTTTTAGTCATGATGGATTATATGATTTAATCCGAATTTTGGGACGTATGAACTCTCTGCAATATCAGGCTATTTTATATGATCAATTGATACCGTTTGGGCCTTTTTTAGGTGGTGCTAGCTGGATGTTTCAGCAGGACAATGCTTCTTGTCATGTGTCTAAATCCACCCAGCAATGGTTTTAAAAAGAAAAATTTTATGTTTTGTCATGGCCAAGTCGAAGTCTGGACTTGAACCTTATGGAAAATCTTAGGGACGTATTAAGTCGCAAAGTTTATGCTAATAATAAACAGTTTTTATCTGCCAATGAACTAGAAGTAGCCATTGTAAAAGAATGGCACAATATTTATGAATCTGTACTTAATCACCTGGTCACTTTTATGAAAAACAGAGTGTTTGAGGTTATAAGGAAAAATGGAGACCAATATCGTATTAATTTACATACACTGAGCTCCAAATATAACAGGATATCTGTCTCCCTAATGCCCAACATGATTTCGAATTGTCAGCGTGGAAGGATACAGTGACGATAATTTTAGCTCACATTCATGACAAAACATGCTGTCTATCGCATTCCCTCACCTGATTAGTGAATTATTTATGAATTAGATACATATATCTTAATTATAAAAGCATAAATTATGATAATAGTAAATGAGAATACTAGTATCTGACATTGACAACACAGACTATTTTTTACTTTTGCCTTTCATGCTTCTGACTGCTGATTCTGAACTCCTGTTATATACAGAGCTCAATGTTTACATATTATTGTTGTTTTTAGACAAGTGATCTTATAATTTGTTAACAGTGTATTTTTCAATCATTGCTTATATTTCTGTTAACATTGCATTTATTGCATTATTCAAAATTATTTTACAAACTAATTTTAATAAATATGTTTTATTTTGATATCTCACGTGTTTAAACTATAATTAGAACCTTTATTTACTTTAAAATTTAAAAATGAAAGTGGTCTTATAATTTCTTAATACACCGTATATGAATGAATGAATTTTGCTTTGAAAATAATTTACACTTATCTGCTATTGTGATTCCACTTATTTTGCAAGGAAATTTTACTACATAAATTGGTAGTTAAAGAATATATATTATCATATAGTATAATTTATTAAAATCATATCATTCATCGTAATTTTTTTGTATACAATAATAAAATGCCTATTTCTGTTCAATAATTTCTAGATAATTAATAAAATATAATGATGGTTCATGCTTTTCTCTGTTTTAGCTATATATATTACAAGAGTGCTGTTGAAAGATAACTTAGAAGCTTAGTATTATTGTTCTTTGAAAAAGGTGTATCTTTCATGTTAAGGATTGTTTAATATCTTTTAGAGTCATCAGGTATTTTTGTTTTATTTCTTTTCTGGAGTTATTATATTCAAGTTGCATATTTACTGCAATAGTTGTAGACATTTAAGTCAGTAATTTAAGGCTGTTCTCAAATCCAAACTGGCTACTTTCTGCATTTTAAAATTCATGTTTGTTCAAAAACATATCAAAACGGCAGGTGCTCTTATTAAGAAAGTATGTAATCAAACTTTTTTTTTTTTTTTTTAATTTTTTGGCAGAAGAATTTTTTGAAAATGCCATCAAAGTTGGCATTTTGAATCGAATTTCCAGATGTGACAGCTCAGGAAAAGAAAAAAACTGCCAACCTGAAACAACAATAACTTATAATTTAAAACATAATTCATGTGTAAAAAAAAAAAAAGAAAAAAAAAGGCTCAATTACAAATCACTTCAACAATTATGCCTGCAAGCATCTTCTTTTATGTTTAAAAATGTGTCAAAAAATTTCATATTATGGAGTGGGTGAAAATGTTTTCTTTGAGAACTGCCTTATGTATTTCATAGTTTAATAGAGGATAAAAATAAGTAAAAAAATTTCCTCCAAAGGATGGTCCAATAAAAAATTAGACAGAAAAATATTTTTTTTAAAATTTTGCAGTAATTTGTATCCATGTGTTTTTTTTTTAACTATTGAATAGTTGTAGTGTGTCTTAGTGTTTACTTGCTGTCTGAGAGATTTAATAATTTGAGATTTAAACTATGTTTAAAAATATTTTATTTTACTTGAAAGCTGGAATTAAATCAGCTGCCTTGTTTTTATAAGCAAGCATTATTAACAAAATTGAATAATCATTATTAATCATTCACACAGTGTATTTATATTTAACTTGCTGAAGCACCCGGCATTGTCTGGGATTTTAAGAATCTTTGTGTAGAAAAATCAATTTCAAAATTAAACATGTTGTACAGAGAATTTCAAAATGTTAAAATATGTCACTATTTCGATAATCTGGGTTTTATCGCGATTCAATATGTTCCTCAAACCCATATGACATTATATTCCCTTGCTGACATCATATTTACTTGCTTTCTCTATTACTCATATTGATACTCTCTTTGTCTGATTCTCAAACATTTGAAAAAGTCTGTTAAACTTTCTTTCAATATGACGTCATATTAATTTTATTTTTAATTCTCTGATGACATCATATTAACCTGCTTTCTGTACTTACACATAGTCATACTCCTTGTATTATTGAGAAATGTTTGAAAATTTTCGTTATATTACTAATATTACGTCATATTAATCTTTATTTCAAGTGTTGAAACTTTTTATTTCATTTTCATTTTTCACATGGAAATCTTTTAATAGAAAATTAATTATTGTAGAAAGAATTTTACTGTGGATTTTTAATTGTCGACAACTACCATAATGAAAAATGTTTAAATTTGATAGGAAAATGCTGTTAGATTTTTGTTTTTTTATTAATAAAGAATTAACTATACATTATTTCAATTCCGGATTACTTTAGTTGCCTCAGCTGTGATTTAATACATGTATATGTAGCATTTCACAATTCTGGCTTCCAAGCTGTTGATTTATATAGAAGTGTAGACAGACAGACAAATTTTCATTCTTATGTATTAGATTAACAAAACTAATTAAATTACTTTATTCGAACTAAATTTGATAGTCTTTATGTAAATTATTTTATGTATAATTGTTAATTGTATTTTTTTTTTTTGCTAAAGAGCATATCAGATGACACATATTATCTATCAGAGAAGAGTTTTTGACTTAACCATTGCTGCTACTTTTCCAGTATAGGAAGCTTGGCGAGATAAAGAAAATGGTTTTGGCGAGAGAAAGAAATTTGGCAGCATATTTTCTGGCAGCCAGTTCACTGTTTCATGTACATAAGCAATTTTCCATATTTGCATAATTTTTTTAATAGAATGAAACCATTTATCTACTTTTATATACAAACAGAAGTAAATTGCATATAAAAAACAATAATATATATATAATGTTTATGTATATATAAAAACATATATTAACAAGCATAAAAGTTCATAAGGTTTGCTTTCTTAGTTGTTTACATTACACTGATGTCCAAAAATTAAGGAGCAGGTGACCAGACGCTTTCGATTTTACGTGGTTTATCGAATATCTACTGAAATTCTTGACAAATTGTCCTTGAACTTCAAGGATGTAAAAAACATGTTCGACTTAATTTTTTTCAGTGAAGTTTTAATCATGAGGACAATTAGGGGGCGAATAATAAATTTAATTACAAAATAATATTTGCGAGCACACAAGTAACACAAAATGCTCAAAATGACCTTTCATTGTAGCAAATGACTGTGTGGGTCCTGTTCAACATTTGTGTGAATTTGTCTAAGCATAGCACGCATACTGATGAAAATGTTAACATTTCTTTGAAAATTTCGAATTCTTTTTGTTTTGTCATGCAAAGTTTTCAACCAACTTTAACTCTACTTTCCAAAAACTTGACAAAAAAAAAAAACAGTAGAAACAGTATACTGCAATTAAAAAATGAATAGATTGAATATTTGATGATATATGAGCATATGTATGAAATATTTTTTAACTGTGCATGCATGAAAGATACCAAAATCTTTATTTCATTATTTGGTAGTCAGCTATTTAGTGCAACTTATATAAAGAGTCTAGTCAAATATCGTGAAAACTCAGAAAGATAGTGGTGATATAGTGAGTTGCTTTCTAAAAGTGGCTGGATGATAATGGATTTTCCACAATTTGTCAATCAGCTCACTGTATCGCCAATATCTTTCTGAGTTTTCACACTGGACTTTTTATGTAAGTTGCCCTAAATAGCTGACTACCAATTTATGAAATACAAATTTTGGAATCTTTCCCACATACGCAGTTGAAAAATATTTCATACAAATGTCCATATCTCATCAAATATTCAATATATTCATTTTTTAGTTGCAGTATACTGTTTCTACTGTTCCTTGTTAAGTTTTCGGAAAGTGGTGTTAAAGTTGGTTGAACACTCTGTATGCTTTAAAGAAAAAAAATTTGATTTTTTTTACAAAAAAATGTTAACATGTTCATGAATATGCGTGCTATTCTTCCACAAATGCACACAAATGTTCAACAGGACCTGAATAGTCATTTACTACAGTGACAGACCATTTTGAGCATTTTCTGTTATTTGGGTGATCACAAATATTCTTTTATTATTAAACTTATTATTGGCCCTCTAATTGCCCGCATGACTAAATCTTCACTAAAAAATATGAAGTCAACCATGTTCTTCTTTACATCCTCGAAGTTCAAGGACAATTCTTCAAGAGTTTCAGTATCTATTTCAATAGAAAAACTCAAAAGAATTTAAAGTGGAATGACAAATTCACCTTGTAGTTAGAATAGATAAAATACTTATTAAAATTACTTAAAAGGGGCATTAAAAAAAATTGCACAAGATGTTATAACATACTTTAATCCCGAGATCTTTTGAACACACCATAGATATAGGAATAACTAGATTACGCACACGTGGAGAAAAGTTGATTCTGCGTGCGCGAACGAACTACTCCGTTAGAGTGGCAAGTGAACGGCGATTCCTTAATCGGTATAAGAAAATGATGCAACTATGCGTTCTTAAAATGCGCCTACTTTTTTTTAGTTCAGTTTAAGCATTTTTGAATATATAAAAATTTATAATCTGGATGATTTTTAATCAATTAGCCGTTTGTACCGTTAAAGAAATTTTATAATAGAAATGAATCAATCAGAAGTATTTGTGTTCTATCACAAAACAAAAATTATGTAATTTTTATTTATTTTTTCAAGGAGGGGGGGGGGGGGGTAGCTTATATTGAAGACTAAAATTCTTCCGCGGATTTCCATCTTTTATCGACGCCCCCCCCCCCCCCCCCAACAATTTAAAATCTTTTTTGCCCATTAGTTTCTTTGCAAAGAAAATAGTCATGTAAAATTTTTCTTGCCCACAAAACTAAAACATTTAAAATGTTTTCTTTTCTTATTCCGATTGTTATTCAGTAGCAAAAGTAAATAAATTAACTTTGTTTAAAATTAGGCATTTATTAATTTTTTTTTACATGCTTTCAAATCTGCAAATATGTGACCAATTTTTGCTTATTATCTGTGTGAAATTTAAATAGCAAGAATTTTGTTTTCCAATAAAAAAAAAAAAAAAAAAAAAAAAAAAAATTGCTTTTTTAATGCACATTCTTTAGATTTTTTTAAACTATGCATTATTCAGCAAAGAATGATGAAAACAATTTATTTACCAAAATTTATTTATTTAATTAATTTTATTTAATAAATTTTATTTATTTAAAAATATATATTCAATTATTCTTTATATTTTAAACAAATCTTAATTGCATTTTATTTTCATATATTTTTAATAAGAATATAATGCAAAATGAATATAACAGCTTTTCGTTTTATTTAACACTTTGCATTTCATTGTTGAATCTGCATTAACTAACATTTTTGTATTTTTTTCATGTTTTCTTATAATGCTTTGATTTAATATTACATTCGGGTTTATTTAATTATTTTTAGTATTCCTATATATTTCAGTTTTTTTTATTTATAAAGTACTTGATTTAATTCATTACACACATTTTACAATGACTCCATTACTATGAAATAAATTTCATTAATTTTTCATTTTGCTGGTATAATTTTTTTTAACACTTTCCAACAAAGTTGAAAAGTGTTTATGTATTTGGTTTGTCTGTCAGTGCTCTTACTTGCGTATATATGCACGAATTGCCACACAATATGTTATTAAGGTTTAGTGTGGCATGTTCCTTATTGAAAATGGAGTATTTAATGCTTATAGTTTTTTTACAGGGACACTCAAAAGAATTCCGTCACATGGTCTATGGGGGAAAATAATTTGAGGTTTATTTTAATGATGTTACACAATTTCAAACATATTGAAATTGATATATGTCATTGAGGTGCACTGCAAGAGGCTTATGGTAGAATATGTTGTGCATAGCACTTACAGCTCTTTTACAGGACCACTCAAAAAAATTCCATTATATTACGGTCTATGGAGGAAAATAGGGTACTTATGTATTATCCGTGCCAGGAGATTGATCGCCAAAAATGGTTGCCAAGTACCAATCTTGTTTATCATTGCCAATCATATTTTCAAACGCAGTAATTTAACATTATCAATTAACATTGTTAAAAATGGTAATTAATATAAAATAAATAAAATGTAATATATGTTTATTAAACTTATAACATTGTTAAAAATAGTAAATAACGTTATTTCAGTAAAATTAATAAATGGTAAATAGCATCGTAAATAAGAAAGAATAATATTATATATTATTCCCAGGCATGCACCACGTAGCAAGAAAAAAAATATAAGGGTTACTATAATTACTAATATTGGCTCCATGCTTGGCGCAGTTGGCTTAAAACTGGCACGGATAATATGTAAGTACCAAAAATAGTTTGCGGTTTGTTTTAGTAGTTCAAACATATTGAAGTTTATATTTATCTCTAAGGTGCATCACAAGACGCATATTGTGTGCAGAACATTCATCATTCATTTACAGGGACACACCAAAAACTCGGTACTGTCTATTAATAATAAATTGCTGGAAAAGCATCTTTAGTTTCTGAATTAATTTTTAAATTTAACTCATTTTGTGTTTATTATTTGATGTGTATAGATTATATAGATCATATACAGGGTAGCACAAAAGTTCTCAACTACATTTCTGTTTCTTGACGAAAATTCCAGAAGGTAAATTTTAAACTGTGCTACACGTTTTCTAACTGAACTAAAATTTAGCATTCAATGTAGTATATAAACAAATCTATAGATCATATACAGGGCTACATAAAAGAATTCGGATATGTGTTGAAAAGTGTTACATAATCTATGTTTGACACATGATTTTTCGTTCTTGTTTTTCTTAAGTGATAATCTATTCCCCATCTTTCCCACATAACCCCATCATACATATGAATCCAACACATGCATGGTCTTTTTAAATGTCAGGGAGATTAAAAAAAAAAAAAAGAAAGAAAGAATCCACAGAGGCTGTTTTTCTTTAACCCTGGCTTGTACGCATAGATATAGTAAATATAACTATTATTACTATATCTATGCTTGTATTAAGGTTGACCGCTTAACAGTTTTGTCCGAATGCCATTCGGGCAAGAAGAGTTTGCTTGCTTTGTTACGCTTTTGGATACCAGTAATTTTTAACTGTTATCTTCTCTTTATTAATTGGCTGACATTTTTTCCATTATATAAGCAAACATTTTAGTGCAGAAAAAATGGTGTTTTGTCCTTATTTTGAGTTTATTATTATTTGAATTTATTTAGTTTATTATTTTAATCACAGTATACACTAATTTCTTATAATTACAAGAAATTAGTACAATTTTCATAGTACTTTTAATTCTATGTGTACCAGAACCACAGAGAAAAGGAATGGAGACTTAAAAAAAAAAAAAAAACGGTTAATGTGGTTCTCAAATGCTCAACAGCGCAAAACTTTTGGACACATTTTTAAATACAAAGACATAAAATTGGCAGGCCTGACTATTACAGTGATTTGGAATTGAAATGAATTTCCCATTTTTTTTATAAATTATTCATAGAGTTATGTGTTATTTGTGTCACATGATGACATGTTTTTCCACATTATCGTAAGAATTTTGTTCAAAACGCAGACTTGATAGATCTTCTGCCATTATTAAAACTAGATGTATAAGAAAAGAAGAACTGCCAATTTCATGAGTGTCTAAACAGAAATGAATTTAAAAATGTCAAAGTATTCAGTTTGGATTTGAGAACCGCCTTAAAGTCAAAAGTTTGTACAATGAATGTGTAAACAAAATGCTATGAAAAAGGAATTACAACAGAAATTTCCATCTACAACTAATAATAAATACTGGTCAATTATAGAGTGCTTAAGCTGGTGGAAGTTCAGGGACATCAAACTTCATAGGACTCATCAACTAAAAATGACTGATTATTTAATATTAAACAAATGATAAAAGAATATTTTTTAAAAATATACATTACACTCTTTATTTTTAAATTAAATTTTCTTCATTTTAAGATTCAAGATATTTCATTGTTGCACTTTCATATGCAGTTAGCATATTTTGATGATTGCTGTAATTCATAAATAGTTCTAACCACAAAGCTTTTTTTTTTTTTTAATAGCAGGATGGCTACAGAAATTGTGAAAAAATGTTTCTGGATTTCCATTATTAATGATATGTATATGATATTTTTTTATATATACACCACTTCCTCGTATAACACACTTACTCAGTTTCCTGAGTAATTTTCAAGAAAAAAAAAAAGAGAGAAAATTATAAAAATTGTACAATATTCAAAAAGTACTTGTTCACAGTTTCATATATGTGCATATTTTTTAAAAATATAAAAATTATATTTTTCTTTATCACATACTATTATTGGCTTAAATATCACCTGTTTATCGACGAATCAGTCTTGTGTGAAAACACAAATATTTTTGCATTTTTTCCTAATTTTTTAGTACATTTACAAATTCCCTGATTTCTCCAGATTGATAAACCTTCAAGATTTCCAGAACTGTAGTCACCCTGAATAAACACCTTATAGAGTGCTTAAGCTCATATTTCTCTCATATATCTTGAAAGATTGTATTTATAAGGTATATCTT
This sequence comes from Maratus michaelseni, assembly GCA_963931845.1. NCBI lineage: Eukaryota > Metazoa > Arthropoda > Arachnida > Araneae > Salticidae > Maratus > Maratus michaelseni. The sequence continues at coordinate 225,001,827 of OZ007595.1, forward strand.
TTTTAACCAATATAGAGTATTTTCAAATGCAACACACAAATTCTAAACTACAATAGATAAAACAAATAATAATGCTATAAATTTTTTTAAGTAACTTACCTGAATAAGTAATTTGTGTGACCAGTGATTTAAACAAAAACAAGATTTCTCAACAATACAAAGTTATTAATTCTGTCCCTTAAATTAAAAAAGGCCTTAGGATCAAACAGAATGTTTCTGAAATCGAATAATGAGTTCAAATGAAAGAGCAAACAAGGTTCATAAGTAATATTTTTTAAAATATCAGATATTTACAAAATAGTCAACTTGCTGATGATTATAAATGTTTTGGTTTTTCAGACTTTATATAATTAGAAACTACAATATATTGCACTTAACATGAAAACTTAATAAAACAATATTCTAAATGTCTTCAGCCCTCACATTTACAACAAAACTGAAGATCAACTAATTGAAAGCAGAAATAATTTGCTTTTTATACTTATTGATAAACAAAATATAGAATACAGAATATCAAGTACAGTGAAACTTTTATATTTTGTACAGCAAAACTATTAAAATATTCTTTTTTAATTCAAAATTTGAACATAAATTTCAGTTTGTGTGCTTCTACAAAATGTCATAGTTCATAAAAGTCGGAAAATTAATTTACACCCATTTCGCATGACAATATATGATACATAATATCCATTGATATTTATCACTGAACACTGAAAGCAAGTTATGAGCCATCAAGACCATTGAAATTTAAGAGGAAACTAAAAGAAATATATTTTAAGATGCAAAATAGTAATTTAACTTGAGAAACAGTTTTAGAATAATTTAAAATATGTTACATGTATACAAATATACTTTAGAATTTTGGCACAGATATACATAAATCCACCATATTCATAAATATCATTACCTTAAGGAAACTGCAATTAATTGGTCAAGCTTAGAGATTCTACATATTTTTAATTATAGGACATTAATATTAGATAAGTACATTTTTTCTAGTAAATATCATACAACATAATAGAGAAGACATGACACAGAAGAATACAAAAATATGACTAAATATGTTACTGATTTTTAAATAAAACTAACTTATTACATTTCTGTCGTACATTTTTCCCTTTTAAGCTAATGTTAGTTAATTTACATAAATGATGGAATCTTAAATTTAAAAAACAATCTGCTATAGCTTTTATTAATGCATGGATATGGTTGTCAGGAAATACACTTTCTAATGAATGGGGTATTAGACCACTAAAATAATCTTTATCTATTGTGGATTTTAACACTTTAGACATAATTCTAACTTTCACATTCCCATAAGGCATTTTCCCATGATTAATTAAAACTTCTTCTCTAATACACTTCTCAGTAAATAAACAAACTGCTACAACATCATGTGATGGCTTTTTAAGCCTCCAAAATCTCTTAGAGCTAAAAAATCACCATGCTCTAGAATTCCATTATAATGCAATAAATAATTACTGCATTCGGGACACTTAATTTTTTTTAGCAATTTTTTTACGACAAATCCAGCAATATAAACAATTATTTTATTTCTATATTCCGAAAGTTGTGGGAGTGTCAGCAACGAAGCATTTTCATCACTTGCTACATCTATAATATTACAATTTTTTTCTGGTGAAGATATATTTATTTCCTTTTCACCAGTCAAATCAAATAACCTCTGAGCAGTAACATTGTTGAAAATACTTTCTGTGACACTAGGAGTGACAGACAGACAAGATAAAAGAGGTGTTTCGCACTGGCTTATAACATTTGCATTTTTGCTCGCTTTGATATCATTCTGAACAAGCAGTTGTTTATAAGCAGTGCGAAACTGTACTGCTGAGGGGTTATTGTTCCAACCTCCACGCTGTCTAACACGAGAAAAAAACATCTCCAAGTGGTCTTGACTCATTTTATACAGAGTTATGTATTTCAGCTTATCACTTAGTACTAAATCCTGAAAAAGACCACGTACACTTCGCCCTAAACAAATAAACCCAATAATTGAAGTTTTACATTGAATCTGGTACAAAAATTTGCCACTTTGTGAATCTTTTAACTTCAAGAGGTAGTCTTCCATGTTTTTCAAAAATGGCTCCCAATAATCTCGATTGCTTACCTTTATAGCAGCCTTTGGACCTTTAGCTAGACAATTTTTAGAGTTAAGCAAATCAAAGAATGAATTAAATCTTGAAATAAAGTCTATAGTGTTTTCACATCCCTTGAATTGGGGAAACTTTGGGGAATTTTTAAGTGTTAATATAGCTTTAGCTACAGAATTACTGAAAACTTGCACAGCCAAAGATACTTTCATTTTATTTTGAATAAAATTAACATGAGAGTCTCTTAACTTATTTGAAAGGTGCAAGCCCTCAGAATTTTGCAAATCATTAAGTTCCCTAATGTACTTCCAGCTAATACTTTTATTTTCATAAGTTAAATTAAAATCAGCAAATACATTTCTCATTAATTTGATCATATGACATGCATCAGGCATGATGTAAACCCTTTTTTCTTTATCTGCAGGGTTTTCAAAGTAGGGCTTTATCTGCAGAGGATGATCATGTACTTTACACCCCAAGATTTCTGCTGCTGCTAAATTTACAGAAGTGCCATCGAATGTCACAGATACTGTAGTTACTTTCATGTCATGTAAGATCAAAATTGCCTGTTTAACAATACTGGCTTTCTCATTAGCAGTAACTTTATCAGTTAAAAAGTATGCAATTGGTATGGACCATGGTACATTTAAGCCAACCACCATAAAAACTAATACTTCCTTTGCTTCTGAACGCCGTTCAGTACAGACATTCGACCCAAAACTTATATATCCAAAAAATTCTGCACCATTCCATTCGATGTGCTTTCGGATGGACATTTCATCAAACATAAGTACCATGTGCACTTCATAATTACAGTCATTAACTCTTTTCTGTAAGGCAGTCAATACTTCACCTTTAAAACCTGGTGAACCATTGATTACATTGTACCATCTTCTTAGGGATGATGGGCTGGGAAGGGACTCAAAAGATCTTCTTACATGATCATAAGCTTTTGCAGAATAAAAAAAAAGTGAAAGAGCAAAGGACTTTAGTTGATCACTGTAATCTTTTTTAGACTTTGACTGTTTTTTTAAGATTTCAAAACTTAGATCACTGAAGTTCTTTTCTAAAAGCTGTGCAAGATTGGAATCAACTATTTTTTTTTCTTTCAAATCTTTAACTACATCAGACATAGATGCTATTTTCTTATTTTTTCGTGTGACCTACATGTTGGCCATTTTCAGCTTTTTGCGCAGCTCATTTATTTCTGCATCTTTCTCGTCTATAATCATCTCATACTTTCTTTTAAGCTTACGTGGGCTATCTTGAATGAAATAGGTATGATCAGTGCTACTTGTTCCTTGAATCCTTTGATTTATGTTGTTTTGTGATGTACTTTGCAGCGGCAAAACACCATCATTACGTACTTTGGGTGGTTTTCTTGACTTCAGCTCCTGAAAAAATATACAAAAACAATAAGTTTACTATTTACTTATATTTTATGTATCCATTGTCAAAAGTACTGTTTTAGGACATTTAAGTTTTTAATATTTTAATTACAAATGGTTTCAAATTTCTACATAACCGATTATAATTATTTAATTTAAATTATTTTCAAAAAGAGTTATATTACGCATATACAATATCCAACAATGTTTATTTTTGTGAATAAATATACATCTATATGTAATAGGAAAAGATACATTTTTGAAAAAACAAAAAGCCCTAGTTTAAGTTTAAAAGAAGATTGGTTTATTTTATTTTTAACTGATTTTTTGACTGAAAAAAGAAATATTTTTGTTAAGCAGTAAATTTAATGCACATTTGTAAAGGTTTGCCAAAATAATTTAACAATATTTAATATGGCATTTAGAAGTATTAGGTAGCTTTCAAAGAAAAAAGTACAAAGCTACCTATTGCAGCCGTTCGGAGGAAAGCAATTCCGGAAAATTTCGGTATATTTTCACCGATCATGACCCCCAGACCCCAGCTACTCAAATTCAAACCAGGCATTTAATATTAATAACTTCTTTAAACCTGAATATTTCCTTATGCCTAAATATTTTACATACCTTTTTAAGGTGTACAGGAAAATCAAAGATAGATGGCACTGCGTCTTCCTTTAATATTCTTCTTGATACACGATTTTCATAAAAACAATCTGGAGTAAAATGATTGAAGCAGATGAATGTATGACTATTTGGGACAAAATTTTCTCATCTAATTGATGATATCCATTTCTTCAAAAGTTCCTTTCTAGCAAATGGAAATCTTAAAAAAATAATAATATTTTAAAAAGAGCAAAAATATATTATATGAGACATAGTTAAAGAAAATGAAACAATTATATGCATATTTATATATGATATTTACATACATTTATATGAACATGTACTGTGTTTTTCCTCCAAAATAACCCCATGTCTGAATATTTTTTTTAATTTCTCATTTTTCTAATGGATAAGTTGATACAGGAATCGACACACTATGTTTTATTATATTTAGATACACACATATAATATATATACAGTAGATGCTCGATTTTACGAACTAATGTACTGGTCCTGACCCACAATACACACACACACACATACATACATACATACATATATATAGTGTGTGTGTATCAATTTCAAAATATTAAATGTCAATTATGATGAATGTTGATGAATTTTATAACCATATCTGGGAAATGGATTTCATAAATACAATTGCACAGAAATAAATATTATGAATACTTTCAAAATATTACATAACATTAAATTGTACTTTTATATTAGCCAGGCACCAGATATATACATATATATGCACATATAATATATATACACACACATATATTTTATATATACCTATATGTGTGTGTGTATAAATTTCAAAATAGTATTAAATATCAATTTTGAAGAATGTTGATGTTTGTTTTTGTAACAAACATCATTTGTTACATTCATTAACAACATTTTGTAACATGTTTGTTTTTTCATAAAAGTAATAATTACATATACAAGATCAACAAACCTTTAAAACTTAACTAAATGATTACATTGAAACTGCATAAAACAGTTTAAACAAAATTTAACAAGGAAAAAAATAGTGAAAAATCAGTATGTAAAATGGTATCAGAATGTAAATCAAGATGTAAAAAAAACATCAATTGTGAAACAAAAAATTACAATTTCAGTAAAGATGTTATAATTTCTAACTATAGAAATATGGATATGTACCTATGAAACGATATTCCACTGCCTTTCTGAAATCTTTTTGTACAGTTGTAAGCACAGCAAGATTTAGTCATGGTGAAAACACCTATAACATTCACAATACTCTTGTCTTATCAAACACCTTAAAAGAAAAAAACCTTAAATTAAATAAGTGGAATGCACTTTTTAAAGGAGGATATTTGCAAATGTGCAATAAATAAATAAACATGTGTGTACAGTTTATATATCTAGTAGCAGAACTTTCTGAGTCAATCGGCTCAAATCAAAATTTATTTGCAATTCAACAATGTTGAACCAAGCTTCCTATCTTAAGAAATAAGGTACTTTTCGGTTAGCCGGCACGCCAGTGATATATGTACATATATAAATACATATGATATACACACGTACATATATATACATACATATATGTATATGTAGATATGTGTATATATATGTGTGTGTGTATATATGCATGTATATATATCACTGGCGCCCAGCTAACCGAAGAGTACCAGAAATAATTTAAAAAATTTCCAAATATTAAAATTATCAAAATCAGAATTTTCAGTTTAATTTTTTTTCTGAAAAATAACACATTACTAAATTAAGCTCCATACTTGTTTTATTGCACCTTTACAAATGAAAAACACAAGGAATAAAATTTTTATTCGCATATATGTAGGGGAGACTGGTACCCAGTGGACCACTTTCTCAGTTAAAATTTTTTTTCTCTTTAACTGACAAACCGATATTCATGAAAATATTTTTTAATATTCCTTAAACCTTTATACATTCATCATAATTTTCTCAGAACATATACATTCATCATAATTTTCTCAGAACATAGTTTTCAATACATTTTTCAAAAAAAAAAAAAAAAAAAAAAAATTATATGCACCTGTAAAGTGGACCAGTGTGCCCCAGAAGTGGGTCACACTGGTCCACCCACCGGGGCACAGTGGACCGCTATTAGGTATTATCTGAAATACAATATAAATCTATTTTTCATTAATCTAATTCTTTTTTATTTCCCCTTTATCCACAAAATAACATAGTAATATAAATTTACAAGTAACATTTTGAAACAGAAACAAAATAAAAAATAATTAATTATAATTTGAAAATAATAACAGATTATTACAGAAACAAATGCAATTTAGTTGAAGTTCTTACTTAAGTACAAAAAAAAATCAGCGCACATTAAAATTTTCAAATGAAATTCCAAAATACTTATGAGTAAGATTGCACCTGGAATTTTCTTGAAATACTTTTGGGTCTGGGAACAACATTATGAAATCATTGACATCAACAACAGATTCATCTACAGTTTCGGGGAAAATAAACTGATCTCCATTCAATTTGCATCTCATGAATCTTACTTGAATAGAATCATCACCAATTAGACTACAGTTATATTTATCAAAGGCAGTATACAAAACAAAATATTTCTTACTATGTGAAATAAATTGTTATTTTTCTTTATTTACTTTATTTTACAGTTAAATAACTACTTTAAAATAATATTTCTTTATAGAAAAAAAGAAATTATTAAATATTTTGAACATTCTGCATTACAGGAGCAGAGTGGATTGTGGACCACTGTGCCCTATGTTGAAGTTTAATAAATAATATTAATATTGTTCATAGCTTTCTTTTAAACATATTAACTTTAAAGTTAAATAAAAACAGTATCTTAGCTTTGCAAAAAAGCTGTTTTATCTTATTTATCTACAACCTTTAATTACTAAAAAAATAAAATATGATCAAGAAAAATTTTACTTTTAGAAGCTCAAAACAACCAATTGGGATAAAATAGTTCAATCTGAGCTAAACATATTTTCTGAAGGCCGTAAATAATCAGTGCAGTGCTGTTGTCCATTAGGATATAAGAGAAGCTTAAAAAAAAATTTAATAAATAAAATATTAGGGGGTGGTCCACTGTGCCCATTGGTCCAGTGTGAACCGGTCTCCTCTACATTATTTCGAGTAATCAACTGCATCACAATTGTAGCAACAACAAAAAAAATACATATTAAAATCGGTGATAAAAACTCTTATAGTTATAAAAACATATTAATTGTTTCAGAAACTTTATGAATCCCATTATTCAAAATGAAAGTTCTTAAAATTTAAATAGCTATTTAACTAATCACAATAAAATACGTAAACAAAGACAAATTAATATATAAATAACATTTGATCTTTCTTAATTGGATCCCTTTTTTAAAATAATATAAATAACATCTAATTAAAGAACTCAAAGCATGAAAAATATATAGCTATATATATATATTATACTTATTTTTTCGATCACAATAAAATACGTAAACAAGGTTATATTAATATGTAAATAACATTGGTCTTCCTTAATTGGATTTCCTTATTTTTTAAATTATAATATAACATCTATGTAGAGAACTCAAAGCATGGGAAAAAAATTAATATATTTATTTTTTCGATCATAATAAAATACGTAAACAAGGATATATTAATATGTAAATAACATTGGTCTTCCTTTATTGGATCCCTTTTTTTAAAATTATAATATAAATAACATCATCTAAGTAAAGAACTCAAAGCTTGGGGGAAAAAAAAAAATATATATATATTATACTATTGCGTGTTATGCGCTGAACATTTTAAAACATAACATAAATGCTCCAAAATCACACACACACACAAAAAAAACTTTAGTAACTAACTGAACTAAACGTTACATCGAAATTGTACTAAAAAGTGTCTAACAAATCACAAATACTAATAATACACATATGGATATTTACCTCTGATAGGGTATTCTACTGTCTTTGCAAACAATTACAAAATATCTTCTGAAAACATTTAATTAAAAGGCAAACAATGACAAGATCATAATGTTTTCATATCTACTTCAGGAAAACCAGGGTATTTAACACAAGTTCCACTCGCTTTCTGCCACTCTAATGGATGTTGCCACCGAGCCGCTGCAGAATCAAGAAGTATTGGGAGAATAATATTGAGTGCGGAATCTAGTTATATTACTATATCTATGGAACACACACACGCTGATTTTCAAAAGGGGAAAATACATTGACTGACAACAATTATGTACCAAAATTATATGAAAGATTATGATATGCCTTAAAGAAATTCGATATCAACTTAATAGCTAAACCACCAACCAAGTTAATTTAAGATCAAAAGATTTAATTCACAAGAAAATCGATCTGATACCCAACAACGACATCGCAGGAATCTATTCTATCCCATTTTGTACAGAAATGCAAAATGATTTATCTTACATAGGCATGACTGCTCGTAACTTTTAAAGAAAGATTGAAAGAACATATTTCTGACATCAAATTCGACCGACCATCTACAACATTATCAAGGTTATACCAATGACAAAATTAAAAATTGATTTTAAAAATTTAAAAATTATAGTACCTACAACGAACTATTATACTGCTAAAATCAAGAAACAGAAATTTTGAGTAAAGGAAATAGCGCATGTAATGATGGTTTATCTTACAACTTACCTGAGATATGGTTCAATATTTTGAAAATATCAAAGACTCCTGCGCCTGAATGCACAGACTTTTTATACCCCCTTACAGATTAATAGACTAGCCCTTGTTCAAAACCGTTATGTAACAGCACAGTAGAAGCGACAATTCTGTTGTCAGTCACAGGCCCGTAGGTAGGTGGGGGCCAGGTCGGGCTTTGCCCGACCTGCAAAAGATTTTGTCCGACCTAGCCTGAAACTTTATATCCCGATTAAAACAACATTAAATTTCTATTTTTTAAAATAAATTTTAGTCTAATCTAGTGTGAGACTGGACATTCCGATCACTTTATCAGCCACTAATTCACTTTAAATTCCCAATTTTTTCCATCTTCTTGCCATATCTAAGCAAAGAGAACCCCCCCCCCTCCTCCCAATTTCGTTTTAAAAATGGAAACAAAACCAGAAAAAAATTCCTCTGTAAACCTTCTTTTTTCTCACTTTTTTTAACTGACAGCAGACCTGTCGGGGATTGTCACGTAGGACATTCCCCGCTTTGTTGCTTTGTAGAAATTACACCGTACTGCAGGATATTCCTGCCCGTACCGGCCCAGCAACAATTCTGTAATGACTGATATCCATAAAGCTTACTTTCTTTGTAGAATTGTCACCATGTGAAATTTATCTTAAGAAAGCGGAGTTGAAACCAAAAGCTTCTGAATCTGAAAATAAAGCAAAACAGCCTAAAATAATGTTTTTGAATTTGTTGTACATGACAGTTTGCTGCTTCTTTCATGGAACTGGTTCAAATTCCATGAAACGGATTGTTATGTTTACTTGTTTGCTTTGGGAAGAGGGGACTAATGTCTTTCATTCTTCTGATCTTTCGTTACATATTATTGAATGATAAAAATTTGTGAAACCTATGTCACAATAAGAAAATTATAGGAGTTTTCCAGCGTAAAGAAGAAATGGAATTGCAATGAAAATATCATCTTTAACCAATAGAATATAAAATTTGTTTTAATTAAATGATATAAATTTAATTTATAAATAAGAAATTTATAGAATTATCTGTGAATTGTTTTTAATATACCTGTATCTTAAGTTATATATATACACTGCTCAAAACAATTAAAGGATATTTGAAGTTTTATATAAAATAAAGATATAAACGAAATTTTTTTTGCCGAAAATAGAAGAAGAGAATCACAAATGCAAATTTTTCTGATTTTCAAACTGTGGAGTATGCAGATTTTGAGTTCGACGTCAAAAAGGTCGCTTCAGCGGCAGCGAATGAAATTTGACTTTCAACTGGATAAAAGAGAATGAAGACAAGGATGATCGGCATTCAGTGATTGCTTTGTTTCGATGAGTACGATGTCTCAGCGAAGTCATTTGACAGATTCAGAAGCTTGGACAATTGTTGGTAGGTTAGAAGGGGGCCAAACTCAAGCTGAAGTAGCGCAAGCCATTGGAGTGTCATAAAGTGTCATTTCCAGGATCTAAAACCATTTTTTGGAGAGTGGATGTGCAGGCCGAAGACCAGGGCAAGGTCGTAGACGGGCAACAACGCCCAATAAAGATCGGTATTTAGCGTTAACAGCTCGGAGACACCGAAACATGAACGCTACTCTTCTCCAACAACACCTTCGCTCGGCTACAGGCACCACGATTTCAACTCAGACTGTCCGAAACCGGCTCCATGCTGTAGGTCTGTATGCTCGCCGACCGATGGTATGTGTTAGATTAACATCAAGGCATCGTCGCGACCGCAGGGAGTGGGCAACCGAGCATGTCAACTGGAGGAGAAATGAATGGAGCAATATTCTGTTTTCTGACGAGTCCCGTTTTTCTGTGCATCCGGATAATAGGCGTATTTTCATCTGGAGGGACCGTGGCAGTAGGAATAATCCTGCGTTCGTGCACGAAAGTGTCAGATTTGGCGGTGGAGGAGTGTTGGTGTATGGTGGCATCTCCATTGACGGGCGCACTGACCTCTACATCATTCGAGATGGAGCTCTGACTGTTCGCCGATATAGGGATGAGATCCTCAGACCTATTGTAGTCCCTTACGCTGCAGCAATCGGAGATAACTTCATTTTAATGGACGATAACTGCAGGCCACATCGTGCAAACCTGGTGGAGGATTTCCTTTTCGAGGAAGGAATCGTTCGAATGGAATGGCCAGCATGTTCTCCAGACATGAATCCAATCGAGCATGTTTGGGACGCTCTAGGAAGACGAATTTCTGGCCGCCAACAACCCCCACAAACTCTCCAAGAACTGGAAAGAGCTCTTCTGGAAGAGTGGGGCAGAATACCCCAACTCGTCATTAATAGCCTCATTGAGTCCATGCCTCAAAGGTGTTCAACGTTGCTGATTTTCTTTGAAATGTTTTCTTTGAAGAAAACACCTTTTCTTATTCTTTTTTTCTCATATGCACAAATTGTGTTTTTTTCCTTTTGTACACAAATGCGCAATAAAATGCATTTTTTTCTGCCAAACATGTGTAATTTATTCTCATATAACCTACTATGTCTGTTGACCATGTATCAATCAGCTAAAAAGTTTCCCAGATACAAAATCCACCTAAAACTGCAATATCCTTTAATTGTTTTGAGCAGTGTATATATATATTTTCCCCTGGGTTTTACAAGTAGTGGTTAGTAGAGAAATTATTACCGCGTTACACGTTTGTATGTATTTCACTTTAAATAACTTTCATGTAACATAACATAAATAACTTTTCATCTTAAAGTACAAAATCTTCAAGGAACGAAATTATATCAATCAATAATAAATCAAAGAACAAAAATAAAAATGTAAAGATATGATATTGTTAATATATTCTTTAAAGGAATTTATTTGCAGATATCGAAATAAGATGATAAAAGTAGCTTAAAAAAGTTCATACCTTTGCTTACGGTTTGAAAATATTTATAACATACCTTTGCTTACGGCTTGAAAATATTTATAATAATGAACAAGATAACAAATTAAATCCACCATAGGCGTCGCATCGACTACAAGGCCATAGAAATTCTCTTGAAATTTTCACAGGGCCATCGCCTCCCTCCCCCCTCTGGAAATAAAAATTAATAGAAGGTCTGTCCCTTTATCTATTAAGTCATTCACTATTCTTAAATTCAAAAAATTTTCAGGTCCTCTTATTAAAAACAAAGAAATTAAATAGTGTTTTCCATTTTTTTTTGTAAAAGCAAATCAGTTTTCAGAAAATGACTGTCAAAGTTAAAGATATAGACCAATTTTCTGGACATGACAGTCTGATAAAGTTCATAAGAGAGAAATCGATTACAACTCAAAATTTAACGTATCTATAGAAAAGTGAAAAACGTTATTCGATTCTAAATCACTTTAGTAGTTAAAACTTGTAAATTTCATGCTTTTATGTGTAAAAATGACAGTACGAATATAGCAAAAAAGTTTCGTGTTGTTCAGCCGGAAAAAAATTGTATATATATAAATTTAATTTGTAATTTGACACTGCTATATGGCTATATTCTAAAATATATATATATATATATAATTTTTTTTGGAACCTCATGGAGGATATCTGAAATGGTATTTAATTACGGGTGAATGTGACCTTAATGTCATAAGTCTTAAGCATAAACAATACGTTTAGCTCTTTTAAAAAAATATACGGCGATTGAAAAAATAGCGATGCTTTATAGGAAATGGACAGTGAAATAAATAAATTAAAAAATATTTTATATTTGCACAGACTCTTCGAAACTAAACATTCTGCATAAATAGTGTATTTTTTTTAATGGAGCACGGAACAAACAAACAAGTTGGAACTGTACGTTAAACGTGACAAATGAGGTGCGACTGTACTATAACTATTTTTACAATGTAAAAAAATCTTTATTATTTCTTTGAAATGAATTATATCGTCTGTTACGAGCGAAATGAGCATGCCTTTTTTTTTAATTATTAGTGATGCCACGTTTACAGATGCGAATTATTTTCGACACCAGACAGTGCTGCAAAATTCAACATGAGATATTGCTTTACGAATGATTACCTCCATGGTTTAATATTTGTATGACTCATGATGAACGAATCTCTTGTGTTTATTTACTTTAATGGATTGAGATATTCGGCTATTAACCTAATTTCTACTGAAGTTATCTCAAAATCTATACATTTTTTAATGTAACTCATGTCTCAAGCAAACAGTTTTTTTGGATGATCTTTCTAAAAATGTAACTTTTATGCAGTTTCATTCGAAGAAATAATGTTGAATAAAAATGACGGCTTGGCATATGGAAAAAGAAGTGTTTAGCAGGTTAGCCCGTATTTGTTTTCCTCAGTCACATGACTTGCGCTTTTATTATATAGATTACGTATAATAGGATTTAATAGAATAAAGAAAACTTTTTAAATATATTTTTAAGTTGTGATTCGATTTTCACAAAATTTGAAATGACTCGACAAAATTTTTTAACGATTCTATATATTAAATTTCAAACCATTCGGTTGGGTAGTTTTTGTTTTTTGTGGACGGACCAGACGACGACTATAGGTGCTACGCATTTATATAATTACGAACGCACCTAAACTGGGATTATTTTGTTTGAAACTGACACAGCACTGGGTTGTGCTAATTACATCTTGAATAATCTATGTTTAATACTTTAAACATAAATGATTCCGTGTTATTGTAGCAAGTGTTGATGCAGTGTAATTTACCATACAGTGTTAGCAATATTTACATTAATTCTGTATTAATCTTAATGTTCTCTCATAAAAATCCACTTAAAAAAATTATGAAAATATATTGTTTTTATGCTATTTTTTCCATAATTTATGGCTTTTTCAGAACTCAACACAGAATAACAAATAACAACAGAAGTGTGAGAATTTTAAGACTTCATCTGTTTGAAAAACCAGAGCGTCCGTTTGCAATTTTGAATTTTCTGCCTCTTACAAGTTCCTTTTATTATTATTATTTCTTCATTTTATTTCATTTGTAATGTTTATAGTTAGGATTGCGCGAAAAGTTTTTAACTTGGCTTCAAGACTGGTATTAAATCGCCTGTCACAAACAAGCGCCATCAAAGCAGCCGAATTGCTCAGCACCCTTTAGTACTTGTGTGCTATTCAGAAACTTTCTGACACATCACTGGACCACCTGTGGTGTGAAATTGTGTTACCCGTCCTCTGAAATATAAATAGAGAAGTACATGAACTATTTTCTGAAAGAAAGATTTTGACAATTTTACAATGGGACGATATAGGTGCAATTTGTTGCTCCTGTGATTGTGCTGGCTCTTTGTGAAAACAGAAAAAACTCATAATTTCTTAAATCGAATCCGTTTAAAGTTATTATTACTTCTAGGAAAAGGGCCGAAAATTTATGTAGGATAGATTTTTGATATTAAAAATAGCCCCAAGAGGGGGTTTTAGAAGAAAAAATTCATAACTTCGTCCATTCAGAAGATATTAAATCCGCTTAAATTTATTAGAATTCCTCTTAATATTATCTAAAACTTTTATATTGACAAGTTTTTTATAGGGCAACCCTTATAGCAAAAAAATTAAAAACAAAAAAACCCCTGCCGGCTACGTCTGCAAACAAGTTAGGTTTCGAAGTGGGTGTTTTCAAATACCGTATCATGGCAAAAAGGTCATTTCTTTCGCAATTCCCATCAAACAGGCGCTCCACAGTCTGCGTCTTCGAAATCTACCTGTGCCTGTAGGCCGAACCGTCAGGTTTTTTTTTTTTTCTTCCCCAAAACCGTTTTAAAATTTGCAAACTGTATATCGCTAAAAATGCAGTTACATCTATTTCCCTTTTGTTTGTAGGAATAAACATACCTTCGATTGAAGAGTTGTCTGTTGCAAAAAAAGTTTTTGTCAGTCATGAAGAGGCAGAAGACGTGCCACCTGAGTCAAATGCCTCTGTACTCAAAGATCAATTGAAATGGCAAAACAAAAAAAGCAAGCTAAAAATTTTATTCAAATACAAAGAAGCATTTAAGGACATTTATGAACTTTTGGTTGCTGTAGCTACATTTGGTTGCAGCACTGCCACTTGTGAATCTACTTTTTCAACATTGACGGCCATTAATCGTTCTCAAAGACTGTCCATGTCACATCAAAGAATGGCAGATCTGGCCTTCTTCGCCTTCGAGAGAAAACGGACGGAAAACATAAATTTAGAAGAAGTACTAAAAAAATTAAATACAAGTAGAGACAGGAGGTTGCAATTATATTAGAGGGTTTTTATACATGATTCCCATTAGTCTTCAGAATTCTTTCAAATAAATTATTTTTACAACAAATAGAGGTTGTCAAATTTGTATAAGACTAAAACTAAAATTAAAAAACTAAAATAAAATAAAAGGCCGTATAATTAATTTGATACTCTGTTTCTTTTCTTTTTTTTTTTTCCATCATGAAAATTAAAAAAATATTTTTTCATTATCGGTAAAGACATCCTCGTTACTTGTTCTATTCATTTTATTCATTCTGTTTTTTTTCCTTTCTCATATCTTTATTGCGTGATGTAAATATAACGAAACATCATTTAATAAATTGTACTTGAATGCATTTATTAATATAAACGAACATAAAACTTACATAAATTTAAATTAATTAAAGGGAAACAACTTATTTACGTTATGTAAATGTAAATATTTTATTTATGTGTCTTTGATATATTTTTATTGTGTCTTGGAACAAACATTAAAAATTTCATTCTGGCTTTGGATAGATCTTACGTTTCAAATGAGAAAAAAATTACACTAAAAGTACAGTGCATATTTTTCAAGGTATAAGAGAAGTGAAAAAAGTTAAGAAACAATCTGCCCCCCCTGGAAAAATATTTGCCCCACCTGGAAGTAAGGTCTAGCTACGGGCCTGGTCAGTCAAAGTTTTTTTTCCTCCCCTTGAAAATGAACGTGTGTGTGTTCGAAAGATCTCGGGATTGATGTATGTTATAACATTTTGTACAGATGTTTTTATTTATTTATTTACTTTAATGCACCTTTTAAGTAATTTTAATAAGTATTTTATCTAATTTCTGTATATATTCGACAAATCATGTAAAATCGAAAGCATCCTGTCACTGACCCTAAATTTTGGGACATCTGTGTATTTGGCAACAAATCTCGCTTTCTAAAGATCAAATTGCAGCAAGATTTTTTTACAAAAAGCCAAGGGCCCTATAGTGGAAAAGTACCCCATTGATTATTGTTTTTTCTATATTGCCAGTTAACTAATAACATTATCTTCTATGAATTATATTTATTTATACATTTTTACATGAAAACTATAAAATTATACCCAGAATTTTGCTAATTTTATTACCAGACCCCCCCCCCCCCCCCTTCTGCTTTGCACACATAGTTGTTGAAATATGCCAAGTGGGATTTATGTGCTTATTTTTATTAGAGGATTGTATTGCTACAAACAAATAAAAAATTAAGCCACATTTTAAGTAAACTTCATTGTACTGCATTAGGCAAAAGTGAGACTTAAAATAATTAGAAATTCTAAAATTAATCTCAAATCATAATTTAGAATGTATTATAAGGTTTTACACTCATTTCATTTTTACTTTCTTCTGTCTATGATAGAAGAAAGTATTGTAATGGACATTTTTTTCTCCTTCCGGTTTTCGAATGTCTGTCTGTCCATGTGTCTGTGTGTATGTCCTCTTTTTATCATCGAAAAGTGTATGAAGTTATGCCTAAAATTGAACCACATTTTATTTATAGGTTTTTGGCTTTGGCCAGTAGGTCCCACTTGAATTTGGGGATATGTCGACGAAAGGGGGTGCTGTGATAGTGATTTTTGTTCCATTTTCATTGTTGTATCATTTAAAAGTGTATGAAGTTATGCAGATAATTGATCCAAATTTTTTGTATTGGTTCTTGATTATGGCCTGCAGGTCCCAGTTGAATTTGGGGATATTCTGCCCGAAGGGGACACTGTGAAAGCCATTTAAAGATTTCAAATTCAAAAAGATGTACAAAAAATATTAGAAATTCTAATTTTTTTTTTTTCCATTAAAGGTTCGACCTTGATCCGGGGATTCCGGAGCAATTTTTGTTTTGCCTCTATCTTAATAAATGGCTGAGATGTAGCAGTTTGAAATTTTAGGGTGGCTGACATTTTGAAATGAGACAGCAAGATTCCTCCATAAAAGGGTTTAATTTATGAGTTTTAGTGAACATGCTTTCTTGCAAAATTTTCTTTCATTGTTGTAACCATCGTTCCAATTCGTATATGTTTAACACTATATTTATATTCACCAGCATAAATTTCTTGCTAAGCTTGACGAAATATATCGCCAAATTTGCCAACAAAAATAGGTTGCCAACTTGAAAATGAAGCCAACTTGGCTATAGCCAGCTAACGTGGTGAAATTCTTATTCAGATTCAATATTGACGAGAATTGGAAATGAATTTTCTGTAATCAGGTTCCATGCATTTTAACTTTGTGTTTTCCAGTAAAATTTGCTAAAATCTTAAAACCAAAGATTAGGGAGGCTATCTTTTCCCACCAGTACAGGCCAGAAGGACTTTTCTTAGTCGTGTTGTACATCGGCTGCTCGTGCAGGCCAGAAGGACTTTTCTTAGTCGTGTTGTACATCGGCTGCTCGTGCAGGCCAGAAGTACTTTTCTTAGTCGTGTTGTACATCGGCTGCTCGTGCAACCAAAGGTGCTTTAAATAAAATAAGTTGAAAGTGGTGTGAAACACTAAGAACTAAAATAACTTCTTAAAACACCATAAAAACTTTAAAAATGCACTAGGCCTTTCGAAAGATCTGAGTCTTTCTTTGTCAGGCGCAAAAAGACGTGCGTTAAAACACCATAAAAACTTTAAAAATGCGCTAGGCCTTTCGAAAGATCTGAGTCTTTCTTAGTCAGGCGCAAAAAGACGTGCGTTAAAACACCATAAAAACTTTAAAATTTAAAGTTTTTATGGTGTTTTAACGCATGTCTTTTTGCGCCTGACAAAGAGAGACTCAGATCTTTCGAAAGGCCTAGCGCATTTTTAAAGTTTTTATGGTGTTTTAAGAAGTTATTTTAGTTCAAAGGTGCTTTGCTTCCATGTAACCTGATGATTCTCAAGCAGCTGACGTACAGCAGAATAATGAAAAGTATTGATTTTATTGGCGATGTTATAGCAAATTTTGAAGTATTAACATGTATGAGATAGAAGAAAGTTTTGGGATTGGCTGACTAGTTCATTTGAAATTTCAAATTTTTTAGAAACTGTTTTTAGCGAGTATTTACATTTTAAAAGTAACCAGCATGCCAATTCCAAACTTTTATAACAACTGTATCACAGAAATCATAATTGTAGAACATTTTTTGCTTCTGCACATATTTAAATTTGAAAATTTTTAAAAACTGTTCTGTGAATACATTTACATCTCTAAAGTAACAGCAATGTCAAATTTAAATTTTCTATTCCGAACAGTTTCAGATAAATTATAAATTAGAATATTTTTTTAGTGTTTTCCGCTCATTTCACTCTTTTACATTTCGAATTTTTTAGAAGCCATTCTTTATGTGCACCTACATCTTTATGTACAAATGGAACAAAATCAACAAGCCTTTGAATCACAGCAAATTGAAAAGATAATAAATACACTTTTGAATTACCTATACTATGTACCATAAACTTATATATCAATACATGATATTTTACATAAGATAAAATTAATTTACCAATATTCAAAACGCTTATGAGAATTGTCAGTAAACAATACTTATTCTGAATTATTTATTTTCAACACTGACATGTACAAAAAAAAAGTAAATAAATAAATAAAGGTACTTTTCCATTATCCTTTGTTTGTCAAACATAATTTTTTTAATACTTTGGTAGCTTTAAATATGAATAATTTTGTACTTCTCATCATTCTTTTTCTTTCCTTCTAGCAACTCCAATTGGTCATCATGACAATGTTATGAAAAGTGTTAAATATTATCTCGAATTAAATGCTGTTATTACTGGAAGCTGAGATCAGCTGATCAAAGTATGAGATGCTGATGGTTCATTTGCTCAACCCGATACGGTAAAAACTGTTTATATTTTTTGAAAGATCCAACAGAAGTACAGTAGACTCCCTCAAATCCGTAAATACCTAAAATCCACCCATCGTTAACAATGAAACATACTGTTAAGATATACGTGTAAAATTCAACTTTCTTTAAAAATATTTTTATATCATTCTGTACACATTTTAATATGTAATTTTGATAAATATGATTCAACTCATGTTTTCTCATGAAGGAAGTATAAATTTATTTCTGGAAAAAATTCAAGTTAGTGTGGATACCAGTGGCAATTGCGATCTTTTTGCCAAATAATTTATGTATCAATCAAATTTTTTTGGTTATTAAGTATGGTCAAACATGAAATAAAACTTTGTTATTTTATGATTATGTGAATTATTAGTGTACATTTATAAGGCGAGTTTTACTGAATAATTCAGGAAAAAACTATCTCATCATCATTATGCATATTTAGTTATGCATAATTAATTATTTACTTGATCTTTACTTTTAATATTTTAAATGTTTTTTAAATTTTTCTTAATTTTAATTATTTTACTTTATTGTAAGCATTCATTATAATTTTGAGTGTATTATATTCAAATTATTGTTTAAAAAATGTAAACAAAGCAGTGACCAGAAATTCGCACAACCTCTGGTTTTGAGCTATGCTGATTTAAGGGAGTCTACTGTATTACTTTTTTAAACTTCTTTTTCTCTTGAGTTAAATATGCTGAAGTATTGCCAGTATTATTGAAGTAGTGAAAAATTGCCAGGCTAGGATATCGACCAGGGTGGCTTGGTGGCAGAGCAACAGCACATTACGCTGAAAGTCCCAGGTTTGAGTCCTGGCCCAGGTCAATTTTTCACTCATGTTGGTTTAGTGTATTTAATTGTCTGAAATAATGTGTGTTCTTATATTGTAAATAAAGTAATCAGACATAGTGCTTATATGCTTTAATATATAGTTACTAAGGTTTCTTGAGCTTAGGTGCATTTCCTATACAATTCAATACTCTGTTTGTATGCATGCGAAATTGAAAAAAACAAAATAGTTAGCCAAATGATTACTTAAAGATAACATAGTAAGTTGTTTAAAAAATTCCAGAAGCTTTTGAAAATATTTATATTAACGATTACTTCTTTTAAAATACCAACAGTGATGCTTTAATTTTGTTATGGAAGGTTAGCAAGAAACAAATGCTGAACTATTTATAGTGTTTAGGTCCAAACAAGTTAATCTTTTGTAATTGCGTTGCACGCGGTAGCGATAGATTAAAAAAAAATCATACTTGAAAATTATTTTTTAAATAATAAAAAATCAGTAAATTGAGAGTTTTCAAACAAATTGCATATGAAAGTATATTTTTGCCATCAAAACATACCCATAAGATGTTTTCTGGGTTTCATATAATTCAGATTAATTTAGATTAATTGTAGTTTAGATTAATTTTTTAAAGTTTTGGATAGATGTGCAGATGAACAAAATTTATCACCAAACACTTTAACTCAAATAATGACAGACAATTAAAGGAACAGATTTTTCTTTATTTAGTCAGAAATAGAGCCAGTACAAGTTACAGATATGACATAATGTTTTTTTCCAGTTAATCGGTGTTAATTCTTATGATTAGCTTGAGATAAAACTTTAGTGCAGTTACAGATGCAACTTTGAAGCCATTAAACCATGTTCCCCTTTTTAATATCTTAATTTAATATGCACATCATATGTGACATACTACACTGCATTTAACAATGAATGTGACGACATGCTTTATGCATTATTGCCATTATAAATAACTTTGTTTGGTGACAGGTTTTGTTTACCGTAATTGGTTGATGTTAAAGTAAACAAGTAACGAGTATCCTTTTAGCCCACTCATTTAGGATAAATAGTGGAAAAAATTAGAACAAAGCTGGAGTTTTGCATGGGTGCTAGTTAGGGTATGTAGTTTAACATACTAAAAGTCCTCATCGATCCAGTGTGAGCTTTCGCCGCCAAGGGGCGCAAATGATCTTGAAAATCTTTTTTTTTTGTAAATATCTCATGAACGATGGCATTTAGAAAAAAAAGTTAATTAGAAAGATGTAGACAATTTAATTTCCTACAAAAAGTGTCTATAACATTTTTTTGTCACACCAACCCTGCCCTGCCAAAAAAAAAAAAAGAGTGAACATCCGTGGAATAAAAACGATAAAAATACGGAAAATCAGCTGCTATTTGCAAAGAAATTTTATTGGAAGTTCCAAATTCTTACTTTTGAAGAAAGGAGGTGAGTGTATAATATTCCTTATATGCTTATTTCCACACCACCCTTGAGGTAAAGCATTTGGTGCATTTTTTTTATTGTGGTGTTCCCCGTAGGCATAGTCCACATATAATGAATGGCTTATTCAAATCCCAATCGTTTGACTGCTTGAGAAGTCATTGGCACATCTTCAACTTCTTTACCCGATTCAGTTTCGTCATGAACTGTATTTTTTTCTCCAGTTGTTGTATTGCCTTCAGTATTTTCTGATTGGCCTTCGATATCATCACTAAATTCAGTTGTAGCGATTCCCTCATCCCTTGCAGTCAGCAGGATATTGTCAATATCCTCCTTGTCTTCAAATTCAACTTTATTTGAAGTGTCAGCATCGCCCTCTGCTTGTTTCACTTCAAAACCATTCTCCATAAATTTCTCCATGAGCATAGAGATGAGATGTTTTATTTTGCTGATTAGATAAAAAAATTTCTTGACTAATAGACACATTTATGCCTTCGTTAAAATCAATGTTGGGAGTTACAATCTTTAAATACCGACAATTTCTTTCGACTGTTTTTGTACTATAAACTTCATCAGAGTAACCATCGAAAATGATTATACATTTACCACAGTAGTTTCTTAGGACATAGGAAACATATCTTTCTACGATACTCCTGTACGTTCCACCAAAGTGAGGCAAAAGTGATCCTCCATCGATGATATACGCAGACACACATTCACTTGAATTCTTTTTGTCCATTTTTTTTTTAAAGGTTGAATATAATAATGACTTGGTGGTTTTTCTCATACCATTTTCATCAAATAATAATAAAGGATATGGAGATAGTTCATATTGAAAGTAAATTTCCAAATCTTCTTGATATTTCGTACAAATAGAAATACGTTGAAAAAACAACAGTGGATTACAAATCACAGTATTATCTTTAAATTTAAACGAATTATTCATCATCGCTAATGATGAAACTCTATCTTTACGTGAAAGTTTCAAGTCACCAAATTTTTCCCCTAAGATCTTGTCAATGACTTTGTGTTCGACGCTGTATGCATCATAGCAGTTTATTCTGTGATCTCCAACAATTCCGCTATATATTGAGATGCACTTACTAATAATGGGAAAAGGGGGATTTTTTCCAAGCCATGCATCCAGTTTCTTGATATCTGCATTATCGTGTAGTGCACTAGAATCTTGACAGTCAATGTGTTAATTGAAAGATTGTGCACGTACACCACACAACTCTTCTAGAGATTAACTTAACTGCAGGAAAGTGACCACCAAGGACCCATTTCTCCAATACGCTGTTTGTTATACCCCTTCTGCGTATTATTCCACCTGATGATTTCATGCTTCTCACCAATGTCTGTTCGACTGTCATATCTGTCCAAACACCGGATCAAAATATTTTACTTCTTCGAACAGTAAAATATCCCGCTGTTATGAACCGTGAGCATTCTGGCTCATGCAATTTTGTTTCAAGCAGAGTCATATCTTGTAAATATACTTGACAAGCTTTTGCATATGGGAAATGGCCACTAGCATGAAAAAAAGGTAGCATGTTCCAAATGGTTTCGACGTGTAATTGCCAATTTCCACTGAGCTCAACCATTATAAATTTGTGCATCAATATAACTATTCGAAAATATGGACACCAAAATTTCGCTGTTGGTCCATTCTTTTTTAATGCTTCCACTTCACATTTTATTTTTTCAGTAAGAAAGACCAGTGTAGCATCGTCGAACACATGGTCATACCTAGGAGTGTTTTCTTCAAAATCATTCAAAAATTGTAAAAGGTGCTCTTTTCCAGCTTCTGTGAATGTGATACTTGTCATGATTATTTCCCCAAAGTTAAACGCACTAACATGTGCCCTCTAACAGCACGCGCAAATGCATGACCACCTAACAGATTTTCAACGGTATTTGCCGCATATACCTGGCTCAGCAATTGCTTCAGACCACTTCCAGCCATTATGTATCCAATGCAACCAAGATAAGACATTAAAAGATTGAATCCTCCAAGCCTAACATTAACATTCTGGAAATCTGGCATACCGCCTAGTGCTGCACATATATTTCTCGCTTTTATATAGAGTGGTTGGTCAAAAGTCACAAAAATGAATTTTTGATTGTTTTCTTTACTTTTTTGTACAAAGATTCGAATATATTGTGTCATAGTGATTTGGTGGTAGGTTCAGGAAAGGCAGAAACTGGACAGCCGAGCATTGATAATCCTTACCTCTTCTTAAAATTTCCATGAAGCCATTACATCTACGTATGTTAGAAATGTTCTCAAACTTGGCATACAACCATAGGGCATCAGGAATGTTTGGAATAATTGATTGTAAGTCAGTGGGCTTAACCTCCTCAAGTTGTAAGTTTTGCAAGTCCTTGTCTGCAAACAATTTTGTATCAAAAACTTTTACCTTCACTTCATCTTGTTTATTTATAGCTTTTGCCAAAGTAATTTTGTGAATATTTCAAGACTGTCAGGTTGAAAAAAACTAGATGAGCGTGTTACACAACTTATTTTTCCCCTACTGTGAAAGGTGTTCAGGCCATCAATAGTGTTTACGGTGAAGTCCACATTGTTGAAAATGAATTGGATGAATGAATCGGGCAGTACGAGTGGATTTCCCTGTAGTGCGGCACTTGCTTCAAAGATTTTTATTTCATTGTAAGGAGCTGCAAATCCAACTTTATGCATGATATCCTGTAAAATTTTAGATCCAAATTTTCGATGTACGTAACATCCTAACCCTATCTGAAGATGTGAAAGGAAAGAGCGTGGTTTAGTTGTGGCCATAATTGCACGGGAAATCGCATTACATTTAAATTTATACATATCCGATTTTCTCCTTTCTTATTTTTCATAATTATTCCTTGTGCAAGCGTCGTTAAAGTGGAGGGCACAATACTTTCTATTTTCCCAAAGAAATTGTTCATATGCTCGTAGGACGAAAGATTAAAGTATCGGGAACATATATCTTCCTGCATTATTTGGGCTGTTTTCTTGACAATTCTGAGTCGTTCGTCTTTTTCATTAATCTCCCGGTTTTTATACCATGCGGAAATTAAAAGTTTGTGACAAAACCCTTTGAAGCATATAACTGTCCTTTTTTTTTGGAACTGGCGATAATTATTTTGTCTCCATAGTGTGCTTTAAGTTTAGAAATTATTGTTTTAACTGTTTGCACATGTTCTAGAAGTTCATCAATTGAGAACTGGCATTCGTCACTTTCTTCTATAAATGTATAAATATCTTCCATACTTTTGGCAATCCGTATTTCTTCCGGTCTTCCTTTCTTTGTACTGTTTTCCACTTGCTTGGTAAAAAACCTTATAAAGCATTTGTGGTGCTGCCTTGCTTCAGCTGCAACCAGGTCAATGACACTAGATAAATGCTTACTCATTTCTTTAACCCATTTGTCTTCACACTTATTTGCAGCCACAATTAAGCTATTTTTCACCTGTAAGCTTTCAACTATCAAAACTTTTTTGCAATACTTTAGAGATTTATTTTTCTCCTTCTGTATAAAAGCTTTGTCCAATTTATCAGAACATAGTAGACATTTTTTCTTAAATTCAAACAAGGGATTGTCGTTTCTCAATTTTTCTTTTAATGGAGTAATTTGTGTGGACGTTGATGGTTTTCTTGCAACAAATTTCTTGTACGATTTATCAGAATCCTTTCTTGTATAATTTTTCCCACACGTTAGATGCACTATAATTTCACGATTCTTTTCAGCCATTTCTTCAAATGCTTTCCACTTATTGTCACTTCTTTCGAAACTTGATGTCAGAAGTGATTTCAGTCTCTTTGTTCCAACTTTCACATAATCATTCGCAACACAGCCCTCGCCACATACAAGACAAACAACTTCGTCAATCTCCATTTTTCCATTTTCGATCAACAATCAAGAAAGAATCACTTTACACTCTCAAAACTATTTAAAACTTTCTTAACACAAAACACTATTTAAAACTTTCTTTAATCCAGCAGGATATACTATAGTTTCGTTTGACGTTAAGTCACTTTTTACAAATGTACCAATACAGGGCACTTTGGAATGTTTAAGAAATAGATTAAATGAGTTTAATTTCTTTCAGTACAAGATTGATAACCGTATTTTTTTAACCAACAAATACTACTATCTCAAACTACATTTGTTTTTCAAAATAAGTTTTACAGAATGTCTGATGGTTTGGCTATGGGTAATCCTTTGAGCCCCATCTTAAGTGATAGTTATATGCACTATTTTGAGGTTAAGTTATTTAAATTATACAGTTTCCATTTTATTCTCGTTATGTGGATGACTCTTTTGCATTAACCCTTTAACGGTGTCCACAAAAAATGACACCTAATTTTAATTCCAAAACTGACAAACAGCACCAAGAATATTTAATTAAAATTTTCCTTTTATTAAGTACCGAAAAATAAGCAAGTTTTTATTATCGAATGGATTCGTTTGTAAATTCTGGTGTCAGTCCATTATTTCATCATTTTACAAACAGACTAAGTCCGCGCTGGAAAGAGTTAATCGAGTTGTCTCAATATAACATTGATGCTGTTCTTAATTTCAATTGACTCCTACATCCAGTTTACTTATGAAATGGAAAATCAGCTACATTTGTCGTTTCTTGACTTTCTAGTAATTCGTAATGAACATGATTTTTCTACAACTGTTTTTCATAAACCATTTGCTGTTTGTTTGCCCCCTCATTTCAGATCCAATCATCCAAAAAGCGCACAAGTTTGCTTCTTTCAATACTTTCATTTCCCGTGCTCGTAACATGTGTTCAAATACAGAATTATTCAATAGTAAAATTAATTATATTAAAGCCATTGCTATCGATCGTGGTTTTCCATTGAATACCATTGATCGTATTTTATCTAAATCCCCTAAGATGAATAATCCTATATCTGGAAACAAAGATTTTAAAAATGTTATTGTACTACCATATTTTCCAAAAGTCAGTTCTCAAATTTCATTTTAAAGTTGTTTTTTCTCCAATAAATAAAGTTACTTTCTCCAATCTTAAAGATCCGCCCCAAAGCAGAATATTTTGCAATGTTCTGCAATGAGCTTTCTGCTGATCAAAAATGTTCTGCAGAATAAAAAAGTAGAACACAGGGAGATTTTCTTGTATGTGTAGGAGTGCAATTTCATCTTGTATAGAAATGCTAAAGACATTTCGTAAAACGCTAACACACACACAAACCAAAGAAATGACGAATATCGTGATTTTACTCCAATCGAATGATGAATTTCGCATTTTTTTTCTCATAATCAATTGACGATTTTGCAATATTTTTGAGATTTTTCTCTGAACTGATCATCAAACTTCGCAATTTTTTTGTCATGACTGATGGAAAAATTGCGAGCTATTTTCCAACACTTCACTGACGAATTTCGCATTTTTTTTTAATCTGTGACCAATTGGCAAATTAAAAATATTTTCCATATTTTCTTTTGACCGACTGGCAAATTTTTCGGCTCTTTCTTAGGACCGATAGGCAAAAATCACATTTTTTTTTTTTTTTCAAACAACTGATCCCCCAATTTTTTTTTTTTTAAACCCACAACTGATTGTTAAATTTTACGATGTTTTCCTTATTCATCGATAAATGTTGCAGATTTTCTTGTGACAGATGGGAAGAAATTGTGAGTTTTTCCGTGACTGATTGACAAATTTCGTAATTATTTTCTGACGATCCACTGATGAATTTAGTTTTTTAACCTGTGACTGATAGGCGAAATTCACGTTATTTTCTTTCTACCAATTAGAAAATTTTGTTGCTTTATTGTGCAACCGATTGACAAAAATCGAAGGATTTCCCACAACTGATCGACTAATTTAGCGTTTTTTTCAGCTGCGACCAGTAGCCAAATTTTGTGATATTTTCTTTCTGTCGATTGGCAAATTTTGAAGTTTTTTCTTGCAACCGATTGGAGAAAATTGAGTTTTTTTTTTTTGGTACTGATCGACGAATTTCACATATTTCTTGATGATCCACTGACAAATTTCATGGTTGTTACCTGCAACTGATAGGTGAATTTTGAAATATTTTCTTTCTACAGAAAGCCAAATTTTGTCACTTTTTTGTGACCGATTGGCAAAAGTTGTGGGGTTTTTAAGTGACTGACAGGCAACTTTCAGATTTTTTTCTGACGATCCACTGACGAATTTTATGATTTTTTTAACTGTGACTGATTGACGAATTTCGCGATATGTTCCTCCTACAGACTGACAAATTTTGCAGCCTTTTCTTGCGGTCGATTGGTAAAAATCATGGAATTTTTCCGCAACTGTTCTACGAATTTTGTACGTTTTTCCACAACTAGCTGAAGAATTTCACGATTTCTCCCCATGATCGACTGACAAATTGCATGAGCTTTTCCTGCGACCAATTGATGAATTTCGCAATCTTTTTCAATGAACAATTGAAGAAGTTTTTCCGGTGATAGACAGATGAATTTAATGCTTTTTCCAACGAATGAATGGTGAATTTTGTTGAAAATGAGAATTTGAAATGTTCTATTTATGGACTTCAGCAAAGTTCATTTTGATAGGTTAAAACAAACTTAACTTTAAACGATATGCTGACATGCTGTCATTCACAATGGAGTTAAAAGCTATTGAATTTTACCGACACTGTGTTTGTAGATGATTGGGAAATGTGATGTAATAGTATTCTGTTAAATGCAAACAACCATCCAAGATATTATGCTTCTGAATTTTTACATTTTGATGGCTACTCTTTTGTAATTGGGATCCACGAGAATTGGTGTAGTTCAGCCTGCATTGTCTGGCTCAAAATTATCAGCAGCTTTATTACCAAAAGATTTTTTCTGGCAAATATACCGCATTATTGCCGAAATCATTTGTTTGTTGCCAACCACACAGACATTGGTACATATTGCAGAAGAAAATTTTCATTTTTCTAAAACATGGAGAGTTCGAGGATATGCCTGCTCACATGCCATCATCACATTCAGTTATTATTATTATTACTTTATGAATGAATTTTATTTGTATCGTACTATTTAAAAATAAATATTTTTAAAAATAATTTTATGATTCAGATAATATTTTGAAGTTTACTAATTCAATTTACATTAATGTGGAATATGATATTCCATAAATTTTAAAATATTAAAATTATAAGGGAAAAGCTTTTAATAAATAGCTAAGCAAAAAGAAATAAATTTATGCAGTTTGTAAAGCTACACAATTCTATTACATTCAGCAGTTGAATTAATATTAACAAAAAAAATATTAAGGGTCCTCTCCCCTCACACGAAAAACCCGCTCGCTAATGTTAATCCTATGGGACAATTTTTTCTAATGTCTTGTTTGCATTTCGATATTTTTAAGATTTATTTTTTTTTGCACTGGATAGCTGAGATTAATATCTATTTCTGCCGTTGATTACATTTTTGATTTTCTTTGCTGATTTTTTTTTTTTTTTTTTTTTTTTACGAAGATACTTTCACTTTCGAGTTTTGAAAGTCATTGTTGAATATTGAAGTGCCAGAATCAACTCTTTTCAACGCTTTGAGCTCTTCATGCTTATAAAAACCCGTTTGCGCTTTAACGCATTACTCATCGTAAATAAAGTTTGGAGGAAATTAAAGCACATGTAAACAGGAAGGGGATATCATACAGAATACAGACTCTTTCTGCACCTACAAGCATGAACGTGTTACCTGATGGTGGGGCAGTGAGAAGGATGAGTAGTGCCATCTGGTAGAATAAAATTAGGAAGCCTCCCGTTATCCAAAAATTCTTATGGAACCCCGGTCAACCGAAAATCCTTTGGTCCCATGCTTTTGGGATAACACTGTATTTAAAATCAAATTTCTGCTTTAGATGTAGAGTTTGTGCATTGTGATTAGAGATGGGAAATATAGTTACTTTTGGTTAACAGGCTGCATCGTTTCACAGTTGAATAGGCAACAGGTTCCAACAATCTGTTATTTTTATAATGTATAACTAATCGCTATGTATGCTGTCAACAGGCATTTTAATTAAAAGGCATTTAAACAGAATGTTTGAAACAATTAAAGTAGGTATAGACGCTGTTTTCTGTTGAGATGAATCCACACCATTAAAATCAGTTCACATGGTTAAACTCCATTTTTGCTGATAAAAACGTACCTAGTTATGATACTTTGAATTTCATGCATTTTTAGCTTTTCTGGTATTAAAAACAAGTTTTTCCATTTTTAGTGACTCAAACGTTGAAAATTCATAAAATTTTAAGTATGATAACTCGGCAAGTTTTGGTCATTGAAGAATAAATTTCTATTGTTTTACTTGTTAGAACATTTACAAACTTTTCTAAATAAAACTTATAGGACCCAGGCATTATATAAAATTTTTAATTTCTTAACTATTTGAAAAATAACCATTTTAACGTAAATCGAGTTTTATATGATGCAAAACAATGCTTGAGTAATTTTTGCAAACAACTATATTTCTAAAACTTACAATTTAGAAATTAGCTATTGGTACACGATAAGAAGAGACACCATAAGAAAAAACACATTTTTAACAACATGATTTGTAAAAAATTAAATTTGATCCCCGACTTCATTGCAGTCATATCTGTCAATGAATATCCAAAGCGAACCCCACAAATATTATTTATGCACTTATAATCAAATGCAATTCATTCTAACAAATTTTCAATATGATTTTTAAATTAATTATAATTGTATTAAAATTAAGTTACCGCACAGTTTATACGATGCTATTTTCTTTCTTT
The DNA here is from genome assembly GCA_963931845.1 of Maratus michaelseni. Lineage (NCBI taxonomy): Eukaryota > Metazoa > Arthropoda > Arachnida > Araneae > Salticidae > Maratus > Maratus michaelseni. The sequence goes on from OZ007595.1 coordinate 225,031,637, forward strand.
TATTTATTTTTTTCAGTAAAATAAAATCACAAAATCACAGGAAAAGTTTTCCAGCTCTCATTTTCTAAAAACGCAGTAATGACAAAGAAGAAAAAAAAGTAAATAGAAACATATAATACCCCCTCCTCCAAAAAAAAGGGTCAGAATAAAAATAAAAAATAAACTCATACTCTATGAGCATTTAGCAACATCCCTTTTAAACATCCAGATTTCAAAGAAGAAAAAAAAATAAAAACATAATCCTACCATATTTTTCATGTATATATATGCTGTATATATTTTCTCCATCTTAAAATGTACTTTAAAAATTGAAATGTGTGTGATACATAAATATTTGGGATTTGACTGGTCTCTGCATGTATGGCCATTAATTACTGCATAAAATTGTCAGACGGTAATTTTGTATTCAAATCCCCATAACCATTAAACAACACTGTGTAATTTTATCACTAATTGTTAAATTTTAATGGAATAAAATTTGTTTTATCTGAAATTTTTATCTTTAAATGAGGTATAAAAAATATGGCAGTATTCTTTAGAAATTTTTGATGTATCCAATACTTACATTGGATACTAGAAGGTACTAATGTATTTCTATAGCACATTTTTTTAAAATTTTAACTCAAAATTTCTGAAAATAAATTTGATTAACTGGCAGGTTTTATGCAAATCATTAATGTGATGAATTAATGTAGCCATAATCAATGCTTCAAAGTACTTTTTCTCTTTGTCTAGGACATGTTGCAGTTGAATACATTGATCCAAGTCCGGAGGTGCAGAAGAAGAAATGTGCTTTCAAATGCCTCAGAATTAAAGAAAACAGTGGTGTTGAATTAATATACCCTGTTAATGCTATTGCTTTTCATAATGGCTATAATACATTTGCAACCGGTGGTTCTGATGGTTATGTTTACATGTGGGACAGTTTCAACAAAAAGAGACTGGTTCAATTCCATCGTTATCCTACTCACATCTCTTCATTATCGTTTAGTCCAGATGGCAACATACTTTCTATTGCCTCTTCTTACATTTATGAAGCTACAAAAGAGGAAGTTTCTCCGGATTCAATTTATTTCCGATCTGTTACTAACCAAGAGACAAAGCAATAATGAAAATTTCTTTGATATAAGTTTTAAGACTCTTTTCATGCATATAAATTGATATTTGTATGCACATTGAATTTTTTTTATCCATGAATCATTTTTATGTAAATAAACTAAAATTTTTCATATATAGTATTTTCTCGTTTATTAATGTAGTTTGTCCATTTATTTATATTGGAAAGTTTTTCTAGATATGTTTATATGCGTTGGATTTCCAAAATTTTGTATTTTCTGATTTATAAAAATTTTTAATTATTTTTCAATAAATATTGATAAAACTCTTTAACCCTCCGAGTACAGCTCGATTTTGATGTAGTCCGGTCTTCAAATATGGGACAGGTTTATTATACTTTCGATATCTACGTATGTTACTAACAGTGTATTTAAAAAGTAATTTTGAAATATACTAATATGTTACACAGTTTTGTGCCCCTTTAAAATGCATGTAATACGGCTCACGTGATTTCAGCGTGCATGTATTTCAAGTACAATATGTACACTGTAGTTTTCATCTTCAAAATATCTGCATTTATTATGTGAAGAAGAAACACCACTCACACCCGGCAAATCCATATTTTTTGTAGAATACACAAGCAAAAAATAGCACCCACTTAGAAATATATCCACACACACTAACTAACAGCACAAGAGCAAGTTAAATGCATAATAATTGAGCCGGTACTGCCATCTAATGCCAAAAATAAAAGTTAAATCAAGCCTTATAAGATCATTCAACTCCACGGAGAAATAGCAGGATTCGTTTTAAAATGCAGGAAAAAATTCTTCTCTTGTGGTTTTTGCGTGCACCGTTGTACAGAACAAACTTGCTATCTCATGGAAATCGCGGGAGCCGTATGCGGAAGGTTAAACTGTAATTATAGAAACTGTGTTCAGTAAGCTTTATAAATGTACATTTACAAATTCTCTTTGGACATTTTATTATTTGCAAAGTTAGCTACAAGAATTTTAACCATCATAATTTTTTTAAACTATTTCTCCTGTTTCTTTCTTTTTTTCCTACGTAATTTCAGAATTTTTAAAAAAATGGTGATATACTTGGTATATCTGTGTAAGCTTTATTGTGTTACCTGTTTTATTTTTTCATCCCTTAATATGAATTTATTTGTCCATGATAAAGGATGGAAAAGGTAAATTGTTTTAAAGTTAAATTGATATTCTACAATGTTCCTGTTTATTTTTTTTGAAATTTAATATTGTCTTCTTGGTACTGACACATAATTGTATTTGTTAATTCCTTTTATGGCGAACATCCTATACACAATTTTTTATTTAGCTACAGAGTTTACAAATAGCAATGTTTGGCTAATTTAATCTCATAAATTCTCTGATTAAATAAGACAAAAATTGCTTTTTGAAATTACTGGTGAGAAAAATTAAAGATTATATGCACCTTATACTTCATGTGTATGGGATGCTAGTCATCACAAAAGGATTAGCAGAATTACTGGTATATATTAGAGTCCTACATGGATCGAGAACAACCTGATCCAAACCCAAAACTTCTGCTTAAACTCAACCCGAAACTGACATAAGTTCCGTGAAATCCAAAACCTGACACACTTAAAGCCAACACCAAAATATTCAACTCCTAAGTGAAAAAAAAAAAAAAAATCTATATTTTAATGCAATTATGGGAAAATAGTCTACAATTACATATGATATCAGTTTTTTATTTTTTTGTATAAAAATGAACACCTATACATGCATTAATATTCAAATACAGTCAAACTCATTTAATACATTTAAAATGCACAATTTGCACATTAGAAATGGTTCATCATTTAAACTACAGTGAAAGCTTCCTATGCAACCACCTTCATCAACGATAATTTTTTCATGGAATGAAATTTATTCTTATAGGCTCAATGTTAATTTTACCTCCATTCCGAGACCATTCTCAGCAGAATGCCCTCCATGAATGATCAATCCATTTGAAGAAATGGAAAGAAGTACCGTTTTTTCCTGGTTGTTTGACCTATAGCTTGACCTCGCATTATTCATGAAATTTCTGAACTATGTGCAGGGTGATTATAAAAAAACAATCTCAATATATGAGCCCTTAAGTACCATACTGTTCACAGAAACAAAATAAAATTTTGGTTTAAAGTATTTTGAGGCATGCGCTCAAGAATCATATGAAAAACAACAGTTAAATACAGTTATGGTTACAGTGACAAAATTTCAAATGGCAACACCTACTTTTTTTTTTATTGGAATGTGATCTTTACAGTGAAAAACCTGAAAAAGTGTTGGAACGGTACCTGTAGCACACAAATCGCCGGCGGTAGACAGACTAAGAAGAAAAGTGAAAACAACCAATGAAGAACAAAAAAGCAACAGAAAGTAAAACATTTTATTGTTCAGGGCTATCCACCAACTGCCACTTGCAAAGTGTCATCGTGTGTGAAGTGGAAAATTTGTGAAACACAATAAAATGTTTTGTTTTCTGTTGCTTCTCTGTCCTTTATTGGTTGTTTTCACTTTTTTTCTTAGTCTGTCTAGTGCCGGCGATTTGTGTGCTTCAGGTACCGTTCCAATGCTTTTTATGTTTTTTCACTATGAAGATCACATTCCAATAAAAAAAAAATAGGTGTTGCCATTTAAAATTTTTGAAATTTTGTCACTGTAACCGCAACTATTAGAATTTAACTGTTTTTCATATGATTCTTGAGCACATACCTCAAAATATTTTAAACTAAAATTTCATTCAGTTTCTGTGAACGGTATGATAGTTAGGGGTTCATATATCGGGATAGTTTTTTTTATAATAGTGTATATATATATGTGTACATTTTAATCTTAACTCTTTTATATATATTTTTTATTTTGGTAAACTTTAACTCTTTAAACCCCTTTTGTGCCTTTCCAGGCAATGAATCCAATTCTAATGACGTGTCTGGTGTGCTGGAGAGCTAACTCCCGGCCCTTTCTTCACAGAAAACTCAAAGAAGTAGATAGATTAATAGAATATTTATTATCTGTTAAAGACGAAAAAATTTCATTTATTCCCTGAACTTCGAATGGTTTTAGAAATAAAAGTCGTAAAACATAAAATTGTAAAATCACAGCAAACATTAATTTATACATTTTAAAAATCCCTGTAGTTTTTTAACTTATGAATTTAAATTTAAATTTTATTTTGATATTTAATTTTTTGTTATTTTTTTTCTAATGTGAAAGATAAATTTTCATACCTTATTTTTGATTGGCAAAAAAAAAAAAAAAAAGATAGATTTAAAGATGGCCACTTCTTGGAGCGACAATTTTTTTTTAAATGGAACAGAGTGTGGTCGCTTTAGGGAAGTTTTACTGTACAGGGTTATTCTAAATGATGCATCCATTTTCAAAAAATTGTTCATTTTGGATTTGTACTTTAATAAATACAATCTTATACCAATGAAAAGAGGAAGTTTCAAAGTTTTTTTAAGACATTATAAATGTTCAATGTGTCCACCGTTTGCTGCATAGCAAACATCTACGCAATAGCCAAACTCATCCCACACACGAGAAAGCGTATCTGCTGTTACTGAGTGCAAGGCAGCAGTGATATGGTTCCGCAGATCATTCAGAGTTGTTGGTAGCAGCGGGGGCCTCTGGAACCATCACTGCTTTGAAAGCCGTCCACTCAGTAACAGCAGATACGCTTTCTCGTGTGTAGGACGAGTTTGGCTATTGCGTAGATGTTTGCCGTGAAGCAAACGGTGGTTTATTGAACATTTATAATGTCTTAGAAAAAACTTTGAAACTTCCTCTTTTCATTGGTGTAAAGATTGTTCATTTCGGATTTGTGCGTTAATAAATACAATTTTTTGAAAATGGGTCCATCATTTAGAATAACCCTGTATATTAAGAATTTTATGGTTTTTGAAAGCTAACAAAAGCAGGATCATGGCGAATATGAGCAAAACATCTATTTATTCCATTGTGATTTCAGCAAAAAGTACGAGTAGAATGAGAAAAGAAATTCCTTTCTTATCGAACACTTCTCTCTCATCGATAATATTTGGACATCCAGATTTCTACACTCTATATACCCTGATGTTTCATATCCAGGCTGACATATTAAACACATATATAGCTCTGACATGATAATTCAAATTTAAACACCTCTTTATCCGATGCTTAATTACAGTGGAAACTAGTTATTTTTAAACTAAATTATGTTTGGTACTTCTCCATTATCCCGTCAACCACTTTCCATAAAAAAAACTATTGAAAAACTGTAATGCCAAATAAACAAATGGAAGAATGTTGCCATTGAATTTTCAAAATAATAATAATAATAATAATACAAGAAATTCCGAAAAGCCCCTTCACCAAAGTGTCAATTATCAGTATGTTTAAACAATAAAATTTAGAATATGAGTATATTAATGAAAACAGAACATAAAAATCTTGGCTGGCTGTTTATTTACATTATTTTTCTTAATTATCCCTCTCAGCTGCTGAATAAATGTGATGCCAGTTGAAACTGGTCTATTGTACGTAACTATAAATCACAATACTTTTTCAATGGTTTTCTCTTTTCATATCATTGCACCACTGTTTAAGGATTAATTGTTATTTTAATTAATGAAATAACTAATAAATCAGTAAAACATGGTTAAAAATAGAGAGAAATGTTGAATTAAAAATCACTTGATGACATAACAAACACGTGTAACACTTCTGACATGTGAATGTGATATGTATTTTTGGCATTAATCGTATAGTTTGGCGATATATTTTTTTTAACCGACTCAAAAAGGAGGAGGTTATCAATTCGACGTGTATGTATTTTTGTTATGGAAAGTGGTCGATGGGATAATGGAGAAGTACCTTATGTTTAAAATAAAAAATGCTGGTGGAATTTTCATTATTATTTATGCTATCATAAATTATGTTAGCCCTACTAATTCTTCTGCAAAGATGTATGAATTTTGAAAAGGTGGTGGCTTGCAATGAATGCCAGGTGAAGACCATTTTTCAAAAACAAAGATTGAATTAAGATAAAAATTTGACATGGCAGTGGCATGCTCCAAAATGGACTGTCAATACAAGCTCACTTGGTACTTTTATCAGAGGAAAACCAACTACTACTATGCATAATTACTCAAAGAAAAGTTAATGTATTTAGTAATGAATCATAATTGTAATGTTTTATATTATTACCATTTTCTTTATTAAAATGTTTATTTTGAAATATTATAATATTTTCATTTGTTAATACATACATGCCAAGTCTCGTTTTTTAACTTAATTTTCAGTATTAAAAAAATACATTTAATAGTTCATAAATATTCTTAACATTGGATCAAAATGTCCAAATGATCCAAATGTCAGTAGTAATCGATTTTTATTTATTTTTTAACATAAAAATAATTTAAGTGTCAAAGTGGCCGAGTCATGATTATACTTTGATGGTGACTCATTTGAGAGCAGGTGTTATATTCAAATAAAACAATATGGGAATTCTTGAAATCGATATTAACACTAGAATGACCATAAGCGGTCATTTTGACCGCTACCAAATGAATATATTCCGATTCAAACCAGAAATGTCTCTTTAAAATAAATTAAATATAAATCTCTCAGAAATATGTTAAATGAATAAGTTAAATAGTTTTAAATAAAAATTCTGGTGTGAATTAGTTTTATAAAATTTGAGTAAAATTTCTGGTCGTTCTAGTGTTAAGACCCATTGGAAGTGAGTTTAGAAAAAGATGTAGATGTAATTTAACTTTATGATGTGTAAAGTAAAATTCTATGAATGAGTAAAAAAGGAGGGGTAGAGATAAGCATTGATCTTTGGTTCCCCCCCCCTCCCCGTCTTCTTACATACAATTCACACATCTGATAAAGTACACAACTGATGTTGGGGTGTACTCACGGATTTTTCTTCATGCACCACTACAGATTAATAGACTAGCTCTTGTTCAAACTCCGTTGCATAATGGCACCGTGAAAGCAACAATTGTATAATCAATTCAGTCAGCAGTTCTCCTTGATGATGAAAACGTTTGCGTTCGAAAGATCTTGGGAGTAAATAAATGTTTTAACATCTTTTTTTGGCACCTTTTAAGCATGTTTTTAATGTGTATTTTATCGAAACTTTATGTGTTTAAATTATATCAGTTTGAATTTTTTTTTCTATGGGAAGTGTTCATAATACCATTGTAGTTTTTTTTTTTTAATGTTTTACTTTACTTTCCCCAAATTAACAAAAAAAAAAAAAAAAAACTACAATGGGAGTGTGGGCATTTTCTTTTTTTAAAAATTGATACTATTAAAATACATTAAAATTTGCTAAATAAACCTATCTTGTGTAACACATTTAAACAATCTTCAGCAGTCTCAATAAGATTTTATGTGTGAGGTTTTAGTCAACTGTTTCATGCATTTAAGATTATTTTAAAAGTAAATATGGGTAAAAATAATAGGCATAATAATAAATTAATGAATTTCTAAACTTTCAAAAATTACTTTTTTATTTATGGTTGTATTATTTTTTATGAAAATGTGCTGAAATTTAGTAATGCTTTTAATAATGATAGTTCAATTTTAAAAAAACAGTAAATAAATGTATTGTGTTTTTAATTTTTATTTACACTATACATTCTACTTTTTATTATTTTGACTAAAGCAATAATGTCTTATGTTGAAAAAAACTGTAGTGTACATTGCCACGATTATTTCAATTTTACCTTGTTTTATTATAATGCAATATGATTTTGCTTTATTTATGCGTAAAGTTATTGGTGTCTGTCTTGTAACATTTAAGTAAAGTACAATCTGAATATTGTTGCTCATGGCTTTTTTATGACTTCTTGGGGGAACTAATGTAATAGGGTTCCCAATTTCTTGAGTAATTTTCCTGAGTTAATGTTTTTTCCATGTCAACAAATGACAAAGCATGCTGAATAGAAGTGATTGCTGGCTAACGTGGATTTTATATTTAGATTTGACATTTTTCTAAGTTAGCTGAATAGTTAGCTGGGTTTTAGGAGCAATTACTAACTTTTTCCTGAGATTTTATGGCCAAATCAGTTTTTTTTCCCCCAGATTTTAAGGTTTCTTTGAGGAGTTTGAACTCTGTGAAAGTATTGATATCTAATCAACACTTGTTGTTATAACTTGATACTTTTTATAACTTTCCAAACTTCCTTGCACTATGTTGACTCATGACATTTCGACATTGCTAAAATTTTATGTTTACCATGACTTGTGAAAGTACTGACTTTTTTTCACAATTTATTGTTAATAAAGTAGTTTTAGAAATCTTGTGCATGAAAATTGTCAAGGAAATATTGCTCTCTACAGTTTGTGGTACTATAAAAAACCTTACAATTGCATATTTGTCTTTTTTGAAGGCTAAGTAACTAAAAACAGTTTTAAAAAAAATTGCTTCGTTATGTGCTGTGTGGGAACTGAAAGGCTAATAAAAAATATTTTAGTTTTGAGAGTTTTCTCTATTGACTCAGGGCCTTACAGCCGGTCCTTTGTCACATAACATCAATATTTAAAATAAAAAAATATTCCCAATAAATTTTATTATTTGAGACTCTCTTGGTTTGAATGCCACTTCATTTTTATTGAACAAAATCGCCTGAATTGTATAAATCAGTGACTGTTTATTTTGTGTCAACTGACTCTACTAATCATCGAAATACCTTGAATAATATTTGTCAAAATAAAAGTATATTTAGTCACTAATTAGAAGTGATTTTCTGATTTTTTGCATCATGATTCAATAAAAGGCAAAAAACATTCATTATTCAATTACATTTTAAAGATCTTAATAAGAGAAATAGTGGAAAGCAACGATAAATTTTTTTAACCATTTTTGGCATTTTAATTTTTTGCCATATACATATGAATGGCATTTAAGTGGCATTCATAAGCCCCAACACCAGCGTCAAGGTGAAGTCTCGTCGATGGGGACCCCCAGCAGAGATGGTCAATTGATTCTCTGAAGCACGATTAATATTTGATTACTTCTTGACAAAAAGTGACTTCCAATTCTAGACAAAAAGCTTACAATATAAGGATATCCTTAAAATATATCAAGAACGACAAATTAATGTTCCAATTACAATTTAATGTCCCATTAATATAAAATATTCTCTAACTTTACTAATATATCCTAATTGTCTTTTCACTTTTGTTCGTTAAACTATTTTTCATTTCATCTACTAAAAAGCGACATTTTTACATTGCAGTCATTGACAAAATAAAAAAAAATTATGCAAAAGAATTATCATACAGATCTTACACAGATTAAAAGTACAGTTAATTTAACAAAAATTTTCAGAGGACCGCACATGTTCCTATGTAAAATTTTCGTTATGAAGTCACTTCCATGTGATAGAATTTGAAAAAAAATTTAATATCACAGAACTTGGATTTTTAACATTAAGGTTTTCATTATCATTATTTAAACAAACTTTTATTCTTAACTGAAAATACACATTCAACATTAACTGTAAAAGTTCCCCCCACAATCTTTATCCTAACTATTTGAATCACATTACATACTAGTTCTAAATTTTGCAAAGTATAGAGAACGAGATTATCAATATTATCAATAAATTTTAATAATTGTAACATTACTATTTATGCAATACTTGCATTACAATCAGTTTTCTTTATTCTAACCAACTGTTAATTATAACATTCCAAACTTGATCTTTAAAATGAGAAAGTTGATGAATTAGCCAGCTCTGCTTTTTACACACACGCGCGAAGCTAAATATAGCTTTATTGTTTCCTCCTAATAAAACCCCTCTTAACAATTGTTTTAGGTAACTATGGGAATTGATTTCTCATAAATACAAGTGAGCTATGAGAAATCAATTACCTCCCTCCCACACACGCACATACCAAAATAAATAAATAAATAAAAATAAAGGAAAAAGAAATAAAAAAAGAAAAACAAAAAAAAAAGAAAGCCAAAAATAAAATAAAAAGGGAGACTGATGCTGTTTATCTAGCCCAATGACGATGGGCTATGGTGAAAGATGGAAAAGCCCGTGATGACAAAGAGATGACTGGTGCTGTCATTATTAAGCCCGATGATGATGGGCTATGATGATGGTAAAGCAAAAATGTCATGCGAAAACCAAATATATTCATGTGAAGTTGTAAATGACTAACCCCTATTATTTTTGTTTAATTTTTTGTTTGTTTTGTCTTGTTTTTATTATTATTATTTTTATTTGTTGTTTGTTTTGTTGTTTTTTTATTTTTATTTGTTGTGTTTTTTGGTTTTTTTTAAGTTTTAATAAATATGTGTACAGTTTTTAATATTTTTGGTGTTTGAACATTGTTATTGTGCTATCATTCTGAATGGTAAATTTAAATTTTAAGCCAAATTGATGGGTTTAAAATGTTGTATTTATAAAACTAGATATGCAGAAACTATAAAATTTAAATAGTTGTTAATTGCCGAAAAAATTAATTTATCTGTGCAACAAATTCTGTACGGGAAAGAAAATTTTAATATTTACATAAAGTTTGCCGCAGAAAATAATTAAATACATGCATAAATGAAATAAATCATACATAATTATAATAATGCATACATAAATATAAAAATTAATAAATAAATATAATAAGAAAAAAACATACGTTACGAAGTTGATTTTTAACTGCAAGAAAAGTATTTTTACAAAGATGCACTCAGGTCCATCAACAGCATTTATATTAAAAAAATTTTGTATTACTAACTTAAAAGAAAATTATTAACTTCTCTTTGTTTAAACAGACAATTTTCTAAAATGCTGATGTTTCAAAGTAGTTAAAAATTTACATATAAAAGTTAGCTGTTATATGGACTAATGCATATATTACTTTCAGAAATTGAAAATGCGATATTTTTAAAACTTAGCGTAAAGAAAAATGTCGTAGAATTAATAAAAATAAAATCTATTATACATTTAAAAAAATTTAGAATTATTTAGTTTTCATTTTGCATTTAAAAATCAACTTCATAACAGCAGCAGCAGAAAGCCAAAGCTCTCTGCCACCACTTTACCTTCTTTGGTGGTGTGGGTGAGGCAACTTCTTCCTCCTCTGGTTCTTCTTCAGCTTCTTCCTCTGTTACTTCTTCTTGAGATTCTTCTTCCCAGCCCCAGCTCTCCACTTGACTCCATGAAGCTGCCCGACCTAAATAGAAACGGTTATTAGGACACCATATGTCAATACCCATCTCCATATTTACCTGATCCTGGTGCCAGCGGGAGAAAAGTGCCGGGAGAGAGAGACAACGAGATGACTCCATATCTTCAGTTTTTTTAGCAAGTTCAGCAAGTTATCTAGAAAGGAATAATAAAAATTATATTCAAAACTTAATGTTTATTGTTTATTTTATTTGTTAAAATAAGCATACAAATGATTGATTATTGTTGTACATTATGATGTGATGAATGATCATTTGTAAAACATGCAACTCTGTCATATATTATGATTTTTACTGATAGATCATAATATAATGGAATTCTTTTGTGTGTCCTTGTGTATAAATGCTACTTATGCTATACCCCTGAGAAAGCATGTTCTAGTCTGCCGATGCATACCAATCTCATTGTGTATCAAATCCCATAACATCCATAAATGATTTTCACCTATAGACCATAATATAACGGAATTATCTTGTGTGTCCCTGTAACCGAACTATAAATGCTACACACTTCATTTTCAATACCGAACAGTGTATACTAAACCTAAAAAACATATAAAAATTACATGGTAATACGAGCATATTTATCAGGGTTGCTACACCACCTGGAAAAGTCAGGGAATTAGGAAATTGGCCAAGTAAGTCAGGAAATTTCAATATTTTATACAAAATCTAGAAAAGTCAGGGAATTTGATATAATTTCATCTAAATTACCTTCTTTCAAAAATTCCCAACTTCATCCCCTTTCCCCCCTCTTTCGATCCACCATTGCAAATAGCCTGACATTTTTATAACTCATCATTGCATATTTTAAAACTTATTCCAACAAAATTTTTATTTTCAAGTAGCAATAAATAATTAATTATCGCAAGCCTCCATCTCCCTTCTGAAATGTCAGTTTCCTCTCCTTTACCTTCCGTTGAAAATGAAGTTTATCTGGACATTAGTAATTTTGACACACAGTTGCTGAAGGTGAATGATGGCTCACTATACAAGTATAGTGAAACCTCTTACAACGGTCATTCGGAACAACGGGAACCTCCAAATACCGGTCATGTTTGAATGTTATCGAATCTTTTTCATAGAAATAACATTACACTAAACTTCCGAACAACGGTCACCTCACAACATTTTTTTAACGTTATGTTTCAACTACAACTGAGATTGCAAAGAATGTGGAGGAGGATTTGCTTATTTAGTTAATAGTAATAGATGATGCTGAGTTAAATAATATTTTAAATAGAGCCAGAATAAAAAACCATGAAAGGCAACGAGTACGTGAATGTAGATAATCTGACAGTTTTTTCTACATACAATACTGTCGAAGAACAGATAGAGAACAAGGTCAATGAGAATAAAAGTGATGATGAAAATGAAGCGGAAGGATAACGTGGAATTATCACAAAATTACAGCATAAAATCATATTTTGATGTTCTTTTTAGCTTCGGAGAAGTTAAAAATTTTACATTCAATCAAAAAGAAATCTGTGGAAATGAGTATGAGTTTACAGAAAGAGATATGCTTTGAAATTTTTTACAGTTAGGAGAAAACTTCATTTGAAAGTTTATGATGATCATAAATTGATAAAGAGTAGATCCAATTGCAATCCTCAGAGCAAGTTTTTTTGGGTGTGGGGATTTAGAAAATAAATTTTCAATCAATATCATCTGTACAGGTACGCTGCAAAAAAAAAAAAAAAAAAAAAAAAAAAAAAATGTTGATTTTACAGTATAATTAACAGTAAAATAAGCAGTAATACGCTGCCGCGCATGCGCGGTAGCGTATTACTGCTTATTTTACTGTTTATTACTGTTAATTTTACGGTATAATACTGGCAGCTAGGGTGCTAGTATTATACTGTAAAATAAACATTTTTTTTTTTTTTTTTTTTTTACAGTGTATTCAGGAAATGTTAGTGTTTTCGAGTGATACAATATTTATTTACCCCTAGTATGTCCACTATGCACCACGCCACTAGACTAGAATTTTCTCGAAATACACCTGGAAAAGTCGGGGAATTTCTTTCATTCTGTATAAGTAGCAACCCTGATTTACGAGAATTAGAGCACAGAGACAAACCGAATTCCTAAACACTTTCCACTTTGTTGGAAAGTGATAGAAATATTGAAATCTCTCCACTTCACTAGTTCCCTAGGAAAAGGTGCATCCTTATCAATTGTTTTACACGGGATTTCGCAACTGTAGTCGTCGTCTCCGCCCCCCCCCCTCTGTTAGCAATAATAAAGATATTGTAACAAAAATTTCAACCGACTCATTTTCCTTTGTGTGAAATAGTGTGACATTACAGGAACTCCTGGAAATACATTGTAATTCGATGCGTTACACCGTACGTACTATCAGCTACATTCTGAATTATGAAGCATGTTTGGAAGTGAATGACAGCCATCTCCAGCACTTACTATGATGCCATCCCATTTCAAATGAAGCAAAGTGGAAATTTTTTGCTAAAAATATCCATTATTGTTGAAATTATGAGTCAAGTTTGGTTTAAAAAGAGACATCTTGTATTTTTGATTTAATTGGTGATTTGTGACATTGTACAACTATTATTTGTGTTGACATTCAATATCACTCTAAACGCTTTTAAACTTGGAATTGAAATGTTCTGATGCACTGTAAAAAATTTGGTGTAAAGTTTCTGAGAAAACCTGTGGCACCTTTCTGCCACAGATTTTCCCAGGACACAAGTCAGTTACACACAAAACATATGTAACTTTACACAGATCATCGATCATTCTTTTATAATAATTCCGAAGAAAAGTTCACAAAAGAAGAAAAGTTACACATGATGAAAGTTTTTCTAAATATACCTTATTGGGTCCAGATTCGTATTAATAAAAACAAAAGCTTTCTTTTCTTGACCTAAGTATGGCTTTTCATTAGGGTGAAGAACAACATTTGAAGCATTTTTGCAGCACCGTACAAATGGACAAATGTTTTCTTAAACTTGGAAAATATAACCACAAACGAAAATATACAATAACTTCATCCGAGTTACCCGCGATTGCCCAAAAGTACTCTTAATATTTAGAAACCAATATATTTTCGAGATTTAAAGAATCCTTTATAAAAACAAAGTTTCTTTGGCTGCCACTGATTTTAGGAAACGTTCCCGAGTAGTTTTTACTCTGTATCAATCAGTTCTCAACCCGGAATATAGGTTTTTTCGGATGCTGTCAATTCAAGTAAAGAATTTCATGTTCATGCAAACATGTTTCATAGAGAAGCATGTTAGATTAACAGCATTTACATTAAAATTAATAATACCATGTTGCTCTTGCAATGTATAAATTCAGTTACGCAGTTGAAAATGATTAATTGTGAATGGATAGCATCATAGAACCTATATTCCGGGTTGAGGAAACAAATTAGTTGACCCGCACGGCGTTGCCCAGGTCCGTCTGGTTATTATAAATATGAAGGTTTTGCAGCCCGTGTAAAAATTACGTAAAAACTATTGTTATCTGGTTGTAAATTAAATGTTTTTCTCCTGGGAAAAGGTCCCTTTTTCAAATTCTATAGAAGGAGAACTCCCATTTCCCTTTCCAATCCTGCTTTCAAAAAAAGTAAAAGTTCCCCCCTTCCCTTTCCCTTGCAATCACCAATACTTTTTGTTCACCCCCCTCTCAAACAAAACATGTGTAAGAATGGATGCTCCCTCCAGGAAGGGGAAATAAGAATAGAATTAAGAGGAATTTAGAAGGAGTATTTCCTAGCGGTAGGGTTGGGAGCAGTGCAGGCCAATAGGCGAGCTATCCTTTTCCCAGCATTCTTGATTCTTAATTCTATTTCTTGCTTTATTCACACATAAAAAAAAAGTTGAGGCATGCGCAGTAAGGTCAGATTTGCACTGAAAAATTAAGATTTTTACTTCTCGCTTTAATATATTAGATAAAATCTAATAATATTAATGGTGTTAATTTATCATGTTTGTCTGCGCAAAACATGTTTGTTGAACATGAAAATGTTTACTCCAGAATAGATAACATCCGAATAACGTGTATTCCGGTTTGAGAAAACTGTTTAATATACTGTAAAAGCTGCAAACGTCTCCAAAAATCAGTGGCAGCAAAAGAAACTTTGATTTCATAAATGCTTTTTTTAAATCTCGAAAATATATTAGTTTCTGAGGTTTATAAAGAAACAGAACGGTTTTCGGAATCGTGAGTAACTCGGAAGAGGGTATTGTATATTTTCGCCCTTTGTTACATTTTGTTACGTAGTTTAAGAAGCAGTTTTCTATTTTTAGAGTGTATATCTCTAAATCTAACCAGTTTAGGAATGAGCTTTTGGTCAACGATAAGAAGGGACACACTGTGAAAAACAAGTTTGTTCCTCCTCAAGATATATGCTCCATTCGGTGAATATTCAACAGTGATCACGACTCATGTCACAAAATGCATATAATATATAAATAAGCAAGTATAAATTAATAAAAAAAGACAACTTCGAGTCCATTCTGATGCAACATATATTTTAATCAATCCCACTTATAGTCGAGAAAGCAGGGTCCAAATTTTTGCAATCGGATTTTAGCATCGATGATTTTAAATTATAGGATAGATTAGGTTGTAATAGATAACTGAACTGCCAGTCAGCTAGCGAACCAGTGGTACCACAAAAACATCGCACAGACCGCTACGAAGCGAAATGAATGGTATCCCGATTACGGATGTTAACCGACAAGAGTGGCAATCACATCCATAATTGAGATACCATCCTTTCGCTAGCAGTGGATTGTGCAACATCCTTCGTTGGTTCGTCAGCTGGCTGGCAGCTTCGTTATCTGTACCATCTATATCATATAATATAACAAATCATCGACGCTAAAATTGGTAGCAAAAAAGTGACTCTGCCTCCCAGACTATAAATAAATAATGGTGATTCCGAGCGAAACAGATGTCGCAGACGCACCGGGTTTGGCGCCTTTTTATTTTGGCGCTACACATTTTTATTTAACACGCACATTTAATTTAGTTTATTTATTTATACACACATTTAATTTTATTACCAGAGGGTCCGTGCGAAGATTTCGCACTGAAATCTAATATTTTTTAGGTACTTCTCTATTATCCCGTCGATCACTTTTCATAACAAAAAACTACCGCCAAACTGTAAGATTAAACGCCAAAAACGCAGTCCCATTTACTTGATGTCAGAATCATTATGCGTGTTTGTTACGTCATTTAGTGGTTTTACATTCGACATTTGCGTGTATTGTTCATTATGTTTTACTGATTTGGTAGTTATTTTATTAATTAAAATAACAATTGTGTCCTTAAATTCTTATATTTTATTTATTTATTTTTTTTATATTCCAATGGCAACGTTCTCCCGTTTATTTGGCGATAGTTTTTTGTTATGAAAAGTGGTCGACGGGATAATTGAGAAGTATCATTTTTTATCAATATGTGATATTTATTAGATGATGCAGGTTTAAACTTCTAAAGAAAAAGCAAGGATAAAAATATCTGCAAACAACATTTAGTTGTTAGTCAAGCCAGACTATCATATGTATTTCGTCTCCAATGTAATCATATTGTTAATGTAACGAAGCAGACCCTTGATGAAATACTTATAATAATCTGCCGTAGAAGCATTTTATAATATGACGCCTATACTGTCCGTTGCATTATTTATAGTTTCGGAAGAAAATAGGAGGATTCCGAGGAAAGTATTTTAATATATAACAAAATATCTATATATATATATATAAACCTTTTAGACAGTCATGATCAAAAATAACGAAAATGACTAATATTAACCAAACGTGGCAAGCCTGAAAGAGAAATACGTTGTTGCTGGGGTGCCTATATAGTGGAGACATACGGTTCTCAGACTGCGCTTACACAGTAGTATTTCTGCAAACTATGGAAAACCTAGGCATTTTCTATTCCAGAGCTTGCGATACTCGCCTGGACGACTTCTGTTATACTGGAATAATGGAGCTATGGATAAATAAAGAAGAGAAGACATATAGTGTTGTTTCTACCAGTTGCCAGTGAAGTAACTGAGAATGTAGACAGAAGATGACGGCCGTTGTTTGTTTACATCCTAATTAACAGGGCCTGATTACCTTCAGGATGTGGGGCCTCCGTGGTCGAGTGGTTAAGCCTACAGCTAGAAAATGATGGGCTATGATGTCTTACACTCACGCACCTTTTTTTAAATTTATACTACTACGGAAAATTCTAAAATTACTAATTAAGCTACATTTCGAGTAAACTTCACTCTTATACTGAAAATTAATTCTTAAATAAATGAGAAGAGTTAAAATTAATTCTAAATAAATGGCAATTTAGAATGTATTTTGAAGGTTTTCCGCTCATTTATTTTTTCATTTGAAAATTAGAAATTATTAGAAACTGTACTAAGCGAGTATTTACATCTTAAAAGTAAACATCATGCCAAATTCCAAACTTCTAGTTAAAACAAACTGCTATAACTGCTATACCAGAGAAATCGCAATTTCAAAACTTTTTTGTTCTGCACATATTAAAATTTTTAAATTTTTAAAAACTGTTCTGTGGATGAATTTATGTCTCTAACGTAACAGCCATGTAAAATTTCAAGTTTCTATTCCTAACAATTTCAGATAAAGCGTAGTTTAGAAGGGTTTTAGAACAATTCCCGCTCCTTTCACCCTTTTAAATTTGGATTTTTTTTAGAAACCGTTCTTAGCGAGAACTGAAATCTTACAAATAGCCACCATGCTAAATTTAAAGTTTCTACACCAGCAGCATCACTAAAATTGCAATTTTATAACGCTTTTCGCTTGTGCACCATTTTAAATTTAGAATTTTATAAAAACAGTTCTGTGTGAGCATTTAAGGTCTTAAAAATAACAGGCATGTCAAATTTTAAGTTTCTATCCCTAACAATTTAGAAAAAGCCACAATTTATAACGTTTTCCGATCATTTTGTACCTTTAAAATTTCGAATTTTTAATAAACTCTTTATACCGAGCGTCTGCATCGTAAATGTTGTCACTATACTAAATTTCAAGTTTCTAACCCGAATGAACCCAATTAAATCATAATGTAGAATGTTTTCCGCTCATTTTAGCCCGTTAAATTTCGATTTTTTTAGAAACCGGTCTCTTCATTTGCATTTTAAGAGTAACCCCCATGCCAAAAATGTAGCTTCTGTACCAGCTGTACCACATAAATTGCAATTTTAGAGCGTTTTATTTTTGCTCCTGCCCTTTTAAATTTCACATTTTTAGTGAACTGTTCTGGGTGATCATTTACGTGAGTAACAGACATCCAAAAATTCAAATTTTTAGCTCTCACAGCTCCAAATAATTCGTAATTTAAAACGTTTTTAGAACACTTTTCGCACTTTCACACATTTAAATTTCAATTTTTTAAAAACTCTTTTCTGCGACCAGTTACGTCTTAAAAGCAACAATCATGTCAAACTTCAAGTTTCTATTCTTAACAATTCCATAGACATCTATCTCAATTTAGAACGTTTTTAGAACGCTTTTCGCGTATTTCACTCTTTTAAATTTAGATTTTTAAAAAATTGTTCCGTGCGACCATTTATGTCTTAAAAGCAACAGCCATGTCAAATTTCAAGTTTCTATCCCTAACATTTCCATAGAAATTGTAATTTAGAACACTTTTAAAACGCTTTTCGCTGATTTCGCCCTTTGAAATTTTGAATTTCTTTACAAACCATTGTTAGCGAGCATTTGTATCTTAAAAGTAAACGCCATGCCAAATTTAAAGTTTCTAATCCTGTCAGTATAAAAATAAATCGTAATTTACAACGTTTTTTTTCTTCTTCATCCTCTTAAATTTCGATAAAAAAAATTGTTCTAGGTGTACACTTCCGCCTTAAAAACTAAAAAGTATCAGGTATGTCAAGTTTCAAGTTTCTGTGCTTAACAATTCCATATAAATCGTAATTTAGAATGTTTTTATAACGTTTCCCTCATATCACCCTTTTAAATTTCGAATTTTTTAGAAACTGTTCTTCGAGAGCATATATATCATAACTAACTACCTTGCCCAATTTCAAGTTTCTTACCTTTCAGAATCACAAAAATGCAATTTTAGAACTTTATTTGCTCCTGCAACCCCCTAAGTGTAGTGGCACTGACATAAAATATAGCTTATGTTAGAGCACAGACTGTCACCATAAATTCCCGACCATTACGTTTAAAATCGGTTCCGTAGTTTCAGAGATTCCATAAAAATTGTAATTTAGAATGTTTTTAGGACACGTTTAGCTCATTTCACATTTTTAAATTTCGAAATTTTTAGAAACTGTTCTTAGAGAGCATTTACATCTTATAAGTAACAACCATGCCAAATTTGAAATTTCTTGTCCCTTTATTATTACGAAACTTTCAAATTTAGAATGTTTTTAGCTACCACACCCCTCTGGGATAGTGTCACCGACATAAAATATAGGCTATGTTAGAGCAGGGACTGTCACCACCAATTTGCCACCATTACGTTTAAAATCGGTTCGGTAGTTCCAGAGATTCAATAGGAATTGTAATTAGAATGTTTTTAGAACACTTTTCGCTCATTTAAGTTTTTTATATTTCGAATTTATTTTTAAATTTATTCTTAGAGAGCATTTATACATCTTATAAGTAACTACCATGCCAAATTCCAACTTTCTAGCTCCTTCAGTACCGCAAAAATCGTAATTTTAGAACGTTTTTCGCTCCTGCACCCCCTGGTGGTAGTGGCACCGACATAAAATATAGCACATGTTACAGCAAGGACGGTCACCATCAATTTGCCATCATCAATTTTGGAAAGGGTTCTGTAGTTCAAAAGATTTCATAGAAATTGTAATTTAGAATGTTTTTAGAACACCTTTCGCTCATTTCACCCTTTTAAATATCGATTTTTTAAAAATTTGTTCTTAAAGAGCATTTACATCTTGTAAGTAACTACCATGCCAAATTTCAAATTTCTAGCTCCTACAGTATTAAAAAAAAAAAATTGCAATTTTAGAACGTTTTTTGCTTTTGCACCCCCCTGGGACTGCACTGACATAAAATATAGCCTATGTTGGAGTAGGGATTGTCACCATCAATTTGCCACCATCACTTTTGAAATCGTCTCGGTATTTCTAGAGATTACCCCCTACAAACAAACAAACGTTACTTTTTATAATATTAGTATAGATTAGTTTCCTTTTTTCCTATAAAAAGTTTTTTAGTAAATGACATCAAATTAAACGTTTTGAACCGTCTTTCCTGATATAAAAATGGCTGAATGGTGCTCGACGTGTTACAATTGGCTTTTTATCAAGTATTAAGATACATTAAATTTATAGAAAGTGAAAACCACTATTAAATTCTTATGGACCTGAATGGTAATATCAGAATTTTTTTATGGAAATGCGACTGAAAATGAGCTTGTGAATATGTCTGAAAGTTTCCTACCGTTGAGTAGGAGAAATAAGAAAATGAGAACACCCTTAATCAAAATTAAAATTCTGTTTTAAACTTTAATGACAAACACAATATAGACTTCATTTAAACCAAACACATTCAAATAAACACCAGTACATAATACCAATGGATTCCTGCGAGCATTTCGTATTGTAGTCTAATATTATTTTTTATCATTATCTAATACTTTTTAGATGCAAGTTTAAACTTCTATAGAAAAATTAAAAATTAAAAATATCTGTTACCAACATTACTGAAGCCAGAATATCATCTCATTTATTCTATCAAAGTTACAGTAAAAAATGATCGAAAATAGCAAAAGGCACGCGCCAGAAAAAAAATAATTGGAATTTAACTGTATTACAGCATGAGGCCATTCGCTTCGGGAAAAAACCGGAACAAAGAAAAATAAATTAAATATTACATATATAATACAATTTAATTTAATATACCAAAGCATACATTTTAGGCTTACACGTTAAATACCATTGCAATGATCGATCGATGGTGTTCTTTTCTTCTAAACATTTGGATTTCCATTTTGCTTTTTAATCATAAATATAAAATAAGCCCGTGTAGAGACTTTATCTTTTTTGCACTATTTATTTCTTTACTAGCTGGTTAACTCGTTCTACGCACGGGAGTTCATGAATTTAATTCTAAAACGTGAATAAAATGAATTTAATTCCCCTGTTAAAGTGTTAAGTTGTTCAATAACTATACGATTTAGGAAAAAAAATACTACTGTGCATTTTTTTAATGAAACTTAATTTATGTTGCTGTGGCAGCAGACGATAAAACGATATATTTGGAATAAGGGAATAAATAGAATAAAAATGTTGTTGCCGTTTGTGATAAAATGTTTTTCTTTATTTAAAAAAAAAAAAAGAAATAATGAAGCGTAATTTAATAATCTCTAATTATTTGCATGCGAGGTAAAAGAATTATCGTAATACCCGCTACAGCTTATTAGTATTGCTGCGTGGGACTCCGTAATATGTATATCTCACATTGCAGTAGGGGGGGGTGCCGGGAAGAGGGGATGTTCAAGTGTCCTTTAGAAAATGACTAATTAGGAGGACCACTATGCATCTTTAAAAATTTGTTCGTTTGGTTAAGCTAGGAACTTAATTACAAATTTGGCTTAAACTATTATCCGGAAATAGTGGTAACTACTACTCATAAATTTACTTTAATGTTATCGATGGTGACTATTAAGTTAATTATAATGTTTGTAATCAGTTACGTTGAAATCAGAAAGATAGTTGCTGAATTATGGAAACGGGGCATAGTTAGAGAAAAAAACCTTGAAGGAGGTGCCGGGGAGGAGCGAATGTTTAAGTTCACTTCAGTAAATTACTAATTAGGAGGACCACTATGCATCTTTAAAAATTCGTTCGTTTGGTTAAGCTAGGAACTTAATTAGAAATTTGTCTTAGACTGTTATTCGGAAATAGTGGTACCCACTACTCACAAATTTATTTTAATGATATAGACATTGATTATTAAGTTAAATATGATGTTTGGAATCAGTTGCACTGAAATCGGATAATTAGTTGCTGAGATATAGAAACAGGGTACAATTAGACAAAAAGCCTTGAGGGAGGGGCCGGGGGGAGCGGATGTTCAAGTGCTTTTCAGCAAATGATAAATTAAAAGAGCCACTATATGCATCTTTAAAGATTGATTCATTTGGTTATGCTAGGAACTTAATTTGAAATTTGGCTTCGACTATTATTCGGAATTACTGGTCACTGTTTTCTAGAAGTACACCCTGAAGCTTTGAATGCTGATTTTTATGATAATTTAACAAAATGGAACTGGTTTGGAGAAGTTCGGAACATAATTACCTGAGTTCTGGAAATAAAGCACAGTTAGAGAAAAAACCTTGAGGGAGGGGCCGCGAGGAGGCGCGCGGTCAAGTGCTCAATAACAAATCACTAACTTTGACTGTTTGTATGCATCAACTGAATACGGGCTCTGTACTTTTATTAGGAACATAAATTTAATTTTTACGAAAACTATTATTCTAAAATAGCGGTATTATCTATATAAAACAGCTATTAATTGTTACGGGTGAAGCTAAAAATGTTAAATTTGTTAAATGTAATTAGTTCTGTTGAAATCAGAGCAGTAGATATGGATTTATTAATAAGGGGTGTCAATTAATGAAAAATCCGCCGTCAGGTGGCGCGCGGTCAAGTAAAATATATGTGGTATTTATTAAAAAGTCGTTTGCCCCCACCCCTCCCCACGACCGCAAATTTAACAAATAATCTGTTAAATAAAGTTTTCTGTATTAATAATCTATCATACTAATATATGTCATGCAAAAACCTCATTAAAACCAGCTAATTATCATTCATTTAGTCGATAAAATCCCTTAAAATTAAGTTTTTAGCATTTGGCAACGGTTAATAATTAAGTTGATTGTTTACATCTCATATAATCTCTGATCCATCGATTTTAAACACTCGACTGGGAATTGCAATCATCCCTACCTTGATTTATTTAATTACTTCTGTGGAGATTTTATACAACCAACCAACCGAAGATTAAAAAGCGTATTTTTGATGAGATCTCTTAGTGATTGGATTTTAATTAATATTTAATTTATCAAAAATCTTTAAAAATTTCGAATTTTTTGCCCCAATCGTTCATGACCGCCCTATCAGCTACCCGTGTGCAAAATTTCGTAGCCCTGCGCCCTGCGGTTTTCGAGTTTTTGAGGTTACATAGATAGATACGCGAACGGTTTTTAATAGTATAGATAATCATTGTTGAACACGATATACTGCGGTATTTAATTTTTGTGGCAACATAGATTAAGGAAAACTTTCCATTTCATTTGTGAAAACAATGCTGATTTATTTTTTAATTAACTACAAAATTTAATCAGAAAACATATTTTAACGAAATGTTTTGCTCCTGTTTGAATTTTAAATTTAATTAACTAAATTTTCTTTTTTCTGATGTTGAAAAAAAAAAGTAATACAATTGAAGCCCTTTATAACGAATTACGATAAAACGAAAAGCACCATATAACGAAATTCTCACAATCACTTATTTGGTCTGTATATTAAAGGATACAGAATTCGAAACGATATACCAAAATATTTATAACGGAAAGCACGATATAACGAAAAGAATTCAAGCATGAAAAGTGAGAAAAAAAAAACGATATAGCGAATTTTTCGCTTTTTTTTATATATTTAATGTGGAATATTTTTTGTTACAATTAAATTTGTCCGGTTTTTAGGTGCGTTCATAATTATATAAATACGTAGCAGTCGTCGTCTGGTTCGAAATGAAATATGAAAATCGAATCAAAACTTAAAAAGACATTAATAAAAGTTTTCTTTATTCTATTAAGATTATTTTAGAGATTTTCTAACACAGATGTACACGTAATAAATATACTTTAGAGTCTTTTTGATACTCATGAATTCATCATGAACCATTTCATGAAAAACAATTTAATATTAAAGATAGAATGTAAAAATAAACTACTAAAAAACGGGTTTTTGTCAGCTTTTGACACAGATATTTTTGACATGCGACGGTAAAAACCATGGTAAAAACCGCCATGCGTCAAAAAGTTGCCAACCCTGCTTTGATCATATATATCTGCACTGTAAAAAATGACCAATGTTTCTTATTTTATGAAAATATGCTATAACTACGAACGAAAATATAATATAATCTTCTGAGTTATCCGAAATTTCAAATAGCATGTTACATTGCCTTTTGAATCCCCAGAAACGAATACATTTTCAAAATTTAAAGAATAATTTATAAAAACAAATTATTTTTAGCTGCCCGAATTTTTCAGAAACGTTTCCGAAGGGATTTTATAGTGTATTCATTAGTGTCCTCAGCCTGAAATACTTGTTTTTCGAATGCTATCAATTCTGAAGTAAACATTTTCATGCTCAAAAAAAATGTTTAACAGACAAACATGCAAAATTAACAGCGTTAACAATAACATTAAAATTAAGATTATTTCTTTACTCTTTCATGTATAAATTAACTTATGCGGCTGAAAACGTGTACTTGAGAATGGATAACATTCGAAAAACAGGTATTCCAGCCTGAAGACACTCATTAATACACTATAAAAACCCTTCGGAAACGTTTCTGAAAAATTCGGGCAGCTAAAAATAATTTGTTTTTATAAAAAAAATTTTAAATTTTGAAAATGTATTCGTTTCTGGGGATTCAAAAGACAATGTAACATGCTATTTGAAATATCGGATAACTCAGAAGATTACATTATATTTTCGTTCGTGGTTATAGCATATTTTCATAAAATAAGAAACATTAGTCATTTTTTACAGTGTGTGTTTGTGCGCGCATGTGTAGACAGAAATAGTATGAGCCCCCCCCCCCCCACCCCCCTACATTTTCTTGAGCAACTCGTTCTAGCTACAGCCCTGGGCAGGGCATCAAACCCGGGGTTCCCGGGATAGAGAATATAATGTGAAAACCATTTTTAAAAAAAATTGAAAACTCGAATAGATTTTTTACATTTAATAACTTTTTTTTCAGATTGCCCCCCAACAAAACCAAAGAGCGTTTTTATATGAAATATGTCAGTTATATATTCAAATAAAATTTTGAAATTTATTGAAAGTGGTAATTTTGTATTGGCCTTGTGCCAGAAATTAATTGCCGAATAATTCACTAAAAATTTCGTTATCTACACCAGTTTTTTTTTTTATTCTGATAATTTCAGCGGTTTTAAGCGCTTATTTCGATTTAACGTCTGTTAATTTTGTGTTTTATTTACACTATTTCATTTGTTGCTTAATGAAGTTTTAATTTCGTTACTGAATATTAGCCGGAAACAAATGCCAAACTTTTTATATTGTGTAAACGGCAAACGAATTAATATTTTGTAATCGTCTACAAGAGATAGAGAAAAAAATCATACTTGAAATTTAATTTAAATGCTATAATAAATGAGTATATTGCGATACAGTTTACAAACAAATTGCATTTGAAAGTAGATTTTTCCCCTTATATAACAGTGTAAAAATGGGAAATATGCGATGTTTAGAAAAAAAAATTGCATTAGCAAAAATCGCAAAACCGAAATTTCATCGTGATGTGTTGCTATTCGCAAAATAACGTCAGCGTTATGCACGGACATGTTTGTCCTTTGAAATATAGATAGATACGGAAACATGTAGTATTGGTAATAATGTAACTACTCACTGTACAGGGTGGTTATATTACAAGTATCTCTATTTGGAGCTGTCTGTGGCTTGAAGGAATAACCGGAATGAAACCAAAATCGGTACACCTACTACTCGAGAAGGGGGAAGAAGAATGGAACAATAAAAAAATAATTACAATAATTGCCAACAGATGGGACTTTTGAGTGTGAAATGTAATGTGTAATATTGTATACCGTAGAGGTGTCGCAAACCTCAATGACCGTTACCGCATTGAGGTTATATCACTCCCGAGGAAACATCACTCCTGATGCGTTACATTCCGCAGTTGAGCATGTCGTGTACCGCCTGGATTGTGTCTTCCAGTACAATGGTCATGTGGGACCTGAACATGATCGACAACGCCATGAGAAAGCGCACCACATTCACTGTGACATTTTCCAATAAATTAGGTATGCCATCCGGTTTGATGCCTTAATTCTTTGTTCTTGTATTACACATTACATTTCACACTCAGTAGCGTCATCTGTCGGTGATTATTGCAATTAATTTTCTTTTATTGTTCCATTCTTCTTCTCCTTTCTCGAATAGTAAGTGTACCAATTTTGGTTTAATTCGGGTTATTCCTTCGAACTACAGACAGCTCCAAATAGAGATACATATATTATAACCACCCTCCCTGTACGTGCAAAAAATAATAACGTGTCCGTTGAAAGGTTAAACTTATTGAACATATTAAAAAAAACATAAAAAGAAAAGGTTCTTACCTGTTTCAGAAAATGTATACAGTTTTCGCATAGTAGTTCACTGAGCGATTTGAACGCTAAAAAGTGAGATGGATATATTTGGAATAAATATGAAAGGAGAGCTTCTTTCGCATTTTTACTTTCGTTTTCACTTTTGCGTAGTATGAAACGTTAAATTGAAGTAGGAACTAACATTTCCTGTTTATACAATAACAATATGACAATTTATGATTGTGCAGTTCATTTCGTTTCGTGATCAAATGATTAACAACTAATTAGTAATAAAAAATTTGATTAAGTAAACTTACACGCGATATTACATCATTTACCTCAAATTGAACTGAAACAAAATAAGAAAAGCGCACAAAGATTCCTCTTTTATGAGATAATCAAATTAGATATTTAGAAATCCGTACGATTTTATTAAAAATTATTCATAATTTTTTTATTTAATTTGTTTTTTAAATTTGTTTATTATTACTAGCTGACCCCCCCCCGACCTTGACCGGGCCAGTGAGAATAATTTCATATAAACTTCAAATTTGTATGGTTTTATATCTTTAACTCAATTTTGTATTATTTTATATCTTTAACCAAATTTTGTATGAATTTATATTTTTAAATGGAATATTCGCGAAAACAATATTGAATTGTAGTGCTAAAACTGCTATTAAGAAGACATTTTCTTGTTTTATCCCGTAAGTTCGTTTCGTAATTAAAAAAAAATAACTGATGGCTCGGCCTACAGGCACAGGTAGATTTAGAAGACGCAGATCAAGGTGGCCTGTTTATTGGGAATTTCAGAAGAAATGACCTTTTTGCCATGATGTGGCAGTTGAGACCACCCACATCGAAATCTACCTTTATCTGTAGACAGAGACGGCAGGGCTTTTTTTGTTTTTTATTTTTATTTTTATTTTTTATTTTTTTGCTGTAAGAGTTGGTCTTATAAAAAACTTGTCAATATAAAAGTTGTAGATAATATTAAGAACATTTGTAATAAATTTAAGCGGATTTGATATCTTGTGAATTGACGAAGTTATGATTTTTTTTCTTCTTAAACCCCTCCCCCCCTCCCCTTGAGGCCATTTTTAATGATATCAAAAATCTGTCATACACAAATTTTTGGCCGTTTTCCTAAAAGTAATAATAACTTTAAACGGATTCGATATGTATCATAATTAAGAAGTTATAGGATTTTTTCTGTTTTCACAAAAAGACCCCCATTCCCCCCCCTTGTTTTGATTTTGCCCATTAACGAAATTGACCCAGATTTTATGCCCCTTGATTTTATGGTTCAGTTTGGAAGAGATTTGTGCAGAATTATGGAAGTTATCGTGTCCATAAAAAGGCGATATAGATAGATAGATATATAAAGTTTTGAACTGGGGGTGGGGTGGTTTTGTGTTCTAGGAGACACAATTTTTACAGATCGGCGTAGATCTGTAAAATTTTTTCAGAAATTCCAACATAGAGAAGAATGTAATAGGTAGTATTTCTTACGAAATATACCTAAAATAGTTCACAGTATGTGTATTGCATCTGCTCAAAGGCACCGCCGAAATTCGAAGTTAAATTTTTAAAAATGTTTAAATAAAAAGTTTTAAAATGTCCTCTTTAATCATTGTTCGTGTTAAATACATATCTTCTAAAGCGCATCCATTGTTTTAAGTTAATCAACTTTTATGTAAAGAGGGAGAATTAAAAAAATAATAATAAATGAATCTACAGATGAGGGAGATTTTTAATGTTTTCAAGTGTAATTTATTTGCAGGGTTTCTTCGGTCACTTTACATAATCAGGATGATTACCCCTTTCCCATCACAGTCGGGGATATTTTCCCTCTTATACATTTAAATACCCAATGAATCTTAAAAAAAATAATAAAATACAATTCTTAGCATATTCTGATGCAACATATACATCAACGAATTCAACATACCAATTTTATGTTCAACATAAACTGAAAATAGGTTTTTTTTGTTGACAGATTTTAGTTTAGCGCCAAAATGCTCTATCTTATTGATAATCCGATTTTATGATTTATCAAGGTGTTTGTTATTATTATTATTTTTTTCCCTTTTTATGATGGTTTGGGAAATCCATTTTCAACTGTGGCAACTTTCCCAGTGGCTATTTTACATTATTGAAGCAAACTGGTGAGATAGATTTGTTGACTATTGTTGAGATAGATTTGAAAAATATTTCATGCTTGAAAATTATTTAAAAAGTCGTTACATTAAGCGGTAGTTTTCAAATAAATTTCATTCGAAAGCTAACATTTTTCTAATTGATGATGTAAGAATTGAAATTGTAAAATGTAGTAAAAGGTAGTAAAAAATTGAAATTTGTAGTATTTAGAAGTGATGTAAGCGCGATGAAAGCGATAGCGCCGTTTGTTGCCACAAACGTTAAACATTTCTAAAAATTGCCACTGTGTGCTGGCTGGCGTCCAAAAGTAGACTTTTTTGACTTCGACAGAGAAATTCACAGTGAAAGAAATATGACTTTGCCGCTAATAAGGAACTGTTAAATAAACGCATAAGAAACTTACCAAAATAACTCCTATAAAATATTAGATTTACATTGTTTATTCTAACTAAAAATACCATCATTATTTCAATTTTGTTTTCTGCCATAACATTATTTTTAATAATTTTAATTTTCCTGAAATCCTTTACTTTTGTGAATTTTTTTATTAGAAAATGGAACTTCTAACCTATAATAAAAAAAAAAGTAATTGGTAACATGTAATCAAGGTATGCAATCAAGATGAAGCAATCAATAAAGGCTCCAGTTCTAATCTTTATAATTAAGAATTGAAAAATCAGTTAAAATTACGTCATGTTGACACAATCATATATTTTTTCTCTTTAGTTTTATCAATGTTAAAATGCATTTCAAGCTAAGCATAACGTCAGTTTCCCCGGCGCAAACTTTTCACACGTATTTTATATACGTTATTTTTATGCTTAAACACCATGTATAACAAAAAAAATATATTTTTTGTATGTAGCTAATTGTAATGAAAAAATGGCATCAACAAAGTTAAAATGCATTGATAAAATAAACCCAATGGACAATATTCCCATGACGTCACAATAGATATAAATTTTTATTCGCTTATAAAAATAAAGTGCACGCGGATAAATATTTTTATCGAAATTTAACTTCCAAATTAAAAAAATCGGCCTAAAAGTTACGTGTCTTTAATATTTATTATTTCTTTTTTATCCTCGCAACAGTGGAAGTTATCCGATTGCTGACTTTATGACGTCGTACGCAGAAGTAAAAGTTTAATTTAAAATTAAGGCTGATTAATTAAATTTTCGAACAAACGAATGTACGATAACAAATCTGTGTTCAAATATCTTTTATTTAAAAAAGAATGATGTAATTTGATGCAGTAGTTTGTTCTCACGGACTATCGAAAGAAAACGCTTAGCGTTTTAAATATATAGATATTCTTGAACGTGAACAAGTGTAAGCAACAGCTTCTATAACAATTGACATTTGTACTACTGAGGAACTTGTGTAAAGCGTGAAACGTCTAATATATTTTATTTTGTGATATTAATTTGGTTTTTTTTTATTATTATTAAATGTCTGATATAAAATGTCTTTTTAAATTTACTATTTTGTCCAAATCGGTGCCCTGAAGATTCGTGTTCCTGACTCATATTAAAGCAATAAAATTCCCATACAGGATTTTTTCAATCTTTATTACGCATTTACAAATTCGTGCTTCCTATTTTATGCTCAGGCATGGTTGCTACAAATTTGTCGCTTCTTCCCATAATTATTATTTGTGGAGTACCTTCTTGAACGCCATCTATATATATATTTGTCTTAGGTGGCGCGAAAATAGGGCGGAATTTGTAACTGAATTTGGCAACAACTTTAGTTTCCAGAGCTCAGACCAATGAACAGACTAGATTGTGTTAGATCAGCTTCGCCTCCGCCCAATATGGCGGTCAGTGTGAGAGCAGTGAAACCATAGAATGAAACTCAAACTAGCAATTATTAAAAATAAAATAACATGTACGGAATCCAAAGCGTCTGAGATGATTCCTCATTCTAATTATGAGCAATATCGTTAATTTCAAATGAATTCTCAACTCTAATTTAGAATTCATTTACGAATTTTACTCACTCAAAAGACGGAGAAAAAAATCAACTGTCTAGATATCACCTGCCGCCATCTGTTGCTGTATTGATGAAGTAAAAAATAATTCATTTTGTAAAAATCTATAATCAATTAGAACAATAAAATGTCGAACGAAATTTAAACAATAACAAACAAACTATCTTCCTATCACGTAGTTTTTTTTCTAATGAATTTAAGTCGTGCTGTACAAAAGATCCCTTTTTCATACTATTTAAATGATTTATATGCTCATTAGTAGCGCCAACTAAATGCATTTTCAGTTGTGTTTTCAACGGAGAATTACTCTTTTACATTAAAATAAATTGTCAATTTCATATGTTCAAATGTTTTATGGTAGAATTTATTCCGGCTAGAATTGCTGAAAAAAAGGGGCGAGCGAGCGAAGCGAGCTGTGACCGCGTAGCGGTCTCAATGTGAATTGCTTCGCAATTCACGGGGGGTTGGCGAGCGTTAGCGAGTAGGGGGCTTATCCCCCTAGTATTGTTAAACAGACAGAACTTTATATCGCCAGAAAAGTTGATGATACATAAATTGAGTGTGCAAAAAGAAACGTTAAATTCAAAATCTTTCCATTGTCACTGGAATCTGCAACGGGCCGAATAGGTCTGGGTTGTAATGCCGACAGAAACATAATCCCGATAAGGCCGAAACCTTGACTGTCCAAAATACCGATATGGCTTAAAACCCAACAAACAAATATCTACATCCAAAGGCTCAATTTGGCTTTATTAAATACCATTTTTTCCTCAATATTACCTTTCACTAATTGATACTTTGAATCTCTCAGTCATAAAAAAATGTGTCGTTACTGAAATATATTTTAACAAATTTAATTATAGTCAAAAATTTAAATGAAAATTTATAAAATTCATTTTATTAAACACACACACACACATTATGTAAACATTCAAATGTCATATTTACAACAACACATTCTGACTGATGCCATGAAGATATCCCATTGAAGGTCGACTCTTACAATGCTGACTATGGTCAACTTTTACAATCGTTTACAACAGCCATAATTCTCCAAATGAACTTTATTCAACATTATTTCCTTTAGCGAAATCAATTAAATCTTGGAATAATCGTTTCTAATTTTCTTCAGATTTGCTGATTATCAAAGCTTTTGGAAGAAATCTGCAATTTTGAGATCCAACAGATGCCTGAATGTACACAGCTTGTAAAATATTGTTGATGACGGTATAAATGCACCATCCATATTTTAATAAGTTGTCTATGATAAACGTTTGAATCACAGAAACAGGAATCGTATAGGAAATGGTAAACTTTATTCCAAGAATTCTGATTCTCTTGAATAACTGGGACATAGATCTCATCATTAGCTCATGACGAGATTTCGATCGTGTCTGGAATTTGTGCAGTCGGGATTTCGATCTTAATGAGATTTTCGACAGTCGGGATTTCAATCTTGAAAAGATTTTTGACAGTCGGGATTTTGATCCTGTCAGGAATCTGACTTGTCAGGATTTCCCCTGGCGGGATTCTGGACTGCCGATCTCGACCCGACCGCACTTCCAGTTCCGTTAAAGCTAAATGTTTTCAGAGCTCAATCGCTTCAATTGTACTTAATGTTTCAATTGTTTCAAATACTTAAATATGAATTAGTATATATAAGAGATAAGGTAAAATTGACATTAGAGGGGAAATTTATTAAGGTGTAGAAGATAGGTATCAGCACTCTTTTATAGAGGCACCGTAATATCTGTTATTTCCTAAATCAGTGAACTGCATAAATACCCATTTACATTATAGTGTCATCGTCTTAAGCATTGTATTTCCAGGTGTTAAATTATAAGACCCAACCAAGCAGCGGCGACGTAAACAACCAATGAACCCGCTTTGTGGTTGGGAAACATGTGCTTCATAGACATCGTAGACCTGAGGAGACGATTACACCAAGGCTACACTAGATACCGGGATTGCTCATTCATCATTATCATGACATCACAAATGGTGGCTGGCCGCGACGAAAGACATACAGCGATTGGCACAAAACAATGGGCACGTCGCTTTGTACCAATTGCTGGTCACGGCCAGCCACTATTTGTGACGTCTTGAGAATGAATGAATCACCCCGGTATCTAGTGTTGCCCTGGTCGAACCCGCCGACCTGACGCCTACACTGTAAAAAATCTTCAGCTTTTGCTGCATAGTAAC
This sequence comes from Maratus michaelseni, assembly GCA_963931845.1. Classification (NCBI taxonomy): domain Eukaryota; kingdom Metazoa; phylum Arthropoda; class Arachnida; order Araneae; family Salticidae; genus Maratus; species Maratus michaelseni. The sequence continues at coordinate 225,064,632 of OZ007595.1, forward strand.
TCCACCGCTTTTATAGAACATCTCGAGATGTTCTATATTCTGAAGCATTTTCATTGGTCAAAATAGATCTATTTTGACCAATGAAAATGCTTCAGAATATAGTAAAGTAACCGTTTTCTTTAAAAGCGGTGGAGTGTGTCTGCTGCAAAAGCTGAAGATTTTTAACAGTGTACGCTCGCAAGCTATTAGCGGAATGCAGACTCCAACAATAGGCCACGGAGGCCCTTATTTATTTATATTATTTATTTTATTGAGAACATAGAACATACTTGTTTGATTGACACCTATGCCCGATTATTATTTTTTCGTCGAGATGGGACCGAATAAGATACAAGGAAATAGACATCACCGAAGAATTAAACGGGGCTAACGAAAAAGACAGGTTGTTGAATTACGTTTTACGTACGTTTCCCTTCCGACCGCTTTTGTCACGTGATGCTCTTTTCGTGCACTTGAATTCGTGCTTTTCCTGCAATTGCGACACCAAAAGAGCATCACGTGGCTAAAACTGTCTGGAAAAAAGACCAACGTGTAACGCAGTGCGGCAGCCTGTTTTTTTTTTTCGTTAGCACCAAGAATTCAAGAAAGAGTGTGCAACAGAGTCACCGATAGTCGAACCCGGCACCTCTCCAACGGTCACAAACCACTCGGGCATGAAGGGCCCAAAATGTTTTTTGTGATTTTTCAATAGATAATAATTAGCGACACTGCCAAACTGTGTTAGACTCCGATTCTGAACGCTGTCGTTATATATTTTGATATAGAAGAAGTCGTTATTTCCACGGAAACAATATTTTACTCTATTGTTATATCCGACTCCAACGGCATCTAAATAGTACAGACAACGATCAAAATCGGGTCCTAAATTTCGGCTTTAAATATGCAAATCAAATTTCTTTAGGAAAAATGGATTCCGTTCGATTGATGATAAAAATTTAGGCTGGAATGTAGATAGATTTTACGCTACACTGTTAAACATAATCAGTTTTTGCTGCAGACACACTCCTCCGCTTTTAGAAATATCGGTTACTTTAATATATTAAGGAGCATTTCCATTGGTCAAAATAGAGATATTCTATAAAAGCGGTGGAGTGACTATGCAGCAAAAGCTGAAGATTTTTTACAGTGTATTTTATGAACGAGACTGAACAATCAGGAACCTGAATTTTGCGAAATTTTCGCTCTTTCCAAAAATTTCGCAAAATAGATGTTTCTGACAGGTCAATATAATTTCGAAAATAGCGAAAAATCTAACATATACTCTATAAAAAACTAAACTTATAAGTATCTCAACCTGACTAGAGCAACAAAATCTTATAAATAGTAAACACTTTTGGTTTGTTTACTCTTTTTTTTTCAAAGCATAGCTTTCGTGTTTCAGAATATTTTTAGTCAACACAAAAAACATGTTTCTAGATTTCAAGGTCGTGCTTTCGATGAGTGTTTTGATGTTTAGTTGCTTGGTGGCTCAGGAAGATAAGGATAATGAAGTAGTATTGTATTATATTTGTTCATTTTGTTTTATTCGAAATTTCAGCTATAGCTTACCTGTGGTTTTGTAACTTAACCGTTTGTTACCCATGGTATTAAATATAATACCATTATTTAACAATGAGTTTTACAAAAAAATAAATATAAATGGAATTGAATATTTTCTTGGTATCCTCATTTAGACCTTTTTTTTAGTATTTTATATTCCGTGGACTGGATAGCGCTACTTGTTCGTGCGTAATAGAAGGAAAGAATAACAGTTACTACTAAATTTAACGATACATAATTTTGAAAGGAAAGTTCATTGTATTTATACTTTTTTTTACCGCAAATATACTACGAAATATGATGTACTTAAGGTGTGGGTTTCAACTCTCTACGCAGACTGCATCATATATATAAAAAAATAAAATAAAACTTATCCCAGGTGAGGGGGAGGGGGCTGTTGTGAGTAGCTGGTTGCATCATCATATGGATAATAAACTTCTTCCAAATGTTCGTTTACTATGCCGAATAGCCGGCTTTTCAGTCAGATTTGGAAAACTCATAAATTCGAATGATGGCGAGTTATGATGTACATTTGGTGAGAGTTTCAACTCCCTACGCAAGGTGCACTATACAAAAAAATATACAAAACCAGGAAAGGTTGCGTCCCACCGATCTCCATTTATTTATAAAGTGCATTTGGTACTAGTTTCAAATCGATGCACAGTGCGCGGAACATTTCAGAAAATTTTATGTGGTCCATAACTGATTGTTATCGTTAACTGCAAAAAATATAATAAAAAAAGCAATAACGTTAATTGTTTAGATTGTTTTTAGGGAATAATTAACAATCCATCTTTATCGGTTGATTAATCGCTCATATCTGTTGATTAATCGCAAATACTGTTGATAACAGTATTTGTTTTCAACATCAATAAGCCTGCTTAAAATCTGGGCAGGACTGCTAATTTTTGAGATACCGGACGGGCATGCGAAAGATGTATCGATATAGCCGCAACGAGAACAACAACCGACCGTCCTATTGCCGTTTGCAGAACGTAGCATCGATACGATTTGCAGCGATCTTACTTCGATCTTTATAAATAGTATTTTCTTTTAGATACTACGGATTGTTTTCATCCATAATTTCGATTAGATAAGAGACCGCTTCAGACAACTGGTAAGAGGCAGTAAAAAGAACTTTTAAGTCATTTTCTGTCATTTCTGGAAAATCAAGAATGTCAGTCTATTTAAAGTTTGCAGATGAGAGTACACCTGTTCAACCCGATTCTTGTATGTGAAATGCCAGCACTTTGCTGTAGTTCCATTTGCCTAATAAATTCTTCCGTCAAGCCATCATTCGAATTCAGGCGTTTTCTAAATCTGTTGACTAAAAAGCAGGCTATTTGGAATAATAAACGAACTTTTGAAAGTTTATTATCCACCTAGCAATGCAACCAGCAACTCTCAAACCCTCCCCTCCCAAACACACACACACACACACACACACACACACACACACCTGGAATAAGTTTTATTTTTTTTTTATTCAACTTCGTGAAAATTTGAAGTATTTGCGGTAAAAAAATGAAGGTGGTCACTGAAATATTTCGATACGTTCTTGATTAAAAATTTAAATTAAAAACAAATTTTAAGTTTTACTGAAAAACAAGTCTGAAAAATAATATCCACTATTTGTATGATAATATTACACATCCCTGAGTTGTTTCGATAAAATTGGACCACTAGTCATGTCACGAAGCACTTTTTTTTCCAAAAATGACATTAAGGGTTATAACTGCGTATAGGCTTAAGGTACATACTTCAAACTTATCAGATACGCATCTCTATTGAAAGGCTATCTATTCATGTAGGACTCTACCTGGTTGACTAAAGGACATATTTTGCTATAAAATCCGGTTATACCCTTTGCTACACCGGGCTTTTAGAGTAGTAAAAATAGTAAAAAGTAGAAGAAATGCTACCAATAGATAATTAAAGTAGTTTTGATAGATTGACCTTTTTCAGCACTTGCGTCATTCTAAAGAGCTTTTATTTTTTAGTTCTAATTCCGATGTATAATATTCTTTAGCCATTCACATCTGTAACCGCTTTAATTTAATACTCCACTAATCTCGATATTGTTTTAAAATGGAGGATGCTAGGATTCTCATGAAAAAAGTTGGATAATGACTTCGGAATGAACTTTCAGAACTTTAAAATCATGAGGAATATTTACCTTTTTAAAATATTTTTTTTTTTAGTAGCGACACAGATAGCGGTGCTATAATTGAATATGAAGCGACTGAAGAGTTTAAATACCTTACCTTTTCCAGTATAAATGAGATTTTTGCTATTGCATAACAATTTATCTATCTTATTTGCATAATAAATCTATTATCTGGCGCCATGGCCTTTTTTAACTCTGTAATGCTCAAGGTAGCAAATGTGCCTTATTTTAACTTTAAAAAAAAATCTATATAATTATAAAAAAAAATTGAGGTTGTAATTACTTATATCGCTATTCAGTATGAAAATCAAACGGCATAATTTTTGGATAGTTTTTCACATGCTGGAAAATAGAGGGTTAATAGATTTAAAATCGTTAATTTCAAATATTGACACTGAAACGATCAGCGTTTTAGGGGTGCCGAATGTAGCGAGTGAAGCTCTGATATACTGCGAAGTAACTTAACAATTTGAATCTTTTGCTGATCTATCTCTATCGAATAAGAAAACTGTGATCTTTGAAATGAGCAGCCCCACCAGTGGCTGAGAGGTTCTGCTCTCAAAGCTGGTAGACGGGAGGTGCTGGGTTCAAACCCCTGTCGCGCTCGTCGACCTAACCGTTCGGAGTTTTCCGTGGTTTTCTTCTAACCTTGCAGTAAATACGGGTTAGGATCCCTTAGAAAGACCCCCACGGAGGGCACTCCCCCTAGGGCCTATATCCCAAGAGTAGATAATCGGCCGTCCTAAATCAGCCAACCAACCTTTGAAATGAGCAAAAATTTACCAGAAATACTAGCTTTTATTTGCATGTTTAAAACTTGTTGGGTCTTTTAAAATTATTAAGATTGTCATGCTTGACAGTTCTTGAAAGCAATGAAATAAAACATCGCGATTCACCCTCTACTACTGTTAAAGATCTTCCAGACCGCTGCTTTTCTCAATTTTCAGTTTAATTATAGATACTAGTGAATTTTGTTTAGAACCCTAGTATTTGAGTCCAGAGATTTCTGAATAGGTGAATTAATACTGTGTGAATTAATGGCCTTTTATCCATCCTTTGATCAAGCTATCTCCGGGACCACTCAGTATCTAAGCGACAATTATTGTCGCAGCAGTTAAGGGTTAAGTTTATCTCATAGACTGCAGCAAACCTAATCCGTCCGTTTTAGCAATAAAATCTTAACACTATTTTAACGAAAACTAAATTTTGTGCATGATTTTTTCGGTTTGATTTAAAAAAGCCTACTGTTTAAGATTATTTAAGTAGCAAAGTAAAATTAGAAAATACTTGAAGATTTGGAACGTGAGGAGCATTTTAACTCTTCTAAAGAAACAATGTATTTGAAATTTTAAACTTTCAGTAAACTGAAGTTATTTCTTTAAGTATTTATTGTTGATAAGGAACATTTCCTTTTAAGAATTTATTGGAAACTACAGGAATATCGCCTAGTTATGTGAAAAGTTCAACGAATTAATACCAAAAGGATATAGACATGTTATATCATTTGAATCTTTTTCTTTCCTGTAAAAAAAATTTGGTAGATAAAAGGTTAAAAAAAATTCCCCTGTATAGATTTAACTGCAGGTTTTTTTTTTTTTTTTTCCCCGTACATCTTTCTGCATTTCTCTCAACTTTTCTATAGCCCTACAACTAATTTCTATTTCATTTTGAAGAAAAAATACGAAATTTATTCTTCAGAATTGCTGATATTCCCTGACATGAAACGGTGGGAGACATGCAACATGTATGGCCGCTCATATTTTTAAACTTTTTAAAATAAAACAAAACTGCTGATTGTATGTACCAGAGTGGCCAAGATTAATGACTTTGTTTTAAAATTGTCATATTGCCCTCTCATTTACGTAACTAAAATCTAAGTCTGATCCTGTTAATGGTTAAACTCAATCTCTGTGTAGGTGTTTTGGTCTCAGCCTTTCTATAGCAGGTGTTTCTATTTATCTGTTCCTTTCACTCATATACAGGAGGAATGCAAAAAATAAAAAACAATGTGAAAAATTTGTATGCTTATTAATAAAAACAGTTGTTCCCTGATATTTGTACCGATAGTAGATTACTTTAGCACCATTGTAAATTGTAGGTAGTCTGTTTTATATAGATCCATATTTTTGTAGATGATTAGTTTTTCGTAACAGATTTTTCATTTTTATCAGAAGACTCGTTTAAAGATTTTATTTCTAAATATTGAAAATTTTCAATGTTAAATCTTCCGGATTTATGTATTGTACTATCTTAATTTTGCTTTTCTGTTTTCAGACTCTAACAGCAAACATTTGGTTATATAAATGTTTCCATTTTGAGAATTGAGACATTAACTTCAAATGATCGTATGCAGAAAAGTTCTTGGATAGCTCATTGTACAGTTTTTACAACAAAACAAACTGGGATATTTGCTCGAAATTGGCTATTTTAAACTTGATACAATGCCTTAATCTCATAAAATTTAATCTTCGTACACTTATAGTAGAGCTTAGTAAATTTTTGCATTTCAAATTTTCTAATCGTGGGCAGTGATTAAAGCGTCCTAAATCTGTAAGGAATTGAACGTAAAGTACAAGGTGCCCCAAATTGCACATTGCAGAGAGCACATTGCTACATCATGACATTAAATTTAGTGTAGTAAGAAGGTGGCAATTTTCTTCCGAGCGAAAAAGGCACCTTGACGACTTTGTCTACCATGATACTATAAGATATCTCTTATCTTAGGACAGCATATGACGCCATGTAGCAATATTCATTCACTGCAATAAATCACTGAACATTCAATATACGATTCAAAGTAGTTGCACAAAATAGCGGGTATCATATTAAACACTTATTCCAATAAGAATCGCTTATTCCAATAAAATATTAAAATAAATGTTTTGTATTAATTCAATATTGCACAAATTAACATAGAAAAAAAAATTAAATTCTCCGTACCCTCATTGTTAATTTGCTGGGGTGTCCTGGTCTTCGTTTATTTTCGATGCATCCAATTTCTTCACACTTTCTCACTATGCATCCAACAGTTAGTTTTTCCACTTTCTCGGTAAGATTTACCATTTTATGAATCTCAATAATACTATTTCTTATGTCTAGAGGTACCTGTAGTTTTAGGTGCCATTCTCAATTACTTCAAAAGAAAATTGGATTAAATGCCAGACAAATATATGAAGTTCACAATTAACAGCTACTGTATAAACAGTCGTTTGAACCATGAACACTGTAAACCCAGTACGTATCTTGCTGTGGAAGTGCACAAATACTTCTTTTGCAAGAAGTCTTAACTCTATCGAAATTTTCTGTTTAATTTAAAACTCACGGTAAACATACTCTATTAAAACTATTTGTCAAAAGCTGTTTAAATAAACATTAGTGTACAAAAATTATTTTACCAAAAGTATATTAAAGTTTCGTACAGTTCTACCGCAATGTTTTGAATAGAATGTTTCGCCTTATTTAATGCAAGAAAATCTCAAATGATGTGGTTCAAACTAGTGATAGCGCATTCTTTAATTTAAATATTAAAATTTCTAACCTGAAATGGTGGTAACACTCCTTGGAAATTAATGTACATACCTTCTATATCTGTACAGATATTGTACGCCTACTATTGGTGATTTTAGAGCTAACGCTTTTGCTCTATAAAAAAAATTCCCATTTTCTATTTAAGAAACTCTCTAAATTTCATGATTATCTGAATAGTTTTTGCTGAACTCTCCCAAATGTCTGAATTCGGGACACTTTGTATCTAAATGCAGTAAATATTTTGTATAAGAGCATTACTTAATATGTAATCTTTCCTTCCAAGGTCGACCCGCCAAAATTCTTTCTGGAAACTCTAAGGAATCCAGATGGTCCTGACGATGGCTTTATGATGGATGAACAAATGACAACACTATCTCCAGAAGATGATTCAAAGAGATATTGTGCCCCAAATGAAACTTGTTCTATTGTCAAATATGATATTACAGGATCCTATGTCTCCTTCAGTGAACCGTAAGTATGAGGAATTTCGTTTGCCAAACTTCTTATTTCTAAAATTGTTGGATGATTGTCCCGATTTATTCCTTAATGTTAAAATTCTGTCTAACATTTCAGGTGATTTCGCCATATTTCAGCAGCAGTTTTAGGTGGTAGCGCGAAATTCAGGAAAAGAAATATAGTAAAAAAAATGATTAAATACGTATTTCAGCGATTTTAGAAATTCACCTAAGGAGGGTGGAGTGAACGTTTTAGGTCATTTCGCCATGTCTCAGCAGTAATTTTAGGTGGGAGCATGGAATTCTGGATAAAAAATCTATGGATAAATAAACATGTATTTCAGCGATTTTAGAAATTTTAACTCTAAAGGAGTTAGATGGGGGTTCGAACGTTTTAGGTAATTTCGCCATATCCTACCTGCAGTTTTAGGTACGAGCATGAAATTCGGGATACGAAATCTACCAAAAAAGTGGTTAAATACCTATCTCGGCAATTTTAGAAATTCACCCCCTTAGCCGGTCAAATGGGTTGGGGAGGTGTATAACGTTTTAGGTCATTTTGTCATCTCAGCAGCAGTTTTAGGTAGGAGCATGAATTTCAGGATAATAAATCTACTAATAAAAAAAATGGTTCATGTATTTCAGCGATTTTAAAAGTTTACCAATCGGATTACATCGTATATGAACCGGATTATGGAAGATTAGACGAATAAGAAGACAACTATTGCTGATTTTTGATTTAGATATTTTGCGCAAGACATTTTTAAAAGGAAGTTATTGTAGTCGATACTTTGTTCACTCGTGTGAAGCCGGGACGGGCCGCTGCTAGTTTAATTGGCTAATGGACCTTTTTTAAATGTCCCCCCCCCTTTTTTTTGTGAAAAACCTGTTTTCCTATTTAGAGGGGCTTTCCATAAACTATATAAATTTACTGATTGTATTAAATTACTTGTATGGGAAAATTTGAAGATTAAATACAAAATTTTACCAGAGATTTATAAGTCAGAAATGCTATACTTCATAATTTTACATCCTAGAGGCACACAATTTCACCTGCTGCGGTTGTAGCTGAATTTTTTACTATTAGATTTAAAATTTAACTAAAGCTTGCTGTTTTCAAAGAGAAACTGTGTGCGTCTGTCTCTTCTTACAAATCAAAGTGGAGATTGCGCGCAATAGCCAAATCGCTTCAATCTGTTTTTCTACACTTGCGAATTAAACATTAGATTTATGGTGTAGGCCGAGTACTGCAGAGGTGAACAGAGAAAATGTGTTCTTTTACAAACTATTTTAGTTCTGTCATGGTCAGATATTTTAAATCGGAGGGTTATCTTTTAGGATTTCTTCAAGCCATATTTGCGGAGAAATTTTCGGACCTTGCATGCTTTGTCAATATGAAAGATATCTGTTAATGAATCTTGTAAACTGTTTGCTTTCCGAATAGGCAGAAGCATAATGTATATAACTGTTGCATTCAAAACATTTCATTTTTTAGAATGGAAACTGTCCTTCTTTAAACTTTTTTAAACACTTACTGCGTGCGCCAAAAGACTAGTTTTGTACAAATTTGTATGCGAAACTAAACTAACAGCTTATTTTTTAATTCTGCAAGTACATCTGACTAAACTTCATATTAGGGATGCACCGAATAGGGATTTTGGCCAAATACCGATTATTCGGCCCACAAGTAAACCGAATACCGTAACAGTGAGACCGAATATTCGGCCGATTACCGAATATTCGGCTGGCCGAATATTTTTATATTACAGAATTTAAAAGTATTAAAAGTTTAAATTATAAAATAATTTTACATAATATTTAACACAAATACTACCATTTTATGAAATAACCTTTTTATAAGAAACCTTTTTCACAAAAAAAAAATGTGCTTTGAGTTATTTAAAATGCGGATAGTCTTAACTTTTTTTAATTAATAAAACTTTCAACTTTGTAGCTTCTTCTGGGAATTAAAATAAATTTATTAAATGTTCTTATATTCGAAGACAAATGCTTTAAAATTGAAGAAAAATTTTGAATGAATTGGAAGAAACATTTTACAAGTGATATAGTGTTTATTTTCAGGAAGACTTGTGGGGAGGCTCTTATAAATATATAATATAATTACTTTAATAGTTCAATGTTCAAAGATTTATTTTCGTATTGTTGCAGGACAGAACCTATGGCCAAATTAGATGCATCCGTAAACAAACCTAGAGGTAAATCGGAATTGGGGAAGGATAAGAAAGCTGTATTTGCTAGATCTTGTTTGCAAATTGCTTTCTTGCTTCTTCATTCCAATTTTATCTTTTTTCTTGGAACCTTTTAAGGTATTTATGTAATAATGCTTGGTGTTTAGCAGCATCTTTAAATAACGGCGGTAAAAATTAATCATGTCAAGAAAAGTTCTTAAATCAGGAGTGGTTTCTGGTAATTTGTAATTTAGACTAGCTTGAACTTTTTCTGGCAAGGGTTGGGTTGGGTTGATTATTGACGGCCAATTATCTACACTTGGGATATAGGCCCGGGGGGAGTGCCCTTCGTGGGGGTCTTTCTAAGGGAACCTAACCCGTATTTACGCATGGATGAATCCACGGCTCGAAGAAAACCACGAAAACTCCGAACGGTTAGGCCGACGGGCGCGATTGGGATCGAAACCAGCACCTCCCGTCTACCAGCTTCGAGAGCACAACCTCTCAGCCACTGGTGGGGCTTCTGGCAAGGGACGTGAACCTTCGGGTGTAATAAGATAACTTAGAAATTCTATTTCTGGAACTGCCAATACCGATTTGTTAATATAATTTCCGAGGCCATATTTGTGTAATCTTTCAAAAACTAAATTAAGGTGATTTTCATGTTGGATTTCATCAGTAAAAACAATTAGTATGTCATCTAAATATGGAAAAACGAATTCAAGATCTCTTAACAAACATTTCGTGGATAAATCTTCGCAACGTTGCAAGAGAATTTTTAAGACCAAAACTCATGTCATTAAACTCATATAATCCGAAAAGGGTAATAATAGCTGTTTTACATTTATCCTCTTCTGCATTTGGTATTTGTTAGCAAGCTTTAAAAAGATCTATTTTTGAGAATTTTAGCAATTTTCAAAATTTGATGAAAATCGTCAATCCTGGGAATTGGATATCTGTCAGGAATGGTACGGGAATTAAGCTGTCTGTAATCGCCATAAGGACGATAAGATCATACTTTTTAACCACTAAATGTAATGGACTTGCTCATTGGGATTTAGAAGGACGAATAATATCATTATCGAACTTGTATTTAAATTCTTTGGCTATTGCTAGTCGTTTTGAATCTAGTTGTCTAGCCTTATTATACACTGGAGGACCTTCCATTCAGATAAAGTGCCGTACATCATGCTTGGATTTTGAAATTGGCAAATTTGGCTTTGCAATATCGGAATATTTTTAAATTTAGCAGTTTTGTTCAATGTGCTAATATTGTTAAAAGCAATTTAAGAAACTTCACAATTTACAGTTTTGTTTCCACATCAATTAACTGTTTATTTTTCAGGTCAATTAGAAGATTATATTTATTCAAAAAGTCTGCTCCAAGAATTCCTTTTGTGACTTCAGCAATCACGAAAGGAAATTGAAAATCCCTTCGAAATCCTAAGTCTAGATTTAGAATTTTTATTCCAAAAGTTTCTATTTCTGTTCAGTTTGCTGCATATAGCTTATATTCGGAAGATTCTTTTTTTTCCAGTGCCTGGAAGAATACTAATGTCAGCACCACTGTCAACTAGGAATCTAAAATTTGTTCTTAAATCTTTCACATATAATCTAAATTTGTGACAACCTTCTACATTTTCTGCAGTAGTATGTGCCGCTAGATCTACTGCAGATCTTTTCCTGTTTAAAATCTTTTTTGCTTCATGCACATGGCTGAGTGCGTTTGTCAGGGAAACAACGATAACTGAAATGAAAATAAGTTTGTCGTTAGGATTGTAGCGCTGACGAGATCTGTTTAGAGAGCGAGAACGGTTTTCGTTATTTAGAGATTTAGACTTGGATTGTCGTGAAACGCACAGTTGTGAAATTTGTTGTTCCGGAGAAGCAATTAGATTTAAAAGTTAATTATTGACAAATGATGCGCTGCTATTAACAATTTCAGTTTTATTACTTGTGGCAAAGATTTCGGATTTTGGATTCATATCACTGATTTTGTCTGCTATTATAGCTAATTTAAGTCTTCTTCACTAACAAGCGATATATTTTTTATGCAATCGGGCAATTTTTCAAGACTAAGCTCTTTTGAAACATCAGCGGCAACAGTTTTTAGCTTTTGAAGTAGCTGACTAGGTTTTATAGTACCAAGATCAATTCTGGTTATCAATCCCTTAATTCGAACGTTTTCACTTTCTTTTAATAGGTTAAGTAATCTAGTGTTTGAGTCGGAATATTTGATTAAGCTCTCGCTACTTAAGCCGAAATTCGTAGAAAGTATATGGGACATAAGTTGTGCAACTAAATAATTGAATTTGGCGTCTTCTTTGGTAATTTCATTAATTTTAAATTGAGCCTCAACCTGATAAAACAGATCTCTGGTCTGACAGTCCAGAAAGGTGGAATTTTAATACTGAACTTGAAAAGTTCCAGCTTTTCCGTGAAAGACTAATCGTTGTTCTCCGGTTGACTTGTAGACATTTTCTTTACTTAACGGGTCACCAATTGGTGTGGGGAGGCTCATACAAACAGATAATTACTTTAATAGTTAAATGCTTTAATAACACTTATTAATTATAACAAATAATCCCGCATCCAAAACGATAACATTTTATTATTTTCTCATTCTCAAAACAAAACTGGTCAGTTTCCAGATTTCAAACCAAAAATGTGCCCATAATTTTAACAGTAAAATAAATAAAATTGAAATAAAGAAATGGAAACATGTAGTTGGTATAAAGGATATTCAGTTGCTTTAAACTGTGTAATCGAGCCACTACAGACTAAAGTAAAACAATACAATACAGTAAAATGGTGGCGAATCAGGAAGAATAACTTTCCTGCTCCCTTAGATTTGGCAAGGAAGTTTTTAAATGAAACAGAGAGCAGGTGGTTGGAATGGACGATCATATTCAGAGGTTATAAACATACAAGGTGTTCATACATCTTGGAACAAACTTTCTGCATAGATAATGTAGTCAAAGCAAACATTTTTTGAGCAAGAAATATCATCTCAATCCACTAATTCCATATTTCAATCAAAAACACAGGGTGTGTCACCACAGGCTGAAATTGAATTTTCGTTCATAACTTTAACAACAATGAAGATATTTTAGCGAGATTTGCATCGTATTAATTTTGCTAGTTGCAAATATATTATTGGAAGTTGCTGAATTTTGGCCAGTGATACAGTTACTGTCAGCTGAACTCTTAATAAAGGAATATCTAACTCAGTTTTGTTTAGATATGAATGGTGACAATTTTCAGTACTTCTCGTTATTCACAGAAATCAAAGTAACTATGTTGAAATTATAGTTAAGACAAATTGTCTGTCTTGATGTCTATCGCCAGTGAAGTTTTTCCATTTTGTTTAGAAACAAATGATGTTTGAAAAAACAGATTATTTACTAGACAGTATTCAGGAACATGCATTTATTTGTACATCATTAATTCTTATGAAGATCAACATTAATGATTAATTTTCTTAAGTGGCACTTTTCAAACACCGAATAATGTAAAAGCATTCTTTCATATTTCATTCTATTTCTAATTATTTTGAATATTTATTAATTGACAGTTAAAAGTAGAAATTGTGAGTTTTTAAAAATATTTAGTTTTTTAAGTATTTGGTTTGGCCGAATATTTCGATATTCGGCCAAACCGAATATTCGGTAGGCTGAATAGTTTGATATTCAGCCAAGACTAATATTCGGCAGACCGAATATTTTGATAGTTGGTCAAACCGAATACCGAATAGATACCTAATATTCGGTGCATCCCTACTTCAGATTGTTTGTAAAGTGTTTCTCGGATTTCAATAGTGATACAGTTGGAAAATGATAAAACTTGTTACTGACTATGGAAAGAGATACGGTAAACTTTCAAGTATATATTGAACTTTATTTTACACTTGGTTCCAAAGGACTTCGACATTTAACCTCTACTTATCTCAAATGTGTATAGTCTTGCAATTAATGTAGTGGATATCAAATATACGTACTTCTTCGAAACTATCGTAGATAACTAGCGTGTAAAAGTCATTCAAAAATCTCGTTCAAAGTAACTTCGCCAAAGTCTTCCTATAGCAGTGACCCTTAGGATCAAATAACTTTCTACTATAAACGCAGTTCTCCTAATATTTCGAATATTTAAGCATAAGTCTGAGTATTGACTATTTTTAAATGTTGGTCATTTATTTAAATCTTGGCGTTTACGTTTTGATCTTTAAACGAGATTATATTAACTGCTGTTAACGGTGTCGCAGACTGCTGCTTCGTGTTTCAGTTTAACACTAGAACGGCCGGCAATTTTGACATCCTAAAACAGCCGCCGGTATCATTTCGATACCACTAATTTAATTATGCAAAATGGATGCTATAAATTCTAATTTAACACTATATTTCGTCATTGTACTTTAATTAAGCTTATATCCTTAACTTTTCACAAAATAAGATGCTTTATTTTACAGAAAAATACATTCCATCAAAACGGCGGACAATTTCGACATCCGAAAACAGCCGCCGGTGTCATTTCGACAACACTAATTTAAGAAAAATGGATGCTATAAATTCTAATTTAACACTATATTGCGTCATTGTGCTTTAATTAAGCTTATATTGTTATATTTTCACAAAAGAATGATGATATATTGTAAATTCTGCTTGGTGTCGAAATAACACCCGCGGACGTTTTACGTAAATTGTGCTGTAATTTTTTTAAAAATCGAATCTCATAATAAAAATTTCGACAGTCTGCTTATTAGGTAAAATGATTAAAAGTCATACAATTTGAAGAATATAATTAAACAAATGTGATAGAGAGATAAAGCTAAATTCGGTTTGGTGTCAAAATGACACCAACGGACGTTCTAGTGTTAACACGTTTATTGTGCGTTTAGTATCTGTACTATGCTAGCCGCTAGTACTTATGCTAGACTAGTATTTATGCTAGCGCGCATAATACCAGTACTACCCTGGGTGCTTCCCTTTCTCATCTTCTTTAATCAACTTCCTACTATGTAGCAACTTTTTGATTGGGCTCGTTGGATTCGGTATTGAAGAAGCTTTCGAACGTGACTTTGCGCCAAGCCGTTTGTGTTTTAAATCTTCAGGTATTTAGATATAATTAGTCGGATATGACAATCCCAAAACTTTTTACCTGATATGTTAATGCTTCAAAATTCGCTATCACACCGCCAAAAAATCAATATTTTTCGTCATTCTGTTGTACGTCAGCTGCTTGCGAATCGTCGAGTTACCTGGATGCGAGCAGCCGATGTATTATACTGAACTAAGAAAATTCCTTCTGGTCTGTACCGGCAGGAAAAGATAGCCTCGTTATTGTTTGGTTTTGAGATTTTAGCTAATTCTTCTTAAAATACACGAAGCTAAAATGCGGGGAACCCGATTACAGAAGAGTCATTCCCAGTTCTCGTCAATATTGAATTTGAATGACAATATCGCCAAATTAGACAGACATAGCCAAATTGGCTCCATATATGGCAACGAATTTTTGTCGCCAAATTTGACTATATTTCACAAATTGTCGCCACGCTTGGCGACAATTTAACGTTGGCGAATATAAATATACAGCGTTAAGCATGTAAGTGTTGAAACGATGGTTACAACAATGAAAGAAAATTTGGCGAAACCATGTTCACTAAAACTCTGAAATTAAACCAGTTTATGGAGGAATCCTACTGTATTGTTTCAAAATGTCGGCCACCCTATAATTTCAAACTGGTATATTTCAGCCAATCTTTAAGATAGAGGCAAAACAAAAATACTCTGGAATCCTTGGATAAAGGCCGAATATTTAAAGCAAAGTTTTTACGATTTCTAATTTTTTGTACAACTTATTAAAATCTTTAAATGGCTATTACAGCGCCTCCTCCAGGGTGCAATATCCCCAAATTCAATTGGGACCTGCAGTCTATAGTCAAAAACATATACAAAAATTTTGGTTAAATTATCTGCATAAATTCATACGTTTCGACGATACAAAAGTGAAAATGGAACAAAAATCTTGATCATAGCACACCCTTTCATCAAAATATCCCCAAATTCAAGTGGGATCTGCTGGCCATAGCCAAAAACATAAAAAATTGGTTCAATTTGAAGCATAACTTCATACACTTTTCGATGATACAATGAGGACAGATGGACATTTTGTAAAAACATGTTTTTAGGAATCCCTGTCCCCTAAAACGCGTAAATCCGTAAAAAACAGGAAGTCAAAAAAATTTATTTCAATACTTTCTTCTGTTATAGATAGAAGAAAGTAAAAATTAACCAACACAAAGAAATTGAGTTCAGGGGCAGAATTTTGATAAGATCAATGAAAGTGTAACTACAGATATGTTTTATTTTGTTTGAAATGCTAGTACTATATCGCTAGACTGTCGAATATGTGAATTTTACTTATGTGTATAAATCCTGTGTATAAATACTTGTTAAGCTGTATCCTAGGAATTGAACTTTCATTAAAGCACTACAAAGTTCAGATTCTGAGGCAGTACTCTTAAAACTGGTTTAGTGGGAAAGATATTTTACATCAACGTTTATCTCTGGAGAGGGGGATGTTTTTGTGTAATTTTTTAGTGTGCTTGGACTGTTCGATACTTTCACATTTTCAAATTTATTCATACTTTATTTCTTCTAGTTGCGGAAATTGCACCAAAGGATACGGTTGCACTTTTCATCTTATAAATAGGCGCCGATGCAGAGTGATATACAAATGTGAACCTCAGCAATCGTGGCTTCTTCAGCTTACTCCAAAAGAACGAGAACGGATTGGAAGATTGTACAGATTTCCAGCACAAAACGTACTCCTGCAAGACGAAAATGGACAAAGTGTCCGTGAACTACGTCATTGTCCCCGTTACGAGTTTATGAGCGATTACGTTAATGGACGGAGAAGAAATGTTACTTCTGAACGACCCATAGCAACTGTAGCAAATTTTCGCATTCCTCTGGACGATAGCACTACTGAAATCTTGGAACCATTAGAATGAATTTTAAAGTAACATCAAGGATGTAATTTCTTTATTAAAGCATTTTTAAAATGAATTACTTTTTTACTTTTTTTAGCTCTGTCTAAACAAACCTTTTCAGTGTTATTTTGAACTATTGATTGCATACTTTCAATCTCTCAGCTGGACTGTTCAGTTTGACCAAAGTAATTTTCAACCAGGAAATCTCTTGAATATTGTCTAAATGGTATATTTCATAATGTAAAAATTCTCGTTCAAGTTGAACAGTTTTACGAGAGGTTAGCAAGTAATTAGAGTTAGGTTTGACATATTGGTAGTTTCTACCGAGTAACACAATGTGTCATCGGCAGTGGCGTAGCCAGGGTGAGGTCCAGTTGCTCTGGGTATTACTGATCTTGTAAAGTTTTCTTTGCCTTATGTACTTGGGAAAACTTTCCGCGATTATCAATGCGAAGAAAACTTTGCAATATTACTTGTATCCAGAGCGTTTGGACCCCCTCCTGGCTACACCACTGATCATCGGTAGCAAATTTAACAAATCCAGAGTTCGACATAGAAGTTCGAACTACGGTGTATGCTTATAACATGTATTGCCTCCTTGTATTAAAATGACTAGGTATAGTTCAACTAACTAGTTTACAAATTTTTGTTGCGCCACAAAATTTTGTTCAGTTCCAAATTATCAATTTAAAATGACTCAATGGAGTCCTTTCGTCATTTACCGGGAAGCTAATTTAACCTTATATTTAGAGTAAAATTAGCTGAAGTGCGGAATTCGATTAGATTTAAAGTTTTCGTCATCGAATGTGAATTTTAATAAATTAGCCAGATTTTGCTGAGTTTTCCTTCATTTAAGGCGGCCTATTGTCTCCAAATATCTCTTAGTAAGAATTTGACGCTGGTAGACAATGGTACGTGCATGTGTCTGATATTTTAGATACAATATATTCTTTTAAAACGTCATTTTATGTAAATTTAAGTGTGTAAAAGTTACAACAAAGGTTACAATAGTGAAAGTAACTTTGCTTGCTACAACTCCAATTAAACCAAATTGCGGACGATTCCCTTGTCTTTTTAAAAATTTAAACAAACCTAGCATTTCAAACTGGTATATGCAAACAATTTAAGATAGTTACGAAATAAAATCGAAAAAGTAAAATCTAACAACGTTAGAGATCGACCTCAACTATCCTATGCAAAAAAAATCATTTAAATATATTAAAATGCGAGCGAGAAATCGCGTCGCCTTCCCATAGACTTAACATTTAGCTTACGCGTTTTTTCGCATGACTGATCTAGTCCCTTAAAAACCTACACTACCCCAGCGAAGAATCGCGCCAACTAATGTTAAGTTTATGGGAAAGTTTTCGGATTTCTCGCTCGCATTTTAATAATTTTTAAACTATTTGTTTTTTCGCTTAGGATAGTTGAGATTAAGCTCTAACGTTGTTAGTTTTTACTTTTTTCGATTTTGGTTCCAGTATTTTTATGTAAAGGCTCTTTCACTTTCAGAACGGGTTCCAAAATTGAAAATGTGCGCTTATAAAAGAAGCTGCAACAAAAATCGAAAGAAGTAAAAACTAACAACGTTAGAGATCGATCTTAGCTATCCTAAGCAAAAAAATAGTTTAAAATATTAAGATGCGAGCAAGAAAGCTGAAAATAATCTTTCCATAGACTTAACGCGCGTTTGTTCCTGTGACTAGTGTAGGCCCTTATCTTAACTTTGATGTTTCATTTACAAATCTCTCCTAGTCTCTACATCTTTAAAGAATATATTGTGACTTGGCAATTCAACACGAGAATGTGACTGTTGCTTACATTTTGATTAAATCTTTTTATAAAGTATTGCATAAAATAGTATTTTATGAGCACTGAACGTTTGTGTATTTGTAGCATTGTCTTTATTTTACATAATATTGTAAGCTCTGGTGCGAAATCTCTTACGGTTGAGCTGATATCTGTAGTTGTGGGTGTTTTCCTTCGATACAACGTGAATACCTGCCCCCACCCCAATCTTAAAGACCTCCATCCAAGGCATCTCCCTAGGTTTATATCCCTACCATTCATGATCTTTATTTAATCTAATAATCCCATCCCATAACACCCATAATAAGGTGTAATAACTCCTTTTGCTGCGTAATTTTAAAGTCTCAAAATATTAAAGATGTAGCGACTTGGAGTGATTTTTGAATGAAAATGTCCAGTTAATAAGAACTGAACTTGGTTCAACATGATCTCTGAACTTTTTAAAGTGCCGGACTTGACTACTTTTTTGTTTCTGCAAGGATTTCACTTAAAGTAATCCTCCTTTTCTTGACTTTGGGTTCTTTTTGGACATAATCCACTCATTTCAGTCGAGCCCACTTCCGATCCCTATTTTAAGGTACCAAAAAAATAGAGCTTTAGTTCCGTTTGCAAAGACCTAGATAGTAGGAAGTTTCAGGTTCCTAGGCAACTCAAGCACAAAGATATTGGAGGTGGGTGTTCGAAATTGCTCTCGGTTGCTTCCAGGAAAGGACTTGCGATGATAGCACGTGCTTTTTAGAATTTACAATTGTAATAATAAGTACAACTTTGGATGTAGACTTATTTTACAGAATAAAAGTAAGTTTTATCTTTTTGTTTTTTATATCATTGTTTCAATAACATTATATGTATAATTTCTTTATATGTTTGTAAGATATAAATTTAGTTTTTAAACCACGTGTATATTACGATACGACAATAGCTTTCAATCATTTGCCTAGAATAAGTATTTTATCTTAAGTCATAAAAAAAAGGATGATTTCGCATTTTATCTGATTTTTATTTTACTTCAACTCACTATTTCCTAACCGGACTTTGTTATTAATTTATGTGTAATATGTGTCTAAAGATAATTTTTATTCATGCAGATTTAAAAAGTAAAAAAAAGATCCCCCGTTCTTTAGCTATGCTTTATTTCGTTATTATATATTTTTTAAAATTCCAGTTTATCCGTTTGTATTCGAATATACTTTTTAAATCATATAATTATTTTACTTTCTAACAGTTTCTAATCATCTACTATGAGTAATATGGATGCACTGTTTTTTTTTTTTTTTTTTTTTTT
This sequence comes from Maratus michaelseni, assembly GCA_963931845.1. NCBI lineage: Eukaryota > Metazoa > Arthropoda > Arachnida > Araneae > Salticidae > Maratus > Maratus michaelseni. The sequence continues at coordinate 225,084,592 of OZ007595.1, forward strand.
TTTTTTTTTTTTAACTCTTAATTTTAAAGTTCATTTTATGGGGGCAGACTATTATTATTTATTCTCTTTATAATTAGAGAATGCTGATAGTTGTTTGATCTTATAAGTGTTTTTTTTCTTTTTCTCACATATATTTTTCAATAGCACCTAGCGATATTTATAGAGTTATAGGTTGACTTGTAAAATTATTGTAGCATATTTTTTTTTCTTCTTTTTATTAAAATAGTTTCGATATGAACAATTTGAGTACAATAAGGCCTCGTTATTAATTATTTATATTTGTTGGTTTAAATACCAGAAAGTGTTTACATCCGCGTAAGGGGGGGGGGGATAATGACTACATTAAATAAACAAACTTTAAATAGGTAAAGAAAATGATTTAACGTATATAAATATATGTGTGTATATATATATATATATATATATATGATTTAAATTAGCAAGTATTTTCGAATACAAACTAACGGATAAACGAATTAAAAGCTAAAAAACAAGTAACATTTTTCTTTTATGATTTACTGAAATACATTTTCATTCTCTCTCTAGGCAAATGAGTCCAATTTTTGTCTTCAAAAAACGAGATTTCTATCTTACATATGTATAACAGAATTGATTATACATACTAATAATATTAAAACAATGATATAAATAAATAAGAGAACACTTAGTGCCCCAAGTCTTTAAAATATGTCTCAGTATGAAATAAGAAAAAAAAAATATATATATATAAACAGTGAAGGGGGAGGGGTAAAATTTGAAAAATATATTAATAACAAGTGCTAAAAATTTTACAGTTATACTGTTAGGAAATGAAAGCTATGGATATCTTTGAAAAACAAATGCTGCGATTACATATTTTTTTTTCTTTCAAAAATTTTCACACAATGTATTTTTTAGTACATTCTTTTTCTGTATTTTCAGATATCAGTTTAGGAAAATTTTGCCTACTTAAAAGGACTGTTCACAAATTTTTTCCACCTCCAAACAGAACCTTTCACAAGTTTAATCATTTAAAAATAAAATCTGATCTGCCACAAAACAACTGAACTGATCACAGAACATATTACTTAGCTTTTTCATGTGTAAAGGATATACAGGAACCTGTATATAACGATAATTTCAAAATTTACAAAATTATAACTAGAATTTTCACAAATATAAAAAAAACCTCTCCAATTTCATAAAAACAGGACACTGCGAGAAAAATCTGGACAGACCCCTGATTTTTATTTCTAGATCATAAAATTTTAGTCATGTTAAAGAATTTAGCTCCAGGGTTTGAATGCTATTTTAAATAATAATTACAATTGCAAATTTTAGCATACTTTATGGAAAATTTGCAATATTCTTATAATTAAGCTTAAGATTTTTCCTAAAAATATTTTTTCGTATAAATATATTTAATTCTTTAATAAAGATTTTTTTTTTTCATTTATAAATTAAATCACATGTATTGGCTTTTATAAAATTTTGTATATTAAGTATAAGTCTCCTAATAATATGTCCTAAGAAATTAACATTTTAAACTTCTTTTTTCTGTGTACAATTCTTACAGAATGTCTTTTCCTTTTGTTGTCAAAATATTTCTAAAATATACATTTAATTTTATCTGAAGTTTTAAAATATTACTTGGTTTTGCTAGGATTTTAACACATAATATTATAAATAAAATGTATATTTCAGAAATATTTTGACCACTACAAAAGAGACATCCTTTTAAGTAGAGTACAAAGAAAAAAAAAGTTAAACATTTAATTCCTAAGAATAAATAAATAAAAAAAAAATTATAACTGCCACAGATAGGTTTAACATAAGTGTGGGGAATTTGAGATATCACTTTCCCCTTTATGGGAGAAATATCGAACAGATAATAAAAACTGAAAATATCAGTTTTGTAAAACGGAAAATAACCGTCCTGAAAACTGAAAATGTCAGTTTCTAAAACAGAACATTTCAATCCTAAAACTGAAAATTTCAGTTCCTAAAACGGAACTTTTGAGTTTCGAAAACGGAACTTTTGAGTTTCGAAAACGGAACTTTTGAGTTTCGAAAACGGAACTTTTGAGTTTCGAAAACGGAACTTTTGAGTTTCGAAAACGGAACTTTTGAGTTTCGAAAACGGAACTTTTGAGTTTCGAAAACGGAACTTTTGAGTTTCGAAAACGGAACTTTTGAGTTTCGAAAACGGAACTTTTCAGTTTCGAAAACGAAACTTTTCAGCTTCGAAAACGGAACAAAACCACGAAAGTGAATGTCTGTGAAAAAACGGAAAAGTTACGGCAACTCTGCTGCCAGTACCTTTTCCGTTTTTTTCAGGAGTTTGTTTTTACAGTGAGTTAATCTTAATCAAATAATATTATAACATATTAAAGTGTAATAACTTCCCTGTGCGTATATAATTTGCCTTAATTAAATTATTCCACCCCATCCCATAACATAGTAAGGTGTAATAACTTCCCTGTGCTGCGTAATTGCCAAGTCACAAAATAATAATTGACTAAAGATGTAGAGACTAGGAGTGATTTGTGAATGGAAATTTCAGAGTTAATAAGATAGTTAAACTTGGCTTTATACGATCTCAGTACTTTTTACGGTAAATGAGTTACGAGACTTGGCTGCATTTTTTACAGGTGACTTTTTGATGAGATTTCACTTCTTTTTGTAAGTAATCCTCCTTTTCTTGATTTTGGATTCTTTTTTGAGATCATCCACTGATTTTCGCTAAGCCCACACTCTGTCCCTATTATTTACAGGTATCAAAAATTTGAAGCTTTAGTTTCGTTTGCAAAGTACTGTAGATGAAAAGAGATTTCAGGTTCCTAGGCAAGCACTAAGTTATGGGAGGGGGAGTGTCAAAAGTACTCTCAATTGCTTCCAGGATAGGTGCTATCCATCTGAGATATTACTCGCAGCCCTAGATACTTGATATTTAACATAAAAGAACTTTTTAGTATAAAAAGAAAGCCAAAATTAAAATTTCCGGAAATTTCCAATAAATAAAACTAATTCTTTTTTTTCGATGTTTTTTTTTTTCGTTTTTTTAGTCTTTTTTTAATTATTTACGGTTTTTTTAATTTTTCCTTTGTGTACTAAACCCTGTCTTTCTGCCAAATGTCAAGCTTCTAGGACTACAAAATCGAATTATTTTCAAATTTTCGACTTTTTATTAATTTATTGATTTTTTTATTTTAATTCTAAGTTACCTGATTGTCATGCCAATATAGTAATTATTTGATCGTCTTCTTAGGATCATTTAGGTTCAATTTAGAGATAAATCAAGTGAATCTTAGAGTCACCATGATTTTATTTAGAAAGGACTATCAAGCCATAACCAGCCAGTAATGTCGGGAGGGTAGGGGGAGCTGTGAAAATTTTTGTGGGGCTAACATTATTTAACAATCCATATTTCATATGTGAAGTAAATAGAGTACAACCTGTGAAAGAAAACAAACCTGTCTATAAAGAAATCGCCTATATCGTAGCCAGTGTATAGCGGAACTTTTCTATAACGAAATTCGTAAACGAAAGGAAAGAAAACCATAATCCGGGGGAAATAACATAAAACAATTAGGGGCGTTGTACTAGCTAATAGGACAATTATCTTAAAACTAATGTTTTTAGTGGTACAAAATCAAATTGTTTTCAAATTTTCGATTTTTTAAAGATATTTTGATTTTTTCGAATTTAAGGAACATTTTAATTGTTCCTTTTATTGAATAGTAAATACTACCTTTACACCAAGTTTTAAGTTTCTAAGACTACAAGATAAAATTATTTTCAATTTTTGATTTTTTTCGATTTTTTTTTTTTTTTTTTTTTTTTTTATAATTTTCTGGATTTTTTATTTTTTTTCTTATTTTGTATCCTTAATTTCAAGTTTCTAGCGCTACAAAATCGAATTATTTTGAAATTTCCGATCTTTTTCGAGTTTTTTATTCTATTTTCGAATTTATAGTGTTTTAATTTTTCCTTTTTTTGTATCCTAAGCAATAAGTTTACGCCGAATTTTAAGTTCTAAAGCTACAAAATCTAATTTTCTTAAATTTTTCGAATTTTCGATTTTTTTTTTTTTCGAATTTTACAGATTTATTTCTTTTTGTTGTATCCTTTATTCCAAATTTTAAGTTTCTAGCTTTTCAAAATCGAATTATTTTCAAATTTTCGTTTTTTTTTTAGATTTATTTTATTTTAAATTTTTGTTGTGTTTTTATTTTTTTCTTTTTCTGAATCCTAAACACTACCTTTACACCAAATTTTCAGTTTCTAAGAGTATGAGATCATATTATTTTCAATTTCTCTCTTTTTCTTTCTTTATTTCTATTTTTATTTTTGAAATTTTCGATTTTTTTTAATTATCCATATTTTTTAATGTTTCCTTATTTAGTATCTTAAATATTACCTTTATTCCAAATTTCAAGTTTTTAGCGCTATGAAATCTAATTATTTTCAAAATTTCCTTATTTTTCGATTTCTTTCGATTTTTTGATTTTTATTTTTGAATTTTATTGCGTCTTTATTTTAACTTATTCTGAATCCTAAACACTATCTTTACCGCGAATTTTAAGTTTCTAAGGCCAAAAGATCAAATTATTTAATTTTTTTTCAATTTTTTTCGAATTTTTGATTTTTTAAAAAAAAATTTCTGGATTTTTTAATATTTTCTTATTTTGCATCCTAAATACTACCTTTATTCCGAATTCAAAGTTTCTAGCGCAACAAAATTGGATTATTTGAAATTTTTCGATTTTTCGATTTTATTTTCAATTTTTTTGTGTGTTTTTGATGTTTTCTTTTTCTGAATTCTAAACACTACCTTCACACCAAATTTTAAGTTTTTAAGACTACAAGATCGTGTTATTTTCAATTTTCAATTTTGTTCGATTTTTTTGAATTTTCGAATGTTTTTTAATTTTCCGGATTTTATAATTTTTCCTTTCTTCGTATCCGAAACACTAGCTTTATTCCAAATTTTAAGTTTCTGTGGCTGCGGGATCTAACCAATCTTTTTGATGACGTGAGAGTGAGTGTGTGAGTGACAAAATATCGAAACTTTGAGTTCATATATCGCCTGCACTAATTTATGGGTATTTTTTGAATTATCCATATTTTTTAATTTTTCCTTATTTAGTATCTTAAATATTACCTTTATTCCAAATTTCAAGTTTCTAGCGCTATGAAATCGAATTATTTTTTCGATTTTTTGATTTTATTTTCGAATTTTATTGCGTTTTTTATTTTAACTTATTCTGAATCCTAAACACTATCTTTACTGCGAATTTTAAGTTTCTAAGGTTAAAAAATCATATTTTAATTTTTTCATTGTTTTTCGAATTTTTGAATTTTTTTTTTTCGAGTTTTCCAGAATTTTTAATTTTCTTATTTTACATCCTAAATACTACCTTTATTCCGAATTCCAAGTTTCTAGCGCAACAAAATCGGATTATTTGAAAATTTTCGATTTTTTCAATTTTGCTTTCGATTTTTTTGGTGTTTTTGATGTTTTCTTTTTCTGGATACTAAACACTACCTTTACACCGAATCTTAAGTTTCTAAGACTACAAGATCGTATTATTTTCAATTTTCAATTTTGATGGAATTTGTTGAATTTTCGGATGTTTTTTATCCGAATTTTCCGGATTTTATAATTTTTCCTTTCTTTGTATCCTAAACACTACCTTTTTTCCAAATGTCAAGTTTCTAGGGTGTAAAAACCCCCTTTCTGTTGTTTTGATTGGCGAGATTAAGCGTCGCCAATAATATTATTGTAACCCTTTATTTTGCAGTCTTTCAGTTTTTTAATTCTGATTGATTTGAGATGTAACCTTGAACCGAGTGGCTGGCGGTATAACCAGCAATTTTCTGAACCAGGCTTTTACTTGGTTATAATAAATAATTTGTTAGTTTTATCTATCTGAACTTTTTATTTGATGTGTAAATTAACGAGAAAATTTCTTAGTATGATGAAGATCCTGATTCGAAGAACAAACAATTAATTTCGTTTTGCAATTTCTTCATTTCTGGCGTCCCGCGTCTTGATGTCTGCATTGGATTTATGATTTGTTCTTGATAAATGGTTCTCTGAAGACTTGAGGTAAGCTCAGTCTAATTTATATTTTTGTTGAACTGTAAAATAAAATTGATATGTCTACTATAGATACTTTAAAAAAGAAGCGTTCTGGTTTACGAACGCAAACAACAAAGCTGTGTACTAAAATATGTACAATTCTTGAAGATGACTCTATATAATTAGAAAACAAAATTGATATGTTAAACATTTGTAAAGATCAGTTAAGTGAAAAATACGAAACATTAAAAAAATTAAATTCTGACATACAAGACGAAATCGCTGATGCAGATTTCGAAAAAGAAATCGAAAGTTCAGAAAGCTATAGTGAAAAAATTATCGAATCGCGTTACAAAATAACGAAGTTCTTAAATCAACGCAACTCCCAAAATCAAAATAACGCTTTTCAAAATTTTATGAAAAATGATTCCGTTTCTCAAAACGGAAATATAGAGAAATCTATGAACTTGCCGAAGCTAACAATAAACAAATTTTATGGTGATAGCAGTTCTTGGCTCGAATTTTGGGGGCAATTTTCTAATGCTATTGAGAAGAATTCTAATTTAACCCCAATTGATAAATTCGTATATTTAAAATCCCTGCTTGGAGGCAGTGCCTTTAATGCTGTTGCAGGTTTTTCACTTTCCGAGGAAAATTTCAAAGCTGCTGTTGATTTGTTAAAAGATCGCTATTGTCGTAGCGACCTAGTTATCAATGCTCATATGAGTAAATTGTTAAGTTTAAAACAGGTAAAGAATGTTTAGAATGTTAAAGAATTACGAGAATAAATTCTCTTGGTGTTACGTCCGGAAGTTATAGTCATCTTCTCTGCCCGATTTTAATGAAATTAATACCTTCTGAAATAGCGCTAGATTTTAATCGTAAAAGAGCCAATACTGATAAAATGGAGATCGAAGAGCTTCTTTCCTTCATTAAAAACGAAGTGCAATCTCGAGAAGCTACGATGACACTGCAGAACTTTGAAAATAGTTTTAGTGCTAAAAATACAAAGTATAATAACAATTATAAACAGTTGAATAATTATAAACGCGACATTCCTTCAGCCTCTGCATTGGCTACTAATGTAAAAAATATTTGTATATTTTGTGAAAATGATCACGATTCTAAATCATGTAAAGATTGTTCTATTCATCAAAAACGTGATAAATTGCGCATCCTCGGTCGCTGTTTTGTTTGTTTCCGAAAATTTCATGTGTCGACCAAGTGTAAATTTAATTCTGAACACTGTAAATATTGTAATAGCAATTTTCACCATTTTTCGGTTTGTTTAAATAGGAATTCTAATTAAACCGTCCCGAAAGAAATCAAATCAGCAGACTCTGTAATCACTTCAATTTCTCATTGTAAAGCCAACTCAAATGAAAATTCCTTTAAAGAGGTTATTTTACAAACAGCTTGTGTAAAAGTGGAATCTGGAATAAATTCTGAACTTTCCTTATGTTTATATGATTTAGGTAGTCACAAATCTTTTGTGACCCAGGAATTAGTTTCAAAATTAAATCCACGAATTATTCGTAGAGAAAAACTTCAGATTTTCTCCTTTGCAGCTACTAACCCGAAAATAAAAACTTATGACGTCGTGCAATTAAAATTATCTCATGTTGAAAACAAATCGCGTTTCATTTTTATCGAAGCTTTAGTGACTGACGTAATATCTAATGCAACGATTCATCCCCCACTTCTCAACAAACAGATAACAGACAAATTGGCGCCCTATAAGGTGGCGAATTTTGCTGCGCCATCGATTCTCAAATAAAAATATTAATTGGAGCGGATTATTTTTATCAAATCTGTCACGAGGGAGAGGTACAGAAAATAACAAAATCTCTATTTTTATGTGAAAGTTTATTCGGACACTCTTTATGTGGATTCTATGAGGATGAAAAAAGGAATTTGAAATACGCATCTGTTTTAAATCTGTCCGTTGTAAATCTAGAGAGAGAGGATTTGAAATTTTTATGGGAAATTGAATCTTTGGGTATTACGCAATGAAATGAAAATATTTCAGATATGGATAAGGAAATTGTGAAGAAATTTGAGAAATATTTAAAATATGTAAATAACAGGTACGAAACGGGTTTATTGTGGAAGGATGAGAACTAGAGTAGATAATAATTTTATAATAGTAAGGAATCGTTTTAACGAATTAAATCGTAAACTCGAAAAGGATAAAGACTTATGTAAAAAATATAAGGCTATTGTATTGGAACAAAAAACTACCGGAATTGTAGAAGACTGCCCTGATAGAATAATTGAGAATGGGTATTTTATGCCTCATAGACCAGTTTTAAGAGAGGATAAATTAACTACCAAAGTGAGGATTGTTTTCGATGCTTCTTCTAAAGAAAAGCATTTAAATTCTTTAAATGACTGTTTATACCCAGGTCCTAATCTTAATCCTAGCATACTTGATGTTATATAATGAATTTTAGAAAATATAATATTGCATTTTGCGCTGACTTAGAAAAAGCCTTTTTGCAAATTGGGATATCAGAAGAGGATCGGGATTATTTAAAATTTTTGTGGTTTGGTGACGAAAATGATAACTTAATTTTTTTGAGATTTACTCGAGCAGCTTTTGGGGTAATTTGCAGTCCCTTTATTTTGGCTGCAACGATTAGATATCATATTCATAAATATATTGATCATCCTGAAGTCGTTAAGATCTTGAGTTCATCTTTATACGTAGATGATTTAATAACGGGGTCAAAATCTGATGAAGACGCTTTTTATCTATCATCAACCGCTTCGGATATTTTTAGGGAAGCTGGTATGAATTTGCGAAAATTCAATACTAATTCTGTTAAACTTAGAAAAATATGGGAGGAAAATAAATTATGTGAATCAGAAGAAAATTCGAATAATTCTTTGAAGATTTTGGGATTATTATGGGATACCAATTGGGATATTTTACGTTTTGATGTACAATCCTTTCCTGATGAATGGAAATTTAATCCAACGAAACGCGTTGTTCTTAAAGCCATGTTAAAAATCTTTGATCCGATTGGATTCATCGCACCATTTTCTATTCGTATGAAAAGTTTGCTACAGGAAACATGGGAAAAGGGGTTTGGAATGGGATGAAAAATTCCCTGATGATTTAAAAATTGAATGGGAAAATTGGTGTTCAGAAATCGATCATTTAGATAAATTTGAGGTTCCCCGCAAATATTTTCCACAGGGATTAGAATTTTCGCACCCAATTGAAATTCATATTTTTTCCGATGCCAGCCCTAAGACTTATGGGGCTGTTGCTTATTTTCGATATATCACAAGTAATAATGAAATTATGACCAGTCTTATTTGGGCAAAATCTAGAGTTTCCCCGATTAAGTGTTTGACAATCCCTCGTCTTGAATTAATGGGGGCATTAATAGCTGCTAGGATGTCTAAATATTTAAAAAATGTATTTAATTTTCAAAATTTGGAAATGCATATCTGGTCAGATTCCACTATTACGTTATACTGGATAAAAGGATCAGCCAATAATTGGAAGCCTTTTGTGGCTAACAGAGTTGTAGAAATACAATCTTTGACTGATCCGAAATTATGGAAGTATATTCCGGGTAAGGACAACCCGAGTGATCTTCTTACTAGAGGCGAGAACTTACATAACTTCACTAAAAATAAATTATGGTATTATGGTCCTGAATGGTTATCATTACCAAAGGACAGTTGGCCAAAACCTGAAAAGGTACCATTTAACGTAAACATATTAAATCAAAGCACTTTGAATGAAAGAAAATCATCGAAGTTGAGTTCTGATCAAATATTTTGTACAGTAGGTGTTGTACCTCCAGAATCATTGTTAAAAATAGAAAATTTTAGTAATATTTCAAAATTACTTAACATCACAGCATGGATTTTTAGATTTCTAAATAATATCAACAAAAGTAAAACTAAAATTTCAGGCGAGCTGACAGCTCCAGAAATTGAAAAGGCAGAAATTTATTGGATAAAACAAACTCAGTTATCTGTATTTAATCGCGAAATTGACTTTTTGAAAAAGGGAAAGCCCATCGATAAAGATTCAGCATTGTATAATCTGAATCCAAAATTAGATGAGAACGATTTACTGATTGTATTGGGCAGATTACAATTTTCAGAACTTTCTCAAAGGGAAAAACATCCTTTTATAACCATCCATATTTTCCAAATGGCAGTACTTTCACAAAATTGTTGATTCAGAATGCCCATGAAAAGGTTTTCCATTATGGAACCGCAACTACATTAGCTCATCTACGAGAAAAATATTTTATAATCAGAGCACGAAAATTGATAAAATCCGTACTCAAAAAATGCCTCATTTGTTCAAAATTTAAAGCTTCTCCTGGAAAGCAGGAAATTGCACCTTTACCAAAAGATCGTATAATAGAATCCCCCCCCCCCCTTCCAGACTTGTGCTGTGGATTTTGCAGGTCCTATTTATGTTAAAGCAAAAATTGGCCAAGAAAAGGCTTACATCGTTCTTTTCACGTGCGCAGTCACTAGAGCAGTAAATCTCGAATTATGTACGAATTTATCTACTGAAACCTTCCTTTTAGTATTTAAACGCTTTATAGCTCGAAGAGGAATATGTAAAACTATGTATAGTGACAATGCGAAAACTTTTATCAAAACAGATAATTTACTTAGAGAAGTTTGGAGCCGAATATCAAAAGCTGAAGTTTTACGATATTTTAATAAAAATAAGATCGTTTGGAAATTTATTGTTCCAAGAGCCAGTTGGTGGGGGGGGGGGATTTTGGGAACGAAAGGTTCGTTCGGTAAAAACTCCGTTGAAGAAAGTTCTCGGTAGATCTTGTCTCTTCTTTGAAGAAATTCAAACCACTTTGACCGAAATTGAGGCTGTGATTAATGGTCGCTCATTGACGTATGTCTATGAAGAAAACAGTGAACCGCTTCCACTTACACCTTCTCATTTTTTGATCGGCAAGCGAATAAATTATCTACCAGATCTTCATTGTGTTTCAGAGACTAAATCGAATAAAATAACACTGACAAAAATTTTGAGATATCGAGATCAAGTTTTAAACCATTTTTGGAAACGTTGGAGGCAGGAATATTTACTAGAACTGCGTTCTGCTAATTTTACAGTTCCAGTCAAAACTCCAACTGAATTCGAAATTGGAGATGTTGTGTTGATTAATGAGGATAAAACTCCAAAGCACATGTGGAAATGTGGACGAATAACAGAACTGTTTTTAGGAAGAGATTCAAAAATTAGATCATGTGCCATTCAGACTGTTTCCGGTGTGATAAGAAGACCAATCCAATTGATTTACAAACTGGAACTAGATGTTATGGACTAAAGATTTTTTATGAGCATTATCATGAACATTTTATTTGTATTTTCTAATTATTAACGTTTTCTAATCCCATTATTTTGTATATTTTAGTTTCAGTATTAGCTCCTGTGAAAACTGTTTTTGTGTTATCTCCTTATTGTAATTATGTTCTATTTTTATCTTATCAATGTAGTTTAAAATTTTTTAGAAATTTAATTTGAATGATGAACAATTGGTTGTTCATCCGGGGGCAGTGTGTAAAAACCCCCTTTCTGTTGTTTTGATTGGCGAGATTAAGCGTCGCCAATAATATTATTGTAACCCTTTATTTTGCTGTCTTTCAGTTTTTTAATTCTGATTGATTTGAGATCTAACCTTGAACCGAGTGGCTGGCGGTATAACCAGCTATTTTCTGAACCAGGCTTCTGCTTGGTTATAATAAATAATTTGTTAGTTTTATCTATCTGAACTTTTTATTTGATGTGTAAATTAACGAGAAAATTTCTTAGTATGATGAAGATCCTGATTCGAAGAACAAACAATTTCGTTTTGCAATTTCTTCATAGGGCTACGGGATCTACCTAATATTTTTGATGACTCGTGAATGAGTGAGTGAGTGACAAAAAATCGAATGTTTGAGTTCATATATCGTCTGAAATAGAAAAGACAAAGTTGTAATTTTAAATTTTGGTCCTGTGTGCCAAATACTCTAGAAAAACGAAGTTTCAAATTTTTGGGATACTCCAGCGCGGAGATATGGGGGGGGGGGGGTCAAAAGTGCCCTGAGTTGCTTCCAGAAAAGTATGCTTACGGCTGTCCTCTGTCGACTTGGCGGAGGCACTGCCGTGCCTCCAGAACGTGTACGTACCTCATTTTTTATTTTTTGAAACATGAAATGTGCTCAATTTTGGACCATTCTTTATAACCTTTCAAAGTTTTATACTCCCCTCAGGGCTCCCAAATGATCCGCTTTTTGAATATCGGTATTTACGTCGAAAAATTTTATGTAGATTTTCCTTGCAAATTTTGCAGAAACCACCTTCGGAGGTAATTTTTTGCGGAAATATTGTGGAAACCTAACATAAAATTTTCTGTTAAATATTGGTATTCAGTGGGAGCCCTGCTCCATCCAAACAAGCAAGCATTTGAGTTTGTCTTCTTTTTTGAGATATATATGAAATTTACTGCTTTTGTGGCTTTTTTTTTTGCCCGAATGTCTAAGTGTTAATGAAAGTCTAAACGTTGAACTGATATTTGTAGGATTTCGAATGTTTCATTAGTTTCAGTTGTTGTAGTGCTATCGATCCATCTTGAATTTGTGTGTCACTTATTTGGCGACATATGTTGATAAAATTTGTTATTTTATTACTCTTTTAGTGAAAGCAATACGATACAAACTATAAATTTGAAAACACAAATTATATATGGCACTGCAAAGGATGTGAATTTATTTTCACTTTGCTCAACAGCGCAAAACCAGCAGAGTGAAAATGTGTCCAGACCGGGGATCGAACCCAGATACGTACCTTGGTATAGCGCACCAAGTGCTTAATCAATTAAGCAATCCGGACGATATAAGTCTGGCATTTTTTGTCACTGCAATTTCGCAGCGCAAGATGGGATGTCAACATGAGCACACTATTCAGTGGCGTACATGAGACGAATAAGTTCACATAGAGTTGCAAAGGGTGGAAAAAACCGGGTTTATTCCCGGGAATAAACCAGTTTTTTTGTGAGGGAAATGTTAAACATTCCCGGGAGTTTTCAGAAAGTTTTAGCCATGGAATTTTTTAATTTGTAAACAAAATGTTCTTTTACAAATGTAAACAAAATCAATAACATAAATAAAGAAAAATGGCACAGTTTACATGAAAACTAGCGAATTACATGCTTAAGCTGCAGAAATATTAAGTAACAGAAATTAAATTATCATAAGTAAGTTGATATTTTAACCGTGGATAAGTAAAAAGTGCAAGAGAAAGATGATAGATTCATCCTGCCTGACATGAATATAAACATCACCCCTTTTCTCCGATTCAGACAATGAAAACAAAAAAGAAAACTAACAAAATTAAAAGAAATCAATGGAAAATACACTAACTTACAAGAAAATTAATATAGAGTATGCCTAAATAGCTAATATTCTAGCTAACAGAAATGAAACAATTTTAATTTTTAAAGAAACATTCAAATTCTTACCAATTCACAGCCGTTATTGTTGTAGCAAATGAGTTATAATAAATTATAAAAATTTAGAGCGCAAAAGCCTAAGTTTTGTGAATTCATAATAAAATACCTATTTTAAACTTTTCACGGGGCGCCTGAAATTTCTTAAAAATAAATAACAAAATTGAAAATGACTATTTTTGTTTACTTTCAAAACTCCTTCAAAATTTCCAATATTCCCCAAAATTCCGGGTTTATTCCCAAAAATTCCCGGGTTTATTCCCGTCCCTCAAACTGCGAGTTTTTTGCAACTGTAAATTCACAGCATCGGATAACATGAGCACACTATTCATATCCGATGCTGGGAACTTATTTGTCTCATGTACGCGACTAAATAGTGTGCTCATGTTCACATGCCATCTTGCGCTGCGAAGTTTTAGCCTTCTAAATCAGAGTATAATTATAAAGAGTTAGAGCACGGACGGACGGCCAGACAAACCGAAGTCCTAAACACTTTTCATCTATGTTGGAAAGTTTTAAAAATGACCAATAGTCTTGTATTCTGAGGAAGAGTCCCGAAATAATAATTGTAATTTCGTAACGGAATACTTTTCTGGAACGCCCCGCAGAACATCAAATACTTCCTATAAATCTCTGAATTTCTCTTATAAAAATACTATATGAGCCAATAAGAATTTGTTTTAAATGAAACATAAGCAGAGTTACCACAAGCGACAATTTTAAACAGTTTCCAACATTTGAAAAGTGTTTATGAATTCGTTTTGTCTGTCTGTGAGTATGTCGTCTGTCCGTGTTGTAACTCGCGTAAATATGCTAGGAATGTCTTGAAGTTGATATGTATTATTGGGGTTTATTATGGCATATTTGGAATTGAAAATGAAGTGTGTAGCATTTATGGTTCTTTTACAAGGACACTCAAAATAATTCCGTAACATTACGGTGTGTGGGGGAAAAACATTTGCAGAGTATTTTAATGATGTTACACTATTTTAAACATAGTCCAATTGATTCATAACACTCAAGTGCACTTACAAGGCACTTATTGTATAATATGGTATGCATAGAATGCATCGATTAATTAGCGACATACAAAAGAGCATCGAATATTTAGAGTTGCAGTGTATGGATCTATGTAACATTCATAGATCCATACAAAAGAATTCCGCTATATTACGGTCTATGGGGAAAAATCATGTGAGGCGTATTTTAATGATGTTTCATAATTTTAAACATGTTGAAATTGTTACACATCACTGAGCTGCACTGTAAGACACTTACTATAGAATATGGTATGCGTAGAATGTAACATTCATTTACACATGCAGGGACACTCAACATAATTCGTTTACAGTACTGTCTATTAACAATAATTGCTGGTAGCTCGTTTTCAGTTGTGGTACGCGTTTTTAAATGTAACTAATTTTTTTTCATCTTAATTGCTGGATATAAATTCTATAGATCATATACAGGGCTGATGAACAAAAAAACTCATTTACATTTATTGACGGAAGTTGCTGAAAGGGAATTTGCAATTGTGCTATGTATTTCTTAACGGAAGTAATTTTTAGCATGCTGTGTAGTACAGATCCAAATGTATAGATCATATACAGGGCTGCACAAAAGAAATCGGAAATTTTGTGTTTGATTATTTATTGGTTGTAATTGCTGAAATTAGGTTTTCAAATGTGTTATACGTTTTCTAAATTATTTACTGAGTAAACTGTGAAGTTTTGTTACAGTATCCTGAATGTTTTGTAAAATATTCCATAATCCATGCTTGACGCATGAATTTCGTTTTTGTTTTAAATTATTTTGCGTACCAATAATTCCCAAAAATAATAATCTACTAGAAAGATTAGTAGATTATTCCAATATACTAATTGGAATTTCTAAAAGAGTTTGGAGAGATTTCCAAACACGGAGATTATTGTTTGGAAATAGTAGTAAACGTTGTAATAAAAAAAATAGTCGCTTGTGATTTTGCTGATAAGGTTATTAGTCTGTATGCATAACTTAACGAACGTTTGCTACGTCATACATTTGCAACAGGTAATGAATGCAAGGCCGTAGCCGGGAAAAGGGGTTATTGGGTTTAAGCCCACATGAAAGTTTTAAACCTATATGTTTATTTATTGAAAATGTTTGAATTGCTTCATTTTAGCGAATTTTTTACTGTATTAGTTAATTATATTTAAATTATTATAGTGTAGTGAATGCAGTGTATTTTTAATACAGCTATTTTCAGCTTATTGAATACACTACATAAAAATTGAAAATTGAAAAGTGTATTTGAAATGTTGTTCTTACTAAGGTCCCGAATGTGTGTGAGTAAGATATGCGATTGCCGTAAAAAAACACCGTAATCGTCAAGTAATTAAATTAGAAAACTTTGTTAAAGGCCATCATAAAAATATTAAACGTTTCAAATGTTTAAAAACTGATCATTCTTTAGGTGCAGAGCCGCGCCTGGTTCGAAGGCAAACACACAATGACGAAGTAACCGGTAGAAATCGAAATAAGGGAGAGAGGAGGATTTATTCTTTAATCATCCAGTTGGCGCGCTGGCGCAATTTTTTATGATAAACGTGAATCTTACAGGATTCTCGAAAATGGCTACAAAATAGAAATTCAAGTATTATTGTTCTTTTAACAAGTCTCTTATTACTGTTATGAAAAACCTGCTATCAAAAACGTAATTACTCTCCGCAAAAAATACAGCATGATACTGCTATAAGGTTAAAAGGAATTGTCGGCAAGTAGAAAAAGCTAAATAAGGAGTCAAAAGAAGTAGAGGGTGTGGGAAAAAATCCCAAAATAAAGTAGGGGATTAAAAAAAGAAGATAAAGGAAAGAACCAAAAATAAAGAAAGATAAATTTTAATTATTAATTTATCATTATTTAAGAAATATTAATACAGTAGGACCCGTATTTAACGAGGAACTCGGGACACAGAAAAATGCTCGCTAAATCCGAATCCAAGTAAATAACTAGTATGTACATAAAAAAACAACTTAAGTGAATTGCTGCTTGATAATCTTTAATGAGAAATGGAAAAATATTCATCCAAAGTTTATTGTTTGACTTTACAAAATTTCGTTTCATTTAATTTTCGTCGCACTGTAAACACTTAATTTGTAAACACTTAATGCATTAAATGTTGCATCATCAGTATTTTTTATTGCTTCAAAAAATTGTTAAAGATTTTGTAATGACTCTGCAGCACAATCACATGACGGTGTTTTAATTACAGTTTCTTCTTCCGAGTCACTATTACTTGCATTTTCCCCTTCCTGCGCTTTTACCACTTCCACGACGATATACTCAGTGAAGAGTATGCCCGAAGTTAAGACATGATCATCAACGTTATTGTACTCATTGATGTTTAAAAGATCGTTAAACTGCTCAATGTTATTTTGTTGCAAATAGACTGATAATCACAAGTTATCTTCATCTTCGAAGTCACCATCACTTCGATCAATCCATCCAGCTTTCCTGTAACACTTTTGAATACAGGATTGAGTTGCACTTCCCCAAGCATCTATCTTCAGATGTATAACGTGAAGAACAGAAATTTTAAGATCCTGATCTTTTTCAGTTCTCTCTAACATCATATTGTTTTCTATAATAGCATTTGAAACTGTGAATAAGAACTATTTTGAGAGGCTGTAACACCGAGGTTGAGTTAGGCGGTAAAAAAACAAGTTTTATGTTTTTTTTTTAAATTGTTGACCAGCGGGTGAGCAGAACAATTATCAACAATTAGTGCAACTTTGTTTTCTGTTTTTGGAGCACTTTATCCCACCCGTGAAAATGGGATTAAAATAATTCAGAAGTTATTTATGCTTTATTGTTTGATTTGTAAGT
Organism: Maratus michaelseni; assembly: GCA_963931845.1. Classification (NCBI taxonomy): domain Eukaryota; kingdom Metazoa; phylum Arthropoda; class Arachnida; order Araneae; family Salticidae; genus Maratus; species Maratus michaelseni. Next base: position 225,102,016 of record OZ007595.1, read on the forward strand.
CACTGATAGGCTTTTTACCCTTTTAAAGCATCTTGGATTTTCTGATTTACCGACGATAAAACGTTTTTTATTGTCTTTCCATTACATGTTGCAACACATTAACACAGTTAAGCGATTTTTCAGCAACTTACCACCCACACATTTTTCACATTTAAACTTCATCGTTTGATAAGGGATTAGATTGTAAAATACGCCATCCTTATCGGCATTGTAGATGTAATTTTCACGTAACTTTTCCTATGTGCAATCCAACCAGTCTTTACATCCTTGTCGTTCACATTGGAGCCTCGCCGATAATTTTTCCTGCACAGATGTTGTGACGTCGCTTGAAACGATGTAGCCATCCATTAGAGCATGAAAAATCTGTGTAAACTAGCTGAGCATCAAATTTTTCATCTTGGATTTTAATGATGGGACCAGTTATCGGCAAACAAGAATTCTGTTGCTGAACAAACCATTTTAACAAAGCTTCATCCAAGTCATCTTTTTCAAACTTCTTCAGCTGTTTTCTATCCGTCACATTCGCTTCATATGCTTCCATTAAGGACTCTTTGTTTTCAAAAGAGTTAGTTGAACTGCTTACATATTGCAACATTTTTTTCACCTTTATCTAAGAGTTTGATAATTTTCACTTTTTCTATTATGGATAAAACTTTACTTTCGACATTTTAAACAGCAGAAAAAAAAAACACGCTCTCAAGAAAAGGCACAAGTTTAAAATTAGTTTTTCTTACACATAGTTCTGAAATAGGTAATTACACCTGATTTGGATTGGATCAAGCCATTGAAGGGAGGAATGAGTCGTCATAAATGATTTCACTTGATGCCAGTCGTACCTCCACACCCACCCCCCCTGCATCTACCATCTTCAACCGTGGTAAAGCACAAAGTGTGTTGGAATTCCACTCCTTATCAGTTGGGATTATTCCATTCTCCCTTTTTCTCTTCCTGTAAAAGAGACAATAGGACGGGCGTCCAGTTCACACCTTCTCTTTTCCAAAAATCGATATCTGCATATGATGGTTTCAACTGTTGTTGGATAACCTTAAAGAATAGTTATTTTTTCCTTACAAGAGGAATGGGAGAAATCTAGGAAATCTGTGTGTTTTTCTTTGTTTTAAATCATTATTTCTGTAATCATTTCTCGCTTTCATAATTATTTTCCTCGTTAAATCCGGTGAAAGTACAAAAATCTGCTCGCTAAAAGAGTACACTTCAATACATTTATAAACATTATACCAAGCAAAATTCTCCATTTTCCTCGCTAAATCCGGAATCTCGTTAAATGCGAGCTCGCTATAAACGGGCTCGACTGTATAATTTATTCTAACAAAATTAGAAAGAAAATGAATTAAAGGAGAAATCAATTATTAATTATTAGTTTCCTATCTTCCACTATATATAACGAATCTTTCAGAAAAGGACATCAAACTCGGCATTTTGAGCCGAATTTTCTGAAATGAAAATGGCTGAATGGTGATCAACATGTAGCAATTGGCTGTTTATCAAGTATCAAAATATATCAAATTTATAGAAAAATGAAAACAGCAATTCGATTCTTATGAACCTGAATGTTAATATTAGAATTTTGTATGGAAATATTCTTCAAAATGAGCTTCTAAATATGTCAGAAAGTTTCTTGCTGTTGAGCAGAAGATATAAAAATCTAAGAACATACTTGAACAAAATTCGAATTCTGATTCTCACTTTAATGACAAATATAATACAGTCTTCATTTAAATCAAACACATTCTAGATAGATTAATTTTAACACAATTTTTCAAATTGGTAAATAAAGTACAACAACACACCTAAAGATACAACTCGCATTGAAGTTATATCATTACGTAACATGGTCGCCCACAAGGGGGCAGGGGAGGAGAGTTGCACCTTCTTAGATTTTAAATTCAATTAACTAAATTTTCTTTTCTCTGATTTTTATAAAAATAGCAACTTTTATTCTTAATTGATTCATAATAATTAAACGCTATAAGTTGAAAAAGAATTAGTGATTTTTCGTTAGGGTAAGGGATAAGGGATTTTTTAATTCTGTTTTCTTTTTAAGTTCATGTTTTAAACACGTGCGTTCGTGTATCCCCGTTTAAAATTATGTTAAACGGGGGACATGCGTGCGGGTCACCCACAATGGGTTGGGTTGATTTATGACGGCCAATTATCAACACGAGGGATATAGGCCCTGGGAGGAGTAGCCTCCGTGGGGGTCTTTTTCTTAAGGGATCTTAACCCGTATTTACGGCAAGGTTCGAAGAAAACCACGGAAAACTCCGAACGATTAGGTCGACGAGCGCGACAGGGGTTTGAACTCAGCACCTCCTGTCTACCAGCTTTGAGAGCAGAATCTCTCAGCCACGTCACACCCGATGAAAAGAAAATAAGCAGTTTCAATTCTTCATATTGAAAGTAAAAAGTTGGCAGAAATTTTTTTAAAGTATTTTATATTTCTTAATTGTTAAATTTCTGTATTGTTTTCTGTGTCGATACGTTTAAAAAATGTCTCACTGTGAACGTTTTGACAAAAAACTAATAGTTTTCAAAAAAGTTTAATTTATTTCATGTTTATAATATTCATAAAAAGTAAATTAAAAATAAAACTAAAAGTAGAAAACACGGGTTTGGAAGGGAACTACAGGCACTTGGTACGAAAGTAAACTTGGATACGGTGCCTTTTTCAGGTTTCCAAATGCGAATCTCTTCGCAGTTATAGATAATTGTCATTGTACCATTTACGGAGTCCATCAAATACGTGTTCGTTTTAGTTGCGTTTGCCCCGCACTTTGTATTCTGACTGTCTGTGGGTGCATTTTGGTTCTCAGCTTGATCGAAATCTTTAAGATATCTGCATCTAAGTGTAATAGTTGGAACATTAGGATTCTTGATGCATACTTCAAACTCTATATAAGAAAAAACAAAGCATTCATTACAAAAATAAAGATAGTAAAAATTAAATATCTACATCAGTGGTACTCACTATAATTTCTGTAAGAGCGAAAATCCAGTAGAACAGTGAGCTGAAGGGTCGCATTTACGTTTTTGCAGTCATATGTCTATAAAGTATATAGTAATACTATTATATTCTAAACACACTGCCCAAAAATTTAGGAGAGCGCATGAATTTAACGAAATCATGATAATAAGCCAACTGATAATTGTCCAAAAACTAAGATTTCACATAATCAGGATCCCATATTATTCCATACGGACCACTAGATATGAAATCCAGCCTACGCAACAGCAATCCCACGAGTAGCAAAAGCTGAAAAGCGGACTTGTATCAAAAGAGGAAACTCCGAAAAAGAAGTTACCAAAGAGATTGATTTATCTCCCACGGAATACTATGACGAAACCGAGACTGAAAGAGACGTCTACACCAGGGTGGACAAAATGTCACTAGCGTTACCCCTCGGAAAGACGCTACGAGACTCTCCAGATGCCATCGGCATTCCGCTTAAAAGAAAAATTGGGCGAACCGGGCGTAACGAAATATATTCCCTACCCAATATAGTGAGAAATAACCAAAGCGTTGCCGATCACGCGAAACCAGCACAAATTCACTACGTAGACTCACACGAACACTGAATGAAAACCCCCGCCGACAGGCTCTATCACCCAGGCAGAAAAGGGCATGGTATTCCAAATTGTCAAAGGCAGTCGGAACTCAATGAGAATACAAGAGCTGTCGAACAGACATGAACTCTGTGCTCCGTACACAGCAAAGGAAGATGAAAACCTTAACCCAGGAAAAAGTAGACAACTGCTTGTATAACCGACGGCGCAGAATTCTCAGCATGTGAAAAGGTAGGCTGTGCTGGTTTGCAATCCAGAGAATGGAGTTTTGGCTTATATGAGAGTCCCTACAACGTACATACCTGAAAATGCCTGAAACCACGCTTACATGGCTTAGAAATGGAATCCTTAATAACAACTCAAAGGCAAAACAAATGCAGTGACAACAAAAAGTAACTTTCCAGTAGAGGAGGTTGGTTCCTAACCAACTCGCGTCTCTGGTTAGGTTCCATGGACATCGCATCCTACGCCGGTTGTAGTAGGTACTGGTTGTCCAAACCTCTCAGTTTCAAAGAAAGAACCACTTATAAGTTCATCTCAATTCACCTCAAAAGTTTTATTTTTTCGCCGTCATTTTTGTTCTTGAAATTAATCCATCCTAAAGGATCGATTTATGTAAGTAAACCACGGTTTTGTATGGCTTTCACATGATATTTTGATGCCAAGTGTGTAAGTCCAACTATATAGGAGAACGACCATGTTGATTTTTGGTCGACTGTTGGGGCAAAACCAGGTAACCATAGTTTTGAATAGAATTTTGCCATGAATTGTTTCTTCACTCAACAAGCGCTGAAGGATGGATGCAATGTTCTGTCTGAAAAGAGTGGGCGCATGAGGAGTGCAGTGGATAAAAGAAGTAAAAGCTGAGAAGGTCATTGCATGACAACATTAAAAATTGCTTGAAAACCTGAAAAAATATGTCTTTTTCAACAAGTGTGGTTTTCAATGACCCAGATGTTTCAGGCACTTTTGTGGTGTGTTCCGATTTTTCCGTCTTTTTATACTTTTCTCAACAAAGGAAAACAATTAGATAATGGTTTTATTCTACTTCCTCCTATACATGACAGAAAAACATTGTACAATGTGTTGAAATTTTACCTTTTATATAAATTCATACATATTAACTTAGATATAGAACTCCATAAATTTCAATACATTTCTGATATAACATATTATGATATATGAACAATAGAATTTCTGACATAAATGCTATTAAATCTTACAATCGTTATATCTTTAATCCAATTGTCGTACATACATGCGGTTTGCGTCATTTTATTCTAAAATCTCTACAAAACATTTTTTAAACAAATGAATAAATAAATAAAAATTATGAACAGTTTTTTTTATTAATTTTTTCCTCGAGCACCTTAAGGCGTACAGAACGTTGAATGCATTTTATTGAAACGATTACTGCAGTAAATTGCTACACATATATTCCGTATTATTTGTGGCAACTCTATTGAATAGACTCGACTCTTGGCTGTTGGTCTGGATAGAAATTTCCATAATAGAATTTTTCTTAATACGGTTCTCTCAATTTTCTCTTAATCATATTGATAGCCTTACTAATGAATAACTAAACAGACCGAAGTCTTTTCAATGTTCATGGGTTGCGTCAACCTAATGTTCACTTTAACAAACATCTAGTTGGTGCCAAATGGCAATTTGTGATAACAATAGATGAAGCTTGGCGGTATTTAAGTGACTGTAATAAATACAGTGCATTTTGTACCAATTTAAGGGAAGAAAAAACTCAACGAAATGGATTCGTACATCGAAAGAAAAGTATCGTGAGATTGTTGATGGATTTTGTTATGAAGGTAATTTAAAGCTAAAAAAATATGATGTAAAGCTAACGTAAATTGATGTAGCTTTAGGGGCTCCGAAACAGCTATTTGCCGTTCTATATTTTTTTTATTTGTGCTATTTTGCGTTGATCATTTATTTTAATAAAGCAAATTATCTCTGTTATCAGCAAAATATTTCTGAATCCATTTTTGATTATAAAGAAATTTTAGTTTTATATAGAGTATTCATCGATAATGTCAAGCCGCATATAAACAAAACACTTCATACGACCTGCGCTATTGAATAGACTCAAAGCTTGGCTGTTGCTCTTGCTTGAAATTTCTAGGATAGTAGAATTTTTTTAGTACAGTTGACAATTTTGTCGAAAACATAATGGTCGGTTTACCAATGAAAACAGAAACAGACCGATGACTTTTCAATGTGCAGCGTCTGACTAGCATTCACTTTGACAAACATCTAGATGGTGCCAAATAGAAATTTGTGGTACCAGTAGATGAATCTTAGCTTGATTTAATTGACAAGAACATTGCATTTTTCATCAATCAATTGAAGAAAAAACCCAACGAAATGAGTTCGTTCATCTAAAGAAAAAAATGTCAAGATATTCATGATCGCTGCTGAATTTTGTTATGAATGTAATTTAAAGCTCAAACAAGCATCGAATAAAGCGAAAGTAAATTCCCTCTGTTATCAGAAAAATGTTTTAGAACCCATTTTCGAAGAAGACATTTCAGTTTTATATGGAAAATACATGCATAAATTCAAGCTTTATTTGAACAAGTCTACAGCCACACTTTCAAATCAATCCGTATTACAGGCGGGAACAAATTGTGTCGCATTTGTAGAATCACCTTAAATTCACTTGATCTTTCTCCGAGGGCTTTTCTGAATTTGGACTGATTACTAGGAAGACGGCACTCAGGAACATGGAAAAGATTTCGTGAAAGCCTTCCAAGAGATATGGAGAAATGACATGATTGTACTAAGGAAATATTTACTATCATGGAAAATTCGAGCCTAAGCAAGCTATAGTCAATTGTCAAGACTGTACAATAAAGTCAAATTGTCGCAAAGAATATGGATTTTAACGTAGAAATTAACTACGAAAATAATTTCTGTAAAGTGCGATCGACCTTCTGTATTTTTACTATTTTATTTAACTCAATCTGGTTTTTGTATGTGCAGATGGAACTTTGTAATTGATTTTAACACACTTTATGATATACAAAATTTATAAAAATGACGTTCAAAGGTATGTTTCCGATGACAATGCAACATTTTAATATTTTTACAACTTAATTAAAAATTAATACATTGGCATTTCCGTTAGACCGCCACAGGTGATAAATCGCCAAATATTCTCTGTAAGGCGTAAAATTGTATACTAGTTGAAACAATGAACTTAATTATGCACCATTAAACGCTCGTCAAAATAGGCCAAATGGCTGTCATAAACTACAATAATGAAACAGGGGGCAGAGCTCTCTAGTAATATTTTAAAAAATACGCTTTTATCAATTAATAGTTTAATGTTAATTGTTTGACGATTATACGTTGGGAAATCAATTTAGAAATCCCAAATAAATAGTTTAATTAATGTTTACTTTTTCTTTCCTGTTGTCTTATTCTAAAACAAAATCAGCGAAATTATATATATATATAGATACAATAAAACTCCAGATATACGTTACCTGAGTTGTACGTTTCCCTCACTTATACGTTTCAACTCAGCGGTCCCGACCACTTGCCATTAAAAATTAGCTGAGTTATACGTTTTAAATTACACATTTCCCTCCGTTATACGTTACGTTTTTGAGTCCCCGGACGAATTTATTTTTCATTTATCTATTTTGAAACCGGAAACAATGACGACGCGGCCGAGGAGTCTGATTTGAAAGATCCCACTCAAACTTCAGAGCTGATGTGAAAGCTTTTGACGTAGTAAAGCGGTTCGTCAGTAGTAAAAGCAATAACCATAAGGCGGCTGCATTATTAACAGAAATGCAAGATTTGCTGTTCAGTGTCGGCTCTGCCGAAAAGAAACAACCGAAGATTAGTGATTATTATGTGTCTTAAAAATAATTTTAATAAGGATTTTATGTTAAAATAAGTTCACGTGTACTTCTCTTATGTACTTTTTTTCTTCTCATTTCCATTTCCAAAAATTTTAGTCATGGGTGCAGTACTACTTAGGAAACTTCTGTTTTCAATATAAAAGGTAGCAAACTCCTCAGCGGATCAAGGTTTTCACGATATGTTTTAAAAATTGTTCCGGTAAACCATTAATTGAGTTGTACCTTTTACTGAGTTATACGTTTCGTTTGTCCGGTCCCGGGCAAAACGTATAACTGGAGTTCCACTGTATACAGTAAAACTTCAAAAGTTGACCACCTCTCTATATTGACCACCTCTCTATGTTGACCGAAATTTATTAGTTTGAATGGTCAGAACGCATTTTCAATGGAGATTTACCTCTCTATGTTGACCACCTCCGTAAGTTGTATGTTGACCAATTTTTAGTAGGTTTTACTCTCTGTAACTTGACCACTGATGTTTTCTTGAATTTGCTTTTTCCTCCGTTTGTTCTCCCTCCGGTTTCCAGGAATTTCTTTATCAGTCATTCGGCTTACCTGAGCAACACTCGCCCCCCCCCCCCTTGTGGTGCTCCATTCATTGTTCACTTCCAGTATGATACAATGGGAGGGAAATGCCAGAATTCCTGAAATCTGTTGAAAAATGTCAAAGGAATGTTGGATTTGCGTAGCGGTGTAGCTATACGCAAAATTGGAAAACTACGTGTATCGCTTACATGTGAAACACATTCCGTTCTTTTTTTCTGAATGTCGCGCGTCGTGACGGGACTGGTTGTTTATTTGCGAATTTTCATTAAAAATGGCGCAAGGAAAAGCTCTAAAAAAACTTAAATTAAAGAAGAAAGAGGATCTTCTTAATTTTCTGGAAAGCAGCAGCCAAAGAAAGACAGCTGAAAAATATGGTGTGAGCAAGATAACTGTGAGCAACATTTTAAAACGCAAGGAAGAATATCTGAAAAGATATTCTTCCGAAAACAGGGGACTCCAAAGAAAACTCTAGAAAAACGTGTCTCGACGTTGTGAACGATTCGTTGGTTTAAAGAGATGAGATCAATCAACGCAAGAATATCGAAGAATATCGGGAGCTATGCTTCAGGAAGTAGCAAAAAAAAAATTGCAAAAAAATTCGAAATAGAGGACTTCCAAGCGTCAGCAGGTTGGCTTGAAAAATTCAAACTATGATACGAGATTTCTCAAAAAAATTTTGAGTGGAGAATCGAATGAGGTTTCAGCTGAAGTGGAGTGGTGGAGAAGTTTATTGAAAAATTCCCAGAGTTTGCTAAAGGTTTTAAAGATGAGGACATGTTTAATGCTAATGAGTGTGGTCTCTTCTTTAAAGCAATGCCTGATAGAAGTCTAGTAATGAAGGGTGACACTTTCAAAAGAGGGAAACTTTCAAAACAACGTTTTACTGTTCTTCTATGTACTAGTATGACTGGGGAAAATTTTAAGCCGACGGTGATCGGCAAATCCTCAAAACCTCGTGAATTTAAAAATGTAAAAACTAAAGACCTTCCTGTTTTTTGGAGAGCGAATAGATCCGCTTGGATGACCAGTTCTTTGTTCAAAGGTGGATTAGAAAAATTGACGCAGAAATGGGGCAAAAGAAGTGGTCTATTCCATAAAAGTATCGTGGACAACTGCCTCAGCAACCCGAAAGTGAATAATCTCACAAATATAATAAAAATATAATAAAATATAACACCATGTAATAGTATATTACTTTTAAATGCTAAAGGTGTAAAATTAACAACTATAATATAAATTAAAATAACTTTTATTAGTTGTTTTACATGTTTCGACTCTTCTGAGTCATTTTCAAAAACAAAATGAGAATATTCTAAAGCTGCACGGGCTTTGAAGTTATTATTTACATGTACTTTTTAAAAAATTACGCACGTTATCTATTATTTTTTTTACTTGATTGTTTATTTTCATATCTTTGAGCATGGAGTAATTCTAGCCACAGTTTCGGTAAATTAAAAGATGTCGCATCGTTACATATTGTATTTTTGCGCGTGAGTATCTCTATGGTTTCTCTTATTATGGATGGATAGTGTAGACTGGAGGGAAATATTATTTTACTTTCATTGAAATTTATTTGGATGGTTTCTTCTTGATATAATCTTGCTAGGGCTGTAGTTTTTCTATTGTATTTAATATCAGCTATATGCTCTTTTTTTCTGCAATTAAATTTCCTGCTGGTCATGCCTATGTAGTAATTCTTGGATCCGTCTTCTTTAATAAAAGGTATTTCATATACTCCTGAATAATTCTCAAAATTAATTGGGTCAATTTTACTGCAAATGATATTCTTTAATTTCTTAGGTGGTTTGGCTATTAAGCAGATATTGAAACGTTTAAGGCTGTGTTTTAATTTTTCGAAAAAGCTTGGATAATATTGCAGAGTATAAAGTTTGTATTTTTGTGAATCAAATTTCTTTTCTGAATACTTATTATTGGTGATATCTATGATTAATTTATTAATATGGTGTACTGTAAAACCATTATTATAGGCAATTTTACGAATATTATCTAATTCATTATTCAATTTATTTCCAGTACATATTATAAAGGCTCGTTTTATGAGAAATCTGTAGGCTGAAATTTTGTATGTAAAGGGAGAACATGCGTTATTTGGTATGGTAGATTGGTTAGCCATGTTTTTCCGGAAAACAGCTCTGTCGATAGATTTATTTGTTCTTGTTAACATAACATCAAGGAATGGAAGACTTTTATTATGTTCAATTTCAATAGTGAATTTAATGTTATTGTCGATTGAGTTTAGTTGATTTATAAATATTTTAAGTTCATCAAGACTATGCTGCCAAATTATAAAAATATCATCAACATATCTGAGCCAAGTGTGAGGTGTTAAGTGAAATGTGCCAAAAACTTTATCACTTCTGCATTGGCATCGTCAACAGCTGCGTCAGTAAATGCCTTAAATTCTGTTCATTGGATTAATTCTGCTTGGAATAAAGTTACGCAAACCACGATTAATTAAGTAATAATCTCACAAATGTCAAGCTAAAATTTTTACCTCCAAACACAACTTCGAAAACCCAACCTTTAGATCAAGGCATTATTCAGTCCTTCAAAGTGCACTACAGAGCTCAACTTCTGGAATGGGTGATCATGAAACCACAAACCTGTGGTCCTTCTGCATTGGCATCGTCAACAGCTGCGTCAGTAAATGCCTTAAATTCTGTTCATTGGATTAATTCTGCTTGGAATAAAGTTACGCAAACCACGATTAAGAACTGCTTCAAGAAATCTGGATTTCTTACGGCTACAACCAGTGCAAGAGGATGAGTTTCCTCTATCTCCCTTGCCAGTTTTTGATGGAGTTGATTTTAAAGATTATGTTACCATGGGCGGTGAGTTAGTAACATGTGTTGAACCAGACCCAGAGGCAATCTTCAATAAGATACCCTCTACAACTAAGCACCGCGAGAACTCTAAGGTACAAGAAATGGACGGCGAAGAGGATTATGATCCAAGTGACGACGAAACTGCAAAGTACCCAACTCTGAAGGAAGACGATATAAAGCGCATGATGGAGCAACTTAAAGATTTCGCTGCAGAAAAATTCGCAAGCATGCTTAATGGAGTTGTAAACTGTGAAAGTGATTTTTGCACTTACTTAATGAATAAAAAGAGGAGTCAAACAAAAATTTAACTATTCTTTCAAAAATTGTAAAAATATGCTGTACCTTCAGTAAAAATAAAAATGAGTAAGTGCTAATATAATTCTAAACTTTTCCTAAAAAATTACTAAAAAAGTTTACTAAAGTTTTTCTAATATTATACTAAATATTTTCTAAAAATCCCTAAGTTGACCACCTCCGTATGATGACCACTTAGTTACAATCCCTTGGGTGGTCAACTTATGGAGGTTCTACTGTATATATATGTCTATACTAATAAAAGAAAGTTTCGCTCTGTGTGTGTGTCTGTCGGCGATGGCTAAGAAAATCTAGCGCACCTAGAAGCCTGGAAATTTAGATTTAGTCCAAGCCCTCTCCTGATGCATCTGAGACTCAGAATTTTAATATTTTAATTATTTACAGAAATATTAGTTAAAATCCACAAAGAACTCTCATCAAAAATACGCTTTCTTCCTTCGGTTGGTAGGTTGTATAAAGTCTTCACAGAAGTAAATAAATAAACCAAAGTAGCGATCTAAAGTTAAGGACTTCTAAGGAAATAGTGTTAATATGGAGTGCAGTTACCGGCGTACAACCATGCTAATGTAGCGCCACCCGTACACGATAAATTAGACAGACGACACCTGTTTGAAACATTTTCCAAGTACGTTTTCTTCATGATAATTAGCTGGGTTTAAGGTTTTTTTACATGACATATTATTATGATAGAGGTTATTAATACAGAAAACATTATTTAACGATTTTTTGTCATATTTGCGTGGATGGAGAGGGGTAAGGGTAAACAGCTTCTTATTAAATATCGCATTTATTTTACTTCACCACGCGCCACCTAGTGGCGGCTTTTTCCTTAATTGACCACCCTTATTAATAGATCCAAATCTACTCCTCTGATTTGAACAGAACTAATTACATTTAACAATTGTAACATTTTTAGCTTTACCCGTAGCGTTTAATTGTTGTTTTATATAGAGAATACCGCCGTTTTAAATCTCAGCTTATAATGTTCCGAACTTCTCCAAAACAGTTCCATTTTTACTAAATTATCGTACAAATCGGCATTCATAGCTTCAAGGTGCGTTTTTAGAAAGCAGTTACTAGTATTTCCGAATAATAGTCTAAGCAATGTTTCAAATTAAGTTCCTAGCTTAACCAAATGAATCAATCTTTAAAGATGTATAGTGATCCTCATAGTTAGTTATTTGCTGAAGGGCACTTGGACATTGGCCCTTTCTTCAAGGTTTTTTTCTCTAACTCCGTTTCCATATTAAAGCAACTATCTTTCAGATTTCAAGCAAGTGATTCCAAAAATTATAATTAACTTATAGTCACCCTCTATAACATTAAACTAAATTTTTGAATAGCGATTACCACTGTTTACAAATAACTGTTTAAGCCAAATTTGTAATTAAGTTCCTATAACTTAACCAACTGAACGAATTTTTAAAGATGCATAGTGCTCCTCCTAATTAGTCATTTGCTGAAGGACACTTGAACATCCCCTCCTCCCGGCACCTCCCTCAAGGTTATTTTCTCTAACTGTGCCTTATTTCAAGAACTCAGGTAATAATGTTCCCATCTTCTCCAAACCAGCTCAATTTTGTAGCACGCCTACTATAAAATGACGTAGGCAGCTGGGACCTGTCACAGAGGCTCGTTCGGAGAGAGCTTTGTTTAAAACAGAATGCTCCCCTGGCGTTGAAAAGGGGAAATAAAAGATTTTCCGGAGTGTATGAGCACGCCCGGTATACTGTGCCGAAGCCATCGGAGACCGTGGCCAGAGTTTCTTTTTTTAAGAGATTTAAGTTTATTTCACGGGCTCGGGCAACGCCGGGCGGTGAGTTAGTATATTAATAAATTCACTTGCTTGCGTTTTCTACCATGCGTAAATAAAAGCGGCGGATTTTTCATAATCGAGTACGATGTCCAAAACAAATTAACGAATTGCAATGGAAAGTTGTGGGAAAAAACATGAATTGCAATCATGAAGTTAGGTGGTGATTTTCAAGATGAACATTGAATGCTTATAAAAGAGCGTTTTTTTATTTTGCTTTCTTTATAAATTATTTTATACACATTTGGTTTAAAAAGTGTGATGTACGATTATATGAGTTTTAAAAATATATTTCTTAAAATTAATAATTTGTTAATTACCTGTAATGCATGGAGTTGTAGAAAGAAGACATCTGTCTATCGTGGTAACATACCACTTGGTCAAATATGAAGAAGTCCGAAACATAGTGTTAGATTCAACTTTGCTTTTATCTGAGCAAGTTATAGCCCGAACGCCATTTATGTAAGGATAGTTCCTTGTACGAAAAAAATTCCTATAAAATTAAAATCATTACATAAGTTTCTAAATTATACTAGTAGGCCATAAAAAAAACATTTTTGTAAACATCCACCGTGATAAACGCGAACTGTTTGCAAAATCCCAATTTCGCTTGTCACTTTTACGCAAGAAAAAAAAAATATAAATATACACTGAGTGGCCAAAAAAATTAGAGACACCTATTATTTTAAAATAAACCAGTCATACAGTGACGTAGAATGACGTAACAACGCAGAGTTGCTTATATAAGGAACTCTCAGCTTCGTACAACATATATAGCACAGAAGTTACTATAAAAATGGTAAAACTGAAGATTTAAGTGACTTTGAATGAGTGGTGATCATCGGTACAAGAAGAGCTAGTGCCAGCATCTCTGAAACGACGCCTGTTTTAGGATTTTCTCGCCATACAGTATCTCGGATATTTAGAGAGTGGAAGTTGAGGGAAAAAACTTCAACCGATAAGGACCATTCTGGTCGAAAACGGATGGTAAACGAGAGAGATGAAACGCGATTAGCACGCATAGCCCGCAGCAACAGAAAAGCAAAAACACGCCAAATTACAGCTGAAATCAATGCAGGTGCATCACAAAGGATAACCCAATGCACAGCAAGACGGACATTGAAAGGAAGTGCTTTAGCTGCAGGAGACCATCAAGAGTGCCTTTGGTATCGCAGAAAAATAGCAAAAGGCGCCTGTTGTGGGTGAAGGAACGGCGAAATTGGTCACTTGAGGACTGGAAAAGAGTAGCCATGTCCAATGAATCTCGTTCCCTGTCCCATCATGTAGATGACAGGATCAGAATATGACGTAAACAGAACGAATTCAAGGACCCTTTCTTCCAAATGATAACTCTTTTGGCTGGTGGCGGTGAAATTATGGTATGAGGAATGTTTTCCTGGAGTACACTGGGTCCCTTAATATCTGTGGATTCAACTTTTAACAGCACAGCTTACCTCAACATCGTTACTGATCCCGTGTACTCGTTTATGTCTATAATGTTCCCTTATGGAGACGGCCACTTTCTGCAGGACAATGCACCTTACCACCGTGCTCAATAGGTGTAAAAATCGATTTGAGGAACATCAACCAGAGTTTAACCGGCTTCCATGGTCAGCTCAGTACTCTGACCTCAATCCTATTCAGTATTTGTGGGATGAAGTCCAAAGAGCACTCAAAGCTTGTAAACGCCACCATCCAATCTTCCATGCCAAGAAAAATACCAGCTGCGATCAGAGCTAAAGGTGGACCAACTCGTTATTAGGGGGTGTCTCTAATTTTTTGGCCACTCAGTATATTTTGATAGTAGATTTTATTTATGCACCAGAGGGGTTAAGATCAATAAATACTTTTAAAATTTAAATTACCTCTCATGCTGAATTGTGTACATTCTACATTTTCTTGTTACAACATTATCTAATTACTACATTTTCTCCATATATTTATATGCATTCTTTTTTAACGCTTTCCAACAAAGTTGAAAAGTGTTTATGAATTCGGTTTGTTTGGCCGTGTTCTAACTCGCGTAAATATACTAGAATAGCCATGTAATTGAAGTTTACAATGGCATGTTCGTAGGAGAAAAAAGGGGGTTAGCATTTATAGTTCGTTTACAGGATCACTCAAAAGAATTCCGTGACATTATGGTCTATGGGAAAAATCCTTTGCAATGTACTTGATGGATGTTCACTATTTCAAACATATTGAAATTAATATACATCACTGACGTACGCAATAATATGCTTACTACAGAATATCGTGTATGTAATATTTATCGTTCATATACAGGGACACACAATATGTTATAATAATTTACGGAAGCGTTTTTCAATAGTAATGTATGCATTTTCAAAGTTAAGTAATTTTTTGCACATTACTTGGTGTGTATTTTCAATTATATAGTTACTCGTAAGTATTGCAAAAAACAAACAAACTTTAATGTAAATAAATTGCATTTACTGACGAAAATTACATCATGCATAAATTAAACTGCTAAAAATTTCATATGTGATTAATTGTACTCCATGAAAGCTAAAAGATTTGCCCGAGTCAATCTACTCATAAATACAGTTGCTCAAACATCCAGTCGTTGCCATTTTGAAAATTAAAAGCATATTGAAACATCTATGTCAAGTTCTAATTAATTAAGTTATGCTTTAAATGTTTAAATTATTAAATAAATCACTCTTTAAAGCAATAATATATTCTTTAATTTTATTTACAACTTACAAGATAAGTTACGATTGGCAAAAAAATTGTTTATTTCTTTTTTTTCAGGGGTGAGGGAGGAGAGGATTTGCAAAATTTCACAGTCATTATTTATTGCAAAATTTCACAGTCATTATTATGCTGTAAATCACTGTAAAACATTAATTAGCAGAAACGACTTGTACTATGCTTCCAGGCAATGAAACGGTGGATATGCTGGCAAAGGAAACAACTTCTAGATCATCAGTTGATTTTTCACTACCACACCCACACATTAAAAGACATCTTCGCGCTCATTTTATGAAAACTGGCAGGATCACTGGGACTACTGTAAAAAGAGTAGATATACATTCTTATGATCTGGTCCTAGTGGTATCATTGGATCTTCTCTTGCTCACTCCCGCCACTACAGCTTTCTTTACTGGTCATGGTCCCTTTGGGGCCTACTTCTATAAGTTCAAAATAACCCCTTCTCCTCTTTGTGTGCAGTTATGTCGCTCTTAACTCTCATTACTTCTATAATTGTCCTTCAACAGCTTGCTGGCATATTCGACGTCCTTCTGTTCTTCCAGACGGTTGGTTGGCTAATATTTCATTGCGCCTGACTTTGCTTTCAAAGCTTAAAAACTTTCTATATTAATCCTTTGAATATTAATCCATCACTGAGCCAGGGACTCTGTTTCCCACTTATTCACTGCCCCTTGTCGGGTCGGAGCTTTGTATTCTGCGGCAGTGATATTATTTTGTACTATTATCTTTTCACAAATATTGTTTCCGTTATATTCATATATTCATTTATCTCTTGTTCACTACCCCGCAATCTGTCGCATTTACCGGCAGGATTTCGTAGGGGACCGAAAAGGACATTTATGCTCTACAGACATTGTGTCTAGTCTGAGCAGTCCCTCTCGGGCAGTAAAGTAATATAAAACCTGTCAACAGAAACAAACAAAACAAATAAATAAATAAACATATAAAGGCAAGTGGGTCATAACCTCAGCTATGGTCAAACATCCAAAGTTTTCATTACATTAATCTTCTCAGATTTATGATTGTTGATTTCCTTCAAATATACAGGAAAAATATTCAGATATATTTTTAAGTTTTCATGTAAGGAACTCTTTTGCTATATAGATATCTGCATATTTCAGATGAATAAATAGCATAATTTAACGTCTACTCTTAAATTATAAGTAATATGACATTGTTTCCTAAAAAATTATATACATCAGTATCAAATTTCCAGATCTTCCACTCTTACGGTAATATTTTATTAAATCATCATCATCATTTTATTTATTTATTAAATTTATGGTTAAATTTGTCATACAGAATTTCTATTATTTTTATTTATTTATAATTTTTTGCTATAGAAGTTGTTGAAAAATTAATATAATGGTTTAAAATAGATTTAGTAAATAGTCTTTATTACTTGTTTTACTACAGAGCACTCAAAACCTTTTTGTTTTAGAAAATGATGTGCATAAACATAAAGTAACTAACACGAGTGAATTTTTAGTTCTGAACTATTTTTCTGAAAATAAACATGGCGGATTTAAGCACTTAGATTTAAGCACTTATTTTGTGGTCAAGTTTTTTTTTCTTTCCAGCTGTTGATAGAAGGGTTTCCACTTCGTATTTTAATATCGACGCTAATGGTCCATAAAGGGACGGAAAAATCGTCCCCACCCTTTTCGAATGGCACAAAAGACTAGGCATACTTTCAAAAGCGATTTTATGACGTCAAATTTAAATATATATTCAAAAATTATTAAAAATAAAATGTATATTTACTGGGCACTCCCGTTTATCATAATCGGTTTAGCAGAACATGGAGCTCCATTGACAGTTTCACACGACCAGTCTTCTTCTTCTGCAATTGGAAATATATACATATATATTTTAGTTATTTTTATATTATAAAGTTATTTAGTTATTTTTTAAAAGTGAAAATTTTCCGACTGCTTTTAAAATGTTGAATTGATTTTTCAAATAAAATCACTTAAGTATCATACTTTTAACTAAAATAGGTTACTAATTCAAATATGTGACGTTAAAAAAAACTAGATGTCTTTCTCTTTTTTTTTAAATGTTAGTTGTATAATGTCAAATCTAATGAAAATTTATTATAATCGTATAACTCTAAACAAAATACCTGCTCTCAAGTTAAATTATTGCTAAATCCTTGTTAAAAATTGTTCATATGAAAGGGAAAAAATCTTTAAAATTGTTTTGTATATATCATATTGTATGTTTTTATATCTAATATTTTGCATGTCAAATCACTTATTAACTGAATGTAATGATTATGTCTTGTGTGTTGTAACTGGTTAGTTAAATATAGGGTTGATTTTGATTATCTACGTTAGGGATAAGTGTCTCCATGTAGGTCTTTCTAAGGGATCCTAACTCGTATTGACGCAAGGTTTGAAAAAAACTCTGAACGGTTAGGTCGCCGAGCGCAATAAGTTTAAATTTCAACGTCTAGTAGCTTTAAAGTCAGAACCTTGCACCTATAGGCGAGGTTCTTATGTGTGTATAAATTCTTAAATGTTTCTAAGACACTTTGGGAAATATGTTATTTGAACTTCCCTTAAAAAAGTTAGCTATTGTAAGTTAATATATATCCGGATTTCGACGAAAACTCTGAACGGTTAGGTCGACGAACTCGAGAGAAGAAGAACCAGCTTTTTTCGTGTTAGATTTTTATGAAGCAAAGTAATCGCATTACTTTCATTTACATGGCTATCACAATTTTCATTTTCAATCCTTAAAAAATTAGCCATTACATCTATTTTAATCTCATTTCAGTTAAAACTTAAAGAATAATTTTTTACATTAAACTTTTATAAAGTCAAAAATAATGGGTTCGAAGAAAATTCCGAACAGTTAGGTCGACGAATACGAAAGGTAAATGTCTACCTGCTTTTTAATGTTAAACTATAATAGTTAACAAATATAATCGAAACGTATGATTCCTTTTTCGATAAATAAACTTTTAGGAAAATGCTGTCAAAGTAGATCACCTCCTTTTATTTAGCAACTCTTAGTGGATTTTCCTTTTAACTCTCTAAAAGTTTAGCCCTCACATCTATTTTAATCTCATTCACATTTAAGTTAACGTTTAAAGGGAAAAAATTATTTTACATGTATTATTTTCTTTTACAGGTTAATTATAATTTCATGTTAAACTCTGAACGGTTAGGTCGACGAGTGAGAAAGGTAAATGTATACCTGCTTTTTGATGTTAAACTATAATAGTTAACAAATATAATCGAAACGTATGATTCCTTTTTCGATAAATAAACTTTTAGAAAAATGCTGTCAAAGTCGATCACCTCCTTTTATTTAGCAACTCTTAGTGGATTTTCATTTTAACTCTCTAAAAATTTAGCCCTCACATCTATTTTAATCTCATTCACATTTAAGTTAATGTTTAAAGGGAAAAAATTGTACATTCTGCTAATATGATTTAAAAAATAAATTCAATATCTTAAACCAGGCTTTCTACCCCTCAACTCCACTAGCATTCTGTTATTAAACAAAAATGACGTGGATTTTCTTCAATCTCAGTTCACCTACAGGTCGGCCCAATCCTTTCATCTTCCTTTATTTTCCAGCAAAAAATTAAGCCCCTACCCATTCAGTTCCCCTCTTCTAGAAGCCCCCTAAAAATAAGCCCTCCCCTACTTCCTTTCCGGTTCTACTTCCTGTCTTACTTCCGACCCACTTCCTGTCTCTTATCTTCTTACACTTCCGCTCGCACTTCCGCTTCCACTTTCAGGATCACTTCCGCTTCCACTCCCAGGATCACTTCCGGTCCCACCTCCACCACAATCATTGATCCTGCTGACGCCTAACTCTTGTTCTCCTACTACTTTCGTAACACAGAAATAGATTCAAACATAGATATTATATCTTCCATACGTTTCGATTTCAAAGGGTAAGCCCAAGAATATTTCGATAAAATATCGATGCAATTTAAAATTAACGAAACCCATCATTTAATTTTTGTAAAGAAGTTAAATGTACTAAATTTGCTTGCCATTGCTGATCTATAGAATACACAATCGCACGGTTCGTTTGAAATTTTCTGCGTGCAGGTTTGCGAAGTGTGTTGAGTCCACTCCTTTTAACCAAGATTTAATTTTTTTTCTTGGATACTTTGCCTTGAGATGCTCGACGGAGGACGTCTATTCCTCCAAAACTAGTAATTTGACTTGGAGCTTGGTAACTTTTCTCCATAATATGTTCTCACGTTGAAACGGAAAAATTTCGTTTATTACTTAAAATAAAATCAACTGGTAGTCTATAAACCTTAGTAATAATATAGATGAGGTAAAAACAAAACATACTACTATATAAGCACAGAAAGCACTCACCACTTCACAGTTTAACATTATTTGAGAAATAAATTAAAAAAACATGTATTTATATATTTTTTAAATTACCGTTTAGAGTGTAGTGTCCGTTAAAGAGAGGATCTGGCCGTCTTAAAGAAGGTCTGGTCGTGTTGAGAGTTTATGTCCGTTAAAGAGAGGTTTTACGCAAAAGAGGGGGGGTGTTATTCATTCACCTCTCGTGCACGGTGCACCTCCTCCTGTCCCCATCCCCCATTTTCCTACTGCTGAGTTAGTGACATCAGGTACATGTTATTGAAAAGGAATGAAAAGCACGCGCTTCTCATTTAAAATTTAAGAAGAGCCCCCAAAAAACTAAAAAGTAGGCCTCCCACAGATATATGTTATATATAGATATATATAGGTGTTCTAAAATGAAATGACAGATTTTAAAATTCAATAACTCAAACGGTGAGAGAAATTGAAAAAAAAAATTACAGGAGAGTAATGTATGATGTCAGGAGTTTTTTTAATGCGATTCGTGGGTTTGGTTTCAAATAACAACGACAGATGGCACTGAAAGAATTTGGCGCTCAATCGAGACCAAAACTAAAATCACCCAGAATTGATGTGAACTGAGGAGGTTAAATATATGGAGTTGTTTCAGAATCGGACCCCAAGAACAAGATTGTATTGGTGAATGAGACCAACTCCATATATTTAACCTCCTTCGCATCATTGCTGAGTGATTTCTGCTTCTGCCTCGATTAGACATCAATTGCTTGCAGTGCCATTTATTGCTGCTATTTGAAACTAAAAGCGGAATCACAGAAAAAAAAAACCCTGACATCATAGATTACTCTCCTACAAGATTTTTCCTTTAACCCGTCAGCACACGCGCCCCTTTCCATTACGTTACTACACGCGCGGGATAAATTTTACCCCAGTTGGTTTTCTTGTGTAAATTCACCAACGGTTTGATTACAAACAAAAATTTATATTTTGAAATAAACTGGAAATCAATAAAGAACATAATTTAACTTAAAATAAGAAGTTCTTGCTTGAAAGGTATTATAAAGCTCAGAATGATAACGAACGATTTTCTTACATTTTAAGTAATGATTCTGAGCTGGGGTAGATTTTATCCCAGTGCGTGTGCTAACGGGTTAAATATTTGCCCCCGTTTGCAAGTTATTGAATTTTAAAATCAGTCAGTCCTATTTAGGAAACCAGGTATATAGTTTATAAATTTGATAAAATTAGGTAGCCAGCAAATATTCTAGTCACCAGTACAAATATACCCCCACGTCATGGACTTCTGTTTTACTCAAAAATAGAAAAATGGCGCTGTTCATGCTCCAACAGCAGAAGAAAATCTGCATTAGACTCGTACCTAGCGATATGAAGAAAGGAAGGTAAGTATGAAGTAGGAAAACTGAGATACGTGAATGTGCACAAAAAATTCAATAAGACGCTTTAACCCTTTAGAAAGCAATTGCGGGAAAATTAAACCTATGTTGGCATATTACAATTGGTTTACCATTTACTGCTTTTTGGGATAAAGGATTAATAAATCTCGAAATGTTTGTTAGTAGCTGCACAGGTAAGTGTACCGACCGGAAACTGAACATAAAACTATATATACAACATCTATAGTATTTTTTTACGGGCAATGTAAAAAAAAGAATGACTGTTTGATGAAATGGGAATTCCGCTAAGAAACTTCTGGGAATAATGCAGTGATATCTCGGTTAACGAAGATAATTCGTTCCGAAATCTCAGCCGTTAATAGAAATGTTCATTAACTGAAACGTTGATTTCTGTTCTATTAAAATGCAACGCGACTGCTTTATGTCAGCACTTGTTTAAAAAAAACATTCGTTAGTTTAATCTACATTGCTTAGCCTAGTCTACATTTGTTATCTGAATCCTCAATACAGTAGGAAAAATGTCCGCTAGCCGAGGTAATTGAAAGCTGAAGTATCGCTGTATGTCTATAGCATTGTTGAGTTCCCGTTCATGCAGAATTCAAAAATCTTTCCTTGAATGAAAGGGTCTCCAAAAATACTTTTAAATTTAGAGACAAATAAGAAATATAGAGCTGAATGGCATAAATTAATAATACTTAGGACACGTACTCTTTTATCACCAATATAAAAATATTTTAGAAATATTAACAGTTGGTGAGATTTAAGTAATAAACAAATAACAAAAAATAAACAACTTACGGGCGAAAACGATCATTGTTAAAATGGGTATAAAAACAAAGAGCTTGAATATCATTTCCATAATTGTTGTAGAAATTTTTCTGTAAAATAAAAAGAAATAAGCACAAAGTTTTTAAAAATACACAAAGGCATGAAAACCGAAGCCTTAAGGGGCTGCTTCACTGAAACTCCCCGATCGGGAAAGCCCATGTAGGCTTATGGGAAAATTTGGAAGCACGATTACTCATTATCTATTATAATTATTAAAATATGGTTTTCACCATCATAAAGTAGACATCAGATGCCGAAATTGACCATTTAAAAAAAAATGCCTCCTTAAATTTAAACTATTTAAAAATTCCTTCTAAACTTTGAAATTTCCTCTTGATGAAATTTTATCATCTTAGTAATACTTAAAATTTAAGGACACAATTTTTAAAAACGCACAATTTCGGCATCTGACGTCTACTTTCTGATGGTGAAAACTGTGTTTTAATAATTATATTAGGTAATGAGTAATCATGCTTTTAAGCTTTCCCTAGGCTAACATGGGATTTTGCGATCGGGGAGTTTCAGTGAAGCGGCCCCTTATCCAAACTAGCTATTTTATGACATATTTTTTAAATTATTTTTTGTTCATAAACGCATGACATTGGCAGATATTTTTATTCGGAAATGATGTAATCGAAAGACGTTTTCCACTGTTTGGTAAAAGTAGATGATTTTTCAGAAAATACTGTCAAAGTCGACGTTTTGAACCGAATTCACGATGTTTCAGCGCGAGGAATGGAAAAAACGCGTCGTCACGTGACCTGAATCGCTTATAACTCAATAAGTAATTTATTTATCAAAAAATGGAAAACTAATTTCGATTCCAAATCACTTCAATAGTCAGTCTTGCAAATTTTATGTCTTTGCGTTTAAAAATGAGCCAGAAAATGTGTCAGAAAGTTTCGCGTTGTTGAGCCACGTCTTTTTTGATAACAATTCTTATGATATCACAGATAGTGCACCTGTATGAAAGTTATTTTAGGTTATTTTTTTTTAATACAGAATGTACTTTTACGAGTGCGCGAAAACAAGTTAATTATGTCTTAGGAAATTAACGCACCAATAAAAGTAAGTATCACGTTTTTTTTAAATGTGCAGTATTTAATAATATCGTTTTACTTGGCATTTCACTAAAAAAGCATAATTGGTAATACAAGTACAGTCGTGGAAAAAAAAAAAAAACGGAACACCCCCCACTAACTCTGCAACAAATTATAGTAGAAGGAAGTGACTGGTACCAAACGATTCTAAATAAAGTCTACTTTTAAGTGATGTATATAAAATTTGCTTAGGGGGCCATATACATATAAAAACACACCCAAACTTTGTTTTTTTCAATAGCAAGACCCAAATTTGACAACCTATTTGAAATCTGCAGTTCAAACTATGCCTAGATACCAAATTTCATTAAATTCCTACGATTAGTTTCTGAGAAATTAATTACTTTATAATGAGCATATTTAAGGGGCTGTATCCAAATTGAAGTTCGGTACTCGATTGTTGAAATGCTGCAGAATGTCACCTTTTAATGTATTATGTTTTACGATATGACCATTTTACTCACTTAATAAGTTTCGGTTATTGTTATATGCTGTAAGATAATGTTTACAAGTGTTGAATTATCCGTTTTTAACCCCTTGGGGACGAGCGACACGTATGCGTGACGCATAAGATGCTCAGAATCCTCGATTTTTCCCACCAGTTATTTTTTATTGCAAGCTTTGCCTTATTATATCTTAGCATTTCCACAATTCAATTAGACGAAAATTTCTGTTTTGAAAAACCGGTGGTAAATTATTAAAAATTCTGTAATAGACTCTCTTCACGAAGGGATTAAAAAACCATAAGATTATTTGTAATTAAAATAGTCTTAGAATATGTAAATGTTATTGGAATTTTACAGGTGCTTTTATAATGCTTTTTCTCAGATTTTGCATCTATTTAACTCGCCTTTTCTTTAGTTTATTGGCACAAACGTGAATAATATTGACAGATACAAAATTTAGAATTAAAAAAAAATAGTATAAAGCAGCGTAATGAAACAAAGTAAAAATAACAAAAAAAAAAACGCAGATAAATTGTTTTTTTGTCTGAAAATAAATCCAGACATTGCTTTTTTTTAGTAGCGAGAGGGGGGGGGGGGTGTCTTGTTTTGAGATATGTTCGCAGAATTTACATTCCGATTTATTTGAAGACCTAAAACTAAATATATGTTATAAAGACATCTGAATAACTTTACATCCGTTATTCTCCTTCGGAATAGGGGTAATAATTCTATGATTAAACCTATTCTGGTAGTTCATTTGAAATTTTACAATTAACTCATTAATGCCTCCTGGCAAGAAAACTTGCCATATGACATTTATTATTTATTATTATTATTATTATTATTAGATTTTTTTGCACACTGCTAGCGATTGGGAAATAATCTTGCCTATCAGAAAACCATAAAAATAACTTGTAATTTTTTTTCGATTAGCCTGTTTAATCGAATAGATTTAAATACGAAAGTTATAGAAGAAATATTGTAATTTTTTCTTCGCAATAAACTACCAATATAAACCTTACCTATTAATCCATGTTGAAACAGTTTGAAGAGACACTTGAAAATGCCCAGCTATATAACGAAAACTTCTTCCAGCTTGCCACATGCCAATCATTTGGCCTTTCGTTGCTTCAGTTAATTGTGGGGCCATTTTGTTTCAGCAAATACTCTACACATATGCATTTATAATAAACTTCACTTCAAACATATATACTGCAGTAAAAACAATATAGCTTTATTAGACTGGAAAAGAAGCTATAAATCCATTTAAAGGTAACAAAAATGATTAAGTTTTTTCTAAGGTAGAACTGATCATATTTTTCAAAAATGAGCTTTATTAATTTAAAAATAAAAGCGAAACTATTTTCCATAAATGAAAACATATATCTCATGCAAATACGTTTTACGTAATTTTAATGAAAAATTTTAAAGCAGACATTGAAAAAGTAAATGAAATATATATATATATATATATATATATATATACTAATAAAGGCTGGGGTTCTGGTGCCTCGCTATCTTATATCTTACTACAATCGCAGGTTGTTGTCACAGTTGTTTAACGTAATATCACGAAGCATTGAAATACGGTTTACGCATTGTTTATAGTGTAAGACAGACTTAATCTCTAAGTTTATCAAGTCACTATAATCCCAGCCTATGAGTATAATATTTTCTCAAAGAGGAATGAGAGCTCTCCGACCCGAATATCGATTCTTACCACTAAATTTTAATAGTATTCTCCAACGTAAAGAATTTCAGAAATTTTGTCCTTGAATAAGGTAACAAATACTATTAAAATTTAGTGGTGTCAATCGGGATTTCGAGTCGGAGCGCTCCCATCCCTATTCAAACTATGCTTTAATGCACATCATAGACGGCCCCTTAAAGCAGCATTTTGTCGTTTTTTAAGCTTAATTTGAAAACTACTTGGAAAAAAAAATTGAAATTTTGAATACACATAAAGCAGGACATAATAAATATAAATCCATCAAAAAAATTGTAGGTTGCAATTCATAATTTTTTCGAATATTAATTTCATAATTCATATTATAAAATTTTAAAAATTACAAATTTGACGTAGTTATGTTTGGGTTTTTGAGTTTTATAACCAAACAAAACGTTAGCATATTAGGATTATAATTTCAGGAGATATTAATAAAAATATGAAAATGTAATTTAACATTAGAAGCTCTAAAATTTGAATGTTTATAACTCAAAAACTTATTATCCAAATGACTTAAAATTTTGTATCTAAGCATAGTTTGAACCGAAGATTTAAAATATCATGTCAAAAGTGGGTGTTGCCATTGAAAAAATTAAAGTTTAGGCTGGTTTTAATATGTAGATGGCCCCTTAAGCAAATTTTAGATACATCACTTAAAAGTAGACTTTATTTCCAATCGTTTGGTACCAGTCACGTCCTTCTACTATAATTTGTTGCAGAGTTAGTGGGGGGTGTTCCGTTTTTTTTTTCCACGACTGTACGTATTTAAATAGATTTTGGATTACAAAAAACATTTTTTTGTTCATTGTTCCAGATCAAGTCTACAATGAGTTATCGTATGCACCTCTTGACCCTCATATTTCAAAACACCCCTGCCCATCAGCTGCCATGTCGTCATTTTTTAGTACATCAACTAACAAAAAATATATAATATTGAAATTTAATATAGTTGAACTTCTAATTAGCAAATTCCTATTTTACAAAAATCACTATTTAACAAATTTTCTGCGAAACCTACATTTTCCTTAAAACTAACTTTCGAAAGTCTCTAAATACCGAAGACTAATTTCTATTTAACGAATTTTTTTCAGATCAAAGTTTTAATGTTTTATCGTTTTAACATAAAAAGAAGTCACCTTCGAAAACTTCTTTCATTTTCTTTCACCAACTGCTTATGAACGTTTATGAATCCACTTTGCCTTTTAATTGTAATAAAAAAGAATTCCGAAATGATAGAGGAAAGGTTAAATAAAAAATTGAATTTATAGTAATAAAAATAATGGCATTTTTTAACCGAAATAAAACCGATTGTAAACATTCATTTTCGCATCTTTTAGATGAAAATCGAAATAGGAATGATCAGTGTGGAAAACCAATGAGGATTATTAATTTTTTTTAAATTAATAATAATGTAAAGGTCTTTTTTTAATTGAAATAATACCGAGTTTAAATATTTGCCTAGGAATCGTATACATGGAATTCAAAATCTGAATTTTCATTGCGGTGAACTAAATGATTTAAATAAAACTCTTATTAATAATAATTATGCTTTCTTTAGTCAAAATAAAACACACTTAAACCTTTCAGGTAACACTGCAGTAAATTTTACGACAGGCGCGAAGCTTCTTACCTTTTAGGATCGCGTATGCACCGAAAATAAATTGTATGTAATTGTTTACAATTGTGTTACAGCGGCCCACGAGGATGAATCGCCAATCTACCAAAAATTATCGCCAAATTATAAAGCATACACGACATTGTAATAATACACTATATTGCCAAAGATGACCGGCCACTTGCGATTTTAGACGTTTTGTTAACTATCTAGAAAAATACATGAAGAATTAACCTGAAACTGCAGGTGTGTAAAGAGTATAGTATAAGTTATATATTTCTGCGAAGATTTTTTCACGAAACCCCATAGGGGACTGCTAACAAATTGAAAAACAACGAATATATTTTGGATAACCCTGTATAAACTAATGTAGCAAAGGCGTTAAAACTCGAAATTATTAATAAGTGGTTTATTGTAATATACTGTGTTCATTTTTATGAGGATAGCATGTATAATCGTATAGAAATTAAGGTTTTTATAAAAACAGTCCCAAATTTCGTCTAATTTTTTGCTTATAATTTGCAGAGTTCTTAATATAAGAAAAAGCTCTTTTCAGAAAATATGAAAAACATTTTACATAATACTCTGCAGTCAGAAATAAAAAAATAATAAAAATTGGATGGAAAATGAGCAGGTTTACTAAAAAATATTTCACTGCGCATGCGCGAATGCAATCAAAATATAATATGTATAATATATTAGCTAAGTACATAGAGCAACTTTTGTGAAAGTCTCAAAATCATAGCTTGAAAATTCTGAAAATTATCATCAATAGAATAAGCTCGAAATCCGTTGTTCCCAAAAGGAAGCAAAAATATGAGGGGTTGTATCCAAATATAGTAGTACGATCAATATTGTGTACACTATCTTGGCCCTAATCAACAGATATTTGATACAACCCCTCATCTTTTTGCTTCTTTTTGGGAACAACGGATTTCGAGCTTATTCTATGAACGATAATTTTCAGAATTTTCAAGCTAGGATTTTGAGACTTTCACAAAAGTTGCTCTATATACTTAGCTAATACATTATGCATATTATATTTTGATTGCATTTGCGCATGCGCAGTGAAAGATTTTTTAGTAAACCTGCTCATTTTTCATCCAATTTTTATTATTTTTTATTTCTGACTGCAGAGTATTATGTAAAATGTTGTTTTTCATATTTTCTGAAAATAACTTTTTCTTATATTAAGAACTCTGCAAATTATAAGCAAAAAACTAGGCGAAATTTGGGACTGTTTTTATAAAAATCTTAATTTCTATACAATTATACATTCTATCCTCATAAAAATGAACACAATATATTACAATAAACCACTTATTAATAATTTCGAGTTTTAACGCCTTTTCTACATTAGTTTTTACAGGGTTATCCAAAAGATATTCGTTCTTTTTCAATTTGTTGATAGTCCCCTATGGCGTTTCGTGAACAAATTTTCGCGGAAATATATAACCTATACTATACTGTTTACACACCTGCAGTTTCAGGTTAATTCCTCATGTATTTCACTAGATAGTTAACAAAACGTCTAAAATCACAAGTGACCGGTCACCTTTGGCAATATAGTGTATATGATGTATGTAACCTTTCGTGACGCATATTTCCCAGTTATAGTCACATATGACACATATATGACGTATATATATGACATGTGTATAAGATGTATATGATGTATATATGGCATATAAGACATAAATAATATGTATATAATGACGTATATGGCACATAAGACATAAATAATATGTATATAATAACGTATATGGCGCATATATGAGCATTAGAGTTATATATATGCGTGTAGATGTAGCATATATAAGCTTTGCTGTGTTCTTAGCGAAATTTTGGCATAATCGCAATTGTAGGAGCCGCTATAACACGAAAGTACCAATTGTTCGACTAGCCTGTCTCTAATTACTATACTGAACTATCTTGTATTTGTAACTATTTAACAAACAAAACTAAAAGGATCTTACCTGATTTAGATAATGTACACGGTTTTACCATAATAATTCATTGAGGGATTTGC
Organism: Maratus michaelseni; assembly: GCA_963931845.1. NCBI lineage: Eukaryota > Metazoa > Arthropoda > Arachnida > Araneae > Salticidae > Maratus > Maratus michaelseni. Next base: position 225,131,228 of record OZ007595.1, read on the forward strand.
ACTACAAATTTATTTTGAATAAATATCAAAGGAAAGCTTCTTTTGCATTTTTACTTTCGTTTACATTTGTGCATAGTGTTAAGCATTAAGTCGAAAGAGGAACTAAAATTTTCCGACTTTCCAATATGACAATTTATGATTATGCAATTCATTTCCTGATGAAAGGAAGTAGCATTTTACCAGTAATAAAAGAATACGACTAAGAAAACTGACACGTGATATTACATCCTATACTTCTAATTGAGCGAAAAAGTAATAAAGAAAAGGAAAAAGTTTCAAACGTTCCACTTTTACGGCATAACTAGCTAACCCGCCCTGCGTTGCCCGGTCCCATTAAAATATAGCACAAAAAAAAAAAAAAAAAACGTGAAAAATATAAAAATTACTGCACGAATCCCGAATAAACTTTATTGAATTGAGAACAAAATTTATTATATTGGGCTAGAAGTTTGAAACAGGATTCCTCATACGAAAGTCGAAAAATCTCTGCGGAACGCGAAAAAACTCTAAAGTGCCGTAAAAAGTTCGCGATATACTGAAAAATTGCTGCGTACGAATTCTTCATAAACTTTATTGAAAAGAAGACAGAATTTAGTATCTTGGGCTAAAACATTAAAACAGAATGCATTTTACTAATATGAAAAAATCGCTTCGAATTGCAAAACCCCCGAAAAAAATGTATAATAAATATTGCAACCGGAATTCGTTCACGAATGTTAAAACATCGACGCAAAACTCGAAAAAAACCTATAAATCTCACTGAAATTCGTGAATGACGGAATGAAAATTAAATATATTATATATGAAGTATTGGAAACTGAATCCTTTTTACGAATGTCAAAAAATCGCCGCGGAATGCCAAAAATAGATACGATTTCATTAAAAATTAGTCCTAATTTTTTCTTTAATGTTATTATTATTTATTTATGAACATTGTATTATGTATAACTATTAATAATTGTTACATTTCCGTATTTTCAATATATACTTTATAATAGAAAACAAATTTACAAGCACTTTGGACATATCCGGGTATTCCAAGAAATATATTATATACAACTAAACTCTATGACATTCGGCGAGTGAAGACAAACATTTTCTTGCATACTTTATTAAAATCCATCCATCCATTACTATTTTCTCAAGGAATGAAGAATCTTACAGTGTCCATAGCAAAATACAATATCCTCCATTTCTGCAAGCAGTCGGTTAAATTTAAAATATGGCCTCATTTTCTATGAAATCTATATATTGTAAAGTCCTTTTGTATATCAACAGTTTTTATTTTATAAATTATGGAATACAAGGACATTTTATTTGACATTTTCCAACATATTTGAAAAGTGTATATAGCTTTGGTTTTTCTGTCTGCTGTCTGTCGTCTGTCCGTTCTTTAACTCTGTTAAATATACTCGGATTGCCATGTAATTTATATGAGTTATTGAGATTTATGATGGAATGTATTGAAAATGAAATGCGTAGCATTTATATTACTTTGTCATGGGCATTTAAAATAATTCTGCTACAATTAGGTCTAGGGCATGGACAGTGTACCTATGGCAAGCAGCAAATTATTTTCGGCACGACATACGTAGATTCAGGTTCTACATAAAAATATAGTGAAATTGCATAAAATGCATGGATTTGGATTTAGGGCCTGATTATCAACGGGGAAAACTTCCATCAGTAAATTTTAATAGCAATTTTCGTCTTACTTAAACACCTTATTCGTACACTGATAAAAATTTGTAGCAAACTGTCCAGTCATTTGACCGTTTTTATAGAAAATGGTTACATAACCGTAATTTAACGCTATTCTGACCATATTATTGCCCTTATTATGCTCAGAATGGAGTTTAATTACGGTTGTGCAACTGTTTTCTATAAGAACGGCCAAATGACTGGACAGTTTGCTGCAAATTTTCAAGAGTGTACAAAATTAGTGTCATTAATAAGAGAAAAAATGTCTATATATATTTTTTTTTCTTTTTGAAGTTTGTCCCATTGGTAATCAGGCACTTTTTGGACTAGCTGAGATAGTCTGAATTCAATTGGTTGTCGTTTTCATACAGATTGAAGAATTTGAAATGCAATTTATTCCATTCTAGCTTAGTATTGGTTCAATGTTTTTTCAGATTAAAAGAGTATTAGGAGATTATCGGAAATGAAAGATTATAAGGCATTCTAAGCAAAAATTTCGTGGGTAAAATTATGACGATCTGGAATTAAATTCCAGACAGGAAGAATTGTTTAAAGATGCTGGTGCTTGCCATTTTCATAATTTCTACTGCGAGTTATTATTTGATGAAATGAATAATACCAAAAACTCAAGTAGATACATACCTCTTGTCAGACTTCTTGAATACAACTTGCGTTCTCTTAAAAATAACCCAGTACGAAACAGATATCAGTTATTTGGCATCTAGGATGCAGAAATAACATTTTTTAAATTACTTTCTAAAGTATAACACCAAATGTTATGCATAATATTTTCAATCACAAAAAAAAAATTAAGACAATTTGATTCATAATTATTTGATCCACCAATTATTTTAGTTGGCAAATCATGCTCACGTAAAAAATGTGTTTTTAAAAATTTGGCTCGCGGATGTGAAAAAGTGCGCAGACCTTGGTCTTGGGGAAAATCGCTTACGATGTATTTTAATGATGTTACACTATTTGAAACATAAGAATTGATATGAATTCCTGAGGTGCACTAAAACATGCCTTCTTTAGTACATGGAATGCAAATTATTTATTATTCTTTAACAGAGGCACAGAAAAGAATTAGGTTACATATTCATGTATGGGAAAAAACGATCTACAGTGTATTTGAATGATGTTATTTTTCAATTATTTCAAACATAAATAAATTTATATAAATTACGGACGTTCACTACCACATGGGTGCTGTTGAGTATGATGTGTATAATTTTTACCGTTCATTTATAAGGGCACAAAAAGATTTAGCTTACAGTACTGTCTATGCAACATTGAGCGGATAACTCATTGAGCCATGTGTTGACGGTTAAAAGAATGTTTATCGAAATAATTCTTTTTACAGTTTAATATTTCACTGAGAATAGACTTTAACAAGATACAGTCGAGCCCCTATATGCAGGCTTTATATGAATACGTAATTACATATATAGAAAAACACATACATATATATATATATATATTTATCTTGAACTAGACTTTTTCAAGCATCTCTGGAATATTACAAATTTATTAATTCAAATAAAAATAAATATGGTACTCTTTGTTATTTCCTGGCCAGGGTCCGATCAAGTCAAAGAGAAGCACAAGGTCTGGTAATCAGTGAGAGTACCCTTTCTGTATTGTCACAAAAATATTAAACATTTTTGATGCCTTCGAATACATATATGAATATATAAATACATATTTAGAAAAATATGTATATATTTTTAATCTTGTGCTACACTAAATGTACAAAATATTGAATATAATCTTTAGAAAATCAAAACATATTTGAAATATCAGCTTTGCGGAAATTGGATACCATATTTGAGGGACCAGGAGTACAATTCAATTGACCATGCTTTAATCAGGCTCTGTTTCTGGCTACAAATACATTTTGAGGACCGAATTGACGAAAACTCAGATCCGGGTATAATAATTGTTTGAGCTTGGTTCCGTGGACAAATGTGCGATTACGGATCTTGCAACTCGTATATGTATTTGTAGGCGCGCGTAACTATTTACCTAGTAGAAAATACTTTTCTCTGTTTATTATGACCTAATTACATGGTATACAGGAGTTTGCGTGTTATTTCAGATTCATCATGTAAAATGCAATAGTTATACTTCGGATGAATGAAATTAGCGTTGCAGTTCGCAGCATTGTCCAACAGATAAGAGTGAAATGTGCCAGTCAGGATATCGTTGGGATAGCTCAGTAGGAAAAGCGTTGGCACGGCAAGCCAAAGTACCTAGGTTCGAGTCCTGGTCACTTCATGTTTCGATCTGTAGTAATAAATCTCAACTATTATATTCCAACCATTGAATGTTAAAAATAGTTTCAGATCTTTTAAAACTGGTCATTCTTTAGGCGCAGAGCTGAACCTGGTTTGAAGGCAAACACACAATGACGAAGTAACCGGTAGAAATCGGAATAAGGGAGAGAGGAGGATTAATTCTTTAATCATCCAGTAGGCGCGTTGGCTCAATTTTTTATGATAAACGTGATTCTTACAGGATTCTAGAAAATGGCTACAAAATAGAAATTCAAGTATTATTGTTCTTTTAACAAGTCTCTTATTAGTGTTATGAAAAAACTGTTATCAAAAACGTAATTACTCTCCCCAAAAAATACAGCATGATACTGCTAAAAGGTTAACAGGAATTGTCGGCAAGTAGAAAAAGCTAAATAAAGAGTTAAAAGAAGTAGAGGGTGTGGGAAAAATCACAAAATAAAGTAAAAATTAAAAGAAGATAAAGAAAAGAATAAAAAAAATAAAGAAAGATAAATTTTAATTATTAATTTATCATTATTTAAGAAATATTAATTTAATTAATTTTAACAAAATTAGAAAGAAAATTAATAAAATGAGAAATATTAATTAATTATTTGTCTCCTATCTTCCTATATATATATATATGCATGTATGTATGTATATATAACGAATGTTTCAGAAAATGACATCATATTCGGCGTTTTGAGACGATTTTCCAGATATGAAAATGACTGATTGGTGGTCAACATGTAGAAATTAGCTATTTATCAAGTATAAAAATATATCATATTTATAGAAAAATGTAAACAGCTCTTTGATTCTTATGAACCTGAATCCTAATATAAGAATTTTCTATGAAAATACGCCCAAAAATGAGCTTGTGAATATGTCCGAGAATTTCCTGCTGTTGAGCGGGAAATATACAAAACTGAAAACATCCTTAATAAAATTCAAATTCTGTTTCAAACTTTAATGACAAATACAATACAATCTTCATCTAAATAAAACACATTATTATATAACATGGGCGCCCACCAGGGGACAGGGTAAAGTAATTTTCCCTCCTTGGATCTTAAATTTAATTAACTAAATTTTCTTTTCTCTGATTTTGATAAAAATAGCAACATTTATTCTTAACTGAGTTACAATAAAAAAACACTAAGTGAAAACTGAATTAATGATTTTTCATTAAGGTAAGCGGCTGTTTCTTTAAACCTCCCGTACAACACAGTTTTTTAAATCTGTTTTTCTTTTTATGTTCATGTATTAAACGCGTGTGTTCCCGTTTAAAATTATATTAAACGGGGCTCGTAGGGAAGGGTCCCCCGACGAAAAGAAAATAAGTTGCTTGAATTCTTCATTTTGAAAAAAAAAAGTTTGTAGAAGTTTTTTTTAAAGTATTTTATATTTCTTAATTGTTAAATTTTTGTATTGTTTTCTGTGTTGATACGTTTAAAAAGGTCTCACTGGGTAGGTTTTGACAAAAAACTTTAGTTTATTTTATTTCATGTTTATATTATACATAAAAAGTAAATTAGAAATAAAAATAAAAATAAAAAGCACGGATTTGGCAGAGAACTACATGCACTTGGTGTGAAAGTAAACTTGAATACGGTGCCGTTCACAGGTTTCCAAATGCGAATCTCTTCGCAGTTGTAGATAATTGTCGTAGTACCATTTCCGGAGTTCATCAAGTACGTGTTCTTTTTAGCTGCGTTTGCCCCGCACTTTGTATTCTGGCTATCTGTGGATGCATTTCTGCTCTCAGCTTGATCGAAATCTTTAAGATATCTGCATTTAAGTGTAATAGTTGGAACAATAGGATCCTTGATGCAGACTTCAAAATCTATGTAAGAAAGAGTAAAGCATTCATTAAAAAAATAAAAATAGTAAAATTGAAATAGTATCAACATCAGTAGTACTCAATAATATTTTTGTAAGAGCCAAAATTCTGTAGAAAAGATAGCTGAAGAGTAGCATTTACGTTTTTGCAGTCATATGTCTATAAAGTATGCAGAACTACTAATATATTCCAAATACACTTTCCAAAAAATTAGTAGAGCACGTCGATTTAACGAAATTATAATAATAAGCCTACTAATAACTGTCCTAAAACTAAGAACTTACCAAATCAGGATCGAGGGATCCCATGCAGACCAATAGATATGAAATCCAGCCTAAGAAACAGCAGGTCCGTCAGTAGCAAAAGCTGAAAATGGAGACATATGATGTGTCCCAATTTGAAACTCCGAAAAAGAAGACCACAAAGAGGTTGATGATTTATCACTCATGGAATACTATGACGAAACCGAGACTAAAGGAGACGTCCGCACCAGGATGGACAAAATGTCACTAACGTTACCCCTCGGAAAGACGCTACGGGACTCTCCAGATGCCATAGGCTTTGCGCTTAAAAGAAAAAATTGGGCGAACAAGGCGTAATGATAAATATTCGATCCCCGACAAAATTCAAAGCGTCAGCAATCACGCAAAAATCAGCACAAAAGTTACGATGTAGACTGACACAAACACTGAATAATAACCACCGCCGACAGCTTTGATAACCCAGGCAGAAAAGGGCATAATATTCCAAATTGTCAAAGGCAGCAGGAATTCAATAGGGATACAAAAGCTGTTCAACAGGCATGAACTCTGTGCTCCGTGCACAACAAAGGAAGAAGAAAAACTTAACCCAGGAAAAAGTAGACAACTGCTCGTATAACCGACTGCGGAAAAGAACGTTGGGCAGGTTTGCAATCCAGAGAATAGAGTTTGACTTATATGCGAGTCCCTACATCGTACATACCAGGAAATGCGTGAAACCACGCTTACATGGCTTAGAAGTGGAATCCTTAACGACAGCTCAAAGACAAAGCGAATGCAGGGAACACAATAAGTAACTTTCCAGTGGAGAAGGTTGGTTCTAAATCAACTCTCGCATTCCAGGTTCCATGGATATCGTATCCTACACCGGTTATAGTCGGTACTGGTTGTCCACACCGCTCAATCTCAGGCAAAGAACCCATTACAGGTTCATCTCAATGCACCTTATAAGTTTAAATTTTTCGCCGTCTTTTCTGCACTTCAAATAAATCTACCCTTACGGATCGATTTAGGTAAGAAAACCACTGTTTTGTATGAATTTCACATGATATTTTGATGCCAAGTGTGAATGTCCAGCTATACAGGAGAACGACCATGTTTGCTTTTGGTCGTCTGTTGGGGCAAAACCAGGTACCCATGGTTTTACATAGAATTTTCCAATGAATCGTTTCTTCACTCAACAAGTGGTGAAGGATGGAATGTTCAGTCTGCAAAGTGTGGGTACATGGCGAGCGCAGCGGATAAAATAGGTAAAAGCTGAGAAAGCCATTACATGACAACATTAAAAATTGCTTGAAAATCTGAAAAAATAAGTTACTGACCTTAAAAAATGTATATATGTCTTAAAGGTCATATAAACCTTTATGATGACCAGGTTGAGATGACCAGGTTAAAAATTTATTACAATAAAGATTTTTGTTACTGGAAGTATAAAAACTTAATTTCTAATTAGTACCCGGTTTTATCCTACCATTAAAATTCGGAGCCGTTTCAGATGGTCCGAGAAAACCCCTTTTCCAAAGTAGAGAACAATTTTTCTGTGGTAACAAGTGTGTTTTTTCAATAGCCCACATGTCCTCAAGCACTTTCGCGGGGTGTTCCGATTTTTTCGCCTTTTGTGAACAAAGGAAAATCGTTAGGTGCTGGTTTTACCCTACTTTTCCCCATATATGACAAAAAAACATAGTACAATGTGTCGTAATTTTACCTATCATATAAATTTATATATATCAACTTAAATATGACAAATGTTAAAAAAAATCCATAAATTTCTGTACATTTCTGATATAACATATTATGATATATGAACAATAGCATTTCTGACATAAATTCTACTAAATCCTCCAAACGTTATATCTTTTATTCCAATTATCGTGGATACACGTGGTTTGCGTCATTTTATTCTAAACTCTAAAATGTACTTTTTAACGAAATAAATAAATAAATAAAAATTAAAACCTGATATTTTTAAAATTCATTTTTTACTTTTTTCTTTCCTGTTGCCCTATCCTAAAACAAAATCAGAGCAATTATATATATAGGGTAACTTGTGGTGAGATACCGTATGGGGCAAAATGCCATGTCACGTGGTTTTCCTATGCGCAGGCGCTGTAAGGAAAGGCCACTCAGTCGTGTGGAAGAGGTTTCCCTGCTGATACTTTTATTTCAATTTGCGTTGTTTTATTTTAGTTTTAAATAGTACTTTTCCATTGCTATTTCGTCTTAACACCTTTGGTAAGTGTCCAAAATCTTTTACGCTCTTTCTTTATGCAGATGCGGCATCTACCCCAAGATTGGGGTAAGATGGCGAAATGCAAGAATTTACTAAAACAACATGTTTGATGCTTTCTATGATATTTGTAAAAATAAATTACATTTTTAAATCATACATAAATATATCAACTTTAACAAAAAATTAATGAATAACAAATAAAAGAAACAGACGATTTTATAAACATTTAGATCGAAAACTACGGCATCTTCAAGCAATCTACCCTATATATATTAATAAATTCACTTGCTTGCGTTTTCTACCAAGTATTAAAACAAGCGGTGAATGTTCCATAACCTCTTAAGACCCGAAGTTAAAATAATATTACAAATGCTCATTCTTTGCTTTTAAACAAACAAAATGACATCATAGATGAGAAAAAATCTATATTTTTTAATTCTATTGTTTTAGGGTGCTTGTAATTTAGGTTCACAAATATGAAGATAAAATTACTAGCCCTCCCCCCCCAAAAAAAAATATCAATTTAATTATCAATAACCTAAAATTACACAATAAAAAAAAAATCAGATTTAAATAAGGGAATAATCTGCAAATTCTTAATTTTTTTTATTATAAATTTTTAAGTTAAAGAATTGTGAAAATTACCTACTTTCTTGGATGCACTGTTTCGAAAGCCTTTTGCAAACTCAGGTTAAAATAACATTTATTTTATAAGAAAATCGATATCGGTGCTACCATTTATTGGTTTCATTTTAAAGCAAAAGCGTTCAACTTTATAGAAGTGAAGTTAAAATTTAAAAATATCAATTATTTTAGTTTTTATGAGCAAAAGAATCTAGGTACCCATTTGGGTACTCAGGACTCAAGAGGATAATCGAGTACGGTGCCCACGCCAAATTGATGAATTGAAACGGAAAGTTTTGGGAAAAAACATGAATTGCAATCATGAAGTTAGGCGGGATTTTCAAGATAAACATTGAATGCTTATATATATATATTTTTTTTTTTTTAAATACTAGTTTTACTTCTATACGTTTTGATTTAGAAAGTGTGATGTAAGCTTGTATAGGTGTTAAAAAATATTTATTAAAATTAATAATCGGCCAATTACCTGTAATGCATGGAGTTATAGTTAGCTGACATCTGTCTATCGTGGTAACATCCCAGTTTGTCAAAATTGATGTAGACTGAAACACAGTGTTAGATTCTTCGTTGCTTCTATCTGAGCAAGTTAAAGCCCGAGAGCCGTTTATGTAAGGATACTTCCTATGTACGAAAGAAAAAAAAATACTGGTTAAATTAAAATCATTACATAAGTTTCTAAAAAAAAGTAAAATAAAAGATTTTTGCAAACATGCACCGTGATCAGCGCGAATTATTGATCCCAAATTAGCTTGTCACATTTACGGAAGAATAATAAAAAAAATATATAAACGAATATTTTGATAGTAGATTTTATTTACGCATCAGAGTGGTTAAAATCAATACGTTTAAAATTTAAATAACCTCTCATGCTGAATAGTATACATTCTACATTATCTTGTTACAACATTATCTAACTACTACATTGTCGCAATATATTTATATACATCCTTTTTTAACACTTTCCAACGGAGTTCTAAAGTGCTAATGAATTCGGTTTGTCTGGCCGTGCTCTAACTTGCGTAAATATATAAGCATATCCATGTAATTGAGGTTTACCATGGCATGTTCGGTATTGAAAATAAAGCGTGTAGAATTTATAGTTCGTTTAGAGGAGCACTCAAAGATTTCCGTTACTTTATGGTCTATGGGGAAAAATCGTTTGCAATGTGTCTAAGGATGTTACCCTATTTCAAACAAAGGGAAATTAATATACATTACTGACGTGCCCAACAAGATGCTTACTACAAAATATCGTGTACATAATATTTATCGTTCATATACAGGGACACACAATATATTATAATAATTTCCGGAAGCGCATTTTCAATTGTGCTGTATACATTTTCAAATTTAAGTATATATTTTTTTTTTTTTTTTGCATATTACTTGGTGTGTATTTTTAGTTATATAATTAGTCGTAAATATTAAAAAGAAAAAAAAACTTTAATATAAATAAATTATTGCGTGTGAAAGGCATTTACTGACGAAAATTACATCAACTGCTAAAAATTTCATATATGATTAACTGTACTCGATGAAAGCTAAAAAGTTTGCCCGGGTCAATCTACTCATAAATATAGTTGCACAAACATCCAGTCGTTGCCATTTTGAAAAAAAAAACCCATAAAAGTATATTGAAATAACTATGCCAAGTTCTAAATAATTAACTTATGCTTTAAATCATTAACTAAGTCACAATTTAAAGCAATAATATCTTCTTTAATTTTATTTACAACTTACAACAGAATTTACGATTGGCAAAAAAAAAATGTTTTATTTATTTTTTCGGTGGTGGTGGTGGGGAGGGGGGGGGGGGGCGGGGAAAGGATTTTTAAAATAGCCCGCACAGTCGTTATTTATTATGCTGTAAATGGCTGTAAAACATTAATTAACAGAAAAGATTGTGATATGGTTCCAGGCAATGGAACGGCGGATAAGCTGGCAAAGGAAGCAACTTCTAGATCATCAGTTGATTTTTCACTTTCAGTACCACACCCACACATCAAAAGACATCTTCGCGCTCATTTTTTGAAGAGTGGCAGGATCACTGGGAATACTGTAATAAGAGTAGATATACATACTTATGATCTGGTCCCAGTGGTATCATTGGATCTTCTCTTGCTCTCTCCCTCCACTACAGATTTCTTTACTGGTCATGGTCCCTTTGGGGCCTACCTATATAAGTTCAAAAGAGTCCTTTCTCCTCTTTGTGCATGCGGTGATGTCATTCTTGCCTCTCAATATTTCTATAATTGTCCTTCAACAGCTTGCTGGCATATTCGGCGTCCTCCTGTTCTTCCGACGGTTCGCTGGCTAATATTGTATCGCGCCCGAATTTGCTCTCAAAAGTTAAAAACAACTATATAAATCCTTTCAGTATTAATCCATCACTGAGCTAGGGACTCGGTTTCGCCCTTATTCACTGCCTCTTGTTGAATAAGAGGTTTGTATTCTCTGGCAGTGACATTATTTTGTACTATTATCTTTTCACAGATATTTTTTCCGTTATATTCAAATATTCATTTATTTATTTATTGTTCACTACTCCGTCTTCTGTCGCGTTTACCGCGGGATTTCGTATTTTTAAAACCTGAATAAAGGGGACCGGGTAGGACATCTATGCTCTACAGAGTAGGTTTTTATTATGAGCAGCCCCTCTCGAGCAGTAAAGTAAATAAAAGCTTGTCAACAAAAACAAAAACCAAATAAATAAATAAACATATAAAGGCAAGTGGGTCATTCCTCAGCTTTTGTCAAATATCCAAAGTTTTCCCTACATTAACCTTCTCAGATTTATGATTATTGATTTCTTTCAAATACACAGGAGTACTATACAGGAAAAATATTCAGATATATTTTAAAGTTTTCATGTAAGGAACTCTCTTGTTATATACGTATATATTTCTGCATATTTCAGGTGAATAAATATCATAGTTTAACGTCTGCTCTTAAATTATAAGTAATATGTCATTGTTTCTTAAAAAATGATATACATGAGCTTGGAATTTCCAGAACTCCCACTATTACGATAGTATTTTGAATCATCATCATTATCATTTTATTTACCAAATTTATTGTTAAATTTGTCTTACAAAATTTCTATTATTTTCATTTATTTATTTATTTATATATTTATTTTGCTTTTGACGTTGTTGAAAAAATAATATAATAAGGTCAAATAGATTTAATAAATAGTCTTTATTACTTTTTTTACTACACCGCCCTCAAAAACTTTTTGTTAATAATAAAAAAAAAAAAAAAAACCTGATATGCATAAAGTAACAAACACGGGTGAATTTTTAGTTCTGAACTATTTGTCAGAAAATAAACTTGGCGGACATTGGATTTAAGAACGTAGTTTTTGATTAAGTTTTTTCTTTTCCAGCTGCTGATAGAAGAATTTCCGCTCAGCATTTTACTGTCGGCGCTAACGACCCATAAAGGGACGGAACAAAAAATCGCCCCTCCCCCTTTTCGAATGGCACAAACGACCAGGCATACTTTCGAAAGCGATCAGATTCTTTTTAATCAGGAAATTTACAACGTCAAATTTATATATTTATTCAAAAATTATTAAAAATAAAATGCATATTTACTGGGCATCCCCTTTTATCATAATCGGCTTAGCAGAACATGGAGCTCCATTGATAGTTTCACACGACCAGTCTTCTTCTTCTTCTGCAGTTTGAAAAAAAAACATATATAGATACATATTTATAATTCTATAAGGAAAAATAAACCTAGTTCCTATAAAAATAATTTGACGACTTTCAGAATTTGGCGTTAATGTGTTTTTGATGTTGTCGTGATTCGTGTCCGAGAAAGTACAGCGGCCCTAATGGGGAATTGGGATTTCCAGAGCTTTGGGAATTCGTTTGACTTCTTGAAAGACCACGTAGGTTCTATCCAGGACCAGAAGACGGAAACCACGCTTGGGTAGGTACTCTAGAACCTGGTGTCTCGACGGACGGATTTAACGTGCACCAGCTGCAATTGCGAAAACGGCTATATGTGGCTGTTTTAAACTTCGTACTCACAAAGTTCCGATCACGAGTCCAGTGCTTTGTAAGCCGGGCCATCGTGGCACGGTTTGACTGCATTAGTTGACTCCTGATTTTTTATTATATTTTACAAAATTAGGGGGGCTCCGCTCCCCTGCTCGCTACGCTCTCCAACACTCTACGTAATCGCTCCGGGTTTCTGTTCGGTATCGCGCAGTAATCCATATTTTCTTGAAGAAAGGCAAAGAAAAAAAGCCGGGAAGATCTACGCAGATTTTCATTGGTCAATTTCCATATCGTTTGGCACATTTCCAAATCGTTACTTTTTTTAATATAGAGGGATGCTATAATATAAAATTTACAGACCGTCCATTATACCGTTTGCATTTCAATAATTCAACACTTATAAAAATTAAAAAAGTATTTGTATCGGAGTTCGGTTTGCACCATAAGAATTGTCATAGTGTCGTTTTTGTTCGTGAGAAAAAAAATAGTCAAAAGTGTCTTGGAAATATTTTTTGTCGGATCGAAAAGTGCAGTTGGGTAAAATATATTTTTGAAACATCTTACATTATTAAAAGTAATATATGTTACGAACACAATCCAAAGAATACATGGGACAGTAGTTAATGACATCATAGACTGGTTATAGAAAAGGCATGAAAAGCACGAGCTTCTCATTAAAAATTTAAGAAGAGCTCCCCAAAAAACTGAAAGATAGGCCTCCGACACTCACACACACGCACACATATATATTATATATATATATATATATATGTAGTAAGGTGATATGTAAAAAGTTAATTTACTGAATTAATTGAACAACTAGACTTCAAAATATAAAAAAAGTGAAGTTTAATACCATTCTAGAAAAACAATTCCACAACGCTTAGTTGGTTATTTCTTCACAATATATTACACGTCTCACCCAAAACATACAATATTCTTATTGTCGCTTAGTCCAATTAGACCTAGCAGTGCCTTAATTGACTCTTCCACACTTTGACGCTTACTCGGTGATAAAAATGATAAGACTGGCTGTTTTTCAAATTTTGAAGATATTCAAATCTTGATCTCGCGATACAAACTTTTTATAACTTGTACTTTGAAATCATGGATAAAAAGAATGCTAGAGCGTCAGTTAATTTGATGATCACGCACGTCATAAAGGAAATGAAGTATGTTTAAACTCAAATCCTACAAATCGGTCATCCTGACATGATGGCATCTTGGCTTATTATTATTTTTTTTATGAACAGTTAAACTTTTGAGATTTTTATATATTTTTCTTTTACATAAAGTTTTGATTACATGTTCAACACACATACACATATACTTAATCTATTTGACTTATCCAGGTGTTTAATCCTTAGACCACGGCTTCATGTATTCGGCCCCGGTTGACGTCTTTCCTTCCTGGACCTTCATGATCTCTATCTTTAGAAGCTGTATATCTGTTTTCCCTGTAATTTCTCTCTGCATATTGATTTTTACCTTTGGAATTTGCATACTTAATATCCCTGTAATTTCTTTCTGAATGTTGATCTCTATCGAATAAGTATACCTATTTTCCTTGTAATCTCTTTCCGGATATTGCTCTCTAGCTTTAGAAGCTGTATACTTATTTTCTCTGTAATTTCTTTCTGCATATTGATCTCTATCTTTAGAATCTGTGTACCTATTGCTTCTAGAATTATAAGAATTTGAATAAGCATCTCTTCCACTATAAGGTCCTTTAAATCCATGATGAGAATTATTCCTACTGTCATTATACCTTTGTTTTACATAGTACCCATTATCATGTGTGTAACATCCAGACCTATAATCGGATTTGTAATTATCATGATCATGAGTTCTGAGATCATTTTCAAATCTCTTTTCAAAATTGCTAAATGAGTCTTCAGTTCGCTGTACACTATACCTATGTGATGGTTGTAAATTTCTTTGTTCATTATAACTAGCCTTACATGATCGTCGGCCATCCTAATTACAATTATTTCGACCATGATAGTAACCTCTATTCTTGTACATAGAGGAAAAATTTGGATTATACTTTGCTTTTGAATTGGGTGAAGCACATTCTAGCATTTCAGATTCATCATTAGGTTCAACCACATCCGGTGAACTATTAATCAAATTTTCACTTTCTGTTATGTCTTGAGGTATCGAAGAATCTTTAGTCTCAAAGTTTTGAGGAATCTCAGATTCATTTTGTTAAGAAATCTTGGAATTCTGTTTCCCATATCTATATTTATTATAATTTCCACGTTTAAATGACTGTTTAACATATCTTTGGCCATATCGATTATTGGTTCTGTTTCTATTAAAATTTCTGTTCTTTCCCCTATGATCAAAATTCCTACTGCAATCTTTTACATAGTCTTTTCTATCATGTGCAGGACTACTAATTTCATCAGATTGCTCATTTTTGCTGTCAGTGGCAGAACCACCTTCTGCAGCAGGCTTCAGTTCTGATTTTTCTTCACTATCCGACCGAACAGAAACTTTCGATATTTCCAGTAAATATTTATTTTTATCTGCCTCCACGTCTATAATGCCACCTTTTTAAACTTGTTTTTGAAACAGAGCAGCCATTTTCTTTTTAAGTTTAATTATATCTTCCGATAAAGTAAAATTGCTTTCATCACTTTCTTCTGAAAGTGGATAGTCAACATTCCATTCATCAAAGTCAATTGGAATACGACACATTGAACATAATAATTTATCACTTTTCACTTTACTTTCTGCATCATCCTCACTATTTCTTGGATTCTCAAAAAAGTTCTTAGCATATCTAGTTAAACAATGAGAATGAAAATAATGGTAACATTCAGTTTTTGTAAATTCATCATTGTCACTAAATCCATGCAAACAGATTGCACAGTCTCCACTTGGTCAGTTTCCATCAGGCAAATGCTCTTTAGCAGCATCAATCATTTCTAACAGCATTGAACTACCCTTTTTAATTTCAGTATTTCCTTTTTATTTTCAGATTTGTATTCCTAACTGATTGTTTATTACAAACCCTTCGTGCCGTTTCGTAAATATCTAATTTACTAACTAAGTCGTCAATTTTTTTACTAATAATTCCTCTAAGAAATGTGTTTTTTTTTTCCGCAGGTAAATTATGCTTGATTTGATTAACTACAATTAATTCCAATAATTCCTCAAAGTTACCTACTTGAAGACCTCCAATCCATTGTTGAAAATACACCTTGATCTCATAAGCGAAATCGCTCCAATTAGCCGATGGTTCTTGCTTTTAATATCCCGGCCGAGCCCCCAAATTTGTAGTAAGGTGATATGTAAAAAGTTAATTTACTGAATTAATTGAACAACTAGACTTCAAAATAACAAAAACATGAAGTTTTATACCATTCTTGAAAAACAATTCCACAACGCTTCGTTGGTTATTTCTTCACAATATATTACACGTCTCACCCAAAACATACAATATTCTTATTGTCGCATAGTCCAATTAGGCCTAGCAGTGCCTTAATTGACTCTTCCACCCTTCGACGCTTCCTCGGTGATAAAAATTATAAGACTGGCTCTTTTTCCAATTTTGAAGATATCCAAACCTTGATCTCGCGATCCAAACTTTTTATAACTCGTGCTTTGAAATCACGGATAATAAAAATACTTGAGCGTCAGTTAATTTTATGATCACGCACGTCATAAAGGAAATGAAGTGTTTCATGAATTACTGTTTTTTTTTTTTTTTCAGCTAAATATTAATATTTTCACACAAAAATTATACCCATGCTTAGGAAACATTTTTTTTAATACTCATAAAAATTTGGATAATAAGATTTTTTTTTAAAAAATATTAAATAAAAAATTAGAACACTTCTAACAGGCAATTTTGTCACTACAAATTGGCAATTCTTATGTTCTTGCTTGAGCTGCGGATAGTTTAGCGATAATTTTTGAAACTTTCTATTGCAAATTTATTAATATTAATATTTTATATCTATATTAATAAAAGAAAGTTTCGCTCTATGTGTGTGTGTGTGTGTGTGTGTGTCTGTGTGTGTGCCTGTTGGCGATGGCTAGCAAAATCTAGCCGACCTAGAAGTCTGGAAATTTAGGTGTGGATAGTCCAAGGTCTGGCCATGTGCACCTGAGCCTCAGAATTTTAATATTTTGATAATTAGCCTAGATATTAATTAGATTCTCATTAACCATCGCTTCTAAAATGTCATCTTTTAAATCAAAATGGCGAAAGAAACGAACTGGCGCGTTGGATTTGCAAGCGGAAATGAACAAATTCGAAATTATTTTACTAATTAGCGAATTTTAAGAAAACTAATCGAGATATCAATTTGAAAATTTCTGCGCATATGTAAAAAAAAATATTCTGTATCTGAATGTGTGATTTTTGAAAAATTCGGTTGGTAATTTTTTTTTTTTTTATGCAAAAAACTGCCAAAAATCTGCCGGCGCCAGTGAAAACGATCCGAGAAAGTTTCAGACAGGGATCTGCTTTCATTAAAAACTGAACTATAAAGAGATCTGTTTCTCGGGCCGAACCCTCCATTTAGTTTGCGAAAATGAAAGGAAATAATTGCCAATTTTTACTAATGAACAAAAATTTAGGTAACTAATTAAGATATAGATTTGAAATTGAGGTCGGGAAGGCGTGTCATCTGCCGGCTATTTTAGCGTAGCGTCTTCGTTATGTTCTAATTATCAGAAAAATGTAATTCTTTTTTTAATGATCGCGTTAATGCAGGTGACGGTGGTTCTCTTGAACAAATTATTCATTATATTTGCGGGTATGGGGAGGGAAGGGGTTAACGCCTTTCTCTGAGATTGTAATTATCTCGGGCCCGGGCAATGCCGGGCGGGTTAGCTAGTATTTAATAATATCGTTTTACTTCCAATTGATGGCATTTAACTAAAAAAGAATAATTTGTAATACAAGTACGTATTGCACTAGCTTTTGAATTAAAAAATAACATTTTTTTGTTCATTTTTCAAAGTCAAGTCTACAATGAGTTATCGTATGCACCTCTTGATCCTCTTTTTTCAAAATGTCCCTGCCCATAAGCTGCCATGTCGTAATTTCTTAGTACGTCAACTAATAAAAAAATATATGATATTGAAATTTTCTATAGTTGAACTTCTAATTAGACAATTTTTATTTTACAAAAATCACTATTTAACGAATTTTCTGCGGTACCTACATTTTCCTTAAAACTAACTTTAAGAAGTCTCTAAATAACGAAGACTAATTTCTATTTAACGAATTTTTTTCAGATCAAAGTTTTAATGTTTCAATCGTTTCAACACACAAAAGAAGTAACCTTCGAAAAGTTATTTCATTTTTTTTTTTGGTTATATCATTAGCACCATCTGCATACGAACATTTATGAATTCACTTCGCCTTTTAATTGTAATAAAAAAGAATTCCGAAATGATAGAGGAAATAGCTTCTGAAAATCCATATCAATGAGAAACGATTAAAGCTTAGAGTTATGTCAATGTGGGTTCAAATTCTTAGATAAACCCAGCAATATTCAATAAGCATTTAAAAAATGTCGAAAATTTTGTGAACAGGATTCGATTTTTCAAAATTGTGTTCAAATCTGAATTATGGTTTACTTTAATGTGGATGCTGTAAATTTCGAAAAATAAAATTTTGAAAAGCAATCTTTAAAATGCAGTAAAATGTGTTAAAATGTGTTGTTTAAAATGTGTAATTTTTCTACTTTGAAGAAAATATCGATTGAATTTCCATTTAACAAAATTTCGATTTAACGATTTTTTTTTAAGTTAATATTACATACATTAATGTAAATGAATTTTTATAAACAATTCCCGTTTCTTAAAAAAAAAAAAAAAAAAAAAAAAAAAAAAAAAAAGGCTTTATTTTTTAGGGTGTTAAATTGGCGTTAATCCTTAATCTCAGAAATTCTGTTATTAAATTAAGCAAATTTTTCTATACAGAAATAGTAATATTGAAAATACAGATGACTTCGCGGATATATGTAATGCAGAACCTGATTACCGCTGGGGCACATAAGGCAGCTGCCCAGCTCATAAAGTACCTCTATTTCCGAAGAGCAATCATCGCCTTATTTAAATGCAGAATTTCTATCATTAATAAGGCGAAAAGTACCGCTCGCAAATAGTGGTGACGGTCTACCCCGTTCACAAAAATGCTCAGTCAGATCCTGATGTAATGAGCAGCATCGCAGCAATTCTACTTGGCGTCTAGTGCGAAGCACATTATTACATTTGATACCGATCGTAGATGAATCAGTTGTGATTAGTGTTGGCGCCGATTAAGTAAAAATTTTAATAAATA
This sequence comes from Maratus michaelseni, assembly GCA_963931845.1. Taxonomy (NCBI): domain Eukaryota; kingdom Metazoa; phylum Arthropoda; class Arachnida; order Araneae; family Salticidae; genus Maratus; species Maratus michaelseni. The sequence goes on from OZ007595.1 coordinate 225,150,500, forward strand.
AATAAATAAAAATAAATAATAATATTAATAATAATAATTCATTAATTGAAATATAACGATTTTAAATATTCTTTTATTAACACAATTTATATTAATATTTATCTTATACGGAAATCAAAATCTAAATTCCCGTGTTACTGATCTGTTGAAATTAAGTACAATTTTTAATTAATAATATCACTATCCTTATAGTAATCCGAATAAAACTTGTTTTAAAAATATTTTATTAAATGGCGTATTGTACACGGATATAAAAATTGGAATATTCAGTGTAGCTGACCAAATGAGGCTAAATAAAAATATTAATTAATTAATTAATTAATAATTATTATGATGATAATTTATTAATTGAAATATAGTTGAAATTAAATATCTTTTATTAATAAATTTTACATTAACAAAATACATAGCTTAAATTACACAAATAATAATAATAATAAATATAAGTTATAATACCAGAAACTCTTATTAATTGAAATAAAACTGTTACCTTGTCTTGTAAACGTAAAATAAAATCGGAGCTGAATAATTAAGGCTAAATTAAAATTGCATTTATAGTAAAAAAAATAATGACATTTTCTTAACCGAAATAAAACCGATTGTAAATATTCATTTTCGCATCTTATAGATGAAAATCAACATAGGAATGCTCAGTGTGGAAAACCAATGAAGATTAATATATTTTTAAAAAATTAATAATACTGTAAAGGACTTTTACTAACTGAAATAATACCGAGTTTAAATATTCGCCTAGGCAGCTTATACACAGAATTCAAAATTGGAATTTTCATTGCGGTGGACCAAATGAGTTAAATAAAAATTTTGGTATTTTCGTGTTATAGCGGCCCTCACAATTACGATTATGCCTAGGTTGCAGCAATGATTTCACCAAAATCATTGCAAAGCTTATATATGCATCATATATATGCATATATATACATCAAACACTTATATATATGTCATTTACGTCATTATATACATATTATTTACGTCTTTTATGTCATATATACATCATATTAAACGCATGTCATATATATGCATCATATATGCGTCATATATGACTTTCGTGTTATAGCGGCCCTCACAATTACGATTATGCCTAGGTTGCAGCTATGATTTCATCAAAATCATTGCAAAGCTTATATATGCATGCTATATACGCATATATATACTCCTAACCCTTATACATGTGTCATTTACGTCATTATATACATATTATTTACGTCTTATATGTCATATATACATCATATTATACGCATGTCATATATATACATCATATACGCGTCATATATGACTATAACTTTGGCCATATACGTCAAGAAATGTTATATACATCATATTTTATTATGCTTTATAAATTGCTTTTAATATATATTTGCTTTTAATATATATTTGCTTTATAATATATATTTGCTTTATGACATGCTTTATAATTTGGCGATAAATCTTGGTCGCTTGGCGATTCATCTTTAGGGGCCGCTGTAACTTGAATGTACCAAAATTTTAATAATAATTATCCTTTCTTTAATCAAAATAAAACACACTTAAATGTTTGACGTCACTGCAGTAAATTTTACGACAAGCGCTAAGCTTCTTACATTTTAGGCTCGCGTATGTCACCGAAAATAAATTGTGTATAATCGTTTGACTAACTTGTCTCGTATTATTATACTGAGCTATCTTGTATTTTTTAACAGTGTATAACTACTGTATGTGAAAAAAAAATACAGCGTGCCCATTGAAAGGTCAAACTTATTGAACGTATTAAACAACCATAAAAAGAAAAGGATCTTACCTGAGTTAGTAAATGTGCACGGTTTTAGCATAATAATTCATTGAGCGATTTGAACTGGAAAGAGAGAGATGAATTTATTTTACAAATATCAAAGGAAAGCTTCTTTCTCCTTTTTACTTTCGTTTTCACTTGTACATAGTATTAAACGTTAAATTGAAAGAGGAACTAAAATTTCCCGACTATAGAATATGACAATTTATGATTATGCGATTCATTTCCTGATGAAAGGAGTAACATTTTATTAGTAATATATGAATACGACTAAGAAAAGTGTCACGTGATATTACATTCTTTACTTCTAATTAAACGAAAACAAAAAGAAAAAAACACAAAGATTTTTACTTTTACGGTATAACTAGCTGACCTGCCCGACTTTGCCCTGTCCCATAAAAATATAGTGCAAAACTAAAGAAAAAAAACCCTCGAAAACTATAAATATCACTGCAGGAATTACGAATAAACTTTAATGAATTGAGAACAACATTTACTATGCAGGGTTATATCAGATTGAAACAGGATTTCTTATATGAATACCGAAAAATCTCTGCAGAACGCGAAAAAATTCTAAAAGTTCTATACAAAATTCGCGATAAATTCAAAAATTGCTGCAAGAATTCCGAATAAACTTTATTGAAAAGAAGACAGAATTTACTATCTTGGGCTAAAATATTAAAAGAGATTAAAAGAAACATTAAAAACATTTTACTAATATGAAAAAATCGCCTCGAATTGCAAAAAGCCCCCAAAAATTGCTAACATTTCAAAAATCCCAAAGTTTAGTACAGTGGGCAGAAACGTAACCGGAATTCCACAGAGTAAGGAGTTTTAAACAGAGAATCAACTCTCATACACTGTAATGGTAACTTCTTTAACATGGGATTACACATAGACAGTGGCGCTAGCTGCGGATGACGCGAAAACTACAGCCGTAACAGAAGCGAGGATGCTAATAGAGCTATATATCGCTTTCTTGGCGACAAGTGCGGGAAGAAAAAGAAAAAAAACGGCGACTGCTTGCTTCTTGTTTTGCTTGGTTGGTTGATTGATTTTAAGACGGTCGATTATCTATCTACGCGAATGAAAACAGATTTATTATTTTTAACATGTTCTGAAAAAATCGGAATTCAACTTTATTTTAAAATAAGTGCTGTGGTAAAACAATTTTTTTTTTCCAAGTTTGAAAGGAAAATTTGATTTTTTTAATTCTTCAAAATGTAAGTTGTGATTTATTTTCATGTGTTATTTTTGTTCTTGTTTTTTCAAGTTCCATAATGTTTGAAATATTTTATATATATTGAGTGTTGACAGATTTGTGCCGAAACGTCACTGTGGAGACGCGAAATGTTTTTGGTTTCCGTCTGTCTGTTTGCCGTAAAAATAGTCCGATTAGGTTGATTTTTAGTAGGTATGTTGGCGAGGTATCCGGAATTAGCTGTATAGATTTTGGTTAAATTTGGTTCATTCGTTCGGAAAATATAGAATATTTTTTTTTAGGTCATAATGCTTTCTTATGGAGATGCAGACGATTTTTCAAATTTCATTTTTATCTGAAATGAAAATGGAATATTTGCGTAATGGTTAGATGTAAAATTATGAATGCTACATTTTCGATATGGATTTCCAATAGTTTTAAAATTTTGCTTATAAATTTAATAGAATTTAGAAATTAATTGCTTAAAATATTTGAAAATGTTTTTGCATCTGTTCGGGAAATATAAACATCTTACTTTCATATTTTTTACAATTTTTAAAATCATTTATTTTTGCTTACCACTTTAATTTAAGGATTCTAATTTCTGGAACATTCGAAGAATTTTATATGCTTATAAACGTGCATGCAATTGAAAAAATAATAATTGCGGATTGTACGAAGTTAAAATGAGATTTAAAAAAAAAATGATGTGCAGATTTACTAGTATAGGAAAAAACTTAGTACCATGTTTACATTGCGATAGAAAATGTATATGAATAAAATGTATATGAGAAATTTTTTTAACATGAATGAGATTTATGGTATGGCAGTTATGTTAACGATAATATAAAGTCAAAATTTGTTAAAAATCTGCCAACACTGAATATATATAAAATATTTCATACATAATGGAACTTGAAAAATAAAAACAAAAATAACACATAGAAATAAACCACAACTTACCGATTCTTAGGAATAAAAAATAACTTTGACATCTTGTTCTTGCAAACAATACACTCCTCTCTTCGTAGCATTTTGAAGAATTATAATAATTATAATCAACTATTTGATCTTCAAAGAATAATTTTAATAATAAGTATTAAACAAGATTCGAAAATCAATTAGCGAACGCCGAAAATTTGCACATGTGCAAATGACTACATCAAAAGACGCCAAGCAGAATAGGGTTACACTTAAACGGAAATCACTAAGATAAAAATCGCCAAAGCGATGATTTAGTTCTTAAGTCATCCGCCGCAGTGGGTCTTTTCAGGCGAAGTTGGGTATCTGTCCTTACTCTGTGCGGAATTCTTTCACGAATACGAAGGGTTACTCTGAAATTATTGAGATACGCGCAGACGAGAATTTACAAAATAAAAATAACGGTTTAATTTAAAAATACAAAGTATTTTAACACAGCAGACGATTTTTTACTGACTTACTTCAACTTGTTTAGCATAGAATAAATTTTAAACCGAAGAGAAAATGGTGTTGACGCGAGAACATTTTCGCGCTATGATTTTCTACGATTTTAAAGCAGAATTAAATCAAGAAGAATGCGTTCAACGGTTGAAATTAGCATTTGGTGATGAATCTCCAGCTCGTGCTACTGTATTAAGATGGTTTAAAGAATTTAGCAGAGGACGCAATTTTCTTCAGGATGAAGAACACACAGGAAGGCCGCCGTCGGCAGTAATCCCGGATAATGTGTCTGCCATACGAAAAATGTTAATGGATGATAATCACTGTACCTATTAAATAATACAGAAGGAACTTAACATTGGATCCGCAGCCATACACAAAATTATTCATGAAGAATTGCATATGAAAAAAGTAGTTTGCCATTGGGTTCCCCATAATCTAACTGAGCACCAAAAAGAGGAGCGTGTCAGAATCAGTAAAGAAACTCTTAAATTGCTAAATGATGGTGGCCACCGCATCATTTCTAAAATTGTAACGGGTGATGAAACGTACAGTCGTGGAAAAAAAAAACTGAACCCCCCCCCCCCACTAACTCTGCAAAAAATTATAGTAGAAGGAAGTGACTGGTACCAAACGATTGGAAATAAAGTCTACTTTTAAATGATGTATATAAAATTTGCTTAGGGGGCCATCTACATATAAAAACACACCCAAACTTTGTTTTTTTCAATAGCAAGACTCAAATTTGACAACATATTTGAAATCTGCAGTTCAAACTATGCCTAGATACCAAATTTCATTAAAATCATACGATTAGTTTCTGAGAAATTAATTACTTTATAATGAGCATATTTAAGGGGCTGTATCCAAATTGAAGTTCGGTTCTCGATTGTTGAAATGCTGCAGAATGTCACTTCTTTTAATGTATTATGTTTTACCGATATGACCATTTTACTCACTTAATAAGTTTCGGTTATTGTTATATGCGGTAAAATAATGTTTACAACTGTTGAATTATCCGATTTTAACCCCTTGGGGACAAGTGACACGTATACGTGACGCATAAGATGCTCAGAATCCTCGATTTTTCCCACCAGTTATTTTTTATTGTAAGCTTTGCCTTACTATATCTTAGCATTTCCACGATTCAATCAGACGAAAATTTCTGTTTTAAAAAACCGGTGGTAAATTATTAAAAATTCTGTAATAGACGCACTTCACGAAGGGGTTAAAAAACCATAAGATTATTTGTAATTAAAATAGTTTTAGAATATGTAAATGTTATTGGAATTTTACAGGTGCTTTTATAATGCTGTTTCTCAGATTTTGCATCTATTTAACTCGCCTTTTTTTTTTAGTTTATTGTCAGAAACGTGAATAATAGTGACAAATACAAAATGTAAAATTTAAAAAAATAGTATAAAGCAGCGTAAGGAATCAAAGTAAAAAAAAAAAAAACGCAGATAAATTGTTTTTTAGTCTGAAAATAAATCCAGACATTGCTTTTTTTTTAGTAGCAGGGGGTCGGGGGGTGTCGCAGGATTTATATTCCGATTTATTTGAAGACCTAAAACTAAATCTATGTTATAAAGACATCTGAATAACTTTACATTCGTTATTCTCCTTCCGAATAGGGTTAATAATTCTATGATTAAACCTATTCTGGTAGTTCATTTGAAATTTTACAATTAACTCATTAATGCCTCTTGGCAAGAAAACTTACCGTTTGCCATTTATTATTATTATTATTATTATTATTATTATTATTAGATTTTTTTGCACACTGCTAGCGATTGGGAAATAATATTGCCTATCAGAAAACCATAAAAATAACTTGTATTTTTTTTTTTCAATTAGCCTGTTTAATCGAATAGATCTAAATACGAAAGTTATAGAAGAAAAAGTTTAATTATTTTAAGTTCGTTATTAATGGAATAAAAACTGAACATCCATACATATTTGTAAAGATTACAATTTTTGATTGATATACAAAAGTTAATATAAGTTTAAATTAGCATTTTTAAGTAACAAATACTTTCGCGTTAATACTTTATCTAACAACCATTTAGTGTAATATTGCAAACAATTTAACAAGATTTGAGAAAATCTTGTTTTAATCCCAGCCTATGAGTATAATATTTTCTCAAACAGGGATGAGCGCGCTCCGACCCGAATATCGATTCTTACCACTAAATTTTAATAGTATTCTCCAACGAAAAGAATTTCAGAAATTTTGTTCTTGAATAAGGTAACAAATACTATTAAAATTTAGTGGTGTCAATCGGGATTTCGAGTCGGAGCGCTCTCATCCCTGTTCAAACTATGCTTTAATGCACATCATAGACGGCCCCTTAAAGCAGCATCTTGCCGTTTTTTAAGCGTAATTTGAAAACTACTTGGTAGAAAAATTTTAAATTTTGAATACACATAAAGCAGGACATAATAAATATTAATCCATCAAAAAATTGTAGGTTGCAATTCATAATTTTTTCGAATATTAATTTCATAATTCATAATTCATATTATAAAATTATAAAAATTATAAATTTGACATATTTATGTTTGGACTTTTTAGTATTATAACCAAAAAAAAAATTAACACATTAGAATTATAATCTCAGGAGATATTAATAAAAATATGAAAATGTAATTTAACATTAGAGGCTCTAAAATTTGAATGTTTATAACTCGAAAACTTATCATCCAAATGACTTAAAATTTTGTATCTAGGCATAGTTTGAACCGAAGATTTAAAATATCATGTCAAAAGTGGGTGTTGCCATTGAAAAATATAAATTTTAGGCTTGTTTTAATATGTAGATGGCCCCTTAGGCAAATTTTAGATATATAATTTAAAAGCAGACTTTATTTCCAATCGTTTGGTACCAGTCACTTCCTTCTACTACAATTTGATGCAAAGTTAGTGGGGGGTGTGCAGTTTTTTTCCACGACTGTACATACCGTTTTTTGACGTTCCAACACGTCAAGAAAGTAAAGTATGGGTCTTTGAAGATGATCCCACGCCGACAATTGTGAAAAGACAACGCGCACTGAAAAAAGTGATGTATGCCGTTTTCTTCAGAAGTACGGGATTGGTCAAAGCCATCAAGTTGGAAGGACAGAAGACAGTAACAGCAAACTGGTATATCACTAAATGTCTTCCAGAAATTCTACAAGAAGTGAATGTTAGGGGACTAATGCTTCACCATGACAATGCATCTTCACATACAGCCGGATTAACAGTTGAGTTTCTTAAACAAAAACGAATTAAAGGGATAGAATATCCGCCGTATTCACCTGATCTAACTATGTGTGACTTTTGGTTATTCTTTAATCTAAAAAAGAACTTACATGGACGTCATTTTCATTCAGAAGAAGAGATTGATGTGGCTATAAATGCATTTTTTTCATCTATTCCAATAAATGAATGGCTTGAGGCATTTAATCTGTGGAAAATTCGTCTACAAAAGTGCATTGATGCTGGAGGATACTACTTTGAACACATCTAAAATTTTGTAAGTATAACTTTAAGAACCTAGTTGTATCTCAAAATTTTCAGAGTGACCCTCGTATAAAAAAAATCGGCGCCAATTGGCAGATTCCCACCGCTAAATTTTTAGTATTCTTTATGCCTAATATGAATACTGATAAAATTTAAGCAAAATATACTAATAAAATTTGACAAACAATGTTGATAAAATTTAGTGGTGGGAATCAGCCCATTGACGCCTAGATTTTTACACCCCTGCTGTTAACCCTTTGTAAAAAAAAAAGTTAAAAAAAGAGTCGTTTTAGCGGTTGACTTTTTTTCTCCCTATCGACGACGCTCCTCTAGGGCTGGATTTCAGAAGTACCGATTCACAAAGCTTAAAATTTAATTTTAACTACTATGCTTACTATTTAAAACCGCGACCTTCTTCTATTCGACAGTGCAATCGATTTTGAAAAATACAAATTGTAATTTTTTCGATAAAAATTCACGACTGCAGGCCACTTTGCGCCTACTAAAACCAAATTTTTTCCACTCTAAGTAACTAAACGTCGGTACTTCGACACAGTATTTTTAGAACATCTCTGCAGATAGAATTTACATTACTTATAAAATTTTTGAAACGGTCGGACGCGTAGAAGTATATTTCAAAAGAGAAAAATCTGATAAATCTTCGTCAGAAACACTAAAACACGGGCTGTTTCGGCGCGACTTCGGTTCACGTTTTCACTACTAAATATGTATATTTTTTAACGAAATTTTAAAGAGGGTTTGGATACAGTTATATTTATAACCTATTAAAATTGTAGAGAGTTCGGACGATAAGAACTAATTTTTTGTTACATTAACGGACACATCGCGAAAACAAAACAAAATAAAAAGGCAAGAAAAAAATATTCCTTTTACAACTAGATACCAATATTTTATCATATACTTTTTACATGGGTAACAAAACCGTTATATTTGTAACCGTTAAAAATTTCAAAGAGTTCGGACAATAAGAACTATTTTTGTTTTTTAACTATGAAACGACCCTACTTAAAAAAACAAGAAAATATCTTCTTACGAGCGATTTAACCTTTAAATACCAATAGTTTTTCAAAAAATTTTCATTTATAAATATAAATTCATACAAAATCGAGTTAAAGATATAGAATCATTCAAATTTGAGGTTTGTTTAATGTTATTATCTCTGGCCCGGGAAACGCCGGGCGGGCTATCTAATATGTAAATCAGATTATGGTACTGCAGTTGAACTTTTAAAAGTGAACCTTTCATTTCATTGACAGCTTCAATAAAATGTGAACTGTAGTACTGGAAAAGCCAAGAGATCTGCCAAGGGCACTTGGATATACAGGGATATGGACGAAAACAATTGTTCTGAAGCGAATTATCATGAAACACAAATGCATAGTGCGTACAATTCTACCAGAAATTTTTAATAGAATTTTTCTCTTTATTTAAAGCTGAGAAAAACATATGCGTTGTATTTAAATACTAAATAAAAAATTTCCATTCCTAAATAGTGGTGCAAGATTCCTTAGAAATTCTAAGTAGTGTATCATCTTGTCTTTTTCTTACAAAATAAGGGTAGATGTACATTGATATCCGTCCTTCCCGGCAGGGCCGATACTGTTTCTATTTTTTCTAAGATGTTTTATTGTTTTAATATAATTTAGGATCTCTATTTACTGCCTCTGTGATTGATATTTGTTTAAAGACCTTTTTAACACTTTCCAACCTAGTTGAAAAGTGTTTATGACTTCGGTTTGTCTGGCCGTCAGCCGTCTGGCCGTGCTCTAACTCCCGTAAATATGCTCGGATTGCCTTGCAATTTTTATATGTTTTTATATAGGATTTTTAAAATAGCCCGCACAGTCGTTATTTATTATGCTGTAAATGGCTGTAAAACATTAATTAACAGAAAAGATTGTGATATGGTTCCAGGCAATGGAACGGCGGATAAGCTGGCAAAGGAAGCAACTTCTAGATCATCAGTTGATTTTTCACTTTCAGTACCACACCCACACATCAAAAGACATCTTCGCGCTCATTTTTTGAAGAGTGGCAGGATCACTGGGAATACTGTAATAAGAGTAGATATACATACTTATGATCTGGTCCCAGTGGTATCATTGGATCTTCTCTTGCTCTCTCCCTCCACTACAGATTTCTTTACTGGTCATGGTCCCTTTGGGGCCTACCTATATAAGTTCAAAAGAGTCCTTTCTCCTCTTTGTGCATGCGGTGATGTCATTCTTGCCTCTCAATATTTCTATAATTGTCCTTCAACAGCTTGCTGGCATATTCGGCGTCCTCCTGTTCTTCCGACGGTTCGCTGGCTAATATTGTATCGCGCCCGAATTTGCTCTCAAAAGTTAAAAACAACTATATAAATCCTTTCAGTATTAATCCATCACTGAGCTAGGGACTCGGTTTCGCCCTTATTCACTGCCTCTTGTTGAATAAGAGGTTTGTATTCTCTGGCAGTGACATTATTTTGTACTATTATCTTTTCACAGATATTTTTTCCGTTATATTCAAATATTCATTTATTTATTTATTGTTCACTACTCCGTCTTCTGTCGCGTTTACCGCGGGATTTCGTATTTTTAAAACCTGAATAAAGGGGACCGGGTAGGACATCTATGCTCTACAGAGTAGGTTTTTATTATGAGCAGCCCCTCTCGAGCAGTAAAGTAAATAAAAGCTTGTCAACAAAAACAAAAACCAAATAAATAAATAAACATATAAAGGCAAGTGGGTCATTCCTCAGCTTTTGTCAAATATCCAAAGTTTTCCCTACATTAACCTTCTCAGATTTATGATTATTGATTTCTTTCAAATACACAGGAGTACTATACAGGAAAAATATTCAGATATATTTTAAAGTTTTCATGTAAGGAACTCTCTTGTTATATACGTATATATTTCTGCATATTTCAGGTGAATAAATATCATAGTTTAACGTCTGCTCTTAAATTATAAGTAATATGTCATTGTTTCTTAAAAAATGATATACATGAGCTTGGAATTTCCAGAACTCCCACTATTACGATAGTATTTTGAATCATCATCATTATCATTTTATTTACCAAATTTATTGTTAAATTTGTCTTACAAAATTTCTATTATTTTCATTTATTTATTTATTTATATATTTATTTTGCTTTTGACGTTGTTGAAAAAATAATATAATAAGGTCAAATAGATTTAATAAATAGTCTTTATTACTTTTTTTACTACACCGCCCTCAAAAACTTTTTGTTAATAATAAAAAAAAAAAAAAAAACCTGATATGCATAAAGTAACAAACACGGGTGAATTTTTAGTTCTGAACTATTTGTCAGAAAATAAACTTGGCGGACATTGGATTTAAGAACGTAGTTTTTGATTAAGTTTTTTCTTTTCCAGCTGCTGATAGAAGAATTTCCGCTCAGCATTTTACTGTCGGCGCTAACGACCCATAAAGGGACGGAACAAAAAATCGCCCCTCCCCCTTTTCGAATGGCACAAACGACCAGGCATACTTTCGAAAGCGATCAGATTCTTTTTAATCAGGAAATTTACAACGTCAAATTTATATATTTATTCAAAAATTATTAAAAATAAAATGCATATTTACTGGGCATCCCCTTTTATCATAATCGGCTTAGCAGAACATGGAGCTCCATTGATAGTTTCACACGACCAGTCTTCTTCTTCTTCTGCAGTTTGAAAAAAAAACATATATAGATACATATTTATAATTCTATAAGGAAAAATAAACCTAGTTCCTATAAAAATAATTTGACGACTTTCAGAATTTGGCGTTAATGTGTTTTTGATGTTGTCGTGATTCGTGTCCGAGAAAGTACAGCGGCCCTAATGGGGAATTGGGATTTCCAGAGCTTTGGGAATTCGTTTGACTTCTTGAAAGACCACGTAGGTTCTATCCAGGACCAGAAGACGGAAACCACGCTTGGGTAGGTACTCTAGAACCTGGTGTCTCGACGGACGGATTTAACGTGCACCAGCTGCAATTGCGAAAACGGCTATATGTGGCTGTTTTAAACTTCGTACTCACAAAGTTCCGATCACGAGTCCAGTGCTTTGTAAGCCGGGCCATCGTGGCACGGTTTGACTGCATTAGTTGACTCCTGATTTTTTATTATATTTTACAAAATTAGGGGTGCTCCGCTCCCCTGCTCGCTACGCTCTCCAACACTCTACGTAATCGCTCCGGGTTTCTGTTCGGTATCGCGCAGTAATCCATATTTTCTTGAAGAAAGGCAAAGAAAAAAAGCCGGGAAGATCTACGCAGATTTTCATTGGTCAATTTCCATATCGTTTGGCACATTTCCAAATCGTTACTTTTTTTAATATAGAGGGATGCTATAATATAAAATTTACAGACCGTCCATTATACCGTTTGCATTTCAATAATTCAACACTTATAAAAATTAAAAAAGTATTTGTATCGGAGTTCGGTTTGCACCATAAGAATTGTCATAGTGTCGTTTTTGTTCGTGAGAAAAAAAATAGTCAAAAGTGTCTTGGAAATATTTTTTGTCGGATCGAAAAGTGCAGTTGGGTAAAATATATTTTTGAAACATCTTACATTATTAAAAGTAATATATGTTACGAACACAATCCAAAGAATACATGGGACAGTAGTTAATGACATCATAGACTGGTTATAGAAAAGGCATGAAAAGCACGAGCTTCTCATTAAAAATTTAAGAAGAGCTCCCCAAAAAACTGAAAGATAGGCCTCCGACACTCACACACACGCACACATATATATTATATATATATATATATATATGTAGTAAGGTGATATGTAAAAAGTTAATTTACTGAATTAATTGAACAACTAGACTTCAAAATATAAAAAAAGTGAAGTTTAATACCATTCTAGAAAAACAATTCCACAACGCTTAGTTGGTTATTTCTTCACAATATATTACACGTCTCACCCAAAACATACAATATTCTTATTGTCGCTTAGTCCAATTAGACCTAGCAGTGCCTTAATTGACTCTTCCACACTTTGACGCTTACTCGGTGATAAAAATGATAAGACTGGCTGTTTTTCAAATTTTGAAGATATTCAAATCTTGATCTCGCGATACAAACTTTTTATAACTTGTACTTTGAAATCATGGATAAAAAGAATGCTAGAGCGTCAGTTAATTTGATGATCACGCACGTCATAAAGGAAATGAAGTATGTTTAAACTCAAATCCTACAAATCGGTCATCCTGACATGATGGCATCTTGGCTTATTATTATTTTTTTTATGAACAGTTAAACTTTTGAGATTTTTATATATTTTTCTTTTACATAAAGTTTTGATTACATGTTCAACACACATACACATATACTTAATCTATTTGACTTATCCAGGTGTTTAATCCTTAGACCACGGCTTCATGTATTCGGCCCCGGTTGACGTCTTTCCTTCCTGGACCTTCATGATCTCTATCTTTAGAAGCTGTATATCTGTTTTCCCTGTAATTTCTCTCTGCATATTGATTTTTACCTTTGGAATTTGCATACTTAATATCCCTGTAATTTCTTTCTGAATGTTGATCTCTATCGAATAAGTATACCTATTTTCCTTGTAATCTCTTTCCGGATATTGCTCTCTAGCTTTAGAAGCTGTATACTTATTTTCTCTGTAATTTCTTTCTGCATATTGATCTCTATCTTTAGAATCTGTGTACCTATTGCTTCTAGAATTATAAGAATTTGAATAAGCATCTCTTCCACTATAAGGTCCTTTAAATCCATGATGAGAATTATTCCTACTGTCATTATACCTTTGTTTTACATAGTACCCATTATCATGTGTGTAACATCCAGACCTATAATCGGATTTGTAATTATCATGATCATGAGTTCTGAGATCATTTTCAAATCTCTTTTCAAAATTGCTAAATGAGTCTTCAGTTCGCTGTACACTATACCTATGTGATGGTTGTAAATTTCTTTGTTCATTATAACTAGCCTTACATGATCGTCGGCCATCCTAATTACAATTATTTCGACCATGATAGTAACCTCTATTCTTGTACATAGAGGAAAAATTTGGATTATACTTTGCTTTTGAATTGGGTGAAGCACATTCTAGCATTTCAGATTCATCATTAGGTTCAACCACATCCGGTGAACTATTAATCAAATTTTCACTTTCTGTTATGTCTTGAGGTATCGAAGAATCTTTAGTCTCAAAGTTTTGAGGAATCTCAGATTCATTTTGTTAAGAAATCTTGGAATTCTGTTTCCCATATCTATATTTATTATAATTTCCACGTTTAAATGACTGTTTAACATATCTTTGGCCATATCGATTATTGGTTCTGTTTCTATTAAAATTTCTGTTCTTTCCCCTATGATCAAAATTCCTACTGCAATCTTTTACATAGTCTTTTCTATCATGTGCAGGACTACTAATTTCATCAGATTGCTCATTTTTGCTGTCAGTGGCAGAACCACCTTCTGCAGCAGGCTTCAGTTCTGATTTTTCTTCACTATCCGACCGAACAGAAACTTTCGATATTTCCAGTAAATATTTATTTTTATCTGCCTCCACGTCTATAATGCCACCTTTTTAAACTTGTTTTTGAAACAGAGCAGCCATTTTCTTTTTAAGTTTAATTATATCTTCCGATAAAGTAAAATTGCTTTCATCACTTTCTTCTGAAAGTGGATAGTCAACATTCCATTCATCAAAGTCAATTGGAATACGACACATTGAACATAATAATTTATCACTTTTCACTTTACTTTCTGCATCATCCTCACTATTTCTTGGATTCTCAAAAAAGTTCTTAGCATATCTAGTTAAACAATGAGAATGAAAATAATGGTAACATTCAGTTTTTGTAAATTCATCATTGTCACTAAATCCATGCAAACAGATTGCACAGTCTCCACTTGGTCAGTTTCCATCAGGCAAATGCTCTTTAGCAGCATCAATCATTTCTAACAGCATTGAACTACCCTTTTTAATTTCAGTATTTCCTTTTTATTTTCAGATTTGTATTCCTAACTGATTGTTTATTACAAACCCTTCGTGCCGTTTCGTAAATATCTAATTTACTAACTAAGTCGTCAATTTTTTTACTAATAATTCCTCTAAGAAATGTGTTTTTTTTTTCCGCAGGTAAATTATGCTTGATTTGATTAACTACAATTAATTCCAATAATTCCTCAAAGTTACCTACTTGAAGACCTCCAATCCATTGTTGAAAATACACCTTGATCTCATAAGCGAAATCGCTCCAATTAGCCGATGGTTCTTGCTTTTAATATCCCGGCCGAGCCCCCAAATTTGTAGTAAGGTGATATGTAAAAAGTTAATTTACTGAATTAATTGAACAACTAGACTTCAAAATAACAAAAACATGAAGTTTTATACCATTCTTGAAAAACAATTCCACAACGCTTCGTTGGTTATTTCTTCACAATATATTACACGTCTCACCCAAAACATACAATATTCTTATTGTCGCATAGTCCAATTAGGCCTAGCAGTGCCTTAATTGACTCTTCCACCCTTCGACGCTTCCTCGGTGATAAAAATTATAAGACTGGCTCTTTTTCCAATTTTGAAGATATCCAAACCTTGATCTCGCGATCCAAACTTTTTATAACTCGTGCTTTGAAATCACGGATAATAAAAATACTTGAGCGTCAGTTAATTTTATGATCACGCACGTCATAAAGGAAATGAAGTGTTTCATGAATTACTGTTTTTTTTTTTTTTTCAGCTAAATATTAATATTTTCACACAAAAATTATACCCATGCTTAGGAAACATTTTTTTTAATACTCATAAAAATTTGGATAATAAGATTTTTTTTTAAAAAATATTAAATAAAAAATTAGAACACTTCTAACAGGCAATTTTGTCACTACAAATTGGCAATTCTTATGTTCTTGCTTGAGCTGCGGATAGTTTAGCGATAATTTTTGAAACTTTCTATTGCAAATTTATTAATATTAATATTTTATATCTATATTAATAAAAGAAAGTTTCGCTCTATGTGTGTGTGTGTGTGTGTGTGTGTCTGTGTGTGTGCCTGTTGGCGATGGCTAGCAAAATCTAGCCGACCTAGAAGTCTGGAAATTTAGGTGTGGATAGTCCAAGGTCTGGCCATGTGCACCTGAGCCTCAGAATTTTAATATTTTGATAATTAGCCTAGATATTAATTAGATTCTCATTAACCATCGCTTCTAAAATGTCATCTTTTAAATCAAAATGGCGAAAGAAACGAACTGGCGCGTTGGATTTGCAAGCGGAAATGAACAAATTCGAAATTATTTTACTAATTAGCGAATTTTAAGAAAACTAATCGAGATATCAATTTGAAAATTTCTGCGCATATGTAAAAAAAAATATTCTGTATCTGAATGTGTGATTTTTGAAAAATTCGGTTGGTAATTTTTTTTTTTTTTTATGCAAAAAACTGCCAAAAATCTGCCGGCGCCAGTGAAAACGATCCGAGAAAGTTTCAGACAGGGATCTGCTTTCATTAAAAACTGAACTATAAAGAGATCTGTTTCTCGGGCCGAACCCTCCATTTAGTTTGCGAAAATGAAAGGAAATAATTGCCAATTTTTACTAATGAACAAAAATTTAGGTAACTAATTAAGATATAGATTTGAAATTGAGGTCGGGAAGGCGTGTCATCTGCCGGCTATTTTAGCGTAGCGTCTTCGTTATGTTCTAATTATCAGAAAAATGTAATTCTTTTTTTAATGATCGCGTTAATGCAGGTGACGGTGGTTCTCTTGAACAAATTATTCATTATATTTGCGGGTATGGGGAGGGAAGGGGTTAACGCCTTTCTCTGAGATTGTAATTATCTCGGGCCCGGGCAATGCCGGGCGGGTTAGCTAGTATTTAATAATATCGTTTTACTTCCAATTGATGGCATTTAACTAAAAAAGAATAATTTGTAATACAAGTACGTATTGCACTAGCTTTTGAATTAAAAAATAACATTTTTTTGTTCATTTTTCAAAGTCAAGTCTACAATGAGTTATCGTATGCACCTCTTGATCCTCTTTTTTCAAAATGTCCCTGCCCATAAGCTGCCATGTCGTAATTTCTTAGTACGTCAACTAATAAAAAAATATATGATATTGAAATTTTCTATAGTTGAACTTCTAATTAGACAATTTTTATTTTACAAAAATCACTATTTAACGAATTTTCTGCGGTACCTACATTTTCCTTAAAACTAACTTTAAGAAGTCTCTAAATAACGAAGACTAATTTCTATTTAACGAATTTTTTTCAGATCAAAGTTTTAATGTTTCAATCGTTTCAACACACAAAAGAAGTAACCTTCGAAAAGTTATTTCATTTTTTTTTTTGGTTATATCATTAGCACCATCTGCATACGAACATTTATGAATTCACTTCGCCTTTTAATTGTAATAAAAAAGAATTCCGAAATGATAGAGGAAATAGCTTCTGAAAATCCATATCAATGAGAAACGATTAAAGCTTAGAGTTATGTCAATGTGGGTTCAAATTCTTAGATAAACCCAGCAATATTCAATAAGCATTTAAAAAATGTCGAAAATTTTGTGAACAGGATTCGATTTTTCAAAATTGTGTTCAAATCTGAATTATGGTTTACTTTAATGTGGATGCTGTAAATTTCGAAAAATAAAATTTTGAAAAGCAATCTTTAAAATGCAGTAAAATGTGTTAAAATGTGTTGTTTAAAATGTGTAATTTTTCTACTTTGAAGAAAATATCGATTGAATTTCCATTTAACAAAATTTCGATTTAACGATTTTTTTTTAAGTTAATATTACATACATTAATGTAAATGAATTTTTATAAACAATTCCCGTTTCTTAAAAAAAAAAAAAAAAAAAAAAAAAAAAAAAAAGGCTTTATTTTTTAGGGTGTTAAATTGGCGTTAATCCTTAATCTCAGAAATTCTGTTATTAAATTAAGCAAATTTTTCTATACAGAAATAGTAATATTGAAAATACAGATGACTTCGCGGATATATGTAATGCAGAACCTGATTACCGCTGGGGCACATAAGGCAGCTGCCCAGCTCATAAAGTACCTCTATTTCCGAAGAGCAATCATCGCCTTATTTAAATGCAGAATTTCTATCATTAATAAGGCGAAAAGTACCGCTCGCAAATAGTGGTGACGGTCTACCCCGTTCACAAAAATGCTCAGTCAGATCCTGATGTAATGAGCAGCATCGCAGCAATTCTACTTGGCGTCTAGTGCGAAGCACATTATTACATTTGATACCGATCGTAGATGAATCAGTTGTGATTAGTGTTGGCGCCGATTAAGTAAAAATTTTAATAAATAAATAAATAAAAATAAATAATAATATTAATAATAATAATTCATTAATTGAAATATAACGATTTTAAATATTCTTTTATTAACACAATTTATATTAATATTCATCTTATACGGAAATCAAAATCTAAATTCCCGTGTTACTGATCTGTTGAAATTAAGTACAATTTTTAATTAATAATATCACTATCCTTATAGTAATCCGAATAAAACTTGTTTTAAAAATCTTTTATTAAATGGCGTATTGTACACGGATATAAAAATTGGAATATTCAGTGTAGCTGACCAAATGAGGCTAAATAAAAATATTAATTAATTAATTAATTAATAATTATTATGATGATAATTTATTAATTGAAATATAGTTGAAATTAAATATCTTTTATTAATAAATTTTACATTAACAAAATACATAGCTTAAATTACACAAATAATAATAATAATAAATATAAGTTATAATACCAGAAACTCTTATTAATTGAAATAAAACTGTTACCTTGTCTTGTAAACGTAAAATAAAATCGGAGCTGAATAATTAAGGCTAAATTAAAATTGCATTTATAGTAAAAAAAATAATGACATTTTCTTAACCGAAATAAAACCGATTGTAAATATTCATTTTCGCATCTTATAGATGAAAATCAACATAGGAATGCTCAGTGTGGAAAACCAATGAAGATTAATATATTTTTAAAAAATTAATAATACTGTAAAGGACTTTTACTAACTGAAATAATACCGAGTTTAAATATTCGCCTAGGCAGCTTATACACAGAATTCAAAATTGGAATTTTCATTGCGGTGGACCAAATGAGTTAAATAAAAATTTTGGTATTTTCGTGTTATAGCGGCCCTCACAATTACGATTATGCCTAGGTTGCAGCAATGATTTCACCAAAATCATTGCAAAGCTTATATATGCATCATATATATGCATATATATACATCAAACACTTATATATATGTCATTTACGTCATTATATACATATTATTTACGTCTTTTATGTCATATATACATCATATTAAACGCATGTCATATATATGCATCATATATGCGTCATATATGACTTTCGTGTTATAGCGGCCCTCACAATTACGATTATGCCTAGGTTGCAGCTATGATTTCATCAAAATCATTGCAAAGCTTATATATGCATGCTATATACGCATATATATACTCCTAACCCTTATACATGTGTCATTTACGTCATTATATACATATTATTTACGTCTTATATGTCATATATACATCATATTATACGCATGTCATATATATACATCATATACGCGTCATATATGACTATAACTTTGGCCATATACGTCAAGAAATGTTATATACATCATATTTTATTATGCTTTATAAATTGCTTTTAATATATATTTGCTTTTAATATATATTTGCTTTATAATATATATTTGCTTTATGACATGCTTTATAATTTGGCGATAAATCTTGGTCGCTTGGCGATTCATCTTTAGGGGCCGCTGTAACTTGAATGTACCAAAATTTTAATAATAATTATCCTTTCTTTAATCAAAATAAAACACACTTAAATGTTTGACGTCACTGCAGTAAATTTTACGACAAGCGCTAAGCTTCTTACATTTTAGGCTCGCGTATGTCACCGAAAATAAATTGTGTATAATCGTTTGACTAACTTGTCTCGTATTATTATACTGAGCTATCTTGTATTTTTTAACAGTGTATAACTACTGTATGTGAAAAAAAAATACAGCGTGCCCATTGAAAGGTCAAACTTATTGAACGTATTAAACAACCATAAAAAGAAAAGGATCTTACCTGAGTTAGTAAATGTGCACGGTTTTAGCATAATAATTCATTGAGCGATTTGAACTGGAAAGAGAGAGATGAATTTATTTTACAAATATCAAAGGAAAGCTTCTTTCTCCTTTTTACTTTCGTTTTCACTTGTACATAGTATTAAACGTTAAATTGAAAGAGGAACTAAAATTTCCCGACTATAGAATATGACAATTTATGATTATGCGATTCATTTCCTGATGAAAGGAGTAACATTTTATTAGTAATATATGAATACGACTAAGAAAAGTGTCACGTGATATTACATTCTTTACTTCTAATTAAACGAAAACAAAAAGAAAAAAACACAAAGATTTTTACTTTTACGGTATAACTAGCTGACCTGCCCGACTTTGCCCTGTCCCATAAAAATATAGTGCAAAACTAAAGAAAAAAAACCCTCGAAAACTATAAATATCACTGCAGGAATTACGAATAAACTTTAATGAATTGAGAACAACATTTACTATGCAGGGTTATATCAGATTGAAACAGGATTTCTTATATGAATACCGAAAAATCTCTGCAGAACGCGAAAAAATTCTAAAAGTTCTATACAAAATTCGCGATAAATTCAAAAATTGCTGCAAGAATTCCGAATAAACTTTATTGAAAAGAAGACAGAATTTACTATCTTGGGCTAAAATATTAAAAGAGATTAAAAGAAACATTAAAAACATTTTACTAATATGAAAAAATCGCCTCGAATTGCAAAAAGCCCCCAAAAATTGCTAACATTTCAAAAATCCCAAAGTTTAGTACAGTGGGCAGAAACGTAACCGGAATTCCACAGAGTAAGGAGTTTTAAACAGAGAATCAACTCTCATACACTGTAATGGTAACTTCTTTAACATGGGATTACACATAGACAGTGGCGCTAGCTGCGGATGACGCGAAAACTACAGCCGTAACAGAAGCGAGGATGCTAATAGAGCTATATATCGCTTTCTTGGCGACAAGTGCGGGAAGAAAAAGAAAAAAAACGGCGACTGCTTGCTTCTTGTTTTGCTTGGTTGGTTGATTGATTTTAAGACGGTCGATTATCTATCTACGCGAATGAAAACAGATTTATTATTTTTAACATGTTCTGAAAAAATCGGAATTCAACTTTATTTTAAAATAAGTGCTGTGGTAAAACAATTTTTTTTTTCCAAGTTTGAAAGGAAAATTTGATTT
The DNA here is from genome assembly GCA_963931845.1 of Maratus michaelseni. Lineage (NCBI taxonomy): Eukaryota > Metazoa > Arthropoda > Arachnida > Araneae > Salticidae > Maratus > Maratus michaelseni. The sequence goes on from OZ007595.1 coordinate 225,171,733, forward strand.
TTTTAATTCTTCAAAATGTAAGTTGTGATTTATTTTCATGTGTTATTTTTGTTCTTGTTTTTTCAAGTTCCATAATGTTTGAAATATTTTATATATATTGAGTGTTGACAGATTTGTGCCGAAACGTCACTGTGGAGACGCGAAATGTTTTTGGTTTCCGTCTGTCTGTTTGCCGTAAAAATAGTCCGATTAGGTTGATTTTTAGTAGGTATGTTGGCGAGGTATCCGGAATTAGCTGTATAGATTTTGGTTAAATTTGGTTCATTCGTTCGGAAAATATAGAATATTTTTTTTTAGGTCATAATGCTTTCTTATGGAGATGCAGACGATTTTTCAAATTTCATTTTTATCTGAAATGAAAATGGAATATTTGCGTAATGGTTAGATGTAAAATTATGAATGCTACATTTTCGATATGGATTTCCAATAGTTTTAAAATTTTGCTTATAAATTTAATAGAATTTAGAAATTAATTGCTTAAAATATTTGAAAATGTTTTTGCATCTGTTCGGGAAATATAAACATCTTACTTTCATATTTTTTACAATTTTTAAAATCATTTATTTTTGCTTACCACTTTAATTTAAGGATTCTAATTTCTGGAACATTCGAAGAATTTTATATGCTTATAAACGTGCATGCAATTGAAAAAATAATAATTGCGGATTGTACGAAGTTAAAATGAGATTTAAAAAAAAAATGATGTGCAGATTTACTAGTATAGGAAAAAACTTAGTACCATGTTTACATTGCGATAGAAAATGTATATGAATAAAATGTATATGAGAAATTTTTTTAACATGAATGAGATTTATGGTATGGCAGTTATGTTAACGATAATATAAAGTCAAAATTTGTTAAAAATCTGCCAACACTGAATATATATAAAATATTTCATACATAATGGAACTTGAAAAATAAAAACAAAAATAACACATAGAAATAAACCACAACTTACCGATTCTTAGGAATAAAAAATAACTTTGACATCTTGTTCTTGCAAACAATACACTCCTCTCTTCGTAGCATTTTGAAGAATTATAATAATTATAATCAACTATTTGATCTTCAAAGAATAATTTTAATAATAAGTATTAAACAAGATTCGAAAATCAATTAGCGAACGCCGAAAATTTGCACATGTGCAAATGACTACATCAAAAGACGCCAAGCAGAATAGGGTTACACTTAAACGGAAATCACTAAGATAAAAATCGCCAAAGCGATGATTTAGTTCTTAAGTCATCCGCCGCAGTGGGTCTTTTCAGGCGAAGTTGGGTATCTGTCCTTACTCTGTGCGGAATTCTTTCACGAATACGAAGGGTTACTCTGAAATTATTGAGATACGCGCAGACGAGAATTTACAAAATAAAAATAACGGTTTAATTTAAAAATACAAAGTATTTTAACACAGCAGACGATTTTTTACTGACTTACTTCAACTTGTTTAGCATAGAATAAATTTTAAACCGAAGAGAAAATGGAGTTGACGCGAGAACATTTTCGCGCTATGATTTTCTACGATTTTAAAGCAGAATTAAATCAAGAAGAATGCGTTCAACGGTTGAAATTAGCATTTGGTGATGAATCTCCAGCTCGTGCTACTGTATTAAGATGGTTTAAAGAATTTAGCAGAGGACGCAATTTTCTTCAGGATGAAGAACACACAGGAAGGCCGCCGTCGGCAGTAATCCCGGATAATGTGTCTGCCATACGAAAAATGTTAATGGATGATAATCACTGTACCTATTAAATAATACAGAAGGAACTTAACATTGGATCCGCAGCCATACACAAAATTATTCATGAAGAATTGCATATGAAAAAAGTAGTTTGCCATTGGGTTCCCCATAATCTAACTGAGCACCAAAAAGAGGAGCGTGTCAGAATCAGTAAAGAAACTCTTAAATTGCTAAATGATGGTGGCCACCGCATCATTTCTAAAATTGTAACGGGTGATGAAACGTACAGTCGTGGAAAAAAAAAACTGAACCCCCCCCCCCACTAACTCTGCAAAAAATTATAGTAGAAGGAAGTGACTGGTACCAAACGATTGGAAATAAAGTCTACTTTTAAATGATGTATATAAAATTTGCTTAGGGGGCCATCTACATATAAAAACACACCCAAACTTTGTTTTTTTCAATAGCAAGACTCAAATTTGACAACATATTTGAAATCTGCAGTTCAAACTATGCCTAGATACCAAATTTCATTAAAATCATACGATTAGTTTCTGAGAAATTAATTACTTTATAATGAGCATATTTAAGGGGCTGTATCCAAATTGAAGTTCGGTTCTCGATTGTTGAAATGCTGCAGAATGTCACTTCTTTTAATGTATTATGTTTTACCGATATGACCATTTTACTCACTTAATAAGTTTCGGTTATTGTTATATGCGGTAAAATAATGTTTACAACTGTTGAATTATCCGATTTTAACCCCTTGGGGACAAGTGACACGTATACGTGACGCATAAGATGCTCAGAATCCTCGATTTTTCCCACCAGTTATTTTTTATTGTAAGCTTTGCCTTACTATATCTTAGCATTTCCACGATTCAATCAGACGAAAATTTCTGTTTTAAAAAACCGGTGGTAAATTATTAAAAATTCTGTAATAGACGCACTTCACGAAGGGGTTAAAAAACCATAAGATTATTTGTAATTAAAATAGTTTTAGAATATGTAAATGTTATTGGAATTTTACAGGTGCTTTTATAATGCTGTTTCTCAGATTTTGCATCTATTTAACTCGCCTTTTTTTTTTAGTTTATTGTCAGAAACGTGAATAATAGTGACAAATACAAAATGTAAAATTTAAAAAAATAGTATAAAGCAGCGTAAGGAATCAAAGTAAAAAAAAAAAAAAACGCAGATAAATTGTTTTTTAGTCTGAAAATAAATCCAGACATTGCTTTTTTTTTAGTAGCAGGGGGTCGGGGGGTGTCGCAGGATTTATATTCCGATTTATTTGAAGACCTAAAACTAAATCTATGTTATAAAGACATCTGAATAACTTTACATTCGTTATTCTCCTTCCGAATAGGGTTAATAATTCTATGATTAAACCTATTCTGGTAGTTCATTTGAAATTTTACAATTAACTCATTAATGCCTCTTGGCAAGAAAACTTACCGTTTGCCATTTATTATTATTATTATTATTATTATTATTATTATTAGATTTTTTTGCACACTGCTAGCGATTGGGAAATAATATTGCCTATCAGAAAACCATAAAAATAACTTGTATTTTTTTTTTTCAATTAGCCTGTTTAATCGAATAGATCTAAATACGAAAGTTATAGAAGAAAAAGTTTAATTATTTTAAGTTCGTTATTAATGGAATAAAAACTGAACATCCATACATATTTGTAAAGATTACAATTTTTGATTGATATACAAAAGTTAATATAAGTTTAAATTAGCATTTTTAAGTAACAAATACTTTCGCGTTAATACTTTATCTAACAACCATTTAGTGTAATATTGCAAACAATTTAACAAGATTTGAGAAAATCTTGTTTTAATCCCAGCCTATGAGTATAATATTTTCTCAAACAGGGATGAGCGCGCTCCGACCCGAATATCGATTCTTACCACTAAATTTTAATAGTATTCTCCAACGAAAAGAATTTCAGAAATTTTGTTCTTGAATAAGGTAACAAATACTATTAAAATTTAGTGGTGTCAATCGGGATTTCGAGTCGGAGCGCTCTCATCCCTGTTCAAACTATGCTTTAATGCACATCATAGACGGCCCCTTAAAGCAGCATCTTGCCGTTTTTTAAGCGTAATTTGAAAACTACTTGGTAGAAAAATTTTAAATTTTGAATACACATAAAGCAGGACATAATAAATATTAATCCATCAAAAAATTGTAGGTTGCAATTCATAATTTTTTCGAATATTAATTTCATAATTCATAATTCATATTATAAAATTATAAAAATTATAAATTTGACATATTTATGTTTGGACTTTTTAGTATTATAACCAAAAAAAAAATTAACACATTAGAATTATAATCTCAGGAGATATTAATAAAAATATGAAAATGTAATTTAACATTAGAGGCTCTAAAATTTGAATGTTTATAACTCGAAAACTTATCATCCAAATGACTTAAAATTTTGTATCTAGGCATAGTTTGAACCGAAGATTTAAAATATCATGTCAAAAGTGGGTGTTGCCATTGAAAAATATAAATTTTAGGCTTGTTTTAATATGTAGATGGCCCCTTAGGCAAATTTTAGATATATAATTTAAAAGCAGACTTTATTTCCAATCGTTTGGTACCAGTCACTTCCTTCTACTACAATTTGATGCAAAGTTAGTGGGGGGTGTGCAGTTTTTTTCCACGACTGTACATACCGTTTTTTGACGTTCCAACACGTCAAGAAAGTAAAGTATGGGTCTTTGAAGATGATCCCACGCCGACAATTGTGAAAAGACAACGCGCACTGAAAAAAGTGATGTATGCCGTTTTCTTCAGAAGTACGGGATTGGTCAAAGCCATCAAGTTGGAAGGACAGAAGACAGTAACAGCAAACTGGTATATCACTAAATGTCTTCCAGAAATTCTACAAGAAGTGAATGTTAGGGGACTAATGCTTCACCATGACAATGCATCTTCACATACAGCCGGATTAACAGTTGAGTTTCTTAAACAAAAACGAATTAAAGGGATAGAATATCCGCCGTATTCACCTGATCTAACTATGTGTGACTTTTGGTTATTCTTTAATCTAAAAAAGAACTTACATGGACGTCATTTTCATTCAGAAGAAGAGATTGATGTGGCTATAAATGCATTTTTTTCATCTATTCCAATAAATGAATGGCTTGAGGCATTTAATCTGTGGAAAATTCGTCTACAAAAGTGCATTGATGCTGGAGGATACTACTTTGAACACATCTAAAATTTTGTAAGTATAACTTTAAGAACCTAGTTGTATCTCAAAATTTTCAGAGTGACCCTCGTATAAAAAAAATCGGCGCCAATTGGCAGATTCCCACCGCTAAATTTTTAGTATTCTTTATGCCTAATATGAATACTGATAAAATTTAAGCAAAATATACTAATAAAATTTGACAAACAATGTTGATAAAATTTAGTGGTGGGAATCAGCCCATTGACGCCTAGATTTTTACACCCCTGCTGTTAACCCTTTGTAAAAAAAAAAGTTAAAAAAAGAGTCGTTTTAGCGGTTGACTTTTTTTCTCCCTATCGACGACGCTCCTCTAGGGCTGGATTTCAGAAGTACCGATTCACAAAGCTTAAAATTTAATTTTAACTACTATGCTTACTATTTAAAACCGCGACCTTCTTCTATTCGACAGTGCAATCGATTTTGAAAAATACAAATTGTAATTTTTTCGATAAAAATTCACGACTGCAGGCCACTTTGCGCCTACTAAAACCAAATTTTTTCCACTCTAAGTAACTAAACGTCGGTACTTCGACACAGTATTTTTAGAACATCTCTGCAGATAGAATTTACATTACTTATAAAATTTTTGAAACGGTCGGACGCGTAGAAGTATATTTCAAAAGAGAAAAATCTGATAAATCTTCGTCAGAAACACTAAAACACGGGCTGTTTCGGCGCGACTTCGGTTCACGTTTTCACTACTAAATATGTATATTTTTTAACGAAATTTTAAAGAGGGTTTGGATACAGTTATATTTATAACCTATTAAAATTGTAGAGAGTTCGGACGATAAGAACTAATTTTTTGTTACATTAACGGACACATCGCGAAAACAAAACAAAATAAAAAGGCAAGAAAAAAATATTCCTTTTACAACTAGATACCAATATTTTATCATATACTTTTTACATGGGTAACAAAACCGTTATATTTGTAACCGTTAAAAATTTCAAAGAGTTCGGACAATAAGAACTATTTTTGTTTTTTAACTATGAAACGACCCTACTTAAAAAAACAAGAAAATATCTTCTTACGAGCGATTTAACCTTTAAATACCAATAGTTTTTCAAAAAATTTTCATTTATAAATATAAATTCATACAAAATCGAGTTAAAGATATAGAATCATTCAAATTTGAGGTTTGTTTAATGTTATTATCTCTGGCCCGGGAAACGCCGGGCGGGCTATCTAATATGTAAATCAGATTATGGTACTGCAGTTGAACTTTTAAAAGTGAACCTTTCATTTCATTGACAGCTTCAATAAAATGTGAACTGTAGTACTGGAAAAGCCAAGAGATCTGCCAAGGGCACTTGGATATACAGGGATATGGACGAAAACAATTGTTCTGAAGCGAATTATCATGAAACACAAATGCATAGTGCGTACAATTCTACCAGAAATTTTTAATAGAATTTTTCTCTTTATTTAAAGCTGAGAAAAACATATGCGTTGTATTTAAATACTAAATAAAAAATTTCCATTCCTAAATAGTGGTGCAAGATTCCTTAGAAATTCTAAGTAGTGTATCATCTTGTCTTTTTCTTACAAAATAAGGGTAGATGTACATTGATATCCGTCCTTCCCGGCAGGGCCGATACTGTTTCTATTTTTTCTAAGATGTTTTATTGTTTTAATATAATTTAGGATCTCTATTTACTGCCTCTGTGATTGATATTTGTTTAAAGACCTTTTTAACACTTTCCAACCTAGTTGAAAAGTGTTTATGACTTCGGTTTGTCTGGCCGTCAGCCGTCTGGCCGTGCTCTAACTCCCGTAAATATGCTCGGATTGCCTTGCAATTTTTATATGTTATTGTCGTTATCTATAGCACGTTCCCTATTTCAACTGAAGTGTGTAGCCCTTATAGTTAATTTACAGGGACAGTCAAAAGAATTCCGTTACATTACGTCTATGGAGAAAAATCGTCTGCGGTTTATTTAAATAATGTTTCACTATTTTAAACGCATTGAAATTTATATATATCACTAAGGTGCATTACAAGAGGCTTACTACAGAATATTGTGTGTATAGCAGTCATCGTTCATTTACAGGGACACACAAAAGAATTATCTACTGTCTGTTAACAATAATTCCTGGAAGTGCGTTTTAAGTTGCTGAACGCGATTTTAAATTTAACTCACTTTTTGTTTATTACGTGGTGTGTATAAATATTGTAGATCATAAACAGGGAGATACAAAAGTTCACGAACACATTTCCGTTTATTGACAGAAACTCCAGAAGGAGAATTTTAAACTGTGCTACGCGTTTCTTAACTGAACTAAAATTTAGCATCCTATGTAGTATATATACAAATCTATAGATCATATACAGGGCTGAATAAAAGTATTCGGATATTTTTCCGAATATTGTATACGTTGGAAATTCTTGAAATTATGTTTTCAAATATGTTATGCGTTTTTCAAATTGTTTACTTAGATGTTAACTCTCAGTTTATTAAACGGTATGATTTGTAAAATTATTTTGGAAGCGTTGGAAAGTGTTACATAATCTATGCTTGACGCATGATTTTTCGTTCTTGTTTAAATGTGTTATACAAAATCAGACACATAGGTTTATATAGCAAAATGTAAAGTATTTCAATTGTATCAGTTTGACTTTTTTCAATATGCTGAGCTCAGAACACTATAGTACTTTTTGGATATATTAATATATGAAAAATAAACAAAAACAAATGTAAAAATTGCGATGGTGTTATAAGCGCTTCATATCGAGAAAAAAAGATTTAATTTATATCATTCAAATATACATTAAAATTTGCTATATAAACGTACGTTTCTGATCTCGTGTAACATATTAAAACAATCAGAGATGCATTAAATATAAACACTAAATTATATTAAACGAATCAAAGCAGTTTGGAAGAAAAAAATGACCCTATTGCAGAAAGCATGGGAGGATTTGTGGGGAGCAGGAGATGGATTTGCTTATTTGACTTACATCCTTTCTTTTAAAAAAAAGTAAATAACGTAGAATGTATCTTGCACTCTTTTATTTTTGAATATACATTCACAAAAATAAGTTTCCTGTATTTTAATCAGTGTTATCATTACACATCGATGTTTTACACGTTCGAGACCTGTTTTTTATATATGTCCTCTTCTCCGTCACAGGATAGTCTTGCGCATTTAAATACAACCCTTGTAACAACATCATCAGTTTTCATCAAGTACATCCCTTGAATCGCTCCAGCATCTCCACAGTCGACCAACGTGTGATATGTGTCATCGCTGGTTTCGTTGAAAGTGTCTGCTATGATACATGCATCTATGAGACTGACGCAATTCAATGAAGCTACACGAACTCGTGAGTCTTCAAGGCAGAAACCAAACTCTAAAATAAACAAACATATAAATGAAAAAGACTGAGAATAACGCTCTAAATAAATGAAAGGTAATAAAGTAGAATAGCAAGTTCATCAACTTGTAGCAAAAAAGAGAAATTAAGGTGGGAAGGGGGGATAATAAACAGATAAACCTGGATAAATGAGCTCATAGAAATAGGAAGCCCATTAAACTATTCTAAGGAAGGTTAGGGATAAGATATATACATATTTAAAATTTGAAATACTTTTTGTAATTATTTTCAGTTTTTTGAATAAAAATAAAAAGATAAGAGTATCAAATAGATAAATTAAAAAAAAGAGAATGAAAGGAAAGATAAAATAGTTGCTTGGTGCTGTAAGTCTGCGCCTGCATAACTGTGGTTTGCTGATAAGAAGTGCCGGCACCGAGAGGTAATTCGAACTAACATCAAGAATCGCAGTAAAAACACTCCTGACATCTTACATTACTCTCCTGCAAGAATTTCTAAAATATCTGTCACCGTTTGGAAGAAAACTTAAATCGCACCGACAGATGGCGCTGTATATGCAGTAAAATCTGGAGACGAGCTTGCACACGACACACGCACAGTGGATACTCTTCGCTCTGTTGTGTAACATGCGGTTTCCAACTTGTAGCTGGAAATGGTGGACAGCACATTGAAAATCTCTTGTGTTAGTTGCGCAGTTCCGTACGAATGCTTTACTCCATATTTTTATATCGTCCAGTTTCTGAGAAGGTGTTCGCAGTTCCTTTTCCCAATTACTTCATTCTGTATGCCTTTGATATGCGTAATAAATTTTCCTTTTTCTCAAAGTACCGTCCATTATTTTCCTCCCACTGACGATATTTTTTGTTTCTGTTAACTTAAGCGCCATCTGTCGGTGCGATTTTAAGTTTTTTTAACCACGCCTAAAAAATCCCATTGCTTTGGGAGCATACTGATGAAATTCCAGTTTATTTGCATCAGTGGTTCTTTTGTTATAGGGCTTTACTTTCACAACTTTAAAAAAATCACCCTGTATTTTGTTTATGCTAGAAGTTATTAAATTTATTTTTGGAAATTTAACATACATGAAATAATGAGACAGGTTATCAATCTGTCTATCGACAATCTATAATGCTGTTACGTGAAGGACCACCGACAGTCCAAATGAGGATAAAGAACTCCTCGAACAAAGGTTTTCCAAAATCGATCATATTTCTAAAATATAATTTTGAAAGAATTTGTCCTTTACTATTTTACATTGTGATTACCATTTCATAATCACGGTACAGATTTCAAACTTATCGGGGTCATATTTTGCTTAATTAGTAGAGTTGGTTCTTTTGGAGTCTCGCCTAGTTACCAATAAGTTTGATCTTTTATAAAATACTTTTGGGAATAGATATCCTCCTTGTATTCTGACCCTTTTTCTATTCAACATATCAACATTAGTCTCATCCCATGATTGGTGAATGAGCAAGGGTTTCCCGTTGCTGTTTATTTAGGACTTTCACAAACTATAGTACTCGTATTAATTATGGTAGGCGAAAGCGATAGAGAAAATTAATATAGAACTGAATATCATACTTATATAGATTAAAAAAATTTCCAACCCAACCGTGTTCCAATAATGTATCAATAAATAAACAATAATATATCCACGGAATTTTCTATGGTAATTAATTTTAAAATGTATTTATTATTCATAAGTATTTTGTTAATTTTCCCGGTTTTAATTGGTATTTATTGTGCTGTCCTCTAAAAAAAACCCCCATTTTTTTAAATTTAACTTTATATAAAGTCTAATAAATAATACAAAAAAAATTAAACATAGCTATATTTTCACAGCTTGTTCTGACTAAAATTTTAATGCTGAGCATTTTTCATTCTATCAATATGTTACAAAATTACAGCCAATTAAGCAAGAATTTAAAAAAAAAAACACTCCCCCCCCCCCCAAAAAAAAAAAACATGTTACCTAAAAAAACCCACATGTAAAAATACTTGGAAATAAAATTATTTGACAGCAAAATATTTTTTTTTCATTATTATTTAATTTTAAACCACAATTCTGCAAAAAAATATTTAATGTTTCATTATTTTTTAAATATAGAATTTAAAATTAATTAAACATATGTTCATTTGTGTAACAACTGAAACACTCACCTTTATTCTTTCCTTACATCTTATACAAGCTGTAGTTTGTGTTTTATTAAATTGATCAGTGTCAATCTAGAAAAAAAAAACGTATCTAATTGATATTTAAAAAACAGTGAGTATTTTGGTAATAAAGGGAATGGATTGATGCTGTTTCCAGAAAATCCACTAACTATGGTACACAAAATCTTCCTATTTTACTAGTCACATTTCTTCAACATTTTTGCATTTGATTTCACCTTTTCCTACCATTGATGCAGTAACCCAAGGGACAGCAAGTATCAAGTCATACTGTCATATCTGAACCTTTGGCCCATATTTGGCACCAAATAAATTTTCATTCCCTTTAATATCTAATTACGTCTGTCAGTGGCCACCTTTTGGTACTTTTGCCACAAAGAGAGTGTAAAATTTTCTTGCATTCTGTCAAGGAGTCTACTTTTGCTGGTTGCAATATGTTTATATTAACATATTTATTTGGTCTATTTAATTTGAGATTAACACTAATAAAAATTTTAACAAAAGTTTACTGTTTAACACTTTTAAATAAGAAAGTGGCCACTCGTTTAAAGATAGTGCCCACTTGTAAAACTGCTAACACTGGCCACTAATGAAATATCCCAATTTTATCTTTTACCAAATATTATTAGTCCTCGTTTTACCCAGGGTTGTATTGGTGTAAACATGGAAAATAACAGTTTTAACTTTCCTGGTGAATATATGTTTTGAGCATCAGCAATTAAACTCATTTTGATTTGAAAAAAAGAGATTAAAATTTATTTTGTTAAGATAAATTTAATACAGCATGTGTTACTTATCAAGTAACAACTTTTGCTGTATTAAGGCTAACTCAGATCAAACTTTGAAAATTATCTTTATTGCTGAAGACTTTGCACAACAATTCACCTAGTCCATTATGAAATCCAAAAATTTCAAATATTTTTTTAATAGTGTTTCAATTACTTTTGGGTGATTTAAGCAATTTTGACCACCTTTAAATGGTTAAAACCAGTTTTGACCATAATCCTGGTTAAAATGAGTTTTCATTGATCAAAATTACAACCCTGGATTTACCTTCTCGGATGATAAAGCAAAGATAATGAAGTTCATCCTTGACACAGAAAGGGTGCACTCTTCTTCTTGAAAGAAGATTTGTTGATAAAATTGCTGCCACTTCCTTCCTGAATTGTATTACGCTTTTCTTCTGTGGTTATGTGGTATATTTAAAATTACATAAAAAAGGGGATGAATCAGATTTCAAGTTTTACTTTTTATGCGAAAGACAAAATGATATTTTTCAGTTCACTTATTGTGTTTTGCTCAAAACTGTACAAACTTACAGTTCATCTGTATGCTTAGAAGAGAAATCGTACAAATTAGCAGCTATGCATCTGTATTAGTTATTCCTACCTTAAGTAAAATATTTTGCATTAAAACGTTAAAAGAGTGAACAAAATAAAATAAATAAAAGTTTGAAAACATAAAAATAATGTGTAAAATACAAGTGAAGGGTATCTGTGTGTAAAAAATATTGATGGGTTTTATTTTTGCAAACATGGATTTTTTTTTATAACATACTAAAAAAAAAAAAAAATCATCCTTAGGGTGCTTTCAATATGCATTAAATTGGCATAATTTAATTATGTTCCTTAAGAATAAACGTATTTTTAAGAAAATTTGCATATTTTATCATTTATTTATTTAAAATAGTTTTGGGGTTTTTTAAAATTCCACCATGGTTTTTTTTTAGCTCCATTTTCAAAGGTCGCCAGCCGAGCCATACATGACATAATCAGCTAAAATGTAACATTTTATTCACAAATTAATGGTTTAACATAAAAACATTTCAAAATTGATGTACATCATTCTAACATAACGTATTATAACAAACAAATATGTAAAAATGAAAATCATGTTTTGCCAAAATTCTACATTATTAGATTAAATTCTTTTAAAATTTAATAAACACTCCTTACGCATTATTAAATGTTTTTACTGTTGCAAATGGTGTATAGAAACAGGGCAAAACCAAAAAATTGACATCAGTGAAATATTTGATAAAATACTAGGGTGGGTTTTTTTTAGGAAACATTTCACACTGGGTTTTTTTTAGAAGACAGCACAATAAGTTTTTTATTCAAGTGTCTGATTATATATTGAAGAAAGCTGTATTAAATTATAATTATGATGTCACTGCTTATTTGAATACCAATAAAAGAAGATAATTAATTTTAATGATATGATAAAGCCATTTTAAAAGTTAATATTAGTATGTTTTGATGGTGGTAAAGCGAAATTATGAGTTTCGATTTAGTAAGAAATCGTTAGTTAAGTCTAGTTCAAAATTCAAAATTATTTTAAATGTTTCTTTTCAAAATATGTTTAAAAAAGTTACGAAATTAAAATTTTTATACCGTACTTATATTTAGAAAAACTTTCTCTTTGCTCTATAAAGTAAAACAGTAAAAAAGTCCATTTTTGTACGACTAAAATTTAGCGAGTTATTATACTTTGAATTTTATGAATTTTCGTTGTTTTTTGGAACTGTTCACTGTCTGTTTTTTTTTAACGCGTTTTTCTGCTTTAAGTGCCCGAAGTAAGAAAATTCCATAGAGTAATTCCGAGTGAGATGCCGCACATTTTTTTGAATTTTTGTGTAAAATTCCATGGTGCACATAAACTAAAAAAAAATCATGCTGTGCTATTTAATGTTAAATATACAACATGTGTACTGCGACAAAAAATATAAAAAAGTAATTAATATATATTTTTTTAACTTTTTAAAAACATTACACTGCGGCGCGTCTCCCGTACATTCAGGCTGAGACGCCGCACTTGTGTGGGAGTTATACCTTGCTTGTAATAAGAACAGAATGAAATTATAAATAAAAAATATTCAAACAAATATTCATATCTGAACTATAATTATTTATGTAAGCACAAAAGAAGCTAAATGAGTACAATGAAACGTATTAGTAGGTTCAAATCAATATTAGTCTGCCTACTTCGTTCACTACTAAACTTATCTACTTATTTTTAAAAGATTGGATTTCAATTGTTATTAGTAAAATAGTGTTTACGTTGTTTTATTTGTTAATAGGCCTGTGTTTTCGACTGCAATCTACAAAAGAAGTGTCGAAATAGCACAGTCTGCATGTAACCAAATTTGACATATGATGCAACGAAGCCTGTCACACTTCCTCATAGTTTTGGAGTAGATTTCTACACATTCCTTGCGAAGAACATCTGCGTCATATGTGTGATTAGAGTTTCCAATGCTAGAAAAAACGAAGTTTAAACCTGGGAATAAACAGGGTTTTTTGTGGGATAAACTTGATTTTTGGGGAATAAACCAGGTCTTTTGGGAATAAACGGGTCTATTGAAATAAACCTGGGAATAAACCCGTTCTTTGCAAATCTATGTGTGATCCAACTTTTCATTATTATCATCTTTACATGCATCTTTCTTTGCCTTCTTACTTTTTGTTTTTTCCTTTTTTCTCCTTATGTATAGTAAACTGTATACTGTTTGAATATTTATCAATGTCTGATGAACTGAATTTTATTAATCGCGGCATTCCGTACAAAAGAAACTGTGGCATGTATACCGGATGAGCAGCGCAGCATGTATCCCATTTCGCAAGGTACAGACGTCGCACATCACTTTCTGAGGGCGCCTGTCCTCACAAAGGAAAATGGCATAACCATGCGCACAGCACTCTATACAGACGCTACACTTAGTTTTGACTTCGAAATCGTGCATGCATTTAGTAATTTGCGTATAAAAAGTATTTAAGCATAACGTGCTTAAAAGTTTGGATAGTGAAATCATGCCCTTACCTCAAAATAAGGATTGTACAACTTACAAGTAAACATCGAAATGGGATTCATGCTATACACTGGTTAAAGTAATCTGATTGCGCACCTATACTCCGCGTCTGACTTTAGTCTATAGATAATTGCAAGAAATACAATGGGTGCGGCATCTATTCTGGATCGGCGACTCTCCCGGAGTTACCCTATAAAAAAGTAAGCATTACGTAAATGGATTTTCCTTTGATGCAGAACGACATCTGAACCACTTTTACAGCTGGAACTATATCTCTAAAACTAACGTTTCAGGAAAAAAGTCATTGGTGAACTATAAGAAGGGACACTGTAGATATTTATTTTCTTACCAGAAATAATCTGGTGCGTATCAGGACAATGGGCATTCAAAGTAAGTCCTCCGTCAGATGACGCGAAAGTGACTGATAGTATATCTTCATTGCTATATATTCTTCTGCCCATATCTTTGCAAGAAATTCTGATCGCGTTACCAAAGAACGGACTTATCCTAAAAATAAAAAATCATTAGTATTGCAAAAGTCATTAAAAAAGTGTAAAGAATCAAAAGGGAATTGTTGGCAAGCTCTAGACATAACCTACTAAAGGCCAGTTGCCCTATAAAAATAAGTAGTGTAATTTACGAGTCACCACACATAAGCGTTGGGTGCAACTTTACCCTAACTTATGAATTAACTTTAAGGGGCTCTTGTTTACAGAAGACTTGGTGATCGTAGCTTAGCTAGACACTAAATATTAAAATAAGCAAAAGAATTAAAACAATACCGCCTTTACCGCGTAGTTTCATCGCGTTGTGAATTATGAGAGTATATAACATTTTAGCCTTGTTTTGGGAATTGAAATATAATCACCCCGTGTACATAACAACTCCAAAGATAATATTATTATAATTTTTTATACCTATGCTAAAGAAATCTGAAAAGTTATTAGGCTTTAAAATTAATCACTTAGACACTTTTAAAAATCATGACTACAATCTTTTAGAAAAACAAATAACTAATTTGTTTACAGTATTAAAAAATATATTAAATCATACAAGTAAAATAGAAAACATTTCAAATGTCGATGGAAAAATTTCATCTAATTAAAATCAGAACCACGTATAATTTTCCTTAAATTCATTTTATAAACATTCAAATTAATAATTAGGAATTGACAAGTTCTCCTGCGTTCCGATAAAATAAACATATTGGGGAACACAAATTAACATAGATGAAAAATCAAAGCAGATGCATACCTTAAAACAATTAGGACACAAGTGAGAGATGGCCATGTAGATTCCAACCCGTCCACGAGGAATACTTCAGATCACACAGATGGGTTCATCATGAAGTTTTATCACTACTAATGTACACTCGCACTCTCCATATAATAATCTAATTAATACTTATAAACTATGACTCATTATAGGGAATAGTTCACCCAACTATTGCTCTCTAGAGGCAAATTGGAAACAAGTCTCGAAAATGAAACTTCATATTAGGCAGAAAAAGCTGCTAAGTGCCCTCGTAAAATCTCGGGGTGTTAATATCATCCTCCTAGTCACAGGTCCCGGATATGTTGATTGAAATCTAGTGAAATCTCGTGAATGCTCGAGAATTATTCTTTTCTCTCTCCAATTCTTCTTTTTCCAGAAATGGTCCGGCCTGCACCCGGGTACCTAAATTTTGCATAATCAGATTGGAATGGCTACTGTGGGCTAACACCCCAACCTGCATGACCTGATCATCAAATCCGAGTTGATACGCCCCACACTGTACTCCTTAGTGGACGAAGATATTCTTCACACCTTATCCCTGTAGACTTAGAGGCACCCTATCCGGACCACCTCCTTACTGAAATTTAGGGGCATCCCACGCAGTGTGACTATCAAGCCCATAAAGCATCCGGAAAATAAACCTTCAAATTAGGTTCACACCGGCATTTTAGGCCAAATTTCAGTCATAAAAGTGTCACTCAGCTAGATAAGTGGTGTTCAAGTAAATACTTTACACAACAAATAGGATGCTATGTAGGTACCACCAGGGCCTGATTACCAACGAGGCACACTTCCACCAATAAAAAAGAATAGAATTGTTTTCCTTACTCATGGCAGTAATTTTGGCTGAATAGGGCGTTTTAATAAAACGAAAATTTCTATTAAATTTTACTGGCGGAAGTGTGCCCTGTCGGTAATCAGGCCCTAGGTACCATATGCAATTAAAAATAAAAACAATGATATAATAATTATACATAGTATGCAAATTAAAATATAAATGTACTAATTAAAATAAAAACACAATAAATATATGTATAACATTTTCATAACAGCTTAACCGTTTCAGAAGCAAAGTACTTATGTTTCTAAAATGTTGAAATCATTGATTCGCACAGGGATTTAACAACAAATTTATTTCCAAATCAGTCAAAGCTATTCTTCACGTACGTCATGAAAGTAAAATTTGATTCCAAACTGCGGGTGTCATTGTGGTGTTTGGGAATTAAAATTAAGTGGGGTATATTATATCCCACCGCCCTTCAAGGCGTTAAGCTGAAAATGTGCTGAATTCCTTCCACCGAAGTATAATAATGATAAAAACATTATTATACTTTGTTACGTATGCAATAGAGCCCGGTAATCTACTCCTATTATAAAACAAAGAATTTGAACGTGTATGCCTGTGAATTCGTTTTAGCGATGAGCTGGAGAATCTAACTCACGTAAAAGTCTACAAAATTGATCCCAGATACACGAAGACAAAATTATATGTATCTGATTCTCAGATTTTGCCTTTTTTATTACTGTTTCTTCATTTGAAGTTTTATGCAGCTTCTTGCGTTTACCTTTCTTCTCTTTCAGTTCTTAAGCAAATTTTACATTTTCATAAAAGCAATCTGATTCCGGTATTGTGATTGCGTTAACTACTTATGTGGGGCAAAATCCACAGGGCTCTGTTATATTGATCGCTATATTTTTAATCTAATCCATTTTTACGTTTATTACCAGGGATACCCCGGACGCGATTACCGCCTGGGCAAATTTCCGCTCCTTTTTTTTGAAAGAAATTTTCGCCTTATTTAATCTCAGAGTGGAAATGTTTCATTCTAAAAGTGGTGGATGATTGCCTAGGTGGTATTCAAGACCTGTAGAAGCTTAAATATTAGCACAAATACCTTCGGGCGCGTTTTACAGCAAAAAGTGATAGTGTACAAGAAAAAAAGAATCATTTTATGATAACTTTTTTATTTAGATGTTTATTTAGATATTTCTAAGGAGTGATTAAGCTTTTCAATGATTATTTCGAAAATGTTCATATAGCACGGTTCTAATACTCTGTTTCATTTAAAGGTCATATTCCATTCAATCGCGGCATATGCAGTCAGGAAAAGTTACAAAAATTACATGCCTATATTTGTGTAGAAATATCTGTTTTGTGGGCAACTGTACCAGTAGGTACGTATATATGTAATTGCGAATTTGGCAAAGAACTTAACGATGTACACACTTGGCGGTATTGGTGACTTGACCTTATCTGAAATGTATTAAAAATGAAAACTCTGCAAGCATTTCTATCCGAGAAACGAAAAATATTCAATTTAAATCAGAGGATATCATACAAATATTCTACTGTAGTCTGAAGATATTAATAGAAAGCTTCTTCAGTCAAGTTAGAAAAAATACAAGTTATTGGCTTCAAGATTGCAGACAGTACCTTTAAATCTATGTTTATTATTTACTTTATTATGTTTTTTTTTTTTTATGATTAAGTTTTGACCACAGTGGCAGTATTTTGGAGTATTTATGGAATAAAAGCTTTTAGAGAGCGTATGTGTTTTTGCTTTCAAAGTACTTTTCACATTTTTGAAAAGTTTCGTATACTTACGATCCCATGCTTCTAATAACGAATTGATCGTCTGGACATTTTAACGGGATAATTGGAACATCACATGACAAGCCCTCATCTTCTTCTATTCAAATAAAAAAAAACAATTAATAAAATTATTTTTTTTTCTGAAAATGCAGATGTTTTAGCATAAGTAGAAGAAAAACAAGGCTCCGACCTCGGGAGGAGCAATGAGGTGGTGGTGGTGGTTTTGTGAAAGCATCTTAGAGTTCGATGTTAAATTAGTAATTTGAAATGTTGGGTAGACCGTAGAAGTGTACTATACGAGGAGGATATAAATGTGAGGGGGCTTAATTTTTAAGGGGGGCGAATTATTTTTAAATATTGGAATCGACGTAGAGTAGCAATAAAATGTGAATACAGAATGGAAATGAAAAAAAAATTAGTGTCGTCATCTATCGGCAGGAAATGGAATAACTGATGCCTAAAATAGGTTTTCTTGCAAATATATTACTGGGGTTTGAACCCGAACCAAAATAGTTTTTTGTAAATTTTTGAAGGGAGGGCTTAATTTCTTTTTTTTTAATTTTAGGATTGACACAGAGTTTGAACATGGAACGGAAATCAAAATATTTGGTTGCGCCCTCTATCGACAGGAAATGTAATGATAGGTATTTAAAATAGTTTTTTTCGGAAAGATTTCGCTGGGGTTTGAACCCGGACCAAAATAGTATCTTGACTTGATAATTTGTTGTAGGCTTAACTGATCAATCCAAGAAACCATGTCTGTATGTAGAGATTTTAAGTGTTTAAAGAGAGGTATCGTACGAGTGACGTATCATTTGTTAAAAAAGCTTGGATAACACAGTATAATATTACTCTATTTGTATGAACTTTACTGATAAAATACTTTTTCACTTTTTTAAGTTTGTAAATAATAAGTGTGTGACGCCACGGGCTTTTTTTTCTCCAAGCCGAATAGAGTTGAGTAGTAGAAATCCTGCTGTAAGAATTAATTTAGTTTCGGATTTGAAAATATTATTGACATGTTTAAGACCTGAAAATAAAATGTTTTTGCTTAAGATCTGTGTGTTTATTTTCATCTAGTAAAACTTTAAGTGAAGTGACACAATTTAACTTTTATTTATATAACCCAATTCCAAAAAAAAAAAAAAAAAAAAAAAAAATTCAACTATTGCAAAAAATTTAACTATTGAATGAAAATAGTCACATTCGAAAAAAAAAAGTTAAAAAGAAAATTATAAGTTAATGAAATTAAAAGTTTTAAAATAAAATTTAACAAAAAAAAGTAAATTTTATAAAAAGTTAAAAGTTAACAAAAAAGTTAAAAAAACAAAAGAATATATGTGGTATAAGAGAGGGATTTCCGGGTGGAAGTAACATACAAAATGCCTGTGTGTGTATTTATTAGTTTTTAATTTATTAGAACTTTTAAGTGAAGAGATATAACTCAGCACAAAATAAAAATTTTAACTATTGCAAAAACATTCAACTATTGAAGGAAATTTTACATAATTGTAAAAATAAATAAATAAATAAATAAAATCACAAGTTAATAAAATTAAACAAATATATACGAACAACATGACGGATTTAAATATTATAAAAAATGTTTGATGGCAATTTATAAGATAGATTTAATTCTTGGTCCTGCCATATAGTTTCGAATTTATTTTAGAAGATAGTTTTTAAATGTGTGTCGCAAGGTTTGATCTTGATAAAATGAAATTAAGACACAATGATTTGTCTGTTATTTTAAACATTATGTCACTCCTTCATATCTCCGAAAGTGTATTTAAACATTTGTTTTGGTTTATTCAGTGTGATATAACGTTCGTGAAACCGGAAATTAATGAAAAAACAGATCGCCTTCGGTCGGACTTGAACCGACAACCTTATGGTTAACAGCCAAATGCGCTACGAAGGCTTCATTCAATTAATATAAATAATATCTTAGAATATTACTTCTTTTAAAGAAATTTTAAATTTAAATTATTAAAAATTAAAAGTTAACAAAAATAAAGTTTTAAAATTTAACAAAAAATTAAAAGTTTGCAACAATAAAGTTTCAAAAATTAACTAAAATTAAAATATAAATAAAATGCTTAGGTGATACAAATAGAAACAACAAAAGGCTTATAATAACCTTTTAATGAAAAAGATGCAGGTGTTTGAAGTAGCCAACTGTAAACGTGAATCTTAATATTTCGTTATTGCTTTTTTAAAACTGAAAAGTACCTCGTGTCACATATTAAGTAATTAAAATGAGGCAGAATCATTGCAAACGTTTACATTACGCATGTAGATTTATATTGATTCACGGATAATATATGGGAAATAGAGTCTTGATGTGTAAATTATTTTGCTATTTTTAAAATTACCTAAAATTTGGCACGAGGTACTTTTCAGTTTTAAAAAAGCAATAACGAATTATTAATATTCACGTTTATAGTTCACGTTTATAGCTACTTCAAGCACCTGCTTCTTCCTCTTTTTTTACGTATATGATGTTGTGATTCATGTTTTCAAGTTTATTTTCAAAAATTTGTGAGAATGCTTTTGTTTATCGTTATATATCTTGAAAACGGCGCAGTATGAGCGTTGAAATGTATGTCGATCATTAGAAGGTTCTTATAGCCTTTTGTTGTTTCTATTTGTATCACATAAGCATTTTATTTATATTTTAATTATAATTAGTGATCTTATTCTGTGATTATGGAAAAAATTAAAAGTTAACAAAAATATATAAACAAAAAATAAAATGTTTAAATTTAACAAAAAAATTAAAAGTTAACAAAAATAAAGAAATAAATAAATAAAATAAAATAAATAAAAGTTCACAAAAATAAATAAATAAATAAATATAATAAAATAAATAAAAGTTAAGAAAAATAAAATTTTAAAATATTGAATTTTCCATACGTTTTTCTAAACGTGGATGTTTTGAAGGTGAAAGCACTTCTTTGCGAGATTTTTCCTCATATTAATGTCATAAAATATTTTTAATCAGCATTCACTAACTGTGTAATCTCGATAAAAGTCAACAGTAAACTGATTGTGTTTCATAAAAGCATTTACTTATCTAGGTTAAAAGCAGTCACAGATATAGTTAATCATTTAAATTACATATAGGTTAAGGATAAAATGATTTACTTATCTAGGATAAATACAGTGACGGTTTAAGTTAAACATTTTCTTAACTAGGTTAAATACTGTAATGTTAACTGTGGGGGAAATTATCAAAACATGCAATGACATTGTTTAAACGGAGGGAAAAATTAAACTTTCTTATAAATAAATAAGATTAATACCTATTAAAACAAAAATTATATATTTTTTTCTTGAAAATATATTTTATTTAACAAAAAAGGGTAAAGACTGTAATTAAAGTAATGAATTCATTTGTGAGGATAAGTTCACGACCGTTCTTTTCAAATTTTTCATATTTCTGTATGTGAACATACAGCTCATAGTCCTTATTCATTTGTACTTCAACGATCATTTCCTCACCTAAATTTCAATGAGCAGGAGTAAAAACATCGACAAACTTAAATATTTTACTAAACTGAGTGATGTCTGAAATTTCTTATTTCGAACTGTTTCCCAAGGAAAGTTAATCAGACGGGTTAAGTTCTTTAGGTGAAAGATGCATTTTTCTATGTTTAACTAAGTCAGATCTGTTATTAAATGTTTCAGAACAATTGTCACATTTACAGTGACTGGGTAACTGTCTACTTTTCCTTTGTTTTGGCTTGGGAGTGTTATGAATTTTCCTATGTTTTAATAAATCATTCTTTTGTGAAAAGACTTCACCACAAAGATTACAATAATAAATTACAGGGATCTTTGATTGAATCTTCATATGATTTAATAAATGAGTCTTTCTAACAAATGTTTTTTCACAGATTACACACACAAAAGATGTTTTCTCCAGATGACATTTCACGTGAAACATTAAGTCAACCTTGGAGGAAAATACTTTTTGTAAGTAGAACACACAAAGGCTAACTTCTGTTTCTTTAGTCCTGATCAGGTGGGTTTCACTTCACAATTCGAAACGGGTCCTTCTTTAGGTTGCATTGAATGTTACATGTCTTGGTCATTTAATACTGGTGATGAGGGTTGACTCTTCGAGTTGAACATATCATTAACACTTAACAAAGCAGAATATATGGTTCGTTCCATAATCACATAAATGAAAACTAACTTAAACGAAAAACGCAACCTTTCCGAACGATGACAGGGTACAGTATAATGATATTAACTCGTTTCGTGGAAATTCATAAAATGATAGAGGGCGCTCGTTTAAATATATTAACATTTTATTGGCTTAAAAAGTCACGTGATTATTTTATCACACTCTGTTATAAGTTCAATAGTCACTTAATTCTTGCACAATGATTCAAAAAGGGTTACACATCAGAAATTCTTACATTTGTAAGTTAAAAATTCTTATTTTTCTCATATTTAGTGCTTCTATAAATAATATTTTACTGTTCGAATCAGTTATGTTTTACATCTAACTAGAAAAAAAGTGAATAATTCAAATAAGTCACGTTAGAAAAAACTAGATTCCGTTCTGTTTTTTTTAAAATGTTGGTCAATAAAGTCAATCGTTTAATTTTTTTTAACAGTTGTTATTATTTTTTAATAATTTAAATTTTTTCCCTGCTTTTTTTTCCAAACAGGTGAAAATTTCAAAAAGTATTCAAAATTGTAGTTTATAATTTTAAAATTATCCAAAATATATTTTAATGAAAGCAGTCTGTTACAAGATATTCACAAAAAGTTAAAATTATCTTTCAAAAATAAACCCTCATTTCACCATATAATTAAAACTGAACAGACAATATTAAAAATCACGTGATTCCTTTTCACAAATATCTTAAATCTCGTCTAACCACCATGATCTTATAGGGTGAACAGTCAAATCTATCCTAAAATATCAAACCATTAGATCATTTTGTCATGGGTTCGAATACAAGCTAAAACTTTTAAAGAAAACCTATTTTAAAAACCTCTCAATAATATTTTTGAATCCGCAACTAAAACTGTTGCCACTCGCAAAACTAACTTGTAAAAATTTGTAATTTTAATAATAAACACGTTAAAAATTAATTCTTGCAGGATTCCTACTACTAAACTCCACTCGAGTAGGAGGATCAGAAAGAAGCACGTGGCGTGATTATGAATGTTATGTTAAACTTTACATCCACACTGTTGTCATTCTTTTTAAAGTAAAATTCGGAAAACCCTTTGTACGTTCTGCCAATAATATTTTCAAATCCGAAACTAAATTAATTTTTACAGCAGGAATCTTACTACTCAACTCAATTTGGCTTGAAGGATAAGAAGCACGTGGCGTCACACGCTTATTATTTACAAACTTAATAAAAATTGAAAAAGTATTTTATCAGTAAGGTTCATACAAATACAGTAATATTATACTGTGTTATCCATGCTTTTTTAACAAATGATACGTCAGTCGCATGATACCTCTGTTTAAACACTTAAAATCTCGACATACAGACATAGTTTCTTGGGTTAATTAGTTAAACCTACCACAAATTATCAAGTAAAGATACTATTTTGGTCCGGTTTCAAATCCCAGTGAAATCATTGCGAAAAAACCTATTTAAAACACCTATCATTCCATTTCCGGTCGATAGAGTGCGCAACCAAAAAATTTTGATTTCTGTTCCATGTTCAAACTTTTCGGCGTTTCTAAAAAAAAAAAAAATAAATAAAAAAAGCCCTTCTTCAAAAATTTACTATAGACTATATTTGTCCGGGTTCAAACCCCAGTGAAATATTTTCAAGAAAACCTATTTAAACATCATATATTCCATTTCGGGGTCGGAGCCTTGTTTTTCTTCTAGTAGCATAAATATTCTTGTTATATACTATCATCCTTCAGAGATTTTATCAGATAGGTACAAAATAGGTACTTAAATAAGCAAAATAATGTACTCATTATTGTGTATTTCTTGGCTTACAATCACTCTGAGTATTTCAGCCTCAGTTTTTAAAAATACATGTAATCATTTTGACACGCTTTTATTAAAGTGGTTCTTAAATTCCATGATCAAGAATGTGAAATTTTCTGACACATTTTCTGACTCATTTTTAAAAGTAAAGGCATAAAATTGGCAGGCTGCAATTTTTAAGCAATTTGGAATCGAATAACGTTTTCCATTTTTGGTAAATAAAATACTTACAGAGTTATAAGCGATTCTTGTCACGTGATAATTTCTTGTGCTGCCGCATCGGGGATTCGATTCAAAACACCGAATTTTACTGTATTTTCTAAGAGATCTTTAGCGTATATAAAAAATTAAAATCGCCATTCGATTACATAGTTTTGGAGTAAGGACGCTATCCAGTTTTGCGTGTATCGGAACAAAAATGATTTTAGAAATGTGTCAGAAATTACCTCTTTTGGCTTTGAGAACAGCCTTAACTTCATTTTGTTTTTAATCTGTCTGGATGTCTGGATCAAATCTTGCAATCGATTTTTCACCCACTTTCGTCGAATCGAGTTTCCTCAAATGTCGCACACACGTTTATTAACGGTGACATTGCAGTACGCATGTATTGTCAGGGAGGCGGTATCTCATCTGAAGCAAGGTGCAGGAACAAAAATATTTTTGCATGTTTTTACTGAAATCACATATTTAACGAATCGATTTTGTTAAAAATTTTCAACACGTTCATTGTCGGTGACAATGCAAAATTCATATATCCTCAGCGCCAAACCTCAAAAGGCACAGAATCAGTTGCCAAAATTCTCTTTTTCGTTTTAGTTTGAAATGTCATATCTATCGAATGGATTTTACTCAAATTTTTCAACAAGTTTATTATCGATGACAATGCGATATTCATATAGCTTCAGCACCGTACTTCACCAAGGATAGGATAAATTTGTAAAATTATCTTTTACGTTTTTGTTTGAAATCACATGTGTAACGTACGCATTTTGCTCGAATATTTCGGAAAGTTCATTGTCAATGCTTTTGCTGAAAGTTTTTCACAATGTCATTGTCGGTGACAATGCAATACTCATATAGCTTCAGCGCCATACTTCATCAGTGACGTGGTCAATTGGCAGAAATATATATATTTTTTTGGTTGATCTCACATATCTAACGAAACGATTTTGCTCAAACTTTTCAACAGGCTCATTGTCCTTGACAAGGCAATACTCATATAGCTTAAGACCCGTACCTCATCAGTGACAGGATCAAATGGCAAAATTTTCTTTTTTTTTGTGTGTGTTTTTGTTAAATCAAATATCTGACAAACCGATTTTGCTGAAATTTTTCCACAAGTTCATTGTCGATGACAATACAATACTCATATAGGTTCTGCGCCGTTACTCATCAGGGACAGGGTCAACTGGCAAAATTATATTTTCTATTTTTGCCTGAAATCACATATTTAACGGGCTGATTTTGCTAATTTTTTTTCAACAATTTATTGTCGATGACAATGCAATATTCAAATGACTTCAGTACTGTACCTCATTAGGACATGATCAATTGACAAAATTATATTTTTTTCGTTTTTGTTTGAAAAAACACATATATAACGAACCTATCTTCTTCCGATTTTCCAACAATTTCATTGTAGATGACAATACAATACTCATATAGTTTCAGTTCAGCGCCGTACGTCATCAGGGAGAGGATCAATTGGCAAAATCCTCTTTTTCGTTATTTTTTTAAGTCACATTAAATTTTGGATCTAAAGCGTTTTACTTAATTTTTTTCAAGTTATATTTCTTGTTTGAATATGTGCTTCGCTTTCATATAATTTTGGTATCACGTAATCTCACTTTCATGAATATGACTGTGTCCCCGACAATCAAAGTTCTCTCTCCCCCAGTAAGATTTTGTATTTTCTATATATTAATGGTCTAGAAATGCACATCCGCCTGTGGGCAGGGTTGCCAGGAAAATACAAAAAAATTATTTTGAATACCGCTATTTTCGTATTGTATTAGAAATGTTAGTACAGCCAAAACAGTTTATTGAATTTTTTTCGTATTTTAACAAATAGCAATTCACTCACTTATTTCTTCTATAGGAGTACAGTGAACAATTCTTAAAATTTATCATACTCTCTCTCCTCCCCTCATAATAAATCCGCCAATTTAATTTACGAGCGTTCAAATTGTCATAGACAGATGAATTTTGTAGGCAGGTACCTCCTGAATAGCAACCATACTTAAATGCTTCTTTCATGAAAAATGCATCAGAAAGTGGTCTAAAGCTCCGTCCCTCCCTCTCCCCCAACAAAAATATAACATTTTTGTTTGAGCCTTCAAATAGTCAAAGTCTGTACAAATTATGAACGCAAGTAGAACCTGAATAGCAATGATGCTTAACTGCTCCGATTTTGGACATGTTAACGGGTAGGGCTCAAAGGGCGCCACCTCCCCCCCCCCTGGCCAAAAAATAACATTTCTGTTTAAGAACTTTCAAAGTTTCATAAGCATGTACTATAAAGGATGTACCTGCATAGAAAATTTCAAGTGCATATGACTTTGAAGGTTGAAACAAAAATATTATTTTTTTCCAGGGGGGGGGGGGGGGGTGGGGGTTGGATTTACACCATCCTCTCTTGAATTTTTCAATAATTCAATGCTTTAATTGTATACTTAAGTTGTATTTCAAAACTTAAGGATATACCTGTCTACAAAATTCAAGTGGCTATGACAATTTGAAAGCTAAAGCTTGGAGAAAACAAGAAGCGTAGGGAGCAGTGCTATGAGGAGACGCTAGTATTGATTACAGAACGGGACATTTTCGTCCCAGTAGACACTTTCTGAAAAATCATTTCTGCCGTACACTTCACCTGTATTTTAAAAAGAAATCTACTACGATTGAACATAACGATGGTTGCCGTTCCTGGTTCATAATCAAAGGGTTAAATAATAATGCATTTTAAACTTTTCACATTCTTTTTCCGGTTGTTATTTGAATAAATTTTGCAATATGGGCAATATCATTAAAACAATTTTCAGAGGAAAACTACAATGTTTATGATCGCCTTATTATAATACCTGTAAAATATTCCACTCTTCCAACGACAAAATTAGTATTTAACCACTTGAGGGGCATCGGTATATAATATATACCACTTTTTAATATATAACTTTACCACCAGTATTATTAAATAAAAATATTTATTATTCTTTTTTGCAGATTGAGAAGGTAAAATTTATTTTTTTAAATTACTGGTGTCAAAAAATCGCAAAATCTAAAATTTTTAGACCACGTGCTTGCCCTTCAAGGGGTTAAATATGAGGTAGTGTCGTAGATCATATTTGAAAACAATGTCGTTTTCAATTTTATAACATATATAGCTACCACATACCTAAAGGCTCAGTACCAGAAATGCTACGCATAACATAGTTTGGGCCTCTGATCTAGAGGTATATTCAATAGTGTAGAATTATATTTAAAACGATAATGAATAATTTTTAAATAAATTAAAAAATAATAGTTTTTAAAGAACTTACGTGATAGAACTACTTCCAAAGCTACGAAGAAAAGAAGAAAAATCTTGGTTGCCATTCTGAAAAAGTGAATTTGTCTTCTCTGAAGAAAAAGAAAAAAATGACGGACAGTTTAAAAAGTTTTAAAGAAATTACAATTAAAAAAATCTTAAGTAGATTTTGTTATTATTATTTTACTACTAGCTAATAGTGAATAGTCTTGAAGGCTTTTTTCTTTATAAATTGAAGAATATTTGCTTCTTTTCTAGCTATCAGTAAATCGAATAGAATTTTTCTTTTCCACTAAATTCAATTTTAGAAAATGCTGTTAAAGTTGTCATTTTAAGTCAATTTTTGGGCCGTGTGGATACAGGAATGATTATTATCAGGGAGAAATCGATTATAAATTGAAATATATATCTAATATTTGAAAACATAAAACACTGTTCGATTTTTAGGCACTTAACTCCTCTGTAAAGCTTACCCGATTCCCATGGTGTAACATATTCACTTTCTATTAAGGTTCTCGGGAAAATCGCGGGCGAAATATTTTCTCCCTTAGTTTCAATACAAATTCGTTTTTTGCCTCTCTAGATCAAAAATGTTTTTTTGAAAGTTAAACGAAAAAAAAACTTACTTGAAAGGTTTAGAGATGTTAATATATCTTCCTCTCAGGATGAACACATAGAAATCTTCAGATTTCTTAATCCGGCTTCATGGGCTGGAGACTAAGCTATCTTGAATAACCAGTAGATTAATTAAAATTTATGTTTAATTTTAGCAAATTTAATATGGAAATATAGGTGTAACCACGCCCCAAGTTGCGGCATTTGGCAAGGGCCTATTCAAGGAACCGCCCTTGACTACCAAAAGTTAATTAATATTCAAAAAGTAAATTTTTGAAAAATGTCTGTCGTAATATATTGACTCAATTCTCTGTGGGCTGTTCGTATTTTATTATTATTATTATTATTATCATTATTATTATATCTTATTATTATTATTATTTCACCCGATCAACAACGTGCAACTTCCATTGTGTGCCGTAACAATTTTATCTATAGTAAGTTAAAGAAAAAACATAACTTACTTGAAAGGTTTAGATATGTTTATATTTATCCCTCCTTCGATGATCACCTAGGAATCTTCAGCTTCCTTTCAGTTTTGCTTTATCTAAATTTTCATTCTACTTAAATACTCAAAATCGCATGAAAAATTGGTTAACAATGAATTGTAAAAAGCTGAATAACATTAATAACGGAGGAAGTTCAATATTGTAGCAGCTGCATTTCGGTTGCATTGAAATTATGTTTTCGTGTTAGTCCAGGTGCTAGGAGTGAAAAACTGCAAATCGTGATACAGTTATATCGTTTGGTCAGTATCTAGTACTCTATAATAATACAAAGCATATAAGAAGGGGAGGCATCGCGTAAAGTCGGGGGAATTCAAGATGGCGTCATTTTCGGGAATTAGTGCAATTTCGTTTCTATTCATCGTATAAAAGCATGTTTGATGGAAATTTCGATGTTTTTAGATAAAAAATATTATTTGTAACACTTTACAGCACAGTCGAAAAGTATTTATGAATTGAGTTTGCCTGTTTGTCTGTCTGTCTTTTCGTCTGTCTAGTCGCGCACTAACTCGAAAAAAAATAAAACCGGATATCCAGAAAATTAAAATATGGTATTGTAGTATATCGTAACAAGTTCGGTATTCATTTTCAAGTGTGCATCATTCATAGTTCATTTACAGAGGCAATCAAAAGTATTCCGTTACATTATGGTCTGTAGACGAAAATCGCTTGCAATGTGTTTTAATGATGTTATACTTTTTGTAACATATTCAAATTAATATACATCAGTGCGGTGCAGTACAAGATACTTACTGTGGAATGTGCAGTGCATAGCAGTTTTCGTTCATTTACAGGGGCTCACAAAATAATACGGTCACAGGACTTTCAATAAGCACAATGCTGTCTATGAGCGTTTTTAATTATATAATGTGTTTTTGAACTTTGCTAGATATGAAAGAATTGCAAATTGTCATCAGAACATTTTCTTTTATATAAATATAAAATGTAGCGTGTATTTATATATTTATTACAATGTAATTCTGATGACGAGGCACCACCCAAAATGAGATGTATTTCAATATGGGGTTTTGATCCAAAATTCCATCACATACAGTGTCTCACAAAAGTGATGGGACACTTGTGCTTTATAAAAAGAAACTGCAATAAAATAAATAAACAAACATGTGCAAAAATTTTTTGGGTGTGTTTCATATTTAAAGTTAGTAACAATTATTACATAACATACATTTTGTCAAAATATTAAAATATTAATTTAGTAAAAATACAATTGTTCAGAACGGAGCAAAAAATGGCTCACATAAGTGATGGGACACTTACTTTTCCATCAAATATTTATCCACAAATTTTACTTTTTAAAAGGTTTTAATATTTTGTTGGATTTCCTTTTACTTTTAAAACATGATTTAATCTTTTTGGGATGGATTCGACTATTTTTTTTGTGATTTCTGGAGTGATTTTACCCCATTCTTCTTGAAGCACCGATTTTAGTTGTTGTTTTGAAGAAATGGTGTGTTTGCGAATTCTTGATTCCAATTCTTGCCAAATATTCTCTATGGGATTTAAGTCTGGAGATTGTGGTGGTGTTTTTATTATTTCAGGACAGTTATATAGCAGCCAGAGTCTAACGTTCAGAGCAGTGTGCTTGGGGTCATTGTCCTGGTAGAATTTAAAATCGTTATGAAGGTTCAATTTTCGTGCTGAAGATTTCAAATTTTGCTTTAAAATATCAATATACTTGTACTGATCCATTATACTGTCAATAAAAACAAAATTACCAACTCCAGCGGACGACATACACCCCCATACCATAACTCCTCCTCCACCATGTTTTACTGTTGGTACCAAGTTCTGTTTGCGAAGTTCTTCCCTGGGTTTTCTCCACACCAAGATTCTACCGTCAGAACCAAATATATTAAATTTACTCTCATCAGCAAATATAACTTTATTCCAGTAATCAGAATTCTTATTTATGTTGGATTTTGCGAAAGCTAGTCTGAGTTTTCTATTCTTTTCACTTACGAAGAATTTTTTCCTGGCTACTCTACCGTGATATCCAGCAGATCGAATTACCCTTCTAATAGTTTCAGGATTAACAATTATTCCATATAATGCTTGTAAATCAGCAGCAACTTTTGAAGCACTAATTCTTGGATTTTTTTTAATATTTCGAACGATAATTCGCTTTATTCCATTGGATAGCTTTGATGGTCAGCCAGGTCTTCTTTTATCCTGAATCATATGATTCTTTTTATATCGTTTAATGATATTGAAAACTGTTGAACGACTCAAGTTAACTGTTTCAGCAGTTTTTCTAATAGATTTTCCACGTTCAATATGCAAATTAATAACTAATTTTCGAATTTCAGGCGAAGTTTCTTTTCGTTTAGCATTCATGACTAAAAAACACAAGAGCTAAAAAACACAAGAGCTAAAAAACACAAAAATTCCAAAACAAACTGGAGAGAAATACTGCAGATGATTTTATAAATTATTGCCAATTGCTTTTAAGTAAAAATAAAACCCCCAAAAATATTTTTATTGCTTATTTCAGGCGATTTTTGTTGCATATATAATGGTGTCCCATCACTTATGTGAGCTATTTTTTGCTCCGTTCTAAACATTTGTATTTTTATTAAATTAATATTTTAATATTTTGACAAAATGTATGTTATGTAATAATCTTTACTAAATTTAAGTATGAAACACACCCACAAAAAAAATGTGTACATGTTTTTTTAATTTATTTGATTAGTTTCCTTTTGTAAAGCACAAGTGTCCCATCACTTATGTGAGACACTGTATTTCATTTTAATATTGCGATTTCTTACTCTACTCTCAGGCGCAGACGATCAATCTGACAACTATTTATTTAAAGGAAACTGCATTCTTAAAAAAACGATAACATTAATTAACATGAAAACATAAATCGTACAGATACTGACACTGAATACAGCAGAACCTCGCTTATCCGAAAATTGGTTTAACCGAAACACCTTAAAACTCTTTTTTTTTTAAGATTTTTTTTTATATACAAGCATGTTGTTTATAAAATAATTAAAGAGTCAACTTACTTATATGGACGTTGCGTAAATGCAGGCATTTTATTGCATTGACACATACAACACTTTACAAAATAAGTTCTGTTTTGTTTTTAGCACTTTCCAACCTAGTTGAAAAGTGCTTATGACTTCGGTTTGTCTGGCCGTATGGCCGGATGGCCGTCTGGCCGTATGGCCGTCTGGCCGTCTGTCCGTGCTCTAACTCCCATAAATATGCTCGGATTGCTCTGCAATTTTTATATGTTATTGTCGTTATCTATGGCACGTTCCCTATTTCAACTGAAGTGTGTAGCGCTTATAGTTTTCTTACAGGGACACTCAAAAGAATTCCGTTACACTGCGGTCTATGGGGAAAAATCATTTGCGGTTTATTTTTTAAATGTTTCACTATTGTAAACGCATTGGAATTTATATAGATCACTAAGATGCATTAGAAGAAGCTTAATATGGAATAGTAGGTGTATAGCACTTAGAGTTACTTTACAGGGACAGTCAAAAGAATTCCGTTACATTACGTCTATGGAGAAAAATCGTCTGCGGCTTATTTAAATAATGTTCCACTATTTTAAACGCATTGAAGTTTATATATATTACTAAGGTGCATTACAAGAGGCTTACTACAAAATAGTGTGTGTATAGCAGTCATCGTTCATTTACAGGGACACACAAAAGAATTCTCTACTGTCTGTTAACAATAATT
Organism: Maratus michaelseni; assembly: GCA_963931845.1. NCBI lineage: Eukaryota > Metazoa > Arthropoda > Arachnida > Araneae > Salticidae > Maratus > Maratus michaelseni. The sequence goes on from OZ007595.1 coordinate 225,204,202, forward strand.
CCTGGAAGTGCGTTTTAAGTTACTGAACGCGATTTTAATCTTAACTAGCTTTTTGTCTATTACGTGGTGCGTATAAATTCTGTAGATCCTATACAGGGCAGCACAAAAGTTCGCGAACACATTTCCGTTTATTGACAGAAACTCCAGAAGCAGAATTTAAACTGTGCTACGCGTTTCCTAACTAAACTAAAATTTAGCATCCTATGTATATATACAAATCTATAGATCATATACAGGGCTACATAAAAGTATTCGGATATTTTTCCGAATATTGTATATATTGAAAATTCCTGAAATTACGTTTTTAAATATGTTATGCGTTTTCCAAATTGTTTACTTAGATGTCATCTTTCAGCTTATTAAACGGTAATGATTTGTAAAATTATTTTAGAAGCGTTGGAAAGGGCTACATAATCTATGCTTGACGCATGATTTTTCGTTCTTGTTTAACTTTGCATTGCTTCAGTGATGCCTTATCACGCTACCTTTTAACCCCTTAATCGTCGCGCCCGAAAAGTGTAGGCTACTTTTTTAAAATTCAGATTGCTTGATTACCACCAGTTTTTTTTAAGTAGAAATATTCGCCTTATTTAATAGGCAGATAAAATAATGCGAGAATAAAGCCAATTATACTATTTTAAAAAACTGGTGGTAATGAAACAATCTGAATAAAACAGGCGTAGCCTAGGCTGCCCGTGAATGTCTCGGGCACGACGATTAAGGGGTTAAATGAACAACATATCTGATGCTGTTGTAGCATCTTCCTGCACTTCAATATATTGAAGTGCTATTACCAACTCTTTTCAACGCGTTGAGATCTTCATGCTTAGAAAAACGCTTTCGCGCTTTAACCTTTTGATTACAGGCTTGGACTGGCGACTATTTTTTTATATTCACTCGTTTCACAATTTACAAAAGAACTTCTTCGTAGTAGATTTCTCTTGAAATTATCTTGGTATAAGTGTATGGCAGATATTGCTATTGAAAAAATGGTGAGAATATAATAAAGAAATAATCTCTGGGACGACATATGTCCTAAACCTATACTCTAATCAAAAGGTTAAAGTATTACTCATCATAAATAAAGTTTGGAGGAAATTAAAACATGTGTAAACAGGAAGGGGAAATCGCATAGAATACGGACTCTTGCTGTTACTGCATCTAAGGCTCCTATAAGACTATTATAAGAGCTCTAGCTGCATCTACAGGCACGAACGCGTTACCTGACTGTGCGGGAGTGAGAAGAGTGAGTAGTGCCATATGGTAGAATAAACATAGGAAGCCTCCCGGTTATCCGAAAATTCCTATGGAATCCCGGTAAAATCCTTTGGTCCTATGCTTTTCTTATAACCGGGGTTTTACTGTATTTACAAAATTCATCTTTTTCACGCATTTCAGTATATAATCGTGCATCGCGCTATAAAACTATATATAAAACAAATCTTTCATAAACAAAAATCTCTTCATATCAATTGTCAGATTGATCGTCTGCGCACCAAAGAGTCTGAGAGTAGAGTAAGAAATCGCTACATTAAAATGAAATATGTGATGGAATTTTGGATCAAAACCCCATATTGAATACATCTCATTTTGGGTGGTACCTCGTCATCAGAATTACATTGTAATAAATATATAAATACACGTTACATTGTATATTTATATAAAAGAAAATGTTCTTATGACAATTTGCAATTCTTTAATATCTAGCAAAGTTCAAAAACACATTATGTAATTAAAAACGCGTATAGACAGCATTAAACTTATTGAAAGTCCTGTGACCGTATTATTTTATAAGCCCCTGGAAATGAACGAAAACTGCTAACTGCTGCATATTCTACAGTAAGTATCTTGTACTGCCCCGCACTGATGTACAGGGTGATCTTTTTTAAAGTGACAGTGTTTGGAGTGCCCTGTAGCGCGATCTAATAGCCGAAATGGCACCAAACTTGGTATTTACACTAATCAAGACATGGGAAAAAGAATTCCGTGAAAAAAATAGTTCCAAAAATCGCCGCTAGGGCATTTTGTGGCGCTTTGCAATGTATAAAATGTGAGAAAAGAAAAATACTAACACATACAATCGTACAGTTAAATTATTAATGTTTATTTACTACATTAACTTCCCCGGTGCGGAATTAGACCACCTTCAATGTGAGCATCGTTCTCAGAAATAGCACCGTGCATTCTGTGCACAACGTTCTCCGCAGCCGTACGTAACATATCACGAGGAATATTCCGCACTGTCTTTGTTATGAGTTGTAATTTTCCAACTGAACTAAAAATGTCCAGGCCAGGATTCGAACCTGGGATCTCTTGGCTTAAGCCGCCACGCTCTACCAACTGAGCTATCCCGGTCGAATCTGGAGGGCATAATTCATCCAGTTAACCTCAGCTCAGTTGGTAGAGCGTGGTATAGCTCAGTTGGTAGAGCGTGGCGGCTTCAGCCAAGAGATCCCAGGTACGAATCCTGGCCCGGACATTTTTCGTCCAGTTGGAAAATTACAACTCATATGATTTATTTACCAATTTGAAATAATTGTGTTAAAAATTAATCTAGTGTCTTTGTTATGTTGTACTTTAGAATAGACAAATTTGATACTCCACCAACATAAACTTGAGATATCAAATAACCCCAGAGCCAAAAATCGCATGGCGTGAGGTCAGGGGAACGAGGCGGCCATGCAACTGGAAAACTCCGACTTATGACTCTATCATCAGTGAAGGTTTGGCGCAACAGCTGCTTTACCTTATTACCGATGTGTGGCGGAGCACCATCCTGCATAAAGATTGTCTGTTGGAGACGGTTTCTTTGCTGAAGTTATGGAATAACAAACGTTTGCAGCATTTCGTGGTACCTTTCTGCATTTATGGTGCACGTTTCGGGTCCTGTCGGAGTGATGGTCTCAAAAAAGAATGGCCCAATTACGAATTCGGCTGTGAAACCACACCAAACAGTGACTTTTGGGGAATTTAATGGGATTTCATGCACGGTGTGGGGATGCTCAGAAGCCCAAATTCGGCTATTTTGTGTGTTTACGGACCCATTGAGATAAAAATGGCACTCATCTCCCCCACAGAATGTGCCATGGGAAAGCATCATCAATTTCTACTCTCGCAAGAAACGATAGAGCGAATGTCACTCGCTTATCATAATCACTTGGTTTCAGTTCGTGCAAGAGGCTGATTTTGTAGGGGTAAAATCCAATAACGCGCCGCAAAACTCTCCATACAGTGGAATAATTCATGTCCAATTGTCGAGCTACACCACGGGCAATGGTTCCCTGCGATCCTTCGACAATTGCAGTTGCCACATCAGTTATTACATTTTCTGATACTTGTTTACGTCCTCTCCCAGCGCGAATAGTCAGTGACCCCGTTTCCTCGAACTTCTTAATCATTTTCTTAAGACTATTCAGCGATAAAGGCCCCTTTCGTAATTTTTTTCTGGTTCGAAATTCCCGAAGAGCTGCGGATGCATTACATTGATTCATATAATACAGCTTCACCAGTAACGCACGTTCCGGTAACGTGAGAGGCATGTCCACTGGAGCTCGTTTACTTCAGCTGAGATTATTTGTCGGAGCTGTCTACTACATGCTTTTATAGCCCCTATTACTGGCGCTGTCATCGCATAACATTTGCATTTTTCTTTGATACCCCTGTTTTAGGCTAATTCTCGTTATTGTAAGCTACAGCAGCGCCACAAAATGCCCTAGTGGCGATTTTTGGAACTAATTCTTTTTTCATGGAATCCTTTTTCCCATGTCTTGATTAGTCTAAATACCAAGTTTGGTGCCATTTCGGCTATTAGATCGCGCTACAGGGCGCTCCAAACACTGTCACTTTAAAAAAGATCACCCTGTATATTAATTTGAATATGTTACAAAGAGTATAACATCATTAAAACACATTGCAAGAGATTTTCGTCTACATGCCATAATGTAGCGAAATACGTTTGATTGCCCCTGTAAATGAAATATGAATGATGCACACTTGAATGATGCACACTTAAATATATAAATACACGCTACATTGTATATTTATATAAAAGAAAATGTTCTTATGACAATTTGCAATTCTTTCATATCTAGCAAAGTTCAAAAACACATTATATTATTAAAAACGCGCATAGACAGCATTGTGCTTATTGAAAGTCCTATGACCGTATTATTTCGTGAGCCCCTGTTAATGAACGAAAACTGCTATGCACTGCATATTCTACAGTAAGTATCTTGTACTGCACCGCACTGATATATATTAATTTGAATATGTTACAAAGAGTATAACATCATTAAAACACATTGCAAGCGATTTTCGTCTATAGACCATAATGTAACGGAATACTTTTGATTGCCCTTGTAAATGAACTATGAATGATGAACACTTGAAAATGAATACCTAACTTGTTACGATATACTACAATACCATATTTTAATTATCTGGATATCTGGTCATTTTTTTCGAGTTAGTGCGCGACTAGACAGATGAAAAGACAGACAGACAAACAGGCAAATTGAATTCATAAATACTTTTCGACTGTGCTGTAAAGTGTTACAAATAATATTTTTTTTATCTAAAAACACCGAAATTTCCATCAAACATATTTTTATAGGATGAATAGAAACGAAATTGCTCTAATTCCCGAAAATGACGCCATTGTGAATAACAACCGCCATTTTGAATTCCTCCAACTTTACGCGATGCCTCCCCTTCTTATATGCTTTGTATTAATATAGAGTAGATACTGAACAATCGGTATAACTGTATCACGATGTGCAGTTTTCACCTTATTTTTGACTATGTTGGACTATGTTGCATATGATTATCAATAGAAAAATACAGGGACAGGGAAGTAATGGAATTATTATGTAAAGTAATTTTTAAAGAACCTTTCTCTAATTTTTGTTTATTCTATTGAACACAATTGATGCATTTTAAGTATTGTAACTTTTTAACGTACTTCTAACAAATAAAGTTATATAATTCGATTGTAACCGGGTACATAACATTGTAACCGGAATTCGGTCACGAATGTAAAAAAATTGGGACAAAAATTGAAAACACGCTAAAAATCGCACTGAAACTCGCGGATGACAAACTGAACTATTATCAGTAAAATATTGGAAACCGAATCCTTTTTACGATTGTCAAAAAATCGCCGGGGAACGCCAAAAAATAGCTCTAAATTTAGAGATCATACGATTTCACAGAAAATTAGTCCTAATTTTCTCGGTAACGTTATTATTATTTATTTATTAACATTGTATTATGTATGGCTATGAATAATTATTACATTTTCATAATTTCAATATATACTTTATAATAGAGCAAAAATTTACAAGCACTTTGGACATACCCGGGTATTCCAAGAAACATGATATACAACTATACTCTATGACAGTGGTTCTTAAACTGTGGTCCGCGGACCCCTAGGGGTCCGCGAGCTTACGGCTGGGTGTCCTCAAGCTCAGTAATACATTCACACTTTTTTTTCTCCTGAAGTAATCTCTGTAGTTCTTTTAGGGGGAGTTTTGGACTATTAATAATCATAAAACACAAAATCTTCCGAGGGAGACACGTCAGTATGCCCCCTCCCCCCACGTTTCCTGAACAACACTTTGAATTCATCACTACGTAAGCCAAACTTTTTAAACAGAACATTTTTTTCCCTTTCTCCCCAGTTCGTTATAAAATGCATAATGTTTCGAGTTGTCATAGTAGCAATCACATGACAATATGGTCTGTTTATCGCTGCAAGAAACAAAAGCAAAGTTTGTTTTTAACCCTCCGACCCCTTATCTGGCGATTTCCACAGGCAAGGCATTTGTAGAAAAATTTATATAATACACAATTTTTAGAGCAATTTTGCTTTAAAAATTCCGCAGTCAAAGAGTAAAAATGCAAATGATAAATATCCTACATATTTCAAATACATGATGATTTGAAATATGTAATAAGATACATTCGAAAGGATTTTGAAAAAAAAAATAAGCAGTCAGATGATTAATAAGGATTCTAAATTAAAAGAAATTCCAAAAATTCACCTAAGCAATGTTTTACAATTACCGTAGATTTAAACAAAAGAGAAATATTTATTTTTAAATTCCTAAGAAAAAAAATAGAAGCTATGAACTTCTGAATTTTATTATTTAAAAAATACAGCTTTAAAATCTTCAAAAAGAGCAGTTTCTCCCAAAATTAGGAAATAATTTTAGATTTAAAACAAGCTTTACGAAAATCATAATCTTTCTTAATAATCCACTCCCAAAACCACAATAATAAATATACAAAAAATATAATGCATTTCCGCAGCAGCTTGGCGCACAAATAAAACAAAATAACAAAACAGACACAACCATATTATCTAACAAACTTTCACAGTTTCAGGAACCAAAAGTCTAGATAAATTAATCTAAATTGATCTGTTAAATGTCCAACAGTCTTACAGGAATTAAAATCCTATGAAAGTTTAAACTCATATGGTACCAACAATGATCAATAGTCATATCAATGTCTTAACAGTGGTCAAAAGTCATATTGTTCAAGTGTTTTTAAAGTTTAAAAAGCGCTTGGTTACAGTCAAGCAATATTGATGTCACGAGACAACAGAAAACATCAGACACATTTTTGACATCCGCACGCTGTAGCTCCACAACATCACATGATGTTACATTACAGAGGACTAAACTGCTGTATGCACAGCGGATTTGTATTTTGCACTGTGGACACAAATACGACCACGGCACTATAAAGACGCAATATAAATCAGCGAACCAGACTGTCAGATCGGATGCGGAGCACATGAATGAGCAAATATTTAGATGTATCGAACTAATAGCTGAAAAACAAGAAGAAATTTATTTACTGTAAGACGACTGAAGGGGAAAAAATGCAGGCATCATGATGCTGAATCCCACCTATAAAACAAACTTAAAGAAAGTAAACTGAACTGTGCTAATCTGACACTTGTAAACTGTAGAAATCAACAGCAGAAAAACATTCAGAAATATCAATATTTTGATTTATCTTGGCAGTACACTGGAATCTCAAAATACTTTCTAACAAAAGAGCTAGTAATTGTTACAGAGTGCTCTGTAGTTTCTTTTGTACTTGGTAAAAGAGAATTTTCCATTCCAAAAATTCTGGTGCCAATGTAGCATTTAGTGATTAAAATTAAGTGGTCCAAAAATGAACTACCGCCCTTGAAGGAGTTAAGAGGTAATAGAAGCCGGTTCGGTGATATTGTAATTACAGTCACTGTATTATTTTAAATTCCACTGCTCGTATTTTAGTCTCTCTTGTTATATATTTACATAGTTCGACAATATGTTTTGTTTAAGATATGGATGAGTGATTAAAATAGCTGGTACATTAAAATGTAAAGATGAGAAGGAGTTAGATTTAGACGATGATGATGATACAACACCTCAGAATTCAATAGAGAAGAAAATATTGCCAAGGCAAAAGTGCTAGTCTTCTCAATAATATTTAACATTGGATTTACGAGCACCTATATTTATAAAGAGGAATAGTCAGTCTATTATTTGTAACGATATACTGTCAAATCAGTGTATGAAACCAGCAAAAATCCGAAGACAAACTAAACACAAAGAGTATGCAAACAAACCAAATGGTTTTTGTTTAAAGCAAGTTAAAAGAACTGAAAGCAATTCAGAAATGAAGTGAAAAGACCACAACTGGTTCTTATAATGTAAAGGCCATTTTTACCCCATATCAGGTATCTCTGATGGTAGCAAAGTCTACAAAACTTCACACGATTTCAGAAAATTGAATTCTACCTGCTGCTAAAGCAATGATCACAACAATGATAGTAGAAAAAACAGCAAAGGATCTAAATTTCATTTCATTATCTAATGATACTGTTAAGAGCAGAATCACAGACTTGTGTGACAATTTTGAGAACTAACAGAATGAATATGTAAAAATTAGTCCTTTTTTCACATTGCAACTATAGATGAGAGTTTAGATATTTCCAATAACGTTAATTTGATATTTTTGCTTGTTATGAATTTGGTACCAAAATATATGAAGATTTATACAATCTCCTTCCAACTCGCACAAGTACTGTACTATTCAGTGGTTTAGATGGTTTCATACAATAAAAAGAATGAAACCGGTCAAGATGTATTGCAGTTTTGCAGTAAGTGCAGATGGGGCTTGAGCTATGACTGGAACTGTTAATGATTTGATGTTTGATCATCTTCGCTGAAGCTAAAACACCACATTTAATTTGAACACATTGTTGTATTAACCGTGAGCCACTGTTTACCTGAACATTCTTCAAGATTTGAAGATTACATTTAAAGAAGTTGTTTTAGTAGTAAATTATATCTAAACAAACTAGCTTTGGTGTAATTTACTACCAAAACAATTAAATTAACTTGAATTATACACCAAAATTTTGTGAGAAGAAATTTGGAATAAACACCAACAGCTATTTATGCATGCATTAAGTGGCTGTCACAGGGAAAAATGCGATTTAAAAATTTGAATTTTTCCACTGCGTAAGACTGTGTTTTAATGGAATCTAAATTCTATTTGAAAGATCGTTTCAATTATTTCTCCTGGCTTGTCAAAGTGGCATATTTGACAGTTATTTTAAATTTCCTGAATAATACACATTTTCAAAGTCCAAGAAAAAGTAGAAGTCACAATAAAAAAAGTATTTGCATGTTATCGACTTGAAAATAATATTTTAAAATCATTTCCAACATTATTCGATATCTTTTAAACTTTTCCCGATATTATTGAACATTTTGTTGTACACCTGAAGCACTTGAAAGGAACTTTCAGGCTTTATTTTCCTCCGAAGTTAGAAACAGAGTGTATGATGGATCTATTTAATTTCCAAGAAATTAGTTAAATCAAAACCTTGACAATTTTAGAGCAGGAACAACATTCAAAATTATCATGCGATGGGTATGAAAATTGCTTTCCCTTGCCTTTCCAAATTTTTGGTTGTTTGTGAGAAATACTTCTGCAGAGCTAGCAGAATAGGATACCAAGCAATGCCTTCCCTTCTGTGCCACATATTTGTGTGAAAAGTCTTTCTCCAATCTTGTACACATGAGAAACAAATGTAGACATCGTCTGGATGTAGAACTAGACTTTCGGAAACATGTTTTTAACATTGAGCCAAATATTGCACATCTAGTAGAAATAAAGCAGCAGCATCTTTCTCATAGCAAGTAATTTTATGTATATTTTAACTGTCTTAAAATGTGTATTATAATTATTTTTCTACTTATTAATGCAGCTTATTTTTTACCAACACTGTAAACTAAATATAGAATATGTGTAATGAAAAATAAATAAGAGTGTATGCATTAAAATAATTAATTGTCTTATATTACTTAAATTATTATTGGGGGTCCCCGATATTTCACATCAAAGGGGGTCCACGAGATCCGAAAGTGTAAGAAACGCTGCTCTATGACATTCGGGGAATGGAGATAAACATTTTCTTGCATACTTTATTAAAATCCATCCATCCTTTACTATTTTATCAAGGAATGAAGAATCTTACAGTGTCCATAGCAAAACACAATATCCTCCATTTCTGCAAGCAGTCGGTTAAATTTAAAATATGGCCTCATTTTCTATGAAATCTATATATTGTAAAGTCCTTTTGTATATCAACAGTTTTTATTTTATAAATTATGGAATACAAGGACATTTTATTTGACATTTTCCAACATATTTGAAAAGTGTATATAGCTTTGGTTTTTCTGCCTGCTGTCTGTCGTCTGTCCGTTCTTTAACTCTGTTAAATATACTCGGATTGCCATGTAATTTATATGTGTTATTGAGATTTATGATGGAATGTATTGAAAATGAAATGCATAGCATTTATATTACTTTGTCATGGGCATTTAAAATAATTCTGCTACAATTAGGTCTAGGGCATGGATCGTGTACCTATGGCACGCAGCAAACTATTTTTGGCACGGCATAGTTTCAGGTTCTACATAAAAATATAGTTAAATTGCACGAAATGCATGAATATGGATTAGCTGAGATTGTCTGAATTCGATTGGTTGTCGAGTCATACAGATTGAAGAATATGAAATGCAACTTAATGTATCCTAATCTATCTCAGTTTTGGATCAATTTTTTCTCAAATTAAAAGTGAATTAGAAGATTATCGGAAATAAAAGTTTATAAGGCATTCTAAACACAAATGCTGTTGGTAAAACTATGACAACCTAAAATTCAATTCCAGACAAGAAGAACTGTTTAAAGATGCTGGAGCTTGCCACTTTAGTAGGGTTTGAAATGTAATAAAATGTGGCTCCAGCTGCATTGACGTTCCAAGGTTGATATATATATATATATATATTATTCTGCACGATTTGACATGTAGATTCCAAATATCTTAAGTGCCCTTTTTTTCTTACACATTTTTGAGGGGATTTTCCACATAGCTTCCAAGATGGCTGCCATTTACTGACTTCTTTAATATTTGTGGCATATTATTAACCAATATATCAAATTATATGTTCTGGTGGTCAAGAAATAAAAATCTACAACCAAAATAGGATTAAATTGAGTTTTTTAAGTGTTGTAAGTGATAAGATGTAAATAAAGCACAAGAAATATGAAATGCATTATATATATTAGTGTTTTATTAACCAATTATACACAAACAAAATATTTAAATGAAATAATATAAATAATTGAATATATTGAACACAATTATCAAAAACAGCATTTATATGTATATTAAAGTACTGGGATGTTACATATCCTCTTATGAATCACAACGGTCGATGTGGTTAGATTGATAGTCTTTTTTGTAATGTCACAGTCACTGCATTTGCAAAGAGCAGTACAAACCAGAGAATTCTTTAAGCAAATCCTTTCCCAACTGTACACGTTCTCTTACACCCACATTTCACAAGTTCAATAACTCCTTTGGGAGCAGGTAACTCCAGGCGTTTGACTGAAGATATTGCTCATTCGCCATTTATTTCCCAACCATTGCTAACAAGTGGGGGTATTGTTGGTTGAGGATTTTTGTAGCCCTTTTCGTTGGTGCAAATTGTTACGAGATGCTTGTAACATCTTTTATTAATATATGCATTTCAATTTACATATTAAATTCAGAATATTAATTAGGTTGATTTCTCTAATTAAATTAGTTTTAATAATTTAAATTCAAACTCAACAACTTTTATAATTTTTATTTTTCTTGAATCTAAATACTTTGGTTCAAATTTCAAACATTTTAAATTAATTAATATAGTTAAAGAGATAAAAGGAATAATTAATTGATTCAATGAAATCAAAATTCATTTTAAATCTAATATTTGCAACGATCTTTTATTCCATTTTAAAATCGAAATTAAATAATATATTTTAGCCTAAAATAAATAATTTAAAATAAAAATCATAATTTACTAAATAATTACAGCGTTTTACGATCATTATTCAAACTTTTATCACTCATTTTATTCTAATTTAAACCCCTTTAAAACAATAAACAATTCGTTTATTTTTTCGGCTTTGAAGTTGGCTGCTTACGAAAATGGCGGATTCTAAATCAGGATCTGATTTTCGCTTCCCTCCCAAACTCGTAAACATCAACTTAGCAAGTTCTCAAAGCTTTCAATACAAATATTCATCCATCTTCTTTCATAGTTCATTGAACCTCGTAGGCCGCTAAAACACCCACGCATTCTGAAGAATTTGCGGGCGGTAAGCTTGCTTCACTGATTGGCCGAAAGTTTAAAAAGGGACTAAATTTTATCCTGACTATGCATGTGAAATGAAAACTTAATTCTGACTTTGGCTGACATGTTACTTGTCTGTCAGTCTGGAAGCTATTTATGAACTGCATTGACGGCATGCATGACAAACGGCGCAGTTTAGAACTACGACCTTCTGTTAACTTTCGGTCTTTTGTTCCTGCTATAACCCATTTTATAAATGAAGAAAGTTTGAGAGGTGGCTCGTAATCAGTCATGGAACCACAGAAGTTCCAATTATCTCTACAACTAATTTCCCTCCTTAAAATTACTGCTACGTTTGCAAAGCATTTAATATCTATCTCTTCACTACTTGTAGTTTTGCGGAGATCTGTCAACTATTCTGTCAATAATTGCTTGATCAATATTTGTTCACTTTCATATACGCGATGAGAATTAACAAATTCTGCTTCAGGAATATATGTGCTTATCAGTTGTTTCAGGTGCTTCTTGTGTATTCCAGTTGCCTTAACTATTCTATACTCAGAAAGTAATGTATTGTAAATTTCATTAACTGCATTCATTGTAATAATTGCTCCAGAAGACAAAGAACACTTAACAATATTCACTATGTCAATATCAGCAATCAAGTAAACACTGCTATCAGGAACGTCTTTCTTTTTGATCTTTCGTTGACAAGTTCTTTCTTCTTGCTTAGACTTTCACGATAATAGGTTTTTATGCCTTAAACCTTTCAAGGGAGGTGGTCACAAATGTGACCACTTAATTTTAATTCCAAACTGGCGCGCAACACCCAGAATATTTTAGTAAAATTTTACTTTTATAATAATCATGAACGAAAGCAAGTATTTATTTTTTAAGAAATTCGTTTGAAAATTCTGGTTCCAATCAATCATTTCTTTTCTTTCGAACGGAATTACTTTGCGCCTAAAAGGGTTAAACGTCACAATCAGTTCGAAAAAGTATTGCTGTTAACTTTTTGTAAAAAAAGTTCCAAAAAGAATCGTTTTCGCGGTTGACTTTTACTCCTTTTCGGTGACGCTCCTCTAGAGGGCTGGATTTCAAAAGTACCGATTTACAAAGCATACCTATTTAAAGCTGAGACCTTGGGACCTTCTTCACTTCGACAGTGCAATCGGTTTTTAATAATACGAATTGTAACTTTTTCGAAAAAAATCACGATTGCAGGTCACTTTGCGCTCCCTGAAGACGATGTTGTTTCCACGCTAAAAGTAACTAAACGTCGGTACTTCGACACAATATTTTTAGAGCATCTCCGCAGATAGAATTTACATTACTTAAAAAATTTTTGAAACGGTCGGACGAGTAGAAGTATATTTAAAAAGAGTAAAATCTGATAAATCTTTTTCGAAAACACTAAAACGCGGGCTGTTTCGGCGCGGCTTCGGTTCACGTTTTCACTACTAAATATGTATATTTTTTCACGAAATTTTACAGAGGGATTGGATACAGTTATATTTATAACCTATTAAAATTGCAGAGAGTTCGGAAGATAAGAACTAATTGTTTGTTACATTAACAGACACATCGCGAAAACAAAACAAAAGAAAAAGACAGAAAAAAATATTATTTTTACAACTAGATATCAATATTTTATCACATACTTTTTACATGGGTAACAAAACCGTTATATTTGTAATCGTTAAAAATTTCAAAGAGTTCGGACAGTAGAACTATTTTTGTTTTTTAACTATGAAACGACCCTACTTGAAAAAACAAGAAAATATCTTCTTACGAGCGCTTTTACCTCTAAATACCAATAGTTTTTCCGAAATTTTTCATTTATAAATATAAATTCATACAAAATCGAGTTAAACATATAGAATCTTACAAATTTGAGGTTTGTTTAATGTTATTATCTCGGGCCCGGGAAACGCCGGGCGGACCATCTAATATGTAAATCAGATTATGGTACTGCAGTTGGACTTTTAAAAGGGAACATTTCATTTCATTGACAGCTTCAATAAAATGTGAACTCTAGTACCGGAAAAGCCCCGATATCTGCGAAGGGCACTTAGATATACAGGGATATGGAAGAAAACAATTGTCATGAAGCGAATAATCTTGAAACACAAATGCATACTGCGTACAAATCTACCAGAAATTTTTAATTGTATTTTTATCTTTATTTAAAGCTGAGAAAGTTTATGCGTTGTATTTAAGTATTACATAAAATTTTTCCAATCCTAAATGGTGGTGCCAGATTCCTTAGAAATTCTAAGTAGTGTATCTCCTTATCAATATTTTTTTCTTACAAAATATAGGGTAGATGAACATTAATATCCCTCCTTTCCGATTGGGTCGATTTTTTTTCGATTTTTTCTAAGACGTTTTATTGTTTTAATATAGTTTAGGATCTCTATTTACCGCCTCTGTGATTGATATTTGTTTAAAGACCTTTTTTAAATGTGTTATACAAAATCAGGCACATAGGTTTATATAGCAAATTAAAAATTATTTTAGCTGTATCAGTTTGACTTTTTTCAATATGTTGAGCTCAGAACACTATCGTACTTTTTGGGTATGTTAATATATGAAAAATAAACTAAAACAAATGTAAAAGTTATGATGGTGTTACAAGCGCTTCATATCGAGAAAAAAGATTTAATTTATATCATTCAAATATGCATTCAAATTTGCTAGATAAGTTTAAGTTTCTGATATCGTGTAACATATTAAAACAATTAGAGATGCATTAAATATAAACACTAAATTATATTAAAACAATCAAAAAGTTTGAAAGAAAAAAAATGACCCTATTGACGAAAGCAAGGGAGGATTTATGACGAAAAAGGGGTGGATTTATTTATTTGACTACATCCTTTCTTTTAAAAAAAGTAAATAACGTAGAATGTATCTTGCACTCATTTATTTTTGAATATACATTACCAAAAATAACTTTCGTGTGTTTTATCCTGTGTTATCATTACACATCGATGTTTTACACGTTCGTTTTTATTAGATGGTCTCTTCTCCGTCACAGGATAGTTTTGCGCATTTAAATACAACCCTTGTAACAACATCATCAGCTTCCATCAAGTACATCCCTTGAATCGCTCCAGCATCTCTACAGTCGACCAACGTGTGATATGTGTCATCGCTGGTTTCGTTGAAAGTGTCTTCTACGATACATGCATCTATGAGACTGACGCAATTCAATGAAGCCACACGAACTCGTGAGTCTTCAAGGCAGAAACTAAACTCTAAAATAAACAAATAATTAAATGAAAAAGCCTGAGAATAACACTCTAAAATGTATCTGTGTATTTTATCAAGCTTGGCATCTATCGCTAATTACAGGTAATGCTACTGTACAATACATTTTAAACAAAATTTTGTTCTTTAACCATTTCTCGAGGATTTTAATATACAGTAACCTCTCACTTATACCCGATACACGGAAATTATTTTTTAGTATTAGTTTCTTTTTAAAATAATTTTCGCCTTATTAAATCGCAGAAATTATAAATCGAATTTTACTATAGTATGGTACGAAAAAGTAATTACCGAACATCGCGTATAAGTGAGAGGTACTGACCTCTGATATGTGAAATATTTGATATGTGAAATTCAAATACGTAACCAAATTTCTAACATTTTTCTACGTAACTGAAATGTGTTTATGATGTATGTATGTATATCTGTCCGCACTCTAACATTATAAATATACTTGGATTGCCACGAAATTATATATATTATAAAGGTTTAATACAGCTTATTTATTACTAAAGGTGCGGTGTGTAGTATTAATAGTTTGTTTACAGTGACACCCAAAGAAATTCGGCAACATTATGATCTGTGGGCGATAAATGTTTGAAGTAAATTTTAATAATCCCACACTATTTCAAACATTACGAAGTTGGTATGCATTGTTTATACGCACTGTAACATGTTTCCTATTGAAAATGTTGTGCGTAGCATTTGTTGTTCATTTACAAAGACACGGAAAACATATATGAAATAGTTGTTTGAAATGTGGTTAAGAAACTTGCTATGCATTATTAAGATGCGCGATATAATCTTCCGTTTAGAAAATATTAAGTAACATTTAATTTTATTTACAGGGCCGCACGAAAGCATTTATATACATTACAGTCTTTAAGCAATAGTTGAAGGAAATACCTTTTCTCTTGTGTTATGAGTTTTGAATCTTAATTAAAGTTTAGCACATTGTATATAAATTCTATAGATCATATGCAGGGCTGTAAATAAATAATTCGAATTAATTAACTTTTATTTTGTGTTAAGCGTTTTTTTAGCTGAACTAAATTTTACCATATGTTTGAAGCGTGCTTAAGTACTTTCGCTTGTCGCGTAAATATATTCGCAAGCTAATCAAACTAATGTCAAATCAATGTCAGTGTTTTTTACATATTTCTCTTTTGCATTTCAATATTTTTAAATGACCTTCTTTTGCATAGGATATCTGAGACCGTTGTCTAACTGGGTATCTTTATACTTTTCGACTTTGGTTGCAGTTTTTTTTCTGCACATACTTTCAGTTTTGAAAGTGGTTCCGAATTAAAAGACCCCTAAGAAAATAAAAACTGCAACCAAAATCGAAAAGTATAAAGATACCCAGTTAGACATGGACCTCATATATGGAATTTCTAAGCGGTTACGGATTGAAAGTGCCTTCAGAAAAGAAAAAAAAACTGCAACTAAAATCTAAAAGTTTAAAGATACGCAGTTCGACACTGACTTTACACAATCTATACAAAAAAAAAAAAAAAAAAAAAAAAAAAGATTTAAAAATATTGAAGATTAAATGAGAAATTTGTAAAGCACGCTTTCATCGAATTAACATTAGCTTGCGAATGCCTTTGCGTAACTAGCATAGTTAGGCTCTTAACACGCATCAGGAGACTAAAATTCTCGTTTTGATTCGAAAAACAACATTGACTACGGGCGTGGCTTCTACCTTACTGAAAATGCATTTATATCACGTTGTCAGTATTTCTTTAGATTGTAAGGCATTTTATGTTAAATCGCTACACTGAAAGATATTTACAAATGCATAAATTTGAGAAAATTATCTAGGAAAATAATTACAGTAGACTTGCAGAAGAGGGGGGAGCTTCTATTGCTTTAAAACTCAGATTTCACAAAAGCATCTTCGCCTAGTCATTCATTAGCTAGATGCGAAGGATGCAGATTCGTGTCCTGTCTAGACTTGCCTACAGCATTCAAATTAAGTGTAAGAAATTTTATCAGCATATAAATAAAGCATCCCGCTTGCCATGTTTGTCGCCGTTTGGTCTATTTTAATATGTGAATGACCCTTTACTCCAAAATATACCATAAATAATTATAAGTTTCTTTTTTATTAAAAATTATTTGGTTTTTATTTCTTGCATTAATTAGGACTGAAAAGTTATAACCATGGTTTCTAGGGCTTGGTTAATACGCGGTTCTGCGGGTCCGAGGTCGTGGGTAGCAAAATTTTAGTGGACTCCAAATGCACTGTTAAATTTTTTGTGTTGCATTGAGCCAAATTTTGGGGTAATTATAAATGGTGAAATATCTTTCCATCTGAACCATATTTCCAGATGTTCGAACGATATTTCAGGATATTATGGTTGCAGCTACAGCATCACCGAATGTTACTTAAACCCTGCACAAAATTTTTAACAGTGTAACACATTTTAAACGAGTACAAATTTACATTCAATATAAATTTCTCCATAAAGTGACCACAGTAAGAAAACCCAGCTTTATACACATCATAAATTTATAACTTTTGAATTTTTACATTTTCTATATATCATCTCTAATGGCCCAGTAATAATAATAATAATAATAATAAATAGTAATCTTATTGGTACAATGTGTAATAATAATAAATTTATAACTTTTGAATTTTACATTTTCTATATCTCATCTCTAATGGTTGTCATTCCCCTGTAGAAAAACAATGAATGTTCAACTATGCGATTTTTTTTTATTACATAGCAGGCCTTTTCACTCCAGACGCTGACATAATTAAAACCATGTTAGGCTGACCTTCCTCCATACAAAAATAACAAACAATTTGCAGTTATACAAATATTAAGTGTGATTTTATAGGCGGGGACAGTAAAATGCGGTTGGACCTGTGCCTCATCTTGACATGATCAAGCCTTGATCGTTTGGATCTTCTTTCTTTTTTTCTTACAAAACAATGTATCTTTCAAAACACTAAAACTATCTTATACTGTGTTAAATGATAGTAACATATAAATACCCAGAAAAGAATTCTATGCTGCAGAATAAAAATTTCACTGGATAAAGAAATTTTTGTGAAATAATTATGTTCTTGTATTTCCTCCTTGAATCAGAATATCACACTTATATAGATTTAGAAAATTCCCCATCCAACCGTATGCCAATAATGTACCAACAAGACAAGTGTCTAGCGCTCACATTTTTAAAATGTTGATCATGATCCCCCGGATTAGCGTTTTGCGCATACCCGTCCGCGCATGATGTAGCGAGCTTCCGATACGCCTGTGTTTAAAATAATGTTCTAAGCTACTTCATATTAAGTGCGTAGTGTACTAATATAAATTATTAAATAATTTATAAATTAATAATTGTTATATAAATTATCTAATCATATTGTATTATAATATATAATATAATATATAAAATTGAAAAATAAAAACATTCCATCTTTTCAAAATTTTTACCGCTTGAATTCGAACTCAAGTCCACAGAACTAAAGAGAAATGACATAGCACAGAACTATGCGCACTCGTTCCGAAACAACTCAGAACAAAATTTTAAAGAAACTGCTACATCATGCGTGGAAGGGTATGGGCAGAGCACTGATCCACGGGATCTTGGAACGAGTTCATTAATCAGCGTTCCTGAAGCCATGATCTCCATATCTCTATTAAGAGCAATGTGGATCTTCCATGTATGGCCGTAGTCGAAATTCAGAACAACAATTACACTGGAAAAAATTAAATGGTCCCAAGAAGAGCAAAAAATAAAAATAAACAACACATAGACTATTTTCGGCCAGAAATAAATAAAGGATGAATTTAATTAAATTAATGATATAGAAATATCAATAAGGATCAAAAAGCTTAGAACAAAATTTTAAATTACTACATCATGCGTGGAAAAGTATGCAAAGAGCGGGATCAACCAGGATCAAAATATAAAAATAATGAGCGCTAGACGCTTCTTTGAATAAGTAATCAGCAATAAGTCTATTGAATTTTCCGCAGCTAAACGTAAAATAAAATCTATATATATATTTCTCTTACGTGGCGCGGAAATAAGGCTTAATTTCTAGCTTACCGATGGCAACAATCGTAGTTTCCAGCTCCAATATGGCGGCCATTGTGACAGCAGTGAAACTTAAACTAGCAATTATTAAAAATAAAATAACATGTACGTAATCCAAAGCGTTTGATATGATTCCTCATTTTAATTATGAGTAATATCGTTAATTCCAAATAAATTCTCAACTCTTATTTAGAATTTATTTACGAATTTCTCTTGCACAAAAACAGGAGAGAATGAAAATATCGTTTAGATCGCACGTGCTGCCATCTGTTACTGTCTTGAAGAAGTAAAAAATAATTTATTTTTCATATTATAGAAGCAATGAGTTTTAAACTAATTGTTTTTCCGAGATCTTTTTTCATAGTATTTAAATGATTTATGTCCATTGGTAGCACCAATATAAATGCATTTTTAATTGTATTTTCAACGAAGTTTTCAATTACTTTTTTTAAATTAAAAAAAATTGTCAATTTCATATGTTAAAATGATTTATGGTAGTAGTCATTCCGGCTAGAACTGTTTGGGACCGCGTAGCGGTCTTAATATGAATTGCTTTGCAATTCACGGGGGTTGGCGAGCGTTAGCGAGTAGGGGGCTGAGCCCCCTAGTATTATTTATTCATAAAAAGTATCTTGTCAGTTTCGCCTGTTTCTTTCGCATTTAATTTTTTATGAAATTTTTCTGACTATGCATTGAAGAAACCTTGTATTAAACTAGAACTATAATGTCAAGCTAATATATAAGCTCATAATACTAAGCTTATTTGAATATCAATAAAAGAAGATGCTCGTAGTACAAAGTTTAGTGATACAATGATACATTTTAAATGTTAATATTATTAAAAACAGGTGTTCATTTGTTAATGTCTGTAAATTTACTATTTATTGTCCATGTTCGCTGCTAAGCTATTCCATGAAAAGCTTACTTACATAGGAATGACGAAGAGGGAAATAGAGGAAAGAATGAAAGAACATATCAAAGATATAAAACTAAATAAACAGTCAACAGCTCTTGCAAGATTAAACACTAAAACCCTAATAAAACTTGAAACCCTACAAATACAGAAAATAGCGAACTATGAAAATCTGCATAATGCTCTAATAAGAGAAGCAATAGAAATTAATACATCCAAAGACGAATGCAATGATATGGTACATTCAGTGATTGATTGTCGCTGGAAAAAGATGTTGGAGGGGGGGGAGCGAGCGAGAGAGAGAGAATTGAATGCCGATAGGGGGAGCTCTTTAACCAGCAGTCGTATATATAGCGAAGAAGCAGAGGCTTGAAGATTACAACTGATGATGCTCTAGCCAGAGCGAAAGCGATTTTGTGGAATGGTGAAGGTTTTTATTTGAAAATGTTTTACATTTTTGAAATGAGGCACGTTTTTAGTGAAAATTTTTAACCATGTTTTTAGATAATGCCTGAATGTAAATTGGTAACAGGGACAATAAATGTTAATATTACTTTGTATTAATGATGGTAAGGTGAAATTGTGAATTTCGATTTACTGAGAAATCGTTAGTTTAGTTCCAATTGAAAAAAAAATGTAAATCCTTTTTTTTCAAAATATGTTTAAAAGAGTTACGAAATTAAAATTTTTATACGGTACCCTGGGTCCTAAAGTTATGTATAAAAACTTTCTCCCTGCTCTGTAAAGTAAAACACTAAAAAATCCACTTTTGTACGACTAAAACTTACTGAGTTATGATACTTTGAATTTTATGAATTTTCACTGTTTTCTAGCATTAAAAATGCAATTTCTATTTTTAGTGCTAGAAAACGCCATATTAAAATGTAACTATTCTGACATAAATGGAATTTTCTACAATGAAGAACGACATTTGAAACACTTTTACAATTGGAACTATATTTCGAAAACTAACATTTCAGGAATAAGTCATTTATGAACTATAAGAAGGAACACCCTGTAGATATTTATCTTCTTACCAGAAATAATCGGGTGCGTATCAGGACAATGGGCGTTCAAAGTAAGTCCTCCGTCAGATGACGCGGAATTCACTGATACTGCATCTTCATCCCTATTTATTCTTTTGCCCATACCTGCGCAAGAAAGTCCGATCGCGTCGCCAAAGAACGGACTTCTCCTAAAAATAAAAAATAATTTGTATTGCGAAAGGCATTAAAAAAGCTGCAAAGGAGCAAAACCAAAGGATAAGAACATTATTATACAACGTTTTATATACACAAGAATAATAGAGCCCGTTAAGCTACTATAATATAAAATAAAGCGTTTTCATGTGTATTTCTTTCTGCCTTTGTGTGTTAGCGATGGACCTGACAATCTAACACATCTAAAGCTCTACAAAATTAATCCCAGGTATACACAAAGATAGGTTCATATGTATCTGAATCTCAGTTTTTATATTTTTTATTAATGCTTCCTTATTTTAAGTTTTATGCAGTTTCTCGCGGGTTTTTTTTCTGCTCTTCAAGTTCTTAAGCGAATTTTACATTTTCGTAAAAGCAATCCGGTTTTGGAATTGTGATTGCGTTTACGGTTTATGTGGCGCAAAATGTATAGAGAGATTGTTATATTTTCAATCTTTTCAGTTTTTGTGTTTTTTTACCAGGGATACCTACGTCCGGATTTCTACCTATGCTCTATTTATTTTTGGAAAGAAATTTTCGCCTTATTTAATCGCAGAGCAAAAATATTTTCAAATAAAAGTGGTGGAGGTTTGCCTAGGCGGTAATTAGACTCTGGAGAAGCCCATAATTAGCACATAATAAATTAGCACATATAACGCCGGACGTGTTTTGCAATCAAACATGTTAGTTTACAATAAAAAGAATCATTTTCTGATAAATTCTTTATGCTTCTTTAGAAGCTTTTGAGGTGTGATTAAGATTATACAAGTTGTATTTCCGAACTGGGTGAAAAATGTCCGGGCTAAAATTCGAAACAGGGGTCTCTTGGCTGAAGCTGCCAATGCTTAATAATTCTCCGAAATACCCGTTTTTACAGACGTTATTTTATTTTTTCAACATATAGATAGGCATTGTAAATGTTTCGAAAGTTTTAAAAACATCTCGAAAATCACATAAAACCAGTCATATGTTAAAAGTTTCACAAAAGTAAAATATTTTCACTTGTTACCCCAGACATCCTCAATACAGTAATCCCTTAATATTCGCGGATTTAACATTCGCGATTTTTAACTATTCGCGAAATATAAAATGAAGAACATTTCAACATTCGCGAATACTTAACTTGGTTATTCGCGGATTTCGTTTTATAAAGAATATTTTTTTAAATAAACTTCCTTTGTTTTACCCGAAAAATGATTTTATGCTAAAAATAGATTATCCCCCTTTGTTTGTTCGAGCTTGGCATTTCTCCAATTTATATTGAAAGACCAAAACGCAAATTATCTCGTCGAAGTATGTAATGCGCATGATCCTTCTAAGTTTTGTTTATCGTTTGAATTACGTAAGTCCCCGTAGAATACATTTGTTCTTTCTATTCGCCTGTCTATTTTTTCTTCTCACAAGGAAGGTCTCCATAAGCGCATACTCAGAAAATTTTGAAAAAATTACAGAATGTTCTTCTCATGAGTGTATATACGTCTATAAAAAATTTTCTGAGGAACCTCGATATAACGTCCGTAAAAAATTATGAAAATTTCGTTTATTTGGCGATTTATCACTGGTTGGCGACGGAATGAAATTTCAAAAGTACGCTGTTATGACAAATAATCTTTAAGGAAAGACTTTTTCTTGCTGAACTTGTTTATGTAAGTTTAACTTACATAATAAGTAAATTTTTATAGCTACAATTTTGTGTACACATCTATATGTATGTATAAGGAAATTTAATATATGTTGTATATATTATAAAAAAAATAACAAAATATTCATAGTTTAAGTGTAAATTCATTACGTATTGCGCATTCGAATAATAATTTTGCAAGCAATTTCAAAATGCAAACGATCGTTTGCGTTTGGCGAGGAAAAAATGTTGCTAAGCCAATTCGCACCTTTTTCCGCCAAATACTCGAAAGTTTTTATTTTTTTGCAGAATTTCTACTGGGATTCCGCAGTTAAATTTCACTGTTCCTTTATTACATACATGAGTAGCTTCATTAGCATTTTTTTTTTCAAAATTTTCTGAGTATGCGCTTTAAGGAGACCTTCCTTGTCAGTGTTTAGCAAACCTAAAAAAGAGAAACTTCATCATGAAAATCCCAAATCCAGCGAGCCATGAAAATCGCATATTATCAATCACAGATAAAAGAGTGAAAAAAGTTTTGAACCTTTCCGAAAAAGTTAAAATTTTAGATAAGTTGCGAATGGGAGAAAGAGCGTACGCGGTCGGTCGTTATTTTAATGTTAATTGAATCTACGGTTCGATCAATTAAAAAAATAACGAAAAGGCTATAAGAGACAGCGTCTCAGCAAGTGCACCGACTAGTACAAAAACCGTATCGCAAGTACGGAACAAGTCATTGGAAGAAATTGAAAAGGCGTTAAGTATTTGGATAAAAGATATGAACCAGTATCAAGTGCCGCTAAGTTCAGCTTTAATACGAGCCAAGGCTAAAAAAATATTTGACGCGATAAAAATGAAGGATGAAATTTATTTGACTTCCAGGCAAGTAAAGGATGGTTT
The DNA here is from genome assembly GCA_963931845.1 of Maratus michaelseni. Classification (NCBI taxonomy): domain Eukaryota; kingdom Metazoa; phylum Arthropoda; class Arachnida; order Araneae; family Salticidae; genus Maratus; species Maratus michaelseni. Next base: position 225,227,860 of record OZ007595.1, read on the forward strand.
GAAAATCTCAAACATAGGCATAGTTTACACAACATAAAGTTAGTTGGCGAATCGGCTTCTGCGGATCATGTAAGTCCTTAAAAATTTCCTGAAGAACTTACAAAAGTTATTGAATGAGGCGGATATGTTCCAGAACAAGTATGTCTCGCCGGCATTCTTTTCTTGCTAAAATAGAAAGCATAACTCCAGGTTTTAAGGCAGCAAAAGATAGGGTATCTCTTCTGATGTGTACTAATGCTAGAAGTGATTTTAAAGTAAAGCCGATGTTAATTTATAGATCGCAAAATCCTCGTGCTCTCAAAGGTAAAGATAAAAGCAAGTTGTCTGTTTTCTGTCGAGCAAATACCAAAGCATGGGTAACCAGCGTTTTGTTTCTGGATTGGTTTAAGGATTGTTTTATACATGAGGTGAATAAATACCTTTCATCTAAAAATCTGTCATCTAAAGTTCTACTCCTCATTGACAATGCTCCTGGACATCCAATTAGTTTAAAGATGCCCATCCTGACGTCGAAGTGGTTTTTATCCCCTAATACGACTTCACTGATCCAACCGTTAGACCAAGGACTTATAGCTGCGTTCAAAGCTTACTACACAAGAATATCTTTCAAAAGAATTTTAGAATCGATTGAAGTAAATTCAGAAGCCACGGTCACATCGAGCTGGAAAAATTTCAACATAGCAGATTGCACTGTCGAAATTGATGCAGCATGGATGGAACTTAATGAAAGTTCAATCAATTCTTATTGACGAAATATTTGGCCCCAAGTGGTACAAAAAGAAAAACAAATCCCTTTAATTTCCAAACCTTTTGGAGAAATTTGGAACTGGCTCATCAGGTCGTAGGTGATGGTCTCGACGACATGAGGAGAGAAGTTGTGGAAGATCTTATAATATCCCATGATGATGAACTTATTGAAGAAGAACTTCTAGAAATCCTTGAAGAAAGAATTACAGAACCAGACAATGACAAAGACGATGAGAGCAGGAATTGTGAAACTGGAGGTAAACGTCTTTTTTTATGTAATTTTTTTTTTTTACTAAATTTTCTAAAATTAAATTTTTTTATTGCAGGTGAAATATTTTCTGCATAAAATGTCGCGGAAATTTTAAAATTACAGCAACAACTTGTTGATAAAGGGATAGAATATGATCCCTCGCTAGTGAGGAGTCTTAAATTTAAAAGAGAAATTGAGGCTGCAACTTTTCCTTACATGGAAATCCATAAACAAAAGATCTCTACTGCCAAGTAATCGCATATTACTAGTTTTTTTCAGCCAGCAACCAGCAAATAATCTTTTTACAATATATTTATAACTGGTCAAACTCATTTAGAGTATGTATATTTAATATTTAATAAATGTACTATTTACATTTCAATTGTTTTTTCCATTAGAAAAAATCGTAAAACCTAACCCCCTTTTATGCATGCGAGGATTGTCTCAACATTCGCGATTTTGACATTCGCGGAGATTTCCGTGAACATAACCCTCGCGAATGTTAAGGGATTACTGTACTGGTGTTATGGTTTACTGCTCTGTCAATCGGTTTGATTGAAACTTCCATTCTATCTTTTCCCAACAACATCTGGGGCAATCTGGAATCAGTTTTAGCGTGATCCATATCATTGCAAGTTTCTGAATTTGATGTATATATTTCTATTGCTTCAGATAAATTCAGAAACTTGCAATGATGTGAGTCACGCTAAAATTGATACCAGATTGCGCCAGATGTTGTTGGGAAAAGATAGAATGGAAGTTTCAATCAAATCGATTGACAGAACAGAAAACCATAACATCAGTATTGAGGATGTCTGGGGTAACAGGTGAAAATATTTTACTTTTGTGAAACTTTTAACATATGACTGATTTTATGTGATTTTACAGATGTTTTTAAGACTTTCGAAACATGTACAATGCCTATCTATATGTTGAAAAAATAAAATAATGTCTGTAAAAATAGGTAGTTCGGAGAATTATTAAATTAGAAAATGCATTATGAAAGATCATAGATACTGCCAATTCTCTACCAACTGAGACATCCCGGACGAATCTGGAGGACCTAATTCATCCAGATAACCTTAATGATCATAGCATCTGGTCTGATATCTGAATCAGCTCTACAGAATAAATCGCAGGTAATGGAACTGCAGTAAACGCTAGATACGTAATTAGACTACATTAATTTTAACACAATTATTCAAATTGGTAAAGAAATCATATAAGTTTACTATGATCTTATATGATTTCCTTACCAATTTGAATAATTGTGTTAAAATTAAACTAGTGTGATTAAGATTTTCAGTGCATATTTCGCAAAATTTCCTACACCATGTTTCTAACGCTTCGGATTTTTCTGTTTTATTTGAAAGTCAAATTCCATTTAATCGCACTGTATGCCGTCAGGAAAAGTTACAAATGACTTCACCGCGAACCCATTTTTGTGCAGAAATATCTGTTTTTTGGGCAACTGTACCTAATAGATATATAATGTAATTGCGACTTTGGAAAAGAATTTAGCAATGCACATACTTGGCAGGCTTGGCAACTTGACCTTATCTGAAATGTATTAAAAATGAAAACTGTACAAGTATTTTTGTCCGAGATACGAAAAATATCAATATAAATCAGATTATATTATACAAATGTTCTACTGAAGTCTGAGGAAATAAATAGAAAACTTCTTCAATCAAGTTATAGGAAAAATAAAAGTTTTTGGCCAGATAGTACAGAGTATCTTTATATCTATGTTTGTACTATTTACTTTTTTATGTTGTTCCTTTGATTTTAGGTAGATTTCGTAAGAAATACTACCTATTACGTTCTCACCTAAGTTGGAATTTTTGAAAAATTTTTGCAGATCTACGCCGATCATGACTCCCAGAACCCAAAACCACCCCCAGTTCAAAACTTTATCTATCTATCTATCTATCTATCTATCTATCTATGTCACTTTTTTATGGACACGATAACTGCAATAATTCTGCACAGATCTCTTCGAAACTGATACATAAAATCAAGGGGCATAAAATCTCGGTCAAGTTCGTTAATGGGCAAAATCGAACCAAGTGGGGGGGAGGCTGGGGGGCTTTATGTGAAAACAGAAAACCCCTCATAATTTCTTAATTATGATACGTATCGAATCCGTTTAAAGTTATTATTACTTCTAGGAGAAGGTCCAAAAAGGTATGTTTGACAGATTTTTGATATCATTAAAAATGGCCCCAAGGTGGGGGGGAAGGGTGTGTTTTAGAAGAAAAAAATTCATAACTGCGTTCATTCACAAGATATCAAATCCGCTTACATTTATTATAAATCCTCTTAATATTATCTAAAACTTTTATACTGACAAGTTTTTTATAGGACTAACCCTTATAGCAAAAATAAATAAATAAATAAATAAAACCAAAAAACATTCCTGCCGGCTCCGCCTGCAAACAAGTTCTTTTTCGAAGTAGGCGGTTCCAACTCCCGCATCTTTTCGAAACTGATACATAAAATCAAGGGGCATAAAATCTCGGTCGAGTTCGTTATTGGGCAAAATCGAACCGGGGGGTGGGATGGGGGGGCTTTTTGTGAAAACAGAAAAAACCCCATAATTTCTTAATTATGATACGTATTGAATCCGTTTGAAGTTAGTATTACTTCTAGGAAAAGGGCCGAAAATTTATGTATGACAGAATTTTTGATATCATTAAAAATGGCCTCAAGGGGAGGGGGGGAGGGGGTTTTAGAAGAAAAAAATTCACAACTTCGTCAATTCCCAAGATTTCAAATCCGCTTAAATTTACTATAAATCCTCTTAATATTATCTAAGACTTTTATACTAACAAGTTTTTTATATGACCAACTCTTATAGCAAAAAAAAAAAAATAAATTAAAAAAAAAAAAAAAAAAATCCCTGCTGGCTCCGCCTGCAAACAAGTTAGGTTTCGAAGTAGGCGTTTCCAACTGCCGCATCATGGCAAAAAGGTAATTTCTTCCGCAATTCCCAACAAACAGGCGCCCCATGGTCTGTGTCTTCGAAATCTACCTGTGCCTGTAGGCCGAGCCGTCAGGGATTTTTTTATGAATAAGTTTTGACCAGCGTGGCTGTATTTTGAAGTATTCATGGAATAAAAGCGCGTTTACTTTGAGAGGCGTGTATTTTTGTTTTTAAAGTACTTTTCACATTTTTTAAAAGTTTCAGTAACATTACTTACGATGCCATTTCTGTAGGAAAGGATTGGTCGCCTGGACATTTTAACACGATGTTTTGACCATCACATGACAAGCCCTCTTCTTCTTCTATTGAAATAAAAAAAAACAATTGAGGAGAATATATATTTTCTGATAAATGAAAATTTGTTTCAGTATAAAATATTCTTTATATACCATCATCCTTTAGAGATTTTACCAGATAGGTGTACATGTATACTGTTAAAAATGGGTACTTTTATAAGCAAAATATACTCATTATCGTGTATTTACTTGGCTTACAATCGCTCTGAGTATTTCAGTCTCAGTTTTATAAAAATCCATGTACTCATTTTGATACGCTTTTATTTAGGAGATGCGACTACGGGTATTTCAATCAGGAGTGCAAAAGGGTGTGTCAACAAGTACCTTTGACTGCATAAATTCCCCTTTTTTCCCCGATATTTCCATCCCCTCCCGTAAAGCTGACTTCAAGCCTTTATTTAAGGTGGTCCTTAAATTCCTTGCTCAAGAACGCGAAACTTTCTGGAACATTTTCAGACTCATTTTTCAATGTAAAGGCATACAATTGGTAGGCTTGACATTTGAAGCGATTTGGAATCGAATAAAGTTTTCCATTTTTTGATAAATAAATTACTTATACAGTTATAAGCGATTCTTGTCACGTGACAATTTCTCGTGCTGCCGCATCAGGGATTTCATCGTTTCAAAACGCCGACTTTGACAGTGTTTTCTGAAAGACCTTCAGCGTTTACCAAAAAATGGAAAGCGCCATTTGGTTATATAGTTTCTGAATAAAAACATTTACCAATTTCAAATTTTATGCATTTCCGAACAAAAATGAATTCAGAAATGTGTCAGAAATTACCTCCATTGGATTTGAGAACTGCCTTAGCTTCATTTGTTGTTAATCTGTCTGGATGTATCGGTCAAATCTTGCAATCGATTTTTCACCCACTTTCGTCGAACCGAGTTTCCTCAAATGTTGCACACACGTTTATTATCGGTGACATTGCAGTATGCATGTATTGTCAGGAAATCCGTATCCCATCTGAGGCAAGGTGCAGGAACAAAAATATTTTTGCATGTTTTTCACTGAAATCACATTTTTAACGAACTGATTTTGCTAAAAAATTTCAACACGTTCATTGTCGATGACAATGCAATATTCATATATCTACAGCGCCAAACCTCAAAAGGGACAGAGTCAGTTGCCAAAATTCTCTTTTTCGTTTTTCTTTGAAATTTCATATCTATCGAACGGATTTTACTCAAATTTTCACAACAAGTTTATTATCGATGACAATGCAATATTCATATAGATTCAGCACCGTACTTCACCAAAAACAGGATAAATTTGTAAAATTATTATTAAATCACACATCTGACAAAACGATTTTTTCTGAAAATTTTCCACAAGTTCATTGTCAATGACAATTCAATACTCATATACGTTCTGCACCATTCCTCATCAGGGACAGGGTCAACTGGCAAAATTAGGGGAAGGCCGGGCAAAGTGGTCACCCTAAGGTTTTGTGATTTTTTGTTACGCCTTAAAATACATATACATAACTGACAATTTGCATAGAACTAGAGTGACTACTTAGAAGTGCAAGGGTATTTATAATTTCTACGAAATAATAAAGTGTAAGTGGGAATTTCCAAAAAAAGGTCAAAATGCCCGTCTAGGTCGGGCAAAGTGGTCACTTCATAGCCACTTCATAGCCACAGGTGTAAAAAAGTTTGAAAACATTATTTAAATGATTAGAACAGTTTTATTGTCATAAAAAATCGTATGAAACATAATGAAAGATTGAAAATGGTATGAAAATCCAATAAGAGTTTCACAAACTCAAATAAAAAATTATAAATCAGAATCAAACACTGCATTTTTCGCAAATTAACTCCACGTCATCGTCTTCGCGAAGTGAACAGGCCTCATGAGCCCAGAGGTGACAAACATTGCACCTGATCAAACCTTCATCACTTGATCCAATCAAATAGCCACTACCCTGACCACAGGGTTGCCAGTTTGGCCTTTTAATTTCGAAATTTCGCATTCATACCAGAAATTTTCTACAATATTATTTTCTTTATTCAATGAAAGACATTTCCTGATTAGCTAAAGTAAATATTTTTCTTTGAGAATTTCCGGTAAGAATTCAAAAATTTTGAATTAAAAAAAAAGGCCAAACTGGCAACCCTGCTTGACCACTTTCCCCGTTTGGGAGTCATTACAGAAAATACGTTCTACGGTGGAAACTAATGAACAGTCAGCGACCACTCACCCACCAATGTGAAGCTGAAAACATGCTCTTTCCTTACACATTCAATAAATAAATGCAAGTAAAACAGGTTATTGTTAATTGTATGTAATATAAGTCACTTACCGTAGATCATATATTTCAAAAACTGGAAAACCCGCTCTAAAATTATAAAACATGGAACTTCCTTGTTCAACGATTGTCTGGTTACTCACTGCCATCAAACGAAATAGTTTGACCACAAACCACGCAATGCCAGCGCTCTGGTGACGTCATTACATTGGGAGACCACTTTGCCCACCCTGGTCACTTTGCCCGGCCTTCCCCTATCTTTTTTTATTTTTTATTTTTTATTTATTTTTTGACAATTTATTGTCGATGACAATGCAATATTCAAATAGCTTCTGTGCTGTACTTCATTAGAACAGGATCAATTGATAAAATTGCATTTTTTCGTTTTTGTTTGAAATCACATACCTAACAAACCGATTTTGTTCCAATTTTTCAACAATTTCATTATGGCTGACAAAACAATACTCGTATAGTTTCAGCGCCGTGCATCACCAGAGAGAGGATCAATTGGCGAAATCCTCTCTTTTGTTATTTTTTTTAAAAATCACATTAAATTTTGGATTCAAAAATTTTTTTCAAGTTATATTTCTTGTTTGAATATGTGCTTCGCTTTCCTATAATTTTGGTATCACGTAATATCACTTTCATGAAAACGACTCTGTACCCGACAATCAAAGTTCTCCCCCCCCCCCTCTCAGTAAGATTTTGTATTTTCTATATATTAATGGTCAAGAAATGCACATCCTCTCCTGGGTAGGTTTTCCAGGAAAATACTAACATTTTATTTTGAATACTACTATTTTCTTATTGTATGAGAAATCTTAGTACAGCTAAAACAGTTTACGGATTTTTTTTTCCTATTTTAATAAATTAATATCAATTCACTCACTTATTTCTTGTATAGGAGTACAGTAAACAATTCTTAAAATTTATCATATCCCCTTCCCCCACAAAATAAATCTGCAAATTAAATTTACGAGAATTCAAATTATCACAGACACATGAATTTTGTAGGCAGGTACCTCCTGAATAGCAGCCATGCTTAAATGCATCTTTCATAAAAAATGCATCAGAAAACGGTCTAAAGCCCCCACCTCCCTCTCCCCCATGAAAAATATAACATTTTTGCTGGAGCATTCAAATAGTCAAAGTCTCTAGAAATTTTGAACGCAGGTAAAACCTGAATATAGATGATGCTTAATTACTCCGATTTTGGACATGTTAACGGGTGGGGCTCAAAGGGCGCCACCTCCTTCCCTGACCAAAAAGTAACATTTTTGTTTAAGAACTTTCAAATTTTCATAGCATGTACTATAAAGGATGTACCTGCGTACAAAGTTTCAAGTTCCTACGACTTTAAAGGCTGAAATATTTTTTTTTTTTTTGGGGGGGGGGGGGGGTGATGGATTTACATCATCTTCTCTTGAATTTTTCAATAATTCAATGCTTTAATTTTATACTTAAGTTGTATTTCAAACTTAAACATGATTACTATTAAGGATGTACCTGTCTACAAAATTCAAGTGTCTATGACAGTTTATTAGATATATATGTTATAAGTAATCTTATAAGTCTTATAAGGCTTATAAGTAAAATTTGCATTTTTGTTTGGGGGGGGGGGGAGGGATATTTATGCAGAGGCGGATTAACCACCTACCGGGCCCCTAGGCTTAACACATTGGGAGCCCTCCTCCTGCTCTCTATATATATACATTGATATACAACACATATATATATACAAACATACATACGCGCACACACACACACACATACATATATATACATACATATTTATGACAAAAAAAAAAGATTACAAACTATAGCGCCGGGCCCTTAGTTTGTCGGGCCCCTAGGCTTCAGCCTACTCAGCCTATTTGGTAATCCGCCTCTGTATTTATGAGTCTCCAATGATAAATTTCGAGAAGCGTTTATTGAACCCCTATAGAAGAAATATGTGATTTAATTGAATGTAGAGTACTTGCAAATAACGATTCATTCATAGCTATAGTACAGTACCGATGGTTCGCAGTAGATTCTGAGAAAAATGTAAATAACTAGCGACAATTCCAAAGCTAAAGTGTAGAGAAAACACTCCGTAGGGAGCAGTGCTATAAGGAGACGCTAGTATTGATTACTGAACGGGGCTTTTCGTCCCAGTAGACAGTTTTTTATTCTATTCGTATCACTTTCTGAAAAATCATTTCTGCCGTACACTTCACCTATATTTTAAAAGGAAATCTACTACGATTGAACATAATGATGGTTACCGTTCCTGGTTCGTAATCAAAGGGTTAAATAATAATGCATTTTGAACTTTTCACATTCTCTCTCCGGTTGTTATTTGAATAAATTTTGTAATATGGGCAATATCATTAAAAAAATTTTCGGAGGAAAACTACAATGCTTATGATCACCTTATTATAATACCTGTAAAATATTCTACTCTTCAAAAGACAAAATTAGTATTTAAATATGAAGTAGTGTCGTAGATCTTATTTGAAAACATTGCCGTTTTCAATCTTATAACATATCACTACCACATATCAGTACCTAAAGGCTCAGTACCAGAAATGCTACGCATAACATAGTTTGGGACCCTGATCTAGAGGTATATTCAATAGTGTTGTAGTATATTAAAACTAGTCGTTGGGGGCCACCGTAATACTTACCCATCATGGATATGCATAATGTAAAATATTAAAATAAAAAATGTGTGAACTACTTATAAAATGCATTGAAATTCGAATAAAATCGTGGCTTGATGACGTCATAAACTTTAAAGGCTCGATTACTGAATTGCTTAAAAGAAACATCTTTATAACTCCAAAAACAATAATCCTATTAACTAGCGGTTTATTGAATCTGATTAAGCGTCTCATTTCCAATTAAAATATATCTTTGAATTGAAATTTGGATGAAATACAGGGTATGACCCATGAAATACAGGGTCATACCAGCGTCACATGGTATCATCATGACAGGGATGAAATACAGGGTCACACATGTAATCGTCAAAATACGATTACAAATATCTCGGCAACTCATTATCCGATCGACTTCATGCTTTATGCAAAATCTATATTTTTTTATTGTATTTTATATTCACTCCTAAAAATAAACAATTTCGAAAATTTTTATATACCTTTTATCAGAACGAATATTTCGAGAGTCCGAAAAGAATAGTTACGGATAATCGAGGTTACTGAAATTCAATAAGCTTCTTCCCATTATTACATACTAAGTACATACCAAATTTCAAGTCTCTATCTCAATTTTTTCGGGAGATAGAGCGTTTACAGACACACAGACACACAGACACACAGACATAGACACACAGACGGACGACAATTTCTTTTTTTTCTAAAAATATGTTTTTCGGAATCTCCAGTGTCTAAAACGTGTAAATCCGTCAAAATTTTTTTTTCGATTTCCAAAACGATTACAAGACTTACCCTATACTACGTATGATGGGTAAGTAAAAAATAATGAATAATTTTTAAATAAATTAAAAAATAATAGTTTTTAAAGAACTTACGTGATAGAACTACTTCCAAAGCTACGAAGAGAAGAAAAAAAAGCTTGGTTGCCATTCTGAATAAAGTGAATTTGTTTTCTCTGAAGAGAAAGAAAAAAAATGATGGACAGTTTAAAAAGTTTTAAAGAAATTACAATAAAAAAAATCTTAAGTAGATTTTGTTATTATTATTTTACTACTAGCTAATAGTGAATAGTCATGAAGGCCTTTTTTCTTTATAAATGGAAGAATATTTGCTTCTTTTCTAGCTATTAGTAAATCGAATAGCATTTTTCTTTGACATTAAATTCAATTTTAGAAAATGCTGTCAAAGTTGTCATTTTAAGTCAATTTTTGGGCCGTATGAACCAGGAATGGTTATTGCCAGGGAGAAATCGATTTTAAATTGAAATAGATATTTAATATTTGAAAACGTAAAACACTAATCGATTTTTAGGTACATATTTAACTCCCCTGTAAAGCTTACGTGATTTCCGTCGTGTAACATATTCGCTTTTTATTACGGTTCTCGGGAAAATCGCGGGTGAAAAATTTTCTCCCTTAGTTTCAATACAAATTCGTTTTTTGCCTCTTAAGTCAAAAATATTCTTTTTAAGTTAAAGAAAAAAAAATTACTTGAAAGGTTTAGAGATGTTAATATTTCTTCCTCTCTGGATGATCACTTAGAAGTCTTCAGATTTCTTAAGTCGGCTTCATGGGCTGGAGATTAAGCTATCTTGAATAGCCAGTAGATTAATGAAAATGTGTGTTTAATTTTAGGAAATTTTATATGGAAATATAGGTGTAACCACGCCCCGAGTTGGGGAATTTGGCAAGAGCCTATTCAAGGAACCGCCGTTGACTACCAAACGTTAATTAATATTCAACAAGTAAATTTGCGGCAATATATTGACCCAATCCACCGTGGGCTGTTCTTATTTTCTTATCATTATTATCATTATTATTATATCTTATTATTATTATTATTATTATTTCACCCGATCAACAACGTGAAACTTCCATTGTGTGCCATAACAATTTTTTCCATAGTAAGTTGAAGAAAAAACAAAACTTACTTGAAAGGTTTAGATATGTTAATATTTGTCCCTCTCTTGATGATCACATAGGAATCTTTAGCTTGCTTACAGTTTTGCTTTAACTAAAGTTTCATTCTACTTAAATACTCACAATCGCATGAAACTGATTAACATTGAATTGTAAAAAACTAAATAACAATAATAATGGCGGAAGTTTAATAATGTAACAGCTGCGTTTCTGCCTCATAGAAATTATGCTTACCTGTCGCATATTATTATCAATAAAAAAGGTACAGGGAAGTAATGGCATTATTATGTAAAATAATTTTTAAATAACCTTTCTTTAATTTTTTTTTATTTTATTGAACACTATTGATGCATTTTAAGTATTGTAACTTCTAACAAAGAAATATATATAATTAGTTTTTATGTACATTTTAAATATATACACACATACTTTATTGACAGGAAAATACAATTTGATAATTTTTTCTTTTTACTTTGTTTAAAATTCTTAGTTTATATATTTCTTTATTTAATTTAACTTGATTCGTGTATATAAAAATGGAATTTTGCAACCGATTTTTCACTCTTTTCCTGATATATTAGAATAAAAAAAAATACACACAGGTGGGTTTTAGATGACAATATAACATTTCATGTTTTTAGAACTTAATTATAAATTAATAAATTAATTTTAGGACAAATGTTCTATTAGCAGGTCGAAGGTGACAAATCGCCAAAAAAAAAGGAGTTCATTATGCCTCAAACCATGCTTGCTAAACTATGCCAATTTGCCGAAAAACCGCAACAATGAAATATTTTAAACAGTAAAAAGAAAGAAAGAAAATATAAATTAATATATATATATATATATAATATATATATATATATATAATTAAAAAAACGCTTTTATCAATTAATATTTTAATATTAGTGAAATTATGATTTTCTTTCGTTGAGAAAACAGTTTTAAAATCCTGAATAGATAGTTTAATTAATGTATTTTTTTGCCTTTACTGTTTCCATATCTTTAAAAAAGAAACAGAACAAAAAAAAATATTTTTTTCAAATAAATTTACTGGTTTGGGCTTTCTACCAAGAGTAAATGGCGTGATTTCAAGATAAACATTGAACGCTTAAAAGATTGTTTTCTAGAAATACTGTTTTTACTTTTACATTTTTCTTTCTTTCTTTCTTTTTCCTTGTTTCTTTTAAGTATAGCAAGGGCACTTTCTGGAGGCGATCCCGTATCAATTTCGCTATATTGTTTCGGTGTAATACCAGCTCCTTATACATGCTGTAATCATTTATTTGTTTATAATTTGATTCTCATCATAAACAAGCATCTCATGGAAAAAAAACCCAGCAGTTGTTTATAGTTTATTTACAGAAAATGATGCAATTTTTTATTATGCTAGAAAAACCTGATGTAATTACATTCTGAACTCATAAGAGGTAATTTATGGTCTTATAATGAGTTCTAGATAAACTATTGGTCTATAATGATTTCCATACAATTTATTGTCTTATAATGATTTTCAGATAAATTATTGGTCTATAATGATTTTCATATAAATTATTATCTTATAAGGATTTTCAGATAATTTATTGTTTATAACAATTTTGAGATAATTTAATGTTTATGATTAGCAATAAGTATATTATGTCAACATTATATTGCAATCTTTTTTGATGATGTCATTGTGATAAAGATATATCACAGTTTTATCTTTTTTAAGTATTTTATTTTTCAGCTCAACGTATTTCTATTTTATAGCCTTTCCAGTTTAATTTGCCATTCCTTAAAAGCTATTTATCAGCAGTCGCGCTCCTTGTACGTTGCTTTTTTGGCAAGGCCGTCTCCCCCCTCATTGTGCTTTGCGTTCGTTGAATCGGCGATGTTGTTTTCTCTGCGAGGCATCTTCGCGCTTTGAGTTAGTATCAATCGGCGCTGAGCTGTGACGTCATCGTCATTTGGCGGCTCGCCACTCCCGCTCGTGTGTTGTGCGCATGCGTCACCGCCACTCTTGTTCGGTATGTTTTCGGGAGCTGTTTTGTTTTGGCGCTGCTTTCGAAAGGGGCGTGTCTTTCAAATACAAATTAGAATCGTTCTTTCAATTATTAAATGTTAATTAGTGTCTGATTTGTTATTTTAATTTTCACGTAATTTCTAATCAACAAATTAGTTTAAATTAATCTTGCTCTCACATTTGTGCACCCCTGTTATGGGTATTTATACTAATGTTGCGCATTTTTCTAACAGAATTTTAATAAAAATGATGCTGTAAATTTATGATAAACGTCGTATGGTCTGGAGGCCCGCTGGCCTGTGCCAGCGCTCGTATCCTAGAATCGCCGTAGCGCTGATTCTTTGGAGATCAATTTCGCGTTTTCAGTTTTTAATTATTCTATAAAAATGCTGTTGTAAATTTTAAGTTTAGTATTTTAAAAGTTTTAAATCAACTGGTAATTTAATTGACTTCTGAATTAATTCTATAATTCTTCATGGACGCGGCCAGAAGAAATATTTTAAAGATTCTTCGAATTTTACGAAATTTGAGCCAGTACTTTTTAAAGACTTGATGTGCAGCTTTCATCTCATCCTTCCTCCTTCAAGAAAATGTAATAAACATTATTGGATCATAACCTAAACGAGTTCTTATTTCAAGTAGTATGAGTCTCTTATTTTTCAACAAAGAACAAGTAAGAATGTTTCATTTATTTTATATTTTTGATTCTCTTCTCAAAGAATATTGACCTAAAGAACAGATGCACAAATTGTGCAGGGTTAATTGCCATATTTAATCACAACTCGAATAATAATTTAAAAGTTCACTATTACGATATATTCCTTATCCTCCATCCCATCAATAAAATTTATTATGTTACATTTGGCGCCGTGTTTATTCTTTTATGAAGAGAAAAGTTGAAAATTTTTTGGTTCTTAAAAATTATTCTGAAAATTTGAAACTTATAAAATAGAATATATTTGAAGATTTGATGCTCTATTAATTAATTTATATTAAAAATGAAATATTATTTGAAGATTTGCTGATTTTTATTAAATTTTTAGAAGTTTAAAAAATATTCTTGTGCTGCTGAAATTAAAGAAATTTTCCACAGAAGATCGATGTTTGCAATACATCGTTAATTTCGGAACTTTTGTTCTTAAGTGGCTTGCATATATTTAATAAATTATTTTTAATTGAAAAATGATATTCTAACAGAAATTAATTTTTATTCTGGTATTTTTCCATGAGATTTATTGAATATTTTATGCAAATTTTCATGAAGAATGAAATTAAAAAAAAAAAATGAATTTATTCTTGTTAACAAATGAAAATATGGTGCTTTTTATATATATAAAGTAAATAAAAAATATATATATAATTCATGATGAATTCAAATATTTTTTGAAAAATGTGAAAATTGTTCTTGTTCTAAGTTTTTGAGAACAAAATTTAAAGAGGCTATGGTTGTTCTTATTCTTACTTTGGGTTAATTTTTATTAATTTATTGGCACTTTTAAATGAAATTGATATTTTTTTATGAATATTAAATATTTTATTGAAGCAAATTTTATTGGAATTAAATTTATTGAAGCTATGTTCTCATCATATTACTAATATTGCTGCACTTATTCTCAATATGAATGAATTGCCTCATAGAAGCTCAAGTTTTCATGTGATTTTGTGGTTGTTTTATCATACATAAATTTTTTTGAGTTCTTGGTTGCTTCTACAAAAAATTAAATTACTTATTGCAATAACACTACAAGTTCATTGACTCTCGCCATTTTTCTACAAATATTTAGTATGATTATGATGTGCAAGCTGTCTCTGTTCTTTCTAGAAATAAAAATTCAACAACTGTACTTATATTTTGAAAATATTACACAATAATTTGCATTTTTGTTCTACATTTTGAGAACTCTTTTTGTTGAATTTCAAGGAATTGTTGCTTCATCCTAATATCAATTTTATATTACACAGCATCTGCATCTTTTTATTAAAGTTCTCATACCATAATCACAAAAAGGAGACTGGTATTATTTTTTTCTTTTTTGAGAAGTTTTAGCCATTACCTAACTGCTGCATATTCCTGTTCCTGAAATAGTTAATCTCTACTCATGCTGCATTTTTAACATTCTACAATCTGAATATATACTGACAACTTCAATAAACTGGTTATTATTATCATCTGACTTTACTTACCTGGTGGAAAAATCTTCAGAATGTGTTATATCCATTGTTGGCTGATTTTCTCTGCTGTCTGCAAATATGATGGTTCCTGATAGTACAATAAATACTTACCTGCACTCTTTTGCGAGTTGAAGTGACTGTTGATGGTCGCCATTCATATAAGGCAAATATATCCGTATGATTGCTCCTCGTCAGTCCTCTTCATCTTGTAGAACTTGTTTCTCCCTCATCAATGTTACTCATTTTTATGGATCTAAAGTATTACAAGTTTATAGCTGTGCCTATTTGCAATAGTTTTCTATCTTTTTCTACCCTCTGTTGCAAGACCCGATTATGGAAGTGTACTGTCATTTATTTTAAAGTTCAGTTTCACAGCATTTACAGAAATTGCTGCTTCAAATGGAACTTCTCAAATTTGGAAAAATTATTATGATTATTATTGGAAATTTTTTTAGTATGCTTAAATTATAGTGCCTTGTTATTATAGTATTATTTCATAACCCAAATGTTTTCTAAATCATTTTTACCATATGCCTCACCTTACAAAAATTATTTTATAAATGAAGAAAATTTTTTTGTTGCATTAAAATATATTGCAAATTTACATGCAAAGCAACACATATTCTCAGAATTTTCCAGCGAATTATAAAGAAATATTCTACCACTTGTGAAATGGTTTTGGTGAATATTATTTTCTTCTAAGAATCTAAAATGCTTTTATAGTCTTAGTGACTTTCTCAAATGTCATCAATCCCAATTTTGTCTCTAAAGTGTGCAAGTTGTGTTGTATTGCCTCAAATCTGCAATTTCTGCCTGCTTGAATACACCTATACAAAAATGTATATGGGCAACTTAGACTTTCCAGCACCTCTCAACAAGAGTCTTGTGCTCTTTGTATTATTTTATTCTAAGTGCCACTTCGTCATATTATTCCTCAACATCATGGACCACAGTTCATGATTTAGTCTCTGCTAATTACCTGATGTGTCTTCAAATGCTCTTACCTGCTGTGTCTTCAAATGCTCATTTAAGATGTCATTAAGTGCTAATTTTTTTAGTGCTCAAATATCCATATAAAGTCTTCAATTTTATTTTAGTGGTATGTGTTTCAGGCAAAAAGGCCAATTTGCTGCTACACTGCCATAGTGTCAATCAACCAACCAGTGTGCCACTTAACTTGCAAACTTTTCAGCAAGTAGTTATTTTTTTCTGAATGTGATTATCTTTTTAAAATCAGACTGATTTTAGAACTTTTAAAGGTATTACATCTGATTATTTGTTATGTAAAAGCAGAACGTTTATATCCTTCATCTGTAAACAAACATTTTTTTTTTCCTTCAAGCATTTTATTAGCAATATTCATCTGTTTATTTACAATAGTTTTAGCAAGAATGTTGTATATTTTTGTCTGGTTTACATACTTTCTAATGGTTTAACGGATCGCTATTAGCATTTTTGTAAGTTTTGATGAATTTATATTATGTTTTATGCTTATTTGATTTGCAGATTCGTCATTGGTTCTGGAGATCGCCTTTGACAGTCTTGTAAGTTTTGGTGTTTGTTCGGTTTGCAGATCTACTGATGATTTATAAGGGGGCTATTAGTGTTTTGTGAATTGATACGAATACATATTAATAGTTTATATTTATTTGATTTACTGATTTGATAATGGTCTCATGACCGAAGGGAGGCTATTAACACTTTTGGTAAGTTTTGTAAATACCACCCAAATAATTCATTTATTGTCAATAGCTGATTTTTCTGTAGGATATCCTTTTCATTAATGTTATATAAATTTATGATTATGACATGCTTTACATAACGGTGCACTGTGTTTGTTTTCATAATTCTCATAAAATGTGTCATTTGATTTTAACTTGTCTTTCACATGAAAGTTAATGGTTAAATTATTTTTTTTTTTGAGGATCCTCATCATCTTTTCTCAGTTTTTCTCTGATTATTTTTTTTGCAAAAAAAAAAAAAAAAAAAAAAAAAAAAACATGGTATATTAAAAAGAAAATTTATTGTGTATGAAGAGAAAATTTATTGAGTATTAAAAGAAAAATGAATTGAGCATAATTGAAACAATTTTGTTGAATATTTCAGAAAGAGTTTTATAGAGTATTTCATGAAAAATTATTTTTGACTGAATATTTACAAAAAATTTTTTTTATTAAGTACATTAAGTATGAAGTACTTTACTAAAGAAATGTGTCATTTATTGTTGGTTAAAACGTATTCATTATTTGTTATATATTGAAAAGTTGTTACTAAATCCAACTATTTTGATGAATTACTATTATTTATGACAAATGAATTTAAATATTGTTGCAACATAATTTTATGCAAATTTCATATAAATTTTGAGTAATAATTGTTATGCATTTATATATACTTGTTTAGAATTGATATTAGTATTATGTGCATTATGTTAAATACTTAATTTTATATGATTTGAATTATTACTAATGCAAGGCCTTTTTGAATGAATTTAAAATCCTTCAATGGATTGTTTTTGTGCACATTTATGCTATTTAGAGTTAATTTATATGCTCTATATTTTTAAAAGTCCTAGGCATCTGTCAGAATTTAAGGTATTCTTGACTTTTTGTTGCTTTAAAATTGCAACTTATTATAATTTAAATATTTATGTCTAGACAAGTCGGAAGAAGAAAGATATTACCGACTCTTTTTATGTTGCTTTACTGTTGCAACTATTTTGATATGATCTCATTGCTAATTTAAAGAAAATATTAGCTTGTTTTTTTTTATATACATGATGATATTTGTTTAGAGATCAAGATTAATGGAAGGTATGCCTTTCTTTGCTAAAAAATGCAATGGGGCTTCTGTATACTATGTTATATTGTATACATTTTGTATAATTTGTGATGAGATTTTTGAATGTACGACAATGATGTATATTCTTTCTCTTTTTCTTTTTGGTCGCTGCACATCACATCAGTTTTCATTAATTAATAATTAATTTACTTTTCATGGCTCTAAATTTATGTAATTGTCATTTTTACTTTGGCATTTAAAAATTTTGTCTTCCCTTTGTCGAAAAAGGCTTTATTTTTTACCCTTTTTCTCCTTCTGGTCAGTCAAAATTTTTGTCGGTGAATGGGGGTATTGTGATAAAGATATATCACAGTTTTATCTTTTTTAAGTATTTTATTTTTCAGCTCAACGTATTTCTATTTTATAGCCTTTCCAGTTTAATTTGCCATTCCTTAAAAGCTATTTATCAGCAGTCGCGCTCCTTGTACGTTTCTTTTTTGGCAAGGCCGTCTCCCCCCTCATTGTGCTTTGCGTTCGTTGAATCGGCGATGTTGTTTTCTCTGCGAGGCATCTTCGCGCTTTGAGTTAGTATCAATCGGCGCTGAGCTGTGACGTCATCGTCATTTGGCGGCTCGCCACTCCCGCTCGTGTGTTGTGCGCATGCGTCACCGCCACTCTTGTTCGGTATGTTTTTGGGAGCTGTTTTGTTTTGGCGCTGCTTTTGAAAGGGGCGTGTCTTTCAAATACAAATTAGAATCGTTCTTTCAATTATTAAATGTTAATTAGTTTCTGATTTGTTATTTTAATTTTCACGTAATTTCTAATCAACAAATTAGTTTAAATTAATCTTGCTCTCACATTTGTGCACCCCTGTTATGGGTATTTATACTAATGTTGCGCATTTTTCTAACAGAATTTTAATAAAAATGATGCTGTTAATTTATGATAAACGTCGTATGGTCTGGAGGCCCGCTGGCCTGTGCCAGCGCTCGTATCCTAGAATCGCCGTAGCGCTGATTCCTTGGAGATCAATTTCGCGTTTTCAGTTTTTAATTATTCTATAAAAATGCTGTTGTAAATTTTAAGTTTAGTATTTTAAAAGTTTTAAATCAACTGGTAATTTAATTGACTTCTGAATTAATTCTATAATTCTTCATGGACGCGGCCAGAAGAAATATTTTAAAGATTCTTCGAATTTTACGAAATTTGAGCCAGTACTTTTTAAAGACTTGATGTGCAGCTTTCATCTCATCCCTCCTCCTTCAAGAAAATGTAATAAACATTATTGGATCATAACCTAAACGAGTTCTTATTTCAAGTAGTATGAGTCTCTTATTTTTCAACAAAGAACAAGTAAGAATGTTTCATTTATTTTATATTTTTGATTCTCTTCTCAAAGAATATTGACCTAAAGAACAGATGCACAAATTGTGCAGGGTTAATTGCCATATTTAATCACAACTGCAATAATAATTTAAAAGTTCACTATTACGATATATTCCTTATCCTCCATCCCATCAATAAAATTTATTATGTTACAGTCATCTATTTTTTAAATGTTGACCTTCATGAAAGTTTTTTAGTCTTGTCTTGGCGCTCTTGAGAGAAAGATGTAAAGAGGAACATGGAAAGTTCAGCATTTGAAGCTGTACTAATTATGAACAAAATAGTTCATCTTGATTCTTGATTAATTCTTTATATATTTAATAATAAACTATGTTAATGTAATGGGCTTTCCCATCTCCTGACTTTGTGTTTAAAGTTTTTTCTCGTGGATATACAAATTTTTCCAGGTATACTTTATTTAATATATAATGTTGAAAAGTAAAACTGTGTCAGGATAAAAAAAAAAAAAAAATAGCAGAATGTCAGATTTATGTATGATAACACTGGTATTTTCACAAGATACATTTGTAATAACCTGGAAAGGGTGTAAAGACATTTTTGCTCGCACAGTGGGTAAGCGTTCTCAAACGGGACAATACTGCTAAACGTGAATCTCCTTACATTGATATACTTTTTGGAATGTTTTTTTTATTTGAGTATTTTATACACTTTTGACATATTATCAAAAGGTTTTATAAAGGAAACTATTTTAATCAAGAAAAATGAAATTCATATTAGTAAAATTCAGAAATTTAAATAAAAAAATCTAAGAAGAATCTAAAACCACACTTTCCTTAGAGTTTTGAACTTTTTACAAAATAATTTCCCATAGGTGCTTACTTTTCAAAAACTGTAAGAAACAGATTTCGAAAAAGTTAATTAGTTTATGTAAAGTGTCATCTATGGGGAAAAATCGTTTGCAGTGTAATTTAGCGATATTTCACTGTTTTAAACATAATGGAAATTACATACATTACGGAGGTGCACTATAAATTGTTCTCTTTAAAGTGTGGTGTGCATTATGTTTATTTACAGGGGCACACAAAAGATATCTGCTACAGTACATGTGCGATATTTACAGTCTGTGTGATAAGTGCGTTTTCAACTTTGGCTTGCGTTTTTACGTTTAACTAAATTTTTTCGTAGAACGTGTGTGTTTATAAACTCTGTTGTTCATATACAGGGCTACATAAGAGAATCTGTAAGCATTCGAGACTAAGGCAGTGAAGTGTTTATAAAGGTAGTTTTTAATTGTATTACGCATTTTCCTGCAGAACTATATTTAATAGACTAATAGAAGTTTGTGGAATATAAATAAATTCATATACAGGGCTAACGCAAAGAAAAAGATAAGTTGTCGTTTACGGTCGGTAATTACTGCGAGAGAGTTTTAAGTTGCCTTTTAGCTTAATATTTGGTGTGTACAAAGTCTTCAGATAATATACAGGGCTGTACAAAAGATTTCGAGTGCATTTCCATCGATTGGCGAAAACTGCTGAATGTGAATATTCTAATAGAACTAAATTTTATCATGGTATATATCCACATCTATTGATCATATACAGGGCTGCACAAAATAATTCGACTACTTTTTTGACAGTGGTAGGTAATTTCGAAAACTATATTTTTCAATGTGGTATTTGTTTTCGAAACTGTTTACTTACTTATCTTCTTTTACCTTATTTAACGGTGAATTTACGTTACAGTTTTCTGACTGTGTTGGAAACTGTTTCATAATCTATGCTTGACGCATGATTTTTCGTTCTTGTTTAAATATAATTTTATTAGTCTCAAAATTTGCAGAGTTTGTAAATGTCAACATACTGTTATGAATTTTGTATATATCTGTAAATATTCCATTTGTTTAAATTTATTTTATTTTATTATTGTGAAAATTGCAGTATTATTAATGTATTTCCCATTGAGCATCATGTAACTCAATGCTAAAGGCCTCAGATGCTTTGCAAGAAAAACAACCTTACACCCTCATCTTTATAAGAAGTCTATGGAAAAATCGCCAAGGAATGGGTTTATCGCCAAGTTGGCGATGGTTTTGGCGTCTTATTTTTGTCGCCAAATGTCGCCAAGTTGGCGACGGATTTGGCGACTTTTTGTGCAACCCCCCCCCCCCCCTTATACCTGTACATTGGGATCCTTTCTCGCTTAGGTTCTCTATCGAAAGTTAAAGCACTTTCTGGTAATTTCTAGCATCTGAAGGCTCTGGAATAATCTGGAAAGATCTCTGAAACCTATATAAGGACCTCCATCAGTTCAGTTCAGTTAGTTGTCTGTCAACTGCGATTGAATTCATACGAGAGGCTTTGCATTGAGAACTGTGTTTCTCGGATCGATTTTGTCGTTGATAAGTCGTATTGAACGCATTGTTTCTGTGTGAAATTTTGCTGTGCTTTTATTGGATTTGAAGATTACTAAATATCTTGTAATTTTCAGAAGATATTGGTGTTCGTATTGCACTGTTTATAGTGAATAAAGCCTTTTGACTGTTCTTATATATTGGCATCAGTCCTCTCGAACCCCGAGCTCACAACATTTGGTGTCAGAAGTGGGATTGAATGCCGATTACAAGAGCAATGGAGGAGCAACTGAACAAATTATTGGAGAAATTAGGAGCTATGGATGAAAAAATGACTGCCAACCTTGGCGAGTTGAAAGAAGAAATGAAGAAAGATATGTCAGCGATGGATGAGAAAATGACTGCGAATCAGGCTGAGATGTCAACCAACCTTGGCGAGTTGAAAGAAGAAATGAAGAAAGTGAAGAAAGATATGACAGCGATGGATGAGAAAATGACTGCGAACCTTGGTGAGTTAAAAGATGATATGAAGAAAGATATGTCAACCAACCTTGGTGAGTTGAAAGAACTAATAGAGGATAAAATAACATCTTTAAATGACAGAATTGACGGCGTGGAAAACAAAGTTGAAGAAAGATTTCAAGAAATAGAAGAAAAAGTTCAAAATACAGCCAAAACCGTAGAAGAAAAGGTAGTAGAAATACAAAGGACAGCCAAAACCGTAGAAGAAAGGATTGAGATTGTAGAAAAAGAGTTGGAAGATGTGAAGAAACAAAAGATAACTGCCGAAAACTATCCCGAAGATGTCAAGTATCAAGCTATGCTTCCTCGGGCCTCTATTAAACTCTCGACCTATGACGGAAAATCCTCATGGCCAGTTTTTAAGACACAATTTGGGATCGTAGCGGACGCCAATGGATGGGATTCCCAGACAAAGGCTTGCCAGTTAGCTGCTTCTCTACGAGCTGATGCTGCCGACGTCCTACAGACTTCGCCTGCAAATGAACCGCTGGATTTTGAAACGCTCGTCAGTGCCTTAGAATTGCGCTTTGGCGAGAAATGCATGAAGGAATATAGCAGACTCCAGCTCAAATCTCGACAGCAGAAATCCACTGAATCCCTGCAAGAGCTTGCCACGGATGTCGAGAGACTTTCCCATCTTGCTTATCCTGACTGCCCGACTGAAACTAGAGAAAGTTTAGCTCTGCAACATTTCATCGATGGTGTGCGTGACTTTGAGATCCAGAAACAACTCCGGATTGCAGATCTCAGTGACTTAAAAGGGGCTTTAGTTTATGCCCTGAAATTCGAGGCAGCCCAGCAATCTACAAGGAAAGATAGGCACTTTGTGCGAGTAGCCAACATGCCTGAGACGTCGGATACAGCTGTGGAACGGTTACAGCAGCAGATGAAGGACGTGATGAGACAGATAAGCTCCTTGATGGACAACAAACCTGGCAGAAAGATCAAGTGCTGGAAATGCGGTGGAGAAGGCCATATTCAAAGAAACTGCCTAAAACGACCCAGCACAGAAGGTAATAACTCCGCACGAACGGCGGAGCAGGAAAACTAATTAATGGCCATCTCGCGGGGCGGAGGTTGCCAGATTTTGAGAAGCCCCATTATCAAGTGTGTCAAATTTCTGCAAGAAGTTGCGGCGAGAATGGAGTTTTTATAGTCGGGAGTGTGAATGATTTGCCCTGTAATATGATCATCGATACAGGAGCCAATGTGACCATCGTTCGGAAAGATTTAGCTCTGCGGCTAAAGGAAAAACTCCTCTGGACTCCGCCCCGTGTTATCCTTCAAACCGTGACCGGGGATATGATCGACATACATGGAAGAATGAAACTGAAAATAAAGTTTGGGAACGCCGCTTACCATCATACAGTCTATGTGGCCGATATTTCAGACCCTTTCATACTCGGACTGGACTTTTTAAAAGAGCATGGATTTACACTGGATTTTCAGAATAATGAGTTACGCTCTGCTCAAGAAGATGTCACTATTTTCAAACTTGGAAATGAGTCCGGGTCTATTCAACGGATCACAGCCAAGGCAGATGTTATAATCCCTCCTCGGACCGAAATGATGATACCTGGATTAACTGGAAACGAAAGAATTTTCCAGTATGGCTTGACTGGATATACTCAGAAGAGCCCAAAGGGAGTGCTAATAGCATCAGCACTGGTAGATCTGTCGAGAGATGTGATCCCTGTGAGGATTGCGAACGTAAGTGAAAAGTCTAGAATTATCCCGAAGGGTGAAGTGCTTGCAGCATGTGCTCCAGTCACCTGCGTTTACAAAGACCCGAGCTTGACGTTGCCGGAGCCGCCTACAAGTTTAACACCTGAAATTGGACGAAATGAGAATTTATCTCCTGAACAGAGACATGCCGCAGAAAGACTGTTCCAGGAATTTAAGGATGTATTTTCACAAAACGAGAGTGATATAGGTCGCACTTCTCTGACACGTCATAGAATTGATACTGCCAACCATCCACCGATTAAACAGCATCCAAGACGCTTGCCGTTTGCAAAACAAGAAGAGGTTTCTAAGCTCTTACGAGAGATGCAGGATAGTGACATGATCGAACCGTCATCAAGTCCGTGGGCCTCTCCCATCGTGTTGGTCCGAAAGAAAGATGGCTCCACAAGATTTTGTGTGGATTATCGTAAACTTAACGATATCACGAAGAAGGACAGCTATCCTCTACCAAGAATAGACGACACGCTAGATACTCTTTCAGGGCATAAATGGTTTTCCACACTGGATTTGAAGAGTGGATATTGGCAAGTAGAGATCCATCCTGATGACAAAGAGAAGACCGCATTTACTACTGGACAAGGACTTTGGCGATTCAAAGTTATGCCGTTCGGGCTCTGCAATGCTCCAGCAACGTTCGAGGGCCTCATGGAGACAGTGTTAAAAGGCCTGACTTTCGAAGCTTGTCTCATCTACCTAGACGACGTCATCATTGGTGGCCGCACGTTTGAAGAACATCTAGAAAATATTCGAAAAGTGTTAACGAAGCTAAGAGCGGCGAATTTAAAGCTGAACCCTTTGAAATGCAAGTTCTTCCAACGGGAAGTAAATTATCTAGGACACATCATTTCAGCTGAAGGTGTTCGAACAGATCCTGAAAAAGTGTCCGCAGTAAAGAACTGGAAGCGTCCGGAAAATGTCCATCAGTTGCGAAGCTTTCTGGGACTATGCACTTATTACAGAAAGTTTGTCCAGGGGTTCTCCAACATCGCAAGACCATTGCATAGGCTCACTGAAAGCAAGCAGAAGTTTCTATGGACACAAGAATGCGAGAATTCCTTCCAGCGGCTGAAAGAAGTTCTCACATCATCTCCAGTCCTTACCTATCCGCACCCCGAGAAACAGTTCATTGTGGACACGGATGCCAGTCATGAAAGTGTCGGCGCTGTACTTTCCCAAGAAATAGATGGCCAAGAACGAGTCGTAGCATACTGGAGCAAATGTTTATCGAAACCAGAGCGGAATTATTGCGTCACTCGTAAGGAGTTATTAGCTATAGTGAAAGCCATAGAACACTTCCATCACTATCTCTATGGCAGGAAATTTCTCCTTCGTACTGATCACGCATCCCTAACATGGCTGATGAATTTTAAGAACCCAGAGGGCCAAGTAGCCAGATGGATACAACGGCTCCAGGAATACGACTTTGACATCAGGCATCGCAAAGGCTCATCGCATGGAAATGCCGATGCCCTATCAAGAAGACCGTGTCCCGAGAGCTGTCGCTATTGTTCCAGAGTGGAGAGCAAGTATAATCCCGAATATGTCATACGCCAGACGAAGACTTCACTATTGACGCCAGCAGATCTCTGGAGTGATGAGAAGATTCGAGAAGATCAAATGGCAGACTCTGACATCAAACCAATCTTGGAGTTATTAGAATCTTCTAGCACGAAGCCCAGTTGGAAAGACATCTCGACTTACAGTCCTACGACGAAGCAATATTGGGCTCTTTGGAACTCCCTCCACGTCAAGAATGGTGTCCTGTTCCGAAAATTCGAATCGGAAGATGGGAAAACATCTCGGTGTCAGTTGGTACTTCCTCGATCTCGAATTCCAGAGGTCCTCGAAGAATTACATGGCAGTCCCACTGGTGGCCATTTTGGAGTCATGAAAACATTACACAGAGTCCGAGAGCGCTTCTTCTGGGGAAAAGCGAGAGCTGACGTCGAACGATGGTGCAAATCTTGCGATGCATGTGCAGCTCGAAAAGGACCAAAGAAACGTAGCCGAGGAAGACTACATCTCTACAATGTAGGAGCACCTTTCGAACGCATCGCCCTTGACATCCTAGGCCCTCTGCCAAGAAGTGCGGATGGCAACAAATACCTCCTTGTTGTCATGGACTACTTCACGAAATGGCCTGAAGTTTATGCCATCCCTGATCAAGAAGCTTCTACGGTTGCGGATGCCTTGGTACACCAGTCGATATCAAGGTATGGAGTCCCCCTTCAAATGCATTCTGACCAGGGGAGAAATTTCATCTCTGCTGTGATTGAGGGTCTCTGTCAACTTCTCGGAATGGACAAAACTAGGACGACGCCTTTACATCCACAATCGTATGGCATGGTTGAGAGATTTAATCGTACTATCCTCAACAATCTCTCACTGCTAGTCTCAAGAAACCAACAAGACTGGGACCAAAAACATCCCTTGTTTCTCCTCGCCTATCGCAGCGCCGTTCATGAAACGACCGGCTATTCCCCGTCTCAGATGCTTTTCGGTCGTGATCTTCGTCTACCTTGTGATCTGCTTTTTGGTCGCCCTCCAGATGCGCCTTCATCGCCAGAGGGATACGTGCAGAATCTACAGGCACGATTTGAAGACGTCCACAACTGGGCTCGAGAGCGGATCAATATACAGACGGAGAAGATGAAGACCATGTACGACACGAAAGCCACGGGACATCAATTCAAAGAAGGTGACAAGGTTTGGTTTTATAATCCGACTCGACGTAAAGGACTTTCTCCCAAACTGCAATCGCACTGGGACGGTCCTTATACAGTCCTAAACAGACTGAACGATGTCGTAATTCGGATCCGAAAGTCACCAAGTTCGAAGCCTAGAGTCGTTCATTACGACAGGCTGGCTCCATACTATGGCCATAGTACTTAGTTCATTGATTGTAAATAGTGTAATGTAAATAATGTAAATTAGTATGACCATGGTCTTGTATATAAGTTAATGTAATAATTTCTTTTGCTTAGCATTATCATTATTAATGTTATTATTTAAATACTTGTATGTAATGATGCATTATGAATGTGTTTAATTGTTATTTTCCATGTTTGCTTTAAGTGTTTTGAGTAGTATAGCATTTGTTGGTAACGGGTTTGCTTTCCGATCAAAGGTTGAACTGCCCGGGACGTGCAGTCCTCGAGAGGGGGGCAATGTTATGAATTTTGTATATATCTGTAAATATTCCATTTGTTTAAATTTATTTTATTTTATTATTGCGAAAATTGCAGTATTATTAATGTATTTCCTATTGAGCATCATGTAACTCAATGCTAAAGGCCTCAGATGCTTTGCAAGAAAAACAACCTTACACCCTCATCTTTATAAGAAGTCTATGGAAAAATCGCCAAGGAATGGGTTTATCGCCAAGTTGGCGATGGTTTTGGCGACTTATTTTTGTCGCCAAATTTGGCGATATATCGCCAAATGTCGCCAAGTTGACGACGGATTTGGCGACTTTTTGTGCAACCCCCCCCCCCCCCCCTTATACCTGTACATTGGGATCCGTTCTCGCTTAGGTTCTCTATCGAAAGTTAAAGCACTTTCTGGTAATTTCTAGCATCTGAAGGCTCTGGAATAATCTGGAAAGATCTCTGAAACCTATATAAGGACCTCCATCAGTTCAGTTCAGTTAGTTGTCTGTCAACTGCGATTGAATTCATACGAGAGGCTTTGCATTGAGAACTGTGTTTCTCGGATCGATTATGTCGTTGATAAGTCGTATTGAACGCATTGTTTCTGTGTGAAATTTTGCTGTGCTTTTATTGGATTTGAAGATTACTAAATATCTTGTAATTTTCAGAAGATATTGGTGTTCGTATTGCATTGTTTATAGTGAATAAAGCCTTTTGACTGTTCTTATATATTGGCATCAGTCCTTTCGAACCCCGAGCTCACAACAATACTTTTCCATTACCTAATAATATTTAATTATTGTTACAAAAACGTTTCAAATTAAGGGCAATTCATTGTTGTTACAAAATTGACTCTTTGTTGAACAAAAACAAAAAGATGTTCACTTGAAAAGTAATTATAAAACAGATTACAACAATGTACTTAAATAAACAATGCAAAATTCAACAACTTATTTTCACCATTCTCAAAAAACAGTCTTAAATGTAGGTTGAAAAAAAAAGCTTTAGATTTCAATTTCAAAAAATAAAAATGAGTGCAAAATATTCATTTGAGATAGAAGATGATGAAAATTATTCTTCCGATGAAGAATTTACAGTTCTGGACTAAAGGGATCCGAGATGCAGAGTTCTCTACACTCATCCAGAATTCCAAACCATATTTCAACCCGAAAGTGTGCATTCAACAAAAATCAATATTGCTAAAGTGATTGCCGAGGATGAAAAAGTTGAAAATGTTAATGACACAGCTGAACGACCTATATGCAAAGTTAATAAAAGTAAAATCAAAAAGTCCTTTCTCAGCCAAGAAGAGAATGCAAAGAGCAGTGATCTGGTTTCTCAATTCATATTTCAAGCACTCAACAAAATATCAAGATTTAAAAATCAGCAGTTAATTTTTCAAAAGCATTTCGTCGGGCTGTTATAGGTATGGATAAAAATGTTTAATCAGTTTCCGTTTCAGTCAATCAGCGGATGATAAAAATGATTTGTTTTGAGTAGTATTTGAAGTGTTTCTCTCATTCTTCAGTTTCCTTCTTGACTCTCTTTTTCTCCCTCTTCCACCCTTTCTCGCTGATCGCCCTTCCTTCACACTTCCTCCCCTCTCATACCTTCTTTTCTCCCCTCTCTCCTTCTTCCCTCTCTCACCCTGCCTCCCCTCTTTTTCTTTGCATTTAGGGGAACTACACAATATTGTGTTGTGGTAGACCAAAAAGATCATTCATAGTTTTGCTACGTATTGAATTTTTAAAGTACAGCTGGTTTAAGAAAAGAAACAAATGGGTAAGTGTGATCGAAGATCGCACAAAGGGTTTCGTTTAATATTCCTTTCAAAGCACTTTATCCTTTCTTTAAAAAATTCAAATAAATTTCATTTTCCAAAAATAATAATAAAATAAAGTCATGTTTTTTATAAAGTAAAAATTTACCGGTCTATTTTTCTGGCTTTTTCGAAAATCCGAACCGGTCCGGTAGAGGGCGAAGCCCGCTATTATACGCTGTCATAATAATATCTGTCATGTGGACTAAATGCGATATTAAAAAAAATCAATTTCAAAATTAAACATGTTTTATAGAGACCTTCAAAATTTTAAAATATGCCAATATTTCCATAATTGGGTTTTTATCATGATTCAATACGTTCCTCAAACTCATGATGTTATAATCACTTGCTGACGTCATATCTACTTACTTTCTCAATTACTCATATTGATACTCTCTTTGTATTATCCTCAAAAATTTAAAAAAGTCCGTTAAACTTCCACTAGGACGTCAGATTAATTTTCTTTTTAATCCTCTAATGACATCATATTAACCTGTTTTCTGTACTTACATATACTCATACTCCTTGCATTATTGAGAAATGTTTGAATATTTCCGATTTATTACCAATATGACGTCATATTAAAATTTTTTTAATTGGAGAAACTTTTTATTTCCTTTTCAATTTTCATGTGGAAATCTTTAAATAGAAAATTAATTATTGTAGAAAGAATTTTATTGTGGATTTTTAATTGTTAGCAACTGCTATAACGAAAAATGTTTAAATTTAATAGGAAAAGGCTGTTAGATTTTTGGTTTTTTATCTCTCTATACTAAAATAATAGATTTTTTTTTATTTTATGATTTTCAGCTTCATAGTAGGTATTCAGCTATAAGTACACAAAATTTCAAGACTAAGTTATATAGTCTCTGAGAACCGGCTCTGTGACGAACAGATAACGAAGCGGGAGTAATAGAGTTTCGTGAGATGAACGCTTTAAAAATTTTCTTACCTCAATTCGTGATGTCTTTAAATGGATGACTTCGATGACAACTATTTATTTAAAGGAAACTGCATTCTTAATAAATACGAAAACATTAATTAACATGAAAACACAAATGGTACAGATACTGACACTGAATATTTACAAAATTCATCTTTATCACGCGTTTCAGTATATAATCGTGCATCGCGCTATAAAACTATATATAGAACAAATCTTTCATAAACAAAGATATTTTCATTTCAATTGATCGTCTGCGCACCAAAGAGTCTGAGAGTAGAGTAAGAAATTGCAACATTAAAATGAAATGTGTTTTGGAGTTTTGGAACAAAACCCCATATTGAATACATGTCATTTAGAGTGGTACCTCGTCATCAGAATTACATTGTAATAAATACATAAATGCACGCTACATTGAATATTTATATAAAAGAAAATGTTCATATGACAATTTGCAATTCTTTCATATCTAGCAAAGTTCAAAAACACATTATATAATTAAAAACGGGCATAGACAGCATTGTGCTTATTGAAAGTCCTGTGACCGTATTGTTTTGTGAGCCCCTGTAAATGAACGAAAACTGCTATGCACTGCATATTCTATAGTAAGTATCTTGTACTGCACCGCACTGATGTATAATAATTTGAATATATTACAAAGAGTATAACATCATTAAAACACATTGCAAGCGATTTTCGTCTACAGACCATAATGTAACGGAATACTTTTGATTGCCCCTGTAAATGAACTATGAATGATGCACACTTGAAAATGAATATCGAACTTGTTACGGTATACTACAATACCATATTTTAATTAGCTGGATATCCGGGTTTTTTTTTGAGTTAGTGCGCGACTAGACAGACGACCAGACAGACAGACAAACAGGCAAACTGAATTCATAAATACTTTTCGACTGTGCTGTAAAGTGTTACAAATAATATTTTTTATCTAAAAACATCGAAACTTCCATCGAACATGCTTTTATACGATGAATAGAAACGAAATTGCACTAATTCCCGAAAATGACGCCATTTTGAATAACGGCCGCCATCTTGAATTCCCCGCACTTTCCGCGATGCCTCCCCTTCTTATATGCTTTGTATTAATATAGAGTAGATACTGACCAAACGGTATAACTGTATCACGATTTGCAGTTTTTTAACTCCTAGCACATGGACTATTAATTTTGAACTTTTTACAAAATATTTTCCAATAAGTTTCTTACAGGTGCTTACTTTTCAAAAACTGTAAGAAACAGAATTCGAAAAAGTTAATTAGTTTATGTAAAGATTTTAAAAAAAATGTCATCACTAATGTAAAAGTACAGTAAAATGACAATTTACATCTTTTTTTAACACTTTCCAACCTAGTTGAAAAGTGTTTATGACTTCGGTTTGTATGGCCGTCTGTCTGTCTGTCTGTGCTCTAACTCATAATTATGCTCGGATCGCCCTGAAATTTTTGTATGTTATTGTCGTTTACTATATTGCGTTGGCGTTACTATATTGGCATTACTATGTTGGCATTACTATATTGGCGTTTACGTTATTGCAGGTTCCCTATTTCCACTTATAGTTTTTTTACAGGGACAGTCAAAAGTACTCCGTTACATTACAGTCAATGGGAAATAATCGCTTCAAGTGCATTTTGATGATATTACGTCATTTGATACATGATAGAATTGATATATAATTATGAAGAGCATTAAAGCATGTTTTTTGTAGAATATGGGATGCAAAGCATTAATTATTCATTTACAGGGTCAAACAAAATAATTCTGTTACACATTGTTCTATGGGGAAAAATCGTTTGCAGTGTAATTTAGCGATATTTCACTATTTCAAACATAATGAAAATTACATGCATTACGGAGGTGCACTATAAATTGTGCATTGGTGTGCATTGTATTTATTTACAGGGACACACAAAAGATATCTGCTACAGTACATGTGCGATATTTACAGTCTGTGTGATAAGTGCGTTTTCAACTTTGGTTTGCGTTTTTAAGTTTAATTAATTTTTTTTCATAGTACGTGTGTGTTTATAAACTCGGTTGTTCATATACAGGGCTACACAAGGGAATCCGTATGTATTACAGACTATGGGAGTGAAGTGTTTATAAGGATAGTTTTTAATTGTTTTACGCATTTTCCTACTGAAGTATATTTAGTAGACTAATAGAAGTTTGTGGAATATAAATAAATTCATATACAGGGGCTATACAAAGAACAATATGCATTTTCGTTTACGGTACGTAATTGCTGCGAGTGAGTTTTAAGTTGCCTTTTAGCTTAATGTGTGGTGTGTACAAAGGTCTTCCGATAATATACAGGGCTGTACAAAAGATTTCGAGTGCATTTCCATCGATTGGCAAAAGCTGCTAAATGTGAATATTCAAACTGAATTACATTTTACGTACAATATATCCACATCTATTGATCATATACAGGGCTGCACAAAATAATTCGACTATTTTTTTGACAGTGGAAGGTAATTTCGAAAACTGTATTTTTCAATGCGGTATATGTTTTCTAAACTGTTTACTTACATATCTTCTTTCACCTTATTTAAAGGTGAAGTTTCGTTACAGTTTTTTCTGGCTGTGTTGGAAAGTGTTTCATAATCTATGCTTGACGCATGATTTTTCGTTTTTGTATTTTATAAAACGCATTATTTATGTTACTGAAAATTCGAAAATTTAAGAAATGCACAATTAAAATAGCCCCCCCCCACCAAAAAAAAAAAAAAAAAACAAAAAAAAAATAAAACAGTCTTAGAATGAAGTCTTAGAATTTGATCAAACTGATAAAACACAAACGGAGAAAAATGAATTTAAAGATTGTAACTCTGAATCATTTGTAGCATAAATGCCTGGATATTTTTATAAAGGTAGTCTCTATGGTCGAGTAAATTTTTGCGTAGAATCGTGTTGTCCTGAATTCTAATGTTTGTGTGTGAATGAACTACCTATTCTGTCATTTCCTTAAATTTTGCAAAGTATGTCTAAATCTCCAAAAATCTGATTTTCAGAAATATTTTGTCCAATGATATGATAATTAGGTATCTATGGTTGTGTAGCTGCTGTATATATCTACTGAGATATGAGTTAGATTCGTCGGATTCGTCCCATATCGCCATGGATGGTAACTTAGGCTAGATGTGAGCATCGTCACACCCTTCCACGTGTTGTGTTGTTTTAAGTGAGCCGTTTTTGGCGTAATACAGAATTTTGAAGTACATTTTATAGTGTTAATTGCAGAATTGCTAGTGACAATTTAGAGTGAGCTAGAATCACTTTATTATTCGATACCTACAAACTATCAAGGAAGCCATTTTGTTTTCAGCTAGCGCTTCAAATTAGGGAATATTTTGAGGAAAGCATTCTCTCAGTTTTTTAGTATTTTAAGCTTAATTTTGACCTTTATTATAGCTTTTAAATAAACAGTTGTTATTGTTAATCTTGTTTCATGGCTACATTTTATACTGATAGCCCGTAGAAATCGTCATACATTTAAAATAAAATGGATAAAGTAAAAAGCTTTATTGCATATTTTCAACTACATTGTTTGTACGAAACTTCGTGAGAACATGCTATGGATATCTAACTTCCTTTTAGGGAAAAAGCTGGAGAATAAATATTTTTCTCAGTTTTCGAAAAATAAAGGGAGGCAAATTCTTTTATTGTTTCATGAAAGATATTAGAATTTTAAAGAAAAAATTCTTTTTAAGGATTCACATGTTGCTATAGTACAACATAAAACTATGTAATTCAGGAAAATCTTCTGCAATTTTAAAAACCTTTATCCACAGATGTGAGACTCTCTAAGTTTAGGAGACCCTGTGTTAGTGGCTGGTGTATTTCAATCTAGCCCTGATAACCAGCACTGAATAAATAAATAAACAAGAACGAAAAATCCTGCATCAGGCGTATATTATCAAATACTTTCTAATACTAAAAGGATATTGTTAAAAAAATTCATTTTTTACGCAATGAAATCACATGTTTAAATAAACAATTTAAAAAACACATAACGGTGTAAAAATTCATTTTCAGCAATTGCAGTTCATATGCCGTATGTGTGTGCATTTTTTCCGGAAGCCCTTTATTTGACCTACGGAGTTTATACAAACGACTCAATATACTAAAAATCAGATACGTTTAAAATTGTATACCACAGTTGAAAGAGCACTTTCAGTAATTAACCTTTATCGTCAATCTTTTAATCAAATTTGTGTGCGATGAACGATTGTATAAATGTGTGTAAATGAACGTGAATGAATATATTTGTGTATAAATGAACGATAAATGCTCTATGTACTCCATAATTTATAGAAAACATTTTTTAGTGCATCTCAGTGATCCATATCAATTTAATTATGTTTGAAGTATCGTAGAATCATTAAAATGCACCACAAAGAATATTTTCCCATAGATCCCAATATAATGGAATTCCTTTGGCAGTCCCTATAGACGAACTTTAAATACTACACATTCTACAGAAAGCACCTTATAGTCCACCTCAATGATAGTTATCAATTTCATTATGTTGGAAATATCCCAACATCATTAAAACAAACCACAAACGAATTTTCAACATAGAGCATATTGCAACGGAATGATTTTGTGTGTTCCTGTAAGCAAACTATAAATGCTACACTACATTTTCAGTAGCAGACATTCTATAGTGTACCTTAAGAACACATAAAAATTATATGGCAATCTGAGTTTATTTACGAGAGTTAGAATGCACACAGTTAGAGAGACAAGTGGCAAAGACACCAAAGTCATAAACACTTTTGAGCTATATCGGAAAATTTTAAAAAAGAAATATTCAATGTTAATGAAATGAATGCTTTGAAACAATTGTAAGCAAGACGTGGGTTAAGACAAGATCATTTGCAGTCGGTATTATTTTTTTTCTTTAAAAAATTACTTCTTATACGGATCAAATACGATAAAACAAACCGAGGTAATAAAATAAAAATAGTCAATCATCTCGCATGCTGAGGAAGAGCCCAAATTAAAAACTGCAATGCAATATTTTTCGGAACGTCCCGCAATGTAGTATCAATTACGAAGTTGAGTCCGCAAATAAGTTTCTCCTGGTGACTGTGGACAGAGGTGTATGAAAGACAAAAAATATAATGAGATATTAAAGATAAGACATAACTTTATTTTTCCACATAAGTACAAGTAAGTTGAGACATTTGTCTGAACTTACTCAAGTTGACTAACTCAACTAACTCAAGTTGAGACATTTGTCTCAACTTGAGACATTTGTCGCTTTATAAGCTTCAAACAGACCTCAATGAAAAAAATTAGGGCTCTGCATACGGAAGAAGCGTTGAACGGCTTATGATACACCGGTTCGCTTTAATCATGTCATCCACCATCTTGACATTTTCCTCTGTAGTGACCGTGCACGTCCGTCCAACTCAAGTTCTGTCCAACACTTGCTGACGCCCTTCACTGAATTGACGGCAGTATCTCCGCACCATTTGTTTCGACATCACATCTGGTCCTTAGACTTCCACGAGGCGGTTATGGATTTGTGCTCTCAATACTCCACGTGCCCATTCATAGAGGACAACCGCTCTCACTTCCTGTTTTGACCACGAATTCAAAACGCACGTTCTCTCCATATCTATCGGGACTAGAGTGAGAGGAGAGGCTCGTCTCCGCTTTGTACAGGCACCGCGACAACGCCATCTGCTGGATTGCAATCGAGCGATACACAATGGGGTCTGGGTGTCTTTCGCGTTCAACCCCTGTCTTGTTTCCCCCATTGCTGTTCGATTATCTGGGGAAAACTTATTTTCGGACTCACCCTCGTACATTTTTAAAATCTTGAATTCCTTCCATAAAAAAAACCTATATGAACGAATAATGATTGTATTTATTATGAA
Organism: Maratus michaelseni; assembly: GCA_963931845.1. Taxonomy (NCBI): domain Eukaryota; kingdom Metazoa; phylum Arthropoda; class Arachnida; order Araneae; family Salticidae; genus Maratus; species Maratus michaelseni. The sequence continues at coordinate 225,263,721 of OZ007595.1, forward strand.
AACAAGGCAGGGTTGCCACAGGCAGTTATTTTTTTATTATTATGCTTGCCATCAATTTCCAAGAATAATAATCTTCTTGGAAGATTAGTAGAAATCGAACACGAAGATTACTGTTTGGAAAGAGTAGTAGGTGTAGTAATAAAAAAATATTCGCTTGGGGAAACTCTGATAAGGTTATTAGTCTCTTCTCTGTTGTATTATAGTCTAGTCGATGTTTGCTGTCGCTACTTCATACAGTGCCAACAAAGAAAGAATGCAAGTCCGTAGCCGGATAAAGGGTTGTGGAGTTTAACCCTTTGAAAAGCGGTGGTACATATTGTGAAAACACCAAGCGCTTTATCCTGCACGCTATCGGAAAAATATTCGACCCTCTTGGTATGCTTATTACTTTTACTATCCGTGTGAAATGCCTGTTTAACCCATTCGCAGCCAACCACGAGTATACTCGTGGCTTTTCAATCTAAAATTACGAATTCGTACCGGAAATTTCGAAATTATGTAATCACGAAATGTCTGTAATTAAATAAAGTAAATATTGCTATTAGTGTTTTCTGGTATGAATTCGAACTTTCTAAATAAAATAAAATTCCGGTAATTTTAACCCGTCAGGGAACGTGTTAAAGATCTGTGGTTGAAGAAAATTGCTTGAGACGAAAACTTTCCAGCAGATGTTACGTAGAGATTCGCTGCTTTTGCGTTGCCAGTCAGAAAGACTTCGGCGTTGCCATATTTCTCAGAGTTGTAAAAGAAAGTGTTATTGAATTAAACCTCGTGACATCAAAAAGTAGAGTTGCACCTTTAAAAAAAATCACATTACCTCGATTGGAGCTACTGGGAGCTTTGAGTGCTGCCAAATTGCATCTGTGGCATATCCGGACGTATAATTTCGGAAGAGAGGGGGGGGGGATAGAGTACTTGTAGATGCTCTTATTAAGAAAATAGAATAGCGTTTATCATATTTCGATAAAAGCACAGGATATTTCAAAAAATATCAAAATTGGTGTTTTGAACCAAATTTTCGGACGCTATAGTCAGAGAACTGTCGCCATAAGGCATCAATCATACGCAACTCAAGGTGTAATACATTTATCGAAAAGTGGAGAACGTTGTTCGATTCCAAATAAATTACAATTCTCTTCAAATTTCGTGTTTTTAGGCTTAAAAATGAGTTTGTGAATGTGTCAGAAACTTTCTCGCAGTTGAATGGAAGATTTTTTTTATTATTATTATTTTACAGCAAGCTTAGGTATAATCTGCTTGCACAGGGCTGGCCTTCACCTTAAAGGAGACTAACACTAGAGGATAAAACATAAAACACAAATCATAATAAATTATTGCTTCCATATTTTTATCTACTTTAATTAGTTATCAAATATTTTCTCTCTTGAAAACAATTCAAAAATTTTAATAAAAATACCATAAAAGTAAAGAAAAATTTCTAATTAATGTATTAATAATGTTTGTCGATCGAAAATGTTTGTCTAAAATCGACCACTTGAAATTTGTATGGCCACCATTTTCTTCAGGATCGAAAAATTGATAAACTCATCTGAGAAAGAATACAAAATATCGTAAATTTTAAGTTTTTTTTTTGGTTTTTTTGTTACAGATAAGCCGATTTGCGAAAAATTTCACTTATTATTAGTGTATAATTGCGCTAAAAAATTGCATAAAAGTGGAGAAATTTTGGGTATTTTTAGGGTCCTATACTTAAAAAGTAAAAACAGAACCATTATAAGATCACTCCTGTGTCTGTCCGTCCGTCTGTCACCACCCTTTTTCTCGTAATTTATGGGACATGGTAAGTTCAAACTTGGGAAAGTTATAAAACCTTTTTACCCACATATTTTCAAATTATTAGCGATTCACAAATATGTTTAGGGAAAATTTAGGGGGCTAATTAAGTTACTTGGGAAAAAAAAGTTTGCTTTTTGTGTATCATGTGGGGTATCGTAAGAAAGATCTCATAATATCGAACTCAAAAATATATTTGTTTTAATTTTTGGTATTGTATTTTCAGAGCTATCGTCGAAAATGCACTGCAAAAAGTATGCCCCCCCCCCTCTATTTCGGAATCTACTGAACCTAAAATTATGAAAAAATTACGGGTCGTAGGAGTTTATTTAAACCTTGCAGTAAAACTATAGCGATTTTCCTAGGTTACTATAGCTTTTGAGAAAAACTCATTTTCCTGTTAAACACAAACTTTATTTTTTCGGTGGTCAGCGGGGTAGTTGACGGGCGCTCGAGGTATCTATCGACGCAGAATCATCCAAGGATATTTGATAATGATTTTCGAAAACAACTGTTGGTAATTAGCCGAGATATTAATTAAGTTACTGAAAAAAACTTTATTTTGATGTATCTTGTAGGATATCGTTCGAAAGATCTTGTAACATTGAACTCAAAAATATATTTGTTTTAATTTTAAGCATTATAGTTTGGGAGATATCGTCGAAAGTATAGTGGAAAAATATGCCTTCCCCCCCCCCCCCCCCCCGCTTCCTACTTCCGAACCTGCGAAACCCTTTGAGCGCGAGTCATACTCGCACTTGACCGATTTTTTTTTTAAGTTATAACATGTTTTTAAACTTGGCAATCTTCAGTTGCAGAGCCACACCTTGTTCGAAGGTAAATGCACAATGACGAAGAAAACAGGTAAAAATCTATATTGACCACTTAAGCACCATATTCAATTTAGTGATAGTATCCTAAATACCAAAATAATTAAATTTCTTCAAAAGTAGTTTATGTCATTATTTTTAAATACACGTGAACTATTTAATTACATGTAATGTGAGGAGATGACATAAAGGTGTATTTATATTATACAAACAGAAGTAAGGCTTCAAGTTCCAATCTTCATCGCACCGGGAAACTAATAGGTTTTTTTACACGTAACGCCATCTATTGGGTGCGAAAACAATTATTGGTATAAAGCCCGTACAAAACAAATCACAATAGCAACTAGGACGTAAAAAACCAGATACTTAGAACATTGTAGTCTGGACTTAAAATGAGGACGTACGCACATACGCCCTGGTATTTCAAATAGAAGAGTTCATGACATACGCAGGTATGTCATGGTGCATAAGGGGTTAAGGGAAAAAGCGGGTGCTGGAGCAAATTTTACGACAAATTTGATTTTTACAGAACTTTGCTCTCAAAAATGGCAACAAGATAAAGATTATTTTTCTTTTACAACTGATATGTATTATTGTTCTCTTATCATGTCCTTAGTAACTGTTATGAAAAATCTTGTATTTTAAAAAAACGTATGAACTCTCCGCAAAAAAAAAAAAAAAGCATGCACACTAAAAGGTTCATGTGGAGAAGAAAAAAAAACCTTTAAAAAATAATGTGTAAGGAAAAAAATCTCAAAATAAAAGGGAAAGGGTTAAAAAAAAAGTTAAAGGAAAGAACAAAAAATAAAACAAGTTGAAAACTGTACGTCAAACGTGACAAATGAGGTGCGCTCGTACTTTAACTAGTTTTATAAATATTCAGATCTTGGTGCAATAGCTGTTGCACACTTATGCAAAAATGCATGAATAAAAAATTTATTTTATGTGCAGATTTTCATAGTATAGATATTAAATTTATTTTATGAAATTAATTCTCAATACACTTTTACAAACAATTAATTACATTAAAATTATACTATGCGCAAATATCCAATACAAGACAATGTAAAAAAAAAACATCGTTATTATTTCACTGAAAAAATGAATTACATCGTCTGTTATTATGATATGATTAATTTCCGTCATAAAGTAAGTACATTTTAAGTTAGCAACATTTTATTTTTTGTTGACTTTTACTGAATATTCCAATGGGAAACTTAAGCCTAGCTTTGAAAATTTCAGAACTTGAAATTCATTTTTAAACTCTTTTTTCCATTTAATATCGATTTATCCGGAAACATTTATCCAAAAAACTGTCGGTAGATTATAGGATTGCTATAATTAAACAATTTTAGTATACAAATTCGGTTTTTAAATTCAGTAATACAGAAATAATAGGACTCCATATTAAATAGGACGTAATCACCATGACGACCTAGAATCATTACCTGTCATGGGATATCATTGAATTAATTACGTATGGTAGCATTTAATAGAATGAAGAAATTTTTTATTAATATCTTATAAATTTTGATTCGATTTCCATAAAATTTGAAATGACTCGACAAAATTCTGCAACGATTATATCTATTAAATTTCAAACCACTTGGTTGAGCAGTTTTTTCGCTTTTACGCGGACAGACGGGTAGACGGACGGACCAGACGACGACTATAGGTAGTACGTATTTATATAATTACGAACACACCTGAAAAGATGAATTTTAATAATTAATTTATCATTATTTAAAAAAATAATAATTTAATTAATTATAACAAAATTAGAAAAATTGAATGAAAGAGGAGGTAATTATTAATCAATTATTAGTTTCCTATTTTTCTAAAAAATAACGTATTTTTCAGTAAATTATGTCAAATTTGGTATTTTACACACATTGTCGTGTTATGAAAGCGGCTGATTGGAGGTCAACGTGAAGTAATTGTCTGTTTATCAAGTATTAAGGTATATCATCAAATTTACACTCTAAAAACGGCATTTTCAAAACTGAGCAAACAATATTCAAATCTGAGTATGTCGCACTGTCAAAATGGCTCCGAATCAAAATGGTTCAAGTTTGAAACATGTATATACTCATTTCTGAAAACATGCACTGCACACACTCAAGAATAAAACATCATGTGCTGATATTTGAGTATGTCCATGTTTTAAAAATGTGTATGAACTGACCTCTATGTGCTCAGTTTTGAGTATTTCCATGTTTAAAAAATGAATTTGAACTGATTCTAATCATTTTTGAGTATGTCCGTCCATGTTTCAAAAATGAATATGAACTGGCCTCTATGTGTTCAGTTTTGAGTATTTCCATGTTTAAAAAATGAATTTGAACTGATTCTAATCATTTTTGAGTATGCTCATGTTTTAAAAATGAGTATGAACCGACCTCTATGTGCTCAGTTTTGAGTAATTCCATGTTTAAAAAATGAATTTGAACTGTTTCTAATCATTTTTGAGTATGTCCATGTTTCAAAAATGAGTATGAACTGACCTCTATGTGTTCAGTTTTGAGTATGTCCCTGTTTCAATATTTTGAGTATTTCTGGTATTTCAGAATCGAAAGCATTGGGTAGTCCTATTTGAAACAAAAAGTTTCATAACAAAATGAAGCATCGATTTACTCAGATTTGAAAGTGTCATTTTTCTCAGTGTACAGAAAGTGGAAATCACTATTCCATTCTTATGCACGTGAATGTTAATATCAGTATTTTTTATGGAAATGCGTCTAAAAATGAGCTTGTGAATATGTCAGAAAGTTTCGTGCTTTTGAGTAAAGAAATCAGAACATCCGTTAATAAAATCCAAATTATGTTTAACATTTTAATCACAAGTAAAAGGGTTTTCCTTTAAATCAAACACGTTCAAGCTACAACATAACATAACATGGGCCGAAAAGGGTAATAGCCCCTTCTTGGATTTCACATTTAGTTAACTAATTTTTTTTCTGATTTTAATAAAAATAGTAAAATGTATTTTTTATTGATTTACAATAATTGAACCCTAAGAGAAAATACAATTACTGATTTTTCTTTAGAGTAAAGGACTGCTTGCTCAAATCTCCCATGGAAGACACTTTTTAAATCTTTTTTAACACGGGTGATTATGTGTCCCCGTTTAAAATTATATTTGACGGGGGTCATGGGGGAAAGGCGCATCTCCGACGAAAAGATAAGGAATTGCTTCAATTCTTCATTTTAAAAAATGTAGAAGAAGTTTAATTTCAAATATTTCATGTTTCTTAATTGTTAAATTTCTGTGTTATTTTTTGTGTCGATATGTTTAAAATATATGTTTTGTGTCGATTGTATCGCTGTGGATGTTTTCACAAAAAACCTTAGTTTATTTCATTTCGTGTTTACATTATTCATAAAAAAGTAAAATAAAAATAAAAATAAAAATAAAAAGCAAGGTTTTGGCAGCGGACTACAGGCACTTGGTATTCTGCTGATGCTAATTTCTTCGCCATTGTAGGTAATTGCCCTTGTACCATTTCCCGAGTGCATCAAATACGTGTTTTCTTTAGCTGCTTCTAAACCGCACTTTGTATTATAGATGTATGGCCATGGATCTTCTTGGAAATCTTTAAGATATCTGCATCTAAGTGTAATACTTGGAACATGGGGATCCTTGATGCATACTTCAAAATCTATTCAAAAGAAAATAAAACAGGCATTAAACAATTAAAGTCAGTAAAATTGAATTATTATCTATATTAGTGGCATTCACTAACATTTCTGTAAGAGCCAATATCCGGTAGAGAAGTGAGCTGGAGGGCCACATTTACGCTTTTGCGGTCACATGTCTATATAGTATAATGAACACTACTATTATTATGTACTAAATACGCTGCTCAAAAAATTTGCAGATCACATGGTTTTACAGAATTTATAATAAAAAGCCTGCTGATAACTAAAGTAAAACGAAACATCCATAGTCATGCAGAATTCCTGTTATTGATTAAGGCAAAAAAATCTATTCGCTTTTACTGGAAGTTTGCCCCGGCGACAGTCAAACCGTCTGGTACAGTCATATTGTGATTACGTAAACAATCCTCCTGTTTGCACCTACAGTGAAAGAGATTTTAATACGCCAGAGCAGACTTCCACCAGTATTTTCGCCTTATTTATGAGAGAAACTTTGCCCGATTAAGTTGTTTAAATATGACGAAAATTTCTATTCAAATGTACTGGTGGAAGTTTACCTTGGTGGTAATCTGGTACTGTTGATCCGATGTAAACAGGCAACAGTATCCATCTCGTGACTGCATCCTCGGTTGCTTCACTCGCAACTGGTATACGCTGTACTATATGTCCCCCTCCAGCTTATTCATAGGTACATTATAGAGCTAAACAGTCCGAAATAGGCTTCATCAGGGTAACCTGTATACACGGCATGTTGGGCAATAGTTTAGACTCCTTTTACCTAAACGCACCATGCAATCTGAAGAAGTTGGACTGCTGGATATCGAGGTTGGGCACAACGGAATTGATATCAAATGCATTTCACTGACGAGTCCTGATTCAATCTGGAGAGTGACACCCGTCGTCTTCTGGCACGAAGGAAAGGGGACACTCTAAATAACGCCACGTTCGTATAGGAAAGATCAAAGCTCAGGTGAGGTGAATTGATGGTACGGGGCGTTATCAGTATAGGTGGACGTACAGACCTGCTTATTATCCGGAATGGCATTTGAGGGCCCAAAGGTATACAGACGTGATACTCATATCTCACGTCGTACCAAACAAACGAAAATATTACACTGTACGTGTTGGCCAGCATGCTCGTCTGACTTAAATCCGATCACTCGGGAGAGGCATAGCAGCCTCAACAGCGCCTCCATTGATTGTCCAAGACTTCGAGATTGCAATTTATTGAAGAGTGGAACGGAATTCCCCAAATTCTTGACGACAACTGCTTCGCATCCATTGAAAACAGGTGTTCAACAGTCATACTTGTTCGAGGAATCACACACCATATTTAAAGAATCCTTCATTGTCTTCAAACAACACCTTTTTTGTCATTTCGAGGTATCCAAATTGAGGCTTTGGGTTGTCTCTCCACCTTCATGACATCATTTCAAAGAATTAAAATTTGGATACGTACACACAGAAAAAAGTTTTGTTGAATCAACAAAAATTTGTTTGCCCCAACGAAACTTTTTGTTTAAATATGGGTCAATGGAAATTTCGTTTGAATAAACAAAAAAAAATATTGTTGATTTTTTTTGCAATTCCGAAAAAAAAATTTGTATCGTCAGCAAAAAAATGTTTTGTTAATTCAAGTAAAATGGTTCAATTTTACTTGAATTAACAAAATTATTTTTGTTACGTAGATATATGTTATGTATTATTTTAACAATCTATTTTCTTTTTTCAACAAACTATATTTTGTTTGTTTAATCAATAAAATATGTTATATTACGAACTTGTTTTGTTTATACTACAAAAACATTTGTTAAATGAACCAATCTACATATGCAATTTTAACTATTTTTTAATTCAATTTCAACAGTGAATTACGCTTGTAAACCTTGAACAATAACAAGTGAATTTTATCGGGCTTTTTTTCAAGCGCAAACCGAGAGAATGAAAATCGCCCATGCCGGAAGTCGATCCCGGGTCCTCAGAACAGCAGCCTTTACCACTGCGCTACCAGGAACGATATCTGAGTTCGGCATTTCTCACTCTTATATATGTCGGAACGGCTGCAATCGCAGCACAAGATGGAATGTCATAAGGAGCACGCAAATTTCTGCGGCAAACATGAGACGACAGTACAAAGCACAGCATACGGCAACACATAGTTAATTTTTTATTCATTTTCAGCAGTGAATTACGCCTGTAAAAAGCAGGATAAAAATTTCCTTGTTATTATTCAAAGATTACAGGCGTATTTGACTGCTGAAAATGAGATAGAGCTATTGCAGAAATCACGAAAAATGCAACATAGCAGCGCCACCTGTTGCGCGATTTAAAGTAAAAAGTAATCAGCAACAATTTATACCAGAAAGTAACTGAATAAAAGGTTTTATTAAATTCCGTGCATTAGTTCTTGAGATAAAAACAGCGAAATCGCGTTCAGGACAACCGGAAATCGAAAATTTTCATGAATCCAATTCTTTCTTCTTGCAAATATAGAAGACGGTAATAAATGGGACAGTGGGATTTTTAAAACTACCTTTGTCCGTCCCAGTGAAAAAAAAGTTTTAATTACCCCAAAATTATGTTAATGTAATTATATAGCTATATAAGTCAAATAAATCAAGTTACGTAAGAGAGATATGGCTACTACACAAGAATTTAAATTTTTCAAAAATAACAAAATTTTGCTGGAATTACAAAAATATTGTAAAATTAAAAGAAACAAATTACGTTAGTTCAAGTAAAATTGGTGAAATTTTGTTAAAATTTTGTACGAGTGTTAACAATATTTTTTTGTCCAAGCAACAAAACCAATTTTTTTACTTGAACTAAAAATTTGACTAAAACAACCAAAATGTACTCAACAAAACGGGTTTTGTTGTTTTAATCAATTCCTTTTTCTGGGTGTAAGGTTTTGGTATTTTGTTTTCTAGATCACGCTTTGTTATATGTGTACTTCCCATTTTATTACCATGCATGGCTGTTTCGCATGATTTTCTCCACTTTTTTACTTGCTCTTTGCTTTTTTGCTTGCTAATATACTTCTTTTGAGCAAGTTAATAGTAACTACATGGTGGTTAAGTTCCATTAGCTAATAGGAGTAATTCGTGTAATAAAACGCTATAGACCAGACATGCAATATTAGACAGCAGTGTTTGTGTTATTAAAATTGAAAAATAATCTATCCAAATCCTTATGTTTATTTTTATTGCATCATATTGAAAAAAATCGATATCTTTAAAAAAGTGCATTTAAAAAATACATATGTGTATATATTTACATATATTTTTTAATTAAGTGCTAAACTTTCAAACTGCGTAGTGAGTGACACTGATCTATATGTTAGTGTAAAAACCTGAAGCTTTTTCTAGAATGAGATGGTAAAAGTCTAAAAAATGTTTCTAAATGGATTTTACAAAACGTAATATGCAAAATGTTCATGAGGAAAAATTGTGTTGATTGAATTTTGCTGTATCACACAATATAACTCACTGCTATGCTACTTTTTTAGAGATGAACATTACAGTTGTATTCCAGTTTCTATTGAGTAGATACAGTGTCTCCAACAAAGGACACCCTGACTTAAAAATTTAATATCTCGTAAGAGGAGATCGACAGAAGAATGAAACAAGTGGTATGTTTATTTTAAAAGCCGTAAAAATCTGATACAGAAGTTTCAAAATCAGTTACAATTTTTTTCGATAGGTGGTGCTGTATGCTGTAGTTACAGTACATCCAATAATTAGGCTACAAACTGTCCATTTGGGAGCGGAGGTTGCAATGACATCACAATCGATTCAAAATGTGTACTTTTTGCATCACTAAGATGGCGCACACGAAGAATGAAACTTTTAGTCATCCTCTTCGTCACCTTTAGTCACCCCTCTTTCATTCTTCGTTTGCGCCACCTTAGTGATGCAAAAAGTGCATATTTGGAATCGATTGTAATGTCCAAGACTCCCTTATCATAGATCAGACTTGACAATCCGGAGAAAGTCTATGGGAGAAAATGTCCGCGGTAATTACCAATATTAATTGACTTTCTCCGGAAAGTATCGCCGCCTGGTGGATACTACCGATAATAGTTCATAAGCAAATGCATAGAACAAATGGAGCTGTGAAAAAATTTCGTGTTATTTCCTGTCGTAAATACTCCTATTACCATGGAGATCATGCCTATTACTGACGATTGATGGCGCTTAGCAGGACAATCATGCGGTCAAAGGAAACTTGCTGATTGTGAGGCCTGATACTATGATAAGGAGGCCTTGGTAATGTCATTGCAACCTCTGCTCCCAAAGGAGAATTTGAAGCGTAATTATTGGATTTCTGTACTGTAACTACAGCATACAGCACCACCTACCGACAAAATATGTAACTAATTTTGAAATTTCTGTATCAGATTTTTACGGGTTTCAAAATAAACATACCGCTTGTTTCATTCTTCTATCGATATCCTCTTACGAGTTATTTAAATTTAAAATCAGGATGTCTTTTGTTGGACACCCTGTATGTACCATTTTTTATAATTAAGGTTGTATGAATATATAGAGTATATGACCAAATGTCACCGGACGATTTCGATTTTAGACGTTTTGTCAAGTTTCAAGAGAAATACTTGACAAATCCTTCTGGAATTTTAGGAACATAAAGAACACGTTGGACCTCATATAAAAAGATTTTATTACTAGAGCAACTAGGGGAGCAACAGCAAATTAAATAAAATATATACTATTTGCTATCAGCCTTTCTGAATTTGTCTTTTCAAAGCGACTGTTAGGAAAACACCAAACACGAACACTGAAAAGATTTTCCGAAAGCAGCCTAAGACATATGAGAAACTGACAAAGTATACTAAGAAAATATCTATTATCCTGGAAAATTTAAACCAAACAAGCTATAACGAAGAATCAAAACTATCCAATAAAGTGAAATTGCCGCAAAAAATAGGGATTTATGTGCATAGAAATTAACTAAGAAAATCATTTCTATAAAGTGCGATCCACCTTCTCTATTATTGATTTAAAAAGCGTGATATACGTTTGGAGTTGCGTTAAAAATATTTATTAAAATTAATAATCTGTCAATTACCTGTAATGCATGGAGCTGAAAGAAGCTGACATCGGCCTACTATAATTAGATCCCAGCCGGAAAGGTATGATTTTGTATGAATATATTCAAGCGAAAACAAAGTGCTAGAGTTTTCTTTGCTTGTATTTGAGCAGGTTAAAGCCAGAGAGCCATTTATGTAAGGATATCTCCTGTATATGAAAAAAAATATATTACTATTAAAATCATAGCATAAGTTTTTAAATTATACTGGTCTCGGCCAAAAAGATTAAAAAAAAAAGTGCTCAGTTAAAATGTTGGCATTGAGCTCACAGGCTATTCACATTAATTTTATATTATACTCTTATTTCAAAGAATAGTGCCCTCAAAAAATAAAGAAATCGATAATAATTTAAGGCGGGGGTTACCCCCCCTGTCCCCCCTTTTATACTTAACCAGTGAGCCCCCAAAACTAACCAGGGAAGCGCCTTATCACAATGCACCTATATACAAAATTTGAAGCAAATCAGTAAATTCTGCATGGAAAACCAATTTATCTAACTTAAGGGAGGGAATCAGCCCCCCCCCGTTCTCTCATATATAGTTGACCAATGAACCCCCAAACTAATCAGGGAAGAGCCTTATCACAATGAGCTTATATACAAAATTTGAAGTAAATAGGATAATTCTGCATGAAAAACCCATTTATCTAAATTAAGGGAGGGGGAATTAGCCCCCCGTTTTCTCCTTTATAGTAAACCAATGAATCCCCAAACTATACAGGGAAGCGCCTTATCACAATGAACTTATATACAAAATTTGAAGCAAATAGGATAATTTTGCATGAAAAACCCATTTATCTAAATTAAGGGGGGTTATCCCCCCGTTCCCCCTTTATAGTTAACCAATGAACCCCCAAATTAATCAGAGAAGCGCCTTATCACAATGAACTTATATACAAAATTTGAAGCAAATAGGATAATTCTGCATGAAAAACTCATTTATCTAAATTAAGAGGGGGAAGGGGAATTAGCCCCCTGTTCCCCCCTTTATACTTAACCAATGAAACCCTAAAACTAATCAGGGAAGCGCCTTATCACAATCAACCTTTAAACACAATTTGAAGCAAAACGGATATTTTTATCAAGAGTTAACGCGTTACGTACATACGTATATACATACATACAGAACAGGCGGGCACATTAGATCTCAGGCTTTGATAGCCTGTGAGCTAAAAAGTAAAGTTCACGGTTTTTGTGTACATGCTCGTGGTAAGCGCAAAATGTTGGGAAAATACGAAATATTTGCTTGTTACATTTACGCAAAAATAATAAACAAATAACAAAAATATTTTGAAAGTAGATTTTATTTGCACGCCACAGTGAGTAAGATGAAGAAATATGTTTAAAATTAAAAATTCTATGCTGAATATTCTATATTTATAATAGTGTAATTAGAATAAATAATCTTCAGTATATGTAAAAATATAATCTTTGTATGTAAAAACTAGAAAAAATATCTATGCTTCCCGAAAAGCATGGATTAGTACATATAAAATTTAACAACAATCTTAAAATTCCAACAAAATGTGGTGAAGATAAAAAAAGAAAATAAATTGCTAAAAACAATTATCCATTTAATGTTGGCTACTTAGGTAAACAATGTAGAAATTTAAAAATATATCAAGAAAGACATATAAAAAACAATCTGAGCATGATAAAAATCAACCTGTGCTTGCTATAATTGATCATTCCCCTAAAAATGCATATTTCTATGTTTAAAAATAGTTCTATTTTCTAATAAACAGATACAAAAGATGAGCTACTCGCTAGCGAAACAATACGATAAAATCTTTCCTAAAATTTTCAAAGAATGTCCTAAGATAATAGTATTTAATACAATAAGTCTGGGAGTATGTTATGTTTGCCGAATGGCTTAGATGGTGGAAGCGGGAACATGTTGTGACAGGTCCAAAGTAACGAAAAGGTAAGTTCAAATCATTTAAAAAATAATAATAAAGCCCATTGTAGATCTCACTAAAAAAATATTAAGAGTCATTAAAAATTGAAAAAGAATTAAAATTAAAAAATAATTAAAATTGTGTATTGAGTTTAATTCAAGAAAGAGAATACGGCAATAACCAAATTACCTTTAGCAAAACTTTGCTTGTTTTCTCTTAACCAACATTTTAGGTCTTTTTGTCCTTTATTCGGTAGTAAATCGACCGTTTTCTATTGCAATCAGATCAAGCCTCATAAAATCGTAACTACATATTTTCATTTTTTACCTGCCAAACTATTTTCATGCAATAATCTGCACATAATCTTACGATGAGAAACATGTTTTCGCATTAGGCGGTGAATATCTTTTTTTTTTTTGTTATTTTAATCAGATTTTATAATTTTGTTTATAATTCTATAGAGATATTTAAATATTTTGCGGTAATTCTTTCAAGGGCTGTTTTTTTTTTTTTTTTTTATCGTGCAATGCGACTTAAGATGTAATAAGCGGTGAACATTCCTTTGTTGGGTATGTATTTTTTTACCTTTTCCCCAGTTATGTTCAAACTTTGACTTTCCTTTTCTTTTTTTATTAATTATGACACTTATTTTATGTATAGAAATATTGAAACCAAGCTTTTCGCTCTTTTTTTCAATAATCGAATAAACGTATTTCTCTTTGTAAAGTGCAAATACAATGTTTTCGATCCACTGTTTATTTTTCAGCGGTATTTTAAAGTAAAGAATATTTTTAATGATACTAGACGTTAATTAAATTCTATTCCGAATTGCGATATAGGATTTTTTCTTTTCATTTAAATTGAAATCATAAAGAAGGTCAAATTCCCTAAAAAAATGTGTACGAACCCGTATATATCTGTACATTTTAAATGAATAAAAAGCATATTTTCTTTAACTTCTACTCTTAAATTACATGGAATATGTCACTTTTTCCTGAAAATGATATACATCAGCATTGAATTTTGAATTTCCAGAAATTCTGCAGTTATTTGCTTGCACTATAACAATATATTTATTATTATTATTATTATTATTATTATTATTTAACTAGATATAAGATTCTTTCTAATCAGGAAATTTATGAAGTCAATTTTATATATTTATTCAGAAATTATTAAAAATAAAATGTATATTTACTCGTCATCCTTGTAAGCAAAAATAGGTACACCAGAACATGCAGTTCCACTGACAGTGTCACACGACCAGTCTTCTTCTGCAATTTGAAATATATATATATATATATATATATATATATATATATATATATATATATATATATATATATGTATGTATGTATATACGTATAACTTTATAAAAGAAATATATAAATAATGTCTACAAAAATAATTTGACTGCTTTCCCAATTTGCAATTAAAGTTTTGTGGATGTTGTCTTGATTTCAGTCTAGAATAGTGCCACGGCAGTTATTGGGCGGAGGATTACCAGAACTTCCAGATATGTTTGATTTCTTGAACTTGTAGTTTGTATCACGGGGCAGTAGACGGAACCCACGCTTGGTTTGATAACCTGGACACTCGACGGAATTAACGTGCACAAGGTGCAATTGCGAAATCGGTAATATAACGAGAAATGGGGATCGGCTGAATATATTAGGAATATTAATAAAGGGGTGAATCGCCAGCGACCAGCACCGGAGCGATTCCGAATCCCTAAAAACAATTTTGAAAATAATATATCCAACACAATCCCCAAATCCCATTATATGACATGATCTTAAGTGGCAGTAACACTGAGAAGCCAAGAAAAGTTAAAAGTTAAATATAAGATTAAAGAATTGAATTTATCTGGCTAAGTTAAATATCTTAAATCTTGCAATTATAATTCTTAAGTTCAAAATCCATTTGTGAAACACAAATAATACTTAACCGTCGATCCATATTAAAATTTGGCATGTAGGAACATAAATATGAAAGAAAAATAAACTCACCAAATCAAAGTCAAATAGTTGTTTATTCACATGAGACAGTGCACTGAAATATGTATAATATATTATAACTTCGAATTTTCTCCACAAGCATTATTATACAGATCTTATGCTTTCCTCCATAAAAGTGGTTATGAAATATAGATGCAAATCACTTTAATATTAAACAGGTATAAAATTTGATTTTCAGAACAGATTATTACTATTTCAATAAATATGAATCTTTACCACATTACATATTCGTTCATGATGTTTAGTTCAAGAGATATGTCGACTAGTAACATTGATATACAGTTAGTTCAGTCCAGTACAAAGCTTGGTTTTATAGAAGTAGCTGATAGTTCATACGTTAAGATTATTATTAAGGAAGTTAATTAATATTGTTCATCAAACGTATAGCCTAGACCTATAGGATACAGAGTCCAGAGTGAAGAAACCGGAAGCGCGTTATTAAATTGAAGACATTCATCTCAGCCAATAGGAAGAAATAATATTTGAAGACGACGACGATGAAATTTTCCAGCAGCTTGAAAACACCGTTATAATCACCACCATTCATAAATGAAATATTTGGTAATGACGACGATGTCGAAAAATTCCAACAGCTCACCAGAAGATTATGAAAAAGTTTTTCAATTGGAAGAATTCTGGAATCACATTTTAAACGAAATAAAATTGGAGAGCAGCTATTCGAAATTTAAAATGTTTTTTCAATGGAAGAAATCTAGCGTCACCACAAGACAGCCAAGGTAATAGGAAATCATCTCCTGACTTCATCCTTCAAAAGTAGATCTCACCGAATTATTCTCATGAAATTATTATGTTAAAGTTGTTAGATTACGACTCGGCAAGTTTTCATTCAAAAGCAAAATATCAGAGGCATTATTTTTATATTATTATTTGATTTTGAAGAATTATTGAATTATATATTAGAAGAGGAATCACAAGATCCAAGAAGGCATTGCGGTCGTAACTCCAGCCACAAGCCAAAATGGCTCAAGCCTCGGAAAACGAAATCCAGCCTACGTGCTACATCGTGAAGAATTTGCAAGCAACTCTTTATTTGATGAGGAAACTGTAGTATCAAGACATTAAGTCTAAAAAGGCATCTTCGTTGTCGACGAAGATTTCATAACGAGTTGTCCGTCGGACGATTGCTAACTCCGCATTCTGCTACCGGGCCAAAGGCCCAGCAGCCTAAAAAGCTGGTACCTCTCTAGCTGGTGTCTCGTTCAGAAGTGATTTCTCTCGGAGCTCCAAAAATACGGGTGAACTTAAAACTTTCAAAATTCCCTCCAATCAGGTGACAGTATCTCACAACGACTTCAAAATTTGTCGTTGCGCACCTAACACCACTGACGGAGTTTCAGCTGAAGCTCACCCACGCGGTCAAAGTTAGATCTTAACGGTTTAACACCCCCTGACAACACGTCATAGCGAATGTTCTGAGACCTTCTATTGTCACCTTGAACAGGCTTAAAAATGACCTTGCACTACGCGAGTCAATGACACTGACCGAAAATGCGCGGCGAATGGGTGCAAAGAGTTGCTGTTTACATGAAGACGTCTGAAAATCTATCAATGGCCGTCACTTGCAAATACTTTCTAACTTCAAAACAAAACTTTAGAAAGTAAACAAAAATCCATAACTCCCTAACTTATGGATAAAAATTAAAGAAATTTTAGCTACTGAAATAAAATAATGGGTTCTTTCCAACAGACATGTTTTGAAAGTAAAAATATTTAATTTAAAGAATTTTGAAAAGCAATTAGGAGACTTAGAAAATATTAAAGATCGCGATTCTGAAACGTAATTTTGAATGTATCAAAATATACAAATCTGAACTTTCCGAAATAGCTATTAACCATTTTTAATAATAATATTGAAAAGGAAATGCGCTGTATTTTAGAATATTTATTTATTTTGGACTATTTGTTTTTTAAAATGGATATTACTTAAAAGTTAGAAAAAAGTAAGTCAGAAAGATTTTCTTTTAGATTTGAAATTAGATTTATTTTGCACAAAAGTTATAAAATTCAAAAGAATGTTTGATTTAAAATTATTAATTGATTAAATATTATTGATTAACATAATTTTTATGAATTTATTAGAATAAATGAATAAATTAAAGTTAAGAAATTTAAATATATGAATTAATGAAGTCTGAGAATTTTAAATCATAACAGGTGATATGTGACTGCTTCAAACTGCAAATATGCATCCTCCCGATCACGAGTACGATGGTATGCAAGCCGCACTGTCATGGGCTGGTTTAACTGCAAAATTATACCCCTGATTTTCACATTACCTTTTATAAAATGCTATACTTTAATATATACAGGATGTCCCATATGTCCTTTTACATTTTAAAAAAGACTTAAAAGTAACGAAATGTTTCGTATCGGAGCGCGATTAGCACCATAATACATTTCAAAGTGTCGATTTTTTCTCTTTTTATTTTTATTTTTGTAAGAAGAGAAAAAAAATTAAGTTTTCTTTGAACTATTTTTCTCACAAAAATACGACAATTTTGATAAAATCTTATGGTCAGGATTCGGTGATACATATGCATAGTTGCTAACCTCCCAATTTTTTTAACACCAGCAAAATCTTACAAACATTTTAGGTTTATTAAATTGAAGAAATTGTAAGATTAAACAAAACAAATATTTTTACATAAAAATATTGGTATGAAAAAAATCTGGAGGTTCCAACTATACATATGAATGGATATATGTATTTTGATATCTTCATACATTTGATACCTATTTTCAAAATACGACGGTCGATCCAGAAATAAGGTTCCTATCAAATTTACAAATAGACAACATTGGTTATTCTCATATAAATTTACATCGTTGGAAAGAAGAAAGTTTTCTCTATTTCTGTACATAATCGCCATCTTTTTTCACGCTTTTTTGTAGACGGTGCTCTAATTTCTGTATCCCAATGTCGTAGAACTCCGCCGCCAACCCGTTGAGGAAGCGTTTCACCTCTTCTTTGACGTCATCGTCGCTCCGGGAGCGTTGGACACCCAAATGTTCCTTTATCTTGGGGAACAAGTGATAATCACTAGGTACCAGGTCCGGACTGTGGGTGGGGCATGACAATCCACCCAAATTGTGTCAAAAATTCCTGGGTTTGACAGAAGACGAGAGGTCGGCGTTGTCGTGAAACAGCGTTACACTGGCTGTCAGTTGTCCTCTCCGGCGGGCGGTTCTGGATAGTTCGCCTGAGTTTTCTTTGTGTTACACAATAACTTGTACTTGGCGGGATCAACAATGGGAACTTCCATCTCGGACGGCTGCTGAGCCAAGAATAAGCGGCACAGCGAAGCGTGGCTGGGGGAATCGCGAGTGCGGGAACAGCCGCGCACAGTGCTGTTGCCGTATTTCACCTGGCACCTTCCCGTGTGGCTGGAGCTCTTTGAGAACCTTACTTCTGGATAGACCCTCGTATTATTGCGTATGATGTTTTAAGCGAAAACGAGTGTAAATTAATTTTTTAACTGTTATTAGCTGTGTCGTTCTGTAGATAAAAAAAAAACAAAAAACTTTTGTTCTGGTAGTGACTATTTTAGCCAAAAGGGAAAAAAAAAACTTTCATAAGCATTTTTTTAAAGCTGAATTTTTAAATGTAGGACCAATAATTATGTTTGACAATATTTATTTAGAACAGTCATTGAAAGATAAACTGTTTAATTTAGATAAGTTATTTACAGCTTCATTAGAAAGAATCTTTTCTGCTTTTGTTTTAGTTTAGTTTAAACTGCACAACAGGTTAGGAAATGGTTAAAGGTGTTTTTAGATTGAAATATGCATTTTCAAGCTCAACTGTATTTAATATACTAAAAGTTGTTTTTAAAATATAAATAAAATCATATACAGGGTTATGCAAAGAAATGTATGCATGGCCGCCTATGAATAGTAATTCCTGGAAGTGTGAATTCACTGATTTTAAGTGAGTTTTTGCTTGAATTTAATTTTAGATTAATATAAGGTGGGTATAAAAATCTGTAGGTAATATACAGGACTGTACAAAAGAATTCTAGTACGCTTCCGTCTTTTCGAAGAACTTTCTGAGATATATTTTTAACTGTGTCATGCGCTTTCTTACTAAACAAAATTTTATCACATTATGTGGAATATATAGAAATCTATAGATCATATAGAGGGCTACACAAAAGAACTGGAGTTGGAGTACCTTTCCAGCTATGGACAGTAATTGCTGAAATCTGGTTTACAAATTTGTTATGCCTTTTATAAAATTTTTACTTAGGCATCTTCAACGGCGTAGTTTTGTTAAAGCATTCTTGAAGTGTTGAAAAGTGTTTCATAATATATGGTTGACGCATGATTTTCTTTCTTGTTTCATGGTAACATATGAGACAACTCGCCATACAAATTTCTGAATTCGATAACACAGCAGACAAATATGAAATGAAAATGTTTTTAGAAACAAAATAAAGTGCACTGCTCGTTAGCGTATCTAAATTGTCATATGTTAATTGAAGATTTTGTGCCTTGAAGTCTTTCTGGACAGTATCCAGAATAATACCCAGAAAACTATTACATATAAAAAAATAAAAATTGGTAGTTTTATAACGAAATGTTCGATAAACACACTGCAGCAGACAGTTTTTAAATTGAAAAATATTTTAAAGAGATATTTAATATTAATGTTGATCAAAATAGTTGTCTTAAAAAGTTTTATAGAAACAAAAACTATGCACAGGAATTTAACTATAATTTATAAGGATATAGTTGACAAGCTTGTGGTGTGCAGAATGCAATTATTTTTTTAATTTCAGTAATTTTCTGAGGTTATATTTCAATTTTTTATTCAAAATTTTCATTATTTTTATGAAGATTTATTTCATATTTCATAAAATCTATTATTTTAATTGTTGCCAGTTTGTAAAATAGCACATATAATAATATTCCCTTTCAATTAAGAAATGTATTTACCCGTGACTATTAAAAACAGAAATAAAGCTTTAAAATAATGATTAAATGATCACGTGTTAAAATCAGTAAATGTAGAGAATTACGCAATAAAAAATATACTTGCGCGTGAATATTAAAAAGAGAAATAATTAAATTATTGCGCGTTTTCAAAGCATTAAGTAGGGAACTTACATCATATATATATATATATATATACACACACACACACATATATATATATATATATATATATATATATATATATATATATATTTAAAATTCTCAAATAACAATATTTCTAAACAATTTCAATTAAAAATTATATTTACTCAAGATTAATCTATTTCGACAAATCTTTTACCTATTATTGCAAATTTTAAAACAACGTAAATAATAATATTTCCTCTCAATTAAAACTATATTTTTACGTTTAAAAATTACCTTTAAAATACCGAAATAATTAATAAATTGTTAAAATATCATTAATAATATGGTACTTGTCCTTTATCCCGTCGACCACCTTTCATAACAAAAAAACTATCGTCAAAGTATAGGATTTAACACCGAAAAAGCATGATATTGGCGTCACATTTACTTGACGTCAGAGGCATTACATGTGTTTATCATGGCATTAAGTGATTTTAATTCGACATATACATATATTTTTCATTATGTTTTACTGATTTCTTAAATATTTCATTAATTAAAATAACAATTGCATCCTTAAACGACAGTGCCATGATATTAAAAAAGAAAAAGCATTCAAAAATGGTACGATGAACAGTTACATACAATAGATCAGCTTCAACTGATGTAACAAACATTTATTCACCAGCCGAGAGGGATAATTAAGAAAAATAATGTAAATAAATATTCAAAATTATTTTTTTTCTGTTTTCATTAATATATTGTAAATTTTATTGTTTAAACTTACTGATAGTTGACACTTTGGTGAGTGGGGTTTTTCCGAATTGCTTTTATTTTATTTATTTGTTTATTTATTTACTTATTTATTTATTTATTGAGATTCCAATGGCAAAATTCTTCTATTTGTTTATTTTGCGTTACAGTTTGGAAATATTATTATTATTATTATTATTATTTTAATGAAAATTGATCGACGGGGTAATGGAGGAGTATCAAAAAGACAAATAAACGTTGAATTAAAAATCCCTCGATGAAATAACTAATACGTGTAACGCATCTGATGTCAACTGAATGTGACACGACGCCATGATCATGCACGTTTGGCGTTAAGTCATATATTTTGGCGACAGTTCTTTTTTTTTTATAGAAAGTAGTCGCCGGGATAATGGCGAACTAACCAATTTTCTATAGCATCGTTATAAAATCAACCGATGCAGTGACATTGTTTACTTAACCCTTTCACACTAGTTGATCTTTAAATCTTTAATTGATCTTATTTAATCAATCAGGAAAACAGTTGTGAGCTGCTTGAACAGCAGTTTATTCGACTTTAAAATTCCTCAGTCAAAGGAATCTGAATGGAAACCCGTTTACAGCAGATCACCACTGGTCGTTTAATTATAATACAATCTTCTGTAATCGTTTTAGAGTTGATCAAATCAGAGTGTTTTTAAATCATGCGGTGTCAGTGCGAGCGTAGCTTGTAGGGGATAGAGTCCCCTAGTGACATAAAAATCGGCTACACTGTTTGATTGTCCGACACGTACGGGACAAAATACATTGAGGGGTTTCACTTAAAGGATTATGTCGCATAACCGGCTGTCGGATTATCGGGAGTCTCTGTACTCTGTTATTTTCTGGAAGTTCTGTTGTTGTGTTATACAAATTTATAGATAATCATGAATAGTATAATAATTCTTGCTAAAAATGTCAAAATATTAAAAAATAATAATAATACGTAAAGTTTTTTACATTACATAAACAATAAAGTTTAAAAAAAATTATTATTAAATTATTATTTTTTATTATTAAATTTTTTAATTATTTAACGTGTTTTTATTTTGGGCTTTTCTGGAAGAATTATATTAGTTGTCAGAATTATCTCTTAACGTGCACAACGCAACAATGAAACTTGTTTTTTAATGCAAATTGTTTAATTAATATTTTTTTAATTTAACTTAGGTTGTTCGTTTGTTGTGACTTTTTACAAACTGTAATAACTTAAAAGACAAATTCATAATTATATGCAGTTAAACATTTGTAAATGAATAGCACTTTTAGGGATATATTAAATATATCGGAGCGGAAAAATTTTCGCCAAAGCTATATTTATTGTCATTTAAAAAAAATATTTTAAAGTTGTTATATTTCGTGTTCGCATAACTACTACGTTTGTTTATAATATTTTCTTGTATTTTCAGAAGTTTGAGTAATTATTATTATTATTATTATTATTATTACTATTATTTATAAATGTAAGAAATATTTTCTTATTGCCAGTAAAAGATGTATTTTTCACTTTCGAATAAAGTTATCTGCAATCTTTTCTTAGAATAGTGTTCCTAAAAGGTCTATCTACTGTGAGATATTCAGCTCCTTTTACTGAGAAAAGTAAAAAATCACGGTTTACTCAGTCTGCCCCGCATTTTTATGCCATAAGCATGAACTTTCTGTAAATAACTTTTTATTCACAGGCTATAAAATGTTTTCGAGTGTTCGACTGAACCTTAGTCCTGACAACCTCAAGTATCATATTTCTATGAGCACATGGAGAATTTGAAGTCTCGTCTGCCACGGGAATGTAATAATTCTCCATGTGCTTTAAACCAGATGGTAGGTACTTCATCATCCACTCGAGATACACCTGGAAAGCCTGGAGATATATCACGGCTGAAATAGGCGATATCGAGGACTGGATCATTAGAGAGGTACCTGGAAGCATCTCTGAATTCTCTGACTAGCGAGACGAGCCCACAAGCTTGGACGTAGGCTGAGGTTTTTTTTAGACCGCTGACCAGGCTCTTACCTGCCAGGCTTTTGCCTAGCTTAACGGGTTGATACCTGGCAACAGGGCGAGGATTCGCCTGCTCTCCGCTTGATGAAGATGTATTTGTTAAATCTATAGGCCGACGTGGCTTCAGTGCATCTTGTTGCTTTAATTGCTTTTTCTTAGTTGGCCGGTTGCTAATTGATTTTGGAGGAGACGGCTCAGCACTGCGCAGTGTAGCGAAGTCATGCCGCACGGATGTGAGATGCTGGGATATTTACTATTTCCTCGCTGCATCGCTCATCCATACGTCATGCCATCACTACTCGTGTGTTGGTCTCGTAATTTAGAACCTTGATCTGGTGACGAGACCTTCACCTGACTAGGCACCCCCAGAGGTGTAATTCACAGGGAACTTGGAGGACTTTACATCCACGACGGATTTTACATGCACCTGGCGCCATTAGCGTACATGATCGCTGCGTAAAGGAATGGGGTTAGACATTTTATAACACTTTTAAATACAAGAAACTAGGTGCTACTTTTAGACTTTAAGTACTATTACTTGGTTGTTTGTCTTAATTTACCTATAAATCTATCCTATGATAATTTTAACTGAAACTAAACATTCTACAGAGTTGCTTATTCCTACATGGGGGACATTATATGCATAATTTACTAAATTAAGAGAGGGGTTGACGTAGGCTGAGTTACCTTGAGACAAGCGTAAGAAATCAGGACGCAGGTTTCTAATTTGCCGGAAGAAATAATCTGTCTCCCGGAGAAGTAACAAACTTTGCTAAGAGTTTTAGAAACCGAGCCCACGAACAGTACTTGAAACTATTCGACAGACTAAATTATATTTAGTCTTGATGTATAAAACAACTTTATGTCTAATTATTCTTTCTGTGATTGTGATGTCCTGTAGCTGAGTGTAATAAAAACATCTTAAAAGCCATCCTAAAATCAAGTCAATTTTGTCGTGACACTACAGTACCCAAGTAGCACAGTTTGTTGACCCATCGTTGGTAGATTGTGGAAACCGTCAGGGAATTGTAAGATTAAGAAGGTGAGGGTTGGCAAATGGTTGAGAAAGATTAGGGACAGAATTTTCTCTGTAATTTTGGAACGTGTCTAAACACAGTTTTGAGCAGAGAACGGTGGGACAACTGCTTGGCTTTCTTTCGGAAACCATTCGTAGGCTAATGGTAGGGAAAAGCAGGTATTTCTCTCTGTGGACCAATGTGGAACTACAATTAGCTAACCATTAATCAGTGTTGCCCCAACCATTTTCAACCTTTGGGTAGTCATAAACATTTGTATAAAGATAATTAAATATTCAACAATAAAAGAAATTGCATATGTAACAAGTATTTTTTTTTGTTACACATGAACAAATATATATATATATATATATATGTTTTAAAGGAGAAAAAATTATTTTTCTAAAAGTGAAATTTTTATAGTATTTATGTACGGAGAATGTAAAAAAAGAACTTCTGTTTGATGCAGATGTTTGAACTCTGCTAAAAAGCTCTCGGAAATAATGCAGTAATGCCTCGGCTAATGAAGATAATTCATTCCGGAGTCACTTTCGTCAACCGAAATCTTCATTAACCGAAAAGTTATTTTTCCTATTAAAATGCAACGTGACTGTCTTATGTCCAAAAAAGCATTCGTAAGCCTAATCTACATTTGTTAACTAGTCCTGAACACACCGAGAAGAATCTTCGTTAGCCGAGGTATTCTTAAGTTGAAGTATCACTGTATATTTATATATAGTACTGATGCGTTTCCGTTTTTGCAGAGTTCAGATCTTTCATTGATTGAAAAGAGGCTCCGAAATCATATTCAAATTCAGAAATAAATAAAGAGCTGACTGGCATAAATTAATAATACTTAGGAAATGTACTCTTGGTAATTCTCTTTTATCACCCATATCATAATAACTCAGACAATAATAACAGTTAGAAGAATTTTAATAATTATCAAAAATAAAAATAAAACTTACGGGCGAAAACGATTGCTTTTAAAATGGATAAAAAAGCAAAGAGCTTGAATACCATTTTCATAATTGTTGTTGAAATTTTCCTGTAAGAAAATAATAATAAAAAAATAAGCACAAAGTTTTAAAAATTATACATAGTTATGAAAACCGAAGCCGTACGAATTCTTATGGAATCACAGATCGAGCATCTGTATAAAAGTTATTTTATATTCTTTTTATACAGAATGTACTTTTACGAGTGTTAGAAAAACAAGTTAACAATGTCTGAGGAAATGAACTCACAAAATAAAAGAAAATATCGCATTTTGTATAATGTTTAATGTTTAACACTAAACATACTGAATATTTTAAAATATCTTTCACACCAGAATGTTTATTTAAAACTATTTAACTTTACTATTTCACTTATATTTTTTGTGATTTATATTTTATTTATTTTATTTATTTTATGAAATAAAGAACGAATAATAAAGTATTATTAATATAATTTGTGGATCGAATCGATATTTCTTCGTTTGGTATAGCGGTCAAATGACCTGTTGGTATATATAGTGTTAACAATATATTTCCCTAACATTGTGAACAACATTTTCATTTATTATTTCTCAACACTTGACCTAACGGCCATTGAACGCTCTTTAGATCAACTGCATATTCAAATTAATTCAATTAGATTTAGTGAAATGCGAAGGTTTGTTTTCGAAATATAAACATTTCGCTTTTCTGTGTAACTTCAAGTAACGAAATTCGTGTTTGAAAACTTACATTATACACTGAATCAATTTCTTTAAAAATGCATAATTTTAAAAACAGGTACGTATTGTATTTCCCTAGCGTTTGGACTAAAAATACATTTTTTTCTGTTCATTGTTCTATGTCAGAGATGTCAAACTGTGGCTCGCCGGATAACACTAAATTTTTAAAGAAATAATCGACTTCTTGAATCGCATAAATTCGATGATTAGATAAGGCAAAGCTTACTGTAAAATTTTAGTGGTATCCGGCGGGTCACAGTTTGACAACCCTGTTGTATGTTAAGTCTAAAATGAGTCCAACTATCATGACGAGTATGTGGCGTGCGGCAACAGATCTACGAATACTAAAACCTAGGAGTGATCAACCCAGTAAAATCCGGACTTTATTGGTCAGCCGACCTGGGTACTTGTCATTGTGGATCGCCCCATGAGGCGATCAGGCGAATTTCGCCCCACTCTCCAGGCACTCAAACCCGTCAAACTGGGTCGAATCCCGGTAGGTAGGAGCCTGGTCAGCGGTCTCCAAGTCTAAAATGAGTTACCGTGTCCACCGTTTGAGCCTCTTTTTTCGGAGCGCTCCTTCCCATCAGCTATGGCAGGGCTGTCCAACCTGGCGCCCGCTACTCATCAGAGAGTTCTTACAGAAATATTTGCCTTATTTAATCGGAGATATTCGGAGATTGAAGAAGGCAAATATTTCTGTAAGAATTTCCTGGTGAATAGCGGGTGCCAGGTTGGACAGCCCTGGGCTATGGTGTTGATTATTGTTTGTACTGTAGTTTCTGCACATCAAGTAAATGGAATCACATCTATTGGATTACAGCCCAGGTACTTTGAAGGTGTCTTTGATAACTGTAAATTTATTTATAACAAATAAATGCAGTAAAGTAAAATAAACTTGACTTTATTTTCAAAGAGAGACATTATGAGGATAAATTACTTTATATTCTCGTAAATCCTTAATCCTTGAACGTTACCAGAAAGGGACCCAAGCGAAATATCCTGTTAATTGGACGCCAGAGCCAGAGAGAATTATCAAAAATCATTCGTCACAATCTTTTCGTTTCGACTCAATTCCAAGTGTCCCGCGGCACACGTAACGTGAGCATACTTAGATTCCTGCCCTTTTACATCGTTAAATAAGCATTGCTTAAAAAAAGAAAAAAAAGAAATTTGATAATCTTGCATTGAAATGAAACAGTATTAAAAGGTCCTTTAATGTAAAATTTAAAGCACATTTTATCGTATTTAAATAAGTATTTTATTTTATTAATAGAAATAAACCGAATTGTTATTAATATCAAAATTAACTTTTATTAAAATATTCCATGCCTAACATTTTAAAATCAAAAAGTAGAAAAAAAATTCCGAAATGGAATATTTAAGTAAGAATTTTATTTTAAAAATAAAAATAAATCTTTAATTGTTATTAACATCAAAATTTACTTTTATTAAAAATATTACATTCATCATGAAAAATATAAAGCAACCAATAAAATATTTTAAAATAAAAAGGTTGAAAATAAAACTGAAGTAGACTATTTCATCGATAAAATATTTATAAATAAAAGAGTTATAAAAAAAATCTCACATAGAATATTTTAACCAGTAAAACATTTTTAAATAAGGATCTAGAACAAAAGTTGGAAATAAAAATAATACGTGGGATTCGAACTCATGCTATTGAGACTCAAATGCATCGCTCTAACCATTCAACCACAAAACACATGGCCGTTCAGAAACAAAACATTCAAATATGTAGGTAAATATGTGATATGAAGGCAGGAATCTAAGTATGGGCATTTTGTGTCTACCGCGAGACAATAATCCCCCTGTTTCGCAAGAGCACACGAATTCCAGTTACATATTAACCTATAAAAACCTTTGAATTTATTGGGATAACCTGTTAAATTTGGAAGACTGAAATGACACCAACAGTACGTTGTTATTCTCGAAGCGGTTTGCCCGTATTTTTCCGTTTCTCAAAAACGTCTTAAATCGACTGCAGATAAAATATTTTTAACATAATTGTATTTTAAGATGTATGTAAAATAAAGAGATATGAATTGTATTTAAGAAACAAACAGGGAAAGAAAATTTAAATTAATATTAGCTTTATGAATATTTTTATAAAGCAGAAAAGCCCTCAGACGTTCAGAGGTTTTAAAACAATTTTACGAACCCCGTGCGAAGAACATAGATAGTCCAAATAACGGAAGAGCAGCTACCATAAGTAAATATGATATGAACAGAATGTAGCTTACAAATTATAAGGAATTCTAAAAGAGACGCAGTATCAGCAGACGGAATATTTCTTTAATTATTTTTGGTGAAAATGTACTTGACCACGCGTGATGGCTGAAAACTGTGGGAATTGCGTTTAACGATAGAAAAAACTTTATTATTTCCTTTATTTAGTGAAAATGGGAAAACATGGTGTTTAACATAAAATTTAACTTAAATGAATCACAGAATAAGAAAAAGTTATTTGATAATGAGAAAGAGGAAAATTTAAAACTGTATGCGGTTTTACACCACAGGAATAGGAAAGGAAACAAAAGTGCTTATGAATTATTATTAACTCTTAATTTAAGCCCTCTACCTTACGATTAAAGACAAAATTTAATGAGGTGAAAAGAGGCGAAGATGTATCAGTAGCCAGAATATTTCTTTTGCTATTTTTAGATGAAAATGTACGTGGCCATACACGTGATGACTAAAAATGGTGAGCATTGCGTTTAACGAACGAAAAAACATTATTATTTCATTTATTTAGTGAGAATGGGAAAACATGGTGTTTAACATAAAATTTAACTTAATTAATTACAGAATAAGAAAAAGTTATTTGATAATGAGAAAGAGGAAAATTTTAAACTGTATGCGGTTTTACACCACAGGAATAGGAAAGGAAACAAAAATGCTTATGAATTATTATTAACTCTTAATTTAAGCCCTGTACCTACGATTAAAGATAAAATTTAATGATGTGAAAACAATTTAAACTATATATGGTATCTATATCATATCAGATATGATTTTTTAATTAATCAACTAAAACAAAAAAAATATATAATTTTCAGTTTTAATGTATTGTGTTTTAATGTATTGTGTTTTAATGTATTTAAACTTTTACCAAGCAAACTTTTTTTTTTACGAAACTTTAGATGATGGATACAATTTTCAATTTAACGTTTGTTTTTAAATGAAAGTTTTTAACATTCTAAGGAAGCCATTTTCAAAGATATCTTTCATTTTATTTGTTACTAGTATATAACCCCCGTCAAATATGACGGAATGATAATATGTGTTTCGATTTCATAAGACTTCATACAAACAAACATGAAGATTTTACTATTGAAAGGTTTGTATTTTAGAAAAGTACATTTTAAAAATGACAAATGATTTCTATATATACAAATGATGAACATTTTTTTTACTTAATATTCAATTTCTGAAATAATTCAACGATTGCAAAAACATTCAAATTAAATATTAAAAAAATAATCCATCTGCAAAAGTGTTTCCAAAAAAAGTATTATCAATAAGTTTCTAAAAAGATTGGCTCACCACATAGCTCATAATGGTTTAACGATTGCACAAAACATTACAATTTTGTTAGTTTTAAATTATCTAAGTTAATAGTATAATGGAGTTTTAGATCATTGCTGCATTAAATCAGTTATTACAAAATAATTGCTTTGTTTATTTGCATTTTAATTTGTGTATTGCTTTTTGTATTTTTTAAATTTTTATATATGTATTAAATGCTAATAAAAATCAGTATTTCTGATTAAAATCTATAAAAATATATCTTTTTAATTGATAATTTTGACAAATTATAATTACAATTTATTATAAGTATTTGCAATATATACAAGGAGTCCCTCTCTTTGTTTTACCATTGTGTTTCTAGATGGCAGACCCAAACAACCAAAGAAATGACGCTTTCGTAAGAGTTTTTTTTCCCTGGACATTTCTGAAGTCCGGTGATTTTGGGTTGCTCACATAATATCTTTCAAGAACTAAAGATTCCACTATAAAAGGATTCTGTAAAGACTACGAACGATAAACCCTCAAAACAATGTTTGGATCAACAAAGATGTTTAAAAACCCGTTGCCAATCAACACAAATAATTTTGAGGAATGAGTCTCAAAATTGAATGCACAGCCGTATTTATTGCAATCTTACTTATAATAAAATCCAAAGGCGAGAAAGTGTCTGTAACGGTACCGGGCTGTACCACTCTGATCTGCGAGTCGATCGTAGTTAAACGCCATGTTAGGCTTAGTGAAAAACATATACTAACATCTGACAACTAAATATTAATTTCTTCTACGCGGAATCATGTCTGTTCTTCATATTTTCACATATAACATGTATATCTTATCCAATTATAATGTATTAAATTCCAAATTAAAAATAAGCTGTTATAGACATCAGATTACTAAATATAAACAAACAAGCACTGTTGCCATTCGGAATTTCCGAATCGTGAAACAAATGAATGACTCTTTGAACGCTTCAGTAAAAAAATATAGGTTAATTATCTGATTCTCTTCTTAAAATATTTGTAAAAGCATATTAAAGTCTTTAAATATTTTAATTTTGTTTAAAACCTTCAAAAACTATTTTTGCAGCCATCTTTCGTCAATTAATATAAACAATCGAACTTTGTTAAAAATACAAGTTAATATTTGCATTAATTAGCATATTAAAATTTAATGAGAATTTTTCAGAAATTACATTTCACTTTGCTAAATTATTATTATTATTATTTGGAAAAAAAATGTGGCGAGTCATTCACTTTTGAGAATCATTCATCAAAATTATTTGTACTGTACAGATTGCCAATTGGGAATTCAAGAGCTCGACTACGCCATCTGGTGGAGAAAATATATAACTTCTCGCTTCAGGAAAATCCCTTGCAAGCCCACTGTATTACATGCATTTTTAATTTGTTCATAATGATTATTTTTTTGCACAATTTCAGATTTCATGTGATATTTGTGTTCTGTGATTATATGACAAGGTAAAAATTATTAAAATTTGAATATCTAATACTTTCAAATTCGCTTACAATAAATAATGGTTTCAATGGAACTTCAGCATTAGTTAAAGGGACAATTTTCCTGTAGCAACAGCTACAATCAGCGCCTCTATAGGCCGTTTTAAGTCGCAATTGTGCACAGCAACGTGTGTTTTACTGTTTTAACATCTTTGTTGATCTTTTAAATGCTGTTTTAAAAACGCGGTTGTGGATCATTCGGGACTACAGCCGTGCAGCTATAAGGTCTCAACGCCCCCCCCCCTCTTCAAAGTTCAAACATGCGGTGGATTTGAATCTGTTCAATCAAATCAGTTTTTATTGTTTTTTATATAGTTTAAAGATCGTTTTTGCGATGCCGGATGAAAATGATGAAACGCCGATTGAACGTAGACGGCGATTAATTAGAGAAAGACAGTCAAGGTGGTTTGCTTGGCAATCACAAGCAACATTGGACCGCATAAGGGAAGATGGCGCCATCTACTGGTAGATAATGCAAACAAAGTTTGAAATTTTGTTTCCATCGTAAATAAAATTATTTTTTTCTTATGAAACGTAATTAAAATATAAGGAATAAATAGTACCGAGTAATTTCCATTTAATTTTGTTTATATAATAAAAAAATGAGCTATGTGGTGAGTCAAGCTCTTTAGAAACTCCATTGATAACAATTTTTTTACAGAAAATTGCACTCATGGATTTTTTATTTATTTATTTTTTAATGTTTAATTTGAATGTTTTGTCCAGTCGTTGAACTATTTCAAAAATTGAATATTGAGTCAATATCCTGTCATTTTTGACGGGGGGTATATACTAGTAATAATAATAATTTGTGAAGTGTAACACAATTTCTGATGATTTCACAAAACATTAAAATTAAATATGCAATGAGTTAAAGTTTTTTTTTATTTTAAAATATATTATCTTTATGAAAATGAATGAATCTAAAAAACGAATGGCTCACCAAACTGCTCTCCGTTTGTTTACAAAAATGTTAATATACATGTTTTATATTAAAATATGCTGAACAGACATGATTTGTGGTAGAAAAAATTATCATTTAGTTGTCGTATGTTAGCATATGTTTTTCATTTCATTAAGCCTAACATGGCGTTTAGCTACGGTCGGTTCGCAGACCAGAGTGGTCGCACCAGGCATGGTTACCAACACTTTCCTACCATTGCATTTTATAATAAGCAGATAGAATAAGTACTCTATTACTACCATCTACTTACGAAATTTATGAAATGTAATTCGCCCTTTAACTGTAATCAAAGAAATCGGAATTGATAGAAAAAATAGCTCCTGATAATCTATCTCAATGAGAAATGATTAAAGCTTCGAATGAATTCTGTGTGGGTTGAAATTCATGGATATATCCAGCAATGTTTTCCAATCATTTAAAAAATGTCAGGAATTTCGTGAACGAAATTCGATTTTCAAAATTAAATTATCGATTCTTTTAATGCTGATTCTATAAATGTTGAAAAATAAAATTTTGGAAAAGTAATCTTCACTTGAAAATTTATCAATTAAAACAAAGCTGGTGTGAATTTTCTACGTTGAAGAAGATATGAATTGAATTTTCATTTAACGAATTTTGTATACGAATTTTTTTGAAGGGCCCATGAGATTCGTTAAACATAAATTCAACTGTACATGTTACATATATTAATGTAAATGTATTTTTATAAATACTTCCAATTTCTTTTAAAAAAAATAATACAAATGCTACAATTTTCAGGCCGTCAAAGAGGTGTTAATCATTATTTACAGAATTTCTGTCATTAAATTAATCAAATATTTCTATACGAAAATAGTGGTCATCAAAATACGGGTGACTTGGCAGGTGTATGTGGTAATGCAGAGTCTGATTACCGCAGATATGGATATCTCTGCTGCGCCAAGACAGCTGCTCCGCTCATGCAGTACCACTATTTTCAAAGAGCTTTATTTGAAATACAAGGGATGTGAATTTTCACTTTACTTAACAGCGCACAACCAACAGAGTGAAAAAATGTTCAGACCGAGGTTCGATCCTGGTGCGCTGTTAAGTAAAGTGATAATTCACATCCTTTGTACTTCAGTAATTTACCGCGAAATTTCAGCTCTGCTGAATAATTAATTAGTATATAGCTTTATTTAAATTCAGAATTTCTGTCATTAATAAGAAGAAAGATACTGCTCGCAAATAGTGGTGACTATCTACTCCATTCGCAAGAATGCTTAGTCGGACCCTGATGTAATGGGATTTATTTGAATACCGTAAAAAATGTCTTGGAATTTTCTTCTTTCTAAAAAAATTACATTTTGTTAAAAAATAAAATTAAAAATCCTTATTTTTGAAAGATTTTAACAAAACAGAAAATACAATATTTAAATATAAATGCTGATTAATAATAATAATAATAATAATAATAATAGTTTTAATAATATATAATAATAATAATAACAATAATAATACTTTTCATAATAAAAATAATAATAATGACTTTATAAATGCTTCCAATTTCTTTTTAAAAAGTTAATAACAAAGCTATAATTTTCAGGCCATCAAAGAGATGCTAACCATTATTTACAGAATTTCTGTCATTAAATTAATTAAATATTTCTATTCGAAATCAGGGTTAATCAAAATACGGTGACTTGGCAGTTATATGTAATTCCCAACCTCAATACCGCAGAGACACACAGGCAGCTTCTCCGGTCACAGAGTACCAATATTTTAAAAAATCCTTATTCAGAATTTCTGTCATTGATATGGCGAAATATACTGCTCACAAGTATTGTCTACCTAGTTCTCAAAGTTGGTTAGTCGGACCCCGATGTTATAGGACCATTTGAATATCATTAAAAAATATATTAGAATTTTCTTCTTTTTAGAAAATTAAATTTTGTAAAAAAAATAAAAATCCATTTTTGAAAGATTTTAACAAAACAGAAAATACAATATTTAAATGTAAATGCTTATTAGTAACAATGATAATAATAATAATTAAAATTATAGTAATAAATAATAATAATAATAATAATAATAATAATAATAATACTTTTCATAATAAAAAAAATAATAATGTCTTTATAAATACTTCTAATTTCTTTTTTAAAAAGTTAATAACAAAGCTATAACTTTGAGGCCATCAAAGAGCTGTTAACCATTATTTACAGAATTTCTGTTATTAAATTTATCAAATATTTCTATTCGTAATTAGGGTTAATCAAAATATGGTGACTTGGCTGGTATACGTAATTCACAGCCTCATAGAGACACACAGGCAGATGCTCTGGGAATGGAGTACGAATATTTTCAAAGATAATTATTCAGAATTTCTCTAATTAATAAGGCGAAATTTAGTGCTCATAACTACTATCTACCAAAAATGTTTTAGAATTTTCTTCTTTGCAGAAAATTAAATTTTGTAAAAAATAAAATTAAATTAAAAAAAATAAAGTAAATACTAAAAATCCTTAATTTTTGAAAGATTTCAACAAAACAGAAAATATAATATAAATATAAATGTTGATTAATAACAATGATGATAATAAAAATAGTAATAATACATTTTATAAAAAAAATAAATAATAATAATGACTTTTTTTAACCGCAATAAAACTGGCTTCAAATATTCTTTTGCGCATACATTTTCTAAATACATACCTTGACACGGAATTCTCAACGCAACTACCTAGTCCATTCGTGATGGTCAATTAAGCGAAATTCTTTCAATTTTAAAGATCAGGTACGCAGTTTTTTGTAATCATCTTGTTTCAGTGAGAGGAAAAATTTTGAAAAACTGACCAATTTTGTTGTTTACAATGTAAAAAAAGATAAATGTTTCTTGGTCTGTAAGAAGATTTACAAAAATATAAATTTTGTAATAATTTTGTTTGATAATAAATTTGTAATAATTTAATTTTTCTGTTCAAAAAGTATTAAAATAATTCGAAGAATAAATCGACAAACTTACAAAACAATCTGCTCAAATATTTTTTTCCGATAAAAAAGAAAAAAATATCACAAGTTTGTTTAAAAATCTCACCGTAGGAACAGTTCAGTGTTTATCCCTATGCTGAAGCAGAATTTATTGCATTTTAATCTAGGAATTTTCCTATATAATCAATCACAGGAAAAGATAAAATTGACATTTTGGCTTATCTTATTCTAATGGTGGTTAATAACATTTCCGCAAAAGATTACTTAAAAGTGTTTCTTATTTTTTGAAAATACAACTATAACAGTCATATGATTTTGCAATGGCAAATACAAGGGAGGGGCGATGGGGCAATCGCCCCCCCCCCTCTTGGTCGATGATAAAGAGTCACCAGGTTGACATATGTAAGCCTTTTTAACGTTTTTTAACCTCTCACGTGTTAAAAATTACCCGTCTTTATTATACTCCATAAAAACTCTAAAATTCGATTATTATTAGAAATATATATATTTTTAAAGGCTATAATAATTAAAAAAAATACCTGAAATTTTATAAGGAAAATAAATTACAACTTTTCTGGTTATTAAACTAATGAAAATTGACAACTATGAATGAGTCTGACGGCCAGAAATGATCTTTTAAAGGGTTAGGTACCTTTTTAAAAAAAAAGGTCAAAAATTTCAAAAAAATCGAAATTTTTTCAATAGCTTATATTAAAATTGATTTCTTTAGAAACATTTTAAAAGAAACCCCATGAAAAAGTACGCTCTATGTGGAAAGTTATGTCCGAAACAGTTTGAGCTTTTCTATATGATCAAGAGGTAATTTGATTTTTAAGGCCAATTTTCTCAAAACGGTCATTTTAGTTATTCCGCGCATGATTTCTAAGAAATAGCTGGATAGAATTTCGTGAAATTTTCACTGAAGACATAAACCTTGATGCACAAAATGAACTACTATTATGTTCATCCAGTAAAAAATTAAGAAATTATAACTATTTGTATTTAAAAAAAAAAAATTTTTTTTCAATTGTTTTTGAATTTTTTTTAAGAACTAATTATTATATTTTTTCCCAGTGTAGGTCATTTTAAATATATATTGTAACTCTACACAATAAAAGTTTTTTGGCTCACTGTGACAGTTAAATTTTGAGAAATCCTGCGCGCAATGCATACAAGGTATATTCGTTTATTAAAAAAACAGTAAATTTAAAATTAAATTAAAAAAAACTTTCTATCCATTTTGACTGTTTTTCAAAACATTAACTATTCGAATAAATCTCTTTTGATTTGTGTTTAAAATTTCCTATTCAAAAGTTAATCAGATATGGAGTTATTGTTATCCATGTTAGGGTCACATTTACATGTAATTTGTCAGTTTCAAAAGTTACCTGACACCATAAGAGTGTAAAAATTCAGTTTTCAGCCAGCTATCTATAACTACCGAAAAAATGTTTTTTTTTAATAATTTGAGTAGTATTCTTTAATGAACTACTTTAGAAATACAGAAACAAGCAGTTTTATATGCAGTAAACCTTTTCATATACATGTTGCAGTAATTCTGGAAACAGGGGTTACATATTGTCCCCAGAAAGGTATAGACGACAATAATAAGTCTTTGCGATATTTTTCACTCAAGAATGTAGCAAGAATCGCTAAATTTAAGGAAGAAAGGAAGTTTTTTTTTTTCCTTTTTTAAAGAGTCAAAACATCCTCTAGCTTTTCTGGAGCACAATCTCAAACAACTATGGTAGAAAAGCTAAAAAGATTTGTATTATTGGAATGTTTGATCTGATTGTTTGTTCTATTCCATGTAAAGGTAATGCTA
Source organism: Maratus michaelseni (assembly GCA_963931845.1). Lineage (NCBI taxonomy): Eukaryota > Metazoa > Arthropoda > Arachnida > Araneae > Salticidae > Maratus > Maratus michaelseni. The sequence goes on from OZ007595.1 coordinate 225,300,442, forward strand.
CGTGAATGGTTTCAATATCGGATTTTTTTTCGATTGTTCATTAGAGTGAGAATGTTGGCATAATAAACTGCCGTTATTGAAAAAAATAAAGATGTATTATTGATTGAGTTCGATAAATAGTAGCAACAGAGCAAAGGAAGTTAAAAGATACCCATCAGTGATAAAAGATGGGAGGGGGGGGGCTTGGGCGGGCAGAAAATGTGAAAAAATACTTGTTTGTACATTAAATAAAATCTGAGGTATGCAAGCTTATTACTGAACACGCGTCACTGGCCTATGAGCGCAATAAGCTAAGTAAAAATGTATATCCGGGGCTGCTGGAAAAAGTGCAAAAGGCCGAAAAACTGACTAAAACGGAAACGCTAAAGCCGAAGTTAAAAAAATCCCTGACGGCTCGGTCTACAGGCACAGGTAGATTTCGAAGACGCAGACCATGGGGCGCCTGTTTGTTGGGAATTGCGGAAGAAATGACCTTTTTGTATTATGCCGCAATTGGATTCCATAAGGGACCGCTCACTTCGAAATCTAACTTGTTCGCAGGCGGAGCCGGCAGAGATTTTTTTTTTTTAATTTTTTTTTTTTTTTTTTTTTTTTTTTTTTGCTATAAGGGTTGGTCCTATAAAATGATGATTGTATAAATTTATTATAAATCATCTTGCTATTATCTAAAACTTTTATATTGACAATTTTTTTTTGCTATAAGGGTTGGTCCTATAAAAAACTTGTCAATATAAAAATTTTAGATAATAGCAAGAGGATTTATAATAAATTTAAACGGATTTGATATCTTGTAAATTGACGAAGTTATGAATTTTTTTCTTCTAACCCCCCCCCCCCCTTTCCCCCCCTGGGGCCATTTTTAATGATATCAAAAATTTGTTATACATAAATTTTCGGCCCTTTTCCTAGAAGTAATAATAACTTTAAACGGATTCGATACGTATTATAATTAAGACGTTATGTTTTTTTTTCTGTTTTCAAAAAAAGCCCCCCCCCCCCATTCCCCCCCCTTGGTTCGATTTTGCCCATTGACGAACTTGACCAAGATTTGCCCCTTAATTTTATGTATCAGTTTGGAAGAGATTTATGCAGAATTTTTCCAGTTATCGTGTCCATATAAAAGTGACATAGATAGATAGATAGATATATAAAGTTTTGAACTGAGGGTAGTTTTGGGTTCTGGGAGTCATGATCGGCGTAGATCTGCAATTTTTTTTTTTAAAATTCCAACTTAGGGGAGAATGTAATAGGTAGTATTTCTTACGAAATCTACCTAAAACACCATAGACCATAGCATGGAAACTAAAGCCTAGGCCCCAAAGGACCTCAGAATAAGGCTTAACCGAATAGTTCATTGTTAGACGATATTAGGGAACCAAGTTTGTCCATATGAGTGTTATAGGTACTAACTTCTCAAATACTGTCTAAAGCGAAAAATAGCAATAACTCAAGAAAGAAACTACGTTGGTTAGAAATGAAAATGAGGATGTTAAAGGGGGAAGAACAGCTAACTAGGGGCCCTAAAAGTGGGACCCGTTAGACTGAGATACTGTCTAAAGCAGAAAATTAAAATAACTCATGAAAGACGCTACCAACTTTAAAATCGGAAATGGGGATAGGAAGGAAGAAGGAAAGCAAACTAGAAAATCTCTGACGGCTCGGCCTACAGGCGCAGGTAGATTTCGAAGACGCTGACCGTGGGGCGCCTGTTTGTTGGGAATTGCGGAAGAAATGCCCTTTTTGCCATGATGCCGCAGTTGGATTCCATAAGGGACCGCCCACTTCGAAATCTAACTAGCCGGCAGGGTTTTTTTTTGTTTTATTTATTTTATTTTATTTTTGGTATAAGGGTTCAATATCGAATGTATTTTGTATATATACCGTTGAGTTGTTCTTTGACCGTAAAAAAAGGCAAATGTTTCTTATTCTCTGAAGATATATTATAAACCTGAATAAAAATATGCACTAACCTCTTTCAACATTAAAACAAGAACGAAAAATCATGCGTCAAGCATAGATTATGTAACACTTTCCAACGCTTCCAAAATAATTTTACAAATCATTGCCGTTTAATAAACTGAAAGATAAGCTCTAAGTAACATTAAGTCGTTTAATAAGCTCTAAGTAAACAATTTGGAAAACGCATAACATATTTAAAAACGTAATTTCAGGAATTTCCAACATATATTTCCAAAATATACAATATTCGAAAAATATCCGAATACTTTTATTAAGTCCTGTATATGATCTATAGATTTGTATATATACTACATAGGATGCTAAATTTTAGTTTAGTTAGGAAACGCGTAGCACAGTTTAAAATTCTCCTTTTGGAGTTTCTGTCAATAAACGGAAATGCGTTCGCGAACTTTTGTGCTGCCCTGTATATGATCTACAGAATTTATACACACCAAGTAATAGACAAAAAGTGAGTTAAATTTAAAATCGCGTTCAGCAACTTAAAACGTATACTTCCAGAAATTATTGTTAACAGATTGTAGAGAATTCTTTTGTGTGTCCCTGTAAATGAACGATGACTGCTATACACACACTATTCTGTAGTAAGCCTCTTGTAATGCACCTTAGTGATACATATCAATTTCAATGCGTTTAAAATACTGAAACATTATTTAATTAAACCGCAAACGATTTTTCTCCATACACGTAATATAACGGAATTCTTTTGACTGTCCCTGTAAAGTAACTATAAGTGCCATACATACCCTATTCCATATTAAGCTTCTTGTAATGCACCTCAGTGATATATATCAATTGCAATGTGTTTGAAATTGTGTAACACCATTAAAATAAACCGCAAATGATTTTTCCCCATAGACCGTAATGTAACGGGATTCTTTTGAGTGTCCCTGTAGAAAAACTGTAAGTGCTACACACTTCAGTTGAAATAGGGAACATGCTATAGATAACGACAATAACATATAAAATTGTAGGCCAATCCGAGCATATTTACGGGAGTTAGAGCACGGACAGTCGGCCAGACAAACCGAAGTCATAAACACTTTTCAACTAGGTTGGAAAGTGTTAAAAAGAGATACCCTATATCTCAATTACTAATGTCTGTATTTCAATACTTTATTCTTCTCATTACCAATTTTTCAATCAGACTTCACACAAAACATAGTAAAAGTTCCATAAAAAACACTCCATCATCATTAAAAATGTTTCTAAAAAACTGTCACCACTACAAAAACACACTGAAATTACAACTGACGATGCTTCGGCTAGGGCGAAAACGTTTTTGTAGTGGTGACAGTTTTTTAGAAACATTTTAATATTTTTAATGATGATGGACTCTTTTTTATGGAACTTTTACCATGTTTTGAGTGATGTCTGATCTTAAATTTGGTAATTTGAAGAATAAAGTAGTAACCTCTTTCAAGTTACCCATGATCCCGAAATGCGTTCTTTATCTTCAGAAACCTCAGACAATAATATATATATTCGAAAAAAAAAAGACATTTATAAAACGAAGTTACTTTTACTGCCACTAATTTCTGGAAACGTTTCCGAGTTTTTTTTATCGTATATTGATAGGTTTTCTTAAACCGGAATATCAGTTTTTAGCTCACAGGCTATCAAAGCCTGACAGCTAATGTGCCCGCCCGTTCTGTATGTATGTATAGCGATAATTCTTGATAGGAATATCCGTTTAGTTTCAAATTTTGTTTATAGGTTCATTGTGATAAGGCGCTTCTCTGATTAGTTTTGGGGGTTTATTGGTTAAGTATAAAGTGGGAGCGGGGGCTGATCTCCCCTTAATTCAGATAAATGGGTTTTTCATGCAGAAGTATCCGATTTGCTTCACATTTTGTAGATATGTTCATTGTGATAAGGGGTTTCCCTGATTAGTTATGTTGGTTCATTGGTTAAGTATAAAGGGGGGACGGGGACGGGGCTATCCTCCTTTAATTTATTGCCTATTTCTTTATTTTTCGAGGGGCATTATTCTTTGAAATAGGAGTATAATATACAATTAGTGTGAATAGCCTGTAACTTTTTGAGCGCTATGCATTTTTCATCCTCCTAATTGTGTCACCCTCTCAATGCATAACTATAAAGTTGAGTCTTGTGGCACCTACCTTATGGCTTGCATTTGGGGAACGTGCCTTAAACGGTTCCTGTTTTACAGCATCTGGAAGTTGTATACTTGCTTATGAATCCCCCCTACATATTATAATCACTACTCGAAAACTTTTCCGACAATGAGTGGCAGCAAAATAAACATTGTATTATAAATGATTCTTTTAATCTCGAAAATATATTGTTTTTTGAGGTTGCTAATGATAAAGAAAGCTTTTCGGAATCGTTAGTAACTTGGAAGAGGTTATTGTATAATTTTCACTCGTGGTTATATTACAATTTCCAAGATTAAGAAACATCTGTCTTTTTATAAAATGTCGTTCACCTTTATTGCGTAAAGTAACATCATTACTGTTTATTTTAGAGCATATCATCGTGATGTTGAATATTTTGAAAATTAATGATCTTCATTATTTAAGATGATGCACTGAAAATTAATATTCTCTGGTTATAATTTTTAGTGTTTCTTGATGGACTGAGATTCAGAAGATATGTATCAGTACGGAAGTTTTTGATTGAGATAACTTACGAATTTTAGAAAAAGCCACAACAGAATGAGCAGTTTGATATTTTTTTACCTATTTTTACGAAGTTTGGAAACACCCAAATCCAGTCGAATTTATAAATCAGATAAATAGTTTGTAATCATTAGGCATTTACAACATACACTGTAAAAATGACCAATGATTGTTATTTTATGAAAATATACTACAACCACGAACAAAAATATAATGTAATCTTTTGAGTTATCCGAAATTCCGAATAGCGTGTTCCACTGTCTTTTAAATCCCCCCTTTTAAATCCCATTTCCAAAATTTAAAGAATTATTTATAAAAACAAAGTATTTTTCGCTGCCCGTATTTTTCGGAAACGTTTCCGAAGGGTTTTTATAGTGTATTAATTAGTGTCCTCAGCCTGGAATACCTGGTTTTTGAATATTATCTATTCTCAAGTAAACGTTTTCAGCCGCATAAGTTAATTTATACATGAAAGAGTAAAGAAATAATCTTAATTTTAATGTTATTGTTAAAGCTGTTAATTTTGCATGTTTGGCTGTTAAACATTTTTTCTTTGAGCATGAAAATGTTTACTTGAGAATTGATAGCATTCGAAAAACAGGTATTCCAGGCTGAGGACACTAATTAATACACTATAAAAACCTTTCGGAAACGTTTCTGAAAAATACGGGCAGCGAAAAATACTTTGTTTTTATAAATTATTCTTTAAATTTTGGAAATGTATTGGTTTTGGGGGATTCAAAAGACAATGGAACACGCTATTAGGCATTTCGGATAACTCAGAAGATTATATTATATTTTCGTTCGTGGTTATAGTATATTATCATAAAATAACAAACATTGGTCATTTTTTACAGTGTAATTAGCAGTGGCGGCTTGTGACTACCTTTTTTCGGGGCAATAAATGCATGGTTACAAAATTTATTATTTTCTTACCACTATTTTGTAAAATAAATATATATTCCTTATTTGTTGGTAGAAAATTCTGCATTTAAAACAAAGAAAAGTAAAAACAAAAATAATGGTAAGAAAAGAATAATTTTTTCACCCATACATTTAGTGTCCCAAAAAGAGAGAGTCACTATCCGCCATTGAGATTACGTTAAATTGCTATTTTTTGTTAATTTCGGGGGGGGGGGGGAAACACTGTTTTATTATTTTACTATTTTACACAAGTGCACAAATATGTTTGAATTTTCGCACTGGTATTAATAAAATTAGCTGTGATACCAAAAAGCGTTCTTTGTCCGCAGAAACTTCTGAAACCAAAATATTTTCGAGATTTCAAGAAGAATTTATAAAAACAAAGTTTTTTTTTGCTGCCTTACGATTTTCGAACACGTTCCCGAGTACATTTTATAGCATATTAATCAGTTGGCTCAAACAGAAATATCGATTTTTAGAATAATACGAATTCACAACTAAACATTTTCAGCTGCGTAACTTAATTTATGCATGCAAAAGTAACAAAATAATATTTAAAATATAGATAAAATGCAATGTGATACAAAGAGAAACCTTTTAATGATCGACATATGTTTCAACGCTCCTACACTGTAAAAACTGACAAATGTTTTTTTAATCTACGAAAGTATAATATAATCACGAATAAATTTATAATATAAACTCATCCTTGTTAACCATGATTCTGAAAAGTGTTTCTTTATCTTTAGAAACCTCAGACACCGATGGCATTTCGAGATTTAAAGAATCATTTATAAGAACAAAATTTATCTTGCTGTCCGTAATTTTCCGAAACGTCTACGAGTAGCTTTTAAAGTGTATTAATCAGTTTTCTAAGCCCGGAAAGTACCATTATTAAAAAAAAATCTACAACTGAAATCGAAAAAGTAATAAATAGCCATATTAGAGATCGACTTCAGCTATCCTATGCAAAAAAAAATCGTTTAAAAATATTCAAATTTAAATGATAAATTTGAAAATAACCTGCCCATAGGTTTAACATTATAGAGCGGGTGTTTTCAAGTGAGTGAAGAGTCCCCTAACAAAACTGTCTATCCATCCTCACTCGTCTAATGGAACTCAGAAGAACAAGTATTGTTAAGTTCTGGAATGTGGGTTGCCATAGTTTGGACAAAAACTGTGCATACGTCTTGTACGTTTTTCGCCATTGTTATGTATAAAGGCATTCTGCCTATTCGATCACATTCCAGAAGCAGCACCATCTATGAGAATTTTTTAAACTATTTTTTTTTATTTCCTTAAACAAAATGTCAGATCATAAGAAAAATTTTCGTCAAAACCGCACTCTCGTACGCGAAGTGCTTGATATTTTATTAAATTTTAAAATGTGTCAAGAACTTTTGGACACCCTGTACATTTTCGTTCCTGATTATGTTATATGTTCCTAAATTAAGAAACTTTTGTCTTTTTTTACAGTGTATGTTAGAGAAATTATCTCGTCGGGCACACATATTTTTTCACTCATCAGTCTTTATAATATAATGAATTAATAATATATGCTAATAATTAATACCTAATTAATAATTTTCAACCAATGTTGACAATTTAATACTATAAATAATTATTAATAATTTTATTAAATGTAAATGTTAACAGTATTTAACACGAGAACACATAATTATTACAAAATTAAATTTAAATAACTATTTTTATGAGATTTGGAAATTTTTAAGATTTCCATTTATCAAGCTAGACCATTATTTGTTTTTATTATCTTCAATACACTAAATTCCATCTGAGAGAAACTTTTTGAAAATTTACTTTTATTCAGTTACTAGCTAACCCGCCCGGCATTGCCCCGGGCACGAGATAATAGCAATCTGTTCTATACGAATATGACTGAAATCTGTAAGGCTGTCGAAATCAAGTCGAATGATGCAAACGCCGTCGTAATCCGGCTCATCTAACTGAGATCGGAAAGCGCACCCTGGCGGTCGAAAGTGTAACTAAAACATTGAAGGCTATAGATGTCAAGGCGAATGAGCCAAACCCCGTCGTAATTGGGCCGATATGACCAGAGATACTCCTACAGTTCTACCTTAGACCGCCAGGAGGCCCAATCTGTTCTGGAAGAGGCCTCTTCAAAATACTCTACCCAACCAAATTTCCAAGTAGAATTGAAATTTAACCACGGATAAACATTGCCAAAATAGTGGAAATCACGAAAGTGTGTTACATAAACAATCGGTTTCGAAAGAGTTAATGTAAACTGAAAGTTAATGTAAACTTCGAAAGAGTTAATGTAAAATGACTTAACGGTGCGTTTTGAAGAAAATGAATGTGTCTAGGATCTTGAGTCTACTGTTTGTCCGTATTCGCATTTCCCGAGTCGATGCCGATTTTTAAACCCTGGCCGAAAAACGAAAATCGTGTGAGTGAGTTTTGGAAACGATCTTTTTTCGGAGGATTAAAATTAAAAATTTTCAAATAGGATACCAGATTTTAAAAGCAAAGGGATGTAGATTGCGTGTGGTATTTTTAGTTTTTCATATCTTGTTTATAAACGGCGGTTCGAATTTTTAAAGATAGGAGAAATCGTTAAAAATGCGAAATTGACTTACCGTAAAAAACGTTTTAGAAAGGGTTAACGTGATTTTTTTTTAAACTAAAGAATTCTGCCTGAACCTGATAGAGCGTAGATGTCTTTAGGTGTGTTTGTTTTTTGTTTGGTTATTTTAGAGAGCCGATGCGATGTTATATCGCAGAAAATCGGAATTCTCAAAACTGAGTCCTGCGCGCGATTTTTTTTTTGATAGGTTAATATTATAATTTTTCAAAAATAAATGCAGATGTCGAAGAACGAAGAAATGTAGATATTGTCTGGTATTTTTAGTTTTTCGTACCTTTCTCTGAACCGCCGATACGAATTTTTAAAAATCGCAAAAATTTCAGTACAGAAAATATACTTTTTCGAAGTGTTAATTTTCGTAATTTTTAAAATCAAAGGTAGCTTTGAAAAGTGCAAAGTCAGCTCTTTAATTTGGTCACCTTCGTTTTCCCGTATCTCTTGTAGTCCGGTGGATGCAAGGCTCGCAAAACGGGAGAAAATAAAAAACATAAATTCGATGCTTCTTGATTACTTTTTTAAAGGGTTAAATGTGAAATTTTTTCATACCAACCGGATCGTTCGAGATGTAAAAATAAGTTCTTCGAAAATATGTAGACAGTTTTTCCGTATTTCCAGCCGTTCACCCATGGCGAATTTAGAAAAACTTAAAAAGAGACGGGCTTACTCGTTCTTTGTTTCTTCTATTCACGGAAGGTATAAAAAGGGGCTTCTGAGCATGGCCGTGCGAATTTCGGAAGAGTAATTTTTTCTTTGTGATCTTTGATCAGTTTTTAATTAATAACTACTCTTATTTTTCAAAATATTAAAATTCTAAATCTTAGGTGCACCAGTTGAGGGTTTGGACTACCTAAATCTAAATTTCCAGACTTCTAGGTGCGCCAGATTTTCATAGCCATCGCAGACAAACAAACAAACAAGCACACACACAGAGAGCGAAACATTCTTTTATTAGTATAGATTTATAAAAATTTTATGTATTATTTCTATTTTTAGTCCGCAACCTTACTTTTATTTTTAAAAAAATGAAAGAGACTGTGTTAACAACAAATCGGAAATTGCGCGTGGGGGCATTAAAAACCATATTCAAAGAACAACTTTTCTTTTTTCGTAGAGAAAAAAAACATAGTTATGTATAAAAGGATAATTTTATAACATCTGTATAGGAATATCACATGCATTCATAAAAATTAGTTTCTCATAAAAGCATGATATCATCGTGACAAAGCAATTGCATCATATTTCATATTTATCGTTTTTCTTTCTTTGTGTATTCAAAGTACCTTGACGTTTTCCTTTGTTTCTTCTGTCAGTGTTTTCCCCATGTATCTCAAATAATGCTGAGTAAAAAAGGAAGTGAATTCAAGATTTCACTAAGTGTTGAAACTGAACGATGTTGCACCTATGAAATCTGAAAATGATCTTCAAACAACGTACGGAATCTCCCTTTCCCGTTGTTGCCGCAGAGTAATTGGTGATGCTAAGGTAAGTTTATGTAATAATTGCCTAGTTAAATATTTAGGAAATGTTTAACCTCATTAAAAAGAATTACATATCTGTGCACCTTAAAATTTTAAACATACAGTGGGTGATCGGTTTACGATCACCCGTGAATAGAAGGAACAAAGAACGATTAAGCCAGTCTCTTTTTAAGTTTTTCTAAATTCGCCATGAGCGAACGGCTGGAAATACGGAAAAACTGTCTACATATTCTCGAAGAACTTATTTTTACGTCTCGAACGGTTTGAAAAAATTTCACATTTAACCCTTTAAAAAAATAATCAAGAAGCATCTAATTTATGTTTCGATCGGTTTACGAACGCTTTCGCGAGAGATTTTTATGTTCGGATAACGAACACCTCACAAAACAAAGCCAAGAAGAAGCAATGCTATGTTTCAGATTTGAAGAAATGTATTTAATTGCATCTACTATTATCGACTTAGAGAGCAGTTTAACAGTTGTATACTTATGGCATATTTAATTGAAAGGGCTACCGGGTGTTTGGGCTCTACATTTTAGGGACCTCAAATTAGAATGAACAGTACAAAAACATTAATTTTTATATTTTGTGTCCTTTTTTAATAAAATATTTTTAATTGGAAGTTAATTATTTTAACTGAAATTTAGCTCCTAAATTATTAACAGGCTCTATCTAGGCTCCACTTGAGATTTATCGGGCTCTGCAGTACACAAGATCTTTTAGAGAACTAATAGGTTTTTGATAGGTCAAAGTGGTAAACTTATATGATTTAATGCTGTAGTCGATGAATGTGATACTAAAAGTTTTTACAAAAGGTATCTCATTTTTTTAAGTAACGGCACGACACGGACAAAGCCATGACACTGCGATCTATCCATATTAAATACGGGCGTATATTAACCCTATTAAAATGTGAAGATTGAAAACTCCATAAAGATAAAATAAGCTTTTGTCAAATATTTAATGGCCCACAAACTCAAAAAAAGCATGACTGAAGGCAGGACAAGACTGTATGTATGTAATGTATGTTTTATTATTATTACATTTAAATAAATTTAGGGAGAATTTATATTATTTTTTATATATTATTTATGTTTTAAGAACGAATTAATTGAATTCCCACACACATGTATTCTAAATCCATGAACGGTTAATGAACAATTCGGTTAGCGAACATTGTTTTGGAACGGATTAAGTTCGTTAACCGATCATCCACTGTACACCTGAAAATGAAGAAAATACTTTTCATTGATTAAGAAATCAATATTAGTTAATGCATTAAGGAAATCATACTGCTAAAAGATGGAGAATTTCAATTATTGATACTTGTAAGATAGTTAATAGGTCTTTAAAAAATTATAATTGTAAATATACAGTTTAAAAAGAAGAATATTAATTCTTCATTATTCAATTGAATAATTTTTAATACTTGAAAAATTTTCCACAAAATTTCCCACGCTTTGCATTCATAATATTCAAATGGATTCACGACCATTTTATGCTGCGTTTGTAGCCTCGCCAACATGTTATAGTGAGAAGTGCCAAATTGAGCGTCGATCCAAGTGGCTCAGTTGATAGAACGTCAGAGCGCTGTACTGATGACCCGGGTTCGAGTCCCGGCTTGGATACTTTTTCACTGTGTTGGCTATACGCCTTTTAAGCAATTAAAAATTTGAATAGTGTAAATATACAGTTAAAAATGAAGAAAACACTTTCATTAATTAAAAAATAAATATTAGTGAATGTAGTTAACGAAAGCATACTGCTAAATGATGAAGAATTTCGATTATTTGATTCTTGTAAGATAGTTAAGAGGTATTTATAATTGTAAAATACATTAAAAAAAGAAGAAAACACTTTCATTAATTAAAAAAACAATATTAGTGAATGTAGTTAAAGAAAGCATACTGATAAAATATGAAGAATTTCAATTATTGATTTTTGTAAGATAGTTAAGAGGTGTTTAAATTTTTTTAGAAATTGTAAATATATAGTTAAAAAAGAAGAAAATACTTTCATTAATTAAAAAATCAATATTGAATGTAGTTAAAGATGTTGGCAAAAAAGCCGCCTCTGCTCTACGCTGTAGGTTACGCGCGCTAATACTTAGATAAATAAATATATATCATTCTGGCCATGAAAACACAATTAATATAATAATATAGGTAATTTCTTACCTTTATCTTTCTTCAGCATCAGTATTCCTACTACTTCAGGTTGGTGCACATTTTTAACTGCGTTAATCCATTAGTTACCGAGCTAAAGTGTTGAAAACATAAATGTTTGTTAATGAATTATATTATTTATATTGAGTCCACACCTGAGACTGATCACTTTTGTTATAGATAATTATATTAAAATTTTGACTTAATAATTTCAAGTAACATTTTACATACAGCTGCCTTTTGCAGCAACAGATTAAAATTATTACATCTTTCTCTATTGAGATAAAAAGGGCAACTAACTTAATAATAAAAAAGAGTTTTTTGAATCAGTGTTCTTTTGATGACGTCAGACAGCTGCAGCATGCGTGGGTTGATATTAAAACTAATTTCGCGAACATATTTCACATATTAATATCATTGTTTATCTTGAGTAGGATGATTTGTCTAAAATAGAAAAGTTTGTTCATTATAGAATGATTTATTGTCACTTAATGTATTTATTTGCGTGCTCAAATGTTTATGTCCTTGAACTGCTTCCTGTTTTGAAATCAGTTAATGATATCTGAGATGGTTATAAATCCATCACCCTTCCTTAACCATCTCGGATGCATCATGTAATAGTTGCATAGATTCTCGATGTTTCACAAACTGTGGTTTGCCCAGTGGCTTGGTCAGGGCGTCTGCTGTCATGTCTTGTGTTGGGCAGTAACGAAGGTCTAGTATACCGTTTTCTTTCATTTCTTTTATCGCGTGATATCGAACGTCGATATGTTTGGTTCGCTTTGAGAATTTTTCGTTCTCCACCATCTTGATGCAGCTCTGGTTGTCTTCGTACAGTTTTACTGGTAAATTTTGCTGTAAGTCCAGGTCTGCTAATAGTTTTATAATCCATGCAATTTCCTGTCCTGCACTAGCTGCAGCAACAAATTCAGCTTCTGCCGATGAGTAGGCAATGCAATTTTGCCTTTTTGAGTACCATTGTATCGGACTATTTCCCAGCATGAAAAGGTTTCCAGTAGTCGATCTTCTCGTTTTTGTGTCTCCTGCCCAATCAGCGTCAGAAAAACCGATGAGTTGTGGTTCTTGATTTGTATTCAATGTGAGGTTCAGGTTTTTTGTGATGTTTAGATAACTAATTACGCGTTTTGCAGCGTTCCAATCTTTAAAACGTGGAGTTTCACATCTTCTGCTGAGGATGTTAACGGCGACTGCTATATCTGGACGTGTAGTGGTTCCTATATATAACAATGATCCTATTGCTTGTCTGAATTTTGTGTTGTTAGGCATTAAGTTTTCGTCGTCCTCTAATTTGTGAAAACCGGCATCCATGGGAGTGCTTATTGGTTTTGCGTTTTCTAAGTTGAATTTTCTTGCTAGTTCTTCTATTTTTAACCTTTGATTTAATTTGTATCCAGTTTGGGTTTTTCTTATTTCCATGCCTAAATAGTGGGATACTTCCCCAAGGTCTTTTAATTCATATTCTTGCTTTAAAGCTTTTATTATTGTTTCAATTGATTCGTTTTCACCGCCTATTAATAAGTCATCTACGTAAATTATTATATACGTGGTGATGTTGTTTTCTTTTCGTGTGTATAGACATGAGTCCGCTGTGCTTTGTTGGAAATTCAATTTTTTTTAAAGATTGTTCTATTCTTTTATTCCAAGTTCTCGCTGCCTGCTTTAGTCCATAGATGGATTTTTTCAATTTGCAGACTTTGTTTTCTTTATTTTTCTCAATGTAACCCTCCGGTTGTTTCATATAGACTTCATCTTCTAACTCACCGTATAGAAAAGCTGTGTCTATGTCTATGTGTCTCACGTTCAACTTCTTATATGCGGCTGCTGCCAAAAAAGTTCGCACAGTTGTTTGTGACACTACTGGGGCGAAAGTCTCGTCATAGTTTTCCCCGTATTTTTGGCTAAACCCTTTGGCTACCAAACGTGCTTTGTACTTTTGAGTGTTTCCGTGACTGTCTAATTTCTTTTTGAATGTCCATTTGCAACCTATAACCTTTTTGTTAGGTGGAGGATCCACTAATTCCCATGTATTGTGTTTTCTCAACGAATTTATTTCCGCTTGTGTGGCTTTAAGCCAATTTTCTTTTTCTCTGGGATTATTTATTTCCAGTATTTCATTCCAACTACTAGGTTCTATTGTATCATTATTTTTTACATAACAGACATATCTGTCTGGTGGTACCCCCCTGTTCATTCTTTCGGATCTTCTTGGTTCATTGGTCGGTTGGTTGGACGCGGTTGGTTCTTCGGTTGTGTTGTTTAGCTCTGTTTCAATGTAATTTTTGTCGTCATATGAGTTTTCTGTCTCTTTGCTTTCTTTTAGGTTAATTTTACTATTTTCCATGAATTTCACTGTTCTGCCAATTACAATTTATTTTGTTTTGTGTATATGCGATATCCCTTAGAGTTGTTATCGTATCCTACAAAAATCCCTTCCTGAGCCCTGTCGTCCAATTTTCCTCGATGTTGTTTATTCACATATACGTAGGCTTTGCACCCGAATGTTCGCAAATAGTGTAAACTCGGTTTGCGATTAAACCATAGCTCAAATGGGGTTTTATTTGTCGATTTTGTTGGTAAGCGATTTTGTAAATGATTCGCGGTGTTAATTGCTTTTCCCCAAAATCTTTGTGGCAGATCTGCTTCTCTCAGTAGGCTTCTAGTCATGTCTAATAGCGACCTATTTTTCCTTTCTGCAATGCCATTTTGGCTCGGACAATACGGCACTGTTAATTGATGTTTAATGCCCCTTTTTCTTAAGTAATCCTCTATCCCTCTATTTATGTACTCTCCCCCGTTATCGGATCTTATTGCTTTCGGATATATCCCGAACTGGTTTCGAACCATAGCTATATAGTCGATTAGTTTATCCTGTACTTCATCTTTATGTTTTAATAAGTATATTACAGTAAATCTAGAGTAGTCGTCAATGAAAGTTACAAACATTGTTTTACCACCTATTGTGGGGGTTCCTATCGCTGTGCATACGTCCGTGTGCACTAGATCGAGTACTCTACCTGTTTTGTTTCTATACACTGTTTTGGGATAGGGAGCATCGCTTGTTTTTGTTTGTATGCATGTTTCGCATGTTGTTCCATGATTGCAATTATTTAATTTTATGCCATAGGCTAAGTCGTCTTTAACCATTTCCTTTATGGAATTATAATTTCTATGCCCTAGGCGTTTGTGCCAAAGTTCCAGGCAGTCTTTACTTTTGCATTCATGTGCCATATTTACTATATTCCTATCTGCAATTTCTAATAATTCAACTTCGTATAGGTTATTTTTCATTTTTGCCTCCAAATAGATTTTCCCATTTCGTGACAGCGTGCATTTATCTTTATCAAATAATAATTTATATCCATTCTTTGTGGCTTTACTAACTGAAATTAAATTAGATTCTAGCTCCGGTACATATAACACTTCTTTTAACGTAATTTTATTTATGCCTCCATCGGATGTTTTTGTCGTGAATGTAGTTTCTCCGGTACCTAACGAGTTTAGAGTTTTTCCGTTGGCAATTATGACGGCTGTTTTTTCTGTGTCATTTAACTTAGTGAACTCCTTTTTATTGTTTAGGATATGTGAAGATGAACCAGAATCGATAATCCAGGTTTGTTTTCCTGCTTTGTCTATTAGAAAGGCTGCGTCGCTGCCTTTATCTGGTTTTGTTTCCGTTCTATAATTTCTCGTGTTTACTGATTCGCGGTCAGTGTTTCCTATCTGGTTATCCGATTGTTGATAACACAACGATGATGAGTAATATTTATTTTTGTATGTTTGTTGTTTTTGTGTATTTGGGTGATTGTTTCGATTTTTCAAATGCCAACATTCTCTGTACGTGTGATTTTTCAATTTGCAATACGTGCACTGTTTATCTTTTTTAAAGTTATCATTAGGAAATCTTTTCTGCGTTTTAAACGCTTTTGATGAATTTTCACCCTGGTCTGTGTTTTCAACCCTTCTGTTGTACTCATCTGTTAATTTACTTCTGATAAATTGTGGTGTGAGCTCGTCCTCATTTCGCGATTCAAGGGCAGTAATTAACGTATTATAACTAGGGGGTAGCGAACACAGCAATAAAGCTGAAAGATGGGAGTCGCTAATTGTTTCCGCGATCGCTGAAAGTTTGTCAATTAATTCTAGAATGTATGTTATGTGTTTGATTAAGTTTCCGTTTTCTTGGAGCTTGGATCCATAGAGCTTTCTTAACAAAAATAATTTACTAGAGAGGTTCGCCCGTTCGTGTATGGTTTTAAGCGCGTTCCAAGTGTCTCTAGCTGTGTTAAGCCCCTTAACATGAACAATTTGTGAATCGTCAATTGATAGGTTAATTATGGCTCTTGCCTTCCTGTCTTTCTTTTCCCAATCAGTTGTGACTGGCGTGGGCCTATCTTCGGTTATTACGTTGAATAAATCTTCTCTAATCAGTAACATTTCAGTTTTAAATTTCCAATTGCTGTAATTACTTGCGTTAAGTTTTTCTACAAGCTGTATCTCACGTGATGCGGCCATTTTACTTGTTATTTAAGTTTTGTTATTAAAGAGGAATTGCTCTTTTATTAGTTTATATAAAACTTCTTATATATATCTAGATTATTTTATATAAAACTTCTTATATATATCTAGTTTTTCTTCAATTGTTTAACATTTCATATATATCAACAAAAAATGCACAATATTTATTTCATCATCAAATAATTAACTATATTTTCAATAATTTTCAATTTCATTTTAATGTGCACACATCTATGGCCAGTAGTTTTTTTTTTTCACAAATATTATTTATCTACTAAAATATGAGACTTTCTCAGTCTCGTAATCGACTGTTGGCAAAAAAGCCGCCTCTGCTCTACGCTGTAGGTTACGCGCGCTAATACTTAGATAAATAAATATATATCATTCTGGCCATGAAAACACAATTAATATAATAATATAGGTAATTTCTTACCTTTATCTTTCTTCAGCATCAGTATTCCTACTACTTCAGGTTGGTGCACATTTTTAACTGCGTTAATCCATTAGTTACCGAGCTAAAGTGTTGAAAACATAAATGTTTGTTAATGAATTAATTATATTATTTATATTGAGTCCACACCTGAGACTGATCACTTTTGTTATAGATAATTATATTAAAATTTTGACTTAATAATTTCAAGTAACATTTTACATACAGCTGCCTTTTGCAGCAACAGATTAAAATTATTACATCTTTCTCTATTGAGATAAAAAGGGCAACTAACTTAATAATAAAAAAGAGTTTTTTTGAATCAGTGTTCTTTTGATGACGTCAGACAGCTGCAGCATGCGTGGGTTGATATTAAAACTAATTTCGCGAACATATTTCACATATTAATATCATTGTTTATCTTGAGTAGGATGATTTGTCTAAAATAGAAAAGTTTGTTCATTATAGAATGATTTATTGTCACTTAATGTATTTATTTGCGTGCTCAAATGTTTATGTCCTTGAACTGCTTCCTGTTTTGAAATCAGTTAATGATATCTGAGATGGTTATAAATCCATCAAAAGAAAGCATGCTATTAAAAAATAATTTGAATTATTCTTTCTTGTAAGATAGTTAAGAGAACTTAAAAAAAATTCTAAATTCTAAATGCTGCTGAAAAAGAAGAAAACACTTTTCATTAATTAATAAATAAATATTATTTAATGCGGTAAATGAAAGCATACTGCTAAAAAAATGAAGAATTTGAATTATTGATCAATTGTACCTGTGTCTTTAAAATTGAAGGAGTTAATGTTTAATTGAAAATTGACCATCCCGAATGTGTACTATATATCACATTAGAAATGCAAATCTTTGATATGTTACAGAATTGAAGAAACAAGACCTGTACATGACCCTGTACAGACCCTGTACATGATCTATATGTTCGTATATATTCTACATAGTTTTCTAAAGTTTAGTTTAATTAGAAAACGCATAACACAATTGTAAATTCACATTCAGCAATTTCTTCGAACAGACGAAAATGTACTGGAGTTCTTTTGTACTGCATTCTATATTAGCTACGCCTTTTTATAAACGCTTTATATTAAGCTGAAATATAATTCGGATAAAAAAACGCATAACACTATTAAAAACACTCTTCTAGAAATTACCATCCATAGACGGCAATGTATCCAATTCTTTGCGTAGCCCTGTATATGAACTTATTTACATTCAACAAAAATATCTTTGTATACTAAACACAGTTCAACAGATTAACATGTATCTGTAAATGCAACAATGTAGCACGCAAACATGTATCTCGGAATCTACATTGCAAAAAAAAAAAAAAAGAAAAAGAAAAGAAAAGAAAAGAAAGAAAAAGAAAAAAAATGTTTTGATTTTACAGTATAATACTGACACCCCAGCTGCCAGTATTATACCGTAAAATTAACAGTAATAAACAGTAAAAATAAGCAGTAGTACACTGCCGTGCATGCGTAACTGTGAATTAGCTTTTTTTTGCGTTTTGCGTTTTGCGGCGTGTTTTTGACAGTCTCAAAAATAATTCCACTTCAAACTTTTTCCCTCCACGATATTTGATTGTAAAACGATTTTTTAATGCGATTCTCAATGCGATTTTTAGCATTTTTTCGAGTTCCTCAGTGATTTTTGGACATTCGTAAAAGAAATTCGGTTTCAAACTTTTAGCTTATTATAGTAAATTTTGTTCTCTTTTAAATAAAGTCTGTTCGGAATTTGTGCAGCGATTTTCGAATTTTACGCGATATTTAGAGATTTTTCACATTTTGTGCGGTTTTTTGACAGGCCCGGGCAACTCTGTTCGGGTCAACTAATGTGTAATAAAACTAGATTTCTTTTTCCCTAAAATAATCGAAAGACCTCATTCAATTTAATTGCATTAAGACCAGTTGCTACAAAGTTTGTAAATAATATACAAATTAAAGAAAATTTCAGAATAATTCTTACTGAAGTTGTACAGATCTCTAAATATGGATCTAATTTGATTATATCATAAAGGTGATATATTTGTGCTTTTCTTTGTTTTGTTTTCATTCAATTTAGAGTAAATGATGTACTAATATCATGTGTCATTATTCTCATGTGTCATTATTTTTTATTTATTTTTATTTTATATATTTTTTTTTGTTACTTATAACGTGTTGCTTGTTTCTTACTATGTCTCGAAATGAATTGCATAATCATGAATCATCATATTGCATATTGAAGAAATTTGTTCTTCGATTTAACATTTCATGCTACTCACTAGGAAAAGCGAAAGTAAAGAGGCTCCCTTTGATATTCAAAATATATTTCATCTCATTTTACTGTCGTTCAAATCGTTCAGTGAATTATTCTAACATTTCTACATTTTCTAAAACAGGTAAGATCCTTTTATTTTTATGCTTGTTTCATTTGTTCAATATGTTTAATCTTCCAATGGGCGAATTTGAATCCCATGTATAAGAAGCTTAAGTGAATATTTAAACTCGGTTTTATTGCAATTCATAAAAACCATTAATTGTATTATTAATTAAAAAAAATATTAAACCTCGTTGGTCTGACGCACTGATCATTCCTATTTTGATTTTCATCTATAAGATACGTAAAAGAATATTTACAATCGGTTTATTTCGGTTAGAAATGCATCATTGATATTATAATTAATTAATTTTTTTTATTTAGTCAAGACAAGGTTTAATAAGAGATTATTTGGATCCAGGTTTATTTCAATTAATAAGGAATACTGATAACACCAATTAAAAAAAAATATTTTACTTGTGTAATTTAAGATGTGTATTGCATTAATTTAAAAAAATGTATTAATAAAAGAATACCTAAAGTGTGTTAGGTTTCACTTGATAAATTATTATTATTATTATTATTTATTAAAATTTTTATTTAGCATTATTTGGTCAGCTGCGTTGTGCAGGAGCGCTTCAAAAAGAGAGATCAAACGGGGGACACGATAACTCAATTTTAGACTTGACATAAAACAATGAAAAAAAAATATTTTTTTTAAAAGTCCATTTGTAATGAAACCAATTCAATGTAAAAGGAAAGTTTTCAACCACATATTCCGTTATCTAAAGTCAAACAGAAAATCGAGGTATCTATATTTCGAAAAATTCCTTCTTATTTCACTATATCTAATTGAAGTAATCTAAATATGCAGTTGATCTACAGTGTGTTCAATGGCCCTTAGGTCAAGTGTTGAAAAATGATGAATAAAAATTGTGTTAAAGCGATTGATTAAAAAAAAAAAGTTCACAATATCGGAGAAAGATATTTTTAACATTCAATATACCAACAACGGTCATTTGACAGGTACCAAATGAAGATATTTCGATTCGAACCACAGATTTGTTCATAAAATAAATAAAATATAAATCACAGAAAAATAAGTTAAATTCCAAAGTTAGATAGCTTTAAACAAGAATTCTGGTGTGAAATATTTTTATAAAACTTGATTAAAATTCCCTGTATGTGTAGTGTTAAAGATTAAACATTGCGCTAAAGGCGAAATTTCCTTTTGTTAGGTCAAGTGTTGAAAAATGACGAATAAAAAGGGTTTTAAAGCGATTTGATTAAAAAAAGAAGTTCACCATATCAGGAAAAGATATTTTTAACACTCAATATACCAACAACGGTCATTTGACCGGTACCAAATGAAAATATTTCGAGTAGAATCTCAAATATGTTCATAAAATAAATAAAATATAAATCACACCAAAAAAGGTTAAATTCGAAAGTTAAATAGATTTAACCCTTTCCGGCACAGTGGTCCCACTCTGGGTACACCAAATTTTAATGCCAAACTTGCATTCGGCACCAAAAATATTTTAATAAAATTTTGTTTATACAATGAAAGCTTAAAATTAGTAGTTCTTATTTTCTAAAAAAGTCGTTTGTAAATTCCGGTGTCAGTCAGTAATTTCTCATTTTATGAACAGAATTTGTCTGTGCCGGAAAGGGTTACACAAGATTTCTGGTGCGAAATATTTCACCAGTGCCCTATTTCGATTCGAACCACAAATTTGTTCATAAAAGAAATAAAATATAAATCACACCAAAATAAGTTAAATAGATTTAAACAAGAATTCTGGTGTGAAATATTTTTATAAAGCCTGATTAAAATCCCTGTATGTTTAGTGTTAAACATTAAACACTGCGCAAACCGCAAAATTTTCTTTTGTTAGGTAAAGTGTTGAAAAATGACGAATAAAAATGGTGTTAAAGCGATTTGATTAAAAAAAGAAGTTCACAATATCAGGGAAAGATATTTTTTACACTCAATATACCAATAACGGTCATTTGAACGATACCAAAGGGAAATATTTCGATTCGAACCACAAATTTCTTCATTAAATAAATAAAATATAAACACACCAAAATAAGTTAAATACAGATTTAAACAAGAATTCTGGTGTGAAATGTTTTTATAAAACTTGATTAAAATTCCCTGTATGATCAGTGTTAAGCATTAAACATTGCGAAAAACGCGATATTTTCTTTTGTTAGGTCAAGCGTTGAAAAATGATGAATAAACATGGTGTTAAAGGATTGATTAAAAAAAGAAGTTCACAATAAAGGAGAAAGATATTTTTAAAACTCCATATACAACAACGGTCATTTGACCGGTACCAAATGAAAATATTTCGTACGTTAATTTTAAGTGCGCTAATTCTCTCACCCATTTGCACACTCTGTATAAAAAGAAGGTTCTAAAATAACATTTATACAGATGCAGGAATTGCGATACTATAAGTACTGGCATGGCTTCAATTTTCTTACATGTGTGTTTTTTTGAGAACTTTGTGCTTATTTATTTTTTTTACTATTATTTTCTTACAGGAAAATTTGAAGAACAATTATGAAAATGGTATTCAAGTTCTTTGTTTTTTTATCTATTTTAACAGCGATCGTTTACGCCCGTAAGTTCTTTCTTTCTTTATTTATTTCTGTTAATTACGAAAAGTCTGCTAAACTGTTAACATTTTCTGAGATATTTTGATATGGATGATAAAAGAGAATTACCAAGAGTACATTTCCTAATTATTATTAATTTATGCCAATCAGCGACTCATTTAATTAATGCCAATCAGCACATATATATATATATATATATGTATATATACAGTGATACTTCAACTTAAGAATATCTCGGCTAACGAAGTTTCTTCTCGGTGTGTTCAGGACTATAGCTAATGAATTCAGATTAAGCTAACGAATGCTTTTTTTTGGACGTACATGTTGACTTAATGCAGTCATGCTACATTTTAAGAGGGAAAATAACGTTTCGATTAATGAATATTTCGTTTGACGAATGTGACTCCGGAATGAATTATTTTCATTAACCGAGGTATATCTGCATTATTTCCGGGAATTTATTAGCAGAGTTAAAACAGCTGCATCAAACAGACGTTCTTTTTTTACATTCTCCGTATGAAAATACTATAAAAATTTCACTTTTATAAAATTGATTTTTTTTTCTCCTTTAAAACAGATATATATATATTTTGTTTTTGTATAACACAAAAAGTACTTACTGCATGTGTAATTTCATTTACTGTAAATATTTAATATTTCTCAACAAATGTTTACAACTACTCAATGGTTGAAAATAGTTGGGCCAACGCTGATTAATGGTTAGCTATTTGTCATTCCACGATGGCCCACAGAGAAAAAAATGTCCAGTTTGCCGTACAGTTAACCAACGAACCATTTGCGAACAAACACTATATCAGGCAAGTTCGGTGCTTGTTCGATGAAATGCTTTGCGTCTTTGGACAAAAACTCTTGCACAACGACAGCTTTTTGCGATGATGCCATATTGTTATGCCAAAATCCATTAATTGTCCTTCCAACAAATCTGGCCGTTTTCGTCAGATAATTTCGCGCAAACGCCTGATGACGCCTAAATAGTATTTCTTATTCACTGGTTGTCCCTGTGAAAGGAATTTGGTTTGCACTCGCGACCAATGAAATACACGTCTGGTTCATGACGCTTAAAACGTCATAGGGATTGGATTATCTTTATAGTACAAAGCGGCGGGGCCATCGTTTTGTGCCAATCGCCGTGTAAAGAGTATCCACTCCGTATGAGTTTTAAAACTCATGAACCGGCAGTGTACACTGTAAAAAATCTTCAGCTTTTGCTGCATCGTCACTCCACTGCTTTTATAGAATATCTCTATTTTGACCTACGAATATACTCCATAATATAGTAAAGTAACCGTTTTCTCTAAAAGCGGTGGAGTGTGTCTGCAGCAAAAGCTGAAGATTTTTAACAGGGCATTTCGTTGGTCGCGGTACACCATGGTAATCGAAGATAACAGCCAGCTTGATCTTGATTTTTGAACGACTTTAACGCGGTTTTTTGTGTTTATGCTCGTTTTCGAAGCACTATTCCGAAGACTGTTGACTTGTTTGCATATCTAAATCATAAATCCATGTTTCGCCGTCAGCTGTGATGCATTTTATGTAGGTGGGGACGTAATTATCTCAGAGTACACAAAAGTATGACTAAAAAAAACACCTGCTGCCAACACAGTAAATCACAGATAGCGGTCAAACCCCTCGATACAGTGGTTCCAATTTAGAAAAAAAAAAAAGAAAAATTGTCGTGATATCTTTTATGCGAGTCTTTTAAATGATATATTCTAGATACTTTTTACACAGAATATATAATTAGCTTCCTATTGAATACTATAATTAATTTGCTCAATCAACCATTTTTTGCAACAATGTTTTCTTCCTTTTCCAATTGCTATTTTTTAATACATAAATAATTAAAATTATGTTTGGCATGTATACTATATAAGTCTAAATTGTAATATGTTAATTCAGGGTTGCTACGGGTCAGGGAATTTTTCAAGAAGTGTACCAGTATTTTCTTATAAAAAAACTCGCCCTATGTAATTGCGGGATTACATAAGGCGAGTTTTTCTATAGGAAAATACTGGTACTTTCTCTGAAAATTTCCCTGACTCGTAGCAACCCTGAATTAACATATTACAATTTAGATACGACAGCCAGTTTGTTTCTAAGAATATGTTCGTTTAACCCCTTAATCGTCGCGCCCTTTAAGTGTAGGCTACTTTTTAAAAATTCAGATTGCTTGGTTACCACCAATTTTTTTAAGTAGAAATGTTCGTCTTATTTAATAGACAGATAAAATAATGAAAGAATAAAGCCAATAATACTATTTAAAAAAATTGATGGGAATCAAACAATCTGAATAAAACAGGCGTAACCTACGCTGCCCGTGAATGTCTCGGGCACGACGATTAAGGGGTTAATTTTGCTTCCTATGTTATTGTATTCAGAAATCTGTATGGTGAAGAAAATTTACCACACAAAATACAATTAAATAATCGGCCAAGGGCGAGTTTTACTCGCACTAAAGAGTTCCGTACAATAATTTTTTTCTTCTATCTGTATTATTACAAAAATTCGTTGTTAAAAAATAATAAGACTTTGTAAAAAACTATAAAACTTTGGGTTGAGATTAGCTATATATACTAGGAAAGTATAGGTGGATACCATGAACATTCAGAAGGATATGATGCCTAAATAATTGAATTCAATTGAAATGAAAATTGCTGATTTATCACTAGGAATCGCCTTACCGAAAAGAAAGACTTTGAGCTAGGTTTAAATTTGGCATTGTGCCTATTGCGCTTTGAAAGTGGATCACAAAGTTCCTATTCCTCCTTAGTCTGTATCGAGTTTTCTAGATAGGTTTTTAATTAATATCTCGGTAATTACCGACACTTCTTTTAAAAAATAATTATCAAAAATCCCTGGAAGATTCCACATCGATAGATACCCCGATCGCTCCTCAACTTCTCCGCTGAGCGCTCCAAAAGTAAAGTTTGTGTGTAACGGAAAAATACGATTTTATCAAAAACTATGTGACCTACGATAATCGTTGTCGTTTTCCAGGAAGGTTAAAATAAAGTCCTGCAATCTCTAATTTTTTAGATAGATCTGAAAATATAATACCTAAAATGTAAACAAATATATTTTTGAGTTCGGTGTTACGAGATCTTTCGAACGACATCCCACACGATATACAAAAAAAATTTTGTTTTTCAAGTATTGGCTCTCCTAAATTTTTCCTAAATTTATGAATGGCTAATAATCGACACATATGGTGGTCAATAGCCCTTAGTACTTACATCTCTGGTATGTTTGAACTTTCCACGTTCCATGGTTTTCGAGAAAACAGGCTGCGACTGACGGACAGACAGACACACGAGTGGAGTGATCTTATAATGGTCCCATTCCCTTTTTTAATTTTTAAGTACTGAACCCTAAAACAAAGACATTTACAATTATTTAAAAATTTTACACTGTTAAAGCATAGATTAATGTTCTAGCTATTTTTCGGCTATTTTAAAAAATGATTAGATATAAAACTTTTTAATTATTTTTTTGAAATAAAAAACTGGAAACAGAAATAGATTCAAAGAATAGTTTATTGACACATAAATACCTACCATATATGAATGACAGCATTTGCTGAAATTTCCTTTGACTGCCATTTTTAATAATATATACAGTGAAACCTCTCTGAAAGATTACCTCTATAAGAAGACCACCTCTCATATAGACCGTTTATTTCTGGTCTATAATTTGTGGCTATAAGGAAAGGGCATGTTTACAAACAAACAGTTCCATCAACCAATCTACCACTGCATTTTTGTCGCAGCTATCATTGCAGGAATCGTCATGGCGACGTAGGCCAATCATATCACAGACCAGTTTAACGTAGACCAATCAAATCGCTCCATCTCACGTGTACTGTAGGAGTCGTAAAGAACGAACAGGTTTTTCTCCCAAACCAACAGTAATTTAACCAACAGTGACGTCAATTGCCCTTTCCTTATAAGGAAAGGGCAGTTGATGTCACTGTTGGTTCAATTACGGTTGGTTAGCAAGGAAAACCAGTTTGTTCTTTATGATTCCTACTGTATGCATGGAATGGGGAAATTTCATTGGTCTATGTTAAACAGGTCTACAATATGATTGGCCGACGTCGCCATGACGATTCCTGCATTGATAGATACGACAAAAATGAAGTGGTAGATTGGTTGATGGAACTGTTTGTTTGTAAACATATCCTTTCCTTATAGGCTCAATGTCAATTTTCCCTCACTATTTCCTGTCTACCTCTCTGAAAGGCTACTTTTCATCTTTTCAGTCGAAGATTAGGATTATTTTCCTTTGCATCGGGGAATCTCGAAATTCCACATTTCTCCACAAAAACATTCAGTTAACTGATGGAGAACCTCTATTTGTCTCCTTTGCTGGTGGTGGCCAAGTGACAGACACCCTGTGAAATGCGAGAGACTTTTTCACAGGGAAGTGGTGGTTCTAATTCCAGTTTTATTGCAATTTTTGTTGGAAATTTTGTCATTTCTTGTTATCACCTCACTTTTGTTTAACAACGGAAATTAACGCAGTGCATATTCACGTTAAAGTGCATATTGTGTTTTTCTTGTTGTGTGTTTAGTAATTGGATGATTTTAAAGAAAATTGCGTTAACTTTGCAAGACAAAGTGAAATTTTTAAGAGAACAAGAGAATGGAACATCAGAGTGGAAATTGGCGACATATTTTAATAGTAGCAAAACTCAAATATGCATTGAAAAAAAAATTGAAAGAATACATTGAAAAGATTTTCTGTTAAAAAAGTTTTAGGAATTCAAATCTTGCCCAAGTAAAAGAAAGTAAATAGAAACATTTAACGAGCTGAATAAAATTGCATTGACTTTTCATCAGTAAATTGACAGAAAGTTCAATACCTGTTAGAGATGATAAAAACATAAGATGTGAAGTTTAGAAACAAAATGTGTAGAAACAAAAATTGTTGATGAGTAATTCTTAAAACTAAAGCAAATTTCAATAATTCTTTCTTTAAAGCTATATAGACATATAAAATTAAAAAAAACTAATTCAGTAAAAATTTTGCCGTATTTATTTCATTAATCTTTGCTTTACCCATTACTATTATTCGGAGAGCACCTCTCTGAAAAACCGATTTTTTATGATCCGATAGACAACCTCTTTAGAGAGGTTTCGCTGTTTTAGCATGTAATATATTGAAACTGTATTGTACCATACTATGAAATGATTACTAAAAGGTATTAAACATATTGTATGTCTTTGAATATATTGTATATAGTGTACTAAACAAGAATACACATCTTGTATATTAAATGTCATTTTAGGTTAATTAAGAATTAAATATTATTGACATTTAAAACAATGTATAGTATTAGTAATTATGTTTTAATATTGGGCTTATTCTGTTCTATCATATTATATTATTGCATTGTATAGTTGTATTTTTATCATGTAACGATGTACTTATTTATTTATGGTTGATGGGAATTCGTCCACCTGAGTATGGAGAC
Source organism: Maratus michaelseni (assembly GCA_963931845.1). Lineage (NCBI taxonomy): Eukaryota > Metazoa > Arthropoda > Arachnida > Araneae > Salticidae > Maratus > Maratus michaelseni. Next base: position 225,327,671 of record OZ007595.1, read on the forward strand.
TTATCTCACCTATAACCGAATCGGTTATCTGTCTGAATAGGCGTTTTCTCTTGTATGTTTAAAAGAAATTAGTCAATTTAAGAAAGATAGACACGCTGAGTAAATTATTTAAAATATTTAAATAAACTTAAGTATAAGTTATTTCGTACTTAAAAGGAAACTTTAACAAAACCCTTTTACTTACCCATCATACGTAGTATAGGGTAAGTCTTGTAATCGTTTTGAAAATCGAAAAAAAATTTTTGACGGATTTACACGTTTCAGACACTGGAGATTCCAAAAAACATATTTTTAGCAGAAAAAAAAATTTGCCGTCCGTCTGTGTGTGTGTCTGTAAACGCTCTATTTGCCGACCAAATTGAGATAGACTTGAAATTTGGTATGTACTTAGTATGTAATAATGGGAAGAAGCCTATTGATTTTCAGTAACCTCGATTACCCGGAACTATTTTTTTCGGACTCTCGAAATATTCGTTCTGATAAAAGGTATATAAAAATTTTCGAAATTGTTTATTTTAAGGAGTTACTATAAAATACAATACAAAAACATAAATTTTGCATAAAGCATGAAGTCTATCGGATAATGAGTTACCGAGATATTTGTAATCCTATTTTCCACACTCTTCGATTTTTCATGACCCTGTATTTCATCCAAATTTCAATTCAAAGATATATTTTAATTGGAAATGAGACGCTTAATCCGATGCAATAAACCGCTAGTTAATAGGATTATTGTTTTTGGAGTTATAAGGATGTTTCTTTCAAGCAATTCAGTAATCGAGCCTTTAAAGTTTATGACGTCATCGAGCCACGATTTTATTCGAATTGCAATGCATTTTATAAGTAGTTTACACATTTTTATTTTAATATTTTACATTATGCGTATCCATGATGGGTAAGTATTACGGTGGCCCCCAACGACTAGTTTGGATATTAAATGGTAAAGTCATAAATCACGTATAATTGCTAATAATGAAAATTTTCTTCTGTGTGTGCTTTTCGCTTCGGTAATAGAAGGCAATGAGGTAGAAAGAAGCTGGTATGGATAAATTTCAGAATAGAATCTGTCGCGGTGTTTCATAAATTGGCAAAATTTTAGCAAATTGTCATATCACCAGAAGACATTCCAAAGAGTGAGATTTTTCGTGGGAAAAGAAAGAAAAGAACTGGTTCAAAGTGTTCCATAATTCCATTTATGTTTGAAAAACACCTATAAGTAAACAAATTGTAGTATCGGAATGCCATTTGTACCTTAAGACTTGTCAAATGGTCGCATTTTTATGACAAAAATAGTGCAACGAAAATTAAACTAGTTTTTCCTACTATAAAAACCGACATTTTGACAAGTCTTATGCTGCAAACCGCAATCCGATAAAGACAATTTGGTTACTTTTAAGACTTTTTAAAATGTAAAAGGACTTATCAGATATCCTATACATAGTAGAGTATAGCATTTTATAAAAGCTAATATGAAAATCAGGGGTCAAATAATGCAGTCAAACCAGCCTACGTTAGGCCCTTCTTGGAGACCATTACACTTGTGATTGGAAGGTTTTTGTTTGAAGTAGCCAAATATCACGGTTTTCGAAATTGCACTTGTGCACGATAAATCGGTCGAGTCTCAAGGTTAACTAACCAAACGTAGGTTCCGTTTTCTGACCTGGGACACAAACTAAAGGGTCGTTGAAGAAGTCGAACATCTCTGGAGAATCTGGTAAATGTCGTGACACTGTCCTGGACTGAAGTCACGACAACATCAACAACAAATTAACCCTTTCCGGCACAGTGGTCCCACTCCGGGCACACCTAATTTTAATTTCAAACTTGCATTCGACACCAAGAACATTTAATAAAATTTTGTTTCTACAATTAAAGCGTAAAATAAGGAGTTCTTATTTTCTAAAAAAGTCGTTTGTAAATTCCGGTATCAGTCAGTAATTTCTCATTTTACGAACAGACTTTGTCTGTGCCGGAAAGGGTTAATAGTACTCAGATTATTTTCGTAGGCATTAATTATATTTTTCCTTTATAAAGTTACACGTATGTATATATATATTTTTTTTTCTAATTGCAGAAGAAGAAGACTGGTCGTGTGAAACTGTCAACGGAACTCTATGTTCTGGTGTAGCGATTATGATTAAAGGGGGTAGCGAGTAAATATACATTTTATTGTTAATCATTTTTAAATAAATATGTAAAATTGGCGCCATAAAGATCTTGATTAGAAAGAATATTTTCGCTTTTGAAGGGGTGCGTGATCATTTGTGCCATTCGAAAGGTGGGGCGATTTTTTGTACCGTCCCTTTATGGGTGATTTGTGCAGGTAATAAATTGAGGACTGGAATCTTTTCTATCAGTAACTGAAAAAAAAAGACTTGACCACAAATTTAAGGTTAAAATCTATTGTCCACTATGTTTGTTTTCAGACAAATATTCAGAACTGCAAAAAAAGACTCATGTTATTTTATGCACATAAAGAAATTTTCTAAATTAACAAAACGTATATGCGTACTATGGATTCAAAAAAAAAGTAATAAAGATATCATAATAATCCGAGCGAATAACTGCAGAAATTCTGGAAATTCTATACTGATGTATATCATTTTCAAGAAAGAGTGACACATTCCATGTACCGTAATTTCCGGCGTATAATTCGCAGCTCAAAGAGTTGTTTATCGACCCAGAAATTTTATTCAATAATTGTAGTTAAATATTTACAGCGATCTTTTAAGTTACATTTTATAAAATAATATTTCTGGGTCGAAAAACGACTCTTTGAGCTGCGGATTATACGCCGGAAATTACGGTAATTTAAGTGTGGACATTAGAGAAAGTATGCTATTTATTCATTTGGAAAATGTACAGACATACAGAAGGTGTTTACATTTTTTTTGTAGGGAATTTGATCTTCTTTATGATTCAAATATTTAAATTTAAATGAAAAAAAAAAACATATACGGTATCAATTCGCAATAGAGTTTAATTATGGTTTGTATCATCAAAAATAGTCTTTGCTATTAAATACCGCTGGAAAATAGACAATGGCTCATATTTTATAATTTATAATTTTCACAGGTTTTAAAACGATGACTTTTTATCTAATTTAGTCAGACTTCTGAAATAAAATTAAAATTACATGTCTATTAAGAGCTTTGGAGTGGATGGCAAAAATTTTATCAGTCAATGAGGAAAGTTGATAATTAACGTGTTTGCTTTTCGATTTTATAAGTCGGATAGTTTTCGGGATTAAAATAAAATAAGAGAACATATAAAAGACTTGCAATATTAAGGATTTTAATAATAATTTTATTATAATTTTCCAACTTTAACATTTTTCTCGTCTTGTACTAAATTGAATATACAATTTTAAATCTTTTTCTATTTTTAATAATTTTTAACAATTTTTTGGTGTGATCTACAAGGAACTTTGTTTTTTAAAGAAATATTTAAACTTACCTAACCCCATTTCAGGGTCCAGCGTCAAAGCTATTCGGCAAACCATACTCTGTTTTGAGATTTATTGTAGTAAATACTATTATCTCAGGACATTCTTTGAAAATTTGAGGAAAGACTTTATCGTAGTTTCTCGCTAATGATTAGATTATCCTTTGTATCTGGTTTTAGAAATTACACTCTAAAAAAAATCCGTGAAAATACAAGAGATTTTCCGTAAAATTTTACGGAGAAGTTTCATTTTTTCCAAAATTTCAGTACAATTTCCGTAAATGACATTAGTTCCGTTAAAGAGACTTCACATCCGTAAATATGCAGAAAGTTTTCCGTAAATTTAATGGATTTTTTCCGTATTTCTTTCAAAACAGTACAATGTCCGTATTTCTTGCAAAACAGTGCAATTTCCGTAAATGATGTTTAAAGGTTGAGTAAAGAAATCGCTTTTTTTGAAATGCGAATTAAGATTGTTATATTTACTAGAGTTCTTCTAGGATACAGGCCTGGCCCGGCCCGACCCGCTGGCTCATTCTAACCGAGGCCATGTCAATTTATTGTGAAAAGAATAGTAATATTTATATTTTTTAATGAAATATTTAGAAATTTATTTTATTTTTATGAATTCCAAGAAAAAAAAAAAAATTCTAATCTACTTATTTTTTAAATTTACTTATTTTTTTCTTGATAGTACTTCAAATTTATAATTTTTTTTTTCACAATTTTTTTTTAATTTATCTTTTTTAATGTGAGGCAATATTGTGTTATTTAAAGGTTTCATAACATAATATCTCTGCAAATTACAGCTATGCAAATTGGTATTAAACTAAACTGTTTTGGCTTACAAATTTATGAATTACGCTAAAACTTATTATTTTATAAATTATAATTTTACAAAGTTTACAATTTTTTCCTGAAATTTATAAAATTAGTTGATGTTTTTTCTTTACTTTTATAAAAATGAAGTTTTTAATTTTATAACGTTTTTAATTTATTTCGTTAGTTCATATTTTTATAAATTAAACTAATTTAATTTAAATTAAATCAGTTAGTCCATATTTAAACTTACCTGTCCCAAAGTCATTAATTTAATTTAATTTAATTTATTTTTTTAAATATTTTTAAAATGTAATGTTAAAAATATAATGTTTAACAGAACCGTACGCAAAAGCTCTCAGCATAGCTGAAATATAATAATTTAATTTATTACAAAATCGTTTATTTGCGTAAGTTTTTTTAAATAAGAGATTTAAAAGAAAATTATTTCAATAGCATGTAATAAACAAGTCTGATTAAGATAATTCATGTTTTTATTGGAATTGATAAATAGATAATCAGGCAAATAATTTAAAAAAAAGTATATTTTCGAAAAAAGAAAATGTTGGTACCACTGTTGAATTCAGGGGGTGGCCCGGAGGGGACATTATCCCCCGGAAAATTAAAATATCCCCCACCGGAAGATTTGAGATTTTATACTTTTAAATATCAAAAAGTGCAATCCCCCCCCCCCCACCAGAGCAGAAATCCCTCCCGGAGAAAAATGTCTGAATTCAACACTAGTTAGTACTGTTGCAAAAAGAAGCAATTATTACTCTTAATACAATTTTTTTATGCATATAATACATAATAAATTAAAATTTATCTGTTATAAGGCACCAAATAATGCAGTAAATTATTGAAAATTATGAAAAGAAAATATTAAAAACATTGGAAAAATCCATCTACAAATGAAATCTCAAGTTCATCATAAAAAGCAATTCAAATAAGTTACAGCATTTGAGCGAAAACCGCAACCGGTCATAGCGTCGGGGTCTAAGTCATCGGGTTAGTACACTGGACATTGAGGGTTCGATTCCGATCGCGGGTAGTGTTGGGTAAATTCTATAAACTCACTCAGAAAAGAAAAAAAAGATGCCGAAATGTATCTGTCCCTTATAAGGTTGTCTTCGCGAAATACCTTATTTTTCTTTTTTGGTCCTATAAATTTTATTATAACGACATAAAAATTTCTATAAAATACGGAAGATATCTGTTAAATAACGGAAATTTAAAAACGGATATTTCAGAATTCACGGAAAATTTCCAGGAATTTACGGAATTTTTTTTCGTTAAAATACGGAAATAGTACTGGCGTCTCGATTGCCAGTACAACTTCCGTTTTTTTCAGAAAATTTTTTTTACAGTGTAGAAGTATATTGGTGTGCAAAAATTAAGCAACAAACACAAAATGCTAATTTCTGAACACGTGAGTACTCAAAAGGAAATTCTATAAAGAGCAAATGTAGAAAAGAGGTACTACCCTAACAGCACGGTCAGCCGATGTGAAGGCCCCTTGACGTCACACGTGGTTAAAAGTGTCACAATCGCTACGGTGAATCAAAATATGGGATATTTCACTGTCTCATTATTACTCTCAAATGATTGTTAATACTAAAAAGTCACTGTGATTGTCAGTTTGTGATGGGTCACCAGGTGACATTACAATGAAGTCACCTTGTGATTCTCAGGTCACTGTCAGTTGAAGACTGAACTTTGAAGTCATTGTGAGCATTGCATTGGGATGAGTCGCCAAATAATGTCATAATGTAGTCGCATGGTGACTTTCCGGTGATCGACACTCTATTGTGAAGTCATCATTGCATTCCTTTGTGAAAAGACACCAGATGATTTCATTTTCTGTCACTTGGGAACTCGTCACAGAACAGCTATCATGATGACTTTACAATGGAGTGTTAAAATGACAGTCACATGAGAGTCATAAGATGGCTTCGTTGTAAAGTCACCTGGTGACTCGTCAAAAAGCAGTAGTCATGGTGACTGTTCAATGGAGTGACCAAATGAGAGTAAAAATGAGACGAATGAAAGATATCGCATTTCTGTTCATTGTAGTGACTGTGACAATTGTGACCATTTGTGATGTCAAGAAGACTTCACATCGACTGTCTGTGCTGTTAGGGTAGTACCTATTTTCCACACTTGCTGTTTATAGAATTTCCTTTTGAGTACTCACGTGTTCAGAAATTAGCATTTTGTGTTTGTTGCTTAAGTTTTGCACACTAGTGTATATTTGCATGAATTTAAGCATAGAAACGTGTATTTTTAGATGAATGCTTGTTTTTAGCAAGCACAGATTGATTTTTATCACTCTCGGATTGTTTTTTTATATGTCTTTCTTGATATAATATGGAATTTCTACATAATTTTACTTATATACGGTCGTAATTATAATACGTATCAAGTAATTTACTATCAGTTCGTATACAGATTATAATATATTAAAAACCCTTTGATTCAGTTTTTATATGACTAACCATTATCCTAGTTTTTAGTTAAAATATTTTAAAAATATAGGTAAATTAATTAGATGTTTTTATCGCAAAACTGCATATTTAAATTCATATTTATTTTATCTTTATTGCATTTTGTTAGAGTTTTAAATTTTTGTTAAATTTTATATGTATTAATCAATACTTTTAGGGAAGCATAGATATTTTTCTAGTTTTCATATACAATAATTAGAATTTTACTTATACTGAATATTATTTATTCTAATTACACCATGATAAATGTACATTATTAAACATGGAAGTAATTTAAATTTTAAATGTATTTCTTGATCATAACCACTCTGGCGCGTAAATGAAATCTACTATCAAAATAGTATTTTTACTTGTTTATTAATGTTTCGTAAATCTACCAAGGGAACATTTTGGATATTTCCAACTGTTTGCGCTTATCAAGGTGCATGTTTACGGAAACCTTTAATTTTACTTTTCTTTGGCCGACTAGTATAATTTAGAATTTACTTGTATTGATATATATATTCTTCCATATACAGGAAATATCCTTACATAAATGGCTCTCTGGCTTTAACCTGCTCGGATACAGGCAAAGAAAAACCTAACACTGTGTTTTCCTATACATCATATTTGACCGACTGGGATATTACTACGATAGGCAGATGTCAGCGTCTTAAAACTCCATGCATTACAGGTAATTGACCGATTATCAATTTTAATAAATATTTTTAACGTCACTAAAAGTATATGTCGCGCTTTTTAAATCAAAATACAGAAGGTCGATCGCATTTTATAGAAACGATTTTCTTAGTTAATTTCTATGCATAAATCCCTATTCTTTTCGGCAATATCACTGTACTGGATAGTCTTGATTCTTCCCTATAGCTTGTTTGGTTCGAATTTTGCCTAAATAATAGCTATTTTTTTAGTAAAATCATGTGTTTTTCTCCCAACTCTTGGGCAGATCTGCAAAGTCTTTTAAATGTTTTTGGGTGGCGTCTCCTAACAGTCAATTTAACATGCCAAATGCAGAAAATGTCATGGGCGAAACAGTCAAGTGATGTCAAAGAGAACTGTGTACTGTATTTTGAAAATCAATAAAAATCTCTAATGGCAAGTCCATAATGAACATATCTCGTTAAAAAATGCTCTTTAAAAGTGGTCCCACCAAGCTATAAATCTAAAAAATCAGCTATAAAAGAAGTGATATCTCGTCTGAAAATTACAGCCTAAATGCATTAACTGTTACACCTGATTGCAACCATGATTTTATTGAAGGTTTTACAAATTTTTAATAAATCATGGATACAATATGAATCATTTTTATTAATACATAATTTTTGTTTTTATATTTTACACGGATCGATTAAATATCACTGACGAGTAAACTGTAAGAAATAAATGGCAAATTAAATAAAAAATACGAATTACATTTTCAAGTGATGAATAAAGAACTTTCTATTTTTATGAAATTATGCGAACCGGTATTTTCAGGCTGGCGTTTAACTTTATATTTAAACTGGGTACTGGTTTGAATATTACAGTGTAATTTTAATGTGTTATATTTTATTCACAACTGTATCGTATCTTTTAATAAAAGTTGATTACGTTTTTTGATTAGTGCAGTATAAAATTATTTTTCAAGGAAGGCTTTTAATCACGAAGGCAATTACAGGAGCAACAAGAAATTGAATAAAAGAAATGTACAAAAAGAATAATATTATAAGAGCCATGACAAAACTTTTTTTCTATATCATTCTATTATAAATATTGAAATAGTTAAATTTAAGACTAGTAATTATGAATATGAAGTATAGTGCATTTTTTTGACTTTAATAGAAATTTACAGGAATAACTTTTAGAATTAAAAAAAAGCAACAGTGATCCTTTCTGGGTATCAAAATGCCAAGTTGGACCAACACACTATATGAACAAAAATCACCGGACGATATTGATTTTAGACGTTTTGTCGAATATATACAGAAATAGTTGATGCTTCAGGAACTTCAGGAAGTAAGAACATGTTTCAAAACATATTTTTCAAGGAAGGTCTAATCGCGAAGACAATTAGGGAGCAACAACAAATTGATAAAACAAATATCATTTGCGATCACACTGTAAAAAAAAAAAACTCAAATGACTTATAGCTGTGAACATGAAAATAAGAAGTTACATTTTTCCACGTGTAGTACAAATGTATTCATTTGTACTACAGTGTTGTGTTCATTTGTGTAAGAATAGAACACCCTATTCATGGAGATATAAGGAATCTTTAAAAGAATTAAATTTTTCTAAATATTTTTTGTATGAGTTGCTTTATATAGTTATTATGAAAATAAATTGTATTATCATTAGCACATGTGTAGTTAAAAATTATTTCATACAAAGCACATATTTTACCAAATATTACATAGATGTATATTCTAGTTATAGTATATTTTCTATTGTACTCTGTGAAGTTTCCGTAAAGTGGCTGTAAATTTGGTTAAAAACACTGCAATCTTGTAAACAAAACTACGCGTACATTTTTGCAATATTTTAAAGAAACCTGTACATTTTCATAAATATATGTGGTACCATTCTACACAAATGGACAAAAATTAACCAATGAGCAAATGCAGAATATTTGAATTTTCTAACGCAATTCGCAATGCTTGCATTTACATTTGATCGATGTTGATGGGATCGAATGATCTTGATGCGTAGAAGGTTCAGCAAGGTGAGAATTAAGACAATCAAATTCGTGCATTGGAATTGGTCAGGGCATATACTGGGGCGCCCGTAGGCGACTACCGAACCCAAATCCTGAGGGACTTTTATCGCGCCAGCAGGAGATGCCTCCCACGGCGCTTCGGCCGGCCAGAGGACCACCACCTGCGGACCCTCCAATTTTAAACCCACGTGTCGACGTCGTAAGTCGTTGCGATACGCGGTGAAACCCAGTAGGGGAGTCACCACGAAACACTTGGGGACGGGCCGGTGTCCCCCAACAGCTTCGGAGCTGAACACCCAGAAGGGAACCCGGCCCTAGGCCTTAACCCCCTGACCGCCGAGCAAAAGGGCAAATTTGTAATGTTGTTTTCTCTGTAATTTTCTTTTTAAATGCTTAAAAAATCTGAATTTTCAAACTTGAGATAAAAAATTTAATTACGTATATAAGTATAATCCTTGAGAGTATCAATCATTACTTGATGTTTTAAAAATGCATTATATTTGTAGAATTATATTAATTTAAACAAACCTTGTATTGCTGTGAAACCTACAGCATAGTGAACGATATATCAGGTCGCGGCGGTGAGAAAGCCAAGTTGGGTTTATCCGACCCGTACTTGCTTTACCAGAACTCCAGGGATGTGAAAATCTACAGAGGTATGTTCCCTCTCGTAGCATACACTGGGGTAAGGGAGAAAAAGAAAATGGCCCAAAACCATGCAAGACAGGAACAATATCATAAAAATATAGTGAAATTAACCCTTTCCAGCACAAACAAATTCTGTACATAAAATGAAAAATTACTTACTTACACCGGAATTTTCAAGCGACTTGCCGAATGCTAGTTTGAAATTAAAATTAGGTGTGTCCGGAGTGGGACCACTGTGCCGGAAAGGGTTAATGAATAGAAAAGGCAAAAAGTTAAAATAAAAGGCGTAATTTAGAATTAGGAAAAACTTCAACGATGCGTTTAAGGTGGTTCTCTCCTCCCCCCTTTTGGAGGGAGGAGCAAAACCACTATCTCTACTAAGGATGATGCGCGATCTTTTTTTTGCCAACAGCACTGTTTATATTGCACTTTCTAATAGATCGCAACGCTTAGTTTGGGAATAAGAATTCGATTTGTGTGAAATTTCTGAGCAAGTTTTTTAATGACTTACGAAATATGCCGAATATTGATATCTTCATGAATGACATCGTTCCGGACATACGTGGTTCCTTTCACAATCTGTCTTAAACTTTCATTTTAGGCTATTCGAAGTCTCTGCATTGCATTTCGGAAACAGATCCCTAAATCACTGAACCGTTAGTCATGGTAGATATGATGAAGGACTTATAAAGCAGTAACTCATTAGAAATAGAGAGACAGCTATGACGAGCTATTAAAGATTTGAGGTGGGTACGGGCATTGGCAGTCTTGGCGATGACGTCAGTGATCTGCCGGGCCCAATTTAATTTGGAATCTAGGTAAATTCCTAGATATTTGTATTCGGTGACCCAGGATATATCTACACCGTTTAAAGAGAGATTAATGTCAGGGGACAATTTTCTGGAAAAAATCATAGCGACACTTTTTGCTCCATTTACTTTAATGAGCAAATTTCTGAGCCAAATTAAAAGAGCGTCAAGGTAAGACTGGAGTTGTTCTATCACAATGAGTAGAGATTTCTTACTGCGCATGATGGACGTATCGTCTGCATTGAGTGCTAAAATGACGCAGGGAATCTTAGGGATGTCATTAACGTATAAGTTGAAGAGCCAAGTACTATGTAATCCGCCCTGGGGTACGCCGGTCTCGATATTGTGAGAGGTGGAGATAGACGTATTCACTTTGACAGAAAAGAACCGACCATTTAGATAGTTTCAGAAAATGAAAATTAGCTCAGGTGGAGCATTGAGCATCATTAGCTTATATATAAGGACATTATGCCAGACTCTGTCGAAAACTTTAGCAATGTCTATGAATGCAGCTCCGGTTACTTCTCTGTTGAGGAAACCCTCATGAGGGAGTTCAGTAACTTGCCAAAGCTGGTGTTGTGTCGAGATCTTGAACAACTCTAAATCAAAAACCAAAATTTCTCAGGAATAATAATCGAATTAGCAGTGACGAACTCCTTCAGACAGTTTCCAACGATGTGTTCATAGACTTTCGACAGGCAAGAGAGCAGAGAGATAGGTCTGAAGCTGGAGAGGGTGTGGTTATCATGCTCAGGTTTTGGGATTGGTACAACCAATGCTCAGTGTTGAATTCAGACACTTTTCTCCGGGAGGAATTTCTGTGGCTCCGGGGAGGGCATTGTGGAGTTCCTGAGGGGAAATTGCACTTTTTAACCCTTAAAAGCATAAAATCTCAAACTTTCCGGGGTGAACATTTTAATACTCCGGGGGAGAATGTCTCCCCCCCGTGCCACCCCCTGAATTCAACACTGCCAATGCTCTCTTTCAGCTGTCAGGAAACTTGCGGAGACTAAGCACAGTGTTGATAATAAAAGCTAAAAAGAAGATAAAATATAAAAAAGTTGCTTTAGCATATTGGTAGAAATGCAATCAAGGCCAGGGGCTTTGTTATTTTTGAGAGTCACAATATAGGTCACAATTTTTGAGGAAGTTGAGAGGTCAAAAGTATTATTATGTTCAGTGCTAAGAAACTCTTCAACTTTGGAATTAACAATGTCACTCATACGAGGGTTGACGACGTTTCGATTAAGTGAAAAATGGCTTCTAAGACTGTCAGAAATGTGATCACCTTGTCAGAGTTAGAGTAGGCCATGCCATTTGGATCATTAAGGGCCGGAATGTGTGTTCGTGTGCCGTTGACTACCAAACTGTGTAATTAGAAGTAGAAAGGGACTCAAAGTAGGTGTTCTTGCATGATATACTAAACTCCTACAAAAATGTTGCACAAGACCAACATGGCCATGTGCTAAAGCTGCAGATCATTTCGAGCATTTTAATATAAAATATTCTATTTTTTAATTTAATTTTCAGTTGCTCACCTAATTTATTTCGTAATCAAACCTACCAGAAAAATATGAGCTCAAACGTGTTCTTTATGTTCCTAAAGTTCCAGAAGGATTTGTCAAGTATTTCTCTAGATATTCGATAAAACGTCTAAAATCGAAATCATCCGGTGACTTTTGGCCATATACTGTATATATTCATACAATCTAAATTATGAAAAATTGGAGCATTTCTACTCAGTAGAAACCGGGATGTAATGTTCATCGCTAAAAGTGTAGCATAACAGTGAGTTCCGCGCGTTGTGGGATAAATCAAAATCAAATCAACACAGTGTTTCATCATAGACATTTTCATTTTTTGGACCTTTACAATCTCATTCTAATAAGTGTTACAATTTAACAACAATCTTTGGGATTTTAGAGTAACGTATAGATTAGTCTCACTCACAACGCGGTTCGCAAGTTGGGCACATAATTTTAAAATGTATTTCCTTATATACAGATATCTAATTTTTAAATGAAATTTTTAAAGATGTGACGATTTTTTGCAATATGATTGTAGTAAAAATAAACATAAGTCTTTAGAATTTTTTTTTCAATTAGAAACCCAAACACTGCAGTCGAATATTGCATGTCTGGTCTACAGCGTTTCATCCCGCCTTCATGAGTCACTCTGATTAACTAATGGAGCTGAACTAGCATGTTTACTATTAACTTGTTACCTTTGGTTTAAATTAATATTTACGTATTAACACACTGCTAAAAACTGTAAGGTAGCAAACAAAAAAGTGGAGAAAATCATGCGGGACAGTCATGCATGGGCTTAAAAGGGGAAGTACACAAATATTAAAGCGTAATACAAAGAACAAAACACCTAAACCTCATGTATGGATGTATGGAAATTTTAATTCTTTGATATGAAGAAACAACTTAAAGCATCAAATTGGAAACCAGCAAATTACACAAACGTGTTGTGTGAAGACTATGAAGGATTTTTGTATATGGTGTGTGCTCCCCTCAAACAGTTAAGATTCCTGCATAACTGTTTTCCATGGATGCGAAGCAGTTGCCGACAAGAATTTAGAGAATTATTTTTCAGTCTTCAAAAAAGTCCAATCTCGAAGTCTCGGACAGTTAATGGATGCATTGGTCTCGCTTCAGTGCCCTGTCTGAGTGAGCTCCAGACATGCTCGATGTGATTAATTCTGACTAGTAAGATGCATACTGCATACGATGAATTGTTTCCAATTGTTGCATAAGTCGTGAGAATCACGTCTGTACACCTTTGAGCTGTCAAAGTGCTATTACGGATAATATGCAGGTCTTTAAGTTCATCTATGCTTATTCCGTCCCATACCTTTAATCCACCTCGAGTTGTAATCTTTCCTATACAAACGTGGAGTTAATTAAAGTGTCCATTCCCCTTCTTACCAGAAGACGATGGGTGTCACACTCCAGACTGAATCAGGATTCGTCAGTGAAATACACCTGATTCCAATCCCTTTGCGTCCAACCTCGATGTTCTGCAGCCCAACTTTTTCGGAACGCTCGGTGTGTTGAGATCAAAGTAACACATAGTATAGCCAAATGGCCAATGTGAAGTACATAGAGGCCGCCTTGATGAAGCCTATTTCGGACTTTTTGGCTAGATATCCTCAATCATGTTGCCAAAAGAAACTTTGTTTACAACTGAGTAGCATTTTGTGTTTTGTTTCAACGAGCTGCTAACGTCAGATACTGGTCATTAGCTGCTGTGGTAGCATGTGGGAAACCATGTCCTTGTCGACATCTTTCATTTCCAATTTCTTGTAATCGATTCCACACTCGTGAAATTACACTCTTTACCAATCCAACAGATTCCACTGATCTCCTTTGCGTTTGTCCTGATTCCAGTCTGCCCATAATTCGCAAAGAAATAGATTGTGGCAAATCACGTTGTTGTGACATTTTCACAATCAACTTTTCTAAAAAGTTTTGAACAACTGCATTTTTTAACAGAGAAGATGAAACAGAAGTAGCTTTTGAAAAATCGCATTTTCAGCATTTATATCTGTTTTCTGCAATCTGGCGCTATGAACGTTGATTTGCACATGACGTGTTCTTCTGTTTTCTGCTACTTTTTAGAACATGACTGTTTCGTTTAACGCTGGTTGTCAGCAGGCATATTATCATGATTTCCTTATAACCATGTGCTCTACAAACGTTCTCAGCCGGGTATTTAGTATATGATAGTAGTTCATCGTACTATGTAGAGATATGACTACAAAAACGTAAATGGAGCTCTGCAGCTTTTACTTTGCAGTATTACTTCTGTACCGGATATTGTCTCTTACAGAAATTTTAGTGACTACCACTGTTGTAGATAGTATTTCAATTGTATTATATTTATTTGTTTAATGCCTGCTTTATTTTTTCTTACATAGATTTTGAAGTATGCATCAAGGATCCTAATGTCCCAACTATTACACTTAGATGCAGATATCTTAAAGATTTCGAACAAGCTCAGAACGGAAATGCATCCCCACACAGACAGAATATAAAGTGCGGCTTAAAAGCTGCTAAAGAAAACACGTATCTGTTGCACTCAGGAAATGTTACAAGGACAATTATCTACAACAGTGAAGAGATTCGCATTTGGAAACCTGTGAACAAAACCATATTCCACTACACTTCCCTACCTAGTTCCTGTAATCCAATGCCGAAGCCTTGCTTATTTATTTTATTTCTATTTTACCTTTTCATGAAGAATATAAACATGAAATGAAATAAACTAAGAACTTTTGTGAAAACATCCACAGCGGCACAATTTTTAAACACATCGACACAATTTTTAAATACAGCGACACAAAAAACAATACAGAAATTTAACAATTAAGAAGTATAAAATGTTCGGAAATAAGCTTCTAGCACCCTTTTTTTAAAATAGAGAATTATAGCAATTTATTACCTTTTTTGCGAAGGTGTTCCGTCCCCATGACCCCCGTTTAATATAATTTTTAACGGGGACACATAAACAAACGTGTTTAACGCATGAACGTAAAAAGAAAAACAATTAAAAAGTCTCTTCCACGGGACGTTTAGGCAAGTATTCCGTTACCCTACCGAAAAATGCTTAATTACTTTTTTTTGTGTTTAATTATCGTAAATCAATACAGAATAAATTTTACTATATTTATCAAAATCAGAGAAAGGAAATTTAGTTAGAAAAATTTTTAATTCAAAAAGAGGCAATTACACTTCTCTGCCCTCTTGTTGAAGACCATGTTATGTAATAATGTAACTTGAATGTGTTTGTTTTAAATGGGGACTGTATTGTATTCGTCAATAAAGTTTTACACAGAATTTGAATTTTGTTTAAAGACGTTAACATTATTTTATTTTTCCTGCTCAATAGTACGAAACTTCCTGACTTATTCACAAGCTTATTTTCAGGCGCATTTCCATAAAAAATACTGATATCAAGTATATAAAACATTGGATTGTAGTTCCATATAAAAGGAGGAACTCAAAAAATAATTATATCTTATGTAACAAATACTTTTACCTTATAAAATATGTACAATAAAAATGACACCAGATTATTTCATTAACTAATATTATGCATTTATATCTCTTGTAAAATTTAAAAATTTTATCAATAAAATATTTGAGATAACTATTTTCATAAAAATGTTCAAAATATTAGTTTTAGTAAATACTGTCATTATTTTTCCACTTTTATTATACAAATATAACGAGAAATTATAACATTTTAGCGTGCAAAAATATATAAAATTTTAATCTTTTATCTATTAAATGCTTTAAAGCTCAAACAGAAAAACTTACTTTGTTTGTTGAAAAATACAACTTTGTGGAATATTCTAATCTTCTCTAATATGTACTGTTTTGAAGCTATATTTGTTGAGTGATCTCAGTGTAACCATTTATCAAATGAAATACCAAGTTATTTATGATTGTAGACCATATGTAAACATTTTTGTTGTTACATTCATCCCCTATTTCATTCAAGTCCACTTTCCCCACACAATAAAGTAAGGCACGCAATATAATTGCATAAGCAAAATGAAAAAAATGTATTTTAATAATAATAATTTCTACGGGATATTTAACAATATTTCTTACTCTTTCATGGGATTGTTGTAGGATTATTAGCATTCAGTTATCCTGAATAGAAAATATATTAGGATCATCTTCCTCTAGAACAAGCGTTCCCAAAATTTTTAAACCGACGTACCACTAAATCGAAGTTTATACTTCCGCGTACCACCAGGTAACAAACGTAAACCTAATATAGAAAAACCTATAAAAAGGAACTTTCCTGAAATGAAATATATCTTCGGTCTTTCGTGTTTCCGTCATAGCATGTTTTGTTGTATTTAAAAATGAATGGTTACATTACTTAATTGGTACTAAGATTGACTGCTTCATAATAACATTTGAGTAAAAAATAGTATCACCATTAAATTTTAATAATGCATACAATATTTTTAAAAAATGTTTTGGTATAGGTGAAGCCACAATAGTTAATAACATATTGGCGCACACTGATTCATATACTGTTACAGTAGGATAATTTGCTTCTATCGCTAATGAAAAGGTTGGACTTGTTTTATCAAGCACAGCTTCCTCATGCCTGGCTCAATATTAGGTAGTTTTAGTTGTAAGTCAGATTCGATGTTTAGTTTATTCCTGTGTTTGTTTTTGATATAACGAAGGGGGGGGGGGGTGAAAGAGGAGTTCGTTCAAACGCAAAAAAGTCTCAAGAAGATTAAAGTACTTGGAAAAGGATAAGATAAAATTCTCTTACCTTTTCTGAAGGGACATCTTACTTCTACGAGTAATCCAGTTGTAGTAATCCATGATTAAGGAATCGTTAATCACTGTTGTTTTTATCATCACCGTCACACTGAAATACTAATTATTTAATTAGGCTTTGACCGCAAATAATTAAACTTATTTTAAACATATTCTTGATTATTTAATAACGCGGATAATAAAGACAATTACATTTTACATATATATTTAGGTTTAGATTATAAAGTAATATATAATTTGTTGACATCTTTGAGCTTATTCGCTCTACGTGCTTACGCGTTTGAATTTTGATTCAGGACTGAAGAATTAAAGTCATATAACAGAGTTCAGATTTTCTTCATTACATCATTCTTACGTCAGAGGAAATTACACATATTGCAAGGTTTGAGCGTAAGAACGTAATTGGAATAATAATGTTTTATTTGCTGCTATAATTATTGTTCTAATGTCTTTAATCTATTTCATATAATAATAGTTCATCAATTTAGAAAAGCTTTTGAACATTTATTTGAAGTTGAGTGGTCATAAATCTTACTTTGCAATTCATTATGCGTGGAAAGAAATGTTGATTACTTTGAGGCTATTTCTTCTCTTTATCAAGGTCTTTCCATCTTTCCCCTTTGCAAGAGGAAATGAAAAAGTGGTTTTTCTGTAAATTAATTTCTCGGATGAGGTTAATATTTATAACATTCCCCCTTAAGCTCCTCCGAGGAATTGATCATAAAAAGTTTCATTGAATTTCTATGTCTTTCCAGTGCAGGCTTGGGTATGGGCTTTGTTAACGCGTCCGCTATCATCTGATCTGTAGGACAATATTTTAATTCTATAATACCTTCTTCTTTAAGCTGTTTTATGGCATGAAATTTGACGTCTACGTGTTTGGTACGCTTACCAAACTTTTTTTTGTGTATCATCTTTATGTAGATTTGGTTGTCTTCATGCATTATAATTGGTTTTTCTTGAGTTAATCCTAAATCTTCTAATAATTTTATTATCCATAAAGTTTCCTGACAAGCGTTTGCTGCAGCTATATATTCTGCTTCAGCAGATGATAAGGCGATGCATGTCTGCCTTTTTGTGATCCACTGTATTGGATTGTCTCCCAACATGTAAATACTGCCAGAAGTTGATTTTCTCGTTTTTGTATCTCCCGCTCAATCGGAGTCTGTGTAAACTTCTAATTTTGATTTCTTTTTTGTATTTAAAATTAAATTGAGATTTTTCGTACAGTGTAAATATTTCATTATTCTCTTCACTGCATTCCAGTCCTTGTTTCGCGGTGCTTCATTTCGTCTACTAAGGATGTTGACTGGTGCTGATATGTCTGGTCTAGTAACTGTCGCGATGTTGATGTAAAGAAGTGAACCTATTGCTTTACGGTATTCTGTGTTATTTGGTAACAAATTTTCGTCATCTTCTATTTTATTAAAACCGGTTCCATTGGTGTTCCGTATGGTTTTGCATTTTCAAGTTTAAATTTCTTAGCTAATTCTTCAATTTTTGATTTTTGGTTTAGTGCGTAACCGTCCGCTATTTTTTCTATTTCGGTTCCGAAGTATTTCTTTATTTGTCCTAAGTTTTTAAATTCATATTCTTCGTTGAGTGTTTTTACGATTTCTTTTATTATTTCCGGTTTACTTGCTATAAGTATATCGTTGACATAAATTATTACGTATGTGAAATTTTCTTTTTCTTTTCTTATGAATAAGCATGTATCGGCTGTGCTTTGCGTGAAATTAAGTGCTTTTAATGAATTTTCTATTTTTATGTGCCAGGCTCTTGCTGCCTGTTTGAGACCATATATGGTCTTGTTTAGTTTACAAACTTTATAATTAGAGTTTGTTTCTATGTAACCCTTTGGTTGTTGCATGTAAATTTCTTCTTGTAAATTTCCGTGAAGGAATGCCGCATTTATATCAATATGGTGAACTTCTAGTTTTTTATAAGCGGCTGCAGATAAAAATGCACGAATGGTGGTGTGTTGCACTACTGGTGCAAATGTTTCATCATAATCTTCACCAAATTTTTGGCTAAATCCTTTAGCAAGTAGTCTTGCTTTATATATGGGGGATTTTCCTTAGCTATCGACTTTTCTTTTAAAGATCCAATTTGATCCTATTATTTTTCTATTTGGTGGTGGTTCTACCAGTTCCCATGTTTTGTTTTTCATCAGCGCTTCTATTTCCGCATCTGTGGCTTTAAGCCAATTTTCCTTTTCTCTAGGATTTTTTATTTCGTTAATTTCTTTCAAATTTTTCGGTTCGATTATTTCATCGTTTTTTACTATACAGATATAACTGTCGGATATATCTCTATCAGGTGGAACTCCCCTGTTTGTCTTTTCTGACCTTCTTAATGTAGGAATGTTTTGATCGGGTTCTTCTTGTGTTTGTTCTGTATTGTTTATTTCCGTTTCGATATAATTTTTGTTATCAAGCAGGTATTCTGGTTCATTATTTTCTTCATTCAGAATGTGTGCGTTATTCTCTAAGAATTTTATAGTTCTCCCGATTATAATTTCATTATTTTTAGTGAATACTCTATAACCCTTTGAGTGGTTATCATATCCCATAAATATTTCTTCCCTGGCTGTGTTATCTAATTTTCCTCTATGTATCTTGTTTATGTATATATAAGCTTTACAGCCAAATACTCGAAGGTAATGTAAGTTTGGTTTTCTCTTGAACCAAATTTCGTACGGAGTTTTATTTGTAGCCTTTGTTGGTAGTCTATTTTGGAGATGTGTTGCTGTATTTATCGCTTCACCCCAGAATCTGTGGGGTAACCCAGCTTCTGGAGCATAGCTCGGGTCATTTCTATCAAGCTCCTATTCTTTCTTTCAGCAATCCCGTTCTGGCTGGGGTAGTGTGGAACAGTAAATTGGTGTTTTATACCTCTTTTTCTAAGAAAGTCCTCCGTATTTTTGCCTAGATATTCGCCCCCGTTATCCGATCTGAATGGTTTGGGATATCTCCCGAATTGTGTGTGAACCATTTGTGTATAGTCGTTTATTTTGTCTGAGACCTCATCTTTGTGAGATAGTAAATATATTACTGTAAATCTTGAGTTGTCGTCAATAAAAGTGACGAAATACCTTTTTCCCCCTAAAGAGGTTGTTCTAATCGGTCCGCAGACGTCTGTATGTATCAGGTCGAGTACCTGTGTCGTTTTATTTTCAGATATTTTCGAATATGGTTCATCAGTAGTTTTTGTCTTGATGCATGTTTCACAGTGTGTAGAATGACTGCAGTTGTTTATTTTTATGCCATTGGCCAAGTTGTTTTTCATCATTTGTTTTATACTTTCGTAATTCCTATGACCTAGGCGTTTGTGCCAAAGTTCTAGACATTCTTTATTTTTGCAGTCGTTTGCGATATTTGCTGTGTTTGGGATATCTTTTTCTGAGAGAATTACCTCATATAAATTATTTTTCTTTTTCGCTTCCAGGTACGTTTTGCCGTTACAGGATAGCATGCATTTTTCGTCTTTAAATATTAATTTGTAACCGTGTTGAGTTGCTTTACTCACAGAAATTAAGTTTGTTTCCAAATCTGGAACATATAACACGTTTTTTAATTTTATTTTATTTGAGTCACCGTTTGATGTTTTTGTTGTAATCATAACTTCACCGGATCCGTAGGAATTGAGTGTGTTTCCGTTCGCGATTATTACGGATGTTTGTTTGGTGTTGTTTATTTCAGTAAATATTTCTTTGCTATTCGCAATATGGGAAGATGCTCCGGAATCAATAATCCAGGATGGTTTTCCGGGCTTTTCGATTATAAATGCTACATCTTGATTTTTGTTATGATTTATTTGTACGTTTTTATTTATTTTTTCTGTCGTTTCGTACCTATCATTTTCACTATCACCGATTGTGTTTTCGAAGCAGAGTGACGATGTAAACTTCTTTGGTTTAAATGTTTGTTGTTTTGGTGTAGCTTTTTGTGAATTTCTGTTTTTTAAGTGCCAGCATTCTTTATAGTTATGATTATTTTGCTTACAGTACGTGCAATATTTATTATGATTTTTGTAATCATTATTATTTACGAACTTTTTCTGTGTTTTAAACGCTTTTGCCGAATTTTCGGTTTGTTCCGAGTTTTCTACTCGTTTATTATATTCGTCAACAAGTTTTTTTTATATATATTCTGGTGTTAACTCATTTTCCGGCCTGGCTTCCAGAGCCGTTATAAGTGTATTGTAACTAGGTGGAAGTGAGCACAGTAGTAGAGCTGAAATGTGTGAGTCACTAATATTTTCTCCAATTGCGGAGAGTTTATCGATGGTTTCAAGAATATATGTAATGTGACGTTGCATGTTACCGTGTTCTTGTAATTTAGTTCCATATAATTTTCTGAGTAAATAAAGTTTGCTTGAAAGATTTGCTCTTTCATGAATATTCCTTAACGTGTCCCACGTTTGTTTTGACGTGTTTAAGTTTCTTATATGGACGATTTGCGAGTCCTCAAGACTTAAATTTATTAACGCCCTTGCTTTCTTGTCCTTCTTTTGCCAATCTGGTGTTATTGGGTTTGGTGGTTCTTCTGTTATTAATTCTGATAAATCTTCTTTTATTAATAATATTTGGACCTTGAACTTCAAAATGGAATAATTATTTCTGTTTAATTTTTCAATTATCTGTGTTTCTTTTGAGAACGCCATTTCTTCGATTGATTTTTCTTTATTGTTTTATTAAGTTTTATTTAATTAGTTCTATAAAGATGCTTATATATATTTTCTTTGTTCCGAAATAGTTTTAAGTAATTTCTAAATTAGTTGATAAATGTTTTCAGTTTTTAAGTTTAAAATCACACCTTCCTTCTGAGACAATTTTTTAGTCTCAATAATCTTTGAAGGAGGAGTTCTTTCAAAGGCAAAAAAGTCTCAAGAAGATTAAAGTACTTGGAAAAGGATAAGATAAAATTCTCTTACCTTTTCTGACGGTGCATCTTACTTCTACGAGTAATCCAGTTGTAGTAATCCATGATTAATTAAGGAATCGTTAATCACTGTTCTTTTTATCATCACCGTCACACTGAAATACTAATTATTTAATTAGGCTTTGACCGCAAATAATTAAACTTATTTTAAACATATTCTTGATTATTTAATAACGCGGATAATAAAGACAATTACATTTTACATATATATTTAGGTTTAGATTATAAAGTAATATATAATTTGTTGACATCTTTGAGCTTATTCGCTCTACGCGTTTACATTTTGATTCAGGACTGAAGAATTAAAGTCAGAAAAAAGAGTTCAGATTTTCTTCATTACATCATTCTTACGTCAGAGGAAATTACACATATTGCAAGGTTTGAGCGTAAGAACGTAATTGGAATAATAATGTTTTATTTGCTGCTATAATTATTGTTCTAATGTCTTTAATCTATTTCGTATAATAATAGTTCATCAATTTAGAAAAGCTTTTGAACATTTATTTGAAGTTGAGTGGTCATAAATCTTACTTTGCAATTCATTATGCGTTGAAAGAAATGTTGATTACTTTGAAGCTATTTCTTCTCTTTATCAAGGTATTTCCATCTTTCCCTTTTGCAAGAGGAAATGAAAAAGTGGTTTTTCTGTAAATTAATTTCTCGGATGAGATTAATATTTATAACAGGGGAAAGCACATTCACAGAGATATGTTGTGCTAAACACAAACAGACTTTGACGATATCAGACGGTACTCTCACATTCTCGAAAACCTGTCATGAAATTTTCTGTTAAAAAATATTGGTATTCAGTTGGCGGACCATTTGGGAGCACTGCCATTAATTTCCTGTTCCCCAAGTTGAAATTGTGCTTAAAGGGGACCACCTCGAGCGACTTCGGGCAACTATTAGACGCATATTGTAAATTATGCAGAAGTGTTTTGATGACTATTACATTCGTTGTAAAAAGTGTGTTGAGTCTATCTGGAAAATGTTTCGAATAAACATTAGTTAAAATTTTCATTTCAGATTTTAATGTTTTGTTTATACGATCAGTTCGAGAAATTTTGGTACATACTGTGTATGTACATAATTTTTATAATTCTAGCCTATAAGGAAGTGAACGAAAAATCGATGAAAAATTCCATCTTCACATCCATGAACTAAGCTAAGTTAAATAAAAGAGTGTAAAAAAATAAAACAAATTTCAAGTGATTGTTTCTTAATCCACGATTTGCTTACGATTGTGGAAAAACATTCATGTTATTAACATTGCCTTTTTCTAACACATGCCGACAAAATTGAAAAGTGTTTATGACTTCGGTGTGTCTACCGTTCGTCTTCTAAATCTCTTAAATATAACAAAGGACCCTACCCAAAAGGCACACCCCGATTTTAATCAAAACTTCTATCATAGAGAGCACTCATGATAAGATGAAGAATGATATCAATTTTATCGACAATCATCAAGGTTTAGTATTTTTAAAATATTTGTAAATTATCTATGGCTTAGCTAATGAAAGTTGCTACCGGGTGTTTAAAAAATGACTGAGGAATTTTAAAATTCAATAACTGGCAAACGGTAACAGATATTAAAAAATTCTTGCAGTAGGGTTATGTATCATCTCAGGAGTTTTTTTACTGTGATTCTTGATTTTAGATCGAATTTCAAACAATAGATGGCGCTGACAGCGATTGGCACTCAGTCAAGGCCGAAACTGACGTCACTCAGCATTGATGCGCCGTCCCCTGAATACTAGACATGTGCCCTGACAAAAATGGCGCGGATTTTTTTTCAGCGTTTGAACGATCCCTCGAACTTTAACACCAATAATTTCCAAAAGTTTTCTTCGCCTAGTTTTTCTGAGATCAAATAAGTCAAAGAAAACTTTTAGATATTACTGGTGTTAAAGTTCGAGGGACCGTACAAACGGTGAAAAAGAAATTCGCCTGCGATAGCCGCCATTTTTGTCAGCGCGCAGCCCTAGTATTCAGGGGGCGGTGCATCAATGCTGAGTGAAGTCAGTTTCGGCCTCGACTGAGCGCTAATCGCTATCAGCGCCGTCTACTGTTTGAAATTTGAACTAAAATCAAGAATCACAGTTAAAAAACTCCTGCCATCATACATAAACCCTCCTGCAAGATTTTCTTTAATATCTGTCACCGTTTGCAAGTTATTGAATTTTAAAATCCATCAGTCATTTTTGGGACACCCGGTAAATGTTTTATTCAGAAGTATTCCAGTAATTTAAATCAACGTAATCGTCACACAAATAATAATTAATATATAGATGAGTAAAACACAATGACTTTTTACACCATCCGCAAATTATGAAATGAAACTTTTCATATTCATTACATTCGGTTCCATTACTTGTGAAACAAAAATTAACCTGATTCTGGAAAGTCTCGGACATACAAAAACAACTCATTTCTATACTAATTATCACTTCCTTGACGGTTATGTTGTTTTAAATTATTGGAATATTTTTGAATAAAACATTTAGCAATTTTCCTTAGTTGCGTAATAGATAAATTTCAAATATTTAACAAATACTAAACCTTGACGACTGCCGATAAAATTGGTATCATGTATCATCATACCACGACTATTGTTTATGATAAAAGTTTTGCTCGAAATGCAAGTGTACCTTTTGGGGTAGGGTGTCTTGTTATATAAGAGATTTAGAATTAGAACAGTTCCAGAGATGAACGGTAGACATACCGAAGTCATAAACACTTTTCAATTATCCCTTGTCAGATTTATATGTAAGGGTTATATGTTTGTGAGGTTTACTATAGAATAATCACAACTGAATATTAATTGTGTAGCATTTATAGTTTTATACAGGAAACAAACAACAGAATTCCATTACATTACGGTCTTTAGGGAAAAATCGTTTATAGGGATGTAACAATAGTTCAAACTTGATGAAATTGATATGCATTATTGATGTGGATCACAAAACGCTTTCTCTGCAGTATAGAATATCCTTTATAATTCATTAACAGCGACGAGCAAAAAAAAAATCTATTACATTACGATTTATGGTGGAAAAACATTTGCGGTGCATTTTAATGATGTTACGATACTTCATACCTAGAAATTTTTATATGAATCACTGAGATACAGTACAACATGTTTCTATAAATTATGGAGCGAATAGCATCTATCGTTCATTTACAGAGAGACACAAACAAATTCGGTTACATGCCTGACTATGATTGATAATCACTAGAAGTACGTTTTCAACAGTGATACACATTTTTAAACTTAACTCATTTTTAACACTTTCCAACCTAGTTGAAAAGTGTTTATGACTTCGGTTTGTCTGGCCGTATGGCCGTCTGCCGTCTGGCCGTCTGTCCGTGCTCTAACTCCCGCAAATATGCTCGGATTGCTCTGCAATTTTTATATGTTATAGTCGTTATCTATAGCATGTTCCCTATTTCAACGGAAGTGTGTAGCACTGATAGTTTTTTTACAGGGACACTCAAAAGAATTCCGTTACATTGCGGTCTATGGGGAAAAATCATTGACGGTTTATTTAAATAATGTTTCACTATTTTAAACGCATTGAAATTTATATATATCACTAAGGTGCATTAGAAGAAGCTTAATATGGAATAGGGTGTGTATAGCACTTATAGTTACTTTACAGGGACAGTCAAAAGAATTCCGTTTCATTACGTCTATGGAGAAAAATCGTCTGCGGTTTAATTAAATAATGTTTCACTATTTTAAACGCATTGGAATTTATATATATTACTAAGGTGCATTACAAGAGGATTACTACGGAATAGTGTGTGTATAGCAGTCATCGTTCATTTACAGGGACACACAAATAAATTCTCTACTGTCTGTAAACAATAATTCCTGGAAATGCGTTTTAAGTTACTGAACGCGATTTTAATTTTAACTCGCTTTTTGTCTATTACGTGGTGTGTATAAATTCTGTAGATCCTATACAGGGCAGCACAAAAGTTCGCGAACACATTTCCGTTTATTGACAGAAACTCCAGAAGGATAATTTTAAACTGTGCTACGCGTTTCCTAACTAAACTAAAATTCAGCATCCTATATATATATATACAAATCTATAGATCATATACAGGGCTGAATAAAAGTATTCGGATATTTTTCCGAATATTGTATCTGTTGGTAATTCCTGAAATTATGTTTTTAAATATGTTATGCGTTTTCAAATTGTTTACTTAAATGTTATCTTTTAGCTTATTAAACGGTATGTTTTGTAAAATTACTTTGGAAGCGTTGGAAAGTGCTACATAATCTATGCTTGACGCATGATTTTTCGTTCTTGTTAGTATATTATGTAGTTTGTATAAACTCCATAGATAATATAAAGGGCTTTACGAAAGTATTCACACACGCACAGATATGAACAGCAATTGATGAAAATGTATTTTTACTGCGTTATATGTTTTTTAAATCGTTTACTTAGATATCTCATTTCATTGCATTAAAAAGATAAAATTTCTTAACTGATTTCTTAACTTTCTGATAGCGTTAGAAAGTGTTTATAATATATGCTTGATGTAAGATTTTTCGTTTTTGTTTGTTTAGTTATTGCGCGCAGCAGGGGCGCCATTTCAGAACTTTCGTGGGTGGGAAGGCAAAGTTTTGTTATGGTAGTGGTATAGTCAAAGGTGGGGTTCGGAGAGCTATACCCCCCACCCCCTGTCCTTCGAAGGAGAAACCTTTATACGGAATCGCAAGAAAAGGATGAAAATGTCCGTTTTAGACGGTTTTAGTCTTACAAAGCATAATTTTAACATACTGACTATGAAAGTTTTCCATTATAAACAGGCCTCGTTTTTACAGATATCCTCTAAGACTGTTAAAACTTCCTTTCTATATACTTCCTTTATATTTTTAACTCGATTTTGTGTGAATTTATATTTTTAAATGAAAAAATTGCGAAAAAATATTGATATTTAGTGGTAAAAGCGTTCGTATGAGTACATTTTCTTGTTTTTTAACATTGGGTCGTTTCATAGTTTAAAAAAAAAATTGTACTTGTTGTCCGAAAACTTTAAAATTTTTATCGATTATAAATATAACAATTTTGTAGCCCGTGTAAAAATATCATGAAAAAGTATTGATATCTAGTTGTAAAAGGAATATATTTTCTTCTCTCTTCTTTTGCCGCGTTGGTTCTTTTAATATAACAAAAAAATAGTTCATATCGTCCGAACTCTCTGAAATTTTAATAAATATAACTGTATCCAAACCCTCTTTAAAATTCGTGAAAAATATGCATATTAAGTAGTGAAAACAAAGACGCGCTGAAAAAGCCCGCGTTTTACCGTTTTGATCGGAAAGTTATCAGATTTGTTGTTGTTGTTGTTGTTGTTAATATTTCTACTCATCTGAATGTTTTGGAAGTTTTCATAGGTGATGTAAATCTGGTTTGCCGAGATGATTATGTTCAAATACCGACTCTGAAAAGATTGTGATGAAATACCGACGTTTAGTTACTTTTAGCGTAGAAAAAGATCGTCTTCGAGGAGGTGCGAAGTGACCTGCGGTCGCGCATTTTTTGAAAGGGTTAAAATTCGTACTTTTGAAAATCAATTGCTACGGTTTAAGAGAAAGTCTTACATGAATCTTAAGAGAAAGTCTGTAAATGGTATTCAGGGTGCCAACTGAAGCTTTGCACACAGGCACAGGATATTGCTAGCACGCGCCTGGAGGAGGGCGTATTTGGATGTTATCATTAGATATTACGATACGATTGTTAAGTTAACCAAAATCTTTTTTTTTTTTTTTTTTTGGTTTTTGAGAAAATCATTGCAGAAAACTGCAATTTTAAGATTTTTTTTTTTATAATCACTTTATCTAGTTTGAGGCGCTTATCAGCTTGAGCCCAAGGCCATGGCCTAGTTGGCCTATACAGTAATCAGGTCCTGTGTGAGACAGAGAGTTTGAAATAAAGTGTAGGATTGCAAAAATCGCGCACAAAATAAGAAAATCTCACGCAAAAATTAAAAAAAAATTGCTGCGCGAGATTTTGCTCTCATAACTTCTTTCACAGGAACGTTATTTTTCCTTGAATTTTTTTAATTTCCGTGAAAGTCCCCGAGTTTTTTTCCTTTTTTTGCAGAATTACGCAAAATTAATTCGTCAAATGATCGCGCAAAGAAATCGCATATTTTTTTTTTTTTTTGTCAGTCGGTTTGCTTAAAAAATCTCCCGAATTTCCCGAACAAACAATTGTAGAGAAGAATCGCGAATTTCGAAAAAAGATCGCTGAAACAAGTAGCGAATTTCGTCAGTCTGTCGCAAAAACATATCCTAAATTTCGACAAATGGTCGCGGGAAAGAAATCAATTTCGTCAATTCGTTTTTTCTTCTATGTTTTCATTTTTACAAGCACAAAACGCATACAAAAAATATTCTTCCGTACACTCTCAGAAATAAAACACTCAATTTTGACGATTCCGCAATCCTCAGGCTTCATTTCGTTATTTTTGACAATCATTTCGTCACAGAGTCACGTGGTTTTTGACGAAACGCGAATCCTCAAATATCTTGACGAAACTGTTTCCTCGCTGTCAAAAGTAAAACTCTCACTTTTGACGATTTCGCAATTCTTGAGCTATATTTCGTCATTTTTTGACAATTATTTCGTCTCAAAATTAAGTGATTTTTAATGAAATGGAAAATCTCAAATATTTGACAAAAATATTTCCCCATTCCCGGCCAGATTATTTTTGTTACAAAATCGTTCAAAAAAAAAAAAAAAAAAAAAAAAATACACGAAAGTATTAAATTTCGTTAAAAACGCTTAAAAAATTCTTCTAAAGTTACAGAATTTCGTTAAAAACGGTTAAAATAGTAAAATGCGAACATCATTTGGTCCATTTTCGATCGAAAGCATCAACATTTTTCCAATGGTTTAAAAAAAAAAAAAAAAAAAAAAAAATCACAATTTTAGGAGCTTTTTTTTTATTTAAGAAATATATTCATATAACAATCAAATTAAAAATATGTATAACTGACCCCCCCCCCTTCTACAAACAGTAATCTTATCCGCTAAAATTGATGAACTCGCCTCCAAAATATGCACTTCAAAATTAATTATTTCTGATCAACAATTAGACCACATTTTAATTATTCATTGAACAAAGGAAATTTCTCTAATAAATTATATTAATCAAGCCATTTTCTAATTATTTATTAACCATAGAATAACCATAATAATAAACTAGCTTTATTAATTAAAACATGCAGAAAGTATAACAGCACCGATAAAAATACAATCTGCTTTCTAAAAATATAAACACACATCAACATCCCATAAATACATTTAAAATCAAATAATTCCGAAGTCACGATAGCGAAGTGGTTAGAGCACTTAGCTCTCAAGCCAAACATCGCGTGTTCGAGTCCGATCAAATCCCAGGGATCTTATTTTGCCGTAGTCAATTAAAGATGCTTCTAAAAACTCCGATAGATGGCAGCACCAACCTTTTTTGGAACTTTCGTCAAAGAAACAATTTGAGGAAACTGATTTCTTCGTAATTTTGAGGATGCAAATTTACTCGATTTGACGAAATGTTTACTCGGAGCATTTTTCAAGAAATCGTTTCGTCAAAAACGAAGAAAATTTCTTGAAATTTGAGTACTCATTTTTGAGAGTGTATACATTGGTATGTCCCTTTCATATGTTGACAGTCATAAAATAAACTAACCGATTGTTCAAGCAGATAATGAAAAATTGACATTCATCGACTTTTTGTATATTACTGGAGAAGTTTAAAATCCTGTTAAACAAAGCAGGCATAAAAAGGGATAACAGAATAAACATGCAGTCATATGAACTCACATACCCTACACATTTCTTCAGTTTGCCATTTAGTTTTCATATATTGTATCACACTCCGTGGCTATTGCAACAATTATGAATGGTAATATATTTTCACACGGCACACACATGAGATATCACTTCTTTTATGGCTGACGTTTAACCCTTTAACGGATAAAGCGCTTCAATTGCTAAACTGTTGAAATAAATGTTTGACACCGGTAATTATGAACAAATTTATTTTTATATAGTAAAAAAAGTGATATTTCACATACGTAATAAATGAAAAACATTTCTACTAAAATTCTGCTGTCATTGTTGAATTTCGTAATTAAAATTTTGTGGTTTCATAGGGAAACCAATGTCCGTTAAAGGGTTAAAGTTTATGGCTTGGCAAGACCGTTTACAGTGGATATTTTTTAATGAGATATTACATCTGTAGAATGAAAACAGTAGGGCTTAGGTGTATAACGGATATCTAGAACGCCATCTTGAAAATTGGAAGTATTAAGGATAAATTATTTTTATTATTTAGATGCGATAAATAAATTCTGTGCTGCTGAAAACATAGGGGGAGGGGCACCAAATTTACTTTTACAGGATGAAAAATATAGATATTGTGGTAAAATGAATACTGTAGTAATA
The DNA here is from genome assembly GCA_963931845.1 of Maratus michaelseni. Lineage (NCBI taxonomy): Eukaryota > Metazoa > Arthropoda > Arachnida > Araneae > Salticidae > Maratus > Maratus michaelseni. The sequence goes on from OZ007595.1 coordinate 225,358,318, forward strand.
TAGGTATTTAATGGCCATTTTAGACGTCATATTGTAAACAGAACCCTTCCGTGCTTAAATTTGCTTACATGATTAGTATGTTTTTCAACACACCTGATGTATTGTAAAAAATGCTGTTTAAAAATCAATGTGATTTATAGCATCGTTGTATATCAGGGGTGCCAAACTGTGGCCCGCTGGATACCACTACAATTTTACAGTAAGCTTTGCCTTATCTAATCATCGAATAACTGTGCTTCAAAGAAGTCGATTATTTCTTTTAAAATTTAGTGGTATCAGGCGGGCCACAGTTTGGCACCCCTGATATACATCAACGACGGAATCTGTATTGGAATTAAAATCTTTCTTAATTTTAGCCTCATGCTGCTTGTTACACAAAGTTTAAGAAAACACTTTATTTTCATAAAGATCGTTTCGCGATATTTTACATTAACGTTATAGCATATTGTTTTCATTATCATATATTCTAATACGAGCAAATCTTGTGGGTGGTTATATATACAGGGTGATTCATAAAAGATGGGCAGAACTTTAAGGGGTTATAGTACACTTAAAGACAAATAATATTAAATAGGAGACTAAGGGTCCCAGACGTATTCCCAAGGAGATAGGGGGCATTAAAATTTAGGGTCCGAAATTTCAAATGATTATAAAACATGGAAAAATTGGTCGATTCGTTTGCGGTTTTTGCAAAAAATTTTCTTTATGCCAGTATTTTCTTGAAATAAAATTTTAAAGTTCAATTTCAAAAAATGCCGATAGGGGGCGCTTTAGACTTTGGAGTAACAAACAACTATTTTTTAACGTTATTTTTTGTATTTCTTTAAATGATTTCGAAAGCTTAGACTTAAACTTAAATTTTGATCTAAAAATCTGAGTCCTAACGAGTAGTTAAGTAGCGTAAACTGAAATTTGAAATTTGAAACCCTTCTCCCCCCAGAACAAAAATCAGTTATTCCCGATCTTTGTGTCGTAGATTAGGCTCTAACTACTGCCGCGTTTTGCTAAAATTATTCTTTATGTCAGTATTTTCTTGAAAATAAATTTTAAAGAAAATTTTCAAAAAATTCCGATAGAGGGCGCTTTAGACTTTGGAGTAACGAACAACTATTTTATACCATTATTTTTTGTGTCTCATTAAATGCTTTCTAAAGCTTAGACTTAAATTTTCAGCCCAAAATCTGAATCGTTAGACGTGGTTAAGTTTCTGGGGAGAGGGGTTTGAAATTTCTACTCCTGAGCACAGTTCAGTTTACCATGTCCACACATTGTGTGCTGTGATACGAGGTAAAAAGACACAAATTAGGATTATGTTACCAAAGCATATTTATTAACATGTAATCACAATAAATGTTCAAAATTGTGACCACCAGAGGTTATGCACGCAGAACAACGGCGACGAATGGAACGGCGAACATTCGCGAAAACATCAGGCTTTTCGAGCACTTCCCCTACAGCGGCGGAAAGTCGGGCGACCAGTTCCTCGGGGGATTCAATGGGTGTCTCATACATAAGAGCCTTCAATCGTCCCCAAAAAAAGAAATCGAGGGGTGAAAGATCTGGCGAGCGAGCAGGCCAAGCAACAGGACCACCTCGACCAATCCATCTGTTCGGAAATGTGATGTCCAGATAGTTGCGGACGTCTCGTACGTAATGGGCTGGCGCTCCATCGTGCTGGAACCACATGACCCGCCGGATGCGTGGAGGAACAACGTTTAACAGGTCTGGCAGCACATGTTGCAGAAATGTGAGGTATGTTTTACCGTTGAGGCGTTCAGGAAGAAGGTACGGTCCGATTAGGTGGTCTCCGAGGATTCCTGCCCAAACATTGATGGAAAAGCGTCTCTGATGAGCATGTGGATACGTAGCATGTGGATTGACATCCGCCCATACATGTGCATTGTGTGTGTTAAATGTACCTTCACGTGTGAAGGTACATTCATCGGTGAAAAGCACAGTTCGTCCAAAATGTGGATTTAGCGCGTTCTGCTGCAGAAACCAGCGGGCGAATTCAATACGATTTGGATAATCCCCTGGAGACAGTTTCTGGACTCGTTGCACATGAAACGGGAGCAAATGTTCATCCTTCAGTACCCTCCAAGTCGTGGACTGTGAGGTATCCACCTGGCTAGCCACTGTTCGTGTACTTGTACTTGGCTGCGCCGCTACTACATCCAGAATGGCTTCTGCAACAACTACTGATTCGTCCTTTTTTGCACGACCTGCATTCGACCGGGAAGCGAGAAATGATCCCGTCTCACACAACTGTCTGTGCAAGCGCTCGAAAGTTTTGCGGTTAGGCAACCGCCTGTTAAGAAATCGCTCTCCGTACATTCGTTGTGCCTCTGCACCATTTCCATCTGCCGCTCCGTAAATTAAATGCATCTCAGCCTTTTCCTTATTCGTGAAGGGCCCATCTTCCGATTCATTACTACAGCGACTTACACTTGACTCACCGTTCAGTGGTTTTTATGCCTGAATCGTGTCGAAATTTTGCATACGTGTTCTTCTTCTTCCCCATTTGACATTTGCATACTTTCTGTTTCCTTCTTCACCCGGTGACTAGCGTCAGGAATGGAGCTTTAACGTTTGCATGAGCGACGTTTCCAACTGTGCCAGTGCCTTTATGAGTGAATTCCGACTATGCAGTCCTTGACGAAAGTTGTATTTTTGCCTCGTATCACAGCACAGAATCGTTGGGCATGGTTAAGTAGTGCAAACTGAACTATGTTCAGAAGTTGAAATTTGAACCCCCTCCCCTCGCTACTGAACCACGCTCAGCGATTCAGATTTTGAGCTGAAAATTTAAGTTTAAGTCTAAGCTTTAGAAAGCATTTAATGAGACACAAAAAATAACGGTATAAAATAGTTGTTCGTTACTCCAAAGTCTAAAGCGCCCTCTATCGGAATTTTTTGAAAATTTTCTTTAAAATTTATTTTCAAGAAAATACTGACATAAAGAATAATTTTAGCAAAACGCGGCAGTAGTTAGAGCCTAATCTACGACACAAAGATCGGGAATAACTGATTTTTGTTCTGGGGGGAGAAGGGTTTCAAATTTCAAATTTCAGTTTACGCTACTTAACTACTCGTTAGGACTCAGATTTTTAGATCAAAATTTAAGTTTAAGTCTAAGCTTTCGAAATCATTTAAAGAAATACAAAAAATAACGTTAAAAAATAGTTGTTTGTTACTCCAAAGTCTAAAGCGCCCCCTATCGGCATTTTTTGAAATTGAACTTTAAAATTTTATTTCAAGAAAATACTGGCATAAAGAAAATTTTTTGCAAAAACCGCAAACGAATCGACCAATTTTTCCATGTTTTATAATCATTTGAAATTTCGGACCCTAAACTTTAATGCCCCCTATCTCCTTGGGAATACGTCTGGGACCCTTAGTCTCCTATTTAATATTATTTGTCTTTAAGTGTACTATAACCCCTTAAAGTTCTGCCCATCTTTTATGAATCACCCTGTATATATATATGCAAGAATTATCTTAAAAACGGCTCTAACGATTTTGACGAAATTTCGTATCCTACCGTTTTGGGACACCAGAAAACCATTGGGCTAGGTCACATGTTCGAGAAAATTCGATTAGTGGGTCATTTTGGGTCATGGTCTAGCTAATTGTATCTAAAAAACGGTTCAAACGATTTTGACGAAATTTTGTATCTGACCATTTTCGGGCACGAGAAGTCTATTGGGCTGGGTCACATGTTCGAGAACTTTCGATTAGTGGGTCATTTTTGGGTCAACGCGGGTCAAATTAATTTTATCTAAAAAACGGCTCTAACGGTTTTGATTAAATTTTGTGTCCTACGAGTTTCGAGCACGAAAAAAGCATTGGGCTAGGTCGCATGTCCGAGAAAATTCGATTAGTGGGTCATTTCTGGGTCATTGTGGGTCAAGATCTAAAAAGCGGCTCAATTTACCCTAAATTTTGCATCCAATGGTTTTCGGGCACGAGAAGACTGTTGGGATAGGTCACATGTTCGAGAAAATTCAATTAGTGGGTCATTTTGGGTCATGGTCAAGCTAATTGTATCTAAAAACGGTTCAAACGATTTTGACGAAATTTTGTATCTGACTATTTTCGGGCCCGAGAAGACTATTGGGCTGGGTCACATGTTCGAGAACTTTTGATTAGTGGGTCATTTTTGGGTCAAAGCGGGTCAAATTAATTTTATCTAAAAAACGGTTCTAACGATTTTGATTAAATTTTGTATCCTACGAGTTTCGGGCACGCGAAAATCATTAGGCTAGGTCACATGTTCGAGAAAATTCGATTAGTGGGTCATTTCTGGGTCATTGTGGGTCAAGATCTAAAAATCGGTTCAATTTACACTAAATTTTGCATCCTATGGTTTTCGGGCACGAGAAGACTGTTGGGCTAAGTCACATGTTCGAGAAAATTCAATTAGTGGGTCATTTTGGTCATGGGTCATGATATTTGAACTCAAATATAATTTTGACCGAGCATAGCTCGGTCTTCCCTCTCGTATTATTTCAGCAGAGAAAATTAATTATACATTTTTGTAGACCGGGCGTTTCATTCCACCAAGCCACTGGTGCTGGGTAGCGGGCGATGTTTTAGTATGCTTCCAGTTACAAGGAAATTCTGTATTTTAGGAACCGCTGGTTATACTCTAATTATAAATTAATTTGAACTTAAAGTGTTCTATAAAATGTTCTGAAAGTCGAATAAATTAAATCTGTATTTGTTTTCTTAGTTGGTTCTAATATAATGATTCCTATTCCTATATAATGCGTGTTTTTTTATTTTAATGCCTACACTGCAAATCTGTATACACTTTTCAGAACACATTTTGGAACACTTATTTTGTCATCTTTTTTAATACACTTTGAAGCGCACTTTTTAGAACAGTTTTTAGAACGACGATTTTACAAATTGGTCCAAATGTGTTCCCAATCTGTTCTCAAATGTGTTACCAAGTTTAGATTTAACAAATATCCTGAGAAGAACACTTTCGGTACACTTTCAGAACAGTTTCTTTATAGCGGAGAATGTTCGGAACACTTTTTAGTACATATTAAGGTAACTGGAACACTTTTTTTTAATCAAAGAGTACCAAATGTGGATCCCAATGTGTGCTGGGAATTTGCAGTGTAACACACGTATTAATAGGAAAATATTTAACATTAATAGTATATTAAAGAAATCATTTTACAGGGTGTATTAATTATTTTTTAATAAACCTTCAGGTACAACGAAATCTACATCAACAGTAGTCAGGAAGAAAAATCCCTCATCAAGCGTAGATTATGAAACATTTTCCAATACTTCCGGAATACATTAACGAGATTTCAACGTTTTATAAAATGAAAGAAGATATATAACGTAAGTGAACAATTAAGAAAACGCATAACACACTTGAAAAACAAATTTCAGTAATTACCGTCGATTGCCGGAAAGGTAATCGAATTCTTTTGTGCAGTCTGTATATGATGAATTGATTTGTAGTTACAAAGCGCACAACACTGTCGAAAATTCACCTTCAACAATTTCTGCCAATAGACGGATATGTATTCGAATTATTTTGTACATGCCTCTATATTAGCTACAGGTTTTTATACATATGACACACGAAATGAAAATTCTTTTCTTCTTCTAACAATTATCTCTTAAATTTAATTCGGTCAGAAAACGCATAAAACTATACTAAAAACACACTTTCAGAAATTACCATCCATGGACGACAATGTATCCTCTTCTTTGCGTAGCCCTGTGCATAAATTTATCTATATTCTACATAAGTCTCTTACTATATAAAATATAGTTCAGCTGTAAAATACATAGCTCAGTTAAAAGCCATCTTTAAGCAACTCACGCTCATGCACAATTATTCTTACGAGTTCTTTTGTGCATCCCTGTACATGATTTGCAGAATTTATACACATCACGTAATATGTAAAAATTTAGTTAAATTGTTTCAGTTAGTTGATAAAAAACACATACCATAACTGAAAGGGCACTTCCAACAATTATCTCTAATAGACAGTAGTGTAACCGAAATATTTTGTACGTCCCTATAAATGAACGATAAATGCTATGTACATCATATTGTACAGGAAGTATCTTATAGTGAACCGTAGTAATGTATACAAATCTCATTACGTAGGAAACAGTGTAACATCATTAAAATACACTGCAGATAGTTTCCCTCCCCCGTAGTCCATTATACAACCGAAATATTTTGCGTAACCCAGTAAATGAATGATAAATAATTTGCACTACGTATTCTACAAAATGCATGTTTTAGTGCACCTCAGAAACTCATATCAATTCCATTATGCTTTAAATATTGTTCCATCAATAAAATACATTGCAAAAAAATTTCTCTCCCATAGAGTATAATGTAACATCGTTCTTTTCAGTGCCTCTGTAAAAGAACTTTAATAGTACAGACTTCATTTTTAATAGAGAGCGTGTCATAATAAACCTCAATAATATGTATCTGGCAATCCGAGTACATTTACGAAAATCAAAGCAAAGACAGACGACAGACGGCTGACAGACAAACCGAAATCCTAAACTCTTAAAAAGTATGTATTGAAGTCATGAAAATGTAACAATTATTTATGCATAACAAAATGTTAATAAATAAATAATAAACAAATTAAAGAAAAGTTAGTAATAATCCTTAAATTGTAGGACTTTCTAAATATGGAACTAATTTGATTTTATCATAAAAGGGGAATATTTCTGCTTTTCTTTGTTTGTTCTCGTTCAATTCCAAGTAAAGTATTAAATACCACGTGTCATTGTTCTCTGTCGTTGTTTTAAATCTCTAATAAAGTATTGCTTCTACTTTATTTGATCACGAAATGAATGTCATTATCATATATTGTCGTATTGCATCGTCAGGAAATTTTATTTCCTTCTTTGATTTCCTGCTTTAAAATTTTATTTCCTCCTTTCATACGACGCACAAAACAATAGAAAGTTACAAAAAGAGAAAGAAGCTTTCGTTTGATATTTAATAAAAATATATTGTTCTCAAGTGTTGGGCTCCAATCGCTGAATGAATTATTACGCTCTGGCTACATTTTTTAAAATACGTAAGATCCTTTTCTTTTTATGTTTGTTTATTTTTTTTGAGAAGTTTAAATTTTGATGGACGTACTATAATGTTACAAATGCTAACACAGTTATAAATACAAAATGTTATATACTAATAAAATAAAGTTTCGTTGTGCGTGTGTGCCTGTCTGTTGGCGATCGCTTGCGAAATTTACTACACGTAGGAGTCTGATATTTTGGAGGAGGAGAGACCAGACATTTCCTGATGCACTTGAGGCTCAGAATTTTCCTTTTTTGATAATTAGCCGAGATAGTAATTAAAAACCCATCGAAAACGCATTACTTTTCTAAAAAGTGGCAATCGCGAAAACGCATGCCCAGTTCGCAACTTTTTCGAAACAGACAAGCGGAGAAAAGCAAAGTGCGAGATCGGCTTTTATAATTTGTCGTTTTCTTAACGCAGTACTGCCGAACCGGACAAAATACAGAAAAACAAATGCCATATTCTTAAACTTCGTACATTTTCCTGTTAAATGCCGCAATCCATTCGAAAAACTCTCCGAAAAAAACTTTTAAAACTCTAAAAAAACGAAAAATTTAATGAACGAAATTTTTAAAAAACGAAATTTTTAAGAACGAAAAAAAAAAACGAAACATCGAATTCATTTTTTTCCCCATTTTATGAACTTTACATCCGCCGAATTAAAAGAAAGACGAAAACACCAATTACACCAAATTAAAGACAATACTTTGCTCGCTCGAACACCGTCTTCGGTTGTAAAAAATATTAATTTTAACAATTTAAAAAAAATCTTTTCCTTACGCGACTTTTGCGATTTTCAAAATTTAAAAAATCTGTTTCAGCGCTTCTTTGCAAACTATAAAAAACTAAAAATACCAGAGCATATTTAGGTTCATTTCAATTTCAAAATCTGCAATCCATTTAAAAGAACATGAATATTAATGCTTTAGCAAAACTTACTTTTGCAATTTTTTTCTGCGATATTTAAAAGTGTGCATTGATTTAGTAAATGAAAATACAAACAAACCAAAGACACCTAACCTCATCTACGTCCAGTTTGTTTACAACGAAGCTTTTGGTTTGAAAAAATATGAATATTAACTCTTTCAAAACGTTCGTTTCCTTAAGTCACTTTTGCGATTTCTTCGACTTCTCCAATATTTAAAGATCCGAGTCTGCGTTTCTAATCAAGCTGCGAAAAAACTAAATATACCAAACTGTATATACGTTCATTTTCATTTCGAAATCTGCAATTCGTGTAAAAAAATATATATATTAACCGGTGAAAAAAAAAATCGTTTCCGAAAGTCAGTTATGCGAATTTCGTTTTTTGTGTCATCTTTAAAAATCAACATCGGATTCGGAAATAAAAATACAAAAAAACAAAGATACCAAATCATATCTACGTTCATTTTTTTTTTTAACAACGCCGCCTTCGGATGTTTAAAAATTATCAATATTAACCTTTCAAAAACGTTCCTTATCGTAAGTCACTTTCGCAAATTCCGTATTTTTTTCAATATTTAACGTTCTACCCCGGGGTTTTTTAATCAAAATTAGAAAAAAATATCACACACGCTTAACGAACGTATATGCCTTAAAAGATGCCTTTCGTTTAAAAAATTAGGAATAATAACCATTAAAAAAAAATTCATTTCCCAAAATCAATTTTGCCGAATTTTGTTTTTTTCCACTCATTTGCCCATAGGATTTACATTATGCACATTTTGTTTAAATAAATAAATAAACATTTAATTTTATACAAACGCTCTGAAATTTTAATATGATGTATTAACCTTTTGGATAATGATCCAATATAAATTTGGTTATAAAAGCTTGTGATTTAGGGGGAAATTAATGTCTTTGAAAATTTAAAAAATAATTCTACTTAGAGTTAACATTGCCTATGCCTTATTTACACCTATAACATAAAATTATTTTTGCGCTATTGTTCTAAAATTTTAATACCCTAAAAATTTTGGTTTAGACATAATAACATTTTGGGAAAAATAATCAGTTTGAGTAGGATTTCCATGTGATTAAAAAAAAACAGAAGAAAAACACTGCTTATTACAACTAAATATCAATATATTAACACGAAGAATATTCATATGCTTTGGTAATGTTATATTTATAAATCATAAAAATTTCAAATTGTTTGGACTATGAGAACTATTTTTTTAATATTAAATGATCCGATGTGGAAAAAGGTGAGAATAAAACATTTTTTAGCTTCCCACCCGAAGTTCGTTTAGATAGATTTTCTATTGAAAATTAAAAAAATCATTCAAAATCGAGGGTGTAAAGAATGGAGAGCAGTGGGGATCCCATCATTTGATTCATTTAGAAAGAGTTTCATTTAAATGTATAAGATCATTCAACTTTGAGTATATACGAAGCTCATTTAAAAAGTAAGTACCGTTTGCGCATATCTCCCATGCATCTGACAGCACGAAGGTCGCGCAGGCGTAGTTACATCCTTCAACTCGAGAACGAATTATCTTAGCCATTTTGTATGATTATGTGAACGTTTGAACTCATTGTTTGTCGGTACTCATGTTTAAAACAATCGATCGGCCCGCCTGCTGAACTGGTTCAAACCAGAACTGGTTTAGGTCGCAGGCAGCCAAATTCTACGAAGCGGGAATGTTTCAATTAGTGCAATATATGACACATGCCTCAATTCGCATGGTGAATATGTCGAAAAGTAGTTTAAGGTTTGTAGATTTGTCTTTAAAAAAATACAAATGGAAACAAATTGCTAATATTTTTTAATATCCAAACGGTACTTACTTTCTGGATGAGCTTAGTATTTAAAGTTATTATCACGTGCCCGGGGAACACCAGGCGGGTCAGCTAGTAATAGTAATGTTACGGTGAAACACCGAAATCTGGAGAATGTCGACTTTCAACGGTGAATGTCGACAAACACATAGTCGCTTGGTGTATGTCCGAAATATTTGCTAAATACCCTTATTTCTGACTTACACCGATAAATGTCGACATTGACCATGCACTAATGGTGAATGTTGAACATGTCCGAGATTTATATTTTTTTCTCCGTAATTCAGTCGCGATAAAATTTTAGCCTATCTTTCTGAGAGGAATGACTAAGAACTTAAAAAACCATGGAAAACCATGTTGTAATGCATCATAAATAAGTTGTTTCATATTTTTATTTATAAGATGAGAAGAGCATAGTCGCTTTATTCGAAACATATGATTAAGAAGCATATTACGGTGAACAGAAATATGAAGGCACGACTTAAAATTGGTAAATGTATTAACTTTGAATTTAAATTCTTTACGCGTGCCATATATGTCTATAATAGTTTTTTATCATGAAGTGTAAGTTTTAGGTCTAAAAAGTCAATAGCATTATTAGGTAATAGGTTTTCCGTTAATTCTAAATTAGTAGAATAATTTACTGGAAATTGATAAACATGTGATTGGACGGTATTGATTAATATGATGTCATTAATATAACGATATAAATGAATATTACTGTTACAATATGTTTGATCCTAGTGATATAAATAAAAGTTTGTAAGTAAACTTGATGTGGATCCATCTTGTGGAATACCCAGTTTCTGTAAATAAATAGTATTATCTGGTAGAACGTATTTATTATATTTTATGTAATTAGCTAGTGTATGAAAGTACTCTGCATCCACATGTATAGGAAGATTCAATTGATTTTGAATTTTTTTTAATAAAGCATTTATTATATTACGTAAATTTAATAAGTTAATGTTATTAAAAAGATTTTTGAAATCATATGGTGATTCATATGTTGAAATATATTCATTCATATGTTGATTCATATGCTTAATTCATATGTTGAAATCATATGTAAGATTCAAGCTCCTCTCTTTTCGACCTCCACCAGAGCATATATGTGATTGTCGACATACACCGGTGAGGGTCCGAATGTACAAGAATGTAATGAAATATTCGATCTTTCACCGACGTATTTGGTGTTTGTTGACATTCACCGGTGAAAGTCGACATTCTCCAATTTCGGTCTTTCACGGTAACAGTAATAAAAGATAAGTTAGTCAAACAACTGTACATATCGGTACATATCGATAGTTAAACTTATTTTATGTTTGGTGCCATACGCGAGCCTAAAATGTAAAAGGTCGAGTTTGTTGTGGAATTTACAACACGCGCTCTTTAAAAGGCTTAGGTGAGTTTTATTTAGATAAAGGAAAATCATTATAATTATTATTATTAAAATGTTAATTTAACTCGTTTGGTGCAGTGCACCAAACGAGCCAATCAACCAAATCAACAAGCCAATCAAACCAAATCAACCAATTCTGATTTGGTTTCCATGTATGCTTAACCCCCTGACCGCCGAGCAAAAAGGCAAATTTGTAATGTTGTTTTCTCTGTAATTTTTTTTAAATGCTTAAAAAATCTGAATTTTCGAACTTGAGATAAAAAATTTATTTACGTTTATAAGTATAATCCTTGAGAGTATCAATCATTACTTGATGTTTTAAAAATGCATTATATTTGTAGAATTATATTAATTTAAACAAACCTTGTATTGCTGCGAAACCTACAGCATAGTGAACGGATATATCAGTTCGCGGCGGTGAGAAATTAAGCGAAAAATATTATTTTAATTAATAAAAGCTTTAATAGTATTAATAATTTTTAAAAAATACATTAAGCCTTATTTCGCTTGTCACACGGAGCATCCCAATTTGGTTTTTAAGCACTATTAAGATGCTTCAATGAATATTTACAATTGGTTTTACTTCGGTTAGAAAAGCCATTGTTATTATAACTATTAATTAAGTATTTTAGTTATTTTTTAGTAGCCTCACTTGATCAGCTCCTATTTTGATTTTCGTGTACAAGACATCTTTCTATAAGTGATCATTTAAAACCAGTTTTATTTCGATTAATAAGAGCTTTTGATACTATTAATTAAAAATGCGTATTTTATTTTATTTGTGCAGTTTAATATTTTTATAGTATTAATGTAAAATGTATTAATTAAATAATATTTAATGTCGGTTATGTTTCAATTAATAAATTATTATTATTATTATTATTATTAAAATTCTTTATTAAGGCTAATTTGTTCTGAAGATATATTGATATTATTAATTAACAATTGTATTTAATTTAGACTGATCGGCTTTTCGGATAATTCAAATTTTGATTTCCTTGTGGAATGTGTATTATTATAAATTGTACTGCTAAAAAAAATATTTAAAGTCTATTTTATTTCAAATAATTTATTATTATTATTATTATTATTATTATTATTATTATTATTATTATTATTATTATTATTATTATGGAAAGTTAAAGGGAACAATCTAAAAACGACATTTTCATAATTGAGCAAAAAATACTCAAACCTGAGTATGTCGCATAGTCAAAATTACTCAAGTTTGAAACATGCATATATTCATTTCTGAAAACATGCAAACACTCAAGAATAAAACATCATGTGCTCATATTTGAGTATGTCCATGCTTCAAACAACAGCTAGAAAAAAAAGCGCTAGTGCTGTCATCGCAGGTTCTATTTACTATTATGGGTGGATAAATTAAATTTACGCTTTTACTCAGAGCCAGCATCAAACCTGAGTTCTACTAGTTACAAGTTCATTGCCTTATCCATATCCACTTCGCCATCCAGATCACATGAGCCGGTTATTTTTAATGCAAGTCATCCAATGATTCAGACGCATGTTGATATTTTATACGATTCATTAATTTGTTGCTGAGAAAATTGGAAATTTTTAACGGGATTTCGGATTGAGATTTGGTCAATTGGAGATGGTGGTTAAGATTGTACAACTTTATTATTTATGTGGGGAAGGGGAGATATAAATTATACAAATTTTCAATTCGATTGTTATCAGTATATTTCTTAAATGAAAAAGCACTCCCTGGATATTGAAATTTAACTGACTAAATTTTCTTTTTGACACATTTTAACCCTTTAACGCCACAATTAATTTTCTCTTGAAAAATGGAAATATTGCATTTCATTCAAAAGAGTATGAACTGGCTTCTATGTGCTCATTTTTGAGTATTGTCATGTTTCAAAAACAAGTTTGAACTGATTCTAATCATTTTTGAGTATGTCCATGTTTTTAGAAATGAGCATGAACTGACCTCCATGTGAATAGTTTTGAGTATGTCCATGTTTCAATATTCTGAGTATTTCTGGCATTTCAGAATCGAAAGCATTGGGTCGTTCTATTTGAAACAAAAAGTTTTATAACAAAATGAAAACATCGATTTACTCAGATTTGAAAGTGTCAATTTTTTCAGCGAGGCAGCTCATTGAAGTTTCCCAAGATGTAGAGCTTTGTCGCCTTCCCCATTATTATTATTTATTAAAATTTGTATTTAGATTTATTTGGTCAGCTTTACTGAATATTTCAATTTTGATTACCATGTACAAGACGTCGTTTAATAAAAGATTATTTAAAACTAGTTTTATTTCAGATAGTAAAAGATATTGATATTATTGAATCAAAAATTGTATTTAATTTTGATTGGCCAGCTTCAGAATTCAGATTTCGATTTCCGTGTAGGATGAATATTAATATAAATTGTATTAATAAAATATATTTAAAGTCGGTTTTATTTCAAATAATTTATTATTTATTGATACATTTATTTATTTATTAAAATTTTTATTTAGCATTATTTGTTCAACTAGAGAACATTTGACGCTAGAGAACATTCCAATTTTGATTTGCACGTACAAGACACCATTTAATAAGAGATTATATTAAAAAACAAGTTTTATTTCAGTTAATAAAATATATTGATATTATTAATTAAAAATTTTATATAATTTCGACTGGTAAGTTACGCTGAGAAGTCAGTTTTCGATTTCCATATTAAGATATGTATTATTAAAATGCATGCACAAAATAATATTTTAAGTCAGTTTTGTTTTGGTTAAAAAAACTCATTGTTATTATTATTATTATTATTATTATTATTATTATTATTATTATTATTATCATCATCTTTGATGTTAAACACAATTTTTATTTATATTGTATTTTCTGTCTTGATAAAAATTTTCAAAAATTAAAAATTTTTAATTTTTTCTTTTCTGTTTTTATTTTTACAATATTTAATTTTTTAAAAGAAGAAGAAATTTCCAAAATAAATTTCTTGACGATATTCAATAGATGCCATTACACCAGGATCCGACTAAACATTTTTGGAAACAAGGCAGGCAGTTACCACAATTTGCGATTAGTATATTCGCCTTAGTTATGACAGGAATTCTGCATTTAAATAAGTTGATGCGGAAACAGAGGTACTCAAGAACGGGGCAGCTTTTTGTGCCCCTGCGATAATCAAGCTATGCGTTACATATACCTGCGAAGTCCTCCATATTTTGATTACCACTATTTTCGGAAGAAAAATTTCCTTAATTTAATGGCAGAAATTATGTGGTTAAATTGTCTTTGACGGCATGAAAAATGTTTCTTTTTCGCCAATATTTTTTCAGAAGTTGGAAGTGTTTATAAAACTGTATTTATAATAACATCTGAAACATAAACAATTTAACATCTGTTTAACGAATATCATGAGTCCTTAAAAATAATTCCTTAAATACAAATTTCGTTAAATAAAAATTCAATTGATATAGTCTTCATAGTAGAAAATTTACACATAATTTATAGCTCTGTTTTTATAATTTTATTTTAAAGTAACGATTACTTTTTTAATTTTTATTTTCCGGAGCATTAAACTAATCCGTACTTTAGGTTTGAACAAAACTGACAAAATTCCGTTCGCACAATTGTGAATTTTTTTTAAAAATCATTGGAAAACATTGCTGGGTATTTCTGAATTTTATCTCACACCGAATTAGTTCGAAACTTTTATAATTTCTCATTGACATGAATTTACAGGAGCTATTTCCCCTTTCATTTCAGATTTCTTTGATAACAGTTAAAAGGTGAAGTAAATCCATAAATATTCGTGAGTAAATTGTACTAATGGTGTACTATAATAACAAAGAAAATATAAGAAATTTTTTCGTTTAGATAAATAATGTTCACCTTTTAGAGACATTTTCTTAAAGTACTTTTAATGAAAATGAAAGTTCCGAAGAATATTTCATTAAATACAAAGTTTTATGAAATAGAAATTCGCTGAATAGATCAACAACATTAAAGTTTAAAACTATATATTTTGGACCAATTGTAATTGGAATCACCCAACAAACCCAGATGATGAAACGAAATGTCCCTAGTTACCAGGTCAAATAGCAGAGATTTTGAAAGTAAGACGTTGGTAATGACAGCTGTATTACTTACCCATCATACATAGTATAGGGGGTAAGTCTTGTAATTGTTTCGAAAATCGAGAAAAAAAAAGAATTTGACGTATTTACACGTTTCAGACACTGAATAATCCGAAAAACATATTTTTAGAAGAAAAAAAAAATTGCCGTCCGTCTGTCTGTGTGTGTGTGTCAGTAAACGCTCTATCTCCCGAACAAATTGAGATAGAGACTTGAAATTTGGCATGTACTTAGTACAGAATAATGGGAAGAAGCTTATTGAATTTCAGTAACCTCGATTATCCGGAACTATTTTTTTCGGACTCTCGAAATATTCGTTCTGATAAAAGGTATATAAAAATTTCCGAAATTGTTTATTTTAAAGAGTGAATGTCAAAATTAGTATTTTTACAAATATAGTAAAAGACAGTAAATATAGTAAAAGACAATAAAAAACATAAATTTTGCATAAAGAATGAAGTCGATGGGATAATGAGTTGTCGAGATATTTGTAATCACATTTTCCACACTCTTAGATTTTTCATGACCCTGTATTTCATTCAAATTTCAATTCAAAGATATATTTTAATTGTAAATGAGACGCTTAATTCGACACAGTAAACCGTTAATTAATATGATAATCATTTTTGGAGTTATAAGGATGTTTCTTTTACGTTCAGTACTAGAGCATTTAAAGTTTAGGACGTCATCAAGCCACGATGTTATTCGAATTGCAATGTATTTTATAAATAGTTTGCACATGTTTTATTTTCATATTTTATATTATGCATATCCATGATGGGTAAGTATTACGGTGGCCCCCAACAACTAGTTGAAGGCTATCCCTGATGAAGGCTATGTGTATGGCTGAAAGTGCGTGGAGTAATTGACATTGAATAATGTTAATGTTGTTTAACATTTTTCTTGCAGTTGTATCATCTTTTAAGTAACATAAGCTCATTTAGTGTAATCTTATTTTTTTAGCTTTTTAAAGATCAATTTTAGCATTCTATCCATTTATTTGCTTATAATTTTTGTTTTAATTAATGTATTTAAAAATGACGGCTTCACAGCTGATGGGCAGGAGCGATTCGAAAAAAAGAGGGCCAAGAGCTGAACACCATAACTGAATGTAGACTTGACATAGAACAATAAACGGTAAAAAAGTTTTTTTAGTCCAAAAGCTAATGAAAATCTTTTAAAAACTATGCATATTTAGTGAAATGGCATAGGTTCAAAGTAAAATGTAAGTTTTCAATCAAACATTTCGTTACTTACTGTGTCACATTAAGTGACACAGTAAAACGAGATATCAATATTTCGAAAGCTTTCTTCGTTTTTCACTAAAACGTATTAAATAAATCAACACATGCAGTTACTCTATGGATAATTCAATGGCCGTTAGCATGGCCTAATTACCATCAGGGTAAAATTACACCAGTAAATTTTAATAGAAATTTTCGTCTTATTTCAGCGCCGTATTTATGAAAAACAACTGTCCTGAATGAGGAAAATTTTTCTATTCCTTTTTACTGGTGGAAGTTTGCCTTGTTAGTAAATCAGGCCTTGGCCACTAGGTCAAGTGTTGATAAATGATAAATGATAAATGATGTTAAATTGATTGATTAAAACAATAAGTTCATAATTTTGGAGAAATATATTATTATACATTAAACATTGCACGAAGCGTGATATTTTCTTGTATGTGGTGCGTTGATAACCTCCAGTATTGTTAACTTGTTTTTCGCACGCTCGTAAAAGTACATTCTGTATAAAAATTAGAATCTAAAAGAAATTGTATATAGATGCATTACCTGTGATTCCATAAGCATTGGTAAAACTTCGGTTTTCATGTCTGTGTATATTTTTAAAAACTTTGTACTTATTTTTAATATTATTTTTTAGAGGAGAATTTACACAACAATTATGAAAATGGTGTTCAAGCTCTTTGTTTTTATAACCATTTTAACAGCCAACGTTTTCGCCCGTAAGTTTTTTAAATTTTTGTTAATTACTAATATTCCTCTAACCGTTAATATTTTCTGAGATATTTTGACAGTGGTGATGAAAGACAATTGCCGGGTGTACATTTTCTAAGTATTATTAATTTATGCCAATCAGCGCCCTATTTAGCTCTTGATTTGAATGTCATTTCAGAGCCCCCTTAGAGTCAAAGGAAGATTTCTGAATTCTGCATAAACGGAAACTCATCAATGCTATGTTTATATACAGCGATATTTCAACTTACGGATACCTTGGCTAACGAAGGCATTTTTCGCTGTGTTAAAGACTTGGCCATCGAATGAATTGTAGATTAGGCTAACGAATGTTTCTTTGGATAGGCGAGCTGAGAGAACGCAGTCCGTTGCATTTTAATAGGACAAGAAAAAAAATTCGGTTAACGAATATGACTCCGGACAAAATAGTCTTCGTTAGCCGTGGAATTACTCTACTGTTCGTGGGGAATGGCTTAGCAGAATTCACATTTCAACAAAAAGACAGGATAGGCACATGTTCGAGAAAATTTTATTAGTTTGTCATTTAGGGTCACTACAGGCAGCGTCCAGCTAATTTTATGTAAAAAATGGCTGAAACGATTTTGACTAAATTTTGTATCATATTGTTTTCGGGCACGAGAAGACCATTGGCTAGGTCAGGCTAGGTCACATGTTCCAGATAATTTGATTAGTGGGTCATTTAGGGTCACACGGGTCAGGTTCAAGCTAATTTTATGTACAAAGTGGCTGAAGAGATTTTGACTAAATTTTGTGTCCTATTGTTTTGGACTACGAGAAGACCATTGATCTGGGTCAATGGTTCGAGAAAATTCAATTAGTGGGTCATTTTGGGGTCACTACGGGTCAAGCTAATTTTATCTAAAAAACTGCTCTAACGATTTTGACTAAATGTTATATCCTAACGTTTTGTATTGAGAAGATTTTTGGGCTTGGTCACAGGTTCCAGAAAATTCGATTAGTAGGTCATTTTGGTATCACGACGGATCAATGCATTTCAATGTGAGTGAAGGTTGAAACATTTATTAAGTTGTTGAACAATTGGCAACTTTTCGTCAAATATCACCAAGTTAGCAACTTTTCTCTATATTTTGGCGACATTTGGCGAAGCTTTCAGAATCTGAAAGAATTTTCTAGACATTCCTAATAGAGGAAGAGATACATGATTCAACCAATCAGCGTTCATAGAACGTTCTCGAAAGCAGAATTCAACCAGTCAGGCTACATAGACTGATTTTTATATATTGTACAAGGAATTTATTGTTATATTGAGATGAAGCTAATTTTAACCGAGCATAGCTCGCTGATCCTCGCTGTTATATATATTGTTCAATAAATGTATGAAATAAAAACTATCAAATATTCAAAAAGCAGGAGTGTATGAAGCAAAAAAATCTCTACTATAAACTTTAAATATAATAACCGAATTTCAATGTATATTGAATTAGTTATAAACTCTAAAACAAGATTTTAACTACCATAGTTGATCGACCAACTTCATTCTCTTCAGTAGGTGGAAAGGCTGAATTCTTCCACCCCATTATAAAAATAAAATTTCAAGCGGGTTTCGAAGGGGGTGCCCCACTTATATTAAAAATTTTAATTAGAACTCATTCATATAGAACTGAAGGTTTTCTAAAAGATCAATAAATATTCCATTATAACTGAATATCTGATCATATCTGACAAAATCTTCACAATGTACGATTAATTTATTATATGCAATAAATTTAAAAACATGGAGTACAAAGTAGCCCATCTCCACCTATACCTGCAAGGAAATTAAGATATATCAATCAAAATTCAGCCTACTCATACACGAGATTCATAGTTCCGGGACAGACATTTCAATATCGGTAGCTTCATCGGTAGCTGTATGTTTCTACATCCAAATAAATACGTTCTGATACCAGACTTTACAGACTAAAACACTTTCCAAAGGTGCATAGAGGATTTATTTTTGGCTTGAGTAATGAAGAAAAGTAATTGATCCGGCGATTTTCAGTGAACTGTATTATTATGGTAGTGATTTTCGTTAATGAAACTTCATGTTAAACACAACAATTTATTTACAAAATAAAGATGAAATGACAGGCAGCAGTGGGTTCGCTGCGCTTACGTCCAAGGCTGATCACAGAACTGGCGGGATCTCTTCCCGCTCATCATTACAGTTTTCGTGCGCTCTGTTGCGCCCTCTATTAAACTAATTTATAGACATGGAAGAAACACTCCCCCGGCGATTGAAATTAAACTTTCAATATAAAGTGAATATATAAAATTGCAAAAATTATCACACAAAGGAAAATTATAAAGTTACACACAAAATAAATACAACATTAAATGCACTATCACTAGATTAAATACTGAATTATTGTACCGTACAGTTATACTTAAAGGAAGAAAGGAAATTTGTTACTCAACTGGTAAAATGCATACGTCTCTGACATTTCGCTTCAAAATTCGTCCGTCTGGCAGACGTAAATTTACAATTCTGATTATTTTATCCCTTCCTTTAAAAACGTCAATTATTCTAGCAACCAACCATTTGGTAGAAGGTAAATTTTCCTGCCTCAACAGTACCGAAGTTCCTTTCTGTACATCATCTTTTTTGAATTTCCATTTACCCCTCTCTTGGAGATTATTTAAATAATCTCGTTTCCAGAGTTTCCAAATTCTTTGACTAAATTTTTGTATTTTCTGCCATTTACCTAGTCTGTTCTCATTGATATTATCTAATTGTGGTTCTGCGATCGAAGTGATAGCTCTTCCAATCAGAAAATGAGAAGGGGTTAAAGTATCGAAATTTTCAAATTCTGAGGATAACGGGGTGAGTGGCCGCGAGTTTAAAACACCTTCAATTTCGGCTAGTATCGTCAAGAATTCTTCTAAAGTTAAATTTTGATTCCCTATTACCCGTTTCAAATGAAATTTGAAGGATTTTACACCCGCTTCCCATATTCCGCCAAAGTTTGGGGATTTTGGGGGAATAAACTCCCACTCGATTCCTTCATGGGTTAAAAAATTATACAATTCCTCATCTGGAGAGCTAATCAATTTTTGTAATTTTTTTCAATTCAATGTCCGCTCCAATAAATGTTTTTGCATTGTCAGACATAATTTTCGAACATTTGCCTCTTCTGCCAAAGAAACGTTTTAAACTAGCTATAAAGGCCTGGCCGACTAGTATAATTTAGAATTTACTTGTATTGATATATATATTCTTCCATATACAGGAAATATCCTTACATAAATGGCTCTCTGGCTTTAACCTGCTCGGATACAGGCAAAGAAAAACCTAACACTGTGTTTTCCTATACATCATATTTGACCGACTGGGATATTACTACGATAGGCAGATGTCAGCGTCTTAAAACTCCATGCATTACAGGTAATTGACCGATTATCAATTTTAATAAATATTTTTAACGTCACTAAAAGTATATGTCACGCTTTTTAAATCAAAATACAGAAGGTCGATCGCATTTTATAGAAACGATTTTCTTAGTTAATTTCTATGCATAAATCCCTATTCTTTTCGGCAATATCACTGTACTGGATAGTCTTGATTCTTCCCTATAGCTTGTTTGGTTCGAATTTTGCCTAAATAATAGCTATTTTTTTAGTAAAATCATGTGTTTTTCTCCCAACTCTTGGGCAGATCTGCAAAGTCTTTTAAATGTTTTTGGGTGGCGTCTCCTAACAGTCAATTTAACATGCCAAATGCAGAAAATGTCATGGGCGAAACAGTCAAGTGATGTCAAAGAGAACTGTGTACTGCATTTTGAAAATCAATAAAAATCTCTAATGGCAAGTCCATAATGAACATATCGCGTTAAAAAATGCTCTTTAAAAGTGGTCCCACCAAGCTATAAATCTAAAAAATCAGCTATAAAAGAAGTGATATCTCGTCTGAAAATTACAGCCTAAATGCATTAACTGTTACACCTGATTGCAACCATGATTTTATTGAAGGTTTTACAAATTTTTAATAAATCATGGATACAATATGAATCATTTTTATTAATACATAATTTTTGTTTTTATATTTTACACGGATCGATTAAATATCACTGACGAGTAAACTGTAAGAAATAAATGGCAAATTAAATAAAAAATACGAATTACATTTTCAAGTTATGAATAAAGAACTTTCTATTTTTATGAAATTATGCGAACCGGTATTTTCAGGCTGGCGTTTAACTTTAGATTTAAACTGGGTACTGGTTTGAATATTACAGTGTAATTTTAATGTGTTATATTTTATTCACAACTGTATCGTATCTTTTAATAAAAGTTGATTACGTTTTTTGATTAGTGCAGTATAAAATTATTTTTCAAGGAAGGCTTTTAATCACGAAGGCAATTACAGGAGCAACAAGAAATTGAATAAAAGAAATGTACAAAAAGAATAATATTATAAGAGCCATGACAAAACTTTTTTTCTATATCATTCTATTATAAATATTGAAATAGTTAAATTTAAGACTAGTAATTATGAATATGAAGTATAGTGCATTTTTTTGACTTTAATAGAAATTTACAGGAATAACTTTTAGAATTAAAAAAAAAAAGCAACAGTGATCCTTTCTGGGAATCAAAATGCCAAGTTGGACCAACACACTATATGAACAAAAATCACCGGACGATATTGATTTTAGACGTTTTGTCGAATATATACAGAAATAGTTGATGCTTCAGGAACTTCAGGAAGTAAGAACATGTTTCAAAACATATTTTTCAAGGAAGGTCTAATCGCGAAGACAATTAGGGAGCAACAACAAATTGATAAAACAAATATCATTTGCGATCACACTGTAAAAAAAAAAAAAAAAAATTCAAATGACTTATAGCTGTGAACATGAAAATAAGAAGTTACATTTTTCCACGTGTAGTACAAATGTATTCATTTGTACTACAGTGTTGTGTTCATTTGTGTAAGAATAGAACACCCTATTCATGGAGATATAAGGAATCTTTAAAAGAATTAAATTTTTCTAAATATTTTTTGTATGAGTTGCTTTATATAGTTATTATGAAAATAAATTATATTATCATTAGCACTTGTGTAGTTAAAAATTATTTCATACAAAGCACATATTTTACCAAATATTACATAGATGTATATTCTAGTTATAGTATATTTTCTATTGTACTCTGTGAAGTTTTCGTAAAGTGGCTGTAAATTTGGTTAAAAACACTGCAATCTTGTAAACAAAACTACGCGTACATTTTTGCAATATTTTAAAGAAACCTGTACATTTTCATAAATATATGTGGTACCATTCTACACAAATGGACAAAAATTAACCAATGAGCAAATGCAGAATATTTGAATTTCCTAACGCAATTCGCAATGCTTGCATTTACATTTGATCGATGTTGATGGGATCGAATGATCTTGATGCGTAGAAGGTTCAGCAAGGTGAGAATTAAGACAATCAAATTCGTGCATTGGAATTGGTCAGGGCATATACTGGGTCGCCCGTAGGCAACCACCGAACCCAAGTCCTGAGGGACTTTTATCGCGCCAGCAGGAAATGCCTCCCACGGCGCTTCGGCCGGCCAGAGGACCGGACCCTCCAATTTTAAACCCACGTGTCGACGACGTAAGTCGTTGCGATACGCGGTGAAACCCAGTAGGGGAGTCACCACGAAACACTTGGGGACGGGCCGGTGTCCCCCAATAGCTTCGGAGCTGAACACCCAGAAGGGAACCCGGCCCTAGGCCTTATCCCCCTGACCGCCGAGCAAAAGGGCAAATTTGTAATGTTGTTTTCTCTGTAATTTTCTTTTTAAATGCTTAAAAAATCTGAATTTTCAAACTTGAGATAAAAAATTTAATTACGTATATAAGTATAATCCTTGAGAGTATCAATCATTACTTGATGTTTTAAAAATGCATTATATTTGTAGAATTATATTAATTTAAACAAACCTTGTATTGCTGTGAAACCTACAGCATAGTGAACGGATATATCAGGTCGCGGCAGTGAGAAAGTCAAGTTGGGTTTATCCGACCCGTACTTGCTTTACCAGAACTCCAGGGATGTGAAAATCTACAGAGGTATGTTCCCTCTCGTAGCATACACTGGGGTAAGGGAGAAAAAGAAAATGGCCCAAAACCATGCAAGACAGGAAAAATATCATAAAAATATAGTGAAATTAACCCTTTCCAGCACAAACAAATTCTGTACATAAAATGAGAAATTACTTACTGACACAGGAATTTTCAAGCGACTTGCCGAATGCTAGTTTGAAATTAAAATTAGGTGTGTCCGGAGTGGGACCACTGTGCCGGAAAGGGTTAATGAATAGAAAAGGCAAAAAGTTAAAATAAAAGACGTAATTTAGAATTAGGAAAAACTTCAACGATGCGTTTAAGATGGTTCTCTCCTCCCCCCTTTTGGAGGGAGGAGCAAAACCACTATCTCTACTAAGGATGATGCGCGATCTTTTTTTTGCCTACAGCACTGTTTATATTGCACTTTCTAATAGATCGCAACGCTTAGTTTGGGAATAAGAATTCGATTTGTGTGAAATTTCTGAGCAAATTTTTTAATGACTTACGAAATATGCCGAATATTGATATCTTCATGAATGACATCGTTCCGGACATACGTGGTTCCTTTCACAATCTGTCTTAAACTTTCATTTTAGGCTATTTGAAGTCTTTGCATTGCATTTAGGAAACAGATCCCTAAATCACTGAACCGTTAGTCATGGTAGATATGATGAAGGACTTATAAAGCAGTAACTCATTAGAAATAGAGAGACAGCTATGACGAGCTATTAATGATTTGAGGTGGGTACGGGCATTGGCAGTCTTGGCGATGACGTCAGTGATCTGCCGGGCCCAATTTAATTTGGAATCTAGGTAAATTCCTAGATATTTGTATTCGGTGACCCAGGATATATCTACACCGTTTAAAGAGAGATTAATGTCTGGGGACAATTTTCTGGAAAAAATCATAGAGACACTTTTTGCTCCATTTATTTTAATGAGCAAATTTCTGAGCCAAATTAAAAGAGCGTCAAGGTAAGACTGGAGTTGTTCTATCACAATGAGTAGAGATTTCTTACTGCGCATGATGGACGTATCGTCTGCAATGAGTGCTAAAATGACGCAGGGAATCTTAGGGATGTCATTAACGTATAAGTTGAAGAGCCAAGTACTATGTAATCCGCCTTGGGGTACGCCGGTCTCGATATTGTGAGAGGTGGAGATAGACGTATTCACTTTGACAGAAAAGAACCGACCATTTAGATAGTTTCAGAAAATGAAAATTAGCTCAGGTGGAGCATTGAGCATCATTAGTTTATATATAAGGACATTATGCCAGACTCTGTCGAAAACTTTAGCAATGTCTATGAATGCAGCTCCGGTTACTTCTCTGTTGAGGAAACCCTCATGAGGGAGTTCAGTAACTTGCCAAAGCTGGTGTTGTGTCGAGATCTTGAACAACTCTAAATCAAAAACCAAAATTTCTCAGGAATAATAATCGAATTAGCAGTGACGAACTCCTTCAGACAGTTTCCAACGATGTGTTCATAGACTTTCGACAGGCAAGAAAGAAGAGAGATAGGTCTGAAGCTGGAGAGGGTGTGGTTATCATGCTCAGGTTTTGGGATTGGTACAACCAATGCTCAGTGTTGAATTCAGACACTTTTCTCCGGGAGGAATTTCTGTGGCTCCGGGGAGGGCATTGTGGAGTTCCTGAGGGGAAATTGCACTTTTTAACCCTTAAAAGCATAAAATCTCAAACTTTCCGGGGTGAATATTTTAATGCTCCGGGGGAGAATGTCTCCCCCGTGCCACCCCCTGAGTTCAACACTGCCAATGCTCTCTTTCAGCTGTCAGGAAACTTGCGGAGACTAAGCACAGTGTTGATAATAAAAGCTAAAAAGAAGATAAAATATAAAGGAGTTGCTTTAGCATATTGGTAGAAATGCAATCAAGGCCAGGGGCTTTGTTATTTTTGAGAGTCACAATATGGGTCACAATTTTTGAGGAAGTTGAGAGTTCAAAAGTATTATTATGTTCAGTGCTAAGAAACTCTTCAACTTTGGAATTAACAATGTCACTCATACGAGGGTTGACGACGTTTCGATTAAGTGAAAAATGGCTTCTAAGACTGTCAGAAATGTGATCACCTTGTCAGAGTTAGAGTAGGCCATGCCATTTGGATCATTAAGCGCCGGAATGTGTGTTCGTGTGCCGTTGACTACCAAACTGTGTAATTAGAAGTAGAAAGGGACTCAAAGTAGGTGTTCTTGCATGATATACTAAACTCCTACAAAAATGTTGCACAAGACCAACATGGCCATGTGCTAAAGCTGCAGATCATTTCAAGCATTTTAATAGAAAATATTCTATTTTTTAATTTAATTTTCAGTTGCTCACCTAATTTATTTCGTAATCAAACCTACCAGAAAAATATGAGCTCAAACGTGTTCTTTATGTTCCTAAAGTTCCAGAAGGATTTGTCAAGTATTTCTCTAGATATTCGATAAAACGTCTAAAATCGAAATCATCCGGTGACTTTTGGCCATATACTGTATATATTCATACAATCTAAATTATGAAAAATTGGAGCATTTCTACTCAGTAGAAACCGGGATGTAATGTTCATCGCTAAAAGTGTAGCATAACAGTGAGTTCCGCGCGTTGTGGGATAAATCAAAATCAAATCAACACAGTGTTTCATCATAGACATTTTCATTTTTTGGACCTTTACAATCTCATTCTAATAAGTGTTACAATTTAACAACAATCTTTGGGATTTTAGAGTAACGTATAGATTAGTCTCACTCACAACGCGGTTCGCAAGTTGGGCACATAATTTTAAAATGTATTTCCTTATATACAGATATCTAATTTTTAAATGAAATTTTTAAAGATGTGACGATTTTTTGCAATATGATTGTAGTAAAAATAAACATAAGTCTTTAGAATTTTTTTTCAATTAGAAACCCAAACACTGCAGTCGAATATTGCATGTCTGGTCTACAGCGTTTCATCCCGCCCTCATGAGTCATTCTGATTAACTAATGGAGCTGAACTAGCATGTTTACTATTAACTTGTTACCTTTGGTTTAAATTAATATTTACGTATTAACACACTGCTAAAAAATGTAAGGTAGCAAACAAAAAAGTGGAGAAAATCACGCGGGACAGTCATGCATGGGCTTAAAAGGGGAAGTACACAAATATTAAAGCGTAATACAAAGAACAAAACACCTAAACCTCATGTATGGATGTATGGAAATTTTAATTCTTTGATATGAAGAAACAACTTAAAGCATCAAATTGGAAACCAGCAAATTACACAAACGTGTTGTGTGAAGACTATGAAGGATTTTTGTATATGGTGTGTGCTCCCCTCAAACAGTTAAGATTCCTGCATAACTGTTTTCCATGGATGCGAAGCAGTTGCCGACAAGAATTTAGAGAATTATTTTTCAGTCTTCAAAAAAGTCCAATCTCGAAGTCCCGGACAGTTAATGGATGCATTTGTCTCGCTTCAGTGCCCTGTCTGAGTGAGCTCCAGACATGCTCGATGTGATTCATTCTGACTAGTAAGATGCATACTACATACGATGAATTGTTTCCAATTGTTGCATAAGTCGTGAGAATCACGTCTGTACACCTTTGAGCTGTCAAAGTGCTATTCCGGATAATATGCAGGTCTTTAAGTTCATCTATGCTTATTCCGTCCCATACCTTTAATCCACCTCGAGTTGTAATCTTTCCTATACGAACGTGGAGTTATTTAAAGTGTCCATTCCCCTTCTTACCAGAAGACGATGGGTGTCACACTCCAGACTGAATCAGGATTCGTCAGTGAAATACACCTGATTCCAATCCCTTTGCGTCCAACCTCGATGTTCTGCAGCCCAACTTTTTCGGAACGCTCGGTGTGTTGAGATCAAAGTAACACATAGTATAGCCAAATGGCCAATGTGAAGTACATAGAGGCCGCCTTGATGAAGCCTATTTCGGACTTTTTGGCTAGATATCCTCAATCATGTTGCCAAAAGAAACTTTGTTTACAACTGAGTAGCATTTTGTGTTTTGTTTCAACGAGCTGCTAACGTCAGATACTGGTCATTAGCTGCTGTGGTAGCATGTGGGAAACCATGTCCTTGTCGACATCTTTCATTTCCAATTTCTTGTAATCGATTCCACACTCGTGAAATTACACTCTTTACCAATCCAACAGATTCCACTGATCTCCTTTGTGTTTGTCCTGATTCCAGTCTGCCCATAATTCGCAAAGAAATAGATTCTGGCAAATCACGTTGTTGTGACATTTTCACAATCAACTTTTCTAAAAAGTTTTGAACAACTGCATTTTTTAACCGAGAAGATGAAACAGAAGTAGCTTTTGAAAAATCGCGTTTTAGGCATTTATATCCGTTTTCTGCAATCTGGCGCCATGAACGTTGATTTGCACATGACGTGTTCTTCTGTTTTCTGCTACTTTTTACAACATGACTGTTTCGTTTAACGCTGGTTATCAGCAGGCATATTATCATGATTTCCTTATAACCATGTGCTCTACAAACGTTCTCAGCCGGGTATTTAGTATATGATAGTAGTTCATCGTACTATGTAGAGATATGACTACAAAAACGTAAATGGAGCTCTGCAGCTTTTACTTTGCAGTATTACTTCTGTACCGGATATTGTCTCTTACAGAAATTTTAGTGACTACCACTGTTGTAGATAGTATTTCAATTGTATTATATTTATTTGTTTAATGCCTGCTTTATTTTTTCTTACATAGATTTTGAAGTATGCATCAAGGATCCTAATGTCCCAACTATTACACTTAGATGCAGATATCTTAAAGATTTCGAACAAGCTCAGAACGGAAATGCATCCCCACACAGACAGAATATAAAGTGCGGCTTAAAAGCTGCTAAAGAAAACACGTATCTGTTGCACTCAGGAAATGTTACAAGGACAATTATCTACAACAGTGAAGAGATTCGCATTTGGAAACCTGTGAACAAAACCATATTCCACTACACTTCCCTACCAAGTGCCTGTAATCCAATGCCGAAGCCTTGCTTATTTATTTTATTTCTATTTTACCTTTTCATGAAGAATATAAACATGAAATGAAATAAACTAAGAACTTTCGTGAAAACATCCACAGCGGCACAATTTTTAAACACATCGACACAATTTTTAAATAGAGCGACACAAAAAACAATACAGAAATTTAACAATTAAGAAGTATAAAATGTTCGGAAATAAGCTTCTAGCACCCTTTTTATAAAATAGAGAATTATAGCAATTTATTACCTTTTTGCGAAGGTGTTCCGTCCACATGACCCCCGTTTAATATAATTTTTAACGGGGACACATAAACAAACGTGTTTAACGCATGAACGTAAAAAGAAAAACAATTAAAAAGTCTCTTCCACGGGACGTTTAGGCAAGTATTCCGTTACCCTACCGAAAAATGCTTAATTACTTTTTTTGTGTTTAATTATCGTAAATCAATACAGAATAAATTTTACTATATTTATCAAAATCAGAGAAAGGAAATTTAGTTAGAAAAATTTTTAATTCAAAAAGAGGCAATTACACTTCTCTGCCCTCTTGTTGAAGACCATGTTATGTAATAATGTAACTTGAATGTGTTTGTTTTAAATGGGGACTGTATTGTATTTGTCAATAAAGTTTTACACAGAATTTGAATTTTGTTTAAAGACGTTAACATTATTTTATTTTTCCTGCTCAATAGTACGAAACTTCCTGACTTATTCACAAGCTTATTTTCAGGCGCATTTCCATAAAAAATACTGATATCAAGTATATAAAACATTGGATTGTAGTTCCGTATAAAAGGAGGAACTCAAAAAATAATTATATCTTATGTAACAAATACTTTTACCTTATAAAATATGTACAATAAAAATGACAGCAGATTATTTCATTAACTAATATTATGCATTTATATCTCTTGTAAAATTTAAAAATTCTATCAATAAAATATTTGAGATAACTATTTTCATAAAAATGTTCAAAATATTAGTTTTAGTAAATACTGTCATTATTTTTCCACTTTTATTATACAAATATAACGAGAGATTATAACATTTTAGCGTGCAAAAATATATAAAATTTTAATCTTTTATCTATTAAATGCTTTAAAGCTCAAACAGAAAAACTTACTTTGGTTGTTGAAAAATACACTTTGTGGAATATTCTAATCTTCTCTAATATGTACTGTTTTGAAGCTATATTTGTTCATTGATCTCAGTGTAACCATTTATCAAATGAAATACCAAGTTATTTATGATTGTAGACCATATGTAAACATTTTTGTTGTTACATTCATCCCCTATTTCATTCAAGTCCACTTTCCCCACACAATAAAGTAAGGCACGCAATATAATTGCATAAGCTAAATGAAAAAAATGTGTTTTAATAATAATAATTTCTACGGGATATTTAACAATATTTCTTACTCTTTCATGGGATTGTTGTATGATTATTAGCATTCAGTTATCCTGAATAGAAAATATATTAGGATCATGTTTCTCTAGAACAGGGGTTCCCAAATTTTTAAACCGACGTACCACTAAATCGAAGTTTATACTTCCGCGTACCACCAGGTAACAAACGTAAACCTAATATAGATTTCCTGAAATGAAATATATCTTCGCTCTTTCGTGTTTCCGTCATAGCATGTTTTGTTGTATTTAAAAATGAATGGTTCCATTACTAAATTGGTACTAAGATTGACTGCTTCATAATAACATTCGAGTAAAAAATAGTATCACCATTAAATTTTAATAATGCATACAATATTAAAAAAAAATGTTTTGGTGTAGGTAAAGCCACAATAGTTAATAACATATTGGCGCACACTGATTCATATACTGTTACAGTAGGATAATTTGCTTCTATCGCTAATGAAAAGGTTGGACTTGTTTTATCAAGCACAGCTTCCTCATGCCTGGCTCAATATTAGGTAGTTTTAGTTGTAAGTCAGATTCGATGTTTAGTTTATTCCTGTGTTTGTTTTTGATATAACGAAGGGGGGGGGGGTGAAAGAGGAGATCGTTCAAACGCAAAAAAGTCTCAAGAAGATTAAAGTACTTGGAAAAGGACAAGATAAAATTCTCTTACCTTTTCTGAAGGTGCATCTTACTTCTACGAGTAATCCAGTTGTAGTAATCCATGATTAATTAAGGAATCGTTAATCACTGTTGTTTTTATCATCACCGTCACAATGAAATACTAATTATTTAATTAGGCTTTGACCGCAAATAATTAAACTTATTTTAAACATATTCTTGATTATTTAATAACGCGGATAATAAAGACAATTACATGTTACATATATATTTAGGTTTAGATTATAAAGTAATATATAATTTGTTGACATCTTTGAGCTTATTCGCTCTACGTACTTACGCGTTTACATTTTGATTCAGGACTGAAGAATTAAAGTCATAAAAAAGAGTTCAGAGTTTTTTCATTACATCATTCTTACGTCAGAGGAAATTACACATATTGCAAGGTTTGAGCGTAAGAACGTAATTGGAATAATAATGTTTTATTTGCTGCTATAATTATTGTTCTAATGTCTTTAATCTATTTCATATAATAATAGTTCATCAATTTAGAAAAGCTTTTGAACATTTATTTGAAGTTGAGTGGTCATAAATCTTACTTTGCAATTTATTATGCGTGGAAAGAAATGTTGATTACTTTGAAGCTATTTCTTCTCTTTATCAAGGTCTTTCCATCTTTCCCTTTTGCAAAAGGAAATGAAAAAGTGGTTTTTCTGTAAATTAATTTCTCGGATGAGGTTAATATTTATAACATTCCCCCTTAAGCTCATCCGAGGAATTGATCATAAAATGTTTCATTGAATTTCTATGTATTTCCAGTGCAGGCTTGAGTATGGGCTTTGTTAACGCGTCCGCTATCATCTGATCTGCAGGACAATATTTTAATTCTATAATACCTTCTTCTTTAAGCTGTTTTATGGCATGAAATTTGACGTCTATGTGTTTGGTACGCTTACCAAACTTTTCTTTGTGTATCATCTTTATGCAGCTTTGGTTGTCTTCATGCATTATAATTGGTTTTTCTTGAGTTAATCCTAAATCTTCTAATAATTTTATTATCCATAAAGTTTCTTGACAAGCGTTTGCTGCAGCTATATATTCTGCTTCAGCAGATGATAAGGCGATGCATGTCTGCCTTTTTGTGATCCACTGTATTGGATTGTCTCCCAACATGTAAATACTGCCAGAAGTTGATTTTCTCGTTTTTGTATCTCCCGCTCAATCGGAGTCTGTGTAAACTTTTAATTTTGATTTCTTTTTTGTATTTAAAATTAAATTGAGATGTTTCGTACAGTGTAAATATTTGATTATTCTCTTCACTGCATTCCAGTCCTTGTTTCGCGGTGCTTCATTACGTCTACTAAGGATGCTGACTGGTGCTGATATGTCTGGTCTAGTAACTGTCGCGATGTAAAGAAGTGAACCTATTGCTTTACGGTATTCTGTGTTATTTGGTAACAAATTTTCGTCATCTTCTATTTTATTAAAACCGGGTTTCATTGGTGTTCCGTATGGTTTTGCATTTTCAAGTTTAAATTTCTTAGCTAATTCTTCAATTTTTGATTTTTGGTTTAGTACGTAACCGTCCGCTATTTTTTCTATTTCGGCTCCTAAGTATTTCTTTATTTGTCCTAAGTTTTTCAATTCATATTCTTCGTTGAGTGTTTTTACGATTTCTTTTATTATTTCCGGTTTACTTGCTATAAGTATATCGTCGACATAAATTATTACGTATGTGAAATTTTCTTTTTCTTTTCTTATGAATAAGTATGTATCGGCTGTGCTTTGCATGAAATTAAGTGCTTTTAATGAATTTTCTATTTTTATGTGCCATGCTCTTGCTGCCTGTTTGAGACCATATATGGTCTTGTTTAGTTTACAAACTTTATAATTAGAGTTTGTTTCTATGTAACCCTTTGGTTGTTGCATGTAAATTTCTTCTTGTAAATTTCCGTGAAGGAATGCCGCAATTATATAAATATGGTGAACTTCTAGTTTTTTATAAGCGGCTGCAGATAAAAATGCACGAATGGTAGTGTGTTGCACTACTGGTGCAAATGTTTCATCATAATCTTCACCAAATTTTTGGCTAAATCCTTTAGCAACTAGTCTTGCTTTATATATGGGCATTTTCCTGAGCTATCGACTTTTCTTTTAAAGATCCAATTTGATCCTATTATTTTTCTATTTGGTGGTGGTTCTACCAGTTCCCATGTTTTGTTTTTCATCAGCGCTTCTAATTCCGCATCTGTGGCTTTGAGCCAATTTTCCTTTTCTCTAGGATTTTTTATTTCGTTGATTTCTTTCAAATTTTTCGGTTCGATTATTTCATCGTTTTTTACTACACAGATATAACTGTCGGATATATCTCTATCACGTGGAACTCCCCTGTTTGTCTTTTCTGACCTTCTTAATGTAGGAATGTTTTGATCGGGTTCTTCTTGTGTTTGTTCTGTATTGTCTATTTCCGTTTCGATATAATTTTTGTTATCAAGCAGGTATTCTGGTTCATTATTTTCTTCATTCAGAATGTGTGTGTTATTCTCTAAGAATTTTATAGTTCTCCCGATTATAATTTCATTATTTTTAGTGAATACTCTATAACCCTTTGAGTGGTTATCATATCCCATAAATATTTCTTCCCTGGCTGTGTTATCTAATTTTCCTCTATGTATCTTGTTTATGTATATATAAGCTTTACAGCCAAATACTCGAAGGTAATGTAAGTTTGGTTTTCTCTTGAACCAAATTTCGTACGGAGTTTTATTTGTAGCCTTTGTTGGTAGTCTGTTTTGGAGACGTGTTGCTGTATTTATCGCTTCACCCCAGAATCTGTGGGGTAACCCAGCTTCTGGA
The DNA here is from genome assembly GCA_963931845.1 of Maratus michaelseni. Lineage (NCBI taxonomy): Eukaryota > Metazoa > Arthropoda > Arachnida > Araneae > Salticidae > Maratus > Maratus michaelseni. Next base: position 225,391,639 of record OZ007595.1, read on the forward strand.
GCATAGCTCGGGTCATTTCTATCAAGCTCCTATTCTTTCTTTCAGCAATCCCGTTCTGACTCGGGTAGTGTGGAACAGTAAATTTTTGTTTTATATCTCTTTTTCTAAGAAAGTCCTCCGTATTTTTGCCTATATATTCGCCCCCGTTATCCGATCTGAATGCTTTGGGATATCTCCCGAATTGTGTGTGAACCATTTGTGTATAGACCTTTATTTTGTCTGAGACCTCATCTTTGTGAGATAGTAAAGATATTACTGTAAATCTTGTGTGGTCGTCAATAAAAGTGACGAAATACTTTTCACCCCTAAAGAGGTTGTTCTAATCGGTCCTCAGACGTCTGTATGTATCAAGTCGAGACCCGTGTCGTTTTATTTTCAGATATTTTCGGATATGGTGCATCAGTAGTTTTTGTCTTGATGCATGTTTCACAGTGTGTAGTATGACTGCAGTTGTTTATTTTTATGCCATTGGCCAAGTGGTTTTCCATCATTTGTTTTATACTTTCGTAATTCCTATGACCTAGGCGTTTGTGCCAAAGTTCTAGACATTCTTTATTTTTGCAGTCGTTTGCGATATTTGCTGTGTTTGGGATATCTTTTTCTGAGAGAATTACCTCATATAAATTATTTTTCTTTTTCGCTTCCAGGTACGTTTTGCCGTTACAGGATAGCATGCATTTTTCGTCTTTAAATATTTTTTTGTAACCGTGTTGAGTTGCTTTACTCACAGAAATTAAGTTTGTTTCCAAATCTGGAACATATAACACGTTTTTTAATTTTATTTTATTTGAGTCCCCGCTTGATGTTTTTGTTGTAATCATAACTTCACCGGATCCGTAGGAATTGAGTGTGTTTCCGTTCGCGATTATTACGGATGTTTGTTCGGTGTTGTTTATTTCAGTAAATATTTCTTTGCTGTTCGCAATATGGGAAGATGCACCGGAATAAATAATCCAGGTTGGTTTTCCGGGCTATCACCGATTGTGTTTTCGAAGCAGAGTGACGATGTAAACTTCTTTGGTTTAAATGTTTGTTGTTTTGGTGTAGCTTTTTGTGAATTTCTGTTTTTTAAGTGCCAGCATTCTTTATAGTTATGATTATTTTGCTTACAGTACGTTCAATATTTATTATGATTTTTGTAATCATTATTTACGAACTTTTTTCTGTGTTTTAAACGCTTTTGCCGAATTTTGGGTTTGTTCCGAGTTTTCTACTCGTTTATTATATTCGTCAACAAGTTTTTTTTTATATATATATTCTGGTGTTAACTCATTTTCTGGCCTGGCTTACAGAGCCGTTATAAGTGTATTGTAACTAGGTGGAAGTGAGCACAGTAGTAGAGCTGAAATGTGTGAGTCACTAATATTTTCTCCAATTGCGGAGAGTTTGTCGATAGTTTCAAGAATATATGTAATGTGACGTTGCATGTTACCGTGTTCTTGTAATTTAGTTCCATATAATTTTCTGAGTAAATAAAGTTTGCTTGAAAGATTTGCTCTTTCATGAATATTCTTTAACTTGTCCCACGTTTGTTTTGACGTGTTTAAATTTCTTATATGGACGATTTGCGAGTCCTCAAGACTTAAATTTATTATCGCCCTTGCTTTCTTGTCCTTCTTTTGCCAATCTGGTGTTATTGGGTTTGGCGGTTATGCTGTTATTAATTCTGATAAATCTTCTTTTATTAATAACATTTGGACCTTGAACTTCCAAATGGAATAATTATTTGTGTTTAATTTTTCAATTATCTGTGTTTCTTTTGAGAACGCCATTTCTTCGATTGATTTTTCTTTATTGTTTTATTAAGTTTTATTTAATTAGTTCTATAAAGATGCTTATATTTATTTTCTTTCTTTCGAAATAGTTTTAAGTAATTTCTAAATTAGTTTATAAATGTTTTCAGTTTTTAAGTTAAAAATCACACCTTCCTTGTGAGACAATTTTTCAGTCTCAATAATCTTTAAAGGAGGAGTTCGTTCAAAGGCAAAAAAGTCTCAAGAAGATTAAAGTACTTGGAAAAGGATAAGATAAAATTCTCTTACCTTTTCTGAAGGTGCATCTTACTTCTACGAGTAATCCAGTTGTAGTAATCCATGATTAATTAAGGAATCGTTAATCACTGTTGTTTTTATCATCACCGTCACACTGAAATACTAATTATTTAATTAGGCTTTGACCGCAAATAATTAAACTTATTTTAAACATATTCTTGAATATTTAATAACGCGGATAATAAAGACAATTACATTTTACATATATATTTAGGATTAGATTATAAAGTAATACATAATTTGTTGACATCTTTGAGCTTATTCGCTCTACGTACTTACGCGTTTACATTTTGATTCAGGACTGAAGAATTAAAGTCATAAAAAAGAGTTCAGATTTTCTTCATTACATCATTCTTACGTCAGAGGAAATTACACATATTGCAAGGTTTGAGCGTAAGAACGTAATTGGAATAATAATGTTTTATTTGCTGCTATAATTATTGTTCTAATGTCTTTAATCTATTTCATATAATAATAGTTCATCAATTTAGAAAAGCTTTTGAACATTTATTTGAAGTTGAGTGGTCATCAATCTTACTTTGCAATTCATTATGCGTGGAAAGAAATGTTGATTACTTTGAAGCTATTTCTTCTCTTTATCAAGGTATTTCCATCTTTCCCTTTTGCAAGAGGAAATGAAAAAGTGGTTTTTCTGTAAATTAATTTCTCGGATGAGATTAATATTTATAACAGGGGAAAGCACATTCACAGAGATATGTTGTGCTAAACACAAACGGACTTTGACGATATCAGACGGTATTCTCACATTCTCGAAAACCTGTCATGAAATTTTCTGTAAAAAATATTGGTATTCAGTTGGCGGACCATTTGCGAGACCTGTCATTAATTTCCTGTTCCCCAAGTTGAAATTGTGTTTAAAAGGGACCACCTCGAGCGACTTCGGCCAACTATTAGACGCATATTGTAAATTATGCAGAAGTGTTTTGATGACTATTACATTCGTTGTAAAAAGTGTGTTGAGTCTATCTGGAAAATGTTTCGAATAAACATTTGTTAAAATTTTCATTTCAGATTTTAATGTTTTGTTTATACGATCAGTCCGAGAAATGTTGGTACATACTGTGTATGTACATGATTTTTATAATTCTAGCCTATAAGGAAGTGAACGAAAAATCGATAAAAAATTCCATCTTCACATCCATGAACTAAGCTAAGTTAAATAAAAGAGTGTAAAAAAATAAAACAAATTTCAAGTGATTGTTTCTTAATCCACGATTTGCTTACGATTGTGGAAAAACATTCATGTTATTAACATTGCCTTTTTCTAACACATTCCGACAAAATTGAAAAGTGTTTATGACTTCGGTGTGTCTACCGTTCGTCTCTCGAACTGTTCGTATTCTAAATCTCTTAAATATAACAAAGGACCCTACCCAAAAGGCACACCCCGATTTTAATCAAAACTTCTATCATAGAGATCACTCATGATAAGATGAAGAATGATATCAATTTTATCGACCATCATCAAGGTTTAGTATTTTTAAAATATTTGTAAATTATCTATGGCTTAGCTAATGAAAGTTGCTACCGGGTGTCCCAAAAATGACTGAAGAATTTAAAAATTCAATAACTGGCAAACGGTAACAGATATTAAAAAATTCTTGCAGTAGGGCTATATATCATCTCAGGAGTTTTTTTACTGTGATTCTTGATTTTAGATCGAATTTCAAACAATAGATGGCGCTGACAGCGATTGGCACTCAGTCGAGGGTGAAACTGACGTCACTCAGCATTGATGCGCCGTCCCCTGAATACTAGACCTGTGCGCTGACAAAAATGGCGCGGATTTTTTTTCAGCGTTTGAACGATCCCTCGAACTTTAACACCAATAATTTCCAAAAGTTTTCTTCGCCTCGTGTTTACAGATATCCTCTAAGACTGTTAAAACTTCCTTTCTATATACTTCCTTTATATCTTTAACTCGATTTTGTGTGAATTTATATTTTTAAATGAAAAAATTGCGAAAAAATATTGATATTTAGTGGTAAAAGCGTTCGTATGAAGACATTTTCTTGTTTTTTCACATTGGGTCGTTTCATAGTTTTAAAAAAAAATGTACTTGTTGTCCGAAAACTTTAAATTTTTTATCGGTTATAAATATAACAATTTTGTAGCCCGTGTAAAAATATCATGAAAAAGTATTGATATCTAGTTGTAAAAGGAATATGTTTTCTTCTCTCTTCTTTTCCCGCGTTTGGTCTTTTAATATAACAAAAAAATAGTTCGTATCGTCCGAACTCTCTGAAATTTTAATAAATATAACTGTATCCAAACCCTCTTTAAAATTCGTGAAAAATATGCATATTTAGTAGTGAAAACAAAGACGCGCTGAAACAGCCCGCGTTTTACCGTTTTCATCGGAAAGTTATCAGATTTGTTGTTGTTGTTGTTGTTTTTAATATTTCTACTCATCTGAACGTTTTGGAAATTTTCATAGGTGATGTAAATCCGGTTTGCCGAGATGTTTATGTTCAAATACCGACTCTGAAAAGATTGTGATGAAATACCGACGTTTAGTTACTTTTAGTGTAGAAAAAAGATCGTCTTCGAGGAGGTGTGAAGTGACCTGCGGTCGCGCATTTTTTGAAAGGGTTAAAATTCGTACTTTTGAAAATCAATTGCTACGGTTTAAGAGAAAGTCTTACATGAATCTTAAGAGAAAGTCTTTAAATGGTATTCAGGGTGCCAACTGAAGCTTTGCACACAGGCACAGGATATTGCTAGCACGCGCCTGGAGGAGGGCGTATTTGGATGTTATCATTAGATATTACGATACAATTGTTAAGTTAACCAAAATTTTTTTTTTTTTTGGTTTTTGAGAAAATCATTGCAGAAAACTGCAATTTTAAGATTTTTTTTTATAATCACTTTATCTAGTTTGAGGCGCTTATCAGCTTGAGCCCAAGGCCATGGCCTAGTTGGCCTATACAGTAATCAGGTCCTGTGTGAGACAGAGAGTTTGAAATAAAGTGCAGGATTGCAAAAATCGCGCACAAAATAAGAAAATCTCATGCAAAAATTAAAAAAAAATTGCTGCGCGAGATTTTGCTCTCATAACTTCTTTCACAGGAACGTTTTTTTTCCTTGAATTTTTTTAATTTCCGTGAAAGTCCCCAAGTTTTTTTCCTTTTTTTGGAGAATTACGCAAAATTAATTCGTCAAATGATCGCGCAAAAAAATCGCATTTTTTTTTTTTTTTTTTTTTTTTTTTTTTTTTTTGTCAGTCGGTTGGGGAAAAAATCTCCCGAATTTCCCGAACAAAGAATTGTAGAGAAGAATCGCGAATTTCGAAAAAAGATCGCTGAAACAAGTAGCGAATTTCGTCAGTCTGTCGCAAAAACATATCCTAAATTTCGACAACTGGTCGCGGGAAAGAAATCAATTTCGTCAATTCGTTTTTTATTCTATGTTTTCATTTTTACAAGCACAAAACGCATACAAAAAGTATTCTTCCGTATACATTGGTATGTCCCTTTTATATGTTGACAGTCATAAAATAAACTAATCGAGTGTTCAAGCAGATAATGAAAAATTGACATTCATCGACTTTTTGTGTATTACTGGAGAAGTTTAAAATCCTGTTAAACAAAGCAGGTATAAAAAGGGATAACAGAATAAACATGCAATCATATGAACTCACATACCCTACACATTTCTTCAGTTTGCCATTTAGTTTTCATATATTGTATCACACTCCGTGGCTATTGCAACAATTATGAATGGTAATATATTTTCACACGGCACACACATGAGATATCACTTCTTTTATGGCTGACGTTTAAAGTTTATGGCTTGGCAAGACCGTTTACAGTGGATATTTTTTAATGAGATATTACATCTGTAGAATGAAAACAGTAGGGCTTAGGTGTATGACGGATATCTAGAACGCCATCTTGAAAATTGGGAGTATTAAGGATAAATTATTTTTATTATTTAGATGCGATAAATAAATACTTTTACAGGATGAAAAATATAGATATTGTGGTAAAATGAATACTGTAGTAATATAGGTATTTAATGGCCATTTTAGACGTCATATTGTAAACAGAACCCTTCCGTGCTTAAATTTGCTTACATGATTAGTATGTTTTTCAACACACCTGATGTATTGTAAAAAATGCTGTTTAAAAATCAATGTGATTTATAGCATTGTTGTATATCAGGGGTGTCCAATTGTGGCCCGCCGGATACCACTACAATTTTACAGTAAGCTTTGCCTTATCTAATCATCGAATAACTGTGATTCAAAGAAGTCGACTATTTCTTTTAAAATTTAGTGGTATCAGGCGGGTCACAGTTTTACACCCCTGATATACATCAACGACGGAATCTGTATTGGAATTAAAATCTTTCTTAATTTTAGCCTCATGCTGCTTGTTACACAAAGTTTAAGAAAACACTTTATTTTCATAAAGATCGTTTCCGATATTTTACATTAACGTTATAGCATATTGTTTTCATTATATTATTTCAGCAGAGAAAATTAATTATACATTTTTGTAGACCGGGCGTTTCATTCCACCAAGCCACTGGTGCTGGGTAGCGGGCGATGTTTTGGTATGCTTCCAGTTACAAGGAAATTCTGTATTTTAGGAACCGCTGGTTATACTCTAATTATAAATTAATTTGAACGCACAGTGTTCTATAAAATGTTCTGAAAGTCGAATAAATTAAATCTGTATTTGTTTTCTTAGTTAGTTCTAATATAATGATTCCTATTCCTATATAATGCGTGTTTTTTTTTATTTTAATGCCTACACTGCAAATCTATATACACTTTTCAGAACACATTTTGGAACACTTTTATTTTGTCATCTTTTTTAATACACTTTGAAGCGCACTTTTTAGAACAGTTTTTAGAACGACGATTTTACAAATTGGCCCAAATGTGTTCCCAATCTGTTCTCAAATGTGTTACTAAGTTTAGATTTAACAAATATCCTGAGAAGAACACTTTCGGTACACTTTCACAACACTTTCCTTATAGCGGAGAATGTTCGGAACACCTTTTAGTACATATTAGGGTAACTGGAACACTTTTTTTTAATCAAAGTGTACCAAATGTGGATCCCAATGTGTGCTGGGAATTTGCAGTGTAACACAAGTATTAATAAGAAAATAATTAACATTAATAGTATATTAAAGGAATCATTTTACAGGGTGTATTAATTATTTTTTAATAAACCTTCAGGTACAACGAAATCTACATCAACAGTAGTCAGGAAGAAAAATCCCTCATCAAGCGTAGATTATGAAACATTTTCCAATACTTCCGGAATACTTTAACGAGATTTCAACGTTTTATAAAATGAAAGAAGATATATAACGTAAGTGAACAATTAAGAAATAACACACTTGAAAAACAAATTTCAGTAATTACCGTCGATTGCCGGAAAGGTAATCGAATTCTTTTGTGCAGTCTGTATATGATCAATTGATTTGTAGTTACAAAGCGCACAACACTGTCGAAAATTCACCTTCAACAATTTCTGCCAATAGACGGATATGTATTCGAATTCTTTTGTACATGCCTCTATATTAGCTACAGGTTTTTATACATATGACACACGAAATGAAAATTCTTTTCTTCTTCTAACAATTATCTCTTAAATTTAATTCGGTCAGAAAACGCATAAAACTATACTAAAAACACACTTTCAGAAATTACCATCCATGGACGACAATGTATCCTCTTCTTTGCGTAGCCCTGTGCATAAATTTATCTATATTTTACATAAGTCTCTTACTATATAAAATATAGTTCAGCTGTAAAATACATAGCTCAGTTAAAAGCCATCTTTAAGCAACTCACGCTCATGCACAATTATTCTTACGAGTTCTTTTGTGCATCCCTGTACATGATTTGCAGAATATATACACATCACGTAATATGTAAAAATTTAGTTAAATTGTTTCAGTTAGTTGATAAAAAATACATACCATAACTGAAAGGGCACTTCCAACAATTATCTCTAATAGACAGTAGTGTAACCGAAATCTTTTGTACGTCCCTGTAAATGAACGATAAATGCTATGTACATCATATTGTACAGGAAGTATCTTGTAGTGAACCGTAGTAATGTATACAAATCTCATTACGTAGGAAACAGTGTAACATCATTAAAATACACTGCAGATAGTTTCCCTCCCCCGTAGTCCATTATACAACCGAAATATTTTGCGTAACCCAGTAAATGAATGATAAATAATTTGCACTACGTATTCTACAAAGTGCATGTTTTAGTGCACCTCAGAAACTCATATCAATTCCATTATGCTTTAAATATTGTTCCATCAATAAAATACATTGCAAAAAATTTCTCTCCCATAGAGTATAATGTAACATCGTTCTTTTCAGTGCCTCTGTAAAAGAACTTTAATAGTACAGACTTCATTTTTAATAGAGAGCGTGTCATAATAAACCTCAATAATATATATCTGGCAATCCGAGTACATTTACGAAAAAAGCAAAGACAGACGACAGACGGCTGACAGACAAACTGAAATCCTAAACTCTTAAAAAGTATGTATTGAAGTCATGAAAATGTAACAATTATTTATGCATAACAAAATGTTAATAAATAAATAATAAACAAATTAAAGAAAAGTTAGTAATAATCCTTAAATTGTAGGACTTTCTAAATATATGGAACTAATTTGATTTTATCATAAAAGGGGAATATTTCTGCTTTTCTTTGTTTGTTCTCGTTCAATTCCAAGTAAAGTATTAAATACCACGTGTCATTGTTCTCTGTTGTTGTTTTAAATCTCTAATAAAGTATTGCTTCTACTTTATTTGATCACGAAATGAATGTCATTATCATATATTGTCGTATTGCATCGTCAGGAAATTTTATTTCCTTCTTTGATTTCCTGCTTTAAAATTTTATTTCCTCCTTTCATACGACGCACAAAACAATAGAAAGTTACAAAAAGAGAAAGAAGCTTTCGTTTGATATTTAATAAAAATATATTCTTCTCAAGTGTTGGGCTCCAATCGCTGAATGAATTATTATGCTACAACTAGCTACATTTTCTAAAATACGTAAGATCTTTTTCTTTTTATGTTTGTTTATTTTTTTTGAGAAGTTTAACTTTTAATGGACGTACTATAATGTTACAAATGCTAACACAGTTATAAATACAAAATGTTATATACTAATAAAAGAAAGTTTCGCTGTGCGTGTGTGCCTGCCTGTTGGCGATCGCTAGCGATTTTACTACACGTAGGAGTCTGATATTTTGGATGAGAAGAGAACAGGCATTTCCTGATGCACTTGAAGCTCAGAATTTTCCTTTTTTGATAATTAGTCGAGATAGTAATTAAAAACCCATCGAAAACGCATTACTTTTCTAAAAAATGGCAATCGCGAAAACGCATGCCCAGTTCGCAACTTTTTCGAAACAGACAAGCAGAGAAAAGCAAAGTGCGAGATCGGCTTTTATAATTTGTCGATTTCTTAACGCAGTACGGCCGAACCGGACAAAATACAGAAAAACAAATGCCATATTCTTAAACTTCGTACTTTTTCATGTTAAATGCCGCAATCTATTCGAAAAACTCTCCGAAAAAAACTTTTAAAACTCTAAAAAAACGAAAAATTTAATGAACGAAATTTTTAAGAACGAAAAAAAGACGAAACATCGAATTTATTTTTCCCCCATTTTATGAACTTTACATCCGCCGAATTAAAAGAAAGACGGAAAAAACAATTACACCAAATTAAAGACAATACTTTGCTCGCTCGAACACCGTCTTCGGTTGTAAAAAATATTAATTTTAACAATTTAAAAAAAAATCTTTTCCTTACGCGACTTTTCCGATTTTCAAAATTTTAAAAATCTGTTTCAGCGCTTTTTTGGAAACTATAAAAAACTAAAAATACCAGAGCATATTTAGGTTAATTTCCATTTCAAAATCTGCAATCCATTTAAAAGAATATGTATATTATTGCTTTAGCAAAACTTACTTTTGCAATTTTTTTCTGCGATATTTAAAAGTGTGCAGTGATTTAGTAAATGAAAATACAAACAAACCAAAGACACCTAACCTCATCTACGTCCAGTTTGTTTACAACAAAGCTTTTGGTTTGAAAAAATATGAATATTAACTCTTTCAAAACGTTCGTTTCCTTAAGTCACTTTTGCGATTTTTTCGACTTCTCCAATATTTAAAGATCCGAGTCTGCGTTTCTAATCAAGCTTCGAAAAAACTAAATATACCAAACTGTATATACGTTCATTTTCATTTCGAAATCTGCAATTCGTGTAAAAAAATATGAATATTAACCGGTGAAAAAAAAATCGTTTCCGAAAGTCAGTTATGCGAATTTCGTTTTTTGTGTCATCTTTAAAAATCAACATCGGGTTCGGAAATAAAAATACAAAAAAACAAAGATATCAAATCATATCTACGTTCATTTTTTTTTAACAACGCCTCCTTCGGATGTTTAAAAATTATCAATATTAATCTTTCAAAAACGTTCCTTATCGTAAGTCACTTTCGCGAATTCCGTATTTTTTTTCTCTATTTAACGTTCTCCCCCGGTTTTTTTAATCAAAATGAGAAAAAAATATCACACACGCTTAACGAACGTATATGCCTTAAAAGATGCCTTTCGTTTAAAAAAATAGGAATAATAACCATTAAAAAAATTCATTTCCCAAAATCAATTTTGCCGAATTTTGTTTTTTTCCACTCATTTGCCCATAGGATTTACATTATGCACATTTTTCTAAGTAAATAAATAAACACTTAATTTTATACAAACGCTCTGAAATTTTAATATGATGTATTTACCTTTTGGATAATGATCCAATATAAATTTGGTTATAAAAGTTTGTGATTTAGGGGGAAATTAATGTATTTGAAAATTTAAAAAAAAAATCTACTTAGAGTTAACATTGCCTATGCCTTATTTACACCTATAACATAAAATTATTTTTGCGCTATTGTTCTAAAATTTTAATACCCTAAAAATTGTGGTTTAGACATAATAACATTTTGGGAAAAATAATCAATTTGAAAAAAAAAAATTGAGTAGGATTTCCATGTGATTAAAAAAAACAGAAGAAAAACACTGCTTATTACAACTAAATATCAATATATTAACACGAAGAATATTCATATGCTTTGGTAATGTTATATTTATAAATCATAAAAATTTCAAATTGTTTGGACTATGAGAACTATTTTTTTTTAATATTAAATGATCCGATGTGAAAAAAGGTGAGAATAAAACATTTTTTAGCTTACCCACCCGAAGTTCGGTTAGATAGATTTTCTATTGAAAATTTAAAAAATCATTCAAAATCGAGGTTAAGATGTGTAAAGAATGGAGAGCAGATGGGATCCCATCATTTGAATCATTTAGAAAGAGTTTCATTTAAATGTATAAGATCATTCAACTTTGAGTATATACGAAGCTCATTTAAAAAGTAAGTACCGTTTGCGCATATCTCCCATGCATATGACAGCACGAAGGTCGCGCATGCGTAGTTACATCCTTCAACTCGAGAACGAATTATCTTAGCCATTTTGTATGATTATGTGAACGTCGGTACTCATGTTTAAAACAATCGATCGGCACGCCTGCTGAACTGGTTCAAACCAGAACTGGTTTAGGTCGCAGGCAGCCAAATTCTACGAAGCGGGAATGTTTCAATTAGTGCCAATATATGACACATGCCTCAATTCGCATGGTGAATATGTCGAAAAGTAGTTTAAGGTTTGTAGATTTGTCTTTAATAAAATACAAATGGAAACAAATTGCTAATATTTTTTAATATCCAAACGGTACTTACTTTCTGGATGAGCTTAGTATTTAAAGTTATTATCACGTGCCCGGGGAACACCAGGCGGGTCAGCTAGTAATAGTAATGTTACGGTGAAACACCGAAATCTGGAGAATGTCGACTTTCACCGGTGAATGTCGACAAACACATAGTCGCTTGGTGTATGTCCGAAATATTTGCTAAATACCCTTATTTCTGACTTACACCGGTAAATGTCGACATTGACCATGCACTAATGGTGAATGCTGAACATGTCCGAGATTTATATTTTTTTCTCCGTAATTCAGTCGCGATAAAATTTTAGCCTATCTTTCTGAGAGGAATGACTAAGAACTTAAAAAACCATGGAAAACCAAGTTGTAATGCATCATAAATAAGTTGTTTCATATTTTTATTTATAAGATGAGAAGAGCACAGTCGTTTTATTCGAAACATATGATTAAGAAGCATATTACGGTGAACAGAAATATGAAGGCACGACTTAAAATTGGTAAATGTATTGGTAAATTGGTAACTTTGAATTTAAATTCTTTACGCATGCCATATATGTCTATAATAGTTTTTTATCATGAAGTGTAAGTTTTAGGTCTAAAAAGTGAATAGCATTATTAGGTAATAGGTTTTCCGTTAATTCTAAATTAGTAGAATAATTTACTGGAAATTGATAAACATGTGATTGGACGGTATTGATTAATATGATGTCATTAATATAACGATATAAATGAATATTACTGTTACAATATGTTTGATCCTAGTGATATAAATAAAAGTTTGTAAGTAAACTTGATGTGGATCCATCTTGTGGAATACCCAGTTTCTGTAAATAAATAGTATTATCTGGTAGAACGTATTTATTATATTTTATGTAATTAGCTAGTGTATGAAAGTACTCTGCATCCACATGTATAGGAAGATTCAATTGATTTTGAATTTTTTTTAATAAAGCATTTATTATATTACGTAAATTTAATAAGTTAATGTTATTAAAAAGATTTTTGAAATCATATGGTGATTCATATGTTGAAATATATTCATTCATATGTTGATTCATATGCTTAATTCATATGTTGAAATCATATGTAAGATTCAAGCTCCTCTCTTTTCGACCTCCACCAGAGCATATATGTGATTGTCGACATACACCGGTGAGGGTCCGAATGTACAAGAATGTAATGAAATATTCGATCTTTCACCGACGTATTTGGTGTTTGTTGACATTCACCGGTGAAAGTCGACATTCTCCAATTTCGGTCTTTCACGGTAACAGTAATAAAAGATAAGTTAGTCAAACAACTGTACATATCGGTACATATCGATAGTTAAACTTATTTTATGTTTGGTGCCATACGCGAGCCTAAAATGTAAAAGGTCGAGTTTGTTGTGGAATTTACAACACGCGCTCTTTAAAAGGCTTAGGTGAGTTTTATTTAGATAAAGGAAAATCATTATAATTATTATTATTAAAATGTTAATTTAACTCGTTTGGTGCAGTGCACCAAACGAGCCAATCAACCAAATCAACAAGCCAATCAAACCAAATCAACCAATTCTGATTTGGTTTCCATGTATGCTTAACCCCCTGACCGCCGAGCAAAAAGGCAAATTTGTAATGTTGTTTTCTCTGTAATTTTTTTTAAATGCTTAAAAAATCTGAATTTTCGAACTTGAGATAAAAAATTTATTTACGTTTATAAGTATAATCCTTGAGAGTATCAATCATTACTTGATGTTTTAAAAATGCATTATATTTGTAGAATTATATTAATTTAAACAAACCTTGTATTGCTGCGAAACCTACAGCATAGTGAACGGATATATCAGTTCGCGGCGGTGAGAAATTAAGCGAAAAATATTATTTTAATTAATAAAAGCTTTAATAGTATTAATAATTTTTAAAAAATACATTAAGCCTTATTTCGCTTGTCACACGGAGCATCCCAATTTGGTTTTTAAGCACTATTAAGATGCTTCAATGAATATTTACAATTGGTTTTACTTCGGTTAGAAAAGCCATTGTTATTATAACTATTAATTAAGTATTTTAGTTATTTTTTAGTAGCCTCACTTGATCAGCTCCTATTTTGATTTTCGTGTACAAGACATCTTTCTATAAGTGATCATTTAAAACCAGTTTTATTTCGATTAATAAGAGCTTTTGATACTATTAATTAAAAATGCGTATTTTATTTTATTTGTGCAGTTTAATATTTTTATAGTATTAATGTAAAATGTATTAATTAAATAATATTTAATGTCGGTTATGTTTCAATTAATAAATTATTATTATTATTATTATTATTAAAATTCTTTATTAAGGCTAATTTGTTCTGAAGATATATTGATATTATTAATTAACAATTGTATTTAATTTAGACTGATCGGCTTTTCGGATAATTCAAATTTTGATTTCCTTGTGGAATGTGTATTATTATAAATTGTACTGCTAAAAAAAATATTTAAAGTCTATTTTATTTCAAATAATTTATTATTATTATTATTATTATTATTATTATTATTATTATTATTATTATTATTATTATTATTATGGAAAGTTAAAGGGAACAATCTAAAAACGACATTTTCATAATTGAGCAAAAAATACTCAAACCTGAGTATGTCGCATAGTCAAAATTACTCAAGTTTGAAACATGCATATATTCATTTCTGAAAACATGCAAACACTCAAGAATAAAACATCATGTGCTCATATTTGAGTATGTCCATGCTTCAAACAACAGCTAGAAAAAAAAGCGCTAGTGCTGTCATCGCAGGTTCTATTTACTATTATGGGTGGATAAATTAAATTTACGCTTTTACTCAGAGCCAGCATCAAACCTGAGTTCTACTAGTTACAAGTTCATTGCCTTATCCATATCCACTTCGCCATCCAGATCACATGAGCCGGTTATTTTTAATGCAAGTCATCCAATGATTCAGACGCATGTTGATATTTTATACGATTCATTAATTTGTTGCTGAGAAAATTGGAAATTTTTAACGGGATTTCGGATTGAGATTTGGTCAATTGGAGATGGTGGTTAAGATTGTACAACTTTATTATTTATGTGGGGAAGGGGAGATATAAATTATACAAATTTTCAATTCGATTGTTATCAGTATATTTCTTAAATGAAAAAGCACTCCCTGGATATTGAAATTTAACTGACTAAATTTTCTTTTTGACACATTTTAACCCTTTAACGCCACAATTAATTTTCTCTTGAAAAATGGAAATATTGCATTTCATTCAAAAGAGTATGAACTGGCTTCTATGTGCTCATTTTTGAGTATTGTCATGTTTCAAAAACAAGTTTGAACTGATTCTAATCATTTTTGAGTATGTCCATGTTTTTAGAAATGAGCATGAACTGACCTCCATGTGAATAGTTTTGAGTATGTCCATGTTTCAATATTCTGAGTATTTCTGGCATTTCAGAATCGAAAGCATTGGGTCGTTCTATTTGAAACAAAAAGTTTTATAACAAAATGAAAACATCGATTTACTCAGATTTGAAAGTGTCAATTTTTTCAGCGAGGCAGCTCATTGAAGTTTCCCAAGATGTAGAGCTTTGTCGCCTTCCCCATTATTATTATTTATTAAAATTTGTATTTAGATTTATTTGGTCAGCTTTACTGAATATTTCAATTTTGATTACCATGTACAAGACGTCGTTTAATAAAAGATTATTTAAAACTAGTTTTATTTCAGATAGTAAAAGATATTGATATTATTGAATCAAAAATTGTATTTAATTTTGATTGGCCAGCTTCAGAATTCAGATTTCGATTTCCGTGTAGGATGAATATTAATATAAATTGTATTAATAAAATATATTTAAAGTCGGTTTTATTTCAAATAATTTATTATTTATTGATACATTTATTTATTTATTAAAATTTTTATTTAGCATTATTTGTTCAACTAGAGAACATTTGACGCTAGAGAACATTCCAATTTTGATTTGCACGTACAAGACACCATTTAATAAGAGATTATATTAAAAAACAAGTTTTATTTCAGTTAATAAAATATATTGATATTATTAATTAAAAATTTTATATAATTTCGACTGGTAAGTTACGCTGAGAAGTCAGTTTTCGATTTCCATATTAAGATATGTATTATTAAAATGCATGCACAAAATAATATTTTAAGTCAGTTTTGTTTTGGTTAAAAAAACTCATTGTTATTATTATTATTATTATTATTATTATTATTATTATTATTATTATTATCATCATCTTTGATGTTAAACACAATTTTTATTTATATTGTATTTTCTGTCTTGATAAAAATTTTCAAAAATTAAAAATTTTTAATTTTTTCTTTTCTGTTTTTATTTTTACAATATTTAATTTTTTAAAAGAAGAAGAAATTTCCAAAATAAATTTCTTGACGATATTCAATAGATGCCATTACACCAGGATCCGACTAAACATTTTTGGAAACAAGGCAGGCAGTTACCACAATTTGCGATTAGTATATTCGCCTTAGTTATGACAGGAATTCTGCATTTAAATAAGTTGATGCGGAAACAGAGGTACTCAAGAACGGGGCAGCTTTTTGTGCCCCTGCGATAATCAAGCTATGCGTTACATATACCTGCGAAGTCCTCCATATTTTGATTACCACTATTTTCGGAAGAAAAATTTCCTTAATTTAATGGCAGAAATTATGTGGTTAAATTGTCTTTGACGGCATGAAAAATGTTTCTTTTTCGCCAATATTTTTTCAGAAGTTGGAAGTGTTTATAAAACTGTATTTATAATAACATCTGAAACATAAACAATTTAACATCTGTTTAACGAATATCATGAGTCCTTAAAAATAATTCCTTAAATACAAATTTCGTTAAATAAAAATTCAATTGATATAGTCTTCATAGTAGAAAATTTACACATAATTTATAGCTCTGTTTTTATAATTTTATTTTAAAGTAACGATTACTTTTTTAATTTTTATTTTCCGGAGCATTAAACTAATCCGTACTTTAGGTTTGAACAAAACTGACAAAATTCCGTTCGCACAATTGTGAATTTTTTTTAAAAATCATTGGAAAACATTGCTGGGTATTTCTGAATTTTATCTCACACCGAATTAGTTCGAAACTTTTATAATTTCTCATTGACATGAATTTACAGGAGCTATTTCCCCTTTCATTTCAGATTTCTTTGATAACAGTTAAAAGGTGAAGTAAATCCATAAATATTCGTGAGTAAATTGTACTAATGGTGTACTATAATAACAAAGAAAATATAAGAAATTTTTTCGTTTAGATAAATAATGTTCACCTTTTAGAGACATTTTCTTAAAGTACTTTTAATGAAAATGAAAGTTCCGAAGAATATTTCATTAAATACAAAGTTTTATGAAATAGAAATTCGCTGAATAGATCAACAACATTAAAGTTTAAAACTATATATTTTGGACCAATTGTAATTGGAATCACCCAACAAACCCAGATGATGAAACGAAATGTCCCTAGTTACCAGGTCAAATAGCAGAGATTTTGAAAGTAAGACGTTGGTAATGACAGCTGTATTACTTACCCATCATACATAGTATAGGGGGTAAGTCTTGTAATTGTTTCGAAAATCGAGAAAAAAAAAGAATTTGACGTATTTACACGTTTCAGACACTGAATAATCCGAAAAACATATTTTTAGAAGAAAAAAAAAATTGCCGTCCGTCTGTCTGTGTGTGTGTGTCAGTAAACGCTCTATCTCCCGAACAAATTGAGATAGAGACTTGAAATTTGGCATGTACTTAGTACAGAATAATGGGAAGAAGCTTATTGAATTTCAGTAACCTCGATTATCCGGAACTATTTTTTTCGGACTCTCGAAATATTCGTTCTGATAAAAGGTATATAAAAATTTCCGAAATTGTTTATTTTAAAGAGTGAATGTCAAAATTAGTATTTTTACAAATATAGTAAAAGACAGTAAATATAGTAAAAGACAATAAAAAACATAAATTTTGCATAAAGAATGAAGTCGATGGGATAATGAGTTGTCGAGATATTTGTAATCACATTTTCCACACTCTTAGATTTTTCATGACCCTGTATTTCATTCAAATTTCAATTCAAAGATATATTTTAATTGTAAATGAGACGCTTAATTCGACACAGTAAACCGTTAATTAATATGATAATCATTTTTGGAGTTATAAGGATGTTTCTTTTACGTTCAGTACTAGAGCATTTAAAGTTTAGGACGTCATCAAGCCACGATGTTATTCGAATTGCAATGTATTTTATAAATAGTTTGCACATGTTTTATTTTCATATTTTATATTATGCATATCCATGATGGGTAAGTATTACGGTGGCCCCCAACAACTAGTTGAAGGCTATCCCTGATGAAGGCTATGTGTATGGCTGAAAGTGCGTGGAGTAATTGACATTGAATAATGTTAATGTTGTTTAACATTTTTCTTGCAGTTGTATCATCTTTTAAGTAACATAAGCTCATTTAGTGTAATCTTATTTTTTTAGCTTTTTAAAGATCAATTTTAGCATTCTATCCATTTATTTGCTTATAATTTTTGTTTTAATTAATGTATTTAAAAATGACGGCTTCACAGCTGATGGGCAGGAGCGATTCGAAAAAAAGAGGGCCAAGAGCTGAACACCATAACTGAATGTAGACTTGACATAGAACAATAAACGGTAAAAAAGTTTTTTTAGTCCAAAAGCTAATGAAAATCTTTTAAAAACTATGCATATTTAGTGAAATGGCATAGGTTCAAAGTAAAATGTAAGTTTTCAATCAAACATTTCGTTACTTACTGTGTCACATTAAGTGACACAGTAAAACGAGATATCAATATTTCGAAAGCTTTCTTCGTTTTTCACTAAAACGTATTAAATAAATCAACACATGCAGTTACTCTATGGATAATTCAATGGCCGTTAGCATGGCCTAATTACCATCAGGGTAAAATTACACCAGTAAATTTTAATAGAAATTTTCGTCTTATTTCAGCGCCGTATTTATGAAAAACAACTGTCCTGAATGAGGAAAATTTTTCTATTCCTTTTTACTGGTGGAAGTTTGCCTTGTTAGTAAATCAGGCCTTGGCCACTAGGTCAAGTGTTGATAAATGATAAATGATAAATGATGTTAAATTGATTGATTAAAACAATAAGTTCATAATTTTGGAGAAATATATTATTATACATTAAACATTGCACGAAGCGTGATATTTTCTTGTATGTGGTGCGTTGATAACCTCCAGTATTGTTAACTTGTTTTTCGCACGCTCGTAAAAGTACATTCTGTATAAAAATTAGAATCTAAAAGAAATTGTATATAGATGCATTACCTGTGATTCCATAAGCATTGGTAAAACTTCGGTTTTCATGTCTGTGTATATTTTTAAAAACTTTGTACTTATTTTTAATATTATTTTTTAGAGGAGAATTTACACAACAATTATGAAAATGGTGTTCAAGCTCTTTGTTTTTATAACCATTTTAACAGCCAACGTTTTCGCCCGTAAGTTTTTTAAATTTTTGTTAATTACTAATATTCCTCTAACCGTTAATATTTTCTGAGATATTTTGACAGTGGTGATGAAAGACAATTGCCGGGTGTACATTTTCTAAGTATTATTAATTTATGCCAATCAGCGCCCTATTTAGCTCTTGATTTGAATGTCATTTCAGAGCCCCCTTAGAGTCAAAGGAAGATTTCTGAATTCTGCATAAACGGAAACTCATCAATGCTATGTTTATATACAGCGATATTTCAACTTACGGATACCTTGGCTAACGAAGGCATTTTTCGCTGTGTTAAAGACTTGGCCATCGAATGAATTGTAGATTAGGCTAACGAATGTTTCTTTGGATAGGCGAGCTGAGAGAACGCAGTCCGTTGCATTTTAATAGGACAAGAAAAAAAATTCGGTTAACGAATATGACTCCGGACAAAATAGTCTTCGTTAGCCGTGGAATTACTCTACTGTTCGTGGGGAATGGCTTAGCAGAATTCACATTTCAACAAAAAGACAGGATAGGCACATGTTCGAGAAAATTTTATTAGTTTGTCATTTAGGGTCACTACAGGCAGCGTCCAGCTAATTTTATGTAAAAAATGGCTGAAACGATTTTGACTAAATTTTGTATCATATTGTTTTCGGGCACGAGAAGACCATTGGCTAGGTCAGGCTAGGTCACATGTTCCAGATAATTTGATTAGTGGGTCATTTAGGGTCACACGGGTCAGGTTCAAGCTAATTTTATGTACAAAGTGGCTGAAGAGATTTTGACTAAATTTTGTGTCCTATTGTTTTGGACTACGAGAAGACCATTGATCTGGGTCAATGGTTCGAGAAAATTCAATTAGTGGGTCATTTTGGGGTCACTACGGGTCAAGCTAATTTTATCTAAAAAACTGCTCTAACGATTTTGACTAAATGTTATATCCTAACGTTTTGTATTGAGAAGATTTTTGGGCTTGGTCACAGGTTCCAGAAAATTCGATTAGTAGGTCATTTTGGTATCACGACGGATCAATGCATTTCAATGTGAGTGAAGGTTGAAACATTTATTAAGTTGTTGAACAATTGGCAACTTTTCGTCAAATATCACCAAGTTAGCAACTTTTCTCTATATTTTGGCGACATTTGGCGAAGCTTTCAGAATCTGAAAGAATTTTCTAGACATTCCTAATAGAGGAAGAGATACATGATTCAACCAATCAGCGTTCATAGAACGTTCTCGAAAGCAGAATTCAACCAGTCAGGCTACATAGACTGATTTTTATATATTGTACAAGGAATTTATTGTTATATTGAGATGAAGCTAATTTTAACCGAGCATAGCTCGCTGATCCTCGCTGTTATATATATTGTTCAATAAATGTATGAAATAAAAACTATCAAATATTCAAAAAGCAGGAGTGTATGAAGCAAAAAAATCTCTACTATAAACTTTAAATATAATAACCGAATTTCAATGTATATTGAATTAGTTATAAACTCTAAAACAAGATTTTAACTACCATAGTTGATCGACCAACTTCATTCTCTTCAGTAGGTGGAAAGGCTGAATTCTTCCACCCCATTATAAAAATAAAATTTCAAGCGGGTTTCGAAGGGGGTGCCCCACTTATATTAAAAATTTTAATTAGAACTCATTCATATAGAACTGAAGGTTTTCTAAAAGATCAATAAATATTCCATTATAACTGAATATCTGATCATATCTGACAAAATCTTCACAATGTACGATTAATTTATTATATGCAATAAATTTAAAAACATGGAGTACAAAGTAGCCCATCTCCACCTATACCTGCAAGGAAATTAAGATATATCAATCAAAATTCAGCCTACTCATACACGAGATTCATAGTTCCGGGACAGACATTTCAATATCGGTAGCTTCATCGGTAGCTGTATGTTTCTACATCCAAATAAATACGTTCTGATACCAGACTTTACAGACTAAAACACTTTCCAAAGGTGCATAGAGGATTTATTTTTGGCTTGAGTAATGAAGAAAAGTAATTGATCCGGCGATTTTCAGTGAACTGTATTATTATGGTAGTGATTTTCGTTAATGAAACTTCATGTTAAACACAACAATTTATTTACAAAATAAAGATGAAATGACAGGCAGCAGTGGGTTCGCTGCGCTTACGTCCAAGGCTGATCACAGAACTGGCGGGATCTCTTCCCGCTCATCATTACAGTTTTCATGCGCTCTGTTGCGCCCTCTATTAAACTAATTTATAGACATGGAAGAAACACTCCCCCGGCGATTGAAATTAAACTTTCAATATAAAGTGAATATATAAAATTGCAAAAATTATCACACAAAGGAAAATTATAAAGTTACACACAAAATAAATACAACATTAAATGCACTATCACTAGATTAAATACTGAATTATTGTACCGTACAGTTATACTTAAAGGAAGAAAGGAAATTTGTTACTCAACTGGTAAAATGCATACGTCTCTGACATTTCGCTTCAAAATTCGTCCGTCTGGCAGACGTAAATTTACAATTCTGATTATTTTATCCCTTCCTTTAAAAACGTCAATTATTCTAGCAACCAACCATTTGGTAGAAGGTAAATTTTCCTGCCTCAACAGTACCGAAGTTCCTTTCTGTACATCATCTTTTTTGAATTTCCATTTACCCCTCTCTTGGAGATTATTTAAATAATCTCGTTTCCAGAGTTTCCAAATTCTTTGACTAAATTTTTGTATTTTCTGCCATTTACCTAGTCTGTTCTCATTGATATTATCTAATTGTGGTTCTGCGATCGAAGTGATAGCTCTTCCAATCAGAAAATGAGAAGGGGTTAAAGTATCGAAATTTTCAAATTCTGAGGATAACGGGGTGAGTGGCCGCGAGTTTAAAACACCTTCAATTTCGGCTAGTATCGTCAAGAATTCTTCTAAAGTTAAATTTTGATTCCCTATTACCCGTTTCAAATGAAATTTGAAGGATTTTACACCCGCTTCCCATATTCCGCCAAAGTTTGGGGATTTTGGGGGAATAAACTCCCACTCGATTCCTTCATGGGTTAAAAAATTATACAATTCCTCATCTGGAGAGCTAATCAATTTTTGTAATTTTTTTCAATTCAATGTCCGCTCCAATAAATGTTTTTGCATTGTCAGACATAATTTTCGAACATTTGCCTCTTCTGCCAAAGAAACGTTTTAAACTAGCTATAAAGGCCTGAGTTGTCAAATCTGACATAAAGTCCAGGTGTATTGCCTTCGTACATAAACATACATATACCACAACATATACCTTGTTTAATACACCCTTTCTTTGGTGTTTAAATTTTACAAAAAATGGGCCACAGTAATCTATGCCTGTTACGGCGAAGGCAAAATTTGGAGTTATACGTTCCCTTGGCAGGTCGGCCATCAATTGTGAATTAATTACAGGTTTGTTTTTGAAACAAGTGATACATTTATGAACAATTATACGGCAGTTATTTCTGCCATTCAGTGGCCAGAATTTTTGCCTAACCTGGAAAAGCAAGGCTTGTGGGCCCAAGTGCAAATATTTTAAGTGAAAATATTTCAATACAATATCGGTTAATTTATGCCTTTCAGGCAAAATTATTGGAAATTTGGCGTTAAACGGTATATCTGCTTGGCATAAACGTCCACCTACTCTAATTAAACCATCATCATCCAAAAACACATTTAGCGATGAAAGTCTGCTCTTACCTTTAATAGGCTTACCCTTTTCAAGACAGGCGATTTCTTCACCAAACTTACCCTTTTGTGCTGAAAGTATTAGAAAGATTTCGGCTTCTTTTACCTCAGTCACATTTAATGGACCACTTTTCTTTTCACGCGCGTGAGAGCAATTACATATGAACCTAAAAATAAAACTAATTATACGAATTAATTTAACAAGGTTATTAGATAAAGAAAAAATATGTTCCATTATAGGAACTTCAGGTGAGAGTGTCAACGTTGTAAAGTCTCTGTTTTCTAGGTTCTCACAGTTTTTTTTTAGTTCGTTTATATATATGTCCTTGTTAGGAATCACTAAAGTCTGGTCGTTGTTACACAGATCTAAGTCTTTCAAAAACTCTGGTCCAGTCCACCATTTGGAATTCTGAACGAGAAGGTCACACTTAACACCTCTTGTTAGCAAATCTGCAGGATTCTCTGACCCTGCACAATGAAACCATCGTGATGGGTCGGTGAGTGTTTGTATTCCTCGTACTCTATTGGACACAAACGATTTCCACCTATTTGCGGAGCCTTTGATCCAGTACAAGACAATTTGCGAATTTGTCCACAAATACACAGAAGATGGTCCCTTGCGATCTAGTACCTTTTTCACTTCACAGGTTAAACGTGCAGCAACTAATGCTGCTAGAAGTTCAAGTCGCGGAAGTGACACTTTTTTCAATGGTGCCACTCTGGATTTAGATGTAATCAGATTTATAGACGATTCACTTAGTGAATTAATTTCTAAGTAAACGGAAGCACCGTAAGCTTTTGGACTGCCATCGGCAAAGGTATGCAACGTTAGGGTATAATTGGAGTCATCGGAAAACTGAAAAATGTTCCTTTGAATTTTTAGATTTCTCAACTGGGGAAGTTCGGAACTCCACTGTTCCCACGTCTCTCTAATATCGGAAGGCAATTCTTCATCCCAAGACAACTTTCTACTCCAAAGTTCTTGTGATAAACATTTTATTCTTATTATGTACGGAGAAATTAGACCCAGAGGGTCAAATATTCTACCTGCAACTTGTAATACAAAACGTTTTGTACTTTTTGAGTTACGCAAAAATTCGAGCAAATTATCAATACACATTAGTTTACTCTAAAACTGGATATGTTCTAGATGTATGTTACGCAGGTGCCTTTATGTTTTTGTTGCATTGAAAAAATTGATCTTAAGAAATACCTTTTCGTTTTAATCAAGGGGGAAGAACCTCCGTGGTTTTAATATATAGGATGTTTTATATTGAAACTGAGCAAAATTATTGCATCCATGGTCTATATTTTAATAAATCTTAAAGGAATGAATCGCATATTATTTACCATCACTGATTGCTGCAGATTGCTGGGTGACACGATATTCAACACAAGATATATCGAAATGCCTCCGTGGCCGCGTGGTTAAGACACCATTCCGCTAATCGCTTGAGAGCGTAGGAATCAGGCCGGCGGGTTCGACTCCCGCCAGCTCCATTGCACGCACTTTCTGGAGCATTGCACGTTTTCATATATTATGATATATATATTATCATATCATATCAAATATTTGCAGCTTTGTGGAGCTCCATTGCACGCACTCCTACAAATGTTTTTTTTTTTTTTTTTTTTTTTTTTTTTTTTTTTTTTTTTAAAGATATATCGAAAAACATGTATATTATGATGTAGGTCATCACTCAAGTTTTTTTTTTTTTTTCACAATCTTTCTAAAAAGGTTAATCTTATGTAGCATTATTAAAAAAAAAAAAATTCAGAAAATTAGAATAAAATGGCTGATTTTAACGAAAGATTATCGGGATCCGGATGAATTCACTCCGGAAATGTTGTACACTTAACGCTATTAACACATGGGCTGATAAGTTCCCGGTCTAATAAAGAAAACACAACTTTTTAACAAAACTTTATAACTTTATAACTTTAATAAATAACATAACTTTAATAATAATAATAATAATTTAATAATAATAATAATAATTTAATAATAATAATAATAATCCAAACAGCGCTCAGAATCATCGACTCGTTATTGTTTTTGGTCAAAAGTCAACACGCGCGGCAGCCACTTTGACAACAGCTTTTTCATAGACAAATGTTCGTTCAAAATAAAACCTACACGTTGCTTGGATATCTTCAGAGTCTGAGCTTTCACCTGCAACTTCACTTTACGGTCCTCAAAAACGATTTTTTGGGCTTTTTTTATGTTTTCCGGAGTAACCACCTCTTTTGCGTAGTGCAGCACTGGTGTCCATACGACCACGTTTAAATTCAGCCAACCAGTCAATAATGGTTCATTTACCTGGTGCAGTGTCCGGATAACGCTTATCAAGCCAAACTTTTGTTTGAACGGTGTTTTTCCCATCAAATAACAATTCTTGAAATTCTTGTTTATCCATTTTTTTGTTTATCAACAAAGTTGTTCAAATAAAACCACTCTAACGTTTTATCCACACGGCGAATCGTCATGACATTTTTTCTGCTACCTTTTAAAGGTTAGTATTTACTAAAAAAGGCATCGGTTCGGCGATTGCTACGCCATGTGTGTGCCAGACCGAGAACTTATCAGCCCATGTGCTATATATATAATTTTTTGGTTTAAATATATTTATATGATATAGTGGGTGAAACTACTCTTACATTGCGTGAAAACCTCTCTGAAAGGTAAATCTTTGATCCAGTTTTCAGAATGATAGATAATAATTATTTTTAAAAAAATCATGTAGTGTCTTCTGAGCATTATAACGACATAAAAAGTTTATACATATAACGTAGCTACCAACTTTTACGCTTTTTTGTTACCACTAAAATTTAATAGAATTTTTTCGCTTATGTAATCACACGACTTTGTCGATTTAATAAGATAAAATTTGCTATCAAATTTTAGTGGTAGGAAAAAAACGTAAAAGTTGACCGCTATGCATATAAGCTAAGTATGAGAAATTTTCAAATTATGTTTTAAGTCAAACAAAAATTAGGAGCATTTTAGTAAAGATTGGGTCAAACATCCCAAATCACCCTTTTCCTAATTTTAATCTTCTGGGTAATTCACTATGCGATAGAAAAAAATATATATAATTTAATGAATAACTTTTCTCGTAATAAATGTTATCCTTATCAAATAATTAAACTGAAGTCTAAAATTAAAAATTGATTAATTTATGGATATTACAAAAGTTACCAAGGACTAGGGGCATTTTAATGTAATGTTCAAGTACGTGTTCAAAGGGGTGATATTTGAAACATTTACTACTTACGCAACAAAGGGAAAATTTAGGTCTTTAAACGCAACCGCATTAAAAAATAAATGAAAGGCAAGTTTTAGAAAACCTTGTGTAAGAGCCTACCTAAGGAAAAGCAAAACCTTAATTTAGCATATAAATATCTTAAGTTTTGATAACACAGCCTCTTATCCACTGAAGAATAGACAAGAAAAGCTAAACAAACATATGTGCTTAAGTGTTTTTTCTTCCTTTTATTTTTTCCTTTTTATTTTATTTTATTTTATTTTTTTCCTTTCCTTTTTTTCCTTTCCTTTTCCTTTTTTTCAATTTTCTTTTTTAATTTTTTTAATTACTTTGTTAGAATTTTAAAAAATGTATAAACGCCTTTCGAACAAGGATTATGACAGAGTCTACTACTGGATTAACTCAGTAATGAGAAAAAAATTAAAAAATCTAACACGATTTTTTATAAACTAATTCCATTGCAAGTTGTTTTAAAAATCGAAATAAACAAGACAATTTTCATTTTTCTTCTTTTCTTTTCTTTTTTTCTTTTTTTTTCCTAGTTTGTCAAAAAAAAAAAAAAAAAAAAAAAAAAAACCATTGGTTCAAACTTCTTTCGGACAAGGAATTTGATAGCTTTTAATACTGCATCAACTCAATAATGAAGAAGGATAGAAAAATCTAAAATTTTTAATAAACAATTTCTATTGAAAGTTGTTTTGAAAATCGAAATAAACAACTATAATAATTAACTTAAATTAAGAAAAAATTTAAGTCTTCATAATCAGTTATCCAATAACAATCGAACATGCATATGTAACACAAAATTTTATAGAGTTTACATAAGTTGAAACTTTAAATGTCAAATTTAAAATTTTTGAAATTCATAAAGA
The DNA here is from genome assembly GCA_963931845.1 of Maratus michaelseni. Taxonomy (NCBI): domain Eukaryota; kingdom Metazoa; phylum Arthropoda; class Arachnida; order Araneae; family Salticidae; genus Maratus; species Maratus michaelseni. The sequence goes on from OZ007595.1 coordinate 225,418,838, forward strand.
TGCAACTAAATGTAAATATATTGCTTGAAGGTGCGTAAAAACATACATAAAACTTTTAAAAGCACATTAAAGTCCTTTTAAAAATTCTAAACGTTTTCAACTGAACCTACTCGGTCATCATCAGTGAAAAACTAATAGTTAAGTTGAGTTGTTGTTTTCTAGCTTGCCAACAACAACTCAACTTAACTATTAGTTTTTCACTGATGATGACCGGGTAGGTTCGGTTGAAAACGTTTTGAATTTTTAAAAGGACTTTAATGTGCTTTTAAATGTTTTATGTATTTACGCACCTTCAAGCAATATATTTACATTTAGTTGTATCTTTATGAATTTTAATTGTTAAACAAGGTAAATTTGCACTGAAATTTTAACTTTTTATTAAAATTTTTGATTTAGTATTGCGATATCTGAATCACATTGTTTAAAATATATAGTATAATTTTGTATAATTCGGATATAGATATAATAAATTATATATTTAATATAATTCATATAATACTATTTAGAGATTTATGTGATCATTTTATTTTTATCGATGATTTTTTTTCAAATATAGGAGATATCCTTACATAAATGGCTCTCGGGATCTTATCTGTTCGAGTAGAAGCAAAACAGATTTTAGCTCTTCGTTTACATCGTGTACATCAATTCTGACCGAAGAAGATATTACCACAATATGCAGATGTAACGTATATATTTTTCCATGCATTAGAGGTAATTTGACGATTATTTAACTTACTAGAAATATTTTTAAGGGGTAACACTTGGGCGTATGCAAGATTTTCCTGTGATATTATCATTTGAAAGATATAGTTAGTTTTGTTTTTCACTTAGTATTGTTGACAGCAAGGCGGGCAGGGAAAGCAGTAGCTCCTTCAGCGATTTTGAAATTTAATTAACTAAATTTACTCTAATTTTTATTGTTTAAAAAATTATAAATTTTATTTTTCCTGGGTGACTATAGAATAATTAAACACTAAAAGAAACAGAAAATAAGATTTTATCAGAAAAAACAAACAAAAGAATGAACTGTTTGAAAGCTCCTAGAAACTTATTTTTGAATATTTCATATTCTTAATTGTTAACTTTTAGTACTGATTTTTACTTTGATATGTTTAAGAATTAGAATTGTCTTTCACTGGCGTTCTGCCAAAAAAAAATAATAATAATAAAAAAAATTAAAAAAAAAATTAGTTAGGTTTATTTCATGTTTACATTTGGCATTTTAAAAATGTGGGTTAGAATGTGTAGTATAAGCCCATTTGTTCCGAAATCTTGTCCTCCCTAGATTGCTTTCTTCTGGTACCCATGTCAACTACTTCAAATTTTAAATTACTATTATAAAAAATTATAAGACGGAGCGGCCCTTTCCAGTACCAACCCACTCTCCCTATTAACATACTCCCATTGGCGACAACAGTACATGCACATTGAGTAAAATTATGTTATTATTACACCTAATAATTTCTGTTAATGTAAAAACCACTGAACTCCATATATAACAGGAGTTCTGAGTCGACGGTCAGAAGCTTGCGAGGCAAATGAAGCATACAAGGCAAACGTAAAAAGTAGTCCGAGTTGTCATTGTTAGATATTAATGTTCTCATTACTATTATCCTAATTTATTCTTCTCTAATTAAATTATGGTTATCTAAGTAATAAATGATTCTCTAATCATGTAAGGGAATGCGATAAACAGCATTTTTTGCCATGAATGCGAACTAAAATTATCGTAACAGTATTCTTCCGTGCTGAAAACGAGAAATCAATTTGCAAAATAGAAAGACAGATCTCCCGCTATATATGGAGATCAGTAACGGCTTCTGACGAACTATTTTAAAGGCACTAAATACATAGCTGAAAGATTTATTCTTTTCGTAAGATTATTTTTTAAGAGAAATTTATCATTTCTTTAGTTATAGCTACAGCTACACCATTAAATCGCGAATTTCGTCGAAAGATCGCGGAAACAAATAGCGAATTTTGTCAGTCGCTCACGGAAAAATATCGTGAATCTCGTCAAATGATCGCGGAAAAAAAATTAATATCGTCATTCAGTAAAAGAAAAAAATCGCGAATTTCGGAAAATGATTGCAGAAAAAAATAGTGAAATGCAAGTTAATCAGCACACGAATGTTATCAATAGGTCACGGAATACTGCATATAATAAGGCAAATGATTTGACAGCATTGTAATGATTGCAATAAATATAATGTGACACTAAAAATGGGAAAAAAAAGTACAAAATTAAATAACATGAAATATACCCCCTTCCCTTCCCTTCCTCCCCTCCCCCTAAAAAAAGGCTTATTTCATGTTTACATTTGGCATTTTAAAATTGTGTGTTAGAATGTGTAGTATAGGCCCATTTATTCCGAAATATTGTCCTCCCTAGATTGCTTTCTTCTGGCACCCATGTCGACTACTTCAAAATTTAAAAGTGTTCTCATTACTATTATCTTAATTTATTCTTCTCTAATTAAATTATGCTTATCTAAGTAATAAATGATTCTCTAATCCTGTAAGGGAATGCGATAAACAGGATGTTTTACCACGCATGCGAACTAAAATTATCGTCACAGAATTCTTCCGTGCTGAAAACTGGAAATCAATTTGCAAAATAGAAAGGCAGATCTTCCGCTATATATATGGAGCTCAGTGGTGCAAACAGTGGCAGCTCGTGACGGACTATTTTAAAGGCACTAAATACATAGCTGAAAGATTTATTCTTTTCGTACTGATGGTGAGAAATACCACCATCTAGATCTAAACTAGCACACACTATAAAAAAAAAGTATTTGGTTTTTTTTCTGCATATTAACAGAGTATTTGGTATCATTTTAATCAGTGAACAGTGAACAATACAAATTAATGATCCATTTTAGGATCAGCGCATACAGATAGATAATTGTGGAACAAAGTGAACCACGGCAGTCAAGGAAATATTTGTTTTTCCGTTCCCACGAATGATTTAACTACACCTAATAAAAATGTCATGGAGAAAATTGTCAGAACAATAATATGACACATTTATTTATGAGAGCTTAAATGGGCACGAAGACCTCCCAAGTCAAAGCATCTTTACCTCCCAGACACAGCACGGCGTCAAGAGGAATCGCTATTGTACCGACGGACCTATGAAACACTCAAGGGGAGTACCAAATTTCTCCCGCCTGCCAATGGTCATCTCTCTAAAATCAGAGGTATGGCCGAAACATGCAAATTTTCAAGAAGTTAAAACGTATAAGGCCTTAATTTTATGTGAAAAGGGAAAAATGGTTCCATCCCTTTTTTTTGCTCAACGAAAAGAATGTGATTTCTCTTGAGAGTTCAGATTAAAAAAAGATGGAAAAGTAGAAGGTTGACTGCTCTCTAACTAAAAACAAATTTCGAGTGTGTGTGCCAATAGATGGAAATGTATGCGCTAGGGAAAAGCGAAAACGCGTCAGCCATCACCTCCTGCTGTCAACGTTATCTAGTAATATAAGGTAACAAACAATCTTCCTTCACCATTGTTCCATTTTATTTAATTAAGCTATATTCTTTTAATAATACGAACTTACGTGTGTATGAAGATCCTACCCCGATCTAAACATAAAAAGGCTAATCAAATAAATACTTCTAGGGTATGGAACTCTGCCTTTCAAAATCGAATTTGTTAATTCAGTAAGATAAACTGTAATTCTCAGAAAATAAATGTTGAGAATACAGTTCTCAACTAGGATTGAATATGTTTTTGTTTTTTTTAAAAACATTTATGTTTGTTTTTAATTAAATGCTTATAATTATCTTGTAAATAAACTCAATTTTATATTCAATTAATTTTAGTCAGTTTTCCTTTTGTTTACTTAATTTATTGAATTAATATTAATTCTTTTATTTTAGGAAATGTTTTCTTTAATATTACAATCTAGGTTTTAAAATAAGCCATTATTTATTTAATGTTACATAACTCTCTGCAGGTAACCTTTGATGATTGTAATTGGCTCAAAGAGGATCCGAACTTCAAAAATAATTCACAACGCAACTTTTTCTTTTCTATAATTAATTGATAATTTGTCTAATAAAATTCTCTAAGTATAAATTATCATATCAGATCCTTAGAGTCATAGGTGCAAAATAAATACTATACGTCTCGGATAATTTAAAATACTCATATTAATCAATAAACAGCAATATAGTGGTAAATCCTATGCAGTCAGACTTAAATTCAAATAATTTAATTGATCACTCTGTAGCATTCCATCATAGGGTTTACAGAATTAGAAGTGGTACCGTTACCTCTTTCTAAATTATTTTAATATATTAATTTAATTTTAGAAATAGAACTTTAGGTTATTGTATAATTTTTTTTTAATATAAAAATATATATGCAATATTAAGACTGCAAAAAAAAATTTTTTTTGCTAACATAAATGTTCTTAATTTTAAAATTATTTTGAAAAATTTTTTTTCCTCTTTTCAACAACTAATAAAAAAAAATTAAGCATTCATTGGGGAATCTTCATATACACTCTGTAACATGCATAAAATTGGCAATTCTTTTTGGGTACCTCACTAAATATATAATGATATATTAAATAATAATAAGTGTTATTGGATTGATTTGTATTAACAAAATAATTGAAAATATGACTTGTGTTACATATACTGCAACAGCAGCAAATATAAAATAAATACATAATAATGCTCAAATATTGAAATGATATATATTATATATACTTGTTTTCAACAACTGTTGTAAAATAATAATAATAATAATAATAATAATAATAATAACAATATATATATATATATATAATTAATTTCTCGAACAGTGCATAACAATTCACCATTGGGTATCTTTTATTTTATGTTAAACAATTTTTTTTTGCTCTCTCTCTATTTTATGATTTTTGTACTTTAATTGGATGAATAAGCGTAAAAGTCAAAGAATTAGTAGAATAGATATTGGTGTCAAAACTAGACAACAATTACGCGAATTAAATAATCAAACTGTAGACACTAATATTATTTGTAATAATAAGAATAATAATAATAAGAAAAAAAAGAAAGAGAAGAAAATTATAAATTCTGAAAAAGCTACTCCTAAAATTACTACAATGGACACCCCAAATGCAGATAGCCTAATTAATCTTATTCCATACTATGATGGAAAAAAGGAAGCAAATATTAACCATTTTTTCTTACAATTTCACAATCTCATCAATAAAACTGAATTGAATAATGATTCTAAATTAACTATATTAAAGGCGAAAATTGTAGCACCTGCTAAAGATAAATTGATGAGGGATCAAAATTTGTTCGTGGAACAGAACTTAGAAACCTTTAAAACAAAGTTAAAACAATTATTCGAACGCAAAACAACAATTCTAGAAGCGCAAAAGAAATTTTGCAATCTCAAACAAAAACCGGAACAAAACATGAACGAATTTATATTAGAATTTAATGCGGCAGCAGACCTTTATCTAAAAAAAAGTGGGCAAGATATAGGAGCTAACAACAGCTCTACATTCATGGAAATTATCAAATTATCTCAGTTTTTGGAATCAATTCGTAGTGATTTAAGTCTGGAAGTAAGAAAAACTCTCCGCCGGACTTTAAAACAGCGTGCAACATAGCTTTAAAATTAGAGGAGGCTTATTCACATGTCAATTTAAAGGACATCAACAACATTTCCAAAACTAAAGATTCTGATTTGTTAAATGAACTGCTTAAACTCAATGTAGAAAGTGCAGAGAATATAAAATTATTAAACGCGGAATTAAACAACATAAAATTAAAGGTAAATGCCACTAACAATGATACAACTAGGTTTTGCAAGTACTGTAAATCCACATCCCATACGAACCCACATTGTTGGTTTTACAAGGGCAACGAACAAAACAGCAGTAATTACGTGGACGAAAATAAAAAAATTCCTGAGAATATTCAAATCGAAAAACCAAATTTTTATCAAGGGGGAAACCAACAAGCTCAGGGAAACTTTCAGCAAACCCCAAATTACACGCACCAAAACTTCAACCCTATGCAATATTCTGCTCCTCAGTACATGTACTATGCACCACCCCCCCCACCAACAATTTATGCCGATATCATATCCCAGTTTCGGAAATTATGGAGGCAATTTCAACGAACAGAGATCATATGACCAGCGAAGAAATTATAGAGGGCATAGAGGGGGCTACAAGCAAAATAATTATGAAAAACATGATTATACAAAAAAAAATAATTCACAGCAGACATTTGAAAACAATAAACAAGATAAAGATCATGATCAGAATTCTAGTAACAATAAGGGAAACTAAAGTCGGGACTTACATTCTCAAATTCAAGGCACCCGCGTAAGTCTCACTGCGGGTCTAAAAAAAATAACAAAATTATTGCTAGTGTCAAAAGTAATGACAATTCTCAACTTCCGATTATTACTTTTGAAATTAATGGTGTTAAGATTAATGCTTTGACAGACAGTGGGGCGGCAGTAACTTTGGCATCACCTATATTGTTCGAATAATTAAAGAATGCACACGTAAAATATAAAAATCTCTGTAACCAGGTAAAAATTCAAACATTAACAAATTCGACAATCTCTTTTAAGCAATGCATTAAATTAACTTTCAAATTGGAAAACGTTTTTGTATCGGGGGCATTCTATGTTACAACTCAAGATTTTGGTCGGAACTACAATATGCTATTGGGATTCGATTTCCTCAAAACAAACAATATTATCCTAGATTTTGAAGATAAAACCATGAAATTAAAAAACAAAAACATTGCACTTCAATTTCTAGAAAATGAACCTCAAAGTCTGATAAGTAACTTAACTGCTAACTCTAATGAGAATCAAAATAAAGAAACAATACGCAAAAAGAAAAAAAAACGCATCTCGCACAAAAATTTTGTTACAGCAAAACTAACACAGACAACGGAGTTACTACCAGGCGAAAAAAAAATTGTTGCATTACTATTAGATCCAGATAAATTCGCGACTACAAATACAATACTCTTGGAACCGATTAAACATAATATGAAAATTCATTATAAAACATCAATTCATGAAATTGCCAAGGATAATAAAATTCATATAATAATCACTAACAAATCCCAACAAAAATTAATCTTAACAAAGGGAATGAACATTGGCAAAATTTCTAAACATTTTGAAATAAAATCAGTTGACACTGAGGGTCAGGAAGTAACGAAGCAGGTAGTGCACATTAATAATCTGAATTTAGAGCAAGTTCGTGAACGGAGAAAAGCAGAACTTAGATCAGACGACTTTAATTTACAACATTTAGACTCGGACACAGCAGAAAAATTAAAAAAAAAATACTTCTAAATAATGCACATGCCTTTTCTAAGAATTACGATACACTCGGACAATCTTCATTAGTCGTCCCAAGATTTAATTTAATACATAATTATCCTCTGCAGACTAAACCATACAAAACTGCACACAATGTTAAAGAGTATGCTAAAAAAGAAATTGAAAAACTTTTGAGAGCAAATATCATTCGTAAATCCAACTCTGATTACGCTTTCCCTGTTATTTTCGTTAAAAAAATCTTTGCAGAAAAACGAACAGGCTAATGAAGTTAAATATCGTATGGCGGTCGATTATAGACTTTTAAATGAAATACTTCAAAATTATGCGTACCCCATACCCGAAATTAAAGAGATTCTGCGGAGAATGAGTGGAAAAAAATATTATACAGTACTGGATCTACACAGTGTGTTTTTCCAAATAAATTTACGTGAAGAAGACACTGAAAAATTAGCTTTCATAACGGAGCACGGTAAATTCTCCTTTTTAAGATTGCCTTTCGGAACGCGCCTCAGTACTGCGGTGTTTGCAGAATTAATTGATAAAGTGTTGGGGCACTTTAATGAAGATCAAGTCGCTTATTTTATTGACGATGTGATCCTAGCAGCCGACTCACTCGAAGAAATGTTAGATCTGTTAGACAAAGTCCTTAAAGCTTTTATTGAAAATAATTTAACTATTGAGCCTACTAAAATACAAGTCTGTATGTCAGAAATCGAATTTCTCGGTTTCACCCTAAACAGCGAAGGATACTCTCCTTCAAAAAGAAACATAGATAAAATTCAAAATTTAGTTAAATCTAAAAATAAGAAGGGAGTTAAATCTCTACTTGGTCTTTCGAATTATTTTAGATCGCTTATTAAAGACTATTCTAAAATAGTTGACCCATTAATTAATATTACTAAAGACAAAGTGAAATTTAAATGGTCTGACATAGAAGAAAATGCTTTCAAAGAAATCCAAGCAGCGATAGTTAAAAATCCCACATTAAAACCCCCGGATTTCTCAAAAGATTTCATTTTAATCACAGACGCTTCTAAAACAGCTATTTCTGGAATTTTAGCACAAGAATACGACGGAGAACAGCTGCCAATTGAACATTTTGGGCGAAAATTAAGGGATCCCGAAAAGAACTACCCCAGTTTCAAACTCGAACTACTGGCGGTTCATGAAGCGGTGATGTATTTCAAGCATATTCTCGCAGGGAGAAAATTTATAATTTATACAGACTCCAAAGCGCTAACGTATTTTTTAAATTTGGAAAAGCAACCAGACATTGTAGCAAGGTGGTTGGACAATTTGTCCCCTTTTAATTACTCTTTTCAGCATATCGAGGGATCTAAAAATCCTGCTGATTATGTTTCGAGGAACATTAATAATATAATTTCAAGAGAAAAATTGCAAAATTCATTGTTTACGGTAAACAAAGCTCTATCAGATGAAAACATTAAACTACAACAATTAGAAGACGAAAAATTGAATAAAATAATAAACAAAACTGACAAACAAAACAAAACCACTAAAAAATTCACTCTCAATCAAAAAGAAATATTAATATTAAAGCCAGGCTCTGATACAAATGAACTATTAATTTCTCCGGATAAACTTAAAGCTGAAATAATACAGGAAGCTCATAAACCGCATTTCGGATTTTTTAAAACTTATCAAATAATAAAAGCTAGATTCTACTGGCACGGGATGTACAGGGATGTAAGGAATTATTGTACTAAATGTATACCATGTAACACGACTAAACAACATCAAACTATTAAAGTTCCCCCACAAAAAATAATCAAAGATAAAGAAATCGGATCAGTTTTGCATATAGATTTAATTGGTTTGCTTCCAATGACGCTACGCAAAAATAAATTTGTATTTATGATTATTGATTCCACATCAAGATTCTTGGAGGCTATACCGGTTCGCAGTTGTGAATCACAAACACTTCTAAATGTATTGAATCGTTATTTTAGTAATTTCGGATTGGCGCGATCCATAAAATTGGATAATGGCCGGTATTTTCACTCCGATTTATTCAAAGAATATATGGATTCTCTTAACATAGACCTAGATTTTACGTCCGTGAATAATCCATGCAGTAATGGGCTCTGTGAGATATCTAATAAAATATTAAAAAATTCAATTGTTGCCATGTGTAAAAACTCTCTGGAATGGGATACCAGAATTGATTTTTTTAAAATTAATTATAACAGTACACCGCATAGAGCTACGGGATTTTCTCCGGCACTTCTATTTTTCGGTAGGGAAGTAAGAACCCCTTTTTACATACACTTGCCTGACCAAGACATAATTGTCAAAACCTACGTTAAAAATAGAGTCCAACATATTGAGGAAATAAAGAAATAGCCTTACATAACCAAAAAAAAATGATGGCGGAGTACATCGACAGTACTCCAGTCCAAAAAGTAAAATTTCTACAAACGGGACAAGAATGCTACTTAAAAGTCGTGGGTAAACCAGGTGTACTTCAGCCAAAATTCTTGGGACCATTTGAGGTGGTAAGGAAGCTTAGGAATAACAATTACCTATTAAAGGAAATTGCATTCCCAGATAAAGCGACTATTAAACGCCACATAAATAAATTATTCTCACCAACGAAAGTGGAATCACAGACTATACACATAAATTCCTAGATAGGGAAGCGAGAAATTTTTTTTCTCTTTTATTGCTGTCGAGGCAATATGTATATATTTATTTTAATTTTTTTATTGTTTATAGATGTCTTATTTTTCTTTAGTTTAGTACACATTTTATAATTTTCCATTATTGTTTATTTACAGTACATTGAGGACAGGCTACTATTAAAAAAAAAAAAAAAAAAAAAAAAAAAAGATCGTTTAGGGAGGATACTGCAAGTTTTTTTCTTTGCTACACAGTGTACTACTGAGGGATTTGGCTCGTCAGAGGGAGTTATGAACAAACATGCACGTTAAATAAATAAAAAATAATAATAATTACGGTAAAAATAAAAACAGAGGCAGCCTTGCCATGGTATCACCCTTTCAAACCCATTTTATACTAATTTATATAACAAAACAAAAAATTTTTTAATATATAACCTTACCCCCTTCTACTAAAAGTGAAAATAAAAGTCTTTATATGTAGCACAAAACATATAACTAATCGATTTAAAATTACAAGTCAACATCTATTCACTCGGCGACACAAATATAAATAATAATAATACAACATTTTATATTGACCAATATTTATAATAATTCGTCCTTTGCTTAAAGCCACGGATTGACGAATCCACTTGAATTATTATAACAAAAAAAATGGGTCAGATTTTACAAAATTATTTTAGTTTAATATTTATGATATAATCTATAACTTGGTTAGCACAACGCGTTTCAATTTTAATTTTAGAATAATTGTACGATTTCATATTATAAAACAAACAAGTAAAAAAAAAATTATTAGTTGTCCCTAAGGATTAACATTTCAGATAATTTAATTACAAAAAAATAAAAATAAAAAATACCATTGAACGTTTCAATTATTACAAAACATAAATTGGATGTTTAATTTATACCTTAAATATTTAGGTAAATTATTTCATACTTAAAAAATAATAATAATAAAAGGTGTTGTATACATGTCAATGATCATTTCAGCAATTTATTGGATGTTAAAGTCTCGTTTTTTAGGCGAAATTGAGACTATCTGCGCAGAGCATCTAATAATGCATTTAGCTGAGATATTTCTAATTAACTAAATTTCCAAACTTTACAAAAAAAAAAGAATTTGTTTAATCTTTTTTTTCTCTCTAACTATTATATGTAATATTTTATAAAACAAAAAAAAAATAAGAGAAAAGAAAAGCGAACGCTCGCTTTCCATTCCTTAAATATGTATATTTACACGTTAATATATTTTAAAATAATAATAATAAGAAGAATAAATAATTAAATAAACACTTTACAATTGCATGCACATTTTCGTTTGTGCAAAGCAACGCTTGTTCTCGCTAACTTAAATTGTAACTAGAAAATCAATATTATATTAAATATATATATATATATTATAATACATTACGTTTTTATACATAATATAAATAAATAAGTAAATATATAAATTGACGAGAAGATAGTGCGATGCAAACGGATTTGACCACGTTACCACGTGTACCGATCTTTTTTTTTATAGAATCTATTTTCTGTAATTAAGCAGATATACAAATTTAAGTATTACATACCCCCTTTTTTTTTAAATCCAAGCCGGGTATACACGACTTTTTTTTTTATTTTAATCACACATTTAATTTTATTTTCACAATAAAAAAAACATAGCTGGATTTTCACGAGTAATCCTTTTCACAGACACACGTGCAATCAAATCGTTTCACTGATTTTTTTTTTCCACGGTCAGTAATCCAGGAGTTTAGTAAACATTGCCCACAGGTGAGGAAAGATACCTAATACACGGCTTATCATTTCGCAAATCGTCCCCCGTGTACACCTGAATCCGAAGGTAGGGAGATGGGTCATTTTCCACAGGTAGGGTCATCTAGCTGTCATTCTCTATCCTTCCGCTTAGCGGTGATGGATTAGAGGGAGAAAAGATTACTGTTTTTTTTCTTTTTCTTCTTCTGCTTTTTTTTCCCAACCCCGTTCATTCCAAGGCAGACAGTTTAAAAGTGTATTGTGTTTGACTTTATCGATGGATATTTAAATTTTTGGTATCGAAAAAAAAATTCATTTTTTCGATCTGTTTCCTTTATGAAAATATATTATTATTGAGAATATCTTTCATTCAGAAAAGTAGCCTTTTCACATATTCCAAAACAATTGTTTTAGTAAGAATGATAAGATTTTTTTTTTTAAATAACATTTCCTTTATATATATAAAAAAAAATAAAGAAGTTTTCCTTTCTGCTCAAGAGAAAATAATTCATGTGAGAATTATATTATAATGTTTATAATAAAGATTGTAGTACAACAGACATGTGATTATATAGATGTGTTTTCTCTCAATGTTTTTCATATATTATATAATTTTTTTTTAATTGTATGGTATTCATTATCAGTGCATACAGCTTACTGATTATATTGAGTATTTGTTTTAAATGATTCTGTATATTGTGCTTCCATTCTTGGGTACCTAATTAGCTTGTAATAATTAAAATAAAAGATATGCCAATTTATATGTATGTAATTAAAATATAAGAGTGGAAAAGAAAATTAATTTTTTTTCTTTCTTCTCTCGGGCATTTTATTTTATTATTTGGCTTATTCAAATTTTCCTGCTTTATTTGGATTTGGACCTATTAAAACTCAAAATTTTAATAAATGTTTTTGGAACAATGGAAATTGAAACCAACTACACATGATAACTTGCTGAAGAAGTCATGTCTTTCATCAGATTTTTCAACAGTGAACTTTTGATTACGCTTTATTTCACCAATGTGTAAAATTTTTTTCTGGTGTTGCAAACCTACTTACACTCCAAACCTAGTGACACTCCAGCTTATCCCAAGTTCCTAGACTTTTCCATGTGAACATTTTCAGCTTTGATCTTCAATATAATACGACGATGGACTTTCATCGAGTACTTTGTGGCTACATATATATAAAAAAAAAAGATACTGTTGACCTTTTTTTTTTCTAATGTCGGGGGAAGAGATGATGGTGAGAAATACCACCATCTAGATCTAAACTAGCACACACTATAAAAAAAAAAGTATTTGGTTTTTTTCTGCATATTAACAGAGTATTTGGTATCATTTTAATCAGTGAACAGTGAACAATACAAATTAATGATCCATTTTAGGATCAGCGCATACAGATAGATAATTGTGGAACAAAGTGAACCACGGCAGTCAAGGAAATATTTGTTTTTCCGTTCCCACGAATGATTTAACTACACCTAATAAAAATGTCATGGAGAAAATTGTCAGAACAATAATATGACACATTTATTTATGAGAGCTTAAATAGGCACGAAGACCTCCCAAGTCAAAGCATCTTTACCTCCCAGACACAGCACGGCGTCAAGAGGAAGCGCTATTGTACCGACGGACCTATGAAACACTCAAGGGGAGTACCAAATTTCTCCCGCCTGCCAATGGTCATCTCTCAAAAATCAGAGGTATGGCCGAAACATGCAAATTTTCAAGAAGTTAAAACGTATAAGGCCTTAATTTTATGTGAAAAGGGAAAAATGGTTCCATCCCTTTTTTTTGCTCAACGAAAAGAATGTGATTTTTCTTGAGAGTTCAGATTCAAAAAAGATGGAAAAGTAGAAGGTTGACTGCTCTCTAACTAAAAACAAATTTTGAGTGTGTGTGCCAATAGATGGAAATGTATGCGCTAGGGAAAAGCGAAAACGCGTCAGCCATCACCTCCTGCTGTCAACGTTATCTAGTAATATAAGGTAACAAACAATCTTCCTTCACCATTGTTCCATTTTATTTAATTAAGCTATATTCTTTTAATAATACGAACTTACGTGTGTATGAAGATCCTACCCCGATCTAAACATAAAAAGGCTAATCAAATAAATACTTCTAGGGTATGGAACTCTGCCTTTCAAAATCGAATTTGTTAATTCAGTAAGATAAATTGTAATTCTCAGAAAATAAATGTTGAGAATACAGTTCTCAACTAGGATTGAATATGTTTGTTTTTTTTAAAAAACATTTATGTTTGTTTTTAATTAAATGCTTATAATTATCTTGTAAATAAACTCAATTTTATATTCAATTAATTTTAGTCAGTTTTCCTTTTGTTTACTTAATTTATTGAATTAATATTAATTCTTTTATTTTAGGAAATGTTTTCTTTAATATTACAATCAAGGTTTTAAAATAAGCCATTATTTATTTAATGTTACATAACTCTCTGCAGGTAACCTTTGATGATTGTAATTGGCTCAAAGAGGATCCGAACTTCAAAAATAATTCACAACGCAACTTTTTCTTTTCTATAATTAATTGATAATTTGTCTAATAAAATTCTCTAAGTATAAATTATCATATCAGATCCTTAGAGTCATAGGTGCAAAATAAATACTATACGTCTCGGATAATTTAAAATACTCATATTAATCAATAAACAGCAATATAGTGGTAAATCCTATGCAGTCAGACTTAAATTCAAATAATTTAATTGATCACTCTGTAGCATTCCATCACGTACCATTATTTTTTAAGAGAAATTTATTATTTCTTTAGTTATAGCTACAGTTATATCATTAAATTTCGAATTTCATCGAAAAATCGCGGAAACAAATAGCGAATTTTGTCAGTTGCTCACTGAAAAATATCGCGAATATCGTCAAATGATCACAGGAAAAAAATTAATATCGTCATTCGGTAGAAGAAAAAAAATCACGAATTTCGGAAAATGATTGCAGAAAAAAATAGTGAAATGCAAGTTAATCAGCACACGAATGTTATCAATAGGTCACGGTATACTGTATATAATAAGGCAAACGATTTGACAGCATTGTAATGATTGCAATAAATATGGTGTGACACTAAAAATGGAAAAACAAAATACAAAATTAAATAATATGAAAATATCCCCTCCCCCCCCCCCCCCAAAAAAAAAAAAAAAAAAAAAAAAAAAAAAAAAAAAAAAAAAAAACCTTTAAAATTGTAGACAAAAGGGGGAAATTCTAGACCTGAGTAGGATAAGTTTTCTTCGATCACAGATGAGAACAATTAGTAGATTTTTTTTTTTTTACATACATTTTTAAAGTTAGCCAAAATACTCATTACTGATAAATGTCTCATTTTGAGAATGTTAAAATAGCAACGCTTTCGAAAAAAAAATTATAATTATTAATTTTTGTGCTTAAAGGGTTTATTTAATGCTTATGTTTTTGTAGCAATAAAATGTGACAAGCTATTTTAAGTTTTGAGCATTTATTATTATTATTTTTTTAGTCTGGTATGAATTGTGATGACTAATATATTTTCTGAAATATTAAATTCCTTGGAGGGGGAGGGGCAATTTACCCCTAGCCTCCCCCAAATGGCGCCCCTGCGTTTGGGACAGTATTTTGCAAATAATAAGAAAAATTACCCCCCGATTTCTAGAAAAAATTGGATTTTCGGATGCAGAAGATTTTTCTACATATGTGTTTTAAATCGAAACCGCAAATACTTTTTTTATTATTCGTAAATTAATTCATTGCCATTGGAAAAAGAGAAATAGCCGCTTTTTCGCCGTCACGTACCTTAGCGTTTTATATTAGAGATACTTAAATTTTTTATCTGTATATTTTTTTAATTCCTGATTTTTGTTTCTTACATAGCTTTTGAAGTATGCATCAGTGATCCTAATGTTCCAGCTATTACACTTAACTGCAAATATCTAAAAGAATTCGAGCAAACTGCGAACGGAGATGAAACCGCAGACGGTCAGAATGCAACATGCTGCGCAAATGCAACACAACAAAACACGTATTTGATGCACTCAGGTTATAGCACACAACGAAAATTGACTACAACTGCGAAAGGATTAGCATTTGGAAACCAGTGGACATGATCGAACGAAAATTTTCCAACACAAGTGCCTGTAGTCCCCTGCCAATGCCGCTTATTTATTTAGTTAGTTTATTGATATTTTATTTGTTTCAATGGAGTATATAAGCATGAAATAAGCTAAACTAAGAATTTTTTTACGTCACGCAGTGCGAGACAATATTTAAACATATCAATATCAAAAGAAATATTGAAGTGTAACTTATAAGAAATATTATAAATCCAATAGTAAGCTTCCACCATTTTTTTTTACTTCCAAAATGAAGAATTTAACCAGCCTATTACCTTTTAGTCAAGGGTTCTTGGAACCCCATGACCACCGTTTAATATAATTTTAACCGGGGACACATTACATGCACATAAAAAGAAAAACTCATTTAAAAATATGCCTCCCACGGCCGTTTAGAGAAGCAGCCTCCCCACCCCCCCACCCCCCCACACACACACACCCTAGCGAAAAATTCTTAGTTCCTCTCTAGTGTTTAATTATTTTATATCAATTAGAATAAAATTTATTATTTTATCAAAACCAGAGAAAATAAAATTCAGTTAATTGGATTTAAAAATCCAAGGAAGGGCAATACTACTCGTCTCCCCTCCCTATTAGGGCACACATATTACATTGTGATGTAATTTTAACGTTTGATTGATTTTTCTAATGTTTGATTGTTTTAATGTTTGTTGTAATTTTAAAGTTGAAGATTGTATTGTATTTGTCATTAAAATTTTAATCCTAATTTGAATTTTGTTTAAAGATATTCTCAGTTGTTTATTTCTCTTACTAGCAGCACGAAACTTTCTGACATAATAAAGCTCATTTTCAATTGAATTTTCATTAAAAAAAGTGTTATTTTCTGTTAGATTACTTTCGCTGTAATATGGCTAATTTTGCATTAACTGTTTTACGTCAGCTTTTGAAACATTGGAGATGTTGTTTAAGTTTTCAAGAAAATCCGATGGAAGCCATAAAAAGTTTAAGGGAAGCTTCATTCACCGAACGCCCATAAAAAATGGAAGCTGAAGACAATATAAAAGCCAATACAGGAAATTGCAGCACCCCCTGGCGGAGAGAATCAGTACTAAAATGAAGGGTACAAACAAAGGCGAATTCTCCAAGTTGTGTGAAGATAGGACCCATAGAAGTGAGATATCGAATAAAGAAGACAAGCACACTATGCAGCACACAATACAAGAAATTGCAGTGCCCTTGGAGGAGGGAACAACAACTTAAATGGTGGTGCTTTTGGCACTAAACAATCCAAGACAAATAGTCCAAGTTCTTGAAAATGATTATCTGGTTGTTTTGAAGCCTCTTTACTTGATAAGGATGATTGCGCTTCCTAGCAGTACCAATGATGTTGCAGATCAGCATCGTCTTGAGTGGAAGAAGGGTAACAATCCGGGAATGTTATCCTTTTTCCACTCAACGAAATCTTCAAGTCCAAATAAACTGATGACGAGAGGCGGCAATGCAACCATTTTTCGACTAGATAGATTACAGTAAAACCTTTAAAATGGCTATCTCAGTTCATTTTCCATATTTTTGGAATGTTATCCCTTTTCTAATTACTCTACAAATTTCTGACGACAGTAGAAAAGTCCGTAGTGAAAGAAATAGTACTTTGTCACTAATAACTTATATATATATATATATATATATATATATATATGGTATGGAATTTTAAATTTTGTAATATATATATATATATATATATATATATATATATATATTACACAATTTAAAATTCTATACCCAATTAAATTTATTGTATAAGAAATTCCTTTTATTAATATTCCATTTACAAATTATTTAATTTTATATAAATAATTTTATAATAATTAAATTTATAAATATATAAATTATTACCATTTATTAAAATAATCCCTTTCTTAAAAATATTCCATTATTGTCTATATTTAAAACATTTTTTATCCTAATCTACTTAAATGTACTTTTTATTTCCCAACAAAAAAGATGTAAAAGTCACATTTCATAAGAATATTTATTCTTAAAAAACCTATTTTCTCAAATTCTTTATTATATTAAATATTTCTCATTTAAATCTTTTATTTCTTTTAATCTGTGTAAATTCCCATTTTCCTTTCCTAATAGTCTAAAAAAATCATTCTTTTAATTATTTTTAATACGCCAAAAACCGAAACTTTATTCTATAAATTTCCCATTTCATTTTTTTCCGATAATGTTCTAGCAAATTCATTTCCTGCTAAAAGCCTAGGAGAGACGTATTTCTTCAATATTAATTCACCGATAAAAATGAGTGCGAGCTGAAAGTTGAACATGCATTGGGTGAAAAAGGCCATGTACTACAAAATTCTTCTTGCGCACTTCACTTAAAACAAGCTGACGGACGCAGAGAGGAAGGGGATTTTATCGTCGAAATGATTGTTAAAATAAAATGTTGCTAGCGTTGTAGTATGTTTTAACATAGAGAATTGCTAAGAGTTTAAATAAATGTAGTATTCGAGCGCCATCGTGTTCTTCTTTCCTTCATTCTATATACTACTCGGCCTAATACTGCATAAGTGCAAAATAAGACTGCATTAATTTGGAGATTTTGCCATATTTTCGTTCGACTGTTGTACTGGAGCTAAAACAATAGCAGAATGCAACATATATATATATATATATACATATATATATATATATATATACGACTACTTTTATTACGAGAATCATATTTTCAAAAACATCTCTCAAAACTAAAACTCTCGATCATGATTTGTAACCGAAAATCATTCTACAAAGTATCATAACTTTATCTTTAGAAATTTAGATATATCAATTTTAACATGCCAAATTATGAAAAAATACTTTCTGAGATATACGCATTCAAATCCTGGAAGATGGCGCTGAAACCACAGACAATACGACATAAAAAAAAAAAAAGTTTTATATCGTTTAACCTTCCAGCGAGTGCAAATTTCGCGACAAAGGGGAAGCAATTCAAGAAGAATTTTTCTTTTCATTACAGCATAGAATCAAAATATGAAATCAAATTTAGGTGTAATTATTGAAAATTTAAATGTTTATTTTTGTTTCAGTGTACAGACAGGTCCATACACTTATATTTAAAATATAATTTTAAAGAACTGATAGTTTCTCTCTCTCTGTCTCTCTCTCTCTCCACTCGAATAGTTATTTTTGTTTTCCTCAGCGACAATTGGGAAATTAAAATGTTTTGAGGTGTTCCTTTTTAACACTTTCCAACATAGTTGAAAAGTGTTTATGAATTCGGTTTGTCTGTCTGCCATCTGTCCGTACTCTAACTCGCGTAAATATATCAGGATAGTCATGTAATTGATATATGTTATTGAGGTTTACTATAGCATGTTCTGTATTGAAAATGAAGTGTGTATCTCTTATACTTTTTTTACAGGGGCACTCAAAATAATGTCTTTACATTATGGTCTAAGGGGGAAAATCCTTTGCATTGCGTTTTAATGATGTGGCACTATTTCAAATATATTGAAATTTATATATGTTATTGAGGTTTACTATAGCATGTTCGGTATGAAAAATGAAGTGTGTAGCACTTATACTATTTTTACAAGGACACTCAAAAGAATGCCGTTACATTATGGTCTATGGGGGAAAAATCCTTTGCAGTGCATTTTAATGATGTGACACTATTTCAAACATTGAAATTGTGATTGAATTGATATACAACAATTGAAATTGATAATATAATATAATATAAATAATATAATATAAATTGATATACATCACTGAAATACAGTACAAGATGCTTACTATCCAACATGGTTCGTCTAGCACTTATAATTAGTTTACAGGGAAACTGAAAATAATTCCATTACACTATGGTTTAATACAGAAAATCGTTTGCGGCGATTTTAATCATGTTACACTATTACAAACATGATGAAATTTATATCAATTTCTGAGATGCACTAAGACATGTTTTCTGTAGAATATGGAGTGTAAAGCTTTTTCTTTCATTTACAGTGCCATACAAAAGTATTCTTTTACATAATGCTCTACGAGGAAAAAACTGTGTATGCAACGTATTTTAATTATGTTACGCCATTTCAAATATAACGAAATTGATACACATTATTGAGGTTTACTACAAGATACTTGTTATGTGTATAGCATTATCGTTCATTTACAGGGACACACAAAATATTTTGTGTACAATATTGTGTCCGAAGTATTGCTTATAAGCCATAATTGAAAGTGGGGTTTTAGTAAAGTATGCGTTTAACTAAATTTTTGAATGCTATAAGGCAGTGGTCACCAATTATTTTTCCCATGGGTCCGTTTCAAAACACAGTCAAACTTACGCGGTCCGAAGATTTAAGTCTCCCTGTACCCTCACACTTACCCCACCCCATCACGCTACCAACCTATTACTAACCTTGGTCAGCTACTTTGCTTATTAAAGCTTTTCTTTGAAATCATTTCTTATCTTAGAGGCGTAACACAATGCATACCAGTTAAATGATGTGCATTAACACCAAATCAATTTTTTATTATGATTTTTAGAAATCAAGATGTTATTAAACTAATTTTTGAACAGAGGTTCTGTAGTATTAGGTATAAATTCCAAGTCAGTTACACTTCAACACTGTTGACAACATTTGTTGACAGTATATACAGTATATTTGTTGACAGTATATTTCAACATTTGTTGACAGTATATAAATACAAAGTAGGTATAAATTCAAAATGACTGATCACTAAAGTTCATTGTGGTTAATGTTCAATGAGAAAAATAACATGTTTTATATTGCACAACTTGCCTGAAATTTTGGGTCAGGTTGGTGCAACTGATTCTCATCAAACTGTTAAGGTGGTCATCTGTGAGTCGAAATCTGTACCGAATCTTAATGAAGTTGATTTTTGAGAATGCAGGTGCTTCACACACATAAGTTGAGCTACAGCGCCTAGAATACATAGTGTGGAAATCTGCTACAAAATAGTACTAAAAAATTGAATCCAATAAATGTACAACGTTGCTGAAAAGATAACGATGGGTTCGCAGCGTCATCTGCTAACTTATAAGCAGCTTAATACGATATCATTAGAGCTTATTATCGTAGGAGCACCGTTGCACATTTATAGGCTACAACTTTTTAGCACTTTTTAAAGCATTACAAGGATAGCCGGTTTCCACACTATGTATTCTAGGCGCTGTAGTTGAGCCAAACATGGTACACAATTTTATGGCTAAAGCTCTTAGTTCTGGATACTTTTTTCACACACATTTTTAATCCAAAATTGGATACTTCCAAGAGTTTTTGCGACTTCAGCATAACTGTTCTTTGAAACAATATATTCTTGGAACTCAATTATTTCCAACTGTAGGACAGCTTTGTTGCGCTTGAAAGCATCCGCCGCTTCATTCGTCCATACGCCATTAGGCATAGGTGAAAAAGAGTTGTTGACCAGCTGCACAACGTTCTCAAGTTTTTCAAAATCAGAAAATCTGCCTTGAAATTCAGATTTAATTTTTTCCAAAAAATCTTCGAACTGGTTGATGCAATACCTTCATTACTGTCACAAACTGACTTAAGGGGACTTAAAGTGACTTAAGTGTAAACGTTCTCTTCTAATATCTTGGGAGGAGAGGTCAATCTTTTTTGAAAAACATTTTATTTCTAGGAGAAGTTCACACACAAGTTTACCTTTGCCTTGTAGTTTGAGGTTTAAGAGATTAAGATGCCTAAATAGATCAGTCAAAAATGCTATGATTGCCACGTTTTCTTCAACCTCATTGAGGAAACCTAAATGCTCATTTGCTTCTTTTTGATCACTAGTTGGAAGAAACTCTTTTATGTCTTCCAGTACTGCGAAGAATCTTTCAAGCACCAAGCCTTTACTTAGCTATCTCACGTTGTTGTGAAGAAGCAAGTCGTCAAACTGAGTCTCTTCAAGAAATGATTTAAATTGACGGTACTTAAGAGATGATTTTGACCATATGAAGCTAATTATTTGTATCACAGTTTGCATTTTATTCTGAAAACTGGGATTCAGACTGCAACACAACACACTTTGATGCAGCGGTAGGGTATCAAATTTTCATTTCATTTTGTTTCACTGCTGAGTCGCTGAACCAAGCCTTTCCTACACCTAAGCATTGCCGGTGCCCCGTCTGTTGTTACCGTTATAACATTTTTCCTGTGCAATCCAGCTTGGTTGAAATACTCTGTAACAGCCTTATACAAATCCTCTCCTGTAGTATTGTTCACGTGTTCTGTCCAGATAGCGTACAAAAATAATTAGCTGTGCTGTATCTGTAATATCGCAAGATTCGTCCAATGCCAATGCATAGTAATCTGTGATAGCTAAAGTTTGTTTGAAAGTTGAAAAATTTTCCTCTGACAAAACGTGTGTATTCCTTGTGCTTGAAGAAGCAGATAATGGAATATGTCGAATAGTGTCAACAATATCCTTTCTGTTCTCAAATAACGCATTTCCAACACCCAGCATGCAATCCTTTACAATATCTGCATCCCTATATGGCTTCATATGTTTGGCTAGAATCCAAGAAATGCGTATCGATGCCTCTGAACATTTTTCTTGCTCTGTCTTGCTCTGTTCATGATTTTTGTCGATGTTATGTAATCCGAGTATAAACTCCGAATTTTACTTTTCCAAAGGTTACTTCCTATCGGTTATTTTCCGCCAAATGTTTTGTGTTTTGTCTCATAATGTCGTTTAATATTTGAACTTTTAATTATGGCTACAGTTTGCTGACATATAATACAAACAGGTACTGCTCCAACTCGGTTTGGCAACGTCAAGCAATATAAGTCAGTCCATTCTGGTAAAAACTGTCTGTTTTCCAATTCAACTTTCCTTTTCTTCTTTTCCATCGTAATGCGAATCAAACACAATCGCCTAAACAAAGAAACGAAACGTTAAAAAGAACTCTGAATAAGAACGAAATGAATACACCGCGTAGAAACATTATTATTTTGTGTTATTCACAATTTAGCCGCGGTCCGTACAAAACTTGCAGGCGGTCCGGATCCGGACCGCGGTCCGCCATTTGGTGACCACTGCTATAAGGTATGTATAAATGCTACAGATCATATACAGAGCGACTAACAGAAAAAAATTTCGTAACACAAAAAACACAAAAAATTTCGTAAGCATTATGGTGCATCAGCGTAAATTGATTAAAGTGGGTTTTTAATCGAGTTATACATTTTGAACGTGAAATGCATTTAGTAACCAAGAAAGGTTTGTAGAACATAAATAAAATAATATACAGGGCCACGCAAGGAACTGAATACATGGATGCCTATGTATATGATAATTTCTGGAAGTGTGATTTCAGCGTGCATTTGCCTGAATTAAACTCTAACTTAATATGTGGCGTGTATAAAAAGCTTAAGGTAATATACAGGGCCTTATATTGAGCCTTGTATCCTATTGTATCGTAAGTTTACGATACAATAATTCAAGTAAGTTTCCGTCTATTGGTAGAAACAGCTGAAGATGAATTTCCAACTGTATTATGTGTTTTATTACTAAACTAATTTGTAGAGCATACTATAGAGTATATACAAATATATAAATTATATACAGAGCTGCAGAAAAGAATTGGGGTACTTTATGGCTGTGGACGGCAATTGCTGAGATCTGGTTTTCAAATGTGTTTTGTGTTTTTCTGAAATGTTTACTTAAATATCTTATTTACCTTATTAAACAGCGATGGTTTGTTAAAGTATACTGTTAGTGTTGGAAAGTGTTTCATAATATATGCTTGGTGAATGATTTTTCTTTCTTGTTTAAATATAGTAAAAATATTTCTGATGGACATATCATGTTAGTTTTTCTGTGCATATTTCATTATTTTGCACTGTACTAAACTAAAAACGTATCCAAATTTTATTGAAAGGTACAATACAGATTTTAATTAAATTTAACATCACATTACATTGTAATGTTGTAACAATTTCCAAATCACTCGGTTGTAGATTCTCTGACGAAAGGTTTCCAAATGCGAATTTCTTCGCAGTTGTAGTCAATTTTCGTTGTACCATATCCCGATTGCATCAAATGCGTGTTTAGTTTGGTTGCGTCAGCACCGCACTTTGTATTCGGATTATCTGGGGATTCATCTCCGTTCTCTGCTTGGTCGAAGTCTTTAAGGTATCTGCATTTAAGTGTAACAGATGGAACATTAGGATCGTTGATGCATACTTTAAAATCTATACAATAAAAAATAAAACAGGTATTAAAGGAAGGTTAATATAGCATAACTGCTGAAACCATAAGAATGTGTTTTGTATTTTTTTAAAATGAAAAGTAAATACCTCAAATAATAGTAGAAGATGAATATAGGTATCCATAAATTAGGAATAATGTCTATTTTTAATTGGCATTTTAACAATTCTCTCTATATGAAATAGAAAAAAAAAATCAAGATATAATCAATTTCTAAATTGTAATTTTTTTTTTTTAATGACCCATAGATGAATTTATAAGCTACGAAAATTAAAATAGGTTTTTTTTTATGCAATTTGTAAGCTAGCTACTCGTGCTAAACTAATAGAGAAAGATTCAATATTTCGAGTTAAGAAAGCGTTTAATCATTTTCTTGGCGAGTACAATAAACGCTTTCATACACTCTGTAAATAATTTTCTTTTATAATATAAAATTTTAAAATCTTTAAAAAATGTTTGTCTTATATGCAAAAATTAAATAATATTATAACTATGCTTAATACAAACAATTACATTCAACCATTACATTAAATACGCTACCGCGGATGCGCGGCAGCGTATTACTGCTTAATTTACTGTTTATTACTGTTAATTTTACGGTATAATACTGCCAGCTGGGATCCCAGTATTATACCGTAAAATCAACAATTTTTTTTGCAGTGTATAGATCCTATACAGTGCTGCACAAAAGATCTCGATTACATTTTCATTTATTGACGGAAATAGCTGAAAGGAAATTTTCAACTGTGCTATGCTTTTTATAATTGAACTACATTTTAGCACAGGGCTCGAAATTTTCGCTCGCCAACTCGCCAGTGGCGAGCAAATATTTAAGGTTGGCGAGTAAGTTTCGTCTTTTGAAGTGTTGTGCTTCAAATCAAACTGAAAGCGCTGAGAATATCGTGCATCAATCCAGCGACACGTGGAAGTGTTTTAAAATCAAGCGACGGCATTTATCTTCCAAAAGAAGAAAAAATGCGGTGTCACCCACTTCCATTTCTCTCCTATGGAGGAACGAACTTCCCCGTTTGCATTCGTTTCTACGCTTTCGCACCGCGTGCCCGCTTTTTTCGCTTCCGAGGCCGAATCTGATTTTCCTTCACTCCCGCGCGAAGTGAATCAGCTTTCGCCACCTATATGCAGCTGCTTGAAACACGCTAAAAATTATTCGCTTTCTCCCAAATTTTTAACATTTTAAAAATTGTTCATATTTTTCATGATGTAAAATATTCTGGATTTAACAGACTGCTTCTTCTAATACTGGCCAATTTAAATTCAGTTTGTAATTAACAGTTAATTTTCTGGGCAGGTGTGATGGCCGACGTTGCAGTCTGAATGAATGTAAAATAGTGGCGAGCAAAAATTTAAGTCTGTCGAGTACCTTTTTAACTGAAATTTCATGCCCTGTTTTAGCATATTATGTAGTATATATGCAGATCTGTAGATCATATACAGGGCTGCACAAATGAATTTGGATATTTTTCCGACTCTTGTTGATAATGGCTGAAATTGGGTTTTTAAATGTGTTATGCGTTTTCCAGAATGATTACCTAACATCATCTTTCAGCTTATTAAACAGTGAAGTTTTGTCACAGTATTTTGAAGATGTTGGAAAGTGCTCACATAATATGTGCTTGAGGCATGATTTTTCGTTCTTTTTAACACTTTCCAACATAGTTAAAAGTATTTATGAATTCGGTTATGAATGATTCATGAGACGGGAATTGCATGGCCCCGTTGTAGTGATCACCGTACGCAGAAAAAAAATAAAATCCAATTTGGGTCGAAAGATTCTTATTTATGTGGCCAAATTGTGCACATACCTAAGAATGTTTCGACCCAAATTGGGTTTTATTTTTTTCTGTGTATTTACGATGTACGGCTTCAAAGCACACAAAGCCATGTTATTTTGATTACCGTATTAACAATTTATGGGAGAGAAATACACAGGGCCCAGTTACAATGATCGCCATATTTTTTAGGTTGTCTCATTTTTGTTTATTTTACCCGAAATTCCCTTCCCTCTAGATTAGCACGGGCATCGACGGGCAAGTCTGCTAGTAATACATTTATCGACATATATCATTTCAACATGCAGATAATTACAGCAAGTTGGAAATTGTACATCAAACCTGACAAATGAGGTCCGTTCGAACTATAACTACTTTCAGTGAAATTAATTATATCGTCTGTTATTATGATATGATTAATTTCCGTAATAAAATAAAATTTTAAGTTGGTAACATTTTATCTTTTGTTGACATTTACTGAAAATTCCAATGGGAAACTTAAGCCTAGCTTTGAAAATTTCAGAACTTGAAATCTATATTTAAACTCTTTTTCCATTTAATATCTATTTTTGCGGGAACATCTATCCAAAAAACTGTCGGTAGATTACATGATTGCTATAATTAAACAATTTTAGTATACAAATTCGGTTTTTAAATTCAGTAGTACGGAAATAATATGTATCAATACCTATCATGGGATATCATTGAATTAATTACGTATGATAGGATTTAATAGAATGAAGAATGTGTCCTGTAGAATAGTAGTAGAGTGTAGAATGAGTCCTGTAGTGACTAGTCTTCGATGAAATGGTCATAGAGGTTATAAAATGCCATATACGTCATATGTGACTGTAACGTCATACATATCAGATATCTTGGCGATACATCTCGGTCGCTTCACTATTAATCCTGGGAATCTGTTATAACAAGGAAGTACCAATTTTAATAAAAATTCAAACTGTTTAATAAATATTCTTATTAATATCTTTTTAAGGATTTTCATAAAATTTGAAATGACTCGACAAAATTCTGCAATGATTATATATATTAAATTTCGAACAATTCGGTTGGGTAGTTTCTGCGCTGTTATATGTGGACACACGGACAGGCGGACGGACGGACCAGACAACGACTATAGGTGCAACGTATTTATAAAATTACGAACGCACCTAAAAATAGATGTTAAGACATAATATTAGTTGAGTTAAAGGCATGCCCTATTAATAAGACGCCGCACCCGAACGACTTAAAACTTTTTTTTAGTTCTTTAAATACGATTGCAGAGATGTTAAAACTTAAAAAGAGCTGTGCTACAATTAGTAATCTTTCAATTACCTGTAATGCATGGAGTTGAAAGAAGAGTACTGCATATGGATTTCATGGTAATATCTTCGTTGGTCGTAACTGACGAGGACGAAAACAAAGTGTTCGAATTTTCTTTGCTTGTGTCCGAGCAAGTTAGAGCCAGGGAGCAATTTATGTAAGGATACCTCCTGCATATAAAAAAAAATATATATATTAAAAAAATAATAATAATTGCATACGTTTCTATATTATACAGTATCAAAATTATCAGTAAAACGAATATATAAGTAGTAAAAAAGAAAATACTTTAAAAAAAGAGACGCTCTTAGTACTTATTTAAACGTAGAAACAAACCGAACTTAAAATTAATGCTTTATAAATGAAAATCCATATTCTTTAAATGACGTCATATTCTCATGCAAAAATCCTACACAGGGTTCGTACGCCTCCTGGAATTTTGCGATCAGGAAATTCTTCGGTACCAGTATTTTTTTTTACAGAAAATCTCTCCTTAAAAGAAGGCGAAGTTTCTCGAGTTTAACCTTGATTTATTTTTCTATAAAAAAAATACTGGTATCACTCCTGGAAAATTTCCTGATCCGTACGAACCCTGCCTACATTAAAGATTCGAAATAAATGGATTGCTATCAAAAAATTGTTATTTTAATACGATAATTTTGAATTATCGTTAATAATAAATTTTTCGTTAGCCATAATTTAAAATTATCGTTTGCTCAGTTTCTTTTTAAGAAATGGCAACAAGAAAGAAAAAAAATTATATTACAGAATTTTTTTTACATTAACACATAAAAAGAAAAACTTTTATTCTTGAGTCACTTTATAATACATTTAAACTAAACCATAATTGAAAATTGTCGTTTGCTCGGTTTCTTTTTAAGAAATGGCAACAAGAAAGAAAGAAAAACATTTTATATTACAGATTTTTTTAATACGATTGTTTTAATACGATAATTTTGAATTATCGTTAATAATAAATTTTTCATTAACGATAATTTAAAATTATCGTTTGCTCAGTTTCTTTTTAAGAAATGGCAACAAGAAAAAAAAAATTATATTACAAAAAATTTTTTACATTAATGCATAAAAAAAACATTTATTCTTGAGTCACTTTATAATACATTTAAACTAAATTATAATTGAAAATTGTCGTTTGCTCAGTTTTTTTTTTAAAGAAATGGGAACAAGAAAGAAAAAAAAAACATTTTATATTACAGATTTTTTTAATACGAATGTTTTAATACAATAATTTTGAATTATCATTAATAATAAATTTTTCGTTAACGATAATTTAAAATTATCGTTTGCTCAGTTTCTTTTTAAGAAATTTCAACAAGAAAGAAAAAAATACATTTTATATTACAGATTTTTTTTACATTAATGCATCAAACAAATATTTATTCTTGAGTCACTTTATAATATATTTAAACTAAACCATAATTGAAAATTGTCGTTTGCTCAGTTTCTTTTTAAGAAATGGCAACAAGGAAGAAAAAAAAACATTTTATATTACAGATTTTTTTTACATTAATGCATCAAACAAATATTTATTCTTGAGTCACTTTATAATATATTTAAACTGAACCATAATTGATACTTGTATAAACTATCAACGTAAGTTTTCTAAGTTGGGAGTGTGAAAAGGTCATAATAAAATTAATTATGGCAGCGGCAGCACCAGAATAGTTACTTATTTCTAGAATAGAGAGATTAACTGGAGTTTCATTTCTACGAAACTATGTAGAATTATTTTTATTACCTAGAATCTTATTACATGTAACTTTCAGAAACGAACAGATTCTTTCAAATTGGGAAATTTATGACTTCAAATATTTTTATTTAGAAATGATTAAAAATAAAAATCTATAATTACTGATTAACCGCTTGAATCGTAATCGATTTACCAGAACATGGAGTTCCATTCACAGTTTCACATGACCAGTCTTCTTCATCTGCAATTTGAAAAGAAAGAAAAATATGTATACAGGTTGTCTGAAAAGTCTTCCCGGATTACAAAACTTATTCATATCCGCTATATATAAGATAGACGTGTGAAACTGGTGCCAAAATGTTGGAAAACTAACCAAGTTTTTTTGTTGCGGGTTTCCATAACGTGGCTGTAGTGTAGCAGTCCAGGAAAACGGAAAAGTTCACAAATCAGGAAAAATTTCAGTGTGTCCTCTGGTATCACGAGACCATTTTTGGCATCTGTAATTCACGTGAGGCCGTACCGTACGCATTAACTTCTTGGGACTTCGCACAAAAGATTGTTTCGCTTCTTTCACCCTTTCAGCTGAGGTTGATGGTCTGTCAGTTCTCGGTACGTGGTCCGGATTCCTTGACTCTTGGAAAACTAACCAAGTTTTTTTGTTGCGGGTTTCCATAACGTGGCTGTAGTGTAGCAGACCAGGAAACTGGAAAAGTTCACAAATCAGGAAAAATCTCAGTGTGTCCTCTGGTATCACGAGACCATTTTTGGCATCTGTAATTCACGTGAGGCCGCACCGTACGCATTAACTTCTTGGGACTTCGCACAAAAGATTGTTTCGCTTCTTCCACCCTTTCAGCTGGGGTTGATGGTCTGCCAGTTCTCGGTAGGTGGTCTGATTTCCTTGACTCTGACCCTGCTTTACTACAGTCATGTTACGGAAACCTGCAATAACAAAAAAAACTTGGTTAGTTTTCCAACATTTTGGCATCAATTTCATTTCACATGTCTATCCATATTGTAGATATCACTAAATTTTGTAATCAGGGAGGGAGGGAGAGACTTTTCCGACGGGATGGAAAAATGTGTAGGAATACTGCGATACAAGAAAGTGCACAAAATAATTAATAAGATTCATTAACATTTTAGAAAGCAACGGTGGAAAAATTAAGCTAGGTTGGGAAATTGTGATTGATTTAGCATTTTTAGTTCTTTGGGATAAAAGGTTAACCAATCAGATGACATCTTGATTTTTTTTTAGAAACTGCACCAGCTAACTGAAGATACAACTATATATGCATGTGTAATAGGTACGTAGTATATATAGTTGTAAACTACATATACTAACATACTGTATGTTACTGTATATTACTGTAATATTTTGTCCCCAATTTCACATGTTTATCCATATTGTAGATATGAATAAATTTTGTAATTTAAGAGGGAGGGAGAAACTTTTCGGACGGGATGGATAAATGTGTAGGAATACTGCGATACATGAAAGTTCACAAAAGAAATGATAAGATTCGTTAACCTTTTAGAAATCAAATGATGGGAAAATTGAGCTAAGGCGATATATTGTGATTGGTTTACCATTTGTACTTCTTTGGGATAAAAGGTTAACCAATCAGATGGCATCTTGATTTCATGTTTAGAAACAACATAGCTAACTGAACATGTACAACTATATATACTACATGTGTAATAGGTATGTAGTACATAAAGTTGTATGCTACATATACTAACATACTGCATATACCCTGAAATATAGGGGTGTTAAAAGAGGTTACTTGATGAATTGAGAATTCTTCTTAGCCACTACTGGGAATGATACGGTGAAACTTCGGCTAATGATAATAATTTGTTCCAGAATCACTTTTGTAAGCCGAAATCTTCATTAACCGGAGTGTTACTTCCTGTCCTATTAGAATGCAACTCGACTACTCTATGTCGGCACGCGCGTTCCAAAAGAAAACAAAAATATCAGAGTCTTAAACACATCAATAAAATCCTTCGTTAGCCAAAGTATTCGTAAAATGAGGTATCACCATATACAGGCCCTGATTACCGGCGTAGCAAACTTCCACAAGTAAATTTAAATAGAAATTTTTGGCTTATTCAAACGCCATATTCATACAGAATATCCGTAAAAAATAAGGAAGTTTGGCCCACTGGTAATCAGGCCCTAGCTATATATGTAGCATTGTTAAATTTGCGCTTATAGAATGTAGAAAACCATCCTTGAAAAAAAAATGATATCGTACTTTCTCTAATTTCAAAGATTAATCGGGCCTTGATTATCATAATATAACAATACGTAAGAATTTTCAATCGTAGTAAGTAGTTCTTATGGCAATTCTGCTTTTTCACCAATATCAAATAACTTAGAACATATTAATAGTTAGGGAGATTTTAGGAATTAATGGAAATAATAATAAAAAGAACTTACGAGTGAAAACTGTCATTGTTAAAATGGATACAAAACAAAAAAGCTTGAATACCGCTTTCATAATTGCTGTTGGGATTTTCCTCTAAAAAGACAAAGAAACAGACGAATAAGCACAAAGTTTTCAAAAATATACACAGGCATGAAAACAGAATCTTTACCAATTCCTCTGGTATCACAAATTTTGAATATGTATAAAAGCTACTTAAAAATCTTATTTTTATACAAAATCTACTTTTACAATTGTGACTAAAAATAACAATAAATAGTTAACAATGTTTGAGGTATTCAACGGTCCAAATTAAAAACAAAAATCACTTTTAGCGTAATGATTATGATTTCTTTCCAATTTTTGTGCACATAACTTTCTTTTTAAAGAACGATGGACCTAACGGCCATCTATTTCACTTTAGAGCAACTGTATATTGTTACAAATATTTCAGTTAATTATTTTATATGCTAGAGGGTTCAAATACTATTAAATGTATTAGTTGTTGTGGGAAACCTTGCCTCCTGACATTTTATGCTGCGTTTACACTATGGTGTAACTGTCGTTCCAGGTCTAGGAGCGAGGCACAGGTTTCGGAACCAATCAGCGTTTTCATTGGTTGTTTACGTCGCCGCTGATTGGCTGGGTCTTATAATTTGAAAAAACGTGTTTAAAAAATACTACCGTTTGAAGTCTGCCTGGAACGTCAAAGACTAGGACGATAACGCCATAATGTAAATGAACCTTTACAGTACGTGCGATGGCGAGCATTGCCCTTGATCATTTTCCCACTGGCGTCATTTACCCACTGGCGTCCACTCATTTAACATCCCTCTGCTGGTGCGGGTTTTTTTTTTTCTGGTAGGGTGTGGCTGAAAAGTTCTCATACGTTCCTAATTGATTAGAAAAGCAGATATCGCTTTGCGCGAAGAAGAGTAGAACAGTAAAGTAGTTTGTGACGGACAGCTTGGACAGCTTACAGTATTTTGAAAACCTTTTACTGCATCCATTTTCCTTTGCAATCTTAAAATAAATTATTCTCAGTTTGAGTTGTTTACACTGTATCAGTATAATCAAAATCCTAAATCTTCAACATACTCTTTTCAAATGACTCGCTAATTTTTTTTATGGACATTCGATCCTTTTTTTTTTAAGCGCGTTTTGAAGGAACGTTTGAAAACGCGAAATCAATATAGTTAAGTTATTTTAATCAATATAAAAAGTACCAAATAATTGAAACATAATATTTTTTAGAATCTATATAATATATTTAGGTAATGCACAGGTTATTTTGCTCAAACATTTCGTACAGTATAGTATATTTTGAAGCAAGGTGATATACATAAACCCACTTCACGGTCTTTTACACCATAATCCCGTTTTTTATATGTACCTTTTTTCCACTCACTGCTGTCTGCATCATAATGCACATCTTCTCCTTGGTTCTTCTTGATTTGCAGTTGCGGGTATACACTATATGGCCAATGATCACTTGCGATTTTAGACGTTTTGTTAAATATCTGGAAAGATACATAAGGAATTATCCTGAAACTTCAATAGTGTAAACAACATAACAGACGTCATATATTTCCGCGAAGATTTTCCCCCGAACCCCCATAAGGGGTCGCCAACAAATTGAAGAAAAACGAATATCTTTTGGATGACCCTGTAAAAACTAACATCGCAAAAGCATTGAAACGGTAGCAGATGCTTAGGAGGCTTCATTTAATAAACTATGTTCATTTTTATGAGGATAGCACGTACACTCGTGGAGAAATTAAAGTTTTTATAAAAACGATCCCAAATTTCACCAAGTGTTTTGCTTATAATTTTCGGAGTTCTTAATATAAAAGAATGTTCTTTACAGGAACGATGACAAACAACATTATATACAATACCGTGCAATTAGAATTAAAAAATAGTAAATATTGGATGAACAATGAGCAGGTTCACTAAATATTGTTTCACTGCGTATGCGCGTATTCAATCAAAATACACTGTGCATAATATATTAGCTAAATGTATAGACCAACTTTTGTGAAAGTCTCAAAAACATAGCTTGAAAATTCTGATAGTAATCATCGATAGAATAAGCTCGAAATTCACTCTTCTTAAAAGGAAGCAAAAAGATGAGGTGTTGTATCCATATATACTAGCTTATGAAAGTTGACATAACAAGAATGAATCTCATTGTATATTTGGATACCGTCCCTCATTTTTTTGCTTCCTTTTGGGAACAGCGAATTTCAAGCTTATTCTATCGACTATCACTATCAGAATTTTCAAGCTATGTTTTTGAAACTTTTACAAAAGTTGCTCTATACATTTAGCTAATATATTATGCACAGTATATATTGATTGCATTCGCGCATGCGCAGTGAAACAATATTTAGTGAACCTGCTCATTTTTCATCCAATATTTATTTTTTTTAATTCTGATTGCAGGGTATTGTATGTAATGTTGTTTGTCATAGTTTCTGAAAAGAACATTCTTTTATATTAAGAACTCTGAAAATTATAAGCAAAACATTTGGTGAAATTTGGGATTGTTTTTATAAAAACCTTAATTTCTCCACGAGTATATGTGTTATCCTCATAAAAATGAACATAGTTTATTAAAAGAAGCCTCCTAGCATGTTCTACCGTTTCAACGTTTTTGCGATATTAGTTTTTACAGGGTTATCCGAAAGATATTCGTTTTTCTTCAACTTATTGACGGCCTCCTATAGGGTTTCGGGAAAAAAATCTTCGCCGAAATATATGACGTCGACTATGCTGTTTACTCGCCTCAAGTTTCAGGATAAATCCTTATGTATTTTTCTAGATATTTAACAAAACGTCTAAAATCGCAAGTGACCGGTCATCATTGGCCGTATAGTGTATCTACTCTGCAAAATGTCTTTCTGTGAGTCTAAAATGATCTCCTTGTTTTGAAAAGCGTCCACCCGTATTTTTTTTGACATGATACGTGATATTTCAGTTCTATAATATCTATCAAATATAATCTAAAAACAAGATGATCTAAAACACCTCCGTGCTTTTTGTATCAATAATGTAGACATTGAACACGGATAGATCTAATAAATGCCTGAACAATTTCACATAATACTAGTGTATATTCCTCGTTACAGGATAATTGGATATCATTTGATTAACACAATCAACTCCACACATTGTGCTGTTGTACGCTTGTACAATGGCTGGCTTTTTTATACAACCCTTTCGTGTTCATCAAATGAATCTGAATAATTACTTTCGAAAACATTAGAAAGGTGCATTCAAATAGCCTTTAACTTTCAAAGACACTAAACTGATGCCATTTTATACTGTACTAGCAGGTTTCGCCCGCTACGTTGGTCGGTTTCTCCAAACAAACCTTTAATCAAACGAAATATATCGGTGAATTTGACCTTGTGATTTAAAGCAATAAGGATCTTTACCTGTAATATATTTCGGAATTGCTGAAAACGATGCAAACGCCATCGCGATGTAATAATTTCTAATGTGTCTGACAAAATTTGGACTGGTAAGAACCGACTCTTTTAAATGATCATTTGTAGTAGGTTATGGTAAAGAACGATAGTACGATATGAAATATACTAAAATCATCACTGAAAAATTATCTAACTAACAACGCAATTCTTCTAAATATGAGGAAAATGAGAACTTTTCCCCATAATTCTATGTCTAAGCAATGTACTAAAACTAAGCAATATTAACGTACTATAACTAAGCAATAACTAAGCAATACGCAACAACTGAAACCTTCCCCGAAAAAATATGTAACTAAAAGTGCAAGTCCCATCAACATCCATTCAGTAGAACTCAATTTATTAGCAGTCGGAACGAAATTATCTGTTACAATATCTATATATTTAAAAGCGCATTCTGTCAAATTTTCCAAACGAATATCGTCTCTTTGCGCATGCGTCAATGTTTTTTAGAGGCTTCTCCCCTCAGAAAGGGGAAACCTGATGAATTAGCCCTCACCTGTTTAGCCTAGGGGGATTGAAAAGGGTTGATTGAAAACGGATGAAGCCACCATTGCATTGGAAGCATAGATCTTCTAATATATTTTTGCTCTGAGAATGAAAGCTAAAGCTTTTTTTTAAGAACTCATGTTTCCACTACTAAATATTCATATTTTTTTGCAAAATTTAAAAGAGAGCTTGGATACAGTTATATATTTATAACGGATTGAAATGTCAGAGAGTTCGGAAGATGAGAACATTTTTTTTTATTGCTATGTTAAAGGAGCCGACGCGAAAAACGAGAAAAAAACATTTCTTTTACAACTAGATAAAAATATTTTTTCACAAAATTTTTACACGGACTGTAAAACCGTTTTATTTATCACCAATAAAGATTTCAAAGAGTTCGGGCAAAAAGAACTTTTTATTTTAAAACTATGAAACGACCCTGAGTAAAAAAAAACAAGACAATGAGCGCTTTTATCACTAAATATCAATATTTTTTCGCGAATTTTTCATTTTAAAATATAATTTCATACAAAATCCAGTTACAGATATAAAATAATAAAAACGTTATGTTTCTTTTTTAATTTATTATCAGGGGCCCGGGCATCGCCGGGAGGGGGTCAGCTAGTATATATATATATATATGAATATATATATATATGTATATATACTAGAAATAGATGTATTCTCAAAACAATCACCTAAAAATATAGATTTTACCGGGAGAAATTGTATTCGGATGCCTTGATAAAAGCAATCACTTTAGAATACGTACACTGCAAAAAGTAATTGTTGATTTTGCAGTATAAAACTGGAACCCAGCTGCCCGTATTATACCGTAAAATTAACAGTATTAAACAGTCAAATAAGCAGTAATACGCTGCCGTGAAAGCAGTAATACGCTACCGCGGGTTATTCCATCAGTGTAAGGAAAGGGCATGTTTCCAAACAAACAACTGACGTCAACCAATCTCCATTTTTCTCGTCAGTCGGTCAAAGTCGTCACTATTCATACATCAATCAGTCTTTTGCCCTAACTAAGACTCCTATTATAGGAGCTCTAGCCCTAACTAAAGTCAAATTTTCGCCACTGCCCTCTGAATAGTAGGTCTACACGGTCACACAAAAATGATGGCCGTCGTAAGCACATTTTTAAGCGTTTGTACTTTCCACTGTATTTATTCAGCAGCAATTTTTAAAAGTTTTCTTTGACTTATTTCATTTCAGAAAAATAAGGCGAAAAAACTATTAGAAATTATTGGTATTCAAATTCGAAGGACCGTACATACGGTGAAAAAAAATCCGCCTACGACAGCCGCCAGTTTTGTGTCAGTGCGCAGGCCTAGCATTCAGGGATTGGTTTCGCCACTGCCCCTTAAATATTAGGCCTGCACACTGATAAAAATGGCAGCTGTCGCAGGCGGATATTTTTTTTCAGCGTTTCAACGGTCCCTCGAACTTCAACACCAATAATTTATAAAAGTTTTTTCGCCTTGTTTTTCTGAGAGCATATAAGTCAAAAAAAACTTTTAGATATTTTTGGTGTTGAAGTTCAAGGGACCGTACAAACGCTGAAAACAAAAATCCGCCTGCGACAGCCGCCATTTTTGTCAGCGCGCAGGCCTAGTAATCAGGGTGCGGTGGTTTCGCCCTGAGTGAAGTCAGTTGCCCTTTTTTTAAAACAGGGATAGGAATTACGCACAGGACTTACGCGCTTTTCACATTTTAATGCCACTTTTATGAATAATTTTCTTTACTTTATTTAACGACAGAAGTTCTGCGATTAAATAAGACGAATAAAATAGTCCATAGAAATTGGTACTAAAATGTGAAAAACGTGCGAGCATTGAGCGTAATTCCTATACCAACTACAGAAAAAAAAATATTCGCGCGCAAATGAATCTTTATGTGTTGCTTTTGATACTACACATACTCGTATAAGCATCATAACTTATATACTTATTGTATTATCTCTTTACATACATTCCATAATTCTTATATCAGAAGAAGGTGCTTTTGCCAAGATTGGGCAATAGATTTTCATTTGTCATAAATGTGCGAGTTCCTTCTTTGTTTTACAGATGTACCCAACATTTATTTATTTCACTGAAAATGTTACTTTGCATTATTTTAGCAAGTGTTTACTGTTATGCCACGCGCTGATAAATTTGAAATATAATTTACTTTAAATGAAATTTATTTTAAAAAATCGGTAAATTATATTACAGTTTTCAATTAAACTTTATTTTTATGTAAATATTTACTTCTCTTCGATTGAGTAAAGATGAGAGTTATGCAATGTTTAGAAGCTGAGATATATAAAATGAAAGCGAAAGTGTTAGTGTATGTCTCGACATCTGGCGTTAGAGTAGTACTTAGCGTTACTGACGAATACACGTTTCTGCTTTATACTACATACAGATGCATATGCATCTTCGAAAAAGAGTTTATGTTACAATTAGTAAAAATAGTTGTAATTCCGTTGGAATACCTTTAATACATGGAGTTGACTCATCGTAGCATTCATCTGTCCTGGCAATGTATGCGTCATCCACATATATCGTAGGATATAGACGAGTGGTCGAATTTTGTTTGCTTGCAGTGTTGAATCCAGGGGGTGGCCCGGGGGGGAATGTCCCCCCCGGAGTATTTGAAATTTTATGCTTTCAGAGGTCAAAAAGTGGAATTTCCCCCCCCCGGAACTCTATAATGTCCCCCCCGGAGCTACAGAAATCCCTCCCGGAGAAAAGTGTCTGAATTCAACACTGTTTGCTTGTATCTGAGCAAGTTCCATCCACAGAGTCGCTTTGGACAAGCCTGTATATGATAAGAAAAAATTGTCAATCAAATTGAAATTATTACATACATTTCATGATTTTTTTATAACTACATAACATCTAAAAATAAAAGAATATAATAAATATGAAACGCTTTCAATGTATTTATAAGTGGAGAAATGACTGGTTTAAAAAACGGGGGCTGTCCACACAAGTCCACACATTAGTCTACACAAGACCTGTCCGGTAGTCTAAAGCAGGCATTCCCGTTAGTCCATACTAGGTTTATCCAGCGGACGCCATGTCACCTTTGAGGGTTCTTTTAGTGCCCATTTAAATATTTCCTGTTAATAGTTTTTTTTTTAATCCTTTTTAAATTATGATTTGTTTTAAAATTATTAATGCTTTCATAGTACAGCTAGCATTAAGGTGTTTCCTTATTTTAAGGGTGTATTCAAATCCAAACTGCTTATTTGAGACACATTTGTAAATTCATTTTTGCTCTAAAATGCATCCAATTGGCAGGATCTCTTATTCAGAAACTTTATAATGTCCGTATTGTCTCGATTTTTTGATAAAGGCAGAATATATTTCAAAAACTGCTGTCAAAGTGGACATTTTGAACCGAATTTCCCAAAGCGATAGCGCTGGAAACAAAAAAAATGATCGTACTGTGAAAAGAATTGTCTGTAAATCAATTTCTAATTAATTGAACGAAAAATAAAAACATGGGGCCCTTATAAATGTCTTTATAAATCACGCCGTCAAGTTTCCTGTTGTTACTTTTAAAAATGAGTCTGAGAATGTGTCTCAAAATTTTGAGTTGTTGAGCGTGGAAAAATATTTTTTTTTTAATACCGCCTCAATGCAAAAATTTCAAGATATTTCTGGCTCTCTTATTAGAAAACTATAATACTGTAATACTATAATAATGATATATAAAGATAAATAATATAATTACGTTAAAATAGAGATAGATAACAAACCCTCTAATAATGCCAATTTTCTAATTTAATTTGCTACGATTTATGTTTTATTTGCGATTTATTTTTCATGGGTTCCTGATCATAGGTGCCTAATAACTACCTTTGTGAGATTTATGTTTATCGCTACCATGACTGTAATATGGTATAACTGTTGCTTATTACCAAACATGTGAGTAATGGTGTCCTTGATTATTTGCCATTGAGTTCAAATTATAATATCAAATCAAATTTTAAACGAGTAATAAGTGAATAACTAGCGGCTCAGGCCCCTATGAGCAACGTTCACCAACACCCATCCAGATCCCGCAGGGTCTAAAAACATGCTAATTCGCTCCACTTAAAAAAGATTATCCGATTACGGAAGATTGAAATATATTATCATAAGCAGTAGTGATCTTCTGTAAATGGGTTTCCATTCATTTCCCTTTGACTGAAGGAATTTTTTGGTTTCCAAGGCCACATCCGCCACTCCCACGACATCTAATGGTTGTTTTCAGGATTGATTCAGTAAGATCAATTACAATTTTGAAAACCAACAATTACAATCTTGATTTTATAAAATGTTAAGTAAATAATATCGCTGCTTTCCGGATTTTTATAATGTCTACAAGATTTTTTTTCTTTTAAACCCTATAAGAAAATCGTTTTAACTATGATGTTTAAATATGACGTAATTTTCACCACAGAATGCTTTTCGCAAA
Source organism: Maratus michaelseni (assembly GCA_963931845.1). Classification (NCBI taxonomy): domain Eukaryota; kingdom Metazoa; phylum Arthropoda; class Arachnida; order Araneae; family Salticidae; genus Maratus; species Maratus michaelseni. The sequence continues at coordinate 225,458,589 of OZ007595.1, forward strand.
TAATAAATTACTTAATTTAAAGTTTTCTTTTTTTTTATATTCGTATGCAAATATATTTTTCAATTGAACAGTGTTTAAAAATATTATTATTTGGGTTTTTATAAATATGGCACCAGAAGATAAAAATGGCTATTTCAAAATATGCATTAAATCTTTATCTATATAAAAAAAATTGAAAGAAACTTAAAAAAGTAGACAAATTTGCCACCACAATTTAGTCAAGTATACGCCTGCAAAAGATGTTTAAATTTACATGGATAGTTTTCGATCCTGTTAAACGTATGTAACTGAATTACCTTGACCGGTTTCAACGTTAAATAGCGCTTAAAATAATTATTCAATTTAAAAACTGCTTGCTGCTACAACTGGTTCATCATATACATTTCACTATAAATCTATCATTTTTCATGTCTTTACATGCAATAGTTTTTGCAGGATAACCCGAGAAAGTGAAAAGATCACAATAAATTCAATTATGACAACAGCAGCTATAATTACTTAGTTTATAATACAGAGATATGTGAAACTGATATATTATTGTTTTTTAACTCACTATTAGCTTATATTTGTACAAAACCATTCATATAATGAACATTGCCCTGTTTTGTATTTACTTATTTGGACCCTAGTTGGCATATTTCAGCGAAAATAATATGGACAAAAGATTCATTTTTGTGCGTCAATCTTTTATTGTCATGGGCATTCCCTTTACACCAGATTGTTGCCAGCATCGTTGATGATTTATACGCATTAGGCGACAGATAATATAATTTTTGACGTGTCTCTGTAATATTATACATGATACGAAGAATATTTTTAAAACTTAATATAGTATAGTACTTTAACAGCATATTCAAAATTTCAGTAGTGATTTGTCAATTTTTAGGAAAGACTGAGCCTAAACAGACATATAATTTAAGTAAAAAATTGTTTTAAAGCCAAACTTTTATTATACTAATATTATAAAGAAGTAAAGTTTGTTTGTAGGGGGGGTAATCTCTGGAGCTACGGAACCGATTTTAAACGTGATGGTGGCACATTGATGGTGACAATTCTTATTCCAACATTCACTATATTTTATGTCGGTGCCAATATCTCCAGTTGTGTGCAGGAGCAAAAAACATTTTAAAATTGCCATTTTTGCGATACTGGAGGAACTAGAAACTTAAAAATTTGGCATGGAAGGTTAAGAAAGTACTATACTTTTTAACACTTTCCAACCTAGTTGAAAAGTGTTTATGACTTCGGTTTGTCTGGCCGTCAGCCGTCTGGCCGTCTGCCGTCTGGCCGTCTGCCGTCTGCCGTCTGTCCGTGCTCTAACTCCCGTAAATATGCTCGGATTGCCTTGCAATTTTTATATGTTATTGTCGTTATCTATAGCACGTTCCCTATTTCAACTGAAGTGTGTAGCACATATAGTTTTTTTACAGGGACACTCAAAAGAATTCCGTTACATTACGGTCTATGGGGAAAAATCACTTTCGATTTATTTTAATGATGTTACACAATTGCAAACACATATTGTAATTGATATATATCACTAAGGTGTATTACAAGAAGCTTAATATGGAATAGGGTGTGTATAGCACTTATAGTTAATTTACAGGGACAGTCAAAAGAATTCCGTTACATGACGTCTATGGAGAAAAATCGTCTGCGGTTTATTTAAATAATGTTTCACTATTTTGAACGCATTGAAATTTATATATATCACTAAGGTGCATTACAAGAGGCTTTCTACAGAATATTGTGTGTATAGCAGTCATCGTTCATTTACAGGGACACACAAAATAATTCTCTACTGTCTGTTAACAATTATTCCTGGATGTGCGTTTTAAGTTACTGAACGCGATTTAAAATTTAACTCTCTTTTTGTCTATTACGTGGTGTGTATAAATTCTGTAGATCCTATACAGGGAAGCACAAAAGTTCGCGAACACATGTCCGTTTATTGACAGAAACTGCAGAAGGAGAATTTTAAACTGTGCTACGCGTTTCCTAACTGAACTAAAATTTAGCATCCTATGTGGTATATATACAAATCTATAGATCATATAGAAGGCTGAATAAACGTATTCGGATATTTTTCCGAATATTGTATATGTTGAAAATTCCTGAAATTATGTTTTTAAATATGTTATGCGTTTTCCAAATTGTTTACTTAGATGTTATCTTTCAGCTTATTAAACGGTATGATTTGTAAAATTATTTTGGAAGCGTTGGAAAGTGTTACATAATCTATGCTTGACGCATGATTTTTCGTTCTTGTTATAAGATGTAAATGCTTTCTAGGAAAATGTTTTACAAAAATTTCGAAAATGAAAAGGATGAAAGGAAGGAGAAGCGTTCTAACTTACGATTTCTATTGAATTGTGAAGGATATAAATTTGAAATTTGACATGGCTGCTACTTTTAAAACGTAAATGCATACACAACACTGTTTTTTTTTTTATCGAAATTTAAAAGGGTGCAGGAGAAGAAAATGTTCTAAATTTTTGTGATTCTGAAAGGACTAGAAAATACATTCACGAAAATTCATTGAAAATTGTTCGCATGCAACACTTGAATAATAACGCGAAATTTGAATAAGAGAAAACTTGCCAAGTCGCTCTATTGACTAGCAAATAACATAACAAATTATTTTAACTAATTGAAGAAAGTTATGCATGACAGTAGCTATCATTCTAGGAGCTTCGAAAGAACTTGGTTTCCAGTTAGATCTGACTTCTTTTATTCGCGAAACCATTAACGAACTTGGCATTCTTTCACATGTATGTTTTTGATGGGATATCATTACTTTTTGTACAGTTACAATATACTTAGACACTTTACTTTAATGGTTTTTAATGTGTTTACAAGTGATTATTTTATTCACCAGGCAACATTCGATTTAATTTAAATTTCCTACAACAAAATATTTGGCTGTCAATTTGCGGCAGAAATCTATATTTTTATCCTGCTGTATTTAATGTTTATTTTGAAACGAAATGTATTGATTCGAAATTTTTATTATTTCTGAAATAACAATAATCATATTGACATAATTTTATGTTTTACCATTACAGACATATTAACCTATAAATCAACATTCCGATTCATATTTACAAATAAAATGACGAAGCTATCCAAATACTATCAAACAAATAGTATAAAATTTAAACAAGCACTAACAAGAAAATCCGGTTAACTTTTAGCCCTTACTAATATAGGTTTTTAGTCTGGTGAAAGAAAGTATAGGCTCAAACTATAATTAAAAACAAAATGCTAAAGCACCTTTTGCTTAATTATAACATTTATTTGACACACAGCATACAAACTTGAAAGTAAACAGACAGTAATTATTCAATTTTGAATTCGTCCACCGAAACTACAGCACAGCAAGAATTTGCATCTTCCAAACCCTCCGTATCCAACAGTTTGAAAGTTCGTGTCGCTATCGAAAGACATCGAAATGATACTTGATAGTCCTTTACAAGCATTATCTTTATATTCAGCGGCAATCGGTAGAGTACCTTTATTCGCAGCGGAAATTGATAGAGTAGCACTGACGTTGAGAGTCCGAGACAACTCAAGGTTGTCCACAGCTACTCTGCCTAGACCCATGGTAGCCACACATCCATGATCCATATTTATTTGAATCATAGGAATGACTCTCTTTTGTTTACATTTTTAATTATGGGATGAGACGAATTTCAACTGCGAATGTCTTGAAATATATGTATATTTCGATATATGTATTCTTTCAAGTTGTTTTTGTTTTTTCACAATGTGTCTAAAAAGATAAATTTTATGCACCATTACTCAAAAATTAAATCTCTGAAATTTGCCAAAAATGGCTGATAATCAGGTGATTTTGCTGCAAGGTCAGCCCGGATTCAACGTTTGGCGCTTTTTTTAGGCAAATTAAAATTAAGCCTAATAGACGTAACCTTAAAGTAAAAATGGACACCCCCAAGTGGGTAATTAATCGATTTTTAGAATTTTGTTTTCGATTCCTTAGTGTAAATGAATTTCGTACCAAATTTGAAGTCTGCAGGTGCAGTAGATACATGAGATCTTTTTGATGAGTGAGCGACGACGATTCGCTTAAACGAATGTTATAAAATAATATTATTCTGTTAATATGTATATAAAATAGTTTAAGTTTTTTTTTTTAAAGAAGAAGTTTGATTATTTGTAGAAACATTTTACAAGTGAACAAGTTAAGTTTAACATATTTGATCAAGTTTTGAATCTCGATTGATAGAATTAGAATGAATGGCGTCGTTTGAACAAAAGAACCTGCAATCTGATCAAATGATATGCATCATTTTTTGGCGACCATCGACAGGATTGTTGAAATGCTCTTTTACATTGATTGAGGTAAGTACCTGAAATTGAATTTTGATGAATTATTGATTTGAATTATTGATTTATATATAATATATTGAATATTGAAGTATTGTTATTATTTGAAATGGATATCGAAACGTTTAAGAAAAAAAGAGCAACTATTCGAGCTCAAACTACGAAAATATTCGATAAAATTAAAGACATTTTAGAGATACACTAGCGTTAGATTTAGAAAATAAAAAAATCACAGCTGTGTATTTTAAAACAGCAATTGAATGATAAAATGCAAACAATGAAAATCATTAAATTCAGAGATTGAACCACTGGTTCTAGATGCTAAGTTCGAAAAGGAAATAGAGAAATCTGAAACATATAATGAAAATATTATTGAATGGGAATTTAAAATTTCCAAATTTATAAATGATAATACCGCTACTACGGAAAATAAACAAAATGTTTCAGATATCCAACGTGAGAATAGTACCAATTCTTCTTTACTAAAATGTCAGAAAATTCTGAATCAGAATTTGGTAAAATTACCTAAATTGTACGTAACTAAATATTATGGTGATTCTTGTTTATGGCTCCACCTTTGGAGTCAATTTTCGAACACAATTGATAAAAATGAACACTTAACTCCGATTGATAAATTTTCCTATTTGAAGTCACTTTTAGGCGGAAGCACTACCAATACAATAGCAGGCTTTTCGCTGACTAAGGAAAATTATGATCACGCTATAGAATTGTTAAAAAACCGTTTTGGTCGTAATGACCTAGTCATAAATAGCCACATGACGAAATTATTAAATTTGAAACCTGTAAGAAACGCTAGTAATATTAAAGCTCTAAGAGAGCCATATGATGAATGTGAGATTATTAGAAATCTCAATTCTTTAGGTGTAACGTCGGGTTCATATGGACATTTGTTATGTCAGATTCTTCTTAAACTCATTCCATCTGATATTGCGTTACAATTTAATAGAAAACGTACGAAAAATGTCGACTGGGACATTAATGAATTGATTAATTTAATTAAAGAAGAAATTGAATCACGTGAAGTAACATTACAATTAAATTGCTTTGAAAAACCAGTTTCTGATAAACACGAAAATTATAAGACAAATTATCAAAATTATAAAAGAAGCACTCCTTCAGCTTCTGCTTTAACGATAAATATTAAAAATAGCTGTGTATTTTACAACTTTGTTCATAATGATACTGAAAATTGTAAGGCTCTTTCCATTCCTGAAATGCGTGAAAAATTGAAGAGAGGGGGTAGATGTTTTAGGTGTTTTCGTAAATTTCATATTTCAAGTTTTTGTAAGTTTTCGAATGAAAATTGCAAGTTTTGTGGCAAAACTTTTCATAATACTATACTTTGTAATTATAGTAATTGAAAATCAGAAATATCTAAACAGCCAGACAGTATTATTTCCTCAGTATCGCATTGTAATAGCAGCATAAATAACCATCCTAAAGAAATAATATTGCAAACTATTCATGTTAATGTAGAATCGGAAGAAAATTCCGAAAGAGCACTTTGTTTATTTGACTCTCCTAGTCACAAAACTTTTGTTACAGAAAAATTAGTTTCTAAGTTAAACCCTGAGATCATTAGAAATCAGAAATTAATTATCTATACTTTCGGTTCGAAATCATCAGAAGAAAGGTGCTATGATGTCGTTCAGCTAAAGCTAACTCACTCAACGGGTAGAAACCGAAGTATATTAATTGAAGCTTTAGTAACACCAGTGATAACAAATTCGTTGATACAAATTTATCCCCCTTCCAATTAAAATAAAGAGAAAACTTTCTAAATTTCGTCTTGACTAATGGGGACATTTAGAAAATTCTGATGTTGATATATTGTTTGGGGCAGACTATTTTTATCAAATTAATGATAAAACATTTTGTATAACTAAATCATTATTCATATGTCAAAGTTTGTTCGAACATTCTCTCTGCGGGGCAATTGACGGGAATAACAATTATAAGAGTAATCAAGCTGGCGTCTTATCTACTCATGTTATGAAACCTATAGAAAATGATTTGAAAAATTTGTGGGAATTAGAATCTTTAGGAATGCATACAGAAGGGCATATGTCTGAATTAGATAAAGAGATAGTAAAAAAAAATTCGAGGACAATTTGCATTTTCTTGAACATCGTTACGAAGCTAAATTGCTATGGCAAGATGATAAAAGGGATTTAGGAAGTAATTATAAAAATGCTAGAAATCGATTTATTAGCTTAAACCAAAAATTGGATAAAGATAAGCAATTATTGCAGAAATATAAAGAAATTGTGGTTGAACAGGAATTAAATAACATAGTGGAAGAATGCCCTAATAAAGCAATAAATAGCGGATATTTTATTCCCCACCGCCCTGTTTAGCGGGATGATAAACCTACAACTAAAGTGAGGATGGTGTTTGACGCCTCCTCAAAAGAAAACAACAAATCTTTAAATGAGTGTTTGTACTCTGGACCAAATTTAAACCCTAATTTGTTAGAAATTCTTATTAATTTCAGAAAATTCAATACTGCGTTTTGTGCAGATATTGAGAACGCCTTTCTTCAAATTTCTATAGCCGAAGAAGACAGAGATTACCTTAATTTTTTTTGGTTCGATAATGACGAAAGGAACCTTTTTTAAAATTTTAAGACTTAGACGTGTACCATTTGGAGTTTCATGCTCCCCATTTATTTTGGCTGGCACAATTAAATATCACATAAAGCAATATCAAGATCAACATCCAAGTGTTGTAAAAATGTTAGATAGTTCCCTCTATGTTGATGATCATAGTGAAGCTTATTATTTATCAATGACAGCTTCAGAGATTCTTAAAGAGGCTGGGATGAATTTGAGAAATTTTCAAACAAATTCTGTTAAACTTAGGGGAATGTGGGGAACAAGTAAATTTGGTATAAGTGATCAAAAACCAGGTAGTATTTTAAAGGTGCTAGGACTAATTTGGAATACTGAATCTGATGTTTTGATGTTAGATGTTCAACCCTTTCAGGAGAGTTATTTGGATGATCCCACCAAGCGAACAGTATTTGAGATATTACTGAAAATTTGTGATCCCTTAGGAATTTTAAATCCGTTTGTTATTCGTATTAAAGCCTTGTTTCAAAAAACATGGCAAAGAGGTTTAGAGTGAGATAGTAAATTACCAGACGATTTGAAATGTGAATGGGACACTTGGTGTTCACAAGTTGTACAGCTAAAACCATTTGAAATACCCAGAAAATATTTCCCTAATGGTATAAACATTTTCGAAAAAACACAAGTTCACATTTTCTGTGACGCTAGCTCTATAGGGTTTGGAGCAGTTGCTTATTTGCGTTGCATTTCATTAACTGCTGAAATCCAAACAAGTTTTGTTTGGAGTAAATGTAGAATAGCCCCCTCAAGAGGTTAACCATACCACGCTTGGAGCTTATCAGTGCATTAATTGCCATTAAAATGTGGAAATGTTTGAAACAGGCATTACATATCCCAAATTTAAAAGTAAAGTTATGGTCAGATTCTGAAATAACTCTATGTTGGATTAGGGGTACTACTACAAAGTGGAAACCTTTCATAGCCAATCGCGTAACGGAAAATCAGTCTTGACAAATCCAAAGGACTGGAATTATTGTCCTGGAAAAGAAAATCCAGCAGATTTGCTTACACGAGGGGAAAACGTATCGAAGTTAACGGGTAATAAAATATGGTGGTACGGCCCACCTTGGTTATTTCTACCGGAACATATGTGGCCTTCCGAAAAGGCTATAGAAATTGATCCCGAAGCTGCTTTTATTGAAATGAAATCAAAACTAAATTTAACTCTATTGTGTAATGAATGAAATACTACTCCTAAACCAGTTTTTGATATGACAAAATTTAGTAGTTTAAATCGAGTGTATCACATTACTGCCTGGATAATGCGTTTTATTCATAATGCCGATTCGAGAAACACTAAAATTTTCGGATCTTTAAATGCTTCAGAAATAGAAACAGCAGAAAAGCATTGGGTAAAACTAATTCAGGAAACTTCATTTAAAGTTGAAATACAGGCACTTAAACAAAAGAAACCACCTAATAAAGATTCTCCTCTATCATATATATATTATTTCTCTTGTCAACATCCCTTTTTCTCAGAAAATACGAAACGCAGAACGACGAATTAGATACCATATGAAAGGATTTTGAACAGGCGCCTGACACAGCACATTTAAAATTTCGTTAAAACATGTTTTTGATTAAAAATTGTAATTAATTAAAAATTAATTCGGCATTATTTCATAAATGAAATAATAAGTTTTCTGAAATTTGTGTTGCCACAAATTTAAAATACCGCATTATATCATGTTCAACAATAATTATAAAAATAAATAAACAGTACAAAAAAGATAAAGTATGATTTCGCCGCACGAGTTAATTTAAATATTTATTGTTAAAAGCAAAATTGAAATTAAAATAAAAGATATGCTTTCTTATATTAGAAATGCATTCAATTTATTTTTCTTTGTTTCATGTTTTTCAAGAAGCGGATGACGTTATCTTCTAATGCATTTAAAATACGATTGTTAATTTTTTTCTCGCGCGTGCTTTTTGAAAAAAATATCGAGCCTTTAATCGGGTTTTCATTTAATTTTTATACGTCATCTATTGTTTGATTTATCATGTTTGTGTTTAGGCGTACTGTAACGGAGTAATAGTATATTAAATTATTTAAGGATTATCTTCGAATCGGATATACATTTTTTTAGGATTTACAAAAATTTTATTTATTTTTTATTATTTCATTATGCTAAGTTATTATGTTATTTATTAAAGCTTCATTATTTCCACAAGCTTTCAAAAAATCATGTACCAATATTGATTTATGTACTTAAGACATTTCTGGAACAGTTGTGAAAAGTCTGAGGAAAATGCTTTCATATGAATTCACGTATCTCTGGTTCAATGATTAATTTTTTTTTCAGTATTGGGGCCTTGGCAAGGTAAAGAAAATGACATGGGCGAGAGAAGAAAATTTGCCAACATATTTTTTGGCAACCTATTCACACAAATTATTTTATCATAAAACGCACACAATGATCAATTTACAAAAAAACAATGTTTAATTTAATATAAAACACACGCAATCTTCTCTACCGGGTTGCCATACGAAGAAAAATCTCGCCGAAATCGTCGGGTTGCCTAGGCATAAAATCGCCTTTTGGCGGCAAAAAGATACCCCGGTGCGTCTGCGACATCTGTACCTTATTGAAATATACAAGAGGAAGTAAATTGTATATAAATAATATTGGTACAGATATCGCACACAAGGTTTAAACTCTTCGGCGTCAAAAGGACGATTTTATGCCTAGGCAACACGACGATTTTGGCGAGATTTTGCTTCGTATGGCAACCAGGTAGAGCAGATTGCGTGCGTTTTATATTAAATTAAACATTGTATGTTTTATAATAAGGGCACTTCTCTATTATCCCGTCGACCACTTTTCATAACAAAAAACTATCGCCAAACTGTAACGCCAAATAAACGGCAGAACGTGCCATTGGGATATCAAAATAAATAAATAAAATATAAGAATTTAAGGACACAATTGTTATTTTAATTAATGAAATAACTAATAAATCAGTAAAACATAATGAAAAGTACACGCAAATGTCGAATTAAAAATCACTTGATGACATAACAAACACGTATAATGCTTCTGACATCAAGAAAATGGGACTGCATTTTTGGCGTTTAATCTCACAGTTTGGCGATAGTTTTTTATTATGAAAAAGTGGTCGACGGGATAATAGAGAAGTACTATAATAAATTATTTATTATGTGTGTTTTATGATAAAATGATTTGTGTGTGTTTTATAAAAAAAAAAAATGGGTATTTACGTATTATACGGGCCAGGTCAAATACAATTGCGATAAGCATGGCGCCAATTTACTAATTATAGTAACGCTTATTTTTCGATAAGTATGTAGTTTATTTATTTATGATAGTTTATAGTTTATTTTTTATTTTAATTTACAGTTTATTTATTTTTTAATTATACCTTATAGTTTTTTCCCTAACAATATTTATTCCTAACAATAAAATCCCAACGAAGATAGCAAAAGGCCTGCGCGAGGGAAAATAAAAATAACAATTGTATTTTAACTGCATTAGAGGATGACGTCATCTTCTTCGGGAAAAAATACGGGACGAAGAAAAATAAATTGAAATACACTTAAATTACAATTCAATCAAATATAACAAATCATACCTTTTATGCTACACGTGTAAAATACCACTGCTTCGACCAATCAATAATATTTAATTTCTTCAAAACGTTTCAATTTCATTTTACCTCTTTTGAACTATTTATTAATTTTTATAATCATTGTTCAGCATCATATAATGCGGTATTTTATTTTTGTGGCAACATTGATTTGAAAAAAGCTTTCATTTCATTTATGAAAATACAATGCATATCATGTATATTATTTCTGTTGTCAACATCCCTTTTTCTATGCACATACAGAACATGCAACAATGAATGAGATATCATTCGAAAAGTTTTTGAACAGCTTCTGACATAGTACACTCACATTTCGTTAAAACGCGTTGTTGGATTAAAAGAAAAATTAGTTAATTAAAAATTAATGCTAAAACGTACCAAGAAATAATCACAAAGATCGCAATGCGAAATCTTCGCACGGGTCCTTCTGGTACAAGCTTAATCTCCAATTCGATGAAAACAACTTACTTGCATTATCTGGAAGACTTCAGTTTTCTGAAGTAACAGAGAAGGAAAAACATCCATGGATACTTCCTAATAAATCTTATTTTGTAAAATTACTCATTAAGGATGCTCATGAAAGAATGTTCCACTTCGGTGTAGCTGTCACCTTAGCTCACCTTCGTGAAAGGTATTTTATAATAAAAGGAAGAAGATGCGTAAAATCCGTCTTAAGATCATGTATGATATGTCGGAAACTTATTGCTACTCCGTGAAAGGTGGAAATAGCCCCTTTACCAAAAGACAGAATCAGCCAAACACCAATTTTTGAGACCTTTGGCGTCGATTTTGCCAGCCAAATTTATTATAAAACTTCTGAAGGTAAGGCTTATATTGTTGTATTTACATGTGCTGTAACTAGAGTGATACATTTAGAACTAGTCACCAATCTAAGTACGCAAACCTTTAGTTTAGCACTACGAAGATTTTTCTCTAGAAGAGGATTCTGCAAAATCACATCCAGTGACAATGCAAAGACCTTTTCTAAAGCAGATTTGGTGTTTAAAGACGCTTAGGAAAGAATTTCTAAGCAAGAAATTTTTGATTATTTGAGAAAGAATAAGATAACATGGAAGTTTATAATCCCCAGGGCTTCCTGGTGGGTCGACTTCTGGGAAAGAATGGTACGATCAGTAAAAACACCTTTGAAAAAGGTTCTAGGAAAAACTTGTCTCACTTTTGAAGAACTCGAAACAATACTTACAGAAATAGAAGCTGTGATTAATTCACGTCCCTTATGCTATCTCTACGAAGAAAATACTTAACCATCACCTTTGACACCATCTCACTTTTTAGTTGGTAAACGATTAATGTCCTTACCTTCTTATGGATTACCAATTTGCACCCAAGAAAAAACCAATAAGATCTTGTTGACGAAAAAGTATAAATATAAGCAACAGAATACTGACCACTTTTGGAAAAGGTGGAAAAACGAATACCTGTTAGAACTTAAATCTGCTTTTCAGGTGAAAAACATAAATTCATCTCCTCAGTTCAAAGTCAACGATGTAGTGTTAATTCATAATGAAAAGCTCCCAAAACATATGTGGAAATGTGGTCGTGTTAAAGAACTTATATATGGTCGTGACTCTAAAATAAGATCATGTGTATTACACACTGTAAATGGGGATCTTAAAAGACCAGTGCAACTTTTATAAAATCTTGAACTAGACTTGGTGGACTGATGACACTATAAATTATATTCTTAAATATTTAATTTCTTTGGTTACTCATATTTACTTTTATTATTGTTTAATTTGCATTCATTTCATGTGTTTTACTTTTTCTTCTTAGATTCCAGAATTGTTTGTATTAAATTAGCCTTTTGAATATACAGGGTGAATCTAAACTTTTGGGCAAAATTTTAAGGAGTGATAGTACAGATTAAGACAAGCAATATTAAATAGGAAACTAAGGGTCCCAAACGTCTTCCGAAGGAGACAGGCGCCATTATAGTTTAGGGTCCAAAATTTCAAATGATTATAAAAAACGGAAAAATTAAGTCGATTCGTTTGCGGTTTTCGCTAAAACTATTCTTTATGTCAGTATTGTCTTGAAAATAAATTTTAAAGATAAAGTTAAAAAACGCCGATAGAGGGCGCTTTAGATTTGGAATTACGAACAACTATTTATTACCGTTATTTTTTGTATCTCATTAAATGCTTTCAAAAGCTTAGACTTAAATTTTTAGCTCAAAATCTGAATCGTTGGGAGTAGTTAAGTAGCGCAAACTGAACTGTGTTCAGGAGTTGAAATTTGACCCCCCCCCTCTCCCTACCCCTGAACACAGTTCAGTTATTCCCGATCTTGGTGTCGTAGATCAGGCAGAAATTACTATCCCCTACATGTAAAATAAACGATAGAGGGATGACAAAATTAAATAAAAAATTTATTCATAACAGATATGAGCAAATTATCCACGCAAAATAACAAGAAATAATTTACAGTTACGTACCCTTTACGTAGTAACAGTCCGTGTTACCCGATTGCCCGGCAATGTGTAGTACAGAAGGATGTAACCTCCAGATGGCGCTGTTATCGAAAGTGCTATAAAAGCGCTGGTTGTCCGCATTCATCGTGTTTTCGTCTTTGAGGGCTGTAGGAATTACCAGCTACCCTAATCAGGAAATGACCGATATGCATTTCATTTACGGCGCTGTGGACTTACGGCCCTGGAGGCCCGGAGATTGTACGGGGAGCGATTCTCTTCGAGACGCTTGCCGGACCGAAAAATTTTCGAACGCTTGCATCAGCGTCTCGGAGAAACCGGTCCGTTTGTCAGCGGGATGCACGACACTGGGCGTACCAGGAGTACGAGAACACCGGAACTTGAAGAGCATGTGTTGCGTGAATTAGACGAGCAACCGGAGACGAGCACGCGGGCTGTATCCACCGCCGCAAATGAGAGCTAGATGACGGTTTGGCGAGTGTTAGCAGCCGAAGGCCTTCTACCCTATCATGCACAGGTGTGCACGCCTTGAAAGCAACCGACCATCAGCTACGTGTCGATTTTTCACGATGGTACTTCCAACAGTTGGATGCGCAATCAGACTTTGCCGCACGTCTGCTATTCACCGATGAATGCAGTTTCTGTCGGGAAGGCATTTTCAATGCACGTAACTCTCTCCGCCGGTGGTGTGAGGCCTGCATCGTTTCTGGTGGGCACTCTTTCGAGTAGTTTTTGTAATTCCGCACGAACATCATGCGTGTACCCTATTCTACGTGTCAATCTTCATTCATATTGCGCACTACGTGCGTACATCAAATTGTTTCTTTTTATTTTGCGCGGAGAAATTGCTCATGTCTGTTATGAATAAATTTTTTATTTAATTTTGTTCATCCATCTATCGTTTATTTTACGTGTAGGGGGTAGTAGTGTCTGCCTGGTCTACGATACCAAGATCGGGAATAACTGAACTGTGTTCAGGGGAGCAGAGGGAGGGGGGTTCATATTTCAACTCCTGAACACTGTTCAGTTTAAGCTACTTAACCACTCCCAACGATTCAGATTTTAAGCTCAAAATTTAAATTTAAATCTAAGCTTTTGAAAGCATTTAATGAGATACAAAAAATAACGGTCAAAAATAGTTATTCGTTACTCTAAAGTCTAAAGCGCCCTCTATCGGCATTTTTTGAAATTATTTTTAAACTTTATTTTCCAGAAAACACTGACATAAAGAATAGTTTTAGCGAAAACCGCAAACGAATCGACCAATTTTTCCGTTTTTTATAATCATTTGAAATTTTGGACCCTAAACTTTAATGGCGCCTATCTCCTTCGGAAGACGTTTTGGACTCTTAGTTTCCTATTTAATATTGTTTGTCTTGATGTGTACTATCACCCCTTAAAGTTTTGCCCAAGAGTTTAGATTCACCCTGTATATATGTATATGTAAGTATGTTACCGAAAATGTTTGTCATGTACGTAAGTAAACTCTGATATTTATTAAATTGTTTAAGAATTGTTGATGCTGAACTAACAAGGAAGGTCTCCATAAGCGCATACTCAGAAAATTTTGAAAAAATTACAGAATGTTCTTCTCATGAGTGTATATACGTCTATAAAAAAATTTTCTGCGGAACCTTGATATAACGTCCGTAAAAAATTATGAAAATTTCGTTTATTTGGCGATTTATCACTGGTTGGCGACGGAATGAAATTTCAAAAAATACACTGTTATGACAAATAATCTTTAAGGAAAGACTTTTTCTTGCTGAACTTGTTTATGTAAGTTTAACTTACATAATAAGTAAATTTTTATAGCTACAATTTTGTGTACGCATCTATATGTATGTATAATGAAATTTAATATATGTTGTATACATTATAGAAAAAATAATAAACTATTTCATAGTTTCAGTTTAAATTCATTACGTATTGCGCATTCGAATAATAATTTTGCAAGCAATTTCAAAATGCAAACGATCGTTTGCGTTTGGCGAGGAAAAAATGTTGCTAAGCCAAATCGCGTCTTTTTCCGCCAAAAACTCGAAGGTTTTTAGTTTTTTGCAGAATTTCTACTGGGATTCCGCAGCTAAATTTGACTGATCCTTTATCACATACATGAGTAGCTTCCTTAGCATTTTTTTCAAAATATTCTGAGTATGCGCTTTAAGGAGACCTTCCTTGTAAGTGTTCTGCCGGGGGCAGCGTCTAGCGAATGCCTCTTTGGTTATTTGAAACCAGACGATTTTGTCGGTTGCTGTGGCAACGCGGTTTTTTTGTTTTCTCTGCTTTTATTCTTTTTAAATGATGTAACTATTGTGAACCGATTGTCGGTGATAATTTGAATGATCAAACGAGTGTTATAAAATAATATTATTCCGTTAATATGTAAATAAAATAGTTTAAGTTTTTTTTAAAGAAGATGTTTGATTATTTGTAGAAATATTTTACAAGTGAACAAGTTAAGTTTAACTTATTTAAGCCAATTTTGAATCTCGATTAATAGAATTAGAATGAATGGCGCCGTTTGAACAAAAGAACCTGCAGTCTGATCAAATGATATGCATCACCATATAACAGCCAAAAAGACCAGCCCCTCGATTTACAAGTATTCGAACCCTCTAAGGCTTTCTAACAATACAGCCGTCGATGCATAGATGCTCAGAAATCAAGGAACAATCGTGTCATACTTCAAACTAATGAAAATGTCGGTGAAGCAAATAAAAATCAGCACTGTTTCACTCTCTATGTTGTACACAGTGAAACAATGCCAATTATCTGCTTCACTGACATATTCATCAGTTTGGAGTATGACAACGGTTATACCTTGATTTCTGATTGAAAACGATCTTCCAGGATATATTGATCTTAGTCTGTCCTATAACTGAATTGTTTTGTGTGTCTCTGTAAATGAACGATAAATGTACTCCATAATCTAGAGAAAACATCTAAGAGTGCACTTTAGTGATCCTTTTAAATTTAATCATGTTTGAAGTATCATGACATCACTAAAAATCACCGCAACCGATTTTTACCCATAGATCATAATATAGTGGAATACTTACATTGCGTGTAAAACCTTTAAGGACAGCAAAGAATTTTAATATATTTGATAATTTTCAAATCAGATGAAAAAAAGGTTTACTATAATGTGTATCATAAACTTGAAAAGCTAATAAAAAATCAACAAAATTTATCTGCCAGTTCTTTATTACGAAAATAAAATATTTATAGACAAAAACACTATTTCAGCTTGTGTAAAAACTTTAAGGACAGCAAAATAAAAACGATACAGTAGTGAAGAAAGAAATAATCTCATCAAAAAGTCACCTGTAAAAAATGCAGCCAAGTCTCGTAACTCATTTACCGTAAAAAGTACTGAGATCGTATAAAGCCAAGTTTAACTATCTTATTAACTCTGAAATTTTCATTCACAAATCACTCCTAGTCTCTACATCTTTAGTTAATTATTATTTTGTGACTTGGCAATTACGCAGCACAGGGCAGTTATTACACCTTAAAGCAGAGTTGCCAAGTCTCCGGCTTTTTGAACACCAGTATTTTATTAGAGAAAATGTTGTTCTTTTAAATCGAAGAGTGCTCCGATTAAACAAGTCAACTTTTTCCGTAATAAAATACTGGTATCCAAAAAGCCGGAGACTTGGCAGCTCTGCACCTTACTATGCTATGGGATGGAATGGGATAATTTAATTAAGGCAAATTATATATGCTCCGGGAAGTTATTACAACCTTAATATGTTATAGTATTATTTGATTGACTAACTATGTACATCACATTCTCGTGCTACGTAATTGCCAAGTCACAAAATAATAATTAACGAAAAATGTAGAGACTAGGAGTGATTTGTGAATGAAAATTTCAGGGTTAATAAGATAGTTAAACTTGGCTTTATACGATCTCAGTACTTTTTACGGTAAATGAGTTACGAGACTTGGCTGCATTTTTTACAGGTGACTTTTTGATGCGATTTCACTTCTTTTTGTAAGTAATCCTCCTTTTCTTGATTTTGGGCTCTTTTTGGAGATCATCCACTGATTTTTGACGAAGTTACCTTAAAGAAATTTCAGGTAACTAGGCAAGCACTAAGTTATGGGAGGGGGGAGTCAAAAGTACTCTCAACTACTTCCAGGAAAGGTGCTATCCATCTGAGATATTACTCGCAGCCTAGATACTTGATATTTAGCACAAAAGTACTGTTTAGGATAAAAAGAAAGCTAAAATTAAAATTTTTGGATATTTTCAATATATCAAACTATATTTGATTTTTCGAAGTTTTTTCGTTTTTTTAAATTTTTCCTTATTTTGTATCCTAAACCCTACTTTTCTGCCAAATGTCAAGCTGGTAGAAGTACAACATCGAATTATATTCAAACCTTCGACTTTTTATAAATTTATTGATTTTTCGATTTTTCCTGATTGTCATGCCAATATAGTAATTCTTTGATCCGTCTTCTTAGGATCATTTAGGTTCAATTTAAAGATAAATCAAGCTAATCTTAGAGTCACCATGATTTTATTTAGAAAGGACTATCAAGCCATAACCAGCCAGTAATGTCGGGAGGAGAGGGGGAGCTGTGAAGATTTTTTTTGTTGCTAACATCATTTAACAATCCATATTTCATATGCAAATTAAATAGAGTATAACCTGTGAAAGAAAACAAACATGTCTATAAAGGAACCACCCATAACGTAGCCGGTCTATAGCGGAACTTTTCTATACCGAAATTCGTAAACAAAAAGAAAAAACAGCATAATCCGGGGAAAAAAACATAAAACAATTACGGGCGGTATACTAGCTAATAGTATAATTATCTTAAAACTCATGTTTCTAGAACTACAAAATCGAATTGTTTTCGATTTTTTGATTTTTTACAGATATTTCTATTTTAAAAGTTTCTTTTTTGAATCATAAATATTACCTTTACACTACATTTTAAGTCTCTAACAAGCTCGAATTATTTTCAATTTTTGATTTTTTTTTTAATTTGTTTTCGAATTTTCCAGATTTTTTCATTTTTCCTTATTTTGTATCCTAAATACTACCTTTATTCCGAATTCCAAGTCTCTAGCGCAACAAAATCGGATTGATTTCAAATTTTGGTTTTTTTTTCGAGTTTTTCGATTTTTTTATTTTATTTTCGATTTTTATTGTGTTTTTGATATTTTTTTTTCTGAATTCTAAACACTACCTTTACACCAAATTTTAAGTTTCTACGACTACAAGATCGTATTATTTTCAATTTTCAATTTTGTTGGAATTTGTTAATTTTCGAATTTTCTGGATTTTATATTTTTTTCTTTCTTTGTAGCCTAAGCACTACCTTTATTCCAAATTTCAAGTTTCTAGGCCTACGGGATCCACCTAATATTTTTGATGACGCGTGAGTGAGTGAGTGAGTGAGTGAGTGAGTGAGTGACAAAAAATCGGAATTTTCAGTTCATATATCGTTTGCACTAGAAAAGACAGAAATGTGAAATTTTAAATTTTGGTCTTATTTTCCACATACTCTATATAAACGAAGTTTCTGGTTTTTGGGATACACCAGCTCAAAGCTATGGGGAGGTCAAAAGTGCCCTGAGATGCTTCCAGAAAAGGATGCTTACGGCTGTGCTTTCTCGACTTGGCGGAGGCACTGCCGTGCCTCCAGATACAAAATTAAAAATTCAGGAAAATTCCAACAAATCAATCTTTTTTAAATTTTTTTGTCTACTTTTTCAAATTTTCGAAATTTTTATTTGAATTTTCTGGATTTTTGAATATTTTTTTTCTATTCTAAGTACTACCTATATTCCAGATTTCAAGTTTCTAGTTCTACTAAATCGAATTATTTTCAAATTTTCGATGTTTTTCGATATTTCCGATTTTTTAATTTTATTTTCGGTTTTTATTGTGTTTTTAATTTTTCCTTATTCTGAATTCCAAACACTACCTTTACGCCGAATTTTAAGTTTCTAAGGTTAAAAGATCAAATTATTTTCAGTTCTTCATTTTTTTTCGAATTTTTCGAATTTTTAATTTCTTTTTCGAATTTTCTGGATTTTTTTAATTTTTTCTTTTTTTGCATCCTAAATACTACCTTTATTCCATATTTCAAGTTTCTAGCGCTATAAAATCGAATTGTTTTCACATTTTCAATGTTTTTCGATTTTTTCGATGTTTTAATTTAATTTTCGATTTTTATTGTGTTTTTAATTTTTTCTTATTCTGAATTCCAAACACTACCTTTACGCCGAATTTGAAGTTTCTAGCACAACAAAATCGGATTGTCTTCAAATTTTCGTTTTTTTTTTTTCAATTTTTTCGATTTTTTAAATTTTGCTTTCGATTTTTTTGGTGTTTTTGATGTTTTTTTTCTGGATGCTAAACACTACCTTCACACCAATTTTTAAGTTTTTAAGACTACAAGATCGTATTATTTTCAATTTTCAATTTTGATGGAATTTGTTGAATTTTCGAATGTTTTTTTTTTTCGAATTATCCGGATTTTGTAATTTTTACTTTCTTTGTATCGTAAACACTACCCTTTTTCCAAATGTCAAGTTTCTAGGGCTACGGGATCTA
The DNA here is from genome assembly GCA_963931845.1 of Maratus michaelseni. NCBI lineage: Eukaryota > Metazoa > Arthropoda > Arachnida > Araneae > Salticidae > Maratus > Maratus michaelseni. Next base: position 225,478,226 of record OZ007595.1, read on the forward strand.
CCTAATCTTTTTGATGACGCGTGAATGAGTGACAAAAAATCGAATGTTTGAGTTCATATATCGTCTGAACTAGAAAAGACAGGAGCTTGTAATTTTAAATTTTGGTTCTGTGTGCCAAATACTCTAGAAAAACGAAGTTCCGGGTTTTTGGGAAACTCCAGCGCAGAGATATGGGGGGGGGGGGGTAAAAAGTGCCCTAAGTTGTTTCCAGAAAAGGATGCTTACGGCTGTGCTCTCTCGAATTGGCGGAGGAACTGCCGTGCCTCCAGATTTATATGTTGTGAACCCATTATTGTTTTTAATAATCGCAAATATTCTATCTTTCACGGGCATTATTAATTTTTGGCACAGTTCAAGACTAGTTTAGTGCCATTCATTTCAATTGTAGATCTAAGTTCAGAATCTGAGGAAAAATGCCTTCCATTTTTGTAAACTCGTCTTGCTAGGTCTCTCCGCAAGTTCTCGATGGGGCTTAGATCAGGACTTCGGGTGGCCATTGCAAACTTGAATATTTTTCTTCTGGAACCAGAGTTTTGTCCTACGGCTTATGTGGATGCGCGCATTATCTTACTGATAAATCCATATGTTTCCCTGCTGTAAGTATTGCAACAGGTGAATGATTGTCAGAAAGCGTTTTTGATATGATTTGAATGAACTTTTCCTCAAAGAAATGCAAATGAGCCCACATCGTTAAGCGAAAAATAGCCTCATGTCATAATGGATCCGCCATCTAGTTGCTAAAATTTCTTTTTCTTTTCTCAAATCATGCCAATGTTACTTCCAGACATCAGAATTCTCTTAGTTTCAATTGCTTTCATCGGAAAAAATATCCTGAAGCTTTTTGTCGTCAGAAATCATCAATTATCTTGCACACTGTAAACGATCGGTTTTGTATCTAGTCAGTAAAGAGTTTATATTATTTTGTTGGGTATTGAAATTTCCAGATCGAATAATTGTACTGCAGATAGTTTTATTACACACATTGTACCCAATCGTTCGTAAACTTTCTTTACTTGAGTATTTTCCAGTGGATAATAACTTTAAAAGTCTCCTTTCATCTCTGGGAGAGAAAAATTTTGATCTTCCTCCGGCGTTTTTTCCCATACCTTAAACCGTTTAACCTTAAAGTATTGTTGATGACGGTTTTAGGTCTTCCTATCTTTTTGCAATAAAACGACAAGTCATTCCTGACAATGCAAAAGATTCAATAGTTTATTTTCATATTCAGTCAGTTTACTTGCTTCTGGCGTTAGTATAAAATTAACAAAACTCTTTCAGTTTACTTGCTTCTGGCGTTAGTATAAAATTAACAAAACTCTTAACAGAAAACGTCACTAAAATCACTATACACGTGAATTTTTAACTTGCAAATCAATAAGTCTTACATAACTTTTCTATAAAAAAATACTGGTGTCGTAAAGTTTTCACACAGGCGAAAATAGCGTTTGTTTGCATAATTATTATTTTGTCACAATAAAAAGCTTACAGATACCTTTTGTTGTCCCACTTTATGATCAACATTAAATTTCCATTTTAATTATCCCAATTTAAATTTATCAAATTTTTTAAAATTTTTTGCAGTCCTTAAAGTTTTTACACGCATGTGCGAACTATGTGCGAACTATGACTGCTACTTATTAAATACTTCATAAAAAGCATGTTGTAGTTCATCTCAGCAATGCATATCAATCTCATTAGGTTTGAAATATCGTAACGTATATAAAATGCACAGCAAACGATTTTTCCCCATAGACCATAATGTAATGGAAATATTTTGTGTGTCTCTATCAATTAACTATAATTTCTACACACTTCATTTTCAACACCAAACATTCTATAGTAAACCTCAATAACATATAAAAATTCCATGGCAATCCGACTTTATTTTCGAGAGTTAGAGTACGGACAAACAGACAAACCGAATTCATAAACACTTTTCAATTATGTTGGAATATGGTAAAAAGGGGAAAAATGACCAATCGGAAGGTCAAAAATGAGCTTTGTCTATCAACCTCTTTTGTGGAATTTTACTTTGTAAGCAAAAACTGAAATAATGTAATTACTTCTAAATTTTAAAAACAAAAAAGTTTAATCAAAACGTAAACTTTATAACATTAATTACATTAGACAATGTTTTTATTCAAAATGGATTATAAAAAAATATATACTTACTCATCTCCTACTCTAAACCAAATATTTTTGGAACATGGAGGTCCATTAAAAGTTTCACAGGACCAATCTTCATTTTCTGCAATTTGAAAAATAAATAATCAGTTTATGAACATGCAATTTTGCTTTATACTGAAAGTACGAAGCGTATTTTTTAAGTAAGTATCATTTTTGTATTAAAAAACACAAAACTATTTTATTTTTATATGAAAGTCTGTATCTTAATCTACTTTTCAGAATAATTACCGCATATATTAAGGCACTTATCGTATCGTACTACCAGCTTTTGTATTCCATCGTCATACAAGTCTGCAGCCATCTGTTAACAAAAGTGTCGATATGACAAAACCTGGGGTGTCAAAAGTTTTTCAGGTATATGTTTCTCGTTTAAAAAATATATATACTGATCATTTATTAGAATGAATTGACGATTAAATTGTTTTCTAGACATATTTTACTACCAAATGCCGCACGCACGTTATTGATGTTTTACTACATCGGGATTGTCAAACTGTGGCCCGCCGGATACCACTAAAATTTTACAGTAAATGTTGCCTTATCTAATCATCGAATTTCCGCGATTCAATAAGTCGACTATTTCTAATTAAAATTATTGGTATCTGGCGGGCCACAGTTTGACATTCCTCTTCTACATGAATAAGTAATAAAGGTATTAACTTAAACCAAGCAGTGGTATACCGGCCACCCAGAGTAGTCTAAAAACTGTCTAGCCGGTAGTTTGACATCTCTGGGTTTTCTCCGCGGAGAGGGGAGAAAAATAAATTACTTTATGGGATCACGAAGAATATGTTGCTTAGTTGCGTCATTTGACTGTTACAATGTATGGCTTGAGCGGAAAAAAATTTTAATTGAAGAAAAATGACAAAGGAAAAACTAAGAAAATACAGACGAAAAGGGCAGAAATTGGATTTTAAAAATGTAAAAAAAAAGAAGCTATCCAACAGAGGAAGATGATGCAATTTGTGTCTTCTGTAAAGGTGCTTTCTCTATGCACAAGAAGGGGGAACTCTGGGTTCGATGTTTAGAATACGATACGTGAATCCATGGCGGCTGCATTGACACAGAGAGTGATTACAGTGCTTGTGATTTTTATAGATAAAGTAATCTGCACTTCAAAATTAAAGCTTTTTTTTTTTTTTTTTTTGCTTAACACGTTAAAATAGTCGGATGTGTCAATCCCAAAACTTTCTTCTATCTCACACAGGTTTCGCATACACGAAAAACGCATCAGTGCCAATTTACGTCAAGGTCTAACTGAATCTGACGTTTTATTGAATTCCATACATTCGTTCTTGAAATATGACTATCGCTAAAATCGTGTAAATCCTGCAAAATGCAGCATAGCAGCGCGACATGCTGGAAGATTTACACCAAAACCTTATCAACAACAACTTATGTCAACGTCTAACTGAATATGAAGTTTGATGAAAATCCGTGAATTAGTTGTTGACCGATTTTGATATCGTGAAAATCATGAAAAAGTAGCATAGCAGCACCACCTGTTGGGATATCTACAATAAAACGTAATCAGCGTCTATTTATGTCAAAGTCTAACTGAGTCTGAAGCTTCATGAAAATCAGTGGATTAGTTCTTGAGATAGAGCTATTACGGAAATCGCGAAAAATGCAGCATAACAGCGCCACCTGTTGCACGATTTACACCAAAACCTAATCAACACCAATTTATATCAGGGACTAATTGAATATAAAGTTTTAATAAATTCCGTGCATTAGCTCTTGAGATAGAGTGCCCACAAAATTTTTGTCACATACAGACAGACAGACAGAGTCAGAGACAGATATTTTCTATAAACAGTCAAATCGTTTTCAGGACCTTCAAAAACGTATAAATCCATCTAAAACTGGAAGTCGAAAATTTTCATGAATCCAGTACTTTCTTCTTGTAAAGATAGAAGAAAGTAAAAACAAAACTGGGAACAGAATGGAATGAAGACTATCAGAGATAGTCGCTAAGAGATAGTCAGTTTTATAAATTTGACAAAAATGCTTGTTTATAAAAAATTTCGTGTTTTTTATGTACATATTAAATGTTAATTATCAATAAAATTTATTAAAACGATTTTCTTCTCTTTTAATTAGAGAAATTAGTCCTATTTGTATCATAGTTTTTGAAAAAAACTGAGATTTAGTTATTTTCTAAACTCAAATTTTGCATTTGTAATTTTTCATTTTATAAACAAAAAACGTTTTTATATTGAAATTGTTTTTCTCTAAACAGAAGTGAAACATGTGAAGTTACCCTGATATTTTCCTCCACTAATTTTTTTAATTGTAAGATCTAGATTGAAAATAAAAGTGGTTGCAGGTATTTGGACCTTCTCCTCTATTAAGTTTAATCCCAGAAGAATTTCATTAAGATTAATGCATTTCGAACTTCGTACCACATATTATTTCACATATCAAAATCCCCTTTTAAATGCACATACAAAACGCATAACGATGAATGAGATATCATACGAAAAGTTTTGAACTGGCTTTTGCCATAGCACACTCTAATTTCGTTAAATCATGTTGTCTGATTAAAAATTGCAGTTAATTAAAAATTAATGAGAAAACTCATCAGCAAATAGTCTAGACAATTACAATGCGGAAGCCTCACACGTGTCCTCTGGTATATACCCTTCTTGGCATAATTTGGCTATAGCGGAGTAATTCAAGTATAATTGTAATTTTATTTTATAGAACCTAACATTGTTTTTCCAGAAGTATTTAATTTATACCATATGTTTATACCATGTTTGTCATTGTTTCAATGTAAAAACGTTTTAGATAACCAAGATTCATCTTTTAGATAATTACTTTCTGTAAAAAGTAAAAACACTAACAGCTAATTAACAGACTGTTAGCTGAGTACCCCTGGTAACGGCTTTAACACCTGGTAACTGGTCATACAAAAACTATATATACTCTATCAAAGTAAATACAGAGAACATAAGAAAGGCTGCTTAGTGAAATATATGAATTTGGCTAAGTCACTCTCGTTTTGTAGCTTGTATCATTGACGAGTTTTCATGTATGAAGAATTTAGAGACTTCACAATGAAACGACGAGATGACACAATGAAATGAACGAAACATTTACACAATGAAAGTGGGGCCCTAAAATGATACTGTGCTTCCCCCAGTTCCATAAGTTAATCGGGCTCTGAATAACAGCCATTTTAACTATCCCCGGTTGATCAATCAGTTTCTTTCTCATCAGTAGGTGGTAACGCTGGCTAACTCCACCCTATTTTAAATGTAAAATTTCCAGCAGATTTCGAAAGGCGTACATACATCTTCATCAACTTAAAAATAAATAAATAAATAAAACTTCAATGACATATAATTAATCTTGATATACAAATACAAACTGAAGTATTCAAAATTTTATTTTTTAATCATTTCAAATTGTTTTTAAAAGAATATGTCAATAGTGAAGAATATAAATATCATGAGTTTACTAAAAATGATTTTATTGATATTAAATATTTTCCAAATAATTTTATTTACGGTAACGGTGGATAAAGAAGCACATAATTATGCTGTGCTGTGAAAAAAGTTCTATATTGAAAATAATAGTAGAATTGAATAATAAATGTTTTTAATATCAATTTGATCAGAAACAAAATCCATTTATTCATATTTCTTTTACTCATATGAAAAAGCGTAAACCTCTATTTTCAAATAAATTTATTTTTTCAAATCGTCATAAGTTACTTTTTTTATGCCTAAGTTTCATAAAATTCCTACACAATTTAGATTTATTTACTGTATATTCAAAAATATCGATAGGAATTGTAATATGACATTACAAAACTTGTTTATCGCAGATTTTTGCGAATATATAAACAAAATATTACTAGTTGGAAAAAATAAGTTATTTTGAATTAAATATTTCTCATGTCTGGCAACACTGCCGTAAACAAATGTCATATTTCATAGAGCTTTTAGTAAAAAAATACGCCAAAATGTAACTTTGAATTTTAAATAGAAAAGAAACTAAGAAGAATGCTTACAGTAGACATTAAATTGCAACAAAGGAAATTGTTTTATATTCAATTAAAATACTTATTCCTAATTGAACTTTTTTAAACTTTCACTATTAAAAATTATTTGATAAATTAATTATTTGATTTGATATATTATTTTGATAAACTTACTAAAAAAATTGTGAAGGATACAAACAAATTGATTTTAGCAATTCACTTTATCTGAAAATGGAAAATTCTACTATCATATAAAAAATTAAACACTTACACCACAATAATTTGCTAAATATTTTAATTTAAAATATCAACATTATTGAATCGAGTAATGCAATGAATATTAATCATGAAAGTCCGGAACCTCTCCGGTTAAAATTACAAAGTTAACAAATGTATTGTGACGTCTTAGAGAATGTCTGTCTTGTCTGTGTTTGCAAGGTTGACATGAAAGACTAACCATGGCCAAGGCTGTAACAAAAAGTCGGAATCCCTTTGTTCAAGAGGAATCGGATTCTCTCCCCGGAGGAATGTAGGTGGTGCTTTTACCTACCGTGACTAATTGAGAATTTCCTTAACTTTGCCTTTCACTCTTGTGTCTCCTTAGATATAACGTAAATGAAATTGGGAGTTTCTATTTTTTTAGTAGAAAATGGCTCTTTACTGTATTCCATTTGCACTTCAAATTCAGAGAAAAAAGTACCTGGTATTTCTTTTCATGAATTTCCTTCAAAATTGGACTTAAGGAATAAGTGGTTGAAACTTATATCCAGGGGAAATTTCTGTGTTAATGACAAATCATCTTCGTCAGTTATCTGCATTACGGGTTTTCGGGAAGAGGATCACTTAAAAACTCCGAAACGGAACGATTGTTACCAAATGCTGAACCAAGCATATTTGAAAATTATCTTTCTGACATCTAGCAGCAAAAGAAAATCTGTTTTCAAAGAGAAGCAAGAAAAATCTGTCAAACGGAAACGAAAAAGTGGTTAACAGGAAAGCTATTTTTATACTTTTAAAAAATGCAGTTAGTTAAAAATTAGCGAGAAAACGTATCAGCAAATAGTCTAAAAAATTACAGTGCGAAAGTCTCACACGTGTCGTCTGGTATATAAACCTCTTGGTATAATTTGGCTATAGCGGTGTAATTTAAGTATAATTGGAATTTTATTTTATAAAACCTAACATTGTATTTTCAGAACTATTTAATTTATACCATATGTTCATACCATGTGTGTCAATGTTTCATTGTAAAAACGTTTTAGATAACCAATATTAATCTTTTGCATAATTACTTTCTGTAAAAAAAAAAAAAAAAAAAAAAAAAAACATTAACAGCTAACTAACAGTTAACTAACAGACTGTTAACTTAGAAACCACCCTGGTAACTGGTTATACAAAAACTACATATACTCTATCTAAAGTAAATACAGCGAACATAAAAAAGGCTGCTTAGTGAAATATATGAATTTGGCTAAGTCACTCTCGTTTTGTAGCTTGTATCATTGATGAGTTTTCATGTATGAAGAATTTAGACATGAAAACTCTAAGTGCTATTTAAAAAAAATAATAACAAATTGATATTTTTTTTTGTTAAAATACCCACATGTAATGAAGAAGTCATTCGTGAATGCGTACTGTGGAATGCCTGCCTGTTCTCCCAAACGATATACCGTAATTTCACGCGTAGGCGCCGTGAGTCTTAGTTAAGTCTTTTTCAAGCCGGAAATTTTATTGAAAATAAGAAGTCAAATAAGTGCTAAGTAGAAGTAAGTCACATTTCATTTAAAATAAATTCTGGTAGGAAATCGAATTGTTTGAGGTGCGGCGTATACGCGCGAAATTGCGGGAATCGTGTATGTGTACGAGACTGTTGACTTTGCCGTCTAAGATGACTTTAGCGCACTATATGGGGCCATTTACTGGAGAACTAGGAACCACGCAAGGAAAGACTGACTGGCGAAGCAGGTTAATTAAAAAATTTTGAAAGAATCTGCTTCCTGATTATTGATGAAATGGCAATAAAACAAAATCTGCTGTATAATGCTAAAGCTTGCGGTTTTTTTTTTTTTTTTTTTTTTGGTTTTCAAACAAATTATGAAAAAAAAAACTCATGCCAATTAACCAACATGTTGTTGTGTTTTTTAATTAATGATTTGTCACCAACTTTTAGAATTCCGTGTGGGCATTTTTTTACCAAGCAACTAACTGGCAAAGAACTGTTAGAGTTGACTCGCAAGGTATTATCAGAGGTTGAAAGATGCGGTTTTAAAATAATTAGAACAGTTACTGACAATCATAAGACAAATGTCTCGCATTCTTGAGAACGGAAAGCTAAATTACAAAGTAAACCATCCAAATGATAGCATAAGGCCTCTCTTTTAAGTTTTTATCAAAATCATTTCATCCAAAATATTAGATCCCAGTTGCTAGAAAGAGAAATGGCGTATATGGAGGAAATTATTTCCGAAAAATACGTAAAACAACTACATCAAAAAAATAATATAAAAGCAGTTAGAAATTGGAAAATTGCGTCATGTAGAACGAACTAATATCGACAAGATGAGTGTCGGTCGTGTTTAAAATGATTTTCTCTTCAACAGTAACTGCTGCGCTATCTTTTTTATGTGAAAATTCAGCAGGCACCGAAAAGCAGATGAGTTTAATGATGCTTCGGGCACAATTACGTTTATGAAAAACATATACAAATGCTTTACAATGCACGATGTATAAGATTGCCATCAGCATATTAATTCACGAAATAAAAACAAGATGCCTTTCTTTGCCTCATATGATGAAAGGCTTAATTGGCTGGAAAATGATTTTCTCGAATATATGAAATGCATAAAGATATATCATCGGCCGAAAGAAAAATGAAGTATTTAACTAGAGAAACACATGAAGCATTAATATTAACGACATTGTCTACCACAAACTGCATACGATATCTGTTAGAGTCTGGCTATCACTACATTTTGACCAGAGCTTTTAATAGTGATCCTATTGAATCATTATTTTCTGCACTAAGAGAGATGAATAGTTGAAATGATCTGATGGATGTAAGAACAACCTTATTAAGCATGGAATTTAAAAAAAAAAAACTGGGCAACTGCTAAAATCCAAATATTTTTCTTTTTAATTACTAAGAGGTGTAAAATAAAAAGATTATAAATAGCAAAATAGGTTTTATTGGACTGTTGATACATGTTTCAGCTCAATATGAGCCATTATCAAAACTTTTTGTAATGTTTTTTGATAATGAGTTTTGATAATGACTCAGATTGAGCTGAAACACATGTCAACAGTCTAATAAAGCCTATTTTAGTGTTTATAATATTTTTATTTTACACATTTTAGCAATTAAAGAGAAGTATATAATTACAAAGTGTTATGATTTGTTATATTTATATAAAATTTGGTGATATTTAAAAATTTTAGCTTTTTACAATACTGATATTTAAAAAGAAAGATACTACTATATTTTAACAAAAATTATAAGTATTAAACAAAAGGAGTGTGAACATTCAAATTACATAAAAAAGAGGAAAATGTTTTGCTTTGCCCTTTTCATCTCTAGAAATATCCTTTACTGTGTGAAGGGTTAGAGGGAGGGGGGGGGGGGTATTTTGATTAATTCTTATTTATTTTTATAATAAATTAACAAAATTAAGCGATGATTATTTTTAAAGATATATATATATATTAACAAAAATAAACAGGGAAATTTTAAAACATCAAAGAGTGTTTAAACTTGTATTCTAGGAGATAGGGTGGATTTAGCTAGAATAATAATAAAAAAAATGGAAACCTCACAAATTTTTACCCCGGAAACATGCAAAAAATACTTAGTGTTGACATTCAAAGGATGAAATTACAATTAATTAAAATACTTGTAATATTACTTAAAATTCAAATCATAAATAATCATTTCATTAAAAAGAAATAGTCCCAGTTCTGATTAAACTTTGCTCTACGAAAATCTGTTACAACCAATAAAAATATTCAAAAGGTAGGAATACTGAAAAAAAATTGCAATTTCTTCTTCTTATTATTATTATTATTTTGGAGGCGATGGTGGCTGAAAACAAAATATATTTCTTAGCACTCCTAATAAGAAAATCGCAAACGCTTTCCTAATGTTTAAAAAAGTAACTTATAATGGGGGAGAGTCCTGCATCTTTTATAAAGCGGCATATGAGAATAATAATAGATTTGATACTTCCGAACATTACAAATTTTGTTCAGGATATGCAAAATTCGAGAAATTGCATTACTAAAGTAAAATAATTTAAAATTAACCAGAAAGTGGTTGTAAGAAATTATACTCCAGAAGCCAAGTGGAAAATTGGTCGCATTATTGCAAGACAGGGCAAGTTACATTATAGAATTCAAATTGGTTCAAATATTTGGGAAAGATATGTTGATCAGATAGCTAGCGTAGGTTCAAAGGTACATTTAACTAATGATACAAATTCTGAAGAAAGTGATACAGAAAATTACAGAAGTGAAAATGCAATTGTTAAACAAAGTGATTCTCAACTAATGCATCCTAGTGTCACAGATCTTCGATCAGCTGACTCTTTAGACAAAAATGCTCCAAATCCTAATCCGGCTAACTTTTTTTCACCCATCTATTTCAAGTCCTAAACCTGCTGACTCTTGTGCCCCAAATACTCCATGTCCTAAACCTGTTGACTCTTGTGCCCCAAATACTCCATGTCCTGAACCAGCTGACTCTGATATGATACCTCCAGTTATAAAACCTACTGTTCCAAATAGTACATTCTATGATGGTGCAGAACTTTTAAAAACTGATTCTTCTTCTTTCTCTCCACGATTACCTAGATAGTTTACAAGATTTAGAAGAGGCGACTCGAATATTAAGTGGGGGGGGGGGGGGATAGTAATGTTTTTATTTAAGATAATAGGCTGTAGATGGCAGCACTACAAATTGAAAAAGTATATATTCGGTAACGCCATCTATATTCTTATTTCTTATTGTAGATGTAGTTGATCTTTGAATGTCATGTGTGTGTTGTGAACGTGATGTTCTTTGCATATTAAACCTCTAGTTACAATGCCTCACTCGTGCATCCCGCTGAAGTATTAATTTAAGTTTCCTTATTAATCTTCAAGATGTCATAAAATGTATAAGTTATCAACTCATAGTTATCCACTCTAGAAAGAATAAAAGTAAAAATAGTTTTTTTGAAAAAAACACTCTTTTGTAAACATCCAATGTTCATCTTGAAAATCGCGCCTGATTTTTTTACTACAATTCATGTTTTTTTCCAAAAATTTCCATTACAATACATTAATCTGGCAGGGGCACTGAACTCGATTATGAAAAATTCACCGCTTTTTTTACGCTTTGTAGCGGAAACTTTAATAAAGCGCAAACAAGCGATTTATTAAAAAAATATACAAATTTTGCCTTGCTTCTTATTTAGGATATGGCAACAGGAAAGAAAAAATGAAACAATATTTAAACTAACTTCTTAGGATTTCTAAATTGATTTCTCAACGTATAATCGTAAATTAATTAATATTAAACTATTAATTTATAATAGCGTCTTTTTTTTAAGTATTACACTTTTTGTTTTTATTTATAATTTATTTTATACATTTTAGCCTTTAAATGTTTCATTTTTGCAGTTTCACAATCATTTTCAATGTTCTAGCGATCGTATATTGGCGTATAATTAAATCCATTGTTGTTTAAACTCGGATAAAATTGTACGAGTTACAGAGACTATTTGGTGACATATCACCTGTGGCGGGTTAGTGAAAAAATGCCTTAAAATTAATGTATTAATTTATTATTAAATTAAAAAAAATTTAGAGTGCTGCATTGTGGAAACACACCTTTGTATACCCTATCCTAATCCTAATAATATTATAAATCTGATTGTGTGCAAATGTTAGGCTGAAGCCAGAGTCAAAATGGAGCATTTAATGATCCTGTGTTTTTGCATATAGGGGGTTTATAACCCTCTTATGAACATAGGCTGGTTTTTGTTTATGTTATTCAAATATTTTTCTTAATATTTCAAAATTTCGTTATTTTTATTGAGAATAAATGAGCAATTTTTCGTATAGCATTTTAAAATGGTTAAATTTACTTTACCGTTGCTAATACTTTATCGTTGCCAAAACTAATTCAAAACCCGGAATAATAATTTTTACTCAACAATTTTGTTTCAATTGAAAAATTTTCACGGGTAAAATGAAAATGAAATAAAAAAAAATTAAAGAATTAAGAAGATTAAATAATATTATTAGAAATAAAACGTACTTTTTTTACTTTTTGATAATAATACAAGGTTTCAATATGCGTAATCATGGGAAACAGGCGAATAGGACGTCATTTATCGAAAATAAAGCGGATATGCTTTGATTGATGAAATAAAATGATCTTGGGTTTTTTCTTCACTTTTGTTCTTTTTTTTTCTTTTGTATGGTAACAATACTTGCCGTTTTACCGTATGCGCACGGCTAATATAACTATACCGTATTTTTTATTTAAATTTTAAAAAAGTAAAAAGAAGTTTCAAAAGAAAATGGTTAGCAAATATCAATAATATGCACCGCAAAATTAAACATGTCGTAAATGATGTCATGGATAGCGAGAAATAGTGATTTTTCATTCTTAAAACTAAAAGAAATAACTTGATTACCTAAAAAAAAAATGACGAATGTTAATAGTTCCATTTTTGTTGATAAAAACCTAAAGATTTAATATTATTTCGTTAAAATAACATAATTTTCTCTATGCCAGTATTGAAATTAATTGCCTGGAAAAGAAAATTAACAAGAATTATGTCATTAAAATGGGATTTCTCTGGGGGGAAAGGAGACGTCATATTTGAAATAAAACGGGAATTTTCCAATAAGTTTTAAAATGAGTGTGAATCAATTCCTTACATTAATAATACAAGGATCAATAAGTATAGAAAGTAGATGAGTTTCACGCCATATTTATAACGAAAAATTTAAATGTTTTGTTATCTATACTTATTATTAAGCATGAGTATCCGTTATTTCGTTATTTCGTTCCGCATGAGTATCCGAGTTTTCTGCTAAAAATCACATCATAATTTTAAAAAAAGGAAAATGAACACGAAATCTGACCGTGTGTTTGTATTTCGCGCAACTACTCCTAGACTATCGAACGCAACGCGATTTACTACCGGTTAGTTTACTAACGGTTTAGCGAATACCAGTTATAATTGATCCAAGGATGTCACACAAACTCTCATAATTAAAAAAATTAAATTAAATGCCTTTTTTTAACGAAGTTTCTCTAAAAACGGAAAGTAACTTACTCCATATTTGTGTATAAAAAAGGAGAAATAAAACATAACAGTATATTTTTTACACCATTTTCTCATTAAAACTGAAAAACAGAATTTATTTTCACTTTGAATAGATGGTGAAAACAAAATCTTGATTTCAGTAAATTATCCGAAAAATACAAACATATATAATTTTCACATATTCAAACTTCATGAATCAATTTATTCTGGAGAACAAAAATTGCCTGCCAATATACTGTCATTTAGAAAACAAGATTTGTTTCAACTATATATTAAACCAAGGAGGCAGAATTGAATTTAAAGAAAAAGCATATACTATTTCTAATTAATGTTTTTTTTTTTTTTGAAGGATGGCTGTTAAAACGTTTCACAAAGGCTTTAAAAGTAAAATTGTTTATCAGGTAAAATTGACATTTGTTTTTACCAAATTCGTCTATTTCCACGATTTTATTTGGCCCTCCTTTTCGCATTGGTTGCAATTTCCTTTTTGCGATTATTTGGCACAAAATTTCACTTTTTTAAGACTGAGTTATGTCAAGGTCCCTATAATAAAAAATACCGTATTGTCTCCTATGAAATGTGATAAATAGTTAGTTAATTATTAACGTTTTTAATTATTGAGAGTAAAATATTTTGCTTAATTATTGTATTTATTCTTCTTTTAATGTTGCGTGAACGAAGTCACGGGTAACAGCTAGTAATATTATAAATACGATTGCGTGTGTGGATGTTTGGCTGAAGTAAACGTGAAAACGGATGATTTAATGGCCCTGTATCTTATAATATAGATGGATTATAACCCAGAAATGAACAAAGGGTAGTTTTTATTTATTAATTTCAAATATTTTTCTTAATAATTCAAAATTTTAATATTTCCATACAGAATCAAAGAATATTTTTCCTGTTAATTTTAATAACCATTTTACGTTGCTAAGCGTTTTCGTTGCCAATAAATACAAAGCCTGGAATAATATTTTCCCCAACAATTAATTTTCAATTTAAAGATTTCCATGTGAAAAATGAAAATTAATAAGAATTGAAAAAAAGATGAATTACCGTAATATTTGACAGAAAAATATGGAGTGTTTGTTATTATACATGAAATATGAATGTCGGTTACGTTGAGAAGCGGTTTTCTAGCAAAAATTCCATTGTAATTAGAAATAAAAATGAACAATAATTATATTATTACGAAAAGATTTCTGGGCCATGGAACTATGAAAAGGATCCTCATCGGCTTGGGCAAATATGCCGTCATATTGGAAATAAAACATGCATTTTTAAAAATTCGTAATAATACAAGAAGCATGAAAATCAGTATACAATGAAAGTAGATGGATAATGACATCATATTTAAAATGAAAAAGTGAAATATTTTTTATCGCTTATAATTAATAAAAATTTAGATGTCAGTTAGATACAGATGTGAGTTTTCTGAAAAAATCCACGTTATGATTGCCAGGAAAAGAAAATTAAGAAGAATTATATCATTAAATAGAGATTTCTCTGGGAACAAACTGATGTCATATTTGAAATGAAACGGAAATTTTCCAATATGTTTTTAAAGGAGCGTGAATCAATTTTATATGTTAATAATACAAGGACCAGTAAGTATAGAAAGTAGATGAGTTTCGCGCCATATTTAAAACGAAAAATTTAAATATTTGTTTAACTATGCTGATTATTAAGCATGAAAATATCGGTTACATACAGATGAGAGTTTTCATCCAAAATTCGTATCATGATTATTAGGAAAAGAAAAATGTACACGAATCTATTATATTAAAATCTGATCGTCTGTTTGTATTTCACAACTACTCCTCTTAGATTATCGAACGCAACGCGATTTAGTTAACACCGGTTATCATTGATCCAAGGATGTCATATAAACTCTCAGAATTTAAAATTTTTAATTAGGTTTTGATATATTATTTATATTTATTTATTTATTTATTTATTTTGTAAATGTTAACGAAATTTCTCTTAAAACGGCAACTAAATTACTCCATTTTTGTGGAAAAAAGGATAAATAAAACGGATAAGTATATTTTTCACGCTCTCATCACTTTCACATAAATATATTTTTCACGCTCATTTTCTCATTAAAACTGAAAAAAGAATTTGTTTTCAATTTGAATAGATGGTGAAAACAAAATTTTTATTACAATAAATTTTTCGAAAAATAAAAACATATTTCCACATATTCAAATTTTATGAATCAGTTATTCTGCAGAACAAAAATCGTCTGTCAACATGTAAACATATTGTCATTTAGAAATCAAGATTTGTTTCAGCTATCGATTAAACCAAGGAGTCAAATTTAAACTCCTTGCATTTAGGTGTACAAATCATTGTTCCCTTTTCACAAGAATTGAATTTAAGGGAAAAACATTTACTATTTCCAAATAATTATGTCTGAAGGATGGCTGTTAAAACGTTTCACAAAGTCGTTAAAAGTAAAATGGTTTCTCAGGTAAAACTGACATTTGATTAAACCCAATTCGTCGATTTCCACGATTTTATTTGGACCTCCTTTTTCTATTGGTTGCAGTTTCCATTTCGATATTATTTGGCACAAAACTTTTTTTTAAACTTTTTTTTCTTTAATTATTTAATTTTTTACTTTTTATTTATTAACTTTTTATTTATTTTTATTAACTTTTATTTTAAATTTAATTTTTATTTTATTAATTTATTTTTTTTTAAACTGTGTTATGTCAAGACCTCTATAACAAAGAAATACCGTATTGTCTCCTATGAAATGTGATAAAGAATTAGTTAATTATTTACGTTTTTAATTATCGGGAATGGAGTGAAATATTTTGCTTAATTAATGCATTTATTCTTCTTTCAATGATAGTGAACGAAGTCACGGGTAACAGCTAGCAATTTTTATAATTCTAATGTATTATGAAGTGAGGGAAAAATCGATTACAAGATTCCATTTTACATACAGCAAGCAAGAAACATCATACGTCAAGCATAGATTATCAAACACTTTCCAACACATTCAGAATACTGTAAGAAAACTTCACAGTAACTTCGCTATAAGTAACTTCACTATAATAAGTAAACTTCACCGTATTAAGCAAAAAATGATGTCTAAGTAAACAAGCTCATTTTAACTTAAGAGCCTATGCTAGTCACGCGAAGAAACGTTCCAGCTAATGTTAAGTCTATGGGAAGGTTATCGCGCGATTTCTAGCTCGCATTTACGGTTTTTTTATAAGCGGATATTTTCAATTTTAGAACCGGTTGGAACCGGTTCTGAAAGAAAAGTACCCCTATATAAAAAAAACTGGAACCAAAATCGAAAAAGTAAAAACTAACAACGTTAGAGATCGACCTCAGCTATCCTATGAAAAAAAAAAATCATTTAAAAATATTAAAATGCGAGCGAGAAATCGCGCGATAACCTTCCCATAGACTTAACATTAGCTGGAGCGTTTTTTCGCGTGACTGATGTAGGCTCATAACTGATGCCTTCCCTTTCAATGCGTACCCGACAATCGGACCACTGTCTAAGTAAACAATTTGGAAAACTCATAACACTTTTCAAAAACCCAATGCCAGCAATTACCGTGAATAGTCGGAAAAGTATCAGAATTCTTTTGTGCGGTCCTATATAGGATATGTAGATTTGTACACATATTACATAGTATTGTAAAATCGGTTTATGTATCAGAACGCAATTTTTTCTCCATTTACTATCGATTCCTCCGAATGATTTGAAAAGTCAATGCCGAAAACCGCATCTTAAGTACTTTTCCCTATTTTCCCCATTTATATCTCCCTCTTAGTTGCGTTTCCAAGATCTCACCGTAAAATTTACTACAGTTGAGAAATGCATAGCACAGTGAAAAATTCCCCTACAGTCAATTCCACCAATATACGAAAAATTTATTCCAGATATCATTTGTGCTAAGATAGTTATCTGTATAGGATCTATAGGATTTTATAACAAGCAATATGCAAAAAAATGTGTTAAATTTAAAAACGCGTACCACAACTGAAAACGCCAGCAATTCTTATTTAATTATTATGGATAGACAGTACTCTAACCTAATCGTTTTGTGTGTCCCTGTAAATAAACGATGAATGCTATGCACACCTTATTCTATAGTAAGCATCTTGTAGTACACCTCAGGTATATATATCAATTTCAATATGTTTGAAATAATGTAACATTATTAAAGTACACTGCAAACGATTTTATCCCATAGACCGTTATGTAACGTAATCTTTTTAGTGTCACTGTAAATGAACTGTAAATGCTACACACTTCATTTTCAATACAGAACATGCCATAGTAAACCTCAATAATATATATCAATTGCATAGAAATCTAAGTATATTGACGCGAGTTAGCCCACTGACAGACAGCAGACAGGCAGAAAGACGGCAGACAGACAAAGAACAAATCGAATCCACAAACACTTTTAAACTGTTTTGGAAAGTGTTTAAAATCAGGTTGAGTAAAATAAAAATCTTTGAAAGACTGTAATAATAAATATACTTACGTGCAAAAACTGCCACTGATAAGATGGATACAAAAACAAACAGTTTGGATACCCTTTTCATAATTTTTTTAGTTTTTCTGTAGGGAAATAATAAGCAAATAAGTACATGGTTTTAAAAAGTATATACAGCCAACCCTCCGATTTTTCAATAACGCTATTTTCGCGTAGAAAAGCCTGTAGCTTGCTTTTTTTAATCATAAACAATGAAGCCATGGAACAATGTAGTTAGCAGCATGCAATACCTAGTTGCGTACCAACTGAACTTAAAGGTAATTGACTTGCGAGGCAAAAGGGAGCAGCGAGAAATATAAAAAGATAAAAATTAAATAATTTTTTTTACAAATATATTAATGAAATAGAACTACAGGCAGGGCCTGATTACCAACGGGGCAAACTTCCACCAGTAAAAATGAACAGAAAATTTCTACTTATTCATGGCAGTAATTTTGCATGAATAGATCGTTAAAATAAGACGAAAAGGTCTATTAAAATTTACTGGTGGAAGTTTGCCCCGTGGGTATTCAGGCCCTGAGTACAGGGTGTTTTTTTTTTAAAACGGACGCTATTCAGAGCCGCCGGTAGCTCATTCTAATAACTGGATTGACACAAAATTTTATAAATGGACTAAGAAAACTATTGGAAAAAAATTCCAAAAAAAAATAGTTCCAATCACCACCGATAGGGGGAAATGTGGCGCTGTAGTAATTTATGCAACTGAGAAATAGCATAAAATACAGGCAATAAATGAAAATGTAAATTTTTGCTTACGCAAGCGACATTAGCGCCAATAGTTTAAGCTATAAATGCATGCGAAAAACTCCGAGAAACAATTTCAGCTCAGGTTGAAAATGAATCTCACGTTACCGCAGGGCGCGTTACTTGTGAAGTTCTATTATTGTAACCAGTGCAATGCACCAGCTGTTCTTCGTTTACTTAGAACACGCCATAAACAGCGCAAAGGACCTTTATCCGTTAATGCATTGAAAGCAATGATTCTGAAATTCGAAGAAACAGGCTCGCTAGCAGTTCGGCCAGACAGAGGACGTAAATCAGTGTCAGAAAAAGTGATAGTGGATGTTGCAACTGCGATCAACGATAGGTCATAGAGTACCTCTGCTGTTTCTAGTAGCAGCGCACCGGGTGTTGCGTGAGAACTGGATTTAAATGTTTCGACAGTATGGAATGTCTTGCGGCGAATTCTCCACTACTATCCATACAAGATCAGCTGCTTGCAACAACTTCAACCCAATAATTACGATAAACGACTGACATTTGCTCTGACATTTCTTGCAAGGATGGAAGTCGATGATGCTTTCCCGTGGAGAATTTTATGGGGAGATGAGGCCCATTTTCATCTGAATGGGTCTGTTAATACCCATAACTGTAGAATTTGGGCCACTGAACAACCTCATACAGTTCTAGAAACTCCGTTACATTCACCAAAGCTCACTGTTTGGTGTGGCTTTACAGCTGAATTCATCCTTGGACCATTCTTTTTTGAGAACATTACTGCGACAGGACCAGTGACGTGTACCGTTAACGCAGAGAGATATCATAATATGCTGACTAGTTTTGTCATTCCACAACTTCAACAGAGACAATGTCTGGATCAGATAATTTTTATGCAGGATGGTGCGCCACCACATATTGGTGTAAAAGTACAGCAGCTGTTGCGCCATCACTTCACTGACCAAAGAGTTATCATTCGTTGTTTTCAATATGTCTGGCCGCCGCAGTCTCCGGATTTAACTCCATGCGATTTTTGGCGCTGGGGTTATTTGAAATCGAAAGTCTATCTAGGGGGAGTAACAAATCTGAGTATCTTAAAAGACAACAGAATACATGCAGTAAGGTCTATTCCATGTGACATGCTACGCTCGGCCGTCGAAAATGTTGTACAAAGAATGCAAGGTGTGGTGCAAGAGAACGGTGGTCACATTGAATGTGGTCGAATTCCTCGTCGGGAAAGTGTATATGATGAATAAAACATGGCATTTTATCCAAATTATTAATTTTGTCTGTTTCTGATGTTTTCTTTCAATGTACAGCGCCAAATTTCCCCCTGTCAGCGGTGATTGGAAGTAATCTTTTGTTTTTGTTGGAATCTTTTTTCCCGTGGTTTTCTTAGTCCATTTATAAAATTTTGTGTCAATCCAGTTATTAGAACGAGCTACCGGCGGCTTTGAATAGTGTCAGTTTAAAAAACAACACTCTGTATAACAAAAATAGCAAAAAAAAGTAAAAAAAAAAAAAAGAAAAAAATCTATTAGATCTAAAAAATGACAGACGAAACCTTCCAAGGTCTGAACCCATTTCAAAAGAAAAGAAAAAAAAAGACTATTTTCAGAGACCATACATTTAGTTTAAGATTTACAAAATAATAACATTAAAAAAAACAATAGGCAGACTAAAGATTTTTTTGTTGTTGTTGTTAATACAAAGACAAAAGACAAAAAACTAAGTAATTTTGGATTGAGTTTACAAATAGTATATTTCTATATAAAAATAGTGGTATTGAATAATCAAAAGGTTGGCAATTATGTGTATGTACATAGATATGAAAGTTGAAGTTCTTATCGAATCACAGATTTTGCATCTGTAGCAGACTATTTTAGATTTTTTTTCATATAAGAATTCATTTTTACAATTATGGCAAAACGAAACAAAAAAATAATTAATAATGTTTGCGGCGAAAAAAAAAGTAAATAAAGGCCCGCATAAAAGAAAATATCACATATAATATAATGATTATAATCATGTTGAATTCAGAAACTCCTCTCCGGTATAGAGATTTATGTAGTTCCGAAGGAAACATTTTGGATTTTCGGGGAAAATTTGTGCTTCTAAACCATATTTAAACACAAAAATCCCTAAACTTCAGTAGGAGAATACCTTCCCCTCCACCGGCTGTATTCATTACTAATTATAATAACTTTGTCCCCGGATTCTGAACTAATTACTTCAAACTCAAAACTTTTCATTTTTTATTCGCAATCAATCTACTTCGATTGCCTGATTCTACATTGATACTTACTTAACTCACGTGAAAACACCCGCTCGCTAATGTTAATTCTATGGGAGAGATCTTTAAAATATCTCGTTTGCATTTCAATATATTTAAATAATTTCTTTTTCTTTGCATTCAATAGCTGAGATTGATCTCTACAAAGGTCTTTTTTTTACTTTTTCGGTTTTGTTTGCATAAAGAAGATATTTTCACTTTCGGAAAGTGAAATTGTCCTCATTAAAACAAAACTGCAACCAAAATCGAAAAAGTAAAAAACGGCCGTTGTAAAAATTGATCTCAGCTATCCAATTCAAAAAAATCATTTAAAAATATTGAAATGCAAACAAGATATCTTAAGGTATCGACACACCTTTAAAACGTCATTTTCGATAAAAATATCGATTTTTCACTTTTTCAATAACGTTAAAAGCCGATCTTTTATCTATCGAATTCAGCTTTAATTGTGTCTATATCTTAATTAGAACTCGAGTTACATCCGTTTAAAGTTACATCTGTTATTTGACGAAGAAGGATTTGACGGAATAGTTCTGCAAACCGGAAGCTGAAATGTATGTTTACATTCTTCTTTTTCGAGATTTAGCATTTAAATTGGATTATATGTCCAAGAAAATACATGGAGAATATAATTAAACCTTTAAAAAATAATAATTATTTTTATAGCAAGAACTACGTCTAAAAGTTATTTTTAGCTTTTTCTCAAAATGAAGTTTTTCAGATTTTTACTGTACGTAAAACATCCTATAGCAAAAAAATATGCATGAAATGCCTTGAAATTTTTTGTTCTTATTTCACAAATGTTTATTGAGGGAATAGATTACAATCATGATAATATATTAATTTGTTTTATATTTACACTGGTGTAAGTTAAGAAGATGTAAGAAATTTCAAAGGCGTAGGAACCGGGGGAGCTGTGGCTCCCTCTGGAATATTTCAGACGGGTTCAGCTCCCCCGGGAGAAATTCTCGCACCACATCTGTTTACGATACATTGTTGAATTGAAAAATAAAGTCTACTGTTTCTAGCAAATTCACACAATAAACAACAAAGAGAAGAGAGAGAGAAAGAGAGAGGGGGTGGTGAGCACAATTGTTTGTGCCTTCATCTATTTTCTCATTGTTTACAACCCTCTCGATTCCCCCCCAAAAAGGGGGTCTTATAGGTTTACTACAAATTACTGCACCGATAAGGGTGTTTCCCTCGCATCAAAAAGGTTAAAGTTAAAGGTTTCCTAAGAAGCTTGAAGAAATTCAAGACATTTGTTGGCATGAACATGGCCAAGGAACTTTTTGGTCCTTGCGAAATCTTGGCGAAACTTCTGCAAACAACTGAATTTTCTGCCTCAAGTGTCAAGAACGCCGTTTTAACGTTAGAAGAAACCATACAACGTATGAGAGATGATAGCCATTTCGAAACTCTCCACAAGAAATGGGAGAGAAAAGATTCCACATTAAATTTGGAAATGAAAATGACGAGCATCTCCAGACAAATTATAGTTCCAATAAGATATGAGCAGACAAACCATCCCTCCGCTCCATCACAACATAGACAACAAGAAAAATTGCGACTAAATTTCAGAGAAGCACTGGACCTTATTACCAATGAATTAAAAAAACGATTTGATCAAAAAAATTTTGACGCTCTCATAAAGAGCGAATCCATATTCACGGACACAGCTTCAACCACTTCAGAAGATCTGAAACAAAAGCTTGATATACATGCTGTTGATTTTGACTTGACAAATCTTTCTTGCCAGTTGACGCTTCTAACAGCACTAATCCCGGACGGAACTGACAGAAATGCGTTGTCGCAATTAAAATTTTGCCATCGGAGGAATTAGTGAAGAAATTATTTTCTGAAGTTTACCTTTTGGCAGAATTTATTGTGGCGATTCTGAAATAAGCAGTAACAGCTGAGAAATCTTTCAGCTTTCTTCGTCGGCTTCAAACACACCTCCGAACAACAATGGGTCAACACAGACTCAACCACTTGATGCTACTACATATTCATAAAGAGGAGGCCTTTAAAATTAATTTGGAAGAGATTTGTATAGAATTTGTAAGCAAAACAGCAGAAAGAACTTTAACTTTTGGTAAATGGGAGTGGCAGAAGCCTTAAATTTGAATATTGCATTCGGGATTGTCCATAAATTAAGTTTCTATGTATCAAGTATATCTATTAAAAATGATTTTAACTGGATTAAAGAGTTGGTCATCTTTTGATATGCTTCTATTTTATACTCCTGTTTGCAGGAGTGGAGAATTTTCAGAAAATCTTGCCAGTCGAGGATTTATTTCACCAGCCAGCAAGATGCAACGTACAGTTAAATATTGTTATGTCAAAATGTAAACGACTTCAAAAATACTTAATTACTATTACTGCAATGCATTTTCATTTCCTTTTTTCTATAAAATTAAGAAATATATTCAACAGAGAAACATTGAGTATAGAACTTAGTACCATGTTTACTTCGTTGTCATGTTCAAAGTATAGCTAAGTAGTAAAGTAAAATAAAATTTTTGGTCTGCAGTTTTTCAAAGACTGTCTAAAAATTTACTCGCCCTGTCAGATAATCCACTCGCCAGTGGCGAGTAAAACGATGTATTCCCATTCCTGCCAGTTTGTGAAAAGTGCAACACTATGAAGGAATCCTCCAAAATGAATGAAATGATCCCCGCCACTAGCTTTCCACAATATGGCCCGGCTCCCCCTATTTGTACAAAGTTCCTACGCCACTGAGAAATTTTACGAATTTTTCATTACATTAGTAATTCAAGGGCCATAGAATCTGCGATAGAGATGCTATTATAATACGGCTAGTCTATATTACTAGAGAAAGTTATTCTCTTTATTATGCAATTTGCAAAATGTGAATGCATTGATTTGATTTTGAGTTATCATGTTTTGCGCAAATGTCAATTTTTCCCATAATTTTGACTATTTTTCACTTAAAAAAAATCATTTCTGTGTAATATCTGAAATGTTTATATAGTTTTCAAAGTTTTTACTTAAATTTCACCAGAAAAAATTCATATAAAAAGAATATTTCAAAAAAATCACCCCCGAAGGTACGTAGATACCTTAAAAAACTCCCCCATAGGATTAACATTAGGGAGCGGGTGTTTTCGCGTGAGTGAAGTAGTCTCCTAAAGAATATTGAATTCGCCTTAGAAAAACTGCAGATCAAGATTATTAATGAGATGTTTAAAAAAACCTGAAAAGCTATGATGTACTTGTACACTTAATGCGTTAAAGCGACAATACCTAATTTAAACAGCTTATTATTTTATGATAAATTAATTATATATATTTGAATGCCGTAGTGGTATTATAATTATTTGGATATTTTTTTCTTTTTTACAAAATTAAAGATTGAAAAGAAAACATGAAATAGAAATTAATTAATCATTAGTTTTTGCATAGTTTCTTCACGACAGAAAATGGAAAATAAATTAAAATATTGTTAATAATTAATAATAATAATAATAATAATAATAATAATAATAACTAGATGGAACCCGTCAAAACGTGACGGAAAAAAAATACTATAACAATATCAGTAAAATAAGCTTCTTTATTATTTAAGTAGGGCTTCGTATGAAACAGTCTTTCAAATATTTTATTTTAAAAAATCCCCCCCCCCCTCCCATTGAAATGCTATTTCCGATGCAAACTCCAAATGAACACTCCATAAACAAATGTGTAATGCAAATCAGTTTGACATTACCACCATATTCCCCACGACAAAAAAAAAAAAAAAAAGGTCATGGAGCTATAAAGTATCATACAAATAGTCCTATCATAAAGTATCATACAAATTTCCTACTTTCATCTCATATTCAGTAAATAAAAGAACATAGTATAAGCACCCCCCCCCCCTGTGATAATGCAATCGAATTAATTTATTTGTATGGTTTCTTCTATACCTTTTACATAATCAGGATGATTATTCCTTTTCCATCACAATCGGTCTCTTATACAGTTAAATATCCAATGGATCTTTAAGAAAAATAATAAATAACAGTTCCTAGCATATTCTGATTCAACATATCCATCAACGAATTCAACATATCAATTTTATGTTAATCATAAACTAAAAATAGTTTTTTTTTTCTTTTGACAGATTTTATATTAGCGCCAAAAAACTCTATCTTATGGATAATCTGATCTTATGATTTATCAGGTTTTTATTATTTTATTTTTTTTCACTTTTCATGAAGGTTAGAGATACCTATTTTCAATTGTTGCAACTTTCCAAGGAGCTATTTTACATTATTAAAACAAACGGATGGTCATTGTTGAGGTAGAATTGAAAAATATTTCATGCTTGAAAACTATTTAAAAAGTCGTTAAATTAAGCGGCAGATTTCAAATACATTTCAATCGAAAGCTAATTTTTTTTTTCTGATTGAGGATGTAAGAATTGAAATTGTAAAATGTAGCAAAAAAATAAATTTTTAGTATTTAGAAGTGATGTAAGCGCGATGAAAGCTAAAGCGACAGTGCCGTTTGTTGTCACAACCGTTATACATTTCTAAATATTGCCACTGTGTTTTGGTTGACGTCCAAAAGTAGACTACCATTTTTTGACATCGAAAGAAAAATTCACAGTGAAAGAAATAGGACTTTGCCGCTAATAAGGAACTGTTAAATGAACTTATAACAAACCTACCAAAATAATTCCTATAAAATATTAGCCTTACATTGTTTATTCTAGCTAAAAGTACAATCATTATTTCAAGTTTTTTTTTTCCTGAAATTCTTTACTTTTCTGAATTTTTTTATTAAAAAAGGAAATCTTAATAATTTAAATCCTATAATTCCTATAACTTAATCCTATAATTTAAAAAAAGTAATTGGTAACATGTAATCAAGGTATGCAATCAAGATGAAGCAACCAATAAAGGCTCCAGTTCATATCTTTAAAATTAAAAATTGAAATATCAGTTAATATTACGCCATGTTGACACAACCATATAATTTTTTCTTTTTAGTTTTATAAATGTTAAAATGCATTTCAAGCTAAGCATAAAACGTCATTTTCACCGGTACAAACTTTTCACACGTACATTTATGCTTAAGCACCATGCATACAAATAAAAATATATTTTGCATTTAATTGTAATGAAAAAAAATGGCATCAACAAAGTTATAATGCTTAATGATAAAATGAACCCAATGGACAATATTTCCGTGACGTCACAGTAAATATGAATTTTTATTTGCTTATAAAACACACGGATAAATATTTTTACCGAAATACATAAACATTTTAACTATATTTTAACTTACAAATTAAAAAATTCGGCCTAAAAGTCACGTGCTTTTAATATTTAATATTTATATTTTATGCTCGCAATCATTGAGTTCAGAAAATAAACTCTGTACGTCGTTAATCCGATTGCCGACTTTATGACGTCATAAGCAGAAGTAAAATTTTAATTTAAGATTACGGCTAATTAATTAAATTTTCGAACAAACGAATGTACGATAACAAATCTGTGACCAAATACCTTTCATTTAAAAAAAGAATGATGTAATTTAATGTAGTAGTTTGTTCTCACGGATTGTCGAAACAAAACGCTTAGCGTTTTAAATATATAGATAGCAACAATAATTTTAACTGATAGAAATAAAATGCATATTAAATACACAGATTTAGTATGATGTTTATAATTATATATAATTTGTATACAACAAATATTCAATTTTTATTTTTTTTTAAAAACTAAAGAATTCAACACTAGCTACAGAACATAGGCGAAAACGATTTTTTTTTTAATTGAAAACTCTAATAAATTTTTACATTTAATATATTTCTTTACATTGCACCCTAAAACCACTTTAACGTTTGAAACCAGTTCCGAAAGTGAAACTATCTTCGTAAAAGGAAATTCTCAATGAAAATCGAAAAAGTAATCAGCGGATGAAATAGAAATTGATCTCTGCTAGCCAATGCAGAAAAAAAATCGTTTAAAAATATTGAAATGCAAATGAGATATAAGAAAAATAATGCCCCATAGGATTAATAATAGCGAGCGGGTGTTTTCGTGTGAGAGGACCCTTAAGAAGGGAAAGTATTCGGACCCTTAAAAATTCCAGAACACGAAGTAACTAGTGTTGTATAGAATGGTTAAAAGTCTAAAGCCAAATTGTTCAGGCATTTAAATGTTGTTAAAGTGTAGGCAGTCATGGAAAAAAAATAATAATCTATTTAATAATTTTACTTACCGATGAAAGAAGACTAATAGATCAAAAGTTAGTGTGGTCACTGTGATCAAAAGCAGGTATAGGAATGGGAGATATGATTAATGTCTTCCAACAGTTCAGTTAGTCAATTTTGTGATATCTAGAATAAAATTAATAAGTGTATATTTAATAACATTAATTCCAATATAAAGTTTAATGTTGTTTAATTTTTTCACATACTTTTTCTGGTACTGGAGATATTTCGATAAAAGTTTTATAAAAGAAAACTCAAAAATATGACTAAAAACTAAAGATCTTTTATTTCAAGGAAGCCAAATATTAGCAAATTCCATCATGGATTTCCAGGTATTGTAGGTTTATTATCAATAAATAAAAATTATTATATCCGTATTTTAATAAGTTTAACAGATTTTTTAAAATACGTTTCTCGATATTGACTGAGCCCCCGAGTATATGCTAGTCCACATTTAACGCACATTTTTTTACAAGGTAGAGTAGTGAAAACTTATAGTTACTCTGAAACCTACATTACAAATCTAATAAAAATATAATTTTTGTATTAAAAATTTTAAAGTTTGAACATAAAACAAACCATAGATAGTCTCTCGATGACAATAAAAGTATTTTAGAAACACAGAAAAACACAAAATGTAACAGCTTTATTTTGAAATTTTTAGAAATGGAGTCATGACTTACTTTCGGACTTTTTTTACCTGCAACACCTATATACCATACATATTGTACATGGTAAAAGTATATAATTCCCTCCTTTTCAGGGGCACCATTTCAAATTTTTCCAGGAGGGAGTACTTTCTTTGAGGTTGAGATAAAAAATGTGTTTTGATTTTGTTGAGGACAACTGAGAATCAATTGATATACTTTTATTCTATTTAAGGATTTATCAAATGTTACTGATAATTATTAATTTTTGTGCTTCATTTATCTATTGGTACAATAAAAGTATGAATTTCGATTTAGTGGTACAACATTTTGAGGGTTTAGGAACCTCATCGTTAGACTCTATTTGTATACTAATAAAATACAAGAAGGCCTGTCCAAGATGTAACATTTTCAAATGCAACAATTTTCGCAATTAGATATTCCGTGCCAAAGTTATGCTCTAACATAGTCCAAAATGTATGTGGATAAGCCTGAATTATTTTCTTTTTCCAATAGTCCATAAAACAAAAAAAAAGACTTTGGTAATATAGCAACTCTAAAGCAATTTATAGATTTCTGTAAAAATATCCTATTCATTTATTATTTCTTTTAAAGTACCAAACTTCATCAAATATTATCTTATAGGAAAGAAAATAACTCACTCACAACTGTATCCGTTATATTGCATTACTTGTAGATTTCTAAAACATTTTATATTGACCATAAAAATTAACTTATCATCACTTTATAAAAAATCATTTATCATCACTTTATCTCCCGCACAATTCCATTATAGTTGTATTAAATCTTAGTTTATTACTCAATTATTTCAGTTTTCTATACATGATTTATTCATCATAAATTCGTTATGATATCATTAAGGTAAAAATTATACCTGCGTACTTGCAAAACATGTAATGTTCATTTTCGAACATCTTCGATTTCAAATCCTGTGTCTGTAGTATATTATCAGCTAGAATAGTAGATCTATTTGCTTTAATC
Organism: Maratus michaelseni; assembly: GCA_963931845.1. Lineage (NCBI taxonomy): Eukaryota > Metazoa > Arthropoda > Arachnida > Araneae > Salticidae > Maratus > Maratus michaelseni. Next base: position 225,507,134 of record OZ007595.1, read on the forward strand.
GTTAAAAACATTCGTAAATTATAGTAGTAATTTTAGTGACTGTAGGTTTTAGAAAACTACAATACTACATTTTAATAATGGAATATAAGGGATACAACTATGCATGAATTATTTTATTTTGATCAAGATATTGTCTGATGAAGATTGGTATGTTTAAAAAAATATAAATGCAATACAGACATTAGTCAAATAATTATTTTGTTTTTATCTATCTCATATTTCATACATTTTATTGTTTTTGGTTTGTTTTATAAAATTAGACATCCATGTTTTTTTACAAACTACTCAAGAGTCAGAATATAAAAAAGTTTGAAATACTTACTATCTATTCAGCTGTAAAACTTCTATTAAAACAGGCTGTTAAAAATACTTTGCTATCCTCACAAATATCTGCTTCCGAAAGATTTATTGCTTTTATAAACCTTGACTCTTTTTTTCTTAGTAAAATTTTATCTAATAGAGTTATCAGATTTAAAATTCCTCATAATAAATCAAGTAATATGACGTGGAGAAGTAAGGGAAAAGCCCAAAATCTGTTCAAGATGTCGTTGCATAGATAATATGCTTCTTTAATTTCTAAAACAATATTTGCATAACATAATACTTCTTGTAATAAAATTAACATCAATAATAATAAAACAGAGTCTACCAATAAGTAATTTTGGCTGAATATTGCTGTTTTGTTTTTTCTACTAAAAGAAAAAAAGAAAAAAGAAATTAAATCAAAGAAGAGAGAGTGGTATAAAAAAAAATGGGATTAATAAAAGGAAAATATATATTAAAAAGAAAAATAAATAACAGAAAAAAAAATCTTTTAGACTTTCAAAATCTCTTTTCTGCAGACTTTATTAATCTCCGCACAATGCATTGTTTTTCTTTTCAGATATTATTTTTTCAAATAAATTTTAGATTTACCTTAACTTGAAAATATATTGGCGTAAAGCAAAACATACATTAAATTAAAAAAAAACCTACATGTAAACTGCGCATATGCAACGGGTTGGGTTGGGTTAGGTTGATTTTTAACGGCCAATTATCTACACTTTGGATATAGGCCCGGCATATGCAACGGTATAAATCCCGATAAAATACCTTATTTTGCGGTGATATTTATATCTATAAAATAGTTTTTAAATATATCACGTATAGAAGAAACTCAGCACGAACAAACCAAAGAAAAAATTAAAAAAAAGTAAGAGAAAAGAAAGAACAGTGTTATATTATTATAGTCATGGTTCTTAAGCAATATACAGTGCATAAATTTTCGGGAAATATCAGGATAGCAGAATTTAAGTAAATTAAGTAAAGTTTATATTTAAAAGTAGCAGATGAAACCTTTGTGCATGAATATGAAAAGGCAGGAAATCAACGTTAAAAGGGCACAAATAATACACAAAAAGCAGCAAACAACCGTTTCAAATCCACGAGTGAGATTCTTCTTCAGTGCAACAAAGAGCAAAGCACAGCATGCTAGAAAAATCACGTTGAAAGGAGCCCAGTCATGCTTTATCTACCACGCTGCGCACTCTTTGGCGCACTCGAGAAGAATCTCGCTTGTGGATTCGAAACATCTGTTTGCTACTTTTTTGTGTATTTTTTGTGCATTTTTAACGTTGGTTTTCTGCCTTTAATTAAAGTTTATATTTTTCTATGATAGATAAATCCTATGATATTTTCTTAATGCTTATGATTTTTACACGCTTTTATTTCTCTCAACTTGGTTTTAGTATCTAAAGATAGAATTTTGTAATCGATTTTTAATTCTCGTAAATAATTCTTGTGCTAGGTAAATGACACGTTATTACTAAATAATGTATAAATATTTATGCATAATTAAAACTTAAAAATACATCAGATTGGCGTTTCGGTCGACTTCTACGACCATCTTTAGAATATGATGTTAAATTGAATAAACTTATGTAAAAGCAAAGGACAACCATCATGAAATGCAATTCACACAGCTACAACTAACGCCTAAAATATAGGCAGAATCTAATCACAGACTGTGCAGTAGGGTGGAGTGAAAAAACAAAAGTTAGAATTTTGATTTCGGATAGCCGCCAAAGATTGCCTTTTAGTACCTATAATATACGTGCAAAATTTCATAAATTTTGAAAAACTCCTTTAGGGCTCTACCAGGAACTTAGTTTTCATTGTTTCACGCAATAGGTTTTACCATAAGTTGTACATTTACAGTGTTCCTTGGTAATATCGTTTGACATTTTTATACCTAAAAAGTTTAGTGTAACTTCCTTTATTATTTCTAAACCTTAAATTTTTATTTTAAAATTTTTGAAACGTTTTATTGAGCTTTACAAATTATTTTTTTTTTCATTTTTAGCGCAAAAATGAGTGCGAGTGGAAGCAAACCGAAATTTACCATTGCTAGAAGTGCAGTGGAATCTCTAATATTTGGTGCGCCTTCAAAACTAAATAAAGTTGTTTTGCGAACAATAGCAAACGTTATAAAATGTTACTTATATATAAGACAATTAAAACAGAGTGGGAATGGTAAAGATCCATCAAAGTCATAGGTAATTCTAATCCTAAGAGAGAATATAGAAGAAATTTGGAAGAAAGCATCAATTCTTATAGTTTCCCAGAGGGGTATTGATCAAATGATAGACAAAGATTTTTCTGAATACCAGAATTTTATTCGATTCGCCAAATACAAAAGAAATGATAATTACCTGAAGAAGGTTCAGTTTTTCAAATCTGAAGCTGTAAGTAAACTTCTAGACAATTCGATGTGCAAATACAATTCAATTCCTAAAGTACTTGTTAAAAATCAAAGAAAGTGCCTCCAAAAGAACAGGAATTTCTTCTTGACCAAAGGTCAACAAGAAACCCAGGTAGCACACAGATATTAGCCAACATCCACGGCAATATTGGCCAATATTTCGAATGTCGCTGAATGTCGAACGTCAAATTTACGACATCTGCCGATATTCACAGACATAACTTTAAAATGGTTTAAAAAAAAAAAAGCATTGAAAAGAGTTTTTTGCATTATTTATGACATTATAATACAGAAATAGTACTCTAAACAATAAAATTTAATAAGTTTTCAGTTTTTTTAAAAACTTGATTTTTCAATGCTTTATTTTTAATATTTGGTTTACATTGGCCAATGTCGTAAAAATGATATTACAAATACGACATTCAGCGATATCTATGGACATTCGTAAGGAGAATCGAAAATCTACAGATATCTGTGAACATCCGTATCTGACGAAGTTTCTAAATGTGAAATGAAGTGAACAGACAACAGCCTTGCGCTTCTGCTTGTTATTTTCATGGGGTTTCTTTTCTCGAAGTTTTAGTATCATAAAACTTACTCGAATAAATTTTAAAAGATCTGAAGCTCGTTTAAAGAGTATTGTAAAAGGTAATTGATTAAAATATAATTGTTATTCTTTGAATTTGAATCACGTGTTAAGTTAGTGTTTGACGTGTGTTCTATTCAAAATCGATGCTATTTATTTATTAATGCACTGCTTGTTTATTTGTTTATCATGCAGTTTATACGTTTTTACATAGTTTTAATATTTTCCCGTAAGAAATATTTTGCAGAGCAATATCATACACTAATTTTTTTATTTCTCGTTAATAATTTGCTGATTTTATTATTTGGCTGCACGAGTAGACTATTTATGTTATTTTATACTTTCATTTCAGTTAAAATAACAAAAGTCTTGCATCAAATAAATACTTTTATTTCTGTTTAAAACTTAATGTATCTAAATTGTTATTAAGATTGCTTATAGAATAACAAACATGAATTGTACTATATTATTAAATGCATAATCTTTATGAATCCTGCTTTAAAGCAGGACCCCATTAACCCTACATGAGACCCTAGTGCAAAAATCATTGATTTAAATCAGCTTTAAAAAAGTGTGTATTTCAAATTTAGGTCAATATATTTTGTAAATACAAAAACATGGAGACTTTCTGGAAAGATATGGAAAACTTTAGAATAAATAAATATGCGATTGAAAAGTATTTATAATCTTGACCATTTCTATGTGTGTGTAATACATGTTCAATTCGTTAAATTACAGTTGTGAAAGTGAGTGTTCATATAACACGAGAATTTGCTTTATTTATTTCATGTTTTCAAAAGTAAATGAGAATTCCCATTTTCAAATTGAATCTGTTCATATTGCTCTATTTTTTTTTAAAAACTAGTATATCCTATGTAATTTTTTATTTGATTAAAATATTTAAAATTATCCAAGTGAATGAGTTTATTATTATTTTTTTAATTTCGAATAAATTTAAATAAGCTTTTCTAATTATTAATGATTTTGTGATGGTTACTTTACTTTAAAATATGTAGTTTTAAAATTATATTTTGAATTTAAAAAAAAATTACTTTTAAACAAACAAAATAAATCACATACCCTGGTTTTAACCATCATTTATAGTCAGTTTAAGAAAAATACCTTTAATTTTTGGCTTTGGAGGCCCTGTTACCCCTTGGGATAACCCATTTCTGCTTTAAAAAACTAATACTAATCTTTTATTTTATATACATGTTGATAAATTTCTGTTGACCTTTAAGTATTTAAAATATCTTTTCCTTTCAGAATCTTGAGATTTTCCCTGAGATGGAATGGAGCTCTACAAAACTCAAGATCGAGATATATGGGCTGCAAAAGTGTTGCCGAGTGGATTGCGAGTGTTTTTAACATACTATTGCTCGGTAGCTCGGAAAAATTTTCATAATCATCGTCGAGTCAATGACATTGATTGGTTTGACATTTTCATGGGATTATTACATTAAAAGTGTGCAGTGACTTTTGTTGGTGTGAGAAAAGTGTGCTCATTAAATGGAAGCTGATTTTGGATACTTTTTAAGGTTACTGTGCCATTGAGTGACATACTGATGCACCACGCTTGATAGAAACCTGGAGCGAACTGCGCATGGGCGAAAATGGCTAGTCCATGTCGAAAATGGGGAAGTCCGTAAGGCCGTAAGTACGCTGCCTAAGATAAAGAGCGATGACTTCAGCTTCTTGTACCGGGGCTATTCTCCCTACAGTGTGAATGGAATTGGCTTGGCATTCCGCCAACCAGAGTTCTTAGAAGCGTGGTTGAACAGTATTTAATAAACATTTTGGACCTTGGATTGTTCACAGGTATGTTAAGATATTTTATATATTGTAGTTTTTTTTTTTCATTTATTTAATTATAAATAATAAGTTTGTATCTAAAATATTTTCTTTTGGCTTTTTTTTTTCTTGAGGTTGTTTCATGAAAGTTTTTTTTAATAATAAGATAATTCAAAATTGAGGATTTTGACTTTTAAATTAGTCTTGATGTCACCAGTCTGTATAAAAATTTTATGTAGAAAAAACTGAAAATCATCAAATTTTGATGGTAAATGCTTCTTACTGGTGACCTCTTTTTTTTTACATATCCATACCAGGTCACGAATTATTTTCTAAACGGCATATAATCTTATTAAATATACATAATAAAAATGATAAATACAGTGGACTCCCTCCAATCCGCAACCCTAAATTCTGCAAATTCCTAAAATCTGCACATTATTTCAGATGTAAACAATGAAACACAGTTAAGATGTAGGTAAAATTTAAGTTTGTATAAAAAAAAAAATTATATCATTCTGTACACCTTTTAAAATTCTGTTTAATATGATTGAACTCATGTTTTTTCATGAAGGAAGCATAAATTTATTTCTGAAAATTTTCAAGATAGTGCTGATATCAGCGGCGATTACAATCTTTTTACCAAATATATTTATGTATTAATCCAACTTTTTGGTTATTAAATATGGCTAAACATGAAATAAAACTTTGTTATTTTAATATATTGATATGAATTATTAGTGTATATTTATAAGTAGAGTTTCACTGAATAATTAAAAAAAAAGTTATCTCATCATTATGCATTATTAATTATTTATTTGAACTTTGCTTTTAATATTAAAAAAAAAAAATCTTAATTTTTATTTTATTTTAATGTTAGCCTTCATTATAATTTCGAGTGCATTATTAAATTCAAATTACTGTTTAAAAATGTAAACAAAACAGTGATCAGAAATCCGCAAAATTCTAAAATCTGCACAACCTCTGGTTTTAAACTATGCGGATGTAAGGGAGTCTATAGTATTATAAATGCAAACTAACACAGTGCAAAACTGTAATTTAGTATACATTTATTAAATTCATAAAATCAGATTGGTGGCTTGTATCAATAAGATATTTATGATGGTAGTTTTATTTCCACTTGTTTAAATGATTATAGTAATATATAAATATATACTCTATACACATATTATACAGTTGATATTAACAATACCCGGTAATAACAATTACAATGCACATATATTTTTCTAAATTGTAACTGCATGGTTAATGTTATATATTAGTTGAGTTACCATACTAAAGGCAATTGCAAAAGTATTTATATATATATATATAATTATAAAATGTATCTATATCATATTATATAGTTAGTCAAGTAATCTTGTATACAAATACTTTTGCTATTGCCTTTAATATGTCAACTAATAGTATATAATATTAACCATGAAATTATAATATAGAAAAAAAAATTTCATTGTAATTGTTATTATTCGGTATTGTTAGTATCGACAGTGTTTATGAGTATTGTAAAATGATATTCAGAAATGTCAGGAAAATATATCACCCAATAACTAAAAATGATATTCAGGAATATCAGAAACATATATCCCTCAATGTTATTAAATGATATTGCTGAATGTCAGAAAATGATATTGTTCAATGTCAAAAAATGATATTCACAGATGTCGGAAAACATTGGCCAACATTGCCAGACATCAAAAAGATTCCTGATTATTCCTGAAAATTCTTGAATATTATTTTAGGAGGGGGGGGGGGGGGTCATTTAATGTTGGCCAATGTCACATTTTGATATTGGCCAATATCTTTGTGCTACCTGGGAAGAGTGTTATTGGCACGCTCGATAAAGCCGAGACAAGTAAATTGAGACAAAGAGAAGACAGGAAGACAAGGGACTTGATGAGGGCTGAAAAGCCAAGTTTAAAATCTACAGTTAATCAGGGCAGTACAGTTGTTATGTATTTTAACAGTGGTGATAAAGAAAGAAGTAGTAGCTCGTCATCAGGATGTGAAGAATTAATATCCGTATCACAAGCATCTACTTCTAAAGAAGAGTCACAAATACAAATGAAAACACATCTCCTACGGTTTCAAGGGTCTCAGATCAGTATGGGGTTTCTGACTCATGCGTGGCAGCAATAGCTTCTGCAACTCTACAAGATATTGACATTATAACAGAAAATTCATCACATATTATTGACAGAAACAAAGTACGCAGAGAACGAAACAAAACTTGAGAATGTGCTAAAAAGATAATCTGAAAACTTTAGAAACAGGAATCGAAAGTATATATTTTGATGGAAGAAAACATTAAACACTACATCAAGAGAAAATTTGAGATAGATTACATCGAATAACTATAAGTGGAGAACATGTATCTCTGGTTGAAGAGCCAAATTTACTGTATCAGGGACGCATTACACCATCTTCCGGATCTGGAAAGCATATTGCAGAAAGCATTTTAAAATACTGCACTGAAAACAACTTAAACCTCGACAAACTTGTGGCTATAGTTTGTGACGGAACAGCTGTAAACACTGTTAGAAAGAATGGTGCTATTAGATTTTTTTAAACAAAGATGGCCAAGAGATTGAAAGTTTGAATTTGAAAGATGCGTCAAATTAGTTACAGAAGCATCATTGGCAGTTGTAGAAGTAGAAGTATGGGACAGATATATCCCAGATAGCAAGCAAGGTTCCGAAAACGGTCTTTTTTCCTTTTCTTTCGATTTTTCTGCAAAGTTATATTATCTTTACCGTATACCACGGTCACAGTAATATTTTCAATATTAGATTTTTGGAATAACCGTCAGAAAACCTACGGTCTAAAATCATCCTTTGCACATTCATTTTCCGCGCATGCGCAACTTATTTCGCGCTGCAAATTGTCCTCGTGCTTGCGTTTCATGACTCATTGAAGGTGATATGATGTGCGAGCAGGTCACGTCGTAGCACCGGTCTGAAAGTGCTGGCTTTGCATTTGCAATCATGCTCCATCTAAGGTATTTTAAACTATTTTGTATTAATTTCATTTCATAAAGATTTACCTCGTTGTAACAACTATATACACATGCATATTTCTGTTGTAGTTCTTGAAATTTCCATTTATAATATGTTTTTATTCTTAACGAATTAATGCGAGTTCTTTACACATATTTTCATTACAAAATACAATAGAGAATAGCATTTTGTTTATGTTTATCTTTTAAAATATATTATTATCGTTTATGTTATTATCTATTGATGCTCCCCAATTTTAAAATATTCATCTTATAGTTCATGTGCTTAAAAATTACCGTCAAAAGTTTGAAATATTGCGTAATAATAATAATAATAGATTTTGTACTAGTATTTAAACTGTAATTTAGTCAAAGTTAATTATTTTTACGCATACGTTTTATTTTCTTATATTTTAGTAATTTATGTTGTATAAAATTTCATTTAAAAATATCATTCAATGACAATTGCTTTTATGTTATGTACGTTTAAGATATAAAATTTTTATTGTATGCGTCGCTACAATATTTTAAAGTATTGTTATTTTATTACTTTGTTTAATACATTTTATTTTCATGAAGTTAAAAAAATGAGTTTTAATGAAATCAAACTATTTAAATTTTTGACATTTCAATGTACATACTAATAGTTATGAAAGATTTTAAAAATGAAGGTTTATATTTTAAAGAAAAAAGGGAAAATAAAAAAGACTAAATAATGTTAACCGATTATTATTATTTATTTTTAATTACGGAGCATCAATAGATTTAATTCAGAGATAAATCATTCTGAAAAATTATTGTTCTTCTGTATTAAGTAGAATGAAAACATGCTTAAAGTAGACTAAAAATAAACAAATAGGTAATATGCTTATCATATAAAAATATTATATATGGAAATTGCATTTTTTTTCCTAGTGATTATTTAAACACCAAAATTTGGTTTTATATAGTTCTTAAATCTTTATGAAATTAAATTATGCAGTAATGTTTAACTTACTTTAGTTTGCCAATCAACTAATAAATAAGAGTAATTGATAGTGGGTAACCATTATCACGTTCCAAATATAAAAACACAAAAGTAAAGGCAACACAAAAACCAAGACATAAACAATTCCCAACTCAGAAATTTAAACTATTGTGAAACTTTCAGGATAATGTAGTAGGGCTTAAGAAAAAATATAATATACAAATTTTCTTGTTGCCCGAATTCACTTTAAAAGGAAAATATTATCCCCGGTATAATTTAGACTTTATTTTTAAAACTGAATGGTAGAAGATACAAAAAAAGTTATCTATTTTAATTAGTTCTGTCAAATTCAAACAAAAGTTAGAAAACTCTGTAAATTAATTCTTATAGTTCATTCTAACAAAATGCATATTAGATTTTAAAAAAATTAATGTAATCAACAATTAATATTTTTTTAGAAGCAATACATTAATTAAAATATAAAAAATCAAATATATTCAAATTTTAGCAATTACATAGGAAAGGAATTTTAGCAAAGGAAAAAAGAAATATATTAATTAAAATATATAACTTACTATGAGTTCTTAAATATAATATCAGCTAATAAAAATTCCTATTTTCCATTTTTTTTCTTCAGTATATAGAAATTAAGCTAAAATTTAGTGTCCCACAGAAACAAAGAAAATTTCTAAGTCAGATAATTTTGATGAAAATCTAATGCAATTAAGATTTAAAACTAACAGGTTATCAAAACATTTTTAATTTCTTTTATAGATGCTTATAATAAAAGCATTATTATCTGCCTTTGATTGTAATTCTTGTTACAATGTTTAATATGAAATCCTGTAACTAGCCTTACGTTTCTACATTTTGGTATGCTTGTCCTAAAACACCTACAAAGTACCTCAGATTGTGTCAACTAGCAACCTTTTATAATGCTTTTTAAAATGTTGGCAAACCTTTCAGACAAAGCCTTTAAAAAGCATCTAGTCATTTACATGTTGGGGTTATAAAAATGTTTTAAAAATCAAAAATTGTTATCTGGGATATTAGCAAAAATCAAATCACGAAAACACATACCCAGATAACAATTTTTGATTTTTAAAACATTTTTCTGACCTTAACATGTAAATGACTAGATGCTTTTTAAAGGCTTTGTCTGAAAGGTTTGCAAACATTGTAAAAAGGATTATAAAAGGTTGGTAGTTGACACAATCTGAGGTACTTTGTAAGTGTTTTAGGAGAAGCATACCAAAAGGTAGAAATGTAAGGCTAGTTACAGTATTTCTTATTAATCATTGGAACAAGAATTACAATCAAAGGTAGATAATAATGCTTTTATTATAAGCATCTAAAAGAAAATGAGAAAGGTTTTGATTAATCTGTTAGTTTTAAATCTTAATTGACAGAGGCATACCTGACTTAGAAATTTTCTTTGTTTCTGTTGGAAACTAAATTTTAGCTTAATTTTTATATACTGAAGAAAAAAAAAATGGAAAATACGTATTTTTATTAGCCCACATTATATTTAAGAAATCATAGTAAGTTACATATTTTAATTAATATATTTCTTTTTTTATTTGCTAAAATTCCTTTCCTATGTAATTGAAAAAATTTGAATATATTTTATTTTTTTATACTTTAATTAACATATTGCTTCTAAAAAAATTATTAATTGTTGATAACATTAAAACATTTTAAATCTAATATGCATTTTGTTAGAATGAACTGTGAGGATTAATTTTACAGAAGTTTTCTAACTTTTGTTTGAATTTGACAGAACTAACTAAAATAGATAACTTATTTTTTTTGTATTTTTTTTTGTATCTGTTACCATTAATCAGTTTTAAAAATAGAGTCTAAAATATACCGGGGATAATATTTTCCTTTTAAAGTGAATTCGGGCAACAAGAAAATTTTTGTATATTATATTTTTGCTTAAGCCCTACTACATTATCTGGAAAGTTTCACAATAGCTTAAATTTCTGAGTTTGGAAATGTTTATGTCTTGGTTTTTATATGTTGTCTTTACTTTTGTGTTTTTATATTTGGAAAGTGATAATGGTCAGCCCACTATCATGCAATTACTCTCATTTATTAGTTGATTGACAGACTGAAGTAAGTTAAACATTACTGCATAATTTAATTTCATAAAGATTTAAGAACTTCATTTAAGAACTATATAAAACCAAATTTTGGTGTTTATATAATTACTGGGAAAAAAATAGAAACAAATATGCAATTTCCATTTATAAATTTTTATATCATATGCATATTACCTATTTGTTTATTTTTAGTCTACTTTAATCATGTTTTCATTTTACTTAATACAGAAGAACAATATTTTTTTCAGAATGATTTATCTCTGAATTAAATCGATTGATGCTCCGTAATTAAAAATAAATAATAATAATCTGTTGAGATTAATTAGATTTTATTTTATTTTCCATTTTTTCTTTAAAATATAAAAATTCATTTTCAAAATCTTTCATAATTATTAGTATGTATATTGAAACGTCAAAAATTTAAATAGTTTGATTTTATTAAAACTCATTTTTTTAAACTTCATGAAAATAAAATGTATTAAACAAAGTAATAAAAATAACAATACTTTAAAATATTGTAGCAACGCATACAATAAAAATTTTATATCTTAAACGTACATAATATAAAAACAATTGTCATTGAATGATATTTTAAACAACATAAATTACTAAAATATAAGAAAATAAAACGTATGCGTAAAAATAATTAACTTTGACTAAATTACAGTTTAAATACTAGTACAAAATCTATTATTATTATTATTACGCAATATTTCAAACTTTTGACTGTAATTTTTAAGCATATGAACTATAAGATTAATATTTTAAAATTGGGGAGCATCAATAGATAACATAAACGATAATAATATATTGTAAAAGATAAACAAATGCTATTCTCTATCTATTGTATTTTGCAATGAAAATATGTTTAAAGAACTCGCATTAATTCGTTAAGAATAAAAAACATATTATAAATGGAAATTTCAAGAAATACAACAGAAATATGCGTATGTATGTAGTTCTTACAATAAGGTATATCTTTATGAAATTAAATTAATACAAAATAGTTTAACATACTTTAGTTGGAACATGATTGCAAATGCAAAGCCGGCACTCGCAGAGCGACGCTATGTGACCTGCTAGCACGCCAATATCAATGAGTCATGAGTGAGTGAACGCAAGCACAAGGGCAATTTGTAGCTGGAAATAAGTTGCGCATGCGCGGAAAATGAATGAGTAAAGTTGATTTTAGAACGTAGGTTTTCTGACGGTTATTCCAAAAATCTAATATTGAAAACATTACTGTGACCGTGATATACGGTAAAGATAATATACCTTTGCAGAAAAATCGAAAGCAAATGAAAAAGCACCGTTTTCGGAACCCTGCTTGCTATCTGGGTAATGCCTAGTTTTGATACCAAAGACCATTATAAATTAGAGTGAAATATGAGATCGTTTTACAGTACATCGTATATATCCCTTTTATTGTATTCCTATATATTCAGAAAATTGTCTTATCTATACATTTAGAGAACTATCTTCCATGTATATTCAAAACATAAAAGTGAGCTGTATATCTAATTATTTTACTTTTTCTTTATCTTTGCGAACAAGTCACATTTTACTGTGACCTTTACCTTCAAGGTGTCAAAACATGACGACACATGGATTGATCACAAGTAGAACTTTAATCAGTCATGTTTTATGGATTATTTTACTAAAATTAGAGATATTCTGTAAAAAAATAATAATTTGAATACTTTACACGACATATTGCATATCGTGGATTTTTACATATAAAGGGCATAATTTTTAAGAGCTAGTAGAGCCCTAAAGAGGAATTCCAAATTAAATGAAAATTTAACCTAATATTCAGTGTGCCAATCGACAAATTTTAAAACCTATCCGAAGAAAAAAGTCCAAAAAGAAAATTTCATGATTATTTACATTCCTTTAGTTTTTCACATATAAAGAGCATAATCTTTAAGAGCTGGTAGAGCCCTAAAGATGAGTTTCAAATGAAATGAAAATTTAACCTAATATTCAGCGTTTCAAAAGGCAAATTTTGAGACCTATCCGAAGAAAAAATTCCAAAAAAAATTTTTCATGGTCATTTTCACTCCACCCTAATGTGCAGTGTTCACAGCAGAATTCACGAAAGATGAAAAAGTAATCACAGTTTTAAAAATACACATAGTTGCACTTTAATTGAAGGTAAAAAATATAAAGTGAATAAAAATCCAGCAATGTGTGATTATTTTAAAATGTTCAACCAAAGTGTAGGAATAGCATATGAAACATTGTAATAACAATATTTCATATACTATTCCTAAACTTTGGTTCTCAAACATATTTAACCTTGTGAATGTTTTCTCTAATAGTAATTTTCAAATGTTTTGAAAGTAAAATAAAAATTTTAAAAATTGTTGATTTTAATATGTTTTATATTTAATATGTCAAATTAAAATTATCAATATTCAAGCGATAATTTTAAACCTATACTTATATAAGAATTCCCTTAAGAGTATCCTTGGTTCCAAACATTTGAAACATTTTTAATACAGATTAAACAAATAAACTTTAAAAATATTTTAATCTTCTAACATAGAGTGAAAACAAGCTTTTAGAGATTTCAAACTTGTTTTTTGAATATTTACCTGGCAAATCTCTGAGTATAATGTTTCTAACAAAAGGCGTACAAAAACAATTATAGATTATGTATTTATATGCATTCATTATAAATTCATAATTTATAGTGCAACCGTTACTTCTAAATAAAAAATCTGGATATCTACGAAATGTTTTCACATTTCTTTGTGAAAAATTTCAGAATAGAAATACTAATTGGAAATCTGAAATGCTTCAGCATTATGTTGTGCAGATTCCGGATCATGAGAAGTTCTGGGAGCTTGAAATGTTTCAGCGTCTTGTTGTGGAAGGAATCAACATATAAATTCCAAAAACAAGGAATGTTTCGGAATTTTAATGTGAGAAATTCCGAAAAAAGACGCTCCGTGAAACTGGAACATTTCAGTATTTTAATATGAAAGGTTCCGAAAAAAGACTTCCCCTAAAATTGGAATGTTTCAGCATTTTGACATGAAAGGTTCCGGAAAAAGCGTATTGTGACGCTGAAATATTTTAGTATTTTGATATGAAAGGTTTCGGAGTATATATTACGGAATGTTTCACTACTTTGTTGTGAAACGTAACAGCAAAAAGCCGTGGCATCTTAATGCCATCACTTTTTCCGGAACCTTCCAGGATTTTTTTTACAGTGAAATTGCCGCACTAATCGAAACATACATTGAATAGTAAAACTGCTCACTGACAACTCCTCTGGCAACTTTCTGAGAAGCACAATATACATAAATAGACAATGTAATAATGCACTATGCAATTGTTTTTGACGTACTATTGTTAGAAAATACATATTACAGCTTCATTTGAAACTTTAATAAAAGTTAATCTCATTTTTACGAGTTGTCATTAACATAAACATGTGAGCTAATTTAATAAGTAACTGTCGAGAAACATTGAAAAGTGAATTTTAATTTTAATACTGCATTACTACAATTCTTTAGATTATTTATGTTAGCTTACTTATCATCAGGTTAATTTTTAAAGAGTGGCATAATTTGAGTTGTAATACAATTTTGTAACGCAATTTCATTACTTTAAACTTACATAATATTTAATGTGTTTAAACGAAAACTTATCAATTGCCGATTGCGTATATTTACCTTGTTTTTGGGAATACATCTTGAGGCAATACAAAATTTTATTTTCTAATCGGTCTATAGTTGTTAAATTGCTGTTTGAAGAATTCTAATTTTTGAAATGCTTCTTAATATTTTTTAATGTTATTTTAGTTTTCTGAATTTTCTGCAAATTTCATTTTTGAAAAATCGACGCCGTCTTGCTGGAAAAAAGTATGACACATTTCGTGCTCTACGCACTTATCGAGGGAACATCTAAAAAAACTTTACCACACTTACTGAAAATCGCACTAATCTAAACCGCACTAAGAGAGGGATACCTGTATAATGCATAATGCACTCCGGTGCATAACGTGCACCTAAACTTTAAGAGTATAATTTTTCCCACTTTGGAGTATTTTTGACGTATAGCGCGCTCTCCATTTCTTCGTAATGAAATGTTTATGAGATTTGTAGCAAAATAATAATAATGATAAGTAATAAGGAACATTTGAAAGCATAATAGTTTGTATTTTGTATGCAACCCGATATTAAGCATTATTAAGCTGTTAACGCATGCAATTTTTTGTAAAAAAAAAAGAAAAAAAAAGAGAGAGAGAGAAAACGTTTTATAATGTAAAACTTCTTTTAATTTGAAATTTCTTATTATCATCTTTTTCTCTTAATTTTTAATCTGCAGTCAATCTTATAAACCGACGTATAACGCGCACCGTATAGTTCCATCAATTTCCTTATACCAAACGTGCACTTTATGCGGCGGAATATACGTTAAATATCAGTACTATCTATACTATTATATAAAGAGGAAACGGTGACTGAGTGACTCATCAACGCCCAGCCGAAACTACTAAAGTCAGGGTCACACAATTTGGACTGTAGATTGCTGTTATGGTCTAGGCAAGCAATAAAAAGGGATTTTTGAAAATCCCCCCCCCCCCCACGAAGGGAGTTAAAGGGGGGTTCGAATGTTTTAGGTCATTTTGCCATATCTCAGCAGCAGTTATAGGTAGGAGCTTGGAATTCCAGAAAACAAATCTACTAAAAAAATGATTAAACAACTATTTCAGCGATTTTAGAAATTCCCCCGAGAAGGGGTTAAATGGGGGTGGTCGAATGTTTTAAGTCATTTCGCCATATCTCAGCAGCAGTTATAGGTAGGAGCTTGAAATTCCAGAAAACAAATCTACTAAAAAAAATGATTAAACCGCTATTTTAGTGATTTTAGAAATTCCCCCAGAAGGGGGTTAATGGGGAGTGGTCGAATGTTTTAGGTCATTTCGCCATATCTCAGCAGCAGTTATAGGTAGGAACGCGAAAATCAGGAACACAAATCTACTACAAAAATGATTAAACACCAATTTTAGCGATTTTAGAAATTCCCCCAGAAGGGGGTTAAAGGGGGGTGGTCGAATGTTTTAGGTCATTTCGCCATATCTCAGCTGCAGTTATAGGTAGGAGCGCGAAAATCAGGAAAATAAATCTACTAAAAAAATGATTAAACATTTATTTCAGCGATTTTAGAAATCCCCCCTCCCGAAGGGGTTAAAGGGGTGGTGGTCGAATGTTTTTGGTCATTTCGTCATATCTCAGTAGCAGTTATAGGTAGGAGCGCGAAAATCAGGAAAACAGATCTACTAAAAAATGATTAAACATGTATTTCAGCAGTTTTAGAAATTCCCCTCCCGGAGGGGGTTAAAGGGAGGGTCGAATGTTTTAGGTCATTTTGCCGTATCTCAGCAGCAATTTTAGTTAAGAGCACAAAAATCAGGAAAACATGATTAAACATGTATTTCGGGGAATTTAGAATTTCCCCTCCCGGAGGGGGTTAAAGGGTGGTAGTAGAATGTTTTACGTCATTTCGCCATATCTCAGCAGCAGTTATAGGTAGGAGCGCGAAAATCAGGAAATTAAATCTACTAAAAAAATGATTAAACATTTATTTCAACGATTTTAGAAATCCCCCCCCCCCCTGAAGGTGGTTAAAGGGGGAGGTCAAATGTTTTAGGTCATTTCGCCATATCTCAGCAGCAGTTTTATGTAGGAGCACGAAATTAAGGAAAACAAATCTACTAAAAAATTGGTTAAACACGTATTTCAGCGAATTTAGAAATTTCCTCCCAAAGGGGGTTAAAAGGGGGGTCGAATGTTTTAGATTCTTTCGTCATATCTCTGCAGCAGTTTTAGATAGGAGCGCGAAAATCAGGAAAACAAATCTACTCAAAAATGAATAAAACATGTATTTCAGCAATTTTGGAAATTCCCCCCAAAAAGTGGTTAATTGTGGGGGGTCGAATTTTTTAGGTCATTTCGCCATATCTCAGTTTTTATGTAAGAAGGCGAAATTAGTTAAAACAAATTTACTAAAAAATTAGTTAAACACGTATTTCGGCGTGTTTGGAAATTCCCCCCAGAAGGTGGTTAAAGGAATATTCAAAAGTTTTGGGTCATTTTGCCATATCTCAGCAGCAAATTTAGGTAGGAGCGTGAAATTCAGGAAAATATATCTACTAAAAAATGGATAACACGCATTTCAGTGATTTTAAAAATTCCCCCCCCCTCCCGAAGGGTTTTAAAGGGGGTGGTTTCGAAAATTTTAGGACATTTCGCAATATCTCAGCAGCTGTTTTATGTAGGTGCGCGAAATTCAGAAAAACAAATCCCCCCAGAAATTCCCCCCAGAAGGTGGTTAAAGGAATATTCAAAAGTTTTGGGTCATTTTGCCATATCTCAGCAGCAGATTTAGGTAGGAGCGTGAAATTCAGGAAAACATATCTAATAAAAAATGGATAACACGCATTTCAGTGATTTTAAAAATCCCCCCCCCCTCCCGAAGGGTTTTAAAGGGGGTGGTTTCGAAAATTTTAGGACATTTCGCAATATCTCAGCAGCTGTTTTATGTAGGTGCGCGAAATTCAGAAAAACAAATCTACTAAACAAATGATTAAACGCGTATTTCAGTGGATTTAGAAGTCCCCCCCCCCCCACCAAGGTGGTTTAAGGGAGATTCAAAAGTTTTAGGTCATTTCGACATATCTCAGCAACAGTTTTTGGTAGGAGTGCGAAATTCAGGAAAACAAATGTACTAAAAAATTACATTGTCTACCCGTGCAAAGCCGGGACGGGCCGCTAGTTTATAATAAAACCAATTCCTTATTAAATTTAATATCTTGAAAGTAGTATAAAAGAAAATATGTTATAGTACTTTTTGCGATTTTAATTAATGTGTAACTTTTGCATCCAAAACTTTCACAATTTCAATGTTTAAGAACATTTTATAACATAAAAGTTTAAAATTAAGTTTCCCCCCGAAAGTTGCAACGAAAGTCTGTTTCTAAGCTTCTTTTCAAGGATCGCCCCACGGCCTAAAAAAGGGAATGGTCAGCAGGTGGCGGCGCTCCCACCGACCGAAGCGCTTACAGGAGGACCCTCCTGGTAAAGTGCGTTAAAAGTCCCTCAGGACTTGAGCTCGGCGGTTGACGCAGCCGACGGGCGCCCCTCAAGCGTCTGGCGTCGCAGCCTCATTTATATCATACGGTTTTTCTTTGCATATTTCATATATTTTGCAGTAAACACAAAAACTTATAAAAATTTTATTGAAAGCAACAATACAGTTTTTAATTAAATGTAACGCATTGAAATTACATTGTAAACACATAGATAGGGAAACAGTGGCATTACCACCCGGACATATGTTGGTGTAGCTGTTGAAGTGGTGACAATCTGCAGGTTACTTAAGGAATGATAGTAAAATTCTTTGCAATGTATATCTGCTCGTTGCTATAGTCGATTTGTGTTGCACCAAATTCCGTACGCATCCAGTATGTTGTTTTCTTAGCTCCGTTTTCACCGCACTTTGTAATAGATGTAGTGGTTTGGTTGAAGTTCCTAAGATATCTGCATTTAAGTGTTATAGTTGGAACATTAGGATCACTGATGCAGACTTCAAAATCTACGTAAGAAAAATAAAACAAGCATTATATAACAAAGACAAATAATACACATTACAAAATTAAAATACTAAGTAAAGTCTTATGCGGATCGGATTGTACCGAACAAAACTTGAAAATTCTGTTTAAAACCAACAAAATAATTTCGTGAATCCGACATCCGACCAAAACAGGGTCAGACTTCAACTCGAAATTAATCCGAGCTCGAAATATTCTAATCCAAACCCGACCAGAACCCAAAATAAAAGAAAATTAATCTATATTTTAATGTAATTATGGAAATATAGTCTACTATTATATTTCTAATGTCAATTTTATATTTTCTGTATAAAATGAATATATTCTTTATTATTCAAATATACATTTTCTACAGTTGGAAAATATTAATTTCTTTTCATTTCATTCAATTTCATATCAGTCGATTAATTTCTTTGAAACTGGGTAAATCCCAAACCTGCCATAATGAATCAAAACTTAACCCGTAATAAACCTGAACCTGCAACATGAACAGTCAACCCGACCTGTAACGAAAACTAGTCGGATATGCCAATCCCAAAACTTTCTTCTATCTCATACATGTTAATACTTCAAAATGCGCTATCACACCGCTAATAAAATCAATATTTATCATTATTCTGTTGTACGCCCGCTGCTTGCGAATCGTCGGGTTAAATTGATGCGAGCAGGCGATGTATTATACTAAACTACGAAATGTCCTTCCCGGCTGGAAAAGATAGACTCCCTATTGCTTGGTTTTAAGATTTTAGCTAATTTTACTGAAAAACACGAAGCTTAAATGCGTGGAAACCAATTACAGAAGAGTCATTCCCAGTTCTCGTCAATATTGAATTTGAATGAGAATATTGACAAATTAGACACACATAGCCAAGTTGGCTTCATATATGACAACGTATTTTTGTCAACAAATTTGGAGGTATTACACCAATTGTCTCCAACCTTGACGAGAATTTGACGCTGGCTAATATAAATATATCGTGTTAAGCATGTAAAAGTTGAAACAACGTTTACAACAATGAAAGAAAATTCGGCGAAACCATGTTCACTAAAACTCATAAATTAAACTGTTTATGGAGGAATCGTGCTGTATTGTTTCAAAACGTCAGTCACCCTAAAATTTCAAATTGCAGTATCTCAGCCATTTTTTAAAATATAGGCGAAACAAAAAAATCTCTGGAATCCTTGGATCAAGGTCAAACATTTAACGCAAAAATATTTTACGATTTCTAATTTTTTTGTACATCTGTTTTAATTTGAAATATTTTAAATGGCTATCACAGCGCACCCTCCAGGCGCAATATCCCCAAATTCTCTTGGTTATGTTGCATTTGTTTAATTGTTTACGGCAGACGTGATATAAAGAGGGTCTGCTTTATTATTTAATCCACGTTTTCAATTTCAATTGTAAATTGAACTCTTTTCCAAAATCTGAAAGTAGAGAAGTAGTGATTACTTTTTAAAACAAGTAGTTGTAGTTGTAGTTAACTACATTTTCGATAAAGTAGTTGCGGTTGTAGCTCGCTACAATAGAAAAGTAGTTTCTCCGATCCCTGCCTACTTTAATTTTCACATTAAAGAAAATCTGCGTAAAAATATGACTGTGTGTATTTAGAGCTTATTCTTTTCATTAGTCTTCGAGATTTAAAGCAGTTTTACTTTCTGTTCTGGAGGAACCATCTCTTGCATTCAAAAAAGAGAAAATCTTTGGTTGTCATCGGAAAAAAAATGTAGGAAATTTGTTTTTATAGAAAGTCATTTTAATTTTTAGTTTTAACGGGTGACTAATTGAATGATTTCGAAACTTTTTCCTATAAAATCTAAGTAACTTTATTTTTCTAAATTTATGAATAACATAATGAACATATTTTCTTTCGCATCTATATGAAGATTTAGTGCGTATGCCTGTGGTTCCGCCATATTGTAACAACATAAACTATTCTCCTGTCTATGGACTTTACCCAGGAATGTCAACAGCCACGACTCTGCGGTACATAACCTCCGAAAACGACTGTTTATTGAACAACGGGAAAGCAGTATTAAAATATGTCGTCGTGCCTTCTTGTGTTTATTTCTATATACCCGCAGCTGATGTGAAATTTGTAAAGTCCATGTCAATAATTGAGTTAATAATACCACTAGGGGAAACTCCTACTAGTAAAAACGAATAGAAATGTTTGCCTTATTTATAACAGAAATTTTTGCATTTATAAGGCAAAAATTCTTTTCAGATTTACTGGTGGAAATTTGCACGGCAGTAATCAGGCTGATCCGATATAAACAAATGATAGCAGAAATCTTGTGGCTACATCCTCACAAGGGAACCATTTTTAGTGCAGCTCGCACCTGGCATCGAGACCTAGTGCATTTTGTAGCCCTATACATAAAAGTTATAGAGCCGATAAAATTTATCTGTTAAAATTATATTATATATATATTTTACACTATTCATTTTTTATTTTTGGACTTTTAACTGTTGATTTCACGCCAAAAGCGAGTTAAGTCGCCAAATAGGGTGCTACGAATCCAAACCACTTCTCACTCACACCACAGAAGATTATGACATTCGGCCAGTGTTGCCAGAAAAAAATTCTACAGCCAATGATGCGCCGCCAAAAATGCAATTATAATGTTGTATTTTTTTAAAGAAAAATTTGTAGGTTTTTAAAGGAATTTTTAAACTTTTTCAATATTTTATTTTTACTATTAACTAATTTGTATTTTAAAGTACTTTTTTTCAAAAAAACTTCCATGTTACTAGCCCGATAAGTGGTCTCAGAAATTGCATTTTCAGAAAGTTATGCTACTGTAAAACAAAAATATATGATTTTAACAGAAAAATTACATTCATTCTCAAACTTCGTAATATAGGGCTTTAAAATGCACCAAAATCATTGACGGATTTGAAGGAGTCTACTGCATATATATACACATATACTGAAATTATCTATCTAAATCCATTTGAAAGTTTTGTTAAGATTTGATCGTATTTCAATCTTTTGAGAGCTTTCCCATTAACCGACACAATAACAATAAATTGTCATACAAAAGTTCTAAAGTTCCAAAACCTCTAAACAAATTTGTCAACAATACAAAAGTTTTATGCAAAACATATTCATTCACACCATCATGACAAAATCCTCAAAATGCACAGGTGGTAAAGAATCATACACTATATTGCCAAAGGTGATTAGTTACTTGCGATTTTAGACGTTTTGTTAACTATCTACAAAAAAACATGAGGAATTAACCTGAAAATAGCGTGTAAACAGTATAATATAGGTTATATATTTCCGCGAAGATTATTTCACGAAACCCCATAGGGGACGGTCAACAAATTGAAAAAGAACGAATATCTTTTGGATAACCCTGTAAAAACTAATGTAGCAAAGGCGTTCAAACTCGAGATTATTAATAAGTGGCTTATTGTGATATACTGTGTTCATTTTTATGAGGATAGAATGTATACTCGTAGAGAAATTAAGGTTTTTATAAAAACAGTCCCAAATTTCGCCTAGTTTTTTTGCTTATAATTTGCAGAGTTCTTAATATAAAAAAAAGTTCTTTTCAGAAAACATGACAAACGACATTGTACATAATACTCTGCAATCACGATTAAAAAATAATAAAAATTGGATGAAAAATGAGCAGGTTTACTAAAAAATATTTCACTGCGCATGCGCGAATGCAATCAAAATATAATATGCATAATGTATTAGCTAAGTATATAGAGCAACTTTTGTGAAAGTCTCAAAATCATAGCTTGAAAATTCTGAAAATTATCGTCGATAGAATAAGCTCGAAATCCGTTGCTCCCAAAAAGAAGCAAAAAGATGAGGGGTTGTATCCAAATATAGTACGGGCAATATTGTGTACGCTATCTTGGCACTAATCAACAGATATTTGATACAACCCCTCATCTTTTTGCTTCTTTTTGGGAACAACGGATTTCGAGCTTATTCTATCGACGATAATTTTCAAAATTTTCAAGCTATGATTTTGAGATTTTCACAAAAGTTGATCTATATACTTAGCTAATACATTATGCATATTATATTTTGATTGCATTCGCGCATGCGCAGTGAAACATTTTTTAGTAAACCTGCTCATTTTTCATCCAATTTTTATTATTTTTTAATTCTGATTGCAGAGTATTGTGTACAATGTTGTTTGTCATATTTTCTAAAAAGAATTTTTTTATATTAAGAACTCTGCAAATTATAAGCAAAAAACTAGGCGAAATTTGGGACTGTTTTTATAAAAACCTTAATTTCTCTACGAGTATACATGCTATCCTTATAAAAATGAACACAGTATATCACAATAAGCCACTTATTAATAATCTCGTGTTTGAACGCCTTTGCTACATTAGTTTTTACAGGGTTATCCAAAAGATATTCGTTCTTTTTCAATTTGTTGACAGTTCCCTATGGGGTTTCGTAAAAAAATCTTCGCGGAAATATATAACCTATATTATACTGTTTACACGCCTGCAGTTTCAGGTTAATTCCTCATGTATTTTTCTAGATAGTTAACAAAACGTCTAAAATCGCAAGTGACCAATCACCTTTGGCAATATAGTGTATTCTATTACATATGAATGCATATGTTGAACTGGTTTGTTTAGAGGATCCTGTTAATTAGTAGAATTTTGTTACATGTTCCCGAACGATTGTTGAATTTCGCGATATTTTCTTGCAACCAATCAATAAATTTCACTATATTTTATTGTGATTAAACTATGAATTTTGTTATTTTTTTTATACATAAACACAATTGGCAATACAGCAAGTTTTTGGATTTGTCCCTGCTGGTAAAAAGACTTTTTTTTTTTTCATGCAACTGCTGGTTGAATTTTGCAATTTTTTTCCCCGCAGCCAACTGAAGAGTTTTGCCTTTTTCTTCCCACGACCGATTGATAAATTTTGCGTAATTTTCGTGCCACCAAATTACTAAATTTACAATCTCAATCCCCTCCCCGCCAATGTCAGTGACAAATTTGGTGATAATTCCGGACAGATTATCGAATTTCGCATTCTTTTTCATAAACCAATTTGCAAAATTTGCAGTTTCATCTTACATCTCCAATTCGTAATGCCACTTTACACACTGGCTCTGTAAATTATTTTGGATGTAAGATTATTAGAATGTTGTCTTGTCCCAAAACGAAGCGATGATTCTTAGGATTTGTTCATACTACTAATTCTGTGTTGCACGTCGATACTGTTTTAGAAGTTTGGATTACGATAAATATTTGGTATTTTTTTTCATTTTATCATTATTTATTCTGGTTTCTAGAATTCTTTGGATTCACCATATTATGTTTGCTAAATTGTACTGGATGGAAACTATTTATAGTCCTATCAGTTCTTTTTTTTATCTAGAAATATATCTGAAGTCTGGCTTATTTAGCGACTCTATTTATTATTTAGGGTTATATTCGGGTTATATTCATAAAAAGTATACAACTGATTCTCTAAATCACAAAAAATACAATTGATCAAAAAACTTAAATTGATAAAAATACCAGAATGTAGCTTTATAAAAATTTAAATAAAACATTTAAAAATGAAATTTCAACTTTAAAAATTGGAGCATTTTCATTTCTGGCATACGGGAAGGGGCATTATGGTATGTTTCTGTTATAAAAACAACGTTGTCGCCAAGTGTAGTAGGGTCTGGGCATGTTGGCCCATGGCATGTTGGCCCTGGGCATGTTGGCCCATGCGCCATATTTTTCAAACTATCCGGTGTATAGCGTTACTAGATAAGTGACGTGTGTCTTATGACGTCTTCCTTCACTCACAACAGTGTCAACAGTGAAGAAGTAATCAAACGAAAGTCACTTCAAAATTTCAAATTTTCCCTCATGTAAGTTTTTTTTTTTTTTTTTTTTTTGGCATTTATAAGTAATTATTTCTGATTTATTTCTATATTAAAATTTCCCTTTGGTGAATAGCAATGTAATAAGACCGTTGTTCAGAGCGTATTTTCCATCTACGGATTTTTTAAAATATTAACAGAATAATTTGATACGACGATGAAAAATCAAAATGACGATATGGGGCAAGTTGGCCCATTTAATACGGGTCATGTTGGCCCACCCTAACAGTTTGTTTTCTACATTCATAAGCCTGTAAAAGTCAATAAAATTCCTTAATTAAATGTTTTACTGGCAAAGGTGGTATTAACTAATAGTCTAATAAGACAAATGTCTAGAACCGTAAATCGGAGGAGCCCGGCTTTATAAACAATAATAATAATAATAATAATAATAATAATAATAAAAGTAATATTAAAATTCCATAAAAATCGAATTCTGATATAATCTAAAATTTATAACTCATCTGAATTCTCAAAGTATTTTTTTCTTTTATTCGTAAATAGTTGACGAAAAAACGGTGTACTGTAAAAGAGACTCGAGGACTAGTTTTTTCTTGAACACTAGAAAGTTTCCAAAAGTTTATTTAGAGACACATAATATAAAATTATTGTATTAGTTTATTGTATTCTCTTTAATTAATAAAATCTGTAAGTGGCATTATTTATGATTTCTTTAAAAACATCTTGCATTAATGTGGGTCCTAATTTAAATTTTGTCTATGGCCTTCTAAAGCTACTGCGTTATTTCTAGATGCTAAGATGGTTCGTAATTATGTTAAAAAATCGTGGAAAGGTTCCCGAAGAAACAATGAAAGTGACTGTTCTCGAAAATTGAGCAAGAGATCAATCAAAAAAGCAGTAGATCTATCCAGTGAGGAAAAACAAAAAGACAAAGAGAATTCCCTATGTCTTCGCTGTTTTAAATCATTCCAAAATAGTAAATCAGGAGAAGAGTGGATTTGGATTCAATGTACCAGATGAAAAGGTCGGGTACATGAATCATATGTCACTGTGGTTATGATTTTTTATGTTTGCATTCATTGTGATGAAGAGAAAGATTTCGATGAAGGCAGTAGTTATGTTGAAAAAAACATTTTTTTTTTTATCCTTTGTAACTTTTATATACCAAATTAAAATTACATTTGATATGTTATGTGTCTTTTCATTTCCGTTTGTAATCTGAAAATGAAATCTATTTAGTGGGCCAACTTGCACCGTTCGACGGGCAGATTGGCTCAGTGACTTGATGTCCTTCTAAGCTTCATACAGGAACTATTAATTAATATTTTTCAAAATGTTTCCCACATGGTTATGCTTTAAGGTTCGCTGATTGTCCAAACTAAAAAAATAAATAAAATTTTAATAAGATAAAATAAATAAAAATTATTGAAGAAAATATGGTCCAATAAACCCCGGTCTACGCTACTTCGTTTTGTGGGGTTAAAACAAAAGAATAAAATTTTACTACTAATTAAAGCAAAAAGAAAGTAAAATTTTACAACCAATCAGTATTCGTCGAGTACGTAATTTGGCCTCATACAGAGTGCTTAGTACATCTCTAATATTGCACTTACACACTGGCTCTGTAAATTATTTTGGAAAGTACGATTCTATACATTAGAAGTGATGCTGGGTGTTGCACTTACAGCACATCTTTTAAGCAAATCATCATTACAGCGCATCATTTAAGCAAAAGTGAATATCGTCTATCAATAAAGACAACAACAAAAAAGTGGCAACTCATTTTTAAACTTTTATGTATAATCAAAACTTTTCAATATTTTACAGCGGAATGTAACTATTAAAACATTTGAAATATTATATTAAAAAAATGAAATTTCAGCTTTTCCAATTAAAAAAAAAAAATCCTAATAAAAACTCGAACATTACTTTTAATTTAAAAAATTTTAAAGTAGCAAAATACATACGACATAAAAAGAAAAAAAAATACACCATAATGTATCTCTAATTTTGTGTTTTACAATTTCTCCAATTTCACAAAGCATGTTTTACAATTATATTACCAAAGCGATAGAAATGATTTTCTGTGCTATACAAACAGCAGACTAAATAGTTTCTCTAACATTATACGAAGAACCAAATGATATCCAAAGAACTCAATCATGAACATAGAAATAGATATCTGTTTCTATGTTCATGAACTCAATAAACCAAAATAATCAAAGAAGAAATGAAAAAATACCTAATAATAGTAATACAAACTTGCCAACGCCATCGAACTATCGAACGATCAACAATATGAATCTCATCAATCCTAAAGAATCATCGCTTCGTTTCTGGAAAGAAAAATCCCTCAGCTCATTGGCTGAATAGAAGCATTCGCTGGTAACATGGAGGTAGTTATGGGTGGGTGTGGCACCGAGTTCTACGGTAAATCTTTAATTTATTAAGAATGGAGTACCCCGGAAGAAAATTTGACGCATGCGTATTGGTCACAATTTCGTGTGGAATTTGACAAAAATACCTTTTCGTTTTAATATACTGTGGAATAAGTGCTAAGTGGAATATTAGCATCAGTTTCTGAATGGCGTCTTCTTCCTAGACGGCCGGGAGTGGGGTTTGGGCTAACACTTTTAAGAATATTAACATTCTCCATAACGTCAATTTTAAATAATCTATAGAAACCAGTAGATAGAATTAAATTTACATTGTATGGCTCTCCCAAAATGAATACAGCAAATCTACATAAAGATTCTACTTGAGCTTTCAAATCATCAATTGTAGAATAGTCTGGGAGGAGTTGAATTGACTTGATTTCAGCGTCAACAGCAGAAAATAATTTTCGGTGAACGATGTTGGCAGACTCATGATGAGTTGGAAATACATTAAATTCAGCTAGAAATTTCATAAAATCAGTTCCGTTGATAACACGTGCCAGTTTATCCATAAGAATATTTACTTCACTATCGGCCGTAGCCATCTTGAGTAAACTAAACACACTCAAAATACTTCGAATAAATGCACTACCACTATGTATAACAGTTAACTCACTCAATATTTAGAGGAGAACAAACACACGTCTTGACAGAGCGACTACTCAAGCCGATCTGTGAGCGTGTGTGATTGTTATACAGTGAACAGTGAACAGTTTATTTGGTTCAATGGGTTTCCCGTTTTGCAAGAAAACTCAACACCCTGTAGATGAGTAAATTGTATATCAAATCTTAAAGAGCCATAAGTAAAAAAGGTATATTTAAATTAAAGTAATAAAAATCATGTGTTTAATATACGATATGCGATTGTCAGAATCAAAAATCGTAGATTTTAACTATTGTTATACATTAGATATAGGAATTATTGCATAATAATTAAATGAGAAAATTTTCCGGTACGAACCAACTTTACCATACGAAAAGAACATTCTGAACAACCCAATACTTAGCGTTACTGGCGAATACGTTTCTGCTTTATAATACAGTTGCATATGCATCTTCGAAAAAGAGTTTATGTTACAATTAGTAAAAACAGTTGTAATTGCGTTGGATTACCTTTAATGCATGGAGTTGACTTATCGGAGCATTCATATGTCCTGGTAATACTTCCGTAATGCACAACTATTGAAGGAGATACAAAAGGAGACGATGTTTGTTCGCTTGTATCTGAGCAAGTTGCATCCACAGAGCCGCTTATGACAAGCCTATATAAGATAAGAAAAAATTGTCAATCAAATTGAAATTATTACATACATTTCTTGATTATTTATAACTACATAACATCTAAAAATATAAGAATATAATAAATATGAAGTTAGATTTATAAGTGAAGGAATGACTGGTCTAATATTTCCGTAATGTACAACTATTGAAGGCATTAGAGAATGGTCGATTTTGTTGGGCGCTGTCCAGTAATCTACACCAGACCAGTCGGTAGTCTAGATCAGGCCTTCCCGTTAGTCCATACTAGGTTTGTCCAGCGGGCGCCATGTCATTTTTTGAGGGTTCTTTTAGTGCTTATTTAAATGTTCCCTGTTAACAGTTTTTTTTAATCCCTTTTAGCGCAGAGTCCATCAAAGCCTGAGAGATAATGTGCCCGCAGGTTCTGTATGTACGTACGTATGTATGTACGTAACGCGATAACTCTTGATAGAAATATCCGATTTGCTTCAAAATTTGTATATAGGATCATTCTGATAAGGCGCTTCCTAGATTAGATTTGAAGGTTCACTGGTTAAGTATAAAGAGGTGAAAAGGGGGGAGCTAATACCTCCCCTTTATTTAGATAAATGGGTTTTTATCATGCAGAATTTTCCGATTTCTTCAAATTTGGTATACAGGTTATTGCCGATTTCTTTATTTTTCGAGGGGCATTATTCTTTGAAATAAGAGTATAATATACAATTAGTGTGAATAGCCTGTGAGCTCAATGCCATCAGTTTAACTGGGTACTTTTCTTTTCATTAAATTATGATTTGTTTTATAATTATTAATGCTTGCATAGTTTCTTACTACAGCCAGCATTAGGGTGTTTCCTTATTCTCATGCAAAACTTTCATGATATTCCCTCCTCTCTTCTCAGCAAACTATAATACTGCAATACTGTAATACTATAATAATGATCTATAAAAGATGGATAATATAATAATGTTGTAATAGAGATACATAATAAACCCTCTAATAATGCCATTTTTTTAATTTAATTTGCTACGATATGTTTTATTTGCGATTTATGTTTTCATGGGGTCTAATCATAGGTGCCTAATATCTACCATTGTGAGATTTATGTTTATCGCTACCATGATTGTAATATGATATAACTGTTGCTTATTTTCAACCATGTGAGTAATGGCGCCCTTGAATATTTACCATCGAGTTCAAATTAAGATTCGAAATCAAATTTTAAACGAGTAATAAGTAAACAACTAGGTGCTGAACCCCCTACGAACTGCGCTCTCCAACCCCCGTACAGACCCAGCAGTGTCTAAAAACAAGCTAATTCGCTCTATTAAAAAAGATTATCCGATTTCGGAAGATTGAAATATATTATTATGACCAGTTGTGATCTTCTGTAATCGGATTGTCATTCATTTCCCTCTGACTGAAGGAATGTTTTGTCTTCCAAGGCCGCATCCACCGCTGTCACGATATTTGGCGGCTATTTTCATGATTGATTAAGTAAGATCAATTACAATTTTGAAAACCAGCTTGAATAAGATGGTTAAGTAAATAATGCCGCAGCCTTTCGGATTTTTATAACGTCCAGAAGAAAATTTGTCTTTTAAACGCTATAAGAAAATCGTTTTAACTATGACGTTTTAAGAATGACATAATTTTCACCATTAAATGCTTTTCTCACGTAACAAATTACTTATTTTAAAGATTTCTTTCTTTTTTTTAATATTCAGATGTAAATATATTTTCTAATTGAACAGCGTTTAGATATATTTTTATTTGGGATTTAACAAATATGGCATCAGTATATAAAAATGGATATTTCAAAGTATGAATTAAATCGTTATCCATAAAAAGAAATTTTGAATAAAAAATTTGAAAGAAACTTATAAAATTAGCCAAATTTGCAAAATTGCTATGGATACTTTTTGTTCCTATAAAACTTATGTTACTGAATTATCTTGACTGATTTCAACGTTAAATAGCGCTTAAAATAAATCTTTGATTTAAAAACTGCCTGCTGCTACAACGGGTTTATCATATACATTTCTCTACAAAACTACCTGCTGCTACAACGGGTTTATCATATACATGTCTCTACAAAACTACCAGTTTTCATGTTTTAACATGCAAAAGTTTTTTCAGAATAACCCGAGAAAGTGAAAAGGTAACAATAAATTCAATTATGGCAGCAGCAGCGATATAGGTTACTTATTTTATAATATGTAAAACTGACATCAAATTATTGTTTCTTAACTCACTATTAGCTTATAGTTATACAAAAACATTCGTGTAATTATCATTGCCCAGTTTTGTATTTACTTATTGCGCCTCACTTAGCATATTTCAGCGGAAATAATTTGGTACAAAAGCTTCATTTTTGCGCATCAATCTTTTATTGTTATGGGCATTCCCTTTAAACCAGATTGTTGCCAGCATCGTTGATGATTTATACGCATTAGGCGACAGATAATATAATTTTTGACGTGTCTCTGTAATATTATACATGATACGAAGAATATTTTTAAAACTTAAAATAGTATAGTACTTTAACAACTTATTCAAAATTCCAGTAGTGATTTGTCAATTTTTAGGAAAGACCGAGCCTAAACAGACATATAATTATAAGTAAAAAATTGTTTTAAAGACAAACTTTTATTATAGTCCAGTCAATAGGGGATTTTACCTGGCAAACTTAATGGTAGTTCTGAAAATCGACTTACTTTATGTTTTTTGGGTCGCTGAATCCAAATTTGTAACTTCCCACCAAAATTTCCTTCGTCACCCCGCCCCCAAATTTTGACAAAAAAAAAAAAATTGATTTTTGGGAAAAATTTGGTTTTTTGTAATTGTTTTGGGGTAAAAATACCTAGAAATTCAAAAAGTAGACAAAATTTACAACAAAAAAGTTATATCAAATTTTGACGTAGGATAAACAGTAGGGTGGGTCGAAAAAACCGAAATTTTTATAATCGAAACATGATAGAGCGGGAAAGTTGCCATTGGTAATAAGGAATAAATTCGCAAAATATTACACCAAATGGTTAATATCTTTTGCCGCCGCAAGGGAGTCAAAGTTTCGGAAAATCGCAAAAAAATGATTTTTTCGAAAAAGAAAATTAAATTATCCAACCATAACAATACAATTTCTAATAGATTGCAACAGTTACTTCAAGATGTTAGTAATATTCCAATAAAATTTTATTATGGTGAAATCATTTCTATTACCGCCGCAAGAGAGGTCAAAATTTTGAAAAAACGGCAAAAATTTCAATTTTCAGTTTTTTCCAATTTTTCCATTTTTTATTATATGTCTACAATTAAATAAATTTATATGATATCTTGTAATAAATTATAAATGTCTAGTAATTTTGATCATGGTGTAGCCAACAAGTAGCGCCCCCCTCCTAAATTTGAGAGAAAGGGGCTTTTTGAAGGGTTACAGGGAAATTTCCGAGAATTTTCCGGGATTTTTTTGTAGGATGCCCCCAAAAGTAGAAAATGATGGGGAATTTATGTATGGGACCCCTCCCCCCCACTACAACAAAAATCACCAGAAGTTCCCGGAAATTCTTTAAAATTCCTTCAAAAAGACTTTTCTCTCAAATTTAGGATAGGGGCTGACCCCTCTCGCCCTTGGTTGGCAATGACCATGATAAAAATTACTCGACATAAGTTATTACTAGATATAATGTAAATTAATTTAATTGTAGACATATAATAACAATTGGGAAAATTGGAAAAAAAATGAAAATTGAAATTTTTGCCGTTTTTTTTTTCAAAATTTTGACCGCCCCTGCGGCGGTAATAGATATTATTTCACCATAATAAAATTTTATAGTAATATTACTAACATGTTGAAGTAACTATTGCATTCTATTAGAAATTGTATTGTTATGGTTGGATAATTTAATTTTTTTTTTTCGAAAAAATCATTTTTTTTTTTTTTTTTTTTTCGATTTTTCGAAACTTTGGCCCACTTGCGGCGGTAAAAGATATTAACCCTTTTGGTGTAATATTTTGCGAATTTATTCCTTATTACCAATGACAACTTTCCTGAACTATCATGTTTCGTTTATATAAATTTCGCTTTTTTCGACCCACCCTAATGAACAGGAAGAGGGGAGCTACACTGTAAAAAAAACTCAGAAGCGTTTCGGCACAAGGCGGAAAGGTTTCCGGAAATTTATAGTAAACTTTGTGTTCTCCTCAGTTACTTGTTATTTTGGCATCATTACACGTATTTTCGGAAAAATATTCAAAGCGGTGAATTATTCTGAAGAAGTCAGAAACGTTACATTCCATACCGGAAATGTTATCGAATAGGTAGTGTAAAATGATGGTTACTGAAAAATTCGGAAATGTTACACTCATTCCGTGTAAAGTTTTAAAATGGAATTCGAAATGAAGTAATATTTGCGCATGCATATCTACTCCGACCTATTGCACATGTCATTATCACGTGATTTCTATTGTTCTTGAGAGGAAAGACAGCTTAAAACAGATGCAGATGCAACGTATTTATATGAGCTGTAAGTATTCTGTTTTATAATTTCTTTTATTTGAGAGAACAATATGCTTTTTTTAAATAAATTAATATTATCAGATTCTATTTTATTGCATATTAATATTACATTTGCAGCTAATCTTTTGTTGTATACACAAAGTTAAATAACTCGTTCGATAGCTTCTTTATAATCTTGTTCCATGAATCTATAATAAATATTAGATATTTGATTGATGAATAATAATGTAGTACTAGTATTAATGAAGTACAGATAGCACCGTATATACGTCTTTAACATCTTTTCGTTTTGAGATCGGTTCCGTTTCATAACCTTTCTAATGATGAAATGTATCGTTTATATGACAGAACAAATTCCTAATTTCACTTATATTATACCCTTTTCCTTCATTTTTTATGAATCAGATATTTATAAATAAATATAATTGAAAATTTGATTTATAAATCTATAAATAATTCTTTTTTTAAAATCCGGTCTCGTGAATTCCATGCTATAAACAGATACATGTGCATTATGAAAATGCTTTATTTCCCAAAATAGATGTATTATTTTTAATACCCTTAAATGAATATATTTTTTAATCTTGTAAGTATAGATATTATGTCAAAAGATTTCGTATCTGTAAATAATTATTTTATTTTATGAACTGTATACTTATAAAAATATATTTATTTTCTCAGGTTATCTCAGCACTTCTCAAGTTATACGAATAAAATAATACCTTTAAATGACTATATTTAGAAGCATGATAGTTGTAAAACACTATATTAAAAATATTTACAGACAAAACATTTTTATCAATATATCTATTTATAAGTATACAATTCGTGAAAATAAAACAATTACCACAGATATAAAATATTTTCGAATTGTATAACTACTTACAAGATTAAAAAAAATGTTGAAAGGTATTACTAAAATCTATCTATTTATAAGTATAGGGAAATTAAATATTTTCATTGAGTATCTATTTAGATGATGGAACTCATGAGGCTGCATTTAAAAAAAGAATTATTTATAGATCCATAAATCAAATTTTCAACGTTATTTATTTACAAATATCTGATTCATAAAAACTGAGTGAAAAACGTATAGTATAAGTGAAATTAGGAATTTGTTCTGTCATATAGACGATACATTTCATCATTAGAAAAGTTATGAAACGGAACCGATCTCAAAACGAAAAGATGTTAAAGACGGATCTATACGGTGCTATCTGTACTTCATTAATACTAGTACTACATTATTATTCATCAATCAAATATCTAATATTTATTATAGATTCATGGAACAAGAGTATAAAGAAACTATCGAACGAGTTATTTAACTGTGTATACAACAACTTCTAAACTTGTTGTACTTGTAAACTTGTAGTAGGTAAACTAAAGAAGTTTCCAGACGACTCAACTCTGTTCCTACAAAGGAAAATTTGGAAGCCTCTCTTCAGTAGAAGGACATACTCTCAAATTTGGAGTTATTTTAAAATGACAGAAGTATTTGTCATAGAATTAAGTTTTTTCAAAGTTTATTTTACCTGCATAAATAACTTTAAAGTGATATCTTGAGTAGCAGTCTAATAATAAAAGGTGAATAATAAAACGAGTTCCGAAATATATATGTTTCACACCAGAAATTACAGAAAGTTTATGATATTGCTAATTCTAGAGTATAATTCATGTACATGATCATACTTCATACGATCATTTCTATAGTATGATTAGCGAGTTCGCTCACCGAACTTCGCAGAAAACCCAACCACAGTGATGTGGAGTAGGGTTTCGCCTCGAGCGAATGTAATATTAATTTTTTTAAAGCATATTGTTCTCTCAAATAAAAGAAATTATAAAACAGAAATACACAGAAACATTTACAAAACACACAGAAATATTTCCGATGTATACAAAAAATTTCTGATGTATGCAGCAACCTTTCCTATGTATACAAAAACATTTCCGATATGCAGAATCGTAACTGAATATCTGACTGAAATATAAATAAACGTTTCCGAAATGCACGTAAATGTTTCCGAAATATGCGAAAACTTTTACGAACATCTGACCGAAATATGCGGAAACATAACAGAACCGATGGGCCACATTGCTGCCCCACCAGATAGAGTAACGTTTCCGAGTTTTTTTTACAGTATATTCTCGGAAATATTTTTCATTTTTCGTATAAGCTATATGTGTATATTTACAAGGAACATTGTGAAGGGTCCCTGTATTTTTAACATAACTCATATCGATGGGCATGCTGTATCTTTAGCCTCTCCTAAATCCATTGGAATTTTGTGAAGGGTCCTTTAGAGAACGTAGGCCTTTTCATTCAAACAGGGGACGTATGCAATTTTTGTGAAGGCCTCTGTATCTTGATCCTCACTCGTATATAAATAAAAAGAAAACTGCTCAGTTACACTGAGGACATTGAGCTCACAGGCTATTCACACTAATTGTATATTATACTTTTATTTCAAAGAATTTGAAATAAGCTCCTCAAAACATAAAGAAATCGACAATATATTAAGGGTGGGATCATCCCCCTTCTCCCCTTTATACTTAACCAATGAACCCCCCAAAACTAATCAGGAAAGCGCCTTATCACAATGAACCTATAAACAAAATGTGAAGCAAAACGGATATTTCTATCAAGAGTTATCGCGTTACGTACATACGTACATACAGAACGGGCGGGCACATTAGCTCTCAGGCATTCATAGCCTGTGAGCTAAAAAAGGAGGGAGGAGGGAGGCACTAATTTTAGGAAGGATCTCCGTAACATAACTTATTAACGTGTAACCATTGGATTTTTATGACAGGGCCTTTTTATTCAAACAGGGGTCGTATCCCATTTTTTGCGAAGGGCTGTATTTTGAATATAATTTTTACTCTAATGCGTGTGCATTTTAGTTTTCTTTTTTTTTTTTTTTTTTTTTTTTTTTTTTTTTTTTTTTTTTTAATGGGTGCCTGTATTGAACCGTAACGATGCGCATGCGATATCTTTAGCCTCACTTTAATCCATACTTTTGATCAGGCCGTGCGAAGAAGGGGGCGAAGGTGGCTATCGCCCCGGGCGCGGAAATTGAGGGGGCGCTAAATTTATACTACCAACCACAGTTTTATTTATTTATTCATTAATTTTTTAGCCGTCAATCATTTTACGGGAATTTCCAAAACATCATGACATGATTTCTCTAAGAAATAAGTACAATTTTCTCATATTATTTAGTTGTTTGGAATTTCTGAATTAAAATTAAATCTTTTAAAGTTCCAAATTAAACGCGAAATATTTATTCAATAGAATTTATTTCTGTTTCTGCAGTTTATCAAATTTTCTTACGTCTATCACAAAGAGAAGAAATAAAGGGGGAAGGGGGCGCCAAATCGAAACTTTGCCCCGGGCGCAGTTTTCTCTTCGCACGGTCCTGCTTTTGATCCTGAATCCATAATTTGACCACCTGCTCTAACACAGTCAAAAAATCTTATAGCCTCAAAAAAAGGGGCGGATGAACCTCAAAAAATGGCGAATACCCCTTATCGTGCTGTAACACGCTTCTTATCTTATCGCTGAAATCCGTAGTCCAAAGTGGAGGCGTCGTCGAAATTCACTAAAATCCACCCTCAAAAGTGGAGGCGGCGCATAAATCCACCAAGTTCCACGATCCACTTGCTCCTCTAATGCAGTATTCTCATAACGGCATTTATAACCTTCACAACGATGTGAGTGGTTAAGCGGAATTGTGTAACGTAGTGCACGCAGCAACAAGGCGCATATTCCGAGGCAGTTCCCCTCCTCCCCGTTCATCCTACGTCATAATGTCATTTATCTCATTTGTTGCAAATTTTATCTACTTTCTGAATTTTTAGATACTTTTTCTCAAAAACAATAAAAAATTTGAAAAAAAAAATAAAATAAAAATAAACCTATTTTAGGGGGCATTTTACCAAAATTTGATGAGGTTGCGGGGGGCAGTTTTGGTGGGAAGTTAAAAATTCGGATTCAGCAACCCAAAAAACATAATGTAACCCTTTTTCCAGAACTACCATGAATTTTGCTGGGTAGAACAACTATACGGTCTCTATTACCTGGACTATTATCCTAATCCTAATCTTAATGTATACTAATATTATAAAGAAGTAACGTTTGTTTGTAGGGGGTAATCTCTGGAGCTACGAAACCGATTTCAAACATAATGGTGGCAAATTGATGGTGACATAGCTCTATCTGCTCCAACATAGGCCATATTTTAGGTCTGTGCCAGTACCCAAGGGGTGTGCAGGAGCAAGAAACGCTCTAAAATTGTGATTTTCGTGATACAGAAGGAATTAGAAACTTAAAAATTTGACACGTAAGGTTAAGAAAGTGCTAGACTATTTATCAGATGTAAATGGAAGAACAGATTCTACAAAAATTTCGAAATTGAAAAGGGTGAAATAAAGGAAAAGCATTCTAGAAGCGTTCTAAATTACGATTTCTATGGAACTGGGAAAAATAAAAATTTGAAATTTGACATGGCTGCTACTTTAAAACGCAAATGCACATACAACACTGTTTTTTTATTATTATTATTGAAATTTAAAAGGGTGCAGGAGAAGAAAACGTTCTAAATTACGACTTTTGTGATTCTGAAAGTACTAAAAAATTAAATTTCGCATGACGGTTACTTTTAAGATAAAAATGCTCCCGAAGAACAGTTTCTAGAAAATTCGAAAATTAAAAGGTTGAAATGAGCGGAAAGCGTTCTAAAGCGTTCTAAATTATGATTACTATATGGAATTGTTAAGAACAGAAATTTGAAATTTGACATGACTGCTAGTTTTAAGATGCAAATGCACACACACTGTCTTTAAAAAAAATTAAATTTAAAAGGATGCATGAAAAAACGTTTTAAATTACGGCTTTTGTGATTCTGAAAGGACTAGAAATTTGAAATGTGACATGGCGGTCACATATAAGATATAAATGCTCTCTAAAAACCACTTCTAAAAAATCGAAATTTTAAAGATTGAAATGAGGAACAATCGTTCTAAAAATGTTCTAAATTATTATTTCTATCGAATTGGTAAGGTTAGAAACTTGAAATTTGACACGATTGATAATTTTAAGACGTAAATGCACACACAACACTGTTTTGTTTTTTTAATCGAAATTTAAAAGGGTGTAGGAGTAAAAACATTCGAAATTATGATTCTGGAAGGGTTAGAAACTTGAAATTTCGCATTCCTTTTAAGATAAAAATGCTCCCGAAGAACAGTTTCGTAAAAAATTCGAAATTTAAAAGAGTAAAGTGAGCTGAAAGCTTTCTTGAAAGGACTTTAAACTGGAAATTTAGCTTGGCTTTTTACATTTAAGATAAAAATGCGCTCTAAGAATGGTTTCTAAAAAATTCGAAATTTAAAAGTATGAAATGATCAGAAAGTGTTCTAAAAGCGTTCTAAATTATGATTTCTTTCTATGGAATTGTTAAGGAGAAAAACTGGAAGTTTGACTTGGTTGCTGCTTTTAAGACGCAAATGCTCGCTTAATACAGCTCCTAAAAATTTGAAAAAAGGGTGAAGGAGCAAAAAGAGTTCTAAAATTGCGATGTATGCTATACAGTTGGTACAGAAGCCTGGAATTTGGCATGTTGGTAACATTTAAGATGACCAAGATCTTATTTTTTTAATCGAAATTTAAGAGGGTGAAATGAGCTAAAAATGTTCTAAAAACGTTCTAAATTACGATTTATTTGAAACTGTTAAGCAGAGAATTTGTTTGAAACTGTTAAGGCTAGAATATTGAAATTTGGTGTGGCTGTTATTTTAGAGATGTAAATGCTAGTTCGGAATATTTTTCTAAAAATTTGAAATTTAAAAGATGCAGGAGCAAAAAACGTTCTAAAATTACAATTTATGCGATAGAGTTGGTACAGAAGCTTTGAAAATGGCATGGTGTGGTTACATTTAAAATGTAAATGCTCGCTAAGAACGGTTTCTGAAAAAGTTCGGAATGTTACGGATGAAATTAGCGAAAAACGTTCTAAATTACGATTTAGTTGGTTTTATTCTGGTTACAAACTTGAAATTTAATCAGTGGTTACTTTTAAGATACAGATGAACAGTATAAACAGTTGATTAAAAATTCGAAATTAAAGTGTGAAATGAGCTGAAAACGTACTTAATTGCGGTTCATTCAGAAGTTTTAGGGATAGAAACTTAAAATTTGCTATGTCTATCATGTGTAAGACGTAGATGCTCGCACAGAACACTTTTTAAAAAATTCGAAATTTAAAAGTGTGCAGAAGTAAAAAAGCTAAAATTTTGATTTTTGTGATGCTGCTGAGCTAGAAAAATGAAATTTAGCATGTAATTTTTAGCATGGTAATTTTTAAGATGTAAGTGCAGTCCAAAAACCGATTTCTAATCAATTCGGAATTTAAAAGGGTAAAATGAGCAGGGAGCATTCTAAAATCCTTTTAAATTATAATCTATCTGAAATTGTTTGGGTTAGAAACTTGAAATATTACATGGCTTTTACTTAGAGACATAAATTCATCCACAGAACAGTTTTTAAAAATTTAGAATTAATAAAGTCTGCAGGAACAATATACGTTCTTAAATTGCGATTATTTGGCATGGCGATTACATTTTAGATGTAAATTCTCGCTAAGAACTGTTTCTAAAAATTACCAAATTTCAAAAGAAAAATTAAATGAGGGGAATACATTCTAAATTATACCATTTATTTGGTTGGAATTCATTTAAGTGTCATATTCGCCTAATGCAGTGTAAGAATGGAGTTTACTCAAAATGTCGCTTTAACTTTTGATTTATCTTTATCTGTGGCAGTAAAATTTCCTCTAATGGAAATAGACACACAAATACCACTTGTGATATTTCAACAATTACGCAAGCAAAGCCACAGGGTTTTCCTGCCGGTACAGGCTACAAATACTTTTCGTAGTTGTGTTGTACATCGGTTGCTTGTACAACGAAGGGTGTGACTCCTCCAGGTAACCCGACGATTCCCAAGCAGCTGATGTACAACAGAATGATAAAAAATTTTGATTTTATTGGCGATGTGATAGCGAATTTTGAAGTATTAACATGTATGAGATAGAAGAAAGTTTTAGTTGTATTAGTTTCTATTGTATTTACGTTAAATTTTAGTGTTGTATTAAATGTATGAAGTTTTATCAATTTTAACTTGATAATAATACAAGTAGATTCAATAATTTTTAAAGTACAGTTTCCTCCATTCCCCCCAAATTATCATTATTCGTTACATCGCTTATTCGGAAGTATTTCTTTTTTCTAGTGTCTCTTGAAAAACGTGATATTACCGTACAGCACTCTTTAAGTGGCTTTGCATGTATGGCTAGTACAATAAGTGTAATGATTTATCATCAAGAAAATTTTAGTTAGGGGAGAGCTGTATACAGTGAGACAGAATACGCCGTAAAACAGACAAGCTTTTTATAAAAAAAAATTGCGTTTGTGCCGATTAATGTTAAGCTGTTCCGTGATGCTTTGTTTCTAGTGTTTGTTGACCACATTTCAAGGGTGGATATTCGTTTTGCAAGTACAAAAATAAAGTAATTTTCTGGATGTGAAAGTTACTCATTTAAATTTGTTACAGATCACATATCTTCAGTCAAAGTTTGAGATTTGGGAGCCTATACATAGGGGATACTGATCTCAACTTATTACCATATAGCAGTCGAAAAGACCAGCCCTTTGATTTACAAGTTTTCGGACCCTCTAAAGTTTTCTACAATGCAGCCGTTGATGCATAGAAGCTTATGAATCAAGGAACAACCGTCTCATACTCCAAACTAATCAAAATGCCTCTGAAGCACATAAAGATCAGCACTGTTTCAATCTCTATGTAAAACGGGTGCGCTTATTATGTGCTTCACCGATATATTTACCAGTTTGGAGTATGACACGGTTGTTCCTTGATTTCTGATTGAAAACGATCTTCCAGCATATATAGATTTTAGTCAGTCCTATAACAGAATTATTTTGTGTGTCTCTGTAAATGAACGATAAATGCTATGCACTCCATCATCTATAGAGGGTGCGGAAAAAGTTTTGGATGGGCATAAAGTCCATTACTTTCGTGAAAACCGTAAGTGTCAACAATTTATTGACAAATATATAAAATTTAACATGTAAATAATAGAAAAGCAGATTAGATCTCAAAGTATTCGCCTTTTTCTTTGATGCATGCCCTTATACTTAGCCGTTTTTGGACATCATTGACTGCGGCACGAATTATTTCATCGAAAAGATTGGTCCATTACTTAATCAATTTTGATTTCAGATCATCCAAACTTTGATGGATAGATGCCAAAACTTTTGCCTTCAAAATTCCCCGAATTGAAAAATCAATTGGATTGATGTCGCGCCATTCATTGGGAGAAACGCAGTCAATGTTCTCTGCCCTAAGTCAGTCAAGAGTGATGGACTGGTGCAGATTCTTGCTGAAATA
The DNA here is from genome assembly GCA_963931845.1 of Maratus michaelseni. NCBI lineage: Eukaryota > Metazoa > Arthropoda > Arachnida > Araneae > Salticidae > Maratus > Maratus michaelseni. The sequence goes on from OZ007595.1 coordinate 225,548,467, forward strand.
CACAATTTCGTCCAGAAAAGTGTTTTTGAGCACTTTCTGCAAAATCGCGTCCTGATAGTATTGTTGATTGAGACATCCAAAACTTTTTCCGCACCCTATATCAATCTCATTATATTTGAAATATTGTAATATATATAAAATGCACCGCAAACGATTTTTCTCCATATGCCATAATGTAACATAAATCTTTTGTGTGTCCCTGTCAATGAACTATAACTACTACACACTTCATTTTCCACACCAAACATTCTATAGTAAACCTCAATATCATATAAAAATTTCATGGCAATCCGAGTATATTTACGAGAGTTAGAGACGAACCGAATTCATAAACACTGTTCAACTATATTGGAATATTGTAAAAAGGATAAAATAAATGGCCAATCGGAAGGTCAAAAATGATCTTTGTCAATCCACCGCCTTTGTGGAATTTTATTTTGTTAGCAAACACTGAAATGATGTAATTACTTCTAAATTTTAAGACAAAAAAAATCCATCAATACGTAAACTTTATAATATCAATTACATTAGGCATTGTTTTTATTCAAAAGGGATTATAAATAAAATATATATTTACTGGTCTGCTACTCTACCCTCAAACAGCTCATCCCCCGAACATTTAGTTGCAGTAAAAGTTTCACAGGACCAATCTTGATTTTCTGCAATTTGAAAACGAAATAATCAGTTTATAAACATAAAATTTTTCTTAATACTGAAAGTACACTGCAAATTGAGGCGTCTTAAATTCAGACACATATGTGTCTGAAAAAGTAATTCAGACACTTAAGTGTCTGAATGTGAAATTACAGATATCATAGATGTATGAATTTAAGACACTCAAGTGTTTTACTATGATCATGGTATAAACGAACTGAGAAACACGTCTGAATAATGATTATATGTCTGAATAATGATGATATGTCTGAAATTAGGACATTCAGAAACATGTATGAATAATGATGATATCGTCAGTACCATGTCAAACTATCGAATATGAAAAAAATGCATTTTTCATTACTTTTAAAAATAGGTCGATTGTCACCACTAAATTTTATTAGAATTCTTCGACTAGTAAAAATACTAAAATTTATATGAAGAACAGAGTTCCCAAATTGTCCTTCTTTTTTTATTCACAAATGCCGAATTAATACCGAAAATTTTGAGAACAAAAATTTTAATTTAAGTCTTCGCGAAATGACTGTCATGAAATAAACCAAAAATTTCTGGAATGGATTCGAAATTTCTTAATAAAAGAGTAGGTCAAACTGGAGACCTAGCTGAAGAATACTATTAACATTTAGTGGTGAGAATCGACCCATCTTTAAAAGTAATGAAATATGCATTTTTTCACATTCGATAGTTGTACATGGTAGCGACAAATGTCTGAACTTAAGACATTTAGAAATTCAGACATTTAAATGTCTGAATGTGAAATAATTACAACATAAGGATGTGATACAAGTGTATCTTTATATATGCCAGTAATATCAGAGAATGTTTTCAAACAGATGAAAGGTGTTTAAAATACTTTCCCCTCCACTAAATTTGGAATTACTTTATAATAAAAGGAGTAACTTGATAACTTGATTAGAGCATAAAATGTCTGTTCAAACTGTACAAGTTCGCTTACTCAGTTATTTTAAGTGTATTAAAGAATTCGCTTTCACAAAACATAAAATATCCAAAAATTACTTACACTACGCAGGATGTTTATTTGAATTTCAAATGTTTCTTAAACGATTTGTTTGATCAAGATATCGTGATTTCAAAGGTGCCTGATTCGATTACTACATTTTTGTAGATTTTTTTTTTTTTTTTTTTTTTTTTTGTTCTTTACATTTCTCTAATGTCGAATCTACTTGATCAGGCTTTGTGAAATGGATCAACCTTGTGAAATACAATATGGCGTGCTTGCTCCTGATAAATATGAAATTAATTGCGTGAATAATATGGATCATATGAATATGAATTGATGTTAAATATTTAAATACATAATACTATGTCAAGGTATTAGTGGATCTTATGGATATTTTTAAAAAGAAGGGCACTAATTTGCGCAATATTTTCGTGTTATATGTGTATCCAAAATGAATAAAATATTATGTATTTTATGACTACTTAATCAGGTAAGGATCCTCTTGTGAGAATATCTACGATAATATAATTTTCATTTTCAAATGAAATTTTTACTTATGTAAATATTACTTAAGTAATATTATTTAAATTAGTTTCAAAAGAATAATGTGTATTTATAATATTTGTATGTGTAATAAATATTGTTTAATTTCAAAAGATTTCTGTATTTATTTATGATTTTTAACTAAATTCACGTAATTTTAAAACTAAAGAATTTTTTTCGTACTTCTTTAGACCCTTGCTTTATATATAAAAGTTTTTTGTATTGTAACGAATCTTATTATTGGTTAAATCATAATATTGATTTTATTGCACATGTATTTATACACAAATTAGCCAACATTTCTCGTATTATATATTCGCTCACCACCACCAAAAAAAAAAAAAAAATCTGATTTTTTTTTTGAGATATATGTGGGATATATCATATATTCTAATACGAGCAAATCTTGTGTGTGGTTATATATATATATATATATATATATATGCAAATTTTATCTTAAAAACGGCTCTAACGATTTTGACGAAATTTCGTATCCTACCGTTTTGGGGCACCAGAAAACCATTGGGCTAGGTTACATGTTCGAGAAAATTCGATTAGTGGGTCATTTTGGGTCATGGTCTAGCTAATTGTATCTAAAAAACGATTCAAACGATTTTGACGAAATTTTGTATCCGACTATTTTCGGGGACGAGAAGACTATTGGGCTGGGTCACATGTTCGAGAACTTTCGATTAGTGGGTCATTTTTGTGTCAAAGCGGGTCAAATTAATTTTATCTAAAAAACGGCTCTAACGATTTTGATTAAAATTTGTATCCTACGAGTTTCGGGCACGCGAAAATCATTGGGCTAGGTCACATGTTCGAGAAAATTCGATTTGTGGGTCATTTTGGGTCATGGTCAAGCTAATTGTATCTAAAAAACGGTTCAAACGATTTTGACGAAATTTTGTATCCGACTATTTTCGGGCACGAGAAGACTATTGGGCTGGGTCACATGTTCGAGAACTTTCGATTAGTGGGTCATTTTTGGGTCAACGCGGGTCAAATTAATTTTATCTAAAAAACGGCTCTAACAATTTTGATTAAATTTTGTGTCCTACGAGTTTTGAGCACGATAAAATAATTGGGCTAGGTCACATGTCCGAGAAAATTCGATTAGTGGGTCATTTCTGGGTCATTGTGGGTCAAGATCTAAAAAGTGGCTCAATTTACACTAAATTTTGCATCCAATGGTTTTCGGGCACGAGTAGGACTGTTGGGCTAGGTCACATGTTCGAGAAAATTCAATTAGTGGGTCATTTTGGGTCATGGTCAAGCTAATTGTATCTAAAAAACGGTTCAAACGATTTTGACGAAATTTTGTATCCGACTATTTTCGGGGACGAGAAGACTATTGGGCTGGGTCACATGTTCGAGAACTTTCGATTAGTGGGTCATTTTTGTGTCAAAGCGGGTCAAATTAATTTTATCTAAAAAACGGCTCTAACGATTTTGATTAAAATTTGTATCCTACGAGTTTCGGGCACGCGAAAATCATTGGGCTAGGTCACATGTTCGAGAAAATTCGATTTGTGGGTCATTTCTGGGTCATTGTGGGTCAAGATCTAAAAAGCGGCTCAATTTACACTAAATTCTGCATTCAATGGTTTTCTAGCACGAGAAGACTGTTGGGCTAAGTCACATGTTTGAGAATATTCAATTAGTGGGTCATTTTGGTCATGGGTCATGATATTTGATCTCAAATTTAATTTTGACCGAGTATAGCTCGGTCTTCCCTGCTCGTGTGGATTATGTGGGATATATGTGGGATATATGCGGATTTGTGGATATGTGGATTTGTAGGTATGTGGATATGTGGATTATGTGGTATGTATTTGGGATATATGTGGAATATATGCATATCATACATATATCCTCTAATCTACATAAATGACAGTAAAAAAAAATATATATATATGTATATATGTATATATATATAATATATGTTTGAAATAGTATAACATTAGTAAAGTACACCGAAACGATTTTTCCCCATAAACTGTAACGTAACGGAATTCTTTTGAGTGTCCCTGTAAATGAACTATAAATGATACACACTTCATTTTTAATACTTAACAAGCCACACTAATCCTCAATAACTACTAGAGACATATCAATTGACTGTCAATCCGAGTATATTTACGTGAGTTAGAGTACGGACAGTTAGAAGACAGACAAACTGAATTCAGAAACATTTTTTTAATATGTTGGAAAGTGTTAAAAACCAGTTTGAGTTATATAAAGGAGTGTAATAAATATACTTACGTGCAAAAACTGCCACTGATAAGATGGATACAAAAACAAACAGTTTGGTTGCCATTTTCATAAATGATTTATTTTTCCTGTAAGAAAATATTAAGCAAATAAGTACGAAGTTTTCAACAGCATTGCCAACCTCCTGACTTTTCAATACCACTTTTTTAGTATAGAAATATTTGCTTTATCTAATCATAGAAATTCAACGAATATTTCTATATAAAACTAGTGGTATTGAATAATCGTAAGGTTGGCAACTATGTGTGTGGACATAAATATGAAAGTTGAAACTTTAGAAAGTTCTTATCGAGTCACAGATTCTGCATCTGAAGCAGATTATTTTAGATTTTTCTGATATAAAAATTAACTTTCACGAATTTGGCAAATCGAACTTATATTTTTGTTTCTTTGTAGTAGCAGGATAGATATAAAAGTGAAAGATAAAGTATAATAATGTTATATATTTATTTTTTATTTAAAAAAAATAAATTATATATATGTTAAACAAAATAACAAAAAATCAAAAGAAAGAAAATCAGATATTATCTTGAATGATGAATAACGCTATCTTTTTAGGTGCGTTCGTAATTATATAAATACGTAGCACCTATAGTCGTCGCTTGGTCCGTCCGTCTGTCCGTCCGTCTGTCTGTCTGTCTGTCCGCATATAACAACGCAAAAACTACCCAACCAAATGGTTTGCAATTTAAAATATATTATCTTTGCAGAATTTTGTCGAGACATTTCAAATTTTATTAAAATCGAATCAAAACTTTAGGAGATATTAATAAAAATATTTATTAAGAAATTTGATTTTTTTTAAATCGGTGCTTTTTTGTTATAGGAGCTTCCGATGGATGTTAAATAGTCAAGCGACCGAGATGCTTATTTTATTACAGAAATTAATCTGCAGACGATATAATTCATTTCACAGAATTAAAAATCATCAAGATCTGAATATTTATATAACTAGCTGATACATATATATCTGAATATTTATATAACTAGTTAAGATATTTGTATGAACAGTGTCATAAAATATATACTTAATTAGCTGTTTAACCCGTTCTACGCACGGGATATCATGAATTTAATTCTAAAACGTGCGTACGAACGCACCTCGTTTGTAACGTTTGACGTACAATTTCCAACTTGTTTTTATTGCTGAGGTCGAAGACATCGTAGTCCGGCATTTCAGCAATAATCTCATTGGCAATATTATTATAGATATTTTTGTAAACAATTTTAGAAAGTATTTTAGACCCGTTCAATAACGGAGCAAATACAGTAAAACCTCGGTTATCCGAAAAGCATGGGACCAAAGGATTTTCGGTTAACCGGGATTCCATAGAAATTTTCGGATAAACGAGAGGCTTATTATATTTATTCTACCAGATGGCACTACCGACCCTTCTCACTCCCGCACTGTCATGTTATACCCTGTTTGCATCGGACGTTTAAAATATCTTAGATCGCCATTTTTGAGGTGGTACCCTCCCGGAATTGTATACCCTGTTCACATCGCAAAACTCATCTAAGATAACTCACCGAACATCACCGTGTCTGAGATCTCAACAAACATAGAATGTGCGCATGCGCATAATTTAAAGCCAACCTCAACAGCCAATCTGTTTTAGCTAGCCTCCAGAGCCAATCACAGTGAGTGGTAATGGCTGTATTTAGCAATAGAAAGTTCGAACTCACTGAGTGAGTTTCTGGAACTCCCTCAGTGAGTTCGGCGGTCTAAGATATCTTCAATATCCGATCTGAACCGGGTATAACGCGTTCGTGCCTGTAGATGCAGCTAGAGCTCCTATAATAGCCTTATATGTCTTAGATGAAGTAACAGCAAGAGTCCGTATTCTATACGTTTTCCCCTTCCTGTTTACACATGTTTTAATTTCCTCCAAACTTTATTTATGATGAGTAATACTTTAACCTTTTGATTACAGGGTTGTAACATATGCCGTCCCAGAGATTATTTCTTTATCTAGTCTCACCATTTTTTCAATACCAATACCTGCCATACACATATACCAAGATAATTTCAAGAGATATCTACCACAAAGAAGTTCTTTAGTAAATTGTGGTACGAGTGAATATAAAAATAGTCGCCAGTCTAAGCCCTTAATCAAAAGGTTAAAGTAGATATGGGTTTTTATAAGATCTCAACGTGTTGAAAAGAGTTGATAATAGCACTTAAATATATTGAAGTGCAGGAAGATGCTACAACACCATCAGATATGTTGTTCATTTAAAAGGTAGCGTGATAAGGCATCACTGAAGCAATGCAAAGTTGAAAAAAAAAACAGAACTTATTTTGTAAAGTGTTCTATGTGTCTATGCAATAAAATGCCTGCATTTACGCAATGTCCATATAAATAGGTTGACTCTTTAAGTATTTCATAAACAACATGCTTGTATAAAAATAATATTTTTCTTGGAAAAAAAAAAGGAGTTTTAAGGTGTTTCGGTTAAGCCGTATTTCGGATGGATTCGGATAATCGGGGTTCTACTGCATTTAAATAACGTCTAATGATGATATTACGCAGGTATATACAACCATTTCTAATGGTTCTAAAATTTCTATTATGAATTTTAGACAGATTTTCCATTCTAGATTTGAAACCCCAGATCAGAGAGACATAAGTTAGGATAGAAAAAATGCAAGCTTTAAATATTAGTGTTTTATTGCTAATAGAGAGAACAGGATTTTAAAGAAAAAAATCAAGAAATTTGTGTGCTCCTGCAACCTTGCCCCTAACGTTAAAAATGTGTTTTCTGAAGGTGGATTTTTTTTATCAAGAATAACGCTCAGGTATTTGGTGTCATCTTTCCAGTGGAGGGAAGTATTGTTAAGGGTCAGTCTATCGTGGTAGAAGAAAATTCTATAAAAATACATAGCAGTACTTTTGGATTCCTTAAATGTAACGCACCAAAGGTTGCCCACTCCATGAATATATCAAGGTGTCAAGAGAGGTTTTTGTATAAAAATTAAGGATGGTATTCTGAGACTTAAATAGTGGTATTGCCCGCATATAAAGCAAGGTAAGTTAACACTTTACGAGGTATATCATTAAAAATAAGTTGAAAAGCGTCGGTTCAAGAACGAAACCCTAAAGGACGCTGAAATGACAAATTGAAGCGTAAATGTGGCGTAAAAATTAACACCTAAGACTATGGAAGCAACTGCATTCTTTACATTAAAGTTTTCCGTTAAGGATCCTCTTCCCTCACGCGAAAACACACGCTCGCTAATGTTAATCCTATAGGGCATTATTTTTCTAATATCTCATATGCATTTCAATATTGTTTAACGATTTTTTTTTCATTGGATAGCAGAGACCAATCTCTATTTCCGCCGTTGATTACTTTTTCGATTTTCTTTGCGGATATTTTTTACGAAGGTACTTTCACTTTCGAAACCGGTTCCGAAAGTGAAACTATCTTCGTAAAAAAAATCCGCAAAGAAAACCGAAAAAGTAATCAACGGCGGAAATAGAGATTGATCTCTGCTATCCAATGCTGCTATCTCTGCTGTCCAATTTTAAAAAGTCCACGTTTTAAAAATAATATAATTTTCCATAAGCAGAAAATTTAGCTTTTAATTTCAGTGTATGTGGAATAAAAAACTTGGAAAATAAAATCAGTTTCACGAAAATATATAGGAAATATTACCGTAAGAATCATTTAACCAATTATTTTAAAATTTTCATTAAATATTTATTATAATTAAATGGAAATGATGTAATTTTCAGAAATATTTCATTTTGTGCATACCAAGGGAGTAAATAAATAGCAGAAGTACAGCACCTAGAATACATAGTGTGGAAATCTGCTACAAAATAATACTTAAAAATTGAATCCAATAAATGTACAACGTTGCTGAAAAGATAACGATGGGATAGCAGCGCCATCTGCTACCTTATATAATACAGAAAGCAGCTTAATACGATGTCATTAGAGCTTATTATCGTAGGAGCACCGTTGCACATTTATAGGCTACAACTTTTTAGCACTTTTTAAAGCATTACAAGGATAACCGGTTTCCACACTATGTACTCTAGGCGCTGGCTGTAGCAGAAGTTCTGTGTATTTAGATGCAGGAATAAGGGTCAGTGAGTCATAGTGATACAAGATTAGTAAAATACTTTATATTCATGGAGGAAAATTCATCTTTTGTTTTCGAATGACATCATTTTCGTCATCGGAAACATTTCATTTTTCATATTATTTCTTATGATAGATTATTTACTATTATTTTACTTACATATATTACTTAATATTGTTTCTCAACAAATATTCTGTATTCTTCTCTTGTGTGATTACTGCATAATTAAACGCAATCATTTTACTATGTTTAAATTTTATGAAAAACCATTAAGATTCTTCTTTTAAATATGACGACATTTACACTGATGGAACCCCGCTTCCGATTGTTATAATGTGATAAAGAAAATTAATCTTATGTTGTAGAGATAAAATCTTAAACCAACTGCCACCATATTAAAGAAATTTCACAAACAAACTTTTAAATTAAAATTAAAATATAAAAATGGGAATATTTAAAAAAAAATAGATAGAACGGGCACAACTGCAAATAAACAGCTTTCATTTTAAAAAATAATTATCAAAATTAGTTCAGTATTAAGTTCAGGGCAGATGACCAAAAAAACAGTCTTCTCTTTTAAATATAAGATCATTTTTTTTACATTGTAAAACTAGTTATAGTACAACCATACCGCATTTGTCATGTTTAACAAACAATTTCTAACTTATTGCATTTGTAATGACTAATAATTCTACGCTAAATATTTATCATATAGAAATAATTTACTCATGAAGATGCATATAAATGAAAAGTTATTTAAGTATTCTATTAACATAACTAAATTAAAATAATGTGATGACTCAACATTTTATACTTTAACCTTAAAATTTCATTTTTTAAATAATGAATAATCAAGAAATCCAAGTGTGAATAACTATGCTTCTGACTCGAAAATGCTTTGAAAAAAGGAACTTTCCAATCTTTTCAGCTCAGTATATTTTCATATCGAAATTTTAATATTTATACAGGATTATATAATTCTATAATTAAAATAATCATAAATTAATTACCTTTCAATGAAACCGAAGATGTAAAAAGTACACTCTCGAAATTCAAGAATACACATAGGATTTTATGTTCTCTTATCTACTGATAAACCGAGAGCATCTGCTTACTTCACTGACATATTTATATTTTCCCATAGAATTTTACAAGAAATTAAAGAAAGGGATAAAAATAAAAAGTACGACAGATGTAAAAATAATACAGATAATATGAAAGTGATTATTACATTTTATACATTTTCCAATTTAGCTGAAAAGTGTTTATGAATTCGTTTTAAAGGCGCGTTGGTCCATCCGTCCGTACATCTGTCCGCATATAACAGCTCAAAAACTACCCAACCGAATGGTTTGAAATTTAAATTATGTAGTTGTTTCAGAATTTTGTCGAGTCATTTCAAATTTTATGAAAATCGAATCAAAACTTAAAAAGTTATTAATAAAAATATTTTTTAAGTAATTTGAATTTTTTAAAAATTGGAACTTCCTTGTTATAGCAGCTTCCGAGGATTCATTGTCAAGCGACCCAAATGTATCGCCAAGTTATATGACATGTATGTCGTGTATGTCGACGTTATAGTCATATATGGCATATATAACATTTTATAACCTCTATGAACAAATTATAGTTACATTCTTCATTCTATTAAATCCTATCATAAGTAATTCACTGGTACCCCATGCTAGGTAATGATTCTATGTTGTCATGGTAATTACTTCATATTTAAGATGGAATCATATTATTTCCATATTACTGAATTTAAAAACCGAATTCGTATACTAAAATTGTTTAATTATAGCAATCCTATAATCTACCGATTGTTTTTCGGATAAATGTTTGCGGAGAAATATATATTAAATGGAAAAAGAGTCTAAATATGGATTTCAAGTTCTGAAATTTTCAAAGCTAGGCTTAAATTTCCCATTGGACTTTTCAGTAAATGTCGACAAAAGATAAAATGTTGCCAACATTACTTATTTTATTGCAGAAATGAATCATATCGCATAATAATAGACGATATAATTCATTTCACTGAAATAATAACAGTACGTTTGTCACGTTTGACGTACAGTTTCCAACTTGTTTTTTTAGTAAAATTTTATCTAATAGTGTTATCATATTTAAAATTCATTATAATAAATCAAGTAATATGACGGTGAGATTAGATTTCATCTAAACGGAGAAATATGGGTCAAACCAAAAATCTGTTTAAGATGTCGCTGCATAGATATTATGCTTCTTTAATTTCTAAAACATTATTTGCATAAAATGTACTTTTCACAATAAAATTAATATCAGTAATATTAAAACAGAGTCTATCAATAAACAGTTTTGACTGAATACTGCAACTGTTTTTGCTTTTTTTTTTCCTACTAAAAGAAAGAAAGAAAAAAGAAATTAAATCAAAAAAAGAGAGAATGGTATAAAAAAAATGGGATTAATAAAAGGCAAATATATATTAAGAAGAAAAATGCTTAAAAGAAAAAAAAATCTTTTAGACTTTCAAAATCTCTTTTTGGAGACTTTATTAATCTCGGCACAATGCATTGTTTCTCTTTTCAGATATTATTATTTTTTAAATAAATTTAAGATTTACCTTAACTTTAAAATATATTGGCGTAAAGCAAAAGATACATTAAATAAAAAAAAAAACCTGCATATAAACTGGGCATATGCAACGGTATAAATTCCAGCAAAATACCTTATTTTATGTAGATATTTAAATCTATAAAATAGTTTTTTTTAAATATATCGTGTACAGAAGAAACTCAGCACGAACAAATCAAACGAAAAGTGGAAAAAAAGTAAGAGAAAAGAAATAACAGTGTTATATTATTATAATCACGGTTCTTAAGCCGTAAATTTTCGGGAAATATCAGGATAGCAGAATTTAAGTAAATTAAGTAAAGTTTCTTTTTAAAAATGGCAAATAAAACCTTTGTGCAAGAATATGAAAAGGCAGAAAACCAACGTTAAAAAGGCACAAATAATACAGAAAAAAGCAACAAACGGTTGTTTCGAATCCAAAAGCGAGATTCTTCTTCAGTGTGCCAAAGAGCAAAGCACTGCGTGCTAGAAAAAGCACGTTGAAAGGGGCACAGTCAGGCTTTTTCTACCACACTGTGCTTTGCTCTTTGGCACACTGAAGAAGAATCTCGCTTGTGGATTCGAAACAGCTGTTTGCTGCTTTTTTGTGTATTATTTTTGCTTTTGTAACGTTGGTTTTCTGCCTTTTAAAAAATTTTATATTTCTCTATGATAGATTATGCCTATGATATTTTCTTAATGCTTATGATTTTTACACTTTTTTATTTCACTCACTTTGTTTTTTTTATGTAAAGATAGAATTTTGTAATCGATTTTTAATTCATTTCTTGATGTGCTATAATTATAAAAATTATGCATAAAAGTTTGTTTTCGATGACAATACGACATTTCAATCTATCTATACTAATATTATAAAGAAGAAACGTTTCTTTGTTTGTTGGGTTTAATCTCTGGAACTACCGACAAAGTTAAAAAATAATAGTGGCAAAATGGTGGTGACAATTTCTGCTCCCACATAGGGTATACTTTCCACATAGGGTATATCTCTTCCTCCAAGGGGGTGCAAGAGTGGAAAACGATCAAAAAATGAAATTTTTCTGATACGCTGCGGCTGGAAATTTGAAATTTGGGAATTGCTTACTTTTAACATTTAAATGCTCCCTAAGAACGGTTTCTAAAAATCCGTAATTCAAAAGTGTAAAATTAACGGAAAATGTTCTAAATTACGACTTACTAGCAAGGAAGACCGAGTTATGCTCGGTCAAAATTAGCTTTGAGTCCAAATGGCCAAATGGTCCATGACCAAAAAGTAAAAATTCAATAAATTAAAATTTCGAACTTATTTAAAAAAATAATAATAATAAAAAATAGTGCTTTCAAAATTAAAAAAGCAACAATTAATTTTTCCATTATTTAAAAATTATTTGCAATTCATTTATTAAAGTTATAAAAAAATATTCGCACTTATATATATAAAATATATTTTAAACAAACAGATTAATATATATATATATATATCAATTTCTTATGTTTCAATGGTTTAATTTTACATTACGTTTATATATATACGTTTATATATACAAGCAGGGAAGACCGAGCTATGCTCGGTCAAAATTAGCTTTGAATTCAAATATCATGACCCATGACCAAAATGATCCACTAATCATATTTTCTCACATGTGACTAAGCCCAATTGTCTTCTCGTGCCCGAAACCCGTAGGATATAAAATTTAGTCAAAATAGTCTGAGCTGTTTTTAGATAAAATTAGATTGATCCATAGTGACCCAAAAAGGATCCACTAATCGGATTTTCTCGAGCATGTGACCTACCCGAATGCTTTTTTCGTACCCAAAAACCGTAGGATACAAAATTTAGTTCAAATCGTCTGAGCCATTTTAAGATAAAAATAGCTTGACTCATAATGACCCATGACCAAAATGGCCAATTGATCGAATTTTCTCGAACATGTGGTTTAGCCTAACAGTCTTCTTGTGCCCGAAAACCATAGGATGCAAAATTTAGGCTAAATAGTCTGAGCCGTTTTTTAGATAAAATTAGCTTGGCCCACAGTGACCCAAAAATTAATCCCTAATCGAATTTTCTCGGACATGTGACCTAGCCCATTGATTTTGTCGTGCCCGAAACTCGTAGGATACAAACTTTTATCAAAATCGTTAGAGCTGTTTTTTAGATAAATTTAACTTGACCCGCGTTGAACCAAAAATGACCCACTAATCGAAAGTTCTCGAATATTTGACCCAGCCCAATAGTTTTCCAGCCAAATAGTGCCCGAAAATGGTAGGGATACAAAATTTAGTCAAAAACGTTTGAACCGTTTTTTGTTTCAATTAGCTTGACCCTGACCCATGGTAATCCAAAATGACCCACTAATCGAATTTTCTCGAACATGTGACTTAGACCAATGGTTTTCTGGTGCCCCAAAACGGTAGGATACAAAATTTTGTCAAAATCGTTAGAGCCGTTTTTAAGACAAAATTTTCATATGTATATATATACCACACACAAGATTTCTTCATATTAGAATATATGATTTGGAACTGTTAGGAATAGAAACATGAAATTGGACATGGCTGTTAGTGTTACAACGTAAATACTCACGCAGATTAGTTTAAAAAAAGAATCGGTACTTAAAAGTGTGCAAAAGAAAAAATTGTTCTAAAAGTGCAATTGCTGGGATTCTGTTTGGATTAGAAACTGGACATAGTGGGTATTTTGCATATTAATTTGGCATAGTGGTTATTTTTAAAATGTAAATATTCGCTAAGAATGGTTTCTAAAATATTCGAGGTTCAAAAGGGTGAAATGGGCGTAAAATGTTTTTAAAGCACGATTAACTTGGAACCACTGAACCAAAAATTCTCTCAGAGTAACACTAGCGACAATATCTGCTTTAAACGGGTTATTTTTATTTCGGTGCAAATAAAACTATCCTCAAAGGGGTGCAAGAGCGACAAACGTTCTAAAATTACGATTTCTTTGACTATGTTGAGGCTAAAAACATGAAATTTGACATGGTGATTACATTGAATATATAAATTATCGCTAACAACAGTTCTAAAAACATCGAAATTTAAAACTGTAAAATGAATCAAAAATGTTTTAAAAACGTTCTAAATTATGATTTGTTTTAGAACTGCAAAGGCTAGAAACGTGAAATTTGACATTGTAGTTCCTATTCTAGTACATACTCACTCAGGAGAGTTATTTTTTTAATTTAGGAGGCTGAAAGGAACGGAAAAAGTTCTATAATTATTACTTTGAAATTAACAAACCGATTTCTTCTCTCAGGATATTAATGATAACAGTCTCTGCTTAAAAATAGACTACATTTTTACAACAAACTACGTTTAAGGCAGTGCAAGAGTGTAAAACATTCTAAATTTTGGATTTCTTTCTGTTGAGGCTAAAACCATGAAGTTTGGTATTGTGGTTACTTTTTTAAGACATAAATCCTCACTAAGAACTTTTGTTAAAATATTCGAGATAGAAAGTGATGAAATGATTAGAAAACGCTCTATAATCACGATTACTCTGAAAATCAAAGCTAGAAATTTTAAATTTGATATGTACTTTTCGATCAGGGTTCTGTTTAAGGAAAGCTTTAAAAAAAATAGAATTTTAAATGAGTGGAATTGGATGAAACGGTTCTACAGTTATATTTTCATTAAGATTTATCTAAATCTGTGAGCCTAGAAACTTTAATGCATGTGAACACTGTGTTTTTTTTAATTTATTTAAATTTTTAAAAATTAGAAAAGGGGAGAATAATCAATTATTTGTCATGCCAATGTTAGCTACAACTTTTCCTATAAATAAGAAAAAAAAACACAAGTAACAGTAACTTTTGCAATTAATTAAAATGATAGTAATAGAGAAATATGATTGCCAATTAGGTAAGGAAGTATTTCATATTTCGCCCTTCGCCGCACACAAATGAGGGCTAACTATACTAAACTAATTTTTCCCCACTTATTACTTAATGTAATTTTAATTTTTATGGGGATACAAGTTATACTAATACTGGAAAAAAAAACAATCGTTTGTTTGTAGGAAATAGACCCTGGAACTACTGAACCTATTTTAAATATTATATCACTGTACGATAGTTGATAAACGGAGTTACCAAGTAGGCTGCATCGTATTTGCTTTTAGAAAGAGGGTTTTTGCAAATGGGTTGGAATGAAGATTTCCTCAATATTTCAAGTCTAATGTAATACAAAAATCATACACTGCAAAAAATAATTGTTGATATGCGCGGTAGCGTATTACTGCTTGCACGGCAGCGTATTACTGCTTTTTTTACTGTTTAATACTGTTAATTTTACGGTATAATACTGGCAGCTGGGTGCCAGTTTTATACTGTAAAATCAACAATTATTTTTTGCAGTGTATTTCCTCAAAATGTAACTTATTCAGTGATATTTAAATGAATGTGGTCTTGAACTTTAATTTCCTCAAAATACCTTTAGCTCAGACATCAATCTAAACAAGAGTTAAAGTTACTGTAGGAAGGACCCGATAAAATATTTTTGTTTCTGTTTTCATTAATATATTGTAAATTTGGTACTTTTGTGTTATAGCGATCCCCAAGCGACCAAGATTCATCGCCAAATTATAAAGCATGTATGACATTATAATAATATATGATATATATATATAACATTTCTTGACGTATGTGGCCAAGTTATAGTCATATATGATGTATATATATATAACGTGTATATGATGTATATACGACATATAATACATAAATAATATGTGTATAATGACGTATATTGCACATATAGGAATGTTTGGAATATATATATATATGCGTATATAAGCTTTGGGATGATCTTGGCGAAATCATAACTGCAACCTTGGCATAATTAAATTTGTGGGGACCACTATAACAAAAAAATACGGTATTTTTTTTTTTTAAGCTTTCTGAATATTTTCCCAATGGTTATTGTAATTTGTTACATTATAATTTTCTTTTCATTATTATTATTAATTGTAATCGCATTTATTTTAAAATTAGCAGTTTTAAACTACTTTGGGACAGTAATTTGTCGGTAAATTTCAGAAATTTAACTACGCGATTTGACATTTGTTACGAAATAACAGAAACACTTTTCGTAACAGACATCGGTTAAAGAAATGAAATTTAGCCCAAATTTATTACTTTGTTAAGCAAAATGATACATATTACTTCACGTAAAAAAACAAGATGACAACAATTAAAAAAAAAAATACTCGATACAGCAAATTTAAACATCCCTTTCTTCATTCAACAACATTCCTTCTTACTGACATAATAAGTAAAATACTCCGAAGTAAAGTGTGTACATGTAGCAGATTATACAGGGATACTATAAAAGATCCATTCATTTTCAAAACGCTCTATATATTCAAAAGTATTACACGTACAAATATGAGTGATAAACGAAAATAACCGCAAACTCAACAAGTTTGTATTGTTTGCACCAGGTGGCAGCACGGGTACAGTATATCTTTCAGTATTTCCCAAAATGGAAGCAAGGCAAAAAGATCGCCTGATTTAACGCCTTGTGATTTCTAACTTTAGGGGCACTTTAAGGACCTTGATTATGTACCCCCACTACATAACGAGCTCAAGGAACGGATCAGATCAATGTTGCAATGATGACCATTGACAGGATGACGCTACGAAATGTGTGGAACGAGTTCAACTACCGCCTGGAGATGTGTAGTGTGACCCAGGGGTCGCACATAGAACATTTGTAGATTGTGCAGAAAACTTTGTGAGTTTGCGGTTATTTTCATATATCACTCATATCTGTACGTGTAATCCTTTTAAATATATAGACTTTTGAAAATGAAAGAATCTCTTATAGTAGCCCCATAAAGTATTCTCTAATTGCTTAATCCTATCCCTCGCAGGCTATCCAATAATGTTCAACCCGTGTTCCGCGGGCCACGATTGACTCGCCATGATTAATTTTTGCACCACCGTCATATTTCGAATATTCAGAAGCAAACGTTTTCCATATTATCTGAAAAGACTTTCGAATATCTTCTTTAGATAAAAATGAAAGAAACCAGAAAAGTGCATAAAAGCTACTTGATGCAAATATTAACATAAATGCCGGCGAAGTGAATTTTATAGTAAAAAGCTTCAACTTCCTGAAACAGAAGTACCGTTTTTTGCTAATATCACCCGATGGCAAAAGTGTATGTGTTCTCTTGTACCACTATGGTACTACAGTAAACACAGTTTTGCTAGTGTCTGGTACTGCTACTGCTAAACATTGAGGAAACTATTGGGTTGGCCCGTAAGTCCTGCCGTTTTGTTTTAATTGAAAATTTTGCGTGAAAAATAAAATGTTTTGGCAGTGCGTTTTATGTTATTCGATTGAGAATTATGTACTCTACAAAATAGTGTGTTTATTTTTGTTATGCTGATATACTTTTTTCAGGTCATTAAAATGGAGTATCAAGTCGACAAAAAAAGAGCATTTTCGACACCTTCTGCTTTTTGCGTGTAATGTGCCAAAGCCACATAAGCTGCTCGAGAGATTTGTGAAGTATGTGGCGAAGAAACAATGCCTGGTAGGACGTGGAATTGAAGGCTTGGTTGGACGATTTCCTCGATTCGAACCAGGGGATTTCTACCGTCGAGGCATTGAAAAGCTTGTTGGACGTTGGGAAGAAGTTGTAAACAACAACGGAGAATGCATTATTGATTGATTTGCTGTTCATTTCTTGTTTATTTTTTGTCAAAACCTAAACTTAAAACAAAAAAATAGAACAAAAACGCCAGACCAACCCAATACATAGAATGTCTCTTGATAAAATTTAATATTATCTAAAAATATAAATAAAATGTTCATATAAATCAAGAAGAAATGAGAATTTTGGAATTCCGAAGTTCCTATATATATATCGTCCCTGGCCTTCTAACATAGGCGTATATACATTTTATACATTTCTTGTCTAGGATTTTTCACTGACATATGGGTGCCCGCGGAAATTTAAGTAATATTTATTGACGTGGCCTTCAAGCATGAAAGGTTGAAGACCCCATTAATGAATACATCACTACTTACACTAATAAATGCACCATCCGTAAAAAACGTTATAGGTCACAATTCATATTTTTTACGAAAATTAATTTCGAAAATATGCATATTTTGTAATAATTTTTCAAAAACACTATAAATTGTAACCTATAAAATTTTTAACAGAAATAGATTTCTAGGAGCTTTAAAGATGCGAATATACAATTACTGCTCATTTCGCCAAGTAGTTTTTGAGTTATGCTTTAAAAAGCACCGCATTGCAATCTGTTTTGCAACTATTAAAAGGGAATTTAATGGGGATTTGCTGTTTTTTTCGATTGGGTAAAAAAAAAAATATTTATATATATTACATTTTTCTATTCCCTGTAGTCTGTAAATTATCCCTATAAAACGATTCAGCCGAATTCGAAGTCCTTTGGTAGTTATTTAATGCTTGAGCGCAACGTGTCCAACACCCCATTTTGGAGCTCGGGAGATTTTAACTTTCTACTTCGACCGATGCATGAAATTTTATCCTGATGTTATAACCAAATGAAAGTTTCAACGCCTGCATTTGGAAATTGGCGCCCAAGCACTTCCATTGTGTCGCCAAAACCCTTGAAATATGAACTTATATAACCGTGCTCATCTTCAACTAAAGTTATATTTCGGTTTTCAAGATTTTACTTCAAAGGGATTAACTATTGGACCATATGCACAATCATTTGCAAAAAAAATGGACAACCGACGTATGTCTCAGCAGAACGAAATATGACCGGGCTCATTTGGAGCAACGATTGAAGCAAGCAGATCCAGCAAAATTTATTGTTTGAGGAAGAGGAAGGTGTCCTCTATAGCCCTGGAGTAGCAGACTGAATGCAAGTTGCATTAAACATGTTTGCACCACGTTTAAACATTTGTAAAACTATAAGCGCATTTTACACAAAACGACTTTTTTCAAACTGGGCGGGAGCAGAACGCAAAAACTATTAAACCAATTTTGCTATGGTTTTTATTATTATTATTATTAAAGGGAAAATATTTTATTGGAGATTGGACCACTTTCAGCCCTTTTTATAAAATATTTCTATAAAAGATAAACATTTTTGAAACATGCCAAAGTGCGAAAAAGTGGGTCAAAATAAACCTTTTTTTTTTTCAAATGACCGTCACTTAGTGAATTTTCCACTTTTTGACCTCAAAATGCTTGAAGCTCCATAGAATCTTATCTACTTTCATAATCGTTAACCGAAATTGATTGCAGACGACTTTGGTGTTCTATGGGATTTCCCCAATTGAAAGTTCATGGCGCGCACGCAAGGACATCCAACCACGCAACTCCAGTCACGTTATCAATTTTTGATTAAAAACATTTTGAAATGTTCTTCAAATGATAATAAACATGTAAAAAACCCGGAGATAAAAATATTCATTCCTATTCCAGAAAAAACACCTTTTTCAGCCTTCTACAGACAAATCTTCCCTTAACATTACGAGTTCCAAACTTTAACCCTCTAGGTCAAGCATACTCAACATGCGGCCCGCACGCCGCATGTGTCCCGGTGATCTGTAATGTGTGGCCCGAGACACACATTCATTAATCCCTATTGCAAAGCTGCAGCAAATCATCCATTTTAATTAATTTCATTAAATAAAAAATATATATTACTTAAAATAATTATTAATATTAATTAGAAAAGTTAAGAAATAATTAAAAAGTAAATAAATTTTTAATTTATGTTTATTTGTTAAAATAATATTAAAATACAAACTTTAACGTTAAAAAATACATAAAAACAATTAAATTATCAATGATTAGACGTTTCGTGTTCTTACGTTCACCTCATCAGTACTACGAACACAACTACAAATCCACCAGAACCAAAACAAGAAAAAATAGTTAATGTCACAGTTTAGTTAAAACATTGTATTCTGCTGGAAACTGTGCAGCCTCGTTAATTGTACATTCAGATAAAACCATCATCCAACCCTCCAGGAAGATACGACTGCTGTACATGCAACAGTTTGAACAGGCAATTTGCGCGTTTTGAAAATCAAGCGCATGGTCAAAATCCAACAATCTCAAGGTTAGAGTGCCTCTATTAAACGCATCCCTATGTTCTTTTAACCTCACATTTAAAGATTGCCCAGTCTCGCCTATGTAGCTAGATCCACAACCTTTGCAAGGAATCCGGTAAACTACACCTGTAAGGTCAAATCTGGAATATTTATGTTTGTAGCAGGCATGAGATTCTTCCGCGGTTTTCCGCTTTTTCAGATTTATCGAAAAAACGCGAAATTTGCCTAAAGATCGTGAAAAAATCCCCGCGAATTTCGTCAAAGGATCGCTGAAAAACGCGAATTTCTTCAAACGATCGTGTGAAAATCGCCAACAAATCGCTGAAGAAACGCAAATCTAGTCAAAGGATCGGTGAAAAAACGTGAATTTAGCCAAAGGATCATTGAACAAACGCGAATTTAGCCAAACGATCGCTGAAAAAACGCGATTTTCGTCAAAGAATTGCTGAAAAAACGGGAATTTAGCCAAAAGATCGCCGTAAAAACACGAATTTAGTCAAAAGATCGCCGTAAAACGCGAACTTAGCCAAAAGATCGCCGTAAAAAACTCGAATTTAGCCAGAAGATTGCCGTAAAAATGCGAATTTAGCCAAAACATCGCTGTAAAAACGCGAATTTAGCCAAAAGATCGCCGTAAAAACGCAAATTTAGCCAAAAGATCGCCATGAATACGCGAATTTAGCCAAAAGATCGCCAAAAATAAGCGAATTTCGTCGAAAAAAAGCTAATTTTGTCAAGGGATCGCTGAAAATAAGCGAATTTCGTCAGAATTTACTGCATTGGGTTAAAAGATTGAAACCAAATTTCTTTTAGTAATGTAGAAAATTTGCTATGATACAAAAACAGATTAAATTAAAAAATATATATTCAAAAAATCCAAAAACTAGCTTCAAGCTGACTGGTAAAAGTGACCTGGAAACTGGAATAACCACGGCACTGATAATGTCCTTAAAAAATCTGTAATTCCTTAAAAAGTTATTTTTTATTTTAAAAAAGGGTGGGAACTCTGTTCTATCATTTATTTAAGGTGGTTGCAATTATTAGCATATACTTGATATGCACTTTCAAGAAAAGTGTCTTACAATTTTTCAAAATTTCAATTTAAAAACGACCGCAATTATTATTTTTTATAATTTATTTATTTTTTTGTTGTTGTTGTTGTTTGTTTGTTTTTGTAAATGATCTACCATTGTATTTTATTTTAACTTTCGCAGTTACGGATCATATTTTATTTATTCTTGTATTTACAATCATATACTAGGTATATTACCAATCACATATTAGTTCATCAAATAATTAATTGTGAAGTAGTGATTATGCAATCATAAGATACTTTTATTTATTTTTACATTTTTCTTTATTCTGTATTACTCCAGATTTCATATATAATTCTTGAAGAAATCATACTCGTGTCGTAATACAAAGATAATTGTAATTATAATTGTATTGGGTTATAAAATTTTTTATCTTTTAAATTGTTCAATAATTGGAGGTTTCCATGCTCGGGGTTTATCGAAGTCTATCACTTGTTTTATTTATATATTTTTATTTTAATATTTCAGATAGTAGTTAGCTTTCTACTGCCAGACATTTAGGGATGTATGGTTCTGACTAAATTCTCTGGTTATGTCGTCTGGGTGGTGATTCCAATTCCATTTCTTGCGGAATCCATTATTGTCGTTTAAGTCGATTTAAACTTTGAACTGCATCTAAAACAAGATTTGCTTTTTTCAATCTTTGTAAAACGTCTTTGCTTTCTTCAATTTCCTCAACAAATATACAGTCAGTAAAAGTTCATATACAAATGGAAGTAATCTTATTATTTAGGGCGGGGGGGGGGGGATCTTTCTTTCCCCGTTGTGGCTTAGGCAGAAATTTAATTTTTTTTTTTTTTTTACATAGAATTAACTGTTTTTCAGGTGGGGGGGGGGGGTGCTAAATGAAGGTATCAACTTTTTTTCATTGCCACTCACCCCTCCCAAACGAAAATCCTGCATACGTCCATGCGTGTATTTCAAAGAAAACTCATTTATTTGTGATATAATAGACAATTCCAAAGTGCATTTAGATAATTTTATGTTTAAATATTAAGTATTTTGGTGTAAATCATTAGATTGGGTTCGCTACAAAACCTTATTGTTATGGCTGTATATTTTTAAAACTATAGTATTTATATGCGTGTATATTTTAAAGAGAGTATTTTAATGATATGAATTCCGACATATGAAGAGAGGCTTGTGTAAAGTGTTTAATTTATTTTTACGTAATGTTGAAAAGTATGACAAAGTGTATGCTTAAATAATTTATTTTTCTTCCCGTTATTTATAAATAGAAATTATTGAAGTTGTGAAAAGTTTCGAGTTCTTGTTTTTAATGAATTTACACATTATGGGATATCCTAAATAGGATTTGATTATTTCGTGACCGACTACTTTGGGTATGTCTATGGGTCACTCGAATTTTGTGGAAATTGTAACTCAAGAATTGTACTCGAAATTCCATGAAACTTCATATTTACTTGAACCTAGAAGTAAAATAGGTTTGAATTTGTTGTATATCGCGTGTTCCTTGCACTGCTATTTATGTAGTGGTTTTCACAACGTGCGCGAAAGCTATATTTCAACATCTAGAGCAGCGGTTCCCAACCTGGGGTACGCGTACCCCTAGGGGTACGTGGCGGGGTTGCGGGGGGTACGTGAAAATCATATCGGTAATGGCGGAAATCACAAAAATGATTTAACTGAAAACACAAAGAAAGTTGATAGTTTCGGATTACAAAGTTAGTTTCATTTGTTACTTCAATATGTTACACTCAAAATGAGGGTAATCCATTGATAATTCTATGTCACTAGCTCCTCCTACTGCTGATCATATTGCATGAGTACTTATATATTTTCGCAATCTTTGCTAAAACCACCATTGATCATTTTACAATGTTCTTTTCCCACGCCTTATTTATTCCCGTTTCTAATTATAATTACAAAACGCCTAAATTACGCCAGAGCTTCTGGGTTTAATGTTTTATTTTAAAACGTGTTGAAAAACAGGCCCTTATTTTCATAGGCGGAGTTATATCACGTATACTAATTAGAAAGCCTCCTTCCTTTTAATGAGTATTAAATTTGAAGTGTTTAATTATTATTTGAATAATTTGATTTACATTTAAAATGGATAACTAGTTGAAATCTGGAACTCTTAAGAGTATTGCAACTGGATTGAAGTTCAATCTGATGATTCGGGAACTGCAAGTTCTTCGAAACAATTTGATTATTTAGAATTGCAAGAGAACATGAGCGCAGCTGTTAATAGGCATGTTCTCATAACTGATAAATACTGAATAATAATTCTTTATAATACTTTAAATAATACTGAAAACATCTGTGCTCCCTTAATGAATAGAAAATATAATAATGAATAATTCTTAAAATATGGATTCCGCATTCACAGGAGATGAAGATTTTAACAATATGTGGGGAGGAGAGGAGTGGGTGGGTGGTTTTGATAAATGGGGGTACTCCGAACTGAAAACCCTAAGCAAGGGGTACGTGAAAGAAAAAAGGTTGGGAAGCGCTGATCTAGAGGATGAAATTGCCCCAAACTTAATGTGCAAGATACTTGTTATAAAAAGCCTATGCTGATTTAATTTTCATTTTGATCATTAAACAGAAGGCGCTGCAATGCTATATTTTTTGCAATGATCATTACAGCTGTGAATAAATTTGTATGTAGTAGAAATGAAGCAAATATTTTTAATTGAGATAATTTATATAAATATATTTTTTGTTCCAATTTTGGCTTTCGTAGTTGTTGTTTTTTTTATTCTAAAAGTAATTATTATAAATCTATTATAAATTCGAATAAATTCATTACACCCCATATTAATAATTACTACAATGTAATTTAGATATTTAAAAATTTTTATTAGAATGATATTGAAGAAAGTTTTATGATGGACACCGGGTGGTCCTGACTCGGCCCCTTCAGTGGGGAAGATTACCGGGAGCCCGGCTCTGCTAGATATTCTCCGTTGGGTAACTCCGACTCGGCTGCTTCAGTGGGTAAAATGACCGGAATCCCGACACTGCGAGATGTTCTTCGACACGACGGAGGCAGGAAACAAATAAACCGCCCCCTCAACGTGGTACGCCGTTGATAGAGGGGCGTCCGAAAAATCCGAAGGTGCCACAAAGACTACGTGATGTGGACCACCGAGTCTGGGCCTTCCCCTCACAAGCGCAGGTTCTCTGCTTTTCAAGACTTCTACAAACAAGAGACTTATGCTCTAGCGAATTCAACAACAATAACACATACTAAGAAATCCTTTTATCAAGAACTCACGGAACATATATATGGAAGATCACAAATAACAGATATAAGACCACCATCACCAGATAAATCGGCTCCACCATTTACCATAAATGAAATAAAAACAGCGATATACAACTTTAATAAAAATAAAGCCCCAGGAATTGATAATATAGATCACTACATTGTAAGACAAATATTCAAAAATCACCAGCAATTAGTACAAGATATGTATAATATACTACTAAAACTTAACTACTTTCCTACAGCTTGGAAACGGGGTGAATTAGTCTTTTTCCTGAAGAGCCGGAAATCACCAACGGAGGGAGACTCATATCGACCGATTTCCTTGCTGCCAATCCTGGGGAAAATCTACGAGAAATTAATACTCAAACGCATATTACATGAATTACATAATACTTCAAAATTAGAACCATCCCAGCACGGTTTCGTCCCTGGTAAGTCTACCGAAACAGCAATTCAAGAAGTGATGTCCACTATAGATTTAAACAAGCAAGACGGAAAATATACCTTCCTCATATCTTTAGATTTTCACCATGCATTCGACAACCTGCCCTGGGATGCGACGATGGAGGAGCTCGAGACTATGGATATAAGTAAAGCCTATGTAAACATAACGAGATCTTTTCTATCGCTTAGATCGGCATACACAAACTGGCTTTCAGGAGATCTACACTGGTTTAAAAAAGGATGTCCCCAAGGATCGTGTTTTGGCCCTTTTCTATGGAGAATCTTCGTAAACAAAATCTTAAAAATTCTAAAAGAAAATGGACTTAAAGTAGTGGCATATGCCGACGATCTACTCCTAATAATATCAGGTCACACCAGAAGAATTATAGAAGAAAAAGGCAATGAAGCTCTTCGATTGGTTCAGGACTGGGCAGATGCTCACAACATCCAAATTACACATGAAAAAACGACAGCCTTGCAAATCAAGAACCGGAAATATTTGAAACGTCCACCCATTTTAAAGATATACAATAGATCCATTACACACAATCCTACATTAAAGTATCTTGGTCTGGTCTTGGACAGTACACTTTCTTTTCTTCCACACCTTCATGCAAAAAGAACGGAAATTAATACAATAGCTCAAAACCTCATGAAATTCGCAGCCCCACAACGAAGTATTTCAAAATCCATCCTAAAAATATGGTACAATCAAATTTTAGAGAAGAAAACAACCTATGCAGCATCAACGTGGTACCCTAAACTTCAAAAATCTCATGGTCTACGACTATTATCAGCGATTCAAGCACAGTGCTTATTATTAATCTCTCGTGCATACAAGAAAACTGCTACATCTGCTCTCTGTGTCCTCACGGGAATAATGCCACTTTCATTAAGGACCGAAAAAATAGCAGCGCAAGGAGCAATCCTCAGGCTGGGCATCCCGATGATCGACATACAACCGGATCTATATCAACCTAAATTCATTCCGACGGAAATAATACCACACAGTACATATTTTAATTGGGCGGAAGATGTGGAAGATCAACCAAGAATACAGGTATACACGGACGGTTCAAAGACAGAAGAAGGAGTAGGATATGCCTTCTGCATATACGAAAATCAAAACCTAATAAAGGAACATCAAATACACTTAGGAACGTCAAACTCGATATATCAAGCAGAGCTGTTGGCAATACTGGACGCAGTCTCCTGGCTGCAAACATCTGCATACAGTCAAGCAACAATAAACTCAGATAGCCGCTCTAGCTTAGTGGCGTTAACGAATATAAATACAGACAACTACTTAATAGGTCAAATAATAAAGAACTTGCAGCACAAGACAACAAATATTTTCTTCAAATGGGTGAAAGGCCATTCTGGAGTCGAAGGTAATGAACATGCAGATAGATTGGCTAAAGAAGCTACGAAACCAGATACTCCAATAAAACAAATTTTCCATCCATCACCTCCATCATACCTCAGAGGACAACTTAAACAATACTATTTATCTAAATGGCAAGATCAATGGACGATGGAACACAGAGGAAGAAAAGCATATAGCCACTGTCCCAAAGTCACAGAAGATTTTCTAATATCACACCGGAATATTTATTTATACACAACAAATCATGGTCCATTCCCGTCATACCTTTATCTTTTTGGGAAAGCACCATCTCCATACTGCACATGTGGCAAACGAGGAGACGCCACTCACTACATTCTTAACTGCCCTCTGACATCCGCTTTCCACATAAAAAAACCGGCTTCACTGAGAACATCGGTGTGGTTTCATCATGTCCTTAGTACTCCAAACTTAAAACAAAAAATCATAGAATGTGTACACCTATTGGAAAAAAACCAACAACTTTTTCAGATGCCTCCAGCGCATTTACTAGGAAACATCCAGTCCTCAGATGACGAAGAATAAAAAATGATTATAACAGTGCTCACAAAAATCAGTGAAAAACTATAAACTCAAAGCTCAAAATACTTCAATTAATCTAGAAACGTTGTAGACTAATAATCACCGAACATTTCAATACATAGACTATGCCTACACCATTAAAAGACTTAAAGTCATCTGTAAAAACTTTAAAAATATATTTATAGACTATGTCCGCATCATACAAAGACTTAAAATCATTTGTAAAAACTTTTAAAACATATCTGAATTGTATATATATCATTGTAAACTTTCAATTCAGTACTATGTAAAAGCCTAATGGCCTATTGCCCTCATTTGTATTTTTTTTTTTAATAAACTTGCCAAGCAGGTCTTGTAGAGCTTAAGCCGCATGGTAGGCCACCCTGCTTGGTTGAATCTGAATCTGCGTAAAGACTCGACCAATGTTGGGAGCCTCCTCCCTAGGTGGTGGAAGGACACCCCGTAGGCCAATCTCAGTTGCTCGAGCAGAACTCTCGCTCCGGTCGAGGTGGTGACGCTGAGCAACATCTAGCTAACGGCGGTAGGACCATTTCCAAAATTGATCCGGAGTGAGATCGGATTCCAAAGAGCAAGGTGCGTGGTGGCTCAGTTGTGATGCCTAGTCAATGCGTGAAGCAACCCTCGGTAATAGCAAGCGGCAGAGCGTAGTTAGAGGCATACGGGCGTTTGGGACGCATGGTCTGCAACCACCACGTCACCCTCTACTGCTGGAGTAGTTGTGTGTTGACCTCAACGGTTGGTCAGAAAAAGGGATTTTTCATTCGTACCAAGTGTAGTAGATGTCCTGGGGCACTCAGGTCACTGTGGACCGTATTACCTCCTTGGGTGGGGTTGGCTTCTTTCGCTGGACTGTCAGATTACGAGGAACCCGACCGGTGACTCGCCGACCAACGTGGCGGCGATCTAGCCAAAACTCGAACCCCGGGTTGAAAACTATTCCAGCTTGTCTTTGCGTAATAGGAGCTTTCGGCGCAAGATCATTGGATTAGCAGGAGTCTATCATTAACTTTTAAACTACTAAACGCGATCGGGACTGCTTCTATAGCACTTTTGAAGGGGTTTTCTATGGTCTTCAGAGTCCGATAGTGGTGCCTACCTTAACTTTCCGTTGTTGTCTTAACATGTTGTGTTTTTGTTTTTGTTTGTTTGTTTTATATGTGTTTCCGAATGACCCCCAGTTGAGCTGACCGGCCACGCCTGCATTTTGCTGTAGGAGTTTGTCCAAGGGAAAGCTTCTGGTGGTCACGCAGGGACAACCTAAGCCGGCACTAAGTGTCTATGCGTTCAGGACCCCTTTTCCTCAAGGTCCTGGGATGGCGAGAGGCTCATTCTCCTCAGCGCAGCTGATGAAAAAGTCGTTTCCTCCTCCCCTAGGACTCTATGATCGGAAGTTGCGGCAAAGCAAGAGTCGTTGGGGAAGTCCGTCATACAGCCTAGAACCCGGCTCCCTCTTTTGGGTTCCAAACTACGAAGCTGTCGGAAGACTCTGTCGTCTCCCCAAGTGTAGGGTGGTGGTGACCTATGAGGGTAGCCACCTACACTAATCGCAACGACCTCTGTCGTCAATCTCTTGGGAAAGAGAACCCTCCTGGTCGAGTGCGTTAAAAGTCCCTCAGGACTTGAGCTCGGCGATTGACGCAGCCTACAGGCGCCCCTCAAGCGCCTGGCCTGGCGTCGCAGCCTCGATAATATCATACTGTTTTTCCTTGCATATTTCATATATTTTGAAGTAAACACAAAAGCTTATAACAATTTTATTGAAAGCAACAGTACAGTTTTTAATTAAATGTAACGCATTGAAATTACATTGCAATAACATACATAGTGAAACAGGTTTTACCCCCCCCCCCCTCCCCAGACTTATGTCGGTATAGCTGTTGAAGTGGTTACAGTCTCCAGGTTACAAAGGAATGATAGTAAAATTCTTTGCAATGTATATCTGCTCGTTGCTATAGTCGATTTGCGTTGCACCAAATTCCGTACGCATCCAATATGTTGTTTTCTTAGCTCCGTTTTCACCGCACTTTGTAACAGTACTGCCTGATGAAGTGGTTTGGTTGAAGTTTCTAAGATATCTGCATTTAAGTGTTACTGTTGGAACATTAGGATCACTGATGCATACTTCAAAATCTACGTAAGAAAAAATAAAATAAGCATTATATAAAAAAGACAAATAATACACATAATAAAATTAAAATACTAAGTAGAGTCCTAGGCGGATCGAATTGCACCGGACAAAACTCAAAAATTCTATTTAAAAACAATAACAAAAAAAAAAAATCGTCAATCCCACATCCGCCCCCAAATAGGGTCATACTTCAACCCAAGCTCAAAATGATCTAATCCAAACCCGACCAGAACCAGAAATAAAATAAAATTAATCCATATTTTAATGCAATTATGAAAATATTGTCTACAATAATATTTCTAATGTCAATTTTATATTTTCTGTATAAAATAAATATATTCTTTGTTATTCAAATATCAGTGATGGAACACCAGGATCATCATTTTGGAGCAGCAAAACACCATTTTGGAGCAGAAATCGCTCATTTTGGAGCAGCAAATGACTCATTTCGGAGCAGCAAAACGGTTTTTCAGCAGAAAATAACTATTATGGAGCTGCAAAATCCCTCTCTTTTAAGCATGAAAAAGCTTTTTAGAGAAAACGTACACACACACCAAAAAAAAAAAAAAAAAAAAAAAAAAAAAGCTATGTTACAGCTATCACAAAACTTTTTTCTATATCAATCAAATCGTTTGTAACCAAAATTAAATGACATTAATTATCTACTCGTTCTTGAGATAGAGCTATCGCGGAAATTCTGAAAAACAGAGAATAGCAGCACCACCTGTTGGTCAGTATACATCCAAATCTAATAAGAATATATTTATGTCAAGGTTTAACATAATATGAAGTTTGATGAAATTCCGTGCATTAATTCTTGAGATATAGCTATTTCAGAAATCGTGATAAATGAAGTGCAATAGCGCCACCTGTTGGGCGATTTACACCACAATCTAACTGTCATCTGATTCAGGGGTAATTCTGAGTAAAAAAAAAAAAATCTGAAATTCACAACAAATTTTCTGAAAGGTTACGACGGAGGAGGGGGAATCCACTCCCGGCACAATGGTTTTTTTCCGCACCCCACTGACAAAATTTGCGGTTTTTCCTCGATCCTTTGACGAAATTTGCCGTTTTTCCGCGATCCTTTGACGAAATTTACCGTTTTTCCGCGATCCTTTGACGAAATTTGCCGTTTTTTTCACGATCCTTTGACGAAATTTGGCGTTTTTTCGCGATCTTTTAACAAAATTTGTCGTTTTATCGCGATCCTTTGACAAAATTTGCCGTTTTTTCGCGATCCTTTGACGAAATTTGCCGGGTTTTTTCACGATCCTTTGACGAAATTTGGCGTTTTTTCTCGATCTTTTAACAAAATTTGTCGTTTTATCGCGATCCTTCGATGAAATCTGCAGATTTTCCACGATCTTTTGACGAAATTAGCAGTTTTTTCGTTATCCTGTGACGAAATTTGCCGTTTTTTCACGATCCTTTGACGAAATTTGCAGTTTTTTCACGATCTTTTGACGAAATTTGGCGTTTTTTTTCACGATCCTTTGACGAAATTTGCCGTTTTTCGTGATCTTTTGACGAAATTTGCCGTTTTTTCGCAATCTTTTAACAAAATTTGCCGCTTTATCGCGATCCTTTGACGAAATTTGGCGTTTTTTCGCGATCCTTTGACAAAATTTGGCGTTTTTTCGCGATCCTTTGACGAAATTTGGCGTTTTTTCGCGGTCCTTTGACAAAATTTGCCGTTTTTTCGCGATCCTTTGACGAAATTTGGCGTTTTTTCGCGATCTTCTAATGAAATTTGCGGGTTTTCCGCAATCCTTTGACGAAATTAGTGGTTTTTTCGTTATCCTGTGACGAAATTTGTCGTTTTTTCACGATCCTTTGACGAAATTTGCCGTTTTTTCACGATCTTTTGACGAAATTTGCCGTTTTTTCGCGATCTTTTAACAAAATTTGTCGTTTTATCGCGATCCTTCGATGAAATTTGCCGTTTTTTCGCGATCCTTTGACGAAATTTGCCGTTTTTTCGCGATCCTTTGACAAAATTTGCCGTTTTTTCGCGATCCTTTGACGAAATTTGCCGTTTTTTCGCGATCCTTTGACGAAATTTGCCGTTTTTTTCACGATCCTTTGACGAAATTTGACGTTTTTTCGCGATCTTTTAACAAAATTTGTCGTTTTATCGCGATCTTTTGACAAAATTTACCGTTTTTTCGCGATCTTTTGACGAAATTTGCCGGTTTTTTTCACGATCCTTTGACGAAATTTGGCGTTTTTTCGCGATCTTTTAACAAAATTTGTCGTTTTATCGCGATCCTTCGATGAAATCTGCCGATTTTTCGCGATCCTTTGACGAAATTTGCCATTTTTTCGCGATTTTTGACGAAATTTGCCATTTTTCGGAATGTTTTTGAAGAAATTTGTCTTTTTTCGCAATGTTTTTGACGAAATTTGCCTTTTTTCGCGATGCTCTGACAAAAGTCACGTTTTTCCCATGATCTGTTGACAAAATTTGTCATTTTTTCGCGATCTTTGGGCGAAATTTGCCGTTTTTTGCAATGTTTGACTAAATTTGCCATTTTTTCGCGATCTTTTGACGAAATTTGCCGTTTTTAGCAATGTTTTTGACGAAATTTGCCGGTTTTTTTTCGATTTTCTGACGAAAGTAACGTTTTTCCCGCGATCCGTTGATAAAATTTGCCGTTTTTTCGCGATCTTTTGACGAAATTTGCCGCTTTTCGCAATGTTTTTGACGAAATTGGCCGTTTTTTTGCGATTTTCTGACGAAAGTCATGTTTTACCCGCGATCCTTTGACAAAATTGCCGACATTTCTTCGAACGAATGACGAGATTGATTTTTTTCGGCGATCATTTGCCGAAATACCGATACATTTTATGTCCGAATTTTCGGATTTATGACCGATATATATATATATATATATATTTTTTTTTTTTTTTCGGAAACCATTGCCTTAATTTTTCGGAAAATTCGGACCAGAATCACCCCTGTAGCAGACTGTGATTGGTGTCTCGCGAGCCGAGCTTCCTAGCTGCTAAGCTCTAGTCATATATAGTTGGTTCCTTTGCAGGAAACTCAATCCAATCAAAGGATCGACTGATCGGCGCGCGCGAGCACGTTTCGAATCGTAACAGGCACTTTAAAGAGGGGATTTCGTACCGCGAAGAATGACGAAATTTTTCTTATGGCAAAATGTTGCTAGAAGAAAATTATCGAATTGGCGCAGTTGGGCGCAATTTTGTTGAAAAATGATCGTTTTAGCGCAGAATGGCGCAGCATTATCGTTTTGGCGCAGCTGTTCCATCACTGAAATATATATATATTTTTTTAATTGTAAAATATTAATTTCTTTTGAAAAATCGAGTAAATCCTAATCCTACCATAAAGAATCAAAACTTAAACAGGAGTGCAAAAATCTCGGCGCCAATGGGCCGATTCCCACCACTAAATTTTTAGTATTCTTCGCCTAATACGAATACTGATAAAATTTAGGCGAAGTATACTAATAAAATTTGACGAAAAATACTAATAAAATTTAGTGGTGGGAATCAGCCCATTGAAGAACAAAAAGACAAAGGGAATTCCCTATGTCTTCGCTTTTTTAAATCATTCCAAAATAGTAAATCAGGAGAAGAGTGGATTTAATGTACCAGATGAAAATGTCGGGCACACGAATCATATGTCACTGTGGTTATATTTTATGTTTGCATTCATTGTGGTGATGAGAAAGATTTCGATGAAGACAGTAGTTAAGTTGAACAAAACATATTTTCTTATCCTTTGTATATTTTATATACGAAATTAAAATTACATTTGATATGTTATTTGTATTTTCATTTCTGTTAGCATTCTGAAAATAAAATCTATTTAGTGGGCCAACTTACCCCGTTCGACGGGGCAGATTGGCCCAGTGACTAGATGTCCTTCTGAGCTTCATATAGAAACCATTAATTAATATTTTTCAAAATGTTTCCCACGTGGTTATGCTTTAAGGGTTTTTGATTGTCCAATCTAAAAAAAATAAATAAAATTTTAATAAAATAAAATAAATAAAAATGATTGAAGAAGAAATAGGCCAACAATCTCCGGTTTCCCCTACTTTGTTTTCTGGGGAAGTCATAGAAAAGCCATATGAAAATGCACATATGGAAATCATTTATTAAAACAAAAAGAATAAAATTTTACAACTAATTAAAGCAAAAAGAAAGTAAACTTTTACAACCAATCAGTATTCGTAGAGTAAGTAATTTGGCCTAATACCACAGCTGCCAACTTCTTCGCTTTTTTGTTACCACTAAAATTTAATAGAAATTTTTGCCTTATGTAATCACACGATTTTGGCAACTTAATAAGATAAAATTTACTATCAAATTTTAGTGGTAGGAGAAAGCGTAAAAGTTGGCAGGTATACCTAATACAGACTGCTCAGTACATCTCTAATTCATATTGCCACTTACACACTGGCTCTGTAAATTATTTTGGAAAGTAGGATTCCATACATTAGCAGTGATGCTGGGGGTTGCACTTACAGCCAGGGGTTAAATTGCACCGGTACTGCTCTGCTTTTAGTAAATATTTAAATATTGGTCGGAATTCACCGGAGCCTATAAATACTGGGCTCCGGAGCCCAGTGCAGGCGCTTCCGAAAAGCCGAAGCCTAAATTAGTCTTTCCTTTTATTCCCACATCGAAGCTTTTGCATTCTTTTCTATCAAAACACTATATGTGACATAATGTATTGAACGCGTAGGTTTTCCGATCACGGTGTCAAATGTTTAATTTTATCTGATTTTCGAGGACTCATCAGGAAAGACTGTCATACGGAAGGAATCGATTATAGTTTAAGATATGCACCTTTTATAGGAAATTAAAAAACTTTGTTCGATTCTTCAGCATATAAATATTATTTTTTGAAAATTTCATTCATTTTTACATAAAAATGCATAGCTACGAAGTATTTTTTTTTGTGTTAACACTATTTCCGAATCACAATCCTTAGTTTATTTAATCGCAGAATTCGGCGATTAATTAACATTAAAATTGGGCAAAGATTTCTATTCGGCCGCAGTGATAACTAAAAAGTGGAATAATTGACAGCTAAGTAAATGCAGATAGATATATTTAAAATTTTTATTTTGCTAAAGGAAAATATTGCTTTAAATTTTGCAAATACATATAATGTATGAAATATAAATATGAAGATTGGAGTGACGGTGGAGGGAGGGGGGGGGGGGCACGCTACGGCTATTAGTACTGCAGAATATTAGAGCTCCGGTACTTTTTTTGTTAGAAATTAAGCTCTGCTTACAGCACATCATTTAAGCAAAAATCAATATCGTCTATCAATAGACAACAACAAAAAGTGGCAACTTGTTTTCAAACTTTTATATATAATCTAAATTTTTCAATATTTTACAGCCGAATGTAACTATAAAAACATTTGAAATATTATATTCAAAAAATGAAATTTCAGCTTTTCCAAGTGAAAAAAAAAATTCCTAATATAAACTCGACCATTACTTTTAGATTTAATAAATTTAAAGTAGCAAAATACATACGACATAAAAAGAAAAAAAATACACCAGAATGTATCTCTAAGTTTCTGTTTTAGAATTACTCCAATTTCACAAAGCATGTTTTACAATTAGATTACGAAAGCAAGAGAAATGATTTTCTGTGCTATACAAACAGCGTACTAATTAATTTCGCTAACATTATACGAAGAACCAAAAGATATCCAAAGAACTCAATCATGAACATAGAAATAGATATCTGTTTCTATGTTCATGAACTCAATAAACCAAAATAAATAAAAATAAAATGAAAAAATACCTCATAATAGTAATCCAAACTTGCCAACGCTATCCAACTATCGAACGATCAACAATATGAATCTCATCAATCCTAAAGAATCATCGCTTCGTTTCTGGAAAGGGGATTCCCTCAGCTCATTGGCTGAATAGAAACATTCGCTGGTAACATGGAAGTGTTTATGGGTGGATGTGGCGCCCAGTTCTACGGTGAATCGTTCACTTTATTAAGAATGGACACCCCGGAAGAAGATTTGACGCATGCGTATTGATCACGATTTCGTGTGGAACTTGACCAAAATACTTTTTCGTTTTAATATATAGATTGCTATGTGGAATATTAGCATCAGCTTCGGAATGGCGTCTTCTTCTTAGACGGCCGGGAGTGGGGTTTGGGCTAATACTTTTAAGAATATTAACATTCTCCATAACGTCAATTTTAACACTAGCACGACCGGAAATTTTACTCAAGTTTTATAAAACTAATTCACACCAGAATTGTTATTTTAAATTATATAACTTATTCATTTAACATATTTCTGTCAGTTTTATGTTTAATTTATTTTAAAAAGAAATTTCTGGTTTGAATCAGATTATATTTATTTGGTAGCGGTCAAAATAACCGCTCATGATCGTTCTAGTGTTAAATAATCTATAGAAACCAGTAGATGGAGTTAAATTTTCATTGCATGGCTCCCCCAAAATGGAGACAGCAAAACTACATAAAGATCCTACTTGAGCTTTCAAATCATCTTTAGTAGAATAGTCTGGGAGGAGTTCAAGAGACTTGATTTCGGCGTAAATAGCAGAGAATAATTCTCGGAGAACGATATTGGCAGGCTCATGATGCGTTGGAAATGCATTATATTCATCGAGAAAGTTCACAGAATCAGTTCCGTCGCTAATACGTGGCAGTTTATCCATAAAAGTATTTGCTTCACTATCGGCCGTAGCCATCTTGAGCAAACTAAACACACTCCAAATACTTCGAATAAATGCACTACCAGTACGTATAACAGTACACTTAATACTTAGAGAAGAACAAACACAAGTCTTTACAGAGCGACTACTCAAGCCGATCTATGAGTGTGTGTGATTGTTATACATTAGATATCGGAATTGTTGTATAACAATTAAATGATAGAATTTTCCAGTACGAACCAACTTTCCCAAACGAAAAAAACATTTCGAACAACCTAATACTTAGCGTTACTGACGAATACGTTTCTGCTTTATAATACTGATTGCATATGCATCTTTGAAAAAGAGTTTATGTTACAATTAGTAAAAATAGTTGTAATTGCGTTGGATTACCTTTAATACATGGAGTTGACTCATCATTGCATTCATATGTCTTGGTAATATGGTCGTTATGCACAATTATTGAAGGCCATATGGAAGTGGTCGATTTTTGTTTGCTTGTATCTATGCAAGTTGCACCCACAGAGCCGCCTATGACAAACCTATATACGATAAGAAAAAATTGTCAATCAAATTGAAATTATTACATATATTTCTTGATTATTTATAATTACATAACATCTAAAAATATAAGAATATAAAAAATATTAAGTAGATTTATAAGTGAAGGAATGACTGGTTAATATTTCTGTAATGCACAACTATTGAAGGCATTAGAGAAGTGGTCGATTTTGTTGGAGGCTGTCCAGTAATCTACACCAGACCTGTCGGTCGTCTAAATCAGGCATTCCCGTTAGTCCATACTAGGTATATCCAGCGGGCACCATGTCATCCTTTGAGGGTTCTTTTAGTGTCATTTAAATGTTTCCTCTTAATAGTGTTTTAAAAAATACTTTTTTGCTCAGAGGCTATCAAAGCCTGAGAGATAATGTGCCCGCAGGTTCTGTATGTACGTATGTATGTACGTAACGCGATAACTCTTGATAGAAATATCCGATTTGCTTCAAATTTTCTATACAGGTTCATTCTGATAAGGCGCTTCCCCGATTAGATTTGGAGATTCACTGGTTACGTATAAAGAGGGGAAACGGGGGGAACTAATGTCTCCATTTTATTTAGATAAATGGATTTTTCATGCAGAATTTTCCGATTTCTTCTAATTTGATATACAGGTTTATGGCCGATTTCTTTATTTTTCGAGGGGCATTATTCTTTGAAATAAGGGTATAATACACAACTAGTGTGAATAGCCTGTGAGCTCAATGCCAAAAGTTTAGCTGGGCACTTTTCTTTTTATTAAATTATGATTTATTTCATAATTATTATTGCTTGCATAGTTTCTTACTACAGCCAGCATTAAGGTGTTTCCTTATTCTCATGCAAAACTTTCATGATATTCCCTCCTCTCTTCTCAGAAAACTATAATACTGCAATACTGTAATACTATAATAATGATATATAAAAGATTGATAATATAATAACGTTATAATAGAAATAGATAATAAACCCTCTAATAATGCTAATTTTTAAATTTAATTTGCTACGATTTATGTTTTATATGCGATTTATTTCTTCAAGGGCTCTGATCACAGGTGCCTAATATCTACCATTATGAGATTTATGTTTATCGCTGCCATGATTGTAATATGATATAACTGTTGCTTATTTTCCATCATGTGAGCAATGGCGCCCTTGATTATTTGCCATTGAGTTCAAATTATGATTGGAAATCAAATTTTAAACGAGTACACTCTCAGAAATAAAACACTCAATTTTGACGATTCGGCAATCCTCGAGCTTTATTTCGTTATTTTTAACAATCATTTCGTCACAGAGTCACGTGGATTTTCATAAAACGCTAAACCTCAAATATCTGACGAAAATGTTTCCCCACTGTCAAAGATAAAACACTCACTTTTGACGATTCAACAATTCTTGAGCTATATTTCATCATTTTTGAGAATCATTCCGTCTCAAAATTAAGTGATTTTTTATGAAATGGAAACTTTCAAATATTTGACGAAACTGTTTCCCCATTCACGGTCAGTATATTTTTTTTTTACAAAATCGTTCAAAAAAAAAAAAAAGGTTTGTTAATGAAAAATGAAGTTTTGTTAAAATCTTGTAAGAGTGTTAACAATATTTCTTTTGTCCAAGGAACAAGACCAAATTTTTTACTTGAACTAAACATTTTGCTAAAACAACCAAAATCTACTCAACAAAACATGTTTTTTAGTTTTAATCAATTCTTTTTTCTGGGTGTACATCAAAATTCACAATCACATCGCCAATAAAATCAATATTTTTCGTCATTCTGTTGTACGTCAACTGCTTGCGCATCGTCGGGTTACCGGGATGCGATCAACTGATGTATACTAAACTACGAAAAGTCCTTCTGGCCTGTACCGACAGGAACAGATAGCCTCCCTATTCCTTGGTTTTAGGATTTTAGATAATATTACTGGAAAACACGAAGGTAAAATGCGTGGAACCTAAATAAAGAAGATTCAATCCCAGTTCTCGTCAACATTGAATTTGAATGAGAATATCGCCAAATTAGTCCTCTACAACCAAATTGGCTTCATTTATGGCAACCTATTTTTGTCGCCAAATCTGGTGATATTTCGCCAACTGTCGCCAAGCTTCTCGAGAATTTGACGTTGGCGAATATAAATATATAGTGTTAAGCAAATAAGAATAGGAACAATGGTTACAACAATGAAAGAAAATTTGCCGAAACCATGTTAACAAAAAATCAAAAATTAAACCCGTTTATGGATGAATTCTGCTGTCTTGTTTGAAAATGTCAACCACCCTAAAATTTCAAACCGCTATATCTCCGCTATTTTTACTTTCTTCTGTCTATAATAGAAGAAAGTATTGCAATCGAAATTTTTTTCAACTTCCGGTTTTCGATGGATTTACACGTTTTAGGGGTCAGAGATTCCGAAAAACATGTTTTTACAAAATGTCTGCTGTCCGTCTGTCCGTCTGTGTGTCTTCATTGTATCATCGAAAAATGTATGAAGTTATACTTCAAATTGAACAGAATTTTTTTTCTATGTTTTTGGCTATGGCAAGCAGGTTCTATTAGAATTTGGAGATATTTCGACGAAAGGGGGCGCTGTGATCGATATTTTTGTTCCTTTTCCACTATTGTACCATCTAAAAGTGTATGAAGTTATGCTTCAAATTGAACCACATTTTTTTTCTATGGTTTTGGCTATGGAAAGCAGGTTCTATCAGAATTTGGGGCTATTTCGACGAAAGGGGTCGCTGTGATCGATATTTTTGTTCCATTTTCACTATTGTATCATCGAAAAGTGTATGAAGTTATGCTTCAAATTGAACCACATTTTTTTTCTGTTTTTGGCTATGGCAAGCAGGTTCTATTAGAATTTGGGGATATTTCGACGAAAGGGGGCGCTGTGATAGCCATTTAAATATTTCAAATTCAGAAAGATGTGCAAATTAAAAAAAATTAGAAATCCTAAAACTTTTTCCGTTAAATGTTTGGCCTTGATCCGGAGAATCTGGAGCAATTTTTCTTTTGCCTCTATCTTAAAAAATGGCTGAGATATAGCGGTTTGAAATTTTAGGGTGGCTGACCTTTTCAAACAAGACAGCAGAATTCATCCATAAACGGGTTTAATTTATGAGTTTTAGTTAACATGGTTTCGGCAAATTTTCTTTCATTGTTGTAACCATTAATCCTGTTATACGCTTAACACTATATATTTATATTCGCCAACGTCAAATTCTCGAGAAGCTTGGCGACAGTTGGCGAAATATCGCCAAATTTGGCGACCAAAATAAGTTGCCATAAATGAAGACAACTTGGCTGTAGAGGACTAATTTGGCGATATTCTCATTCAAATTCAATGTTGACGAGAACTGGGATTGAATCTTCTTTATTTAGGTTCCACGCATTTTACCTTCGTGTTTTCCAGTAAAATTAGCTAAAATCGTAAAACCAAGGAATAGGGAGGCTATCTGTTCCTGTCGGTACAGGCCAGAAGGACTTTTCGTAGTTTAGTATACATCAGTTGATCGCATCCCGGTGACCCGACGATTCGCAAGCAGCTGACGTACAACAGAATGACGAAAAATATTGATTTTATTGGCGATGTTATTGTGAATTTTGATGTACACCCAGAAAAAAGAATTGATTAAAACTAAAAAACATGTTTTGTTGAGTAGATTTTGGTTGTTTTAGCAAAATTTTTAGTTCAAGTAAAAAAATTGGTCTTGTTCCTTGGACAAAAAAAATATTGTTGACACTCTTACAAAATTTTAACAAAACTTCATTTTTCATTAACAAACCTTTTTTTTTTTTTTTTTTTTGAACGTTTTTGCATCGATTTTGTACGAAATCGTAAGACCAAGGAATAGTGAGGCTATCTGTTCCTGTCGGTTCAGGCCAGAAGGACTTTTCGTAGTTTAGTATACATCGGTTGTTCACATCCCTGTAACCCGACGATTTGCAAGCAGGGTTGGGTTGGGTTGGGTTGATTATTGACGGCCAATTATCTACACTTGGGATATAGGCCCGGGGGGAGTGCCCTCCGTGGGGGTCTTTCTAAGGGAACCTAACCCGTATTTACGCATGGATAAATCCATGGCTCGAAGAAAACCACGAAAACTCCGAACGATTAGGCCGACGGGCGCGATTGGGATCGAACCCAGCACCTCCCGTCTACCAGCTTCGAGAGCAGAACCTCTCAGCCACTGGTGGGGCGAGATTTGCAAGCAGCTGACGTACAACAGAATGACGAAAAATATTGATTTTATTGGCGATGTGATAGCGAATTTGAAATATTAACATGACTGAGATAGAAGAAAGTTTTGGGATTGGCACATCCGACTAGTTTAAGATAGAGGCAAAACAAAAAATTGCTCCGGATTCTCCGGATCAAGGCCGAACATTTAACGGAAAAAACTTTTATTATATATAAATATTTATAATTTTTTGTACATCTTTTTGAATTTGAAATCTTTCAATGGCTATCACAGCGCCCCCTTCCGGCGGAATATCCCCACATTCAAGTAGGACCTGCTGGCCACAACCAAAAACATATTAAAAAACTTTGTTTTAATTGTCTGCATAACATAATACACTTTTCGATGATACAATAGTGAAAATCGAACAAAAATCGCGATCGCAGCGCCCCCTTTCGTCGAAATATCCCCGAATTCAACCTGGACCTGCTGGCCACAGCCAAAAACATATTAAAAAAATTTGTTTTAGATGTCTGCATAACATCATGCACTTTTCGATGATACAATAGTGAAAATCGAACACAAATCGCGATCGCAGCGCCCCTTTCGTCGAAATAGCCCCGAATTCAACCTGGACCTGCAGGCTATAGTCAAAAACATAGAAAAAAAATTTGGTTCAATTATCTACATAACTTCATACACTTTTCGATGATACAATAGTGAAAATTGAACAAAAATATCGATCACAGCACCCCCTTTCGTCAATATATCCCCAAATTCTGATAGAACCTGCTTGCCATACCCAAAAACATAGAAAAAGAATGTGGTTCAATTTGAAGCAAAACTTCATACACTTTTTGATGATACAATAGTGAAAATGGAACAAAAATATCGATTACAGCGCCCCCTTTCGTCGAAATATCCCCAAATTCTAATAGAACCTGCTTACCATAGCCAAAAACATTGAAAAAAAATTCTGTTAAACTTGAAGCATAACTTCATACACTTTTCGATGATACAATGAGGACGGACAGACGGACAGACGGACATTTTGTAAAAACATGTTTTTTCGGAATCTCTGACCCCTAAAACATGTAAATCTGTCGGAAACCGGAAGTCGAAGAAAATTATATTACAATACTTTCTTCTATGATAGATAGAAGAAAGAAACATGAATTTAAAGAAAAAACCTATTTTGGGGCGCATTTTACCTAAATTTGGGGGGTTGCTGGCAGAAATTTTGGTGGAAGTTAAAAATTCGGACCAAAAAACATAAGCGACCGAAAAAACATAAAGTAAGCCTTTTTCCAGAACTACTATGAATTTTGCTATGTAGAGGCCCTATACGGTCTCTATAGCCTGGACTATTATCCTAATCCTAATCTTAATCTATACTAATATTATAAAGAAGTAACGTTCGTTTGTGGGGGGTAATCTCTGGAGCTACGAAACCGATTTCAAACGTAATGGTGGCAAATTGATGGTGACAATCTCTGCTCCAAAATAGGCTATATTTTATGTCTGTGCCAATGCCCCCAGGGGTGTGCAGGAGCAAAAAAGTCCTAAAATTATGATTTTTGTGATACTGAAGGAGCTAGAAACTTAAAAATTTGGCATGGAAATTTAAGAAAGTACTATACTACTTAAAAGATGTAACTGCTCTCTAAGAACAGATTCTACAAAAATTTCGAAATTGTAAAGGATGAAATGAAGGAAAAGCGTTCTAAAAACGTCCTAAATTACGATTTCTATGGAGTTAGGAAAAATAGAAATTTGAAGTTTGATATCGCTGCTACTTTAAAACGCAAATGCACACACAACACTGTTTTTTTAATTGAAATTTAAAAGGGTGCAGGAGAAGAAAACGTTCTAAATTACGATTTTTGTAATTCTGAATGGACTAGAAAATTGAAATTTCGCATGACGGTTACTTTTAAGATAAAAATGCTAACGAAGAACAGTTTCTAAAAAAATTCGAAAATTAGAAGTGTGAAATGAGCGGAAAGCGTTCTAAAACGTTCTAAATTACGATTACTATATGGAATTGTTAGGAATAGAAACTTGAAATTTGACGTGACTGCCACTTTTAAGATGCGAATGCACATACACTGTTTTTAAAAAAATTGAAATTTAAAAGGATGCATCAGAAAAAATTTAAATTACGGTTTTTGTGATTCTGAAAGGACTAGAAATTTGAAATTTGGCATGGCGGTCACATATAAGATATAAATGCTCGCTAAGAACAGCTTCAAAAAAGTCGAAATTTAAAAGATTGAAATGAGGCAGAATCGTTCCAAAAACATTCTAAATTATTATTTCTATAGAATTGGTAAGGTTAGAAACTTTAAATTTGACACGACTGCTAATTTTAAGACGCAAATGCACACACAACACTGTTTTGTTTTTTTAATCAAAATATAAAAGAGTGAAGGAGTAAAAACATTCTAAATTATGATTCTGAAAGTATTAGAAACTTGAAATTTCGCATGACGGTTACTTTTAAGATAAAAATGCACTCGAAGAACAGTTTCTAAAAAAATTCGAAAATTAAAAGAGAGAAATGAGCGGAAAGCTTTCTTGAAGGAACTTTAAACTTGAAATTTAGCCTGCCTTTTACATTTAGATAAAAATGCGCTTCAACAATGGTTTCTAAAAAATTCGAAATTTAAAAGTGTGAAATGAGCAGAAAGCGCTCTAAAAACGTTCTAAATTATGATTTCTTTCTATGGAATTGTTAAGGAGAGAAACTGGAAGTTTGACATGGTTGCTGCTTTTAAGACACAAATGCTCGCTTAGAACAGTTCCTAAAAATTCGAAATTTAAAAGGGCGAAGAAGCAAAATGAGTTCTAAAATTGCGATGTATGCCATACAGTTGGTATAGAAGCCTAGAATTAGGCATGTTGGTAACATTTAAGATGTAAATGCTCATTAAGATCTTTTTTTTTTTGTCGAAATTTAAAAGGGTGAAATGAGCGAAAAATGTTCTAAAAACGTTTTAAATTACGATTTATTTGAAACTGTTAAGCCTAGAATTTATTTGAAACTATTAATCCCAGAATTTATTTGAAACTGTTAAGACTAGAATATTGAAATTTGGCGTGGCTGTTATTTTAGAGATGTAAATGCTGGTTCAGAATATTTTTCTAAAAATTCGAAATTTAAAAAGGTTCAGGAGCTATAAAAACGTTCTAAAATTGCGATTTATGCGATAGAGTTGGTACAGAAGCTTTGAAATATGAATAGTGCGGTTACATTTAAAATATAAATTCTCGCTAAGAACGGTTTCTGAAAAATTCGAAATTTTCCGAATGAAATGAGCGAAAAATGTTCTAAATTACGATTTAGTTGGATTTATTCTGGTCAGAAACTTGACATTTTGTTTAGTGGTTACTTTTAAGGTACAGATATAAACAGTTGATTAAAAATTAGAAATTAAAGCTTTCGCATAGTTGCCAACCTCCCGATTTTTTTCATACCAATATTTTTATGTAAAAATATTTGCTTTATTTAATCGTATAAATTCTACAA
This sequence comes from Maratus michaelseni, assembly GCA_963931845.1. Taxonomy (NCBI): domain Eukaryota; kingdom Metazoa; phylum Arthropoda; class Arachnida; order Araneae; family Salticidae; genus Maratus; species Maratus michaelseni. The sequence goes on from OZ007595.1 coordinate 225,592,487, forward strand.
TTTAATAAAGCGAAAATTTTTGTAAGATTTTACTGGTATACAAAAAATCGGGAGGTTGGCAACTATGGCTGTGAAATAAGCTGAAAATGTACTTAATTTCGGTTTATTCAGAAGTGTTAGAGATAGAAAATTAAAATTTGCAATGTCTATTATGTGTAAGACTTGAATGCTCGCACAGCATAGTTTTTACAAAATTCGAAATTAAAAAGTGTGCAGAAGCAAAAAAACTAAAAGTTCGATTTTTGTGATGCTACTGAGCTAGAAACTTGAAAATTAGCATGGTGGTAATTTTTAAGATGTAAGTGCAGGCCAAAAACTGATTTCTAAAAAATTTGAAATTTAAAAGCGTGTAAGGAGCAGGAAGTATTCAAAAATCCATCTAAATTAGGATTTATCAGAAATTGTTAGAGATAGAAACTTGAAATATTACATGACTTTTACTTAGAGACTTAAATTCATCCACAGAACAGTTTTTAAAAATTTAGAATTTTTAAAGTGTGCAGGAACAAAATACGTTCTAAAATTGTGATTATTTGGCATGGCGATTACATTTTAGATGTAAATTCTCGCTAAGAACGGTTTCTAAAAATTACCAAATTTCAAAAGAAAAATGAAATGAGGGGAATACATTCTAAATCACCATTTATTTGGTTGGAATTCATTTAAGTATCACGTTCGCCTAATGCAGTATAAGAATGGAGTTTACTTAAAATGTCGCTTTATAAGTAATTTTTTAATTATCTGTGCCAGTAAAATTTCCTCTAATGGAAATAGGCACACAAATACCACTTGTGATATTTCAACAATTACGCAAGCAAAGCCACTAGGTTTTCCTGCCGGTACAGGCTAGAAATACGTTTCGTAGTTGTGTTGTACATCGGTTGCTTGTACAACGAAGGGTGTTACTTATCCAGGTAACCCGACGATTCCCAAGCAGCTGACGTACAACAGAATGATAAAAAGAAATTGTTTTTATTGGCGATGTGATAGCGAATTTTTAAGTATTAGCATGTATGAGATAGAAGAAAGTTTTAGGATTGGCACATCCGACTAGTTTTAATTGTATTTACGTTGAATTTTAGTGTTGTATTAAATGTCTGAAGTTTTATGATTTTTAACGTGATAATAAAGAAGTAGGTTCAATAATTTTTAAAGTACAGTTTCCCCCATTCCCCCCAAATTATCGTTCCCCGTTACATCGCTTATTCGGAAGTATTTCTCTTTTCTAGTGTCTCTTGAAAAACGTGATATTACCGTACCGCACTCTTTAAGTGGATTTGCATGTATGGCTAGTACAATAAGTGTAATGATTTATCATGAAGAAAATTTTAGTTAGGGTAGAGCTGTATACAGTGAGACAGAAAACGGGTGAAATAGACAAGCTTTTTAAAAAATTTGTGTTTGTGCCGATTGAAGTTAAGCTGTTCCGTGATGCTTTGTTTCTAGTGTTTGTTGACCACATTTCAAGGGTGGATATTCGTTTGGCAAGTACGAAAAGAAAGTAATTTTTCGGATATGAAAGTTGCTCATTTAAATGTGTTACAGATCACATCTCTTCAGTCAAAGTTTGAGATTTGGGAGCCTATACATAGGGGATACTGATCTCAACTTATTACCATACAACAGCCAAAAGCCCCTCAATTTACAAGGATTCGGACCATCTAAAGTTTTCTACAATGCAGCCGTTGATGCACGGATGCTCAGAAATCAAGGAACAACAGTGTGATACTCAAAACTAATGAAAATATCAGTGAACCACATAAAAATCAGCACTGTTTCACTCTCTATGTTGTACACAGTGAAACAGTGCTAATTATGTGCTTCACAAACATATTCATCAGTTTGGAGTATGACACAATTATACCTTGATTTCTGATTTAAAACTATCTTCCAGCATATATTGATTTTAGTCAGTCTTGTAACTGAATTATTTTGTGTATCTCTGTAAATAAGCGATAAATGCTATGCACTCCATAATCTATGCAGGGTAGGAAAATTTTTCGGATGGGCATAAAGTCCATTACTTACGAGAAAACGGTAAGTGTCAACAATTTATTAACAGATATAATATATTTAACATGTAAATAATGGCGAAGCTGAATAGATCTCAAAGTATCGGCCTTTTTCTTTGATGCATGCCCTTAGCCGCTTTTGGACATCATTGACTGCGGCATGAATTATCTCATCGGAAACATTGGTCTATTGCTTAATCAATTTTGCTTTCAGACCATCCAAACTTTGATGGATAGATGCCAAGACTTTTGCCTTCAATATTCCCCAAATGGAAAAATCCATTGAATTGATGTCGGGCCATTCATCGGGAGAAACGCAGTCAATGTTTTCTGCCCTAATTCAGTCAAGAGTCTTGCGCGCGCGATGGGCTGGTGCAGATTCTTGCTGAAATACACAATTTCGTCCAGAAAAGTGTTTTTGAGCACTTTCTGCAAAATCTTGTCCTGATAGTATTGTTGATTGAGACATTCAAAACTTTTTCCGCACCCTGTAGAAAACATATAAGAGTGCACCTTAATGATACTTTTAAATTTCCTCACGTTTGAAGTATCATAACATCACTGAAAAACACAGTAACCGATTTTTACCCATAGATCATAATGTAATGGAATACTTATGTGCAAATTATGACTGCGACTAGTTCTATACATGCTGCAGTTCGTCTCAGTGATGCATATCAATCTCATTATATTTGAAATATCGTAACATATATAAAATGCACCGCAAACGATTTTTCCCCACATTCCATAATGTAACGGAAATCTTTTGTGTGTCCTTGTCAATGAACTATAACTACTACATACACTTCATTTTCAACACCAAACATTCTGTAGTGAACCTTAATAACATAAAAAAATTTCATGGCATTCCGAGTATATTTACGAGAGTTAGAGTACGTACAGACAAACAAACCGAATTCATAAACACGTTTCAATTATGTTGGAATATGGTAAAAAGAGTAAAAAAATTACCTATTGGAAGGTCAAAAATGAGCTTTGTCTATTCACCTCCTTTGTGGAATTTTATTTTGTAAGCAAACACTGAAATGATATAATTATTTCTAAATTTTAAAACAAATAAAAAAATCTATCAAAACGTAAAATTTATAACATCAATTACATTAGGCAATGTTTTTATTCAAAATGGATTATAAATAAAATATATATTTACTGGTCTGCTACTCTACCCTCAAACAGTTCCCCCGAACATTCAGTTCCACTAAAAGTTTCACAGGACCAATCTTGATTTTCTGCAATTTGAAAAAGAAATAATCTGTTTATAAACATAAAATTTTGCTTTATACTGAAAGTACACTGCAAATAGAGGCGTCTTAAATTCAGACACATATGTGTCTGAAGAAGTAATTCAGACACTTAAGAATCTGAATGTGAAATTACAGACATCACAGATGTATGAATTTAAGACACTCAAGTGTCTTACAATGATCATGGTATAAACGAACTGAGAAACACGTCTGAATATTGATGATATGTCTGAAATTAAGATATTTTGAAATTCAGACATTTAAATGTCTGAATGTGATATAATTACAACATAAACGTTATGACTGTGATACAATTGTATCTTTATGTATGCCAGCACCATCAGAGAATGTTTTCAAACAGGTGAAAGGTGTTTAAAAACTTTTCCCACCCACTAAATTTGGAATTACTTTATAATAAAAGGAGTAACTTTATTAGAGCATAGAATGTGTGTTCAAACTGTACAAGTTCGCTTACTCAGTTATTTTGAGTGTATTTAAGAATTCGCTTTCACAAAACATAAAATTCTCCAAAAATTACTTACACTACGCAGGATGTTTATTTTAATTTCAAATGTTTCTTAGTTAAACGGTTTGTTTATGAAGATATAGTGATTTCAAAGGTGCCTGATTCGATTACTACATTTTTGTAGATTTGTTTTTTTTTTTTTTTTGTTCTTTACATTTCTCTAATGGCGAATCTACTTGATCAGGCTTTGTGAAATGGATCAACCTTGTGAAATAGAATATGGCGTGCTTGCTCCTGATAAATATGAAATTAATTTCGTGACTAATATGGATCATATGAATATGGAATGATATTAAATATTTAAAGAAATAGTATTATGACAAGGTATTGGTGGATCTTATGGATATTTTTAAAAAATGGGCACTAATTTGAGTACTATTTTCGTGTTATATGTGTATCCAAAATGAATAAAAGATTATGGATTTTATGACTACTTAATCAGGTAAGGATCCTCTTGTGAGAATATCTACGATAATATAATTTTCATTTTCAAATGAAATTTTTACTTATGTAATGTTATTTAAATTATTTTTAAAAGAATAATGTGTATTTATAATATTTGTATGTGTAATAAATATTTTTTAATTTCAAAAGATTTCTGTATTTATTTATGATTTTTAACTAAATTCACATCATTTTAAAACTAAAGAATTTTCTTTCGTACTACTTTAGACCCTTGCTTTATATATAAAAGTTATTTTATTGTAACGAATCTTATTATTGGATAAATCATAATATTGATTTTATTGCATATGTATCCATACACAAATTAGCCAACATTTCTCGTATTATATTTTCGCCCACCACCACCACCAAACAAAAAAAATCTGATTTTTTATTTTTTTTATGTGAGTGTATGCTGTTGATCTTACTGTAAAGATGGCAGTAATACCATATTAAGAAAAGTGCTTAGTTTAAAATATTTATTTTGAGAAAAACCAAAAACTTAAAATTGTGAAGTCTTTTGCTGAAGAATTGCTGTGTTTACAACTTTCTAATTGTTGGTTGTCTATGAAGGATATGTAATTTACTCAATATTTAATAATGAGAAGATTATAAAATAAACAAAGAATTGTTGTGACCTATTTTTTATATTTTACAATTATAGCTGTACGATTTTCGACGAAAAAAATCTTTTTTGATTTTTGTCTTTCGAGGGACAAAACTGATTTTTGTCGAATCTGATATGGCAAACATAAAAACTGCAAAAATATCTTAAAATCCTAATAATAATAATAATATAGCTTAAAAAATATCTTAACTTCCACATAGTATTATTTAGATTGAAATTTTAGTTGTATTACATTTCATACATATAGCCTCTAATCTACATAAATGACAGTTATATATATATATATATAATTTCAATATGTTTGAAATAGTGTAACATTAGTCAAGTACACCGTATCGATTTTTCGCCATAAACCGTAACGTAACGGAATTCTTTTGAGTGTCCCTGTAAATGAACTATAAATGATACACACTTCCTTTTTAATACTTAACAAGCCATAAGAAACCTCAATAACATATATCAATTGACTTGCAATCGGTGTATATTTACGTGAGTTAGAGCACGGACAGGCGGAAGACAGACAAACTGAATTCAAAAACACTTTTTAACTATGTTGGAAAGTGTTAAAAACCAGGTTGAGTTGCATAAAGGAGTGTAATAAATATACTTACGTGCAAAAACTGCCACTCATAAGATGGATACAAAAACAAACAGTTTGGTTGCCATTTTCATAATTGATTTATTTTTCCTGTAACAAAATATCAAGCAAATAAGTACGAAGTTTTCAACAGCATTGGCAACCTCCTGACTTTTCAATACCACTTTTTTTTAGTATAGAAATATTTGTTTTATTTATTCATAGAAATTCAGCGAATATGCAAATCGAATATTTCTATATAAAAATAGTGGTATTGAATAATCGTAAGGTTGGCAACTATGTGTGTGGACATAGATATGAAAGTTGAAGCATTAGGAAGTTCTTATCGAATCACAGATTCTGCATCTGAAGCAGATTATTTTAGATTTTTCTCATATAAAAATTAATTTTCACGAATTTGGCAAATCGAGCTTTCATTTTTGTTTCTTTGTAGTAACAGGATGGATATAAAAGTGAAATATAAAGTATAATAATGTTATATATTTATTTTTTTATTTAAAAAAAATAAATTATATGTATGTTAAAAAAAATAACAAAAAATCAAAAGAAAGAAAATCAGATATTGTCTTGAATGTTGAATAACGCGATCTTTTTTTATTGCTGGGGTCAGAAACATCGTAGTCCGGTATTTCAGCAATAATCTCATTGGCAATATTATTATAGATAATCTTGTAAGCAATTTTAGAAAGTACTTTTGACCCGTTCAATAATGGAGCGAATATTTAAATAACGTCTAATGATGATATTACGCAGGTATATGCAACCATTTCTAATGGTTCTAAAATTTCTATTATGAATTTTAGACAGATTTTCCATTCAAGATTTGAAACCCCAGATCTGAGAGACATAAGTTATGATAGAATAAAAGCAAGCTTTAAATATTAATGTTTTATTGCTAATAGAGAGAACAGTATTTTTGAGGAAAGGTTCAAGGAATTTGAATGCGCCTGCAACCTTGCCCCTACGTTAAAAATGTGTTTTCTAAAGGTGGATTTCTTTATCAAGAACTAGGGGGCTCTGCCCCCTGCTCGCTACGCTCACCAACCCCCGTTCTGATTTCACAGCCTCTTAAAACCTGGTAATGTATCCTGGTATCAGTACTTTTGGATTCATTAAATTTAACGCACCAAAGGTTGCGCATCACTCCATGAACATATCAACGTGTCAAGAGAGATTTGTCTTTAAAAATTAAGGATGGTATTCTGAGACTTAAATAGTGGTATTGCTCGCATATAAACCATGGTAAGTTAACACTTTACGAGGTATATCATTAAAAATAAGTTGAAAAGCGTCGGTTCTAGAACGAAACCCTGAAGTATACCTGAAATGGCAAATTGAAGTGTAAATGCGGACGTAAATATTAACACCTAAGACTATCGAAGCAACTGCATTCTTTACATTGAAGTTTTCCGTTAAGGGACCTCTCCTCTCACGCGAAAACTCACGCTCGCTGATGTTAATCCTATGGGGCATTATTTTTCTAATATCTCATTTGCATTTCAATATTTTTGAACGTTTTTTTTTATTGGATAGCATAGACCAATTTCTATTTCCGCCGTTGATTACTGTTTCGATTTTCTTTGCGGATATTTTTTACGAAAGTACTTTCCCTTTCGAAACCGGTTCCGAAAGTGAAACTATCTTCGTAAAGAAAATCGAAAAAGTAATCAACGACGGAAATAGAGATTGATCTCTACTATCCAATTTTAAAATGTCCGCATTTTAAAAAGTCCACATTTTAAAAATGATATCATTTTCTATAAGCAGACGATTTAGCTTTTAATTTCAGAGTATGTGGAAGAAAAAACTTTCAAAACAAAATCAGTTTCACGAAAATATATAGGAAATATTACTGTAAGAGTCATTTAACCAATTGTTTTAAAATTTTCATTAAATATTTATTATAATTAAATGGAAATGATGTAATTTTCAGAAATATTTTATTTTGTACATACCAAGGGAGTAAATAATTAGCAGAAGTTCTGTCTATTTAGATGCAGGAATCAAAGTCAGTGAATATAACGTCATACTGACACAAGGTTAATAAAATACTGCATCTTCATGGAGGAAAGTTCATCTTTTGTTTTCCGAATGACGTCATTTTCGTCATCGGAAATATTTCATTTTTCATATTACTTCTTATGATAGATTATTTACTGTTATTTTACTTACATATATTACTTAATATTGTTTCCAACAAATAATCTGTATTCTGCTCTTCAGTGATTACTGCATAATTAAACGCAATCATTTAACCATGTTTAAATTTCATGAAAAAACCCACTAAGATTCTTCTTTTAAATATGACGACATTTACACTGATGGATTCCCGCTTCTGATTGGTGGAATGAGATAAGGAAAATTAATCTTATGTTGTAGGGATAAAATCTTAATCCAATTGCCTTAATTTTAAAGAAATTTGATAAACATACTTTTAAATTAAAATTAAAATATAAAAATGGGAATATTTAAAAAAAAAATAGCTAGAACGGGCACATCTGCAAATGAACAGCTTTCATTTAAAAAAATAATTATCAAAATTATTTCAGTATTAAGTTCAGGGCAGATGACTAAAGAAACATTCTTCTGTTTTAAATATGTAGATCATTTTTTTACATTGTAAAACTAGTTATAGTACGAACGCAGCTCATTTTTCACGTTAAACGTACAATTTCCACCTTGTTGCATTTGTAATGACTAATAATTCTACGCTAAATATTTATCATATAGAAATAATTTCCTCAGGAAGATGCACATAAATGAAAAGTTATTTAAGTATTCTATTAACATAACTAAAATAAAATAACGTGATGATTCAACATTTTATACTTAAACCTTAAAATTTAATTTTTTTAATAATGAATAATCAAGAAATCCAAGTGGGAATAACTATATTTATGACTCAAAAATGTTTTGAAAAAAGGAACTTTCCAATCTTTTCAACTCAGTATATTTTATATCGAAATTTTAATATTTATACAGGATTATATAATTCAATAATTAAAATAATTATAAATGAATTACCTTTCAATGAAACAGAAGATACAAAAACTACACTCTCGAAAATCAAGAATATACATAGGATTTTATGTTCTCTTATCTACTGATAAACCGAGAGCACCTGCTACTTCAGTGACATATTTATATTTTCCCATAAAATATTACAAGAAATTAAAGAAAGGGATAAAAATAAAAAGTTCGATAGATATAAAAGTAATACAGATAATTTGAAAGTCATTATATTACATTTTTATACACTTTCCAATTTAGGTTAAAAGTGTTTATGAATTCGTTTTTAAGCTGCGTTCGTAAGTATATAAATACCTAGCACCTATCGTGGTGGTCTGGTCCGTCCGTCCGCATATAACAGCTCAAGAACTACCCAATTTAATGGTTTGAAATTTAAAATATATAATTGTTGCAGAATTTTGTCGAGTCATTTCAAATTGTAGGAAAATCTAATCAAAACTTAAAAAGTTATTAATAAAAATATATATTAAGTAATTCGAATTTTTTAGCAAGAACGAAAAATCATGCGTCAAGCATAGATTATGTAATACTTTCCAACGCTTCCAAAATAATTTTACAAATCATACCGTTTAATAAGCTGAAAGGTAACATCTATAAGTAAACAATTTGGAAAACGCATAACATATTTAAAAACATAATTTCAGGAATTTCCAACGTATACAATATTCGAAAAAATATCCGAATACTTTTATTCAGCCCTGTATATGATCTATAGATTTGTATACAACCTCTGACAAAAAAGTTCGGTGAATGAATTCAGAACGGCCGATCTGGCAACACTGGCGAAACAAAACGCTGCACTTGTGTAGTGGCAGATGTTGCCCATCTGCCCACACCGTTGTTTGGTTGAGCATCGTTTGTGTTCCGTGCAAGGCTTGTTTTACAAAATGCTTGTTTAGTGTGTTGGTTCTTAACTGAGAACAGGAAAATGAACGAACAGAAGATCAATTTAAAGTTTTGTTTTAAGCTTGGCAAGACACCGAAAGAAACTCATGCGATGATGGTACGTGTTTATGAAGATCAAGCACTGTCTATGAAGTGTTTGTATGAGTGGTTTGCCCATTTTCGAGAAGGCCGGCAAAGTGTTTCTGACAACCCCCATAGCGGAAGACCGGCGACATCTGTCAGTGACGAAAACATTGAGAAAGTGACGAAATTACTCACGAAAGATCGTCTATTAACTGTGCGCATATGATAGCTGATGAACTGCAGATTAAACCGTGAATCCGTGTGACAAATTGTTACCAAGAATTTAGGGATGAGAAAAACGTTTTGCCGTCTTGTGCCACATCACTTGACTGACGATCAAAAGCAGGTATGTTTAGAAGCTTCATGGTTTTTTGTTCACGAAAATGCTTACCCTCACACAGCCAATATCGTCAAACAGTTCCTGGCAAAAAAGGGGGTGGTGCAAATTAAACATCCACCATACTCTCCAGATATCAATTCTCCAAACCTTCCTATTCCCAAGACTCAAACTCACTTTGAAAGGAATGAGATTTGACGATATTCCTGTCATCCAACGAAACGTGACGAAGCTTTTGAACTCCATTCTAAAAGAAGACTTCTTGCAAAGTTTCCAGGACATGTATAGCAGATCTGAGCAGTGCATACTTATAGGTGGTGACTATTTTGAAGGACAGTAAGGTAATTTTCGTTAATATTTCATCTACGTTAATGTTACAAGACTATTCACCGAACTTTATTGTCAGAGGTTGTACATACAACATAGGTTGCTAAATTTCAGTTCAGTTAAGAAACTCGTAGCACAGTTTAAAATTCTTCTTCTGGAGTTCCTGTCAATAAACGGAAATGTGTTCGCGAACGTTTGTGCTTCCCTCTATAGGATCTACAAAATTTATACACACCACGTAATAAACAAAAAGTGAGTTCAATTTAAAATCGCGTTCAGTAACCTAAAACGCACTTCCAGGAATTATTATTAACAGACAGTAGAGAATTCTTTTGTGTGTCCCTGTCAATGAACGATGACTGCTATACACACACTATTCTGTAGTAAGCCTCCTGTAATGCACCTTAGTGATATATATAAATTTCAATGCGTTTAAAATAGTGAAACATTATTTAAATAAACCGCAGTCGATTTTTCTCCATAGACGTAATGTAACGGAATTCTTTTGACTGTCCCTGTAAATTAACTATAAGTGCTATGCACACCCTTTTCCATATTAAGCTTCTTGTAATACACCTTAGTGATATATATCAATTACAATGTGTTTGCAATTGTGTAACATCATTAAAATAAACCGCAAATGATTTTTCCCCATAGACTGTAATGTAACGGAATTCTTTTGAGTATCCCTGTAAAAAACTATAAGTGCTATACACTTCAGTTGAAATAGGAAACGTGTTATAGATAACGACAGGAACATATGAAAATTGCAAGGCAGTCCGAGCATATTTACGGGAGTTAGAGCACGGAGAGACGGCCAGACAAACCGAAGTCATAAACACTTTTCAACTAGATTGGAAAGTGTTAAATCGCCAGGCGACTCAGATGTATCGCCAATCCGTAAGTTATCTGACATGTATGACGTTATAGTCATGCATGGCATATACGACAATTTATAACCTCTATGAACAAATTATAGTTACATTCTTCATTGTATTAAATACTGTCATACGTAATTAATTCAATGATACCTCATGATAGGTAATGACTCTAGGTTGCATGGTGATTACTTCATGTTTAAGATGAAATCATATTATTTCCCTATTACTGAATTTAAAAACCAAATTCGTATAAGGTAAAGCCAGGAGAGATGACGCGGTTGGAGAGATTGCGCACATAGAGGTTCGGGGGAAAGGAGTAGAGTGAGAGCGCAGCAACTCCATGTAGTTGTACAACAGAAGTAGTGGAGTGTCTACTTGAAAGTGCGCGTTCATTGCTTTGAGCGTCTAAGATAAAGTATTGCTATTTTGTTTTGTTTTCCCAAAGTAAGTGCTTGAATTTTCATAGCTATTCATCAGAATTTCTATACAATGTCAATAGTACAAAATATTTTAAACTTAAACGATTGCTCATAAGCTATTAATCTAGACTAACAATGTGAGCATCAACGCTTCGTTTTAGAAGAGGTCATGTTTAAATAAAAGGCCGCGCAATCTCTCCTACCGAAATTGGAGAGATTGCGCATCTGCTACTTAGGAGAGATGGCGCAGTGTTCCCATTAGTTTCTATGCTAGGAGAGATTACGCAGCTTATTGGAAAATTTGCATATAAAAATGAAAAATGAAAATGGACTAATTTTAAGTTAAAGGCGTTTTTAAGTAACATAATTTAATTTTGTAATCTTATCCGGACTTGCTTTTTCTGATCCTTTAATTTTTTTTTCCTTTAATTAAAATTTTTTAATCGTTTTTAAAATTATTACCTTTTTCTGATTCTTTAATCATTAGGTTGAAATATTCACTCCTAATACAATAATATTTGTTCACAAAAACCTTACAGCGATGTCACTTAAATGTAATTATTTTTTTAACAATTTAATTGTAGTTATTATTAGTAACAATCTCTCCTACCCATGTGCGCAATCACACCAACCCTGTAAGGACAGATTGCGCAAAATATCTTTATTGGTTTTATTACAACTGTTCTATTAAATTGCAACATAACAACAAAATAGCAATGGAAATGAATAAAAAACAAATGAAGTAAAAATTATTCATGAATAGTTTAGCAAAAAATTAATATTTAGATTTTTTATTGCTATTCTTTTGAATTGTGCGCAGACTATCCTAGCTTTACCTTACTAAAATTGTTTAATTATAGAAAACCTATAATCTACCGATTGTTTTTTGGATGGATGTTTGCGGGGATATATATATTGAATGGAAAAAAAGTGTAAATATGGATTTAAAGTTCTGAAAATTTCAAAGCTAGGCTTAAATTTCACATTGGACTTTTCAGTAAATGTCGACAAAAGATAAAATGTTGCCAACATAAAATATACTTATTTTATTGTGGAAATTAATCATATCTTAATTAAAGACGATATAATTCATTTCACTGAAATAATAACAATACGAACGCACCTCATTTGTCACGTTTGAGTATAATTTCCAACTTGTTTTTTTTTTAGTAAAATTTTCTTAGTAAAATTTCATCTGATAGTGTTATCAGATTTAAATATGGAGGATAAAGAATTTTATATTATATATAAAATTTATATTATATATAAATAAATATAATATAAATATAATATAAAATATAATATAAAATTCTTATATATAAAATTTATATTATATATAAATAAATATAATATAAATATAATATAAAATATAATATAAAATTCTTATATGTAAAATTTATATTATATATAAATAAATATAATATAAATATAATATAAAGTGTAATATAAAATTCTTATATATAAAATTTATATCATATATAAATAAATATAATATAAATATAATATAAAATATAATATAAAATTCTTATATGTAAAATTTATATTATATATAAATAAATATAATATAAATATAATATAAAGTGTAATATAAAATTCTTATATATAAAATTTATATTATATATAAATAAATATAATATAAATATAATATAAAATATAATATAAAATTCTTATATGTAAAATTTATATTATATATAAATAAATATAATATAAAATATAATATAAAATTCTTATATATAAAATTTATATTATATATAAATAAATATAATATAAATATAATATAAAATATAATATAAAATTCTTATATGTAAAATTTATATTATATATAAATAAATATAATATAAATATAATATAAAGTGTAATATAAAATTCTTATATATAAAATTTATATTATATATAAATAAATATAATATAAATATAATATAAAATATAATATAAAATTCTTATATGTAAAATTTATATTATATATAAATAAATATAATATAAATATAATATAAAGTGTAATATAAAATTCTTATATATAAAATTTATCTTATATATAAGAATTTTATATTATATATTAAATTCTTATATATAAAATTTATCTTATATATAAGAATTTTATATTATATATTAAATTCTTATATATAAAATTTATCTTATATATAAGAATTTTATATTATATATAAAATTCATCATAAGACATCAAGTAATGTGACGTGTAGAAACGGAAGAATATAAACGTAGAAATATGGATCAAGCCCAAAATCTGGTTAAGATGTCGCTGCATAGATAATACACTTCTTTAATTTCTAAAACATTATTTGCAGAAAATATACTTCTTGCAATAAAATTAATATCAGTAATAATAAAACAGTCTACCAATAAGCAGTTTTGGCTGAATATTGCAACTGATTTTGTTTTGGGTTTTTTTTTTCTATCAAAAGAAAGAAAGAAAAAAGAAATTAAATCAAAGAAGAGAGAGTGGTATAAAAAAATGGGATTAATCAAAGGAAAATATGCATTAAACAGAAAAATAATTAACAGAAAAAAAATCTTTTAGACTTTCAAAATCTCTTTTCGGCAGACTTTATCTATCTCAGCACAATTCATTGTTTTTCTTTCCATATATTATTTTTTAAAATAAATTTCAGATTTACCTTAACTTGAAAATATATTGGCGTAAAGCAAAAGATACATTAAATAAAAAAACCTACATATATACTGGGCATATGCAACGGTATAAATCCCAGCAAATATCTTATTTTGTGGAGATATTTATATCTACAAAATAGTTTTTTTAAATATATGATGCATAGAAGAAACTCAGCACGAACAAACCGAAGGAAAAAGAAAAAAAAGTAAAATAAAAAGAATCAAAAGTGCTATATTATTAGAGTCATGGTTCTTAAGTGTGTAAATTTTAGGGAAATATCGGGATAGCACAGAATTTAAGTAAATGAAGTAAAGTTTATATATAAAAATAGCAAATAAAACCTTTGTGCAAGAATATGAAAAGGCCGAAAACCAACGTTAAAAAGGCACAAATAATACACAAAAAAGCAGCAAACAGCTATTTCGATTCCACAATCGAGATTCTTCTTCAGTGCAACAAAAAGCAAAGCACAGCGTGCTAGAAAAAGCACATTGAAATGGGCCCAGTCATGAGTTTTCTACCACTCTGTGCTTTGCTCTTTGGCGTACTGAAGAAGAATCTCGCTTGTGGATTTGAAACAGCTGTTTGCTGCTTTTTTGTGTTTTATTTGTGCCTTTTTAACGTTGGTTTTCTGCTTTTTAATAAAGTTTATATTTTTCTATATAGATAAATCCTATGATATTTTCTTAATGCTTGTGATTTTTACACTTTTTTATTTCTCTCAATTTGGTTTTTGTGTGTAAAGATAGAATTTTGTAATCGATTTTTAATTCTCGTAAATAATTCTTCTGCAAGGTAAATCACACGTTAGTACAAAATGGTGTATAAATATTTATGTATAATAAAACTTAAAAATACATCAGATTGATGTTTCGGTCGACTTCTACGACCGTCTTCAGAATATAATGTTAAATTGAATAAACTTAAAAACAAAGGAAAATCATCTTGAAATGCAATTCACACAGGTACAACCAACAACTAACGCCTAAAACATAGTCAGAATCTAATCACAGGCCGTGCAGTGGTGCCACTGTTAGAAATACATTTTTAACAGACAATAATGCAAAATATGGGGAAAAAACTGACACCCGGCGAAGCACGTCAGAACTGTTTACATACTTTATTTTGAGAATAAAAAAGACTGGTTGCCATTCAGCGTTTACAAACTCAAGATATTGTTGAGTTGAAATGAATTTTAGCACAGCTTTGGCATAAATACAATTATAAGAAAAATCAATTTTAACACTCCTCCTTGCCAAAGCATGGCTTAAAAGAAACATACACTAACTTGGAAATATAATATAAACAGATTAGCTACTTCACAAACGCACAGAAAAAAACATTATGAAAAAACTCAGGCTATTCAAATGAAAAAAATGTGCACACTACAAACATATCAGTTATAAATGTCAATAGTTAAAACCTAGGTTTTTCCTTAAGTTAACCAAAGTTTTCTTTGAGATGTTTTTAGTGAAAAGCTCAGCAACATTTTTTGCTGAAGCTACATACTCTAAACAAATAACACTCTGTTCACCATAGTCCCTGATAAAATGGTGTCTTATGTCAATATGTTTACTGCGCTCAGATGTTGTTTGATTTTTAGCAATAAACATAGCTGCTTGGATGTCGATTTTTATTGATACAGGTTTAGGGATAAATTTCTCTACACCAAGTTCCTGCATTAGATGTCTCATCCATAGCACTTCCTTTGTAGTATGGGTTAAGGCCAAATATTCAGATTCAGCAGAAGATAATGCAGTACAACACTGCTTTTTACTAGACCAGGAAACTGCAGCACCACCAAAAATGACCACATATCCACTGAAGGACTTTCTGTCCACATGATCTGCACCCCAATCTGCATCAGAGAAAATTTCTACTGATTTTCCAGTTTTTCTGAAGGTGAGGGAGAGGTGCTTGGTCTCTGTGATAAAGATATATCACAGTTTTATCTTTTTTAATTATTTTTATTTCAGCTCAACGTATTTCTATTTTATAGTCCTTCCAGTTTAATTGCTGTTCTTTTAAACTGCCTTTTTACCAGCGGTCGCGCGCCTTGTACGTTGCTTTTCCAGCAAGGTACTTCTTCCTCCTTCGTGCTATGAGTTCGCTTCAATCGGCGCTGAGCTGTGACGTCATCGTCATTCGGCGGCTCTTCCCCGCTCGTGTGTTGTGCGCATGCGTCACCGCCGCTCTTGTTCGGTATGTTTTCGGGAGCTGTTTTGTTTTGGCGCTGCGGGCGAAAGGGGCGTGTCTTTCAAATACAAATTAGAATGTTTTTTTTTAAATATTAAATGTTAATTAGTTTCTGATTTGCTCTTTTGATTTTTCGCGTAATTCCTAATCAACAAATTAGTTTAAATTAATCTTGCTCTCACATTTGTGCACCCCTTTTCTGGGTATATATACTATTGTTGCGCATTTTTCCAACAGAATTTTAATAAACATGATGCTGTAAATTTTATGCAAAACGTCGTCTGATCTGAGGCCTGGCCTGTGCCGGCGCTCGTATCCTAGAATCGCCATGCGCGGATTCTTTGGAGATCAATTTCGCGTTTTCAGTTTTTAATTATTCTATAAAAATGCTGTTGTAAAATTTAATTCAATATTTTAAAAGTAAAAATCAACTGGAAAATTTAATTGACTCCTGAATTAATTCTATAATTCTTCATGGACATGGCCAGAAGGTATATTTCAAATATTCTTCGAATTTTACGAAATTTGAGCCAGTACTTTTTAAAGTAATGATGTGCAGCTGATTTCATCCTCATCCTTCCTCCTTCCTCAAGAATTACAATAAAGATTTTATGGATCCAACTCTTATGCAGTATTCATCATTTATAGTCTGCATCTATTATTTCACTCAAGTAAGACCGTTTAATTCATTTTATTATTATGATTGTTTCTCTTCTTAAGAATTTTTGACCAAAAGAACAGATGCACAAATTGTGCAGGGTTAATTGCTATTTCAATCACAACTGCAATAAAATATTTAAAAGTTTACTATACGATCTATTCTTCCATCCATTAAGATAATAATATTATAACGGCACTTACAATAATTTTATTATCGTCACAGTCTCGTTGAGGTATCGAAAGATGTGCTTAATGCTTCTCCAATGCAATTCGGTGGGTCTTTCGTTGAATTTGCTCATGTAGGTGGAACTGAATGCTATGTCAGGATGTGTTCTGCATGCAACATACAGCAGACTACCAATGGCTTGCCTATAAGGAATTTTGTCACTCTTCTCTTTTATATTGGTCCATTCTGCATCATTTACTTTGTAGTGTTTTATGCTTGGGTCTAAAGGGGTTGATGCACCCTTAGCTGAACTTGCCTCAAATGTTTCCAGGATATCTTCAATGTAAGTTGTTTGATCTAGTGTTAGTGAACCATCAGCTTGCCTCTGGATTCTCATGGATAAAATTTCACTTGCTTCTCCAAGGTTCTTTGCTTGAAATTTCTGCATAACTTTATGCTTAAAGGTGCTTATGGTTTCTGAGGTTCCTACAATGAGCATGTCATCAACATAGAGGCCAAGATACAGTGTTTTCTTTGGATGATAATAAATGCATGGATCACTTTTTGAACGCAACAATCCGAGTTCTTTCAGGAAGGTGTTAAAACATTCATTCCATTCTCTTCCAGCTTGCTTTAGGCCATACAAACTTCTTTTGAGGTGACAAACAAGATGTTCTTTACCTTGTTGTTTCATCCCTTCAGGTTGCAACATGTAAATATCTTCTTTCAATGTTCCATTCAGGTAAGCCGCTGTGATATCCATTTGATGAATTTCCATGTCTAGTTCCATTGCAAAGGCTAAAAGGATTCGCATAGACTTATTTTTTATAACAGGGGAGAAAGTCTCTGAGAAATCTCTACCTGGCACTTGTGAATAGCCCTTTGCAACTAAACGAGCTTTAAATTTAATCACTTCTCCTTCTGCATTTAATTTTCTTTTGAATACCCATTTGCACCCGATAGGTTTGGTATCTGCAGGTTTTGGAACCAATTCCCATGTTTGGTTGCTGTGAAGATTGTTTAATTCTTCCCTCATAGCTTCCTTCCACATTTCAGAGTGAGGCGACTTCAAAGCTTCTTCCAAGGTGATTGGATCTTCAATATTTTGGGTGGGAGCTTGCTCTTCGCTGACAACTTTGTATAATATTGGATCACCAAAGTAAGTTTTAGGTCTCCTTACTCTATTGCTTCTTCTGACTTCAAGAGATTCTTCTACACTTACTGCTGATTTTCCAGGACTATTATCTTCGAAGTTTTGTTTAGTATACTCAGCTTCAGTTGTTATATTTGCTGCTGATTTTCCAGTACTAGGATCTTCCAAGATCTGCTCAGTGTACTCGGCTTCAGTTCTTATAACATCTGCTGGAATTTCAGGGGGAATTATGCTGATTTCAGGAGCATTGGAGCTAATGATGAGTTCATCTTTCCTTTCTAACTGACTCCTCCTGAATGGGAAATTAGTTTCATCAAACTTTACATTCCTACTAATAAAAAACTTGTCTTCTTCTACATTCCACAACTTGTAACCTTTTATACCTTCAGGATAACCAATAAAGACACATTCTTGAGCACGTTTTCCCAATTTTCCTTTTGGCTGTGTTTTGTCAATTTTTGCATATGCCTTACAGCCGAAAATTCTTAAGTTGTCGAATTCAACAGGCTTTTGTTTCCAAAGTTCTTCTGGTATTCTTCCCTGGATAGCTTGTGATGGACATTTATTGCGTAAATAACAAGCAGTAGCCATAGCATCTGCCCACAGTTCATTTGGAAGGTTTGAGTCGAACAAGAGACATCTAGTCATATCGAATAATGTATGATTCATCTTTTCGGCAACACCATTTTGCTGTGGAGTTCTCGGAACAGTGAGCTGTCTTGATATTCCATTTTTAACTAAGAATTCATCAAATTCAGTACTTGAATATTCCCCACCATTATCACTTCGTAAACTGGTAATCTTAAGTCCATGCAGGTTTTCAACATTATTTTTAAATTCGATGAATTTCTCAAGGGCTTGGACTTTTGACTTCATTGGTTTCACCACAACATATCTTGAGTAGTCATCAACAAAGGTAATAATATATTTGGAACCACCTTTTGACGTAGGTGTTATGGGTCCTGAGACATCGCTGTGTATTACTTCTAATAACCTTGTGGAATCTTTATTTTCCCTAATTGGAAATGGTGTTTTCTTCATCTTTCCTAGAATGCATGTTGAGCAAATGTCACTTTCTTTTGGTGTTTCTTCACAATCTTCATTCGAACCATCTTTCTTGATAAGTTTCTTCACTGCATTTTTGTGAAAGTGTCCTAAACGTCTATGCATGAGTTCTTCATGTTTGGAGAGGCATGCTTTATGGATCTGATGTTGTTCAACTTTATACAATCTTCCACATTTATGGGCAGTAAGGATGATTTTGTCTGTTGGTTGGGATTTCTGATAGTAGCTTTACCATTCTGAAAGGAAATGGTCATTCCCATGCCTTCGATTGTTCCAACTGAGAGGAGGTTACTGTCAAGATTAGGTACATACAACACATTTACTAAGAAAAGAGTTTCTGTCCCGCACTCTTCTGTGGGCCTCAAAATGATATTACCAGTTCCTATAGCTTCAATTTTTTCAGAGTTTGCTATTTCGACTTGTGATTTTATTGGTACCAAATTGACAAATTTTTCTCTTTGTGAGCACATATGTTCAGTAGCACCACTATCAAGGTACCAATCACAAACAGGTTTATCACCATAGGTATCAGCGAGAAATGCTTGATGTACATCACTTGAAAATTTTTGACCATGCGAAGTTGTCTTATGGGCAGGACATTTTTTGGTAATATGTCCCCATTGACCACAGCTAAAACACCGAGTTTTTCTTTCGTTATCTCTGACATACTTTTTGGATGTCTCATTTCCTCGTGTGTTTCCACTGTCTTTGATTTTTAGTGCTCTTTCGCCAACAGCTTCTTGTTCACTTTCTGCACTGTGACGGAGCAATTTCTTCTCTTCTACCATTAGGCGTGACTTAACAGTTTTTGTGGACAAGGCATCTTCATCTCGTTCTAAGTTTAATATCAAAGCTTCATACTCTTTATGCAAACCCATCAACATGACAAGGGCTACTTCTCTGTCCGTGAAGCCGTATCCGCAAGATGAAACCTTGCGATGTAATTCCATAAGTCTTCTTAAATAGGAGCTCACATTTTCACCAGAATTCATTCTTACATAAAAAAATTCTCTAAGTAGTTGAAGCGTGTGCAGCAATCCAAACTTCGTATGAATATCTTTCAGAATTGTCCATGCGTCTTTCGCTTTTGTACAATCGGCGATATCGTCCAAAAAGTTATCGTCTACAACAAGGAACAGAAACGTGAGAGCCTTTTCGTTAGTTTTTCTCTCATTATCTTCCAATTCTGGGCCGTAACCAGGATCAATTGCTTCCCAACAGTTCCTTTGAACCAGTGCATTACGCGTACGGATACTCCATGCTGTATAATTATTTCCATCTAGCTTAGGGATCTTCAATTCGTCCATCCTGTCGTTAGGCCTAGCAGCGCGCGGCGAGTTTTTCGCTTCTTCTATTTTTCGCAGTTATCTGTTATCAACTATAGCTCACGTATAAACTTCTTCTTCAGAGCAAATTCGTGCTGATAACGTGTTAGAAATACATTTTTAACAGACAATAATGCAAAAGATGGGGAAAAAACTCACACCAGGCGAAGCACGTCAAAACTGTTTGCATACTTTATTTTGAGAATAAAAAAGACTGGTTGCCATTCAGCGATTATAAACTCAAGATATTGTTGAGTTGAAATGAATTTTAGCACAGCTTTGGCATAAATACAATTATAAGAAAAATCAATTTTAACCTACTGGGAAAAATCCCAGTAAGAGAAGGGACGAAACGGAATTCACGAAAGATGAAAAAGTAATCACAGTTTTAAAAATACACATAGTTGCACTTTCACTGAAGGTATCAAACATGAATAAAAATCCAGCAATGAGTGATTATTTATAAATGTTCAACCAAAGTTTAGGAATAGCATATGAAACAATGTAATGACAATGTTTCTTATGCTATTCCTAAACTTTGATTCTCAAACACATGGGCGTACCCAAGGGGGGGGGGGCTGACGGGGCTACAGCCCCCTCCCCCCGAAATTTTCGAAAGTGATATGAAAAAAGTGCTGATGTTTGTTTTTTTTTCATTTTGGAAAAATTTTATTCTTTTTCTATCATACAGCGGACTGGCCATTCTTATTAGTCCTACATTAGTCCGCATTGACACAAAAGAAGAGAAAGGAGGCTGATGGGGTTACAGCCCTCTCCTTCCGAATTAGTTTGAAATTAAATGAAAAAAGTGTTTTTTCCTTGCTTTTTAGACAAATTTGTCATTTTTTCTTCTGTCATACAGCGAAATAGCCATTCTCGTTAACCCCATATTAGTCTATATTGACATCACAGTATACCCAAAGATGGGGAGGGGGCTGATAGAATTACAGCCCCTCCTCTCGAAATAGTCGAAAATGAAATGAAAAAATAGTGCTGATTTTTTTTCTTTGTTTGATATAAATTTGCATTTTCCCCCTATCATTTAACAGACTAGCTGCTCCCTTCTGTTTAGTTCCATTTTCATATTAGTGCACAGTGACACCAGATTATATCCAAAGAGGTGAAAGGGGCTGATGGGGTTAAATCCCCCTCCCAAAATAGTCGAAAATAAAATGAAAAAGATACTGATTTTTTCTTTTTGTTTGTTTGAGATAAATTTGTAATTTTGATTTCTGCAATCCTTACTTTTTTAGATAAATCTGTATTTTTTTTCTTCTATCATACAGCGAAATAGCCATTCTCGTTAGCCCCATGTTAGTCCACATTGACATCACAGTGTATCGAAAGAAGGGGAGGGGGCTGATGGGATTACACCCCTCTCCTCCCTAAATAATCGAAAATGAAATGAAAAAATAGTGTTTTTTTTCTTTCTGTTTGAGATAAATTTGTATTTTTCCCATATCATTCAACAGACTAGCCGTTCCCTTCTCTTTAGTTCCATGTTAGGGCACAGTGATACCACATTATACCCAAAGAAGAGGAAGGGGGTTTTGGGGTTACAGCCCCCTCCCAAAATAATCGAAAATTGAATGAAAACAATGCTGATATTTTTTCTTTTTGCTTGAGATAAATTTGTAACTTTGTTTTCTTCAATACGACGAACTAACCATGCTGTTTAGTCTCATATCATCGCACAGTTACGCCACTGTATACCCAAGGAGGGGAAGGGGGCTGATGGGGTTACAGGCCTCCTTGTGAAATAGTCGAAAATGAAATGAAAATGATGCTGTTTTTAGGGTTTCGTTCATCTCACGAAACCCTATTACTCCCGCTCCGTTGTCTGTCCGTCACAGAGCCATTCTCGAAAACTATGTAACTTACAGAGTGGAAACTTAGTGTACAAATCTGAATAGCAGCTGCGAAGAGCTCAAAATATTAAAATTTGAAAAAATCGTATTATTTCAATAGATAGAGATAAAAAAACAAAATTCTAACAGCCTTTTCCTATTCAATTGAATTGAAACAGTTTTCACTATAGCAGATGCCAAAGATTAAAAATCCACGATGAAATTCTTTCTACAATAATTAATTTTCTATCAGACGATTTTCACGTGAAAAATGAAAATGAAATAAAAAGTTTCACCCATTGAAAAAAAAGATAAATATGAAATGAAATTGATTGACGTCATAGTCGTAATAAAACGGAAAATGTCTTAAGATTTCTCAATAATACAAGGAGTATGAGTATGTGTAAGTGGACAAAGCAGATTAATATCACGTCATTGGAGAATTAAAAAAAAAATCTGACGTCCTATAGGAAGTTTAACTAATTTTTCAAATGTTTGAGAATAATACAAAGCGAGTATCAATATAAATAATAGATAATAGTAAATATATGACTTTGAGAAACATATTGAATCGTGATAAAAATCCGATTATGGAAATATTCGTTATTTTAACATTTTGAAGGTGTACAATTTGTTTAATTTTGAAATTTTTTTTTTAAATATTGCATTTAGTCCGTATGACGGATATTATTATGACAGTATATAATAGCGGGATTGGACCGCTATCCGGCTGGGTTAGATATTCGAAAAAAGGAAAAAATGGACCGGTAAATTTTTACTTTATAAAAAACATGACTTTTTTTTTGTTGTTGTTGTTGCTAAATGAAATTTGTTTGAATTTATTAAAGAAAGGATAAAGTGATTTGAAAGGAATATAAACGAAACCCTTTGAGCGATCTTTGACCACACTTACCCACTTGTTTTTCTTTCTGTCTGAGATAAATTTGTAATTTAGTCTTCTGTTTTACCGCGGATTAGACATTCTCGTTAGCCCCATGTTAGTCTACATTGACATCATAGTGTATCAAAAGAAGTGGAGGGGGCTTATGGGATTACAGCCCCCTCCTCCCTAAATTATCGAAAATGAAATGAAAAAATAGTGTTTTTCTCTTTCTGTTTGAGATAAATTTGTATTTTTTCCCATATCATTCAACAGACTAGCCTCTCCCTTCTTTTAAGTTCCATGTTAGTGCACTGTGATACCACATTATACCCAAAGAAGTGGAAGGGAGGTTTTGGGGTTACAGCCCCCTCCCCAAAATAGTCGAAAATTAAATGAAAGAAATGCTGATTTTTTTTTCTTTTTGTTTGAGATAAATTTGTAACTTTGTTTTCTGCAATACGACAAACTACCAATGCTGTTAGTCTCATATCAGTGCAAAGTCACACCACAGTATACCCAACGAGGGGAAGGGGGGTGATGGGGTTACAGGCTCCCTTGCGAAATAGTCGAAAAAGAAATGAAAATGGTGCTGATTTTTTTTCTTTCTGTTTGAGATAAATTTGTAATTCAGTTTTCTGTTTTACCGCGCATTAGCTATCCTCGTCAGTCCCATATTACTCCACATAGACACGACAGCATACCCAAAGAAAGGGAAGGAGATTGATGGCGTTACATCCCGCCACTCCCTTCTGAAATAGTCGAGAATGGCATGGAAAAAAGCACTGATATTTTTTTCCCTTTCTGTTTTCAGAGAAATTTGTATTTTTTTCCTCCTATCATCCAATGGACTAGCCACGCTCTTCTCTTTAGTCCTACATCAGTGCACAGTTGCCGAAAGAGATTGAAGGGGGCAATGGTGTTAGAGCTTTCCTCCCGAAATAATCGAAACTGAAATGAGAAAGTGCTGATATTTTTTTTAGATAAATTTGTACTGTAGTTTTCTGTTATACAGAGGATTAGCCATTCTCGTTAGTCGCATATTAGTCCACATTGACACTACAGCATACTTAAAGAAGGGAAAGGAGACTGATGGGGTTACAGCCCCCTCCCTTCCAAAATTGTCGAAAATGACGAACAAAAGTGCTGATTTGTTAACCTTTCTGTTTGAGAGAAATCCCCCCTATCATTCAACGGTGTAGCTGCACTCTTCTCTTTAGTCCCATATTACTGAACAGTGTTACCACAGTTATAACCAAATAGCTGGAATGGGTCTAAAGGGCTCCCTCCCGAAATAGTCGAAAATGAAATGAAAAAGTGCTGATTTTTTTCTGTTTGAGGTAAATTTGTAATTTAGTTTTTTGTCATACAGCGATTAGCCATTCTCGTTAGTCCAAATAATCCATATTGGTCCAAATTGATTTCAAAGAAGGGAAGAGGCTGATTGGGTTACAGCTACCCCTCCCGAAATAATCAAAAATAAAATGAAAAACTCCTGATTTTTTTCTTTTTTTAGATAAATTTGTAATTTTTTTCTATCATACAGCCGTTCTAATTAGTTCCATATATTAGTGCACAGTGATGCCCCAGCAGACAATAATCAATGAAGGCGATGCGGGGACGGGGGTTATGAGATTACAGCTCCATTCCCTCTCCGAAGAGATCGCAGTGAAACGAAAAAGGGGCTGATATTGTTTCTTTCTTTTTGAGATAAATTTGTTTTATTTTCTGGCCATGCAATGAATTTGCCTTTCTCATTAATCCAATATCCTTCACAGTCCTAAACCTAATTTACTTGAGACCACAAATCTATTTTCCAATGACTGAAAAATAGCTCCAGCCCTGTTTTACTGGATAAATGAATACATATATGCCCAATTCAAGAGACCTACAAATAAATTCGACAAATTTAGAAGCAGTTTAATTTAAGGAGTTTTTTAATCTCTCCCACAAGCAGCACAAAGATTGTCAATGTGGTAGTATGTTAATGCACAGTAACACCACAGCTAATCTCAAGTCGATTTCGGCTAAATCGGAAATCAGGTGCGGAAGAGTTGACTGTAAAAGTAGCTTATTAACTTCATTTTTCAGACATCTCCATACCATACAGAAATTTGTGGGAGGTTTAAGTGACCAAGCTTCTTTCCCTTGCCGAAATTGTCAGAGTACAATGGTAAAAGAAGGGCTGATTTTATTCCTTACTTCATAGATCAATTTGTATATATATATATATATACATATATATAATATTATATATATATACATATGTCATGTGTAGCACTTGTCTTTCTTGTTAGTCCCATATTAGTGCACATTGACACCTTAGCTAATCTCTTCAGAATAGTGGCTAAGTCGGAAGTCAGGTACTATATATGCGCGCATGAACTGACTGTGAATGATAATCATTAACTTTCGTTTTTAGCACTCGATTACTTCCTCATATTTGTAAGATACACAGTGACTTTTTGTCTGACTACAGAGATATCTTTGGAGTTCAGTAACGCTCCCCCCCCCCATTTATCTTCTGATTCCGTCCTAATTTTGCAGCATAATTTAAGGTTCCCTTTGAAAAATCCTTTGACGAAATTAACGTTTTCCGTGACCGTTTGACGGATAACGTTTTTTTTTTCGTGATCCTTTGTCGAAATTTGCGTTTTTTCCGCTGCTTTTTGACGAAATTCAAGTTTTTCCCGTGATCCTTTGTTGAAATTTGTGTTCTTTTTCGCGTTTTTTTGGCGAAATTCGCGTTTTCTCCGCTATCCTTTGACGAAAATCGCGTTTTTTCGCTATCGTCTGACGAAAGCCGCGTTTTTCCACGGCCCTTTGACGGAATTCGCGTTTCCTCCGCGTTCATTTGACGAATTTCTCGTTTTCTTTGCGATCATTAGATGAAATCCTGATGAAATCATATGATGAGAACCTTTTTTTCCGTGATCCTTTGTCCAAATTTGCGTTTTTTTCGCGTCTTTTTGACGAAATTCACGTTTTTTCCACAGTCCTTTGTCAAAATTCACGTTTTTCCGCGTCTTTTTGACGAAATTCGCGTTTTTACCATGGACCTCTTTACGAAATTTTAGGTTTTCTGCGGATCTTTTACAAAATTCACGTTTTTCTGATCCTTTGACAAAATTCCAATTTTTTTCACGACCCTTTGACGAAATACATGTTTTTTTCGCAATCCTTTCTCGAAATTCACATTTTTTCCGCGGTCCTTTGATGAAATTCGCGTTTTTTCTGCATGCCTTTGACGAAATTAGCGTTTTTTCAGCGGTCATTAGACGAAATTCATGTTTCCTCCGTGATCATTTGACGAAATTCGTGTTTCTCCGCGATTATTTGACGAAATTTGCGTTTTCTCTGCGATCATTTGACGAAATGTGACTTTTTTTCCACGATCCTTTGACAAACTTCGCGTTTTTTCGCGACCCTTTGACAAAATTCGAGTTTTATCCGCGGCTCTTTGACGAAATTCCCAATTTATCCGCGGCCCTTTGACAAAATTCGGATTTTTCCATGATCTTTTAACGAAATTGGAGATTTTTTTTCTGTGAACGATTGACGAAATTGATCTTTTTCGGCAGCCATTTGTCAAAAATAGCGATATATTTTTAAGTTCGAATTTTCAGACTGGTGACCGATTTTTTGAAATTTTTGGAACCCCATGCGTTAAATTTTCGAAAATTTTGGAACAGAATCATCGCCACCCCACCCTTTTCCCCTCTGGCTACGTCCTTATTGTCAAAAATTATTGTTAGTTACAACACAATTCAACGTGTTTCGCAACATTCAGAACATAACGGAAATTTAAGTCAGCCCCCCTGAAATAAAATCCTGGGTACGCCACTGCTCAAACATATTTAGCCTTGTAAATGTTTTCGCCAATAGTAATTTTCAAATGTTTTGAAAGTAAAAAAAAAAATTAAAAAATTGTTGATTTTAATATATTTTTGTTTTATATGTCAAATTAAAATTATCAATATTCAAGCGATAATTTCAAACCTATACTTATAAAAGAATTCTCTTAAGAGTATCCTTGGTTCCAAACATTTGGAACAACTTTAATACAGATTAAACAAATAAACTTTCAAAATATTTTAATCTTCTAACATAGAGTGAAAACAAGCTTTAGGAGATTTCAAACTTGTTTTTTTTTATATTTACCTGTGAAACCTCTGAATATAATGCTTCTAACACAAGGAGTACAAAAACAATTATAAATTATGCATTTATATGCATTCATTATAAATTCATAATTTATAGTGCAACCGTTACTTCAAAATAAAAAATTTGGATATCTATGAAATGTTTTCACATTTCTTTGTAAAAGATTTCAAATTAGAAATAATTGGAAATCTGAAATATTTCAGCATTATGTTGTGCAGGTTCCGGACTATGAGAAGTTCTGGGAGAAGTTCTGAAATGTTTCAGCGTCTTGTTGTGGAAGGAATCGACATATAAATTCCGAAAACAAGGAATGTTTCGGAATTTTAATGTGAGAAATTCCGAAAAAAGACGCTCCGTGAAACTGGAACATTTCAGTATTTTGATATGAAAGGTTCCGAAAAAAGACGTCCAGTAAAGTTGGAATGTTTCAGCATTTTGACATGAAAGGTTCCGGAAAAAAGCGTATTGTGACGCTGAAATATTTTAGTATTTTGATATGAAAGGTTTCGGAGTATATAATTACGGGATGTTTCTGAAAAATTGGAATGTTTCACTACTTTGTTGTGAAACGTAACATCAAAAAGCCGTGGCATCTTAATGTCACCACTTTTTCCGGTACCTTCCGGAAATTTTTTTATAGTGATATATTGCCGCACTAATCGAAACATATATTAAATAGTAAAAACTGCTCACTGACACCTCAACTACCAACTTTCTGAGAAACACAATATACATAAATAGATACTGTAATAATGCACTATGACATTGTTTTTGACGTAATATTGTTAGAAAATACATACTACAACTTGATTTGAAACTTCAATAAAAGTTTATCTAATTTTCATGCATTGTCATTAACATAAACATGTGAGCTAATTTAATAAGTAACTGTCGAGAAACACTGAAAAGTGAAATTTAATTTTAATTCCGCATTACTACAATTCTTTAGATTATTTATGTTACCTTACTTATTATTAGGTTAATTTTTAAAGAGTCACATAATTTGAGTTGTAATACAATTTTGTAATGCAATTTCATTACTTTAAACTTACATAATATTTAATGTGTTTAAACGAAAACTTATCAATTGCCGATTGCGTATATTTTTCTTGTTTTTGGAATACATCTTGAGGCAATACAAAATTTTATTTTCTAATCTGTCTATAGTTGTTAAATTGCAGTTTGAAGAATTCTAATTTTTGAAATGCTTCTTAGAATTCTTTAATGTTATTTTATTTTTCTGAATTTTCTGCAAATTTCATTTTTAAAAAATCGACGCCGTCTTGCTGGAAAAAAGAATCACACACTTCATGCTCTACGCACTTATCGAGGGAAACTCTAAAAAAACTTTATCACACTTACTGAAAATCGCACTAATCTAAACCGCAGTAAGAGAGGGATACCTGTATACTGCATAATGCACTCCGGTGCATAACGTGCACCTAAACTTTAAGAGTATAATTTTTCCCATTTTGGGGTATTTTTGACGTATAACGCGCACTCCACTTCTTCGTAAAGAAATGTTTATGAGATTTGTAGCAAAATAATAATAATAATAATAAGGAATATTTAAAAGCATAATAGTTTGTATTTTGTATGCAATCCGATATTAAGCATTATTAAAGTGTTAACGCATGCAATTTAAAAAAAAAATGAGAGAGAGAGAGAGAGAGAGAGAGAGAGAGAACGTTTTATAATGTAAAACTTTAATTTCTTATCACCATCTTTTTCTCTTAATTTTTAATTTGCTGTCAATCTTATAAGCCAGCGTATGACGCCCACCATAAAGTTCCATAGTTCCATCAATTTCCTTGTACCAAAATTGCACTTTATGCGGCGGAATATACGTTAAATATCAGTACTATTTATAATGAACCAATCTATATATTTAAAACGCTAAGCGTTTTGTTTCGACAATCCGTGAGAACGAACTACTACATCAAATTACATCATTCTTTTTTTAAATGAAAGATATTTGGTCACAGATTTGTTATCGTACATTCGTTTGTTCGAAAATTTAATTAATTAGCCCTAATCTTAAATTAAAATTTTACTTCTGCTTATGACGTCATAAAGTCGGCAATCGGATTAACGTCCACTGTTGCGACGTACAGAATTTATTTTCTGAACTCAATGATCGCGGGCATAAAAAATAAATATTAAAAGCATGTGACTTTTAGGCCGAATTTTTTAATTTGTAAGTTAAAGTATAGTTAAAATGTTTAAGTATTTCGGTAAAAATATTTATCCGTGTGTTTTATAAGCAAATAAAAATTCATATTTACTGTGACGTCACGGAAATATTGTCCATTGGGTTCATTTTATCATTAAGCATTATAACTTTGTTGATGCCATTTTTTTCATTACAATTAAATGCAAAATATATTTTTATTTGTATGCATGGTGCTTAAGCATAAACGTACGTGTGAAAAGTTTGTACCTATGAAAATGACGTTATGCTTAGCTTGAAATGCATTTTAACATTGATAAAACTAAAAAGAAAAATTTATATGATTGTGTCAACATGGCGTAATATTAACTGATATTTCAATTTTTAATTTTAAAGATTACAACTGGAGCCTTTATTGGTTGCTTCATCTTGATTGCATACCTTGATTACATGTTACCAATTACTTTTTTTAAATTATAGGATTAAGTTATAGAAATTATAGGATTTAAATTATTAAGATTTCCTTTTTTAATGAAAAAATTCACAAAAGTAAAGAATTTCAGGGGAAAAAAAAAACTTGAAATAACGATTGTATTTTTAGCTAGAATAAACAATGTAAGGCTAATATTTTATAGGAATTATTTTGGTAGGTTTGTTATAAGTTCATTTAACAGTTCCTTATTAGCGGCAAAGTCTTATTTCTTTCACTGTGAATTTTTCGTTCGATGTCTAAAAATGGTAGTCTACTTTTGGACGCCAACCAAAACACAGTGGCAATATTTAGAAATGTATAACGGTTGTGACAACAAACGGCACTATCGCTTTAGCTTTCATCGCGCTTACATCACTTCTAAATACTAAAAATTTAATTTTTTTACTACATTTTACAATTTTAATTTTTACATCCTCAATAAGAAAAAAAATTAGCTTTCGATTGAAATTTATTTGAAATCTGCCGCTTAATTTAACGACTTTTTAAATAATTTTCAAGCATGAAATATTTTTCAATTCTATCTCAACAATGACCATCCGTTTGTTTTAATAATGTAAAATAGCTCCTTGGAAAGTTTCAACAATTGAAAATAGGTATCCCTAACCTTCATGAAAAGTGAAAAAAAAAAAAAAAAAAACCTGATAAATCATAAGATCAGATTATCCATAAGATAAAGTATTTTGGCGCTAATATAAAATCTGTCAAAAGAAAAAAAAACTATTTTTAGTTTATGATTAACATAAAATTGATATGTTGAATTCGTTGATGTATATGTTGAATCAGAATATGCTAGGAACTGTTATTTATTATTTTTTTTAAGATCCATTGGATATTTAACTGTATAAGAGACCGACTGTGATGGAAAAGGAATAATCATCCTGATTATGTAAAGGGATAGAAGAAACCATACAAATAAATTACAATTGAGAACATTAAAATTTTCCCTCATCTGCATATTAATTTATTATTTTTAACAAAAATTCTTCATTTTTACATAAAAATTGATTAGCTTAAAACAATGGATATGTTTTAGAAGATATGGATTTGAAACGAACAATGATTAAAGAGGACATTTTAAAACTTTTAATTTAAACATTTTAAAACTTTTTTTAACGTCGAATTTCAACGGTGCCTTTGGGCAGATGCAATACATATGCGCATAGGAGCTCATTCAATTGCATTATCACAGGGGGGGGGGGTGCTTATACTATGTTCTTTTATTTACTGAATATGAGATGAAAGTAGGAAATTTGTATGATACTTTATGATAGGACTATTTGTATGATACTTTATAGGTCTATGACCTTTTTTTTCTGTCGTGGGGAATATGGTGGTAATGTCAAACTGATTTGTATTACACATTTGTTTACGGAGTGTTCATTTGGAGTTTGCATCGGAAGTAGCATTTCACTGGGGGGGGGGGATTTTTTAAAATAAAATATTTGAAATACTGTTTCATACGAAGCCCTACTTAAATAATAAAGAAGCTTATTTTACTGATATTGTTATAGTATTTTTTTCCGTCACGTTTTGACGGGTTCCATCTGGTTCCTTATTAAATTTCATATCTCGAAAGCAGTATAAAAGAAAATATGTTATAATACTTTTTGCGATTTTAATTAATGTGCAACTAACTGTAATTAACTTTTGCATCCAAAACTTTGACAATTTCAATGTTTAAGAACAAGAATGTTAATTTTATAACATAAAAGTTTAAAATTAAGTTGCCCCCCGAAAGTTGCAACGGAAGTCTGTTTCTAAGCTTTTTTTCCAGGATCGCCTCACGGCCTAAAAAAGGGAGTGGTCAGCAGGCAGCTGCGCTTCCACCGACCCACAGTGGTGCGTTTTGAGGATCTAGGTGGACAAAATTATTGCTTTGAAGTTTTGCTGGGTTTTCAAATGTATCAGTAATAAAATAATCAAACAGTGACAAATATTTGGCTTATATAATTATTTATATTATTATTAATATTATTACTAGCTGACTCCCGCCCGGCGTTGCCCGGGCCCGTGATAATAAATTAAAAAAAAGTGGGTAAGTGCGATCCAAGATCGCTCAAAGGGTTTCGTTTAATATTCCTTTTAAAACACTTTATCCTTTCTTTAATAAATCCAAATAAATATTTCATTTCCAAAAAAAAGATGAATTTTTAAAATCGCTGAAATACATGTTTAACTATTTTTTTAGTAGATTTGTTATCCTGAATATCATGCTCACTTTCGACCCCTCTTTAACCCCCTTCGGAGTGGAATTTTCAAAGGTCCTGTCTTATTGCTTGCCTTAGGTCATAACAGTAATCTACTCTGCAATTTTCCTGATCTTGACTTTAGTTGTTTCAGCTGGGCGTTGATGAGTCAGT
Organism: Maratus michaelseni; assembly: GCA_963931845.1. NCBI lineage: Eukaryota > Metazoa > Arthropoda > Arachnida > Araneae > Salticidae > Maratus > Maratus michaelseni. Next base: position 225,625,034 of record OZ007595.1, read on the forward strand.
GAGGCGTTCTCCATTTATATAATAGTATAGATATGATAACATATACAGATATAATATACTAGGGGGCTCAGCCCCCTACTCGCTAACGCTCGCCAACCCCCGGTGAATTGCAAAGCAATTCACATTGAGACCGCTACGCGGTCACAGCTCGCTTTGCTTGCTCGCCCCTTTTTATTTTTCTAGTAATTCTAGCCGGAATAAGTACTACAATAAATCATTTGAACATATGAAATTGACAATTTTTTTAATTTAAATTGAAAACACAACTAAAAATGCATTTAGTTGATGCTACTAATGGACATATAAATAATTTAAATACTACGAAAAAAGGATCTTGGAAACATAATTAGAACCTATAATATTGTACAGCACGGCTTAAATTCATTATTAAAAAAAACAGTACGTGGTAGGAAGATATAGTTTACCATCAATGATTGTTTAAATTTCGTTCAACATTTTATTATTCTAATTGATTATAGATTTCTGCAAAATAAATTATTTTTACTTCAATAAAACGGCAACAGATGGCAGCAGGGCATTCTAGAAAGTTTATATTTTATTATCTCCGATTTTTTGTGTGAGTGAAATTCGTAAATAAATTTTAAATGAATTCATTTGAAAAAATGAATTCATTTGAAATTAACAATATTACTCATAATTAAAATGAGGAATCATCTCAGACGCTTTGGACTACGTTCATATTATTTTATTTTTAATAATTGCTAGCTTCAGTTTCACTGCTCTGACACAGACCGCCATATTGGAGGCGGGGCTAACACAATCTTGTCTGTTCATTGGTCTGAGCTCTGGAAACTACGGTTGTTGCCAACGATAAGGTAGAAATTCAGCCCTATTTCCGCGCCACGTAAGACAAATATATATAGAGAGATTATTATTATTATTATTATTATTATTATTATTTATATTATATTATAATATTGTATTGTCCTTCAAACTACACATGTATTCAAAGTTTCAGCTCAATCGGATAATTAAAAGTGATTTAAAATTGACTTGCACGATTTGAATTAAACACCCAAACACACATTTCAAGTTAATATAACTTAATGATTCGCAAACTTTCGCAGGAGCTTCCTTAAGTTTTCAATACTGTAGGAATGGCACTTTGATTTTTAAAAATGCTTATTACTTAATAATGCTTAATACTGTATTAAAAGTCGAGATGAAATTTGAAAACAAGATGGCGCTTATTTCCAAACAGCAATAGAAATCTTATGAAAAACGTGACATATGTCCAGTAAAGTCCTGTTTTCAAATAAAACTGAAAAGTCACGATTTGCTTTCGAACTTGCAGAAAAATAGTGCAACTGTTGAAACTCCCTCAAACCAACTGCCTTCTTTACGGTCGTAGTCAATCCACACATCGGATTTTTTCGACAAAATTCGTACGGATCTCGACAGAAGAGACATTCGGTTACCAGTATACGCGGCCTTGTTAAATTCTGAGATAATCGAAAAATTAATTTTGTCCACCTAGATCATCAAAACGTCCCACTGTGAGGCCGAAGCGCTTACAGGAGGACCCTCCTGGTAAAATGCGTTAAAAGTCCTCAGGACTTGAGCTCGGTTATTGACGCAGCCGACGGGTGCCCCTCAAGCGTCTGGCGTCGCAGCCTCATTTATATCATACGGTTTTTCTTTGCATATTTCATATATTTTGCAGTAAATACAAAAACTTATAAAATTTTTATTGAAAGCAACAATACAGTTTTTAATTAAATGTAACGCATTGAAATTACATTGTAAACACATAGATAGGGAAACAGTGGCATTACCCCCCGGACTTATGTCGGTATAGCTGTTGAAGTGGTTACAGTCTCAAGGTTACTGAGGAATGATAGTAAAATTCTTTGCAATGTGTATCTGCTCGTTGCTATAGTCGATTTGTGTTGCACCAAATCCCGTACGCATCCAGTATGTTGTTTTCTTAGCTCCGTTTTCACCGCACTTTGTAACAGTACTGCCTGATGAAGTGGTTTGGTTGAAGTTCCTAAGATATCTGCATTTAAGTGTTATAGCTGGAACATTAGGACCACTCATGCATACTACAAAATCTACGTAAGAAAAAATAAAACAAGCATTATATAAAAAAGACAAATAATGCACATACCAAAATTAAAATACTAAGTAAAGTCCTATGCGGATCGGATTTTACCGAACAAAACGCGAAAATTCTGTTTAAAACCAACAAAATAATTTCGTGAATCCTACATCCGACCCAAACAGAGTCAGACTTCAACTCGAAATTAATCCGAGCTCGAAATATTCTAATCCAAACCCGAACAGAACCCAAAATAAAAGAAAATTAATCTATATTTTAATGTAATTATGGAAATATAGTCTACTATTATGTTTTTAATGTCAATTTTATATTTTCTGTATAAAATGAATATATTCTTTATTATTCAAACATACATTTTTTTTAGTTGGAAAATATTAATTTCTTTTCATTTCATTCGATTTCATATCATTCACACTGGCTCTGTAAACACACTGGCTCTGTAAATTATTCTGGATGTAAGATTATTAGAGTGTTTTCATGTCCAAAAATGAAGCGATGATTCTTTGGATTTGTTCATACTACCTATTCTGTGTTGCACGTCGATGCTGTTTTGGAAGTTTGGATTACAATAAATATTTGGTATTTTTTTTTCCTTTTATCATTATTTATTCTGGTTTGCTGAATTCTTTGGATTCACCATATTATGTTTGCTAAATTGTAGGGGATGGAAACTATTCATAGTCCTATATATCAGTTTTTTTTCTGGAAATATATCTGAAGTCTGGCTTATTTAGAGACTCCATTTGTTATTTAGGGTTATATTCGGGTTATATTCACAAAAGGTATACAACTGATTCTCTAAATGACAAAAAATACAATTGATCAAAAAACTTAAATTGATAAAAACACCAGAAAGTAGTTTTATAAAAATTTAAATAAAACATTTAAAAAGTGAAATTTCAACTTTAAAAAAGGGAGCATTTTCATCTCTGGCATACGGGGAGGGGCATTATGGTGTGTTTCTGTTATACTAACAACGTTGTCGCCAAGTGTAGTAGGGGAGACCCGGGTATGTTGGCCATAGGGGCACGTTGGCCTATCCGCGATATTTCTCAAGCTATCCGGTAGATAGCGTTACTAGCTAAGTGACATGTGTCTTATGACGGCTTCCTTCACCCACAACAGCGTCAACAGTGAAGAAGTAATCAAACGAAAGTCACTTCAAAATTTTCCACACGTAAGTTTTTTTTTTTTTTTTTTTTTCACTTATAAATAATTGTTTCTGATTTGTTTCTAAATTAAAATTTTACTTTGGTGAATAGCAATATAAAAGACCGTTGTTCAGAGGGTATTTTCAATCTACTGATTTTTAAAAATATTAACAGAATATTTTGATACGACAATCAAAAATCAAAATGGCGATATGGGGCAAGTTGGCCCATTTTATCCGGAGAATGTTGGCCTAGCCTAAGAGTTTTCTACATTCATAAGCCTGTAAAAGTCAAAGCAATGCCTTAATTAAGTGCTTTACTGGCAAGGGTGGTATTAACTAATAGTCAAATAAGACAAATGTCTGGGCCCGTAAATCGGAGGAGTCCGGCTTTATAAACAAATAAAAATAATAATAAAAGTAATATTAAAATTCCATAAAAATGTAATTCTTATATAATCTAAATTTTATAACTCATCTGAATTCACAAAATATAATTTCTTTTATTCGTAAATAGCTGACGAAAAAACGGTGTAATGTAAAAGAGACTCGGGGACTGGTTGTTTCTTGAAAGCTAGAAAGTTTCCGAAAGTTTATTTAGAGACACATTATTATAAAATTAATGCATTAGATTATTGTATTCCCTTTAATTAAAAAAATCTGTAAGTGACATTATTTATGATTTCTTTAAAAACATCTTGCATTAATGTGGGTCCTAAGTTAAATTTTGTCTATGGCCTTCCAAAGCTACTGCGTCATTTCTAGATGCTAAGATGGTTCGTAATTATGTTACAAAATCGTGGAAAGGTTCCAGAAGAAACAATGAAAGTGACTGTTCTCGAAAATTGAACAAGAGATCAATCAAAAAAGCAGTAGATCTATCCAGTGAAGAAGAACAAAAAGACAAAGAGAATTCCCCATGTCTTCGCTGTTTTAAATCATTCCAAAATATTAAATCAGGAGAGGAGTGGATTCAGTGTACCAGATGAAAATGCCGGGCACACGAATCATATGTCACTGTGGTTATGATTGTTTATGTGTGCATCCATTGTGATGATGAGAAAGATTTCGATGAAGGCAGTAGTTAAGTTGAACAAAACATATTTTCTTATCCTTTGTATCTTTTATATACCAAATCAAAATTACATTTAATATGTTATGTGTCTTTTCATTTCCGATAGCAATCCGAAAATAAAATCTATTTAGTGGACCAACTTACCCCGTTCGACGGGGCAGGTTGACCCAGTGACTTGATATCCTTCCGAGCTTCATATAAAAACTATTAATTAATATTTTTCAAAATATTTCCCACGTGGTTATGCATTAAGGTTCGCTGATTGTCCAAACTAAAAAAATAAATAAAATTTTAATAAAATAAAATAAATAAAAATTATTATCCGCTACTTTGTTTTGTGGGGTTAAAACAAAAAGAAATTTTTTTTACAACTAATTAAAGCAAAAAGAAAGTAAAATTTTACAACCAATCAGTATTCGTCGAGTACATAATTTGGCCTAATAATAATTTGGCCTGCTTAGTACACCTCTAATCCATATTGCCACTTACACACTAGCTCTGTAAATTATTTTGGAAAGTAGGATTCTATACATTAGCAGTGATGCTGGGTGTTACACTAACAGCACATCATTTAAGTAAATCATCATTACAGCGCATCATTTAAGCAAAAGTGAATATCGTCTATCAATAAAGACAACAACAAAAAAATGGCAACTCATTTTCAAACTTTTATGTATAATCAAAACTTTTCAATATTTTACAGCCGAATGTAACTATTAAAACATTTGAAATATTATATTCAAAAAATGAAATTTCAGCTTTACCAAGTGAAAATAAACACCTTAAAAAAATCCTAATGAAAACTCGACCATTACTTTTATGTTTAAAAATTTTAAAGTAGCAAAATACATACGACATAAAAAAATACACCAGAATGTATCTCAAATTTTGTGTTTTACAATTACTCCAATTTCACAAAGCATGTTTTACAATTACATTACGAAAGCGAGAGAAATGATTTTATGTGCTTTACAAACAGTGCACTAAATAATTTCGCTAACATTATACGAAGAACCAAAAGAGATCCAAAGAACTCAACCATGGACATAGAAATAGGTATCTGTTTCTATGTTCATGAACTCAATAAACCAAAATAAATAAAGATAAAATGAAAAAATACCTAATAATAGTAATCCAAACTTGCCAACGCCATTGAACTATCGAACGATCAACAATATGAATCTCATCAATCCTAAGGAATCATCGCTTCGTTTCTGGAAAGGAAAAGCCCTCAGCTCATTGGCTGAATAGAAGCATTTGCTGGTAACATGGAGGTAGTTATGTGTGGATGTATAGCCGAGTTCTACGGTGAATCGTTCACTTTATAAAGAATGGGCATCCTGGAAGAAGATTTGACGCATGCGTATTGGTCACGACTTCGTGTGGAATTTGACAAAAATACCTTTTCGTTTTAATATATAGATTGCTAAGTGGAATATTAGCATCAGTTTCGGAATGGCGTATTCTTCTTAAACGGCCGGGCGTGGGGTTTGGGCTAGTACTTTTAAGAATATTAACATTCTCCATAACGTCAATTTTAAGTAATCTATAGAAACCAGTAGATGGAATTAAATTTATATTGCAGGGCTCCCCCAAAATGGATGTAGCCAAACTACATAAAGATCCTACTTGAGCTTTCAAATTATCTTTAGCAGAATAGTCTGGGAGGAGTTGAAGGGACTTGATTTTGGCGTCAATAGCAGAGAATAATTCTCGGAGAACGAATCTAAAACAAATTTTTTTAATATGTTTTTGGCTGTGGCCAGCAGGTCCAGGTTGAATTCGGGGATATTTCGACGAAAGGGGGCGCTGCGATCGCGATTTTTGTTCGATTTTCACTATTGTATCATCGAAAAGTGTATTATGTTATGCAGACAATTAAAACAAAGTTTTTTAATATGTTTTTGGTTGTGGCCAGCAGGTCCTACTTGAATGTGGGGATATTCCGCCGGAAGGGGGCGCTGTGATAGCCATTGAAAGATTTCAAATTCAAAAAGATGTACAAAAAAATTATAAATATTTATATATAATAAAAGTTTTTTCCGTTAAATGTTCGGCCTTGATCCGGAGAATCCGGAGCAATTTTTTGTTTTGCCTCTATCTTAAACTAGTCGGATGTGCCAATCCCAAAACTTTCTTCTATCTCAGTCATGTTAATATTTCAAAATTCGCTATCACATCGCCAATAAAATCAATATTTTTCGTCATTCTGTTGTACGTCAGCTGCTTGCAAATCTCGCCCCACCAGTGGGTGAGAGGTTCTGCTCTTGAAGCTGGTAGACGGGAGGTGCTGGGTTCGATCCCAATCGCGCCCGTCGGCCTAATCGTTCGGAGTTTTCGTGGTTTTCTTCGAGCCATGGATTTATCCATGCGTAAATACGGGTTAGGTTCCCTTAGAAAGACCCCCACGGAGGGCACTCCCCCCGGGCCTATATCCCAAGTGTAGATAATTGGCCGTCAATAATCAACCCAACCCAACCCAACCCTGCTTGCAAATCGTCGGGTTACAGGGATGTGAACAACCGATGTATACTAAACTACGAAAAGTCCTTCTGGCCTGAACCGACAGGAACAGATAGCCTCACTATTCCTTGGTCTTACGATTTCGTACAAAATCGATGCAAAAACGTTCAAAAAAAAAAAAAAAAAAGTTTGTTAATGAAAAATGAAGTTTTGTTAAAATTTTGTAAGAGTGTCAACAATATTTTTTTTGTCCAAGGAACAAGACCAATTTTTTTACTTGAACTAAAAATTTTGCTAAAACAACCAAAATCTACTCAACAAAACATGTTTTTTAGTTTTAATCAGTTCTTTTTTCTGGGTGTACATCAAAATTCACAATCACATCGCCAATAAAATCAATATTTTTCGTCATTCTGTTGTACGTCAGCTGCTTGCGAATCGTCGGGTCACCGGGATGCGATCAACTGATGTATACTAAACTACGAAAAGTCCTTCTGGCCTGTACCGACAGGAACAGATAGCCTCCCTATTCCTTGGTTTTACGATTTTAGCTAATTTTACTGGAAAACACGAAGGTAAAATGCGTGGAACCTAAATAAAGAAGATTCAATCCCAGCTCTCGTCAACATTGAATTTGAATGAGAATATCGCCAAATTAGTCCTCTACAGCCAAGTTGGCTTCATTTATGGCAACTTATTTTGGTCGCCAAATTTGGCGATATTTCGCCAACTGTCGCCAAGCTTCTCGAGAATTTGACGTTGACAAATATAAATATATAGTGTTAAGCGTATAACAGGATTAATGGTTACAACAATGAAAGAAAATTTGCCGAAACCATGTTAACTAAAACTCATAAATTAAACCCGTTTATGGATGAATTCTGCTGTCTTGTTTGAAAAGGTCAGCCACCCTAAAATTTCAAACCGCTATATCTCAGCCATTTTTTAAGATAGAGGCAAAAGAAAAATTGCTCCAGATTCTCCGGATCAAGGCCAAACATTTAACGGAAAAAGTTTTAGGATTTCTAATTTTTTTTAATTTGCACATCTTTCTGAATTTGAAATATTTAAATGGCTATCACAGCGCCCCCTTTCGTCGAAATATCCCCAAATTCTAATAGAACCTGCTTGCCATAGCCAAAAACAGAAAAAAAATGTGGTTCAATTTGAAGCATAACTTCATACACTTTTCGATGATACAATAGTGAAAATGGAACAAAAATATCGATCACAGCGACCCCTTTCGTCGAAATAGCCCCAAATTCTGATAGAACCTGCTTTCCATAGCCAAAACCATAGAAAAAAAATGTGGTTCAATTTGAAGCATAACTTCATACACTTTTCGATGATACAATAGTGAAAATAGAACAAAAATATCGATCGCAGCGCCCCTTTCGTCGAAATAGCCCCGAATTCAACCTGGACCTGCAGGCTATAGTCAAAAACATAGAAAAAAAATTTGGTTCAATTATCTACATAACTTCATACACTTTTCGATGATACAATAGTGAAAATTGAACAAAAATATCGATCACAGCACCCCCTTTCGTCAATATATCCCCAAATTCTGATAGAACCTGCTTGCCATACCCAAAAACATAGAAAAAGAATGTGGTTCAATTTGAAGCAAAACTTCATACACTTTTTGATGATACAATAGTGAAAATGGAACAAAAATATCGATTACAGAGCCCCCTTTCGTCGAAATATCCCCAAATTCTAATAGAACCTGCTTACCATAGCCAAAAACATTGAAAAAAAATTCTGTTAAACTTGAAGCATAACTTCATACACTTTTCGATGATACAATGAGGACGGACAGACGGACATTTTGTAAAAACATGTTTTTTCGGAATCTCTGACCCCTAAAACATGTAAATCTGTCGGAAACCGGAAGTCGAAGAAAATTATATTACAATACTTTCTTCTATGATAGATAGAAGAAAGTAAAAATGAATTTAAAGAAAAAACCTATTTTGGGGCGCATTTTACCTAAATTTGGGGGGTTGCTGGCAGAAATTTTGGTGGAAGTTAAAAATTCGGACCAAAAAACATAAGCGACCGAAAAAACATAAAGTAAGCCTTTTTCCAGAACTACTATGAATTTTGCTATGTAGAGGCCCTATACGGTCTCTATAGCCTGGACTATTATCCTAATCCTAATCTTAATCTATACTAATTGTCATGTCTCTTCCGTATGTGTGTGGGCGTTCTAAAGGAAACAGGCCGTTGTAATTACGAACACAAGTTTAATTCTTGACATAACGATGACATAAAGTTGACATAAAAATGACGAGGACAGATGACGAGCACAGGAACATAAATCAACGTAAAAGATTATTCATATTTTTCATTATTCATGACCGGTAACATTTACTCACGGCCATTTTCATAACCAATTCTGGTTTTTCATAAATCAGACGACGTTCTTCGCCGCTGACGTTCTGAGTTCTACTGCCGCGCGCTTTCGTTTCTCCAGAAGGGGGCGCTACTAGAGCAAGAAGAGGCATGCGCAATCCTCACACCTCCCCCTTTCGAGAATTTGATTTAGTCTTTTGAGACAAATCAATATCTAGTAAATATCTAAATAAACAAGTAAACATATTAATACAAAAATTCAAACACTTAAAGAATATCAAAGAAAATAAACAAACAGAAAAACAGAATACACTATAACACTAATACTAATATTTTAAAGTTCGAGGATAAAGTTAAAGTTTTTAAAGTTAAAGTTCAGACTTGTAACACAGAAACAAAAGAATGTTCAAAGTTTTTAAGTCCAATGTGAGGCATGTAGCCTACTTAGAGAGTCAGCATTCGCGTGGAGTTTCCCACGTCGGTACGTTATTTGAGCTTGAAAGCGCTGAAGTGCAAGGGCCCATCTTTGAAGGCGCGCACTTTGAGGTGCACAGTCCGTGAGAAATTTCAAAGGATTATGGTCGCTCACCACAGTTACGTGCGAACCATAAATACAGTGTTCGAACTTTTCCAGGGCGAAGATAACAGCATAAGCTTCCTTTTCGATGGTAGCATAACCTTCTTGGCATTTGGAGAGCTTTTTACTTGTAAAAGCAATGGGATGCTCTTGTTCATTTTCATCTTTTTGAGATAGACAAGCGCCTATCGCATACGAAGAAGCATTTGCACGTATAATAAATGGTTTCTGAAAGTTCGGGGAATAACAGATGGGTGATTTACTGATCGCCTGTTTCAACTCAAAAAAGGCTTTGTCGCAATCCTCAGACCAGGTAACTTCATTAGGGGCACGTTTCTTGGTAAGTTCAATCAATGGACGAGCTATGTCGGAGAATGAAGGAACATAGGATCGGTAGTAAGATAAAAGACCTAATATGCTTCTGACATCTTTCTTTGACTTGGGAACTTCTAAGTTTTGTATCGCTGATACTTTGTCGGGATCGGGCGCATGTATACCGGATCCTACCACATGACCTAGAAATTTTATTTTTCCTCGTTTTCGTCGTCTTCCTGTACTAAATGTATTGTTCATTCGGTGAAAGCCATCACGTGCATACTGTTTCTTCCTTACAGTTTCCTTTATTTTCACTTTAACATAATTTTTAGAAAGTTCAGTTTCATTTTTATTTTCGTCGATCGTCACTTCCTTATTCGCTGTAAACTCATCAATCTTCTCATATCTCTTCTGGCGTTTTTCTAACATCATGTTGTCAGGATGATTTAACTTAAGGAATACATCGGGTTCTTTGTTTGTTATTTCATGTGATTTCACACAACCATTGACTATAATGTAGTCGGAATTTTCATCGTAAACAGGAGGTTGTTTCTCGCTGAACTCAATCGTGTTGGATTCGGAACTTCCATCAAGTGTTTCTGGCATTGTATTATTGAAAACAGAGTAAGATTCTTCTGTTGTCGTGACATCAACTTTTGAATATTTATTTTCAGAAATTATCTTTCGTCTTATATTTTCTTCCTTCATGTCTGCTGATGCAATCAAATATTTATCCGAAGCACTTGCATTCTTTTTAGCATAAATTGCGGTTTCGTATTCGGTTTCTTCATCAGGTGTGACTGCATAGTTTGAGGGTTCGAAAATTGAAATTACATTGTTAACTATGGGAGTATCTTTCATAATATTGTGTTCACTCTGTAAATAATTTTGGACTTTTAAATCTTTTGAATTATGTAAAATTTCTTCTGCTTGCCTAATTTGGGGATCTTCTTCCTTATAATAAATTTCCGTTTCAATTTGATCTCCACTCTCTATTACGATTAAATCGGAAACGGTACATATGTCATTTTCATTATTATTAGTTTCTTTCGTGATCGATTGTGCAATACTAGTACGCGGGTGAGGGTTATTTTTTGTCTCATCAAATAATTTATCCAAGTGATATAAGAAATTGTCATGAACGAAAAAGCTATTAAATTCATTTTTGTTAGCTGTCGACCACTGATTTAACGAAGGGTCGTTTTTCTGTTTCCATTTAAATTTCTCTGAATCATTTATAAAAGTATCAGGGTCGTCGCCAGGTGCGTGGTCAATGTTCTCGTTTGCATTCGCATTTTCAACTGACACATGGTCTAAAATTGAAGCAGACAGATCTACAGTGTTGGTTTCTTTTGTATTGTCACTTATCGCGTCAACATTACAATTTAATGCCTTATCATTTTCATTATACTTATTCAATTCATTATATGTATCAAGAGAAAGTAATAAATCATTAATTAAATTATCAACTACAGCACATGTTATCATAATATTAGGATATATCTTGGGGTTTAATTTATCAACTGCAATACTCAATGGGATATTTATTAAAGGAGCTTTCAATTGGTGTCCGAATGCAGATTGCAATATTATGGTACCACAAGGATTTTTAAAGTATTCGGGTACACAATTAGCCTTTATTATAGAAATTTGAGTTCCACTATCTACTACGCCATGTAATATTTTATTACCACATTCGATATCTACTGTCGGTAATGTTTCAATTAATTTCGTTTCTTTTCGCGGTGTTCTCAAATTAAATAACTCATCTGACCTTATTCTTGCAGTGAGTGCTTTTTCATTTGCATTCGAATTATCATCCCTATCAAATTTATTGGCATTGCCAAATAAATAACTGCATATTGTAACATTATGATATCTGCCGCAATTAGTGCATTTTTTATCTTTTATGGTACAATCTTTAGCGACGTGTTTACCTTTCTTTAAGCATAAAAAACAGCGTCCTTGTGCTTTTAATTTAGCTATTTTCTGATCAACGGGTAATTTATTGCACTCCTCAGTCGAATGACTATTACAAGAACAAAATATACAAAAGGTTTCAGAGGTGGCTTTAATATGAGATACTTCAGAATTAATTCTATCACTAGCGAACATTTGTTTTCGAAATGCAGGGGAATCATTATTATAAGACTGCTTTAACCTTGGGTTATCTAAATTGCCAGTTAAATAATTTTGTTTTTCTCTCGACTCTATTTCGGTACGAATAAATAATAACAAATCATCAATGTTTGGTTGCGAGTCACTAGAATTTTTTATACATTGTTTATTATATTCTAATGAAAGATTATATGGCAAGGATTTAAGAATTATAGGTGTCAACAGGTTATCAAATCCATTTGATTCAATGTCTAAAGACCTGAGACTTCTTATTTGGCATTGAATGGTATCAAATAATTTTCGCAGAGCTATTACATCATTTGTTTTCAATACAGGTTTCAAAGATAATAAAGTATTTATATGTGTCGTCACAATGAGATCCTTTCGGCCAAATTGTTGTTTCAGAATTTGGACAGCTTCCAAATAATTTTTATCTGATAACGCAAACCCGGAAATAGAATTATATGCACTACCACCTAAATAACTTTGTAAATAGCTCATTTTTTCAATATTTGACAGTGAATCATTATCATGGACTGCTATTTTGAATGAGTTCCAAAAGTTTTGAAACTTACTTATATCGCCGTAAAATTTCTCAATTTTTAATGTAGGGAGTTTAACAGATTGCGCAACTAATTCTGCGTGCTTATTATCGGCGTGAGATACGGGGGAAATTTGGCTTTTGCTATTATTTTTCAATTTCTTATTAATTCTGAATTTCCATAAAGTTATTTTCTCATGATATTCTATGGAGGTCTTCGCGTCTCTTTCGATTTCATTTTCATCATTAATTAACGCTAAAATTTGTTCATCTTCCCGTTTAAGGTCGATACCTTTCTGTTCTAGCTGAGCTAGATTTTCTTCTAATTCCACCAAATTCGGCGATTCTAAAACCCATGTATCTTCGATCTTTTTAACAATAGAGGTAATAGATGCTTTTATTACCCCCCTAGTTTTTTTAAGTTTAGTTAGTTGATCGGCCATACTTAAATAATAAAATTTACCTTACCTCTGTATAGGTTATCCAAAAATTTTCTTCACTATAATATTTCACTATAATATTTCAGTATAATGTTTCACTATAATATTTCAGTATAATATTTCACTATAATGTTTCAGTTAGTAATCAAAATTTACAGCCTGTTTTCATCCATTAGTTCTGACACCAGTGTCATGTCTCTTCCGTATGTGTGTGGGCGTTCTAAAGGAAACAGGCCGTTGTAATTACGAACACAAGTTTAATTCTTGACATAACGATGACATAAAGTTGACATAAAAATGACGAGGACAGATGACGAGCACAGGAACATAAATCAACGTAAAAGATTATTCATATTTTTCATTATTCATGACCGGTAACATTTACTCACGGCCATTTTCATAACCAATTCTGGTTTTTCATAAATCAGACGACGTTCTTCGCCGCTGACGTTCTGAGTTCTACTGCCGCGCGCTTTCGTTTCTCCAGAAGGGGGCGCTACTAGAGCAAGAAGAGGCATGCGCAATCCTCACACTAATATTATAAAGAAGTAACGTTCGTTTGTGGGGGGTAATCTCTGGAGCTACGAAACCGATTTCAAACGTAATGGTGGCAAATTGATGGTGACAATCTCTGCTCCAAAATAGGCTATATTTTATGACTGTGCCAATACCCCCAGGGGTGTGCAGGAGCAAAAAAGTCCTAAAATTATGATTTTTGTGATACTGAAGGAGCTAGAAACTTAAAAATTTGGCATGGAAATTTAAGAAAGTACTATACTACTTAAAAGATGTAACTGCTCTCTAAGAACAGATTCTACAAAAATTTCGAAATTGTAAAGGATGAAATGAAGGAAAAGCGTTCTAAAAACGTCCTAAATTACGATTTCTATGGAGTTAGGAAAAATAGAAATTTGAAATTTGATATCGCTGCTACTTTAAAACGCAAATGCACACACAACACTGTTTTTTTAATTGAAATTTAAAAGGGTGCAGGAGAAGAAAACGTTCTAAATTACGATTTTTGTAATTCTGAATGGACTAGAAAATTGAAATTTCGCATGACGGTTACTTTTAAGATAAAAATGCTAACGAAGAACAGTTTCTAAAAAAATTCGAAAATTAGAAGTGTGAAATGAGCGGAAAGCGTTCTAAAACGTTCTAAATTACGATTACTATATGGAATTGTTAGGAATAGAAACTTGAAATTTGACGTGACTGCCACTTTTAAGATGCGAATGCACATACACTGTTTTTTAAAAAATTGAAATTTAAAAGGATGCATCAGAAAAAATTTAAATTACGGTTTTTGTGATTCTGAAAGGACTAGAAATTTGAAATTTGGCATGGCGGTCACATATAAGATATAAATGCTCGCTAAGAACAGCTTCAAAAAAGTCGAAATTTAAAAGATTGAAATGAGGCAGAATCGTTCCAAAAACATTCTAAATTATTATTTCTATAGAATTGGTAAGGTTAGAAACTTTAAATTTGACACGACTGCTAATTTTAAGACGCAAATGCACACACAACACTGTTTTGTTTTTTTAATCAAAATATAAAAGAGTGAAGGAGTAAAAACATTCTAAATTATGATTCTGAAAGTATTAGAAACTTGAAATTTCGCATGACGGTTACTTTTAAGATAAAAATGCACTCGAAGAACAGTTTCTAAAAAAATTCGAAAATTAAAAGAGAGAAATGAGCGGAAAGCTTTCTTGAAGGAACTTTAAACTTGAAATTTAGCCTGCCTTTTACATTTAGATAAAAGTGCGCTTCAACAATGGTTTCTAAAAAATTCGAAATTTAAAAGTGTGAAATGAGCAGAAAGCGCTCTAAAAACGTTCTAAATTATGATTTCTTTCTATGGAATTATTAAGGAGAGAAACTGGAAGTTTGACATGGTTGCTGCTTTTAAGACACAAATGCTCGCTTAGAACAGTTCCTAAAAATTCGAAATTTAAAAGGGCGAAGAAGCAAAATGAGTTCTAAAATTGCGATGTATGCCATACAGTTGGTATAGAAGCCTAGAATTTGGCATGTTGGTAACATTTAAGATGTAAATGCTCATTAAGATCTTTTTTTTTTTTTTTGTCGAAATTTAAAAGGGTGAAATGAGCGAAAAATGTTCTAAAAACGTTTTAAATTACGATTTATTTGAAACTGTTAAGCCTAGAATTTATTTGAAACTATTAATCCCAGAATTTATTTGAAACTGTTAAGACTAGAATATTGAAATTTGGCGTGGCTGTTATTTTAGAGATGTAAATGCTGGTTCAGAATATTTTTCTAAAAATTCGAAATTTAAAAAGGTTCAGGAGCTATAAAAACGTTCTAAAATTGCGATTTATGCGATAGAGTTGGTACAGAAGCTTTGAAATATGAATAGTGCGGTTACATTTAAAATATAAATTCTCGCTAAGAACGGTTTCTGAAAAATTCGAAATTTTCCGAATGATGAGCGAAAAATGTTCTAAATTACGATTTAGTTGGATTTATTCTGGTCAGAAACTTGACATTTTGTTTAGTGGTTACTTTTAAGGTACAGATATAAACAGTTGATTAAAAATTAGAAATTAAAGCTTTCGCATAGTTGCCAACCTCCCGATTTTTTTCATACCAATATTTTTATGTAAAAATATTTGCTTTATTTAATCGTATAAATTCTACAATTTAATAAAGCGAAAATTTTTGTAAGATTTTACTGGTATACAAAAAATCGGGAGGTTGGCAACTATGGCTGTGAAATAAGCTGAAAATGTACTTAATTTCGGTTTATTCAGAAGTGTTAGAGATAGAAACTTAAAATTTGAAATGTCTATTATGTGTAAGACTTGAATGCTCGCACAGCATAGTTTTTACAAAATTCGAAATTAAAAAGTGTGCAGAAGCAAAAAAACTAAAAGTTCGATTTTTGTGATGCTACTGAGCTAGAAACTTGAAAATTAGCATGGTGGTAATTTTTAAGATGTAAGTGCAGGCCAAAAACTGATTTCTAAAAAATTTGAAATTTAAAAGCGTGAAAGGAGCAGGAAGTATTCAAAAATCCATCTAAATTAGGATTTATCAGAAATTGTTAGAGATAGAAACTTGAAATATTACATGACTTTTACTTAGAGACTTAAATTCATCCACAGAACAGTTTTTAAAAATTTAGAATTTTTAAAGTGTGCAGGAACAAAATACGTTCTAAAATTGTGATTATTTGGCATGGCGATTACATTTTAGATGTAAATTCTCGCTAAGAACGGTTTCTAAAAATTACCAAATTTCAAAAGAAAAATGAAATGAGGGGAATACATTCTAAATCACCATTTATTTGGTTGGAATTCATTTAAGTATCACGTTCGCCTAATGCAGTATAAGAATGGAGTTTGCTTAAAATGTCGCTTTATAAGTAATTTTTTAATTATCTGTGCCAGTAAAATTTCCTCTAATGGAAATAGGCACACAAATACCACTTGTGATATTTCAACAATTACGCAAGCAAAGCCACTAGGTTTTCCTGCCGGTACAGGCTAGAAATACGTTTCGTAGTTGTGTTGTACACCGGTTGCTTGTACAACGAAGGGTGTTACTTATCCAGGTAACCCGACGATTCCCAAGCAGCTGACGTACAACAGAATGATAAAAAGAAATTGTTTTTATTGGCGATGTGATAGCGAATTTTTAAGTATTAGCATGTATGAGATAGAAGAAAGTTTTAGGATTGGCACATCCGACTAGTTTTAATTGTATTTACGTTGAATTTTAGTGTTGTATTAAATGTCTGAAGTTTTATGATTTTTAACGTGATAATAAAGAAGTAGGTTCAATAATTTTTAAAGTACAGTTTCCCCCATTCCCCCCAAATTATCGTTCCCCGTTACATCGCTTATTCGGAAGTATTTCTCTTTTCTAGTGTCTCTTGAAAAACGTGATATTACCGTACCGCACTCTTTAAGTGGATTTGCATGTATGGCTAGTACAATAAGTGTAATGATTTATCATGAAGAAAATTTTAGTTAGGGTAGAGCTGTATACAGTGAGACAGAAAACGGGTGAAATAGACAAGCTTTTTAAAAAATTTGTGTTTGTGCCGATTGAAGTTAAGCTGTTCCGTGATGCTTTGTTTCTAGTGTTTGTTGACCACATTTCAAGGGTGGATATTCGTTTGGCAAGTACGAAAAGAAAGTAATTTTTCGGATGTGAAAGTTGCTCATTTAACTGTGTTACAGATCACATCTCTTCAGTCAAAGTTTGAGATTTGGGAGCCTATACATAGGGGATACTGATCTCAACTTATTACCATACAACAGCCAAAAGCCCCTCAATTTACAAGGATTCGGACCATCTAAAGTTTTCTACAATGCAGCCGTTGATGCACGGATGCTCAGAAATCAAGGAACAACAGTGTGATACTCAAAACTAATGAAAATATCAGTGAACCACATAAAAATCAGCACTGTTTCACTCTCTATGTTGTACACAGTGAAACAGTGCTAATTATGTGCTTCACAAACATATTCATCAGTTTGGAGTATGACACAATTATACCTTGATTTCTGATTTAAAACTATCTTCCAGCATATATTGATTTTAGTCAGTCTTGTAACTGAATTATTTTGTGTATCTCTGTAAATAAGCGATAAATGCTATGCACTCCATAATCTATGCAGGGTAGGAAAATTTTTCGGATGGGCATAAAGTCCATTACTTACGAGAAAACGGTAAGTGTCAACAATTTATTAACAGATATAATATATTTAACATGTAAATAATGGCGAAGCTGAATAGATCTCAAAGTATCGGCCTTTTTCTTTGATGCATGCCCTTAGCCGCTTTTGGACATCATTGACTGCGGCATGAATTATCTCATCGGAAACATTGGTCTATTGCTTAATCAATTTTGCTTTCAGACCATCCAAACTTTGATGGATAGATGCCAAGACTTTTGCCTTCAATATTCCCCAAATGGAAAAATCCATTGAATTGATGTCGGGCCATTCATCGGGAGAAACGCAGTCAATGTTTTCTGCCCTAATTCAGTCAAGAGTCTTGCGCGCGCGATGGGCTGGTGTAGATTCTTGCTGAAATACACAATTTCGCCCAGAAAAGTGTTTTTGAGCACTTTCTGCAAAATCTCGTCCTGATAGTATTGTTGATTGAGACATTCAAAACTTTTTCCGCACCCTGTAGAAAACATATAAGAGTGCACCTTAATGATACTTTTAAATTTCATCACGTTTGAAGTATCATAACATCACTGAAAAACACAGTAACCGATTTTTACCCATAGATCATAATGTAATGGAATACTTATGTGCAAATTATGACTGCGACTAGTTCTATACATGCTGCAGTTCGTCTCAGTGATGCATATCAATCTCATTATATTTGAAATATCGTAACATATATAAAATGCACCGCAAACGATTTTTCCCCACATTCCATAATGTAACGGAAATCTTTTGTGTGTCCTTGTCAATGAACTATAACTACTACATACACTTCATTTTCAACACCAAACATTCTGTAGTGAACCTTAATAACATAAAAAAATTTCATGGCATTCCGAGTATATTTACGAGAGTTAGAGTACGTACAGACAAACAAACCGAATTCATAAACACGTTTCAATTATGTTGGAATATGGTAAAAAGAGTAAAAAAATGACCTATTGGAAGGTCAAAAATGAGCTTTGTCTATTCACCTCCTTTGTGGAATTTTATTTTGTAAGCAAACACTGAAATGATATAATTATTTCTAAATTTTAAAACAAATAAAAAAATCTATCAAAACGTAAAATTTATAACATCAATTACATTAGGCAATGTTTTTATTCAAAATGGATTATAAATAAAATATATATTTACTGGTCTGCTACTCTACCCTCAAACAGTTCCCCCGAACATTCAGTTCCACTAAAAGTTTCACAGGACCAATATTGATTTTCTGCAATTTGAAAAAGAAATAATCTGTTTATAAACATAAAATTTTGCTTTATACTGAAAGTACACTGCAAATAGAGGCGTCTTAAATTCAGACACATATGTGTCTGAAGAAGTAATTCAGACACTTAAGAATCTGAATGTGAAATTACAGACATCACAGATGTATGAATTTAAGACACTCAAGTGTCTTACAATGATCATGGTATAAACGAACTGAGAAACACGTCTGAATATTGATGATATGTCTGAAATTAAGATATTTTGAAATTCAGACATTTAAATGTCTGAATGTGATATAATTACAACATAAACGTTATGACTGTGATACAATTGTATCTTTATGTATGCCAGCACCATCAGAGAATGTTTTCAAACAGGTGAAAGGTGTTTAAAAACTTTTCCCACCCACTAAATTTGGAATTACTTTATAATAAAAGGAGTAACTTTATTAGAGCATAGAATGTGTGTTCAAACTGTACAAGTTCGCTTACTCAGTTATTTTGAGTGTATTTAAGAATTCGCTTTCACAAAACATAAAATTCTCCAAAAATTACTTACACTACGCAGGATGTTTATTTTAATTTCAAATGTTTCTTAGTTAAACGGTTTGTTTATGAAGATATAGTGATTTCAAAGGTGCCTGATTCGATTACTACATTTTTGTAGATTTGTTTTTTTTTGTTGTTGTTCTTTACATTTCTCTAATGGCGAATCTACTTGATCAGGCTTTGTGAAATGGATCAACCTTGTGAAATAGAATATGGCGTGCTTGCTCCTGATAAATATGAAATTAATTTCGTGACTAATATGGATCATATGAATATGGAATGATATTAAATATTTAAAGAAATAATATTATGACAAGGTATTGGTGGATCTTATGGATATTTTTAAAAAATGGGCACTAATTTGAGTACTATCTTCGTGTTATATGTGTATCCAAAATGAATAAAAGATTATGGATTTTATGACTACTTAATCAGGTAAGGATCCTCTTGTGAGAATATCTACGATAATATAATTTTCATTTTCAAATGAAATTTTTACTTATGTAATGTTATTTAAATTATTTTTAAAAGAATAATGTGTATTTATAATATTTGTATGTGTAATAAATATTTTTTAATTTCAAAAGATTTCTGTATTTATTTATGATTTTTAACTAAATTCACATCATTTTAAAACTAAAGAATTTTCTTTCGTACTACTTTAGACCCTTGCTTTATATATAAAAGTTATTTTATTGTAACGAATCTTATTATTGGATAAATCATAATATTGATTTTATTGCATATGTATCCATACACAAATTAGCCAACATTTCTCGTATTATATTTTCGCCCACCACCACCACCAAACAAAAAAAATCTGATTTTTTATTTTTTTTATGTGAGTGTATGCTGTTGATCTTACTGTAAAGATGGCAGTAATACCATATTAAGAAAAGTGCTTAGTTTAAAATATTTATTTTGAGAAAAACCAAAAACTTAAAATTGTGAAGTCTTTTGCTGAAGAATTGCTGTGTTTACAACTTTCTAATTGTTGGTTGTCTATGAAGGATATGTAATTTACTCAATATTTAATAATGAGAAGATTATAAAATAAACAAAGAATTGTTGTGACCTATTTTTTATATTTTACAATTATAGCTGTACGATTTTCGACGAAAAAAATCTTTTTTGATTTTTGTCTTTCGAGGGACAAAACTGATTTTTGTCGAATCTGATATGGCAAACATAAAAACTGCAAAAATATCTTAAAATCCTAATAATAATAATAATATAGCTTAAAAAATATCTTAACTTCCACATAGTATTATTTAGATTGAAATTTTAGTTGTATTACATTTCATACATATAGCCTCTAATCTACATAAATGACAGTTATATATATATATATATATAACTGTCATATAATAAACACTGTAATAAATATATATATATATATATAATTTCAATATGTTTGAAATAGTGTAACATTAGTCAAGTACACCGTATCGATTTTTCACCATAAACCGTAACGTAACGGAATTCTTTTGAGTGTCCCTGTAAATGAACTATAAATGATACACACTTCCTTTTTAATACTTAACAAGCCATAAGAAACCTCAATAACATATATCAATTGACTTGCAATCGGTGTATATTTACGTGAGTTAGAGCACGGACAGGCGGAAGACAGACAAACTGAATTCAAAAACACTTTTTAACTATGTTGGAAAGTGTTAAAAACCAGGTTGAGTTGCATAAAGGAGTGTAATAAATATACTTACGTGCAAAAACTGCCACTCATAAGATGGATACAAAAACAAACAGTTTGGTTGCCATTTTCATAATTGATTTATTTTTCCTGTAACAAAATATCAAGCAAATAAGTACGAAGTTTTCAACAGCATTGGCAACCTCCTGACTTTTCAATACCACTTTTTTTTAGTATAGAAATATTTGTTTTATTTATTCATAGAAATTCAGCGAATATGCAAATCGAATATTTCTATATAAAAATAGTGGTATTGAATAATCGTAAGGTTGGCAACTATGTGTGTGGACATAGATATGAAAGTTGAAGCATTAGGAAGTTCTTATCGAATCACAGATTCTGCATCTGAAGCAGATTATTTTAGATTTTTCGCATATAAAAATTAATTTTCACGAATTTGGCAAATCGAGCTTTCATTTTTGTTTCTTTGTAGTAACAGGATGGATATAAAAGTGAAATATAAAGTATAATAATGTTATATATTTATTTTTTTATTTAAAAAAATTAAATTATATGTATGTTAAAAAAATAACAAAAAATCAAAAGAAAGAAAATCAGATATTGTCTTGAATGTTGAATAACGCGATCTTTTTTTATTGCTGGGGTCAGAAACATCGTAGTCCGGTATTTCAGCAATAATCTCATTGGCAATATTATTACAGATAATCTTGTAAGCAATTTTAGAAAGTACTTTTGACCCGTTCAATAATGGAGCGAATATTTAAATAATGTCTAATGATGATATTACGCAGGTATATGCAACCATTTCTAATGGTTCTAAAATTTCTATTATGAATTTTAGACAGATTTTCCATTCTAGATTTGAAACCCCAGATCTGAGAGACGTAAGTTATGATAGAATAAATGCAAGCTTTAAATATTAGTGTTTTATTGCTAATAGAGAGAACAGTATTTTTAAGGAAAGGTTCAAGAAATTTGAATGCGCCTGCAACCTTGCCCCTACGTTAAAAATATGTTTTCTAAAGGTGGATTTTTTTATCAAGAACTAGGGGGCTCTGGCCCCTTCTCGCTACGCTCACCAACCCCCGTTCTGATTTCACAGCCTCTTAAAACCTGGTAATGTATCCTGGTATCAGTACTTTTGGATTCATTAAATTTAACGCACCAAAGGTTGCGCATCACTCCATGAACATATCAACGTGTCAAGAGAGATTTGTCTTTAAAAATTAAGGATGGTATTCTGAGACTTAAATAGTGGTATTGCTCGCATATAAACCATGGTAAGTTAACACTTTACGAGGTATATCATTAAAAATAAGTTGAAAAGCGTCGGTTCTAGAACGAAACCCTGAAGTATACCTGAAATGGCAAATTGAAGTGTAAATGCGGACGTAAATATTAACACCTAAGACTATCGAAGCAACTGCATTCTTTACATTGAAGTTTTCCGTTAAGGGACCTCTCCTCTCACGCGAAAACTCACGCTCGCTGATGTTAATCCTATGGGGCATTATTTTTCTAATATCTCATTTGCATTTCAATATTTTTGAACGTTTTTTTTTATTGGATAGCATAGACCAATTTCTATTTCCGCCGTTGATTACTGTTTCGATTTTCTTTGCGGATATTTTTTACGAAAGTACTTTCCCTTTCGAAACCGGTTCCGAAAGTGAAACTATCTTCGTAAAGAAAATCGAAAAAGTAATCAACGACGGAAATAGAGATTGATCTCTACTATCCAATTTTAAAATGTCCGCATTTTAAAAAGTCCACATTTTAAAAATGATATCATTTTCTATAAGCAGACGATTTAGCTTTTAATTTCAGAGTATGTGGAAGAAAAAACTTTCAAAACAAAATCAGTTTCACGAAAATATATAGGAAATATTACTGTAAGAGTCATTTAACCAATTGTTTTAAAATTTTCATTAAATATTTATTATAATTAAATGGAAATGATGTAATTTTCAGAAATATTTTATTTTGTACATACCAAGGGAGTAAATAATTAGCAGAAGTTCTGTCTATTTAGATGCAGGAATCAAAGTCAGTGAATATAACGTCATACTGACACAAGGTTAATAAAATACTGCATCTTCATGGAGGAAAGTTCATCTTTTGTTTTCCGAATGACGTCATTTTCGTCATCGGAAATATTTCATTTTTCATATTACTTCTTATGATAGATTATTTACTGTTATTTTACTTACATATATTACTTAATATTGTTTCCAACAAATAATCTGTATTCTGCTCTTCAGTGATTACTGCATAATTAAACGCAATCATTTAACCATGTTTAAATTTCATGAAAAAACCCACTAAGATTCTTCTTTTAAATATGACGACATTTACACTGATGGATTCCCGCTTCTGATTGGTGGAATGAGATAAGGAAAATTAATCTTATGTTGTAGGGATAAAATCTTAATCCAATTGCCTTAATTTTAAAGAAATTTGATAAACATACTTTTAAATTAAAATTAAAATATAAAAATGGGAATATTTAAAAAAAAAATAGCTAGAACGGGCACATCTGCAAATGAACAGCTTTCATTTAAAAAAATAATTATCAAAATTATTTCAGTATTAAGTTCAGGGCAGATGACTAAAGAAACATTCTTCTGTTTTAAATATGTAGATCATTTTTTTACATTGTAAAACTAGTTATAGTACGAACGCAGCTCATTTTTCACGTTAAACGTACAATTTCCACCTTGTTGCATTTGTAATGACTAATAATTCTACGCTAAATATTTATCATATAGAAATAATTTCCTCAGGAAGATGCACATAAATGAAAAGTTATTTAAGTATTCTATTAACATAACTAAAATAAAATAACGTGATGATTCAACATTTTATACTTAAACCTTAAAATTTAATTTTTTTAATAATGAATAATCAAGAAATCCAAGTGGGAATAACTATATTTATGACTCAAAAATGTTTTGAAAAAAGGAACTTTCCAATCTTTTCAACTCAGTATATTTTATATCGAAATTTTAATATTTATACAGGATTATATAATTCAATAATTAAAATAATTATAAATGAATTACCTTTCAATGAAACAGAAGATACAAAAACTACACTCTCGAAAATCAAGAATATACATAGGATTTTATGTTCTCTTATCTACTGATAAACCGAGAGCACCTGCTACTTCAGTGACATATTTATATTTTCCCATAAAATATTACAAGAAATTAAAGAAAGGGATAAAAATAAAAAGTTCGATAGATATAAAAGTAATACAGATAATTTGAAAGTCATTATTACATTTTTATACACTTTCCAATTTAGGTTAAAAGTGTTTATGAATTCGTTTTTAAGCTGCGTTCGTAAGTATATAAATACCTAGCACCTATCGTGGTGGTCTGGTCCGTCCGTCCGCATATAACAGCTCAAGAACTACCCAATTTAATGGTTTGAAATTTAAAATATATAATTGTTGCAGAATTTTGTCGAGTCATTTCAAATTGTAGGAAAATCTAATCAAAACTTAAAAAGTTATTAATAAAAATATATATTAAGTAATTCGAATTTTTTAGCAAGAACGAAAAATCATGCGTCAAGCATAGATTATGTAATACTTTCCAACGCTTCCAAAATAATTTTACAAATCATACCGTTTAATAAGCTGAAAGGTAACATCTATAAGTAAACAATTTGTAAAACGCATAACATATTTAAAAACATAATTTCAGGAATTTCCAACGTATACAATATTCGAAAAAATATCCGAATACTTTTATTCAGCCCTGTATATGATCTATAGATTTGTATACAACCTCTGACAAAAAAGTTCGGTGAATGAATTCAGAACGGCCGATCTGGCAACACTGGCGAAACAAAACGCTGCACTTGTGTAGTGGCAGATGTTGCCCATCTGCCCACACCGTTGTTTGGTTGAGCATCGTTTGTGTTCCGTGCAAGGCTTGTTTTACAAAATGCTTGTTTAGTGTGTTGGTTCTTAACTGAGAACAGGAAAATGAACGAACAGAAGATCAATTTAAAGTTTTGTTTTAAGCTTGGCAAGACACCGAAAGAAACTCATGCGATGATGGTACGTGTTTATGAAGATCAAGCACTGTCTATGAAGTGTTTGTATGAGTGGTTTGCCCATTTTCGAGAAGGCCGGCAAAGTGTTTCTGACAACCCCCATAGCGGAAGACCGGCGACATCTGTCAGTGACGAAAACATTGAGAAAGTGACGAAATTACTCACGAAAGATCGTCTATTAACTGTGCGCATATGATAGCTGATGAACTGCAGATTAAACCGCGAATCCGTGTGACAAATTGTTACCAAGAATTTAGGGATGAGAAAAACGTTTTGCCGTCTTGTGCCACATCACTTGACTGACGATCAAAAGCAGGTATGTTTAGAAGCTTCATGGTTTTTTGTTCACGAAAATGCTTACCCTCAAACAGCCAATATCGTCAAACAGTTCCTGGCAAAAAAGGGGGTGGTGCAAATTAAACATCCACCATACTCTCCAGATATCAATTCTCCAAACCTTCCTATTCCGAAGACTCAAACTCACTTTGAAAGGAATGAGATTTGACGATATTCCTGTCATCCAACGAAACGTGACGAAGCTTTTGAACTCCATTCTAAAAGAAGACTTCTTGCAAAGTTTCCAGGACATGTATAGCAGATCTGAGCAGTGCATACTTATAGGTGGTGACTATTTTGAAGGACAGTAAGGTAATTTTCGTTAATATTTCATCTACGTTAATGTTACAAGACTATTCACCGAACTTTATTGTCAGAGGTTGTACATACAACATAGGTTGCTAAATTTCAGTTCAGTTAAGAAACTCGTAGCACAGTTTAAAATTCTTCTTCTGGAGTTCCTGTCAATAAACGGAAATGTGTTCGCGAACGTTTGTGCTTCCCTCTATAGGATCTACAAAATTTATACACACCACGTAATAAACAAAAAGTGAGTTCAATTTAAAATCGCGTTCAGTAACCTAAACGCACTTCCAGGAATTATTATTAACAGACAGTAGAGAATTCTTTTGTGTGTCCCTGTCAATGAACGATGACTGCTATACACACACTATTCTGTAGTAAGCCTCCTGTAATGCACCTTAGTGATATATATAAATTTCAATGCGTTTAAAATAGTGAAACATTATTTAAATAAACCGCAGTCGATTTTTCTCCATAGACGTAATGTAACGGAATTCTTTTGACTGTCCCTGTAAATTAACTATAAGTGCTATGCACACCCTTTTCCATATTAAGCTTCTTGTAATACACCTTAGTGATATATATCAATTACAATGTGTTTGCAATTGTGTAACATCATTAAAATAAACCGCAAATGATTTTTCCCCATAGACTGTAATGTAACGGAATTCTTTTGAGTATCCCTGTAAAAAACTATAAGTGCTATACACTTCAGTTGAAATAGGAAACGTGTTATAGATAACGACAGGAACATATGAAAATTGCAAGGCAGTCCGAGCATATTTACGGGAGTTAGAGCACGGACAGACGGCCAGACAAACCGAAGTCATAAACACTTTTCAACTAGATTGGAAAGTGTTAAATCGCCAGGCGACTCAGATGTATCGCCAATCCGTAAGTTATCTGACATGTATGACGTTATAGTCATGCATGGCATATACGACAATTTATAACCTCTATGAACAAATTATAGTTACATTCTTCATTGTATTAAATACTGTCATACGTAATTAATTCAATGATACCTCATGATAGGTAATGACTCTAGGTTGCATGGTGATTACTTCATGTTTAAGATGAAATCATATTATTTCCCTATTACTGAATTTAAAAACCAAATTCGTATAAGGTAAAGCCAGGAGAGATGACGCGGTTGGAGAGATTGCGCACATAGAGGTTCGGGGGAAAGGAGTAGAGTGAGAGCGCAGCAACTCCATGTAGTTGTACAACAGAAGTAGTGGAGTGTCTACTTGAAAGTGCGCGTTCATTGCTTTGAGCGTCTAAGATAAAGTATTGCTATTTTGTTTTGTTTTCCCAAAGTAAGTGCTTGAATTTTCATAGCTATTCATCAGAATTTCTATACAATGTCAATAGTACAAAATATTTTAAACTTAAACGATTGCTCATAAGCTATTAATCTAGACTAACAATGTGAGCATCAACGCTTCGTTTTAGAAGAGGTCATGTTTAAATAAAAGGCCGCGCAATCTCTCCTACCGAAATTGGAGAGATTGCGCATCTGCTACTTAGGAGAGATGGCGCAGTGTTCCCATTAGTTTCTATGCTAGGAGAGATTACGCAGCTTATTGGAAAATTTGCATATAAAAATGAAAAATGAAAATGGACTAATTTTAAGTTAAAGGCGTTTTTAAGTAACATAATTTAATTTTGTAATCTTATCCGGACTTGCTTTTTCTGATCCTTTAATTTTTTTTTCCTTTAATTAAAATTTTTTAATCGTTTTTAAAATTATTACTTTTTTCTGATTCTTTAATCATTAGGTTGAAATATTCACTCCTAATACAATAATATTTGTTCACAAAAACCTTACAGCGATGTCACTTAAATGTAATTATTTTTTTAACAATTTAATTGTAGTTATTATTAGTAACAATCTCTCCTACCCATGTGCGCAATCACACCAACCCTGTAAGGACAGATTGCGCAAAATATCTTTATTGGTTTTATTACAACTGTTCTATTAAATTGCAACATAACAACAAAATAGCAATGGAAATGAATAAAAAACAAATGAAGTAAAAATTATTCATGAATAGTTTAGCAAAAAATTAATATTTAGATTTTTTATTGCTATTCTTTTGAATTGTGCGCAGACTATCCTAGCTTTACCTTACTAAAATTGTTTAATTATAGAAAACCTATAATCTACCGATTGTTTTTTGGATGGATGTTTGCGGAGATATATATATTGAATGGAAAAAAAGTGTAAATATGGATTTAAAGTTCTGAAAATTTCAAAGCTAGGCTTAAATTTCACATTGGACTTTTCAGTAAATGTCGACAAAAGATAAAATGTTGCCAACATAAAATATACTTATTTTATTGTGGAAATTAATCATATCTTAATTAAAGACGATATAATTCATTTCACTGAAATAATAACAATACGAACGCACCTCATTTGTCACGTTTGAGTATAATTTCCAACTTGTTATTTTTTTTAGTAAAATTTTCTTAGTAAAATTTCATCTGATAGTGTTATCAGATTTAAATATGGAGGATAAAGAATTTTATATTATATATAAAATTTATATTATATATAAAATTTATATTATATATAAATAAATATAATATAAATATAATATAAAATATAATATAAAATTCTTATATATAAAATTTATATTATATATAAATAAATATAATATAAATATAATATAAAACATAATATAAAATTCTTATATGTAAAATTTATATTATATATAAATAAATATAATATAAATATAATATAAAGTGTAATATAAAATTCTTATATATAAAATTTATATCATATATAAATAAATATAGTATAAATATAATATAAAATATAATATAAAATTCTTATATGTAAAATTTATATTATATATAAATAAATATAATATAAAATATAATATAAAATTCTTATATATAAAATTTATATTATATACAAATAAATATAATATAAATATAATATAAAATATAATATAAAATTCTTATATGTAAAATTTATATTATATATAAATAAATATAATATAAATATAATATAAAGTGTAATATAAAATTCTTATATATGAAATTTATATTATATATAAATAAATATAATATAAATATAATATAAAATATAATATAAAATTCTTATATGTAAAATTTATATTATATATAAATAAATATAATATAAATATAATATAAAGTGTAATATAAAATTCTTATATATAAAATTTATCTTATATATAAGAATTTTATATTATATATTAAATTCTTATATATAAAATTTATCTTATATATAAGAATTTTATATTATATATAAAATTCATCATAAGACATCAGGTAATGTGACGTGTAGAAACGGAAGAATATAAACGTAGAAATATGGATCAAGCCCAAAATCTGGTTAAGATGTCGCTGCATAGATAATACACTTCTTTAATTTCTAAAACATTATTTGCAGAAAATATACTTCTTGCAATAAAATTAATATCAGTAATAATAAAACAGTCTACCAATAAGCAGTTTTGGCTGAATATTGCAACTGTTTTTGTTTTGGGTTTTTTTTTTCTATCAAAAGAAAGAAAGAAAAAAGAAATTAAATCAAAGAAGAGAGAGTGGTATAAAAAAATGGGATTAATCAAAGGAAAATATGCATTAAACAGAAAAATAATTAACAGAAAAAAAATCTTTTAGACTTTCAAAATCTCTTTTCGGCAGACTTTATCTATCTCAGCACAATTCATTGTTTTTCTTTCCATATATTATTTTTTAAAATAAATTTCAGATTTACCTTAACTTGAAAATATATTGGCGTAAAGCAAAAGATACATTAAATAAAAAAACCTACATATATACTGGGCATATGCAACGGTATAAATCCCAGCAAAATATCTTATTTTGTGGAGATATTTATATCTACAAAATAGTTTTTTTAAATATATGATGCATAGAAGAAACTCAGCACGAACAAACCGAAGGAAAAAGAAAAAAAAGTAAAATAAAAAGAATCAAAAGTGCTATATTATTAGAGTCATGGTTCTTAAGCAATATATAGTGTGTAAATTTTAGGGAAATATCGGGATAGCACAGAATTTAAGTAAATGAAGTAAAGTTTATATATAAAAATAGCAAATAAAACCTTTGTGCAAGAATATGAAAAGGCCGAAAACCAATGTTAAAAAGGCACAAATAATACACAAAAAAGCAGCAAACAGCTATTTCGATTCCACAATCGAGATTCTTCTTCAGTGCAACAAAAAGCAAAGCACAGCGTGCTAGAAAAAGCACATTGAAATGGGCCCAGTCATGAGTTTTCTACCACTCTGTGCTTTGCTCTTTGGCGCACTGAAGAAGAATCTCGCTTGTGGATTTGAAACAGCTGTTTGCTGCTTTTTTGTGTTTTATTTGTGCCTTTTTAACGTTGGTTTTCTGCTTTTTAATAAAGTTTATATTTTTCTATATAGATAAATCCTATGATATTTTCTTAATGCTTGTGATTTTTACACTTTTTTATTTCTCTCAATTTGGTTTTTGTGTGTAAAGATAGAATTTTGTAATCGATTTTTAATTCTCGTAAATAATTCTTCTGCAAGGTAAATCACACGTTAGTACAAAATGGTGTATAAATATTTATGTATAATAAAACTTAAAAATACATCAGATTGACGTTTCGGTCGACTTCTACGACCGTCTTCAGAATATAATGTTAAATTGAATAAACTTAAAAACAAAGGAAAATCATCTTGAAATGCAATTCACACAGGTACAACCAACAACTAACGCCTAAAACATAGTCAGAATCTAATCACAGGCCGTGCAGTGGTGCCACTGTTAGAAATACATTTTTAACAGACAATAATGCAAAAGATGGGGAAAAAACTGACACCCGGCGAAGCACGTCAGAACTGTTTACATACTTTATTTTGAGAATAAAAAAGACTGGTTGCCATTCAGCGTTTACAAACTCAAGATATTGTTGAGTTGAAATGAATTTTAGCACAGCTTTGGCATAAATACAATTATAAGAAAAATCAATTTTAACACTCCTCCTTGCCAAAGCATGGCTTAAAAGAAACATACACTAACTTGGAAATATAATATAAACAGATTAGCTACTTCACAAACGCACAGAAAAAAACATTATGAAAAAACTCAGGCTATTCAAATGAAAAAAATGTGCACACTACAAACATATCAGTTATAAATGTCAATAGTTAAAACCTAGGTTTTTCCTTAAGTTAACCAAAGTTTTCTTTGAGATGTTTTTAGTGAAAAGCTCAGCAACATTTTTTGCTGAAGCTACATACTCTAAACAAATAACACTCTGTTCACCATAGTCCCTGATAAAATGGTGTCTTATGTCAATATGTTTACTGCGCTCAGATGTTGTTTGATTTTTAGCAATAAACATAGCTGCTTGGATGTCGATTTTTATTGATACAGGTTTAGGGATAAATTTCTCTACACCAAGTTCCTGCATTAGATGTCTCATCCATAGCACTTCCTTTGTAGTATGGGTTAAGGCCAAATATTCAGATTCAGCAGAAGATAATGCAGTACAACACTGCTTTTTACTAGACCAGGAAACTGCAGCACCACCAAAAATGACCACATATCCACTGAAGGACTTTCTGTCCACATGATCTGCACCCCAATCTGCATCAGAGAAAATTTCTACTGCTTTTCCAGTTTTTCTGAAGGTGAGGGAGAGGTGCTTGGTCTCTGTGATAAAGATATATCACAGTTTTATCTTTTTTAATTATTTTTATTTCAGCTCAACGTATTTCTATTTTATAGTCCTTCCAGTTTAATTGCTGTTCTTTTAAACTGCCTTTTTACCAGCGGTCGCGCGCCTTGTACGTTGCTTTTCCAGCAAGGTACTTCTTCCTCCTTCGTGCTATGAGTTCGCTTCAATCGGCGCTGAGCTGTGACGTCATCGTCATTCGGCGGCTCTTCCCCGCTCGTGTGTTGTGCGCATGCGTCACCGCCGCTCTTGTTCGGTATGTTTTCGGGAGCTGTTTTGTTTTGGCGCTGCGGGCGAAAGGGGCGTGTCTTTCAAATACAAATTAGAATGTTTTTTTTAATTATTAAATGTTAATTAGTTTCTGATTTGCTCTTTTGATTTTTCGCGTAATTCCTAATCAACAAATTAGTTTAAATTAATCTTGCTCTCACATTTGTGCACCCCTTTTCTGGGTATATATACTATTGTTGCGCATTTTTCCAACAGAATTTTAATAAACATGATGCTGTAAATTTTATGCAAAACGTCGTCTGATCTGAGGCCTGGCCTGTGCCGGCGCTCGTATCCTAGAATCGCCATGCGCGGATTCTTTGGAGATCAATTTCGCGTTTTCAGTTTTTAATTATTCTATAAAAATGCTGTTGTAAAATTTAATTCAATATTTTAAAAGTAAAAATCAACTGGAAAATTTAATTGACTCCTGAATTAATTCTATAATTCTTCATGGACATGGCCAGAAGGTATATTTCACATATTCTTCGAATTTTACGAAATTTGAGCCAGTACTTTTTAAAGTAATGATGTGCAGCTGATTTCATCCTCATCCTTCCTCCTTCCTCAAGAATTACAATAAAGATTTTATGGATCCAACTCTTATGCAGTATTCATCATTTATAGTCTGCATCTATTATTTCACTCAAGTAAGACCGTTTAATTCATTTTATTATTATGATTGTTTCTCTTCTTAAGAATTTTTGACCAAAAGAACAGATGCACAAATTGTGCAGGGTTAATTGCTATTTCAATCACAACTGCAATAAAATATTTAAAAGTTTACTATACGATCTATTCTTCCATCCATTAAGATAATAATATTATAACGGCACTTACAATAATTTTATTATCGTCACAGTCTCCTTGAGGTATCGAAAGATGTGCTTAATGCTTCTCCAATGCAATTCGGTGGGTCTTTCGTTGAATTGGCTCATGTAGGTGGAACTGAATGCTATGTCAGGATGTGTTCTGCATGCAACATACAGCAGACTACCAATGGCTTGCCTATAAGGAATTTTGTCACTCTTCTCTTTTATATTGGTCCATTCTGCATCATTTACTTTGTAGTGTTTTATGCTTGGGTCTAAAGGGGTTGATGCACCCTTAGCTGAACTTGCCTCAAATGTTTCCAGGATATCTTCAATGTAAGTTGTTTGATCTAGTGTTAGTGAACCATCAGCTTGCCTCTGGATTCTCATGGATAAAATTTCACTTGCTTCTCCAAGGTCCTTTGCTTGAAATTTCTGCATAACTTTATGCTTAAAGGTGCTTATGGTTTCTGAGGTTCCTACAATGAGCATGTCATCAACATAGAGGCCAAGATACAGTGTTTTCTTTGGATGATAATAAATGCATGGATCACTTTTTGAACGCAACAATCCGAGTTCTTTCAGGAAGGTGTTAAAACATTCATTCCATTCTCTTCCAGCTTGCTTTAGGCCATACAAACTTCTTTTGAGGTGACAAACAAGATGTTCTTTACCTTGTTGTTTCATCCCTTCAGGTTGCAACATGTAAATATCTTCTTTCAATGTTCCATTCAGGTAAGCCGCTGTGATATCCATTTGATGAATTTCCATGTCTAGTTCCATTGCAAAGGCTAAAAGGATTCGCATAGACTTATTTTTTATAACAGGGGAGAAAGTCTCTGAGAAATCTCTACCTGGCACTTGTGAATAGCCCTTTGCAACTAAACGAGCTTTAAATTTAATCACTTCTCCTTCTGCATTTAATTTTCTTTTGAATACCCATTTGCACCCGATAGGTTTGGTATCTGCAGGTTTTGGAACCAATTCCCATGTTTGGTTGCTGTGAAGATTGTTTAATTCTTCCCTCATAGCTTCCTTCCACATTTCAGAGTGAGGCGACTTCAAAGCTTCTTCCAAGGTGATTGGATCTTCAATATTTTGGGTGGGAGCTTGCTCTTCGCTGACAACTTTGTATAATATTGGATCACCAAAGTAAGTTTTAGGTCTCCTTACTCTATTGCTTCTTCTGACTTCAAGAGATTCTTCTACACTTACTGCTGATTTTCCAGGACTATTATCTTCGAAGTTTTGTTTAGTATACTCAGCTTCAGTTGTTATATTTGCTCCTGATTTTCCAGTACTAGGATCTTCCAAGATCTGCTCAGTGTACTCGGCTTCAGTTCTTATAACATCTGCTGGAATTTCAGGGGGAATTATGCTGATTTCAGGAGCATTGGAGCTAATGATGAGTTCATCTTTCCTTTCTAACTGACTCCTCCTGAATGGGAAATTAGTTTCATCAAACTTTACATTCCTACTAATAAAAAACTTGTCTTCTTCTACATTCCACAACTTGTAACCTTTTATACCTTCAGGATAACCAATAAAGACACATTCTTGAGCACGTTTTCCCAATTTTCCTTTTGGCTGTGTTTTGTCAATTTTTGCATATGCCTTACAGCCGAAAATTCTTAAGTTGTCGAATTCAACAGGCTTTTGTTTCCAAAGTTCTTCTGGTATTCTTCCCTGGATAGCTTGTGATGGACATTTATTGCGTAAATAACAAGCAGTAGCCATAGCATCTGCCCACAGTTCATTTGGAAGGTTTGAGTCGAACAAGAGACATCTAGTCATATCGAATAATGTATGATTCAGCTTTTCGGCAACACCATTTTGCTGTGGAGTTCTCGGAACAGTGAGCTGTCTTGATATTCCATTTTTAACTAAGAATTCATCAAATTCAGTACTTGAATATTCCCCACCATTATCACTTCGTAAACTGGTAATCTTAAGTCCATGCAGGTTTTCAACATTATTTTTAAATTCGATGAATTTCTCAAGGGCTTGGACTTTTGACTTCATTGGTTTCACCACAACATATCTTGAGTAGTCATCAACAAAGGTAATAATATATTTGGAACCACCTTTTGACGTAGGTGTTATGGGTCCTGAGACATCGCTGTGTATTACTTCTAATAACCTTGTGGAATCTTTATTTTCCCTAATTGGAAATGGTGTTTTCTTCATCTTTCCTAGAATGCATGTTGAGCAAATGTCACTTTCTCTTGGTGTTTCTTCACAATCTTCATTCGAACCATCTTTCTCGATAAGTTTCTTCACTGCATTTTTGTGAAAGTGTCCTAAACGTCTATGCATGAGTTCTTCATGTTTGGAGAGGCATGCTTTATGGATCTGATGTTGTTCAACTTTATACAATCTTCCACATTTATGGGCAGTAAGGATGATTTTGTCTGTTGGTTGGGATTTCTGATAGTAGCTTTACCATTCTGAAAGGAAATGGTCATTCCCATGCCTTCGATTGTTCCAACTGAGAGGAGGTTACTGTCAAGATTAGGTACATACAACACATTTACTAAGAAAAGAGTTTCTGTCCCGCACTCTTCTGTGGGCCTCAAAATGATATTACCAGTTCCTATAGCTTCAATTTTTTCAGAGTTTGCTATTTCGACTTGTGATTTTATTGGTACCAAATTGACAAATTTTTCTCTTTGTGAGCACATATGTTCAGTAGCACCACTATCAAGGTACCAATCACAAACAGGTTTATCACCATAGGTATCAGCGAGTAATGCTTGATGTACATCACTTGAAAATTTTTGACCATGCGAAGTTGTCTTATGGGCAGGACATTTTTTGGCAATATGTCCCCATTGACCACAGCTAAAACACCGAGTTTTTCTTTCGTTATCTCTGACATACTTTTTGGATGTCTCATTTCCTCGTGTGTTTCCACTGTCTTTGATTTTTAGTGCTCTTTCGCCAACAGCTTCTTGTTCACTTTCTGCACTGTGACGGAGCAATTTCTTCTCTTCTACCATTAGGCGTGACTTAACAGTTTTTGTGGACAAGGCATCTTCATCTCGTTCTAAGTTTAATATCAAAGCTTCATACTCTTTATGCAAACCCATCAACATGACAAGGGCTACTTCTCTGTCCGTGAAGCCGTATCCGGAAGATGAAACCTTGCGATGTAATTCCATAAGTCTTCTTAAATAGGAGCTCACATTTTCACCAGAATTCATTCTTACATAAAAAAATTCTCTAAGTAGTTGAAGCGTGTGCAGCAATCCAAACTTCGTATGAATATCTTTCAGAATTGTCCATGCGTCTTTCGCTTTTGTACAATCGGCGATATCACCCAAAAAGTTATCGTCTACAACAAGGAACAGAAACGTGAGAGCCTTTTCGTTAGTTTTTCTCACATTATCTTCCAATTCTGGGCCGTAACCAGGATCAATTGCTTCCCAACAGTTCCTTTGAACCAGTGCAGCACGCGTACGGATACTCCATGCTGTATAATTATTTCCATCTAGCTTAGGGATCTTCAATTCGTCCATCCTGTCGTTAGGCCTAGCAGCGCGCGGCGAGTTTTTCGCTTCTTCTATTTTTCGCAGTTATCTGTTATCAACTATAGCTCACGTATAAACTTCTTCTTCAGAGCAAATTCGTGCTGATAACGTGTTAGAAATACATTTTTAACAGACAATAATGCAAAAGATGGGGAAAAAACTCACACCAGGCGAAGCACGTCAAAACTGTTTACATACTTTATTTTGAGAATAAAAAAGACTGGTTGCCATTCAGCGATTATAAACTCAAGATACTGTTGAGTTGAAATGAATTTTAGCACAGCTTTGGCATAAATACAATTATAAGAAAAATCAATTTTAACCTACTGGGAAAAATCCCAGTAAGAGAAGGGACGAAACGGAATTCACGAAAGATGAAAAAGTAATCACAGTTTTAAAAATACACATAGTTGCACTTTCACTGAAGGTATCAAACATGAATAAAAATCCAGCAATGAGTGATTATTTATAAATATTCAACCAAAGTTTAGGAATAGCATATGAAACAATGTAATGACAATGTTTCTTATGCTATTCCTAAACTTTGATTCTCAAACACATGGGCGTACCCAAGGGGGGGGGGGGGGCTGACGGGGCTACAGCCCCCTCCCCCCGAAATTTTCGAAAGTGATATGAAAAAAGTGCTGATGTTTGTTTTTTTTTTCATTTTGGAAAAATTTTATTCTTTTTCTATCATACAGCGGACTGGCCATTCTTATTAGTCCTACATTAGTCCGCATTGACACAAAAGAAGAGAAAGGGGGCTGATGGGGTTACAGCCCTCTCCTTCCGAATTAGTTTGAAATTAAATGAAAAAAGTGTTTTTTCCTTGCTTTTTAGACAAATTTGTCATTTTTTCTTCTGTCATACAGCGAAATAGCCATTCTCGTTAACCCCATATTAGTCTATATTGACATCACAGTATACCCAAAGATGGGGAGGGGGCTGATAGAATTACAGCCCCTCCTCTCGAAATAGTCGAAAATGAAATGAAAAAATAGTGCTGATTTTTTTTCTTTGTTTGATATAAATTTGCATTTTCCCCCTATCATTTAACAGACTAGCTGCTCCCTTCTGTTTAGTTCCATTTTCATATTAGTGCACAGTGACACCAGATTATATCCAAAGAGGTGAAAGGGGCTGATGGGGTTAAATCCCCCTCCCAAAATAGTCGAAAATAAAATGAAAAAGATACTGATTTTTTCTTTTTGTTTGTTTGAGATAAATTTGTAATTTTGATTTCTGCAATCCTTACTTTTTTAGATAAATCTGTATTTTTTTTTCTTCTATCATACAGCGAAATAGCCATTCTCGTTAGCCCCATGTTAGTCCACATTGACATCACAGTGTATCGAAAGAAGGGGAGGGGGCTGATGGGATTACACCCCTCTCCTCCCTAAATAATCGAAAATGAAATGAAAAAATAGTGTTTTTTTTTTCTTTCTGTTTGAGATAAATTTGTATTTTTCCCATATCATTCAACAGACTAGCCGTTCCCTTCTCTTTAGTTCCATGTTAGGGCACAGTGATACCACATTATACCCAAAGAAGAGGAAGGGGGTTTTGGGGTTACAGCCCCCTCCCAAAATAATCGAAAATTGAATGAAAACAATGCTGATATTTTTTCTTTTTGCTTGAGATAAATTTGTAACTTTGTTTTCTTCAATACGACGAACTAACCATGCTGTTTAGTCTCATATCATCGCACAGTTACGCCACAGTATACCCAAGGAGGGGAAGGGGGCTGATAGGGTTACAGGCCTCCTTGTGAAATAGTCGAAAATGAAATGAAAATGATGCTGTTTTTAGGGTTTCGTTCATCTCACGAAACACTATTACTCCCGCTCCGTTGTCTGTCCGTCACAGAGCCATTCTCGAAAACTATGTAACTTACAGAGTGGAAACTTAGTGTACAAATCTGAATAGCAGCTGCGAAGAGCTCAAAATATTAAAATTTGAAAAAATCGTATTATTTCAATAGATAGAGATAAAAAAACAAAATTCTAACAGCCTTTTCCTATTCAATTGAATTGAAACAGTTTTCACTATAGCAGATGCCAAAGATTAAAAATCCACGATGAAATTCTTTCTACAATAATTAATTTTCTATCAGACGATTTTCACGTGAAAAATGAAAATGAAATAAAAAGTTTCACCCATTGAAAAAAAAGATAAATATGAAATGAAATTGATTGACGTCATAGTCGTAATAAAACGGAAAATGTCTTAAGATTTCTCAATAATACAAGGAGTATGAGTATGTGTAAGTGGACAAAGCAGATTAATATCACGTCATTGGAGAATTAAAAAGAAAATCTGACGTCCTATAGGAAGTTTAACTAATTTTTCAAATGTTTGAGAATAATACAAAGCGAGTATCAATATAAATAATAGATAATAGTAAATATATGACTTTGAGAAACATATTGAATCGTGATAAAAATCCGATTATGGAAATATTCGTTATTTTAACATTTTGAAGGTGTACAATTTGTTTAATTTTGAAATTTTTTTTTAAATATTGCATTTAGTCCGTATGACGGATATTATTATGACAGTATATAATAGCGGGATTGGACCGCTATCCAGCTGGGTTAGATATTCGAAAAAAGGAAAAAATGGACCGGTAAATTTTTACTTTATAAAAAACATGACTTTTTTTTTGTTGTTGTTGTTGCTAAATGAAATTTGTTTGAATTTATTAAAGAAAGGATAAAGTGATCTGAAAGGAATATAAACGAAACCCTTTGAGCGATCTTTGACCACACTTACCCACTTGTTTTTCTTTCTGTCTGAGATAAATTTGTAATTTAGTCTTCTGTTTTACCGCGGATTAGACATTCTCGTTAGCCCCATGTTAGTCTACATTGACATCATAGTGTATCAAAAGAAGTGGAGGGGGCTTATGGGATTACAGCCCCCTCCTCCCTAAATTATCGAAAATGAAATGAAAAAATAGTGTTTTTCTCTTTCTGTTTGAGATAAATTTGTATTTTTTCCCATATCATTCAACAGACTAGCCTCTCCCTTCTTTTAAGTTCCATGTTAGTGCACTGTGATACCACATTATACCCAAAGAAGTGGAAGGGAGGTTTTGGGGTTACAGCCCCCTCCCCAAAATAGTCGAAAATTGAATGAAAAAAATGCTGATTTTTTTTTCTTTTTGTTTGAGATAAATTTGTAACTTTGTTTTCTGCAATACGACAAACTACCAATGCTGTTAGTCTCATATCAGTGCAAAGTCACACCACAGTATACCCAACGAGGGGAAGGGGGGTGATGGGGTTACAGGCTCCCTTGCGAAATAGTCGAAAAAGAAATGAAAATGGTGCTGATTTTTTTTCTTTCTGTTTGAGATAAATTTGTAATTCAGTTTTCTGTTTTACCGCGCATTAGCTATCCTCGTCAGTCCCATATTACTCCACATAGACACGACAGCATACCCAAAGAAAGGGAAGGAGATTGATGGCGTTACATCCCGCCACTCCCTTCTGAAATAGTCGAGAATGGCATGGAAAAAAGCACTGATATTTTTTTCCCTTTCTGTTTTCAGAGAAATTTGTATTTTTTTCCTCCTATCATCCAATGGACTAGCCACGCTCTTCTCTTTAGTCCTACATCAGTGCACAGTTGCCGAAAGAGATTGAAGGGGGCAATGGTGTTAGAGCTTTCCTCCCGAAATAATCGAAACTGAAATGAGAAAGTGCTGATATTTTTTTTAGATAAATTTGTACTGTAGTTTTCTAATACAGAGGATTAGCCATTCTCGTTAGTCGCATATTAGTCCATATTGACACTACAGCATACTTAAAGAAGGGAAAGGAGACTGATGGGGTTACAGACCCCTCCCTTCCAAAATTGTCGAAAATGACGAACAAAAGTGCTGATTTGTTAACCTTTCTGTTTGAGAGAAATCCCCCCTATCATTCAACGGTGTAGCTGCACTCTTCTCTTTAGTCCCATATTACTGAACAGTGTTACCACAGTTATAACCAAATAGCTGGAATGGGTCTAAAGGGCTCCCTCCCGAAATAGTCGAAAATGAAATGAAAAAGTGCTGATTTTTTTCTGTTTGAGGTAAATTTGTAATTTAGTTTTTTGTCATACAGCGATTAGCCATTCTCGTTAGTCCAAATAATCCATATTGGTCCAAATTGATTTCAAAGAAGGGAAGAGGCTGATTGGGTTACAGCTACCCCTCCCGAAATAATCAAAAATAAAATGAAAAACTCCTGATTTTTTTCTTTTTTTAGATAAATTTGTAATTTTTTTCTATCATACAGCCGTTCTAATTAGTTCCATATATTAGTGCACAGTGATGCCCCAGCAGACAATAATCAATGAAGGCGATGCGGGGACGGGGGTTATGAGATTACAGCTCCATTCCCTCTCCGAAGAGATCGCAGTGAAACGAAAAAGGGGCTGATATTGTTTCTTTCTTTTTGAGATAAATTTGTTTTATTTTCTGGCCATGCAATGAATTTGCCTTTCTCGTTAATCCAATATCCTTCACAGTCCTAAACCTAATTTACTTGAGACCACAAATCTATTTTCCAATGACTGAAAAATAGCTCCAGCCCTGTTTTACTGGATAAATGAATACATATATGCCCAATTCAAGAGACCTACAAATAAATTCGACAAATTTAGAAGCAGTTTAATTTAAGGAGTTTTTTAATCTCTCCCACAAGCAGCACAAAGATTGTCAATGTGGTAGTATGTTAATGCACAGTAACACCACAGCTAATCTCAAGTCGATTTCGGCTAAATCGGAAATCAGGTGCGGAAGAGTTGACTGTAAAAGTAGCTTATTAACTTCATTTTTCAGACATCTCCATACCATACAGAAATTTGTGGGAGGTTTAAGTGACCAAGCTTCTTTCCCTTGCCGAAATTGTCAGAGTACAATGGTAAAAGAAGGGCTGATTTTATTCCTTACTTCATAGATCAATTTGTATATATATATATATATATACATATATATAATATTATATATATATACATATGTCATGTGTAGCACTTGTCTTTCTTGTTAGTCCCATATTAGTGCACATTGACACCTTAGCTAATCTCTTCAGAATAGTGGCTAAGTCGGAAGTCAGGTACTATATATGCGCGCATGAACTGACTGTGAATGATAATCATTAACTTTCGTTTTTAGCACTCGATTACTTCCTCATATTTGTAAGATACACAGTGACTTTTTGTCTGACTACAGAGATATCTTTGGAGTTCAGTAACGCTCCCCCCCCCCATTTATCTTCTGATTCCGTCCTAATTTTGCAGCATAATTTAAGGTTCACTTTGAAAAATCCTTTGACGAAATTAACGTTTTCCGTGACCGTTTGACGGATAACGTTTTTTTTTTTCGTGATCCTTTGTCGAAATTTGCGTTTTTTCCGCTGCTTTTTGACGAAATTCAAGTTTTTCCCGTGATCCTTTGTTGAAATTTGTGTTCTTTTTCGCGTTTTTTTGGCGAAATTCGCGTTTTCTCCGCTATCCTTTGACGAAAATCGCGTTTTTTCGCTATCGTCTGACGAAAGCCGCGTTTTTCCACGGCCCTTTGACGGAATTCGCGTTTCCTCCGCGTTCATTTGACGAATTTCTCGTTTTCTTTGCGATCATTAGATGAAATCCTGATGAAATCATATGATGAGAACCTTTTTTTCCGTGATCCTTTGTCCAAATTTGCGTTTTTTTCGCGTCTTTTTGACGAAATTCACGTTTTTTCCACAGTCCTTTGTCAAAATTCACGTTTTTCCGCGTCTTTTTGACGAAATTCGCGTTTTTACCATGGACCTCTTTACGAAATTTTAGGTTTTCTGCGGATCTTTTACAAAATTCACGTTTTTCTGATCCTTTGACAAAATTCCAATTTTTTTCACGACCCTTTGACGAAATACATGTTTTTTTCGCAATCCTTTCTCGAAATTCACATTTTTTCCGCGGCCCTTTGATGAAATTCGCGTTTTTTCTGCATGCCTTTGACGAAATTAGCGTTTTTTCAGCGGTCATTAGACGAAATTCATGTTTCCTCCGTGATCATTTGACGAAATTCGTGTTTTTCCGCGATTATTTGACGAAATTTGCGTTTTCTCTGCGATCATTTGACGAAATGTGACTTTTTTTCCACGATCCTTTGACAAACTTCGCGTTTTTTCGCGACCCTTTGACAAAATTCGAGTTTTATCCGCGGCTCTTTGACGAAATTCCCAATTTATCCGCGGCCCTTTGACAAAATTCGGATTTTTCCATGATCTTTTAACGAAATTGGAGATTTTTTTTCTGTGAACGATTGACGAAATTGATCTTTTTCGGCAGCCATTTGTCAAAAATAGCGATATATTTTTAAGTTCGAATTTTCAGACTGGTGACCGATTTTTTGAAATTTTTGGAACCCCATGCGTTAAATTTTCGGAAATTTTGGAACAGAATCATCGCCACCCCACCCTTTTCCCCT
This sequence comes from Maratus michaelseni, assembly GCA_963931845.1. Lineage (NCBI taxonomy): Eukaryota > Metazoa > Arthropoda > Arachnida > Araneae > Salticidae > Maratus > Maratus michaelseni. The sequence goes on from OZ007595.1 coordinate 225,667,787, forward strand.
CTGGCTACGTCCTTATTGTCAAAAATTATTGTTGTTTACAACACAATTCAACGTGTTTCGCAACATTCAGAACATAACGGAAATTTAAGTCAGCCCCCCTGAAATAAAATCCTGGGTACGCCACTGCTCAAACATATTTAGCCTTGTAAATGTTTTCGCCAATAGTAATTTTCAAATGTTTTGAAAGTAAAAAAAAAAATTAAAAAATTGTTGATTTTAATATATTTTTGTTTTATATGTCAAATTAAAATTATCAATATTCAAGCGATAATTTCAAACCTATACTTATAAAAGAATTCTCTTAAGAGTATCCTTGGTTCCAAACATTTGGAACAACTTTAATACAGATTAAACAAATAAACTTTCAAAATATTTTAATCTTCTAACATAGAGTGAAAACAAGCTTTAGGAGATTTCAAACTTGTTTTTTTTAATATTTACCTGTGAAACCTCTGAATATAATGCTTCTAACACAAGGCGTACAAAAACAATTATAAATTATGCATTTATATGCATTCATTATAAATTCATAATTTATAGTGCAACCGTTACTTCAAAATAAAAAATTTGGATATCTATGAAATGTTTTCACATTTCTTTGTAAAAGATTTCAAATTAGAAATAATTGGAAATCTGAAATATTTCAGCATTATGTTGTGCAGGTTCCGGACTATGAGAAGTTCTGGGAGAAGTTCTGAAATGTTTCAGCGTCTTGTTGTGGAAGGAATCGACATATAAATTCCGAAAACAAGGAATGTTTCGGAATTTTAATGTGAGAAATTCCGAAAAAAGACGCTCCGTGAAACTGGAACATTTCAGTATTTTGATATGAAAGGTTCCGAAAAAAGACGTCCAGTAAAGTTGGAATGTTTCAGCATTTTGACATGAAAGGTTCCGGAAAAAAGCGTATTGTGACGCTGAAATATTTTAGTATTTTGATATGAAAGGTTTCGGAGTATATAATTACGGGATGTTTCTGAAAAATTGGAATGTTTCACTACTTTGTTGTGAAACGTAACATCAAAAAGCCGTGGCATCTTAATGTCACCACTTTTTCCGGTACCTACCGGAAATTTTTTTATAGTGATATATTGCCGCACTAATCGAAACATATATTAAATAGTAAAAACTGCTCACTGACACCTCAACTACCAACTTTCTGAGAAACACAATATACATAAATAGATAATGTAATAATGCACTATGACATTGTTTTTGACGTAATATTGTTAGAAAATACATACTACAACTTGATTTGAAACTTCAATAAAAGTTTATCTAATTTTCATGAATTGTCATTAACATAAACATGTGAGCTAATTTAATAAGTAACTGTCGAGAAACACTGAAAAGTGAAATTTAATTTTAATTCCGCATTACTACAATTCTTTAGATTATTTATGTTACCTTACTTATTATTAGGTTAATTTTTAAAGAGTCACATAATTTGAGTTGTAATACAATTTTGTAATGCAATTTCATTACTTTAAACTTACATAATATTTAATGTGTTTAAACGAAAACTTATCAATCGCCGATTGCGTATATTTTTCTTGTTTTTGGAATACATCTTGAGGCAATACAAAATTTTATTTTCTAATCTGTCTATAGTTGTTAAATTGCAGTTTGAAGAATTCTAATTTTTGAAATGCTTCTTAGAATTCTTTAATGTTATTTTATTTTTCTGAATTTTCTGCAAATTTCATTTTTAAAAAATCGACGCCGTCTTGCTGGAAAAAAGAATCACACACTTCATGCTCTACGCACTTATCGAGGGAAACTCTAAAAAAACTTTATCACACTTACTGAAAATCGCACTAATCTAAACCGCAGTAAGAGAGGGATACCTGTATACTGCATAATGCACTCCGGTGCATAACGTGCACCTAAACTTTAAGAGTATAATTTTTCCCATTTTGGGGTATTTTTGACGTATAACGCGCACTCCACTTCTTCGTAAAGAAATGTTTATGAGATTTGTAGCAAAATAATAATAATAATAATAATAATAAGGAATATTTAAAAGCATAATAGTTTGTATTTTGTATGCAATCCGATATTAAGCATTATTAAGCTGTTAACGCATGCAATTTAAAAAAAAAAAAAAAAGAGAGAGAGAGAGAGAGAGAGAGAGAGAGAGAACGTTTTATAATGTAAAACTTTAATTTCTTATTACCATCTTTTTCTCTTAATTTTTAATTTGCTGTCAATCTTATAAGCCAGCGTATGACGCCCACCATATAGTTCCATAGTTCCATCAATTTCCTTGTACCAAAATTGCACTTTATGCGGCGGAATATACGTTAAATATCAGTACTATTTATAATGAACCAATCTATATATTTAAAACGCTAAGCGTTTTGTTTCGACAATCCGTGAGAACGAACTACTACATCAAATTACATCATTCTTTTTTTAAATGAAAGATATTTGGTCACAGATTTGTTATCGTACATTCGTTTGTTCGAAAATTTAATTAATTAGCCCTAATCTTAAATTAAAATTTTACTTCTGCTTATGACGTCATAAAGTCGGCAATCGGATTAACGCCCACTGTTGCGACGTACAGAATTTATTTTCTGAACTCAATGATCGCGGGCATAAAAAATAAATATTAAAAGCACGTGACTTTTAGGCCGAATTTTTTAATTTGTAAGTTAAAATATAGTTAAAATGTTTAAGTATTTCGGTAAAAATATTTATCCGTGTGTTTTATAAGCAAATAAAAATTCATATTTACTGTGACGTCACGGAAATATTGTCCATTGGGTTCATTTTATCATTAAGCATTATAACTTTGTTGATGCCATTTTTTTCATTACAATTAAATGCAAAATATATTTTTATTTGTATGCATGGTGCTTAAGCATAAACGTACGTGTGAAAAGTTTGTACCTATGAAAATGACGTTATGCTTAGCTTGAAATGCATTTTAACATTGATAAAACTAAAAAGAAAAATTTATATGATTGTGTCAACATGGCGTAATATTAACTGATATTTCAATTTTTAATTTTAAAGATTACAACTGGAGCCTTTATTGGTTGCTTCATCTTGATTGCATACCTTGATTACATGTTACCAATTACTTTTTTTAAATTATAGGATTAAGTTATAGAAATTATAGGATTTAAATTATTAAGATTTCCTTTTTAATGAAAAAATTCACAAAAGTAAAGAATTTCAGGGGAAAAAAAAACTTGAAATAACGATTGTATTTTTAGCTAGAATAAACAATGTAATAGCGCTATTACACGTGAATTACGAGCGACAAAAAATCGCCTCCACAAACTCCTCCCACCAGATCATTCTGCCTGGGTTGCCAAAATAATATCTGAATCCGCTCCCGCGCTCCTTTATTCATCGCTCTAAATTGGCAGCCAAGCGAGCGACCGTGCCAATATGATGGTTTTTTAACTTGTTTTGCGGCTTTTAACAAGATTTTCGGTTAAATTTTAATAGCACATTGTATAAAACAGACATTTCTTCGAACATTAGTAAAAAATACTTGTATAATAAAGTTTAAAGATATGATTTATAAGTTCGCTGGTTGTGTTTATTGTTAAAAATGCTGATATATACACGAAATTAACATATGCGTTTAGGCATTAATACAGGGGAATATTTAGCGTTTTTTTCGCGGCAAATTTTTTACATTCGTTAAAGGAATCCAGTTTAAATTTTCTAGCGCAATATAACTCTTTTGAATAAAATTTATTCCGAATTCGTACCTTGATTTTTGAATTTTCACGAAATTTTACATCCTATTTTTAGAGGGTTTTTTTTTTTTTTTTCGACATTCGTAAAAAGAATCCTGTTTCAATCTTTTAACTCAGTATAATAAATTTTGACCTCTGATATTTTTTTAATTTTTAGCGATACTAAGGAAGTTTGAATAGAAAAATTGTATTATATATATATATATATATATATATATATATATATATATATATGTGTGTGTGTGTGTGTGTGTGTATCAGCACAAATTTTTATAATATTCATAAAAATATAAATCATTAGCCCTACACCCAAATTAAATTTTATAAATTAGATTTTAAAATAATCCATAGTGTACAGATAAGAGATAACAGATATAATTTTGTATCCTTTTCCAAACCATCATGGAAAGCTCCTTTTAAAGAATCATAAACAGTATTAATGTAATACAGGCAAAGCTGGATAAGTGAGAAACTTTTATTACTGCTATTTATTCTGCCACTGCATTTTTAGAAAGAAAAAGCTTTGTTATTGAGCCAATGAAATCTCTACTTGAAATTATTTTATTTCTGTATTAAGTGATTATTACTTTCATAACTGAGATGGTTTTTACTTGTTATTAAAGTCCCACATGATTGACAGTTAAAATTGAGAACACAGATATAATACCTTTACTAATTATAGTAGTTACTATTACTTTGATAACCTCTATTAGTAAAATAAGCACTTGTTGAACCTATATAACAGAGAAACCATTTTAATTATGGCTGGATTGGTTGATCCTTCAGTTCCCACTTATCGAAGTTCAATTTCATTTATATATTCTTAGAACAATGCAACCAAATGTACCATTCACAAACTAAGTTGTCCCACCTAGGATAGACCTCTAAAAAGATCAACTCGCATACCCAACCCTTAAAAGAGTTTTAAAAAAAAAACAAGATGTTTAAAATAATTTATAGGGTGATTTTAATATTTATAAAAGCCATATCAGATCACAGTAATGCAATAGTGCAAGCTACTATCATTTCTTTTCAAAAAGTATCAAAATTATTTTATGAGAATATTAATTCAATTTTTTCAATAATTCATGGCATCATTAAAGAACATTTTATCCTAATAAACTTTACATATAAAATATGTAAAGTTATGAAAGCATATAATGTAACAAAATATGTAAAGTTATGATTATTTTAACTTTACCTTTAGCACACCTGTTATAATATAAGATGCACTGTGGCAGAAAATTACTGTACTTTCTGCGACAAACTTTATTAACCGCAAAATCTTTCTTCAGTAACAGTCCTGAAGTCAAACAAGAGTTATATTAGGCCAAACTACAAAAAAGTTTAAATACTTTGTACCTCCCCCATATTTAGAAAATCCCCCTTGGAAAATATAGAATGATTTGTTGCCAAAAATATTTTTTACTTTGTATGCTGGGCGGGGGTGGGGGGGGGGGTAAACAAGCAGTAGACATTTCAGGGAACAATTTAAAAAATATATTTGTGGATTGTTTATGTAAAAAAACACAAGGAAACTTAAAAAACATAAAGAAATAATTTTAAATACTGTAAACTTTGTTTATTAGGAGGAAGGGAAGCTACAAACTTGGGGGGGGGGGGTGATAATTTATTTCAAAGTAATAAATAAGGCAGATTTTTATCATTTTCTATTATTTTTTTTTAAGATTTTAAATTGTGATGATGGAGCAAAGTGGGGGGGGGGGATTACATGGATATTTATGTATTAGTATTTTAAAGTAACAAGAACTAAGGCAGAAGTAACGAGTTCAAAATAAAAGAACTAAGGCAAAACAACATTAAAAAAGGGACACAATTTTAAAAATAGAGATTTTTTAATATTAACAACGTTAACACATAACTGTTGTTAGCTGTCTCACAGGCAGCTATATATTTTTTTCAATTTTCATAATTTAACTATAGATACTTATGATTTAACTATAGTGAAATATTTCGTTTGAAGCCCTAGTACTATTGTTAGAGAATTCTGAATAAGTGAATTTTAATGATAATGGTCCTGAACTAAAGTTTAGTACATAAACAGTATCCTATGAGTAAATCGAGCTTTTTTTTTTCGCCTTTCAAACAAGCAGTCTCAGAGATCGCTCACAGTATCTTATGCAACAGTGTTTGTCATAGCAGTTAAAGGTTAATGCTGGAGAGAGAGAGGGGGGGGGGGGGCGTTGCAAAGAAAGAGAAAACTAAAATTTTGTAACAATAAAACTACTGCAAAACCCTATTAAGAAACTGAGCAGAACTTAGAGCTTAACAATTATAAATATTTTAAACTTTAAAGTTTAGGGAGTGTGGGAAGGGACAAACAAAAATTTGGGGGGGTAGAGGGACAAAAATCTGCCGAAACTCAGAAGATTTTCATCTCTTACCAATATTGTTCTGCAGAAGCGAAACACATACAGAATATCTTTTTGCTGTTGCATAAATCTTCTCTCTCTCCCAAAAATGTTTTTTTTTTTTTTTTCCAAATGAGAATTATTTCTGCAATAAATCTTTCCTATTCTGCGACATTGTCGCTGCAATTCTGCCACGGGGATAAGATGTTTATCTGAGACCTGATATTAAGAATTTTAATTATTTACAAAGTGTAGGGATTACATCATTTTACTCCCCACTAGATAAGTGGATTTTCTAACACGGCGAATGGAAGTCCTTTAAAAACTGCTAGCTATAGAAGGTGTGCCAAAAACTTTATTTAATAATCATATTTTGCATATTACAGGGTTCGTACACTTTTACAACAATGCTTTAATAATTTTTTTTAATTTACTATTTACTATTTAAATAGCAGAAATTGTAGATACATTGTTTAATTACAGAATTCATAATACTTTTCTACATTTACATAAGGCAAACAATTCTATTAAAAAATTGTGTTAAAAGTGTACGAAACCTGTATTACCATGATGTAAACCTGGTGCTGAGTTATATCTTATACTACAGTTCCCTCCCCCCCAAGTTTCAGGACCCTGCCTTCCCTTTGGTATAAAAATAAGCACCCTTCTTGCCCCTCAGTTAAAAAAATTCTGCCCATAATGCCTTTGTATTAAAAAATTTATTTGCATAGTAACAACTGATTCATTCTTATCTTGAAGAGAGTGTCCTTCAGAATTCAAAATGTGTAGTTAAGGTAGTCCTTAAATGACCTGTTCAACAATGCGAAACTTTCTGACACAACTTCAGACTCATTTTTAAACACAAAGGTATAAAATTGGCAGGCCTGACTATGGAAGCGATTTGGAATAAAAACGAGTTTTACATTTTATGATAAATAGATTACTTATCGAGTTATAAGCGATTCTGGTTACGTGACAACACGTTTTTCGTACTTTTCTGGCTGCCGCGTAGGGAATTTGGTTCAAAACGCCAACTTTGGCAGTATTTTCTATAAGATCTTCTACATTTACCAAAAAATGGAAAACGTGTTTAGATTACATAGTTTCTGAATAAGTACACCTGCCAATTTCATGCATTTGCGAACAAAAATTCATTAAAAAAGTTGTCATAAAGTAACCTGTTTGGACTAGAGAAGTCTTAAGAATCTAAAAACTGCTCTTAAGAATCTAAAAAATATACTTTCCTCATCAGCCTCAACATGTTCTTCTATAAATATGGGGGAGAAAAAAAAAAAGGCAGCAGTAAAATTAGCAGAGAAAAGAAAAACATTTACCAGCTTTTTAAACCATTAAAAATATTGTTCTTAAAATGCACAGTAGTTTTACAAAAACTGTCATGTCATCCATTAAACGATTTAAACAGCCATCAGACTTTAAAAACAGGCTTTTTTTCTAAGCTATGTTGTAATACACATTACTTTTAAATGAAAAAAAAACATTAATAACATATTTTTAGACAATATTTTATAAAACGATGTCTAAAACAAACCGTATCTTGATTTTCCCTTCATTTTCTTGTTAGGTTCAAGATAGTGGGTTTAATTGTGCATGTAAATACATCTTGTTTCATATTTTAGTTAAAAGTAAACAGGTGCTTATTCAACAGAATTTTGCTTTAAAAATATAAAAGAAAAACAAACTTTTTTCTAGTTTTTTTTTTCTTTTTTTTTTTTTTTTTTAAATTGTGCGATTTTGATTATAGGAGACAACGCCAATAAAAGATTTTTCTACCTTGACTGTAGTATATTTTTGCAGTGAAAACTAGCTCACTGAACATTTTAATATTTTCTATTTCACCTAATCATTACTTCACAATTATAAACAAATTCATCTTCAAAATGGCTAACTTTGTTTAATATAATTATCGGAATCTGAGATTGTTAAAGAATTTTTTATATTAAAATACTTCATGTGATTTTGTTTTTTGAGTGATAACTCCAAGTCTAGATTTGTGTCCATCAGATTCAGCAAGTAACAAAAAAGATAGATTGGTATTATTGAAATGCTGTAAGTAGCACCCAATTTTTTAATGCATTCTTATTCGACTTCATATCTTTAGTTTCTTTGTTTAATTCTTAAAGGATAATCGGTACTTTTCGGTTAGCCGGGCACCAGTGATATATATACATATACACACACATATATATACATATATACACATATACATACATATATATGTACACATATATATATGAATATATATATATATATATATATATATATATATATATATGCACATATATCACTGGCGCTCGGCTAACCGAAAAGTACCGGATAATTTTCCCAATCAAGAAAATTTTCTTTTACAGCTTGACCAAAATTTTAAAGATCATCTTATGTTATTACTTGTCATAAATAATCTGCAATTTTAAAAGAATAAAGTGTTAAAAGTAAAAATTATTTATATCCTTTATTTATTTTTTGAGAATAAACACACATTGTTTGCAGTTAATCAAAATTTCCTCTAGACAGCTAACATTGAAATATTATTATGAAGACGAACATTAAGCTCGAAGCTGCTGCGGTCGTCCAATGATCTCAGAGCCCCGAGCCCAATCCTTCCCCATTTTCGGTGCATTAAATTTGCAGAATATAGAGTTTAAATTTCTCCGATATTGAATCCGGTTTTTAAAGAGTCTGGTAGAGTGTCGGGAAAGGGCATACGGACGTTGGACGACCATCCAACGTCCTTACGCCCTTTACCGTGACATACCTGACCAACATCCAGATGTGAAATAAAGATGTCACTGGTAAAATGTAAAAGCCTGATATGATAGGTTTAATGCCTCGAAAAGCGGGAAAGTAGTGGGAAAACGAGAGTTCAAGGACAGCCGGTGGCACCGTGGCACCGTGCCACCGGCCGGAGGCACGCAGCTGCAGCACTGAGGATCCGCTCCTCCGGCCGGAGGCACCGCTCCTCCGGCTGCACCGATCCTCCGGTGGGGAAAAATAATTTTCTACTGTAACACGAGGGGTGAAAATAAGAACTCTAAGAAGAAGTTAAATGAACAAGATTATCATACTATAAGATGAATATTGATTTTATATACTAATTTTGAAAGACAAACACCTTATAATGAGTATCACTAATTAAGCGAAACAATGGAAAAATATTAATTTTAACGAAAAAAGCTGATTTCGTAAGAATTTTTCAACTATAAGACGAGGATATCAACTTATCAGAAGAAATTTAAACTTACATTTTAGTTTTTGAACAATCATTACATTAATGAATACTGATAATTAGACAAAATATTCATTTTTAACGAAAAAAGCTGATTTCTTACAAATTTTTCAACTATAGAACGAGGATACCAAACCACAAACCGAAGATTAAACATATATATTAATTTCGAATAACAAACATCTTAATGAGTATTACTAATTACACGAAACAATGAAAAAAATATCAAATTTTAACGAAAAAGCTGATTTCTAATAAATTTTTCAACTATCAGATGAGAACATCAAACTATAAGATAGATTTTAAACTTATATTATAGTTTCTGAACATTGGACACCTTAATGAGTAGAATAATTAAGCAAAATAAAATAACAATTTTAACGAAAAAAGCTGATTTCTTACGAATTTTTCAACTATAAGACGAGAATATAACCATAAGCCGAAGATTAAACATATATTATAGTTTATGTACAATGAGTACCTTAATGAGTATTACCAATTAGACGAAACAATGGGAAAATATCAATTTTAAGGAATAAAGCTGATTTTTTCAGAATTTTTCAACTATAAGATGACGTTATCAACTTATAAGAGAAAATTACACTTATATTTTTAGTTTTTTAACCGCAATACATAGAAAATATTCAAAATTTGAATGATTTTTTTACTGAATTAATTGATTTTCCGCACAAAAATAGGAGTTTTAACAACCAATTAACTAAGTTTACTCTGTATACTTGATTTAATTCTGTTTAGACGCTCGTAATATAATCTTTTTACATCATTTAGACTTGAAATAACCGACCATATTTAAGTAAAAAACCTGTTGTTTATTTATTCTCAATACGCAATTTTTTTTTCTTTCTTTTTTTTTTTTCATTCGCAAAATGTAGCATTTGTGAGGGGAGATCCAACCCCACATTCTAAGAAAAGGGGAAGATAACAAAAGATCGTGTAGGGTCTTACTTTGAAGCGATGCAAATATTATTCATTTTTAAAGTTTTCAAAAAATCCACGCTCTAAAATAAAATTGTACTATATTTAACAAAGTTTACCTTCCTCTATCTTCTTAAAGAGTGCTAATAGTGTGCATTTATTTTTCTTTATACAAGTTGTTATGTATTAATTTTAACAAAAACAGCATAATTTAGTATTAATAAATAGATAAAACAAAGGAAAGTATCGACTTTTATGGGAAAAATGTTAATTTTAATGAATTTTACACAAGTTTTCTATATTATTGTACACTAAGATGCATGATTACCATACGTCTCATACCGCTTAGATGACCATAGTACACAGAAATAGAGAAAATATTTACGTTTTAGATTACTTTACATGAAATTTCAATAGTAATTATATAAACTCCTGTTTACATCACAATTTACATATGAAAATAAGGATTTATAGGATAAAATAAATAATATTAGCTTACACTTAGCAATTTTTACGTAATTCCAAAGATTATATACCATGTTTTTCATAAGTTTTATATTAATTAGTAATTTTATATTCAATATTTTCCGTGATAAAATTAAATCTTTTCTATCACAGAAACACCACTACCTAAATTTTCACTTAAACTCATATTCTAAGTATTAATATTCTCTTAAAGTTATACTTTTCTTCAACTTTTACCTGAAAACATGGAAACGTATGGAATAATTAACCTGTTTGCACATATCAAATTTAGTAAACAACATTTTTTTCTACATGAATACGAATACTGTCTTTTAAATTTTCTAGTTTTAACAGAATATACACGAATATAAACTTCAATTTTATTTCAAATTGCCTCGTTTATGAAAACGATAAATATTACCAAATATTAGACAGCATTTTAACATGAACTTAGATGCTGCTCACATAGCTATTTTAGCACAACTTAGATGATGTAATTGCATTTCACCCATTTCTTTCAGAAACATACATATAAATATATGGATTTATCGAGTAAATATCCAAATATATGGATTTATCTAGTAAATACCCAATTTTAGTTTTTATTTAGTGATTTTTTACACCATTTGAATGATTTCAAGCTATTTTATATCACAGAAACGGAAACATATTTGAAGATAAACGACAGTAAAATAATATTTGAACTGTGGTTCCTATTCAAAAATTCAAATCACATGTTAAAATTTATATTCTATCACTTATCAACTATATATCCCACATAATTTTTACCATAGAAACATCATAGAAATTAAATATACGTTAAATGAAAATAATAAATTGTAAGTATCTAAAAATATTAAACACAAAAGCTATTAATCAAAAATTAAAAAAATTAAAAAAAATTAAAAGTTTTAAGTTAAAAAAGAAGTTAAAAAATTGTTTTTACAAATTAAAATAAATTACAAAAAAAATATATATATACAAAAAAAGTTTTTACAAAACAAAATAAAAAAAATTCACAAAATCTAAATAAAAAAGTTTTTACAAAAAAGTTTTTACGAAAAAAGTTTTACAAAAAAATTTTAAAAAGTACAAAAGTTTAAAAAAAATTACAAAAAAATTTACAAATTACATATTTAACTACAAACATTACCTCTATCACATTTGAAATATAATAATCTACAATTTACTAGAAAATATTTCATTAATTAGATAAAATTTTGAACTATTAAATGAAAAAATATACTTAAGTACGCATGCGCGCTTTGTCACGTGATCAATGCAATCGGTGATAATATAAGTATTCGATAAGTAGCACTGTGTTTCTCATTCCCACTGTTAAACTCTTGAGGGAGGGTAACTGTGTGCAGCTCTGATAATTTTTTCAGATTTTAATTCAAGTGAGGAATCGGTTTTTTAGTAAAGGAATAAAGTAAGTTTTAATATATCATTATAAAATCAATAACAAATTATTTATCCTTTAAATCTTTTCTAAGTATATAATTATTTTACTGTGTAGATATTACAACAGAACAACTCAAAACTGCAGAAATGGACATTCCGAATGTTTCGTCGTTGACACATATAAAGTTAGAGAATAATAAACATGTGAGTACTTATATCTGATATATTTAGAATACATACATTAAGCATAATGAGTGTAAATTTACATTAAAATATTTTACCACATATTCTTTAAGAAGTATTTTTCACCTGTAACATTAGAGTGAATTGTAATTGTTTACATTTATTTCTCTTGCAGATGTGTTCTATTTGTGACAAATACTTTTCATCTAATTGGAATTTAAAAGAACATATGCAGATCCATACCAATGAAAAACCATTTACTTGTGAAGATTGTGGAAAAGCATTTACAAGAAAGCGTGAATTAAAAAAGCATATGATGACGTATGATAGTGTATCACCTGTTGTATGTGAAGTTTGCAAATTATCCTTTACTAGAAAATGTGCTCTAATAACTCATATGCAGATTCATACCAATGAAAAACCATTTACTTGCGTGCATTGTGAAAAATCGTTTGCAAGAAAGCGGGGATTAAAAATACATATGATGGTATATGATAGTGTATCACCTGTTGTATGTGAAGTTTGCAAATTATCTTTTACTAGAAAATGTGCTCTTTTAACTCATATGAAAACACATTCATGTAAAAAATTGTTTAAGTGTGAAAAGTGCGAAAAAATCTTTGATTGCCGTTATAGATTGAATAAACATATTCTCATTCACAATCGACCACAATTAGCTTGTAATGAATGCGAGAAGTCGTTCTCAAGTGAATATAGATTGAATCAGCATTTGAAAGAACATCAAATCATACATAAGCCACAGTTACCATGTAACGAATGTGGGAAATCGTTTTCAAATGAAGATAAGTTGAACCGTCATTTGAAAATGCATCAAGACCTACATTATACATGTGATCACTGTAATCGAAAATTTTGTCAAAAATCAAATTTAAATCAACATTTACGTACACACCATACTAAAAAACCTCTTGTTCCTGTTAAAGTTGAAATACCACTACCTAGTGTAGAGTTTAATAGGTTAAGACATCAAGCATCAGCTTTCGGCATGTTTAAAACTCTAACATTTCATCCTGAGAAACATGAGGAAGGCTGCTTAATAACTTTTGAAAATAATTTGAAACCTGAGTTACAATACAATCTTCAAATTGAGGCGAGAGAGAAAAAAGCAATTAAATGGAATATGATTACTAAAATCATGTTTCAGCGTGAAAGAGGTGAAGATGAAATTGAAACAATCACATCTTATTTTAGAAGTGGCTGTTATGTTGATCTTACTGAAAATAGTATTGCAAATCATATTGATGAAGGATATTCAAAAATTAACCAATCGTTTGAAGAATTTAACAATCAAGGATCAGATTGGACACTCCAAAAAATTGAATGTATAGAGCTCAATATTGCAAAGTTTAAACCCTTAGCTAGAAATTGACTCTACATAATGAAAAAAGATACGTTCTTTAATCATTGAATTTAATTATTCTATTATAAAATTTATGATTTTACAACATTTATCCAAACTACTCATACAACATTATAGATTTGACATATGATCACCAAACGTGAAATTTGTAAAGAATTTTGTTAGTCAGAGTTTTTGTAATTGATATAAATGTAGACAATATTCACAATGTATTGCTTAAATGATCATAATAAATTTTTTTATCTGTACATATCTGTGCTTATTTTATAAAACATATTTCATTGTTAAAATATATTGTATGATTTTTAACATGAAATTTCTCATGATAGTAAATAACTAATTTTGCTTTACGTAAGACTTGGGATACATCATAACTTGTTCAACGAAACAACATTTCCACCAATGAATATCCAGTTTACACACGTACAGGTGAAAATCAACTTTTGATAGTGCTACGCATCAGATTAATGAAAAAATATATACAAGTCATTAAAAAAATATGTTTTTGCAAATAAAAAATAAAAAAGATTTTACAAAGTTTTAAAAAAAAAGTTTTTTTACAAATTAATTTTTTTTTTTTTTACAAATTTAAAAAAAATTTACAAATTAAAAAAAAGTTTTTAAAATTAAAAAAAAAAGTTTTTTACAAATTATTTTTTTTTTTACAAATTAAAAAAAAGTTTTTACAAATTAAAAAAAAATTTACAAATTAAAAAAAAGTTTTTAAAATAAAAAAAAAAGTTTTTACAAAAAAAAAATTTTTTTTTTGCAAAGTTAAAAAAAAAATAAGTTAAAATTTAAAATAATTAACAAAAAAAATCGCAAAAATTTCAAGTTTTTCTAAAAATATTTACATATTAACAAAAAATTACGCAAAAGTCAGGACCAAGCCTATGTCTAACATAGCATTTTTTCGACTTCAGTTGTGAAAATCAGTGTTAGCACTGTGAAAATACAAAATAATACCTTTAAATGATACTATTTTTCAAATTGGATCCAATATCTGGTATATTAAGAATCATTTGTGATTTGAACAAATTAAATATGCATGAGAAAACCATTAATTGTATCAGCAGCTGATGGGACTTATTTTGCTGATGTTATATCAATCAATAAATCTGAAAGTTACCAACAGTAACAGTAACCAAAGACTAACAGATAGAGATGTTTTAAGGGTGTTGGCATTACAGACATATACAAGAAACAATTTATATCTGACTTAATCAAATAAAAAAGCTTCATAGTTTCCTTTAGACTTACCTACTGAAGTGTGAATAAATGAAAGCATATCCGTTGGTTCAGAAGTGACTCATATAACAGCAAAGGATACAGATAATGGGTATAGCAGACTTTTAGTTTATGTTATCGCTTCAGATGATGAATACAGTTCATTTCGGATAGATATGCTTACAAGTAAATTATATATTGAGTCGAAATTGTACTGAGAATTCATATCGGAGTATAACTCAAACATATGTATCTGCTTATGACCTGAGAAATTCACGACAATCTACAACGAATGATTTCGAAATCATGACATTCTACAACGACTGATTTCAAATTACACAACCAATAAAATATTTACCTTCAAGGAAAGAAAATGAAACCCCATTCAACTGTTTCAGATATCCAAATTGATCACGTGATCGATGTTGAACAGCAGGATCAGGCCTAAATCTAACATCCCATTTTTTCTCGATTTCGGTTGTTTAAAGTTCTTATTTTAAAGAAATGTACAATGGTTAGGCAACCATTATACTACTCTTTAAAATAACACTTTAAACAATCGAAATCGAGAAAAAATGGGATGTTAGATTTAGGCCTGATCCTGCTGTTCAACATCGATCACGTGATCAATTTGGATATCTGAAACAGTTGAATGGGGTTTCATTTTCTTTCCTTGAAGGTAAATATTTTATTGGTTGTGTAATTTGAAATCAGTCGTTGTAGAATGTCATGATTTCGAAATCATTCGTTGTAGATTGTCGTGAATTTCTCAGGTCATAAGCAGATACATATGTTTGAGTTATACTCCGATATGAATTCTCAGTACAATTTCGACTCAATATATAATTTACTTGTAAGCATATCTATCCGAAATGAACTGTATTCATCATCTGAAGCGATAACATAAACTAAAAGTCTGCTATACCCATTATCTGTATCCTTTGCTGTTATATGAGTCACTTCTGAACCAACGGATATGCTTTCATTTATTCACACTTCAGTAGGTAAGTCTAAAGGAAACTATGAAGCTTTTTTATTTGATTAAGTCAGATATAAATTGTTTCTTGTATATGTCTGTAATGCCAACACCCTTAAAACATCTCTATCTGTTAGTCTTTGGTTACTGTTACTGTTGGTAACTTTCAGATTTATTGATTGATATAACATCAGCAAAATAAGTCCCATCAGCTGCTGATACAATTAATGGTTTTCTCATGCATATTTAATTTGTTCAAATCACAAATGATTCTTAATATACCAGATATTGGATCCAATTTGAAAAATAGTATCATTTAAAGGTATTATTTTGTATTTTCACAGTGCTAACACTGATTTTCACAACTGAAGTCGAAAAAATGCTATGTTAGACATAGGCTTGGTCCTGACTTTTGCGTAATTTTTTGTTAATATGTAAATATTTTTAGAAAAACTTGAAATTTTTGCGATTTTTTTTGTTAATTATTTTAAATTTTAACTTATTTTTTTTTAACTTTGCAAAAAAAAATTTTTTTTTTTGTAAAAACTTTTTTTTTTATTTTAAAAACTTTTTTTTAATTTGTAAATTTTTTTTTAATTTGTAAAAACTTTTTTTTAATTTGTAAAAAAAAAATAATTTGTAAAAAACTTTTTTTTTTAATTTTAAAAACTTTTTTTTAATTTGTAAATTTTTTTTAAATTTGTAAAAAAAAAAAAATTAATTTGTAAAAAAACTTTTTTTTTAAAACTTTGTAAAATCTTTTTTATTTTTTATTTGCAAAAACATATTTTTTTAATGACTTGTATATATTTTTTCATTAATCTGATGCGTAGCACTATCAAAAGTTGATTTTCACCTGTACGTGTGTAAACTGGATATTCATTGGTGGAAATGTTGTTTCGTTGAACAAGTTATGATGTATCCCAAGTCTTACGTAAAGCAAAATTAGTTATTTACTATCATGAGAAATTTCATGTTAAAAATCATACAATATATTTTAACAATGAAATATGTTTTATAAAATAAGCACAGATATGTACAGATAAAAAAATTTATTATGATCATTTAAGCAATACATTGTGAATATTGTCTACATTTATATCAATTACAAAAACTCTGACTAACAAAATTCTTTACAAATTTCACGTTTGGTGATCATATGTCAAATCTATAATGTTGTATGAGTAGTTTGGATAAATGTTGTAAAATCATAAATTTTATAATAGAATAATTAAATTCAATGATTAAAGAACGTATCTTTTTTCATTATGTAGAGTCAATTTCTAGCTAAGGGTTTAAACTTTGCAATATTGAGCTCTATACATTCAATTTTTTGGAGTGTCCAATCTGATCCTTGATTGTTAAATTCTTCAAACGATTGGTTAATTTTTGAATATCCTTCATCAATATGATTTGCAATACTATTTTCAGTAAGATCAACATAACAGCCACTTCTAAAATAAGATGTGATTGTTTCAATTTCATCTTCACCTCTTTCACGCTGAAACATGATTTTAGTAATCATATTCCATTTAATTGCTTTTTTCTCTCTCGCCTCAATTTGAAGATTGTATTGTAACTCAGGTTTCAAATTATTTTCAAAAGTTATTAAGCAGCCTTCCTCATGTTTCTCAGGATGAAATGTTAGAGTTTTAAACATGCCGAAAGCTGATGCTTGATGTCTTAACCTATTAAACTCTACACTAGGTAGTGGTATTTCAACTTTAACAGGAACAAGAGGTTTTTTAGTATGGTGTGTACGTAAATGTTGATTTAAATTTGATTTTTGACAAAATTTTCGATTACAGTGATCACATGTATAATGTAGGTCTTGATGCATTTTCAAATGACGGTTCAACTTATCTTCATTTGAAAACGATTTCCCACATTCGTTACATGGTAACTGTGGCTTATGTATGATTTGATGTTCTTTCAAATGCTGATTCAATCTATATTCACTTGAGAACGACTTCTCGCATTCATTACAAGCTAATTGTGGTCGATTGTGAATGAGAATATGTTTATTCAATCTATAACGGCAATCAAAGATTTTTTCGCACTTTTCACACTTAAACAATTTTTTACATGAATGTGTTTTCATATGAGTTAAAAGAGCACATTTTCTAGTAAAAGATAATTTGCAAACTTCACATACAACAGGTGATACACTATCATATACCATCATATGTATTTTTAATCCCCGCTTTCTTGCAAACGATTTTTCACAATGCACGCAAGTAAATGGTTTTTCATTGGTATGAATCTGCATATGAGTTATTAGAGCACATTTTCTAGTAAAGGATAATTTGCAAACTTCACATACAACAGGTGATACACTATCATACGTCATCATATGCTTTTTTAATTCACGCTTTCTTGTAAATGCTTTTCCACAATCTTCACAAGTAAATGGTTTTTCATTGGTATGGATCTGCATATGTTCTTTTAAATTCCAATTAGATGAAAAGTATTTGTCACAAATAGAACACATCTGCAAGAGAAATAAATGTAAACAATTACAATTCACTCTAATGTTACAGGTGAAAAATACTTCTTAAAGAATATGTGGTAAAATATTTTAATGTAAATTTACACTCATTATGCTTAATGTATGTATTCTAAATATATCAGATATAAGTACTCACATGTTTATTATTCTCTAACTTTATATGTGTCAACGACGAAACATTCGGAATGTCCATTTCTGCAGTTTTGAGTTGTTCTGTTGTAATATCTACACAGTAAAATAATTATATACTTAGAAAAGATTTAAAGGATAAATAATTTGTTATTGATTTTATAATGATATATTAAAACTTACTTTATTCCTTTACTAAAAAACCGATTCCTCACTTGAATTAAAATCTGAAAAAATTATCAGAGCTGCACACAGTTACCCTCCCTCAAGAGTTTAACAGTGGGAATGAGAAACACAGTGCTACTTATCGAATACTTATATTATCACCGATTGCATTGATCACGTGACAAAGCGCGCATGCGTACTTAAGTATATTTTTTCATTTAATAGTTCAAAATTTTATCTAATTAATGAAATATTTTCTAGTAAATTGTAGATTATTATATTTCAAATGTGATAGAGGTAATGTTTGTAGTTAAATATGTAATTTGTAAATTTTTTTGTAATTTTTTTTAAACTTTTGTACTTTTTAAAATTTTTTTGTAAAACTTTTTTCGTAAAAACTTTTTTGTAAAAACTTTTTTATTTAGATTTTGTGAATTTTTTTTATTTTGTTTTGTAAAAACTTTTTTTGTATATATATATTTTTTTTGTAATTTATTTTAATTTGTAAAAACAATTTTTTAACTTCTTTTTTAACTTAAAACTTTTAATTTTTTTTAATTTTTTTAATTTTTGATTAATAGCTTTTGTGTTTAATATTTTTAGATACTTACAATTTATTATTTTCATTTAACGTATATTTAATTTCTATGATGTTTCTATGGTAAAAATTATGTGGGATATATAGTTGATAAGTGATAGAATATAAATTTTAACATGTGATTTGAATTTTTGAATAGGAACCACAGTTCAAATATTATTTTACTGTCGTTTATCTTCAAATATGTTTCCGTTTCTGTGATATAAAATAGCTTGAAATCATTCAAATGGTGTAAAAAATCACTAAATAAAAACTAAAATTGGGTATTTACTAGATAAATCCATATATTTGGATATTTACTCGATAAATCCATATATTTATATGTATGTTTCTGAAAGAAATGGGTGAAATGCAATTACATCATCTAAGTTGTGCTAAAATAGCTATGTGAGCAGCATCTAAGTTCATGTTAAAATGCTGTCTAATATTTGGTAATATTTATCGTTTTCATAAACGAGGCAATTTGAAATAAAATTGAAGTTTATATTCGTGTATATTCTGTTAAAACTAGAAAATTTAAAAGACAGTATTCGTATTCATGTAGAAAAAAATGTTGTTTACTAAATTTGATATGTGCAAACAGGTTAATTATTCCATACGTTTCCATGTTTTCAGGTAAAAGTTGAAGAAAAGTATAACTTTAAGAGAATATTAATACTTAGAATATGAGTTTAAGTGAAAATTTAGGTAGTGGTGTTTCTGTGATAGAAAAGATTTAATTTTATCACGGAAAATATTGAATATAAAATTACTAATTAATATAAAACTTATGAAAAACATGGTATATAATCTTTGGAATTACGTAAAAATTGCTAAGTGTAAGCTAATATTATTTATTTTATCCTATAAATCCTTATTTTCATATGTAAATTGTGATGTAAACAGGAGTTTATATAATTACTATTGAAATTTCATGTAAAGTAATCTAAAACGTAAATATTTTCTCTATTTCTGTGTACTATGGTCATCTAAGCGGTATGAGACGTATGGTAATCATGCATCTTAGTGTACAATAATATAGAAAACTTGTGTAAAATTCATTAAAATTAACATTTTTCCCATAAAAGTCGATACTTTCCTTTGTTTTATCTATTTATTAATACTAAATTATGCTGTTTTTGTTAAAATTAATACATAACAACTTGTATAAAGAAAAATAAATGCACACTATTAGCACTCTTTAAGAAGATAGAGGAAGGTAAACTTTGTTAAATATAGTACAATTTTATTTTAGAGCGTGGATTTTTTGAAAACTTTAAAAATGAATAATATTTGCATCGCTTCAAAGTAAGACCCTACACGATCTTTTGTTATCTTCCCCTTTTCTTAGAATGTGGGGTTGGATCTCCCCTCACAAATGCTACATTTTGCGAATGAAAAAAAAAAAAGAAAGAAAAAAAAATTGCGTATTGAGAATAAATAAACAACAGGTTTTTTACTTAAATATGGTCGGTTATTTCAAGTCTAAATGATGTAAAAAGATTATATTACGAGCGTCTAAACAGAATTAAATCAAGTATACAGAGTAAACTTAGTTAATTGGTTGTTAAAACTCCTATTTTTGTGCGGAAAATCAATTAATTCAGTAAAAAAATCATTCAAATTTTGAATATTTTCTATGTATTGCGGTTAAAAAACTAAAAATATAAGTGTAATTTTCTCTTATAAGTTGATAACGTCATCTTATAGTTGAAAAATTCTGAAAAAATCAGCTTTATTCCTTAAAATTGATATTTTCCCATTGTTTCGTCTAATTGGTAATACTCATTAAGGTACTCATTGTACATAAACTATAATATATGTTTAATCTTCGGCTTATGGTTATATTCTCGTCTTATAGTTGAAAAATTCGTAAGAAATCAGCTTTTTTCGTTAAAATTGTTATTTTATTTTGCTTAATTATTCTACTCATTAAGGTGTCCAATGTTCAGAAACTATAATATAAGTTTAAAATCTATCTTATAGTTTGATGTTCTCATCTGATAGTTGAAAAATTTATTAGAAATCAGCTTTTTCGTTAAAATTTGATATTTTTTTCATTGTTTCGTGTAATTAGTAATACTCATTAAGATGTTTGTTATTCGAAATTAATATATATGTTTAATCTTCGGTTTGTGGTTTGGTATCCTCGTTCTATAGTTGAAAAATTTGTAAGAAATCAGCTTTTTTCGTTAAAAATGAATATTTTGTCTAATTATCAGTATTCATTAATGTAATGATTGTTCAAAAACTAAAATGTAAGTTTAAATTTCTTCTGATAAGTTGATATCCTCGTCTTATAGTTGAAAAATTCTTACGAAATCAGCTTTTTTCGTTAAAATTAATATTTTTCCATTGTTTCGCTTAATTAGTGA
The DNA here is from genome assembly GCA_963931845.1 of Maratus michaelseni. Taxonomy (NCBI): domain Eukaryota; kingdom Metazoa; phylum Arthropoda; class Arachnida; order Araneae; family Salticidae; genus Maratus; species Maratus michaelseni. The sequence goes on from OZ007595.1 coordinate 225,689,449, forward strand.
TACTCATTATAAGGTGTTTGTCTTTCAAAATTAGTATATAAAATCAATATTCATCTTATAGTATGATAATCTTGTTCATTTAACTTCTTCTTAGAGTTCTTATTTTCACCCCTCGTGTTACAGTAGAAAATTATTTTTCCCCACCGGAGGATCGGTGCAGCCGGAGGAGCGGTGCCTCCGGCCGGAGGAGCGGATCCTCAGTGCTGCAGCTGCGTGCCTCCGGCCGGTGGCACGGTGCCACGGTGCCACCGGCTGTCCTTGAACTCTCGTTTTCCTACTACTCGGGAAGGGTTGGTCCCGGGGCCCTGAAGGCATCAATGAAATTATTGCCTAGAGCAAGAATCTTGGTTTAATGAGAAAATCGACTTGATCTTCTTTGGTTCTGAATGACTCTTACATCAACAAATTGTGCTATCTTTTTGTTTTTTTTAAATTTTATGTGTGGTAAAAATTGTGCATCTGATATTGCACACTTCTACCAATATATTTTTAATGAAAAGGAAAAATAAGTCAGAATGATATAAACATGAAACAAGAATTAAGGCTATTAGTCAGTCAACTTCCGAATTCCCCTCGCTAATGTAAAAGTTTAGGACATAAAATACATTCATATATTTAAGGTAATTAATATTTTTAACTTCTTTTTTCTGTGTATATTCCTGTTGTTCTTATAGGATTCTCTTTTTATTTACTTAGTTGTCAAAATATTTCTAAATTAAACACTTAATTTTATTTGTGAGGTGTTAAAATCTTACTCACAGCTCGTCAGCTTTTAACACATAAAATATTAAATTAAGCATAGATTTTAGAAATATTTGAGAACTAATAAAAAAAAAGAGACATCTTTTAAGAAAAATACAAAGAAAAAATGAGTTAAAAATATAAATTTCCCGAGGAGATATTTTAAATATATGGCACATTCTACACCCATAATGTTTAACATTAGCGAGGGAAATTGGGAAGTTAACTGACTAACAGCCTTAACAATAAAATTAATCTCTTGCACAGTAAATAATACAAAATAAATTCATTAAAAGAATATAATGGTACTAAAAATATTAAAAAAGATATTGGCCAAAATAAATTTTAATATCATTTACAAACAGCAATTTCAATTTTTCTGTTAAAATATATATAACTTTATCACTGTTATACACTGCTAGCTATCTAAAATGCAACACCATGAAGGAATGCAAATAACAGAATGATATTTATTGGACAAATACATTATAATGGGAAGGACAAGCGATTACATTTTCAGAAAATTTGGAGGTATAGATCCCGAGAAAACACTACCCAAAGCAGCCACTTCTGGTTGCAATAACAGCATTTATCTGCCTAGCCATGGAGTCGAAGAGAGATTGGATGTCATGTACGGGTACATCAGTCCATGCAGCTTCAACACTATGCCACAGTTCACCAACCGTACTGATGGGCGAGAGGTGGCGGGCCAGTCGCTCAGAAGTCATTGACGGGACATTTTCAATTGTTGAGAAATTAGGAGAACGTGCTGGCCCGGGTAACAGTCGAACATGTTCTGTATCAAGGAAGATCAGCATAGTACGAGCAACATGCGGTCGTGCACTGTCCTGCTAAAAAGTAGAATTGAAGAGGCATCGAATATAAGGCAGAACCACGGGCCGTAACACATCAGAAATATAACGTCTGCTGTTGAAATTGCCGGCAATGCGAACAAGAGGTTACCGAAACAAAAATCCAATGGCACTTCATACCGTCACTATAGGTGATATGACAGTATGACGATTCGAATGCAAGCTGGCAATGTGCATTTTCCACGATGCTGCCAAACATGGATGCTAGCATCATGATGCTGTATATGACACAAGAATGGCATCTTACGTCATCTTTGATGAATTTTTCTCTATTGAAGAACTTTTTTCAGCAGTTCAGTTGTCGATTAGTCATTCTTAGCTGACCCTCGGGATTACCTCTTCATCAGTATTATTTACGACAGCTTTCTTGGACCTAAAAGGAAAATGAATTATGAGTAATTAGATAAAAATATCAAAATTAAATCAAGTAAATTATCTATCTTCATTGTTTATCTATATGTGAATATTCCATTTAAAAAAGGGTTAAATTTATACAAATTTGAGGTTTATTTAAGGTTATCATAGTCTCGGGCAACGCCAGATGGGTCAGTTAATAATAAACAAAACTTATATTATGAAAACAGAATAATGTGAGTTTTAGTATGAAGTTTAAATAAGATTAATCAACCTTGGCATTAAACATGTAGGGTTTAATCTAGTGCTAGCCAAATAGCCAAAAAGCTAACTGAAAGCACCTTTTGCCCCCAAAGCATTTAGTGGATTTGCCAAATAGCGACAGCCAAAAAATATATATATCATTTCCATTTTGTTGTTTTGCATTTTGTAAACCTGCTGCTGCCGCGTTAAAAAAAAAAAAAAAAAATCTCACACCGCCTCTATCCTGGCAACAAACTTCAAAATTTGTCTCGTCTTCCCTGTGCAAGCATCTTACATATAGTGTGACGTCATTTGCGTTAAAAGAGTATTGAGGAAATTAAAAGAGTTTGTTTATTTTTTGTTGATGATCCCAACTTAGGAAATGAAACCAAAACGGTTCAAGAATAGAAGTTGTTCAGGCAGGTTCTGACCACAAGGGGTAAAGAAATGAAATCAGCTGTTTGTATTCTTTTTTCCCATAAAAATGGCATTACTGACATGTTTCCCAATGTAACTTCTTTGTATGAATTTATAGCAACAATTCTGTTGTCTACGCAGATTGTGAAAGGGGATCGAGTCTCATGAATATAACAAAAACTGACTTGAGAAATAGACTGATAATCAAAAATTTAAGTAACTTAATGATGATTAATTTGGAAGGGGAAGTTTGAAAAGAACTTCCATTTAAAAAAGCATTTGATGTGTGATGTATGGCCAAATCCCCAGAACAGGACCGTGTGAAGAGAAAACTGCGCCCGGGGCAAAGTTTCAATTTGGTGCCCAACCCCCCTCCCCTTCTTTTTGTAACAGGTAACATAAAACTGATAAAGTACAGAAACAGAAATAAATTCTATTGAATAAACATTTCGCATTTATGTTGGAACTTTAAAAGGTTTAATTTTAATTCAGAAATTGCAAACAACTAAATAGTGTAAGAGAAAATTGCACTTATTTGTTGGAGAGATCATGATATTTGGAGACAGAAAAAAAAGAATGATGAAAAGGGAAAAAGAAATTCCCCAGAAAATGATCAATGACCAAAAATTGAGTAAATAAATAAATTAAACCGTGGTTGGTAGTATAAATTTGGCTCCCCCTAAATTTCCGTGCCCGGGGCGAAGCCCCTCCCCCCTCGCTCCCCTCTTCGCACGGCCCTGCTCCAGAGGGTCAATGTTAAAGAGTGGTGTACTGTTTGTACACTGTATAATTAAAAATAATACTCATTTAAATAGAAATTTTGTATAAATAAAAGTTTTTTTTTTCTTGGCTAAAGCTATTTTTATTTGGCTAACAGTTATTGGCTGCAATTAGCCAAAAAGCTACAAATCTCTTTTTCCTAGATTAAACTCTAAACATGCTAATGTGAAAATGACATTCACAATGTAACTAGAAACCCTGTCACTCAAATTTTACACTACACTTTTTTTTATTTATTTTTTTTATTGAGTGCTTGTTTTGTTAGCCAGATCACCAAATAATGTTTCAATCCCCATTACTGACACTGTTATGTGATTAAGCCCTTTCATCATATGATCCGATTTTAAGGAAGATCAGTGGTTTTTGTACTGATATATTCATGTTTACATACTTTGTCCGGATTTTTGTACAGATATTTTAATTTTTTAACAGATTTTTTGCCTTTTACATTTTAGATTAAAAAAGTACATAAAGTTGTTTATAAAATAATTAGTATGTTTTTATGACAACTACTAAGGTTTCTTATGGCCAGCATAATTTGTTTTTCAAATATATCCGCGCTATATAATAATGAACAATGTTCAAAGAAATTTTTTTATGATCATATTAGATATTATTGATCCTATGATCACAAATCTCAATGTTTGTCAAACGCTCTTAAATTTATCCCTTTTATAAATATATACAGATAGGATATCTGTTGTTATTAAAATATTTTTGCCCCTAATTAAAGAAAAACAGTAGTTTTGATCTTTGCATATGAAAATAAGAAACAATGTAAATGTTGAAATGAAATACTTTTGATTCAAGGAATTTCTCATTAGAACATTTTTTTTTTGTTATTTTAAATGAAGGAGTGAAAATATTTTTTTAATGTGTGTGTTTTCCCTTTTAATATAAGAGTTTAAATTCTTTCCCTAAGAACTACATTGTGCCCCCCCACCCAAAAAAAAAATAAATAAATAAATAAATAAATAAAATAAAATGAATAAATAAAACTTGTCTAACTGAAAAGTACCATATATTGTGACGTTGTTATTTTCTATTGAATGCAAGCAAACTAAGCATTAAATTTGCTGTTGGCATACTCAAAACAAAATTAGTATTATCTGGAAGATTTTTTGGTACTGACATCTGGGATAGGAGATAGATAGCCAAAAATTGTTGTCAATAATGTGCAAAACAGTTATTTAATATTGTTAAATACATAAAATTGTTGAAAGTGGTAAATAATATAAAATAAATAAATAAATAAAATAAATAATAATAAATAACAAAAAACTGTAACCTATAATAAAAAAAAAATCCCTGACGGCCCGGCCTACAGGCACAGGTAGATTTCGAAGACGCAGACCGTGAGCCGCTTGTCAGTTGGGAATTGCATTAAGAAATGACTTTTTTGCCATGATGCGTCATTTGGAAACGCCCACTTTGAAACCTAACTTGTTTGCAGGCAAAGCCGGCAGGGATTTTTTTTTTTAATTTTTTTTTTTTTTTTTTTTTTTTTTTTGCTATAAGGGTTGGTTTTATAAAAAAACTTGTCAATATAAAAGTTTTAGGTAATATTAAGAGGATTTATTATAAATTTAAGCAGATTTAAGCCCTCCCCCCCGGGGCCATTTTTAATGATATCAAAAATCTGTCATCCATAAATTTTCGGCCCTTTTCCTAGAAGTAATAATAATAACGTTAAACGGATTCAATGCGTATCATAATTAAGAAAATATGGGGGTTTTCTGTTTTCACAAAAAGCCCCCCCCCCCCTCTCTGTACATCCATCATAATTTTCTCAGAACATAGTTTTCAATACATTTTTCAAAAAAAAAAAAAAAAAAAAAATTATATGCCCCCGTAAAGTGGACCAGTGTGCCCCACTTCTGGGGTACAGTGGACCGCTATTAGGTATTATCTGAAATACAATATAAATCTATTTTTCATTAATCTAATTCTTTTTCATTTCCCCTTTACCTGCAAAATAACATAGTAATATAAATTTACAAGTAACATTTTGAAACAAAAACAAAATTAGATTTTGAAAATAATAACAGATTAATACAGGAACAATTGCAATTTAGTTGAAGTTATTACTTAAGTACAAAAAAATCAGCGCACATTAAAATTTGCAAATGAAATTCCAAAATACTTATGAGTAAGATTGAGCCTGGAATATTCCTGAAATACTTTTAGGTCTGGGAGCAACATTATGAAATCATTGATATCAATAACAGATTCATCTACAGTTTTGGAAAAAAAAACCAATTTCCGTTCAATTTGCATCTCAGGAATCTTACTTGAATAGAATCATCATCAATTAGACTACGGTTACATTTATCAAAGGCAGTAAATAAATGCAGAACAAAATATTTCTTACTATGTTAAATAAATTGTTATTTTTCTTTGTTTACTTTATTTTACCGTTAAATAACAACTTTAAAATATTTCTTTATAGAAAATAAGCATCTATTAAATATTTTGAACATTCTGCATTACAGGAGCAGAGTGGATTGTGAACCACTGTGCCCCAGGAGTGGGTGGTCCATTCTTTTAAACATATTAACTTTAAAGTTAAATAAATACAAGTATCTTAGCTTTGCAAAATAGCTGTTTTATCTTATTTATCTACAACCTTTAATTACTTAAAAAATAAAAATATGATGATGAAAAATTTTACTTTTAGAAGCTCAAAACAACCAATTAAGATAAAATAGTTCAATCTGAGCTAAACATATTTTCTGAAGGCTATAAATAATCAGTGCAGTGCTGTTATCTATTAGAAGAGAAGCTTTAAAAAAATCAAATAAATAAAATGTTAGGGGGTGGTCCACTACGTACCAGTCTCCCCTACATTTCCACATATTTACACTTTCTGGTTAAATAGACAGCTGTCAAACACCAATAATTGTCATGGTAATTTTAAGCCTCTCCCTAATAATATGTTATAGCTATGGCTCTGTATTTGATGTGGGAGATTTTTAAATAGATGCACATTTCTTAAAATGAAGCATATAAATACAAAATAAGCAAAACTAAGAATTTTTGACATACAGAGAATTTTTAAACATAAAAAGTAATACAGAAATGTAACAAACAAGCAATAGTAAATATCAAAAAGTAAACTTATACTAGTTTTTTTTTTTTTTTTTTATGAATAATGAAACAGTTTTTTCATTTGTTATCTTTCGTTAATTTTAGATAATTTTTAAACAAATTAACATAAAAAATAAATTTTATATTATACAAAATGTTAAGGGGGCCGTGCCCTTTTCATAAAAAATCATTGCTTATTTTCTCTTGTAATACTTCATTACGTTAAGTTAATCGGGAATAATAAATTACATATTTTTTCCAAAACTCATTAGAGAATAGGGAATTTTTTTTAATTAAATTTAAAATTACAGGCATGAGCAATGGCATGTCCTACCCCACCCTTATTTGCATCCATTTTCCAGTTCCAATTGAACAGCTTTTAAATGAGGAAGAAGTAGACATAATCTAAGCTCTTTTACCATATCAAAAACTTCCAAGTATAAAGGAAAATAATAGATTATTACTTTCTTTAAATTAAAATTGTTAGATTATTGCTGCGAATGTCAAAAAATGTACATCTGGAACATAGATTCTGGAATTAGCTCTTTAAATATATCTTACTGTTAGAATTTTTATTTATGTTAGTGCATATTTATGTTATTTATAGTATGTTTACTTAGAAATTAATGTTTGTGCATATAAAATACTGGTAATATGTGCTACCAATTTTCTAATGATTTTAATTTTCTGATATATATTCGGTCTTACAAATATTGGATAATTGGCTAATAGTCAAAATTTTAAGAAATTTCCAAAAATTAAATTTTTATTTTCAACCTGGCAAGAAAACAATAAAATTGCATTTTTAACATTACATTGACATATATATCGCTGAATGTAAACAAACAGGTTGGCGAGAAAGTTTTGAAATAGCGCCAAAATATCATTACGGAAATTACGACATTAATAAGAATAACAACAATGAAATAATTTTAATGAACAGGAGAATGAATTAAAGAAATTAATTGTTATTGTATTTAACATTAGATAAAAGATGGTTTAGAATAAAAAAGATAAATAGAAAAGTGACACTTACCAACTATGAAGAGGAAAGCAGAATATGTATCTTGCAACTCTCGGCTTATGTGACGAAAACCTTTCACTATACTTTTCATTTAGAAGTAATAGATTTGTCTGTGAGGTTTAAAAGATATTGCCTGACAAAATAAATGAAAAAAATGCTCTCCGTCGAGCTGAGACAGAGCTTCGGCAGCCGCCATATTTTAAGAATCTAGAGAGTGAAATCGTGACGTCAGATTCCTAAGCATTTGATTGGCTGTTGGTGGCGATATGGTCGCGATATCGCCCGTAGCCGAGCGACAAAATTGCTCCGACAGAAAAAAGTTGCTTGCTACCGAGCAACTCTTCTGAAGCCATAGGTTTACATGGGTGTCGCCTGGAAGTGGCGGCGACTTGACGCCTCGTGTAATAGCACTTTTAGGCTAATATTTTATAGGAATTATTTTGGTAGGTTTGTTATAAGTTCATTTAACAGTTCCTTATTAGCGGCAAAGTCTTATTTCTTTCACTGTGAATTTTTCGTTCGATGTCTAAAAATGGTAGTCTACTTTTGGACGCCAACCAAAACACAGTGGCAATATTTAGAAATGTATAACGGTTGTGACAACAAACGGCACTATCGCTTTAGCTTTCATCGCGCTTACATCACTTCTAAATACTAAAAATTTAATTTTTTTACTACATTTTACAATTTTAATTTTTACATCCTCAATAAGAAAAAAAATTAGCTTTCGATTGAAATTTATTTGAAGTCTGCCGCTTAATTTAACGACTTTTTAAATAATTTTCAAGCATGAAATATTTTTCAATTCTATCTCAACAATGACCATCCGTTTGTTTTAATAATGTAAAATAGCTCCTTGGAAAGTTTCAACAATTGAAAATAGGTATCCCTAACCTTCATGAAAAGTGAAAAAAAAAATAATAAAAACCTGATAAATCATAAGATCAGATTATCCATAAGATAAAGTATTTTGGCGCTAATATAAAATCTGTCAAAAGAAAAAAAAACTATTTTTAGTTTATGATTAACATAAAATTGATATGTCGAATTCGTTGATGTATATGTTGAATCAGAATATGCTAGGAACTGTTATTTATTATTTTTTTTAAGATCCATTGGATATTTAACTGTATAAGAGACCGACTGTGATGGAAAAGGAATAATCATCCTGATTATGTAAAGGGATAGAAGAAACCATACAAATAAATTACAATTGAGAACATTAAAATTTTCCCTCATCTGCATATTAATTTATTATTTTTAACAAAAATTCTTCATTTTTACATAAAAATTGATTAGCTTAAAACAATGGATATGTTTTAGAAGATATGGATTTGAAACGAACAATGATTAAAGAGGACATTTTAAAACTTTTAATTTAAACATTTTAAAACTTTTTTTAACGTCGAATTTCAACGGTGCCTTTGGGCAGATGCAATACATATGCGCATAGGAGCTCATTCAATTGCATTATCACAGGGGGGGGGGTGCTTATACTATGTTCTTTTATTTACTGAATATGAGATGAAAGTAGGAAATTTGTATGATACTTTATGATAGGACTAATTGTATGATACTTTATAGGTCTATGACCTTTTTTTTCTGTCGTGGGGAATATGGTGGTAATGTCAAACTGATTTGTATTACACATTTGTTTACGGAGTGTTCATTTGGAGTTTGCATCGGAAGTAGCATTTCACTGGGGGGGGGGGGATTTTTTAAAATAAAATATTTGAAATACTGTTTCATACGAAGCCCTACTTAAATAATAAAGAAGCTTATTTTACTGATATTGTTATAGTATTTTTTTCCGTCACGTTTTGACGGGTTCCATCTAGTTCCTTATTAAATTTCATATCTCGAAAGCAGTATAAAAGAAAATATGTTATAATACTTTTTGCGATTTTAATTAATGTGCAACTAACTGTAATTAACTTTTGCATCCAAAACTTTGACAATTTCAATGTTTAAGAACAAGAATGTTAATTTTATAACATAAAAGTTTAAAATTAAGTTGCCCCCCGAAAGTTGCAACGGAAGTCTGTTTCTAAGCTTTTTTTCCAGGATCGCCTCACGGCCTAAAAAAGGGAGTGGTCAGCAGGCAGCTGCTCTTCCACCGACCCACAGTGGTGCGTTTTGAGGATCTAGGTGGACAAAATTATTGCTTTGAAGTTTTGCTGGGTTTTCAAATGTATCAGTAATAAAATAATCAAACAGTGACAAATATTTGGCTTATATAATTATTTATATTATTATTAATATTATTACTAGCTGACTCCCGCCCGGCGTTGCCCGGGCCCGTGATAATAAATTAAAAAAAAGTGGGTAAGTGCGATCCAAGATCGCACAAAGGGTTTCGTTTAATATTCCTTTTAAAACACTTTATCCTTTCTTTAATAAATCCAAATAAATATTTCATTTCCAAAAAAAAGATGAATTTTTAAAATCGCTGAAATACATGTTTAACTATTTTTTTAGTAGATTTGTTATCCTGAATATCATGCTCACTTTCGACCCCTCTTTAACCCCCTTCGGAGTGGAATTTTCAAAGGTCCTGTCTTATTGCTTGCCTTAGGTCATAACAGTAATCTACTCTGCAATTTTCCTGATCTTGACTTTAGTCGTTTCAGCTGGGCGTTGATGAGTCAGTGAGGCGTTCTCCATTTATATAATAGTATAGATATGATAACGTATACAGATATAATATACTAGGGGGCTCAGCCCCCTACTCGCTAACGCTCGCCAACCCCCGGTGAATTGCAAAGCAATTCACATTGAGACCGCTACGCGGTCACAGCTCGCTTTGCTTGCTCGCCCCTTTTTATTTTTCTAGTAATTCTAGCCGGAATAAGTACTACAATAAATCATTTGAACATATGAAATTGACAATTTTTTTAATGTAAATTGAAAACACAACTAAAAATGCATTTAGTTGATGCTACTAATGGACATATAAATAATTTAAATACTACGAAAAAAGGATCTTGGAAACATAATTAGAACCTATAATATTGTACAGCACGGCTTAAATTCATTATTAAAAAAAAACAGTACGTGGTAGGAAGATATAGTTTACCATCAATGATTGTTTAAATTTCGTTCAACATTTTATTATTCTAATTGATTATAGATTTCTGCAAAATAAATTATTTTTACTTCAATAAAACGGCAACAGATGGCAGCAGGGCATTCTAGAAAGTTTATATTTTATTATCTCCGATTTTTTGTGTGAGTGAAATTCGTAAATAAATTTTAAATGAATTCATTTGAAAAAATGAATTCATTTGAAATTAACAATATTACTCATAATTAAAATGAGGAATCATCTCAGACGCTTTGGACTACGTTCATATTATTTTTTTTTTAATAATTGCTAGCTTCAGTTTCACTGCTCTGACACAGACCGCCATATTGGAGGCGGGGCTAACACAATCTTGTCTGTTCATTGGTCTGAGCTCTGGAAACTACGGTTGTTGCCAACGATAAGGTAGAAATTCAGCCCTATTTCCGCGCCACGTAAGACAAATATATATAGAGAGATTATTATTATTATTATTATTATTATTATTATTTATATTATATTATAATATTGTATTGTCCTTCAAACTACACATGTATTCAAAGTTTCAGCTCAATCGGATAATTAAAAGTGATTTAAAATTGACTTGCACGATTTGAATTAAACACCCAAACACACATTTCAAGTTAATATAACTTAATGATTCGCAAACTTTCGCAGGAGCTTCCTTAAGTTTTCAATACTGTAGGAATGGCACTTTGATTTTTAAAAATGCTTATTACTTAATAATGCTTAATACTGTATTAAAAGTCGAGATGAAATTTGAAAACAAGATGGCGCTTATTTCCAAACAGCAATAGAAATCTTATGAAAAACGTGACATATGTCCAGTAAAGTCCTGTTTTCAAATAAAACTGAAAAGTCACGATTTGCTTTCGAACTTGCAGAAAAATAGTGCAACTGTTGAAACTCCCTCAAACCAACTGCCTTCTTTACGGTCGTAGTCAATCCACACATCGGATTTTTTCGACAAAATTCGTACGGATCTCGACAGAAGAGACAATTCGGTTACCAGTATACGCGGCCTTGTTAAATTCTGAGATAATCGAAAAATTAATTTTGTCCACCTAGATCATCAAAACGTCCCACTGTGAGGCCGAAGCGCTTACAGGAGGACCCTCCTGGTAAAATGCGTTAAAAGTCCTCAGGACTTGAGCTCGGTTATTGACGCAGCCGACGGGTGCCCCTCAAGCGTCTGGCGTCGCAGCCTCATTTATATCATACGGTTTTTCTTTGCATATTTCATATATTTTGCAGTAAATACAAAAACTTATAAAATTTTTATTGAAAGCAACAATACAGTTTTTAATTAAATGTAACGCATTGAAATTACATTGTAAACACATAGATAGGGAAACAGTGGCATTACCCCCCGGACTTATGTCGGTATAGCTGTTGAAGTGGTTACAGTCTCAAGGTTACTGAGGAATGATAGTAAAATTCTTTGCAATGTGTATCTGCTCGTTGCTATAGTCGATTTGTGTTGCACCAAATCCCGTACGCATCCAGTATGTTGTTTTCTTAGCTCCGTTTTCACCGCACTTTGTAACAGTACTGCCTGATGAAGTGGTTTGGTTGAAGTTCCTAAGATATCTGCATTTAAGTGTTATAGCTGGAACATTAGGACCACTCATGCATACTACAAAATCTACGTAAGAAAAAATAAAACAAGCATTATATAAAAAAGACAAATAATGCACATACCAAAATTAAAATACTAAGTAAAGTCCTATGCGGATCGGATTGTACCGAACAAAACGCGAAAATTCTGTTTAAAACCAACAAAATAATTTCGTGAATCCTACATCCGACCCAAACAGAGTCAAACTTCAACTCGAAATTAATCCGAGCTCGAAATATTCTAATCCAAACCCGAACAGAACCCAAAATAAAAGAAAATTAATCTATATTTTAATGTAATTATGGAAATATAGTCTACTATTATGTTTTTAATGTCAATTTTATATTTTCTGTATAAAATGAATATATTCTTTATTATTCAAACATACATTTTTTTTAGTTGGAAAATATTAATTTCTTTTCATTTCATTCGATTTCATATCATTCACACTGGCTCTGTAAACACACTGGCTCTGTAAATTATTCTGGATGTAAGATTATTAGAGTGTTTTCATGTCCAAAAATGAAGCGATGATTCTTTGGATTTGTTCATACTACCTATTCTGTGTTGCACGTCGATGCTGTTTTGGAAGTTTGGATTACAATAAATATTTGGTATTTTTTTTCCTTTTATCATTATTTATTCTGGTTTGCTGAATTCTTTGGATTCACCATATTATGTTTGCTAAATTGTAGGGGATGGAAACTATTCATAGTCCTATATATCAGTTTTTTTTTCTGGAAATATATCTGAAGTCTGGCTTATTTAGAGACTCCATTTGTTATTTAGGGTTATATTCGGGTTATATTCACAAAAGGTATACAACTGATTCTCTAAATGACAAAAAATACAATTGATCAAAAAACTTAAATTGATAAAAACACCAGAAAGTAGTTTTATAAAAATTTAAATAAAACATTTAAAAAGTGAAATTTCAACTTTAAAAAAGGGAGCATTTTCATCTCTGGCATACGGGGAGGGGCATTATGGTGTGTTTCTGTTATACTAACAACGTTGTCGCCAAGTGTAGTAGGGGAGACCCGGGTATGTTGGCCATAGGGGCACGTTGGCCTATCCGCGATATTTCTCAAGCTATCCGGTAGATAGCGTTACTAGCTAAGTGACATGTGTCTTATGACGGCTTCCTTCACCCACAACAGCGTCAACAGTGAAGAAGTAATCAAACGAAAGTCACTTCAAAATTTTCCACACGTAAGTTTTTTTTTTTTTTTTTTTTTTTTTTTTTTTTTTTTTTTTCACTTATAAATAATTGTTTCTGATTTGTTTCTAAATTAAAATTTTACTTTGGTGAATAGCAATATAAAAGACCGTTGTTCAGACGGTATTTTCAATCTACTGATTTTTAAAAATATTAACAGAATATTTTGATACGACAATCAAAAATCAAAATGGCGATATGGGGCAAGTTGGCCCATTTTATCCGGAGAATGTTGGCCTAGCCTAAGAGTTTTCTACATTCATAAGCCTGTAAAAGTCAAAGCAATGCCTTAATTAAGTGCTTTACTGGCAAGGGTGGTATTAACTAATAGTCAAATAAGACAAATGTCTGGGCCCGTAAATCGGAGGAGTCCGGCTTTATAAACAAATAAAAATAATAATAAAAGTAATATTAAAATTCCATAAAAATGTAATTCTTATATAATCTAAATTTTATAACTCATCTGAATTCACAAAATATAATTTCTTTTATTCGTAAATAGCTGACGAAAAAACGGTGTAATGTAAAAGAGACTCGGGGACTGGTTGTTTCTTGAAAGCTAGAAAGTTTCCGAAAGTTTATTTAGAGACACATTATTATAAAATTAATGCATTAGATTATTGTATTCCCTTTAATTAAAAAAATCTGTAAGTGACATTATTTATGATTTCTTTAAAAACATCTTGCATTAATGTGGGTCCTAAGTTAAATTTTGTCTATGGCCTTCCAAAGCTACTGCGTCATTTCTAGATGCTAAGATGGTTCGTAATTATGTTAAAAAATCGTGGAAAGGTTCCAGAAGAAACAATGAAAGTGACTGTTCTCGAAAATTGAACAAGAGATCAATCAAAAAAGCAGTAGATCTATCCAGTGAAGAAGAACAAAAAGACAAAGAGAATTCCCCATGTCTTCGCTGTTTTAAACCATTCCAAAATATTAAATCAGGAGAGGAGTGGATTCAGTGTACCAGATGAAAATGCCGGGCACACGAATCATATGTCACTGTGGTTATGATTGTTTATGTGTGCATCCATTGTGATGATGAGAAAGATTTCGATGAAGGCAGTAGTTAAGTTGAACAAAACATATTTTCTTATCCTTTGTATCTTTTATATACCAAATCAAAATTACATTTAATATGTTATGTGTCTTTTCATTTCCGATAGCAATCCGAAAATAAAATCTATTTAGTGGACCAACTTACCCCGTTCGACGGGGCAGGTTGACTCAGTGACTTGATGTCCTTCCGAGCTTCATATAAAAACTATTAATTAATATTTTTCAAAATATTTCCCACGTGGTTATGCATTAAGGTTCGCTGATTGTCCAAACTAAAAAAATAAATAAAATTTTAATAAAATAAAATAAATAAAAATTATTATCCGCTACTTTGTTTTGTGGGGTTAAAACAAAAAGAAATTTTTTTTACAACTAATTAAAGCAAAAAGAAAGTAAAATTTTACAACCAATCAGTATTCGTCGAGTACATAATTTGGCCTAATAATAATTTGGCCTGCTTAGTACACCTCTAATCCATATTGCCACTTACACACTAGCTCTGTAAATTATTTTGGAAAGTAGGATTCTATACATTAGCAGTGATGCTGGGTGTTACACTAACAGCACATCATTTAAGTAAATCATCATTACAGCGCATCATTTAAGCAAAAGTGAATATCGTCTATCAATAAAGACAACAACAAAAAAATGGCAACTCATTTTCAAACTTTTATGTATAATCAAAACTTTTCAATATTTTACAGCCGAATGTAACTATTAAAACATTTGAAATATTATATTCAAAAAATGAAATTTCAGCTTTACCAAGTGAAAATAAACACCTTAAAAAAATCCTAATGAAAACTCGACCATTACTTTTATGTTTAAAAATTTTAAAGTAGCAAAATACATACGACATAAAAAAAATACACCAGAATGTATCTCAAATTTTGTGTTTTACAATTACTCCAATTTCACAAAGCATGTTTTACAATTACATTACGAAAGCGAGAGAAATGATTTTATGTGCTTTACAAACAGTGCACTAAATAATTTCGCTAACATTATACGAAGAACCAAAAGAGATCCAAAGAACTCAACCATGGACATAGAAATAGGTATCTGTTTCTATGTTCATGAACTCAATAAACCAAAATAAATAAAGATAAAATGAAAAAATACCTAATAATAGTAATCCAAACTTGCCAACGCCATTGAACTATCGAACGATCAACAATATGAATCTCATCAATCCTAAGGAATCATCGCTTCGTTTCTGGAAAGGAAAAGCCCTCAGCTCATTGGCTGAATAGAAGCATTCGCTGGTAACATGGAGGTAGTTATGTGTGGATGTATAGCCGAGTTCTACGGTGAATCGTTCACTTTATAAAGAATGGGCATCCTGGAAGAAGATTTGACGCATGCGTATTGGTCACGACTTCGTGTGGAATTTGACAAAAATACCTTTTCGTTTTAATATATAGATTGCTAAGTGGAATATTAGCATCAGTTTCGGAATGGCGTATTCTTCTTAAACGGCCGGGCGTGGGGTTTGGGCTAGTACTTTTAAGAATATTAACATTCTCCATAACGTCAATTTTAAGTAATCTATAGAAACCAGTAGATGGAATTAAATTTATATTGCAGGGCTCCCCCAAAATGGATGTAGCCAAACTACATAAAGATCCTACTTGAGCTTTCAAATTATCTTTAGCAGAATAGTCTGGGAGGAGTTGAAGGGACTTGATTTTGGCGTCAATAGCAGAGAATAATTCTCGGAGAACGATATTGACAGGCTCATGATGCGTTGGAAATGCATTATATTCAGCGAGAAACTTCACAGAATCAGTTCCGTCAATAATACGTGCCAGTTTATCCATAAAAGTATTTGCTTCACTATCGGCCGTAGCCATCTTGAGCAAACTAAACACACTCAAAAGACTTCGAATAAATGCACTACCACTACGTATAACAGTAAACTCACTCAATACTTAGAGGAGAACAAACACACGTCTTGACAGAGCGACTACTCAAGTCGACCTATGAATGTGTGTGATTGTTATACATTAGATATCGTAATTATTGTATAATAATTAAATGAGAGAATTTTCCGGTACAAACCAACTTTACCATACGAAAAGAAAACTCCGAACAACCCAATACTTAGCGTTACTGGCGAATACGTTTCTGCTTTATAATACGGTTGCATATGCATCTTCGAAAAAGTGTTTGTGTTACAATTAGTAAAAACAGTTGTATTGTGTTGGATTACCTTTAAAGCATGGAGTTAACTTATCGGAGCATACATATGACCAGGTAATATTTCCGTTATTCACAAGTACTCTGCCCGATACATGTGGGGACGATATTTGTTTGCTTATATCTGAGCAAGTTACATCCACAGAGCCGCCTATGACAAACCTATATAAAATAAGAAAAAATTGTCAATCAAATTGAAATTATTACATATATTTCTTGGTTATTTATAACTACTTAACATCTAACAATATAAGAATATAATAAATATGAAGATAGATTTATAAGCGAAGCAATGACTGGTTTAATATTTCCGTAATGCACAACTATTGAAGGCATTAGAGAAGTGGTCGATTTTGTTGGGGGCTGTCCAGTACACTGTAAAAAAAAATTCCTGAAAAAAACGGAAATTGTACTGGCAATCGAGACGCCAGTACTATTTCCGTTTTTTAACGGAAAAAGAATTCCGTAAATTCCAGGAAATTTTCTGTGATTTCTGAAATATCCGTTTTTAAATTTCCGTTTAATAACAGATATCTTCCGTATTTTTTAGAAATTTTTATAAAGTTAAAATAAACATCATAGGACCAAAAAAATAAGTCTCTTCTCGAGAACAACCTTATAAAGGACACATATACTGCTTTTTGTTTCTCATTTCTGAGTGAGTTTTGTGTAAATAACCAACCCTTCCCTCGATAGGAATCGAATCCGCAATCTTTCGCTTACTGAACCGGAGGTCCTAACCCCTACGCCATGATTTGATGTTCAACATTTTCAAGCGTTGCTACTTATTGCAGCCGCTTTTTATGATGCAAAAATTTGAAGGTTCCGTGGATTTTTTTCAGTCCCAATGTTTATAATATTTTCTTTTCATATTTTTCAGTATTTTGTTTATTATTTGATGCTTTATAACAGATAAATTTTAACTTATTATGTATCATATGCGTAAAACATTGCATTAAGAGTCATTGTATGATTGCATTCTTTTGTAATGGTACAACATTTTTCTTTTTTTGAACATATACTTTTTTAAATTACTTGTCTGATGGTCTATTTATCAATTCCAATAAAAATAATAATTATCTGAAGGAGACGTATTTATTACATGCTATTAAAGTAAGTTTTCGTTATCTCTTATTTTAAAAAACTTATGTAAATAAACAATTTTATAATAAATTAAATTATTATATTTGAGCTATGCTGAGAACTTTTGTGTACGGTTCTGTCAAACTGAATAGTTTTAATAATATTAAAACAAAAAATTGATTCTTAAAGACAATTTCGAAATTAATGATCTTGTGATAGGTAAGATTTAAATTTGGACTTGCTTTTGATTTAGTTTAAATTTATTTAGTTTAATTTATTAAATTATAAACTAAAGAAATAAATTATAAAGTTAATAAAATTATAAACTTCATTTATATAAAAGTAAAGAAAAAATATTAACTATTTTTATAAATTTAAGGAAAAAATTATAAACGCTGTAAAATTATAATTTATAAAATAATAAATTTTAGTTTAATTCATAAATTTATAAGCCAAATCAGTTTAGTTTAATACAATTTACATAGCGATAACTTGCAGAGATATTGTGTTATGAAACCTTTAAATAACCCAATATTGCCTCACGTTAGAAAAGTTAAAATAAAATTTTAAAAAATTAGTGAACAAAAAAAGTTTTAATTTTGAAGCACTATCAATAAAAAAAAAAAAAAAAAAAAAAAAAAAAGTAATTTATAAAAGCAAAATCAATTTCTAAATATTTCATTAAAAAAATATAAATATTACTATTATTTTCACAAAAAATTACTGTCCAAACACGGCCCGGTTAGAATGGGTAAGCATGTCGAGCCGGGTCAGGCCTGGATCCTTGAAGAACTCTAGTAAATACAACAATCTTAATTCCCATTTCAAACAAGGCGATTTCTGTATGCATACCTCTAAAAGTTATTTACGGAAATTGCACTGTTTTGGAAGAAATACTGACATTGTACTGTTTTGAAAGAAATACGGACAAAGTCCATTAAATTTACGGAAAACTTTCTGCATATTTAAGGATTTGAAATCTCTTTTACGGAACTAATGTCATTTACGGAAATTATACTGTTGTTTTGGAAAAATGAAACTCCTCCGTGAAATTTTACGGAAAATCTCTTGTATTTTCACGGATTTTTTTTAGAGTGTAGGGCTGGGCGATATATCGATACATCAGCAAATATCGATTGTTATAACACATCGTCTAAATCGATTTCAATCTGCCTTAAATATCGATACATCGGTTCTTGTTATATTCATTCATTAGTCAACACAATTTCTTATTCTCCAATTAATCCTAGAGTGTAAAAAACGAAACTACACCCCCCTCAAAAAATGGTAATTTTTCCCCTTTCTCTCCCCCTCTCCCATATCTCCATTTGCTGGTGTATTATTGAAGTGATATAGAAACGAATAGCATTTTTCATTTTTCGATAAATGTATTGCATCTTTTAAATTATAAGCGAGTCTTATTATGACAATTTTCGGGCTGTCGCGTTACAAAAATAAGTTCAAAACGTTTACTATCACAGTCTTTTCTGACAGACCCTTTACTGTATTGAAAAATGGAAAACGCTATTCGATTTCACATTTTTTTTTTTTTAGTGCATCTAAGCTAAAGATTGACTTCACGAATGTGTCAGAAAGTTGAGACACTAGATTTGAGAACTGCCTTAACAATATATTATATATATTTGCCTTAACAATATATTATATATATTTATTTCCTGAATTTATAAAATATGATATATTTTTAAATCTTCTGCATCCTCCCCCAAAGAAAAAAACTCTTTTTAATAGATTTTTTTTTATTTTCAAAACTCTATAAAGAATCTACATCACATTTCTAGCAACGTAAAGCAGACATAAGAAATAGTCAATTGAAAAAAAATTAATTCTGAATTTTAAAAAATAAATAAATTCCGAGAGCGGCTCTGAAAAAAAAGTATTTTTTCACGCGAAACTTTGTGGCAGATTCACGGACTTTTTTTAAATGCAAAAGCAAGAAATTACTGTGCTATTGAAGTGAGTTAAAAAGGAATAGCATTTTTAATTTTTCGATAAATGTGTTGCATTTTAAGTTATAAGCGATTGTTGTCTTATAATGGTCCTTTTCGGGCTATCGCGTTACGAAAATCGCGGTTAAAAATATTTACTTTCGACACCCTTTTCTCATAGATCCTCTATTTTATCGAAAAATGGAAAATGTTACTCGATTTCACATCTTTTTAATAAGTGCACTTTCTAATTTCGTGCGTCTAAAGCTTGACTTCGCGAATGTGTCCGAAAGTTAGCAGATTGGATTTGAGAACTGACTTAACAATGTATATATTTCCTGAATTTCTAAAATATAATATGTTTCTAGATCATCTGCCCTCTCCCCCCCCACACACACACACAAAGAGAGAGAGAGAGAATAAAATCTATCTTTTCTTGAATTGTTTAAGATTTCTGGCATTTTTAAAACTCTATAAAAAAAAAAAATCAACATCAAATTCATAGCGACATACGCGTGCTTAAGAAATA
Source organism: Maratus michaelseni (assembly GCA_963931845.1). NCBI lineage: Eukaryota > Metazoa > Arthropoda > Arachnida > Araneae > Salticidae > Maratus > Maratus michaelseni. Next base: position 225,709,702 of record OZ007595.1, read on the forward strand.
GCGTCTTAAAGGTGAGGAAAAACTTTTTTTTTTTTAATTCTGTATTTTTTTTATTATTATTAAATTTCTAAGTTGAAGACTCTTTTCAAAAAGTATTTTTTAACGCGGAATTTTTTGCCACATTTACGAACATTTTAAAACATAAAAATAAGAAATTAGCATGCCTAACTATCAAAGTGATTTAGAAACGAATAGCCTTTTACATTTTAATTACATTTTAAGTTATAAACGGTTGTTGTCTCATGATGACCATTTCCGAGCTGTCGCGTTCCGATAAATGGCTAAAAACGCCCACAAGACAGCTTTTTTCTGATAGATAATTTGCTTTATCGTAATAAGGAAAACGCTATTCGATTTCGCAGTTTTTTAGTAAGTGTACCTTCGAATTTCGTGCATCTAAGCTTAAGATTGACTTCGTGAATGTGTCTGAAAACTGTGAGATTGTATTTGAGAACTGACTTAAAAACATACATATATTTATATATATTTCCTAAATTTCTAAAATATATTTTATTTACAATTTTTCTGCCCCCCCCCCTTCAAAAAAAAAAATATATATATATATGGAATTTCTAAAATATAATATATTTCTATATTTTCTAAGGGCGGGTCGGGGGGGGGGATTTACCTTAACTTGAATAGCATAAGATTTCTGGCATTTTTAAAATTCCATAAAGAAATAACATCGCATTCCTAGTCAGTTCGTTTTATAATCTTAATTAATCAGGTATGCGCACTGAAAGGCAAACGTTATATTCATATCGCGATCGTAAAAACAATCATCAAGAAATCGATAAGCCAATACGGCCACTCGCTAGGTCTCAGTCAATGCACTCGCCAATACCATGATTGTACTCGCGAGTATATTCAAACATTCATGGATATCATGAACATTCTTGAGTGGAAAAAAGATATTCTTGACATCGTCTATATTAATTGAACTCGCCCATTCACAAATCCATTCACGATTTCGATGCATTAAGTGAAACTCGCTCATGTGCTGAGTAGAATTCAATGAATCGATAATTAAATTAGAGGTCTGCACGGGCGCCCGGTCTAACATTTTTACACAGGTTCGGACCGGGCTGGGCGCAAACTCCTTTTTTCCGGGGCAGGCTGGACCTGGACTTCATTCTTCTTAGAGGTTTGTACAGGCCGAAATTTTCAGGCTATACAAAAATTAGTAAAATGAGGCCCGGCACAACAATTTTTGCAAAAAATGCATAGACAAAGAAATTTCTACAAAATGTAGGTAATAATCCAATTTAAACCATGACTTGGCCGCCCAATAGTCTGGATCTTAATCCCATCGGAAATCTTCGGAATATATTAAAAAGAAAAATCGCTTTTTGAAGGATCACAAATGCCATAGAACTACGTAAAGCTGTAAGGGAATGCTGGTGTGAAATTACTCCCAATGAGTGTAAAAAGCTTATTGAGTCCATTCGACGAAAAATTTCGGCTGTCATCCGAGCTAAAGGTGGATTTACTAAATATTGATTACAGTGATCGGTTATTTTTTTCGAAATCAAAGCGTGATTGGATAATTTTTTCTTTGGTGTTTAAATTTCAATCACCATTTTTCTGTTTATAAATTGATGTATAATGATTTTTCTTAATTGCATATTGTTGTTCATTATATATAATACAAATGTATTATCGCTAATAATCGTTTAATTTTTATGCAGTGAGAATAAATAATCCTTTCTTACAAAAAATGGTAGTGTTGGTGTAATGATCGGAAACTTTATGCCAAGGGTTGTATACTAATGTTATAAAGAAGTAACGTTTGTTTGTAGGGGGTAATCTCTGGAGCTACGAAACCAATTTCAAACATAATGGTGGCAAATTGATGGTGACATAGCTCTATCTGCTCCAACATAGGCTATATTGTATGTCTGTGTCAGTACCCCCAGGGGTTTGCAGGAGCAAGAAACGTTCTAAAATTGTGATTTTCGTGATACTGAAGGAACTAGAAACTTAAAAATTTGGCATGGAAGGTTAAGAAAGTACTAGGCTATATATAAGATGTAAATGCTCTCTAAGAACAGATTCTACAAAAATTTCGAAATTGAAAATTGAGAAATAAAGGAAAAGCGTTCTAAATTACGATTTCTATGGAACTCGCAAAATAGAAATTTTAAATTTGACATGGCTGTTACTTTAAAACGCAAATGCACACACAGCACTGTTTTTTTTATTGAAATTAAAAAAGGTTCAGGAGAATAAAACGTTCTAAATTACGACTTTTGTGATTCTGAAAGGACTAGAAAATTGAAATTTCGCATGACGGTTACTTTTACGATAAAAATGCTCCTGAAGAACAGTTTCTAAAAAATTCGAAAATTAAAACGGTGAAATGAGCGGAAACCGTTCTAAAGCGTTCTAAATTATGATTACTATATGGAATTGTTAAGAACAGAAACTTGAAATTTGACATGACTTCTACTTTTAAGATGCAAATGCACACACACTGTTTTTAAAAAAATTGAAATTTAAAAGGATGCATGAAAAAACGTTTAAATTACGGTTTTTGTGATTCTGAAAGGACTAGAAATTTGAAATTTGACATGGCGGTCACATACAAGATATAAATGCTCTCTAAGAACCGCTTAAAAAAATCGAAATTTTAAAGATTGAAATGAGGGAAAATTGTTCTAAAAACGTTTTAAATTATTATTTCTATAGAATTTGTAAGGTTAAAAACTTAAAATTTGACACGACTGCTAATTTTAAGACGTAAATGCACACACAATACTGTTTTGTTGTTTTAATCGAAATTTAAAAGGGTGTAGGAGTAAAAACATTCTAAATTATGATTCTGAAAGGATTAGAAACTTGAAATTTCGCATGACGGTTACCGTTAAGATAAAAATGCTCCCGAAGAACAGTTTCTAAAAAATTTCGAAATTTAAAAGAGTGAAATGAGCTGAAAGCTTTCTTGAAGGGACTTTAAACTGGAAATTTAGCTTGGTTTTTACATTTAAGATAAAAACGCGCTCTAAGAATGGTTTCTAAAAAATTCGAAATTTAAAAGTGTGAAATGATCAGAAAGCGTTCTAAAAACGTTCTAAATTATGATTTCTATCTATGGAATTGTTAAGGAGAGAAACTGGAAGTTTGACATGGTTGCTGCTTTTAAGACGCAAATGCTCGCTTAGAACAGTTCCTAAATATTCGAAAAAAGGGTGAAAGAGCAAAAAGAATTTTAAAATTGCGATGTATGCCATACAGTTGGTACAGAAGCCTGGAATTTGGCGTGTTGGTAACATTTAAGATGTAAATGCTCACTAAGATCTTTTTTTTAAATCGCCATTTAAAAGGGTGAAATAAGCGAAAAATGTTCTAAAATCGTTCTAAATTACGATTTATTTGAAACTGTTAAGCATAGAATTTATTTGAAACTGTTAAGGCTAGAATATTAAAATTTGGTGTGGCTGTTATTTAGAGATGTAAATGCTGGTTCGGAATATTTTTCTAAAAATTTGAAATGTAAAAGGTGCAGGAGCAAAAAACGTTCTAAAATTTCAATTTATGCGATAGAGTTGATACAGAAGCTTTTTAATTGGCATGGTGTGGTTACATTTAAAATGTAAATGCTCGCTAAGAACGGTTTCTGGAAAATTCAAAATTTTACTGACAAAATGAGCGAAAAACGTTCTAAATTACGATTTAGTTGGTTTTATTGGGGTTATAAACTTGAAATTTAATCAGTGGTTACTTTTAAGATACAGATGAACAGTATAAACAGTTGATTAAAAATTCGAAATTAAAGTGTGAAATGAGTTGAAAACGTACTTAATTGCGGTTCATTCAGAAGTTTTAGGGATAGAAACTTAAAATTTGCTATGTCTATTATGTGTAAGACGTAAATGCTCGCACAGAGCACTTTTTACAAAATTCGAAATTTAAAAGTGTGCAGAAGTAAAAAAGCTAAAATTTCGATTTTTGTGATGCTGCTGAGCTAGAAAAATGAAATTTAGCATGTAATTTTTAGCATGGTAATTTTTAACATGTAAGTGCAGGCCAAAAACCGATTTCTAAACAATTCGGAATTTAAAAGGGGGAAATGAGCAGGAAACATTCTAAAATCCTTCTAAATTATAACTTATCTGAAATTGTTTGGGTTAGAAACTTGAAATATTACATGTCTTTTACTTAAAGACATAAATTCATCCACAGAACAGTTTTTTAAAATTTGAAATTAATAAAGTGTACAGGAACAATATACGTTCTGAAATTGCGATTATTTGGCATGGCGATTACATTTTAGATGTAAATTCTCGCTTTGAACTGTTTCTAAAAATTACCAAATTTCAAATGAAAAATGGAATGAAGGGAATGCATTCTAAATTACCATTTATTTGGTTGGAATTCATTTAAGTCTCATGTTCGCCTAATGCAGTATAAGAATGAAGTTTACTCAAAATGTCGCTTTATTAGTAATTTTTTAATTATCTGTGGCAGTAAAATTTCTTCTAATGCAGGGATTCTCAAACTATGGTACGCGTACCAGTAGTGGTACGTAAAGATCTGACTACTGATACGCAAAAGTGCAATGCTGGTACGTAAAATGAAATACCAGCATAACATTATAAAATTAAAAACGGCATGAATTTATCATTTTTTAAATCTTCGAATGAAAATTAGAGACTGTAAACGCTTTGTTGTTGTTGTTACTAGACGTGTTTGTTATAGCTCTCTGAAATCAGCACACGCTGCTTATGATACAACCAGTTTTCCAGAATTAAACACATGTAATTATTACATTTATATGAAAAAAAAACTAAAATTTGTAAATAAAGAACTAATTTAAAACTTAATCAATGAAATAGTTTTAATTAACAGAAAAACTGTTTCAAACATGTTTTTTAAATTGTATTATCTGAAGGTAAAGGCTGAATCCGTGAAAGTACGAGGAGCTTATTCGAATAGTAGGAATTAAAAAATTTTGCCAAGTATAATTCTTAACCTTTTTTTTTTTTTTTTTTTTTTTTTCGTGGTGGAAGAGCTGGTATGTGGTGTTCAAATTTTATTTTAGTGTTGAAGTTTTCTTAACATAATTCATTATTTATTTAAGTGTGTCAATTAAAATTTTTTTCTTCCGCTGTACCAAAGGTGTAAGTTTATTTCTATATCATGGAAATCGGTTTTTAATACAGTAAAGTTATTTAAAAGGGTGATTTGAAATGGAACAAAATATAGGAAGTTACATTTTCACAGTGTTTCCTATATTAGCATTACGTTTGATACGTGGCGGTACGCGGAAGTATGAACTTCGATTTAGTGGTACGTCGGTCAAAAAGTTTGGGAACCCCTGCTCTAGGCACAGAAATACCACTTGTGATATTTCAACAACTACGCGAGCAAAGCCACAGGGTTTCCCTGCCGTTACAGGCTACAAATACTTTTCATAGTTGTGTGTACATCAGTTGCATGTACAACAAAGGGTGTGACTCATCCAGGTAACCCGACGATTCTCAAGCAACTGACGTACAACAGAATGATAAAAAATTTTGATTTTATTGGCGATGTGAGAGCGAATTTTGAAGTATTAACATGTATGAGATATAAAAAAGTTTTATTTGTATTAGTTTTTATTATATTTACGTTAAATTTTAGAGTTGTATTAAATGTCTGAAGTTTTATCAATTTTAACTTGATAATAATACAAGTAGGTTCAATAATTTTTAAAGTACAGTTTCCTCCATGCCCCCCAAATTATCGTTATTCGTTACATCGCTTATTCGGAAGTATTTCTTTTTTCTAGTGTCTCTTGAAAAACGTGATATTACCGTACCGAACTCTTTAAGTGGCTTTGCATGTATGGCTAGTACAATAAGTGTAATGATTTATCATCAAGAAAATTTTAGTTAGGGGAGAGCTGTATACAGTGACACAGAATACGCGGTAAAACAGACAAGCTTTTAAAAAAAATTGTTTTTTTGCCCATTGATGTTAAGCTTTTCCGTGATGCTTTGTTTCTAGTGTTTGTCTACCACATTTCAAGGGCAATACGAAGAGAAAGTAATTTTCCGGATGTGAAAGTTACTCATTTAAATCTGTTACAGATCACATATCTTCAGTCAAAGTTTGAGATTTGAGAGCCTATACATAGGGGATACTGATATCGACTTATCACCATATAACAGCCAAAAAGACCAGCCCCTCGATTTACAAGTATTCGGATCCTCTAAAGTTTTCTACAATGCAGCCGTTGATGCATAGAAGCTTATGAATCAAGGAACAACCGTCTCATACTCCAAACTAATGAAAATGCCGGTGAAACATATAAAGATCAGTACTGTTTCACTCTCTTTGTTGTACACAGTGAAACAATGCTAATTATGTGCTTCACAAACATATTCATCAGTTTGGAGTACGACAAGGTTATACCTTGATTTCGGATTTAAAACTATCTTCCAGCACATATAGATTTTAGTCAGTCCTGTAACAGATTTATTTTGTGTGTCTCTGTAAATGAACGATAAATGCTATGCACTCCATAATCTATTCAGTGTGCGGAAAAAGTTTTGGATGGGCATAAAGTCCATTAATTTCAAGAAAACCGTAAGTGTCAACAATTTATTGACAAATATATTAAATTTAACATGTAAATAATGGAAAAGCAGACTATATCTTAGCCTTTTTTCTTTGATGCATGCCCTTATACTTGGACATTTTGGACATCATTGACTGCGGCACGAATTATTTCATCGGAAACATTGATCCATTGCTTAATCAATTTTGCTTTCATACCATCCAAACTTTGATTGGAAGAAGCCAAGACCTTTGTCTTCAAAATTCCCCAAATGGAAAAATCCACTGGATTGATGTCGGGCCATTCATCGGGAGAAACGCAGTCAATGTTCTCTGCACTAATTCAATCAAGAGTATTGCGCGCGCGATGGGCTGGTGCAGATTTTTGCTGAAATACCTAATTTCGTCCAGAAAAGTGTTTTTGAGCACTTTCTGCAAAATCTCGTCCTGATAGTATTGTTGATTGAGATATCCAAAACTTTTTCCGCACCCTGTAGAAAATATATAAGACTGCACCTTAGTGATACTTTTAAATTTCATCACGTTTAAAGTATCATAACATCACTAAACAGCACCGTAACCAATCTTTACTCTTAGATCATAATGCAATGGAATACTTATGTGCAAACTATGATTGCTACTTATTCTATACATGCTGTAGTTCGTCTCAATTATGCATATCAATCTCATTATATTCGAAATATCGTAACATATATAAAATGCACCGCAAATGATTTTTCTCCATATACCTTAATCTAACGGAAATCTTTTGTGTATCCCTGTCAATGAACTATAACTACTACACACTTCATTTTCAACACCAAAAATTCTACAGTAAACTTCAATTACATAAAATATTTCATGGCAATCCGAGCATATTTACGAAAGTTAGAGTACGTACAGACAGACAAACCGAATTCATAAACACGTTTCAACTATGTTGGAATATGGTAAAAAGAGTAAAAAAATGACCTATCAGAAGGTCAAAAATGAGCTTTGTCTATTCACCTCCTTTGTGGAATTTTATTTTGCAAGCAAACACTGAAATTATATAATTATTTTTAAATTTAAAAAATATATATATATCAAACCGTATAACATCAATTACATTAGGCAATGTTTTTATTCAAAATGGATTATAAATATATATATATATTTACTGTTTTCCTACTCTATCCTCAAACTGCACTTTCCCCGAACATTTAGCTGCACTAAAAGTTTCACAGGACCAATCTTGATTTTCTGAAATTTGAAAAAGAAATAATTAGTTTATAAGCATAAAATTTTTCTTAGTTCTGAAAGTACACTGCAAATAGAGGCGTCTTAAATTCAGACACATATGTGCCTGAAGAAGTAATTCAGGCACACGGTATCTGAATGTGAAATTACAGACATCACAGATGTATGAATTTAAGACACACAAGTGTCTTACTATATGATCATGGTATAAACGAACTGAGAAACATGTCTGAATAATAATGATTTGTCTGAAATTAAGACATTTAGAAATTCAGACATTTAAATGTGTGAATGTGATATAATTACAACATAAGCGTAATGACTATGATACAATTGTATCTTTATACTTATATGCCAGCAGTATCAGAGAATGTTTTCAAACAGATAGAAGGTGTTTATAAAATACTTTCCCATCCACTAAATTTGGAATTACTTTATAATAAAAGGAGTAACTTGATTAGAGCATAGAACGTATGTTTAAATTGTACAAGTTCGCTTACTCAGTTATTTTGAGTGTATTTAAGAATTCGCTTTCACAAAACATAAAATTCTCCAAAAATTACTTACACTACGCAGGATGTTTATTTCAATTTCAAATGTATCTTTAACGATTTGTTTGATGAAGATATCGTGATTTCAAAGGTGCCAGATTCGATTACTACATTTTTGTAGATTTTATTTCTTCTTTACATTTCTCTAATGGCGAATCTACTTGATCAGGCTTTATGAAATGGATCAACCTTGTGAAATAGAATATGGCGTGCTTGCTCCTGATAAATATGAAATTAATTTCGTGAATAATATGGATCATATGAATATGGAATGATATTAAAGATTTAAAGAAATAATATTATGTCAATGTATTAGTCAATGTATTATTATTTTTTTTAAATGGGCACTAATTTGCGCGCTATTTTCGTGTTATTATATGTATCCAAAATAAATAAAAGATTATGGATTTTATGACTACTTAATCAGGTAAGGATCCTCTTGTGAGAATATCTACGATAATATAAATTTCATTTTCAAATGAAAATTTTACTTGTGTAATTATTACTTATGTAATATTATTTAAATTATTTTTAAAAGACAAATGTGTATTTATAATATTTGTATGTGTAATAAATATTTTTTAATTTCAAAAGATTTCTGTATTTATTTATGATTTTTAACTAAATTCACATAATTTTAAAATTAAAGCATTTTCTTTCGTACTTCTTTAGACTCCTGCTTTATATATAAAAGTCTTTCCGGTCTGTACCGGGAGGAAAAGGTAGCTTTCCTATATCTTCGTTTTAAAATTTTAGCTAATGTTACACGAAAACAGCAAGTTAAAAGGCAAAGAAAACGTTTACAAAAGATTCGTTAATACTGAATTTGAATAAGAAATTCGCCAAATTATTGAGCAATAGCCAAATTGGCTTCATTTATGAAGACTTATTTTGTTCGCCAAATTTGGCGATATTTTGCCAAATGTCGCCAAGTTTAGCGAGAATTTGGTGCTAACGGATATGAATATATTGTTTTATGCGTATGATTGGGAAAATTATCACAACAATTTTAAAACTAAAGCATTTTCTTTCGTACTTCTTTAGACTCCTGCTTTATATATAAAAGTTTTTTTTTATTGTAACGAATCACGAATCTTATTATTGGTTAAATCATAATATTGATTTTATTGCATAGGTATCCATACACAAATTAGCCAACATATCTCGTATTATATTTACGCCCACCACCAACAGACAAAAAAAAAAAAAAAAAAAAAAAAAAAAAAAAAAAAAAAAAAATCTGATTTTTTTAATTATGTGAGTGTATATTGTTGATCTTACTGTAAAAATGGCAGTAATATCATATTAAGAAACGTGTTTGTTTAAAATATCTAATTTGAGAAAAAGCAAAAACTAAAAATTGTGAAATCTTTTGCTGAAGAATTGCTGTGTTTAGAACTTTTTAATTGTTGGTTGGCTATGAAGGATATGTTATTCACTCAATATTTAATAGTGAGAAAATTATAAAATGAAGAAAGAATTGTTGTGAACTATATTTTATATTTTACAATTATAGATGTACAATTTGTACTTTTTAAAAATTATTTTTGTCTTCCGAGGGACAAAATTGATTTTTGTCGAATCTGATATGGCAAACATAAAAACTGCAAAAATAGCTTAAAATCCTAATAATAATGATAATATATCTTTAAAAATATCTCAAGTTCCACATAGTATTATATGGACTGAAATTTTAGTTGTATTGCATATCATACATATATTCTCTAATCTACATAAATGACAGTTATATATATATATATATATATATATATATGAAACAAATTAAAAAAAATTTTCGCCGTTGACTTCATTAAGACTATAATTCTGTGTAAATCCCATTATTCTAAATTATTTTCTCGCTCCAGTATTCGATTGTCAAATTACATCTAGCGAAATATATAGTTTATTCCAAATTCATTCTCTTAAAAAATGGCACTGATAGAATGCTCTATTAAATTTACGCACTTTTATTTTCTTTAAATAAAAAGCATCCTAGAATTTAATTCTTCAAAAAATACCCATTTCCCAGCTAAAAATATTTTACTCTTTTGAAATAACAACCTATGAATTTATTTTCTTTATTTTTTATTTCCCTACGATTCCTGACAAAATATTACTTTTCAAATTCTGAAAGATTTTAATCTCAATGTAAAAATTATTTTGGCATATTGCCATACTTGATAAAACATATGTACTCCTTTTCTCTCTGCTTTTATTTATTCGAAGGAAGTAGAATTCACGAGATTGTTCTAGAACATTTTTTGGCGCGCTTTTGCCAGCTTCGGTAAGTTCACTTCGATATTAATTCGCCGAAGGAATTAAGCCGTGAGCGTTGATTGGCCTAGAGGCTTTTTAGATAGAATGTATTCTGGCGCGCTCGGGAAATGATATACGGATTTTTCCCGCGTTTAGAGCAGACGGTTCCGGGATTCGGTGGTGGATGCAGCTAGTCATGTACTTCCTAATCTTCGAATGTTCTCCTTGGCCGCCGATTGATTTTAAAGAATACCTGCCTGTACTAACTAAGATGTCTTCTTATATTTAAACTAGCCGCCATTGGCGACCAGTTTGGTCGCCCTTAAATGTATGTTAAGCATTGTAACAAATTATTTTTATTCATAATTTATTTTTTTCCTTAATCCCTCGCATAACTGGAAAAATCTAATTGACAAATCAAGAACTTTTGCGATCGCGGTAGCATTTCGCATATTTTTTGTTGTTATGTATTTCATCTTTCTTGACAAAAACCGCTTAACCCACTTAAGAATTTATGCTTCATGTCCGTTTGCTTATCACTTGCAATATGTTCGCTAATGCGGAGATTCTTAAACATATTTGGCGCAAAACAAAAATCGCGCCAACCCCGGTGCGTCCGTGACAGCTGTTTCAATTTAAAATACATGACGTTCACATTTTTCATTTAAAATAGAAAAATAATAATTATCATAAATCAAAACATTTGATTTCAAATTAAAGTATCGTTTCTAATTTGCACGCGCAAAAAATAAAAGCTGACAATTCTTTTCGAAATTTGATCCATTAATTATTATTACATGAGTTCAACTTACGTCAAAAAAAGATCCGGAAGTTGAGTTGTATGGAACAGAATTAAGGTAAACTTTGACTGTCTCACTGGTGCGGATTATTTTTTTTACGCCAGGCAGCGATCCAAAAATTCATGGTTTAATATTTTAAACATTCACAACGAATGAATCTTTTTTCTTTGTTTACTTTCATAGATAGAGAATTTTAACTGCGAACCTAATTTAAACTGAAGTTATTGCAGAATGTATACATAATTGAACGTAAGTCATCTCTCAAATATTAATTTATTTTGAACGATCTTTCTAAAAATGTAACTTTTATGCAGTTTTATTTGCAAAAATAATTTTGAATAAAAATGGCCGCCTGGCATATGAAAAAGTGAACCGGACATCCCGGAACTGTTGATGACAGTCACATCACTTAGGCTTTTATTATATAGAATTTAACTCATCAAGTTTCGCCACGACACTAAAATTAGCAGTGCATGGAGTGAGATTTCAATAGAGTAAAGCTTAATCGATTAATCTTTAAATTTTTCGAATAAAGTGTGAACTGGAACGAACTGCCTCTTCTCTTTAGCTTATACGTATACAATGAAGTAAGTCTCGGTGCTCGACTGCAAATCTCCTCGGAGAAACCTCCCTTGCCTTGAATATGAGTCTACTAAAGTATGGTGATTCCAGTTAAATCGTCATATATATATATATATATATATATATATATATATATATATATATATATATATATATATATATATATATATATAATTTCAATATCTTTGGAATAGTGTAACATTAGTAAAGTACAACGAAACGATTTTTCCTCATAAACCGTAACGGAAATCTTTTGAGTGTCCCTGTAAATGAACTATAAATGATACACAACTTCATTTTTAATACTTAACAAGCCATAGTAGACCTCAACAACATATATCAATTGACTGGCAATCCGAGTATATTTACGTGAGTTAGAGTACGGACAGTCGGAAGACAGACAAACGGAATTCATAAACACTTTTTAACTATGTTGGAAAGTGTTAAAAACCAAGTTGAGTTATATAAAGGTGTGTAATAAATATACTTACGTGCAAAAACTGCCACTGATAAGATGGATACAAAAACAAACAGTTTGGTTGCCATTTTCATATTTGATTTATTTTTCCTGTAAGAAAATATTAAGCAAATAAGTAGGAAGTTTTTAACAGCATTGGTAACCTCCTGACTTTTCAATACCCCTTTTTTTAGTATAGAAATATTTGCTTTATTTAATCATATAAATTCAGCGGTTATACAAATCGAATATTTCTATGAAAAATAGTGGTAAATCGTAAGGTTGGCAATTATGTGTGTGGACATAGATATGAAATTTGAAACCTTAGAAAGTTCTTATCGAATCACAGATTCAACAACTGAAGCAGATTATTTTAGATATTTCTCAAATAAAAATTAATTTTCACGAATTTGGCAAATCGAACTTACATTTTGGTTTCTTTGTAGTAACAGGATGGATATAAAAGTGAAAGATAAAGTATAATAATGTTATATATTTATATTTTATTTTAAAAAAATAAATTATATGTTTGTTAAACAAAATAACAAAAAATCAAAAGAAAGAAAATCAGATATTACCTTGAATGCTGAATAACGCGATCTTTTTTTTATTGTTGGGGTCGGAGACATCGTAATCCGGCATTTCAGCAATAATCTCATTGGCAATATTATTATAGATAATCTTGTAAACAATTTTAGAAAGTACTTTTGACCCGTTCAATAATGGAGCAAATATTTAAATAACGTCTACGCAGGTAACATTACGCAGGTATATGCAACCATTTCTAATGGTTCTAAAATTTCTATTATGAATTTTAGACAGATTTTCCATTATAGATTTGAAACCCCAGATCTGAGAGACATAAGTTAGGATAGAAAAAATGCAAGCTTTAAATATTAGTGTTTTATTGCTAAGAGAGAGAACAGTATTTTAAAGAAAAAGTTCAGGAAATTTGAATGCTCCTGCAACCTTGCCCCTTACGTTAAAGATGTGTTTTCTGAAGGTGGATTTTTTTTATCAAGAATAACGCTCAGGTATTTGGTGTCATCTTTCCAGTGGAGGGAAGTATTGTTAAGGGTCAGTCTATCGTGGTAGAAGAAAATTTTATGAAAACACATAGCAGTACTTTTGGATTCATTAAATTTAAAGCCTCCACTCCATGAATATATCAAGGTGTCAAGAGAGGTTTTTGTATAAAAATTAAGGATGGTATTCTGAGACTTAAACAGTGGTATTGCCCGCATATAAAGCAAGGTAAGTTAATACTTTATGAGAAGTCCAGTCAATCTAGAATTCTGCCTGGAAAGTTTTGGAGAAGTTTTTTTCTCTTTCTTCCATTATGTTTGTGGCGGTGCTGAACACGAATTTCAACTTTGTCACCTCGTATTTGGTTTGCTTAAAAGGTATAAGCGAAAAATCGTGTTTTTTCGAGGGGTTTCTTCTATTTGGTAGAGGGTTAAACTTTTTTGAAAACATTATTTCGTCAAATTAAACTAGAGAAAATTTCCTACATTTTTCATATGCAATGTTTTTATCTAAGATGAATGGTTTTGGCATACGGGAAAAAATAATTTTAGCGATATGTTGAAATTCCATCATCGGAGGGCGAATACGCGATCTGGTCACTACGCATCCATTTCAATCACCAATTTGAAGCTCTTTTGTTATTTATAGTTGCATATTGAATATGTTAAAATTTGCTTACCAAGTTTTAAACCTTTTATAGCAAGCACTAACAAAATTAATTCAAATCAGGTGATTAGGAAAGGTATAAAAACACAAACACTCCGAATAGATAAGAACACCAATCTTTTTTTCTAGTAATCCGATTTAAATACAATTATAACTATTAAAAGTTTAACATAATAATAACATATGTCGAAGATTTGAGAGTGGAATTCATTCCACTCTCACCAGACACCACTTTTGGGATCATATGTATACATGTCATAGATGACGAACATTTACTGGACAGAATTTTGTGCCAGAGTGGTCAATCATTTGGATCGATTTGGATGATAGCTATGTGGACTTTGTTAAGTCGAAATACGCAGCGAACGCTGTAGTAATCTTCGATGGATACCCAAAAAATATTATTGAAATTAGTACTACATATTTTGTGCGTAAATGGAGATCTCGCAAAACGGTATCTAATTAGTTTTTTTTTAAATGAGACTATGGTTTCAACGGTTTCTTAGGGGAATGGTTTTGCAAACGACCAGAATAAAAACCGTTTAATAGCACTGCTGATGAGTAGATTTGGCTCTGAAAATATGATTTGCAAGGAGGCAAAAGAAGATGCCGACACACTCATTATCAACACTGCTCTCAATTTGGCACGTAATCATGAGAACATGATAGTCATTGGGGAAAATGTAGTAGACCTTCTGATAATCTTAATTGGGCTTTACAATTTTCCCAATGTTTATTTATTGAAACCAGGACTAGCGAAAAACCCCCAAAATATCTATCTATTCACCATTGGGTGCAGTCGACAAATTAATTGCCAAACACATCATATTTCTACATGCCATGAGTGGATGCGATACCACTTCTGCATTGTACAGTTAAGTAAAAATAAAATACCTTCAAATTTTGAAGAAATTTGTCGACTTGCAACATGTGGTCGATATATTTAAAACCCTGGTGATGTAGCCGACGATGTTATTAAATCAGGGCTGTTGTTTCTGGTATACTTGTATGGATTCAGAGGGAACGCAACACCTTCCCTAAACAGCCTGAGATACAGGTGGTCCATAAAATCTGCTTTCAAGACTGCTGCAAATATAGCATTGCTTGCTCCAACAGAAGATGAAAAAAAAAAAAAAAAGGTTTCTGCAGAAACTTTTTTTTTTTTTTTTCAAAATTTCTGGTAGTAATTGAATTTAAAAAAACTGAAGTTTGACAGATATGCTTCTGCACATGCCCGAATGATTCATTCGAATAATCAAAATAATCGTTATGCCCATCACTACCTTAGACTATGGAAGCAATTACATTCTTTACATTGAAGTTTTCCGTTAAGGATCCTCTCCCTTCAAGCGAAAATACACGCTCGCTGATGTTAATCCTATGGGGCATTATTTTTCTAATATCTCATTTGCATTTCAATATTTTTTAACGTTTTTTTTTTTTTTTTTCCCATTGGATAGCAGAGATCAATCGCTATTTCCGCCGTTGATTACTTTTTCGATTTTCTTCGCGGATATTTTTTACGAAGGTACTTTCACTTTCGAAACCGGTTCCGAAAGTGACACTATCTTCGTAAAAACAAATTCGCTAAGAAAATCGTAAGAGTAATCAACGGAGGAAATAGAGATTGATCTCTGCTGTCCAATTTTAAAAAGTCCACGTTTTAAAAATAATATCACGATTTAGCTCTTAATTTCAGCGTATGAGGAAGAAAAAACTTGGAAAATAAAATCAGTTTCACGAAAATATATAGGAAATATTGCCGTAAGAATCATTTAACCAACTGTTTTAAAATTTTCATTCAATATTTATTATAACTAAATGGAAATGATGTAATTTCAGAAATGTTTTATTTTCTGCATACCAAGGTAGTAAATAAATAGCAGAAGTTCTGACTATTTAGATGCAGGAATAACGGTCAGTGAATATGACATCATACTGACACCAGGTTAGTAAAATACTTTATATTCATGGAGAAAAATTCATCTTTTGTTTTCCGAATGACTTCGCTTTCGTCATCGGAAACATTCCATTTTTCATATTACTTCTTATGATAGATTATTTACTGTTATTTTACTTACATATATTAGTTAATATTGTTTTTCAACAAATAATCTGTATTCTGCTCTTCTATGATTACGGCATAATTAAACGCAATCATTTTGCTATGTTTAAATTTTATGAAAAACCATTAAGATGCTTCTTTTAAATTTGACATTTACACTGATGGAATCCCGTTTCTGATGGATGGAATGTGATAAGGAAAATTAATCTTATGTTGTAGAGATAAAATCTTAACCCAATTGCCACCATTTTAAAGAAATTTCATAAACAAACTTTTAAATTAAAATTAAAATATAAAAAAGGGAATATTTAAAAAAAAAATAGCTAGAACGGGCACAACTGCAAATAAACAGCTTTCATTTTAAAAAATAATTATCAAAATTAGTTCAGTATTAACTTCAGGGCAGATGACCAAAAAAAACAGTCTTCTGTTTTAAATATAAGATAATTTTTTTTTACATTGTAAAACTAGTTATAGTACGAACTCAGCTCATTTATTACGTTTAACGTACAATTTCCACCTTGTTGCATTTGTAGTGACTAATAATTCTACGCTAAATATTTATCATATAGAAATAATTTCCTCATGAAGAGGCATATAAATGAAAAGTTATTTAAGTATTCTATTAACATAACTAAATTAAAATAACGTGATGATTGAACATTTTATACTTTAACCTTAAAATTAATTTTTTTTAATAATCAATAATCAAGAAATCCATTTGGGAATAACTATGCTTATGACTCCAAAATGTTTTGAAAAAAGGAACTTTCCAATCTTTTCAGCTCAGTGTATTTTGTATCGAAATTTTAATATTTATACAGTATTATATAATTCTATAATTAAAATAACCATAAATGAATTACCTTTCAATGAAACTGAAGATGTAAAAAGTATACACTCTCGAAATTCAAGAATACATATAGGATTTTATGTTCTCTTATCTACTGATAAACCGAGAGCATCTGCTACTTCACTGACATATTTATATTTTCCCATAAAATATTACAAGAAATTAAAAGAAAGGGATAAAAATAAAAAGTACAACAGATATAAAAATAATACAGATAATATGAAAGTCATTATTACATTTTTATACACTTTCCAATTTAGCTGAAAAGTGTTTATGAATTCGCTTTTAAGGTGCTTTCGTAATTATATAAATACCTAGCACCTATAGTAGTCGTCTGGTCCGTCCGTCCACATATAATAGCTCAAAAACTACCCAACCGAATGGTTTGAAATTTAAAATATATAATCGTTGCAGAATGTAATCGAGTCATTTCACATTTTATGAAAATCGAATCAAAACTTAAAAAGTTATTAATAAAAATATTTATTAAGTAATTTGAATTTTTAAAAAATTAGTACTTCCTTGTTATAGCAGCTTACGAGGATTCGTCGTCAAGCAACCCAGATGTATCGCCAAGTTATCTGACATGTATGACGTTATAGTCATATATGGCATATACGACATTTTATAACCTCTATGAACAAATTATAGTTACAGTCTTCATTCTATTAAATCCTATCATACGTAATTAATCCAATGATATCCCATGATAGGTAATGTTTCTAGGTGGTGATGGTGATTACTTCATATTTAAGCTGGAATCATATTATTTCCATATTACTGAATTTAAAAACCGAATTCGTATACTAAAATTGTTTAATTATAGCAATCCTATAATCTACCGATTGTTTTTTGGATGGATGTTTGCGAAAAAATATATATTAAATGGAAAAATAGTCTAAATATGAATTTCAAGGTTTGAAATTTTCAAAGCTAGGCCTAAATTTCCCATTGGACTTTTCAGTAAATGTCGACAAAAGATAAAATGTAGCCAACATACACAATGGACAAATAATACAATATTTTATTTCGGAAATGAATCATATCCTAATAATAGACGATATAATTCAATCCACAGAAATAATAACAGTACGAACGCACTTCATTTGTCACGTTTGACGTACAATTTCCAACTTGTTTTTTTAGTAAAATTTTCTTAGTAAAATTTTATCTAATAGTGTTATCATATTTAAAATTCATCATAAGAAATCAAGTAATATAACGGTGTGATTAGAGATCATCTAAACGGAGAAATATGGATCAAGCCCAAAATCTGTTTAATATGTCGCTGCATAGATAATATGCTTCTTTATTTTCTAAAACATTATTTGCATAAAATATACTTCTTGCAATAAAATTAATATCAGTAATAATAAAACAGAGTCTTCCAATAAGCAGTTTTGGGTGTATATTGCAACTGTTTTTCTTTCTTTTTTTTTCTTCCAAAAGAAAGAAAGAAAAAAAGAAATTAAATCAAAGAAGAGAGAGTGCGGTATAAAAAAAAATGTGAATAATAAAAAGAAAATATATATTGAGAAGGAAAATGATTAAAAGAAAAAAATCTTTTAGACTTTCAAAATCTCTTTTTGCAGACTTTATTAATCTCTGCACAATCAGGGGTCTGTTCAGACTTTTTTCACAGGGTCCTGTTTTTGTGAAACTGTGAACAGCTTTTTATATTTGTGAAAAATCTAATCATAATTTTGTGAATTTGAAATGGTCGTTATATTCAGGTTCTTGTTTATGAATTTTTAAGAGGATATATGGGTATAAAATACATATATTTTCTTTATATATGTGAAAGTGATAGGTCAGATTTTACTTTTAAATCATTAATTTGTGAAATGTTCGGTTTAAAGATGGAAAATTTTTGTGCAAAACTTATTTTTAAGACAAATAATTTTGTGAAGGGCTTATTTTAGGGAAAATAATTTTGTGAAGAGTCTTCTTTTAGAGAAATTAATTTTGTGAAGGGTCCTGTTTTGAAATGAGAAATTTTGTGAAGGGTCCTTTAAAGGACCCAATTTTTTCCTAAACAGATCCCTGAGTTGTTTCTCATAAAAAAAATGTAAATTTTATTTATAAAAATAAGTTTTGAGAAATTCAGGACTGTTTCATTCTGATGCACCCCCCCCCCCCCTGTTTAATGTATTTTATCGCTAAAATATTGATATATTTTTTCATACAGAGATTAAATTATAAATTTATTAACTTATTAACTTATTAAACTTATTAACTTCCTGTTTTAGGAAAAATAATTTTGTGAAGGGTCCTTTTTTGAAATGAAAAATTTTGTGAAGAGTCCTTTAAAGGACCGAATTTTTTCCTAAACAGATCCCTGGCAATGCATTGTTTTTCTTTTCAGATATTATTATTTTTTAAATAAATTTTAGATTTAATTTAACTTAAAAACATAATTGGCGTAAAGCAAAAGATACATTCAATAAATAAACCTACATATAAACTGGACATATGCAACGGTATAAATCCCAGCAAAATACCTTATTTTGTGGAGATATTTAAATCTATGAAATAGTTTTTTAAATATATTGTGTATAGAAGAAACTCAGCATGAAAAAACCAAAAGAAAAAGAAAAAAAAGTTAGAGAAAAGAAATAACAGTGTTATATTATTATAATCATGGTTCTTAAGCAATATACAGTGCGTAAATTTTCGGGAAATATCGGGATAGCAGAATTTAAGTAAATTAAGTAAAGTTTATATTTAAAAATAGCAAATAAAACTTTTGTGCAAGAATATAAGAAGGCAGAAAACCAACGTTAAAAATGCACAAATAATACACAAAAAAGCAGCAAACAGCTGTTTCAAAACCACAAGCGCGATTCGTGTTCAATGCGAAAAAAAAGCAAAGCACAGCGTGCTAGAAAAAGCACGTTGAAAGGGGCACAGTCTTGCTTTTTCTGCCTTTTAATAAAGTTTATATTTGTCTATGATCCATAAATCATATTATATTTTTTCTTAATGCTTGCATAGGTAGATTTCGAAGACGCAGACCGTGGGGCGCCTGTTTGTTGGGAATTGCGGAAGAAATGACCTTTTTGCCATGATGCCGCAGTTGGATTCTTTAAGGGACCGCCCACTTCGAAATCTAACTTGTTCACATTCGCAGCCGGCAGGGATTTTTTTTTTTTTTTTTTTTTTTTTTTTTTTTTTTTTTGCTATAAGGGTTGGTATTATAAAAAACTTGTCAATATAAAAGTTTTAGATAATAGTAAGAGGATTTATAATAAATTTAAGCGGATTTGATATCTTGTAAATTGACGAAGTTATGAATTTTTTTCTTCGATAACCCCTCTTTCCCCTCCCCCTTGGGGCCATTTTTAATGATATCAAAAATCTGTTATACATAAATTTTCGGCCCTTTTCCTAGAAGTAATAATAACTTTAAACGGATTCGCTACGTATCATATTTAAGACGTTATGGGTTTTTTCTGTTTTCACAAAAAGCCCCCCCCACCCCAACCCCACCCCACCCCCACCCCTGGTTCGATTTTGCCCATTAACGAACTTGACCGAGATTTTATGCCCCTTGATTTTATGTATCAGTTTGGAAGAGATTTGTGAAGAATTATTCGAGTTATCGTATCCATAAAAAAGTGACATAGATAGATAGATAAAGTTTTGAACTGAGGGGGGTTTTGGGTTCTGGGAGTCATAATCGGCGTAGATCTGCAAAATTTTTTCAAAAATTCCAACTTAGAGGAGAATGTAATAGGTAGTATTTCTTACGAAATCTACCTAAAATTATGTATAAAAGTGTGTTTTCGATGACAATACAACATTTCAATCTATCTATACTAATATTAAAAAAAAAGGAACTTGCAAAGCAAATTAAAAAAATAAATTTATTTCCAAAATTTTAAGCCCGAGAAGGGACAGATATTAAAATTATTTTATTTAGTCAATGCTACAATAATGTTGCATTTTTATATTAAATCTTGCTCAGTCTATTTAATCTTAAAAAATTAAATTTAAATTTGAAACATGATATTAAAGCAACTTTAAAACATTTCATTTAGAAATCTAAATAAATCTTCAACTTTTTAAATTATTTGAACTTCTCATGTTTCTTGTCTGTTAGAATTTGCTACAATACAAATTTTGCATAATGCATGTAAAACTGAAAAAAAAAGTTGAAGATTTATTTAGATTTCTAAATGAAATGTTTTAAAGTTGCTTTAATATCATGTTTCAAATTTAAATTTAATTTTTTAAGATTAAATAGACTGAGCAAGATTTAATATAAAAATGCAACATTATTGTAGCATTGACTAAATAAAATAATTTTAATATCTGTCCCTTCTCGGGCTTAAAATTTTGGAAATAAATTTATTTTTTTAATTTGCTTTGCAAGTTCCTTTTTTTTTAATATCTCAAGTTTTTTAATAACAATTTAATATGAAGCAGATAAGATTCAAACGAGGCAAGTATGTAAAAGACTGCACATATCAAAATCAGTATTGGTAATATGAAATATACAGTTCAAACATTGATTATTCTGTAAACAATTAAAATAATAAAAGTAATTTTTAACAAAAAAATGTATATAACGGACTTTAACGGACTGTTTCTCATCTTCATAATGATAATAATAAACGAATCATGTTCATTTTTGCAAATAATTTTATTCCATCGTGTAAAACATATTTGCAACCACTTTGGAAAGAGACACTAGTAAGCGTGTGTGAAAGCTATTAATAAAATCTTATGTTGTTTTAACACATAAGAAGCATAAAAATAATAATGAGTATATATGAAACAACTGTATTCTGATTTTGTTATAAAATGTGTAGTTATGGAGGATGAAATTTTCAGCAAAATATTTCTTTTTGTAGATGAATAAATATTTTACCTTATATTGACAATTTCTTAATTTAACATTTCTGTAGAAGTAAAGTGTAAACATCTGCAAGATTTTTTACAAAACGTGTACGATCTGTTATTTTCATATCGTCACAAACAGTCCATTTATTGATCTCGTTTTCATTTGAATGCACCATTGTTATATAATGGCCTGAATCAATGAACTTTCCTTTATGCAAAATAGCAGATTTTGTTTTAAAGTTTATATTATTTATTAAAACCTTTTGGTTTGAAAATCCTGTTATAGGGCACGTAATTTTAAAAGTTCTATTCGGACCCATAGAGACATTTGTTGAAGAAAATCTGGCTAGTTGCACAAACAAATATTTTCCACAAGAATTTAATCGAGTTTGACACATTTTAGTTCTGTTTTTGCAATGAACACAGGCAATGTTTTCAGTCTGCCATCGTGTTAGGAGATCATTGAAATCTACTGCATCTTCCCTATTATTAAAGTCATGTGGAAATCTCACAATAAATGCATTAAATGGTTCTGTACTAATACATATATCTCGATAACTTGGGCAATTACTACATTTCTCCCAAAGATCTTGCTTCAGTTGAAAAAGATCTATGGCATTGACATTTTCTTTTGACAAGTTTTCCAGTAGGTAATCAAGAAATTCTAACGGGTCTTGATCAGTACCATCATGAAACTTTACATGAAGTGTTTTTCTGACTTCAAGTGTATCTACAGTTTCAATCTGTGGATTTTGCAAAGTAGTGAATATTTGTTTCAAAGCTTTTGTTGTAGGACCAGGATCAATAACTCTTTCCTGAATTTTTTTAACAAATTCTGGGATACAGAAGAGAGTTTGCAACATAGCATTTGCGTAACACGAACGATCTGTATTTGTAAAGCCTTTAAAGACAAAGTAATTTAAATCAGTAATATGGTTTTTATTATTTTTTTTCACTAACAATTACTGATATGTCAGATGAAACAACCATTTTACTCTCAGAGTATTTTCTGGAATATACAGCTAATTGTGGCAAATCAGATCTGTATTCCTTTCTAAGACGATTATATTCCTTAATAGCATTTGGTGAGGCATAAACTTTACTTGCATCAAATTTAAGAAGATGTAAACCTTCTAAACTTGTGACTCTGGATAAAGCAACATAAGACATGCCACTTTCAAAGATGTTAGGACCCAAGTTAATCATTACACAATTCAGGCTCATTCCTTGACTTTTGTGAATAGTTATACCATATGACAAAACAATGGGGAATTGGGATCTTTTAACGTAAACATTTTTCATAATTTCAAATTTGACATTTACTCGTTCAATGTATTTTTCGGTAGCATGGTTGTCAAATAAAAGCATATTGATATAATTTTTCCTGATGAATCTTTTTTAAAGCCTTTAACAGTACCCATTGAACCATTGACCAGACCTTTTCTATAGAAAGATTTCTACGCAACATAATTCTGCAGCCCTCACAAATTAAAATCACTGACTCTAAACTAGCTGTATCAGATGATTTTTGTTTTAGTTTTTCCAATTGTGTCTTTACTGTGCGAGGCATTTCCTGAAAACCACTAATAGTATCTTCAGCATGAATTTCTATAACATTATTTTTAGCCTTCTGTAGCATCACAGAATTTATTTCCAGGCATAATTTGTTTGTAGGTAACAAACATACTGGATTCAAATTTTGATTCATGAGGTCAAAGTAATAATCCGCTACATTTTCAATGTTATCAGTATTAGGGATAAGTCTTGTTTCAAGTACTTTGATGTCATCAGGAGTAACTTCACCAACTCTGACTCTGTTGAGAAGTTCTGCATATACCAAGTCATTTTTTTGTCTTTTATTTAAAGTGAGCTCATCATAAAGAAAATATTCTTTCCAAATATTAATGGCACCAACTGATCCAATTAATTTCCGTGCTTCAGTATGAGTTAATTTATAATATGGTGGATTTCCTTTTACTGGTTGAAGTTGAAGAAGATCTCCAAAAAATAAAACTGAAATGCCACAAAACAGTTCATATTTGCCTGTAATTTCAACTAATCTTAAATGAATATACGATAAAATTAATGATGATACCATAGATATTTCATCCACTATTAGAAGTTTTAGATGTGCTAGTGTCTTTTGCATAATAGCTAAACTATTCACCCCAAGTTTATGATATTCGGCTGTTTTACCATGCTCTACAGGTAACATTAACAGTCTATGCAAAGTCACACCACCAATATTAAGAGCAGCTAGGCCTGTTAGAGCTGCAACAGCATTAGTGAAACTATTATTGAAAAAATTTGAAATCATATTTTTGATTACATGAATGAGAAAACTTTTACCTGTTCCACCACATCCGCTAACAAACATTGTTAGTGGTTTGCTTGATTCAGATTTAGAACAAAAATGTTTTTGAACTGTATCAAATATTTTTTTCTGATCAGCATGTAATTGTGAAACTTGAGTGGCTAAATTGGTTGAGTAGGGAACTAAATTTTGTATCATAACTGCTGTTACTTCTGCCATGGCATTACCAGCATCAATAATCTCATGACCTTGCAAAGCATTTTGCATATCATCCTGAACAATGACATTTTCACAATCAGATTGTGTACTTTTTCTTAGAGCTTCCTGTAATTTTTTCTCACCTTCTTTTAACACTTTAAGCCTATCATGATACTCCGTCATTTGTTTCAGTTTTGGAAGATGATTTTCAAAAGATTTCTGATAGTTAACATGGTCACCCAAAAGTATACTTTCATCACGCCAAGGAAGAAAAAGCATCAAAAGACTGTGATAGTAATTTTCCCGTTCAGTATCAGATTTATCGGGATCATGACGAGTATGCTGTATTATAAAAGGCTTACATCTTTTCTTTAATAGCCCAATATTATTTTTAAGTTGTAAATAATTTGGCATTTTTTCCATTTGATTTTTGTGGCACCCGATAATAAAAAGCTGAAAAATCATACAGGGGTATATTTTCAAGTTCATCTGGTCTATTGGGATATACACCATCAACCATTTGAACCATAAAAATATCTTCACTGGTAGGGTCAGTTTCCTTAAGTTTTTTGAGCTCTTTAAATGGTTTTAATAAACGTTTTCTTTTTTCTTTTTTGGTAGTGTTGATGAAAAGAATAGATTCTGATTTTCCGTAAAGATGATGTTAAAGAATTCTATCAGCAACTTCATAAGCACCACACTCTCGATGTGAAATGGCTTAACTAAAAAGACGACTGCGCAAATCTTTGTTTGCCAATTCATTCCAGAGATCTTCCATGTCAGATTTTTCTTTTTTCGTAATATAAGATGTTATATAACGAGCCACTGCTATTTCTTTATCTGCAATAAATTGGACATCAACATTAGCTTTCCATATATATAAAAGCAATGGATTATAATCATTAATGTACATTTCAGCAGATGTTCTGGGGAGTATGTAAAGTCGCTTTTTTGACTTGGAAGATAAATGGTGTCTTATACTAGAATGCACATCATTTAATTTTGCAACTGTAGCTGTTGCTCTTGGAAATTTAAATTGACATCTGGTAAGAAATTTGTCTCCAGATTTGTATTTTCTTTGACAAGCTGGATTGCATCGGTGCATTTGATACTTCTGAACATATTCATGCAAAGTTGGACTTTCAATTTTATCAGGAAGTGAGCATGTGACACATTTTTGAATAAATGCTAATATTTCTTTATCGCTGGCATTACCAATTTTTGGCGCATCTTTTATCCAAAGTACCATATGAATATGAGGTGTCCCTCTTCCTTGATATTCCACTCTCCAGAAGTAATGTTCTACTTTGCCAAGAATGGCATTTTCTTGATTCATAATAAGGTGTTTCCAAAGAGCTTGAAATCGGTTGTGGTAATGCAGAGAAACAGCAACAGGATCTGAGGAACACAACTCTGCAATACTGTTAGGGGCAATTTTATCAGAATATGACAATCGAAGGTGCTCATGCAGTTCGAACCAGTCATATTCTGCACAACTTAGAGTCACAAACCATGTTGGACTACCAAAATTTTGCATCATTGTCTTTAATTCTCCTTGTCGTTTGTACCAATATTCCTGTGTACCTTTCATGTTTTGCATAAAAACTGATAAAGCAGTTTCGAGTTCTGAATCTTTGGCAACAAATTTATCAATCAGAGAGTTGACTGGCATTCTTTTGTTGCCAGTCATTCGAAGCATAAAGTTAATGCAATTGGTCATAGATTTTATCTCACTTTCATAAAAGCAATGAAAAAGGTATTGTTCATTGAGGGAAAACCTTCGATCTTTATTCAGTATTCTAGTAGCTCTATAATCAGCTTCTGTTAAGTCACCAAAAGGCCTATCAGAATATCGGCCACCTTCACCTGTGGGGAACAAATCAGGAAAACACATAAAGTCCAAATTTTTTTCAAATAAACTAACAGCTTCTTTTTCAACTTTTTTCATTTGAAATACTTCTAAAATACCTGTAGAATTTTTTCCGTTGACAGGATGGATTGTATACTGATCAAAGAGCATTTTTTGTTGAGTTTCAGATAATCTATACAATAAAGCATCTGGTTGCGTAGAAATTCGATTATCTATTTCACTACAATTACCACAAATATAATCAGTGTTACACTGAGAAACATGAATATCAGCATACAAAGGATTAATTTCTTTTAACTTTCTCAGTGCTTTCATTATCTTTTCAAGCCTAACAATTGATTGCCAAACTATTTTATTTTGAGTTGGTTGGCCATTAACTAATATATGAAGTTCATGATTATCTGGTAAACCTCGAGGAATCATGTCAATACTATTTTGCAGAGGCAAATGTAAATAAATAATTTTACCTTTAATTGCTTTTGTTAAGCCAGAATGGTTTAAAGTCTTTAGCTTGGTTCCTAGTCTAACTACCACTTGAAATGCTTTACACTTCTGAATAAGTATTTTTTCAAACATATTCAAATTTTTAATTTCATCAGGTATTGGATGCACTTGTAATCCATTGAGGAAGGATCGCTCAGGAACTTTACCTGATATAATTCTCTTGTAGCAATAATCACAAAGATTTAATTCCTCAAACAGTTCTATATCAGAGCCTGGTTTTTGCAAAAGCCAAGCTGTTCTTAATATATTGAATGCAATATTTTGTGTATTTTCTAAGTCATGCTTGGAAACCAGTTTAGACACTGGTGTAAGTTTCCTTTTTTGGTACAATTTTTCACAGGAATCGCAAGGTGTGTCATGAAATTCATGCATTTCTCGAAAACAGTGTGCCAAGGGCTTTTCAAATTGTTCTAACAATTCAGCTTCTTTCCAAATAGGTCTTATGACAGATGTATTTGAATTTGTTTCACAATTGTCTTTCTTTTTTTCTTTGTCTATGAGACCTCCCAATTCTTCGACTACCACTTTTAAATCAATAAAATCGGCATTAAGAATGGCTTTATCAATTAAATTGTATGCATCAAAAAGTTTTTTTATTCCATACACATGTCTAAGAAGAGTTCTCAAGCCACTATAGTGAGGTGACAATTCAGTCATGACTCTCAAAATGCTTTTACATTTGCAATTGTCTATGCAATGAACTGCATGACCCAACTTAACAGCACACATTTGATCTTCTTTTATGTAATACGATTTATACTCACAACAATCTATGTTTGAAAATAATTCCTTTGTAGAACTGCCCTGAGAAGAAGCAAATATATGAAGAATATGCAATAACCTTCGAACTGAATTCTCTCGAATGTTACAGAGAGGTCCACATTTCCACATTTGAGTTTTGGGATGATGACCATCAATGTTTTTCTCGAAATGTAAATCACCTAAAGGAATATGTTCTATTTTAGAATTGGAATGACTACTATAATTATGATCTAAATGTATGTGAACTAATGGGTGATATGCTATTTCCCAAAAATAGGGTTCTGCATTGGAGTTGTGAATTCTTTCGCCACCAATTATTTCACATAAATTTTCTGCAGTGATATTTTGAGTTGATTTTGATAACATCTGTTGACATTTGTTTGAAAAATTTTCTGAAGCCGATAAACTCTTTGCATACAAAACATTTTTAGTATGAATAGCTTTACGCGCAAGTAATTGAGCTTTTATTTGAGTTTTTACAAATTGAATATTTGTTCTTCTGCTTTGCTGAGCTATGTTTGATTTATAATTCTTTACCAGATTTTTCACTAAAGCAAGCTGTCGATATCTTGAAGGATTAATTTTCTTAGAGGTGAGAATCCTATTATGATTTGAGTATTTTTTTTTGTTCCAGTATTTTAGCTTATATTTATTAGCCTTTGATTTATTTTGCAAACAATATGAAGCATTACGCTTCTGTATCTGGCTTTTACATTTTTTATAATATGCGGCTCTTTTATTTTTGATAATTTCACGATTTCCTCGATAATATCGTGAATGTTTATTTGATGTATCACTTAACGGCTCAGACAGAGATACTCTTTGTATAGGGTTAGGATACTCTTCAGTTGGGCCATTTAAATCAATGAAATGCCGAGAGCAAACATACCAGTCTCTAGTCACCTTTTCTGTATTTGTTATACCACAAGCAGAAAGCCATTCGTTACATTTACTCAAGTTTTTCTGTGGTTTAGGAAAAGGGAAAAACAAAACTCCCAGCATATAGTCTTTGTAAAAGTATCGTGCATCACTCTTGCAACCAGAAAATTTGCATTTTTTCACCATGTTGAATTTTAGTAATCATCGATTAAGAGAGAAATTTAAAAACGCATTTCGTAACATCACAGGATCACTAGATAAGTAAATATAGAACATTCATCCAATTTTTATAAAGACAGTAACATCTAAATTAAAGTCCAAATACTGCTTAAAGTGATAAAAACATAACACGGAATATTTAAAATACCTTTTTAATATAGATCGTTCACAACTATTGGTGACATCTTCGGATCTTAAAGATAAATACGATATTCTCGCATATTTTTGAAATAGTAAACATATACCACGAGATCGCATGTCCAAGGCTAGCAGGTGCTTAAATTGGCCAAAACTGGGAAACGTGAAAAATTATTATTTGTTTTTATTTTTATTGCTTCTTCAATCTATCGATCACCGCGTGCCAAATTTTAGCTAATTATTTTAAATATTCCGTGTTATGTTTTTATCACTTTAAGCAGGATTTGGACTTTAATTTAAAGACTCCACGTTTACTACATTTAGAGTTTTTTGATTGGAGGATTTATTTTTTTACAGAATTAGGTGTTTTGAAGAAAATTTGTGGAAGCGCGTACAAAAAGTCGGAAAAACTCTAGTAAATTAACTCGTTCAATGGGATTTCCTGTGTTAAATTAACATTAGGATGTCACACTAGAAATAAATAAGCCTTGCGCTACCGCGCAAGGCTTAATTATAAAGAAGAAACGTTTCTTTGTTTGAAGGGTTTAAACTCTGGAACTACGCACCAAGTTAAAAAATAATAATGGCAAAATGGTGGTGACAATCTCTGCTCCCACATAGGCTATATTTTATGTCAATATTACTTCCTCCAACGGGGTGCAGGAGTGGAAAAATCAAAAAATAAGATTTTTCTCAAACTGCTGCGGCTAGAAATTTGAAATTTAGGAAGTGGTTACTTTTAACATATAAATGCTCCCGAAGAACGGTTTCTAAAAAATCCGTAATTTAAAAGAGAAAAATTGACGGAAAATGTTCTAAATTACGACTTGTTAGGAATTGTTAGGAATAGAAACATGAAATTTGACAAATCTGTTACTTTTACAACGTAAATGTTCACGCAGAACAGTTTTTAATAAAATAGATACTTAAAAATGTGCAGAAGCAAAAATTGTTCTAAAATTGCTGGACTAGAAACTTGACATAGCGGTTATTTTGCATATTAATTTGGCATAGTGGTTATTTTTAAAATGTAAATATTCGCTAAGAATGGTTTCTAAAATATTCGAGGTTCAAAAGGATGAAATGAGCGTAAAATGCTCTAAAATCACGATTAACTTGGAATCACTGAACCAATATCAAAAATTCCATCACGGTAACACTAGCGACAATATCTGCTTTAAAAGGGATACGTTTATTTCAGTGCAAGTAAAACTGTCCTCAAAGGAGTGCAAGAGTGACAAACGTTCTAAAGTTATTATTTCTTTGACTATGTTGAGGCTAAAAACATGAAATTTGACATGGTGATTACTTTAATATATAAATTTTCGCTAACAACAGTTCTAAAAACATCGAAATTTAAAACTATAAAATGTACCAAAAATGTTTTAAAAACGTTCTAAATTACGATTTGTTTTAGAATTGCAAAGGCTAGAAACGTGAAATTCGACATGTTAGTTACTATTCTAGTACATGCTCACTCAGGAGAGTTATTTTTTTAATTTAGGGGAATTAAAGGAGCGGAAAAGGTTTTATAATTATTACTTTGAAACTAACAAACCGATTTCTTCTCTCAGGATAATAATAATGACAGTCTCTGCTTAAAAATGGGCTAAATTTTTTCTGTTTACAAACTACGTTTAAGGCTGTGCAAGAGTGTAAAACAATCTAAAATTTGGATTTATTTGATTCTGTTGAGGCTAAAACCATGAAGTTTGGTATTGTGGTTACTTTTTTAAGACATAAATCCTCAATAAGACTTTTTGTTAAAATATTCGAGATAGAAAATGATGAAATGATTAGAAAACGCTCTATAATCAGGATTACTCTGAAAATCAAAGATAGAAATTCTAAATTTGGCATGTACTTTTCAATCAGGGTTCTGTTTAAGGAAAGCTTTAAAAAAATAGAATTTTAAATGAGTGGAATTGGATGAAAAGGTTCTACAGTTATATTTTCTTAAGTTAGTTCGATTAAGTTAGTTTCTTAAGTTAGTCTTTAGTTCGATTTCTCTAAAACTGTGAACCTAGAAACTTTAAATTTGGTAGAGGGATAACTTCAAAGAAGTAGATGCGCGCGAACAATGTGTTTTTTTTATATTTAAATTTACAAATATCTCGGCAACTAATTATCCGATCGACTTCATTCTTTATGCACAATTTATGTTTTTTATTGTATTTTATATTCGCTCCTTAAAATAAACAATTTCAAATTTTTTTAATATACCTTTTAACAGAACGATTATTTCGAGAGTCCTAAAAAATAGTTCCGGATAATCGAGGTTACTGAAATTCAATAAGCTTCTTCCCATTATTACATTCTAATTACATATCAAATTTCAAGTCTCTCTCAATTTGTTCGGGAGATAGAGCAATTACAGACACAGACACACACAGACGGACGGCAAACTTTCTTTCTAAAAATATGTTTTTCGGAATCTCCAGTGTCTGAAACATGTAAATCCGTCAAAAATATTTTTTTTTCGATTTTCAAAACGATTACAGGACTTACCCTATACTACGTATGATGGGTAAGTAAAAGCTGCAACTTCGTGAAACAGAAGTATCGTTTTTAGGGTTTCGTTCATCTCACGAAACCCTATTACTCCCGCTCCGTTGTCTGTCTGTCACAGAGCAGTTCTCAGAACCTATATAACTTACAGAGTTGAAACTTTGTGAATACCTGCTATGAAGCTCAAAATATTAAAATTTGAAAAAATCGTATTATTTTAATAAATAGAGATAAAAAAACAAAATTCTAACAGCCTTTTCCTATTAAATTTAAACATTTTTCGCTATAGCAGTTGCCAACAATTAAAAATCCACAATAAAATTCTTTCTACAATAATTAATTTTCTATTGAAAGATTTCCACGTTAAAAATTAAAATTAAATAAAAAGTTTCACCCATTGAAAAAAAAAAAGATTATGCCGTCATATGGGTAATAAAACGGAAATTTTCAACGATTTCTCAATAATACAAGGAGTATGAGTATGTGTATGTACAGAAAGCAGATTAATATCACGTCATTAGAGAATTAAAAAGAAAATTAATCTGACGTCATATCGGACGTTTAACGGATTTCTCAAATGTTTGAGAATAATACAAAGCGAGTATCAATATGAATAATAGAGAATAGTAAATATATGAGTTTGAGGAACGTATTGAATCATGATAAAAACTTGATTATGGAAATATTCGCATATTTTAACATTTTAAAAGTGTACAACATGTTTAATTTTGAAATTATTATTTTTTTAATATCGCATTTAGTCCACATGACAGATATTATTATGACAGAGTATAATAGCCGGCTTCGCCCGCTATAGGGCTGGTTTGAATATTCGAAAAAACGAAAAAGTAGACCGGTAAATTTTTACTTTATAAAAAACATGACTTTTTTTGTTGTTAAATGAAATTTATTTGGATTTATTAAAGAAATCATAGAGTGCTTTGAAAGGAATATTAAACGAAATCCTTTGTGCGATCTTCGATCACACTTACCCACTTGTTTGCTAATAGTAGCTCCCGATGGCACATGTGTAAGTTTACTCTTGTATCACTATGGTACTACAGTAAACACAATTTTGCTAGTGTCTGGTACTGCTACTGCTACTCGTAAACATTGAAGAAACTATTGGGTTGGCCCGTAAGGTCTGGTGTTTTGTTTTAAGGGAAAATTTTGCGTGAAAAATAAAATGTTTTGGCAATGCGTTTTATGTTATTCGACAGAGAATTGTGTACTCTACAAAATAGTGTGTTTAGTTTTTTTTTATGCTGATGTACTTTTTGTTCTCTTCAGGTCATTAAAATGGTGTGTCAAGTGGACAAAAAAGAGCATTTTCGATACCGTCTGCCTTTTGCATTTAATCGAGGTGCCAATGCCACCTAAGCTGCTCGAGAGATTTGTGAAGTGCGTGGCAAAGAAGCAATGCCTGGTAGGACGTGGAATTGAA
This sequence comes from Maratus michaelseni, assembly GCA_963931845.1. Classification (NCBI taxonomy): domain Eukaryota; kingdom Metazoa; phylum Arthropoda; class Arachnida; order Araneae; family Salticidae; genus Maratus; species Maratus michaelseni. The sequence continues at coordinate 225,742,418 of OZ007595.1, forward strand.
GGCTTGGTTGGATGATTTCGTCGATTCGAAACCAGGTGATTTCTGCCGTCGAGGCATTGAAAAGCTTGTTGAACGTTGGGAAGAAGTTGTAAACAACAACGGAGAATACATTATTGATTGATTTGTTGTTCATTTCTTGTTTATTTTTTGTGGAAACCTAAACTTAAAAAAAACACCAGAACAAAAACGCCAGGTCAACCCAATACATAGAATGTCTCTTAATAAAATTTAATATTATCTGAAAATATAAATAAAATGTTTTTATAAATCAAGAAGAAAATGAGAATTTTAGAATTCCGAAATTCCTATATACATCCCGCCCCTGCCCTTCTAACATACCCATATATACATTTATTGCCTAGGATTTTTCAATGACTTGTGGATGCCCGCGGAACTTTAAGTAATATTTAGTGACGTGGCCTTCAATAGTGAAAGGTTGAAGACCCCATTAATGAATACATCACTACTTACCCTAATGAATGCATTATCCGTAAAAAAAAAAAAAAAAAAAAAAAAAAAGTTATAGGTCACAATTCATATTTTTTACGAAAATTAATTTCGAAAATATGCATATTTTGAAACAAATTTTCGAAAACACTATAAATTGTAACCTATAATATTTTTAACAGAAATAGATTTCTAGGAGCTTTAAAGATGCGAATATACAATTACAGCTCATTTTGCCAAGTAGTTTTTGAGTTATGCTTTAAAAAGCACCGCATTGCAATCTGTTTTGCAACTATTAAAAGGGAATTTAATGGGGATTTGCTGTTTTTTCGGTTGGAAAATACACACACACATATATATATATATATTACATTTTTCTATTCCCTGTAGTTTGTAGATTATCCCTACAAAACGATATGGCAGAATTGGAAGTCCTTTCGTAGTTATTTAATGCTTGAGCGCAACGTGTCCAACGCCCCATTTTCGAGCCCTTGTGCGCTCGGGAGATTTTAACTTTCTACTTCGACCGATGCATGAAATTTTATCCACATGTTATAATCAAATGAAAGTTTGAACGCCTGCATCTTCAACGAAGGTTATATTTCAGTTTTCAAGATGTGAATTCAAAGGGATTAAGAGCCTACGCTAGTCACGCGAAGAAACGCTCAAGCTAATGTTAAGTCTATGGGAAGGTTCTTGCGCGATTTCTCGCTCGCATTTTAATATTTTTAAATGATTTTTTTTTTTTTTTTTGCATAGGACAGCTGAGGTCGATTTCTAACGTTGTTAGTTTTTACTTTTTTTATTTTGATTATAGTTTTTTTTATAAGCGGACATTTTCAATTTTGGAACCGGTTGGAACCGGTTCTGAAAATGAAAGTACCTTTATCTAAAAAAACTCGAAAAAGTAAAAACTAACAACGTTGGAGATCTACCTCAGCTATTTTAGGAAAAAAAAAACTTTTAAAAATATTAAAATGCGAGCGAGAAATCGCGCTAGAACCTTCCCATAGGCTTAACATTAGCTTGCGCGTTTTTTCACATGACTGATGTATGTTTTAAGTATTGGACCATGTATACATATTCACTTGCGAAAACCATGGCCGACCAACGTGGCTGAACGAAATATGACCGGGCTCTTTTGGAGCAACGATCGAAGCAAGCAGATCCAGCAAAATTTATTGTTTGAGGAAGAAGAAGTGTCCTCTATAGCCCTGGAATAGCAGACTGAATGTAAGTTACATTAAACATGTTTTCACCATGTTTAAACATTTGTAAAACTATAAACGCATTTTACACAAAATGGCTTTTCTCAAACTCGGCGAGAGCAGAATGCAAAAACTACTAAACCAATCTTGCTATGTTTTATTATTATTATTAAAAGGAACATAATTTATTTGAGTTTGGACCACTTTTAGCCATTTTTATAAAATATTTCTAAAAAAGATAAACATTTTTAGAAACACGCCAAAGTACGACAAAGGGGATCAAAAGTAGTCCTTTTTTTTCAAATGACCGTCATTTTGTGGATTTTCCATTTTTTGACCTCAAAGTGCTTGAAGCTCCAGACAATCTTACCTATACCGTAAAAACATTTTCATGAAAATAACGGAAATTGTACTGGCAATCAAGACGCCAGTACTATTTCCGTATTTTAACGGAAAAAAAATTCCGTAAATTCCAGGAAATTTTCCGTAATTTCTGAAATATCCGTTTTTAAATTTCCGTTTTATAACAGATATTTTCCGTATTTTTTAGAAATTTTTATGTCGTTAAAATAAATTTTATAGGACAAAAAAAAAAAGTTATCCCTCAAGGAACAGATACGTTTCTTTTTTTTCCGTTCATTTCTGAGCGAGTTTTTAATAAACAACCACCATTTTCCAAGACAAATATCGAACCCACAACCGGTCTGGTTTACTAAACCAGCGCGCCAAACCACTACGCTAGGGTTGGACAGGACACGTATTCAAATGTTGTAAGTTATTTGAGATGTTTTTAATGATGCAAAAACTTGAAGTTCTTATAGTAGTTAGATGGATATTTTCAGAGTTCTGTTGTTTTTAATATTTTCTTTTCAAAATTGTTATATATTCTGCTTTATTATTTGATGCTTTATAACATATAAATTTAAATTTTTTATGTATTATATGCGTAAAATATTGTATTAACAGTAATGATTGTTTCTTTTTGCAATAGTACATATACTTTAATAATTTGTATGTTGATTTATTGATCAATTTCAGTAAAATCAATAATTATCTTAAGCAGGCGTATTTATTACATGCTATTAAAATAAATTTTCTTTATCTCTTAGTTTAAAAACTTATGTGAATAAACAAATTTATAATAAATTAAATTATTATATTTAAGCTTTGGTGTGAACTTTTGTGTATGGTTCTTTTAAAATGAATAATTTTTTAATACCAAAACGAAAAAATAGATTTTTAGAGAAAATTTTGAATTTAATAACTTAAGGATAGGTAAGTTTAAATTTTTTACTTAATAATTTAGTTTAATTTATAAAATTTATAAACTAACAAAATAAATAAACTTTTATAAAAATGAAGTTTATAATTTTATAAAGTAAACAAAAAGTTATTATTTTTTATAAATTTAAAGAGAAAATTATGAACTTTGTAAAATTATAATATATAAAATAGTAAATTTTAGTTTAATTCACAAATTTATAAGACAAATCAGTTTAGTTTAATACCCACATACCGATAATTTGCAAAGATATTATTTTATGAAACCTTAAAAATATTAAAATAAAAAAATAGATTTTTAGAGAAAATTTTGAAATTAATGACCTTGGGATAGGTAAGTTTAAAATTGGACTTATTAATTTAGTTTAATTTATAAAATCATAAAATAACGAAATAAATTATAAACTTTATAAAATCATAAACTTCATTTTTATGAAAGTAAAGAAAAAATGAATAATAAATTTTATAAATTTAAAGAAAAAAATATAAACTTTGTAAAAAATTATAATTTATAAAAAATTAAATTTTAGTTTAATTCACAAATTTATAAGACAAATCGGTTTTGTTCAATACAATATACATATCGATAATTTGCAAAAATAATATTTTATGAAACCTTTAATAACTTAATATTGCCTCACGTTAATAAAATTAAAATTAAATTTTAAAACGTCTGTGAAATAATTCACAATTTAAAGTACCATAAAGAAAAAAAAAGTAGATTAAAAAAAATATTTTCCTGTTATTTATGGAAATAAAATAAATTTCTAAAGATTTCACGAAAAAATAAAAATATCACTATTATTTGCACTTAAAATTACCGCCCAGACACAACCCTGGTTAGAATGAGTTCCAGGATTGGCCCGAGTCTAATGACAAAAAATAGGCCCACAGGTAGGACTTCAGATTTGGATCCTAGAAGAACTCTAGTAAAAAAACAATCTTAATTCGCATTTCAAACAAGGCGATTTCTGTACGTAAACCTCTGAACGTCATTTACGGAAATGGCACTAGAAATACGGACATTGTACAGTTTTGTAAGAAATACGGAAAAATCCATTAAATTTACGGAAAACTTTCTGCATATTTACGGATTTGAAATCTCCTTTACGGAACTAATGCCATTTGCGGAAATTGTACTGTTGTTTTGGAAAAATGAAACTTCTCCGTAAAATTTAACGGAAAATCTCTTGTATTTTTACGGATTTTTTTTTAGAGTGTACTTTCATAATCGTTAACCGAAATTGATTGCAGACGACTTTGGTGATCTATGGAATCTCCCCGATTGAAAGTGCATGGCGCGTACACAAGGACATCCAACTAAGTAAGTCCAACAACGTTATCAATGTTTGATTAAAAACATTTTGAAATAAACATGTGAAAAACCCGGAGCTAAAATTATTCATTTATATTCCAGAAAAAGCACCCTTCTTTCGGCCTTCTGCAGACAAATCTCCCCTTAGCATTACGAGTTCCAAACTTTTGAAAAACTTAAAATAATTTAAATTTTCTTTCCCTGTTTGTTTCTAAAATACACTTCATATCCCTTTATTTTACATATTATCGTAAAATACAATTTTGTTAAAAATATTTTTCCGTTTCCCCAAAACAATTTAAATCGGCTCTAGAAAAATATATTTTTAACAAAATTGTATTTTACGATAACATGTAAAATAAAGAGATATGAAGTGTATTTTAGAAACAAACAGGGAAAGAAAATTTAAATTATTTTAAGGTTTACAAGTATTTTTATGAAAATACAGGAAAGCCCTCTGACGCTCAGGGGGTTTTAAAGCTTCATAATTCCTAATTTATTTGAGCGAATGACTTCCCGTTTGGTATTCGAAGGTAAAATTTACTGAAAAAACCAAATATGGTCACAATTGGCAGTTCGTATTGAAATTTTCAATGTTTGGTACATTTGCAGTATGAAGACGACCTCCTAGGTTTATTTATATAACATAAATTGAAAGAAGAGATAATTTACAGTGGAATGATTATTTATTTCCCTTTTTTAATGAGACATTTTGGTGATTAAAATCTATGGTGTGTTCTCGCCTTCTGTTTTCTTCCGACTATACGTAATGCAACCAATCTTGACATGTAAGTGATTCATTATTAGTATATTAAATTCATTATTAAAAATATTAAATTCTTTACTAACAATATTAAATTAATTAAGTTAAATATATTATTAAATATAAGTAATATATTAAGTTAATTAAAAAAGTTTTATCTAAATATGGCTTTTTTTTTAAATCCAACAATCATCCTACATATTATTTCTGTTGTCAACATCCCTTTTTTTAAACAAATAAAAAATGCAGAATGATAAATGAGTTACCATATGAAAGTATTTTGAAGCGGCTTCTGACACAGCACACTCACATTTCGTTAAAACATGTATTTTGATTAAAAATTACAATTATTAAAAAATTAACTGTTATATGCAAACGTAACACTTGAAAATGCAAAGCTTTTTGCAACCCAAAATTATATGTAAACATTACTTTTGCATATAATTTTCAGTGCAGATTAACGTTTATTAAGATTCAAATTAAAATTAAATTGGGTGCAAGTTACATATAAATGTTACGTTTGCATGTAATTTTGGGTTGCAAAAAAGCTTTGCAATTAATTGCAAATGTTACGTTTGCATGCAATCGGCATTGTTTTCATAAATAAAATAAAGGTTTTCCTCAAATTAGTGTTGCCAGAAAAATATAATATCTCAACAATGATTATAAAAAAGAAAAATATTCAGTAAAGAAAAAGTGGTACATAGTTGCTGCACTGTTTTTTTTAGGTAGATTTCGTAAGAAATACTACCTATTACATTCTCACCTAAGTTGGAAATTTTGAAAAATTTTTGCAGATCTACGCCGATCATGACTCCCAGAACCCAAAACCACCCCAGTTCAAAAGTTTATATATATATATATATATATATATATATATGTCACTTTTTTCTGACCACGATAACTGGAAAAATTCTGCATAAATCTCTTCCAAACTGATACATAAAATCAAGGGTCATAAAATCTCGGTCAAGTTCGTTAATGGGCAAAATCGAACCAAGGGGGGGGGGATGGGGGGCTTTTTGTGAAAACAGAAAAAAACCTATAATTTCTTAATTATGATACGTATCGAATCCGTTTAAAGTTATTATTACTTCTAGGAAAAGGGCCGAAAATTTATGTATGACAGATTTTTGATATAATTAAAAATGGCCCCAAGGGGAGGGGGGGGAAGAGGGGTTTTAGAAAAAAAAATATAGTTTCGTCAATTCACAACATATCAAATCCGCGTAAATTTATTATTAATCCTCTTAATACTATCTAAAACTTTTATATTGACAAGTTTTTTATAGGACCAACCGTTATAGCAAAAAAAAATTAAAAACAAAAAAATCCCTGCCGGCTCCGCCTGCAAACAAGTTATTTTTCGAAGTAGGCGGTTCCAACTCCCGCATCTTTTCGAAACTGATACATAAAATCAAGGGGCATAAAATCTCGGTCAAGTTCGTTAATGGGCAAAATCGAACCAAGGGGGGGGGGGGGATGGGGGGCTTTTTGTGAAAACAGAAAAAAACCCAAAATTTCTTAATTATGATACGTATCGAATCCGTTTAAAGTTATTATTACTTCTAGGAACAGGGCCAAAAACTTATGTATGACAGATTTTTGATATAATTAAAAATTGCCTTAAGGGGGAGGGAAGGGGGGGTTTAGAAGAAAAAAATTCATAACTTCGTCAATTCCCAAGATTTCAAATCCGCTTAAATTTATTAAAAATCCTCTTAATATTACCTAAAACTTTTATATTGACAAGTTTTTTATAGGACCAACCGTTATAGCAAAAAAAAATTAAAAACAAAAAAATCCCTGCCGGCTCCGCCTGCAAACAAGTTATTTTTCGAAGTAGGCGATTCCAACTTCCGCAACTTTTCGAAACTGATACATAAAATCAAGGGGCATAAAATCTCGGTCAAGTTCGTTAATGGGCAAAATCAAACCAATGTGGGGGGGGGGGGTGACTTTTTGTGAAAACAGAAAAAAACCCATAATTTCTTAATTATGATACGTATCGAATCCGTTTGAAGTTATTATTACTTCTAGGAGAAGGGCCGAAAATTTATGTATGACAGATTTTTGATATAATTAAAAATTGCCCTAGGGGGTGGGGGGGGGGGGGTTTAGAAGAAAAAAAGTCATAACTTCGTCAATTCCCAAGATTTCAAATCCGCTTAAATTTATTGTAAATCCTCTTAATATTATCTAAAACTTTTATATTGACATGTTTTTTATAGGACCAACTCTTACAGCCAAAAAAAAAAATCCTTGCTGGCTCCGCCTGCAAACAAGTTTGGTTTCGAAGTAGACGGTTCCAACTGCAGCATCATCGCAAAAATGTCATTTCTTCCACAATTCCCGACAAACAGGGGCCCCACGGTCTGCGTCTTCGAAATCTACCTGTGCCTGTAGGCCGAGCCGTCAGGGATTTTTTATATATACTTATGATTAAAAAGCAAAATTTAAATTCAAATGATCAATTTATTTTTCTTTATCCTATAATTTTTTTTTTCGGTCAGTTTTTACTGTAACTTTGATGGAATAAATGAGAAGATATTCCGGTTTGACTAATGTTGTTTGCGATATTTTAGTCCTTAATTTTCTTTTTAGAAGTTTAAACCTGCATCTAAAAAATATTAGATATTGCTAAAAAATTTTAGATTGCAGTGCGAAATCTTCGCACGTATCCTCTGGTATATATTATTTATGTTGTCAACATCGCTTTTCCTATGAATTTACGAAACGCACAACAACGAATGAGGTATCGTTCGAAAGGTTTTTATAGCGACTTCTGACATAGTACACTCACATTTCGTTAAAACATTTTTTTAATTAAAAATTAGATTGGCATTATTTTCATAAATGAAAAAAAAGCTTTTGCTCAAATTAGTGTTACCACAAAAATAAAATACCGCATTATTGATGCTCAATAGCGATTATAAAAAAATAATAATAGTACAAAACAGATAAAGTATGATTTCTCCGCACGGGTTAATTAGGTAGCTTTCAATACAAAAAAGTATAAAGCTACCTATTGCAGCCGTTCGGAGGAAAGCAGTTCCAGAAAATTTCAATATATTTTCACCGATCATGACCCCCAGACCACAAAACCACCCTCCGTTCAAATGTTGATTTATATATATTGTTATGAATTTTGTATATATCTGTAAATATTCCATTTGTTTAAATTTATTTTATTTTATTATTGTGAAAATTGCAGTATTATTAATGTATTTCCTATTGAGCATCATGTAACTCAATGCTAAAGGCCTCAGATGGTTTGCAAGGAAAACAACCTTACACCCTCATCTTTATAATGGAAGTCTATGGTAAAATCGCCAAGGAATGGGTTTATCGCCAAGCTGGCGATGGTTTTGGCGACTTATTTTTGTCGCCAAATTTGGCGATATATCGCCAAATGTCGCCAAGTTGGCGACGGATTTGGCGACTTTTTGTGCAACCACCCCCCCTTATACCTGTACATTGGGATCCTTTCTCGCTTTGATTCTCTATCGAAAGTTAAAGCACTTTCTGGTAATTTCTAGCATCTGAAGGCTCTGGAATAATCTGGAAAGATCTCTGAAACCTATATAAGGACCTCCATCAGTTCAGTTAGTTAGTTGTCTGTCAACTGCGATTGAATTCATACGAGAGGCTTTGCATTGAGAACTGTGTTTCTCGGATCGATTTTGTCATTGATACGTCGTATTGAACGCATTGTTTCTGTGTGAAATTTTGCTGCGCTTTTATTGGATTTGAAGATTACTGAATATCTTGTAATTTTCAGAAGATATTTGTGATCGTATTGCACTGTTTATAGTGATTAAAGCCTTTTTATTGTTCTTATATATTGGCATCAGTCCTTTCGAACCCCGAGCTCACAACATTTGGTGTCAGGAGTGGGGTTGAATGCCGATCACCAGAGCAATGGAGGCGCAACTGACTAAATTATTGGAGAAATTAGGGGAGATGGATGAGAAAATGACTGCCAACCTTGCTGAGTTGAAAGAAGAAATGAAGAAGGAAATGACTGAGAATCAGGCTGAAATGAAGGAAATGTCGGAAGAAATGAAGAAGGAAATGTCAGCGATAGATGAGAAAATGACTGCGAACCAGGCTGAAATGAAGAAGGAAATGTCAGCGATAGATGAGAAAATGACTGCGAACCAGGCTGAAATGAAGGAAATGTCGGAAGAAATGAAGAAGGAAATGTCAGCGATAGACGAGAAAATGACTGCCAACCTTGGCGACTTAAAAGATGAAATGAAAAAGGATATGTCAACCAACCTTGGAGAGTTGAAAGACTTAATAGAGGATAAAATAACATATTTAAATGACAGAATTGACGGCGTGGAAGACAAAGTTGAAGGAAGATTTCAAGAAATAGAAGGAAAGGTAGAAGAAATTCAAATGACAGCAAAAACCGTAGAAGAAAGAGTAGAAGAAAAAGTTCAAAAGATCGCCAAGACCGTTGAAGAAAGCATAGAGAATGTAAAAAAAGATTTGGAAAAAATCAAGAAACAGAAGATAACTGCCGTAAACTTTTCCGAAGATTTCAAGTATCCAGATATGCTTCCTCGGGCCTTTATTAAACTTTCGACCTATGACGGCAAATCCTCCTGGCCAGTTTTTAAGACACAATTTGGGATCGTAGCGGACGCCAATGGATGGGATTCCCAGACAAAGGCTTGCCAGTTAGCTGATTCTCTACGAACTGATGCTGCCGACGTCTTACAGACTTTGCCTGCAAATGAACCGCTGGATTTTGAAACGCTCGTCAGTGCCTTAGAATTGCGCTTTGGCGAGAAATGCATGAAGGAATATAGCAGACTCCAGCTCAAATCTCGACAGCAGAAATCCACTGAATCCCTGCAAGAGCTTGCTACGGATGTCGAGAGACTTTCCCATCTTGCTTATCCTGACTGCCCGACTGAAACTGGAGAAAGTTTAGCTCTGCAGCATTTCATCGATGGTGTGCGTGACTTTGAGATCCAGAAACAACTCCGGATTGCAGATCTCAGTGACTTAAAAGGGGCTTTAGTTTATGCCCTGAAATTCGAGGCAGCCCAGCAAGCTACAAGGAAAGATCGACACTTTGTGCGAGCAGCCAACCTGCCTGAGACGTCGGATAGAGCTGTGGAGTGCTTACAGCAGCAGATGAATGACATAATGAGAAAGATGAACTCCATAATGGCCAACAAACCTTACAGGAAGATCAAGTGCTGGAGATGCGGTGGAGAAGGCCATATCCAAATCGACTGCCCAAGACGACCCAGCACCGAAGGTAATAGCTCACCCGCTAACGGAGGAGCAAGAAAACTGATTATTGACCATCTTGCGGGGCGGAGGTTTCCAGATCTTAAGAAGCCTCATTTTCAAGTATGTGAAATTTCTGCAAGAAGTTGCGGCGAGAACGGAGTTTTTCTAGTCGGAAGTGTGAATGATTTGCCCTGTAATATGATCATCGATACAGGAGCCAATGTGACCATCATTCGGAAAGATCTAGCTCAGCGGCTGAAAGAAAAACTCTCCTGGACCCCGCCACGTGTAATCCTTCAAACTGTGACCGGAGATAAGATCGATATACATGGAAGAATGACACTGAAAATAAAGTTTGGGAACGCCGCTTATCGCCATACAGTCTACGTGGCCGATATTTCAGATCCTTTCATACTCGGATTGGACTTTTTAAAAGAGCATGGATTCACACTGGACTTTAAGAATAATGAGTTACGCTCTGCTCAAGAAGATGTCACTATTTTCAAACTTGGAAATGAGTCCGGGTCTATTCAACGGATCACAGTCAAGGCAGATGTTATCATCCCTCCTCGGACTGAAATGATGATACCTGGATTAACTGGAAACGAAAGAATTTTCCAGTATGGCTTGACTGGATATCCTGAGAAGAGCCCAAAGGGAGTGCTAATAGCATCAGCGCTGGTAGATCTGTCGAGAGATGTGATACCTGTGAGGATTGCGAACGTAAGTGAAAAGTCTAGAATTATCCAGAAAGGTGAAGTGCTTGCAACCTGTGCTCCAGTCACCTGTGTTTGCAAAGACCCGAGCTTGACGTTATCGGAGCCGCCTACAAGCTTAACACCTGTAATTGGACGAAATGAAAATTTATATCCTGAACAGAGACATGCCGCAGAAAGAATGTTTCAGGAATTTAAGGATGTGTTTTCACAAAACGAGAGTGATATAGGGCGCACTTCACTGACACGTCATAGAATTGATACTGCCAACCATCCACCGATTAAACAGCATCCAAGACGCTTGCCGTTCGCAAAACAAGAAGAGGTTTCTAAGCTCTTACGAGAGATGCAGGATAGTGACATCATCGAACCGTCATCAAGTCCGTGGGCCTCTCCCATCGTGTTGGTCCGAAAGAAAGATGGCTCCACAAGATTTTGTGTGGATTATCGTAAACTTAACGATATCACGAAGAAGGACAGCTATCCTCTACCAAGAATAGACGACACGCTAGATACTCTTTCAGGACATAAATGGTTTTCCACGCTGGATTTGAAGAGTGGATATTGGCAAGTGGAGATCCATCCTGATGACAAAGAGAAGACCGCATTTACTACTGGACAAGGACTTTGGCAATTTAAAGTTATGCCGTTCGGGCTCTGCAATGCTCCAGCAACGTTCGAGCGCCTCATGGAGACAGTGTTAAAAGGTCTGACTTTTGAAGCTTGTCTCATCTACCTAGATGACGTCATCATTGGTGGCCGCACGTTTGAAGAACATCTAGAGAATATTCGAAAAGTGTTAACGAAACTAAGAGCGGCGAATTTAAAGCTAAACCCTTTGAAATGCAAGTTCTTCCAACGAGAAGTAAACTATTTAGGACACATCATCTCAGCTGAAGGTGTTCGAACAGATCCTGAAAAAGTGTCTGCAGTAAAGCACTGGAAACGTCCGGAAAATGTCCATCAGTTGCGAAGCTTTCTGGGACTATGCACTTATTACAGAAAGTTTGTACAGGGGTTCTCCAACATCGCAAGACCCTTGCATAGGCTCACTGAAAGCAAACAGAAGTTTCTATGGACACAAGAATGCGACAATTCATTCCAGCGGCTGAAAGAAGCTCTCACATCCTCTCCAGTCCTTACCTATCCAGACCCCGACAAACAATTCATTGTGGACATGGATGCCAGTCAGGAAAGTGTCGGCGCTGTACTTTCCCAAGAAATAGATGGCCAAGAACGAGTCGTAGCATACTGGAGCAAATGTTTATCGAAACCAGAGCGGAATTATTGCGTCACTCGTAAGGAGTTATTAGCTATAGTGAAAGCCATAGAACACTTCCATCACTATCTCTATGGCAGGAAATTTCTCCTTCGTACTGACCACGCATCCCTAACATGGCTGATGAATTTTAAGAACCCAGAGGGCCAAGTAGCCAGATGGATACAACGACTCCAGGAATACGACTTTGACATCAGGCATCGCAAAGGCTCATCGCATGGAAACGCCGATGCCCTATCAAGAAGACCGTGTCACGAGAGCTGTCGCTATTGTTCCAGAGCGGAGAGCAAGTATAATCCCGAATATGTCATACGCCAGACGAAGACTTCACTATTGACGCCACCAGATCCCTGGAGTGATGAGAAGATTCGAGAAGATCAAATGGCAGACTCTGAGATCAAACCAATCTTGGAGTTATTAGAATCTTCTAGCACGAAGCCCAGTTGGAAAGACATCTCGACTTACAGTCCTACGACGAAGCAATATTGGGCTCTTTGGAACTCTCTCCACGTCAGGAATGGTGTCCTGTTCCGAAAATTCGAATCGGAAGATGGGAAGACATCTCGGTGGCAGTTGGTACTTCCTCGATCCCGAATCCCAGAGGTCCTCAAGGAATTACATGGCAGTCCCACTGGTGGCCATTTTGGAGTCATGAAAACATTACACAGAGTCCGAGAGCGCTTCTTCTGGGGAAAAGCGAGATCTGACGTCGAACAATGGTGCAAATCTTGCGATGCATGTGCAGCTCGGAAAGGACCAAAGAAACGTAGCCGAGGAAGACTACATCTCTACAATGTAGGAGCACCTTTTGAACGCATCGCCCTTGACATCCTAGGTCCTCTGCCAAGAAGTGCTGATGGCAACAAATACCTCATTGTTGTCATGGACTATTTCACAAAATGGCCTGAAGTTTATGCCATCCCTGATCAAGAAGCTTCTACGGTTGCTGATGCCTTGGTACACCAGTGGATATCAAGGTATGGAGTCCCTCTTCAAATGCATTCTGACCAGGGGAGAAATTTCATCTCTGCTGTGATTGAGGGTCTCTGTCAACTTCTGGGAATGGACAAAACTAGGACGACGCCTCTACATCCGCAGTCGGATGGCATGGTTGAGAGATTTAATCGTACCATCCTCAACAATCTCTCACTTCTAGTCTCAAGAAACCAGCAAGACTGGGACCAAAAACTTCCCTTGTTTCTTCTCGCCTATCGCAGCGCCGTCCATGAAACAACCGGCTATTCCCCGTCGCAGATGCTTTTCGGTCGTGATCTTCGTTTACCTTGTGATCTGCTGTTTGGTCGCCCTCCAGATGCGCCTTCATCGCCAGAGGGATACGTGCAGAATCTCCAGGCACGATTTGAAGACGTCCACAACTTGGCTCGAGAGCGGATCAATATACAGACGGAGAAGATGAAGACCAGGTACGACACGAAAGCCACAGGACATCAATTCAAAGAAGGTGACAAGGTTTGGTTTTATAATCCAACTCGACACAAAGGACTTTCTCCCAAACTGCAATCACACTGGGACGGTCCTTATACAGTCCTAAACAGACTGAACGATGTCGTAATTCGGATCCGAAAGTCACCAAGTTCGAAGCCTAGAGTCGTTCATTACGACAGGCTGGCTCCATACTATGGCCATAGTACTTAGTTCATTAATTGTAAATAGTGTAATGTAAATAATGTAAATTAGTATGACCATGGTCTTGTATATAAGTTAATGTAATAATTTCTTTTGCTTAGCATTATCATTATTAATGTTATTATTTAAATACTTGTATGTAATGATGTCTATGCTTTAATTTAATTCAATTTTTTTTTTAAATAAGTGTATATTTTGTATAATTCAGCATTATGAATGTGTTTAATTGTTATTTTCCATGTTTGCTTTAAGTGTTTTGAGTAGTATAGCATTTGTTGGTAACGTGTTTGCTTTCCGATCAAAGGTTGAACTGCCCGGGACGTGCAGTCCTCGAGAGGGGGGCAATGTTATGAATTTTGTATATATCTGTAAATATTCCATTTGTTTAAATTTATTTTATTTTATTATTGTGAAAATTGCAGTATTATTAATGTATTTCCTATTGAGCATCATGTAACTCAATGCTAAAGGCCTCAGATGGTTTGCAAGGAAAACAACCTTACACCCTCATCTTTATAATGGAAGTCCCAAATACATCCCAAATACATCGCCAAGTAAAATCGCCAAGGAATGGGTTTATCGCCAAGCTGGCGATGGTTTTGGCGACTTATTTTTGTCGCCAAATTTGGCGATATATCGCCAAATGTCGCCAAGTTGGCGACGGATTTGGCGACTTTTTGTGCAACCACCCCCCCTTATACCTGTACATTGGGATCCTTTCTCGCTTTGATTCTCTATCGAAAGTTAAAGCACTTTCTGGTAATTTCTAGCATCTGAAGGCTCTGGAATAATCTGGAAAGATCTCTGAAACCTATATAAGGACCTCCATCAGTTCAGTTAGTTAGTTGTCTGTCAACTGCGATTGAATTCATACGAGAGGCTTTGCATTGAGAACTGTGTTTCTCGGATCGATTTTGTCATTGATACGTCGTATTGAACGCATTGTTTCTGTGTGAAATTTTGCTGCGCTTTTATTGGATTTGAAGATTACTGAATATCTTGTAATTTTCAGAAGATATTTGTGATCGTATTGCACTGTTTATAGTGAATAAAGCCTTTTTATTGTTCTTATATATTGGCATCAGTCCTTTCGAACCCCGAGCTCACAACAATATATATATATGACCTATGCCATACGATAACGCTCGTATTTATAAATCAATTTCGATGAAACTAATTGTGTGTATTAAGCTCACCAATGTCTCGACCGAGTTCGTTGGCCAGCTTAGTCCGCAATCTTGTTTCAAGATGACGGCCCCTTAAAGATTTAATAAATATTTAAAACTAAAATAAATATACACAAAAGTTAAAAATTCAAATTTATTTTTTAATTAAGTGTTAGGGCTTGATACAAGGAATGCAGAGCATTTTTTGTTTTACCTCTATCTTAAAAAATGGCTGAGATAGAGCAGTTTGAAATTCTAGGGTGGCTGACATTTTGAAACAAGACAGCACATTACAAAAATTCATTGTTGTAATCATTTTCCCAATCATACGCATAAAACTATATAGTCATATCCGTTAGCGCCAAATTCTCGCCAAACTTGGCGACACTTGGCGAAACATCGCCAAATTTGGCGACCAAAATAAGTCTTCATAAATGAAATCAATTTGGCTATAGCTCAATAATTTGGCGAATTTCTTATTCTAATTCAGTATTAACGAATCTTTTGTAAACGTTTTCTTTGCATTTTAGCTTGCTGTTTTCGTGTAACATTAGCTAAAATTTTAAAACGAAGATATAGGAGAGCTATTTTTTCCTCCCGGTACAGGCCGGAAGGACTTTTTTGTATCATATATTCTAATACGACGCAAAATTGCGTGTGTGTATATATATAGAGAGAGAGTGCCATCGACCGAAATTTCGGTTTCGGTTTCGGCGCAAAATTGGAGTTTCACCGAATATTCGTTTTCGGCGAAACTGCTGCCAGAATTTCAGCCTGACCGAAACTATCTGTATTTCAAAATCTCGTTCCTTTTTTCAGAAATTTTCGACTTTACTCATTGATATGAGTTGTATCTACTCATAGGAGACACTGTTTATTGCTGTGCACTCCACTGTTTATCATTATCCGTCTTGACTGATTCATGATGCGAGTGTAAATTATAAAGCAAGCAATGCATATATGACTAAACTTAAAAGACGCTTATCACGTGATCTTTAAAATCTGCAAGCTTAACTGTGATAGAAATTTTTTACTTTAAAACTCCAGATTGTTTCGAATGCTTTATGAGAAAGATGTTGCTAAAACATATGAAGATTTACGAAATTTATTACAAAACACATATCGAGGTATGTATACTTAAAATGTTTTTTTATTAGATGAAATTCGTATAATTGGAAACTTTTTTGACTTATTGATAAATTAATTACGTTTTATTTTATATGAAAATAAAGTTTTGGATAGGTGCACAGAGTGGCACCGGAGATAAAATTTTCAAACAGGGGTGCCATTTCAATACTTACTTATGGAGGCAGGGAGTGGCAAAGCTTTTTTTTCGGAGGAGAGGCGGTGAGTGAGTAAAGATTTATTTTGATCTTATTGGGCACATCCTAAAATAAAATTGACAACTGTTACATTTTTACCCTTATATTTGAAATTAGCTAAAGTACAAAATAATGTTAAACATGTCTCACTTTGAGAATATTGAAATAGGAAATAAAGTTTATGATTAATAAATTAATTAGTAACGTAATTAGCTATTATTAAGTAATCATTAATTATTTGTTATTAATTAATTAATTAATTAATAATTATATGCAATTATGTACGTATTAATCAATTTTTTAATTTTTTGACGCTTTCGGTTTCGGTTTCGGCCGAAAGTAAGAAGATCGCCGAAATTCGGTCTCGGTTTCGATTTTAAAATCCTGTTTCGGTCGATCTCTCTCTCTCTCTGTCTCTCTCTCTCTCTATATATATATATATATAGGGTGTTTCTAAACTCATGGTACAATTTTTAAGGGTAGGTAGAGCACATAGTAACAATCATTTATTATGGGACCAAGTGACGCATTAAGGTAAAAACACCAGGGGGGCAATTAAGCCCCTTTTTTAATTTTCAAAACTTCTCATTCATACCAGAAAATTTTTATGCTATCCTTTTGTTGACATTTCATAATTACTTAACAATAAAATTCTTGTTTGAAAATTTTTGGTATGAAATCAAAATTTTGGAATTAAAAAAAAAAAGTGCAAAACTGGCAAACTTATCAAACGAAATACATGAATAAAAAAAGATAAAATGTTTATTTACAATGTAGTTTACAAGTAAATAATAATGCATACAATAATATTACAATAAGTGTTCAAAAATGCGCCCACCATCTGTGATACATGCTTCGCAGCGTCGGTGGAACGATTGGCGTACACTTCTAAAGATGTCAGGCATTTCCCGCACACGTGCAGCAGCTTCGGATATGCGAGATACTAGATTTTCGTCTGAGTCAACTGGAGTCTCATAAACAAGACTCTTCAGATGTTCCCATAAAAAGAAATCAAGGCTCGATAAATCGGGAGATCGCGGTGGCCAAGGAACTGGTCCACCACGCCCAATCCATCGCGTCCCAAATGTGGCATTCAGGTAACTGCGCACATCAATGGTGAAGTGCGCTGGCGCCCCATCATGTTGAAACCACATCCGGTTACGAATGGCGATCGGAACATCTTGCAGCAGTTCTGGTAAAACCTGTTGCAAAAAAATAAGGTAACAGCGACCATCCAGCCTCTTTGGTAGTAGGTATGGGCCAATCAAATAATTATTAACAATACCCGCCCACAAATTCTCAGAAAATCGTTGTTGATAAGCATGTGGCCGCGTTGCATGTGGATTATTGGTTGCCCAAAGATGGAAATTGTGCGCATTAAATACACCCTCGCGTGTAAATACTGCCTCATCTGTAAATAGAACATGAGCAGTAAAGTCTGGCTGCAAAACCTACTGACAAAAGTTCAACCGCAGAAGATAGTTTTCCGGATTCAAATTTTGTACACGTTGAAAACGGAAGGGATGAAATCGATTTTCATTTAACACTCTCCAAACGGTCGGATGACTCACACCTAAATTCTGTGCAACAGCTCTTGTACTTGATTCGGGCCTTTCACTCACAAAATGCAAAATAATTTCTTCCAGGCATGCACTGCGTACAGCTGTTTCTCGCCCAGTTTCCTGTCTGGTGACGTGGAAAGAACCCGTTTCAGAAAGCTGACGGTGTAAGCGCTGAAACATTCTATGATCAGACATTCATCTGCGAGGAAACTGCTCCTGATACATTCGTAGGGCAGCCCTGGCGTTGCTATTTGCACGACCATACATGAAATGCATGTCGGATTTTTCGGCATATGTAATGTCTTCCATGACGAACGATAGCACAATTAAAAATGGCGAAATCTTCTACTTCAATGCATGGTATTGAACGGCGACCAGTCACTTAATGCCCTCTACCACCAGTGGAATCAACCAAAAACTCCATATCTATTTCAAAAATTTTCTATTTCTATTTCTATTTTCAATTCAAAAAATTTCGATTTCATACCGAAAATTTTCAAAGAATTATATTATTAAGTAATTATGAAATATCAAGAAAAGGATAGCATAAAAATTTTCTGGTATGAATGAGAAATTTTGAAATTTAAAACAAGTCGTTGGGGGCCACCGCAATACTTACCCATCATGGATATGCATAATGTAAAATATTAAAATAAAAATGTGTAAACTACTTATAAAGTGCATTGCAATTCAAATAAATCGTAGCTTGATGACGTCACAAACTTTAAAGGCTCGATTACTGAATTGCTTGAAAGGAACATCCTTATAACTCCAAAAATAATAATCCTATTAACTAGCGGTTTATTGCATCTGATTAAGCGTCAAATTTCCAATTAAAATATATTTTTCAAGTGAAATTTGGATGAAATACAGGGTCATGAAAAATCGAAGAGTGTGGGAAATAGGATTCCAAATATCTCGGCAACTCATTATCCGATCGACTTCATGCTTGATGCAAAATTTATGTTTTTTTATATTCTTTTATATTTATTTCTTAAAATAAACAATTTCGAAAATTTTTATATACCTTTCATCAGAACGAATATTTCGAGAGTCCGAAAAAAATTGTTCCGGTTAATCGAGGTTATTGAAATTAAATAGGCTTCTTCTCATTATTACATACTAAGTACATACCAAATTGCAAATCTCTATCTCAATTTTTTTGGGAGATAGAGCGTTTACAGACACACACACAGACACACAGACGGACGGCAAATTTTTTTTTTTTCTAAAAATGTTTTTCGGAATCTCCAGTGTCTGAAACGTGTAAATCCGTCAAAAAAAAAATTTCGATTTTCAAAATGATTACAAGACTTACCCTATACTACGTATGATGGGTAAGTAAAAGGAGTCTAATTGCCCCCCTGGTGTTTTTATCTTAATGCGTCACTTGGTCCCATACATTACTCTATACAATAAATGATTGTTACTGTGTGCTCTACCTACCCTTAAAGTTTGTACCATGAGTTTAGAAACACAGTATATATATATATATATATATACATGGAAATTTTATCTTAAAAACGGCTTTAACGATTTTGACAAAATATTGCATCCTACCGTTTTGGGGCACCAGAAAAACATTGGGCTAGGTCACATGTTCGAGAAAATTCGATTAGTGGGTCATTCGGGGTTACCATGGATCATGGTCAAGCTAATTGTATCTAAAAAACGGTGCAAACAATTTTGACTAAATTTTGTATCCTACCATTTTCGGGCACGAGAAGACTATTGGGCTGGTGTGTGACATGTTCGATAACTTTCGATTAGTGGGTCATTTTTGGGTCAACGCGGGTCAAGTTAATTTTATTTAAAAAACTGCACTAACGATTTTGATTACATTTTGAAACGTACGAGTTTCGGGAACGAGAAAATCATTGGGCTGGGTCACATGTCCGAGAAAATTTGATTAGTGGTCATTTTTGGGTCAATATGGGTCAAGCTAATTTTATCTAAAAAGCGGGTCAAGCTAATTTTATTCTATCTACGGCTCAGACTATTTAGACTAAATTTTGCATCCTTTGGTTTTCGGGTACAAGAAGACTGTTCGGCTAGGTCACATGTTCGAGAAAATTCGATTAGTGGGTTATTTTGGTCATGGGTAATTATGGGGTGGAGCTATTTTTTCTTTAAAACGGCTCAGAGGATTTTAACTAAATTTAGTATCCTACAGTTTTACGGAACGAGAAGACTATTGGGTTAGGTCACATGTTCGAGAAATTTCGATTAGTGCGTCATTTTGGTCATGGGTCATTATGGTCAAGCTATTTTTATCTTAAAAACGGCTCAGACGATTTGAACTAAATTTTGTATCCTACGGTTTTTGGGCACGAGAAAATCGTTGAGATAGGTCACATGCTCGAGAAAATCCGATTAGTGGGTCATTTTTGGATCACTGTGGGCCAAGTTAATTTTATCTAAAAAACGGCTCAGACTATTTTCACTAAATTTTATATCCTACGGATTTCGGGTACGAGAAGATAATTGGGCTTAGTCACATGTTCGAGAAAATTTGGTTAGTAGATCATTTTGGTCATGGGTCATGATATTTTAAAGCAAGGCTAATTTTGATCGAGCTTAGCTCGGTCTTCCATGTCCGTTTAGGATTAAAAAGCAAAATTGAAATTCAAATGTGAAAGCGAAAAAATACACCAACGATCGAAGTAGTTTAATTTCACTTGTAGAATAAAATGCATGCTTAGTTAGATTATATTAAATTGTATTTTAAATGCATTCAATTTCTTTGTTTCATGTTTTCCAAGAAACGGACGACGTCATCTTCTAATGCAATTAAAATACGATTGTTATTTTTTTTTCTCCCGAGTAGAGGGAAAATGACAGTTCAACCTCAGCAACAGGCGGAGGCGGAGGTGCGGAGGAAATTTTTTTCTCCCCCTGCCTCCCCCTACCCCCTACCTCCCCCCTACCCATACCTCCCCCCTACCCATACCTCCCCATCACCCCCCTACCCATGCCTCCCCCCCATTTTTTTTTAATTAAAAATTTTTAAAAATTGTTTTATAGTACGAGCTATCGGTGATGGTAGAGTATGACCACTATCCCCCACCCCCCCCCTTTTTTTTTTTTTAAATTTAGGAGAGATAAAGTTTAAAGTGGTGTCGCCCTCTATCGGTAAGTATGAAAATTATGGAATTTAAAATGACTGCTTCTGAATTTTAAGTTATAGCATAGTATAAAATAAAATATTCTAAAGTATCTCATCATACTGCTTATAATGGAAATTTAAGTTATAGCATGGTGTAAAATAAAGTAACTTACCACTGCTTACAATGGAAATATATAGTTATAGAATAGCACTTAATAAATAATTTTAAAATATGTTACCATAGTGCTCGCAAAGGAATATGAAATAGAAATTTAAGTTCTAACATAACGCTAAATAAATAATTTTAAAGTTTCTTAGCAAACTGCTTACAATGAAAATATTTAGTTAAAGCATAGCACTTAATAAAATATTTTAAAGTTTCTTACCAAACTGCTTACAATGGAAATATTTAGTTATAGCGTAGCACTTAACAAAAATTTTAAAGTGACACATGTAAATAATTATAGTTATAAACCGACATATAGGCAGATAGGCAGGCACACAGACAAGCAGGCAGGCAGGTAGGCAGACAGACAGACACACAGTGAACTATTTGTTACGTACACAAGCATGCATATACGAAGTGAACTAATTGTAATAAAATACAAGACGTGCATACGTTTTAAAACATTTTTTTTTCTTCACAGAAATTAAGAAAATATTAAATTTCGACTACAACTTTCACTTTGAAATAGCGTACTCCCTTGTTAAAAATTATTAGCTTTTAACAAACATGTAAATGAAGCGGGGTTCGAACCTCGAACTTGACAAAATGATCTCATGATGTGTTGATTTGCAGTAGGTTTAAACGAACACACCATGAGACCATGTTTATTAGACGCGATTTAAGATATATAAGAAAAGGTGTCACGTGACTGAACATATTGGATTATTACTATACAGTACTAATGATATTATAAATTTTGTAAAATAATTTAAGCTTTACGATAAACTTTAATGTTTAAACTTACAAACACATTGGAATGGATTTATAACATATAAAATAACCTTATAAAAGGTTGGTTGGTTTGTTGGTTTTATAAACTTGCAAAGCAAAGCGTATCTTACCAATTTGCATACAAGAGATTTTGTAACATAAATTATATAATACAGCAAATTTTAACTTACCAAGTGAGGTTTAAGGATACTGTAATAGAATTTTTAATTGTATACTTTAAAAAAGAAAGTTTAACTTACCATTATGTTTATGCTCGGATTCGAACTGTCAACCTTTTGGCTAGCTTTCCAATGCGCTCCCACTTACGCTACGAAGGCTCCGTACAATTAATATAAATAATGAAAGCTAATATTACTTCTTTTAAAGACTTTTGAAAAATTTATAAGTTAATAAAACAGGATATGACGACATTTGTAGAATAACATCCTGTTTTACAACGTTAAGAATAGCAGTATAAGAAGCTTGTACACCATAATGAATTTACTGTTTAAAGTTCTGTAACCTAACTTATACGATTGTTCTTCTAATTACCTAAAACCTTGCTGTATATTTGCTTGATCACCTATCTGTTTACCCTGCTTTTTGGATACTTCTAAACCTGAAAATGACTACTTCGCTTAACACATCTTACTATGAAATTTCAGAAATCAACGAATTTAGTAGAATATTTCAGTATTTTGATGTTTTTACCCCATACCATTGGGACTTAGGGGAGGATACGATTGTCGAAGTGCAAATGAATAAGGACTGTGAGTTAAACGTTCACATTCAAAAATATAATGAATTTGAGAATAGTGGTAAAATGTACCCTACAAATGAAGGAATTACAATATCGTGCTCAACCTTTGATAAATTTCAAACGAGAATGGATAAATTTAATTTTAACGTAGAAATGTTTTATATTTAATAAATATTTGTTTAGTTTTTCATCATGTGTCTGTTTTTATTTATGTATAAGGAATAAATAAGTTTGGTTTTCGGAAAGTTTTACAATTTTTATTCAGAAAATGTAGAAACTTGTTTTATTTTTCTACAAAAATTAAGGATTTTATACTATTTCATTAAACATGTGTACCATTATTATAATATAACTTACATATTGTATACAAAATACTACCCTTTACTTGATAAATTATTTAAGATTTTAAACCAAAACTGAGCGAATATTATAACGATTATCGAGCTTGAAAATAGATCTGTTGTCTACCAGAGCAAAAACAGGAAACTACTTATTTGCGGATAACATCCCTGTTTTCTTACTGATAACGGTACTTCTTTTGCGTAGTTTAAGGTATAAAAATTATTTCACTAAATTGAATATTATGATTTTATTTCTCGTGATATATAACTTAATTAGCAATACCATGCAATGAACGAGTATTTTCACACATTTAAATTTGCATTTTAAGCCACGATGAATACATAATAAAACATTAATTGTATACTTTTACATAAAATATGAGAAAAAAATTATACTTACCTTATGAAAACTGTCACTATATAATAAAAGATACTTTGCTTAATTACTTATGTTTAACATACAGGCGAATTTCTGTATAAGATATATAACACGTGACGCTATTTTTAATTATTTTAAGCATGCGCGCCCTCTACAATTAAATAAATATTCATGAAAAGTTTTATTTGAAATAATATTCATACTGTTTCTGTGCCGTTAAGACGTTCTAATTTTTTCTCCGTTTAAGTGATCTGTGATTTTAATTGATTTAAATTAAATAAGTACAATGCAAGACATGGTGTTAGACGAACCAACCAAGATAAGAAAAGCCTTGACATCGGAGTTTAAGGAGCAAATAGACTGTACTATTTTAATGAAACCTGTTTTGAATAAGGAGCCAATGGCCTCTTCATCAGATCAAGTCGATCAAAAGTTTCCTTTTAAATGTGATACGTGTAAAAAAGTATTTACTAAAACATATATGTTATTAAGACATATGAACTTACATTTAGGAAAAAAACCTTCTAAGTGTGATAATCTGTTTACTACAAAGAGTGCTTTACGGGATGATATGCTAATTCATCCAAAGTCATCTGCCACATATAAGTGTGAGAAATGCAGTAAGACTTTTTCGCGAAAAAATGTATTAGTTAGACACATGAAATTTCATTTAGATAAGAAACCTTTTAATTGTAAAATGTGTTCGAAATCTTTTGTGCAGAAAAGTGACTTACAAAAGCATAACTTAGTACATTCTAAACAAGGAGTTGTGCATAAATGCAATCAATGTGATAAAAAGTTTTTACGGGAAAAAAATTTAATAAATCATACTATGATCCATAACACCCCTCAGCAAAAGAAAAGGAATATTGAACTGTTTACCAGACACTATAAATGTGTCGATTGTTCTGAAATATTTAATCACAGATTTGACTTAGTGAAGCATAGAAAAATTCATCTCTCGCCCGAAGAACATATATCTGAACAGCGTACTGAACTTTTAAACCATTTACAGAATTTATTACTACGTATAGACACTTTACAAAATGCTATAAAAAATGAAACTATTCCTTTTTGAAATATTGACTTTACCAATTTATTTGAACTATACATATTCTTGTATATACTAATGTATGTGTTGAAATAATTAAATAATAGATAAGTGAAAAAGCTTTTGCGTTTTATTTTTCAATATGATTATATTATATCACTATTATGTGAGTTATTGGACTTGTAAATTTAAACCCTATGTATAAAAATAAATTTATTAAAATTGAATTTTACAAGAAGTAAAAATTTAATACAAATATATTTCAGATTTTTTAAATATATTATTGATTCACATATGATAGTTAAATTAATATGCTATTAAACGTATAATTTTGTATAATCTATATTATTAATTTTCTTTAACACATATTACTTTTTTAAAATAAATCGATTTAACTAATTATACATTTGTGTAATTAAACAAACTTATTTTACTAAATATACGTATCGATAATTAATTTTTATTATTTACATACGCATGATTATACTTTTTATCGTACGCGATTAACTATTTATACATTTAATAAGCGTTGCCATACCCGCTTTTATAAATAATTAGATATTATAAAGCATACGGATTTCACATAAACAAGCAATATTCATTAAATGAACAACTTGAATCTTTAATCTATAACGTCATATTTACTTTTAAACTTGCTTTTAACTGTAACCATCACTCTTTTTTAACCTATGTTAGTAACTGTTTAGATATAATATAATCAGTTTACTGTTGACTTTTGTCGTGACTGAACCTTTTACTGTTTGTTATTTAAAAAATGGCTTGTGAATTAGATGGGATTAAACGGTCGTGTGAAGAAATGGCTTCTTCAACAAAGTTTCAACGTTTAGATAAACCTATGGAAAATTCTGATTTTTATAAAAATGAATTTTTACCCAAATCTAATATACAGGAGAACTATGAAACACTATCACCTACCATGGACTTGTATGCAGCAGAGCCTAAGATTACCAAGGATTCTACAACACCAATATTTACTAACTGTGATAATGACGAAACGTCTTTCCCCGACACCTGTTGTGAGTCTACCTCTGCTAAAAGCTTTTTGGATACAATGTTTAAGGATCTAGATTTTAAAAATTTGGAAACATATCTTACCTCACAGCCTACAAGTGATTTAATTTCTTCAAATGAACCATCAACTAGCATTACACATAGTAGTGAACAATTATATAACATATCCCCTCTCATCGCATGTGTGAATAACATTTCCAAAACCAAACATGGTAAATCTCGCATTTTTGTCATGTTTCGGATTAAACTTGCTGATTTTATATTTTTAACTTTAAAACGACATTATAAACAGTTTTATGTACATATTGAAGAGATCAAACACAGTGTATTTACAAATGAAGAAATTTCATCAACAAATAGAAATTTTATGGATATTTCAACATGGTATGAATTGCAATATAAAATTTTTGGATTTAATTTAAAATATAAAAGTTCATCGTTTATTGCTAACAATACAGTATTAGTGTTAAATTATAATAATTCTATTATGCAAATAAAAAATTTAAAGAATTATACACATTGTGTTTTAAACGATTTTCAGTTAGAAAATTTAAAAGAAAAAGCTATTGATTTTAATAGCAATCTTATTAAACACTTGTATACAATTCATCTACCGCAGTTAATTAAGCAAAATTGCACACTCGTTAATTTACCTTCTGAAATCGAGCGTGTTTTACTAACGAAACTTATCTCTTCTATTGAGGATAATGTACTGACAATATTAAACCAAATTTATGAATGTGTAGGATGTATATTTAGACACCAATCCCAAAGTCTACATACATGTTTCACCTTTAGTAAACGTGAAAGATTTAATCACTTAGGGGATATGATTTTAATGCTTGTAAATTTTGATTATTTCAAGGTTTTTAAACGGAGTTGAATGTATCAGTGAAAACTTTTTACGTAACACTAATGTGGAATTTATTCGAAATGTATTATTTAAGTCCTGAAAATAAAATATTTTGCTTTAAATCTGTGTGTTTATTTAAACAAAATGTGTGTGTGTTTATTAATATTGTTTAACTTGCAATTTAAGATTAATAATTTCTCTTATATGTTTATAACAGAAACATGATAACATAGTATGTATACTAAATGTTAGTAACATACTACACATGTTAGTAAATGTATTTTTGAACTATTATAAAAGTTTTTAAAATTTTACAAGATAACAAAATTATTTTTCAGTTAAAAAAGTTTTATAAATTTACAATTTTAAATTTAAAACTAAATAAAAGTATTTTCATACTTTATCAATGTTGATTCGTCTTGTATGTTAATATTATATAATGGTAACATACTATATAGTTGTTATGTTACTACATATACTTATAAAAATAATTTAAACATGTTATATTATTGTAAAAGTTTTTAAAAAAATTACAAACTAACTTAATTAAATTAAAAAAATTATAAGTAAACAAAATAATTATTTTTTTAATTAAAATAAATTAACAAAAATGAAAAGTTATCAAAATTATTTTATAAATGTTTTTAAATACTTAATTTTAATAAATTGTGTCTATGTATACATATACATACATATATATATATATATATATATATATATATATATATATATATATATATATATATATATATATATATATATGTACCTATATACATGTGGAACTTTAGTTAAGTAATAGAAATTCTCAAACTTTGTCATTAGAAACCCTATATTCTGATAATTAATAACAATTAGCTTTAAATTAAAGAAATATATTAATTTATACTTACAAATATAACCCACTTATAATAGCACGTCCATCTTACATAGTTACTTCAGACATTATGCTTGTTACTATCCTAGCAACAGGATGTTTTTGTCGTACCACGTGATTTCCTTTAAAGTCACGTGATCATGAAGATAAGAATTAAACACAACGTGTTTGACATTTTCACTTCTGCTATAGAAGAGGCTTGTTTGGTAAGTTATAATGTCCTGTATTCTTTATTTTACACTTTATTTTACAATTTATTAAGAAGATCTAATTTAAATAACGTTTATATTGCAAACGTAAGGTAAAAGCACTAAATTATTATTTTAAAAGCCTTTTATTTTGTAATTCTATCGACAATAAGATGATGTAATACATTTAAAATCTTACTATTGGGTTTTATTTTAGCATAAACATTATTTATTCAACTGGCTATTGCTTTTAGAAGTAACTTAATTTTCTTACACAAGCGGAAAATAATATTTCTTCATTAATATATCATGTTTACAAAATTTTTAAGTTATATATAATATAACTTGTAAATACATAGTATATTTTTATACTATAAGTATCTATAAGTATATGTATACTTACATGTTATTTAAGTATATATGTATACTTATGGATTTGGTATATAAATATACTATGTATTTACAAGTTATATTATATATAACTTAAAAATTTTGTAAACATGATATATTAATGAAGAAATATTATTTTCCGCTTGTATAAGAAAATGAAGTTACTTCTAAAAGCAATAGCCAGTTGAATAAATAATGTTTATGCTAAAATAAAACCCAATAGTAAGATTTTAAATGTATTACATCATCTTATTGTCGATAGAATTACAAAATAAAAGGCTTTTAAAATAATAATTTAGTGCTTTTACCTTACGTTTGCAATATAAACGTTATTTAAATTAGATCTTCTTAATAAATTGTAAAATAAAGTGTAAAATAAAGAATACAGGACATTATAACTTACCAAACAAGCCTCTTCTATAGCAGAAGTGAAAATGTCAAACACGTTGTGTTTAATTCTTATCTTCATGATCACGTGACTTTAAAGGAAATCACGTGGTACGACAAAAACATCCTGTTGCTAGGATAGTAACAAGCATAATGTCTGAAGTAACTATGTAAGATGGACGTGCTATTATAAGTGGGTTATATTTGTAAGTATAAATTAATATATTTCTTTAATTTAAAGCTAATTGTTATTAATTATCAGAATATAGGGTTTCTAATGACAAAGTTTGAGAATTTCTATTACTTAACTAAAGTTCCACATGTATATAGGTACATATATATATATATATATATATATATATATATATATATATATATATATGTATGTATGTATATGTATACATAGACACAATTTATTAAAATTAAGTATTTAAAAACATTTATAAAATAATTTTGATAACTTTTCATTTTTGTTAATTTATTTTAATTAAAAAAATAATTATTTTGTTTACTTATAATTTTTTTAATTTAATTAAGTTAGTTTGTAATTTTTTTAAAAACTTTTACAATAATATAACATGTTTAAATTATTTTTATAAGTATATGTAGTAACATAACAACTATATAGTACTAGCCGCCACTGGCGACCAGTTTGGTCGCCCTTAAATGTATGTTAAGCATTGTAACAAATTATTTTTATTCATAATTTATTTTTTTCCTTAATCCTTCGCCAAACCGGAAAAATCTAATAGACAAATCAAGAACTTTTGCGATCGTGGTGGCATTTCGCATATTTTTTGTTGTTATGTATTTCATCTTTCTTGACAAAAACCGCTTAACCCACTTTATAATAAATTAATCATTGTGTGTGTGTTTTTAATATAAAATAAACTATTTCATAATAAAATAAAAGTATATGCTGTTTTAGTAATCTCTAATAGGTACCTGAAAATGGGATTTTCTCGCCAAAATGGCGCAAAACAAAAATTCCGCCAACCCTGGTGCGTCCGTGAAAGCTGTTCCAATTTAAAATACATGACGTTCACATTTTTCTTTAAAATAGAAAATAGATAAATAAGAAATATTATCATAAATCAAAACATTTGATTTCAAAATTAAAATATCGTTTCTAATTAATACACACGAAAAATAAAAGCTGACAATTTGTTTCGAAATTTGATCCATTAAATATTATTACATGAGTTCAACCACGGAGTTCAACTTACATCAAGAAAAGATCCGAAGGAAGTTGAGTTGTATGGAACAGAATTATGGTAAACTTGGACTGTCTCACTGGTGCTGATTATTTTTTTTTACACCAGGCAGCGGTCCAAAAATTCATGGTTTAATATTTTAAACGTTCACAACGAATGAATCTTTTTTTTTTTGTTGTTGTTTACTTTCATGGATAGAGAATTTGAACAGCGAACCTAATTGAAACTGAAGTTATTGCAGAATGTATACATAATTGAACGTAAGTCATCTCTCAAATATTAATTTATTTTGAACGATCTTTCTAAAAATGTAACTTTTATGCAGTTTTATTAGAAAAAATAATTTTGAATAAAAATGGCTGCCTGGCATATGAAACAGTGAAGCGGCATCCCGGAACTGTTGAGGACAGTCACATGACATACGGTTTTATTATAGAGATGTTACCATTATATAATATTAACATACAAGACGAATCAACATTGATAAAGTATGAAATACTTTTATTAAGTTTTAAATTTAAAATTGTAAATTTATAAAACTTTTTTAACTGAAAAATAATTTTGTTGTCTTGTAAAATTTTAAAAACTTTTATAATAGTTCAAAAATACATTTACTAACATGTGTAGTATGTTACTAACATTTAGTATACATACTATGTTATCATGTTTCTGTTATAAACATATAAGAGAAATTATTAATCTTAAATTGCAAGTTAAACAATATTAACAAACACAGACACATTTTGTTTAAATAAACACACAGATTTAAAGCAAAATATTTTATTTTCAGGACTTAAATAATACATTTCGAATAAATTCCCCATTAATGTTACGTAAAAAGTTTTCACTGATACATTCAACTCCGTTTAAAAACCTTGAAATAACATAATCAAAATTTACAAGCATTAAAATCATATCCCCTAAGTGATTAAATCTTTCACGTTTATTAAAGGTGAAACATGTATGTAGACTTTGGGATTGGTGTCTAAATATACATCCTACACATTCATAAATTTGGTTTAATATTGTCAGTACATTATCCTCAATAGAAGAGATAAGTTTCGTTAGTAAAACACGCTCGATTTCAGAAGGTAAATTAACGAGTGTGCATTTTTGCTTAATTAACTGCGGTAGATGAATTGTATACAAGTGTTTAATAAGATTGTTATTAAAATCAATAGCTTTTTCTTTTAAATTTTCTAACTGAAAATCGTTTAAAACACAATGTGTATAATTCTTTAAATTTTTTATTTGCATAATAGAATTATTATAATTTAACACTAATACTGTATTGTTAGCAATAAACGATGAACTTTTATATTTTAAATTAAATCCAAAAATTTTATATTGCAATTCATACCATGTTGAAATATCCATAAAAATTCTATTTGTTGATGAAATTTCTTCATTTGTAAATACACTGTGTTTGATCTCTTCAATATGTACATAAAACTGTTTATAATGTCGTTTTAAAGTTAAAAATATAAAATCAGCAAGTTTAATCCGAAACATGACAAAAATGCGAGATTTACCATGTTTGGTTTTGGAAATGTTATTCACACATGCGATGAGAGGGGATATGTTATATAATTGTTCACTACTATGTGTAATGCTAGTTGATGGTTCATTTGAAGAAATTAAACCACTTGTAGGCTGTGAGGTAAGATATGTTTCCAAATTTTTAAAATCTAGATCCTTAAACATTGTATCCAAAAAGCTTTTAGCAGAGGTAGACTCACAACAGGTGTCGGGGAAAGACGTTTCGGCATTATCACAGTTAGTAAATATATTGGTGTTGTAGAATCCTTGGTAATCTTAGGCTCTGCTGCATACAAGTCCATGGTAGGTGATAGTGTTTCATAGTTCTCCTGTACTATATTAGATTTGGGTAAAAATTCATTTTTATAAAAATCAGAATTTTCCATAGGTTTATCTAAACGTTGAAACTTTGTTGAAGAAGCCATTTCTTCACACGACCGTTTAATCCCATCTAATTCACAAGCCATTTTTTAAATAACAAACAGTAAAAGGTTCAGTCACGACAAAAGTCAACAGTAAACTGATTATATTATATCTAAACAGTTACTAACATAGGTTAAAAAAGAGCGATGGTTACAGTTAAAAGCAAGTTTAAAAGTAAATATGACGTTATAGATTAAAGATTCAAGTTGTTCATTTAATGAATATTGCTTGTTTATGTGAAATCCGTATGCTTTATAATATCTAATTATTTATAAAAGCGGGTATGGCAACGCTTATTAAATGTATAAATAGTTAATCGCGTACGATAAAAAGTATAATCATGTGTATGTAAATAATAAAAATTAATTATCGATACGTATATTTAGTAAAATAAGTTTGTTTAATTACACAAATGTATAATTAGTTAAATCGATTTATTGTAAAAAAGTAATATGTGTTAAAGAAAATTAACAATATAGATTATACAAAATTATACGTTTAATAGCATATTAATTTAACTATCATATGTGAATCAATAATATATTTAAAAAATCTGAAATATATTTGTATTAAATTTTTACTTCTTGTAAAATTCAATTTTAATAAATTTATTTTTATACATAGGGTTTAAATTTACAAGTCCAATAACTCACATAATAGTGATATAATATAATCATATTGAAAAACAAAACACAAAAGCTTTTTCACTTATCTATTATTTAATTATTTCAACACATACATTAGTATATACAAGAATATGTATAGTTCAAATAAATTGTTAAAGTCAATATTTCAAAAAGGAATAGTTTCATTTTTTATAGCATTTTGTAAAGTGTCTATACGTAGTAATAAATTCTGTAAATGGTTTAAAAGTTCAGTACGCTGTTCAGATATATGTTCTTTGGGCGAGAGATGAATTTTTCTATGCTTCACTAAGTCAAATCTGTGATTAAATATTTCAGAACAATCGACACATTTATAGTGTCTGGTAAACGGTTCAATATTCCTTTTCTTTTGCTGAGGGGTGTTATGAATCATAGTATGATTTATTAAATTTTTTTCCCGTAAAAACTTTTTATCACATTGATTGCATTTATGCACAACTCCTTGTTTAGAATGTACTAAGTTATGCTTTTGTAAGTCACTTTTCTGCACAAAAGATTTCGAACACATTTTACAATTAAAAGGTTTCTTTTCTAAATGAAATTTCATGTGTCTAACTAATACATTTTTTCGCGAAAAAGTCTTACTGCATTTCTCACACTTATATGTGGCAGATGACTTTGGATGAATTTGCATATCATCCCGTAAAGCACTCTTTGTAGTAAACAGATTATCACACTTAGAGGGTTTTTTTCCTAAATGTAAGTTCATATGTCTTAATAACATATATGTTTTAGTAAATACTTTTTACACGTATCACATTTAAAAGGAAACTTTTGATCGACTTGATCTGATGAAGAGGCCATTGGCTCCTTATTCAAAACAGGTTTCATTAAAATAGTACAGTCTATTTGCTCCTTAAACTCCGATGTCAAGGCTTTTCTTATCTTGGTTGGTTCGTCTAACACCATGTCTTGCATTGTACTTATTTAATTTAAATCAATTAAAATCACAGATCACTTAAACGGAGAAAAAATTAGAACGTCTTAACGGCACAGAAACAGTATGAATAT
Organism: Maratus michaelseni; assembly: GCA_963931845.1. Lineage (NCBI taxonomy): Eukaryota > Metazoa > Arthropoda > Arachnida > Araneae > Salticidae > Maratus > Maratus michaelseni. Next base: position 225,775,527 of record OZ007595.1, read on the forward strand.
TATTTCAAATAAAACTTTTCATGAATATTTATTTAATTGTAGAGGGCGCGCATGCTTAAAATAATTAAAAATAGCGTCACGTGTTATATATCTTATACAGAAATTCGCCTGTATGTTAAACATAAGTAATTAAGCAAAGTATCTTTTATTATATAGTGACAGATTTCATAAGGTAAGTATAATTTTTTTCTCATATTTTATGTAAAAGTATACAATTAATGTTTTATTATGTATTCATCGTGGCTTAAAATGCAAATTTAAATGTGTGAAAATACTCGTTCATTGCATGGTATTGCTAATTAAGTTATATATCACGAGAAATAAAATCATAATATTCAATTTAGTGAAATAATTTTTATACCTTAAACTACGCAAAAGAAGTACCGTTATCAGTAAGAAAACAGGGATGTTATCCGCAAATAAGTAGTTTCCTGTTTTTGCTCTGGTAGACAACAGATCTATTTTCAAGCTCGATAATCGTTATAATATTCGCTCAGTTTTGGTTTAAAATCTTAAATATAATTTATCAAGTAAAGGGTAGTATTTTGTATACAATATGTAAGTTATATTATAATAATGGTACACATGTTTAATGAAATAGTATAAAATCCTTAATTTTTGTAGAAAAATAAAACAAGTTTCTACATTTTCTGAATAAAAATTGTAAAACTTTCCGAAAACCAAACTTATTTATTCCTTATACATAAATAAAAACAGACACATGATGAAAAACTAAACAAATATTTGTTAAATATAAAACATTTCTACGTTAAAATTAAATTTATCCATTCTCGTTTCAAATTTATCAAAGGTTGAGCACGATATTGTAATTCCTTCATTTGTAGGGTACATTTTACCACTATTCTCAAATTCATTATATTTTTGAATGTGAACGTTTAACTCACAGTCCTTATTCATTTGCACTTCGACAATCGTATCCTCCCCTAAGTCCCAATGGTATGGGGTAAAAACATCAAAATACTGAAATATTCTACTAAATTCGTTGATTTCTGAAATTTCATAGTAAGATGTGTTAAGCGAAGTAGTCATTTTCAGGTTTAGAAGTATCCAAAAAGCAGGGTAAACAGATAGGTGATCAAGCAAATATACAGCAAGGTTTTAGGTAATTAGAAGAACAATCGTATAAGTTAGGTTACAGAACTTTAAACAGTAAATTCATTATGGTGTACAAGCTTCTTATACTGCTATTCTTAACGTTGTAAAACAGGATGTTATTCTACAAATGTCGTCATATCCTGTTTTATTAACTTATAAATTTTTCAAAAATCTTTAAAAGAAGTAATATTAGCTTTCATTATTTATATTAATTGTACGGAGCCTTCGTAGCGTAAGTGGGAGCGCATTGGAAAGCTAGCCAAAAGGTTGACAGTTCGAATCCGAGCATAAACATAATGGTAAGTTAAACTTTCTTTTTTAAAGTATACAATTAAAAATTCTATTACAGTATCCTTAAACCTCACTTGGTAAGTTAAAATTTGCTGTATTATATAATTTATGTTACAAAATCTCTTGTATGCAAATTGGTAAGATACGCTTTGCTTTGCAAGTTTATAAAACCAACAAACCAACCAACCTTTTATAAGGTTATTTTATATGTTATAAATCCATTCCAATGTGTTTGTAAGTTTAAACATTAAAGTTTATCGTAAAGCTTAAATTATTTTACAAAATTTATAATATCATTAGTACTGTATAGTAATAATCCAATATGTTCAGTCACGTGACACCTTTTCTTATATATCTTAAATCGCGTCTAATAAACATGGTCTCATGGTGTGTTCGTTTAAACCTACTGCAAATCAACACATCATGAGATCATTTTGTCAAGTTCGAGGTTCGAACCCCGCTTCATTTACATGTTTGTTAAAAGCTAATAATTTTTAACAAGGGAGTACGCTATTTCAAAGTGAAAGTTGTAGTCGAAATTTAATATTTTCTTAATTTCTGTGAAGAAAAAAAAATGTTTTAAAACGTATGCACGTCTTGTATTTTATTACAATTAGTTCACTTCGTATATGCATGCTTGTGTACGTAACAAATAGTTCACTGTGTGTCTGTCTGTCTGCCTACCTGCCTGCCTGCTTGTCTGTGTGCCTGCCTATCTGCCTATATGTCGGTTTATAACTATAATTATTTACATGTGTCACTTTAAAATTTTTGTTAAGTGCTACGCTATAACTAAATATTTCCATTGTAAGCAGTTTGGTAAGAAACTTTAAAATATTTTATTAAGTGCTATGCTTTAACTAAATATTTTCATTGTAAGCAGTTTGCTAAGAAACTTTAAAATTATTTATTTAGCGTTATGTTAGAACTTAAATTTCTATTTCATATTCCTTTGCGAGCACTATGGTAACATATTTTAAAATTATTTATTAAGTGCTATTCTATAACTATATATTTCCATTGTAAGCAGTGGTAAGTTACTTTATTTTACACCATGCTATAACTTAAATTTCCATTATAAGCAGTATGATGAGATACTTTAGAATATTTTATTTTATACTATGCTATAACTTAAAATTCAGAAGCAGTCATTTTAAATTCCATAATTTTCATACTTACCGATAGAGGGCGACACCACTTTAAACTTTATCTCTCCTAAATTTTAAAAAAAAAAAGGGGGGGGCGGGGGATAGTGGTCATACTCTACCATCACCGATAGCTCGTACTATAAAACAATTAAAAAAAATTTTAATTAAAAAAAAATGGGGGGGGCATGGGTAGGGGGGTGATGGGGAGGTAGGGGTAGGGGGGAGGGGGGGAGGCAGGGGGAGAAAAAAATTTCCTCCGCACCTCCGCCTCCGCCTGTTGCTGACGTTGAACTGTCATTCTCCCTCTACTTTCCCGCATGCCTTTAGCTATCTTCAATCAGATTTTACTGTAACATTGAAGGGATAAATGAGACTGGCTTGACTAATTTTTTTTAAAGATATTTTTATCCTTTATTTTTCTTTAGAAGTTTAAAACTGCATTGAAACAATATTAGATATTGCTAAACAAATATTAGACTGCAGAGCGAAATGTTCGAACTCTGGTGTTCTCAAATTCACTTTGAATTGGAAAAATGTATCACTTTAAAAAAGGAAAAAAAAATACGAATAAATATTTTTTTTAATGTAGCATATCTTTATTTTTTCATAAAAATAAATAAATTAACTGTTGTTATTTCTAATTAAAAATTCGCAAAACGCAGGCTTCTCCAAGGATTGGCCAATTTGGTTTCGAAAATAATCAAAAATCTATCTGTATTCGTGCCGAAATAAGCTCGCCTCATGGTTTGAACACTCGAATTACAAACAAATCTTTGTGACGTTGTAAGGTGTTAGCTGTTATCTCCAGAATTAGTCTAATCTTATCAGATAAACCAGAAAGAGGCATATATTTAAAATACAATATATGATTTCCCCATTTTTGAACTTATAAACTTTATCATTCAAATTATTCATTTTCTAGTCATACGCTTCTTTTATCTATTTTCACAGAGTTCAGGGAATAATTACAGATAAAATGTTTATGTTTGCAAAACAACTGCAAAAACAACGACAAAAACACCTTGCAAAGTTCTAAGATTTAGAGACTGATTAGTTCTGCTACGTTACCATAGATAAACTATATTCTGAACTGAAGAGCAACCTGTTGGTCAAAAACGCAACTACTATAACATTGTTTTTTTGTTGTTGTTGTCGTTGTTGTTGTTTTTTTAACCATTGGGGAAATGGTTGTTGTTTTCGGTCAATAATGGACCTCTTGACGTCGTCACTTTATTGACATCGTCATTTTATTGACGATGTCATTGACCTCATCACTTTATTTTTTTAAGCATTTTTAACGAAATTCTGTAATTTTAGAAGAATTTTTAATGAAATTCTGTAACTTTAGAAGATTTTTTCTTTGAATAGGCAATAGAAATGTATAAAATGGTTCAAAAAATGTTAAAGTTACAAAAAAGATAGATTCAAATTATCAGATATGAAAAAAAAAGCCGAATTCAAATATGGACGTCGGATGAGAAATCGTTTTATAAAGCAAAAAACGTGGTCTTCAACTTTAATTTCCTTATTCCCAACCTTTAGCTCAGACATCAATCTAAACAAGAGTTAAAGCAATACTTATATTTTGCTTAGGTGATGGTCTACAAATAAAAATTGTACCAAACTTTTTGTTTCTTTTTTAATTAATATATTGTAAATTTGGTACTTTCGTGTTATAGCGGCCCCCAAGGATGAATCGCCAAGCGACCAAGATTTATCGCCAAATTATAAAGCATGTATGACTTTATAATAATATATGATATATATATAACATATCTTGACGTATGTGGCCAAGTTATAGTCACATATGATGCGTATATGATGCATATATGATATATATATATGGCATGTGTATATGATGTACATACGACATATAAGACGATATATATGGCACATATAGGAGCGTTTGGAACATATATTATATGCGTATATAGGTGGCATATATAAGATTGTGATGATCTTGGCGAAATCTTAACTACAACCTTGGCATAATCATAATTGTGGGAGCCGCTATAACACAAAAGTACGGTAATTTTGTTTTTTTCTTTTCAAGCTTTCGGAACATTTTCATAGATTGTAAAAAAAAAAATTCGACATCTTTCTAAGCATTTCTGTGAAAAGCGCATTTTTTTTGTTGTACACAGTTTAATAATTATTCACATTTCAAAAACCCCTGTATTCTGACAGGAATTCTAGAATAAAACTTTGCTTTTTATAACTCACGTGAAGGAATTGCTTTTACTTATATCGAAATCAATTTGTTTGTAAATTCTGGCGATATTTAATCATTTCGACATTGTCTGAACATAAGTATACCATAAGAACTTCCGGATGACCCAATAAAAAATCCATTCAACATTTTTCTCTGTTGCAGTTTTATCTGTACTAATATTATAAAGAAGACACGTTTGTTTGCTGGTAAGGGGTAATCTCTGAAATTACCGAAACGATCTCAAAAGTAATGGTTCCAAAATTACGGTGACAGTCTCTGCTCCAACATAGACTATATTTTATGTCGGTATCACAACCCCCAAAGGGTTGAAAGAGCAAAAAACTTTCTATAATTGTAATTTGTGCGATACTGAAAAGAATAGAAACTTGAAATTAAGTGGCTGTTACTTTTAAGATGCAAATGTTCGGACTGAACAGTGTTTTAAAGATTCGAAATTTAAATGGATGCAGGAGAAAATAACGTTCTAAAATTTCCATTTCTGTGTTATTCACGTGGATTTTTCATTGCTAAACTGAGTGTTTAAACCGACAGAGTTAAAAATGTCCCAAGCAGGCAATCCAACCCGGAATAGCGCTCTGAAAACAATATCCCAACTCGCCATCTCTCACTCTTATATATATCGGAAAGACTGCAACCGCAGCACAAGATAAAAACTGTCATTCAGAGCACACAACCCTGTGGCATATTTTAGACGACATTTTTCACAACAAACTGTGGTTGCAGCCTTTCCAACATATATAAGAGTGAGAGATGCCGAGTTGGGATATCGTTCCTTGTAGCTCAGTGGTAGAGCCTCAGAGCGCTATTCCGGGGTCAAGGGGTTAATTCCCGGCTTGGGACATTTTTCACTCTGTTTGTTTAAATGCCGAGCTTAGCAATGAAAAATCCACTTGTATGTTACTCATTAGTTTTAGGCAAATTTCACTCCTGAAAAATTAATTGAAAAATTAATTGGAATTTACTTGTATGTGTTGTCTATGCTGGACTTGTTGTGAAAAATGTAGTTGCAGCCTTTCCGACATATATAATAGCGACAGATGCCGAGTTCGGATATCATTCCTTGTAGCTTAGTGGTAGAGCCTTAGGGCACTCTGGGGTCCCGGGTTTGATTCCCGACTTGGGACATTTTTCACTCTGTCGGTTTAAACGCTCAGTTTAGCAATGAAAAATCCACTTGTATGTTACTCATTAGTTTCGGGCAAATTTCACTTCTGAAAAATTAATTGAAAAATTTAATTGGAATTCACTTGTTCTGTGATATTGTTGGGGATAAAAATTAGAAATTTGGTATGATGGTTACTTGTAATATGTAAATGCTCGCTAAGAACGGTTTCTAAAGGATTCGAAATTTAAAAGGGTGAAATGAGCGGAAAATGCTCTAAATTACGATTTATTTGGAATTGTTTGGGAGTAGAAACTGGAAATTTGACGTGGCTGTTACTTTTAAGACGTAAATGCTCGTACATAGCAGTTTTTAAAAAATCAAATTTAAATGGGTGCAGCCGCAAAAAACGCTCTAAACTTGCAGTTTCTGTAATTCGGTTAGGGGTAGTCACTTGCGGTTTGGCTTGGAGGTTACTTTTAAGATGTATGTTGTAAATCGCATAACACTTGCACTGCTACGTATTCACTGCTACGTATTTTACTATGTGCGTTAAGGCTGTGTTTTAACCTCTATAGCAGTGATTCCTTCCAACGTGGCGCGTACGCCCCTGCGGGTTCCAATTTGATTTTTCAGTGGGCCAATTATAAATTTGTTAACCACCATTTCGCTGTTTTTTTTTTTTTTTTTTTTTTTTTTTTTTGAAATGAACAGGTCTGCTGTAAATTTTAAAATGAAATAAAATAATGAGTTTTCTTGCTGAATTTTAAAAAAGTGCCCAGTCAAAAATTCAAAATAGAATTAAAACCAGAATAATTGTCTAAATAACCTTAAAAGATATTTTGACTTTTTTTTTTCAATTTTAATTGCAGTTTTAACAGTCGATAACTTCTTATAATTTTTCTGGTTATAAATTTTACATTTTCTAATTCTTACATTTTCTATTCTATCGGAAAGTTCTTCCCGTTTTGAGAAAGTTGGTTCGTACCGGAAAATTCTATCATTTAAGTATTAGACTTTAATTCCGATATCTTATGTATAATAATTGACGGGCGGAATTTTCCGGTACGAAACGGTTTTCCCAAACGGAAAGAAGTTTCCGAACAACCCAATAGAACTCTTTCTATTATTTATTGAATGAGCTTTGTATACTGCTAAGTGTCATGTGGAGAAACTGTTACACGTGAAACGCATTCTACTTAAGGATCTATCTAAGTCTGACTGTCTTCAACAGATTTATGCTAAAAAATATTAGAAATATCTCTACTAAAGGTACTACCAAGTATATAAAATTTATATAGCTTAAATAGGATTAGAAAAAGAAATGGGTAAATAGTAATATTCTATGGCTCTAGGTGCAGGCCTCCTAAACTGTATCTAAATATACATCATGACATATATATAAATATAATTTTAAACTCAGATAATACATGGAAGTCAATTAAAGATAATGGGAAAGGGAAACAAAGAAATTTGTTGTCATGGGGTATAATGAATACTAAAAATTGATAAATGTGAATATGAAATATTTCTTGTGTATTGTGTTGTCCGTAGTAAGAAAATTTAGTGACGTAATTAAGATTTTCATTCAACTTTTATAAAGTTATTAAAATTATCCCATGTTATCAATTTTAAAACTAAATGCGACTTTCTTCAAGACATTTTGTGGAGATAAAAATTCAGACCATTTAACAAGACTGAGGAAATTTGGAAAGAACAACAAAAATCTTTTTGGCATAAAGGCGAAGATATATAACCTCCTTGAATTTATAGAGTTATGTTAAAAACACATTTGATAAAGAAAATTCATCACCTTAATAATTTTTTTTTAAATGTTCAATGTACATTTATTGTCAAGGCTCTGTTAGGCTTCCTCCATGTGAATAGAGTTTACTTTTAAAATAATAAGAGGTATATGTTGCAGTGTGTGTGTGTGGGGGGGGGAGTTGTAATTTTACTGATGCTTCGGGGGGGGGGCGTGGACAATAAAGTTTAGGAACCACTACTCTATAGGATGAAATTAAAGCTTGATATGCAAGATGCTTATTATGAAAAATTATGCTGATCTAATTTTCGTTTTAATCATTCAACAGAGGGCGTTGCTATGCTGTGCTTTTTTTATATGAACATTACAGCTGTGTCTCAATTTCTATTGAGTAAAAATACACCAAGATTTATAATTGAGATTATTTATATAAATATATATGTTGCTCTAGTTTCGGTTTTCGGTATCCAATAGGGATAGTTGTTGCTTTTTTATTCTAAAAGTAATTATTATAAATCTATTTTAAATTCAAATAAATGCATTACACTCCATATTAATAATTACTATAGTATAATTTAGATATTTAAAAATTGTATTAGAATGATAGTGAAGAAAGTTTTATGATGGACTTACTGTTTGTCTTTGCATATTTCATCATTTTGCAGTAAACAAACAACTTATAAAAATTTTATTGAACTCTACAATACAGTTTTGAATTAAATGTTAAAGCATTGAAATTACATTGCAATATTTAAACACTCCCCAGGTTACTTCCTTGCAGATTCGGTTATGGTCACATTCTTTGCAACGTGTATCTGCTCGTTGCTATAGTAGACTTTCGTTGTACCATTTTCCGAACGCATGAGATATGTTTTTGTCTTAGCTCCGTTTTCACCGCACTTTGTATTAGTGGTTTCGTTGAAGTTCCTAAGATATCTGCATGTAAGTGTTACAGTTGGAACATTGGGATCCTTGATGCATACTTTAAAATCTATGTAGGAAAAAATAAAACAGGCATTACAAGACAAATAATAAACATAACAAAACTAAAATGCTAACTAGAGTTTATGCATAGGTCGGGCGTGTACCTGATTCGAATACGAAAAGTCTGCTTAAAGCCAACACAAAAAAAATGTCATCGACTCGAAACACGGCACAAACTTAACACAGTGCATTTTATTTACAATGAAAGTAAAATTTAAGTGGATATAAGCCAGGGATGAGATTTCTCCGCTTTTTTGCATACCAGGATAATTTTAGAGAAAACGTTGTTCTCTTAAATCGCAGAATGTTCCGATTAAATAAAAAAACATTTTTTGTAAGATTATACTGGTATGCAAAAAAGCGGAGAAATCTCATCTCTGACATAAGCTAAGTTTTTAAAAAATGATAACAATTAAAATTTTATGAAAAAAAAACAATAGTTTTCATTTTATTTGCATTGAATAAAATTTTAAAGTTATATGGCTTCTTTTTTAGATGCATCTAAAATACTACTCAAGAGAAGGTTTCTTTATATTAATCGCCAAAACGATTGTATCTCGTCTGCTCGTGTCGCTCTGGTGTGAGGGTAAAAAAAGTTGAAAATGCAACTTGTCTCTGTTGTGACTCGCGATTTCATGAGACATGCAACGTGTTCAGCGTCGCTTGTCTCCTTGGTGTGTGGTGCGCCTTAGTGAAGCCAAAGTTTTAAGCTAGCTGACGCTGAGTGACATCAGGTATGGGAATTATCAACGCCCTCTAGAAGTATGTAGGGGGAATTGGAATCATGTGCAGGACTCTGCAGTTTTCACATTTTAATGTCACTTCTTATGAATAATTTTCTACGCTTTATTTAACGATAGAAGTTTCGCGATTAAATAACACGAGGAAAATAATTCATAAAAAGTTATATTTAAATGTGTAAAGCGTGCGAGCACTGCACACAATTCCCTTGCCTGCTAAAGAAAAAAAATATTGTGCGCAAATGAATCTTTATGTGTTGCTACTACACTACAAGCATCATAACTTTTATACCACATTTCTTTACACACATTCTGTATTTCTTACATCAGAAGAAGGTACTCTCACGAAGATTGAGCTATAAATTGCCAGTTGTCATAACCATGTGAGTTTCTCCTCTGTTTTATATATTTACCTAACATTTATATATTTTACTGAAAATGTTACTTGCTTTATTTTACCTAATGTTTACTGTTACGTAATGCGCTGATAGATTTTAAAAATATGCGTGGAAATTATTTTAAAAAATTGGTAAATTATACTACGGTTTTCAATTAAACTTTATTCGTAAGTAAATTTTTACTCCTCTCCGATGGAGTAAAGATTAGAGTTATGCGATGTTTAGAAACTAAGATGTATAAAATTAAAACGAAAGCGATAATGCATGTCGCGACATCTGGCGTTACATTTGTGATTGACGTTACCGATGAATACGATTATACTTTATAATACAGATGCACGTGCATCTTCGAGAAAGAATATATGTCACATATGGACATAGAGCAGAGTACGATCTCTAAAGAAATAGTGTTGATATCGTGTCGGGACTTTCGAACAAATATGGCAGCCGTCGGAGAAACGTGGGCAAGCGCTTCTTACTGGATAACTTTCATTGGCTGACTCTCAGTGATTAAGGAGATGATTAGTAGAAGCATGCAAACGGAGTAGATTATTAATCGCCCCCTAAATAAGAAATGCGTGACACGCGTCACGAAAACGTCATACCAAGCAGGCAAAACAATGAAAAAAATTCGAACAACTTGCATGTTTCGATTTTGTTGGCTCGTGGAATTATTAACTATTAATCGTAAACAATAATTATTAATTCTATGAGCCAACGAAATCGAAACATGCAAGTTGTTCGAATTTTTTTCATTGCTTTGCCTGCTTGGTATGACGTTTTCGTGACGCGGGTCACGCATTTCTTATTTAGGGGGTGATGAGTAGAACCGTGCTGTATCAACGGTCCTATTTGAAAACAGTTTCGAGGACGATTTTCGTCATCAAAAGCCTGTACAATTAGTAATAATACTTGTAATTACGTTAAATTACCTTTAATACATGGAGTTGATTCATCTATGCATTCAGTTTTCATGGTAATATTTTCGTTAGTCAAACGTGTTGAAGACGAAGTAAACGTGTTCGTGTTCTGTTTGCTTGTGTCCGAGCAAGTTGCCTCAAATGAGCCATCTAAGAAAGGATCTCTCCTATATACATAAGAAAAAATTGTCAATCAAATTCACATTAATTATGACATTTATTTCTAGATTATTTATAACTGTATAACTTCTAAAATTATAAGAATAAAAAAAATATGAAGCTCTTTCAATATATTTATAAGTGAATGAATGACTAGATTAAAAAATAACTGCTAATTTAATAATGCAGATCATAAGGTTTATCAGGCGGTCCAGTAGTCTACATCAGACTTGTCCGGGAGTCTATACTATAAGACCTTCGCTATAATCTACACCAGGGGTGTCAAACTGTGGCCCGCCGGATACCACTAAAATTTTATAGTTATCTTTGCCTTATCTAATCATCGAATTTCTGCGATTCAATAAGTCGACTATTTCTTTTAAAAATTAGTGGTATCTGGCAGGCCACAGTTTGACGCCCCTGAACTACTCTAAAATTGTCCGGCAGGCGCCATGTTACCCTTTGAAGGTTTTTTTAATGCTCCTTTAAATATTTCCTGTTAACAGTTTTAAAAAATGCTTTTTAACACTTTCTAACATAGTTGAAAAGTATTTATGAATTCGTGTTATCTGTCTGTCTGCCTGTCCATGCTCTAACTCGCGTAAATATACTCGGATTGTCATGCAATAGATACTATATGTTATTGAGGTTTACTATGCCATGCTCAGTGCTGAAAAGGAAGTGTGTGGCATCTATAATTCGTTTGCAGAGACACTCAAAAGAAATCTGTTAAATTGCGGTCTATGGGAAAAATCGTCTGCGGTGTATTTTAATGATGTTGCATTATTTCAAACATATTGAAATTAATGTATATCACTGGGGTGCACTACAAGAGGCTTACTAAAGAATATGGTGTGTATAGCACTCATCGTTTATTTACAGGGACACACAAAATAATTTGGTTACAGTGTAGCGGCCATCTTAAAATGTCCGCTGTGTGGTAGAGCACGAGGGAAGAAGTACAACTGTTTTAAAACCAAAAACTGGTTTATTAACACAATCAGTAGGGAGTTTGAGCGAGCTCCACGAAATTTTCCTAAAAAATTAAATTAACTAAAGAGTTCTTGATAACACTTGTAGCTTAAACAAAAACGAAACAATATAATTAAACCTTAACCTTTTTAAATATATAATCACGATTCAATACTCTTATCCTTCAACTTACATAAGCACTGATGCAGGTTCAAGTCAGCTTTATCACTGCATAAAATTCCAGTATAAAAATACTAAGGCTGATTATTAATCACGAGACTCGATGCGAGGTCTCAAGGCTAAACCTAAATCTCAGTCGCAATATTCAACTTCCCAGGCCAAGTCTCTGCTGAGCGCTCACCAGCTCCTCTGAGCTCTGCACTCAAGTCAAAATTCGCTGCTTATATACTTCAGTGTCGACCGACCAGCTCCAGAAAATTTGCATATTCGAAATTACACGGCGACTCACAATTTCAGGGATTCAGCTGTCCTTCGAAAGTTAAAGAAAGATAGAGAGCCTTTATAACTTGTACGCACATAGTCGGTTAATGGACAAAAACGATCTCATTCACACATTGCCTACTCACGTGATGCGAGTAGTCAATACCTTACAACCCCTCCCGGAAATTGTGAAAGAAAAAGCGGTGGTTGAATGCAGACCATCGTCTTTTTCTTTTAAAAATTTAGAGTCCAAAAAAATGAACACAACATGTGACGGGTAAATTTAAATTTTGAATCCAAATGTAAATTTTGTACTTTTAACCCATCACGCAAAAACTGGTCAGATCGACGACACTTTCAACATAACCTCCTGTAAATGTGCAGTATCATGCAAAAGAATCTCACAAAATTTTCCTCATAAAATTTTCCTCACAAAATTCACAGCTTGCCAAAATAAATACGCAACTTTACCTGCAAAATTCCATGAAGTGCCGAAACAAATTGCAAAGTAGAACGTCACTACAAAACTATCTGTCAAAGAATAAAGTAGCTTTCCTAAAAATTCCCAAATTGCCAAAAACTCACATCCCCCGAAATTCAATGTAGATGACTCGCTCAATTACAATGGTCACAAACTAACAGCTAACAGAGCTGTGAAAGTGAAACAATTTTCTTTTATAAAATATAAAGGCATAAATATACATTACAAATTTCTTCAAGACAATTCTTCTTCTTGAGAACTAAAATATAAAAAAAACTTATAAATAGACTATCTGCTTCAAGATGATTTACTTCCTGGAACAAATTTCATTATCTACATACAATGTTACGTCAGAACTATGAAATACACTAACAATATTCATAATTAACAACAGTAGAACTAATAAGTAAGTTCCTAACTAGGGTATAACGAACAACACTTAAAACTGCATAACTAGTGCATAACCAACAACACTTTTAAAACGACATAACTTGCGAAAACCCAACATACAACACTAAACCGATAACGACCACGAACACGACCGAAGGGAGAAAGTTAGATTTGGTAACAATGTTAGTAAAGTGAAATAGAACGCGCGTGTCAAGGGCAACTCTTGACCGCAAAACACGTGCACGCCTATCCGCGGCGCGTGTAAAAAACCCATAATACTAAATTCATATTTCAAAATTCAACATATAGAACAATCATAAACATAATATATACATAATTTATACATAGAATATTCACAGAACACTTATAGCACAATTATACAAGCAATTTAACAATCTCTCGAACATGAAAGCAGTGAATCTCGAAAGATGTTCTCTGACATCATAACTTAAATTTTGGCAAAAAAAATTTTGAACAGAAATTAAATGCACAACTTGTGAAGCCGAGATACAAAATCAAACAATGGTCGAAAGGTAACTATAACAGTTCAGCTGCTTTGTCCAGTCCATAGAACTTGTTGACATTTATATAGGCACTTTAAATGAAATTAATAAAAATGGAACGTCGTCACCTGATTTTATAGTGAAGATGAACTGGAAGCTTGTAGGCTCATAGAAGAACTCTGGCGGCGTCCCCAAAAATCCTTGGACGAAACTCCGTTCTGATGCAGACTGGTAAGGAGAGGCCACTGTCGCTTGTCGTGCCTGCAGCCGGGTGTTGTAACCATGGCGACGTCCTTTGGGAGGAGCTCGTGTAGTGTCCACTCGACGACTGCTCGTAGATTCCACTCGACGACTTCTAGGCGGGCTTACTGATTTGTCCATTTGATGATTGCTAGGCGGGCTTGTTGAAGTGTCGACTCGACGATTTCTAGGCGGGTCTCGGCGATGGTGCCGCTGGGCAAGATTGTCTCTAGGGTTGAAGAATGTAGTAGCGAAAGGCTTTCGTTTCCGTGAGGCTCCCGACATCGATGTGGAGGGCAAGGTCCGCTTTCTGCCGATTCTCCTGCGCCGTTTGGTTGTAGAGGGGAGATAGTCCATGCCACGTTTTCGTGCGTCACTTTGGCACTGTCGATGTGATGACTTCTGAGATGGTTGACTATCGGAAGATTCGTTGAGATCTGTTGGTGGATTGCCGTTCCGGCCTCTCTTGGCAGGAATGTCTGTCGATGACTTTGATAACAGTCTCTTGTGTTGTGGTCGATGTGACGTAGAAGGGTTCTGCATGAACTTCTTGTCTGGAGGCTTAGAACTACTTGTCGAGATCGAATGCGGGTGCTGTCTTTTGCCATATTTTCGAACCACTTTAGGTAATGTCTGTTCAGCTGGCTGGTTAACCCTGTCTCGGTTAACTTGAGGAAATTTACGTTTCATCTCCGTTCGTATGTTATCACTATCATTATTAGAAGAATTATTTGCATAAGAAGATTGACTGACGTAAGGAGAATGAGAGGTCTTTGACTGAGGCATAGAGGATTCACCGTCTGACGTTTGAGAACCATTTGAGCTAGTGTCCCTAAACTTATAAACTCTGACCTGATCCAAGTTTACCGTGGTATGACAACCGTCAACATCAATAATTAAATTGTTACCTTTAACTTCCAACACTTTATACGGTCCCTCAAACTTAGGTCCAAACTTAGCGACTCGTTTTTGCCGACTAGAACTCAACCAATGTTTTTCTAACAACACAAAATCACCAACTTTAATTTCCAACTCTCTCCGACGCATATTATAATACAACGCTTGTTTTTTCTGAGCCTTTCCCATTTTTATTTGTGCTTCCTTAACCAACTTATCGATGTCCTGAATCATATATTCATTTTCATTTCCCGAGATTTTAATCAATTGTTGAAAAGGAGTAATGATTTTCCGACCCAAAAACAACTCCGCAGGGGTTTTTCCAGTGGATTCGTGAACTGCCGTACGCAAAGCATAGGCAAAATGCTGCAAGAATTGGTCCCAGTTTGAATGATGAGTGCCAATAAAGGAAGAAATCATTTGAATGAGGGTTCTATTGACCCTCTCAGCCATATTGGACTGTGGCCGGTACGGAACTGTAAAAGAATGAGATATCTCCAGCTGTGTGCACAATTCTTTAAAAATTTCGGATATAAAACAGGGACCGTGATCACTAATTACCTGGGATGGTGCACCATATTTCGAAATAAAACAGTTAAACAAAGTGTTAGCTACAATTTTTCCTGAAGCTTTTCTGAGGGGGACAAACTCAACCCATTTACTAAAATAATCTACAATTACTAATACAAATCTATATCTATTTCCAGTTAAAGGATAAGGACCAATTAAATCAACTCCGATACATTCTAGGGGAAAGGACTTTTTAATTGAAATTAGTTTGCCAGCTGGTCTTATGTTTTTATAGTTATATTTTTGGCATGTGTCGCAGCTGGAGACATAAGCGCGCACTGCTTCCCGCATTTTAGGGAAGTAGCAGGAGTCACATAATCTAGCGTATGTTTTCCTGACACCTAGGTGACCTGCTAAAGGGTTGTCATGGAATTCGTGCAAGATGGCCTTACGAAGAGAAGCTGGAATATACACTTTTAATTCACCACGCGAATTTACAGTTTTTGAATAAAACAGAAGACCATCGATAATTTTGAAATTCCGGGACCAATTTTGGAACATATGCGCGTCCGCGCTTTGTACCATGTCAGCATCCTGTAAATAATTATATAACTGACCAAATTCCTCATCCTTTTTCTGTTCCTCTATAAGTTGCTCTCTTGACTTCAAAACCAACGACGACAAAACACAAACCTTAACCTCTTCAGCTATTTCAACACCCTCCTGGGGATTCCTCGATAAAGCATCTGCTACTGCGTTTTCCTTTCCGGCCCTATGCTCAATTACAATATTAAACTCCGCCAATTTCAAACACCATCGAACCATTCGAGACGATAAACCTTTTCCGTGCGTTAACTTTGTTAAAGCAGAGTGATCCGTAACCACTTTGACCGGGATATCACAGAAGAAACATCTAAATTTGTTCAAAGCCCAAATTACAGCAAGACATTCGCGTTCCGTAATTGAATAGTTCCGTTCCGCTGCATTTAAAATTCTAGACGCAAAAGCTATGGGGCGATCTTTCTGAGCTAACATCGCACCAATTCCGACTGCGCTAGCGTCACAGTATAATTCAAATTGTGAAGAGTAATCGGGATGAGCTAAAACCGGTGAAGAAATTAAAGAATTCTTTAAATGTTCGAAAGCATTTTGAGCCGCTTTCGACCAAACAAATTTAACCCTCTTTCGTTTTAAAGCATATAGTGGTTCGCAGATTTCTGAAAAATGTGGTATAAATTTTTGAAACCAAGCCACCATACCCAAAAATGTTGCTACTTGTTTCGCATTCTTTGGAGGTGCCATTGCCGCAATTGCATCTGTTTTTTGTTTGTCTGTTTGTATGCCCTCTTGTGTGATTCGAACACCAAGATATTTTAACTCTTTACGAATAAATTTACATTTTTCTAATTTGACAGTGAGACCCGCGTTTCTGAGCAATGTGAAAACTTTACGTAATAAATTTATATGTTCCTCAAATGTTTCAGACATAACTATAATATCGTCGAGGTATACCAGAACTCCGAAACCAAGAAGGGGTTTCAGAATGGTATCCATTGCCTTCTGGAACGTGGCTGGAGCCCCCGATAATCCAAAACTCATGCGTTTAAATGCGAAACACCCATTATGCGTTATAAATGCTGTTTTAAGTATGTCTTCCGGTTTCATGCTGATTTGAAAATAACCGGAGGTTAAATCGAGTGTGGACATGAATTTAGTACTTTGAATATTGCCTAGTATGTCATCTATTACAGGAATTGGATACTGTGGATATTGGGTTATTGAATTGAGTTTTCGATAATCTATAGCGAATCTCCAAGCCTCAGGATCCTCAATGCTTTTTCCATTGTTTTTCCGACATAATACCACTGGTGACGCGTATGGAGATTCAATGGGCATAATGATGTCGTCGCGGAGCATTTTGTGAATGTGATAATTAATGATTTTCTGTTTGACTTTATCGTAACGGTATGGTTTGCTTGCTACTGGTGCATGTGAACCGGTATTAATTTCATGCCAGGAAACGTGCGTCAACCCCGGTTTGTCTGAAAACACTTCCCTGAAGTCATGTAAAAACTTACTAAATTTGCTTATCTCCCCCTTTGTTAAACCAGATTCACTTAAATCAATTGAGAGTGATGAGGACTCGTTTGTACAAGTATTCTCATCATTATTAACCTCCAGTGTACGTGAAAAGAAATCCAGGCTCATCCCTCTATCTTTCATGAAATCAACTCCAACAATACAATGTGCTTTTAATCCATCGAATACTAGAAATTGCCACCTCGCTTTAACCGACCGTATTTCTACATCCAAATCCACCAGACCTTTTATACTGCATTGTATCCCTTGAGCCGATTGAACCACTAAATTAACATGTCGCAACCTTTTATACGAAAAATATTTCTTATACACCTCAAACGATATAAAACTTTTATCCGCGCCTGTATCCAGAATACTTTTCACCACTATTCCACTCAAAACTATTAACAACTCAGGTAATTCCACTGGGTTAACTACTACCGTGTTTAAATCGATCACAGAAGGCTTTGAAGAGTTAACCTGTGACTGCTGACCTTCAGCACAACAGCCACCTACCAGTTTAACCCCTGCTGACAATTTCTAGCCTTACCAGATCTTTCCTCTTTACGCTGAACGACTTTTTCGCCAACCACCAACTGTCTAACCCTGGACGAACTATTCTGCCGAGGGTTAACCTCGTTCCTTCTATCCAAACCATTGCTATTGCGACTGCTCACCCCCTCATTTCTTCTGAAACCATTATTATAAGTTTGATCATAATTCCGTAAACCACCACTAACTCTTTGAAAATTTTGCCTATCCCCATAATTAACTGGACCACGAACATTACGACCATTATATTCAGTATCATAATTCCTGGACCTATGAATAAACCTATCCCCCTCGTTGAATTCTCGTGTGGTTCTCGGTCTATGGTGATCCGCCTCATGTCGCGCTTCATACTTTATTAATAATTGATAGAGTTCAGCTGTGTTCGCTGGGGCACGCAGCTCGATAAAGTCCTGGATTGACACTGCGAAAAGAGGAAGCAGAATATCCATCAGCTCCTGATGAGTAACGTCAAGTGCCAACTTGTTTTTTAATTCGAGCTTTCTCAGAAAAAATCCGGACGCTTTTTCGTAAATAGTCTGGCGTTTACAATAGAATTCACGTCTTAATTCCGCTGCATTACGCTGATTAGGAAAGGCTTTAGTTAACTCCGAGCATGTTTGCTCAAATCTTTTCGCGTCATCGGTCACCAAGAAACGTCCAATGTTCTCAAGCCAAAGCAAGGCTTCATCCTTTAGAGAGCATTTCAATACTACATATTTGTTTTTATCCGGAATATCGTTAAAGGCAATATAATCGTTCAATTTATTTAAAAATTCTGTGACATCAGAACGTCCGGCAAAGTAAACTCTGGGGACTATCTCTCGTGGATGTGGGCCATCGTACAACCCGTGAAGTTGGGCGCCATTTGTAGCGGCCATCTTAAAATGTCCGCTGTGTGGTAGAGCACGAGGGAAGAAGTACAACTGTTTTAAAACCAAAAACTGGTTTATTAACACAATCAGTAGGGAGTTTGAGCGAGCTCCACGAAATTTTCCTAAAAAATTAAATTAACTAAAGAGTTCTTGCTAACACTTGTAGCTTAAACAAAAACGAAACAATATAATTAAACCTTAACCTTTTTAAATATATAATCACGATTCAATACTCTTATCCTTCAAATTACATAAGCACTGATGCAGGTTCAAGTCAGCTTTATCACTGCATAAAATTCCAGTATAAAAATACTAAGGCTGATTATTAATCACGAGACTCGATGCGAGGTCTCAAGGCTAAACCTAAATCTCAGTCGCAATATTCAACTTCCCAGGCCAAGTCTCTGCTGAGCGCTCACCAGCTCCTCTGAGCTCTGCACTCAAGTCAAAATTCGCTGCTTATATACTTCAGTGTCGACCGACCAGCTCCAGAAAATTTGCATATTCGAAATTACACGGCGACTCACAATTTCAGGGATTCAGCTGTCCTTCGAAAGTTAAAGAAAGATAGAGAGCCTTTATAACTTGTACGCACATAGTCGGTTAATGGACAAAAACGATCTCATTCACACATTGCCTACTCACGTGATGCGAGTAGTCAATACCTTACAACAGTACTGTCTTTTAACAATAATTGCTGGAAATGAGTTTTTAGTTGTGGTACGGGTTTTTTAATTTAATTCAATTTTTGCATTTTTCTTGGTGTGTATAAATTGTACAGATCAAATACAAGGAGCACAAAATATTTCGAGTACATTTCTGTTTATTGACAGAAATTGCTGAAGGTGAATTTTCAATTTTAGTTATGCGTTTCGTAACTGAACTAAATTTTAGCATATTATGTAATACAGGGTGGTTATAATTAAAGTCCCACTTTCAAAATGCTGTAAAAAAAGAACCACTGGTCAGAATGATTTCAAATTTGAACTGAATATATTGGAAGAAGAAGGAAACGGTATGGCATAAGAAAGAAAAAGTTCCAAAGTATATCAACAGATGGCGCTGTAAGCGGCATAACGAAAATTGATTCGTCTACAAGTGACATTTCTAATCAAGATACGTCGGCCTGATTATCGACAAGGCACACTTCTACCAGTAAAATTTAATAAAAATTTTCGTCTTATTAAAACGCTGTATTTATGCAAAATTACTACCATGGATAAGGACTATTCTTTCTTACTGGTGGAAGTGTGCCTCGTTGGTAATTAGGCCCTGGGCTTTGGCATGAGTTGCACAGTAAACCAACCGTACTGTTCAATGTGCATGAGTGTTTCGGTTGTTTGACGGAAAAAATGACTTCCAAATCAGTCAACAGTTGTGGTACTGTTAGTGGAAAGCTCATCCACCATGGCAAGGTTGTACCACATTGGATGGGAAAATTCGGTTTTTAATTATCCTTGGGCTGAAGACATCCACCCGGGACTCCCACCGCAAAGTACAAGGAGTTAATGTCCCGGGGGAAAAAACCCCACTAGCACCCAGAGAAAACACCGCCGCAAGGACAAGACCAGAAAAAACGGACAAAAATTTAAACATAATGCACATCTTTAACAATACGGACAATAATTTAAACATAATGCACATCTTTAACAATACGGACAATAATTTAAACATAATGCACATCTTCAACATATTTCAGAATGTTACTGGCACATGCCAATAAAAAAAAAACTAATACTATAATAATAATAATTTAGAAAAAAAAAATATTACCTTAACTAAAGAATAACATTAAAAATTCAAAAAAGTAAACAACTTTATAGTCAATTCTGGTTACAAATGACTGTTTAACCTACATTAAAATCTACATTATAACCCATATAACCCACATTATTATTATTTTCTTTTTTTTTCCTTTTTTTTTCCTTCACTCTCTTTTTTTCCTTTCCTTTTTCTTTATTTATTACCTTTTCACTTCTACTTTACAACTAAACATAGACTAAAATGTATAATACACATAACTGAAGTGCTGCCAGAAAAAGTCCAGCCACCCAAATTACTGTATTTCGAAAGTTCTTCCGAAATCTCCAAATCATAACATGAAAGTCACTGTTTCAAAGTTCCAAGCTGCAACATATAAGGAAACTGTTCAGATGCACATCCATAAAAGCCATTCCAAAACCGCTGGCTTTTGTTATTACAAGCAGATTCAACACAACTGTAGACACAAAGTTCTTCTACATCCACTCTGAAAGGATCCGCAAGGAAACATAGCACTGTTAAGTTATGTTCTAAAACTTATATCTTATAAATGAAAACCTCTCATTTGATACATTTAGATATCACATAAGTCTCTGTAATTACTGGTTGATAACAGAACATTTTTCATATTCTTTCTTAATATCCTGTTGGAATCAAATCCAAATGATTTTGGCATCAGTGGGCATCTACCAAATAAGTAGTGTATAACATTCCCTCTCTCTCCACAGTCACACAAATCATTAGCCCTTTTACCAATCTTAAATAAGTGAGATGGGAAACTCCCATGGCCAGTACAAAAATATTGAACAACTTGACTGTGACAAACAAACTCCACACTGACTTTATTAAAAATTGTATATGTATATCTACCCAATGTAGAATTCCTCCATTGATTTTGCCATATTTCCAAGATATTACTTAAACAGATTCGCTTCAACAATGACACAGGAAATGGCAAAATTATTTCTTCATCAAAAATATTATTTTCTATAACACTCTTTGCCGAACCGTCAGCTCTTTCATTCCCTTCCAGACCAACATGTTCCATCCAATTCTTATCTCTTTCTCCTTATGTGAATCCATGCTCAGAAAAATCTGATGTATTATTTCATTTGCCGGAAATGCATTCTGTATAGCCTTGACTGAAGAAAAACTATCAGTATATAAAATTACTATATTAAAACTCGATGATAAAAACCATTTTACTGTCATCAAGATAGCACTTAATTCAGCCTGATAAATTGTATTGAATTTATGCAACAAAATACTGTAATCGTAAATAAACCGATTATTATAAAATTCCGTGAAAGCCGCCGCAGTACCTTCCTCCATCTTTGAACCATCCGTGTACATAATAGGATAATTTGAAGCTGGGACAGTATCTGTTACTGACTTTATAATTTTAATATTACTCTGTAGATAATAATTAGAATAATCAAAAGTGTAAATTTTCTGTTCAATTTTCTTACTTTCAAGAACCACATCATGGTAACATATTGTTTTTTCACCTTTCAATACTTGATATTTTTCAAAATAATTACTTAATTTTATGTAGATTGGGGGGAACACCGGCCAAAACACAAAGAGCCTCAGTGGACGTATTTCGATAAGCCCTAATTATGGAAAAGAGACCAGCTCTTTGACATGAGCTCAATCGACGTATACTATGAGATTTTAAATCTGGGAACCAAGCTTCCCAACCATATATAATCTGCTTTTCAATGACGCTACTCTACCAAATTTTTCTTAAATCTGACCCTAGACCCTTTTCTCTGCATCCTGTACGTGCAATATTAATTGCTAAATTGCTAATTTTTTCTCTTATATATTCAAAATGGTCACTCCAAGAGAAACGTGCATCAAGAACAAAACCCAAATACTCCACAGAGTCCCTAATGGGAATAGTATTCTGCCCCAATTTAAAAATGGGGCGTCTGTTTGGCAATGTAAAACGACCCAGAAGCATGCATTGATACACTCTTGCCAGGACTCAATGTAAGTAACAGAGTATCACAAATATTTTTAAATTCAGAAATTGCAATATTTAAATTATGCTCCAAAGATCGACGACTGTCAGCACCTTCGAGAACAACAAAATCATCAGCGTATGAAACAATGTATTTTTGATTAAACTTATATCTTTTAATTATCTGATCCGCAACTATTAACCACAACAAAGGGCCGATACATGATCCCTGAGGACAGCCCTTCGAAAGAGTAAACCAAGTCATTCCCTCTGCAAGCATCAGGTCGATATGCCTGTATGAGATATAATTCTTCAATATCGATTTTAGAAAGTCAGGAATTGGTAGATCCTCAATAATTTGTGACAAAACTTCCCAAGGGCCTTGGGAACTTATCCTTGGGCTAAAAACCGCACAAAAAGCACATAATAATTTTGTTTTTAATTGCGCATGAGTGTCTTTTAATTTGCATAGTATGCCGCTTACTGCGCCATCTATTGATACACTTTGGAAGTTTTGTTTTCTTATGCCATACCCTTTCCCCTTTCTTCCTGTATATTCGGTTCAAATTTGAAGTCATTCTGACCAGCGATTCCTTTCTTACAGCATTTTGAAAGTGGGACTTTAATTATAATCACCCTGGTATAAATGCAAATCTATAAGTCATATACATAGCTGCACAAATAATTTGTTTATTTTAACGACTACTGACGGTTATTCCTGTCGGTTACTGACGGGTTTTCAAATGTATTATGCGTTTCCACCCTGTTTACTTGGACATCCGCCTTATTAACCGATGAAATTTTGTTACACTTTTCTAAATGTGTTAGAACGTGTTTCATAATCTATTCCTGACACATGATTATTCGTTCTTGTGAAATAATGCTTTGCTTTAAAATTATTAATGCTGGCATATTTTTTTGTTACAGCCGACATTAAGGTTTATCCGTGTTCTCATGTGAAACTTTCAATACAGGGTGGTTATAATATAAGTATCTCTATTTGGAGATGTCTGTAACTGGAAGAATAACCCAAATGAAACCAAAATTGGTACACTTATTGTGATAAAGATATATCACAGTTTTATCTTTTTTAATTATTTTTATTTCAGCTCAACGTATTTCTGTATTTTTACAACCTTTCCAGTTTATTTGCTGCTCATTTAAAAGCAATTTTATCGGCAATTCAGCACCACGCAAGTGGTTTTCACGGCGTTACTTCATCCCTCCTTCGTTCTCTGAGTTCGCTTCTGTCGGCGCTGAGCTCTGACGTCATCGTCATTCAGCGGCTCTCACTCCGCACGCGTGTGTTGTGCGCATACGTCACCGCCACTCATGTTCGGTATGTTTTCGGGAGCTGTTTTGTTTTGGCCGCGTAGCGCTGCAGGCGAAGGGGCGTGTCTTTCAAATACAAATTAGAATCGTTCTTTTAATTATTAAATGTTAATTTGTTTCTGATTTGCTCTTTTAATTTTCACGTAATTCTTAATCATCAAGTTAGTTTAAATTAATCTTGCTGTCACATTTGTGCACCCCTTTTCTGGGTATATATACTAATGTTGCGCATTTTTCCAACAGAATTTTCATAAAAATGATGCTGTAAATTTATGATAAACGTCGTATGGTCTGGAGGCCCGCTGGCCTGTGCCGGGGCTCGTATCCTAGAATCGCGTAGCGCTGATTCTTTGGAGATCAATTTCGCGTTTTCAGTTTTCAATTATTCTATAAAAATGCTGTTGTAAATTTTAAGTTTAATATTTTAAAAGTTTTAAATCAACTGGTAAATTGACTTCTGAATTAATTCTATAATTCTTCATGGACGCGGCCAGAAGGAATATTTAAAGATTCTTCGAAATTTACGAAATTTGAGTCAGTACTTTTTAAAGACTTGATGTGCAGCTTTCATCTCATCCTTCCTCCTTCAAGAAAATGTAATACACATTATTGGATCCAACTTATAGTATTCATCATTTATAGTCTGCATCTATTTCTTCACTCAAGTAAGACCGTTTAAGTTATTTTATATTTTTGATTCTCTTCTCAAAGAATACGACCTAAAGAACGTCATGCAATTTTTTGCATTGGGTTATTGCTCACACATTAATATTCCCATCAATTGCTCTCTCTCTTAAATAATTTCTCCTTCACATTTACTATTCGAGAAGGGGGAAGAAGAATGGAAAAATAAAAAAATAATTGCAATAATCACCGACAGATGTCGCTACTGAGTGTGAAGTGTAATGTGTAATACAAAAACAAGGAATTAAGGCGTCAAACGGGATGGCACACCGATAATGTTCAGGTTCCACATGGCCATTGTGCTGTAGGATACAATCAAGGTGGTGCACGACGTGCTCAAATGTGGAATGTAACGCATCAGGAGTGATGTTTCGCACATGACGTGACATGCGGTAAAGTCATTGAGGTTTGCGACACCTCCACGTAACACAATATTACACATTACATTTCACACTCAAAAGCGCCATCTGTCGGCGATTATTGCAATTTTTTTTTATTGTACAATTCTTCTTCCCCCTTCTCGCATAGTAAGTGTACCGATTTTGGTTTCTTTCGGGTTATTCCTTAGAGCTGCAGACAGCTCCAAATAGAGATACTTATATTATAACCACCTGGTATATTCCGCCGTCCTACTGAAAAAGTATAGTGCTAGTTTTCGAATTTAATTTGCTACAATTTATGTTTCTTCTTAATTTATTTTGCCATGGGCTCCTGATCATAGGTGCCTTATGACTATCACTGTGAGATGTATGTTTATCGCTACCATTACTGTAATGAGATAGTACTGTGGCTTATTCCCAATCATGTATGTAATGGCGTTCCTGCATTGTTTGTCATCAAGTTCAAATTATGATTGAAAATCAGATTTAAACGAGTAATTTTTAAAGAATATATAAATAAAACTAACATCAAGCAATTGTTTTTAAACTCACTATCAGCTTATACGCTGAAAAAGAAATTTCCGTATAAGGTACCTAATGATAATATGGCCAACCCTCAATAATGTTATTAATTTCAATGGAATCCAAAGGATAGCGATTGAATCTAGTCGCTGGAAGTTCAGAAGAACATAGTTTAGTACCGGTTTGCCTGCAATCCTTGATCACGTGCACGGGATGGCAGTCATTATTGGTTCATTGTTCGTTGCTTTGGCATATTATACATTTGTCTCTGGTAAGTTTGTTACTTTTCTTATTTAAACAAAGTATTTGTATTTACTGTTATATATAATACTAGCAAGCTACGCCCGCTACGCTGGTCAATTTCTTATAACGAACTTTTAATCCAACAAAATATTGACATTCCATAATTCACTTTTATATTTTAACAGAATAATAAGGCTACTATAATTTGTGACTCGTGCTATAGCCAATATACTCGTCAGGACACGTCGCCCTTATCATTATCTTTTTACGCATGAAGGTTTCGCTATGATACTCCATTGTGAAATTTGGTAATTTTTCAAATTCAATATTTGAAAAATGGCATAATCATTAGATTTGAAATTTATATCAAGAAAAATAAAATTTTTTACCTTTCAAACGCAGTTTGCCTAACAATTTTCTGACAAATACTTTTCGAGCTACTATTTTTTTTCAGTAACTTCAAATGTTTCATTTTCCGAGATTAATCTGTGGCAACAATTAGCGAAAAACCCAGTCGTCATAAACGCATAGTTTTTTATTAAAGAGGCTGTTGGAGCAGGGATTGTCACCACCAATTTGCCACCATCACTTTTGAAATCGGTTCGGTAGTTCTAGAGATTCCATAGAAATTGTAATTTAGAATGTTTTTAGAACGATTTTCGCTTATCTCACCCTTTTAAATTTCGAATTTTTTTAGAATTTGTTTTTAGAGAGCATTTACATCATAAAAGTAACTACAATGCCAAATTTCATATTTCTAGCTCCTTCAGTATAAAAAAAAAACGCAATTTTAGATTGTTTTTCGCTCCTGCACCGCCCCTGGGGTTAGTGATACCCACATAAAATATAGCCTATGTTGAAGCAGGGGTTGTCACCATCAATTTGCCACCATCACTTTTAAAATCGGTTAGGTAGTTCTAGACAGTCCATAGAAATTGTAATTTAGAATGGTTTTAGAACGCTTTTCACTCATTTCACCCTTTTAAATTTCGAATTATTTTTATTTTTTTTTTTAGAGAGCATTTACATCTTATAAGTAACTACAATGCCAAATTTCAAATTTCTAGCTCCTTCAGTATAAACAAAATCGCAATTTTAGAACGTTTTTCGCTCCTGCACCCCCCTGGAGTTAGTGACACCGACATAAAATATAGCCTATGTTGAAGCAGGGGTTGTCACCATCAATTTGCCACCATCAGTTTTGAAATCGGTTCGGTAGTTCTAGAGATTCCATAGAAATTGTAATTTAGAATGTTTTTAGAACGCTTTTCGCTCATTTCACCCTTTTAAATTTCGAATTTTTTTTTTTTTTTTTTTTTTTTTTTTGTTCTTAGAGAGCATTTACATCTTATAACTACAACGCCAAATTTCAAATCGGTTCGGTAGTTCTAGAGATTCCATAGAAATTGTAATTTAGAATGTTTTTAGAACGCTTTTCGCTCATTTCACCCTTTTAAATTTCGATTTTTTTTTTATTTTGTTCTTAGAGAGCATTTACATCTTATAAGTAACTACAACGCCAAATTTCAAATCGGTTCGGTAGTTCTAGAGATTCCATAGAAATTGTAATTTAGAATGTTTTTAGAACGCTTTTCGCTCATTTCACCCTTTTAAATTTCGATTTTTTTTTTTTTTTTTTTTTTTTTTTTTTTGTTCTTAGAGAGCATTTACATCTTATAAGTAACTACAACGCCAAATTTCAAAATTCTAGCTGATTCAGTATAGAAATCGCAATTTTAGAACGTTTTTCGCTCCTACACCCCCCTGGGGTAGTGGCACCGACATAAAATATAGCCTATGTTGGAGCAGGGGTTGTCACCGTCAATT
The DNA here is from genome assembly GCA_963931845.1 of Maratus michaelseni. Lineage (NCBI taxonomy): Eukaryota > Metazoa > Arthropoda > Arachnida > Araneae > Salticidae > Maratus > Maratus michaelseni. Next base: position 225,803,035 of record OZ007595.1, read on the forward strand.
TGCCACCATCACTTTTGAAATCGTTTCGGTAGTTCCAGAGATTACCCCCTATAAACAAACAATCTTTACTCCTTTATAATATTAGTATAGATTTTAGCTGGTTTAATGCTCTTTTTAACTGTATAAACGAATTTCAATATCGGAGTGCGCAGACAAAATTACGAACACTTTTATAAAATTGTTTTTTGTTGGCAATATGGCCAAATGGGCGAAAAAACTGTAGATATGAGATTATGTGTTGTTTGTCGTAATTAAGTGCATGATAAATGTGTCGGCCTTACCAGTTAAGATACAAAAGTTTTCATTTGCTCTTCGCGTTAAAAAATTTTTCAAAATACTTTTTCCGTAAATTTATTTAATTTTTTTTAAATTTTTGTCTAAACTTACTTTATATTAATTTTTTTTCTCTTATTTTTATAAATTATCAAAATATAATTTTTTTTTACTATTTGGTGTTTTTCTGCGTTAAATATAGACCTTTACATTTTATGACACCTATGGGCATATTACCTGCATATAGGCATATTACCTTCATCAACTAGCATTTTTTTAAACAAACTGCAACAGGTGTAAATTTTGACTAAAATTTTCAAATATTTTCCCAGTGCTAAAACAGACCCACTTTCTTAGTCAATTGTTATTTTTTTTAAGTCAGTTATTACTAACTGTTTAAAAATGTCTAACCTTAGGGTGGGTATATTACCTGGAGATACCTTATATAATGGTGATTTTTTGTGAAATTTCTGTCTTTTAACTGTTTTTTTTTTTTAACCATTGGGAAAATGGTTGTTGTTTTCGGTCGAGAATGGACCTCTTGACGTCGCCATTGTATTTGACGTCGTCACTTTATTATTATTTTTTTTAAGCGTTTTTAACGAAATTCTGTAACTTTAGAAGAATTTTTCTTTTAATAGGCAATAGAAATGCACAAAATCGTTACAAAAAGGAACGATGCAAATTATCAGATATGAAAAAAAGCCGAATTCAAAAACTGACATCGAATGAGAAATCGTCTTATAAAGCAAAAAACGTGGTCTTCAACTTTAATTTCCTCAAAATGCCTTTAGCTCAGACATGAATCTAAACAAGAGTTAAAGCAATACTTAAATTTTGCTTATTGCTTCCGGGTTTACAAATAGAAATTGTACCAAACTTTAATTTGTTTCTGTTTTCATTAATATATTGTAAATTTGGTACTTTCGTGTTGTAGCGGCCCCCAAGGGTGAATCGCCAAGCGACCAAGATTTATCGTCAAATTATAAAGGATGTATGACATTATAATAATATATGATATATATATATAACATTTCTTGACGTATGTGGCCAAGTTATAGTCATACATGATGCATATATGATGTATATATATGACATGTGTATATGATTTATATACGACATATAAGATGTAAATAATATGTGTATAATTACGTATATGGCACATATAGGAGTGTTTGGAATATATATAAGCGTATATAGGATGCATATAGAAGCTTTGCCATGATCTTGGTGAAACCTAAACTGCAACCTTGGCATAATCATAAATTGTGGGGGCCGCTATAACACGAAAGTACGGTATTTTTTTTTAAGCTTCCGGAACATTTTTTCAATAGTTATTGTAATTTTTTAAATTATAAGTTTTTTCTTTAAATGGAAATCGTACATTTTCCTTGAATAAACAGAACATTTCCTTTTTATCCTCACTCATTGAATGTCAAAAACAAAAATGTTTCTTCGAAGACAGACAAACGGATATGTTCCTTTTCAATTGACAGAAAACGGAAAATATGAAGTTAAATTTTCGTAATTCATGTTTGGGCCTATAACCAAGTCCTTGAATTTGACCAGGTCGATTTGAACAGAGCATTAATTCTCTAAGAGCGAGTACCGAGATGTGAATCCTGGGGAATACAAGGCGATAAAACCCGGGTGTGGTAATATGCAATACAAATACCTGTTCCATATAAATGTTCTTCAGTATATATAATTACATAGATTTTTTTTAATGTTGCGTTATTGCTCATATTTATTTGTAAAAATAGAAATTTATCTTTTTGAATAGCGGAAAATTTACATCTTGAAAAGGGGAATATCAAAACGGAAATTTTCTGAACAAATGGAGAATTGACGGAAACTTTGCTGCAGTACATTTTCCGTTTTTTCACGGAATTTTTTTTTTACAAGGTATTTAGTTATTCAAAACCATTCATGTAATTAACATTTCCTATTTTTGTATTTTATTATTGCACATCAATTGGCATATTTTAGCGAAAGTAATTTGGTAAATAAACTTCATTTTCGTGCGTCAATCCTTTATTGTTATGGACATTCCCTTTAAACCAGATTGTTGTCAGCTCATTATTTATGCGCATTAGGCGACATATAATATAATGTCTGACGTGTCTCTTAAACTTAAAATAGTAAATAGTATAGTACTTTAACAAATTATCCAAATTCCAGTAGTCATCTGTCCTTTTTTAGGAAAAACAAAGCTTAAACAGACAAAAAAAAAAACAAAAAAAAACAGACAGACCACAATTCTGATCAAATTAATATGAGACCATCATCAGAATGTGATACCTGTACATTAACCCTATAGCGACGAGCATTACGCATACGTGACGTATACAGTACGTAGTATAATCCTCAGTTTTTTCTATCAGTATTTATTGTAATTTTCCAATTATTCAAACACAGAACTTCTGCTATTAAATCCAGCAAATATTATTACTGATAAAGCTATTTGAAAATACTGGTGTTAAAAGTTTAAAAATTGAGTACGGGACGCTCGTCACGAAGGGGTTAAAAAAGAGAATTATTAAATTCGAACAATTATGCGTAAACATACAGCATTAACATCCATATAAATGTTCTTCGGTATATATAATTACATAGATTTTTTTTTTATATTGCGTTATTGCTCATATTTATTTGTAAAAATAGAAATTTATCTTTTTGAATAGCGGAAAATTTACATCTTGAAAAAGGGAATATCAAAACGAAATTTTTTTGAAAAAATGGAGAACAGCAACAACAAAAAAGAATATTACAAACGAATTGAACTTTTTTTTCAAGTCAGTTAAGAAAATAATAAAACATGTAAGTTCAATATTTTTTAAAGTGCAGATCCCCTCTACCCGATTTATCGTGCCTCGTTCCATCGCTTATTCGGAAATATTGCTCTTTTCTGGTGTCACTTAAAATATACTTTTACCTTATACAACTTTTTTACCTTTTTTAATTTAGACAGAGAACAAGGTGAAATCACACAGACAACCTTTCAACAATCTGAGCGTCCAAGGGCTTTCCTGAATTTTCATAAAAATGTTCGTAAAACTAATATTAATTTACATTTTCTTTCCCTGTTTGTTTCTAAACTGCACGTCATATCTCTTTATTTTACATATCCTTTCCTTCTATATTAAAAAAAAGTAATCTGGAACAGAGCCAAAAACGATTTAGAAATGGACCAATCAAATTCTGCGTAGATATTCCGGGTTATTCTCATCGCTTTTTTACTAGGGACTTTTTTGAGGAGTTATTACTTTTTTTTCTAGCCATCCTACGGATTCGAAAACCATACTACCAGACGCGAAATGTAACAAGCTTTCAGAAATTAAAAAAATTATCACGGTCGGACAATAAAAACTCAAAAAATCCTTAAAAATCGAGTAAAAAATCTTTTATTGAAAAAGACATTTTTTTATATTGTTGCCAATTTCTAAATAAGCGCAAAGGATTATGTTTTATCTCAAATAAAAAATGTATTTGCGCGAGACTATTAAAAACAATAATGAAAGTTTAAAATAATAATTAAATGATCACGTGTTGAAAGCAGGAAATAAAGAAAATTACGTCATAAAAATTGTGTTTACACATGAATATTAAAAATAAAAAAGATGAATTAAATGAAAAAGCATTATAACCTGATTACAGAAAATAGTCGCCGTTCGTGGTATCATCATCATCTTTTTAAAACAGGATACATTACCAGGTTTTAAGAGGCTGTGAAATCAGAACGGGGTTGGTGAGCGTAGCGAGCAGGGGGCGGAGCCAGTGGCGCAGCCAGAATTCGGTTCTAGAGGGGGTTTTGAGTTTCTGATAAAGGTGGTCGCCCGTTATAAGAATCACCGGTTAATGGAATCAGAATTTTAAATGAATGAAATCACAATTCTTATCTCTGCAATTACGTTGGTTACGGTTCATTTAAACAGCGTTTACAATATTAGAGTGACAAACTATAAAATGCACTAATGAAATAACACAAAAATTGATTAGATTTATAAAGTATTTAAAAATGATGAGGAGCAAACTTTAAGATGGAAGAGCACAGTACAGCAAATAATTTTTACATAGAAAATAACAGATTTGCAATCCATTTGTTCAATCAAAAATCCACAAGGTTTCATGAGAATCACGAATTCTTATTCCTAAATTTAATAATAAAGAAGCAATTTTAACAAAATTTTCAATAGACTTACTTACCTTGCTTTTGGCCAAATGTGACAACTCAATTAAGGTAATCGATGTTTTGGAATGTAGTTGATATTAAACACGGTATTGTAAACTAAATTACTGTGCCCTTACAGTACTTTACATGGCATCGAATTTCGCATTGTCTAATGTAAATCTGATGAAAATTTTGTTAAAATATATTTATTATTGTTAAAGTTCTCTAAAAATATCCGAGTTTGAATTGTAGTCGTATCTATACTAATATTATAAAACAGCAACATTTGTTCTTTTTGCAGAAGTTAATTCTGGAACTACAGAACAGATTTAAAAAGAAATTGGTCATACGCGAGTTTTATTCACGTACAAAGGGTTTCACACAAAATATCAGAACTGTTCAAAGACAATATTCTCACATGACATAGTTACATACCTAAAACAATATTACATGCCAGAATTTAATTGGTATTGGAATGAAAAACAATGAATATATCTCCCTCTAAAACAAAGACCTTGTACAAAGTTTAAATTTGGCAGAGAACAAATCACGCTTCGGAAGAAGTCGTTGAGTTTCACACGAAAAGTTATTTGTCAATCATATTTGTCGTAATAGTAGACTATTTTAAAGCATTTAAAAAAAGTATGCTGAACAACGCGAAACTTTCTGATTCATTTTAAAAAATGAAAATCTGTCGAGGTATGATAATTCAAGTGATTTGTTAACGAAAAGAATTTTCATTATAAATGAATTATATATTGAATTATAAGCGATTGTTGTCTCAAAATTACTTACTCTTAATGTCTTAGAATTATTCTATGAATTATTTTTCAATATTTTCCCTCAATAATTGAATTCAGTTGGTATGAAAAATTTTGACTATCATGATTCGTCTTACCTAAAGCAAAGATCTTGTTACAAGGTTTAATCTTAGCATTGTGTCAAGCGCGCTTCAAAAGTAGGTCGCAAAGTAGCAACACAGTTTTGATCCGTGCCGTTGTTTTTTAGATGGGTTTTAATTAATATCTCAGCTATTTACAGACATATTTTTTCGAAAATCATTACCAACAATCCTTAGATGATTCTGAGTTGATAACCCTTAACTCCTCGCTGAGCGCCAGAAGAATAAGACACATAAGTGATCTTTTAATAGTTCCGTTTTTACTTTTTAAGTATGGAACATTAATAATGGTGTCAAAATTCTGTTAACCATCTCCTCTCTAACATAGGCTATATTTTATACAACAATTTCCAAACACTTTTTTTTTCGGTACATCACGTTCCAAATGGGTGCAAGAACAAAAAAAATTTCTAAAATTGCACTTTCTATGATATTGTTGATTCTAGAAATTTGAAATTTGGACTAGCGGTTACTTTAAAAAGATGTAAATGCTCACTAAAAATGGTTTCTATAAAGTTCGAAATTTAAAAAGGGAAAAGGAGCAGGAAACGTTCTAAATTACAATTTATTTGTACAATTAGGGCTAGAAACATGAAATTTGGCATGGTTGTTACTTTAGCGACTTACTATATGCTAGCCAAGAACAGTTTGCAGTAGCAGAAAAAAAAAAGTTTTAAAATTGCGATTTATTGCTACTGTATATGGACATGTCCGTAATCAAAAAAAGAGGTCTGCATGGGCCGAAATTTCCAGACCCGAACCTGTAGAAAAAAATCTGGGACCCGACCCGGTATAAAAATTAAAAGTTCGGCCCGAGGCTCGGCCGTGTCCGTACAAAAAATTCTTTGGCCCGACCCGGTATAAGAGCTAAAAGTTCGGTCCGAGTCTGGACCAGCTCATACAAAAAATTTATCGGCCCTGTTTAAATGCTAAAGTTTCGGTTCGAGCCTAGCCCTACAAAAACTTAATTGGCCCGAGTGAATTTCTACAAAAGATAAATTTTTAAGCCGATGTGGTTAAAAATTCTCTTGTACGAGGTATTCTGACAATTTTTTTTATTTATTTTAGCTATTTTTCATGTTTATATTCTTCATCTTTTAAAAAGCGCGCAGAGCTGCGAAGTAGAGGCACACCCGTTCCAAAATACTGCCCTCCCTAGATTTATTTCTGCCTGCGCCCATGTAAACTATGTTTATTTTTTTTATGATTCTCTATTTGTGAGCAAATGTCTGAGTTATTATTAATGTCATTAAACCATATTCCATGGCTTAGAGACTTATAAATCTGAAAAATTCGATACAGAAAAGTCTTCTAAGACGCAATCACGTAGGAGCAAAAAAAAATCAATTATAGACAAGTTCCCATCTTAGCTGGTACGCCACCTGTTCTAAATGCATTATATTCTTTTCACACGTATTCATTTTGTATGAATTAACACACTTTTCCGTTTAAGACAGGATTCCATCATAGACAGGTTTCTTTTCACATGTTTTCGTGCACTTTAATTTTATTGCCCAGAAATATACGAGTATGTGCTATTCTTCAAAAAGTATAAATTTAAAATTTTAATTGTAGAATAATAACGATTTAAAAATATATGCATTTTTTGCAAAGAATGTTAAACCAGATCAAATTTTACTGATATCTGCACGGGCCAGGCCAGGTCAATGATTTTTTACGATCTGGGTCGAGACCTGGCCTGAAAATTTCTTTCCGTCTAGACCTCTAGAAAGAATGTCTAGGTCCGGCTGGGTCCGGAAAAAATTAATCTGCCCCTGCCCGGCCTGAGTCTGCTAAAAAAAATAAAGCCCACGCCCGGTCCGGTCATAAAAGAGTGATGACACAGTTGATTTCGACCTGAAAATAGTGTCTTGCACTAACTGTCATCAAAAAATATTTTGAAATATTTCGAGCATACTTATGTCTATCGCGTAGCGTGATGTATCACAAATAATTAATTTCCGTTCATTAGGAGTTCTTGGGTATGTATTATCAATCTTTTCACGCGTCTATGCAACAATTAACTGCATTACACTGCTAACATACTTTGAAAATGCAATACTCAGGAAAAGTCTGGATGATCCTACTTGTTTATCACACGACAATTTTTTTTTTCGCATAGCAACATTAAGAATTAAAAAGACAAAACCATTCAGCAAAAATGTTTCAGCCAAAGATAAAAATCCTTATTATGCTAAATTTAAAAAAAAAAAATGTTCATATTAACGTCTAGAAACGAATTCAAAGACTATACAAAACAGACAAGCATGTATTTCCTGTTGTGAATCAGTAATTTGCGGTTAAAACACAAGTTGTGTTTTAAACTTTATACCAGCTGCAAGTCTGATACGAAGTTTGAATAATCGAGAAATGTATTTTGAGTATTTACAAAATACATGGAAAAATTATTTCAAAATACATTACCAAAATACTTTAGCTTTATCTGTTTAAAATACAAATGTATTTTGAAAATGTATTTCAAATACATGTATTTTCGATACTGCCCAGCTCTGGTCTTCACAAAGTGACGCAGTCCAAATAACCAGTTTTGACTTTGACTTAACCGATGCTTGTAATATGCTCTTTCAGAGTTTTAAGTAGAATTTTCGCCATTTAATTGAATCAAATTGTTGAATAGAATTTGACTTAACAAAGCGGCGGATTCTGCCAAGGCGGAAAGGCCAAAGAATTTAATTTGGACTTTAGTTTTAATTCATATAAACGGCAATTATAGTAATTTTTTTTAGCTCTGGGAGGGGTTTTAACCCCCAACCCCCCCCCCCCTTGGCTGCGCCACTGGGCGGAGCCCCCTAGTATCTTAAAATAAAATTAAGTTAAAAATATTTTTGTTTACAGCCGATTTAAGTTGTTTTAGGGAAACGGAAAAATATGAGCAAACCGCTTAGAGGGTACAAAGTTGGTGTTTGTGCTGAGCTGTTCAAGGATACTTTGCTTCTAGTGTTTGTCGGCCATATTTCAAGAATGGATAACCGTTTGGAAATTACGAAAAGAAAGTAAATTAATTTTTCTTACATGAAAGTTACTCATTTAACTCTGTTACAAATATATATTTCCAGTCAAAAATTGAGATACGCACGCCCATACATAGAAGGCACTGTTCTTATCTTACCACGATATAACAGCCAAAAAGACCAGTCCCACGCAGGGCCCACTTAAGACTCAGAAGTAGGGGAGGCCCGACTTCGCATAGCGCCCCCCCCCCCCCTATTACTCTGTCAATTGCTTTGTCATTTACTAACTTCATTTTTCGTATGTTATAACAATTTTATATTTTACCATCAAAATTTTCAGTAAACACTTTTAATATTAAACTAAAACTAATTACCCATATACATATGAAAATTAATTTTATTATATACATAATTATACATAACTAATTAATTTTGTAAATGTATTAACAAACGTGGAACTACAGTTGCGAATATTTGAACGTCAAAATATATTATGTATATGAACGTCAAAATATAATATGCTTTGCAAATTGCAGCATTTGTCAGTGTTAAGAACAGTTCACAGACAACAAATATTTGACATAAATTTGCGCTTAATTGCAACACAATTTTGCATCTGCTTTTACTTTTATTTTATGAACAGAATTTTGACATCGGTGAATGCTAATTACTTTCCCCAAAATTTAAATAACTTGCTTTCCATACTTTATATTATTTCTTCACTCTTTATGAATATAAACTATAACGATTAAATTTTCTGATATTTTTAGCACATTTTACAGTATCAAATACTTAGAATTAAAATGTAAAACATAAGAAAAAAGAAAATAAGTTGAATATAATCACTGTTTTTATGCTATTAATTACATTGATAGGGGGAATATATAGAGAGTAAATGTGCCAGAGATCGAAGAAAGGTTGAGTTTCATAGTTTAGATAAAAGTTTAAGGGGAAAAAAATGCATTTTCTACCCTGATTGAAAAAAAAAATTCTAAAAATTAGTTTTGAAAAGTAAATTTTGGGGCCCCTTTGTCTTTCAGTGGGTAAGCACGGGATTCACGGGCCTATTCGGTAAACAGTCCCTGGTCCCACGTTTTATAAGTACAGTAATCCCTTAACATTCGCGAGGGTTACGTTCCAGGAAAACCTCGCGAATGTTGAGTCTATCTCTCTGCACTAAAAAAGGAGTTACGTTCTATAAAATTTTAATTAGAGTGGCACAGTATTTCAAAGAACAAAAGGATATATGTATTAACAGTACGCTATGCATAACATATATGTATGAATGTACACACATATTCATATTTATGAAATTTAATTAGTGAAGATAATTCAAATTAACTGACTGGAGAAATAATTACAGCTAAAAAGCATAGGTTTTTTTTTTAATATAGTGATTTCGACCCTCTCTCTATTCGCAAAGAGATGATAATGTATGCAGCTTCAGCTTAATCTCTACGAGAACGTACGAGCAACACGTATACGTGACGCTTAAAATGCTCAGAATTCTCGATTTTTCCCACCAGTTATTTTTTATTGTAAGATTTGCCTCATTAAATCTTAGCATTTCTGCGATTCAATTAGGCGAAAATTTCTGTTTTGAAAAACCGGTGGTAAAAGATTAAAAATTCTGTAAAGGACGCTCGTCGCGAAGCAGTTAAAACGTTCTACAATACAGCCGCTCATGCATGGATACTCAGAAATTAAGGAACAACCCTGGCATATTCCAGATTGGTGAATATGTCGGTAAAGCACGTAAAATTCAACACTGTTTCAATATGTAACTAAGTGGGGTACTCAATGCAAGTATATTTTAAAGCAAGTTTTCCCCCTATTTCTGTTAATGTGTATTAATAAATTAGGCATTCGATAAACTCCCAATAAGCATATTATTACATATAATGGCTAAAATTCCTTCAGTCGATTATACCTACTTCCTTATTAATGTCTTTTAACACCTTGATTACGGCGGGACATATACGTCCCACGGACCGATTGCAGGTCTGCTACTGGCGACTATATTCACCATTGACATAAATGAGAATTTATTTTGATACAAGTTACCGTTTAACTACTATAGAATGATTACCGAAATATTTTTTTCCAAACGAAAATTACAAAAACATTGAACGTGTAAATTCGATTAAAGTATCGTAGTTTACATTTGTATAAGTATATTTCTTACATGAGATATTATTCATTTTCTGGAACAGATGTGGATGTTTCGTCGTTGAAGAGCTAATATAATTTTACCCTACTCGCCCCCTACTCGCTAACGCTCACCAACCGCCGTGAATTGCGAAGCAATTCACATTTAGACCGCTACGCGGTCCCAAGCAATTCTAGCTGGAATGAGTACTACCATAAATCATTTTAACATATGGCATTGACAATGTTTTTTTGTTTTTTTTGTAAAAAAAAGTAATTGAAAACTTCGTTTTAAACACAATTAAAAATGCATTTATATTGGTGCTACCAATGGGCATAAATCATTTAAATACTATGAAAAAAGGATCTTGGAAAAACAACTAGTTTAAAACGCATTGCTCCTATAACATTGTACAGCACGGCTTAAATTCATTAAAAAAACACTACGTGATAGGAAGATAGCGTATATATATCATCAATCATTGTTTAAATTTCGTTCGACATATTACTGTTCTAATTGATTACAGGTTTTTGAAAAATAAATTATTTTTTATTTCACCGAGACAGCAACAGATGGCAGCAGGTGCAATCTAGACAGTTGATACTTTTAATTCTCTCCGGCTTTCGTGTGAGTGTAATTCGTAAATAAATTCTAAATAAGAGTTGAGAATCCATTTGGAATTAACGATATTACTCATAATTAAAATGAAGAATCATCTCAAATGCTTTGGATTACGTACATGTTATTTTATTTTTAATAATTGCTAGTTTGAGTTTCACTGCTCTCACAAAGGCCGCCATATTGGAACAGGAAACTATGGTTGTTGACAAACGATAATCTAGAAATTCAGCCTTTTTTCCGCACCACGTAAGAGAAATATATATATAGATAGGATAAAATCACTCGTACAACGAGGTGAATAATCTAAAGAAATTAGATTAGCAAAACGATCCTGAAATATTACAATTACTGGAAATTGAGAACATAAAAATCTATCACAAAAATACTTTATAGCGCCAAATCACGATTGCTATTTAGTGAATTGGCACTGGGCAAAATTGTGAATGATTACCCAATAGATCTAAAAGTTTCCAAATAAGCCTATTTGGGGAAATTTTAGTATGTTATTGTCATCGAGTTAGATCAGGATGTACTTAGAAAAAATAAACATTATAGAATGACCATCAAAATTGTTTTTCCGAAACAAAATTGTAATAACACTAGATTTCTAAAATAGATATAGGTAAAATATAGTAGATTCAGTAAACATTCCTGTAAGTTGCTTTTGTACATGAGATAATATTCAACCTATCTATCAGATGCAGGTATTTCGTGGTTGGCAGGTAAGTAAATATTGTTATTTGGGTATTAGGATAACATGAAATTATTTTCGAAATTGTTGCTTATCCTAATAAAACCACGGTGTAAACTCCAAAATGTACCAGAATCATTCACACAATCAATAAAAAATCACGAATATAAATTTAATATGATTACGGGGGAAATGTATTTTTTTATCTAAAAAATTACAAGAATAAGAAGTTCATTGAATGTAAGAATATTATTGCATAAACCATGTTTAATTTAACGTTTCTAATTTCTGAAACCTTCGAGTTATTTTATATGCCTATAAATATATATGTAATTTTAAAAATTTAATTTGCGGATTGTAAGATGTTAGATATTATGAAAAGTGACATTAAAAAACAATCACTTTCAGAGCAGATGTTCAGGCTCCTAATCTGTAGATTTACTAGAGATACCACAGGGTTCGTACGCTTTTACCACAATTTTTTAATAGAATTTTTCGCCTTAGTTAAATGCTGAAAAGTATTACAAATCCTGCAGTTAAACAAGGTGTCTACAATTTCTGCTATTTAAATATTAAATAGAAAAATTCTATTAAAAAAATGCAGTAAAAACGTACGAACCATGCATCAAATACATTACATAATATTTTTTCTTCAAAATTGATTATAAATAAAATATGTATTTACTCGTTAACTCCTTTAACCATAACCATATTACCCGAACATGGAATTCCATTAACAGTTTCACAGGACCAATCTTGATTTTCTGCAATTTGAAAAAGAAATAATCAGTTTGTAAACATAAAATTTTGCTTTATATTGAAAGTAATTATACTACAAAAGACTTTCGAATCTCTTGTAATTAATATTTAAAATATCAAAGTATCAAGTTACATTTGCAAATTACAGCTCAAAATAATTGTATATACATGGAATATGTGAAGAGAAACCAATCTATAACGATATAATACCTATCTATAATGGTATTAAGTTAAGTTCTAGAAGAATATCATTAAGATTAATGCATTTCAAACTTTCTACTATATATTATTTCTGATATCAATATCCCTTTCCAATGCACAAACAAAACGCATAACGATGAATGAGATATCCTACGAAAGGTTTTTGAACAGACTTTTGACATAGAACACCCACATTTCGTTATAACACACGCTGTTTGATTAAAAATTGCAGTTAATTAAAATTTAGTGGGAAAAAGTATCAGCTGAGATAACCTCAAAGATTGCTATGCGAAAGCCTCACACAGATCCACTTCGTATATACCCTGTCGACATAATTTGGGTATAGCGGGGTAATTTGAGTATAAATTGAATGTTATTTTAGAAAAACTTGACTTTGTTTTTTAGAACTATTTAATTTATTCAATAATGTATTTGAAGTTAAAACATCTACTATAATGCAGACATTTTAATTTCAATGAAAATAAATCAGAAAAAATTAAAAATGATGAAGAAAAGAATTTATTAAATATGACTTCACTTTCTATGTGACGATTTCAGAGTGCCGTCAAACTGATTCGAAACAAACGGTTACTGCGTTTTCTTTCCTTTGTTTGTATACTACAGCTATATCTTAAAAAGCTATACTTTAAAACTAAGGGTTTTAATTAGTGCTCCCTATTAACCCTTCTTTGCATGAGTTTTTCTTTTACAATTGTGTTTTTTTATACATATATTAAATATTAGACACCAGAAATTTTAAGATAGATTTTTAACTTCGTTCAGCAACATAGTTCACGGGAAATGTATTGGATTAATATTTCTATATAAATATAGTGGTGGCGAAGAAGTTGATTTATTTATTAAAAGTTAAATAAAAAGTGATGGAAATTTACATCACTATGCAATTAAGGGTTAAACGTTTATACGAGTATACGTACATATAATACGTATTATACGGGGTGTAGATTTTAGATACGTATGATACGACCAAGGCGATTATACGCATTATACGAAACAGTATATACGGTACAGCGTATATACGGAACTTATCCCAGCAACGGTTAAACGTATTAAACGTATAAACGTTAAAACGGTTTTCGTTGATTGCGTGAAAAAAGATGCTCTTCTCCTGCCGGACTGCGGATCAGAGACATTGAGAAACACCTGCTAGAGTGCATTCTCGCGATTTATAGGGACCATAGTGATCGCAGGTAGCGGTACTTGCCAGAAAAAAAAACCTCAATATTTTTTCCTCAGTTTAGATTTTGGTTGCTTTTTTCCTCAAAACTAAACTATTAATTATGAAATGTTTTACTATGGCGTAGCGGGTAACTTCGGAGCTACCTTTCGCATGTCTGTCTGTAACACACGTAACGCACATAGCTTCTTTTGATTTATGGCATGCACATTTCCCGTGCAACATTATCTTTGCATACGGCCACAGAACACAGACTTACATTGACTTTATATTTTATAATGATATTGATCAATCCAACTCCTGCGAAATTTCATAATCATACTTTTATTGTATTTAAAAACTTTTTTTTTCCTATATTAAAAATATTTGGAAAATACGTTCTAGAGTAAAAGAGAAAAGAGAAGGCAAGTCATTTTAAACATGTGTGATTGCGTTTTAAAACCTTCAGTGACGATTATTTGTCAGGGTATAAGTAATCGAAATTTATAGGTACTTGTGTATATTCTCCTCCTTTTCTCAAAAAGTGTTTACTTTTGTTATATATTTACAACAATCGTTTATAGGGAAATATAACAAGATTTTATGTATAAAACATATTATGCAGATTGCTACGGTAATGCCACCGATTTCCACCTTGTTCTCTGTTCAGTGACATAAGACTGAGATTCATTGGTTTTAAAAGTAATTACGTATACTTGAAATATATGTATACTTGAATTATACATTTAACCGATATGCGCTAATACGTATCCGGGTTCGTTGAAACGTATAGTTTAAGGTATAAGTATTTGTTATATACCTATTATACGTATATATGTATATCGGTTAAACGTATAACTGAAATACGTTTTGCATCGGGAGCACTAGTTTTAATAGTTTAGACACAGTTTCTAACATTTTGCAACACTCTCTTAATTACGACCTAATTTTGAGCACTTATTATTAAGTTCTAAATTTTTTAGAGTGTTGCATTGTCATCGGAAACACACCTTTCTACATTATTTGTATAATTCTAATAAATCAGGAAGTGAGTGAAAAATCGATTACAATCTTTACATGCAAAAACCAGGTTGAGTTAAATAAAAATGTTTGAAAGAGTGCAATAATAAATACTTACGTGCGAAAACTGTCACTGATAAGATGGATACAAAAACAAACACTTTGGATACCATTTTCATAATTGTTTTATTTTTCCTGTAAGACAATAATAAGCAAATAAGTACAACATTTTCAATAGTATATGTACATAGATATGAAAGTTGAGTCTTTGCAAAGCTCTTATGAAATCACACATTCTGCCACTGTAGTAGAATATTTTAGATTTTTCTCGTGTAAGAATTCATTTTTATGATTGTAGCAAACAAAAACAAAAAAATAGTAACTAAATACATACTTGAAAGATTTATTCTTTTCGTACCACTATTTTTTAAAAGAAATCCATTACTTGTTTAACGGCAGAACTTTCTGCTAATAAATAAGGCAAAGATTCCTTTAAAAATATAGTGGTAATATTAAATAAAGTTGGCAAACATGTATTTATTGCCAAATAAAGCCAGTCACGAGCCGGCACTGATTATAATCCTGTTGAATTCAGACACTTTTTCCAGTAGGAATTTTTGTAGTTTCGACGGGAAGTAGGGGCACTTTTGAGTTTTCAGGGAAGGGGGAATTTGAACTTTTGAATCATATTTAAGCACTAAATCTGTAATCTTCATGAGGGCCACTGCCTGTATTTATCACTAATTATAATAACTAACATTGTGAACTAATTAATTACTTCAAATTCAAAGCTTTTCATTTGTTATTCCTAAACAGTCTACCTTAAGACTATTGAATTCGCCTTAGAGAAACTGCAGTTGAAAAGCTATGATGCATGACCGAAGGTAGCAAACACAAAACAAATTATCAATGGTATTTTAACTGCATTAGAGGGTGACATTATCTGTTTTGGAAAAAAAGAAAAAACATGGGATAAAGAAAAATAAATTGAGCATTTGAATTTAAATTTTGCTTTTTAATCATAAATGTAAAATAAACCCACGCAGCAACTACGTCCCACTGTATCTTTATCAGTGGCGTAGCGTCAGGGGGGGGGGGGCACGATCATTTTACTACCAGTATAATTATATACTACATTTGGCCTTATTTAATCTTTGGACGGTATGAATTAAATAAGGCCAAATATAGTATATAAAAATACTGGTAGTAAAGTGGTCCGTGCCCCCCTTGACGCTACGCCTCTGATCTTTATTGAACATCTTTATATATATATATATATATAATCGTTGTTGCGTTATTTTATTTTTGTTGCAACACTAATTTGAGGAAAATTTTACATTTCATTTATGAAAACAATGCCGATTTAATTTTTAATTAATTGCAATTTTTAATCAAAAACATGTTTTGACGAAATGTGAGTGTACTATGTCAGAAGCCGTTTCAAAATCCTGTCATATGGTATCTCATTTATCGTTCTGCATTTTGTATTTGCTTAGAAAAAGGGATGTTAACAACAGAAATAATATAGGATTGGGTCTTATATGTTGAGATTACTGATGTGATTCATAAGGGATTGTAGAACTGTGTCAAATATAAGTGAAAAACATTTTTTTTTATTAAAAACCGAGCTTCTTTGAAAACTCTATAAGATTTTTTTACATTTAATATAGTTTTTTAAACTGCCCACTAACACCACCAAAAAGCATTTGTATATAAAAAATGCCAATAATGTATTCAAATAAAATTTTGAAATTTATTAAAAGCAATACATTCGCATTAGCCACATGCCAGTAAAAGCTGAAGAAATCGACAAAAATTTAGCTACTTAGAGCAACCTTTTTGATTTTGATAATTTCAGTGGTAGGTCGATTAAATGCATAAAGATTTTTGTTTTATTTATGCACTCTAAAAAATAAACGTGTACATTTACACATAAAAACAGGTATATCGATGATACAAAAACGATTTGTCTAGATATGTGTAAAGTGGTGTGTAAATTGCCAAAATACACACTTAATGTGTAAATTTCTAAACACACATTTTAGTGTGTAATTTGATGATAACACTATGTGTGTAAAAGTTATCTGATCACTCTTGAAAGACACACTTTAATATGTAAATTGCACAAGAATACACATATTTCTGTGCAATATTCTTACTTATATATCTGTGTAATATTTTGTGATTACACATATTTTGGTGTAATGTGCAAAATACATATATTTTGCGTGTTATGCAAAATACACATATTTTTGTGGAATGTGCAAAATACACAGTTTTTCTGTAATAATCTGTTTACACATACTTATGCATAAAATGCAACACACATAATGTGATATTCAAAATACACATATTTTTGCATAATATTCAAATCAGAGAGATTTTTTGTGTAAATAGCTACTTTGGGTAAATTGTGAACTAGGTATTTTATATTTCAAAATAAAAAAAATGCACAAAGAACATACTCATATGCTTGATGTGTTTGTTAACAGGTTTGTTTTAAGGCCATAAAACAGTCTACTCACAATATATTTTGGCAAATTTCACAAGACAAATTGTTTTTTCTTTTTTTTTTTTTTCTTTTTTTTTTCTTTTTTTTTTTTTTTTTTTTAAATCATTGATATACCTGTTTTAAAATTAAGCATAAAACAGGATCGTCTGAAATTATACTTATAAAAATATACTTGTAATTGTACTTATGCTTACTACATGCCATCTTTTGTTGGAGTTGGTTTTGATTTCTAAAACCATATCGTCACAATATTTGCGTAGAATATGTATAATCTGAATAAATAGCCACTTACAGTGTGGAGACTATCTTCATAAATTTCATTTATTATTCTTATAGTAATTATGCACTGTGATATAAGATTAATATTGACATATACAGAAAACCTCAGAATAACGGACACCTTTGGAGCGCGGAATTTCTCAACTATTCAGAAATAAATATATTGGTGTGGGGGATCGAAAAAATTTCCTCTAAATAAAGATGTCCGTTATAGGGGATTTATTGTATTTACCAATATATTTGTTTACTTAATTCTCCAATACGATCTTAATATGTCAATTGAATTGAGTTCTGCTGATTGTTAATTACAGTGGTGGCCAAAAGTTTGGACATTTTTTTAAAGTTTCATGTTTTTCAACTTTGTGTGCTTGTAGAATTTATTAATTTTCACTTAAATACAAACGTTTATATATCAAATTGAAGGTAATTTAATGTGAAATTTAATAATAAAAACAGTATTACAATATCTGTATTACAAAAAAAGTTATGCTCATTTTAGTAGAACAAACGGACACAAATCGTTTTGAATAAGGACGTGTTTTGTAATAAAAGCGTACTAGCCAATCACAAACACTGTTCTGGGAAGTAGTCAAATGTCTGTAACTATACTTTAGGTTATTTGGATGGTAAAAGAGTTATTGTTGTGGAAATATTTTGCTGAATGATGCATACTAGTACAATTAAATAGAGTGTTGCTGTTTTTGAATATTTAAAGTCCTTTTTTTTAATTAAACTAATTTTAAACATCAACAAGAAGAACCAATTGGACATCTACAAAAAGAAGCCGAATTGTCATATTGAGAGAAAATGGTCTCTCTTATGCTGAAATTGCAAGACAAGTTGGTGGTTCAGTTTGTTCTGGTGTACGAAAGTTCTGTTTACGTTATGAAAAAACGAAATCAGTGGAAAATAAGGCCAAATCAGGCCGAAAAAAAATGCACAAGTGCTACTGCCGATAGAAAAATTAAACGGCTATGCCTTCAAGATAGAAAAATTTCATCAGATGCCATTAGATGTGAAATGAATGCAGCGGGTATTGCAGTAAGTTCAAGAACAATAAGAAGAAGGTTATCAGGATTTGGACTACAAGCTAGAATTCCAAGGAAAAAACCATATTTAAATCAAAAGCAACGCGAAAAACGAGTTAAGTGGGCAAAAGAACACATTAAATGGTCAGAAAATCAATGGAAACAAGTAATCTGGAGCGATGAGAGTAAAATATCGCTCTTTGGTAGCGATGGTAGAAAATACGTGAGACGTAGAGTAGGAGAAGCACTTCATCCTGATTGCATTGAAGTAACTACAAAAAACCCAACAAATGTCATGATTTGAGCATGTATGTCTGCAGATAGTGTGGGCCGAATTCAAGTGATTGATGGCATCCTGAATGCCAAAAAATACATCGAAACTGTCCTGGAACCAAAATTGATACCTTCCATCAGGGATCTCTTCCCCAACAACGCACCATTTATTTTTCAGCAGGATTCAGCTCCATGTCACACAGCAAAAGTATGCAAAGCATGGTTTCAAAATAAAGACATAGATATATTACCATGGCCAGGAAACAGCCCTGATCTCAATCCAATTGAAAATTTGTGGCGACGTTTGAAAATTCTTGTACGAAAAAACGTCCATCCAATAAAAGACAACTTATTGAAGCTATAATTGATTCTTGGCACCATGTGATTACGAAAGATGAACTCCAAACACTCGTTCACTCGATGAAAAGACGCTGTGAAGCTGTTTTAAAAAATAAGGGTTATCCTACTAAGTATTGATTGTGTAACTATCACTTTAAAAAAATGCAAATCTAAGATAAATCTTACTATTAGTTGCATAACTTTTTTTGTAATACTTTTGTTATTGAATTCTACGTTAAATTACCTTCAATTTGATATATAAACGTTTGTATTTAAGTGAAAATTAATATATTCTACAAGCACACAAAGTTGATAAACATGAAACTTTGAAAAAATGTCCATACTTTTGGCCACCACTGTATATTGAGTTTTTAATTTTATAATCTAGAAAATTACACAAAAACAACTCTAATTTAAACAATAAATAAATCTGCAACTAAAGCAATTCCAAAAATTCCTTCCGGCCTGTACCGGGAGGAAAAGGTAGCTTCATAGTCCATGTTTTTAAAAATTCAACTCATTTTACTCAAACACCTGACGCTAAAATGCTTGGAACCCGATTATAGCGGATTCAATCCCGGTTTTCGTTAATACTGAATTGCAATGCGATTTTCAGCATGAGAGTTACGGTATAACAAAAATCAGATTGTTTCAAAATGTCATCCACGCTAGAATTTCAAACTGCGATATATCAGCCATTTTTAGGGTTTCATTCATCTCACGAAACCCTATTACTCCAGCTCCGTTGTCTGTCTGTCACAGAGCCATTCTCAAAAACCATGTAACTTACATAGTTGAAACATCGTGTATATATCTGAATACCAGCTATAAAGAGCTCAAAATATTAAAATTTGAAAAATTCGTATTATTTTAATAAATAAAGATAAAAAAACAAAATTCTAACAGCCTTTTCCTATTAAATTTAAACATTTTCGTTATAGCAGATGCCAAAAATTAAAAATCCACGATGAATCCACGATGTCTTTCTAAAATAATTAATTTTCTATTAGACGATTTCCACGTGAAAAATGAAAATGAAATAAAAAGTTTCACCAATTGAAAAAAAGATTAATATGAAATAAAATGGATTGACATCATAGTGGTAATAGAACGGAAAGATTTCTCAATAATACAAGGAGTATAAGTATGTGTATGTACACAAAGGAGATTAATATCACGTCATTAGAAAATTAAAAAGAAAATCTGACGTCAGATCGGAAGTTTAATGGATTTTTCAAACGTTTCAGAATAATACAAAGCGAGTATCAATATGAGTAATAGAGAATAGTAAATATATGAGTTTGAGGAACGTATTGAATCATGATAAAAACCCGATTATGGAAATATTCGAATATTTTAACATTTTGAAGGTGTACAACATGTTTAATTTTGAAATTAATTTTTTAAAGTACCGCATTTAGTCCACATGACACATATTATTATGACAGAATATAATAGCGGGATTCGCCCGCTATTGGGGGGTAGATTAGAACTAAATAAGATTAATAAAATTAATAACTAAATAAGATTAAATTAGAACAAAATAGACCGGTAAATTTTTACTTTATGAAAAACATGACTTTTTTTTTTTTTTTCGTTGTTGCTAAATGAAATTTATTTGGATTTATTAAAGAAAGAATAAAGTGCTTTGAAAGGAATATTAAACGAAACCCTTAGAGCGATCTTCGATCACACTAACCCACTTGTTTGTTTTTTGTGAGCATGCCCAACACTGGTAAATACGCACTGCACGACGTATTTACCTCTTACGGATCTTAATAGTCAGTAGACATTAAGCAGAGATGCCAAAGTAAGGGAATTACGCAAAGTCAAAGTCAAACCGGCGGGGAGGCCTACCTTTCGGCTTAAGCTCATGAAAACTCTTGAACTATATCAAGAAAGGAGGAAGGAGACCGTCATCTAGAAGGAAGTTCGTGAATTTTAATCAGATTGTACGCCACGGGTCAAGATAGCAAATATGGTTTAAAGGGAATGTGGTTATCAAAACTGACTTCTAAAAGTTCAATGTTTCATCAAACTATACTCGAAAATTACGCGTAATAATATGCAGCCCGATTATGGCATATTATTCAAGACATTTCAGATGAGAATAATGATAGATTTTCTAATCTTCCGTAATCGAGTCTACAGCCAAAGTTAGCGAGAAACGAAATATATATATATATATATATATATATATATATATATTAACAACAATATGTTTCAGTGTAAATGTGTATATCATTAAAGACTTTCACAAAGTAGGCTTCACTGCATCAAATCGTATTAACTAAAATACGCCAATTGGCAATGGACCCAATTACGGAAAATTACTTAATATGTTTAAGAATCTCCGCATTAGCTAACATATAGCAAACGTACATGAAGCATAATTGCTTAATTGGGTTAAGCGGTTTTTGTCAAGAAAGATAAAATACATAACAACAAAAAATATGTGAAATGCTACCATGGTCGCAAAAGTTCTTCATTTGTCTATTAGAATCTTCCGGTTTGGCGAAGGATTAAGGAAAAAAGTTAAATTATGAATAAAAGTAACGTGTTACAATGCTTAACATACATTTAAAGAAGACCAAACTGGCCGCCAGTGGCGGCTAGTATATATATTTATAAATCAACATTTGAACGGAGGGTGGTTTGACGGTCTAGGGGTCATGATCGGTGAAAACATACCAACATTTTTTGGAATTGTTTATCTCCGAATGGCTGCAATAGGTAGTTTTTGTAATGAAAGCTACCTAATAATAAGAAACCAAACATTAAAACGTGAAGACCAAATAACGAGTAAGACAAGTGCTAAGAGCAAAAAAATTAATTTGTTTGGTGGGTTAATACTTGATTTTAGCAGCAAGTAGCAACAAAATCTTTGATTTCATACGATGCGTCACTTTACACTGCAGCTAAGATTCACAAATTGTTCCGAAGAACACATTTTGCACAAAAGAAACAAATTACGATCACGTGATTTGTAGAATGACACATTACTCCCTGAAATAGCGTGAAAAGTAGCATCGGCTCTCGCTGCAAACTACTGATTTTTTTGTATCGTGCTTAGAGATGTAAAATTTCCGGAAATTTTCAAATGTCGAAAATAAAAGGTTTTTTTCTGGAAAAATTACAAATTTTGAAAAATTTTATTTCTTACAAATGTTTCTCAAAAATAAGTTATATTTTCTTAAAGAATATAAAATAATAATAAAAAAATTCTGCATATATATATATATATATATATATATATATTATTTATTATGGATTTTTATTTATTATTATTATTATTTATTTATTTATTTTATTTTATTTATATATTACGATTATATATATATATATATATATATATATATAATGATTTCTACTTTACATGAATATATATATTTTTTAAATCTATCTTTTTCAGCCTCAGAATTTTTTTAATAGCTTTTCTTGCTTAATTTAACACCATTGTTTGTAATATATTACGTCTTTTCTGAAATTATTTTTCATTGTTGCATTGGTTTAATTGTTCAATTAACAGTAGAGCTAATTTAAAAAATAACAAAATAAAAAAAAATAATCTTATGAGTTTCAATCAATATCATTGCAGTTTTGAAGAAAAAATAAATTGCATAATAGATCCATAATAGGATCCATAATTGCATAATATGATCGTTTTTTAAGTACCTAAATGATGCCATTTTAAATAAACAAATTATTATTGTAGTTGTGGCATTGTAAATATGATCATATTTAAATATTCTATTACTTAAAAATTTATAATAATTTACAATATTACGGGGTTTTTTTTTTCGTACAGTTAAATTTTTCCTTTCCAGTACATTTAATTTTGGTATAGCTTTCCAGTCTAAATCCAAAATTAAATGTTTTGGTTTTATCTAAAAGGTGGATTAAAACTTTGTGCCGTTATATTAAAAATAAATGTGCAACGTTAAATTAGCACAAATTAAAATAATTTCTAATGGCAAACAGCTGTTTCAAAGCCCTTAAGCTCCATCTTCAGTGCCAACTCAAAAGGTAAAAACGAATTAAAAACTCCTAAGCCATGACCGCTTGCCTGCCATCTCTCGCCCCGCGGCCAGATGAAATGGCGTTGAATTTTTCAAAACAACAGCGGAGACGAGGAAACACACGTGACAGAGAGACCAATAGGAACACTCCGCCGACCGGGAAAGTTTAAGTGTGGAGGCGAAACGTTTGAAACGCTTTGTACGGCAGAGAAAAAACCAGGAAGGGGGGGGGGGGGGCAATGAGGATGAATTAAATGAAAGGTAGCCAGACATTTGAAAAATTTGGTGTACTGGACAAATCATTAACCAAGTTGCTCGAATTTTTCCATATGTAATAAGCTTCCCAGAAATTTAGGTCGTAAATTGATGAGCATTTCTGAATTATCGCACCTTCCGAAAAATTAAAACTGTGACTTTCAGACCAACAATGGTTAGCTATTGCAGATCGTTTAATATCACAATTTTTAACATAGTTTTTATGCTCCCCCAAACGGACTCTAAGCGGTCTCTTAGTTTGACCTATGTACATTTTATCACATTCGCAAGATATTTTATAAATTCCCCAATGTGAAAATCTGTCTATTGGATGTTTGAGGTCTGTAAATTTGATTTTGTTAAACGGTGCATAAACTATTTTAAAGTCGAAACTTTTCAAAATTCTAGATATTTGATGGCTTATTCTCGGAAAATATGGAAGTATAATTAAATTTTCATTGCGAACATTGTTAACATTGGAATGCGTACGTTTAATTTGTTTATTATGAATTGAATCAACTATTTCAACAGGATAACCCCGGTCAAAGGCTATTGATTTGATGTAGTCTAACTCCGCTTTGAGTAAACTCTCAGATGAACAAATTTTTAGGGCGCGATGAACATATGTATTAAAAGCAGCCAATTTTTGATTCGGGGGGTGAGATGAAAGACGGTGTGGCGGTAATGAAACTGCGAATGGTTTACGATAAACTGTAGTTTGAAATGAGTCATTTTCGCGGTAAACCAAGACATCAAGGAAAGGTAGTTGGTTGTTATTTTCAAGTTCAGATGTAAACTGTATATGTTCATCTACAGAGTTCATAACAGAAAGGATATGAGGAATATCTATATCACTAGGATCAACTAAAGCGAAACAGTCATCGACGTAGCGGGTGTAAAATGGAAAATTTAACTTATTGAAAAGGTTTGACTCGTAATAATGCATATAGAAATCACTGAGAATTGGGCTCAGGGGCGAGCCCATAGACAACCCATCGGTCATGCGATAAAAATCACCATTAAAATTGAGCGTGTTTTGTGATAGACAACTGTCCGTAAGGCGCAATAATTCATCTATTTCAAACTGTGAGAAGTGAAATTCCTGAAGGCGTAATTTGAGACAGTTTAAGGCACCTTGAACCGGTACATTTGTAAAGAGGGATTTGACATCAAATGAAACCATACGACTTTGAGTAAAGGGGAAGTTGCGTAATTTATTTACGAAATCATAAGAATTTTTGCAGGTATGAATATTGTTGGAGAGTAACGGGGAGAAAATAGTAACGAGATATTTCGCTAATCTATAGGAGGGGGTACCAATATTTGAAACGATCGGTCTGAATGGAATACCGAGTTTGTGAACCTTTGGAAGAGCATAAAATCTTGCGCAATGTGACACAGAAGGAATGAGGGAAGATTTGGTGCTATTGGAAATGAGGGGGGAATGTTGGATTGCGGATTTTATTGTTTTTAGTTCATTTTGTGAAGGGTCAGCACTAAGCTTGCACTGTTAAGATCTACAATACAGGAGACACGTAGTAAATTAGCCGTCATTGAAAAGGAACTATACGAGCTGCATCTTAATCTTTCTAATTCTCATCCTGATTTCACTTACTTAGATAACCGGTCTTGGTTTAGTGCGCATAATAAGTCTATTAAACATACTAATACCCTTAATGCTAAATTCAATTTACTCTCCAGACAACACAGCAATAAAGTGATTAACACCTTACCGTTAGTAAATCAGAACTCTGTCGTTAACCTTTCGGGTGTACAGCTTAGTCAGGATGAACTCCAATGTCTAAAACTAAATAATAATTTTGCACTCTCCAGCAAACCGTCTTTTCCACATATTATTGCCCCCATTGAAAGAGCTTTCAAATTTAGTGCTTTAAATCCTTCACAAAAGGATTCAATACGTCACTTAATTGCGAACAATGTAAATTTTAACAATAAACTTCCAATGTCAAATATTAGTAAGGGTGCTTCCAGTTGCATGAAGAAACTAAAATCCAATCCAAATATAGTTATTAGCAAAGCAGATAAAGGTGGCCAGATTGTGGTTATGGATAAGTCGGATTACATGACAAAAACACAAGATTTACTTAATAATGGTCCTTATAAAAAGTTAAAGTCTGACCCTTCACAAAATGAAATAAAAACAATAAAATCCGCTATCCAACATTCCCCCCTCATTTCCAATAGCACCAAATCTTCCCTCATTCCTTCTGTGTCACATTGCGCAAGATTTTATGCTCTTCCAAAGGTTCACAAACTCGGTATTCCATTCAGACCGATCGTTTCAAATATTGGTACCTCCTTCTATAGATTAGCGAAATATCTCGTTACTATTTTCTCCCCGTTACTCTCCAACAATATTCATACCTGCAAAAATTCTTATGATTTCGTAAATAAATTACGCAACTTCCCCTTTACTCAAAGCCGTATGGTTTCATTTGATGTCAAATCCCTCTTTACAAATGTACCGGTTCAAGGTGCCTTAAACTGTCTCAAATTACGCCTTCAGGAATTTCACTTCTCACAGTTTGAAATAGATGAATTATTGCGCCTTACGGACAGTTGTCTATCACAAAACACGCTCAATTTTAATGGTGATTTTTATCGCATGACCGATGGGTTGTCTATGGGCTCGCCCCTGAGCCCAATTCTCAGTGATTTCTATATGCATTATTACGAGTCAAACCTTTTCAATAAGTTAAATTTTCCATTTTACACCCGCTACGTCGATGACTGTTTCGCTTTAGTTGATCCTAGTGATATAGATATTCCTCATATCCTTTCTGTTATGAACTCTGTAGATGAACATATACAGTTTACATCTGAACTTGAAAATAACAACCAACTACCTTTCCTTGATGTCATGGTTTACCGCGAAAATGACTCATTTCAAACTACAGTTTATCGTAAACCATTCGCAGTTTCATTACCGCCACACCGTCTTTCATCTCACCCCCCGAATCAAAAATTGGCTGCTTTTAATACATATGTTCATCGCGCCCTAAAAATTTGTTCATCTGAGAGTTTACTCAAAGCGGAGTTAGACTACATCAAATCAATAGCCTTTGACCGGGGTTATCCTGTTGAAATAGTTGATTCAATTCATAATAAACAAATTAAACGTACGCATTCCAATGTTAACAATGTTCGCAATGAAAATTTAATTATACTTCCATATTTTCCGAGAATAAGCCATCAAATATCTAGAATTTTGAAAAGTTTCGACTTTAAAATAGTTTATGCACCGTTTAACAAAATCAAATTTACAGACCTCAAACATCCAATAGACAGATTTTCACATTGGGGAATTTATAAAATATCTTGCGAATGTGATAAAATGTACATAGGTCAAACTAAGAGACCGCTTAGAGTCCGTTTGGGGGAGCATAAAAACTATGTTAAAAATTGTGATATTAAACGATCTGCAATAGCTAACCATTGTTGGTCTGAAAGTCACAGTTTTAATTTTTCGGAAGGTGCGATAATTCAGAAATGCTCATCAATTTACGACCTAAATTTCTGGGAAGCTTATTACATATGGAAAAATTCGAGCAACTTGGTTAATGATTTGTCCAGTACACCAAATTTTTCAAATGTCTGGCTACCTTTCATTTAATTCATCCTCATTGCCCCCCCCCCCTTCCTGGTTTTTTCTCTGCCGTACAAAGCGTTTCAAACGTTTCGCCTCCACACTTAAACTTTCCCGGTCGGCGGAGTGTTCCTATTGGTCTCTCTGTCACGTGTGTTTCCTCGTCTCCGCTGTTGTTTTGAAAAATTCAACGCCATTTCATCTGGCCACGGGGCGAGAGATGGCAGGCAAGCGGTCATGGCTTAGGAGTTTTTAATTCGTTTTTACCTTTTGAGTTGGCACTGAAGATGGAGCTTAAGGGCTTTGAAACAGCTGTTTGCCATTAGAAATGATTTTAATTTGTGCTAATTTAACGTTGCACATTTATTTTTAATATTTTTAATAGTTTTGGTTTTAGTTTAAACTTTAGATTCTTAATATGAAAGTAATAGATATAATCTTATTTTTTTAATGAAAGGAATAAAGCAGGTGGATTTTTAATACTTAAAAATTAATTTAAATTTTTCATAGAATTTTTTTTTAATTTTCGTTACAAAAATTATTTATATGCGTTTATATTTAAAATAAAAATACAGTTAGACAAGTCTAAGAATCTATATTTAAAGAAAAGAAAGAGAAGAGTAAATAAAAAGAAAACTGCCCAGTTAAACTGAGGGCATTGGGCTCACAGGCTATTCACACTAATTGTATATTATACTCTTATTTCAAATTTGTGGCCTTACCACAATGAACCTATATAAAAAATTTGAAGAAAATCGGATAATTCTGCATGAAAACCCCATTTATCTAAATTGAGGAGGGGTAGCCCCCCTTTCCCCTCTTTATACTTAACCAATGGACCCCCCCCCCCAAAAAAAAACTAATCAGGGAAATGCCTTACCACCAGGGCCGTGCGAAGAGGGGGGGTGAGGGGTGCCTTCGACCCGGGCGCGGAAATTAAGGGGGCGCCAAATTTATACTACCGACAACGGTTTAATTTATTTATTTATTCATTTTTTGTTCATCGATCATTTTCTGGAGAATTTCTTTTTTTTTCTTTTCATCATTCTTTTTTTTCTGTCTCAAAGTATCATAGATCTCTCCAGCAAATAAGTGCAATTTTCTCTTACGCTATTTAGTTATTTGCAATTTCTGAATTAAATTTACACCTTTTAAAGTTCCAACATAAACGCGAAATGTTTATTCAATAGAATTTATTTCTGTTTCTGTACTTTGTAAGTTTTGTGTTACCTGTCACAAAAAGAAGGGAAGGAGAAGGGGGCGCCAAATTGAAACTTTGCCCCGGGCGCAGTTTTCTCTTCGCACGGTCCTGCTTACCACAATGAACCTATACACAAAATTGGAAGAAAATCGAATAATTCTGCATGAAAACCCCATTTATCTAAAATGAGGGGGGGGGGGGGGTTAGCCCCCTCTTTTCCCCTCTTTATACTTAACCAATGGACAACCAAAACTAATCATGAAAGCTCCTTACCACAATGAACCTATATACAAAATTTAAAGGAAATCGGAAAATTCTGCATGAAAAACCCATTTATCTAATTTGAGGGGGGGGGGGGTTAGCCCCCCGTTTCCCCCTTTATACTTAACCAATGAACTCCCAAAATTAATCACGGAAGCGCCTTATCTCAATAAACCTAAAAACAAAATTTGAAGGAAAACGCTTATTTCTATCAAGAGTTATCGCTTTACGTACATACATACGTACATACAGAACGGACGGGCACATTATCTCTCAGGATTTGATAGCCTGTGAGCTAAAAAGCAAATAATTACAATTGCATGTTATAAAAAAATAATTTGTTTCTAATAATAGTTAAATATTTCTTGCAATTATCATCTGATTACATGAAAACTTGCAGTAATGCCAATACAAATAAATGCATGTTTCAAATTTTATATTAAACTAGCAAGCTACGCCCGCTACGCTGGTAAATTTCTTTTAACGAACCTTTAATCAAACAAAATATTGACATTTCATAAGTAACTTTTATATTTTAACAGAATAATAAGGCTACTATAATTTGTGACTCGTGCTATAGCCAATATACACGTCAGGACACGTCGCCCTTATCATTATCTTTTTACGCATGAAGGTTTCGCTATGGTACTCCATTGGGAAATTTGGTAATTTTTGAAATTCAATATTTGAAAAACGGCATAATCATTAGATTTGAAATTTATATCAAGAAAAATACAATTTTTTACATTTCAAACGCAGTTTGTCTAGCAATTTCTGACAAATACTTTTCGAGCTATTATTTTTTTCGATAACTTCAAATGTTTCATTTTCCGAGATCAATCTGTGGCAACAATTAGCGAAAAATCCAGTCGTCAGCAACGCATAGCTTTTTATTAAAGAGGCTGTTGGAGCAGGGATTGTCACCACCAATTTGCCACCATCACTTTTGAAATCGGTTCCGTGGTTCCAGAGATTCCATAAAAATTGTAATTTAGAATGACTTTAGAACGCTTTTGGCTCATTTCACCCATTTAAATTTCTTTTTTTTTTTTAATTTATTCTTAGAGAGCATTTACATCTTATAAGTAACTACAATGCTAAATTTCAAATTTGTTGCCCCCTCAGTATAAAAAAGTCGCAATTTTCGAACATTTTTCGCTCCTGCACCTCATTGATGTTAGTGGCACCGACATAAAATATAGCCTATGTTGGAGCAGGGATTGTCACCATCAATTTGCCTTCATCACTTTTGAAATCGGTTCTGTAGTTCCAGATATTCCATAGAAATTGTAATTTAGAATGTTTTTAGACGCTTTTCGCTCATTTCACCCTTTTAAATTTCGATTTTTTTTTTTTTTTTTTTTTGCTCTAAGAGAGCATTTACATGTTATAAGTAACTATAATGCCAAATTTCTAATTTCTAATTTCTAGCTCTTTCAGTATAAACAAAATCGCATTTTTAAAACGATTTTCGCTCCTGCACCCCTCTGGGGTTAGAGGCACTGACATAAAATATATGTTGGAGCAGGGGTTGTCACGATCAATTTGCAACAATCACTTTTGAAATCGGTTTGGTAGTCCAGAGATTTCATAGATATTGTAATTTAGCATGATTTTAGAACGCTTTTCGAACATTTCACACTTTTAAATTTCGATTTCTTTTTTATTTTGATCGTAGAGAGCATTTACATCTTATAAGTAACTACAATGCCAAATTTCAAATTTCTAGCTCCTTCAGTATACAAAATAAAAAGAAAACTGCCCAGTTAAACTGAGGTCATTGAGCTCACAGGCTATTCACACTAATTGTATATTATACTCTTATTTCAAAGATCGAAAAATAAAGAAATCAACAATATATTAAGGGGGGGGGGTCATCCCCCCGTTACCCCCCTCATAGTTAACTAATGAACCCCATAAACTAATCAGGGAAGTCTCTAATTACAATGAAGATATATACAAAATTTGAAGAAAATCGGATAATTCTGCATGAAAAACCCATTTATCTAAATTAAGGGGGGGATTAGACCCCCCGTTCCCCCCCCCTTTATACTTAACCAATCAATCCCGAAAACTAATCAGGGAAGCGTCTTAACCCAATGAACCTATAAACAAATTTTGAAGCAAATGGGATAATTTTGCATGAAAAACCCATTTATATAAATTAAGGGGGGGGATTAGCCACCCCCCCGTTCCCCACCTTTATACTTAACCAATCAATCCCGAAAACTAATCAGGGAAGCGCCTTAACACAGTGAGCCTATAAACAAAATTTGAAGGAAAGCGGAATAATTCTGCATGAAAAACCCATTTATATAAATTAAGGCGGGATTAGCCCCCTCGTTCCCCCCTTTATACTTAACCAATCAATCCCGAAAACTAATTAGGGAAGCGTCTTAACCAATGATCCTATAAACAAATTTTGAAGCAAATGGGATAATTCTGCATGAAAACCCCATTTATATAAAATAAGGGGGGATTAGCCCCCCGTCCCCCCCCCTTTATACTTAACCAATCAATCCCGAAAACTAATCAGGGAAGCGCCTTAACACAGTGAACCTATAAACAAAATTTGAAGGAAATGGAATAATTCTGCATGAAAAACCCATTTATCTAAATTAAGGGAGATTAGCCCCCCGTCCCCCCCCCCTTTATACTTAACCAATCAATCCTGAAAACTAATCAGGGAAGCGCCTTAACCCAATGAACCTATAAACAAATTTTGAAGCAAATGGGATAATTCTGCATGAAAAACCAATTTATATAAATTAAGGGGGGTATTATCCCCCCCGTTCCCCCCCCCTTTATACTTAACCAATCAATCCCGAAAACTAATCAGGGAAGCGTCTTAACCCAATGAACCTATAAACAAATTTTGAAGCAAATGGGATAATTCTGCATGAAAACCCCATTTATATAAAATAAGGGGGGATTAGCCCCCCGTTCCCCCCCTTTATACTTAACCAATCAATCCCGAAAACTAATCAGGGAAGCGCCTTAACACAGTGAACCTATAAACAAAATTTGAAGGAAATGGGATAATTCTGCATGAAAAACCCATTTATATAAATTAAGGGGGGGGATTAGCCCCCCCGTTCCCCCCCTTTATACTTAACCAATCAATCCCGAAAACTAATCAGGGAAGCGCCTTAACACAGTGAACCTATAAACGAAATTTGAAGGAAAACGGATGTTTCTATGAAGAGTTATCGCGTTACGTACGTACATACATACATACAGAACCGGCGGGCACATAAGCTCTCAGGCTTTGATAGCCTGTGAGCTAAAAATCGCAATTTTAGAACGTTTTTCGCTCCTGCACCCCCTGGGGTTAGTGGCACCGACATAAAATATAGCCTATGTTGGAGCAGGCCTATGTATGTATAGCCTATGTTGTCACCATCAATTTGCCACCATCACTTTTGAAATCGGTTCGGTAGTTCCAGAGATTACCCCCTACAAACAAACAAACAAATAAACAATCTTTACTCCTTTATAATATTAGTATAGATTTTCAACCTATTGGCATTATTGAAATAATTTTGCACACGAATTTTCATTTTTAACAAGAGAAGCTGCATTTAATTATCTTTACAAGGGTCTGCTTAAATTTTTTCACGCGATCTTATTTTTGTGAACTTTTGTATATACTTATAAAAAGTCCTTCCGGCCTGTACCGGAAGGAAAAGGTAGCTTTCCTATATCTTCGTTTTAAAATTTTAGCTAATGTTACACGAAAACAGCAACTTAAAATGCAAAAGATTCGTTAATACTGAATTTGAATAAGAAATTCGCCAAATTATTGAGCAATAGCCAAATTGGCTTCATTTATGAAAACTTATTTTGGTCGCCAAATTTGGCGATATTTCGCCAAATGTCGCCACTTGGCGAAGTTTGGGACTTTAAGTTTATTATTAAGAAAGTTGGGAGACTTTAAGTTTTATGCGTTGGATTGGGAAAATTATTACAACAATGAAAATTTTTGTAATGTGCTGTCTTGTTTCAAAATGTCAACCACCCTAGAATTTCCAAACTGCTCTATCTCAGCCGTTTTTTAAGATAGAGGTAAACCAAAAAATGCTCTGGAATCCTTGTATCAAGACCTAACACGTAATTAAAAAATAAATTTTAATTTTTAATTTTATTGTATATTTATTTTAGTTTAAATTTTTAATTGGCCGCCATCTTGAAACAAAATGGCGGATCAAGCTGGCCAACGAACTCGGTCGAGACATTGGTGAGCTTAATACACACAATTAGTTTCATCAAAATTGATTTATAAATACGAGCGTTATCGTATGACATAGGTCAGATATATATATATATATATATATATATATATATATATATATATATATATAAATCAACATTTGAACGGAGAGTGGTTTTGGGGTCTGGGGGTCATGATCGGTGAAAATATATCGAAATTTTCCGGAACTGCTTTCCTCCGAACGGCTGCAATATGTAGCTTTATACTTTTTTGTATTGAAAGCTACCTAAAAACATAATCAGAAATTTGTAAGTTAGAAATTATCATTATATTTAGGTTCCTATTTAGATATTTTTAATGAACATTTTCATGTGGGACACTGAATATGAAAAAATATAAAAAATATATCAAAATGTATCCATAATAAAAATATGAATATATTATTTTATAGATAAAACTTCATTTTTTTTTTCAAATTTAAAAAAATTAAAAAATACCCCTTCCAGAAAAAAATCTAGTTTTTTTCCCCCTAAAGTTTTCAAATTTTCCGCATCTTTGATCGTGCTACTCGCTACACTACATTGTTAAACAGTTACAGTATGCGCTCTACACTACAAACTTCCGTAAAAAGTAGCGACTACTGTAGTTTCGCTACTTGTAGCGTGCGGCTTTCGACCCTTGCACAGTAAAAAGAAAAATAAATTATTCATCCTTCTTTGCTTCAAATATATGTATCATTATTATAATTTAGATAATTAAAATATTTTAGTAAAATTATACTTAAATTCTAATATTTCAAAATAACAAACATTTTTCAAGCCGTGTTGTTGGAGCTATACATTTTAACTTACATAGAATAGGAAAAATTATATTTTTACATACCTATTTTGATCGTATGATACGGAGTAATCCCGTGTTGTTTCAATCCAAAGTTATACTTCAAACTAGTTTTATTTGAATACACGCAATGCTATAAAACATCTATTTATTTTCTACTTAATATTTCGAATCTTTTCCAACAGTTAAATATCCTGTTTTTATGTAATGGACTTCATTAGAACTTCATAAAAAGCACTAAAGCATATTTTCCTGCTCGTTGGAGGATGTTTATGTTCGATTGCAGGTGTTATTTCTTCAATAACTTAAACAGATGCTCTCGAAAAGTTTGCATGATCAGGAAGATAAAATCAAAATGATTTTATGAAACACTAGCAAAACCCGCAGCTTTGCTCGCGTAATTCTTGAAAAATGCCAAGTGGTACTCGTTGGTCTATTTTCATTAGAGGAAATTTTACTGCCACAGATAATTCAGAAATTACTAATTAAACCACACTAATGTCGAAAAAAAATCGAAATTTTAGACCGTTTTTGGCTCTTTCCCTCTTCCCCTCCCCCTCCCCTGTGTTAGTGTCACCAATATAAAAATAGCCTATGTTACAGCAGGGACTGTTACAATCACTTTAGAAAATGGTTCTGTAGTTGCAGAGATTCCACAGAAATTGTAATTTAGAATGTTTTTAGACCACTTTTCGCTCATCTTACCCTTTTAAATTTCGATTTTTTTTAAATGATCTTAGAGAGAATTTACATCTTATAAGTAACTACCTTGCCAAATTTCATGTTTCTAGCTCCTTCAGTATAAAAAAAATCGAAATTTTAGAACGTTTTTCGCTCTTGCACCCCTCCTGGGAGTAGTGACACCGACAAAAAAATATAGCCTATGTTGGAGCGGGGACTGTCACCATCAATTTGCAATCATCACTTTTGAAAAGAGTTCTGTAGTTCCAGATATTCCATAGAAATTGTAATTTAGAATGTTTTTAGAACGATTTTCGCTTATCTCACCCTTTTAAATTTCGAATTTTTTTAGAATTTGTTCTTAGAGAGCATTTACATCTTATAAGTAACTACCATGCCAAATTTCATGTTTCTAGCTCCTTCAGTATAAAAAAAAATCGAAATTTTAGAACGATT
This sequence comes from Maratus michaelseni, assembly GCA_963931845.1. Taxonomy (NCBI): domain Eukaryota; kingdom Metazoa; phylum Arthropoda; class Arachnida; order Araneae; family Salticidae; genus Maratus; species Maratus michaelseni. The sequence continues at coordinate 225,837,928 of OZ007595.1, forward strand.
TTCGCTCTTGCACCCCCCTGGGAGTAGTGGCACCGACAAAAAAATATAGCCTATGTTGGAGCGGAAAAATTCAGGCGTAGAAAAATTCAGGCTTTAATATATTAGTGTTTTATTGCTAATAGAGAGAGCAGTAGTTTTAAGGACAGGTTCAAGAAATTTGAAAGCTCCTGCAAACTTGCCCCTTACGTTAAGAATGTGTTTTCTAAAGGTGGGTCTTTTATCAAAGATTACCCCCAGATATTTGGTGTCATCTTTCCAGTGGAGTGGAGTGTTGTTAAGTGTTAGTCTATTGGGGTTGGAGAAAATTCTATAAAAATAAATAGCAGTACTTATGGATTCATTAATTTTAACGCGCCAAAGGTTGCCTCAGTCCATGAACATATCAAGGTGTCTTTACAAGTTTCTATATAAAAATTAAGGGTGGTATTCTGATGCGTAAATAGTGGAATTTCCGTATGTAAAGCTCTTAAGTTAACTCTGTGCGAGGTATATAATTAAAAATAAGTTGAAAAGCATCGGTCCAAGAACCAAACCCAGAAGGATACCTCAAATGGTGAACTGAAGTGCAGATAAGATGTTATTAATACAGACGTAAAATGTAAGAGCGTATGAAATGCACAATTCCGGACAGGATATTTAGCCGAATAAATTTATAAATGAGGCCCTCGCGCCAGACTTTTTCAAAGACGTCTAAGAATATGGTAGCACCTTCATTCTTCCCATTGAAGTTTTCCATTGAGAATTCCACAACAACTAGTGTTGTATAGAATGTTAAAGTCTAAAGCCGAATTGCTCAGGTATTTAAATGTTGTTAAAGTGTAGGCAGTCATGGAAATGAAACTGAATGATTCATTTAACAATTTTACTTAACGATGAAAGAAGACAAATGGATCAAAAGTTAGTGGGGTCACTACGATCAGAAGAAGGTATAAGAATGGGTGGAGATGGTTGATGTATTCCAACACTTCGGAAAGTAACAGAATTTTAGTATAGACAGTGCTGTAGTTGGAAAAAAATATTTGTGGGAACTCACCTTTTCATATAGTAGATAAGGAGTGAATTTTTTGCATCGGTCATGATGTTATTCATACAGATGAATGCTCTTTCGCATTCAGACATTGAAATGAGTATAGTTTTCACAGTCTGGAGAAAAAAAAAGGCTTGTGCTCATACGCGTCATTTTTTTTTACAGTAACAAACCAAATATTTCTGGGAACGGCATTCCCACGCGTTCCCACCCAACTACAGCACTGAGTATAGAATTAGTCAATTTTGTAATATAGAGAATAGAGTTTATAGATACATACTTGATGCATACAGTGGTTTAACACAGTAAGCTTTTACCTTGTTTAATTTTTTCTGGTACTAGATATATTTCGATAAAAGTTTTATAAAAGAAAACTCATAAATGTGACTAAAGATTTTTTATTTCAATGAAGCTAACTATTAGCAAATAGCATCATGGTTTTCCAAGTATTGTAGGTTTATTTTCGACAAATAAAAATTACTGTATCGTTATTTTAATAAGTTTAACAATTTTTGTAAAATGCGTTTCTCAATATTGGCTGAGCCTCCGAGTATATGTTAGCCCATATGTAACGCTTTTTTTTTTTTTTTTTTAGGTAGGGCAGTGAAACTTTACATTTACTCTGAAAAGAACGTTACAAATATAACAATATAACGTTTTGTACTAAAAAATTCAAGTTTGAACGCAAACCAAATTGTAAATTGTCTCTCCATGACAACAAAAATGTTTTAGAAACATAGAAAAACACAAATGGTAACAGCTTAATTTTGCGACCTTGAAAAATGGAGTTATCACTTACGTTCGGATTTTTTTCCTTCAACACCAATGTGCAATAGATATTGTACTTGGTAAAAGTACAGAATTCAATCCTTTTCAGGGGCACCATTTCAAGATTTTCTAGGAGCGGGTATTTTCTTTGAGGGGAGATCAAATATGTCTTTTGATTTTGTTGAAGACAACTGAGAAGCAATTGATCTAGTTTTATTCACTTTAAAGCTATCAAATATTACTGATAATTATTAATTTTTGTGCTTAATTTACCTATTGGTACAACAAAAGTATTAATTTCAATTTAGTGGTACACCAATCTAAGAGTTTGGAAACCTCAGCGTTAGACTCTATTTGTATCCTAATAAAATACAAAAAGGCCTGTCTAAGATGTAACATTTTCAAAATTAGATCTTCTGTGCCAAAGTTATGCTCTAACATAGTCCAAAAAGCGTGTGGATAATCCATAATTATTGTCTTTTTCCAATAGTCCAGAAAACAAAAAAAGACTTTGGTAATATGGCACAAAAATCGTTAAGATAATAAATTTAAAAAGCAAATTTATAGATTCTGTAAAAATATTCTATTTATTTATATTTTTAAAATGTGGATCACTTTTCATTAGACATTATCTTATAGGAAAGAGAATAACCCAAACATAGTTGTATCCGTTATATTCCATTACTAAAAAGTACTATTGTAGTTTTCTAAAAAGCTTTAATAATTCTCTAAAAAATACATTTATCATCACTTTATGAAAACACAACTTTATCTCCCTTGCAATGCATTATAGTTCAATTAAATCTTAGTTTCTTAGTTAATTATTTAAGTTTTCTATGCATGAATTATTCATCATAAATTCGTTATGATATCCTTAAGATAAAAATTACACCTGCGTGCTTGTAAAACATATGTAATGTTCATTTTCGAACCTCTTCGATTTCAAATCCTGTGTCTGTACTATATATTATCGTGGAGAATAGTATATCGATTTGCTTTAATCGTTAAAAACATTCATAAATCAGCAATAGTTTTAGTAACTGGAGTTTTTAGAAAACTACAATACTACTTTTTAGTAATGGAATATAACGGAAACAACGAAGCGTGAGTTACTATCTTTCCTATAAGATAATGATGAAGATTGGTATGTTTTAAAAAATATAAATGTCATACAGACATTAGTCAAATAACTATTTTGTTTTTATCTATATAATATTATGTTCATTTTATTTTTCTTGGTTTATTTTATAAAAATATCCATCCATATTTTTTACGAACTACACAAGAGTTAGAATATTTAAAAAAATTGAAATACTTACTATCTATTCAGTCGTAAAACTTCTAGTGAAACAGCCTGTTTAAAAGTACTTTGCTATCTTCATAAATATCTCTCTGAAAGATTTAATGCACTTATAAACCTTGACTCTTCATTTAACAAGTTCTGGAAAGGTTTAATATTCAGTAAAATTTTATCTAATATTATTATCAGATTTAAATTCATCATAAGAAATCAAGTAATAAGAAGTGTTGTTTAGATTTCATCTAAACAGAGAAATGTGGATCAAGTTCAAAATCTGTTTATGATTTCGCTGCATAGATAATATGCTTCTTTAATTTCTAAAAAAATATATTTGCATAAAAAATATACTTCTTGCAACAAAATTAATATCAGTAATAATAAAACAGAATCCACTATGAAGCATTTTTGGGTAAGTGTGATCGAATATCGCACAAAGGGTTTCGTTTAATATTCCTTTCAAAACACTTTATCCTTTCTTTAATAAATCCAAATAAATTTCATTTTCCAAAAAAAAGTCATGTTTTCTATAAAGTAAAATTTTAACGGTCTATTTTTCTCGTTTTTTCGACCGGTCCGATAGTAGGCGAAGCCAGGGGCGCCATTTCAGAACTTTCTTGAGGGGGAGGGGGGGCGAAGTTTTTTTAAGCTAGTGGCATAGCCAAGGGTGGAGTTCGGGGGGCTACCCGCCCCCTCAACCTCTCCGAGCGAGAAACGTTTACTGAATTATATATACAGAGACAGCAATACTTCTAATACGGAATCTCAAGTGACCTCTGACAGGTTTTCGTCTTAACAAGTAGAATTTTAAAACATTATGAAAGTTTTCAGTTATAGACAGGTACCGTTTTTTTTTTTCAGGTATTCTTTAAGACTGTCAAAACTTCCTTTCTATAAAGCACTTCTGAAGAGCATAGGTGTATTACAGTGAAACCTGTCTATAACATAATTCTTTCTCAAACGGGCAAAAAAAAATCAAGCTTCGACGAAAAAAACGCCATAAAATTATACTTGCTAAGATGGAGACCTGTCTAAAATGGAGCTTTTTAAATTCCTACTATTAGCTCACACTCTCTCTATATATATATCTTCTTAGAATTTTCAATCGTTAATAAAATATTTTCTATTCATCCATTCAAGATCAAATAATTTTTTTAAAACTTGTACTGGATGACAATCGATGTTAATACAGTTTTTTCAAATATTAATTCATTAATTAAATTTAAATAATTAATTTTAATTTTTATATGGGAGAAAAAAATGTCTCCCATTGTTTTCATAAATGAAATGAAAGATTTATCTCAAATGAGTGATGCCAACAAAAAATAAAATACCGCAACGATGATTATAAAATAATGTTCAATAAAGTACAGTCCTTTTCAACTCCTTCTTTGCAGGTTTTACTGCAGAGGCGCCATTTCATGAGTTTCTTGGGGAGGGGGGGGGGGACAAAGTTTTTTTGTTGGAATATTGTGCAGGATTGCCCAAATCGTGCACAAAATAGAAGTAGGCCCCCACAATAAAAAATGCAGTGTGAGATTTTGCCTTCTTATGTTAACTTCTTTCACAAACATGTGATTCTTCAGCGAATATATTTTTAATTTTAGTGGTAATCCGCGAATTTTTCTTCTTTTTTTTACGCAAAAGCAAATTCGTCAACCGATCGCGGTAAACATCGTGAATTTTACGAATTGGAATTAGAAAAATAGTTAATTTGGCAAAATTGGTCGCGGAAAAAATCGTTTTTTTCCAACGACCGTGGAAAAATATTGCGAATTTCGCCAAAGATCACTGAAACAAATAGAGATTTTTGTCAATCCGTCGCAGAAAAAAATCGCGAATTTAGTATACCTATTGCGGAAAAATATCCGAAATTCGTCAAGAGATTGAACAAAAAAAAAAAAATCACGAATTTAGTCAAACAATCGCGCAAAAAAGGGGAATTTCATCAAAGATCGCGCAAAAAAATATCTACTTTTGTCAGTCGGTTGCGGAAAATGACTTCCGAATTTCAACAAACGATCGTAAAAAAGAGTCGCGAATTGCGTCAAAAGATTGAGAAAACAAATAGCGAATTTCGTCGATCGGTTGAAAAAAATGTCGCAAATTTAGACAAATGGTCGAAAAAATCAATTCCGTCAATGATTCACAGAAAATTAACGAATTTTGGAAAATTATCACAAAAAAAAAAAAAAAAAAAGAAAAGAAACAATTACGAAAAAAAGTCGTGCAATTCAATCGGTCACGAAATAATCAGCACACGAATACCATAAAAAAGTTACGAAATTTGCAAATGTTGTAATCCATATTTATAAGAAAATTTTCATTAATGATTTTCTGTCAGTAAAAATTTTCCGCAATCATTTTCTGCCTTCCTCTTCAGACTATGATCTAAATTCCATACAATTCAGAAATCTGCAAAACCCTTGGTCTCAGGTCCCTATCCCTACTCATGTGCTACATTTTTAACACACCTCCCCCACCCCCGAAAAAAAAATTCTCCTTAAATTTTTGGCTAAAGAGAGAATTTATCACTGAAATTCTAGCCTTGGGGGTGACGAGTTTTCTTTTAATCATGCTGTACACAGCTCAGAAGCAATTCATAGAGTTTTTTCTCACATATATTTCTAAAACTAGCCAAAATACTCATTAATGATAAATGTCTCACTTATAGAATGTTACAATAGCAAGGCTTTAGAAAACATTTCAATTTTTAAGTGTTTATTAAATGTTTATTACTTTCTTCTATCTTTACAAGAAAAAGATATTGGATTTATGAAAATTTACCACTTCAAGTTTTCGACGGATTTATACGTTTTAGAAGATCCTGAACACAATTGGAATATTTTTAGAAAATGTCTGTCTGTGTGTTTCAGTGTCTGTATGTGACAAAAAATTTGTGGGCGCTGTATCTCAAAAACTAATGCACGGAATTTGATAAAACTTTATATTAAGTTAGACATTGATATAAATGGGTGGTGATTAGTTTTTGGTGTAAATCGCCCAACAGATGTCGCTGCTATACTACATTTTTCAGGATTTTTACGATAGCTATATCTCAAGAACTAATGTACAGAATTTCACCAAACTTCAGATTCGGTGAGACCTTGGCAAAAATTAGACGTTGATTGTGATTTGGTATAAATAGCCCAACAGGTGACGCTGCTATGCTACATTTTGCACGATTTTCATGATAGCTATATCTCCAGAACTATCACACATAATTTAATACAACTTTAGATTCAGTTAGACCTTAATATAAAGTGGTGCTGATTTGTTTTTGGTGTATGTGATACCTGTATGAGATAGAAGAAAGTTTTGGGATTAGCACATCAGACTAGAGGTCTACACGGGTTGGGCTCGGGCCAATTTTCTTTTAGGAGGCTCGGGCCGGGCCCGGACTTTACTTTATTTTGAAAACTCGGGCCGGGCCGGGTTGGGCCTGGACTACACTACTTCCGGGACGAACCGGGCTTGAGCCTTTCTTCATTCTGCATGTTCATACCCGGTCGGGCCTTGTGTTTACTCTTTCCGGTCTTTACTTTTATCTGCAGACTCGGTTTGGTTGGGTTAGAATTCGTTTTTCTGAGCCGAATCGAGCCTAAACTTCATTCTTCTTAGAGGTCTGCAAAGGCCGAAATTTTCTCTTACGATCTAAGTCGTACGAAGATCATTATTGGCCGGACTCGATCCATGCAAAAGTCAGTAAAATGTACCCCCCCCCCCCCCACGCAAACAATCAAGGACGGATCCAAGCCCTCCAATTAGACGGGGAGACATGGCTCCTTATTTAAGGGGGGGGGGGTCACATCTTTTAATAAGCAACTTTTATATTAAAGGCTGTTGCCATATCCAAAATGGCTACTTTTCCGAAAGTTTTAGAAAGTCATTTTCATTCTTAAATACAAAAATATTATATTAATATTTGTAAAAATATAAAATTTACACATTTTATTCAGATATCAAGAAATTGAAGAATTTCCCATTTTTTTTATAAAGGCAAAGAATCATCCAGAAAATGAGCATTTTAAGCCAATTTTTAAGACTTGGCAGTTACAGATATGCCGTCATGAGCAAGCAATTGGCTGCTGTAGCCTGAAATTCAGATTAAAACACCTATTTTACGGGTCGGGCCGGGCCAATAATCTGTTTTCATGGGCCGGGCTCGGGCCGAAATTTCAGATTTTATACCGGGCCGGGTCGTACAATCACTTGTTTTACATGGGCCGGGCTGGGTTCGGGCTGAACTTTTAGCTTTTATACAGGGCCGGGACGGGCCAATGACTTTTTTTGCACGGGCCGGGCCAGATATATTTTGATTTTTTTTTGGTCTAACATGTGATAACTGATAAATTTTCTGAAATTTCAAATTCCTTGAGGGGGGAGGCAGTTGTCCCCCCCCCCTGAAATGGCACCCCTGGGCGAAGCCCGCTATTATACTCTGTCATAATAATATCTGTCATGTGGACTAAATGCGATATTAAAGAAAATCAATTTGAAAATTAAACATGTTGTATAAAGACCGACAAAATGTCAAAATATGCCAATATTTCCATAATCGTGTTATTATTATGATTCAATACGTTCCTCAAACTCATATGACGTTATAATAACTTGCTGACGTCATCTCTACTTGCTTTCTCTATTACTGATATTGATACTCTCTTTGTATTATTCTCAAACATTTGAAAATGTCCGTTAAACTTCCAATATGACGTCAGATTAATTTCCTTTTTAATTCTCTAATGACATCATATTAACTTGCTTTCTGTACTTACACACACTCATACTCCTTGAATTATTGAGAAATGTTTGAAAATTTCCGTCTTATTACCAACATGATGGCATATTAATCTTTTTTTTTTAGTTGGTGAAACTTTTTATTTCAAATTCATTTTTCACGTGGAAATCTTTCAATAGAAAATTAATTATTGTAGAAAGAATTTTATTGTGGATTTTAAAATGTTGGCAACTGCTATAACGAAAAATGTTTAAATTTAATAGGAAAAGGCTGTTAGATTTTTGGTTTTTTATCTCTCTATATTAAAATAGTACGATTTTTTCAAAATTTTATGATTTTCAGCTTGACAGTAGATATTCAGCTGTAAGTACACAAAATTTCAAGTCTGTAAGTTACACAGTTTCTGAGAACCAACTCTGTGACGGACAGACAGAGAAGCGGGACGAATAAGGTCTCGTGAGATGAACGAAACCCTAAAAAAAAAAAAGAACAAAAAATCATGCATCGCGCCATAGATTATGAAACACTTTCCAACACCATCGGAATATTGTTGAGAAGTTTCAATTTTGTTCATACAATGAAATAAGATATCTAAATAAACATGAAAAAAAACACAACGCAGTAAAAATTCATTTACAGCGATGACTGTCAATGGACGGTAATGTGTGCAATTATTTTGTGCAGCCCAGTAAGTGATTTCTACACCTTGTAATACAATACAAATTAGTTAAATTTTAAAATGTATATCATGGCTGAATGTATATCCAGCAGTTATCGCTCATAGTCAGTCCTGAATCCAAATTCTTTTGAGTGTCTGTAAATAAACGATAAATTCTACGTAAATTCTACTATCTATAGAAAACATGTTGCAGTGCACTTCAGTAATGTATATCACTTGCATTATGTTTTAAATAGTTTAACATCATTAAAATACACTGCAAACGGTTTTTTTCCCCGTAGATCATAATGTAATGCAAATATTTGTGCGTTTCACAAGGAAGATATCCATAAGCGATTGCTTAGAAAATTTTGAAAAATTACAGAATGTTCTTCACATGAGGATATATACGTCTATAAAAAAATTTCTGAGGAATCTCGATATAACGTCCGTAAAAAAATTATGAAAATTTCGTTTATTTGGCGATTTATTACCGTTTGGCGACGGAATAAAATTTTTTTTAAATACGGTTTTATGACAAATACTCTTTAAGGAAAAACTTTTTCATGCTGAACTTGTTTATGTAAGTTTAACTAACATAATAAATAAATTTTTATAACTACAATTTTGTGTACACATTTATGTATATATAAGGAAATTTTAAGATCGTAATTTCGATTAAAAAAAAATTAATTGGTTGAAATTGTTTAGAGCTCAAAAATAAGCCCAATTCTGAACATTGTCAATTCAAGGAAAAAGTATTGTTGCTATGGAAACAATGACCTCTTCGATATTGAAATGTATAACGAATGCGTTTGTCATCGGGCTTTTCTTTTTAAAATACATTTAAAAATTACTTGCCGTTTAAATTAGAAAAAATCGCGGAATGGGGGATAAAACAATAGTAAAATTTCATTCAATCGGTAATAAATTGAGAAAAAAAACCGTGAATGATTTATTTAATCTGATTTAAAGAATATTTTTAATTAATATTACTGCAAACGTAACAGAGAGTTGAAAATGTTGAACGCAAAATGAAAACGATTCTGAAAAAGAGGGTATATGGTATCATGAGCCCTAGAATTAACCCATTAGTATAATTTTTTAAAGCTAGTGACAATTTTACGCTTTCAAATTTTACAAAATCTCATACACATATTTGGAAATTTAAAAAAGCATTGTTGAAAATACAACAAATAATAAATTTTCATCGTTTAAGTTTAAATTTATTACGTATTGCGCATTCAAATAATCATTTTACAAGCAGTTTCAAAATGCCTTAAAATCGTTTGCGTTTGGCGAGGGGGAAATGTTGCTAGCCAACTCGCGTCTTTTTGTGCCAAATACTCTAAAGTATTTTATTTTATTTTATTTTATTTTATTTTATTTTTTTGCAGATTTTCTACTGCGATTCCGCAGCTATAAATTTCACTGTTTCTTTATTACAAACATGAGTAACTTCATTAGCATTTTTTTTTTTCAAAATTTTCTGAGTATGCGCTTTAAGGAGACCTTCCTTGTCAGTAAACGAACTATAATTGCTACTTACTCCATACTATATAGAAAACATGTTGTCATTCTCCTCAGTGAGGCATATCAATTTCATTATGCTTGAAACAGTGCAACATCATTAATATGCACTAAAACCGATTTTCCCCATTAACTGTAACGTAGCAAAATACTTTTGAGTGTCTCTGTAAACAAACTATATTAGCTAATTATTCCATACTCTATAGCTAACACATTGTCCTCCGCCGCAATGATGCATATCAATTTTATTATATTTGAAATCGTGAAACAACATTAAAATGCACTGAAAAATAATTTCCCCAATTACCGTAATGTAATGGAATACTCTTGAGAGTCCCTGTAAACTAACAATGGATAGTGTGTACTTCATTTTCAATGCCGAATATGTTATAGTAACCATCCTTAACATATATCAATTATATGGCAATCCGATTATATTTATGCGAGTTATCAGACGGACAGACAAACCAAATTCATAAACACTTTTCATCTATGTTGGAAAGTGTTAAAAAGAGAGAGTGATATAGAAAAAAAAGGCACTATTAAAATAAAACTTTTAATTTAAAAAATGATTATTAAAAGAAAAAGTTTTCTAGGACTTTCAAAATCTCCCGTTTTCAGACTTTGTTAATCTGTGCAGAATGCATTGTTTTTCTTCTCAAATACTATTTTTTAAAATAAATTTCAGATTTACCCTATCTTCAAAATATATTGTCATAAGGCAAAACATACATAAAAAAAAAACTGTACATTTAAACTGGGCATATGCAATGGTATAAATCCTAGCAAAATATCCTATCTTGTGGAGATATTTATATCTTTGAAACTAATCTCATTTTTTTTTTTTAATCACACTTCACCACGGGAAAAATAAATTGTAATAAATTCTAATCAAAAAAATAAAAAAAAAAATAGGACAAATTTTGCTTATTACAAATTAACGTTTATTACTTTATGCAAATTAAATAGCCTAGATTGGACAATTGGGTGATTCAGTACGAATTTTTTTCAACAGCTACTGCACCCGTCCCGAAAGTCGAACCTAATTCGTTATTACAGCGTTACTTTCAAGCCGATTTTCTTCAAAATTTTATACGAACCTCGATCTATTACATTACATCTAAATATAATTTGATTGAATACAATAAGTATAATAGAATTTCATTGAAAAATATTCATAAATTCTTCACTTAAACTGCAAAAAAAACGAGAAAACTACACAAAAATCCCTATTACGTCCCCTTTTGGCGGAATATCTCCATTTTTAACTTGAACCTCACGTCCATAGTCAAAAACATATATATGAAGTTTAGTTCAATTCTCTACATAATTTCGTACACTCTCCGATTATATAATAATGAAAATGGCTCAAAAATCGTCATCACAGCGCCCGACTCCGACGGAATATCCCCAAATTCAACTGGAACCTGCCAGCAGTTACAGTTGAATATGGCTTGATGAATACAGTTGAATATTGTTTCCGGCCATAGCCGAAAACATATATATGAAATTTTATTCAATTATGTGCATAACTTCATACACTTTTCGATAATACGAGTAGAATAATGAAAATGACACAAAAATTACTATCGCAGAGCCACCTTCCGGTAGAATATCCCCAAATTCAACTGGAACCTGCTGGCCATAGCCAAACACATATGTAGGAAATTTGGATCAATTATATGCATAACTTCATACACTTTTCGATGATAAAATGAGAACACACACACGGACAGACATTTTGTATAAACATGTTCTTCGAGATATCTGCCACCTAAAATATGTATGTCCGTCGAAAACCGGAAGTCGAAAAAAAATTTTGATTACAATACTTTCTTCTATTATAGATAGAAGAAAGTAAAAAGAGAGAGAGAGAGAAAAGAACAAAAAGTGTTACATTACTATATAGTCACAATTCTTAAGCAATATACACTGTAAAAAAAGATAAATGTTTTCTTATCTAGGAAACTATAATATAACCACGAACAAAAATATGCAATAACCTCTTCTGAGTTACTCACGATCCGGAAAAGCGTTCTTTATCTTTAGAAACCAATATATATATATATTTTAGATTTAAAGAAGCATTTATAAAAACAAAGATTTTTTTTTTCTCCCACTGATTTTCCGAGCAGTTTTCATAGTGTATCAGTTTTCTGGACACAGAATATAGGTTTTCGGATGCTATCAATTCTTAAGTAAACATTTTTCTGTTCAATAAATACGTTTCACAGACAAACATGATAAATTAAGAGCATTGACATTAATATTAAAATTAATATTATTTTGTTATTCGTCCATGCAATCTTCTTGTAAATACTTTTAATGAATTATGCAGTTGAAAATGCTTACTTAAAATTTGTTAGCATCCTAAAGATCGATATTCCGTCTTGAGAAAACTTATTAATACTGTATAAAAGCTATTCGGAAAGTTTCTGAAAATCAGTGGTTGTAAAAGAAACTTTGATTTTATAAATATCAAAAATTTATTTGTTTCTGAGGTTTCTAAGCTTAAAGAACTCTTTTCGGAATCATGGGTAATTCGTAAGAGGTTATTGTATATTTTCTTTCGTGGTTATATTATATTTTCGTAGATTATGAAACATTTGTCCTCTTTACAGTGCAGTGCGTATATTTTCGAGAAATATCGGGATAGCAGGAGTTAAGTAAATTAAGTAATGCTCATGTTTGCCTGTGATTCCATAATGTAATATTACGCAAATATTTGCTTAATGTTTATGTTCTTGTTTTTTTACTGTAATCGTATTTATTTTAAATACTGGCAGTTATTGTTGGGACAGTAATTTGTCGGTAAATTTCATAAATTTAACTACGTGACTTGACATTTGTTACGAATCAGAAACATTTTTCATAACAGACATTGATTAGAGAAATTAAATTTAGCACAAATTTTTTACTTTATTATGCAAAATGGTATATATTTATTCACATAAAAAAAAACAAGATTACAATTTTTAAAAAAATTAAAAATGCTCGATATAGCAAATTCAAACATTCAACTTCTTCCTGCCAAATTAATGAGTAAAATACTCTGCAGTAAGTTGTGTAATTTTATTGAACACTAACTTACATGTAGCAAATTATATAAGGTCTTCCCTAATTGCTTAACTCTATCTTTGTCAGTGTTTCCACTAATGTAGGGGTCTTCAAACCGTGTCCCGCGGGCCACGAGTGACCCTCCAAGATTAATGTTGTGGCACGCCGTGATATTTCTAATATATAGAAATAAACGTTTTCCACATTATAGTATAAAAACACTTTTAAATATCTTCTTTAGATAAAAATGTGACTAAGTAGCCAAAAAAAGTGTATAAAAGCTACTCGGTATACAAATATCAACATAAATGTCGGCGAGGTGAATTTTACCGTAAAAAGCTGGAACTTCGTGAAACAGAAGTACCATATTTTGCTAATATCTCTCGATGGCACATGTGTATGTTTTCTCCTCTATCACTATGGTACGCAGTAAACACAGTTTTGCTAGTGTCTTTGTCTTTCCTACTGCTACTGCTACTAGTACTAATTGAGGAAACAATATAGAATTTCTCATGATAAAATTAACAATTATCTAAAAATATAAATAAAATGTATTTTTATAAATCAAGAAGAAAATTAGAATTTTACAATCCGAAGTTCCTATATACATCCCGCCCTTGGTCTTGTAACATAGGTACACATGTATACATTTCTTGCCTAGAATTTTTCACTGACTTATGGGTGGCCCATGTGACTTTAAGCATTTATTGACGTGACCCTCAAGCGTGAAAGGTTGAAGACTCCACTAATGAATACATCATCCGTAAAAACAATTATAGGTCACAATTCATATTTTATATGAAAATTAATTTCGAAAATAAGCATATTTTGAAATAAATTTTCGAAAACACTATGAATTGTAATCTATAAAATTTTTAACAGAAATCAATTTCTAGGATCTTCAAAGATGTGAATCTATAATTACTGCTCATTTCGCAAGTAATTTTTGAGTTAGGTTTTAAGAACTACCACATTTCAATATATTTTGCAACAAATAAAAGGGAATTTAAGGGTGATTTGCATTTTTTCGGTTGAAAAAATCGATTTTTTTTTCTTTTTCCCATTCCTTGTAGTCTGTAGATTATCCCTGTAAAACGATTTGGCCAAACTCGAAGTCCTTTCGTAGTTATTTAATTCTTGACCCGGCCCGGCAATCGTGCAGGCAATGAAGGAAAACTTTCAAAAGGCTGTAGAATAAATACAAATTTTTTTATGGGCTGGGCTAATGGAAAAAATAAACGGGCAGATAAAAAATTAAACGAAATTTTTATGGTGATTCAAATTATACAATACGGTAAAAAAGAACCAATTGTTTGTTTGAAAGAAATACACTCTCAGATTATTGAACCAATTTTAAAAATTCTTTTGATACATGATAAACAGAATTCCCAAGTTTTTGGAAGGAGTGGCTGCAAATGGATTGGAATAAAAAAAATTTTCATTAATTCAATCATGTTCACCTAACACAATTATATGCTGCACACAATAATGAGGCTGTTATTTTTAAGACGTAAATGCTTGCACAGAACAATTTGTATGAAATTCGAAATTTAAAAGGATGCAGAAGCAAAAAGTGTTGTAAAATTGCGATTTTTTTTAATGCTTAAATTTGCCAAGGTGGTTATTTTGAAGATGTAAGTGCCCACTAAAAACAGTTTTTAAATTATTCGAAATTAAAAAAAGGTGAAATGAGCGGTAAACGTTCTGAAAACATTCTAAACTAGGATTTATCTGAAATTGTTAAGGATAGAAACTTGAAACATAACATGAATGTTACTTTAGAGACGTAAATGCATCTACAGAAGTTTTTAAAAATTTAGAAATTTAAAAGTGTGCAAGATTATTAAACGTTCTAAAATTCTGATTTCTGTGATAGATATAGAAGCTTGGAATTTGGCATGGTGGTTACTTTAAAGATGCAAATTCTCGCTATAAGAACTGTTTCTAAAATATTCGAAATTTCAAATAAAAAATGAAATGAGCAAAAAAAAACCTTAAAATACATGATAAATTATGATTTATTTAGAATTAATTTTAGCTTTTCTCATTCATTAAAGTCTCATGTTCGCCTAATGCAGTATAAGAATGAAGTTTACTCAAAATGTGGCTTAATTAGTAATTTTTGTATTATCCGTAGCAGTATAATTTCCTCCAATGAAAATAGGCATACAAATGCCACTTGGCATGTTTCAGCTACACGTGCAAAGCCATGTGCTTTGCTAGTAAATTATAAATAGAGAAAGATTGTGTAATATTTTTAATAGTTTGTATAGTTTTATAGTTGTAATAGTTTCATATTAATTAATTTACGATTATACGTTGAGAAACCAGTTTAGAAATCTTCAAAAGATAGTTTAAATAAGGTTTCATTTTTTCTTTTCTGTTTCAGAAACAGAGCAAAAATTATTTTGAAATAAATTCACTTGTTTGTGCTTTCTACCAAGCGCAAAAGATGCAGTGAATTTTCCATATGGAAATTTTTTGGGGAAAAACATGAATTGTAGTAAAAAAATTAAGCGTGATTTTCACGATAAACATTGAATGCTTATAAAAAAGTGCTTAAAAATATTTTTTTTGTACTTATTTTATGACAGTTAGGGTTTAAAATAACATGTAGCTTTTTTTTCTTCTTCGACTACATCACTGGTACATGATTATTAGAAGAAATTGCATGAGGTAGAGATGTTTTAGCCTAGACCCACGTATGATACTGAAGACTAGTTCATTCACTAATGTGATATTCATCAACTGTGTGAATTTCAGAAGGGACATTTTGAAGTTAAGTACTCAATAACAGTAACAAACAAACTGCTCTAGAAAAAATATTACTATCCATCATCTATTCTTTTAGAGATTACACTCTTTTATTTTGCAGGTATGAAGTGTTGTGTTCATTTTTTTAAACAGGATTATATAGATCTAGAGAACAATAAAATTTTCAGTGCATGTATTAAAAAAAAAAAAAAAAAAAATCTAAGGAAGCGTGGATTCAAACAATAAGGAGACCAAAATATGTTTGTCTTTATTTTAAGATTTTAATTACGTTGATTTAGTATGAATTATGCATTTCATCTATTAAAATTAATCCTAACTTTACTGTAAAAATAATAGTAACTTGTGGGAAAATAAAATATTCATTGTAAAGAGTAAGGGTGTGTTTAAGGAATGATAGGTATTTCTTTGAAATAGAATTACTTTAATTACCGTAATTTCGTGCGTATACGCCGCACCTCAGACAATTAGATTTCCTACCAGAATTTATTTTAAATAAAATGTGACTTTCTTCTGCTTAGCACTTATTTGACTTCTTATTTTCAATAAAATTTAAGGTTTGAAAAAGACTTAACTAAGACGCGGCGCATACGTGCAAAATTACGGTAACTATTATTCATTTAAGTGGTCATTTATTCATTATTGTATTTCACTATTATTTATTTAAGGTTTAAGGGAAGGATTCTGTTACAGAGGGATTTCACTTTAGCAGGCTTCACTTTAGCTTTTTACTACATGCAGTAAATAATGAGCATTTCTATTAATAATATTTAATTAAATTATTATCAACTAACTGTGTGGCAATTTTGTATTTGGATATACGAAAGTATGAAACAATATACTGTGATCACTGTGCAATTTTATTATTAACTGCCAGATTTTAATAGAATAAAATCTGTTTAAAATGTTTCTTTCCCATTTTTCATCTGATACCCCCCCCCTAAACCAGCTTTAAAAATCAGGGTGTAACATGTTACACAATGATGTAACATATATATAAAAAAATACGGTAACAGTCCATGGTACCCAAATTTTTATTCAAAGAAAAAAACAACTATTTTATTCTTCTTTAGCGGCAAGAACGTAGAAAAAGGAGAACTTCAAATGAAGACATTTTTTAAAAATTATATTAGCTATCCCAATCATTATTATCAATATTTAACAAATTAATATATTCTGAAAAACAATTCTATACATGAAGAACCACTGTACATGTTGATTATACTTTTAATGTGTAAATCTACAGAACAAGGGCCTCAAAGTCAGCTCTGCAAGTCACAGTTTTATTCCAGACTAAAATTCAAAAAGGGATGGTAGGACACCTGTCGAAAATCATGGTATACCCTCTTTGATAAATGTGAGAGTGGCAGACTTCCGCCTGCAAAAGACAGTGTATCCACTAGTCACGAAAATTATGAGTCACAAGAAAGTCATAAATGAAGTTATTTTGTTATGAAAGTAACTTGTGCATCACGAGTGTATGAGTAGCAGGGGTAACAAAAAATCTCTTTACCAACAATTTGTGATCCCCTCCATTTATACATGTTGGACGAGAATCTCCCCCCCCCCACACACCCCCCAACTCCAAATTTGATAATTTGAATTTTATTCCCTGCATTCTAAACTCATTTTATTTTTAATATCTGACACTCTCAATCACAGGGTTTTTTTTAAGTAATAAAATAAGTAGATTTTTGATTTAATTGTTATGAACTCAAAATACAACTAAGTGCACTGATACTACAAAATTGTTTGTTTTCTGTGAAATTTTTTTATTATATCAAGAGGGAGCAGGAAAATGGTCTCCCTCTTTGAACACCTAGTTGTGTCATTAATTTATAATCATACAGGGTCTCCTCCTTGAATATCCAGTTTTCTCATTTATTTATAATCATAACTTTAAAAAATCGGTATTTTTAATCTTCTATCTAAAATAATGGAAATATTAATTTTGTGATAATGGTAATCAGCTTGGGTAATTAATAATTGTCATAAACATTTCATTAATTGAGGTGTTTAAAGCAGAGTGCTTTAAATTATTAATTTAGAAAAAATTAGTTAAGTGCATCTAGGATACCTAGACAGTCTATTTATAAAAATAACGGTATGACCCTTCCACAAAACTGTCTGTAAATAGTACTTACAGATATTTCACTCCATACAAAATCATTGTGGCACATCCAGAAAATCCTATTTTCAAGTCTTTAATGTTAATCCTATTTAATTTGTTGGAAAATGATAACTTAAGCCCCTTGCAAGATTTTTGAAGAGCCCCTATAAGCCAAGAATTTGGACACAACACCCACTGCATGTTCTTCTATCTGTGTTTAAAACAATTTATTGAATCATTAATATAATGAGTCAGAATAAAGTGCATAATATTGTACTCATGTAATTAACTATTTCATCAAGGAAGGGGGAGGAGGTTTTAGGAGGCTTAGGGAAAAGTGGGACACATTTATCATTAATCAGCACTTTGACTAATTAAAAAATATATATGTAAAATTAAAACTGTATAGATTGCTTCTCAGATGTACAAGACAAGATCAAAGAAATTAAATTTTGCGCCCTTCAAAGAAATATGACCCCCCCCCCCCCCCCCAAAAAAAAAAAAAAAAAAAATTAATTTGGCCCTCTTGTCTTTTACCTCTAAATATGTTCTTTTGATGGGATACATATGTTGCTGCAATGATGAATGGGCTAAATAATATGCTTTCATTTGTTACTGTACAAATATGAAATTTTTTATACACAAAAAACTTATTATTACACTCTGAATAACATTGTTTAAAATAAAAATAATTATGTTTTTCCATCACAACTAAAATTAAAATTTATCAGTACAATCAGTTCCCAAAATCAGTGATGAGATTAAAAGGTGGAGCAGGATAAAACCCCTTATCCCCCCCCCCCCCCCTCCTAACTAATGTTTCTTTTTTTTTCTTCCAAGAAGATTTCAAATTTTCTTATTATTACTACTTCACTCTTTTAGACTATGACTTATTATCCGAGATTATTAACTGAAATGCATTCAGAATTTGTTAGAATTATTATTAAAAGAAAATAAAGGCAAGAAATACTTAACTTAAATAGGGCATGTAGTGCAATAAAAGTGTAAAAAAAGAAAATAAAAACAGTCATGAATTATTTTTGGTCTGAGGACTCATGACAGATATGTCCATTGTCTACTGCTTTATGAGCTTATGCCGAAATCCAGTCCTGTTAACTTGTAATTGCTTTAAAAATTAAAATTAAATTACAGGAGAAACAGAGAAAAAGGGAAGTTAGATTATATCAATGAGGACAGTGAGATATAAAATTCATTGGAAGATCTGCTTTGGGCAAGCTGCACTTAAGGGATTTTTTCTAAGGGATTAAAAAAATTAATAATAATCCTGCATGTAGGAATAGATTATGAAACACTTTCCAACACTAACAGAATATTATTAAGAAATTATTTTTTTCATATAATAAAAATGATCATAGTCTGTCTAGCAATTGAATTCTTTTGTTCGTCTTTGCAAATGAACAAAAACTGCTACAACTCCAAATTCTATAGAAAACATGTTGTAGTGCACCTCTGTGATCCATTTTTAATTTCATTATGTTTGAAGTATCATAATATCATTAGAATGAACTGCAAACAAATTTTTCCTAAATAAAATGCAGTGCAATTCCTTTGTGCGTCCCTGTAAACAAACCATAAATGCATGCTGCTTATTCTATAATCTTGAGAAAGCATGTTTTAGTCCGATTTAATGATACATATCAATTTCATTATGATAGAAGTATTGTAACATCATTAAAATGCATCAGAAACAATTTTTCCTCATAGACCATAATATAATGTAATTATTTTGCGTGGCCTTGAAAATGAACTATAAATGTTTTGATGTAAACAAAAATATTAAGTCTGAACATATTTATAACTATATAAAATCATTAAGATTACAGAAATCATTACAATTACATAAAATGTTAAAAACACTAAAAAACATATTTAAACAGGACGTTTTGGATTTACACAAATCCCTCATCAGCGAAAGTTTTTAACGTAAGTTACAAGAAGTTGTAAAAAATTGACACAGAACATATATTGCAACAAACTGTCGAGGCGACAGTTTATATAGGGGAGACAGATCGAACACTTGAGATAAGACTCAAGGAGCACAGGCATGCATTTGAAAATAAAAATTTTAATTCCAAGTGGGCCATGAATTAAAAACAGACCATTTTCCAGATTTTGCTAAATCTTTTATGAATAGATCTAAGTGCAGCAACTACAGAACTCATATTTTCCTAGAAACATGGTATACTAGAATTACCGATTTAACTCTTAACGAAGCAGGTTCAATTCCAAATGAATACTCAATGCTAATATAACTGTAACTTTCGCCTTGACAGTTTGTTGCAATATATTTTCTGTGTGTCGATTTTTTACAACTTCTTGTGACTTGCGTTAAAAAAAAAAATTCTGATGAGGGATTTTGTGTAAATCCGAAACGTCCAGTTTAAATATGTTTTTTAGTGTTTTTAACATTTTATGTAATTGTAATGTCTGTAATCTTAATGATTTTATTTAGTTAAAACTATAAATGCTACACACTTCATTTTCAATACCGAACATTTTATATTAAACATTAATAACATATAACAATTACATAGCAATCTAAGTATATTTATATGAATTAGACTACAGGTAGACTGACCAAATTCATAATAACTTTTCAACTATACACTGGAAAGTGTTAAAAAAGACTCAAAATAAGTAGATGTAGTATAATAAATTATCCAATATTCAACATATATATATATAAGAATGGTAAATCTGCTTGGGGTAAACTGAACTTATATCCTCGTCATGAATTTTTTTTTTAATTTATAAAGGGAGAATAAATCAATTACAGATAGAAAGATTCATCATCATGAACTTTTTAAAGATTGATAAAGGGAAAATAAGTCAATATTACAAGATGAAATATGTTAATTTTGTGCCTGACTGTTTTTTGTGATTTTAATGAAAGATATACAGACAAATTAGTTGGGCAAAAAGAATGGTTTATTATGAGCAGTTATACAGCCAAACATCAGAGTACAAATGATTATAAGATAGAGAAACTCACAAAGGTTATCTTTTTGACATTTGTTCGATATGATTTGTGACTCTGGAAATGTCCCTTTGACAAAGTTCTTCTCTTCTGTATGTGAGCATGTTCACATGGATCACACCAAGTGCAATGCTGATTCGTGATTTTAATGAAAGAGTCAGCAGCAGACTGTAGACCTAATCTTTAATAACTAGATACTGAAACAAATTTAGGAGTGAGAGGACTGATGATTGTGATGGCCTCCTCGACCAATCTAAACTGAGACTTCAACACTGAGGTAAGAAGTATATCCCTAAATTTATGATACAATTGCAATCTGTCATTAAACTTGTACCTCACAATTAATATTTCGCAAAATATGCAGTTACAAAATTGCCAAACCTTTTTTTGTCCACCCTGTAGAGCAGCATACTGCTTAAAAGGTAATAATTAATTAACAGGGCCTGAAATTAAGAACAGTATAATGGGATTTGTATTAATTTTTTTTTTTTTTTTTTTGCTCAAAATAATGCCACATGTGAGAATTTCCCATTCAAGAAATTTCACCAACTTTTATATATTTATTTTTGAATAACAATCAAGGGGTAGAAACAATACAGTGACCATCCTGGAATTAAGACTATAAAAACTGAATAAAACTCAATTTTGGCACAACATTTGGTTAAAATTTTCAATGATTAAAATTTCTGGTGAAAATTCTTTCAGTGATACTTTGACATGCGTTAATACTCATGTAGTGATAATTTTAAAAGGCTGTTAAAAAATAAATGAAGATATATGAATTATTTTATCTCCCTCCCAATGAGTTCTTCTCCCCACCATTTATAAATTTTGGTAGAGAGACTCCCCTCTGAGAAAAAAAATATATATATCAAGCCTGGATTAACTAAAATAATATTGGTCAACAAAAATATGAATATATTTGAAGAACTCAGGTGTAAAAAATTGTAACTGACATTTAAAAAAAAATTCTGATATTCATATAAAATTATTTAACTGTATCCTGGCATTCTTTTAAAAATACAAGTTTTATTTGATATTTTTTAGATATGAACATAATTAAGGATAAAGTTTAGATAAGTACAAGTTTTTGTTATTAAAATTCAATAAATACAATACAATCAAATCTATTAGACAAAAACTTAACTGCCAACTTAAGATCTCTGCACAAATCAGCTGCTTTAAAGAAAGCAATCATAATGTTTTAGGACTGAAATTTTTTTTTGAAAACTTGAATACTAAATATCTCGAAACATTTTGCTAGTGACCTCATTTTATACCTGAGCCTTTCATTTATAGAAGGTGTCATTGAAAAAAAAACTTATTTCCTACTGGATTTGTAAGATATTTTATACTATTTTTAAGAATCCCTTGCAATAAGAATATTAATAATTTACAACCCAATAAAAAGTAAAAACAATGAGCATACAAAATGATCGAACAGATGTTTTTTGAAATATTTTTTTTAAGAAAAACAAAATTAAGTATCATCTAATCAGATTTTATTTTTACAATGACTCACTTTTGAATAATAACACACAATTTTTATTTACACATTTATATGTTACACACATTTTATAAAAAATTTACATGTTTTATATGTACAATTTCATTTGTTATACATAAGTTATATAAAATTATATACATTTTCAGAAGTTTGTCTGTATAAATATATAAGTTCATTTTACATAGTAATTTCTACAAAATTTTTTAGTCATGCAAGTACACAAAAACATTTCTAAGTAGATTAAAAAAGAAATACAGCATAAGAAATCCATTGTGTACAAATGAATAATTCTGGGTGGAATATCATTATTTTCAATTCAGTTCTTCTTTCATTTCTCTCTCTCTCTTTTTTATTTTATATTTTTGTATGGGAAGAGTCTAGGTTTATCTAGATTTATTATTAATAATGGCACTTCAAAAGTGTATCTAAAACAGTTATAAATATTTTTAAATATTGATAGCTTCACATAACATAAATTTTCTCTTTATCCAAGAATAAAATAAAATAAAATAAAAACCTAAAGAAAGCAGATATATCATATATTTATAGCAAGATATATCAATACTCAAAATTTGCAACTTTTCAAGAAAAGCAAAAAACATTTACAAAAATTAAAATAAATTACTTAAAATAGATCATATATATATATTATACCATATATATATATATATTTTCCAAGTTAAAAAATAATTCATGTCCAGGTTCAATGGCTCAAAAATTTCTATATTGACAGAAACACATGGTGGAGGTTAACACAACATGTAATGAAAGACACACATTCAATGTGTTTTCTTTTAACTACTGCCACAAGTTTACATCAACCTGAAGAAAGAGTGGATCATTTTACAGTCTGAAACAGTCACAGATCTTATGTTTTCTGTTATATGCATCCAATGTTTTTAATACTTAGATACTTGGTATTCTTATAAAAAAAAAAATTTAATTTTAGAAGTACATAAGCAAGTACTAATAAATAATTAAAAAGGGTCTATCAGCTAAATAAAATTTCACAATACTGACTTTTAAATAATTTTGTGTATACAAATTTACACAATCAAATAGAACTTTTGAATGAATGAATCAATTATAACAATCCATTTATAACAAAACTAATAAAAGAAGAAACTAACTAAACAACAAAAAAATTGTAAAATATAAAACAAGTACAACTAAAATAACTAACTACAAAATTCACCAGGAAATCAAATAAAACTTCCAATATCATGCTAGTAAGCCAAAATCTAAAATTTTAACTCAAATGCTACAATTAGCAGTAGAAAGAAATACAATTTTTTAAAAACTTTTTTCTAGATTTAAAAGTTTTAGAGCCAACAGAAGAAAAAAAATTTAAAGGTTTTCTTCTAAATTTTAAAAAGTTTGAAAGTTGGGAAGTCTGTACAGTAAAATTAAAGTTTAAAGAAACTTTTTTTATGCAAATGAAAAATTATTTTGAACTTTAGAATCAAGCTCTAAACTTCCTAATAAATCTATCAAATCAAGATTATTATCCCCTTGAGATTTAACATCTGTTGTAGATGTTGGAGTTGTTTCAGGAGGACCAGACAGAAGATCAAGAAGAACATTCTAAAGGAAGAAAAGAAAACAATAAGCAGTAATTACTATCAAATCAGATTTACCAAGATATACTGACATGAGCATATACAGAGGGGCACACATACACACAGACAACTATAAATATTTTATACAAGTTATAATTAAAAAAATACATTGTAAGAGACTGTAAATATAAAAAGCTGTTTGTAATTGTAATTAAGGGTGTATTCAAATTCAAACTGCTTATTTTGAGACACATTTTTAAACTGATGTTTGCTCTAAAATGCATCCATTTCGCAGGTCTTTGGCAAATTCAGAAACTTTATAATGTCCGTATTGTCTCGATTTTTTGATAAAGGCAGAATATATTTCAAAAAATGCTGTCAAAGTGGACATTTTGAACCGAATTTCCCAATGCGATAGCGCTGGAAACAAAAAAAATTATCGTACTGTGAAAATAATTGTTTGTAAATCAATTTCTAATTAATTGAACAAAAAATAAAAACATGGGTCCCTTATAAATCTCTTCATAAATCACGCCACCAAGTTTCATGTTTTTATTTTTTTAAATGAGTCTGAAAATGTGTCTCAAAATTTTGAGTTGTTGAACGTGGAAAAATATTTTTTTTTAATACTGCCTTAATTGCACTTATCCATATATTTAAAGCTGTTTGCTAAAAATGTCAAATAATTCCATCGAATTTCGACCGTATACGCATGCGTCAAAAAAGGACCGGCCAATGAGGCCGAAGGTCTATTCCTGTCTCAAAACGTATTTGGGATCAAGATCAACTCCTGTTGTTTTGATGGCTTTTTCCGCGTTGCGTTAAACCTAGGAAGATATTTATATAAAAAACTGTGGAGTGTTTAGAAGGTATTTATTTTATTTATTGTTGTATTTATTGTAATTTAATGAATACTTAGGTATCCATTTCGGATTTACTGTGTAACATGAATTTAGGTTCATTTAACGTTCGCGAAATCAAATCATTTTGTTTATATAGTACAGAAAATAATTCTTCAATCGTAAATAAAAATATAGTAGAACATGTAATACAAAATTGGACCACTTATATTCCATTTATAATCGGATATGAATCTTATGGTGTTCCGATTGCTAATGAAAACGATTATGTAAATATAATGTCAAAAGACAGTACGCACGGCAGTAATATTTTTATTATTATTTGTTCGAAAAAAGCGAATCTGAGCGTCTGAATATAAATTATAAAATATTATTTCTGTATTTAGCAACTAAATATTTAATAAATATGCAGGAATGTGACTAGCTTTATGTGAATGTATAATATATATAAGTCTGAACTTTAACATTATTTTTTAACAGAAATATACTATCTCTATTCGATTTAAAAGTTTTGTCATTATATAAGTGTGCTATTTTATTTGTAAAGAGTATGTATGCATTATATTGTTTGTATGTATACAAATCTTTAGAATCTCTTAATATTTGAATAATGTTTACATTATATTTGTTTGTATGTATACAAACAATATATGTATACAAAGAAGTATGTATACAAACAATGTATCATGTAACAATATTAATATTTACATTGTATTGTTTGTATGTATACAAATCTTGAATGTTTTAATTTATTACATTCATTTTTTACCAGTTTGCATGTCCGTTCATGGGCGATTCATATGAAACTCATAATTTGTCACAAATTGGTGATTTTATTGATTTAGTGCTTTGCCCAACAACGTGGAAAAAAAAACTTTTTGACATCGGGTGAAATGAATGAGGTTATTTCGGTTTTTCTTTTGTATATAAAAAATGTTATATGTAAAAAAATCCTGGCCATTAATCACATTGTTTTTTGTATATTTAAAGACGATTACTTATTCTTTGTAATTATTTTTTTGTTGGGGGTTTTTGAGCAAAATAATATTACTTCATAGCTAGAACCAGTTCCGCTAATCATTAATATTTACTTAATTACTTAATCCTTTGACCGCTGAGCAAATGGGCAAATTTGTAATGTTTTTTCTGTTATTTTTTTTAAATGTCAAAAAAAGATAAATTTTCAAACTTGGTATAAAAAACTTAGGTACTTCTCTATTATCCCATCGTCCACTTTTCATAACAAAATACTATCGCCAAACTGTATGATTAAATGCCAAAAATGCAGTCCCATTTACTTGATGTCGGAAGCATTATACGTGTTTGTTATGTCATCAAGTGGTTTTTAATTCAACATTTGCGCGTATTAATGACAACGTTCTCCCGTTTATTTGGCGTTACAGTTTGGCGATAGTTTTTTGTGATGAAAAGTGGTCGATGAGATAATAGAGAAGTACCAAAACTTAATTACGAATATGAGTAGATTCCTTGACAGTATTAATCGTTACTCAATATTTTAAAACTGCATCATATTTGTAGAATTATATTAATTTAAACAATGCTTCTATTGAAGTGTGAAGAAGCACATACTTCTATATACTTCCATATATTTACATAATCGTTTTCATTAGCAATCGGAACACCATAAGATTCATCCCCGATAAAAAACGGACTATTGGTCCAATTTTGTATTACGTGTTCTACGATATTTTTACGTACATTCGAATAATTATTTTCTGTACTATATAAACAAAATGATAGAGATCTAAAACCACAATTTCCATCGGGATTGATTTCGCGAATGTTAAATGAGCCTAAATTCATTTTTAAACAGTAAATCCGAAATGGACACCTAAGTATTCATACAAATTATAATAAATAAAATAAATACCTTCTGAACACTCCACAGTGAGTTCTATATAAATATCTTCCAAGGTTTAATGCAACGTGCAAGAAAAAAAACCAGGAGATGATCCCAAACACGTTTCTAGAGACAGTAATAGACCCTCATTTTAATGGCCGGTGGTTTTTTTTTACGCATGCGTATTGGGTCGAATATTGTTGAAAAATGATTTTGAAGAAAAAATCGGTAAATTCACAAAATGGTTTCGGGAAAAACTTCACCAAATGGTTTCAAAATTCTTTGAGTGACAGCGGGGAAAAAAATTTCATTTTACATTCAATCATCGCAATTGGCGAGTGTGACTATTAAGTTTAGCCAGTACTGGATACTACTAGATATAATGATTATGAACCATGATTTTTCTGTTATTGGGCGAGATTCATGTTTTTTCAGCAATTCTTTGACGAAATTCGTGTTTTAACAGCGATCCTTTGAAGAATTTCGCATTTTTCTCGCGATCCTTAACGAAATTCGCATTTTCCAGCGATTCTTTGATAAAATACATTTTATTCCGCAATTTTTAGACGAAATTTAGTAAAAAAGCGTGATCTTTTGGTGAAATTTCCTTTTTTGCGATTCTTTGACAAAATTTGCTTATCTTTCACGATCCTTTTGCATAATTCACGTTTTTTCTGTGGTCTTTTAATGAAAGTCATGTTTTCCCATGATCCTTTGATGAAATTAGTGTTTTTTTCTCAATCATTTGACGAAATCTGTGATTTTTTCAAAACGCGAAGCTTGGTTAGATGTTTTTAGTCTGCAGGTGCCCTAAAAAGTCTGACGCCCGTTGCTGCATCGCACACATTCTTCCATGGGGCATCGAACGAAGGAAATTCATCCTAAAGAATCATTGTTTCATTCCTGACATTTCTAGAAAGAAACAACGTTCAATTTATTGGCTGAATTGTAAAGGGCAAAATGGTGTCAGACATTAGCAGAAATAAAGTGCGCAATTTGTTCGTTTATGGAAAAAATTGTGAAATTCGTTAATCGATAAATTGCGAAATTTGTCAATCGATAGAGGAAAAATCACAAAATTCATTAATCGACGGAAAATTCATCAACTGTTTTGAAATTTGTCGAGCGACAGCAGAGAAAAAAATCTTTTTCCATTCAGTCATTGCAATTGGTGAGTGTGACTATTATGTTTGACCAGTGGTGGCAATAAAGTCCATTGCAAAATTTTCAGTATTACTCGCTGTTTGGCAAGTGCTAATTTTGTCCTATACTTCAAAACCCTTTTGATCATCACATCAGTGTGCAGGACAGTTTTTTTAGGTAGACCATTTGATGAATTTCGTGATTTTTCCGTTATCAATTGACCAATTTTGCTGCTATTGATTGTTGAATTTTATAATTTATCAACTATTGATTAGCGAATTTCATGATTTTTTCCATGAACGTTTGACGAAATACGCAAAAAAATTAAGAATATCGTTAAATTGTCTTGGGTAAAAAAAATTTACTATTGTCAATGCCTTCGAGAAAAAAGTTGCAAGTTGAAACGCCTGTGACCTCTTTTTCATGTTATGCATTTCTGGGAGTCCATCCCCCCACTCCCCCCAAGTGGGACACTTTTCTAAATTTTGCACACACCCCTCATGTGATACATCGCTGGAAAAGTCTTTGACCGCTTATGCATGTTATGCATCTCCGGGGTCCATCCCGCCACTCAACCCCCCCTAAGGGGGGCACTTTTCTAAATTTTGTTGACACCCCTCATGTCATATATTGTTGGAAAGGTCTGTGACTGTTTAATCATATTATATGCATCTCTGATGTCCATCTCCCCACTTTGCCCCCCCCCCCTCAAAGAGTACTTTCTAAATTTTGCGCACAACCCTCATGTTATATATCATTGGAAAGGTCTGTGACCACTTAATCATATTGTGCATCTCCGATATGTCCATCTCCCCACTTGCCCCCCCCCCCACCCCCAAGGGGTACTTTCTAAATTTTGCACACAACCCTCATGTTATATATCATTGGAAAGGTCTGTGGCCACTTAATCATATTATGCATCTCCGATGTCCATCTTCCCACTTGCCCACCCCCCCCAAGGGGTACTTTCTAAATTTTGCTCACAACCCTCATGTTATATATCATTGGAAAGGTCTGTGACCACTTAATCATATGCATCTCCGATGTCCATCTCCCCACTTTGCCCCCCTCCCCCCAAGGGATACTTTCTGAATTTTGTTGATACCCCTCATGTCGTATATTGTTGGAAAGGTCCGTGACTGCTTAATCATATTATGCATCTCCGATGTTCATCTCCCCACTTTGCCCCCCCCCCAACGTAGTTTCTAAATTTTGCACACAACCCTCATGTTATATATCATTGGAAAGGTCTGTGACCACTTAATCATATTATGCATCTTCGATGTCCATCTTCCCACTTGCCCCCCCCCCCCAAGGGGTACTTTCTAAATTTTGCTCACAACCCTCATGTTATATATCATTGGAAAGGTCTGTGACCACTTAATCATATTATGTATCTCCGATGTCCATCTTCCTACTTGCCCCCCCCCCCCCCCCAAGTGGTACTTTCTAAATTTTGCTCACAACCCTCATGTTATATATCATTGGAAAGGTCTGTGACCACTTAATCATATTATGCATCTCCGATGTCCATCTCCCCACTTTGCCCCCCCCCCCCCAAGGGATACTTTCTGAATTTTGTTGACACCCCTCATGTCGTATATTGTTGGAAAGGTCCGTGACTGCTTAATCATATTATGCATCTCCGATGTTCATCTCCCCACTTTGCCCCCCCCCCCCCCCCCAACGTACTTTCTAAATTTTGCACACAACCCTCATGTTATATATCATTGGAAAGGTCTGTGACCACTTAATCATATTATGCATCTCCAATGTCAATCTGCCCACTTTGCCCCCCCCCCAAGGCATACTTTCTAAATTTTGTTGACACCCCTCATGTCACATATTGTTGGAAAGGTCTGTTACTGCTTAATCATATTATGCATCTCCGATGTCCATCTCCCCACTTTTTGCCCCCCCCCAAGGGATACTTTCTAAATTTTGTTGACACCCCTCATGTCATATATTGTTGGTATAACGGTATCTGAGGATCGTGATGAATATAAAAGGAAAAATTAATAAAGGGTGAATCACCAGCGACTCGCACCGGAGTGATTCAGAAAACCTAAAAATTTAGACAAAACATATATTCAACACTTTCCCCAAACACCATTATAGGCATGATCGTAAGTAGCAGCACATAATGCGATGCCATAAAAGTTAAGTTTAAAATTACGTTAAATTCATAAAGTTAATATTTAAGTTATAATATACTTATATAAATTAGGAAATAGAACTTATTGCATTACTTCAAACATAGCTGAAACACATAAATATAAATAATAGAAAAAGACAAACTCACCAAGATGTAGTTTAATAGGTATTTATTAGAAAATCAGTGCACCAATAATTAATAAATAAATCTCTTCAAAATATTAACACTATGATCTTAAATTGCATATGTACAGACATGAGCGTTACTAATAATATTAATGCATTACGGATGAAATGGATTATAAAATCACTAATAATGTAGACTTAAATCCTTGGTATAAATTATTTCAAATATTAATTTTCACTTTTTATCACAATACTATATTACTTTCTCTCTAACTGAGAATCACAGATTTTAGTGAAGATAATAAAATTATATGACAATATTGTTGCTGGCTCAGTCCAGAGGAAACTACTATATTCTAGCCATCGTCGACAGTTCTTTAAGTACGATACTGGAATTCTACAGTTTAAAAGTTATTGCTCAGGAAAGGAGAATAAAAGCTTTAGTAAGTGAACCGCGTAGCTAGGCAGATTAGTATCAATGAGGTGGTTATAACTGTAATTACCATCACAGACGAGCACAAATCAAACAGCCAAACACGATGAATTTGAAGAACACTAATCAGTATTGTAGATAGAGCATCTCCTGAAGGAGATCACATTGCTGATTCATCCATAACATCAAGCCACAGGCATATAAAATAAAGATGTTGTCAAGACATTTCTCCGAATCCAGCGTCTCCCATATTCATCACTTTTAAATGTCAGATATCAGGAAGGTATCCTTAGTAATTTGAAATTAATTTTGGCTTATTTATTTATTTACTTTATTAAAAGGCATTATTGGATATTTAAATGTATTGTAGTGCTAATAACTGTCACGTACATATCCATCTTGAATCCATATTATCGCCTATGAGATGGCAAAAGCCCTCATAACGATATACAGAAAATGACTACATCTCGTCGAATTTTTTGTAGAACTGAATACTCTCTAGACTTTCCCACTCAGGTAAAACTTTCTGGCGGTTACGAAACAACCAATCAAAAAATCCGAACCGTCTGAATGTCAGTGAACAAGCCCCAACAGACCATAGTCAAGGTTACAGTCAGACGTTTCACTGACACTTCCAACCCTAGCAACAGCATTAAATAGTATTTAGAACATTCGATCACGACCTTGGAGCGCTGTCAAAACGACCTTGTTCAAAATCCGCGGGAAGAAAGGTTCTTGTTTACTTGAAGCATCCAAATACCCATCAATGGCGTCTGAACGCAAATCTCGACGAAATTCAAAACAGAAAAAACGAAAGTAATTAAAAATCTATAACTGCCAAACTAATGGATGAAAACAAATGAAATTTTAGCAATCTAAATTAAATTAAATTTTCTTTCCACCAGATATGTTTTTGAAAGTAAAATATTTAAATTAAGAAATTTTGAAAAATGATTATTGGACTTAGAAATTTTGAAATGATATATGGAAAAGTTCGATATTCTGAAAGAATTTGCCTGAATTAAAATAAATGAATTTGAACTTTCTGAAAAGAATAAAATTAATAATTAACCAATTTTTTAATCAATATTATTAAAAAGGAAATATACTATATTTTAGAATAATTTATTTTAGACTGTATATTATTTAAAAGTTAGAAAAAGTAAGTTATAAATATTTTGTTTTTAGATAATTTGAAATGAAGTTTAATTAATATTGCAAAGTGAATAAAATGTAAATTAAATTGAATGAATAAATATCCTAAAACATATGTAATGGAAAGATTCTGAAATTAATTTATATTCTCACCAAAAGTAAAAAATTTAGAAAGAATGTTAGATTTAAAATGCAAAAATGAAATTTAGCTTAATTAATTTAAATGAATTTAATTAAATTGATGAATAAATTAAGGTTAAATATTAAAATACTGAATAAATTAAGAGTCAAATTTTTAAATCATAACAGTTGGAAAGGCCCGTGAATGCTTAATCATATTATGCATCTCCGATGTTCATCTCCCACTTTGCCCCCCCCCTCCCCAACGTACTTTCTAAATTTTGCACCCAACCCTGATGTTATATATCATTTGAAAGGTCTGTGACCACTTAATCATATTATGCATCTCCAATGTCAATCTGCCCACTTTGCCACCCCCCCCCCCTCAAGGGATACTTTCTAAATTTTGTTGACACCCCTCAAGGTCTGTTACTGCTTAATCATATTATGCATCTCCGATGTCCATCTCCCCACTTTGCCCCCCCCCCCACAAGGGGTACTTTTCTAAATTTTGTTGACACCCCTCATCTCATATTGTTGGAAAGGTCTGTGACTGCTTAATCATATGCATCTTCGGGGTCCATCCCGCCACTCCCCCCCCTTAAGGGGGGCACTTTTCTAAATTTTGGACACAACCCTCATGTGATATATCGATGGAAAGATCTGTGACCACTTAATCATATTATGCATCTCCAATGCCCATCTCCCCACTTTGCCCCTCCCCCCAAGAGGTACTTTCTAAATTTTGCACACAACCTCATGTGATATATCGATGGAAAGGTCTGTGATCACTTAATCATATTATGCTCCCCACTATGAAATTTGTCAAGTTAAAGCAACTATAAAATTTAATTTTATGGTACTATCAAGTTGTTTGCCGTCAAATTTTGACGGGTTCCATCTAGTTATTGATTGATAGCAATTTCTTTATATAATATTGTTTTAAAGATTTTCATTAATATTTCTTTACAAGTGTAAACTGTAATCTTATTTGAGCTTGATCCTTTTCATTCGCTAACACTGCTTACCAAAATAAGCTTCGAGCTTATAAATTACTTTCAGCAGTGGTCGGAGGAGAGAGAGGGGGCAGACAATGATATTATTTAATAATATTTTAACTGTTCAACTTTCCTGATGTTGAAAGACATGCAGTGAAAAGTTCCAATACTGAAATAATCTTTTGTTGTCATACGTTATCAAAAATTAAACAAATGTGAAGCCACACATGAAATCTGAAAGCTTTAGAGATATCAGTCAAAGTAAAAGTTAGTCGAAAGTTTTCAGAATACCGTTTTCATGACTTACATTAGAAGCCTCATATGAGGCTTAAGTGAGTGTGAGGGTTAAACAAATCATTGAAAAAAGCAAAGGGTAGATAAAAAAAGATCCATTAAGAAACTTACTAAATCTTCCACATTTTTAGTATTTTCTTCTTTCACAACATTATTTAATGGTTCCTCCTTGGTAACCTCTTCATTTTGTACCGCAGCACTGGTACTTGAGCTTTTACTTTCCATAGCAGGCATGCGTTCTAATAAACTAGGACTACAAATAAATAATCATAATCAAAATAAATACCTTTAAAGCATATAAAATAAAGCAACATATAAAGCAAGAGATATAAATTAAAAATTTAAGTAAAACATTTTTAATCTAAAATCATTGCCATAAAAAATGTACTGGTAGGCAAAATTTTAACAAAAACAGTTTGTTAAATATATAATTTCAACAGGAAATGTAAAAGAGAATTTCACCTCTGGATTCTGTCCCTGATAAGGCACAATGCTGAAAATACTTAAGTATGCATTGTCATTGAACAATAAAGTTGTGCTCAAAATTGGTTCATTAAATATTTGATTTCAACGAAAAACAAAAGAATTTTTGCTCCTGAAGCCTATCCTTGATGAAGCATGATCTTGAAAATACTAGAATACTGCATTGTCAACAGTAAACTTGTTTGCAAAATTTGAGGAAAATTGATTTGTTAGAAATGTGATCTCAATCAAACACATAAAAGAATATTTTAGTCATTGAAACCTTCCTCTGATGAGATACGACCCTGAAACTACTTAAATATTGCACCGTCATCAACAATAAACTTGTGTATAAAATTTGAGCAAAATCAGTTCGTTAAATATGCGATTTCAATCTAAATGTGCAAGACATTTTTTGCCCTAGGACTCTCTCTTCTGTAGTGATACAATCTTGACAATACATTAATATTATATTGCCATAGGCAATGAGCTGATGTACAATATTTGAGGAAAATTGATTCGATGGAAGACGATAAAAAATTCAATTGCAAGATTTTGACCTAAGCAGACAACAAACCAAGTTAAACTAGGGAGGCCCACAAAATCAAGCTGAGCGTGTTTAAATTGCAAACATTCATTTGATGCTGTCAAGGAGACATGGATAGTTTCTAATTTTGAAATGAGCACTAAGATTACTTTAGTTGTCAAAAGAAAGTTTGTCTTCAAACATTTAAAAAAGTTGACTTTTCATACTTATACGGCGGTCTTAAGATTTTGACACATTTCAAATTGTATTCTTAAAGTGGTCTTAAAAGTTTTTCCTGCTTACATCTCAAAATTTGACTACTATCTTGATAGAAGATGCTGCTGTTGGCAGTAACCGATTTTAGTTTCAACGTATTGACAATGAAACAATGTATCTCTAATAATCAGTGCTGTAGCTGGGTGGGAACGCCGTTCCCAGAAATATTTGGTTTGTTACTGTAAAAAAAACAAAAAAAAAACACGCACAAGCTTTTTTTTTTTCTCTCCAGACTGTGAAAACTATACCCATTTCAATGTCTGAATGTGAGAGAGCATTCAGCTGTATGAATAACATCATGACTGATGCGAAAAATTCACTCCTTATCTATTTTATGAAAAGGTGCATTCCCACAAATATTTTTTTCCAACTACAGCACTGATAATAATCCTTGCAAAGTGAATCATCAATGGTGAACTTATCAAAAGTTCAACTACTATGTAATACCCATGTTCCAATTAACACCATCTGATCTTTTGTTCAGCACAGCAACAACAATTCTGTAATAGCTATGGTAAAGTTCTTGGCTGTCAAAGACTGCGACCATACAGGTGAAAATAAGGAATTTTGCTTAGTAGCCAGTAAGTGGCGAGTGAGAATAATTTCTTTAGTAGCAAGTAAGTACATTTATGTCACTGAATATTTATTTTTTTAAATATATAATTAGTTTACAGTAAAGTAATTTATGTACTAAATAAAAATATTTTAATTTATATTGCTTTGCATAAACATGAGATACTAATTTCCAATCTATTTTAAATTTAAAAATAAGTTAACAGCAAAGTTATACACAATATGCTTATGTAGCTAACTACATAAGTCTCACTAAGCTTAGGTACTTGTGTAACTAACTACATAAGTACCTTTCTTTAAAAAAAATATTTGTCTAGAATTAAGATCTGACAATAAAATAGGTATGTTTATACACTAAATAATAACCCACAACATGATATACATTACACATGCACAACCTGTGGCTCGTAGACCAAAAAAGGCTAACATCTTCATAAATTACGAAAATGTGTATTTCATCAATTAGTCCAGAAAAAATTGCAAGTTTCGTCATTCGGGAGCGTAAAAATCATAAATTTCCATCATTCGGGAGCATAAAAATCATGAATTTCCATCATTCGGGAGCATAAAAATCATGAATTTCCATCATTCAGGAGCATAAAAATTATGAATTTCGTTGATCGGGTGTCGAAAATCATGGATTTCATCGATCGGGCACTTAAAAATCATGAATTTCGTCGATTGGACGCGTAAAAATCATGAATTTCATCGATAGATGCATAAAAATCATGCATTTTGGCAATCAGGTGTGGAAAAATCCAGAATTTCGTTGATCAGACGCAGTAAAATCATAAATTTCGACGATCAGGTGCAGAAAAATCCTGAATTTCATCGATTGGACATGGAAAAATCCTGAATTTCATCGATCGGACGCAGAAAAATCCTGAATTTCATAAATCGGACGCGGTAAAATCAGGAATTTCGGCGATTGGACGCAAAGAAAAACAAGAATTTCGCCGATCGAGCGCAAAAAAAAAAATCAAGAATTTTGCCGATCGTGTGTGATAAATCAGGAATTTTGTCGAACGGGTGTGGAAAAATCTTGAATTTTGGCGATTGGGCACAAAAAAATCATGAATTTTGTCGAACGGGTGCGGAAAAATCGCAAATTTTAGGGAAAAACGGAAATCAGAAAATCCTGCATTTGGCCGGTTCTTTCCATATTTTTAATTGCCAGTTTTTCAAGTTTAATCGACGAGTGGCGACTGCTTATTTTCACTTTTATCGACCAACAGTAGGAATCTTTCATGTATACAACCTTTTGTGCTAACTTCTTGATGGCAGTTTAAAAAAGTTTAAATTGAAACCGACATGCATTTTATCATTAAATATATGGCACTTATGATCTTTAAAGCACGAGAAAAGGCTTAAATTGACACATGCATACATTTGCACATTAGGTCTATGGTACTCATGATCTATAATTATTAAACAGGGACACATAGAACAGATTATTTTTTTATTATGTAAACCATGCGGACAATAGTAGATATAAGTATGCTGAATTAGATGGTCATTGGCTGAAAAGTCTAGGAGGCACAAAAATACCATTGTTTACAACCAATGATACCGTTGAAGTGGACGCATAGAGCTTCGGTTGCTCAGCTCAATTTAAAGTGTGTAAAAGAGTATAATTGTGGAAATTATTGCATCAACAATTAATTTCCCCCAAATGTAAAAATAAAATCTGAAAAATTGAATCGCAAAAGAAAACTACTGTTTTATGATACAATAGTTTCTACAGTAATTGTGTTAAACAATCTTTAAAAGTGTTTAAGCAACTGTATTCCTTGATCAAGTTAAATTGTTGAATAGCTTTAAAGATGCTAAAGGAAATAAGTTTTCTTGCTCTACTTCAGATGGACATTTTAAAAATGAAAACATAATTTTTAGGAATTAATAGGTAAGGATTTAAGTAGATAAATTTTAAAATTTGCTTATTTTCCAAATATTAGAATATTTTAATTCTGAGAAATTCAAAATCATTTAAAAAGTTGAAGGTTATTAATAAAGTTTTAATAGTTTTAGACATAAAACACAGCAGAATCCCTTTCAAGTTAAAAAAAAAAATACATACTAACACCAGTTTATTATGCATTAGTTTAATCTGAATTTATTTTATATCCATGCATGCATCTCTATTGCAAACAATGAAATCTGTGAAACAAATCATGACTAATCAAGAATTCTATTGAATATAATGAATTTTTTTAATACTTACTGTATGCACTCATGTATAAATTGAGAAATTTAGGACAAAAAAAAAGAGAACAAGGTACAAATTGGGGGTTGACTTACATGAGACCAAAACCCTGAAATTTGAAATGATCATTTTCCCTCACACAGTCAATCAAAATATAAATAAAAATGCTTTAAGAACACTTATGTTAAGGTATTATGTGCAATACAGCAAGATGTTGAAATAATATTTAATCATATGTCTTTTAATGTCATAATCTTAGTATTTAAACTTTCATCTTGGCTAGAAATGCCTTCAGTAACTATTCTTAGGTGAATCAGTCTTCAAAAAAGTGCTCAACTCCAATATTGTGGTATCATTAGGCCCACAAGAGTTTAGATAAACAGAATAATTGAGGATTGGCTAAAGAATATCTCAAACAATAACCCAG
Organism: Maratus michaelseni; assembly: GCA_963931845.1. Classification (NCBI taxonomy): domain Eukaryota; kingdom Metazoa; phylum Arthropoda; class Arachnida; order Araneae; family Salticidae; genus Maratus; species Maratus michaelseni. Next base: position 225,875,563 of record OZ007595.1, read on the forward strand.
GTAAAATGAAAAAAAAATGAACAAAAAACCTTTGCTTTTGTTGTGGAATTTATTTGCTGCTCACTGCAGTGATGAAGTAAAAAAGCAAGCTAAAAAAAATTAACTCTTGCTGTCATCAACAAGGGTTCATATCAGAGTTGGGCATATTTATATTTGTAATTGCAATTAATCTGCAATGCAATTAGAATTGAATTGTGTGTAGTTGATTATATTTACACACATTCAAGCACAGGAATTTCACCAAAAAATGGGATGGGGGCAGTTCTGTCTACAGTGTTGCAAGAATTTTTACAGCATGTAATTGTAACTATAATTAATTACATACAATTGAATTGAAATTACATTGCACGTAATTACAATTACAAATTTGTCAAATCTGGCTCACATTAGGCTTCACATTATCAACCTCTTCAAATTGTTGAAATGCAGGGTCTGAAAATACTAGGAATGCATAGTTCAAATTTGCAATTTGAAACCAAAATTAGAAATCTGAAGAAGACAGATATTAATATTCGATCATCCAATGTAATATCTGTCTTCTTCAGATGTCATCCATAATAGCATATCCAATTCAGATGTGCTACTATAGATGACATCTTACAGTACAAACAGAAAACATCATTAGGTTATTCAGAGAAAGTTGCATAAGCAATGAACTTAAATGCCATAGAGGACAGTGCATTACTTTTTACTGACAATGAAAGCGATTTATATGAAATGCACAATGATATAAAACATTACATTGAAAAAAAATAATCCTAACTGGCCATTCATCAGGGTTTGAAATAAGGTTTGAATTTTAGGAAGGATTATCGCATCTTTAGACAAAATTTTAGGAAGAAGAGGATTTACCTAATTTAGGTTTTTTATTATTCCAAAATTTGTTTTACAAAATTAAAATCATATACAGGGGTGGGGAATTTCAAAAATCTACTCGCCACTGGCTAATGGGTTTTTTGATGAGTTGATTGAGATTTAGACAATCTTAAATACTGCAGGCTATAAAAAATATACCAAAAACTTTTAAGTATTTTATTTGGTAGCCATATTTCACTTTTTTCACAACTGTTATGATATATAAACAGCACCAAGTTCTATCCTATACTAAACTTTTCCCTGTTTCATATCTTTATGTATTTTGAAAATGTTGATACAACACTGCATTGTAGAAATGAATTATTTTTGCAATCATTTAAATTTTGCCATAATAATTTTTGACTGTATAGTCCATCTAGCTGGCTGGTAAAAGAAATCTTTACCAGATAAGATTTCACGAAACGTTCCCACTCCTGAACAAATATTATTTTTCCAATAATTACTACAATGCTATTAAATTACATGAAATATAATGCTTAATATCAGCTTTAATTTTTATCATTAAGTCTTTTACAGCTCCTGTGTAATTGAAAGAATCAAAAGTGATTTTAGGTCACAGCATTTTCGATTGTGTATAATTCCCTGCAATTTTGCATGCTATTTCAAACCCTGTTCTTTTTGATGGATATAAAAAAAAAACATTATTTGAATGGATACATATTCCACATATTTTTCATGAGTCTTTATAATGAAAGGGTAGCAAACATCAACATATAAAAATTCTGTCAGAACCATATTACATGGGTACTAGATAAAATGGAGAAATATAAAGAAATTAAAACATTACACAAATCAATTATAAAAAATACTAATCATCAAGAGTATTTTATGCTAAAGAAATCCAATAAGAAATGGAATATGTTACCGTAAATGATTATATTTTTGGAATAAGGATGAAAATTCTACAGATCTTTGCTGGAGTTCAACATTCATATTTGTTCCAAATACATCCAAAAATTGTTTGACACGTCTGAAATAATAAAATCAAAACTTCTTGAGGCAATTCTAGCACATCAAATCTTACTTTTAAGTAATACATGCCAATCAAAAATTATTTACAGAATTTGAAACAGTGAATACATTTTTTGTGAATAATAAATGCTCAAAAGATTACAAGTATTGAGAAAATTGAATATTAAACTATACTCAATGCATACCTGCCAACACTGAAGAGCCAAAATAAGAGAGATCCTACTAACGATATTTTTCTCAATCAGTATGCAGTTTAAAAACACACATAAACATTAAAATCACAAAAAGAGACAAGGAAAATAGGGATATTTTTTTAAACAGATTTGTTCTAAATTTTTAACACTTAAAATCTAAACATTAAGATGACTACCATATTCACTATAAGCTCTCTTTATGCTTTAGAAATATAAATTTACACTTGATTATATACTGCAGCAGAAGATTTGGATAAAATCTTGGTCAAATAAATGGGTTTTTTTTTTTTTTTTTTTAAGAAAAAAAGCTAAGTTACATGAAATACTTATCTTATAAAATATTTAAGAAAAAGGCAGAAATGTTTGGATATAAGAGAGAAGATGCACAACAAGTAGATGCACTAAAAACAAGGCAGTTTCTTCCTTAAAAAAAAGAAGAGTTGGCAGGTATGCTCAGTGTAAGCTCTCACTATCTATATGCCCCCCCCCCCCCTCCTGCCAGAATTCAAACATGTGTTGATCATTATTAGAAAAAATATATGTTAACTAACTTAACCACAAACTTTATAAATGTCTAATTAGCTCAAACGAAATCTTTTATAATAATAAAGCAATAACAAAACTTACTCTGCCAACCTTTAAGATTCCGTTAATTAATCAAGGAATGTCTTTTTCATTAATGTCAAATTTCCTGCTATATGTTTAATTTTTGCAAAGTAAGTAAACTAAATTTTGAACTTTAGTAACAAAACTTTGAATAAGTATACCACTGAAAAACTTACAGAGCAATGTCTGGAAACCGAACACTAAGTTTCATCAGTGCTGTTGTAGAATACTCTTTCGTAGTTAAATTCATGTGAGTATTAGAAGAAATATTTTCAAACATCTTAACTATATCATCTGGAGTAACCTAGAAATGTATAGGATAAAAATGCACACAGACATATTTAAAAACAAATAATAACAATAAATAACATAAGCAGAAAGCATGTAGAAAACAATCAACAATATAAATACATATAAAAAAGGAAATGAATGAGGTTAACTTAAACTCATCATTTGGTAAGGAAAACAAGTTAGATAAAGAAATATAAAATTCAAAATTGATAGTTAATTGTATAATAATTTTACTACTATATTTTATTTTGATACAAACTTAACATAATTTGCAAAAATAAATAAATAAATAAAATAATAAATAAATAAATAAAATAATAAATAAATAAATACAATAATAAATAAATAAATAAAATAATAAATAAATAAATAAAATTCACTCAATAGCACAAAATTTTCTGACTTATTTTTAAACATAAAAGCATGAAATTGGCAGGCATGACTATTAAGGTGATTTGGAATTGAATAATGTTTTTCCTTTTTCGATAAATGAATTACATCTTGAGTTATAAGCGATTACTGTCTCATGACTACTTTCCTTGGGCTGAAACGACTAGAAATTCAGTTCAAACACCAATTTTGAGTGCATTTTCTGAAAGATCATTTTGCCCTTATCAAAAAAATTAAATGTTACTCGATTTTACTCTTTTTGAATAAGAGCACCTGCCAATTTCATGTGTCTAAGATTAAAATTGACTGTGAATGTATCAGAAAGTTGACAATTTGGATTTTAGAACGGCCTTAAGAAATTTAAAGAATACATTCACCAAATACATAAAATAATGATACTGAATATCCTAAACTAAGAAAAAGAAAGCATAAGAAATATTGAATTGAAATGAAATGACGGTATCTATGTAATTAAAACCTAACTGTGTATATTTTACATCTCTTTCTCTGAGAATATGACATATTGTAAGCTGAAATGAACAGCAGTTATATGTAAGAAATATTATAATCTCTCGAAATTTCAAAATTTAAATTAATGTTTGAGATGCAGTAAACTGCTGATTATCTGATGCTCAATTATATAATACACTCAATTAACCAACATACCTCTCATATTTCATCACCCAATTTCCATAGGCTTGTCTAAGAGTGTTTGTGGCAATATATTGAAATTCTGGAAGAAAGGTTATCATTTTTAGCATTCCATACTTAAAAAGTAAAAATGGAACCTTTATAAGATCACTCATGTGTCTGTCTGTCTGTTTGTCACAGCCTTTTTTCTTGAACTATGGAAGATGGAAAATTCAAACTTGGCAGAGTTATAAAGGATATTGACCAACATATTTATTAGCCATTCAAAAATATTTTTAGGAAAAATTTAAGGGGTTTAATGAAGTTACTTGAAAAACAAAATTTCTTTATGTATATCGTGTGGGGTATGATTCAAAAGATCTTTTAACACCAAACTCAAAAACATATTAGTTTTAATTTTAGGTATTACATTTTTAGAGATATAATTTAAAATGTACAGCAAAAATATGTTCCCCTTAGCCTATTTCCGAATCTACTGAAACTAAAATTATGAAAAAATTAGGGGCAGCAGTAGTTTATTTAAACCTTGCAGAAAAAATATAGTGATTATCCTAAGTCACATAGTTTCTGAGAAAATAGCATTTTTCCATTACACACAAACTTTACTTTGTAGGCACTCAGTGGGGGAGTTGAAGGGAACTCGAAGTACCTATCGATGCAGAAGCATCCAAGGATTGTTGATATGATTTTCGAAAACATTTGTCGCTAATTAACTGAGACATTAAGCTTTTAAAATATGGACAGTTTGTACACACATAAAGACACGGGTGGCACACTCTATGGGCCATCGGCATTTAAAGCCTAAATACCAACTTTTAATGATATATTTGTGTAATGCAATACCCAGTAGTAGTATAAAAGCGATAAATATCAAATTGTTAAAAAAAGGCTAATTTAATTTGAATTAATCACACATAATTACTTTGGGACTCACAACTTGTTTAGTATTTAATCAATTATACAAAGCTTTAAATATAGTAAATCTAGAAACAACTGTATCTGAAACGACTGAATTTTATGAATTGAAATTTATCCAACTGAGCAAAAGAGTGCCCAGACTGGGAGTCCGACCCAAGAACTTTAGCTTAAATTGTCAACACTCTGCTTATCGAGCTGCCTGGACTGACAACCGGCTAGCACAATTCACTCAGACAACCTTATTGGCAATAGCATATGGTTTGCCATGTAGCCAGTTCAACAGAATATACCGCAGGTACTGAAGCTGCATTGAACGATGGATATGTCGTACACTTAATTGCCAATTCTCAATAGGCAGAGCCTTGACAATTTAAGCCAAATCTCTTGGGTTTGACTCCCAGCTTTGACACCTTTAAACTCAGTTGGAAAATTTTCATTTTGTATGATATCTTTACTAATCAGTTTGATTGAGTTAAAAACAATAAAGTGCAACTGCATTTTGTAATAATATTTATAAGAGACAGATTGAAATATAAGTCATGCAGATGAAGAACATCTGTCATCCAAATGCAGTGAGAGGTTTGAAATGCAGACAAAAGGACAAATGATTTCATTACATAGCAACCAAAATATTTCTGCAAGCAAATCACACTTAAAGAGATAACAGAAATAAATGCATAATTGATTTTTTTTTTTTTTTTTTTTTTTTGCTATTGTCCTATTTTTATTGATAACAAAAAATATAATGGTATATAACTACATAATTTTCTCCTTAAATTTGGCTTTTTAACACTTTCCAACATAGTTGAAAAGTCCAGACCAAAACACATAGGGCGAAATGCAACCTTACTTTATTCATAAAATTCCAATATTATACCCGACAGATCCCACTGTTTACTTAACAGGTGACAAAACAACACAATTTAAAAGACACAAATAGATGTTTAAAATGTTTAAAAGACGGCAGTCAGTAAGGCTTTTCGCTCCCTGATCATGAAAAAAAAAACCCTTAAAATGTTACTTTTGTCTTAAACAATCAAAACCACAAAATTCAATCTGGAATATTGTAGCTATGGAATCTGATCATTATAAATATTTAATCTGTTTAGAAAACTCATAGATAATAGCAAATGACTCAAGTTTAAAATGTAGGTAAATGGCCTAGAAATATTAAAGATATGCTTACCTATTATTTTACAAAAATATTTAATAGATTGATTTACATGATGTGCAAGTAAATATTGATGCAACTCTTAGCTAATGTAAATTCTGCAACAAGACTTATGGATGGTAAATTTTTTGAATGTTTATTTCAGAAATCTGTAAACAGGATGGATTTCTTGTGCGCGAACACCTCCACCCCTTTTCCCCCCACCATTCAGTTAGATGGTGCTACGATGCTATGAAAGACCATTTATATTTTTCATTCACAGAATGCACTCAGATTTTGAAATGCAACAAAAGAAGGTTGCTTGATTATTTTGATTTTGAATATGTTCTTATTTTTCATTAATTTGATTATGAAATCGAGCATTGCATCTCCATACATTTTTATTTAAATCATGTACATAGCAGTGATTAAAATGTTTCTTAAGTTGAATATATTATTCTGATTATTAAACGTTGTTTATTTACATTTGAAGGTACCATCATCATTTCTGTCTCGACTTTTGAAATAGTATATTTAAAATTGAATCAACTTTAATGCAAAAAAAAAAAAGCTGGTGAAAGTGCAATATCAAATTTAAAAGAACTATACTTGAAAAACTGAGTGTAAATTCAGAACTATTAAAATAATGCAAGAATGAAATTTAAAACCTTAGAAAAGAAAATGAGCTGAAAGACAAAACTATTAGTCAACACTATCAAGAAAAACTAATAAAATTAAACATAATATATATTATTATTATTGTTATTATTATGAGAAAATGGAAAAAATTGAGTTACCAAAATCTTAAGTGCAAAACTTATGTTAAAATTAGTAAATTAAGAATAAATAAATATTTCAACTGATTCGGAAATTTGTTCTCTTTCATTCAATGTCTTTGAATTATTACTAGATGCACTCACCTTTAAAATGCAATCAAAAATAAAATGAAAACAGAATTTTATGCAATTCTTAAAATTGAAATTCTGCGTCAAGAAAATGTTTATTTTTTAAATAATAAAAGAAGTAATCTAATTATAGTTACACACTCAAAAACCACATATAGCTACTCAAAACACACAACAATCGATAAGAAATATAGTAACATTATCACAGTTTTTAATTTATGTACAGTCAAACTTTGATATCTCAAATATAAAGAAAACTAAAAAAAAAGGAAAAGGAAAAAGAAAGAAATGGAGATATCAAAATCATATATTTTTTTAGCATTTATTCAGTGTTATTAACTGTGTTATATATATCATATTCTGAAGCATGCACTCATCTCAAGAACAAAAAAGTAATAAGATTCAATTATTTATTATGACATTTAAAGAAGCAATCTAATACAATTTATTGCATATTTTTATCCTTTTCAAATTCAGTTACAGTTTCCAAATGTGATGTAGCTTTAAATAGCTCATGCTCTATGCCAGCTTTAGATTGAATAAATCTTTGTACAATGTTCAGTGCTGATTGTGTATATTTGTAAATTTGTAAGAGATTTTTTTCAATACTACATCAAGTGTATTTCTGTGTGTTTATGCAGAAGCAAGAAATGGTTCATAAAATCGATCTAGTAATAGTAAACACCTTGAGAACAAGATACCAAGAAAACATTTAAAAAATTTTAGAAAGTAAAGGAATTTAATTATTTTGTTGGCAGAAATACTTCAAGATACCAAGAAATAAATTTGCTAAAAAAGTTTTTTTTTCCTATTAGAATAGCAAATGCATAGAGAAATTACCCCCCCCCCCTCTCTCTCACACACACACGATATTGGTAAACTTAAGATATCAAAATTTGACTTAACAAGGGCAGACTGCATATATTTTTTTTCTACAACAAAAGTATTTTTAAATTAAAAGCAATACATAATCAAAATGGCTTTATAAAATGGAAATAAAAAATTACATTCACTGGAGATGCATCTTGGCCTTCATTAGAATTAAGAAGATCACCAAATTCTCCAATACACCAGGATGCTACTTGAACTAAAGGTTGTTTAGTAGCCAGATCTGGAGTCAACTGTTTCCACAACTGCTGTACTGTATAAGTATGTAGAGCAGTTGATTCTGAGATCAACTGAATAAGATTGCCAACAACATCATCAATTACATAGTTACCAGCCTAAATTAAAATTAAATAATCATGTCATATAATTTATAAAATCAAATCTTAGTGATAAATAAATTTTTGTTTCGAATTAATTTTATTTGATATTTTAAAATCAATCAGCAATTTAATTTTTCTCATATTAGTATCACTAAGTAGTTCAGGCAATTTAACTCTTGCAAATTGCAACATGCAAATTACAATACACTGATACTCTACGACAGTTTATTTCTGTAACTTTTTAAAAAATTATATCAGGAGGGCTTTATACCCCTAATACAATACCCCCTTCCCTTCAATAATCCCATTATTTTGATAAATGTAGTTTTTCAGAATTCTGTATTTTAAATTTTCTAAATAAAATAATTAATTTTTTGATAATGGCATTAAAAATTGGTTTGAACGATTATCAATAATTAATAAAATATTTATTAGAATAATTAATCTAAGATGCTCAATTTATTTTTAAATGATTTCTTATGTTGCTTTCATAATTTCTGAATTGCTATGCCACCATTATCAAAAGCGCTGCATGTTTAATAACAAGTTGTTATATAAAAAGGATATTTCAATTTTAAATAGTATATATGGGATAAAAGTAAAACAGAAAATAATTATTTTAAATAGAGATGCAATGGATGTTAATTTGACTAGATACTGAATATTGAATAACTGGCATAATTTTCAATCAGATTTCCAACCTTCCAGTCGCAGTATGTTTCGATCTTTTTCTTTTTTATCTTTATTTATTTTTAAAGAAATTAGTATTGTGTTTTGATTAGCTAGTACCATATGTTTTCTTTTTTACCTCATTTTAAAATTTTCTATTAATTATTTCATGATTAATTCAATTTCAGCACGAATATTATAATTACATCATTTTAAATCATTATCAGCATAAGCTAATTAGTTTAGTAATAGTAAATTATTTTCTTGATAAGAACTTGCAGCTGAATACATTTGAAAGATAAATTAAGTACATTTATCTTCCCTTTTTTCTTTAACAGAGTATTTTCAAGTTCTAAACACCCTCATTTCCTTTTATTGCTTTACCACTTAAAAACAAGTTTTGTATTGTGATAAAAGAAAACTTGTTCCAGTTAGTTGCTACTACCATAACAAATTAGTAATATAACAAAATTAGTAATATAATAGCAAATTAAGATATTAGTATAGTAATAGTAATTTATTTTAATGAAAAAACTGAATAGTTTGTAGCACAATGCTTTATTTAATATCTTTATCTCCACCCTTTTTTTTTCTTTCTTTTAACCTCATTCTGTACATTGCTTTGTCTTGTAAAATCAAGTTTTGTGCTGTAAGAACAGACAACTTATTCTTGCTAGCTAATAACATAGCAAAAAGAGGTTTTCTTCTTTGAAATCATAGTCATCACCTCTTTAACTGTGTTTGTTGCTTGTATACAGGCGAATATTGTTTGAATAGTTATATTCGTTCACACGTTAATTCTTGTATAAGTTTAGAAACATAATTTGCCATAAATATTAATATACTTTTTTTCTTTACTTTAATAAATTAATTCATTGTATTTTGCATAATTAAACTACAGGCTTAATATAATAATCTGGAAATTTTAACAATGATTTCAATGAACAATGAAAGCCTAATATGGCCTTATAATTTCAGGAAGGATAACCATAACATTCGGCTACTGCTAATTATCTGACATACCGACCAAATCGGCCAGATACAGTAGGTTTACTGGATATCTGTTGCATACTAATTTTAAATAAAAAAGAACAGAAATTTTTCAACAGTAGAAAGATTATTCAAGAAATATGAAGTCAATTATAAATTTCTGAAAGTGAAAAATCAAGAAGGTGTAATTGAAAGTTAAATACTAACTAATGTAAGAACTTTAATCATTGTATCAATATGCCACCGTCTGGATGGTGCATACCTAAAATGAAATGAAATAAAAATGCTAAAGTAAAACATATCTTCATACAATGAAAATTATTTTAATAAAGGTTAGCAGATAAAATTTTACAGTAAAATCATACTATATTACCATATTTTTTGTCTATGCCACATCCTTATGTTACAAGCACCGCCTGATTTTTAATATAATTTTATTTGGGGGGGGGGGGGTGGCAGAGAAAAAAAAGAAAAGAAAAACATTCCATACATATTTTATTGTTTAGAGTCTAACAATTAATACTAAAATTGCACAGTATTCACAATGTATTGCTTCATTATTTTGTAAATTTAAATACAAAATTGTTACCCAACTATTTTATCCAGTGACAGGTGGTCATATACACAGAAGCCACTCATATTCTAAATACTTTTATATGATGTGCACCCCAATTTTTAATTAAATTTTGTTAAAAATTGTGCAGCATACATGAAAAAATATAGTACATAGATTTGTCACATTATGAAATGAAAGATTAAAAAACTGTTAGGTAATTAAAAAAACATGAATTTAGAAGAACTATGAATGAATAATTTGTCTTATTTTAACTAATCATTGCATATTGAGAATGTTTGAAGTAATGCTAGATGTATTTAATACATTTAATTTATAACAAAACAAAATGTACGATAATCTTAAACAGAAATTATTTAAATGAAGGGATAGTTAAATCTTGTTTTAAAGACATTCTGTTACATAGCCACTTATGTCTTGTCTCATGATTTCTTGCTAATTTCAAACAATTGATTTAACTTATTTCTAATAGGGTCATATTGCATATACGGTTATATATGTAGGGTTTATGTAATCCTATAATGAAGTTTTAATGCACATATTTCTGAAATGTGAACAAATGTTTTTGACACATTTATGCACTACAGGTTAAAGTATGTAGTAGCCAATTTAAAATTAATGAGGTATAACTGCACTGTAAAATCTGGGATGTAAATAATTACTTTTAAAAAGAAAATATCAACAAATGTAAAACAGCGTTAAATTAAATAAAAGCAACATTATTTTTCTTCCAGATTAATACAATTTAACATGCACATTTTTACAATAAACTAAAGTTTACAGTGAAACCTATATAAATGGAACCTTTCTATAAAATAATCCTGCTTTAAATGGAAAAAAATATGGTCTTGGCGAAAAATAAATAAGTATAATACAATTGTAACAGATGGGGCACTAAGATATGTAACCTGTCTAAAACGAACATTTTCTCCAGCTTTTTTGCAATTCCTGCTTAATACGTTTAACAGTATTTGTTTTGTGATACAGCATGAGGAAATTGCAAGATCTCTTTTAAGATTAAACAGAGAGAGGGGAGGGAGAGAACTCACAAAGAGATGTTTCGAAGTTAGAAACAGAGAATCGGGTGATCCTTTGTGTATCGATAGAATATAGTCAATAGATAAATATTTGAAAGCCATAAAGTGCAATGAACAAAGGGTTTTAAGAAAACAGGCCCCAAAGTTTACACTTCATTTATGCTTATGTATATAATCAGATAAATGTCTCTCTTCATGCTATAGCATCTTTTTTTGTCACAGGTAAATTAAAAGTAGTAAATGTACTGACAATTAAAAAAGAAAAAATATATACAAATAAAAATAAAAATAATTTAGCAGAGAGAAATTCTGTGAGCTGAAGAGAAGCAAATTATGTGTAATTATGAAGAAACTTTGATATTGGTTGCCCTTTCATTTTCATAACATTTTATAATACATATCTGGCAAAAAATTGCATTTTCTGAAGACTGAGTTATGCCAAGGTCCCTGTAAAAAAAAAAATTACCCAGAAAATATTTAACATACAGGTGATTGATTAGATTACATAAAATTACATTACTTACAATTCAGTAGAAATAAATAAATTAGAAGAACATTGTGATTTAAATTCTGGATCAGCTTTTTCAAGAAACACAAGAAGTTCCTTTGTCATAGCTTTTATATTATTGATGTTCACTAAAGCAAAACATAACTCCAAGGCCCTCCTGAAATAAATGAATAACAAATACTTCTATCAATTTTCTCATTTTTTAGTGAAAAATATTCAATGTGATTTTATATACTAGCCCCTCAATATTAAACTCATTCAAATATATCACCTTTTTCTGTATCTCTCATAAACAATAAAGTAATAAAAAAATTAATTGAACTATTTAAATAACAGCAAATGTAAATAACAATAAATAAATGTAATTGCAGGTTTTAACTGGTTAAGAAAATTGTAGTATGTGTATTAGCTAACATTTAGGAGACACAAAAAACATATCAGTATTTTATAATTTTTCTGAATTTTTTAATACCCTCAGTTACATTATGCTTTCAGATATATATTGTGCTTTTTTATTGTCTCTGACAAGCAAGATATAACAAGGAGCTACTGTACTAATAAATGAAAATTATAAAGTTATATGATAATTTTACAAAAACTAGGGGGCTCTGCACCCTATGAGCTACAGTCATGAGCTTGTCCAGACATTGTAAGCTCTATAAACACACTAATTTGCTGTGTTTTAAAAAGATTACCAGATTACAGAATATTGAATAATATCATCATGATCAGTGCCAATTTTCTGCAATCAGATGCATCAGATTCCTTTGATTGGGGGATTTTTTTATGCCCAAAACCACATTCACTGCTGTCACAACAGCTGTTTTCAAGATTAAGTAAGATCTATCATACATTTGAAAATAATCTTGTATAAATAAAATAAGTAAACAATATTGCTGCCTATCATACATTTATAATAATGCCTAGAAGAAAAGCTTTCTTTAAAAGGTTATCTGAAAATAGTTGACATAAATGACATATTTTTTCTTATTCAATGCTTTTGGCATGTAATAATTTAATTATTTTAAAGTTTTCTTTCTCTTTTAATATTGACATTCAAATATATTTTCCAATTAAAAAGTGATTGGAAATAAATATTATTATTTGGACTTTTAAAATATGACATAACTTTCACTATTAAATGCGTTTTGTGCGTAATAATTTAATTATGTTAAAGTTTTTTTTTATTTCAATATTCATGTGTAAATATTTTTATCAATTGAAAAATATTTGAAATTAATATTATTTGGATTTTTTTTTTTTTTTTTTAATCTGGTTTGGTTAAAAAAAGGTTCTTTTAAAATATGAAATAAATCTCTATTCAGATAATAAAAAATTGAATAACAATTTAAAAATAAATAAATAAATAAAATAAATTACACAAATTTTAAAAAATGACTGGACACTGGACAGCACAATCTAGTCATGTACTTGTGCATGCCTGCAAAAGAGAGTTAAATTGTTATGCATAGTTTTTGATCCTATAAAACTTATGTAATTAAACTTTCTTGACAGATTTAAATATTAAATAATTAAATAGTGCCTAAAATATTTTTTTAATGTAAAAACTGTCTGTTTCAGCATATTTATGATGCATTTATCCACCATAAACTACTATTTTTCAAGTTTTTATCATTGGAAGAAAATAAAATCTAATGATCTAGAAGCTTAAAAAAATCAAATGTGTGTTAACAAAACAAATCTATAACAGAATCCGGCTTTAAATGGAAAAAAATATAGTCCACGAAAAAAAAATAACACAATTGTAAAAGATAATTAATTGTAACAGTATACTTCCTCAAACGGAAATCTATTTACAAAGGAAATTTGTAACAGACAATATTACAGAGATAGAGAGGCTTTTTCATTCAATAAATATATCTGTAGGAAAATTGAGCAATGTCAAAATGTGTGCTAAACTCAATGGATTAAAAAGATTAATGAGTTAAGACGATGATACATGATGTTATTAGAGTGGATGTTCATCTTGAGTGAAATACGAACAGTTGACACTAATTCGTTGAATAAGCTAATACATATTTGCTTAAAATTCAAATATTACTAAATTAACAAAATATAGAAAAAAAAAGTACTTCCACAATCAAAACCTCTGCTGTCATGTAACTATTTTTAGCTGCCAAAGGGACCTCTAAACATGGATGCTCTGGTTTTCTGCCATCTTAGACACTCAATAGTTGCACCACTGCTCATAAAACTTATAATTATGTGGAAAGATTTTTTAAATGTGTTTTTCTTTTGCGCTATGTAAAAGAAAACATATACACAACTTACATGACTAAAGTTCTGCTTTCTTTTCTTTTTTTTACTTGGTAGTCATTTTAACTTACAAATTTTACATACAAGAAAAATGCTTGTTCACTTTTTACTATTTTATCTAAAAAACCGGATCCATGATGTGCCCAGTAAAATGATTGGCTCGTAATTTGTACTCGTTTTCTGTAGCCCTGTAGGTAGCTGTATCTTCCTACATAGCTTTTACATTTTCTATGCAATGAAACAAAATCTAATTGACACTTTTGCAAGAAACAATATCACTAAGTTGTTTTTCTTTAAAATAAAGTTAAGAAAAAAATAATAGGAGAAGCAGAAGGAATAAGAAACAGGTGTAGATAAAATTTGTTTTGGCTTTATTTGCAGTAGATTTGAAAAGTTGATTAATAATAAAAATCAAAGATAAACATGCCCACTCAACACACATACAAATACGCATGCATACATAAAGCATAAGAAAAGAATCTCTACAGCTTAGAGTACAATAATCTGACCTATTGTGAATTAGATGTAAAATTAATAACTTTTAACAACAATTTTAAATTACTGATTTGAGTTTTCTTTATAATTATAAAAATGCAAGAAAATTTTTCTTGAATAAAATCAACATCAGTAATTTAGATTATAATATAGAATATCTAACAATATCATCAATAGTCAGGTAAAAATTATTTAAGAGATTGTAGCAGCACTTTAAAGCTGAAATTTTTTTAATCTAAAGTACATAATAATGAGTTTTTATAAGAAAATATCTTAATTTTCGGCGTACAAAAAAGTTTATATTCAATAATCTAAGGGGGAAAAAATTTGATTTTATGACATTTTATAGCAAAATTCTAAATTTAAAGATATTATTGAAATAAGTTACAATTTTTAAATATTTCATAAAATTAAATGTTATATAATGTTAAATGTCAGATGTTAAAACATACTTTCTTATAGATACATCAGGATCTTTAAGACATTCCACTATAGTACTTCGGTGGCGTTGAACGGCATTGTAATCAGCTTGAACAGTGCACAACAATGTATTTAAAGCAACATACCTGGAAACATAATAACTGAATAAATACATACAAATGTCACAAAATTTCATCTAATATATTGCAGAATGACTATAATATCACTGATGAAAGTTTGAATAAATTTAAAATGTCAGATGTTGCCTAGTTTAAAAAAAAAAAAAAAAAAAAAAAAAATGAAATTTGGTCTAGACAATGTTTTTTTTTTTCATTGAAATGGGTAAGAGGAAGAGTAATAGTGATCTAGTCTGACCCACAGAATGGTTTAATATTAAACTTATAAGAGACTTGCATTTTGCTACTGAATTACAATTTACTAATTAAATTTGTAATGCACATAAATTCAGCATAACTTACTACTTTTCAAACCATTACATCTATACTAATAAAAGAAAGTTTCACTCTGTGTGTGTGTGTGTGTGTGTGTGTCTGTTGGCGATGGCTAGGAAAATTTAGCGCACCTAGAAGTCTGTAAATTTAGATTTAGGTAGTGCAAACACTCTCCTGGTATACCTGAGCCTCAGAATTTTAAAATTTTGAAAATTAAAGTAGTTATCAATTAAAAACTGATCAAAGATCACAAATAAAAAAGTCATTATTCTGAAGCGAGCTGGCGCATGTGCAGAAACCAATTTCCATATCTTCCGGAACAGAAGAAAGAAAGCAGAAAACATTCCATTTTTGTTTAAAGTATTTCTAAATTCGCCATGGACAAACAGTTAAAAATACGGTAAAACCGTCTACATATTCTAAAAGAACATACTTTTACATCTCGAACGATCTGGTTGGTTTGAAAAAATTTTACATTTAACCCTTTCAAAAAAAATAATCAAAAAGCATCGAATTCGTGTTTTTTATTTTCTCCCGTTTTCCGAGCCTTGCATCTACCGGAATACAAAATATACGGAAAAACGAAAGTCACCAAATTAAAGAACTGTTTTTGTTCTTTTCAAAGCCACTTTTGGTTTTAAAAAATACAACAATTAACACTTCAAAAAAATATTTTTTCTATATGCCGTTTTGAAATTTTTGCGATTTTGGCAATTTTTAAAATTTTGCATCGGCGATTCAGAGACAGGTACGAAAAAATAAAAATATCAGACAATATCTACATTTATTCCTTTTTCGACATATGTATTTGTTTTTGAAAAATACGAATATTAACCCTTCAAAAAAAATTTGTGCGCAGGACTCTCTTTTGCGAATTCCGATTTTCTGCTATATATTAAATCTGGCATCGGCTTTCTAAAATAACCAAACAAAAAGCAAACACACCTAAAGACATCTACATTCTATCGGGTTTAGGCAGAAACCTTTAGTTTAAAAAATAAATCACGTTAACCCTTTCGAAAACGTTTTAAACCGTAAGTCAATTTCGCTTTTTTAATTATTTCCCCTATCTTTAAAAATCCGAATTGGCGTTTATAAACAAGATACGAAAAACTAAAAATACCGTGCCTAATCTATATCCCTTTGTTTTTTAAAATCTGGTATCTGTTTTGAAAAAAAATTATTTTAACCCTCCGAAAAAAAATCCTTTTCAAAACTCACTCACGCGAATTTCCTTTTTTTGGTCCAGATTTAAAAATCGGCATCGACTCGGGAAATGCAAGTACGGACAAACAGTAGACTCCAGATCATAGACACGTTCATTTTCTTCAAAATTCATTGTTGGGTTATAAAAAATATCTACATTAACCCTTTAGAAACCGATCGATTACGTAACCCACTTTTGTGATTTTCGCTATTTTGACAATGTTTACCCGTAGTTAAATTTCAATTCTACTAGGAAATTTGGTTGGGTCAAGTGTTCTGAAAAGGCCTCTTCCAGAACAGACTGCGCCCCTGGCGGTGGAAAGTGGAACTATAGGAGTATATCTGGTTCTATGGACCCGATTACGACGGGGTTAGGCTCATTCGACTTGATATCTATAGCTTTAAATATTTTAGCTGCACTCTCGACCGCCAGGATGGGCTTTCCGATCTTGGGTTTTATGAGCCCGATTACGACGAAGTTTGCCTCATTCGACTTGATTTCGATAGCCTTACAGATTTCAGTCATATTCGTATAGAACAGATTATTAATATTTTGGGCCCGGGCAACGCCGGGCAGATTAGCTAGTTACAGTATAAATTAAAAGATTATATATATTAAAGTTAAGATCAATCAATCAGTTAAAATCAATCAATACAGATAAATATAAATTAGAGTAATCTTTTTTGTATAATAGAATTATCATTGTCATCAGTGATAGAACACTGGCGTATCATTTGGGTGATTGTCATTACAAAATTTTAATATTATTCTTAGGCTTAAAAAATCTCAGAAATTCTGTCCTTAAATAAGATGAAGAATATACTATTTATAGTGGTGTCAGTTCTTTTTCTAGTGTGCCACTGTTACCATATGTTCCAGTGCATAATGCACTCCAGTGTTTAACACAATTTTGGGGTATTTTGCTGTATAATGTGCACCTCCCCCCCCCCCCCCCTCCTTTCCAAAAAAATCCTCATGAGATTTGTAGCAATCTATTATTATTAATGTCGGTGAACGTCTGTGTGTGTTTCTGTCTGTCTGTGCATTCCCCTCTGTACACGCAAAGGCTCCGGGACAAATCGATGCACTGACGGCGGACGCGGACTGAAAAATTCGGAAAAAAGGCGCAGAGCTCAAGTTCGACCGGGTCGGGAGTCCGACCCGGACCCGGGAAGTTATTAATTGACAAAACTGTTTTTATTACCGACCGAAACCGAACTTTGAAAAGAATTCAGAAAATTTCCGTTTTGATAATCGCAGACATCCAAATTATCGCTTTTTAACACATCATCGAATAAAAAAAAAATCTACCGGAGGTATCGATCCGAAAATCGGGGTACACACGCGGCCGATTTTTGTCGTTCCAAAAAGTCAATTTTTTTTAAATTTGGACCGTAACTTTTCTTTATTTTGGCCAAAAACTGACCAGACATCCAACATTGACCCCAGACGTGAAAAAGGTTGCTGTAAAGAATGCCGGGTTGACACATCTGAGATCAAATCGCTCCATTCCTTTTTGAAACAAGGGGAAATAATGACTCTACATTCACGAAAATTTGCTAACATGTGTATAAAAAAATCGCAAATTCAACAAAAAAAAATTCGTAAAAATTGACCAGCAATTTTTAAAGATATCAATTAAAACTCTTTAATGAAACGGCAAATGAATTTATTTCTATTCCAAAAAGGCAGCTGCTTCTTTATTTCAACATTCAACGCAGACAAATTGTCTGTGAATAAGTCATTTCTGAAAGAGATAAAATAATGCATGCATTTAAAAATGATTGTACTTTTTATACGCTATATAAATTTTTTAAAATTATCGGATTTTCGAATCTGAAAAATATGAATCCTTGCTCTGAGTGATCTGGCATTTCAGGGATTCAAAAAATTTTCGAATTCCGACCATAATTTTTGATTTTAGCAAAATCCCGATTTTTGTATAGGGAAAAAAAGGAAAAAGAAGCTAAGGAATTAGCTATTTCTTTTCAAAATATCTCCCGTCGTATGGGTCCCATCGCGAAGCGGTATGGCTCATTCGACTCGACATCTAGCGCTTACATATTTCAGTTTCCAGTTCCACTACCAGGAGCGCTTCCGTAAATCTGGTTCTATGGGGGTTTGGCTCTTTTCACTGGATTTCAATAGCTTTACAGATTTGGGTTAGTTCGCATAGAACAGATTGCGCCCCCTGATGGTGGTAGGTGTAATTAAAGAATTTTGCCACTAACTCGGGTTCTATGGGTCACATCACGACGCGGCTTGGCTCATTCGACTCGGCATTGATAGAGCTTATCAACCACCAGGGGGCGCTTTCCTATCTCCGGTTCTATGGGCACGAAGACGACTGGGTATGGCTCATTCGACTCGACATCGAAAGCCTTAACGATTTCAGTTATGATCGTATAAACAGATTGCGCCACCTGGTGGTGGAAGGTGGGACTAACGTATACTGCAGCGCGTGCGTAGCATGACTGCTATACGGTGCCGCAGGCAGCGGGGACCCGAGCCGGAGGTTCGTTCAGTTAGAGGTTTATACTATTCGACCTGCAATTTAAGGGATTATCCAGTGCGTGCGCAGCACGACCGGTATACGGTGCCGAAGGCAGCGGGGACCAGGGTCGGAGGTTCGTTCGGTTAAAGATTTGTACTATTCAATGTGTAAATTAAGGGATTATCCAGTGCGTGCGTAGCACGACCGGTATACGGTGCCAAAGGCAGCGGGACCCGGTTCGGAGGTTCGTTCAGCTGGAGGTGGATGCGAACCAGAGGGTCGTTCGTTTCGATGTTTTATAAAAAAGGGAGTTTTCAAAATATTCGAGGCACCGATGTAAATTAGGGGCCCGCTGGCAGGCGAAGCCAGCTAGTCCCTAATATTAAGAAGGTAAACGTCTGTGTGTGTTTCTTTCTGTCTGTCTGTGCACTCCCCTTTGTACACGCAAAGGCTCAGGGACAAATCGACGCACCGGCGGCGGACGAGGACCGAAAAATTCGGAAAAATAGCGCGGTGCTCAAGTTTTGATTGGGTCGGGCGTCCGACCCGGACCCGGGGCGTTATTAATCGACGAAACTGTTTTAATTACCGACCGAAACCGAACTTGGAAAGGAATACAAAACAGCAAACATTTTCGCCTCTGAACAGGGTTGCCGGTCTCTCTCGGGTCAGGGAAGGAAAAGGCAGCGGGTTTGCCGCGGAGCAAATTAAGCGCCCCAAACCGCAGTGGGGATTTTGAAACCGACCCGTATCTTTGGAAGTCGGGGGGCCAGAAACTCAGAAATCGGACAGACAGATTCAGGAGAGCATTTGCTTTCATAAATTCGAAAATTCATTTCAGTACGACGATTAGAACCGAAAAAATCCTTTAAAAATCAATCGATAAAAAATAATTTTTGAATTCTTTCAGCGCTGGGAATGTCAGACAGCTGGAGACACGGCTGCGAAATGATTTTATTCTCCGCCGCCGCAGGTGTTCGGGAGGATTTTCATGTGACCGGCCTGTATTCATCGCTCCAGTACCGACCATTCATCGACCCGAGCCCGAGGTTCGTTCAGTTAGAGGTTTATACTATTCTATGTGCAATTTAAGGGATTATCCGGTGCGTGTGTAGCACGACCGGTATACGGTTGCCGAAGGCAGCGGGGACCAGGGTCGGAGGTTCGTTCGGTTAGAGGTTTGTACTGTTGAATGTGCAAATTAAGGGATTATCCGGCGCATGCTTAGCACGACCGGTATACGATGCCGAAGGCAGTGGGGACCCAGGTCGGAGGTTCGTCCGGTTCAAGGTTTTACAAGATTCGAGAACCCGGATTTCCGGGTTTTTCCGTCGACCCTTCCGGGTTTTTCTTTCGGCTCTTCCGGGGTCATAAAATCATCCTGTTTAGCGGAAAAAACGAATCGAAATTGAAAATATGTTGCAAAAACAATGTACGCGACGCTGCGACGGACGTCGCAGACTTTTTAGGGCACCTGCAGACTAAAAACATACAGCGATGCCGCGGACGCGCTATAGCGGGTAAATTACGCAAAAAAACGGCAAACTTCGTCGAAGGATCGTTAAAAAAATGGCGAATTTCGTCGGAAAATCGCCGAAAAACCGCGAAATTAAAAACATTCGCCAAATTAGCGATAAACGTTTCAGTTACGGCAACCCTTACCCAGAGCCTGATCGGAGTGAAACTAGCAGACCCTCTGTCATGCGTTTTCCTAACCCCTTGTATTGTTTTAACCAAAGAATATAAACGAGAATACCGATACCGAAAGATATTCTTTGTCCTACCCCTAAACCAGGAGACAAAAACCAGTCTTTTAAAAGATACCTGAGTATGAATCTTCATCTCCCCCCCCCCCCCCCATCTCCCTTTCGTTTAACAATGCTGATCCTCCCCAAATTCTGTTATGGGCTGCACCAGATGTCAATGAGTGCATATTTTTCATAAACCTTCATTCAATATTCTTCCCCTCGAAATTTGCGCTTTTCTATGGCGAAATGGCTCTCGGTAGAGTATAATTTGAAAAGAAGAAAAAAATAAGTAGACTGTAGATTAGGGTCTGCACGGGCCGGAATTTCCGGGGCCGGGCCGAACGAAAGCTACCTTTTCCCGGCCCGTACAAAATTCAGTGAAAACAAGCCCGGCCCGTTTAAAATCCATTAAACCACGCCTGACTCAATATCTAAAAAAATTCAGATTTTTCTTAACATACAATTAAGATTCTATATTTATGGGATAATTTTACGGTCCCTGTGGCAGAATGTACGCGACGCTGCGCCGGACGTCGTAGACTTTTTAGGGCACCTGCAGACTAAAAACATACAGCGATGCCGCGGATGCGCTATAGCTGGTAAATTACGCGAAAAAACGGCAAACTTCGTCGAAGGATCGTTATAAAAAACGGCGAATTTCGTTGACAGATCGCGGAAAAAACGCAAATTTAGTCAAAAGGCCGTGAAAACATGTGAATTTCGTCATAAGGCCTTCAAAAAGACATGAGTTTTGTTGAAGGATCGCGGGAAAATGCGAAGGGTTACGGAGAAAACACCAACTTCGTCTAAGGATCGTGGAAAAAACGGTCAATTTCGTCGAAGAAACGGCAAATCTCGTCGTCGGATCGCGAAAAACGGAGAATTCTGCCGACAGATCGCGAAAAAAACGGCAAATTTCGTCGAAGGATCGCTAAAAAACGGTAAATTTCGTCGAAGGATCTCGAAAAAACGGAAAATTTCGTCGAAGAATCGTCAAAAAACAATAAATTTCGTCGAATGATCTCGAAAAAACGGCAAATTTCGCCGAAGTATTTCGAAAAAACGGCACATTTCGTTGTCTAAAAGTGTGTATCTTCAAAATGTTTAGGCTGTAAAATGTTCATCAATTTGTAAATTTTGCAAAAAAAAATGTAACAAATCAGTAATTTGTGCCTCAGAATCAGTTGTAAAAGTTACACTCTCAAATTCACAACTTTTAAGATTCTTTTGTGTGTAGCATCACAAAATCTCGATAACTGGATTTTTTTTTTTTATTATTGGTATGGAAAACTTGGAAAAGTCAGGGAAATTTATTGCTGATCTGGAATAGACACCCTGTTGTTAGTTTTATGAATATTTGGAATAAATTTCTTCAATGATAAAAAAATAAAAAGACAACTTTCCATATCATATTTAGCAAGACAATGTTTACTCATCATTTAATGAAGTCATTCAATTTTCAGTGCAAATAAGGTAAGTTTATCAAATTATGTTTTCTTACAACTTACATTACAAAAACTAGCAGTAATTACGGTATTCTTATGTTATTGGAGTTTCATACAGTTATATAATAAGTTATGGTGTAAATGGATATCAGTATTTTGCATCGGTAATTTTCAGGATTTTTCACCTGTGTGTCAATAATTTTCAGGGTTTTTTACCTTGTGTCACAATCACCCCTGTGTAGTGTAGCGAATAATGCAATAAAAAAATTAGTAGTTTGTAGCAAAAAACAACACTACTTTTAAAACTACATCAAAAAATCACATGGCCGTAACTTACTCCTTTTGTACAAAATTTGTTCTGCTTAACAATTTGCGAATCTCAGTGGCAAATTTCAGCTGCAGTGTAACACATTTCCTGAAGTCATAAATTTTTCTCATTGGAACTTGCTACTAAAATCAAACCCACAAAAGGAATTAATTATTTTGCTGCCAACACTTGTCTATTTACTCGTTACTAGGTTTTCCTGTTTTCATGCCGGGTTTCTTATTATTTGAAATTACTTTGTTTACATATTTATTTATTGCTTGCATTTAGAGTTGTTTTTCTATAATTTTCTAGATTATAAAATGAGACAACTCAATATAATTAACTCTGAACAGAACTAAATATAATTAACATATTAAGAATGTAGGAGAGTTAAATAAACAAATCTATTGGTAAATACATGTCAACAGTAATTTTATATCCCAATGCAATAATTACGGTAAGAATAGTAAATAAAATTTATTCAGCGTATGACTGTGCAAAATATGCTATATACAAGGGTAGCATCTTGTTATATTGCTCGTTCATATATATAGCTCTATTTTCATGCCTCCTGAAAAAATAAGCTGTAGTTTAACCATATTTTATCTTTCTGTACACATACAGAATAAGTAAACTATTGTAATCATGATAAAATCCAATTATGGAAATATTGGTATATTTTTACATTCTGAGGTGCCCTGAATTTGTATTCAGGGCACCTCAGAATGCTATTTTTACAATGATTCCATATGTATGTGTGTATATTAAAATTTTCTCATGTTTTCAGGTCTCTAGAGCTCACTGTTGTAAAATTAGAATATATTTTTTCTATTTATTGTTACATTACTATTTATTTCAATCCACAATATTCTGTAAAGTATTTGGAAAGTTGAGTGGAGTAACTACAGATTTCTTTATGTAACTGTATTTAAATATTGATTGTTTTATGTGTATCTCTCTTAATTTCACAAAAAAATTTGTAATATGTGCATAAACTAACATTTTAGAGACAAACACAAAACATTTTCTTGTATGTTAACTTTCTTAATTTTTTAATGCCCTTAGTTATATATCACACTTATTTAATTCTATCCCAGCAGACTTGACATAACGAGCAGGTTACTTCATTATTTAATCTGTGTCTTCAATTTCGAGTGTAAATTGAATTCTTTGACAAAATCTGAAAGTAGCGAAATAGTGACTACTTTTGAAAAGTAGTATGTTGTAATATTTAAAACAAATAGTTGTAGTTAACTACATTTTTGATAAAGCAGTTGTAGTTTATTACAATAAAAAAGTAGTTTTCTGACCCCTGCATTAATGGGCACAATATAAGACTTTGCCTACTAACAGATAAATAATGGTGATGTGACAACTGTGAAAAACTGTGACAAGCAAATATTTAATACAGAAGGGACATGATTTGATGGTTCCTGTCGAAAAGTACAACAAGCAAAAAACTAATAATGAAAGAACATGGTTTGGTGGTTCCAAAACTACATTTGTAACTGCACTAAAGTTTATTTACAGCTGGTAAAATAAATAAATAAATAAATAACACCCATTAAGTGAGGAAAAGAACAGTTGGATTTGAGCAACAAGATAGTGATTGCATATGTACATCTGTATAAAAGCTTTACAAATTGGTTTATTTCAAGAATCAATAAGAGTTCCATGAAACCAAGGAAAGATAATATGGTACTTTTCTAGTACCATGGCGTGATTGAGAAAGTGGCCTTGGTGAGAGAAGGAAATTTGGCAACATATTTTCTGGCAACCTATTCACTGTTTCATATACAAAAACAATTTCTTCCATATTTGTATAATTTATTTAACATAAAGAAGCCATTTATCAAGTTTTATATACAAAAAAAAAAGTAAATTGTGTATAAAAACAATAATAATAATATATATATATATATATATATATATATATATATATATAATATGTTTATACAGATAAATACATATATAAAATTGCATAAAAGTTCATCAGGTTTGTTTTCATAGCTGTTTATATCATTTGGTAACAAATTTCACTTTCTAAAGCCCGAATTGTGACAAGTTTTTAAAAAATGCCAAAGCCCTTATAGTGAAAAAGTATTGTTATTATAAATATGTTCTTACATCATGCTTATTATTATTGATGACAGAAAAATGTCGGTAGAAAAGTAAGCAAGTACCCCAGAAACCATCTGGCTTATCAAAAAGCTTTTTTTTTTTTTACACTTAGGTATAAAAGCCCATTTTTCAAATCAAATACATATAACATTCATTAATACAAAATAACTAAGCTTCTGACTTTATTTGGCACCAAAAAATTTTTGTTTTATAAAAAAAAAATATTTGGATAATTTTACATTTTAGTTTAAGCTGATTTTCATAATGGCCGTTTATAGGTGACGATTAGAACAGCCAAAAATATGCAAATAGTACATGCATTAAATGGTATTACTTAATAGTGTTAATGAAATTTTCATAAGTTTTTCATCCTAGCATTAAAAAGGTAGTTTTCGTCCATTTAGAGGAGGATTTCACAAATTAGTGTCCATACAAGTTCTGATATGTGAATCTTCAGCTAATGCTACATACAGGTTACAGGTTATATAAGAAATCTGTGTCATTTTATACAATATTAGGTAGCTTTCAATATAAAAAAGTATAAAGCTACCTATTGCAGCCGTTCGGAGGAAAGCAATTCCGGAAAATTTCGATATATTTTCATCGATCATGACCATCAGACCCCAAAACCACCCTCCGTTCAAATGTTGATTTATATATATATATATATATATATATAGATATATTCATATATATCTATATATTTATATATATATATAATCTATGTCATACGATAACGCTCGTATTTATAAATTGGTAAATTTTCAAATTGGTAAATAAATTATGAGTTGTAAATCTCCAACTGGACGAAAATCCTGGCCCGGATATTAGGTAGCTTTCAATACAAAAAGTATAAAGCTACCTATTACAGCCGTTCGGAGGAAAGCAGTTCCGGAAAATTTCGATATATTTTCACCGAACATGACCCCCAGACCCCAAAACCACCCTCCGTTCAAATGTTGATTTATATATATAGATATATCCATATATATATATATATCTGACCTATGTCATACGATAACGCTCGTATTTATAAATCGATTTTGATGAAACTAATTGTGTGTATTAAGGTCACCAATGTCTCGACCGTGTTCGTTGGCCAGCTTGGTCCGCCATTTTGTTTCAAGATGGCGGCCATTTAAAAATTTAAAACTAAAATAAATATACAAAAAAGTTAAAATTTCAAATTTATTTTTTGCTTAAGTGTTAGGCCTTGATACAAGGATTCCAGAGCATTTTTTGTATTACCTCTATCTTAAAAAATAGCTGAGATAGAGAAGTTTGAAATTCTAGGGTGGCTGACATTCTGAAACAAGACAGCACATTACAAAAAACCAACGATTAATTTATGAGTTTTAGTGAACGCGATTTCTCGCAAATTATTTTCTTTCATTGCTGTAATCATTTTCCTAATCATACGCATAAAACTATATATTCATATCCGTTAGTGCCAAATTCTTATCAAACTTGGCGCCCAAAATAAGTCTTCATAAATGAAGCCAACTTGGCTATAGCTCAATAATTTGGCGAATTTCTTATTCAAATTCAGTAATAACGAATCTTTTGTGAACGGTTTCTTTGCATTTTAGCTTGCTGTTTTCGAGTAACATTAGCTAAAATTGTAAAATGAAGATATAGGAAAGCTACCTTTTCCTCCCGGTACAAGCCAGAGGGACTTTTTTTTTGTTACATTCATTGTTGTTATATTTAACTTTGTTTTATGACATCACCTCATACTTAAAAAATCATTTCCTCTTTTGCAGACTGTAGCATATAGCAAATTTGGAATACATATAGATCATATAAGCACAATAGTTACAGTAACATCCTCAAAAATTATACTATGAATGATGTTGTACATATTACAACCAGAAAGCTGGATAAATAGTCTAATAATTACAAAATATTAGATTTATAAATATTTGTAAATGTTTCAGCACAGTTTTGTTGGTTTTACTTGTATTTTAGAACTTGCATACAACTTTTCCGATATTTTAATGAATGGGCTGAATGAATTAAATTATAATTATGATGATACTCTTTAATGCCAATTAAAGAAGGCAATCTAAGTATTAATTTAGATAAATAATCATACAATTTTAAATGCTAGAATTATTTTGGATAATGCTGGTAAGGCGAAAACATGATTATCAATGTAGTGGTACACAAATATAAGTTTTGGAATACTTGATATCAAGGACAAATAAAAACTAAGTTTTTTTGTTTGTTTGTTTTTTTTTTTTTTTTTTGGGGGGGGGGGGGTGTTAAATATAAAATTAGAATTTGAATCCTTTTTCCTTGAAGGATTAACTTGCCATAATATAGCCAAAAACAACAGTTTT
This sequence comes from Maratus michaelseni, assembly GCA_963931845.1. Taxonomy (NCBI): domain Eukaryota; kingdom Metazoa; phylum Arthropoda; class Arachnida; order Araneae; family Salticidae; genus Maratus; species Maratus michaelseni. The sequence goes on from OZ007595.1 coordinate 225,902,810, forward strand.
GTCACTACTTCCTCTATTATAAGACGAAAGTAACAAATGATAAACTAATTTTTTTTGCAGAATTCTAAACCATTATATCCCTAAAATTCTAATTACCACATAGTCAAAAGTTAGGGGTTTTTTGATATATATTTAGCTACAACTTTTTAAAGTGAATTAAAAATGACAATTCATAAACTTCACTATAAATAAGTTAATATATAACAAAAATTACCTAATATTTTTGTCTGTATTTAATAAAAATCTTCCTAAAATGTTAACACCCAGGACCTGAAAAAAAATAAGTCAAATGTATGTTCATTCTTATAATACCTATCTTAAGTCATATATATAATAGATAAAAAGGTTAATAGACATAATGTACTCACTCTTAGGCCACTTTCGGATTTAATATCCATTATGGACAAAACTGCTTCATATAATATTGCATTTCCAACATTTTTGCTGGACTCTGTATTAGTGGCAACCTTTAAAGAACATGAAAATAAATTATTTTAATTAAAATAATACTCAAATATATACTTTTCTAAATATTTAAAAGTTACCAATTTCAATTAAAAGGGCAACAGTTACAAAATCAGATGAAAAAAAGCTGATAATGAAGGACCATTTTCTTGGAAATATAAATTAATCATTCAAAAACGAAATAGAAAAAAAAAATGCAATGGTTACACAATTTCACACACACAATTTTTAGTTTTTTTTTTTTTTTTAAATTTTTATTACTAAAGAAGATTTCTTTTTTTCCAGAAAAACAAGAGGATCAAAATATACTGAGCTATAGTACAAATACAAATATATATGTATTTATATGTTGAAATCACTTCAGTAGAATCCAATGTAAAGGGTAAGAAAAAGGATTTTGTTAAACATCAGACATTGTTACCATATTGCTATAGGAAGGATAGCTTCAGGGATGACTTTTGAAGAAAAAGTGACCCAGATTATCATACAAGGAAAAACTTAAACAGTCAGCCCGCCCAGACTGTGCTGGTATTGAAACTGCAAACTTCGGCTCAAGGAAAAGGAACTTCAATTCAATCATTTTTCATGTGATTTCGCGACTGCTGTTACCCCCTTTAAACATACGTTATCTTAGGAATAATGCATGTTAAAAGTATATAAAATTATAAACAAATAGATATCAATGCAATAGATAGATAGACACGAAGAAAGTGAGTGAAAAAAAAAGTAAAATTGATGTGATATAGCTATATAGCATGTAATCATTAAAAATATATCATAATGTTACAAAACAAACAATTGAGTTTCTTGCAAAATAAGTTTTCACAATTAATATTTATTTATTTTAATATGCAACAGATTTCAAATACTTTTTAATAATTCCTGGGACACATTGGGAATGTGGCAAGTTCTAAGCATCTGGATTCAATGATTGTATAGTCCTTGTTAACCTGTTAAAAACCTGTTTCTTTTTGTGTTATGTGTTAGTATGTTTTAGGGTCATAACACACGGCAGTCATTTGTCTATCATTTTCCCCAACACAAGATTATAGTCAGCAAAATTTGCTTAACCTTGCTGAAGGAAAGAATTTTGTTGGGTATTCTTGCTTATCCAACTTTTCTGAGATCACATGGCAAAAGTTGAATATTCATTCAGTGCTCAATCAACTGAACCAATAGGAACAAAATGTATATTATGTTTGTAGATATTAGTTGCTCAGTTACCAATGTTTGTAAATAAAACAAATACATATGACTCACATTCGAACCATTTTGGTTGTAAAGAGTTGGTATTGGTATTTAACAACCATTTGGTCCATAATTTTCTGGATTAAACTTTTGACACTTGCATTCAGTAGCAACCTGCCACGTTGAATTCCCATAAATTACTCGTTATATTTGTTGTTTAGGTGGACATGGTGGAACAATTGCCAAGTCAAAGCTGTACACTTTCTTTAAAAAGTGGTGTCCTTTATCTTTTTATACAGACCATAAAATATACTAAAATTTCATTGAGCTTGGAATCACATAACACAAATGAAAACTCGCTTTCACCAAATTTCGATCAGACAGCAATTATTTTGTTCGACCCAGTAAAGAACATTAAATGTTTGTGAAAAATTAATTATACAAATCATATCAAAGTGCACCCTAATGGCATATATCAAATTTAATATATTGTACAGCACCAATAAAATGCACTTTAAACTATTTCTGCCTACAGACTGTAACATTGTAGGATTCTTTTTACTTTTGACTAAGTTGGCACATTTTAATAATTTGGTCAGAAATGTTAAAAGTGAACTGTATGTTTTAAATGCACATGTTAGTAGTCAAAGTGAGATCCATCAAACCTGAATAAAAGTGGTCTGTCTGACGAAAGTGCCAGATTGCAAGCTGGCAAACCAAAAAATTCTAAAAGTAGACATTTTTAGCTTTAATTTGACATCAGATTTATCCGTAAACTCAAGATTGGCAACCTAAAAGTCAACCACTAAAGTTTTGTCTGCACATAGTTTCCACCAAGATATGACGTGGCAGACCAGTTCCATTGTAATAGGAGGTGTGTTAAAAAATATCCGACCATAATTTTTTATGAGAAAATAAATAATGCTAGGGAGGCATGGTTTGGTTCACAAACGTAGGCAATTTTAAGGGATATGTTTGAATTTTTCCTGCCTACAGAAGCTGTCAATCTCTGGCAGACCACCAATGAGAGATTAAATGTAAGTAAGTGCCACAAAATTTTAGTTTTAGATAAACGACAAAAAAACTTGTATAACGCCATTGCATTAATTTTATGTAAAGCTTAGCAATTCCCAAGTAGAAACAATATGCGAGATTCAACAGAACATCAGGGATGAAGCAATGGACACTACATAGATAAAGGAGTGATACAACTGCTTCAAAGGTAGCGACATATCAGTGGAGAGTGAAACACGCTCTGGTAGGCCCTCAACATCTAGAGATGAGATTGTAGTTGACCAAATGAGGACCCTGGTGATGCAGGATTGTCGAACCATCACCAAGGAGTACTACCAAGAGGTTCTGCATCACCTTTGTGACACTATGAAATGCAAACACCCCAACTTGTAGGTAGCAAGCAATTGGCAGCTCCATCACAATAACACATCTGCCCATGCTTCATATTTGATACAGTTGTTGCAAATCACGTGAGCGGCGGAGATTGGCGCCGACTGTCTGTCTACCGGGGAGTCCCCTCTGTGACAGAAGAGAATTAATTTCTGTATCATGAGGTGCTCGGATCGAAATGGAAGCAAAATGTCGCTTCCTAAAATTTATTCTAGAATATTTTAATTAATGTTTAATATCTATTTAGTGTTTGATGTGTCTGTCTGCGTGTTATGTGTTCGTATATTAAACCAAGAAAAAGACAAATCGTTAGTATTATTTTACCTGAAATACACCAGAATCTCGTAACAAGAATTGATATTTACTGCATTTCTCCAATTCCTTCATAAATCATGAATTACCAGATTTCATTCAAGAATGTTGATTTCTATATATTATTATGCTCTCCCAACCAGCACGCCTGAGTGATTATTATTATGATTAATTATTTTTATGGTGACAACAAACCCGGAAGCTTTAATATTAAAGTTCATGATAATGTTGCTCCAAGTGATTAGTGATTATCATCAAGATTAAGTTCAACATTTTCGAAGACGACTTACTGGATTAAGATTATATCCCGGCAAAATCAGGTACTGTACCTTTTATTTGTTTTTAAAAATGAATCTGGAAAAATTAAAATCAAAGCGCAAGGTAATTAAAACTGCCTGTACGAAATTTATTACAAAAATTGAAACATTTATGGAAAGTGTAGATTTAGAAAGTGAAAATGATTTTGAGACACTCTCGGAATATTTGAACAATTTAATTGAAAAACAAGATGAATTAAAGTTAATAAATCCTAAAATTGAAGAGTTAATATCTGATACTACTCTTTTTGAGGCAGAAATTCAAAACAGTATTGAGTATGACGATACCATTAATGAAGCAAAATTTAAAATTAAAGGAAAATTAAAAAAGTTTAAAGCTAACGCTGAACTGAGCAATACAAGTACTGAATCAAATGCCAGTACAAATGCCAGTACAATTCCGTATCCTAATACACGATCACCTACAATAAAGTTACCCAAGATAACTATACCAATATTTAAAGGTGATCCTAACACATTTCTTGAATTTATAAATAGTTTTAAAAGTACTATAGATTCTAATGAAAACTTGAGTAGCATTGAAAAATTCATATATTTGAAATCGTTTCTGTCAGGAGAAGCTTATAAAACGATTTCAGGATTTGCTCTAAATGAACAAAATTATAAATCGTCTCTAGATTTACTAGAAAACAGATATGGAAAAACAGAATATTTGATTAGTGGATTTATAAATAAACTATTAGAAATTGAGCCTGTAAAGTCTGCTTCAAATACCAGATCGTTACGAGAATTGTACGATGAATGTGAAGTTAGCATTAGAAATTTACAAGCGATGGGGGTGGCTTCAGATAATTTCGGATATTTACTTATTCCAATAATTTTAAGGCAATTACCCCATAATTTGGTTGTAGAATTTCAAAGAAAAAAAAATGTTGATAAATCTGGTGACGTCAATGAATTAATGAATTTTATAAAGTTTGAAATAGAATCATGAGAAGCGGCTAACGCGGTGTCAGGAATTTCCTTAAAAAATAATGAAACATCTCAATGGGAAAGAAAAAATCCGACTAGATTAAAAACTAATGTTCCCACTTCAGTCGCTCTTAACACGGTTGTAAAAAATGTTTGCATATTTTGCAATTCAAATCATTATAGTCTAAAATGTAAGGAAATCTCGGACGAACAAAAACGTTATAAGTTAAAAAAAAGTGGGAGGTGTTATCGATGTTTGAATAAAAATCATCTATTATCTTCTTGTAAAGTAAAAATTCAACCTTGCGAATTATGCCAAAGTTATCAGCATAATTATTTATTTTGCCCCACTAAGAAAGATAAAAATCGTTCCGTTGAGAATGCGGAAACACCCGAATCTTCCCGAATTCTCGAAAACCAAACTGTATTATCGTCAGTTATTAAGACTCAAAATTCCTCCGAAAAATATTCAACATTATTACAAACTGCTTGTGTACAGGTGCTAGGTATCTCTAAAACCTTATATACGAGGCTTTTATATGACTCGGCCTCTTCTAGAACGTTCCTTACAAAAAGTCTAGCGACAGCTTTGAAATTAAAACCTAGGAAAAAGGAAAGGCTTCTAGTTTATACGTTCGGAAACCGCAAAGCCATAGAACAAGAGTTCGATGTTGTGAATATTACAGTACGCAGTCGCGTTCCCCCCTACGCTGACATACAAATTGAAGCGCTTGTGTCAGAGGTCATTAGCGGAGCGAAAATTATCGCCTCAGTTGATTCTCAGTTAATAAATAAACTCGGTCTTAATGAAAATGAATTTGCTGACACATTTATTCATGCAAAACCCATCCAAATTCTTTTAGGTGCTGATTATATGTTTTCAACGATAATTGGAGAAGTTAAAAAAATAAATCAATCGTTGTTTATTCAACCAAGGATATTTGGAAAAACTTTAGTAGGTAGAATTTATGGCGCTAAATTACAGAGTACTTCCTGTTTAAAAATAATATGCTCGTCAATAGATAATGACTTAAGAAACTTATGGGAAATGGAATCGTTTCTATTTAATCAAAAAGATAAACAAGATGATGAACATTTTGAGGTCATAAATAAATTCGAGAAGGAAATATGTTTCGAAAATGGTAGGTATGTAGCACCACTTTTGTGGCGATGCGATACGGATAGACAAAATTTATGTAACAATTACCAAGTCGCGGAAAAAAGATTTGCAGTTTTGGAAAGACGGTTAAAAGATGATCAATCTTTATTTTTAAGATATAATGAAATTATGAAGGAACAATTGAATGAGGGAATTATTCAAAAGTGTAATGATAATTGTTCTGTAGATTACGTAATGCCTCATAGAGCGGTTTTTAGAGAAAATTCTTCTAGCTCTAAAACTAGAATTGTTTATGATGCGAGCAGTCGACAGGGTAGTAACAAAAGTTTAAATGAATGTCTTTTCTCAGGGGAAAATTTAAATCCTAATCTCGTAGATGTTATACTAAATTTCAGGCGGCATAAAATTGCTTTTTGTGGGGATTTGGCCCGAGCCTTCCTGCAAATAGAGGTATCGAGGAGTGACAGAGATTATTTATGTTTTTTATATTTTGATGACTGCGACATAAATAAACCACCAACCTTATATCATTTTAATCGACATTGTTTTGGCCTCACCAGTTCCCCCTACGTGTTAGCTTCAACTCTAAAAAAAACACATTAAAAATTATAAGGAGGCCAATCCCATCGCATACCACATGTTAGATAATTATTTATACGTAGATGACTTGATTCACGGAGCATCTACGGTACCAGAAGCTTTTAAGCTGTCATCTTGTGCAGTTTCAATTTTTAAAGACGCGAATATGAAGTTACGGAAATTTAACTCCAATTCTGTAGAATTAAAGGAACAGTGGAAGAATGCCGACCCTGTAATTGAAATAGAAGAAAAACAATCAAATCTTAAAATACTAGGAATAAATTGGAACAATAAGGAGGACTTTCTGTCCATAGATTTGACATCTTTAGCGTCAAACGGTGATTTAAAATTCACCAAAAGACACGTTCTCCACACTGCTGCTAAAATATTTGATCCTATCGGATTCCTCAATCCCTTTATGATTAGAATTAAGCTCCTCTTGCAGGAATTGTGGGAATCTGGTCTTGACTGGGATGACACATTTTCCGAAGAAATTGTAAATAAATATCAAACGTGGTATAAAGAAACAAAACTACTAGAAACTATGAAAATACCTAGATATTATTTTGATTCAGATGTAACAGTAAACAAAGTTCAAGTTCATGTGTTTTCTGATGCCTCGTTAAAATCCTACGAAGCTGTAGCCTACTTTAGATACAGGACATCAGAAGGCTATTTTAATACTTGCTATATAATTTCAAAATCGCGAGTTGCTCCTTTAAAAAAGGTTAGTTTACCGCGATTGGAGCTCTTAGGAGCTTTAACAGCTGCCAGAATTGCCAACCATATTAAACATCTTTTCAGTTATATTGAAAATATAATTTTGTGGTCCGATTCTACTATAGTTTTGCACTGGATTAAGGGATCGGCCGCCAAGTGGAAACCGTATGTCGCAAACCGCGTAGCGGAAATTCAGGAAATGACCGATCCTAGTTCTTGGCGGCATGTTAATAGCAAGGATAACCCGGCAGACATGCTTACTAGGGGGCTCTCTTCCAAAGAGTTAATAAATTCAAGACGCTGGTGGTATGGTCCTGAGTGGCTTATTAATCCCGAAATTGATTGGCCGAAAGAAAATAAGCTAAAAATCAAATCATTCATTCCAGAAATTAAAAATGAATGCAAAGGCGAAATAATAGTTAATTCAATCATTGTTAATGAAAAAATAATTGATATAGAAAAATTTAGTAGCCTAAAAAAATTGTTAAGAGTCACTGCTTACGTGATATATTTTATAAAATTGCTAAAGGGCAATCACGAGAAAGTCTGTGCACTTACACCAGAAAATCTTCGAGAAGCAGAGCTGTATTGGATAAGGCTAGTTCAAAGTGATTTTTTTTCTAATGATATACAGTGTTTAAAAAATGCCAAACCTCTTCCAAAAGACTCGCACTTGCTTTGTTTGAACCCCTTCCTTGATTCCGAAGGCGTCCTGCGTGTCTCTGGTCGACTTGGGAAGGCTGATTTTTCAACGGATGAAAAACACCCGATAATTCTTCCGCCCAAAACGAAGTTTTCCGAATTGATAATTTGGGATGCTCATGCTAGAGTGTTTCATTCAGCGGTTTCTCACACACTCGTACAAGTGAGAGAAAAATTCTGGTTACTAAAGGCTAGACAAACAATAAAAAATCAACTGAAAAAATGCATTATTTGCAAAAGGTTTTCATCAATTCCAGGAGACCAGACGATAGCTCCATTGCCACCTGATCGTGTCGAACAGTCAACTCCATATAGCGTAATAGGAGTCGATTTTGCAGGACCTTTATTTGTCAAAGATTCTGACAGCAAACAGTATATATTTCTAATAACGTGTGCTGTAACAAGAAATATCCACCTGGAACTTGTTGACAATTTGTCAACACAAACATTCTTACTTGCCTTTAGACGGTTCATCGCTCGTCGTGGATTATGCTCCGTTATTTATTCCGATAACGCACAAACATTTAAACGCGCTGAAATAGAACTTAAGAGACTATGGACTATAGTGACTCATCCAGAGGTGAAAGAATTTTTTGCTTCCAATAACATAAAATGGAAGTATATAGTGGAAAGGGCCGCCTGGTGGGGCGGATTTTATGAAAGAATGGTAAGGTCTGTAAAAACTGCGCTGCGAAAGACATTGGGTAGATCTTCTCTGACCCTTAATGAGTTGCATACAGTACTTATTGAGGTTGAAGGAATGGTGAACTCCAGACCCATGACATACATAAGTGATGAAAGGCAGGACCCCCTACCATTAACTCCTGCCCATTTTTTAATAGGGAGAAGAATATCTTCTCTCCCCCCCGTACGGCTTCACCTTGACTCTAATTTCTCTTCTAGGAAAGAATTGCTTAAAGCCTTTAACTATCGGGAAAAATTGATGCGGCTGTTTTGGTCTAGATGGAAGAATGAATACTTATTAAATTTGAGGTCAGCCCACCAAAGTTTAAATAAAACCAATCTTCCCCAATTTAAAATAAATGATGTTGTTTTAATTAAAGATGATAAATTACCCAGAAATTTCTGGAGTTTAGGTAAAATTATAGAAATATTTCCTGGAAGAGATGGCAAGGTGAGAGCCTGTAAAATTAAGATTGAAAAGTCCATATTGAACAGACCTGTACAACTGCTTTTCAATCTTGAACTATAATGGACTGAGACAAAATTTGAACTTTAATTATTGAACTCTAATATAAATTTTCTTCTTCCTTTATTTAGTTGAATCAGTGTTGAACTCTCTCTTTTTTTAAATTAGCCTTGAAGTATGTATAATTTTATTATTATTCTATGTTTGTATTTGATTTAATTTGTATAACTTGTATTATTATTTAATGATTGTATTTCATTTAATTTGTATTGTTATATATATATGTTTAGTGATGAACACCCCTATGTTCATGGTGGGGCAGTGTGTTGCAAATCACGTGAGCGGCGGAGATTGGCGCCGACTGTCTGTCTACCGGGGAGTCCCCTCTGTGACAGAAGAGAATTAATTTCTGTATCATGAGGTGCTCGGATCGAAATGGAAGCAAAATGTCGCTTCCTAAAATTTATTCTAGAATATTTTAATTAATGTTTAATATCTATTTAGTGTTTGATGTGTCTGTCTGCGTGTTATGTGTTCGTATATTAAACCAAGAAAAAGACAAATCGTTAGTATTATTTTACCTGAAATACACCAGAATCTCGTAACAAGAATTGATATTTACTGCATTTCTCCAATTCCTTCATAAATCATGAATTACCAGATTTCATTCAAGAATGTTGATTTCTATATATTATTATGCTCTCCCAACCAGCACGCCTGAGTGATTATTATTATGATTAATTATTTTTAACAGTTTCCTGGCCAACTACAAAACTCCTGTGCTTCATCAGACTTCTTACTCTCCTGACTATGCTCAAGTTGACTTCTGGCCTCCCCACACTGAAAATGACCCTGAAAGGGACTAAATTTCAGTCCAGAGAAACATTATGCAGAATGCTACGGACTAACTGAACATCATCTAAAAAGAGGCATTCCAGTGCTGCTTCCAACAGTGGCAGAATTGTTGGAAGAAGTGTGTGGCAGCCTAAGGGGACTACTTTGAAGGAAATTAGTGTAAGATTGTTGTATCTGAATCAGAATATCTTTTATGAACAAAGGGTGAATATTTTTTAACACATCGTGTATGCTAATCAAGTTCCATTTAATGTAGGAATTTCATCTGAGAACTCAATGAGATGATGGTGTCTGCAGTTGCCATTCAGTCTATCAGTTAAGTATTGGAGTTGAGTAAAAAAGTATTTTGAGAATGTTTTATGAATGGCTTTCTTTGAATCATATTTCTAAGATTTTAAACTACATACATTTGTCTTTTTATATGATATCCACATATCTAAAGAAAGTCATCATATATTTGTATATGGTCCATATTTTTACTGATGGAATAGCATGTTCAATGGTATGAAAAAGTGGTACAAGTCAACCTTTTATCCTTTATTATAATTCAGTTCATTTTCATGTTATGTATTTTTTTGTAAAGATCTTGTAACAGCAAAAAGAATTTTTTTAATTAATCTATTTTGTCTAGGGAGGATCATATTAAAATTTCAAACAAGTAACTTTTTGAAAATTATTGGCAGGATTATTTCATTAACATAATTTATTTACTACCTTATTTAGAAACTTTTGCAATTCAGATTGCCTATATATTGCCAACAGGTAAAAAAATCAATGTGTGTTTCAAACCTTTTAGGTACATCCTGTATACACCTATTTTAAATTTCATCCTGAACAGTAGGTATGCAAATTTAACATGTATTTAGCCATATAAATTTAAGAACACTTATTACCATTGCAAATGATCCCTTTTAGAATTCAACATAAGTTCATTCAACATAAATAAACATACGAATTCAAAATAAACATGAGCATTTTCAGTATATTTTTGTAAATGTTTTGGTACATTATCCGCAGATTTCCGTATTGTGAACTGCATTCTAAACACAACCAATTGGGTGAAGCATTCACCAAGTGTTCTCAACGAGGGTCAATCAACTACCCCAGATGATGGCTTTGAAGATAAGGTTGAAACATCGGGTAATTCTAATCGCGTTTTTAGTTTTAGTAAAGTGTACACTGATTAGCAACCTTTAATTATTTTAGCATCTATTTTACAGCATAAGTCCAGTTTTAAATTAGCTATGCCTATTATCAAATCCACAAACATGGAAAATTGCCTCATCAGTAGATAAAATGTTATCAAACAGGTTAGGACTATCTATCCATCCTAACATGATTTCAGAAAATTTCATACTGGAAAGGCAGTCCTTGGGAAAGGGAGGTAAATGTACAACAAAAACATTTATAGTGTACTGTCATGCTGGTTCTTATCTTGAATTCTAACACAGGGTTCGTACACATTTCATTACATAAAATTCAAGGACTTTTAAGGACTTTCAAGGACCAAAACCAAAAAAATTTAAGCACCTCAAAATTGAATAAACTAATGAATTACATGTTTGAATTGAAATTTTCATTTTTGTAAATATATAGAACTTTTTAAGTAAACATAAGTACATTAGATGTACAACGAATTGAACTTTACAAAAAACGTATAATATATTTAATTGAAAATATCAGTAATAATTTTAATAATACAAATTATGAAACGAGAAACACAATTAAATTTTCTTTAATTCTGAATTTTTTTCTAACAATTTTAGATCAAGGCTATTAATGTGAATTTCGTTTTCTTTGATAGTTTTTCACAGTTCATGATATTGCATAAACAAGTCTATGTTCTTAGATGTTTCAGCTTTATCAGCCAAATTATTAGCTTCTACATTTGTACTTTGCATGTCCTTTTCAAGAAAAATCTTTTTTTTCTTTAGGAAGGTGATCTCATCCTCTAAAGCAGTGGTCCCCAACCTTTTTTTAGCCGCGCCCCACCAAAACATCTCTAAAATGATGATGCTCCCCTCCCCCTATAACATATAATTCTCATAAAATTTTAAAAGAATTTACTCCTGACAGAGTAAAAAGCATTTAACATTGATCCTGAAACGTACCGAAGGTAATGGAAGAATCAAATATTTTTTATAATCATCTGATACTCCCCGTAGTTTACTGGCATACGGTCGCCACGTATGTGTGATGTATAGAGTGCTCAGAATCCTTGATTAGAAAAATCAATAATTTTGAATAAAACATTTTTGTCTTATTTAATCACAGAATTTCTGCGATTAAATTACTAATCAATTTCTAATCAGAATGAAACGTGATAAAAGATTCGGTAAAGGAAGGTCGTCAAGTAATTGTTAAATATACACTTAAATAGTTTCATGTGTAAAATTGATTTTCATGTGACTTTTTGCAGTGCGACTCATTCAATAAATGATCGAAAAAGTTGTTTAAAATTCTAAAATACTTCTAAATCAGAAAAATTATAAAGAATTGTTAAATATATAAAAGTATCTAAATATCTTAAAATGTTTTGCCTATCATTATTCTAGTATTTAAAACTTTTGAATGGATACTTTTTAAAAATTGAATAAAAAACTATTTTTTTAAATTTTGTTTTTGAAATTTGAATGTGTAACTTTTATTTTCAGTCTACAACATTACTATTAGAAAAAAAAAATCAGAAGGTATGGGTTCACAGAAATTCTGAATTGTCCCCTTGAAAAGTTAAATTGCCACCCTGAAAAGTCAAATTGCCCCCCCCCCCCCCCCGTGGGGCTTACGCCCCCCCGTTGGGAACCACTGGTCTAAAGTTTTCCGTTTCAGTTGTTTTGTTTCAGCCTGAACTTCGTTTTTTTTTCTTTTCCAAATGCTGCATGTGCATGTACTTTGAACGAGCAGATGAAGCAGCTATTCTGATTTCTTTTGTAATTTGCAAATTGTGAATTTCCCCAGACAGCTTGATATATTCATGAATCACACGTTGAGAAATATAAGATGCCTCTTTCAAATTTTCAACTTCAAGGGCTTTATTAACTGAGAAGCCTCATTCGACAGATGCTTGTCCATGGGAGAGTATAAGAATCATTTTAATAATCTTTCATAGGTTTTCATATTTGTTTCCAGAAAAGTAAGGTTGAAAAAATGTATCCAAGGAAAGATTGTTTGGGTCAAATGAAGCAAAATCGAATGAATTCGGCTTGACAACATTGGATAGGAAATCGGCTGGATAGGAATCTCATCACAATTTTTTTTCTAAAACACGCTTATTTTGAGATAGTACTAAAGATGCTTTTCTTTTTTTCTCTTGCTTTCTCGGGATGCCCAGCCATCATGCGTGGGTCAATGCTAATTGCATTTCTTACTAATGAATAATTAACTGGACATTTTTGCATTAAATGTTTTATCATTGTTGTAATGCACTTTAGACAATCTTGTCTAAGTGAAAATATATCACTTTCTGTTATTTCTGTTTTCCTTTTCTTTTCTTTTATTAGTTGCTCTGCAGCAAAACCTAAAAATATTTTACCCTTATCGTTGTGCATATTTGGATCACTAAAATTAAATTTGCATAATGCATCAACTTTCTATATCTGATTTTTTGGTTTCAGATCCTTAAAATGCTGAATACAATCATTTACAAACATTAAAACATTATATATATTCATATAAACATTAAAATCATTTACATTTTTAAAAGTATTTTTGACAGCGATAGAAAAAAATTCAATTTTATCAAAAATGTTTTATCTTTAGTTGCTTCCTTAATGATACAAAATGATTTAGATGTAATTTTTAGCAAAATACCCATATCAATTTTCTTTACACATGTTTTGATATCATTCCCTATTTCGATGGCCCTTTCGGCTGCTGGGACATTTTCGAACCACCTGTAACTAACAGAATTTTACAGGGAATTTTTTCATTGATGAGATATTTATAAAATCATCACATCTTGCTGGAGGATCTTTAAAAATCAAATACAAACTTGACAGAACTGAAGTTATATTCCACCCGATGGATGAAATTTCCTGTTTGAAGGAATTGTTTGGGATATGGGGACCACATGAACCTAAATTCAAAGATTGTATGCCATATTCCTTGGATAAGTCTTCCTGTAAACTGTTGTAGAATTTCCAATTAACATAAGGCCCATCCATAGATATTTGTAGAAGTTTTGATAAATCCAATTTTACAACACATTCATACAAAGCTGAGAGAATGTCTTCACTTGTTGAATGCCCAATAAATGCTGATGTTAAATACTGTGTTCTGACTCTACATTCCTCCTGGTGCCAATATCGTACATGAATATCAAGCTGCTTTTTAGCACTTTCCAACCTAGTTGAAAAGTGCTTATGACTTCGGTTTGTCTGGCCGTCTGCCGTCTGGCCGTCTGCCGTCTGTCCGTGCTCTAACTCCCGTAAATATGCTCGGATTGCTCTGCAATTTTTATATGTTATTGTCGTTATCTATAGCATGTTCCCTATTTCAACGGAAGTGTGTAGCACTTATAGTTTTTTTACAGGGACACTCAAAAGAATTCCGTTACATTGTGGTCTATAGGGAAAAATCATTTGCGGTTTATTTAAATAATGTTTCACTATTTTAAACGCATTGTAATTTATATATATTACTAAGGTGCATTAGAAGAAGCTTAATATGGAACAGGGTGTGCATAGCACTTATAGTTACTTTACAGGGACAGTAAAAATAATTCCGTTACATTACGTCTATGGAGAAAAATCGTCTGCGGTTTATTTAAATAATGTTTCACTATTTTAAACGCATTGAAATGTATATAGATCACTAAGGTGCATTACAAGAGACTTACTACGGAATATTGTGTGTATAGTAGTCATCGTTCATTTACAGGGACACGCAAAAGAATTATCTACTGTCTGTTAACAATAATTCCTGGAAGTGCGTTTTAAGTTATTGAACGCGATTTTAATTTTAACTTGCTTTTTGTCTATTACGTGGTGTGTATAAATTCTGTAGATCCTATACAGGGCAGCACAAAAGTTCGCGAACACATTTCTGTTTATTGACAAACTCCAGACGGAGAATTTTAAACTGTGCTACGCGTTTCCTAACTGAACTAAAATTATCATCCTATGTAGTATATATACAAATCTATAGATCCTATACAGGGCTGAATAAAAGTATTCGGATATTTTTCCGAATATTGCATATGTTGGAAATTCCTGAAATTATGTTTTTAAATATGTTATGCGTTTTCTAAATTGTTTACTTAGATGTTAGCTTTTAGCTTATTAAACGGTATGATTTGTAAAATTATTTTGGAAGCGTTGGAAAGTGCTATATAATCTATGCTTGACGCTTGATTTTTCGTTCTTGTTTTGGTTAGTTTGATTTAGAGTCTCATCAAAGAGCAGAGTAAAAAACTCTGCATTTTTGCAGTTATCTACCAAAAGCGTTTGAAAATGAGGGCCAAGACCAAAATGGCATATATATTAGGGATGCACCGGATATCAGTCTCCTGCCAGATATCCTGCTTATTCGGCACTCAAACCGGATATCGGGTCCGGTCGAATACTTCAATATCCGGTTGCCGAATAGTGACTCATTTTCAAAGTCATTTTTTAACATTATCAGAAAAGGTTAGTGCAAAATTAATTTGTTTCTTACCAACATTATCCCGTTAAAACAATGTTAGTAGGAATAAATATTCATATTTTCGCAAAAATGATATTATAGGATTTATATATAAATGAAAATATAACAATTATTTATAAATAAAGACAAGTTATGGTGCTCAGCATTTTCAGGCTCTGTTACGTTTTTATCACAAATATTTTCCTCCTTCTGAGAATAAGCGTTCACTCCTCTGGTTGTCTCAGATTCTTCTTTTCAACAATTCTAAAGTAAAAATGATTTTATTGAATCTTTTGTCACTACTTTGTCTATGGATGGAAGACCAGCTGTGGTAAAATAATACTGATCATGAAAAGAATTGTGCCACTTTCTTGAATAGTTCACTGTCCCCTTTCTACTACAAAACAAGATACTTGCAATGAGGAGCTTCTCTATTTAAATTCCGTTAGAAAACATTCGTCATAGGAAAAGTAAGTAATAATATGTATCAGTATGTAAGAAAAGAAAAAGACGTTTCAATAGGATGTTTAGTATTTATAAATAACAAAGATTTATAAGTATGAAAAATAGAGAAATGAAAATTATTTAATGGTTTATCTTTTTATTTTCAATGACCCTGAATAAAGGAAAAAAAAAACTACTAATATGTATTATTAGAATAGGCAAAAGACAAAAGATGATTAAATTTGAAAACTTAATTAGTAAAAAGCATTTGATTTTAGGCAACTTTAACTTAATAAATGAGTTAAACTATTATTAACATTTGAATGACATAAAATTATAATAATTTAAAGTTTTCCTTCTTTAAAGCAAGCATAAAATAGAAATATTACTATTGAAATTAAAAACAAAAAAAGTATTCGGCCGGATACCGGATATTCGGTAAAATTTTGTACCGGATATTCGGTATCCGGCAAAAATTCACATCCTGTGCATCCCTAATATATATGCACATTTTTTTTTCTCCACATGAAAAATTGCTAGCGATGCTACGGTCTGAGAACATTCTAGAAAGTAATTGTGCAATATCTTCACAGGGTTTATATGAATAATGACTTTTAATGCACTTTAAGGGCCACAATATTTCAGCATCTAGTACATCATTTTTAGAAACAAATGTGTCAATTCTATTTTTTTCAGAATTTTTTGAAGTCTTTATGTCTTAAAGAAAACAAAAAAAAAAAGAAAAAAAAAGAAAGTCTTTAAAGAAAACAAAACCATCTTTCTTACACAGCTTAGAAAGATACATTTATGAAAACAAAAAACATCTTTCTCACATATCTTAGAAAGATACATTTATGAAAACATCTCCTATTAGTAGGAATTCAATTGGATTCGCGACAACTAGCATCTATTTTTTCTGATGTATTGGCATCTAAATTGTTTGAAGTAGATGCTGTTTTTGAGAAGAAATCTTTCATTTTCATTTTCATTTTTTTAGATTCAAGGTTTTTAGAATGTTTGCCACGTGTAAGAAATATAAAAATACATCAGAAATAATCTACAAATACATCACACATGTAAGCATACAATCAATTAAGGTGTAATTATTTTTATGTCTGAAGTATAAATAAAAACCTAGAATAAATTTATTTTAAAATATAGAAAACTAGCTGACTTGCCCGGCGATATCCGGTCCCGTGTAATAACCTTAAATCTATTGCCCCGAGTGGTGAAACATGGAACTAAAATCATTAAGTTTTGTCGAAATCGAGTCGAATGAGTCAAACCGTATTGTGATCGGATATAGCTGCAAAATCTATTACTTCCACCTTCCACTGACAGGGGGCAGAATCTCTTCTATACGAACATAACTGAAATCTTTAAGGCTATCGATGTCGAGGCGAATGAGCCAAGCCGCGTTGTGATCGGACCCATAAAACCCGAGATAAGCTCCAAAATCCATTAGTTCCACCTTCCACCACCAGGGGCGCATATCTTCTATATGAACATAACTAAAATCTTTAAGGCTATCGATGTCGAGGCGAATGAGCCAAACCACGTTGTTATCGGACACATAGAACCCAAGATAGCTCCAAAATCCATTAGTTCCACCTTCCACCACCAGGGGCGCATATCTTCTATATGAACATAACTAAAATCTTTAAGGCTATCGATGTCGAGGCGAATGAGCCAAACCACGTTGTGATCGGACCCATAGAACCCGAGATAGCTCCAAAATCCATTAGTTCCACCTTCCACCACCAGGGGGCGCAATCTCTTCTATATGAACATAACTGAAATCTTTAAGGATATCGATGTCGAGGCGAATGAGCCATACCCCGTCGTGATCGGACCCATAGATCCGAAAGCGCTCCTGGCTGCGAGGGCATAGGCGCCGACTAGGAAGGGGAAGGGATGGGGGTGGGGGACGTCGCCGCTTTGTCCGGTTAATTTTAGGGCGTTTGTTAAAGTATTACCGATAGTAATAAAGACAAAAAGAAGGCAGACAATTTAGAAAAATGATTATCATTGAAATTTTTCAGACAAAAATTAAGGGAAAAAAAAATCAAAGAAAAATTTAAGGACTTTCAAGCACTTTTTGCACATTTTGAATAAAAATAAGTACTTTCAAGGACCAAAAAATCTTTAAGAAAATTTAAGGACTTTTAAGCACTTTCAAGGACCGTACGAACCCTGTAACAGAAATAATTAGTAATGGTAATAAGTGTCCTTTAGCTTCCACGGTCAAATACATGTTAATTTAAATATATACCTACTTCTCAGGATTCAGTTTAAAATAGGTATTGACTTATCATATACCTTGTAGTAGAGAAAGAGAGAACAGTTGCTCAAATATTGTGCACATTACCTTCAAATACATCCAGAAACAATACAGAAAAGAAAAAGAGAGAGAGAATATTGTTCATGAGATAAAACATGAAAACAGAAAAAGAAAACAAAGGCAAAACCAATTTTCATATTTGAGTATAAACATTCCAGTTTAATTAAGAATCAAGTTGTAAAAATTTCACTTTATATAGTTCTACTGTAACATTATTACATAATCAAAATTACAAAAAAAGTTTACTTGAGCAAGGATATCGTTCATAGCTTCACTTGCTTCTGGATCATTTTTGCCTAATAATCTTAAAAGCCGCAAGATTTTAACCTGAAATGAAATAAATTAAAATACATAAAAATACATTTTTTTAATAATAGTTGGATTTTTCATAAAAGTAACCGACAATTTTTTCATATTACTACAAAGATCATGCATATCTAAATATCATGCTTCTAATTTGTGTCAGTTTATGCATCAATTTGAACATAGTAGGTAATACTCTAAAAGCTGAAAAAAAAATCTAATATTGCTTAATACTAAACTGTAGAAAACAAAAGCAATTCATTATTTTCTTACCTAAGGCAGTTCTCAAATTCCCTCCTCAACAATGTGAAACTTTCTGACACATTTTCAGATTATTTTCTAAACGTAAAGACATAAAATTGGCAGGACTGACTATTGAAACAATTTAGGATCGAAATGAGTTTTCTATTTTTTGATAAATAAATTACTTATTGAGTTATAAGTGATAGTTCTTATGCAACAACCAGTTATTCTTTTTTCTCACACTCCAGAAATTTGGTTCAAACTGCCAACTTTGACAGTATTTTCTGAAAGGCCTTTACCAAAAAAAAGGAAAATGCTATTTGATTTTTCAGTTTCTGAATAAGAACATCTGCCAATTTCATGCTATTCTGAACAAAAATGAATTAAAAAATGTGTCTGAAAATAGCTCCTTTGGATTTGAGAACAGCATTAAGCAAAGACCTTTTCATTAAAAGTATCTCAAATACAATCCATATTTTTTTCCCCTTTATTTATAAGAAGTGTGTATTAAATTCATGAAAATTTTCAACTTTTGTTTTCTGGTGGATATACATTTTGGGATGTCCTGAATATGATTTGATTATTTTTGGAAAGTGCTTGTTTGCGTGTTACACAAATTTGGTGTCTTCTCTAATTCAGAATAAATTTAGAGAATTCAATGAAACTTCACATTCAGTTAGACCTTGGCATAAATTTGTGCTGATTTTGGTGTATATATATATGACATGTTCTTTATGATTTCAGTGATCTTAGCATTGATATGATAGAATTGAACGAAATTTAATATGCAAGATGCTTATTATGAAAAACTAAGCTGATTCAGCTTTGGCATTGATCATTCAACAGTAGGTGTTATTATATTTTTTGCTATGACATTATAGCTTTATTTGAGTTTCTATTGGGTAGAAATTCAGTCATTTTTGCATCTGAGGTTATTAATCAAAAATATCCATGTTGATCTAATTTTGGATTTGAATACTCAACAGGATGCTATTACGTTGTGCATTTTTTAAATTATTATTATTCACTGATCACTAACTACACTATTCACTAACTTCATGTTATATTCCAAGAAATGCACTATATTTCACATCCATAATCAATGTTATGTAAATTAAAATAATTGCTGTGCAAATTAAAATAATATGTAAAATGATATAGTAGAAAGTTTTGTAATGGCCACAGCATACTTGTAAAACTATGAATATCCAAGAAGCATGAAAATCTAAGTTACTTTTAACTTGAAAAAACTCCTCTTTAAACTACATTGTACTAAATATGACTGAATAATAAATACAGCTGATGCATTAAAAAATAATTATTCTTGTGAGCTGCAACTTTGCTTGTACAGCCACAAACTAAAATTGTTAATATAGACAAAAATAAATAATACAACTAATAAATAAGGTAATTTAAAATAAATAATAATAAAAATAAATGATACAATTGAAAATACAATCAAATAATAATAAGAGAAAAAAGCTTATTCGAATAAAATTCTAAAATATTTACCTGTAAAAATGGATCACTAACTCCACAAACATCATGCTCGGGAGAATAACCAGCCATAATTAAGTTTTTAAGAATACGGACTAGATTTGAGACCAGCTGAAAAGAAAAAGAATTAATAGCTTTATAGTAGGTTAACATATCATAAATACAAAACAATGCATGTTTTAAGATACAAGAGATTGTTATTCATACATATTTCAATTGATGAGCTAGGCTAATTATATACACATAATATTAATATATCAAGAATTTTACCTTCTTAAAATGGCGCAATGCATCAGGACTCTTTTCACACATTTCTGTGATTAAGATTACAGCAGTAATCAGAACACCTAAATAAATAAATAAATAAATACAATTTTATGGAAGAAAGAAACTAGATGTAAAAATTACTATATACTGTAATTTCTTAATGCTACAAAATTGCTTGAAAAAAGCAGTTAATTTTTAAAGAGTGTAATTTTATAGCTTTTGTCATCAGGCAAAGCAAAATGCACTTCCTAAAGTGGAGTCCAGCATTTCTACCTTTTGAGAACTGTGTAGGGAAATTTTACTTGATGAAGTGAGCTCTAAAATTACTGCTCTAAAAACTACTCATTTTCTTTTTTCAAATAGTTGTTAATATTTATGAAGTCTTATTTACAACAACTAATTTTTTTTTTTTTTAACAAAATTGGAATAACTAATCACAACATTAATTATGTAATGATACAAAGATATATATGTATAAATAATACAAATTCAGTGTTAACTGAATTTAATTTTGGAGGAAGTATGTCATCATACATCCAACATACAAATAATCTTTAAAATCAGAAATAAAAACTTAAATTGTTAGGAGTTTACATTCATGAATAATATACATAAAATGAAGTAACAAGAAAAAATTTCTAGAAGGCAGTTATAATTTTGTATTTTTAACCATTGGATTGTTTTTTATTACTATGCAAATATATACATATGCATATTTTCCCGACTTTATGCAGTTTCAGTTGACGAGTAAAACTTTTTTGACATTCCCTCAATAAACATACTGAAAATTTCGATTAGTATGGAAAGCTCAGAATGGGTGATCCATTTTTTTGCTAGCTAAGTGGTGCCAAATTGGTTTAAAAACGGAAAAAAAAAGACAAGAAATTAAAATAAAATTTTGTATTCTGAAATGAAAAAAAAATGGTACTCTTCCGTTATACTAACACCACTGACACTAAGCATAACAGTTGGCAACAAATGAAACTTTTGAAAAAAGTTAACAGTTTTGGTACGAAAGCGATCATTAAAAAAAATATAGCATTACAAAGTTGCAAGAACTATTTTATTAAATAAATGCAAATAAATACTTAAAATAAAAGAACAAATAAATATTATACAATAAAATAATTAAATAAAACTCAATTTAAAATACAGGCATAAAATTGTATATATCTCTTAGTATTGTAGTAAACATTTCCTTTTTTGAATAAAGACATCCCCACATAAACTCTATGAGATAGGATTGAAAATACTGGTGAATAATACTGCAGTCTTCTATTATATCATTTTGCGATGCTCCATAATCTCTCAACAGATTGGGTATTATATCCGGTAATAAAATCAAGAAAATTATATTTGTGATTTATTGTGATATGTGATCTCTAAAAAAAAACTTTATGTATAATTCCAAAGCTCTTAAACAATTTCATTACAACTTCCTCAGCATCAGGTAACTGCCATATGGTAAAATCCATTTCAGCATCAGCGAAAAATGTAGTTTATCTATATTAATAAAATAAAGTTTCGTTCTGTGTGTGTGTCGTCTATTGGTGATGGCTAGGAAAATCTAGCCCACCTAGAAGCTTGAAAATTTAGATTTAAATAGTCCGAACCCTCTTCTGATGCACCTGAGACTCAGAATTTTAATATTTTAATTATTTACTGAAAGATTAATTAAAATCCACGAAGAACTCTCATCAAAAATACGCTTTTTAGGTGCATTAGTAATTATATAAATACGTAGCACCTATTATCGTCGTCTGGTCCATCCGTTCGCATATAACGCAAAAACTACCCAACCGAATGGTTTGAAATTTAAGATATATTATCTTTGCAGAATTTTGTTGAGACATTTCAAATTTTATGAAAATCAAATCAAAACTTCAGAAGATATTAATAAAAACATTTATTATGAAATTTGAATTTTAAAAAAAAAATCAGGCTTTCTTGTTACAGGAGATTCCGAGGTTTAACCGTCAAGCGACCGAGATACTTATTTTATTACAGAAATTAATCTGCATATGATATAATTCATTTCACAGAATTAAAAATCATCAAGATCTGAATACAGTAAAACCTCCAAAGTTGACCACCTCTCTATGTTGACCAAAATTTATTAGTTTGAATGGTCACAATGCATTTTCAATGGAGATTTACCTCTCTATGTTGACCACCTCCGTAAATTGTATGTTGACCACATTTTAGTACGTTTTACTCTCTGTAACTTGACCACTGATGTTTTCTTGAATTTGCTTTTTCCGCCGTTTGTTCTCCATCTGGTTTACAGGAATTTCTTTATCAGTCAATTAGCTTATCTGAGCAACACTCGCCCCCCTTGTGGTGCTCCATTCATTATTCACTTCCAGTATGATACAACAGGAGGGAAATGCCAAAATTCCTGGAATATGTCGAAAAATGTGGCTTGATGTCAGCTTTACGAGAAGGGATGGAAATATCGGGAGAAAAGAAAGGGGAATCTATACTGTCAAAGGTACTCGTTGACACACCCTTTCGCACTCCTGATTGAAATACCCGTAGCAGTGACTCATCCCCGAAAAGTGTCAGGGGGATGCACGTAGCGGTATAGCTATATGCAGAATTGGAAAACAATGTGTATAGGCTCACATGTTAAACACATTCCGTTCTTTTTTTCTGGATGTCGCGTTGTGACGAGACCGGTCGTTTATTTACGAATTTTCATTAAAAATGGCACAAAGAAAAGCTCTAAAAGAACTTAAATTAAAGGAGAAAGTGGACCTTCTTAATTTTCTGGAAAGCAGCAGCCAAAGAAAGACAGCGGAAAAATTTGGTATGAGCAAGACAACTGTGACCATCATTTTAAAACGCAAGGAAGACTGTCTGGAAAGATATTCTTCCGAAAATAGGGGACTCCAAAGAAAACGCAGAAAAACATGTCTCGACACTGTGAACGAAGCCATGTTTCGTTTGTTTAAAAAGATGAGATCAATAAATGCAAGAATATCGGGACCTATGCTTCAGGCGAGTAGCAAAATAATTCGAAATAGAGGATTTCCAAGCGTCAGCAGGTTGGCTTAAAAAATTCAAACTACGATACAAGATTTCTGAAAAAGTTTTGTGTGGGGATGAGGTTTCAGCTGAAGTGGTGGAGAAGTTTATTGAAAAATTCCTAGAATTTGCTAAAGGTTTTAAAGATGAGAACATCGTTAATGCTGATGAGTATGGTCTCTTCTTTAAAGCAATGCCTGATAGAGGTCTAGTAATGAAGGGCTACACTTGCAAAAGAGGAAAACTTTCAAAACAGCATTTTACTGCTCTTCTATGTGCTAGTATAATTGAGGAAAAATTTGAGGTGATCAATCAGGTGATCGGCAAATCTGCAAAACCTCGTGTATTTAAAAATGTAAAACCTGAAAACCTTCCTGTTTTTTGGAGAGAGAATAGATCCGCTTGGATGACCAGTGCTTTGTTCGAAGAGTGGGTTAGAGGAATTGACACAAAAATGAGGAAAAAGAAGCGGTCTATTCTACTTACCATGGACAATTACCTCAGCCACCCAAAAGTGAATAATCTCACAAATGTGAAGCTATAATTTTTGTCTCAAAACACAACTTCGAAAACCTAACCTTTAGATCAAGGTATTATTCAGTCCTTCAAAGTGCACTACAGAGCTCAACTTCTGGAATAGGTGATCATGAAAGTATAAACCTGTGGTCCTTCTGCATTGGCATCGTCAACAGCTCTGTCAGTAAATGCTTTGGATGCTGTTCATTGGATTAATTCTGCTTGGAGTAAAGTTACACAAACCATGATTAAGAACTGCTTCAAGAAAGCTGAATTTGTTTTAGCCACAACATTGGGGCAAGAGAATGAGCTTCTTCTATCTCCCTTGCTTGTTTTGATGGAGTTGATTTTGTAGATTATGTTACCATAGACAATGAGTTAGTAACATGTGTTGAACATGACCCAGAGGCAATCTTCAAAGAGATATTCTCTGCCACTAAGCACAGCGAGGACTCTAAGGTACAAGAAATGGATGGAGAAGAAGATGATGATCCAAGTGACGACGAAACTGAAAAGTACCCAACTCTAAGAAAGACTATGTAAAACGCATGATGGAGCAACTTAAAGATTTCACTGCAGAAAAATGCCCAAGCATGCTTAATAGACTTCTAAACTGTGAAAGTGTTTTTTGCAGTTACCTAATTATTAAAAAGAGGATTCAAACAAAAATTGAATTATTCTTTCAAAAATTGTAAAAACAAAAATGAGTAAGTGCAAATTTGTTTCTAAATTTTTCCTTAAAAAATACTAAAAAAGTTTACTAAATTTTTTTCTAATATTGCACTAAATATTTTCTAAAAATTCCCTAAGTTGACCACCTCAGTACGTTGACCACTTAGTTACAGTCCCTTGGGTGGTCAACTTATAGAGGTTCTACTGTATTTATATAACTAGCTATAGTACGAACGCACCTCATTTGTCATGTTGACGTATAATTTCCAACTTGTTTTCATTGGGTTGGTTGATTGTATAGTCTTCACAGAAGTAATTAAATAAACCAGAGTAGCGATGCATAGATAAGGAATTCTAACAAAATAGTGTCAATATGGATTGCAGTTATCGACGTGCAGCCATGCTACTATAGCGCCACCTGCACACAATAAATTACACAGACGCCACCTGTTTGAAATTTTTTCCAGAACCTTTTTCTTCATGATAATCAGCTGGCTTTAAGGGGTTTTTTTTACATGACATACATTATTATGATAGAGATTATTAATACAGAAAACTTTTTTTAACAAATTATTTATTATATTTGCAGGGATGGAGAAGGGTAAGGGTCTAATTAGATTTAACAATTTTAACATTTTTAGCTTCACCCATAGCATTTAACTGCTGTTTTATATAGAGAATACCGCTATTTTAAATCTCAGCTAATAATGTTTTGAACTTCTCCAAACCAGTTCCATTTTTACTAAATTATCGTAAAAATCAGCTTAACCAAATTAATCAATCTTTAAAGATGTATAGTGATCCTCCTAATTAGTTATTTGCTGAAGGGCACTTAAACATCTGCTTCCCCCCCCCCCCTCATTCAAGTTTTTTTTCTCTAACTGTGCTCCATTTCCATATCTCAGCAACTATCTTTCCGATTTCAATACAACTGATTCCAAACATTATAATTAACTTAATAGTCACCCTCTATAACATTAAACTAAATTTATGAGTAGTGGTTACCACTATTTCCGAATAATAGTTTAAGCCAAACTTGTAATTAAGTTCCTAGCTTAACCAAACGAACAATTTTTTAAAGATGCACAGTAGTCCTCCTAATTAGTCATTTTCTGAAGGACACTTTAACATTCCCTCCCCCTGGCACATCCCTCAAGGTTATTTTCTTTAACTGTGCCTTATTTCAATAACTCGGCTAATAATGTTCCCATCTTCTTGAAACCAGCTCAATTTTGTAGCATGCCTACTATACAGTAACATAGGCAGCAGGGATCTGTCTCAGAGGTTAGTTCGGAAAGAGGTTTATGTAGAACAGAATGCTCCCTTGGCAGTGGAAGGGGGAAATAAAAGATTTTCTGGTGCGTACGAGCATGCCCGGTATACGGCACCGAAGCCATCAGAGATTGTGCCCAGAGTTTTGTTTTTTAAGAGATTTAAGTTTATTACACAGGCTCAAGCAATGCCGGGTGGATCAGCTAGTAACTTAATAAAAAATACTTTCTATTCAAGCAAAAAAAAAAAAAGCACATTAAGACACTTTGTATGGTTAGAATTAAATAACAAAAATGATTCACGTTTAATAAATAACGATTCACATTTAATAAATAACGATTCACATTTAATAAATAACGATTCAGAATGATTGGTAGAAATTACAATAAAAATCCTTTGCACAGTCAGGGTTGTAATAAATGGTGCATTAGCATACATTTTGGCATGGTGTTGATAAAACAAAAAATTACTGAAAAAATTGTGCAATTGATAAATTGATAAGTTTATGCAAAACAAATAAACATAAATCTACAACATGCATTACAAATAGATGTATAATAAAGTATTACCATGATTTTTTTCTGAAAGCAGACATCTAGTGGCAGGAATGAACATTTCCATTAATTCTGGAACTTTTTTAATCATGCGAAATGCACAAAGGGCAGCCTAAAAAATATTACTTAATAATTTAAAATATATAGTAGTAATATAAATTACAGTAGACTCCTGATTATCTGATACTCATAGGACCAGGGGTATGTCAAGAAATCGAAATCATTGGATAACTGGGAGAACATTTTGATATGTATTTTCCAATTGTACAAACATTAAACTTAAACATTTAACAGTAAAAGTACTATAAATAAAGTAAATAGCTGCATCCAAGAAGCAAATATCTCAAAAGAAAGATAGATAAAAGAGAAAAAATGTGTCATTATGTGCATTTTATATTTTGTCATCAGTAAAAATAAGATAATTTAAAGAAATAAAATCAATGGCACATTTTTTTTTTTTTTTAATTGTGATTGCCTAAATCAAGATTTCAAATTCCAATATAAAAGCATGTGTGTTACATTGCTTCCTCCTGATTTTTAAAACATTTTTATAGATAAAGGGAATTAGAATACATAAGAGCGTTTGTCAGTCAGAACTCTTCTGGATTTCTGAAATTTTTTATCTATTTGTGCCCAATCCTGTATTATTTACAAAATTTACAAAGTATTGAAATAATAGTGAGAGTTCTTTAATCATTTATTAGCAATTTTACTATGTTTAAAGTTTTATGTAATTGATTATAAGTTAAAAAATAATAAATTTCCTTCAGGAATTTTGGAATACAGCTAGAAGATCCTTCATGATGACCCATATGATGGGTGTAGTTAACTGAGTGATTTGTATAATCGAACATCAGATAATTGGAGTCTACTGTAGTAATACTTAGTTATTTAAATCACATAATAATTTCAACAAGTAACAGAAAAATAAAGAATCATTTTCAAATACGGATTTTTTGGTGACAGTAGATGTTAATTTTTCATGTGTCCTCAAAAAAAACTTATGCAGGTTATAGCTATTTTCAAATGGAAAATATTGCTGTTTATTTTAATAATATATATAATTTCTGTAGCAATAGAACAGGAGGATCAAACAGACATTGTGATAAACATCTGATTTTGGGATCCTAATAAAAGTTATATGGGACCACACAGAAAACACATCATTTGCAGCAAATATAAATATCGAATTCATAGCATATATATAAATATTATGTGTAAAAATAAAGAATATATATTATTTCAAATGTTAAACTTCCTATATTTGAAGTTGGTTAAAAATAAAAACTTGTTAACCAATAAGAAACTTTAAACTGTAAAACAAACATTTGTTACCCCATGTCACATTTTCCTGTCAATATCTTTGGCAACAAACGAGACAATCCTAAAAAGGGGCATAACAATTTATAAATTATATGTAAGACGCTGAAGTAGTCATTTTCAAATAAACAGATCAATTGTGTCTTGGGAATCGAAAAAGCAGCAAACCGTTGCTTTATCCACAACTAAAGCAGAATATATGGCCTTATCAGAGGCTGCTAAAGAGACTGTTCTTAAATAAACTTTCCCCTAGAACAGTATCTTCACCCACTAGAATATTGTGTGACAACCAATCTGCTCAAAAATTAGTAAGCCAGTCACACATCACAGGGTTCATAAATATCATGACACAGTAAACGGGTACAGTAAATTTTTACAATGCATACCTTAAGACAAAAGATTGTGTGAATTATAGAATTTTATGTTATATAGATCACATTCCACACATCATTAAACTTATCTTGTAAACATGGCAAATAGTAAATTTGAAGCATATCAATATATAGTACAAGATCCTTAAATTGCATTCCTTGGGAACAGAAGTTGCGCAGATTATAAATTTTTGCACATTAAACATCATTTCATACATTGTTAAATTTACTTTAAAAACATGGTCCAAATATGCCTGGACCAAATGATTATATTACCCATTTTTAAAAAAGTAATTATTGTATTAATAGCAATTTTTGCATTAGAAAGCTCTGTATTAAAGAGACAAAGATGAAATTTTGTATTTTTAAATTTGGTCCTTTAGAGAGTAGCAAATTTTCTACAATGCGGAATGCAGTTCCCTCTTAACTGCAAAATTCATTGTTTACATGTGAGAAGTTGTGCGCACTGAGCTCCACAATAGTACAGAGAGCTATCTTCCTATTCTGATACATTGAATCCAGCGGTCCACCCATGAATACAATGCCAAAGAATTTCCAAAGAAAATTTTTGGCAAAACGCAGATTTTCTCCCATAGAGTAGTATGGGGTAGATATTTTCAAATCGGATTATCTTTTTAAATTATGATGCAGTTGCTAAAATTTTCACTCGTATATATTTTCTATTGAAAAAACTACAGATTTCATTTATATTCATTGAAAATATTTAATTTGATATTAGTTAAAAATGAAATTTTACGTAAGCTCACTCAACTAAAAAAAATATGAAAATTTTGTTAAGTATAACTCATAAAAATATGAAAAGCGTGTAGAAATAAGCAAAAATGATAAAAAGTATATGGAAAAGTTTGAAAAAATGCAGGATTCATTGCTTGCGTGCATTGAAAGTGCTATGTGGTTGTGGTAGAAAGTGGACCGGTGAGTTAGCCCTCCATTTTATTATGGAGCTCAGTGGTTGTGCGTTACATAAAGAATTGCATTATACAGAATTGTGTTATAAGGATCTTCTAACTGTATTTTCAAAAATATCAAAAACTATCCGATATTTTGATATATAGCTGATATTTTATATATATATCCTATATTTTCAAAACAATCAACTTAGTGATTATTATAAAAAATTTCAGACCTAATATAAAACAGAAACTTAAACATATTGCACTTAGCATGAAAACTTAATAAAATAATTTTCTAAATGTCTTTTTTTTTTTTTTCATTTAAATGAAAAAAAAATGAGATCAATTAATTGAAAGCAGACACAATTTGCTTTTTACCCTCATAAAACACAAACTATAGGAATCAGTATCAAGTAGCAAGAAAATTTATGTTTTGTGCAACAAAATTTTAAATACAAAATAATTTGTTGTTATTGAAAAATTTGAAGATAAATGTAAGCTAGTCTGTTTTTACATTCCCTAACCTGTTGTGCAATTTAAACTGAACTGAACCAAAACCAGAAAAAATTCTTTCTAATGAAGCTGTAAACAACTTATTATTTAAATTAGACAGCTTATCTTTCAATGGCTGTTCTAAGTAAATATTGTCTCAGATTTGGAACAAAAATGTTGCTTAAAATTAGGGCCGTACCGAGTACTCGGTATTTACTCGGTACTCGGCATACTCGGCCAATTTGCCGAGTACTCGGTACTCGGCTAAATTTTGGGCCGAGTACCGAGTACAATACCGAGTAGTTGTAAGAATTTCATTTTTAAGCATTATTATCATTTTTGAAGCCAAAGGAATTTATAATTGACCTGTAAAAGTTATTTGAATATAAAAACATATAATATATGCAATTATTCATAAAAACTATTTACTTAGTATATAGAAATATGTTTACAAAATACAGAAAAGTTAAGAAAAAACAAAGCAATTCAAAATTTAGTTTTAATAGAGTTCACTTTTTAATGTCCCTTTCATTATACCACAACCAAAATGATTGGAACTTTCATTTGAGCTTTTCAATGTTACTCAGAATGGCAATAACAGTTTCATTACACTTTCCAGTAATTGCTACTGAACTGTAGTTAAATTTTTTAATCTTACTTTCAGTAGCATAAAGGCAAAGAGGCTGCTTTAATTCATGCAATATTTTCAACATATTATACTTTGAGTTTCATCTTATGGTTAATTACTGTAATGATTAATTTTTTTGGATTTAGACAAATGTGACTGAACTTTTTTAAAATTTGAACATGCAGCTACAAAGTGGTTAAAATGTTCATCAATGTTTTTAGCTATAAACTAACATGTCTGAAAGCATGTAGGGTAGATAAACCCGATTTTATTATAAGTTGCACATTGTGAATAGTGCAAGCCACACTTTTAACATCAACTTTTTGCATTATTCAATGACAATTTGTATTATTCAAAATTACAGTAACCAATAACCATTTTTGACAGACGGATTTCAGGTATCAAAGTGAGTTAGATAAATTGAAGAATGGGTTTTAATTTCATATTGGCTAATTTTACTTTTATTTATTAATTTTTTTTCTATCTTTTAAAAATAATGGTACTGTTTTAAATTTTTTGAATTTTCAAAAATAGTCTTTAATAGGTGTATAATTAAATTTCAAATTTAATTAGTTAATTTGATATTTTTTGTAAAATTAAATGTATGACTACATGCGCAAGAAGTATGTTTATATATATCTACACACACAGACATGTTATTTTTAAGCTCACTTCATGTGCACATCAATAGTTCTTTCTTACACACAACTACTTGGTACTCGGCAACTCGGTACTCGGCCGAGTAGTAAATGGCCGAGTACTCGGTACTCGGCTACTTGGCCAAAGTGCTACTCGGTACACCTCTACTTAAAATCTGCAATGATATCCACATCTATTTTAAAAGATACTATAACCATGATGGCAATGGTTAGAAGTGGACCCAATTATGGAAGATTAATTCAAAAAGAAAAGTCTTCTTAATTTATTCTAGGCAATCTGGCCAATTGTTGCAACTCATCTGTCACTAGCTACTTTACTGTATTGTAGCAAATATGCTGAGATAGATTTAAATTCATGTTTAAAATTATTTAAGAAGACTATATATTAAGAATGTCACTAAATTGAGCTACAGTTTTCAAATGAAATTTCATTCAAAAGTACATTACTTTTCCTATTTGATGATGTAAAAATTGAAATTATGTTACTTTTAGAAATGATGTAGGAGCAGTAAAAGCAAAAGCCATAGCGTCAGTCGTTGCCACCATCATCGTAAATTTTTAAAAAAATTACAGGTTTATGGCAATTATCAAAAAGTGAACTATGATTTTTTGGAAATGACAGAAAAGTCCATGGTGGAAAAAATAGAACTTTGTCTCTTAAAAAAAAAGAACCACTTAACAGTTTCATTTTAGAGCTATTTTAGTAACAAAAAGATCAATTTTTTATAAGAAATTTTAATGTATGAATCTTTCTGAAGTTGGAAGCATCATTTGTATAAAAATATTTTGTGTAGTTTGGCACAAAATAAGTTCTATAAAAAAGACTAAATTAAATGTCACTAAATTGAGCTACAGTTTCAAATAAAATTTCATTCAAAAGTACATTATTTTTCCTATTTGATGATGTAAAAATTGAAATTATGTTACTTTTAGAAATGATATAGAAGCAGTAAAAGCAAAAGCAAAAACGATTATTAAAGACATTATGTCTTTAATAATCGAGAAAAATTAAAGTGATATGATTTTTTATCAACAGCTAGTGCATGTATAAAAAAAGTCACAGGTGAAACTAGTTGTACTCAGTCGTATGCCTGACGACAGAAACTGGTAAGTGGTTAAAATTTATTCTACCCAAGTAACTCAAAATAATTAAACACTAAAAGAACTAATCAAGTACCTTTCGTTAGGAAGGAAAAGGAACTCAGCTAGCCTGATTTTTTTTTTTTTTGTGTTATGTAACTTTATGTAAGCCATTGTAAGTATTAATGATCACAATAACATTTCTTGAGAACAACAAAATAAAGATTACTAAAACAAGGCTATTAAACTGATAAAATGTGTCAAAATTAAATTAATCCATGGAATATAGAGACAGATATAAATAAAAATGTACCTTTTTCCTGACATAAGCATTAGATGTCTTTAATAATCTCTCAACTTCTCCGGCTAAATCTCGACTCATTTCAGGAGAACATATGACACCCAATGTACAGAGAGCCAAACTAATAACAAATTGTGTCTGGCTATTTAAATCACTAATAAAAAAGAGAGAGACAACTTATAATTATGGTAGTTACGGAGTTATGGGAGTTTTATTATTAGTATACAATTTTTAATCAAATATGTTTTTATGAAATGGGAGTATAGTTTGTCAAAAGCATAGTCAAAAACCTTTCATATGATATCTCATTCATCCTTATTCAATTTGTATGTACTTAGAAAAAGATATGTTGACATCAGCAAAGGTGGGAAATTATATATATATATATATATATTACAGAAGCCCACTGCCAATGACAGTGGGCTTCCAATTCTAAGTTTATTTTAATAGATTTTTGCTTAAAAATATAAAATCATATAAATATGAGGATGTATGCCGCCAAAAACTCTAGATTTGTTTAGATAGATTTTCATTTAAAAATATAAAATCATGCAAATTTGAGGATATAGGCTGCCAAAGGCAGTGGAGCTCCCAGTGTTGGGTTTGTTTAGAAAGATTTTTGTTTAAAAATATAAAATCATTCAACACTGATTTAGAGTATATTTAAGGTTATTATCAAGGACCTGGGCAATGCCGGGTAGGTGAACTAATATAATGTATGATAAAATATTTAAAATAATCAATTAATATTCATAAAATGAGAAATTAGCTAATACTATATATTTAACTACAATGTTCAGTTATTTTGCCATAATTTAGTTGTAATTGTAAAACCAGAACTAGAATATTTACTGCAATTTTGTTTTGATTTCACTTACTTGTTCTTAAACTGCAGTAATGAAGTAGTTGGCTTTTATACATTTTCTCAAGTATTTTGTTAATAAGTTTTTTATTAATATACATGAGTTATAAGTATAAACAGTGAAAGGTATAAGAATATAATTTGGGAGTTTTACAAAGAAGTTACACATAATTCACCAAATATTCAAAGTCAGAAATGTAAACAATGGTCATCAAGTAAGTGCTAAAGTATTAAGGATAAAAAACATCTAGAAAAATGTAAAAGTGTCCAGTTAACTGAAGAGTATATTATGAATATTCATACTCCAGATCCAAAACGTGTTTGTTTAGAAAATCAAGAACAAAGTGATGCTGATGTTGAAGAACACCATTAAAATTTTGCTGGAACATTAATTACTTAAGTTAAGCAGCAGGCAAGAGAAACATTTTTGGTAAAAACAACAGAGGCACAAAAAACTTCTTAGATATATATACTGCAATTTTTTTTTTTTTTACTCTTGCAACACACCATTTAATGTAGCTGAAAATGAAAGTTTCCAAAGAATGATTACTAAATTAAAGCCTTGTCATAAGCCACCCAGTTGTGATAAAATTGCAGGCGAGCTTTTAAATAAAGTTCATTAAGAAATTTTCTCTGCAATGCAAAAATAGATTAATCAGAAAACTGTAATTCTCATGCAGGATGGTTGGAGTAACATACATAATTGTCCCATTATTGTTAAACGTGTCTCAACTGGGCAAAATCATTTTTTCTGCCAGCTATTGATGCAGATGCATCTACAAAACAACAAAATACTGCTTAAACCTGGCAATAGAGGCTAAAGAAGAAGTAGGGAAAAAAATATGCATGTAAAAAGTTTGAAGCTTTGTAAACAACAATGAAAACAAAATAAGATGAATGAGAGATGATATAGAAGCTACATACAAAAATTATTTATTTATTATGGATGTGCTGCACATCATTTAAATCTTTTAGATCAAGATACAATGAATAAAGTTAATACAGTAATGAAACATGTTCTTGAAATTAAAAAGTATTGAAAGTATTTTCAGAATAATAACCAACCTTCAAGTTGGTTATCAGAATTTGAATAGTTAGATTAAATGTTTAGCAACTTTTCTTAAGAACAGAGATATATGAAGAATATTAAAAAGCATGAAGAGAAGATGATATTGATGATCACATTGTTCAAATCGTAACTAACATAAACTTATATAAAGAAGCAAAACTCTTATAATACTATAACTTTCTCCATAGTTCTATCAGATAAATCATGAATTATTGGCACTGCGAGACTAACAGTGCCTCTCTGTACCTAAGGTGCTAGCTACTTCTCATCTCAGATATTTGTGGATGCACACAATCGCCGAAGACAGCATTGCTGGAACAGTAAAGTGTGCAGTTCCTTAAAAGGATTTTTGTAACTTTTTATATACTAGAGCAGAAACAGCAAACCTTTTCCTATCTGCATGCCAATTTTTTCCCAAAAAAAAATTTTACATGGCTATGACGTGCCAATAAAAAAATTTAGTAGATCAAATAATAATGAATCAAAATTACTTAAAAATTTTGTTTGTAGGATTAAAAAAATTTTTGGGGTAACATTCAATGTTATACCTCAGAAAGTAATTTTAAAATGTTATTACTGTTGTTGCATCCTAGATGCAAAATTATTGCTATCAGATTCGTACTTAGTTATTATTAAGAGAATGCAAGTTGAATTGGAGTCATCTGACAAAAGGTTTGTATTTTGAGTTTTTCATATTAATTTCCAAAAATAATGGCTTGCAGAAAAAAAAAATTTTCAAAATGGCAAGCGCTAGCTTCTTTAAACAGTTCTTCATGTCTGGAAATCAATTTAAACTTGTCAGAATTTTACCTTATTTTACGCATTTTTGCTTATAATGTTTCCTTTCCAATAATCTCCTAATCCTCTCTTAATCTGAAAATTTTTGAGCCAATATTGAGCTAGATTGGGATTCATTAAGTTGCATTTCAGTTTCTTCAATCAGTATGACAAGAACCGATCAAATTCACACAAACTCAGCTAGTCTAAATTCCTGAATTTTGTAAAGTTTCACCATATTTTGATTTAGAACTTGAATCTGTGCTGTGCTGAAAATAATAATTAGATTAACTATTGAAAACTAACGATTAAAAGTTTAATCATGACTAAAGATTGACGATTGAACTTTATCGTCAATCTTTAGTCATGATTAAACTTTTAATCGTTAGTTTTCAATAGTTAATCTAATTAAAATTTTTTGCCACCCTGTATAATGTACAAGTATAAAAAAAGAATTAAAGAGAAAAAGACTTATTATACTGAATATTATCAATAATATTGAAAGAAAATAAGGGTCTACAGTGCTTACACATGAGCCACCACTGCTAATTAGTAATTTTTTCATTAGAATTAATGATTATTAAATTCTTTGTAAAACTAAATTCAAACTGATTTGAAGTAATTTGGATACTTCCTTGTAATAGCGGCCCATGCACGAAGGTTACATTTACAATTTCATCAAAGTCGTCACCAAACTTATATAAATATATATATACATACATCATACATCTCATATATAAATCATATATTTATCTGATATATACATCATATATATGTAATATTTATGACCTACATTTTATAAATATGTCATAATTCTGTATCATATCTGTGTCTATAACTTGGCCATAATCATAAAATGTCATATATGTCATATTTGACCATAATGTTATATAATTTGGCAATAATCGGTCGATTGGCAAGACTCATCTTTGAGGGCAGCTGTTACAATGAAGTACCATAATCTGGAAGCTCAAGCACAAATTAAGAATGTATTACATACAATATTAGTTTTAAATGAGCATTTTATAATACTTAGAAAAAAAGAAAAATGTTTTGTTAAACTTACTTTTTCAATGAATTTGTAATTAAAAGATGAACATCTTGCCGCTCATCAAGAAGCAGCATACAGCCTAGGTAGCCAATACGCTTGTCTGTAAATCTAGGGGAAGCAATCAATTTCAAACACTCCAACTGTAAGAGAATAAAAGCTGATGTAACCTCATAGTATTTAACTCTTCTCCCAGCAATTATAAATTTGCAAAAAAATGTAAACACATAAGCATATGAAAAAAGTATTATATATTAAATCAAAATAGACGAAGGCTACTATATATATGAGCTGCCTCGTCATCCAGCATTAATATTCCCAAGTTGGAAAACTTTGGTGCAGATTTACTTGATAGGATCTATTTGGCGCATTTATTGTCGTCTTCGTTGGTTTGCTCAATTTATCAAAAAGTACGATATTGAATGAAAGTTTCGAATCAATTACGTACTCTTAATCATTGTTTTTCTTCGCAAGTATTTTATGGTTCAATTTCAAATTTGTAATAAATCTATTTACTTTTAATGAATACATAAATTATTTTTGATGTTCATAAGTTCTTTGTTGAAAGAAATCAGTGGAAGAATAAAATCTATAATTAATATTTAAATTTGGAAATTTTCCATTTTTACAGGGAATTTACAGCATGCAGGGATCCTTTCTTGAATAATTTGTACAATTAATAGTAGAACAACTACCCATAATTAAGCCTTTAAAGTTAAAAAAATAGACAGAACCTAATTCAATGCCATTGAAACACATTATGTGAACCGATCCAACAGGAATTAAAATGCCTGACGAGTCAGCCAATATTTTATAGTAGCTGCAAAATAGACAAACATAAATTTTAAGGGACATCTTCTGTATGTTGTTAAATGTGTACTACAATGAGGAAACGACACATAAACACTATCAATTCAACAATATAAATCAGATCTAGTTTATAAAAAGGTTATACAATTACAGTAGCCCTTCATTATAATGTGCATGCTGAGACAAAAGCAAAAAAGAAACAAGAACAAAATAATGCATCAAGCATAGATTATGAAACACTTTCCAACATATTCAGAATACTGTAACAAAACTTTACAGTTTTATAAGGTTTAAGATGTAAGTAAACAATCTAAGTAAACACACTGGAAAAGCCAATTTCAGCAATTACCAAACAATAGTTC
Source organism: Maratus michaelseni (assembly GCA_963931845.1). NCBI lineage: Eukaryota > Metazoa > Arthropoda > Arachnida > Araneae > Salticidae > Maratus > Maratus michaelseni. Next base: position 225,940,006 of record OZ007595.1, read on the forward strand.
CAAATTTTTTTTAATTCCTTTGTATAGCCTTGTATATGATCTATAGATTTGAATATATGCTATGCTAAAATTTATTTCAGTTAGGAAATGCATAACACAGTTGAAAATTTTCTTTCAGCAATTTCCATCAATAAATGGAAAAGCACTTAAGATCTTTTGTGCAGCCCTGTATATAATCTATAGAAATTATACACACCAAATAACATGCAAAAAAATAGTTAAATTTAAAAACATACACCACAACTGAAAACGCACTTCCAGCACTTATTGTTCATACAAAGTACTGTAGTCTAATTATTTTGTGTAAATAAACAATAAAAACTATATGTACATCGTATTCTACAGTAACCCATTTAAATTTCATTTATATATCAATTTCAATATGTTTAAAATAGTGTAACATCATTAAAATACACTACAAACAATTTTTCCTCATAGACCCTAATGTAACGGAATTATTTTGAGTGTCCCTGTAAACGAACTACAAATGCTATACATTTCATTTTGAATACTGAACACATGTCATAACAAAATTCACTAACATATATTAATTGCATGGCAATTTGAGTATATTTATGCGAGTCAGAGAGACAGACAAACATAACCAAATTCATAAACACTTTTCAGCTATGTTGGAAAATGTTAAAAAGCAACTCAAGAAAATAGTCCAATATATCTGAAAGAGCAATGTAGAAAAAATATTGAAAATTTTGAGAAAATGTTGAGAAAGTATTTAGAAAATGTTATTTTTATGCACTAAATATTGAAGCTGAAACATTGTGTGTATGAGTATGCGTGTGTGTTTTTAAGTAAATTATAAATTTAATTAATTATATAAAATTATACATCAATCAACAAAGGTAGCATTTTACCATTTCATTTGGGTACGTAAACTTTATAAGAACAACAGAAATACACAAAAGATCATGTTATGCACTGAATGAATAGAAGATATTTAGATTGTTCTGAGGGTTTTTCTGTATTTTAATAAAAATACTCACAGAATGCAAGTTAACTTAAATTTTCCTTCGCTACTTGGTATTATACCTTTGATATCCCTTTGTCTTAGATATTTTTTTTTTAAAACTTAGTTCTGTTTAAAATATTTTTCTACCACCAATTTGAGTTGTTTTTAGGAAACAGAAAAATAGACAAGACACATACAAAATTAAACAACAAGAACAAAATATGGCATAATTTAGAGAGTAGTTGTACACTTTTTTAGCTGCCTATTTTCAGCAGTTAGAACATTTAAAAAACTTAGGTACTTCTCCTATATACCGACACCATTGTCACCAAGCGTAGTAGTTGGTGCAAATGAAATTCGAGTGAAATGAAACATTTGGAAAAAAAATAACATTGTTGGTACAAAAATGATTCATTTAAAATAGATAACATTTAAAAATTATAGACTTACATGAACTATTTTATTCAATCAATACAAATATAATACTTAAAATAAAAGAACAAATAAATTGTTTGGATGTAATATCATTTTGTAGGCATACTATAATTTATTTGTTTATAAATTGATTATAATGGGAAAAACCCTCATGTAAATACATTTTGAACTAATAGAGATAATTTATTATTCTATAATGATGTTCACATAATTTATTACCTTATAATGACTTTCATATAATTTATTATCTTATGATTTTCATCTAATTTACTGTTTATAATGTTTTGATATAATTTAATGTTTATAATAGTAATATAATGATTTGAAGGTCATTTAATATAGATTTATTAGCTTTATACTAATTTTGGAATCTTAATGATGATTTATTAGTAATTTAATAACTTTGGGATTTCTTGATATAAATTCATTTTGGGATCATTTAAATAGATTTATTAGTTTTATAATTACTTGATGTCACTGAAATGAAGATTTATAGTCTTTTATAATAATTTAGATCTAATTTAATGTGTTTTATGATATTGGAAGTGAAACTGATTATAATCATGCATATTATAAATTGATCTTGATTTTTGTTAAAAAGCTCAGTCCTGACTCTGCAACCAGGCAGAGAATACATGTTTTTTTTTGGCTCTGTTTCATACAGAGAATTTGTACTTGAATATGGAAAGTTTAGCATTTGAAGCTAAACTAATTATGAACAAAATAGTTCAACCTCATTCTTGAAAACTTCTTAATTCTTTATATATTTAATAATAAACTATATTAATCTTATTCAAATGTGCTCTCCCATCTTTTGAATTCGTGGATATACTACTTATTTCGCTTGGATACACGATACATACATATACTTTTGTCCATTTTGGTGCCGAAACCCGGGATGGATTATTAGAGATATTGTGTAACAGTGCATCAGCATTACCTGGAATTACCACTTGAATCAATATTACCTGGAATTAACAGGTAAGAAAGCTTCTTTCATTTATGAATTATATATTTTTTGAAAAATAAAAATTGTGTATTAAAATGGAAAATCTTGAGAAGCTTAAGTCAAAGCGCTCAGTTGAGTGATCAAGTTTCTCTAAATTGATAACAAAAATGGAAACATTATTAGCTGATGATGTTGATAATACAAAGGTAGATGATTTACTAGAAATTCAAGAACTATTAAGTTCAAAAGAATCTACCTTTCAAAGTTTGAATCGTGAAATTGAAGAACAATTTACTGATCTTAAAGAATATAAAAAAGATCTTGCTAGTACTGAAAAGTACAATGATCAATTGATAAGTGCTAAATTTAAGATAAAAAATAGATTAATTAAAAGTAATAAAGATAATGTTACATCTATGATAACTGGTAGTTCCATAAATGGTTTGAATAGTTCTGTCAGTGGAACAGAAATAAATTCGTGCACAATGAAATTGCCTAAATTAAATATTCCTAAATTTTCTGGGGATATTGAACAATGGGTAGAATTTTTTAATTGTTTTGAAACATCGATTCACCAGAATAAATCATTAACTAAAGTAGAAAAGTTTGCCTATCTGAAATCCTTGTTATGTAACCAGGCCTATAATGTGGTAGAAGGATTTCCATTGACAGAACAAAATTATGATACTTGTATTGATTTACTAAAAGATCGCTATGGTCAAGTTGATATTATTATTAATAAACATATGACTAATTTGTTAACTATGGAACCAGTTAAAAATTGTTCGAATTTAAATGCTTTACGAAAGTTGCATGATATGTGTGAAATTAATATCAGAAGTTTAAGAAATCTAGGTGTAACTTCCAGTTCCTATGGACAATTGCTAAATCCTATTTTGTTAAAGCTTTTACCCCATGAATTAGTAATAGAATATCATAGAAAAAGGGATCTTAGTCATGAATCAGATGTAACCGATTTAATTGCATTTCTTAAATGTGAAATAGAATGTAGGGAAAAGGCTTTGTCTATGACTAATTCTAAAAATGATGCAAGTTCTTCATTCACACATAAAAACAAATCTGAATATCGTGAAAAGAAAATATCAAATAAATATCATGCCAGTACTTTAAGTGCTAATATTAAAGTTTTCTGTGTATTTTGTAAAACCAATGAACATTCATCGTCTGAGTGTAAAAATTTAGCTGACGATAAAAAAAGATTAATGTTAAAGAAGGAAGGAAGATGCTATCGATGCTTTCTTAAATCGCATTTATCATCGCAATGCCGAATAAAATTACAACCATGTGTAAATTGCAAAAGTACTGAACATAATAAATTATTTTGTTTTAAGAAACCTTTGAAACCAGAACTTTCGGAAAATCAAACTATCGTTTCTAATTCTCATTGTAATTTGAAAAATTCTAAGCATGCTGTTTTATTGCAAACATGTTGCGTAACAGCTCAAGGTAACTCAAAATCAAAAGTAGTTCATTTATTGTTGGATTCGGCAAGTGAAAAAAGCTTCATAACAAAAGAACTAGCTAGTGAATTAAATTTGCCTGTTTTGAGGAAAGAATATTTAACTGTTTTTGCCTTTGGCATTAATCAAGGTCGTGAAGAAGAATATGATGTTTTTAAAATTAAATTACGAAGCAAAATGAATTATCATCGTTTCATAAATGTTGAGGTATTAGCTACCGACTTGATTAGTGCAACAACTTTGAAAGTTCCTAATTCTGACCCTGAAATAAAAAAATATGTCGAGGGTAAGAGATGGAGGTTAGCAGATCCCTCCCCCAATGAATCAGAAGTACAAATTTTACTTGGAGCTGATTATTTTTGGAATGTTCAGAGAGGAATCGTTGAAGAAATTAACGATCATTTATATGTAGCTAACACACTTTTTGGTTACACAATAGTAGGAAAAATAAACACTGAAAGTACTGAAACAATTAATGCTCATTTTGTATCAGTTAATGAAGCAGAAAATTTTGATTTGCAGCGGTTTTGGAATTTAGAATCTTTGGGTATTTGTGATAGTAAAAGTGAACTATTTTCACAAAAGGATTTAGATACTATTGATTTCTTTAATGAAAATTTAAATTTTGTTAACGGAAGATATGAAACAAAACTTTTGTGGAAGTTAAATAAAAATGAATTAGAACCCAATTTTGATATTGCTAAACATAGACTTTGGGGATTAAAATCAAAACTGTGCAAAAATGAATGGTTACTTAATCAATATGAGAAAATAATAAATGAACAATCTGGTTTGGGTATAATCGAAGAATGTAAATTTAATGAGAATGAAATAAATACCTATTACATGCCTCACAGACCAGTAATAAGGGAAGATAAATCTACAACTAAAGTTAGAATTGTATTTGATGCTTCATCTAAAGATAAGGCTGCAAAATCTTTAAATGATTGTTTATTTTCTGGTCCTAATTTAAATCCCAATCTCTTGGACATTATTTTACGATTCCACCTTCACAAATTTGCATTCTCAGCAGATATAGAGAAAGCATTCTTGCAAATCCAGATAGAAGATGAAGATAGAAATTTTTTGAGGTTCTTATGGTTTGACAATATAACAAGTAACAATCCCATTTTGAAGGTTTATCGCATGACTCGTGTAACTTTTGGTGTAACAACCTCACCATTTTTCCTTGCTGCGACCATCAAACATCATATTAAGGGGTATAAAGATTTGTTTGAAAAAATAGTTAATATGCTGGATACTTCTTTATATGTGGATGATCTGTTCCATGGTGCAGATTCAGTAAATGAAGCGTTCATTTTATCAACTGGTGCAGAAAAGATATTGGGTGAGGCTAAAATGAAACTTAGAAAATTTAAGAGTAATTCTAGAGATTTAAAATTTTTATGGAAGGAACATGGGATAAACTTTGAGGAAGACCCTCTTGAACAAAACCTTTCAAAGGTATTAGGTATTATATGAGTAACAAATAATGACACATTGAAAATAGATATACAACCCCTTTTGGTAGGACTTGATAATAAGATTATCACCAAACGCCTAGTTTTGCAAACTGCGGCTAAAATTTATGACCCTATTGGTTAAATCTCTCCCTTTGTGATAAGAATTAAATTTTTATTGCAAGAGCTTTGGGAACATGAGATTGACTGGGATTCTGCATTACCAGATCCTTTAGCTGAAAAATTCTTGAAATGGTATCATGAAATCAAGGACTTAGCAAATTTTGAAATTTCTAGAAAATATTTTGTAAATATTGCAAAATTAAATCCTGAAACTGTTCAACTTTTTGCATTTTCTGATGCTAGTTTAAAGGGATATGGTTCAGTTGTTTATATTCGTGATCCTCTCTCCTGTGAAACTTCATTTGTTATGTTTAAAACCAGAGTATCACCTCTCAAGAAAATAACCCTGCCCCAACTTGAACTTCTTGGAGCACTCACAGCTGCAAGAATAGCTAATTATTTAAAGGGAACATTAAAAATCTTGAATGAAAATATATTTTGTTTGAGTGATTCACAAATTGTCTTGCATTGGATTAAGGGTAGTGCTAATAACTGGAAGCCCTTTGTGGCGAATCGTGTTCGTGAAATACAAAATCTTGTTGCTCCAGTACAATGGAAATTTTGTAAGGGAAAAGAAAATCCTGCAGATGTTCTCTCTCGTGGTTGCTCTGCATCTGAATTAATAAATAATAATGTATGGACACATGGCCCCTCCTGGCTGAAAGAAAAATCTTTACCGATATTTTCTCTTGAAACTCCAATAAATCTGCCTGATGAAGAGATCTTGAAAGAACAACGCAAAACACTTGTTTGCTCTGTAGCCCAAGATATTCCTAAATTTGAACTTTTGTTTAAATTTTCCTCTTGGACTAAATTAAAACGAATTATGGCTTGGTGTCTCAGATTCATCAAAAATATAAAATGTCCATCTGAACGAGTTACTGGTTTTTTAACTGTTCCAGAACTTGAAAGGTCAACAAATACTATTGTGAAATTGATTCAAAGGGATGAATTCGCGGAAGAACTGAAAGTTCTAAAATCAGGAAATAGCTTAAATTCTAAAAGCAAGCTACTTCCTTTACATCCTTTTACTGACGGCAATGGTATTTTTCGTGTTGGAGGCAGGTTAAGAAATGCCAATCTGTCTGAATACCAAAAGCATCAAATTATTCTTCCTAAAAAGCATCATGTAACAAACTTGCTAATAAAATATTTTCATGAAAAGCATCTGCACAGTGGCACTCAATTAACCATATCAGCTATTCGACAAAAATTTTGGATAATTAATGCTAAGGAAGCTGTGAAAAAAGAAATAAGGAAATGCATGAAATGTTTCCGAAACGTATCTAATTTGTCATCTCAGTTGATGGGAAATTTGCCATCAGCACGTGTGACCCAAGCTCGAGTATTTTCAAAAGTAGGCGTCGACTTAGCCGGCCCCTTTTTGGTCAAACCTCGTAAAGGACGGGGTATGAAACCTTTTAAGCATTATGTTTGTTTGTACATTTATTTCGCAACAAAGGCAATTCATCTTGAAGTTGTCACTGACCTTACAACTGAAACTTTTCTTGCTTCTCTAAAAAGATTTGTTGCTCGACGTGGAAAACCTCTAGAAATATTTTCAGATAGAGGTACAAATTTTGTAGGGGCAGACCGAGAAATAAAGAAAATGATGTATAAAATTGCATCTGATGAAAGAATACAGAAATACTTCACTGATGAAATGATAATATGGAAATTCAATCCACCTTCCGCCCCTCACTTTGGAGGCCTTTGGGAGGCGGGAATAAAACAAATGAAAAATCACCTCAAAAGAACTATTGGTGAACAAATCCTTACTTATGAAGAATTTCTTACTTTAATTGCTCAAATTGAGTCATGCCTGAATTCAAGACCCCTTGTGGCTGAATCTTCTGATCCAAGGGACATGACTGCTTTAACGCCAGGACATTTTATCATAGGAACTTCAATGACCTCCTTGCCTGAACCTGATGTGTCCTCTACCTATATAACCCCTTTAGAACGGTGGAAACTCCTGCAAAGGATTTTCCAAAGTTTTTGGAAAAGGTGGTCTTGTGACTATCTCTCGCAACTTCAACAACGAACTAAGTGGTTGAAAAGTAAGCCGGACCTAAAAATCAATGACTTAGTGTTAATAAAAGAAGAAAATCAGCCCCCATTAAGGTGGAAATTAGGCAGAATAGTCGAACTGTTTCCTGGAGATGATAACCATGTGCGGGTGGTTAAATTAAGAACTGCCTATGGAGAAATGAAACGTCCGATCACAAAACTTTGTCCACTGCCCATAGACAATGATGATGAATAGAACAATGTGTTTTATTATTTTTTTGTACATGTCAAATATTGTAAATTTTGTATTATGTATATTAATGTTCTTTTTCTTTTTCTATTTTCAGTAGTGAATTATGAAGCATAGTTATGGCTGAAGTATATTTTAATTATTATATTCTTATACTTTAGTACTTTATTAATAATGAAACTTAAAGGTAAAAATGTTTAAAATTTTATAAGTTTTATTTCAGTTTATATCTAGTATTTAATTATTTAAGTTTTAATGTTTGATGAACTCCGTTTGTTCATGGTGGCGGAGGATGTTTGGATGTAATATCATTTTGTAGGCATACTATAATTTATTTGTTTATAAATTGATTATAATGGGAAAAACCCTCATGTAAATACATTTTGAACTAATAGAGATAATTTATTATTCTATAATGATGTTCACATAATTTATTACCTTATAATGACTTTCATATAATTTATTATCTTATGATTTTCATCTAATTTACTGTTTATAATGTTTTGATATAATTTAATGTTTATAATAGTAATATAATGATTTGAAGGTCATTTAATATAGATTTATTAGCTTTATACTAATTTTGGAATCTTAATGATGATTTATTAGTAATTTAATAACTTTGGGATTTCTTGATATAAATTCATTTTGGGATCATTTAAATAGATTTATTAGTTTTATAATTACTTGATGTCACTGAAATGAAGATTTATAGCCTTTTATAATAATTTAGATCTAATTTAATGTGTTTTATGATATTGGAAGTGAAACTGATTATAATAATGCATATTATAAATTGATCTTGATTTTTGTTAAAAAGCTCAGTCCTGACTCTGCAACCAGGCAGAGAATACATGTTTTTTTGGCTCTGTTTCATACAGAGAATTTGTACTTGAATATGGAAAGTTTAGCATTTGAAGCTAAACTAATTATGAACAAAATAGTTCAACCTCATTCTTGAAAACTTCTTAATTCTTTATATATTTAATAATAAACTATATTAATCTTATTCAAATGTGCTCTCCCATCTTTTGAATTCGTGGATATACTACTTATTTCGCTTGGATACACGATACATACATATACTTTTGTACATAAATCTTATACAATATAAAACTCAATTTAAATTGCAATCATAAAATTGTAAATATTTCTTAGCACTAGAGATGGGAATGCTAAAAAAAAAAAAAAAACCAGAAACTTTGGGAAAAAAAAACTGGCTTTTTTCCTGAAGGGGTATTTTCCTATTTTTGTAATTGAAATTTCATTTATAAAATAATATAGTTAAAATTTTATTATGGCTACATTCAGATACTTTTTCTTTATATTTTTTCATGTTCAGTGTCCCACATAAAAACTTTAACTTGGAAAATACGATCTATAAGCAGTTTAGGAAGAACTTGAGTCTTTAAAAGGAATCTTCACAATTTTTTTACCTTAAAACATAAAATCCTTCACAAAATGTGGAAAATTTTGCAATCTCCAAACTGAATCCTTCACAAACATGATGATTTTAAAATAACAAAAGCTGTCGCATAACAACTGAAATGACCAATGAATCTATTATCTGGCTGTATATATGTATGACGGACCTTATTAAAAAAAAATATCTAAATAGGAACCTAAATATAACAATAATTTCTGATTCATAAAATTCTGATTATATTTTTTATAAGTATATACAAAAGTTCACAAAAACAGGATCATGTCATGTGAAAAAAATTTAAGCAATCCCGTAGTAAGGTAATTAAATGCAATTTCTCTTGTTAAAAATGAAAATTCACATGCAAAATTATTTCAATAATACCAACAGATTGAAATTTTTATGTAAAATTTGAAATATGCATTTATTTTTATTGGCATGAGCTGCAATTTTTCATATAATCAGATAATAATCACCTGAAATATTTAACTATCATTAAAAACAATTTTTTTTAATAACATGCAACTGAAATTATTTACTCTTTTCAAGTTTTTTTGCTCTTCTCTTTCTTTTCCATAAATATAGATTCTTAGACTTGTACTGTATTTTTTAAAATAATGCATACAAATAAACTTTGCAAAGAAAATGGTAATAATTTTCTGTGAAAAATTTAGTTGAAAACAGTTATAAGTATTAAAAAATCCACGTATTTTATAACTTTCATTAACAAAATATGTATATATCTAATATGAAAAAATAATATGTATATATATAATCTAAAACTTTAGTTTATAGTTTTGGCTTGAGTTTAGACTGGAAAGCTAAATTAAAACTAAATATACAGGAAATGTAAATTCTAATTGTAAGGGGGGAAAAATGTAATATTGTAAATTATTATCAATTTTTCAGTTATAGAAGATTTAAAAAGGATACTATTTATAATGTTACAACAACAATAATTTGTTTTCTTTTAAATGGCATCATTTATGTACTTTAAAAACAATACTATATAAAGGAGATTTAAATTTGGTCTCAAACTGGAATTGGTTGAAACTCAGATTTTTTTTTCATTGTTATTTTTTTAAATTAGTTCTACTGGTAATTGAACAAATGCAACCAAAAAATCATTTCATCAAAGACATGATATATTGCAAACAATGGTGTTAGATTAAGCAAGAAAAGCTACTATCAAAATTCTGAGATTGAAAGGCTAAACTTTTAAAAGCTGACTTTTAGGTAGCTTTCAACAAAAAGAATAAAAAGCTACCTATTGGCAGCCGTTCAGAGGAAAGCAATTCCGGTACATTTTCACCGATCATGACCCCCAGACCCCAAAACCACCCTCCATTCAAATGTTGATTTATATATATATATATATATATATATATATATATATATATATATGATCCAGGGACCGCGCTAAGCATTCGCCTACGCGCCAAATGCGAATACATCATGATATTGGCGAACAAATAATTATTATGGCGAAAAGCCTGGCGAATGATTTTTTTAGACTCTTTCGTTGTTGCAATCATGTTTTGCACAGTACAAATATATGCACTGTAATGTTTTGAAACGTAAATGAATTTCCGTTTTCGTCGAGAGTTCGTGTACAACCGTATTCTTTTCCCTTCGTGCCTTCCCGACCGTTGTTAGGCTTAGCATCGGGCTCACTTCCTCTGGCTGCACCAATCACGGGAGATAGGAGCGAAGAGCGAATATCTTCGTATCTGCACGCCTGCGCTTTGATACCACACTGAGATCAGACGATTTGTGTACGGGCGCTGCTCCGCGGCAACCGCATTTGTTTCGTTTTCAAATGCTTGTTGCTTTGTTTCATTTTGAAATGCTTGTTTCTGAATATAAGTTTATAAAAAACTGATGGTCAAAATGACTCAACAACTTCTTTCGTATTTTGAAAAAATAGATCCTAATTCCGATAGTGTAGAAGAAGAGAAAGGCGTAAAAAGAAAAAAAAAACGTAATGAAGAATCGGAAATTCGACCGGAACAAAAACGTAAAATTCAGCAAAGTTGGTTTTCAAAGCATAAATGGCTGAAACATATTTCTGAAAAGCAGATATTATAAGGTAAAGTTCCCAGTAGTTGACACCTTAAGGAATTTTTCGACGTTGGTTCGTGCAGTTTTCAATTAAGGGAAACAGTTTGATCATTACTAGGGGGTTTGAACATTTTTCCACAAAATCATAGCGTTTAATGTCCCGAAATGAATACATTTTGTAAAAATTACTAGGGGATATGAAAACATGATTTTTGTCCAGAAGATGACACCATCGTGAACATGAGAATTTAGTAGTTGACACCTTCGTGAACTAGTAATTGACACGGACTGTGGCGGGGCCTAAATTAATAATAATAAATACTCTTTATTATTATATTACTATATTAATTGCCCCATATGAAGACATAATGATAAGAACCGTTAATTAGCAAAAAAACAAAAAAAAAATAATTTTAGTAGTTGACACTCCTAATTTCAATAATTGACACCCTGTGTCATCTATTGGTTTAAATGCATTTTTAGTTTTTCAAAGGTCAGTCATGAATTTATCTGGTAGATTCCAGCTTATTTTCATTGCACTGAATTAGATTAACAAAACCCCAACATGAGCGAGTAGTTGACACTGGGTGTCAACTTTTGAAAATCTGTTTCTTTTCATATTCAATAGTTGACACTCACACTCACTCCTGCTATTTTGCACAAAATGCATCAATTTTATTCCAATACAATTCTTGGACAACGAAACAATCAATATCAATCAAAACATAACCAGAAATTAAGATAAATTACGGGTTTTAATACTTACTGTAACGTGCGATCCTTATCACTTTTCTTAAGATAAATTCGAAAAATTCAACTTTGCACACATGCTTCTTTGTTGTCTTCCGCCATATTGGAATTGGGCTCTACTGTTTATAGTTTTAGTTCTCAGTTTTGCCGCAAGGTGATAGATTTTTTAAATTCTGTGTCTCTCATGTTCCTACCTGTGACGTTTTCTTGTTACACTACTGTTTCTAAAAAAGTGTCAAGTATTGGTCCAGTGTCAACTACTGGGTACTTTACCTTATATACTTTTGGCTAAAAATAGATAAATATGGCTAATAATTTTTTAATTTGGCTAATTTACTGGCTAGCATTTTGAAAGTCTTAGCGCGGCCCCTGATGATCTATGTCAACAATAGCACTTGTATTTCTAAACCTATTAGGATGAAACTAAGTGTGTGTATTAAGTTCACCAATATCTCGACCGAGTTCATTGGCCAGATTAGTCCGCCATCTTGTTTAAAAATGGCGGCCAATAAAAGATTTCAAATAAAAAAATATATACAAATAAATTAGAAATTTAAATTTATTTTTTGTTTAGGACCTTGATACAAGGATTCTGGAGCATTTTTGTTTTGCCTGATCTTAAAAAATGGCTGAGATAGAGCAGTTTGAAATTCTAGGGGGGCTGACATTTTGAAACAAGACAGCAGATTACAAAAAACCAGGGATTAATTTATGAGTTTTAGGGACCATGAATGATTTCTCACAAATTATTATCTTTCATTGTTGTAATCATTTTTCAAATTATACGCATAAACTATATTCATATCTGTTAGCGTCAAATTTTTGCCATGCTTGGCGACACTTGGCAAAATATTGCCAAATTTGGTGACTAAAATAAGCCTCCATAAATGAAGCCAACTTGGCTATAGCTCAATAATTTGACAAATTTCTTATTCAAATTCAGTATTAACGAATTTTTTGTAATTGGGTTTTTTTGCATTTTAGCTTGCTGCTTTCGAGTAACATTAGCTAAAATTTTAAAATGAAGATATAGGAAAGCGCTACCTTTTCCACTCGGTACAGGCTGGAAGGACTTTTTTTCTTCTTTTTTGCAATATATATTCACGTAAAGTGAAAATATTATATATTTTTAGTATGCAGAAATTTTTTAAATGTTTATTATTTTATATTTTTTAAGAAAATATTACTTAATTTTGAGAAAAATTTGTAAAAATCAATTTTTTCAGAAAAAAAAAAACGAAAAAATTATTTTATCCGCCACTTTAAAATTTCAGGAAATTTTACATCTCTACTTAGCACTGCAGTAACCATTTCATTTTTTGAATGAAGACGCTATTTTATTAGGTCCACCAATTTTTCCATTTGTTTATAAACACAAAGCATTGACATAAATAGCTGTCTATTCTCTCAAATAGCTGTTCCAGTCTACTGTCATGTTGTATTTCACTGTGAATTGAAGCTCACAAAACTCAAGCAAAGTCAGCTCTTAGCACCACAAATATATAAATCTAAAAGCAATAATCCCTTCGGGACCAGCAACCACTATACATGCTGAGGCTTGTGGTTTTTTCAGATCCCACACGACCGATACCGATATACGTGCTGAGGCTTGTGGTTTTCAGATCCTGAGTGACCACGACCAGTATTCGTGCCTTACTTTTAGAACGTTTTGTTTTAAAACAGTTTAACATACAAACTTTTATCATAATTATATTAGAATTTATATTAGGGAAGAACACATTTCCTTCTAATTAGGGAAGCAAATGGAAACAATTAATATTTTTTTAATCCATGTTAATTTGATTTCTCAAACAATTACTGCAATGAAATGAAAGTATGTTTTTATGTTTAAAAGGGAATGAAGTTTTTTAAATTTATCATGAAAATGATTTTTAAATATATAAAATATTTTTTTTTGTACCGTTATTTTAATTTATAAATAAGAGTATTAACTATTAAATAATATACAGTAACCCCTCGTTATATTGCATATTCGGCTATTTCGCTCTTTTTTAGTTGTCTCCAATAAATTTCCGGTTTATTTACATAAATAAATATGTTTATAACTTAATAATAAAATATTTTTGGTTCAAAAATAGCAAATTAAGATATTATGCGAGGTTACAATTAAATAATAATAATAATAAAGTTATTCACATACTATAAATAGAAAATCACAATATTTGGCACAGTTTGCAATAAAAATCCTTTGCACAATCAAGGTAAAATAATAAATAGCACATTAGCATACTTTTTGGCAGGGTGTTGGTATAACTGAAACTCACTTTAACTATCCTGAAAACACATTAAATGTTAAATTTAATTATTAATTTATAACAATTCAAAGTTACCTGTCCAAAATGAGCTTGATAGCCAAGCATATTAATATATAAAAGCTTGGCGATGTTTCGACACCTCCAAGTATTATCCTCATCCCGAAAAAGTGACCTGATGTTCGCACATTCTTTTTGAACCACAGCTCTCTCATCTGCTGCAGTCCTAGCAGCACGAATTTGTCGAATTAAATCCCTGAGCCTCAGTGGAGTAGGCATCTTTATACAGGATTCAATTCTGAAATTATAATTAAGCAAGAATAATTAGAATAAAATAAAATTTTATTTTATAATTCCATTTAAATTTTAAAAATAACATTTGTTAAATTTACATGCATATACAGTAGAAGACCACTAATCCACAAAGCTTGGTTCAAAGCACTTTGCCAGATTTGAGACTTTTTGTGGATAACAGGTCATATTTAATCACTGTCTACAATTTTTTTTATTTATACTTTGAACAAAGTTACATTATTAATGATTAAAATAAACAAATTACACAGTTAAACATACAAATAAAGTAAGAATTGTTTAAAAAATAATTTTTTATCAATGGTTGTTTACATTAAAACATTTGATTTATGTTTTTGTATTGTATCTTACAGTCTATAATAAATAATTAACCACAATTGTCTGCTGAACCACAAAATTTTGTTTTTAGAAATTTCAATATATTTCAATAGTAAATACAAGTGTAAGAATTAAATAAAAATGTACATATATATAATATATATATTATCAGGTATCAATACACGGCTTTTTTTCTTGGGGCCCATTTTTATGAAAAGTAAGTTATATTTTTGTGAAAAATAATATTTTGTAATGAAAAAGGAAATCCAGTTACTCAAATTCGAACCAAGCATTTACTAAAATAACTTCTTTAAGTCCTTCTGCTAAAGTTTTCCTTTCTGGTGAACTAGTTTCCTTTGCAAGTTACACATTTTAAATCCTAACAAAATAATAATAATTAATAAAGAGTATGTTTTTATGGAATGGAATTTGTAAAGAGGACTATTTTATTAAGAGGAATTTTAAAAAGGGACATATTTTATTAAGAGGAATTTTTTGAGAGGCCTATTTTATTAAGAGGAATTTTTGTGAAGGAAGGGTTCTGTTTTATTAAAAAGAAATTTTGTGAAGGAGCATGTTTTATTAGTAAGAATTTTGTGAAGGAGCATGTTTTATTAGTAAGAATTTTGTGAAGGGCCTGTTTTATTAAATGGATTTTACTGAAAGGTCTCTAAATAGGCCACCAAATTTTTCCTGTATCAACCCCTGTTTTTAGGTGCGTTCGTAATTATATAAATACGTAGCACCTATAGTCGTCGTTTGGTCCGTCCGTCTGTCCGTCCGTCCGTCTGTCTGTCCGTCCGTCTGTCTGTCTGTCCGCATATAACAACGCAAAAACTACCCAACCAAATGGTTTGCAATTTAAAATATATTATCTTTGCAGAATTTTGTCGAGACATTTCAAATTTTATTAAAATCGAATCAAAACTTTAGGAGATATTAATAAAAATATTTATTAAGAAATTTGATTTTTTTTTTAAATCGGTGCTTTTTTGTTATAGGAGCTTCCGATGGATGTTAAATCGTCAAGCGACCGAGATACTTATTTTATTACAGAAATTAATCCGCAGACGATATAATTCATTTCACAGAATTAAAAATCATCAAGATCTGAATATTTATATAACTAGCTGATACATATATATCTGAATATTTATATAACTAGTTAAGATATTTGTATGAACAGTGTCATAAAATATATACTTAACTAGCTGTTTAACCCGTTCTACGCACGGGATATCATGAATTTAATTCTAAAACGTGCGTACGAACGCACCTCGTTTGTAACGTTTGACGTACAATTTCCAACTTGTTATACTTATTAACATTGATTTAAGAGATCAACTGCTTGGTTTTTTGAATAAATGACTTTATTTTCCATTTTATAAATTGCAATTATTTCTACATGATAGATTAAATATATTGTCTAAGTACTAACCTTTTTTTTTTACGATAATTACTTTTTTTAAAGAATAAATTTTTAAAAGGGAATGAAGTTTTTTAATTTATCATGCAGATGATTTTTAAATATATATATATATATTTTTACTGTCATTTTAATTTATAAATAAGAGTATTAACAATTAAATGATATACAGTAACCCTGTGTTATACTGCATTCGGCTATTTCTCTCCTTTTTAGTTGTCCCCCAATAAATTTCCGGTTTGCTGATAAAAGAATATACAAAATAGTCAATGACATTTCTCCCCCTTCAGAATTTCAATGGAATAACCCAGTGTCTAGCCATTCAACATTCCAATCAAAGAAAAGGAGTTGACCTTGTAATAAAACCAGTTTGGAAACTGATGGGAACACATGTAGAGTTGTTTGCAGTCTCTTGATTTCTCTCAAACTGCAATCCTGTGTTCTTGCTATTCATTCAGACATTTGTTCGTAATGGCGATCAAAACCCGTGTCAGTGTATTGGTTGAAGAAAAATTAAAAGCTATCGATAAAATTAAAAAATGGTTGAAACAATTCATACTTTGATTTAGTTCAACCATTTGTTTTTTGGTTCAGCAATGTTTGTGGAAGGTTAAAAGATGAAGTAAAACTATAAAATTTTCTGCAAGCCGTGAATGAAATGCCCAGATTAGAGAGAAAAAGAATGAGAGTCAGTGATGAAGAAGAAATTGGCAAAGCTTTGTTTTTAAAGTTTACGGAATAAAAAGCCACTGAAGCTCCTTTATCTGGACCTATCACCAAAACTAAAGCTAAATTTTTGGCTAAAATGATAAAAGATGATTCAAACTACAAATTCACAGCAAGTGATGGGTGGTTTTGGAGAGAGCAGAAACGGCATGGGATAGAACAACTTTCCATGCCGGAGAAAAATTGTCTGCTGAGTATGATTCCATAGAAAAAAAATTCTGTTGATTTGAGAAGCATTATAAATAAAAAAGGCTATGTAGATGAACAGATTTATAATGCTGGTGAAGCAGCTTTATTTTGGAAATGTTTGCCAAGAAAACGCAGGAAGTGAAAAGTACATCTGGAACTTCAGGTTACAAAGAAGTAAAAAACAGATTTATTCTCTTATTTACTGCAAATAAGACTGGAACTCTCAAACTGAAGTTGCTTTTAATTGGCAAAAGTAAGATACCAAGAATTTTGAAAAACGTGAATTTGAAGATGTTGCCAGTTTTGTATGACTTCTCACAAAACTGTTGGATGACGCAAAAAATACTTAAGCATTGGTTCAACAATGTGTTTGTTCCTTCAGTTTGGTTACACCTTAGAAACAAAGGACTAGAAGAAAAAGCTTTGCTCCTCCTGAACAATTGCAAAGCCAATCCTGACGAAACAGAGCACATTTCCAGGGATATGAAATTCTATGCTGTTTACTTACTAGTGAACACAAAGAGCATTTTACAACTACTACATCAAGGTGCCACCTCAATTTTCATTGATAGTTATTCATAAAGATATAACAATGTGATGATGTTTTTAAAATGTAAACAAAGGTTGGAAGAAAATGCAGTACTTCTTAGTATCCCATCGACCACTTTCCATTTAAAATTAAAAATAAACTATCACCAAACTGTAACTTTCAATAAACAAATGGAAGAATCCAGCCATTGCAATCTAAAAAAATATATATACAAGAAATTCGAAAAAGACTAACTCATTAAATTATCAATTTTATCGGTAACTTTCAGAAACTATCTGTAACTTTAAACCTTTTAACAATAAAGTTTACAATATCAATCAAAACAGAAAGAAAAATCTTGGATATTTATTATTCGTGTATCGTGTCTTTTCTGATTGGCACCATATCAACAGGTCATTGTCATTAAAGCCAGACATAAATCTGCAAATATCACAAATTTTCTTTTAAAATAGCATTCCAATGCTAGAAAAAAAAACACCATATCTCTTTTCCCTTCATTCTGATCAAAATTCAAAATAGTATTAAATATAAATAAAATGACTCGAAATAAAATAAGTAATTTTTAAGATAAAAAAATTAAAAGTTATTTTTATTTTTTCTATACCAGAATAAATAAAATTGTCAGTTTCAGAAAGAATGAACCTGAACCCAAAGACAATAGGTGCAGATTTACGGTCGCCAGTTGCCATACGGCAACTAAATTTTTTGCTTTGGCCACTAACTTTTGATGCCTAAGTCACCATGTGTTTTACAGGGATGCCCCTTCTCTGCAAACGGCAGATTGTCACCTTTTTTTTATATAAAATCTGCGGACTGTCCTCCATAATTCTGTGATATTTAGCACACTTTTTTTCTTTTCTATTGTCCATAATTAAAAACTATGATTGAACATAGATACCACATTTCCGCTGATCCACTACTTTCCTATTTTCTCCAAGAAAAAATTTAAGAAAACTGTGATGTCCACGGAATCAGAAAAAAAAAATCATGTTGATATACATCGTGAATGAACTCTGTGGCATACTGCAATTAGCCAGCAATGCAGAAAAATTCATGCCGAGAAGAGAATAATTTTGGGTCCCACTCAATAAATTTGTAGCTCTGCGATTTTTTAGATATGTTCTTACAGATAGACATAGATATCGGCATGTGATTCTTCTATGAATTAGCAGAACTCTTCAAATTATTATTATTATTATTATTATTGTTATTTTAGATTCCCGCAAAATCAGTTTGTCAGTCGGTCATGAAAAAAAATCGGGAATTACCTCAATCGGTCACGAACTTTGTGAAAACGGTCTATAAAAAATCCCGTAAATTTCGCCGATCGCTCGCCACATAAAACCACAAATTTCATCAATCATTCACGATATAAAACTGCAAATTTCATCAAACGGTCGTGAAATAAAACCGCGAATTTCGTCAATCAGTCAAAAAAAAGTGCAATTTTCTTCATCAATCAATCACGATAAAAACAAGAAGCTCAGAAAAAATTGTGAATTTTGTCTAGCGGTTGCAAAAATCATCAATCATTTGCAGAAAAAAATGTAAATTTCATCAATCAGTTGTGAAAAAAATCGCAAATTTCGGCAATTAGTCGTGGAGAAAAATAGCGAATTTCATCAAGGCGTCGCAATAATAAAATGTGAAAATCAGCACTCGGCTACGAAAATTGTAATTTATTGTCTGCATAGGGATTAAAAGAAAAATATCCTTTAAAAAATTCCCTTACCAACAAAAGCTTCAAACGAGGCTTACAGTGTTCGATCTTTCTCCATCATCTCTGAATGTCAGAAATTGTTAAATTTAATTTATTAAAATCCAAAACCTAAAGGAAAATAAATCTTCTCCATATTTTTTTCATAATATTTTTAATTTTTATAGACACATGTTTTGATGCAAATCCCCATGTTTAGCGTTTATTTTCAGCTATGAAAAATACTTTGGGCGAAAAAAAATTTATCTATAGAACAAAAAACTTTAGAGAATCGTTTATCCATAAAATGTTCAGGCGTTTACATTTATTCTTACAAACTGTATACAATTATGGCAGGAAGATTTTATAAAATCCTGTTGTACAAATTTAATGGAAAAAAATATTGTTTTTATGTATTTGTTTCACAAAGGGACAACTACATTTTTTGGGTTTAGGAGCCACGGGCTCCTTCCAGATTTTGAGAATCGGCACCTATACCAAAGACTGGTACAAAAATCAAGCCAGTGTCAGGGCTAGGGCTAGGGCTGAGCCCATCTCATTCTCATCTCTAAAAAGCACCACCTATAACAAAGAAACGCCAAACGATGAATCTCTTCAAGAATCTTCTCTCAATGTATTTTTTTAAAGTAACTTCTTATCTTCTTAATACAAAAGAGTCAACTTGGCTTAGATTTTTTCTACCAAACATGAATTATATATATATATATATACATATATTTATTCAGTTTAAAAAAAAAAAAAAAAGAACAAAGTTATAATAAGGAAATAGTTCCTTTAATGTTAATTTTTTGAGGACGGCAAACTCAAATCAGAGAGAAGTGCTGAAGAATGTTTTTTTCAGAGCGAGGCAGTATAAATTCTTGTGCATGCATAGTCGCTTCATTGGTGATTTCAATGTGGCAACCCGATCTTGGAGTTGAGAGAAGAGCAGGCTGACAACCTACAAAGTGAGGTGAACATATTCTTGACCAGAAGTCTCAACCCTTTTTAAGGGAATCAAAAGGCTTGAAATGATAAAAAAAAAAGTACTTTTTATTATTTTTATAATATTTGAACCTTTTTAGTTCATCTGATAGAAAAATACAGTCATACGAGCATAAATTAAATAATCATTGAATTTCACAGACTAGCAAAACATTAAAATTCAATTCAATTATATCCAAACACTGTTTTTTAGTGGTTTTGCCACCACAAATTTTAAGCAGGATAACGAATTTACGTGTTTCATTTTTTTTTAGATAAAAGAAATTAAATTCTCGACAAATCATGGTCAGAAAACAAACAAACAATTATTTTTTTCAAATTACAACAAAAAATATGATTAATTTTTATAGATTTGAATGTTTTATAACAATTTTTATTTATTTATTTATCATTTTGTTTGTTTCAGGTAAATCAAGAGACAATATAATAAACAGTATAGAGGAGAAATGATGCGCTTCAAAAGTATGTAACCTGGACTTCACAATCATGACATAACTAGTTCTGCAAGATTAATTTTACTGTACAATATTAAAACTTTTGTTATTTGTTTTACAATTTAACAAAAAAAAAATTATTTTTTAAAAATATAAATAATTAAATACAAAATAAAGTAATAGTCTTAATTAATAAATCCACGATCAAATTTAACTCAATATTTGTCAACTAGGGATTTTTTGTATTATTATTACATACTTTCTTTTAACTTTACTTATATTTCTGTATGTATGTGGCAGTCAAATCTTGTGACTCATTTTTTAACCACTTCCTGTTGCTGTAGAGCTTTGAAACTTGGAATATATATGTATTCATGAGGGCAATACATGAATTGGACATTATTTTTAAAAAAAATTGATCCCTGAGGGTGATCAACATCAGCCCAAAACATGCATTTTCCCCCATCGAAATAACGTTATGATTGTTTAATTGAAAAAATAGCTCCATTGTTGCAACATTCATCTATTTTGCCCACATCATTATGACATGAAGTCAGCATTGAGCGACTCACACATTTGTGCTATATTATATAATATAAATTGACTTTTTTGTGAATTTTAATAAAAGGTTTTGTTTTTTGTTTTTTTTTTAATTTTACATTTAATTATTATTATTGGCTTGCTCAAGTTAGAATTATAATTACCATGTGTTTTATTGCATAAATTATGTTAGCTATGCATTTGAGCAATTAATGGTAAAATTTCAAAACTTTAGTACCTGGTATTAGTGGTAAATTTAAATCTGTCATAAGTCCTTTATTGTACTGTTGAAAAGTTGTGTTTTCTGCAGCCCAACTTAACTGAAATAAACATTGTTTTTTAATGAGCAAGACAGATGTTGTTTTTTGAGAAATATGATGTCTGAAATCTTATGTTAAATACCAGTCATTCTGTGTGAAGCTCTTGAGCAAACCAAAATTTATCTAAGATCCAACAATGTTAGATCAAACTTACTATCATTCGGAATAACTATAACACATAAAGTAGAAAAATGTTGCATTTACATAGAGAATACAATAACAAGATACAAAAAGGACAATAATCTAGAGACAAAAAGTAAATTTAAGCAATTTTAAGCTGTTAGAATTAATCTGCAGTACCTACTGCTGTGCTGCACAGTTCCTGCTACTGGGATACCAGTTAAATTTTTCTGAGGAACCAGACACTCAAGACAGAGAGGACCTGTTGGGAAATAATTATGGCTCACCTGACTTTCCAACAACAGAGCATTTTTTTAATAAAATGTTTGGTAGAAAAAAAAAAAAAAGTTTGTGGGTCTAGTCTTTTTAAGGTTTTTTACAGGATTGCCTGCTAATTGTTTCCAGGACAAAGTGAAAAACACTATTTATTTATGTTTTATTTTAAAGCTTTTGATTTTGTATTTTTGATATTTCTGGCTCTAAATATTTTCATGTCTTTTTTAGTAATTTTTTTTAATTTTTGGATTTTAATATTGTTTTGGTTTTATTTTTTTAAATTCTGGCATTCCATATCACAAACCTTTAAATGGTCATTGACTATCAAACAGTAGTATGTTTATAATTTTATTTATATTTTTTAGTAATGTTTCATGCTTTTCTTCTGAACTTAGGACATGGAGGTACTTTTATGTCCTGGCATAAAATTACCCCTCCCAGTGTTTTCTGATGTATCATCATCTCTCAAAATGGTATTTCTAAAGATTCCAAGATGGTGATGAATTAAAAAACAACAGTCTGGCCAAGGAAGTGTGCCAAAAAAAAATCGTATAAAAGTGTGTCCAAGGCTAATGCTAAAATATCTGTTCCATCAACTTACTAGAAAAAGGTCGAATCTGAAATTTATCTAAAATAAAATATGGTAGAATTCTAATAAAAAATATTACTTTTTCTTGAATCAAATTATCATGTCAGCCAATCTGATCCAATGTGTTCACGTTCCTTTAATTTGTCATCAAAATCCTTGAACATTAAACACAGTAGATTAAAAAAGCATTATGCCTATGTTCTAAAAGGACATAAATACAACACAATAGCAACAAAACACCATTGAACACATAATAGCCAAGCTAATCAAAGCATTTAATCAATTGCATCAAAGTTCTAGATCACCATTCTTTAAATTGGTGTAAAAATGGTCAGATGTTAAAATAGCAATTGAAAATATAACTTATATGTAAATTTAAACAGATTAATATAAAAAATGTTTTCTGGATTTTAAAAGTGTGCTCACCATTGTAAAATATTCAGCTGGCGCCACTGAAAAGAACATAAAAAAATTCAAAACCATCCTTTTCAGATAAATAGTTTAAATAAATTAAACTTTTCCATAATGCGATTCGTTAATGCGCTAAATTATCATTTACATCCTGACATTTTGTTAAAGCAACGTTTAAATCATCTGGAATATATTCAAAATAAACTAAGTGCTATAACATGAATTACACGTCTCTGTAAGCAAGCATTACGTATAGAAAACACAACGAAAATTCGTATTTAATTAAACCAATGCTGCTGAAAAAGCCATAATCATGAAGACAGAATTTATGCTTAAAACTAGTGGATTACAACATGAAACATGAAAATTATTTGTATAAATATAGAATTTACTTACAAGTTGCTGTTGTTTTGGATTCGTTGGATGGTTGGATGGTTTGTTGGTTCGTTAAAGAAAAAAATCAATGATGCTATTTCCAGGAGTATAAGGCTATATGATGGCTAATCACCATGAACATGTTCTCTAGCGGAGAGTACTTCAAGCTCTTGGTGCAGGTACAGCGCCTAGAATGCATAGTGTGAAAACCGGCTATCCTTGTAATGCTTGAAAGAGTGCTAAAAAGTTGTAGTCTATAAATGTGCAACTGTGCTTCTACGATAATAAGGCGATCATTCCAGCCGAAACATTCACAATGTTTCCGTTCACATACGTTGAGAAGAGCTAACAGATGGCGCTGCGATCCCATCGTTATCTTTTCAACAACGTTGTACATTTATTGGATTCAATTTTTTAGTACTATTTTGTAGCAGATGTCCACACTATGTATTCTAGGCGCTGTAGTACAGGTATAAACTCCTGAAAATATGACAATTTAAGATTCTTCATCATAACGCTCATCAGTTACTTAATTAATTTATTTAGATTTTAATAATGGAAAACAATTATTTTTCTATTCCACAATGAAATTCTTTAGGGTAGAAACCTATTAAATTTTAATGTTATTCAGTTAATTTAGTATTATCTGTACAGAGTGGGCCAAAAAAGTCCATACATTTTACGGTTTGGCCAGAAAGGCTTCTTATGATTGAATTTTACTTTTAAGCATACACTGTAAAAAATCTTCAGCTTTTGCTGCATAGTCACTCCAACACTTTTATAGAATATCTCTATAACAATATAATAAATTATAACACCTTGTAATAATATATTACTTTTAAATGCTAAAGGTGTAAAATTAACAACATACACCTTTTACACCTTTAGCATTTAAAAGTAATATAGAATATCTCTATTTAGACCAATGAAAATGCTCCATAATAGAGTAAAGTAACCCTTTTCTCTAAAAGCGGTGGAGTGTGTCTGCAGCAAAAGCTAAAGAATTTTAACAATGTATTAAAAAATTAAACTCTAAAAAAATTCCATAAATGGTGTTCAAATCTGAAAAAATCATCAAAAACTCAAAAAAATCATTTAAAACTTACAAGCCGTTATTTTTGAACGATAGAGAAGTTGCAATCAGCTGATCAACCATTGTACTTTAGTTTTAGGTCAGAGTAGTTCCACCAATCAGAACATCCTCTTTGTAATGTGTGACCTCCAACATGACGTCAATTGCAACGGCCCTATAAATTGAAAGAAGGCATAATTCCACATCGATCAGCTATTTTCGTCTTTCCCTGCGATAACACTTTTATTATTTTAACACAATTAAATTTATTCGTAAATAAATCATAGGAGTAGTAAATTTTTCAACTGAAGATGTGTCCAAGCCGGGATCACATGTTCACTCAATTGAAAAAAATATTACTCGCATGACTTATTTTTCAACTAGTTTGATTGTGTTAATAAAAGTGTAATTACGTATCTATAACTTATTGCAGTTCCTTTACCTGTGGTTTATTCTGTCTGTTTCAAATAACAGACCAGATGTCATTACCAAATGGTTGTCTAGGTGTATTACGTTGGCTGAGATGTCGTCCAGATAGCTCAATTAGAAAAGCACTGGCAAATTAAAGTTCTGGATTCGTGTCCCGAACCCGACATAGACACATTTTCACACAGTTGCAAAAATTACTACTAATATGATTTATTTACCAAGTTTGATAGTGTTAAAATAATAAAAGTGTAATTACGTATCCATCATTTATTTGAGTTCCTTTACCTGCGGTTTATTCTGTCGAGTTTATTCTGTTTTTATTCTGTTTATATTCTGTTTTTATTCTATTTATCTGTCGAGTCTAGTTCGGTTTATTCTGTCGGTTTATTCTTATTTTTGGACGACTCTGCACTCTACTACTAGTATCATATTTCAACGTGTAGAATGAAAAAGTACCATTTGGATATGATTCAAGCTACATACTGAGTATATTTTAACGCGTGTGCTCTATATAAAGCACACGCGTTGAAATATACGCAGTATATTATTGTACAAAATACATGATCTATAGCTACTTGATTTTGATGCTTTGAAGTTATATCGTTATCTAAGGGCAATTTTCGATCATTTTGTTTCAACAAAACTTTTTAATGTGAGAAGCATTTTCGTCCAAACCGTACACCCGTTACCCGTATGCAATTAATTGCTTTTTTATTGAATTTCAAAATGTGTCAAGAACTTTTCGTCCACCCTTTATTTTATGTTATTGAGAATGTATTTTGATTATTAAAATTGTAGTTTCTATTATTGAAAGTTTGGAACATTCAAGGCCCCGGTGGTTATATTGCCGCTAGAATGTAACAGTATAGCGTCTATAAGATATAGTGCGGCAACCGGCTATTCCAGGAATTCGTTAATAAGAACTATAAAATTGAAGTCGATAAATGTCGAACGATGCTGAACTGAACGATGAAAGTAAAGTCGATCGCAGCGATATCTGGTAGCTCAAACATAAACTTTGTCTAGAAGATATTTGTGCAATGTTTACGTTTAAGCTACCAGATGTGGCTGCGATCAGCATTTATCGTTTAGCATCGTTCGACATTTATCGGCTTCATTTTTTTAGCACTGTTTGAAACAACTGACTCCAAACAAACGGTTGCTATGTTCTACTTTCTATTTCGTTGGTATATTATAGCTACATCTCACGGTTAAGTGTTTTAATACTTTATATGCAGTGGTAACATTTTCTACGATTTGTATTTAATAAGAAATGAAACATGGCAACCGTTTGTTTGGAGTCAGTATCCAACCAAAACGTCATGTCTGACGTCATACTGAATGCGTCTATTAAGGAAAGGTCAGCTGACGTCACTGTTGGCTACATTACTGTAGAATAGCAAGAAAAACCTGTCCATTCATTATGACTCATATTGTACACATGGGATGGGGCGATTTGATCGGTCTCCATTAAGGCTGATGTATATATGAGCTGGCTCGTCGTCCGCCATTAATATTCCCAAGTGGGATAACTTTGTCGCCAGATTTACCTCACAGGACCTATTTGGCGCATTTATCGCCGTCTTCGCTGCTTCGTTCAATTTATCAAAAAGTACGATATTGAAAGAAAGTTTTGAATAAAATACGTACTTTTTATCATTGTTTTTCATCGCAAATTGCACATGCTTGTATTTTATTGTTCAATTTCAAATTTTAACATTAGTAATAAATCTATTTACTTTTAGTGAATACATAAAATAATTTTTATGTTCATAAATTCTTTGTTGAAAGAAAATCAGTAGCGTAGCAATTAAAAACGAATTAAAGGGTGGCGGGGCTAAAGAACTCATTTTCAAATAAATTGATATTTTAGAATTATCGAAATAAATAGTAAAATATCTATAAAAATTAATTGCTTTAACTAATTATTAATGAAATCATCAAGAAATCAATATATGTGTATAGATACGGATTTTATGTTTAATTGAAGTCTAGAAGTACACCGCCTCCCTCCTTTCGGAATTTCAGCACCCCCCATCCCAGAGAAATCTCTGAAACATCGGATACAAGTTTTGCAATTTGGACATCGCAAGTTTTACAACTCCCCCCCCCCCCCCCCCAACCCCCTTTTTTTGCATAATTTATCTAATTAATAGTGAAACTGATCAAAATCAGTTTAATAGAAGTTTTTAATTTGTATTCTTACATATTTCCAAAAGTTTTATTTTATTTGTCCATTGAAAAATTATTATTTATTTTTGCAGAATACCAGCAGCAATTTCTTACCTTAGTATAAAAATTAAAATTTATTCTTCAAGTGTACTTTTTCCAAAAAATATTTTAATGATTTTTTTTTTAATGCATATGTGGCATTTTTGAGTGTTCTTCACTTAACAGTGTAATACAAAAATATTATAATTAATTTCTGATGTAAAAGTATAATTGAACAAAAATAATATTAAAAATATAATTTCATCTTTCACTTTGTGATAAATATTCAAAAACTTCTATTTAAAGTAATTTTTAAAAAGTTTTCATGTGTAGCAAGTTTTCATTACTTTAATAATATGAGAACTGTTCTTTCCAAAATGAAAATGTAATGATCCTTCATAGTATCCAGATAACTTTCTTTCGTTATCTTAAACAAATTTATATCTTAAAGTTACAATAGAAATGTACTCCATTTCTTAATAATATTTAATTATGAAAATTGTTTAAAATATTTATATACATATATATATATTTTAATATTACTGTATTTGATGAAATATTAATAATAAAATTATCTTTATGCAAATTTAGGCATTTTTCTTTCTTTCTTTTTTTTTCTTTTTCAAAATTCAAAATAGAACCCATTCTTTTGGTGAAAATAAATACGTAAAAAAAAAAGAAAAAGAAAAGAAAGAAAGAAAAATGCCTAAATTTGCATAAAGATAATTTTATTATTAATATTCTATTTTTATATTATAGTTATTTCGAAAACTCTCATACATTTTAATTATATATTAATATTCCTACGTTTTCCATAAAATTTCAGTTTAAATTTGTGCATTTGGAAAAAAAAAGTCAGAAATAAACATCGTTTTCCCTAAAAAGAACTAGATGGCGCTACGCCCTTGAGATCGCCGTTTTCGCCAAGCTGGCGAACAAAAAATTGGGAGAAGAATAAAATCTACAATTAATATTTAAATTTGACAAATTTTCATGTTTACGAGGAAATTGAAGCATGCAGGGATCCTTTCTTGAATGATTCGTACAATTAATAGCAGAACAACTACTACTCATAATTAAACCTTTAAAGTTAAAAAATAGACAGAAACTAATTCAACGCCATTGAAACATATTAAAAGTGAACCAGTCCAGCGGGAATAGAAATGCCTGACGAGTCAGCCTATATATTTAGTAGCTCTAGTCTCCATCAAACAGGTCTATGATATGATTGGCCTACGTCGCCATGACGATTTCTACAATGATCGCTACGAGAAAAATGTAGTGGTAGATTGGTTGACGGAAGTGTTTGTTTGCACGCATGCTCTTTCCTTATAGCCGGTTGCCACATCCTCTTCTAGAAACTTTAGTATTTGGGTGTATCAATGAGAATCAGCTGGTTGAAGATCTGTGATACTTAGATGTATTAGTTGAGAATCACCTTGCTTAACAACTATATTTTCACTTCTGTAATTTTCTGTATCAATTTCTTCTGAATTTGTATCGTTAGTTAAATGTACCTTCGAACCTATTTTAGTTATCTGATCAACACGTCTTTTCCAAATATTTGAATCAACTGGAATTTATAATGTAACTTTCTCTGTCTTGCTATAATGTGACTAATTTTTTACTTGGTTTTGGAGTATAATTTCTTAAAGCCACTTTCTGGTAATTTTAAATTATTTTACTTTAGCATTGAAATTTCTCGTATTTTGCTTATCATGAACAAAAAATTTATAATATTTGGAATTATCAAATCTTCTTTTGTTCTTATATGCCGCTTTAGAAATAGAGATATAGAATTCCCCCTGTCGTAACATGAGGCATATTTTTATGCTGTAAGAGAGAAAGTTACTTAATTTCATTTGTAAAGTACCAGATTCTGGAGCTAAAACTTTTAATCCACGTTTGAGAATTTGCACATACCTCTCAGCTTGACCATTTGTAGCTGGATGGTATGGAGCACTCAACATGCATTTTACACCATGACATTTTAAGAATGTCTTAAATTCTGCAGAAGTAAATTGAAAAGCATTATCATCAAAGATGTAGAATAATCATATCCAGCAAAAAGTTTGTTCTGTAGTTGTATGAGGAACAATAAAAACTTTTGGCCATTTGCTAAGAGCATCAAGCACAAGGAAATGCATTTTACACATAACTGGATCAAAATAATCAATATGAACATGAACTCTTTGCTATGGAGCTGTAGGCCAAATATGTGTTACTTAGGAGGATTTATTTTCAAATTTACACAAGTAGTGTAATTCTGTGCAAGATCTTCAATATTTTGGTCAATTCCTGGCCACAATACAAAACTTCGAGTTTATTTTTACTATACCAAAATGTCCAAAGTGTAAATGATATAAAATTTGTTTTGTATGAATTTCCGGAATAATTACTCTACATCAGTGTTTCCCAACCTTTTATTGACTACGCCCCACCGAAGTATCTGTAAAATCACGTTCCCCCCACTCTCCATCCTCTCTGTAACATTATTCACATTAATGACCAACTGTTCCTTAATAATATAATTAGTCATTTCACATTCTTTAGCTTATCAAACGGTGAATTTGTTGTCCCTTGCCAATTTACCTCACAAGGCGACTGCCAAACATGATGCGTACATATTTTGATGATTTTAAAGTATGTTGTAGGGGTCATATCTAACTTTTCAGGTCAAAGGTTTCTTTCAAATGGGTTTAGTTTTCGAGAAATTTCGGGTTAAAGTTCAGCATGCATTTTAAATACCCATTAGTTCGCGATCTTGAACAAGGTCTCCGTGGCGCAGAGCTTCGCGATTTGAGAGCCGGAGATGAGGGTTCTATTCTCTCATGTGACTTTTACCTTTTTTTTAATAAATTTTATATATTTGTCGCGTTATAAGTTTTATGCAGAATTATGAATTCTGCATCTTTGAACTTTTTGATATTTTCCTAATAAATTCCATTTACATTTTCGAATTTCTCGTGAAAATTTATAGTTTTTGCGCAATTTTTATTCTAATATTTCTGTTGACAAAAATCCAAACTAATTTATGTCTTGATATCTCGTCTTTTTAAAATGATTATTGTTTACATTTATGTATATTTACTTATTTATTTATCGTACTTATCAAATAATGCATTTTTCTTATTTGCATTTTCTACTTAAAAAAATTTAAATGATTAAGAAAAAATTAACAAAATAATATATCCTTTTAATATTTGATTTGTTCTAAATATATTGAAATATGTTAACTGCTGAAATACTAAATATATTTATCATCACCGACATCGACATTTTTAGTTTATTAAATACGGAACTAATTGTGTGAAACATATCGAAAAAATATTCTATAAACAAATTCCACATTAAAAATCGCCTTTAAATATATTCTTTACGTAAATTGTTTTAACAATATATGAAGAATGTATAAATTAGCATATTATTATATATTCTTTAAATACTTAAATTGTGATAAATATACTATAAAATGCATTAAATTTGAAAAAGAAATTATTTCAAATGTAGTAATTTTCTGCAAAGGAAGCTAAACGAAATGCATAAAAAGAAAATTTTATTTATTCTGATATTACCGTAAAAGTCATTGCAGACGATTTTTTTTCAGATATTTTTTATATGTATTGTAATTTACAAACGATTTTTCATTTCTAGTTGAATTTTTCTGTATGGCATCGACTTGTTAGAATGAGAAAAAAAATTAGTTGTAATACATTATTTTTTATTTGTGCAAATCAAAAATGATGTTGAGTTTGAACTTTACAGTTAAATGTATTTAAATAACATTAAAAAAAAAAAATGTATAACTGGCTAAAACTTGGATATAAGCGTTATTGCTTTTATATTTTATTACTCCTTTTAAGATATGTTGTTGGAATTACTTAATCATACATACCTTTAGAAGATTTGAGATAAAAAATATTTTGTATAAATTATAAAAAAATATATTTTTTCATTTAAAATTTCATAAAGTTAAAAAAAAGTATTATTTTAGAACGGTTATTAAAATATAAAGGGTAAATAATAATAAAAAAAATAAACAAAATCTAGACATAAATTAGTTTGGAATTTCGTCAATAGAAATATTAATTTCAAAACTGCACAAATATATATATATTTTTTTTTTTTTTTTCACGAAAAATTCGAAAATGTAAACGGAATTTATTGGGAAAATATCAAAAAGTTCAAAGAAGCAGAATTCATAATTCTGCATAAAACTTGTAACGCGACAAATATATAAAATTTATTAAAAGAGGTAAAACGTCGCATGAGAGGACACCTCGGGCACTCAAATCGCGAACGCTAGCGCTGCAACACGGAGAACTTGTTTAAGATCGTGAACTAATGAGTATTTGAAACATATGCTGAACTTTAACCCGAAATTTCTCGAAAACTAAAGCCCATTTGAAGGAAACTTTTGACCTGAATAGTTAGGGGTTTGATCCCTACAACATACTTTAAAATCATCAAAATCTGTGCGCATCATGTTTGGCGGTTGTCAGTGATATCATCTGTATTTTTATCTTCACAAAATATTTTGAAGATACTCTCGCATTTGACATTAAAATTGATAGCATTAACGTATTTTATAATTGATTTTAGAGAATTGGTGAAGAAGTTTTGAGGACATAATTTTCTCTCTGTGGATAACGCAATACACAAGAAATGTTTTAGAATTCTCATCTTTATCAATTTTAACCGTTTAACCGCCGTACTATAAACGGATCTTTCTATTGATATAAAATTGTAGAATTTTGCTTCTTTAGAGCTATTTTATCTAATACAATTGTAAAATTTCGGGAAAAAAGTGTTTCCTGTATTTTTGCTATGTTCCATTATTGGAACATTGACGCTTCGTAGGTTATATTTTTATACAACATTCTTAATAGACAGAAATATTCTATAAAGAGCATTTTTACTGATATTTACTGAGTATATATGTTATTACGCATTTTAATCTTAAAATATAATGAAATAACTAATTTTACACAATATAAATAAAATGTTTCAGTTGTATCCGCTTCTAATATTCATGATATGTTAGGAAACAAGTTGGATAAATGCGTTTTTAGCACTGAAAGCATTTTTTTGACAAACTGCACAACACTCGTGCATTGTATGTACAATATAATATCCATACTATATTTTTGTTTCTCGTTTCACCTGACTACGGAATCAATAATGAAAGACATACTTTTTTCGCGATGTATTTTCCTGTGTAAAAGATAAGTCGCAATTTTCTACGAAATTCCAAATGCGATATTCTGTTTCCATTCACCTCAGAGTGCGAAATCCAACTTGAAACAACTATCATGTTTGAAGCATTTATGAAAAGGCCCTACTACCATTTCTTACCCTTCATTTCTGGCCTATAACTGTATAAAGGTTTGTCTATAACATCGACTCACCTCATGCCTTCGTTGTATTTATTGATAATGTGAGGCTGAGTAATATAAATTTTTCATTTATTTGTATTTGATTATCTCTTGACTGTTTCAACAGATTCAGGTCAGTAACAGTTATATACTACTGAGGCCATTGCATTATTGCTGTAACCACAGATGTACACCGTTTCGTCAGAACGAAAATCATAATTTTCCCTGTCTTTTTACGCGAGTTTTTTTTTAGATTTCAATGGATAAAGGGCAGTGCGATTTTCACGAATTGTTCCTATTGCTCGCATTCCTCATTTTTCAAGCTCGGAAATTAAATCGTATGAAATAACAAATTTATCTAAACTAATGTATATTTCATGTTTTGAATTTTTTTGTAAGTTAGATAATAATTCATTCACAACTGTTGAATACAGTTGTACAACAGACGAAATTTCCTTCTACTTTTTATCTCCATAGCACATTGATACTCATTTGATGAGCAGAACACCCATATATTAAATCTAAACCTGATAGATTTCCTTTTGATAAACATTTTACATGTATACCGGCCATAGTGCGGAACCATTGATTCAATCTACTATGTTCAACTGTTCATGCCAGATTCCAAATTACTGCAGACTTTTAGGTAACTCTGTATATATCGGTGCTGTTATAACACGTTTGTTACCTTTTTGTAATTGATTATTGCGCATCAAGCAAAACTACCTCTTGATCTTTCTAAAGCGGTTGCGGGTCATAAGAGTTTGAACAACAGGAAAGAGCGTTTCTTCCACTGTGTTCCAATTCATATCTTTAGTAGGAACGGAATTTGCTCCTCCTTCATTCCCTCTCTCTCCTCCTTTCATTTACCCGTGCCTTCAATGCACAATTTACTTACATAATAAAATAAACTCTTTCGGGTCTCAGAGCAAAGACAGAAGAATATTAGGTCTATGGTTCGGTTACATGCTTTGACACTGTCTGATCTCTGGCCTTGGTGATACCATCGTTGAATCAGCCTTGATCCTTGAGTCAGCCAGCTGATTATGTAATGGGTATTTCATTGTGAAATCTTTATTGCTAAAGCGCCAATGCTTCAAAATTAGGATATTGGTTTTTGAAACTAATAAGTTAGTGTCAAAAAATTTAAAATGTTTCGTCGTATAATAACTCCGGTATTTGGAATAAAAAAAAATTGACAACAAATGAATAGTAACAAATTTGGAATTGCCCTCCTAAAAATTCAAATTGTCCCCCGGTGGTTGTACGGCCCACGTTGGGAATCACTGCTCTATACCTTTTTAAAATACAACTATGTTGAAGAGTAAATTCTTCTTGCTTACCACCGAAAAGTAAATTCTTAAGAATTTCAGAACCAGAAATAAAGTGATAAAAAATTTGACGCAATAAAGAATCTGAATTTGATAGCTAAGACAATCGTTTCAGAACGTATCGTATAATATGGGGAATAATATGGTCAGAATAGAGCTACATTACGATAATTTAACCGTATTCTCTAAAAACGGTCAAATGACTGGACAGTTTGCTGCAAACTTTTAACAGTGAAGTTAAAGGTAAAGTAAAAATTTGATTAATTTGAAAAAACTCAAATTTATCAAATTACATTACTTGAGTTAAATTGTGGAGGTAAATCTTCACTACGTAATGAAAGACGTGAAAGAGTATCGACATTTCTGTGTTCGGTGGTTCTCTTATAACGTATATCCTATTGAAATGTTTGTAAATCTAATGCATATCGTTGCATTTTAGCAGTTGAAAGTTCAGGAATACTCTTAGTAGCTGAAAAAAAATATAAACAAGAGGTTTACTGTCTGTAAATAAAGTAAATCTATTACCATACAATTATTGAAAAAATTCTTTCATACTTTTGTAATTCTTCATTTACCGCTGCATTTAATACATAAGTTACCATTCTAGCGTTGCAAAATATGGGAGTAGCATCTTTTTCTAGATAGACGCCTGCCTTCAAACCATTTATCTCCCCAACTTTATTAGTAAACAAATAAAAAAAAAAAACATTTAGAAATACTTTAAATTTGTCAGAAGAATTCGAAATTTCACTTATATACATATTAGGGTGGATCAAATGAAAACGAAACAGGAGACACAGATTGAAATGACATAGTTTATTTCAAACGTAATCGCCAAAGCTACACTAGCACTTATCCTACTCTTTCACGAAGTAATGAATACTTTGATCATAGAAATCCTTTGGCTGAAATAGGAACCGGTTTTGAACATTGTCCATGACTTCGCTGTCCGAGTAAAAACGTTGATCTTTCAATGTCGTTTTCAGCAGATCAAAGATGGGAAAGTCGTATGGCGACGATCCAAGCTATACAGTGAGTATTCCGACCCTGCCCACCGAAACTTCACCAGATTCCCTCGAGGAAGTGTTTGTGTCCGTCCTGCACAGGAGTCAATGACAGTGCATGTTTTCCGTACACTGCCTTCGTTTGCCAGTGTACTTCGCGAAATCCAACTCTTTCTGTCACTGATAACGAATAACACCGAGTCGCTCTTTTTTACTCGCAATCAGGAGTAACAGCAACAACTGATTGCCAGCCGGACTATACTAATGGCCGACCACCGGCGCATATCACATGCTTCTGCATGACTACCTAAGGCAAGTCCATTTCCGAAGTAGGGTTTGCCTTCCTTACCTCCCGCTCTACCTTTACACAAGTTTCACCATACTCATACAAAAATAAACGAAATCATAACCATTGTTCCGTTTTCATTTGATCCACCCTTACAGATTTCAAATTAAGGGAGGGAAGTATCAAATTAAAAAAAATCAATATTTTCCAAATAATGATGGAAAATTATCTTCTTTAATCAAATAAAATTTAACATTTTTAGTTTTATCTTCATAAGAAACATCTACTTTTACATACCCAACATATTTTAAAATTTCACCAGTTGCAGCTCTTAACTGAACATCTGACAGAAAAATTTTGCAATCTGGAAAATTTCTGTAAAAACGCTTAATAGGCACTGCAGAAATGCCGGAGCCGATATCTAACTCGATCTAACGATAACAGCGCTTTTGCTTTATTTTCAATTAAAACACACTTTTATGGGAGTAGTATCTTTATTTTGACTTAAAGATAAAATATCAGCTGTATGTAATATACTCATTTGTTTTTTAATTTAGTTTTTACAAACTTTACTCAAATGACATTGATTGCAAACAGTAATAACACAGTGACCTCTAACTTATACGCATTACAAGGTAATTATGTTTTGGCACCAGTTTATTTTTAACGTAATTTTCTCCTTATTTAATGGCAGACTTTATAAATAAAATTTTACTGTTTTAAAATAGTGGTACGAAAATGTAATTACTGACCATCGCGTATAAGTGAGAGGTCACTGTATATCTACATACATTAGCTAAATGTGACGCATTACCACATCTATAACATTACAATTTACTCTTATTTTCCTCAAAATTTGCATGATTGTTGATTTTCTGTTTTTGAGAATTATTTTGAAATATGTTAGGCTGTACATTTTTAGTATATGCAACTTTATTTACATTTATACTTTTGTGTTTCAATTCAGAAATATCGCTTCTTCAGCTTCACACAGATTCACATTCAGATTCACAGCTTTCTCAAAATTTAAATCATCAACCTGAATAATTAATCTACTCTGAATATTTTCATTTTCTAAACTTCTAAGAATTTGTTTCAAAAGATTTTCATTTAATGTTTCACTTTTTTTTTTTAACTTGCAGAAATTTTTTGAATTGATTCATTTTCAAATTGCATACATTTACGACATTTTATTCTTTCGCAAATTTTGCTTGGGGCGGGTCTTACGTGTCTAATCAGAAGATCAACAATCTCTTCATATTTCAATGATTCCGAAGATTTAGGAAAAGATAAATCACATAATAAATTATATAATTTTTGCCCCACGCAAGTAATAATGGCAGGAATCTTCTTTTCGTCTTTTATATCATGTAGTATGAAAGCCTGTTCCAGTCTTTTAACATAAGTTGCGAACGTTTCAATGGCATCATTGAATTCTTTGAAGTTCGAAAATATTATAGCACATTATTGAACTTGTAAAATAAAGAAATATAGACTTAGTACCCCGTAAAATTCTGCAAATGACGAATTTAATGTAGAAAACAAACTTTATCGAAACTTCAAATTAGTAGAATAAATCATGCCGTATTGAAATTCGAAATCAAAGGCTATATACAGAAGAGATTTTTTTTTTTTAAATATTTCTGGTGATACACAAATTGTTTTCCATCGTCGCCATTATACTGTGTTGAAGGTTAATTAATTAAAATAAGCACATAACTGAAATAAGTAGCACGAGTAAGGTATATTAATACAGAGGTTTATTTAATATATTTAAATTATATATATAATTATTACTGAGAAAATACTCTCATATTGTTAAAGATTAAATTTATTGACAGCTTACAGCATGCGTTCATCAGCACTGTTGTTGTAGTACAAACTTACCTTTAAGTTGAGTTGTTCTGTTGCTTCTTAGAATAGAAAATATTACAATATTGAGTTGAGTTGCTTACAGGATATTACAATACCCCCCTTTTAAAAGCAATTAAAGTCACTATTACAAAATGAAAAGTCATTATAGATCAAGTCTATTTGGCTTCTTTCTGACTCGTGTAGGATAACGTCTGGTTTGGACATCTGTAACGGGTAAATCTTCATTTGAGTTTTCGGTAGGAAGATTTTCAGATTGTTGAACTTCAGAAGTAAGAGTCCTGTTATCATGTTGGAATTCTGTATCTGGGCTAGTGATGGATGTTGGTAGATTATCACTTTGAAAGGTTACATGAAAATCATCAGGGATAAAAACATCTTGATGTTCAGGAATTGATGTGTTAGCTGGGCGGATCTGGTCAATGTGTGCAAGGTATTTTTTGTTTTTTATTTCGACTGTCCAAGTCTTGGAACCTTTTGGCATAATTAATTTGCCACTAACCCACTTGTTCAAAAGATCTCTATGGGATTTTACCCAAACATCTTGACCACAGGATAAATTCTTATTACTGGTGTGAGCTCCGTCAAAATACTGTTTTTGACATCTTTGTTTTTTTTCAACATGCCTTGCTGTACATGGATGCAGTAAATCCAAGACTGTTCTAATTGGACGTCTAAGAAACAGCTCTGCTGGAGATAAGCCAGTTGTTGAATGCGGTGAAGATCTGTACGCCTGCAAAAATCTGTTCACCTTGACAGTTACTGTACTACTATCAGCAGAGTCTAATTTCATCTTACTAAGCGAATGCTTAAAAGTCTGTATAGTACGTTCCGCCTGACCATTTGATTGGGGATGATATGTTGGAACGAGGGTATGCAAAACACCCAAAGATTTTAAGAAGATCTTGAATTCTTCAGAAATGAACTGGGGTCCGTTGTCAGAAACTACCTCTAAAGGTAATCCATATCTGGCAAACAGTTGTTGCAACACAGCATTTGTACTAGCTGCTGAAGTCGAAGACATCTTTGCCACTTCTAACCATTTCGAATAACTGTCCACAACTATCAAATAATCAATTTGATCTTTCTTAGCAAAATCTAAGTGAATGCGGTCCCATGGTGCCTTGGGCCATACCCATGATTGCAATGGGGTGACTGGAGGAGATCTGGCTGCAAGTTGACAAGCTTTACAATTAGCGGACATATTTTCAATGTCTTGGTCTAAATTGGGCCACCAGAAATGACTTCTAGCAACTGCTTTCATCTTTACAATTCCAGGATGAGTGTCATGAAGTAATTCAAGCATGTGTTTCCTGTATACATTAGGAATTATAACTCTCATGCCCCATAACAAACAATTTCTATCAACAGATAGTTCATCTTTTCTGTTAAAAAATGGCTTAAAATCAGGATTCACATTTTTGTATGGAAAGCCATTATGAACATATTTAATTATACTTCCCAAAATTTTATCAGTTCTTGAAGCACAATCAATGTCATCAGAGGTTACAGGTAAGTCTGACAGATGGGAAATCTTTTAGATATCTGATGGGTACAAGTTTTTATCTAAATCCTCATTGGGCAATCTTGAAAGAGAATCAGCATTCTGATGTGCAGAACCTTTCTTATACTTAATAGTGTAATTATGTGAAGACAAGAGCAATGCCCATCTCTGTAGGCGAGCTGCAGCCATGGTTGGTATTGCCTTACTGGGAGAAAAGATGGTAACTAGAGGTTGATGATCAGTATATAGCACAAAGTTCCTTCCAAACAGATACTGGTGAAACTTTTTGCAAGCAAAGATTATTGCAAGGGCTTCTTTTTCGGTTTGTGAATAATTGATTTCAGCCTCTGATAATGTGCGAGATGCATAGGCAACAGGTTTTTCTTCACCATTTACAATGTGTGACAGAACAGCACCTAATTCAACAGGCGAAGCATCACAAGATACTTGTAAGGGAAGATCTTCATTATAATGAGCCAAAACAGCATCAGATGTTAGAAGTTCTTTACACTGTTCGAATACATTCTTGCATTCTTCTGACCACATCCAGGGAACATTTTTATGTAGAAGATTGTATAAAGGTGACAATAAAGTAGATGAATTTTTTATGAATTTGGAATAATAGTTCAGCAAACCTAAAAATGATTTAAGCTGAGTCACATTTTCTGGGGCTTTGATCTTTCTAATTGCTTCTAGTTTTTCTTGAGTGGGGTGAATACCATTTTCATCAATTATATGCCCTAGAAATTCAACACTGCTTTTAAAGAAATGACACTTATCCTCATTTAATTTCGCATTATACTTTTGTAATCTTGACATCACAGTCTCCAATGTGGAAAAATGTTCTGCTTCAGTAGCCGATGAGATGAGGATGTCATCTTGGAAAATTATGACTCCAGGTATACCCTGTAACATTTGTTCCATGATCGATTGAAAAATAGCAGCTGCCGCAGTTATGCCATACTCTACTAGGGCGAACTAAACCCATCAAGGTATTAAGTGTTAATAACTCTTGAGAGTCAGCGTCCAACTCAATTTGTTGATATGCATGTGATAAATCAAGTTTACTGAAATACTTGCCTCCTCTCAAAGTAGCAAAAAGATCTTGCTGAGTGGGAAGCGGATACTGATTAGGGTCAAGGTGTTTGTTTACAGTTACCTTGAAATCACCACATAACCTCACAGCAT
This sequence comes from Maratus michaelseni, assembly GCA_963931845.1. Taxonomy (NCBI): domain Eukaryota; kingdom Metazoa; phylum Arthropoda; class Arachnida; order Araneae; family Salticidae; genus Maratus; species Maratus michaelseni. The sequence goes on from OZ007595.1 coordinate 225,979,747, forward strand.
TATTTTTCTTTGGCACCACAACAACAGGTGTTGCCCAGGAAGAATGTTCAACAAAATTCCAAATATTACTATTTACTAGTTTTTTAACTTCCTCAGAAACAGCCTTTTTTAATGCATAAGGAACAGGCCTGGCTTTGCAAAATACAGGTTGACAATTATTTTTCATTTTAAGTACTGCTTTAAAATGTTTAATTGGTTGATTACTTACTTGAAAAACATCTGTGTACTTTTTCTTAAGTGCTTCAACACTGTTCACACACCTTGTGGTCACTGAAAATATTTCATTCCAATTTAATTTAATCACAGATAACCAATTTTTTCCAAAAAGAGCAGGTCGATCACCTTTCACAATAATTAAAGGTAAAGTATGATGTTGGTGGTTGCACTGCACATTAACAAGGACTTCTCCAACTACTGGAATTTCTTTTTCACTGTAGTCCCTCAATCTGGTTAATGATGGCACAATTTTAGTTTCTGGCAAAATGTTCTGCATCCAGATTTCTGATGCTATGGAAACATCAGCAGCAGTGTCAAGTTCCATATCTAATTGTCTATTATTAGCAATGACTGAGATAATATATTTTTTCTTACCTGTAACTTGATTGATAGACTTCACTGCATACAGAGTAGCTTCTGTGTCATATTCGACCGTTTCAACCTTTTTAGTGGAGGAGTTTTTGTTCTTATTCAGACACACAGGTGAGATATGGCCACTTTTCCCACATGAATGGCAAATGGCAGTTTTATATTTGCACTTGGCAGGATCATGAACAGCGCCACGTCGAAAACATTTGGAATTCTTTTTATTTGAATTAGTAGAAGTGTTATTTGAAGGCTGAAAAATTTTCTTCTTATAACCCGAACTTTGGCGAACTTTATTTACGACGGGTGTTAGAACTCCCTTCATATTCGCCGCATCGTTTTCAGCTATTTCAATGGCGACGGCTGTGTTAACCGCGTCAATTAACTTCAGTTCTTTTTTGGCCAAGAGTCTTTTCTGGATATTTTCATTGCACAATCCACAAACAAAACGGTCTCGTAGTGCTTCATCCAGAAATGCACCAAATTCACACGTTGATGCAAGTCTCCTTAGCTCCACTAAATACTGGGAAACTGATTCTCCAGCTGTGTGATTGCGTTGATGAAAGCGAAATCGCTCAGCAATGATGATAGGAGCAGGTTTAAAATGTTGATTTAATGTTTTTTTCAATTCATCATACGAACAGTCACTGGGTTTTTTCGGAAGCAGTAAGTTACGAAGTAACTTATTTTTCTTTTTCTTGTTTCTTCTTCTTTCTTGTTTTCTTCCACGTCATTAGCAAGAAAAAAATGTTCAAGTTGTTCAACATATAAACTAAAATCGTCCACTTCTATGTCAAACGAATGCAATGTGCCAATTAGGCCTAGCTTACTCATGGTGGTACTGAGTTGTGAATAGCAATTACTGCTATAAATAACGTTAAAAATAGGTTCTTGAAATCCGACTCGTCGCCACTTTAATATATTTAAATTATATATATAATTATTACTGAGAAAATACTCTCATATTGTTAAAGATTAAATTTATTGACAGCTTATAGCATGCGTTCATCAGCACTGTTGTTGTAGTACAAACTTACCGTTAAGTTGAGTTGTTCTGTTGCTTCTTAGAATAGAAAATATTACAATATTGAGTTGAGTTGCTTACAGGATATTACAGTTTAATAACAAAAGTTGAGCACGAGGTGTCAATAAACATTCAAAACATTCTGAGACTTATTAAAGCTATAAGAAAAACAGTTCTATTCAGTAAATGGCGGATGAACATACTTATCTGAATTTTGGTGCTGCCATCTACAGACTATTAACTGAAATACAAATACTACAGGTTCATTTACAAATAATGATTATTCCTATTTTATAAAGTAAGTGCCACGAAACAATTTTATGCCAAAATTTACTAAATAAGATAAAAAACAAACAAAAAAAATACAATAAAAGGTTTTTTTTTTATAAAACAATCTCGCCATGAGTAGCATTCCATTCTAAGATGCAACTTCTATTTAATTAAAATTAATAGAGGAATGTAAATTAATTGAAAATTTAGTTAAAACTATAACAATGTTTCTGTATAATGACATCAGAATTTCAAATTACTGACTTTTCTTGATCTATCGTTTTAAGGGATAAAATGCATTGGAGAAAGTTTCACCTAAGTATCACGCTTTATGTTATTTTGATTTAATTTCTGCTAGTTTTGTTATGAGGAATGTAAATTAGAAGAGACATTATTAAGGAAATCTGATTTATATAATACGAGGGCCATTTTTTTTTCAACTTCCGATGGATAATATAAAAAGACAGAAGTAAAGAATAAAATGAATGTATTACCAAAAGTTATGTACAAGCATGGTTACTTTTCTACATAATCGCCGTGAAGATTGGGGCATTTGTCATATCGGTGGGCGAGGTTTCCGATCACCTCTTCAAAGAACGTTGCCGCCAGTGATGTGAGATGAGTCTGAACGATGATTTGAAGTTCATCATTCGTCTGGTAGTTTTTGTCTTCTTAGCCATTTCTTTAATTCAGGGAAGAGATGGAAATCATTCTGCGCTAAGTTGGGGCTATACGGCGGGTGATCAAACACGTCCCATTTAAACGTCGCCTCGCCCGTCTTTAAATTTCCGACGCCATTCACGCACAACACCATCACTCAGACAGTTTTCCTTATACACTTGGGTCATTCTTCGGTGAATTTCTGCTGCAATATTCCCTTCTGCTTGAAGAAAGAGGATAACACTACGCAACTCGTTTTTGGCGGGAGCATCAATCGTACCACCATGTTTACGTGCCTACAGTTCAGTTTAAAATGACGAGCTGGCGTCGGTTGTAGCAGAGGTTATAGTTAGGGAGATGGACAGTCGCTCACCACGGATCTTTGCCTCTTATCACTCATCTGGTTGTTTAGCGGCTCGATCGGAGGTTGAAAAAAAACGGCCCTCATATTAGATGTGAAAACTAACTAAAATGCAAACGTACTGACAAATTTAATATAGAGTTCTAAATGTATCTACATTTCAAAATACTATATTATCTGTTATGCTGTACTTAATACTGTAATAGTCTATAAATTTTGAAGTGAAAGAAGTGTTAATAGCCATAGAATTATATGGATATTGGAATTCTGCCTCGTCTTACTATGGAGCTGCCAATTTAGAAAGGTTACGTTAGAATGAGCACATGGTTGGAAATGTTTATTCTATGAGCTTTATCAAGGCCGTAACCAGAAAAATATTTCGGAGGGGGATTTGTAGGTTCAAAATTTTATTCTTATTGTCGTATTTTATATTTGTTTTGTAATGTTTTAATATAGGTAAAATTATTTAAAAGTTGTTTATTGTGAATTCGAGTAACCAATACTTATCTCAAAAGAAGATTGAATATGAATTTGAGTCTTCTTCATTGCAAAGAAACTTATAATTTCACTTGTGTTGAAGGTGATTCTATACTTCGCCAATGTATCAACAATAGTGTCAACCAAATTAAAGATTTCTGAAGCTTTTCACCTATATTTTAAAATGTTTTTTGTCAGAAATGTATTCCCAGGAGCATATGCAAAAATGGTTACGTTTGCCAATTTGTAGATATCTGGATTTAGACCCTCATTGTATTCTTCAAGCGTTTCAGTTAAACAAGTTGGAGAATCTATTTGAATCTTCTACCAATTTGCTTTTCAAGATGCTGACGTAATCAAAGAAAAAAAAGATATGCTAGCTCATAGAATTTTCATTTGAGATTTTTAATAGTAGTTGATTTTTTTAAATTTTGACTTTCTTGATTGATATTTCATGGCTTATTTATAGTCATCTTGAAAAAATTTCGGAGGGGGATCAAACCTGATGATCCCTCCATTGGTTACGGCCTTGAGCTTCATCTCAAAACAGATGGGATGAATAGCTAGTAATGTGAATTCTCTTGTCTCTGTCGTAGGCTAATTGCGTAATCCGGCTTTTTACAAAGAGTCTAGGCTGTTTGCAAAGAGCTGGGTAGTTGGACAATCATCTTCTTTTCTCCAATCAGCCTGATGTTTTTCAATCTTATTGCAAAGAGCCTGCAAAGCGTTAAGCTAATTAAAAAATGACCACTTGTTTCACAGTCGAAAAGATTTTGACCAGCTGTTTGTCCAAATATCGTGTTGTAATTGCATGAACCTGAAAATTCATTTTGAAATTAACCAAAAACGCGATCCGAACATGACAAAAAAAATGCATCGAACCGTAACCCAGGCCGAAGAGGACAAAATGATTTCTGCCAAAACGCAACCTAACACATACTGAAAATTGAATTTGAAGTCAACCCGAACCCAAAAATGTTCCATCGAACCGAAAACCAATACGAACAGGACAAAATAATTTCCGTCGACACGCAATCCAACCCGAATCTGAAATTTCCATTTGTAGTCAACCCTATCCAAACAAGACAAAATAATTTCCGTCAACAAGCAACAGAACTCGAACCTGAAAATTCAATTTGAAGTCAACCCTAATCCCCAAAAGTTCCATCGAACCGAAAAACGATCCGAACAGGACAAAACAATTTCCGTCTACACGCAACCCAACCCGAACCTGAAAATTTAGTTTGAAATCAACCCGAACCCCCAAAATGTTCCATCGAACAGAAAACCGATCCGAACAGGATAAAATAATTTCGGTCGACACGCAACTCAACCTAGATTTACATTTCAAGTCGGGACGTTGGGATTGTCACAAAGAAATTAAAGAAAGTAAGCATTTTCAGATGAATTAATAATGTGTTTCTGATTAATTAATGATGTGTTTCAGATGAATTAATGATATTGTATTAAGTTTTTAAAACGTTTGCTATAATTAAAATTTAAAAAGTATTCTTATATATTTGTAGATACTTTTTAATGATTAAAAAATGTATTTTCAATTTTAAATGAATGATTAAGTGGATGTCCTGAAACATTAATCTTATGCTACTAATTTAGTTTTTTTTTCTTTAATAATATTTAAACAAACTATTAGTTTAATTTTACTTCGGCTTTGGATGTAGATGTGTTGGGTTCAGGTAGGGTTGAGGTTTGATAGAATTTTTTTGTCGGGTTCTGGTCGATTGCGTGTCGATGGAAATTATTTTGTCGTGCTCGGATCTGTTTGCCGTTCGATAGAACTATTTTTGAGCTCGGGTTGATTTCAAATGGAATTTTCAGGTTCGGGTCGGGTTGCATGTCGACGGAAAGTATTTTGCCGTCTTCGTATCGTTTTTCGGTTAGATGGAAATTTTTGGGTTCGGGTTGACTTCAAATGGAATTTTCAGGTTCGGGTTGGGTTGCGTGTTGACGGAAATTATTTTGTCCTGATCGGATCAGTTTTTAGCTCGATGGAACTTTTTTGAGTTCGGATTGCCTTCAAATGGAAATTTCAGTTTCGGGTTGGGTTGCATGTCGGCGGAAATTGTCCTGTTCGTGTTGGTTTTCTGTTCGATGGTGCAGTTTTTGGGTTCGGGTTGATTTCAAATAAAATTTTCAGGTTCGGGTTCGGTTGCGTGTTGACGGAAATTGTTTTGTTCTGTTCGGATCAGTTTTCGGTTCGATGGAACTTTGATTGGGTTCGGTTTGACTTTAAATGGAAATTTTGGTTCGGGTTGGGTTGCGTGTCGGCGCAAATTATTTTGACTGTTCGTATTGGTTTCCTGTTCGATGGAACATTTTTTGGGTTCGTGTTAACTTCAAATTGAATGTTCAGGTTCGGGTTGGGTTGCGTGTTGACGTAAATTATTTTGTCCTGTTCGGATCAGTTTTCGGTTCGATAGAATTTTTTTGGAGTTCGGGTTGAGTTCAAATAGAAATTTCAGTCTCGGGTTGCATGTCGACGGAAATTATTGTCCTGTTCGTGTTGGTTTTCTGTTCGATGGAAATTTTTTTGGGTTCGGGTTGACTTCAAATTGAATTTTCATGTTCGAGTTGGGTTGCTTGGTGACGGAAATTATTTTGTCTTGTTTGGATCGATTTTCAGTTCGATGGAACTTTTTTGCGTTAGGGTTGATTTCAAATTGAATTTTCCGGTTCGGGTTGAGTTGTTTGTTGACGGAAATTATTTTGTCCTGTTTGGATCGGATTACGGTTCGAGGTATTTTTTTTTTTTTTTTTTTTTTTTTTTTTTTGTCAGATTTGAGTCGGGTTACGGAGTGATTTTAAAATGAATATTCAGGTTCGGATCGGGTACACTTTAGACAAACAGTTGGTCAAAATATGGTTGATTGTGAAACAAGTGGTCATTTTTCAATTAGCCTAATGCTCTCTAGTCTCTTTGCAAAAAGCCTGAAAAACATGAGGCTGATTGGGGAAAAGAAGATGATTCTCCAATTACCCGGCTCTTTGCAAAGAGCCAGATTTCGCAATTAGCCTACGACATCTCCATCGTATTTCTTTTCACATCTAATATTATATGGATCAGATTACCTTAAAAAGGACTCTTTCAATTTACATTACAATTACAAAACTTACTAGGACTTCCCTCAAAGGGATTAGTCTGAGTGATATTGCTGAGAACATAAAGTTAACAATTACGATATAAAGAAGATATCAACAAGAATCTAAGTGAATATACAGCATATGATAGACAAGAAATAGATAAAGATACAACATATGAAAAATAGCAAATTAAATGATATAATTACAAAATATCATATATAAATTCATATACTGTTATGTTTTCATATGCATTTTTTTATAACATTTGGCAAATAATCTCATTTTCTTAAGCGGGAATTGCTCAAAACTTAAAAAAAAAAAAACCGCCGGATCTTTTAAAACGATATTTTTAAAGTCACATAATCAGATTTGCAGCCAATAGCGTATTTTAGCAAGCGTAGTTTAACGCAAATTTAATTTAATTTTTGCAACACTTTCTTTGTGACAAATATCTAAATGAAATATTAAAAAATAAAATATTAAATATTTAAATATTAAATCAAATATTTAATATTTGAATTAAAAAATTTCCTTTGTTTATTTGTATAACTATTTATAGAAACTCGTATACTTCAAACCACATTGATAACATGCTTTGCTACAAACGTGTCTACCAGTCTAACTACTCGTATGTCTTAGCTGTGTCTCTCTCCGAACTCATCTGTCTACTGTCTCTCTACTCTTCTGTATACCCGTCTCAGTATCCGTCTGTCTTTCTACCCGACTCTTCAATCGTGTCTCTACCTGTCTCGCTTCCCGTTACACTACTCGTCTATCAACACGTCTGTCTGTCTATATACCCCTCTCTCTACCCGTCTGTCAAGTCGTCTCTGTACTCGTCTCTCTATCCACCACGCTACTCGTCTCCCTACCCATCTCACTACCCCTCTGTCAACCCTTTTTTGCACCTGCCTCGCTACCCGTCTGTCTATTCGTTTCGCTACCCGTTAGCTTATCTCTGTCGCTATCCGTCTCTCTACCCGTCTGTCTACCCGTTTGTTTACACGTCTATCTATCTCTCGCCAACTCTTCCCAATATTTAAACAATTTAGTAAACGGAAGCCGTTTATCTGTTATTAAATGCAAACAGGAGTAATTTATCTAAAGAGTGTAATCAGATGCAATTTTTTTAAGTACATACATAAACCAGCATAATAATTCACCAGTTTTATTTTCATAGTAGTTTATGTCATTTGACAGTAAATCTCAACTTCTTCAACCCGAACTGCGTCAAGCTTTTTAAAAAAGCCCCAAGGTCCGTATAACTGGGAAGGGGAATTGTCCTCAGGGCTATTAGATACATGTTATTAAGTTAAGTGAAAGTTTCGTAATCGGGTTCGCAGCCAATTTCTTATGTCAGAAAGGGTGGCTTCACGCCATTTTAAATTCATTTCTGTAACTTTCTTTTTCTTTTTTTGGTGGGTGGTTGGGGGGGGGGTTCCAAATATATACACTTAAATTCAAACTTTTGCCCCCATGTTAATTTTTAGTGTTGTTTGTATTATCAATTAATACTTTGTTGATCGAGCTTCATTCGAAACAAATGTAAAAGACTTCTACAGTTTTTTTTTCTAGGAGAAAGTTCCGTAATCGGGCCCTAAGCTAATCGGGAAATTTAATATCATTATTGTTTCTAACTCTTCTAGAGTTAAAACAATATTGTTGCTAGCATTACTCTTGTTTGTGACCAACCTCTTCTGTGTATCTGAATAGGGAAAAGTTCCGTATCATGTACTGGTTGGTGCCAAAGGCAGTTGTAGAATCTTACAAATTTTTCTAGAGAGCGGAAAAACATGTTTTTTAAAATATTTACAAATATACATTTATTAAACCATGTTTTTGAGCCATTTTAAAAAATTAAGTACGGTGCTAAAATAAAATTTTATTGCCATTTTCGATATTTTAATAAGAAATGAAAATACATAACAAACAAATTTAACAAAACTAAGCCATTTTTGGGTACTTCTCTATTATCCCGTCGACCACTTTTCATAACAAAAAACTATCGCCAAACTAAGATTAAACGCCAAAAATACAGTCCCATTTACTTGATGCCAGAAGCATTATACGTATTTGTTATGCCATCAAGTGGTTCGACATTTGCGTGTATTTTTCATTATGTTTTACTGATTTATTAGTTATTTCATTCATTAAAGTAACAATTGTGTCCTTAAATTCTTATATTTTATTTATTTTGATATTTCAATGGCAACGTTCTCCCGTTTATTTAGCGTTACAGTTTGGCGATAGTTTTTTGTTATGAAAAGTGGTCGACGGGATAATAGAGAAGTACTCATTTTTTGTGATAAATAATTGTTATTGCCAGGGGGGCAAATTGTAAACAATTAATAAGCGAACTAAAAAAATTACCGGAAAAAACTTGTGGGAATCTCAAGAAAGAAATATCTGATATAAATAGCATTTAAAATCTTAAAATGGAGATGTGGTCCGTATAAAAATGCAAAACATCATACACCTGATATAAGAATATTTAAATTTTTTTATATTTCCGAAAGCACAGATAAAAGGGTAAAAATCCCGGCACAGATGCCATATACTCACCACGTTGGCGCGATTTTTCCCCCGCCCCTTTGGCGAAAACTGTTTGTTGTGTTTGTTTACTTTTATTTTTTATTTTAATTCTATAGATTATTTTTATATGTATATCAATATTAATTTAGGCACAGATGTCATATACGCACCAGATTGGCGCGATTTTTCCCCCGCCAATTTGGCGAAAACTTTGTTTTTGAATATTAGTTACAAATAGCATACAATAATAGCATGTAATTTTTTATTTCAATATAAAAATAAAATAACGTAATAAATGAAATAGCTCCTATTATTCAAAAATGGGAAATAAAAATAAATAAATGATAGTTTGATATAAATAAATATTGATATATATAATAAAAACAATTTATAGAATTAAAATAAAAAATAAAAGTTAATAAACAACAATTGAAACAAAATAACCGGGTTACCATGTGAGGCATAAAATTGCCATTTTGTTGCAATCGCGCCAATGTGGTGCGTATATGACATCCGCGCCTTTATTTATATCAAACTATTATTTATTTATTTTTATTTCCTTTTTTAAAATAATAGAAGCTGTTTCATTTATTACGTTATTTTATTTTTATATTGAAATAAAAAATCACGTGTACTATTTGTCACACTATTTGTAACTAATATTCAAAAACAAAGTTTTCCCCAAGCTGGTGGAGGGAAAAATCGCGCCAACGTGGTGCGTATATGACATCTGTGCCTTGTTTCATTTCACATAGAGGTACTGCTCTATTATCCCGTCGACCACTTTTCATAACAAAAAACTATCGCCAAACTGTTAGATTAAACGCCAAAAATGCAGTCCCATTTACTTGATATCAGAAGCATTATACGTGTTTGTTACGTCATCAAGTGGTTTTTAACGCGACATTTGCGTGTATTTTTCATTATGTTTTACTGATTTATTAGTTATTTCATTCATTAAAATAACAATTGTGTCCTTAAATTCTTATATTTTATTTATTTATGTATTTTGATATTTCAATGACAACGTTCTCCCGTTTATTTGGCGATAGTTTTTTGTTATGAAAAGTGGTCGACGGGATAATAGAGAAGTACCCACATATGTATTGGTACTTTTATGTTAACTTGGCGCAGTTGATAAATCGCCAAATATTTTTCTCATAACATCTTCATATTGCATTCATTTCATTTAAATATAAATCTTTCACTGATTTCATTTGAAATACATACATTAAAAATACACGTCTTTCACTCATTTAATTTAAAATACACGCCTTTCACTAATTCCATTTAAAATACTAAAAAGGAAAAGAAAATAAGAAATAATGCCACAAATCGAAACCTATTATTTAAACATCAAAGAATTGTTCCTAACATACACACGCGAAGTAAAAAAGCTGCTAATGGTGTGATTTACGCCAAATCTCTAATACTAATACTACTCTTACTAATCTCTAATACTTTTCAAACAGAAAAAATTCCAGATTAACTTTCCATTTTTATTAAATTGAAATATATTTTATTGTGCTGAATATTAGTGCTTGCATATTTTTTTGCTCCATGTATTCCATGAACTTTTCAATTCCGATTGTCTACGAAAATCTCCCGCCGGTGAAAATGACGTACGCACAAAATTTAGTGACGTATGTACTTTAATTGTGCTTTTTTATCTATTTTTTTAATATAACTTCCAAACGGTTTGACACTTATTCTTGGTAATAAATAGACGACGTTGTCACCTTTATAGGTACCTGCTGTAAAAATTTGAACGAAATCCGTTAAATATTTTTTGAGTTATGCTTGACGAAAGGTTTTAATATCCATCGTAGCTATATATGGGGCAAAGTAATACTGCGCTGTGTATGAGTCTTCGTTGCACTCAGACAATTAGGTTGTTCGGAAAGTTCCTTCCGTTTGAGAAAACTAATTCGTAAAATTTTGATCCGTTAATTATTATACATTAGCTATCGGAATTAATGTCTAATAACTAAATGATAAAATTTTCCGGTACAAACCAAGTTTTGGTTCCCAAACGAAAAGAACTTTCCGAACAACCCAATGGTAATAAATATTCAGATGTGTAAGCTGCTATATGCCAAGCAGTTATTGTGATAATTAACAACTTCTGGCTTACTGATACTGAAAACACGATCTAGATATCATCCAGGCAAAGTTTAATTATTACTTTTAGTCCCAATCGTAATGAAAATTATACGAGTTATAAATTCTTCAACTGCAAATGCCAAAGAGGTTGGTTTGGATGTTTGGGAAGGTTTTCTGATATCGTAATCACTTAATTAAACTTACATAGATCCTTCCAGCAGATCTCCTGAATCCCCCGTGGAATGCAATTTTTACTTTTCTTTTTCTGTTTACATTCATATTTTAAAATTATTTTAAACGGGGGATTCAAAGGATGAAAAAAATAAAATGTTTCAATTCTTCATTTTATAAAAGGCTGTATCAGCTAATTTTTAGATTTTTAATTTGTATTATTTGTAACAAATTCTTTATTAACACACAGTTGCGGCTATAGCCGTCAAAGCGAAGTTCACAATGTGGCATGACGGCTATAGCCGCCCAAAACGAAACGGCCGTTTTTAAACACTACGGCTACAGCAGCACAAATGCGCATTTACCGGCGTACAAGTAGAAGCCCAGTGTCATGTTTTGGAAACAATTTTTTAGGCTGAAGTTCGTTTTTCACCTGTTATACGAGTTGTAGCTTCAGTATGCACGAGCAGGGTGGCTAGTGGTCAGGGAAAAATACAGTAAAAAAAAAATGAAAAATTACCAGTATATTCTTATAGAAAAATTCAAATTGAACAGTCCGGAACAGTTGATGCCGGTTCAGGGGCTTCCTAGTTGCAGCAACTTTACGCCCAGTCGATTGTGAGTTGATTGTCTTTTAAATAGTGAGCCGTTGGGAAAAGATAAGATTGCATTAAATAGCAATTAAAAGGAAAAGAAGAGAAATTTAACGAATGGAAGAACAAATTTGGAATAATAAGAAAAGCAAAAGAGATTAAGGATAGAGTCGATAATAGGAAGTAAAATGGTATAGCTGTAGAAAAATACTACTGAATAAAAGTATAAGGATTAAATAGGGTTCGGGACATGTTCCATAAAAACATCAAAATGCCAGGTGGAAAGGCGGGCAAAGCAATCTTAAAAAAAAAAGACACTTTTCAGTGGCCATACAATATATATATATATATATTTTTTTTTTTTTGGTATAGCTGGGAATGAGATTAAATAAGTAATTAAGGCTATACAAAATTTTTATGATTTTTTTAAAAATTTATTAAAGATAAGTGAATAAGAGGATAAATTATTTAGTAGAGAGAGGTGAGCACTAATGATCACCGTCAGTCAAACATGAATATTTAGGTCACTTGCGGTGATGCGGCTCGGATGCGTCGTAGTCCGGCAGCTCGGCGATAATTTCGTTGGGAAGATCGTAAAGTTTGTCAAAAAATTTAGTGGAAAGGTGGTTAATACGAGTTATAAGTGTGGTAGTGTTGAGGTCTCTGCGGACTGTACTGTTACGAAGGTAACGCGAGGCACCCCTAACAATGCGCAGGTGTCTGTTATGTAGCCGACTGAGGTTATTTATGGAAGTTTTGCATATGAAGGCCCAGACCGGACATGCATAGGTGATTATAGGTAAAATGCATGAGTTAAGTTATTAAGAAGAGGTTTGAGTGCAATGTATGCACCGGCAACTTTATTCCTAACGTATTTGATCGAATAATCAACATAAATTTTTCTATAAGAATATACTGGTGTTTATCACTTTTTTTGACTGCATTTTTCCCTGACCACTAGCCACCCTGACATGGTTGTGAAAGGAGTGTGCAACCTAATTAAAGGTGCTGAATTAATCAAAATTAAGTTTATTTAAGCAGAAAGAGTAAAACTATACTTTTAATATTCTAAAAATTACAAAAACATACAGCGTCAATTTTCGAACTTCGTTATTTCCTACTGTCCGGCAACGTGTTAATTTTATATTCATTTGTTTAAAAATTGTCTTGCTAGTATTGTTCTGACCGAAAATTCTTCGTTTGGTTTAGTTCATGTTTACTTCTTCAATAAAGAAAGAATAAAAAACAACAACAAAAAAAACAGCTTTACTACAGATTTACCTTTTCCAAAATCTTATCCCTCCAAGAATTTTGTTGTACAGGTACGCAAGCTTCATAATAGCACATTTACAATGGATACAGATATGTCCACTTAAAATCAAAGTTTCAGATCTTTCTGGGCTACGGGTCATTCTCAGATAATGGTAAATTTTGGCTGTTAAAAAGAGATTTTTTATTGTTTTAATTCCTCATTTTTACTTAAAATTACTCCATATAGTAATATAATGACAATTTTTGCTAAGTAATAGTAATAAATTTTCAAAAATGTCTAAAGTTGTTATTACTACTTGTCTGAAACAATAAATCTAAAACGTCTTGGTATTGTTCCAGGTTGCGAGATTTTTAAAGTTAAGCCTATTTAAGGTCTAAACTACAACAGTTGAAAGAGCTTTTGGTATACTTAATCTGAAAGCAGTACCAAACTTTAGTAATTCATTCAGCAAAGTTAAAATATTAAAAATGTATTTCAGGAATAATAAACTTGGTAATGACACATAATAAATACACTGACTAAAATTTTGGAACAAGAGGAACCAAACGAAGCATTACTTCTATATTTAATTAAAAATAGATATTACTGCTCGTAAGGCGACGAGTAATTGTAACTTCTAAAAATTCTATCATATCAAAACGCCATCTAATGGCGATTTGAATGAAAAATTACTGTGTACCATTGTAATGACAATTACTTCTAGTGACAAAGTTTAAATAAGGCAAATTGATAACAATGTTTTCGGGTTTGTCTAAAGTGCCCAATCTACTATACTACATATATAATGCAAATGATAATTTCATTCCGAACCCTTATATAACTCACGTTCTTCCAAACAGGTTTTTATGGGTTTTTCATTGTCAGTTCGGTAATTTTTAGGGGAAGGTTTTAGTGTATAATATATCGTTCTACGTTGCTTAGTTATATAGCTACGGGAGATAGTTGCGTAATTAGGTGAACCCGATTATGAAAAATTAGCTTTTTTAAAAGTTCTACTGAACAGAATTTGATGAGAGTTGTATGTAAAATTAGCATTTCTAATTGCAAAACTACATTCTACATGAGCGGAGCCGCGTGCAAAAGCATATATATATATATATATATATATATATATATATAATAGAGGTATGCAATATACCCGTATAATCGTTCTATTTTTTCTAAAGCTCCCCAATTCCTAAATATAAAGGTTTCAATTAATAAACTTGCAGTTTGAGACAAGCCTTGGTAACATTAACAACATTTCACTTTAAGGATTCCGTTCATCTGACGAAACTGTATTTGTCTCAGTTTTCTGTCTGTCCAGAGTTAGTTCTCGGAAACTGTATAAGTTAGAGACTTGAAATTTTGCATACTTATCACTGATATACCTCCGATCACAAGATAAATCATAAAATTTAGAAAAAGTATTATATTATTTTAATTAAATGAATTAATTTAATGATATCCGTTCATTTCTGCGATATTTAGATTTTAAAACAGAACCTTAATTTCGGTCTTGGTGGCTCAGTGGTAGCGCGTTTGCTTTTTATTCGAAAGGCTTCTGTATCCAGGCCCCGGAACGGAATTTGAGTTTTCAGTCCCTCCCCCCCCCCCCCCCGGAATAAATTTCATTGTCTAATAAATTCAATTTTACAGAAATTTCGTAAACAACCGAAATTTATTCCGTAATTTTTGTTTCATTTTTTTCCTTTTAGGGTTCCGTACTTAAAAAGTAAACACGGAACCATTATAAGATCACTCCTGTGTCTGTCTGTCCGTCTGTCAGAGCCTTTTTTCTCGTAAACTATGGGATGTGGAAAGTTCAAACTTGGGAAAGTTATCAAGCCTTTTTACCCACATATTTTTAGATTATTAACCATTCACAAATATGTTTAGAAAAATGTAGGGGCTAATGAAGTTACTTGAAATAAAAAGTTTTCTTTTTGTATATCACGTGGATATCGTGTGAAAGATCTCGTAACATCGAACTCAAAAATATATTTATTTTAATTTTAGGTATTCTATTTTCAGAGATATCGCCGAAAATGCACTGCAAAAATATGTCCCCCCTGTCTATTTCCGAATCTACTGAAACAAAAATTATGAAAAAATTAGGGGTAGTAGGAGTTTATTTAAACCTTGCAGGAAAACTATTTTCCTATGTAACATAGGTTTTGTGGAAAACGCATTTTTCTGTTACACACAAACTTTATTTTTCGAGCGGTCAGTGGGGGAGTTGACGGGCGCTCGAGATATCTATCGACGCAGTATCATCCAAGAATATTTGATAATGATTTTCGAAAACAATTGTCGGTAATTAGCCAAGATAATAATTAAGTTACTTGAAAAAAAAACTTTCTTTTTTATATATCGTGTAGGGTATCGTGAGAAGGATCTCGTAACATCGAACTCAAAAATATATTTGTTTTAATTTTATGTATTATATTTTCAGAGATATAGTCGAAAGCATACTGGAAAAATATGTCCCCCCCCCCTATTTCTGATTCAACTGAAACTAAAATTATGAAAGAATTAAGGTAGTTGGAGATTATTAATTAATATATAGTAATTAATAAATTTACTGTACGGAACCCTTTTAGCGCGAGTTATACTCGTATTTGACCGATTTATTTAGTATCAAATTCATGTAACTAAATATGTTTTTAGGATTTCCGAAAAGATGGCAGCAGTACTCGATTGTCTTTCCAGCAATAAATATATTTCAGCATGGTTTGGCTGGCTAAAGTTTAAGTTTATAGATTTCTTTATCAGTTTTTCTTACATCACTATAGCCAAAAGTTGTTGAAAAATATTTTTGAATTCAAAAGTTCTGTTTTGGAGAATTTCCGAAATTTTATATATATTTTTAAATTTCCGCTAAAAAGATAATTAAACTAAACCCGATTTTGCGATCTTCGATCACACTTACCCGCTTGTTTAAAATTTTGATTTTTTTTTTTCATTTTTAAACTAGTGCAAAATGTAGCTCTTCAAAACAAAATTACAAAAATTATAAGCATTCATAGTTGACTTGCTCAATTCACATCTTTTAGCCAAGGACAGTAAAATTTACCATTATCTGAGAATCACATTTGCAAGTCTGTGCTCGGGGTTGCAGGTACGTCTTCTGGTGAATTATCAATGCGAAGTTTTATGCAGCTGAAGTCAACTTTCACAACAGGATACTGATCTGCATCCATGAAATATATTGCTTGCATGGCGCTCTTCTTTTCGCAGGTTACTAACACATGATATCCCTCTTCATCTGCAGAAGATTTATTGTAATGATTTTGAATCTGTTCAGGGTATATGAGAAGATGGCAGTCTAGAGTAACAGCCAGAAGACGGCCATCTACGACACATAGTTTAAACCCTGTGAAGAGAAAAATGAAAATAGCAAAAAAAAAACGTAAAAAATCTAAAAGCTTATTTTAGCACTATACAGTGCAACGCAAAAGTTTATGCACAAGTTTATGCAAAAGTTATTTTTATAAAATGAAAAATATACACCGGAATGCTTTGAAATTTTTACTGTGTCTAAA
Source organism: Maratus michaelseni (assembly GCA_963931845.1). Taxonomy (NCBI): domain Eukaryota; kingdom Metazoa; phylum Arthropoda; class Arachnida; order Araneae; family Salticidae; genus Maratus; species Maratus michaelseni. The sequence continues at coordinate 225,996,419 of OZ007595.1, forward strand.
CAATTGGATTACAAATTTATTTTTCAAATTCGGAAAAAAATTATAAAAAAAAAAAAAAAAAAATTATAAAAAAATCAAAATTGTGATGTCGCAAACGTTTGTCACAAAAACGAAATATTTACATTTCAGAAAGCACAAAAGTCCTTTCTTAGTGTATGATGTTTCCATTGCACTTGATGAGATCGAATACACGATTTTCCATTGATAACACGAGAGTATGGAAGGTTTCGGGAGCGGGTCTGTACCAGGCTTCCTCGACCGTCGATTTGAGCTCTTGTACTGAGTAATACTGCTTCCCATGTTTGTAGACGTCACGTGAGAGGATTCCCCAGATGTTCTCTATGGGATTGAGATCTGAGCTGAGTGCTGGCCAGTTCATCACACTGATATTCTGAGATATAAGCCATTCTTTTGTGCAACGGGAAGTATGTATCGATGCGTTATATTGTTGAAAAGTCCAATTGAGACCACCTAGGAGTTCACCAAACGGCAACAAATGCTCACTCAGAGTTTTCTGATACTTTTGTGAATTTTGTCTGCCATTTAGGAAGCGAAGAGACGTTTGTCTATTGTAGACAAAAGCGCCCCATACCATGAGAGAACCATCACGTTGTTGCCTGCTGAATATGCTCTTCGCATCTTTCCTCAAGTCACGTCAATAAAATGAAAACTCATCTGGACCATCCAAATTCCATCTTTTTCATCAGAAAAATTACACTAATACTAATCCATTCGTCACGATAATACATGTGCTGTTTTGACCATTGTTTTGCCCATATTGCTCGTTTGTGACACTGTTTCATAAAAGGATTGCGAGCTGATTTTTCTTTTTTGATGAATCCTGATTCAGTTATTCGTCTGCGCATGGTATCACGTGATATTTTTTATCCAAGTCGATTTTTTATCTGATTCAGAGAACCAGTTGAACCAGTCTGATCCAGTTGAACCCATTCTTTTAATTTTCTTATCCTCACGAAATACAGTTTTTCTCGGCCTTCCTGAGCGAAACGCATTTTTGAATTGTTTTCCACGTTGCAAAACACTATAAATACCACGTTTAGACCGATTTAAAATAAGTGAAATTTGCAAAACGGATTTACCTTCAGCTTTCAGCTTCCAAACTTCCACAACTTCTTCAGGCGAGAACTGCAGACATTTTTGCCCCTTGATAACTCGTACAGCGATCATTACACTTTATAATCTAGGAAGTAAGCCTCGCCGATCCTCCACATATCATGTCTAAAGAGATATTTGCATAAAATCTTATTTGTGCATAAACTTTTGCGACATCACATAAAAAGTTTTTTGTAATTTCTGATTTTCGTAACGATGAATTTTTTCAAAACTTGATATATATATATTTATGATCATGGTATTTACCTACAGTGGATATTTGAAAGCATTCCGTTTTACAGCGATATTTTTATTAAAATAATTGCATTGTGCTTAAACTTTTGCGTCGCACTGTATTAACATAGCTGGCAAACTTTATGATTTTTTATTTCAAATCAAATAAACATATTTTTGTGGTAGAAATTTTACTTGAATAAATGAAATAAAAAACAGTTCCACATATGAATAACAAGCATTTTACTAAATAAATTTTCTCGTTCAAGACATGTTTATTTGACTTAAACAAGAAATATAACTTCATTTATTTTTTACTTTAATATAACTTTTAATATAACTTTATTAAGAAAGTAAAACGCTTTGAATTGAAAATTGAATGCATTGAATATGCATTGTCATTGACATTGGACATGTATGCAAAATTTGAAAAAAAATCAGTTGGTTGGATATCTGATTTCAATCAAAAACGCAAAAGAAAATTTCGACTTTGGATACTGCCCCTTATAATGTCAGGCTCTGAAAATACTTTATTATGCGTTGTCATAAACAATAAACGTCTGCACAAAATTTCATCAAAATTGATTTGTTGGATATTTGATGTCAATCAAAAACGTAAATGAATGTTCTTGCCCCTGGAGCCTGCCCCTGATGAGATACGGTTCCGAAACTACATGAATATTACGATGAATGAATCACATCAATGAATTACATCAATGAATTCGGGCACAAAATTTGAAAAGATCGGTTTTTTAGATATGTGATTTCAATCAAATATGTTAAAGAATGTTTTAGTCCCAGTACCCTGCTCCTAATGAAGTACAGTCTTAACATTACATGAATTTCGCATTCTCATTAGTGGCGTAGCCTGTGTTGGGGTCCAGATGCTCTGGATACTACTAATTTTATAAAGATTTCGTTGTCTTATCTAATCGGAGAACTTTCTGCGATAATCAAACCACAGAAAACTTTAACGATATTACTGGTATCCAGAGCATTTGGACCCACTCCCTGGCTACGCCACTGATTCTCATCGATAATAAACTCGTGTGCAACATTTAAGGAAAATTGATTTATTAGCTGTGTTATTTCAATTAAAAAGTACAAAAAAGAAAATAATTTTACCCCTGAACCCAGCTATTGAGGAGGTACGACTATGCCAATAAATGAATATTGCATTGTCATCGACAATAAACATATGGACAACATTTGAGGAAAATCGGTTTGACTGAAGAAGGCGAAAAATAAATTGCAATATATGATCCAGACATCCAGAACATAAACGAAGCAGCTTAATAAAAGCGTGTAAAAAGAGTAAAAGTTTGACAGTTAGAGCAGGCATGTCAAACTCGTTTACCACCGAGGGCCAATTTAAGCATTTGCTATGGATATTTCTTTAATATTCTCTGTTTTTAAACACACACCCCGTTCTCAATATGGGTGATCCAATCATTATTTTTATTACCTCGGATAATAGGTGCGCGGTTGTTACTAAGGGTTTTTCGAACATTTATTCTTATAAACAGATTTACAATATCAGCGCCCTTAAATCAGGCTTGTCCAGTTTTAAGGCATAGCCGAACCCTTGGAAGCACCTGTTTTGATCATAAAACCGAAGAAATCACACTAGGGTGCTTCGATGTGAGAGTGGCGACATACGGTATATATAATTTGATTGGTTGAGACGATTCTGGACAAAAGCGAATATCCGAGCATCTTGGTGAGTCTGCTATTATCCCCTAATGCTTGTTAACTTGTCTCACTCGTCCAAGTGAGTATCGCTAAGTTCTGGAATTGAAAATGTCTACCTTTATCATAGTTTGAACAAAGGCGTCCGTCTAAGCACAGTATGAGCGCGACCTACGTTATACACGGCCGGTTCATGACGTTTAAAACGTCACACGGATTGGATAATCTTTACACGGCGCGGCGATTAGTACAAAGCCCATCGTTTTGTGCCAATCGCCCTGTAAAGATTATCTACTCCGTGTGAGGTTTTAAAAGTTATGAACCGGCAGTGTATAACGTAGGTCGTGGTCTGAGCATCGTATGCAACAACTCTAATATAGAGGTACCCTACTTCAAGCATATTAGAACTAAAATCCCCTTTGTTATACTTGTCTCTCGCAGGAAAATTCATTGCAATTCATACAGGCAATCAGTTGTTGTATTTGCTGGTTGTCCAAGAGTCGGTAAACTGGTGCGACGCAAGCGTTCACTTCTTTCGCAGCCGGAATGGTTGTGGTTGAGAGGTTCCTTATCCTTAAAATTAGCAGATTGGGATAGCCTGTAGAATGTTCGAGAGACTTTCTACTCCACATGGTTTCGGGAATAGAGGTTGAGTTTTGAAGATTACTTACGGAACAGGAGAAATAAAAAAAAATAGTGGTCAGCGTGATGAGCGTGAGTGTAGACGTAGGTTGTTAATAGAGTTAGGAGAGTGATTTTCCTTTTATGCCCTTTCACGTGTATGAAAAATTTAAGCGTAGATTTTCTTTAAAAAGCAGGTTGTTTGCAGACAGTTTCTCTTGATCATTCTTGTGGGTAATACCAGCTGAAAAACAGTTCGTGGACTCTTTATGGGCCGTGAGAGTGCGTAGATAGAAATGATGCTCCGGCTGAGCTGAGCACTGTCTTCCTTGTTCTGGCGAGCTAATGAGTAACTTTCAAGTAGCAATCGCCTGTTCGGAACGAGAAAAAAAGGATAGGCGGAGTGGGACGCTGACACAATTATTAAATTCCTACTATTAGCTCACACTCTCTCTATATATATCTTGTTGGAATTTTCAATCGTTAATAAAATATTTTCTATTCATCCACTCAAGTTCAAATAAATTTTTTTAAACTTGTACTGGATGACAATTGATGTTAATACAGTTTTTTCAAATATTAATTAATTCATTAAATTTAATTAATTAATTTTAATTTTTATATGGGAGAAAAAAAATTCTCCCATTGTTTTCATAAATGAAATGAAATATTTATCTCAAATTAGTGATGCCAACAAAAAATAAAATAGCGCAACGATGATTATAAAATAATGTTCAATAAAGATAACGTGGGACATTAATGCTGCACGGGTTTATTTTATATATTTATGATTAAAAAGTAGGAATTGACTTAATTTTTTTTTATATTACTTGTTTTAGTAACAACCTCAATCGTGTATAAAAAACTGAGAATAAATTAAATATTTTGGTATTGACACTTACTGTTATATTTATCATTTGGCCGACGCTACCGTAACACGACCCTTGCAGCCTGCTTAGTTGCATATAAAGAAGTAGCGGTGAAATCAAGCACTCAGTCAAGGAATCGAGTTTGGGCACAGGTGGGACAGAGATCGGCGGGTGTACAAACCGTTATTACAACTAATCGCTTTTCCCTTGGAACATTGTGCCTTACAGTTGTTACAGCTTGAAACCAATCGCGTCCTTCGTACTGGCTGCTAATGGTATGCAGCAAATCCTTTTTATCCACAATAGGTCGCAAATCTCACTCAAATTTATGGCCAAAGCCGTTCTTTAAGAATGTATTTTTAAGTAGTAGTCGGATCCGGTACGAATCCAATTCTAGGCTCTAGCTGCAATATTGGGTATGTTGATGGGTCTAGGTTGACCTACATTGCACTCTCCATCTCATCAGCAACGAAATTCACATCCATATCTGACCCATGTTCGACAAATGCCGTCTGAGTCGTCTGAGCGCTCATACGTTGCTAATATTCCGGGCAATATTGCGCTTTGGATTTGATTTGGTCTCTGCGCTTTCGGTGTCATTATCTTTGGAATTTTATGCTCTGATCATTTGTGCCCGAGTTTTGTAATTATGGTTGTACTTTGCCTTCATATATCGTAACATTTAAAAAACATTGGTAAACTTTAAAACTTTTTCAAATTTACAGCCTCGTATTTTTTTGAGGTTTGAGATACATTCTTGGAACTCAAGATGAGTTATACACTCCTCTTCAAAACAACACTTAGTTGACTCAGATCAACTAATTAGTCTGAGATATATAATAGCAGGGCTACACTACATACCGGGCTTGCTCATTCATTATGATGACGTCACAAAAGGTGGCTGACTAGGAGGAAAGACATACAGCGATTGGCACAAAACGATGGGCGCGTTGCTTTGGACCAATCGCTGGTCGCGGCCAGCCACCATTTGTGACGTTTTGAGAGTGAATGAGCAAGCCCGGTATCTAGTGTTGCCTTGATAATAGTCTCTGAGATATGATTTCGTTTATGGATACGTGTTGAATGCGGAAAGTCACAAATCGTAGATTCAGTTTGCGTGCGTAGTTCGTGACGTGCAAATGCCACTAATGTCGGAGTGGTACTAACACGAACTTTCGTCCTTTTTCTTTAAAGCGACACTAAGACGGCCGCGCTATGTATGCTTTTAGCCCAGGTTCTGAAGTTTTAAATTACTTCGACAGAAAACTGTCGCTCATTTGAGCGCGATTGCCTCGTCAACTGTAAGGCGCAGTGTTCTAAGCGGTGGATTCAAGCCATTAGTCAGAATAAAGCGCGCCACACACCAGACCAAGGAGATAAGGCACATGTTGCATGTCTCATGAAATGTTGCATTTTCAACATTTTCATCTTCACACCAAAACGACATGAGACACATTCAGGGTACATGCGCGTAGCTTGTTTACACTTTCTGTTTGGTTCTGATGGCGCTTGGTACTGCCATCTTGAAACACAAATAAATGAAAATTGCAGCTTGTAGCTTAGCTAAGAGAAGAGACACAAGAGACACAAGTGCGACGGAAGCAAAAAACATGTGTGCTTCGTCGCATGCGTTTTCGGTGTGTGGGCTCAGTGAAGAAAAAGTGGCTACAACCGTAAATTTGTCGCACGATTTGCAGACATGTCTCTTGTCTCGTTGGTGTGTGGCGCGCCTAACGTTTCGTGTTCGTGTTTGTAACGTTTCCAGCTGCAAGATGAGCTCTCGATCTCCACCTACATCCTGATGCTTTCTGCCTAGATCGTTTCTGAAAAGACACGCGGTTAACGTGGGCATTACGCCCCAGGTAGGGGCGAAGTAACCGCCTTTAACCTTTGAGAACGCTTTATGCCTGGCTCACGTTTTGTTATTTTTAATAATATGCATAGAAAAATTAGGTTCACGTGTCTTTTTATTGCAGTTATTGCTTTATGAAATTCATTTGAAGTAATAAAGTTATTAAAATACATATACAAATGTGAACTAGTTACATGTTGAAAATATTGCATAGCATCACAGAAAAATATAATTTTCTAATGCGTTAATTCATGTAAATAATAATAAGAAATAATTGTAAGTTACCTGTACCAAATAAGACCACGTTAAGGTTTCGGGTCACAGTAAACTGTGTTATATCAGAATTAACATTTTAAATGTAGTAGGATGTAATATTAATTTATGCATACTCTTGGCACTGTTTAATTGTGGCCAAGAGTGTTCAAAATAAAAGATTTTATTAAGTGTATGGAAGTGGTTTTATTAGATGTATATGTTTTAAATAATGCCATTATTTCTGTAAATGCATGATTTAACTTTAAGGGTACTTCTCTATTATCCCGTCGACCACTTTTCATAACAAAAAACTATCGCCAAACTGCAACGCCAAATAAACGGGAGAACGTTGCCATTGGAATATCAAAATAAATAAATAAATAAAATATAAGAATTTAGGACAGAATTGTTATTTTAATTAAGGAAATAAATAATAAATCAGTAAAACATAATGAAAAATACACGTAAATGTCGAATTAAAAACCATTTGATGACATAACAACCACGTATAATGCTTCTGACATCAAGTAAATGGGACTGCATTGTTGGCGTTTAATCTTACAGTTTGGCGATAGTTTTTTGTTATGAAAAGTGGTCGACGAGATAATAGAGAAGTACCACTTTAAGTAATAGTTATTTTACTTCTCAAAATAGAAGAGATAAAGACAGGGATCGTACGCTTTTATCACAATTTTTAACAGAATTTTTCACCTTATTTAAATGCAGAAAAGTAGTATTACAAATCCTCCAATTAAACGGCGTGTCTACAATTTCTGCTATTTAAATATTAAATAATAAATATAAATCATCATCATCATCATCATATATATTATTTCTCCTGTCAACATCCCTTTTTCTAAGAAAATATGAAACGCAGAACAACGAATGAGATACCATATGAAAGGTTTTTGAACCGGCTTCTGACATAGCACACTTACATTTTCCTAAAACATGTTTTTTGATTAAAATTTGCTGATAATTAAAAATTAAATCGGCATTGTTTTCATAAAAGAAATGAAAGGTTTTCCTCAAATTAATGTTGCCACAAAAATAAAATACCACATTATAGGATGCTCAACAACGATTATAAAAAATACTGCATGGGTTTATGATTAAAAAGCGAAAGTGAAATTGAAATGTTTAGATTTATATCTCTATATCCCATGTTTTTCCCGAAGCGGATGACGTCATCCTCTAATGCAGTTAAAATACGATTGTTATTTTTTTTTCTCGCGCGTGCCTTTTGCAATCTTGAATAGGTTTTTACTCTAACTTTGATGGAATAAATTAGATGATATTCTGGCTTGACTAAACACTAAATGTTGTTTGCAGATATTTTTATCCTTACCTTTTCTTTAGAAGTTTAAACTTGCATCTAATAAATATTACATACTGATAAAAAATATTATATTACAGTGCGAAATCCCCGCACAGGCCCACTGGTTTTTCACCTTATTTAAATGCAGAAAAGTAGCATTACAAATCCTCCAATTAAACGGCGTGTCTACAATTTCTGCTATTTAAATATTAAATAAAATTTTTCTAATCAGAAGAAGTGGTGCTATACTACTTGGAAATTCCAAGGGGTGTACGCACCTTGATAATGCGAAAAATGTTATAAAAAAATTGTGGTGAAAGCGTACGAACCCTTAAAGAGTTCTTTTTGTAATACTATATTCTGTGGCTGCTCTATTTACGGACATGCACGTTACGGACATTAAAGATTTAGTGTTCCGAAAATGACGACGAGGCCGTTATCGGTTGTGGTTGATAATATCCGCGAATGTCAAGAACATATAAACTGTCAGGTATATGCTGCCATTTGTCGGCCCGAGACCGTTTCCTACAAGATATAGGCTGATGGCTTTATTAAGAGCATGGCCTAATATGATAGAAGTATCTTATTATTTGTGATTATCTGCAAGTGTTAAACAGAATTATGATAATTATAACTAAAAGGAAACTGAATTTTATTTTCCTAATTATGATCAAATTAAAATGACATAAATCACCATTCATAATTTACAGAAAGATCTATAATATTTACAGAAAATATTTTGTACAGAATATTTACAGACTAGCCGCCACTGGCGACCAGTTTGGTCGCCCTTAAATGTATGTTAAGCATTGTAACAAATTATTTTTATTCATAATTTATTTTTTCCTTAATCCTTCGCCAAACCGGAAAAATCTAATAGACAAATCAAGAACTTTTGCGATCGTGGTAGCATTTCGCATATTTTTTGTTGTTATGTATTTCATCTTTCTTGACAAAAACCGCTTAACCCACTTTATAATAAATTAATCATTGTGTGTGTGTTTTTAATATAAAATAAACTATTTCATAATAAAATAAAAGTATATGCTGTTTTAGTAATCTCTAATAGGTACCTGAAAATGTGATTTTCTCGCCAAAATGGCGCAAAACAAAAATTCCGCCAACCCTGGTGCGTCCGTGACAGCTGTTCCAATTTAAAATACATGACGTTCACATTTTTCTTTAAAATAGAAAATAGATAAATAAGAAATATTATCATAAATCAAAACATTTGATTTAAAAATTAAAATATCGTTTCTAATTAATACACACGAAAAATAAAAGCTGACAATTTGTTTCGAAATTTGATCCATTAAATATTATTACATGAGTTCAACCACGGAGTTCAACTTACATCAAGAAAAGATCCGAAGGAAGTTGAGTTGTATGGAACAGAATTATGGTAAACTTTGACTGTCTCACTGGTGCTGATTATTTTTTTTTACACCAGGCAGCGGTCCAAAAATTCATGGTTTAATATTTTAAACGTTCACAACGAATGAATCTTTTTTTTTTGTTGTTGTTTACTTTCATGGATAGAGAATTTGAACAGCGAACCTAATTGAAACTGAAGTTATTGCAGAATGTATACATAATTGAACGTAAGTCATCTCTCAAATATTAATTTATTTTGAACGATCTTTCTAAAAATGTAACTTTTATGCAGTTTTATTAGAAAAAATAATTTTGAATAAAAATGGCTGCCTGGCATATGAAAAAGTGAAGCGGCATCCCGGAACTGTTGAGGACAGTCACATGACATACGGTTTTATTATAGAGATATGTTTACAGAAAATGTTCAAATACTTACTGACGATAACTTGATGCTCATGAGGACAGTAAGTATTTATAGGGAGCCCTCCATTTGTAGTGTAAAAAGTAAAAGATTCTTTTTGATTCTTATATATTTGCTGGTTCGTGGGTGTGCAAGTAGCGCCTAAAAGATCTCCAAAAAAAGGACTTTTTCTAAAAATAAATAGAAGAATGTTTAATTATGTTGTAAAAGAATATTTGGTACTTCTCTATTATCCCGTCGACCACTTTTCATAACAAAAAACTATCGCCAAACTGTAAGATTAAACGCCAAAAAATGCAGTCCCATTTACTTGATGTCAGAAGCATTCTACGTGTTTGTTATGTCATCAAGTGGTTTTTAATTCGACATTTGCGTGTATTTTTTAGCCACACACAGGGTGGCTTATCCTTATGTTTTACTTATTTATTAGTTATTTCATTAATTAAAATAACAATTGTGTCCTTAAATTCTTATATTTTATTTAATTATTTTGATATTCCAATGGCAACGTTCTCCCGTTTATTTGGCGTTACAGTTTGGCCATAGTTTTTTGTTATGAAAAGTGGGCGACGAGATAATATAGAAGTACCGAATATTTGAAATGTACTGAATGGTTATTAGAACACTTAGAATTGATTATTAGAAATTTAAAAAAAAATGTAGCAACGAAAGTAACTGTACTTTTAATACTTTTCAGAATAATAGTCAACAAAGGCGCCTGCAATATAAACAAGTTTGAAATTGTACGTCAAACGTGACAAATGAGGTGCGTTCGTACTATGGCTAGTTATATAAATATTCAGATCTTGATGATTTTTAATTCTGTGAAATGAATTATATCGTCTGCAGTTTAATTTCTGTCATAAAATAAGTATCTCGGTCGCTTGACGATTAAACCTCGGAAGCTCCTATAACAAAAAAGCACAGTATTTAAAAAAAAAAAATCACATTTCTTAATAAATGTTTTTATTAATATTTTCTAAAGTTTTGATTCGATTTTTATAAAATTTGAAATGCTTCGACAAAATTCTGCAAATATAATATATCTTAAATTTCAAACCATTCGGTTGGGTAGTTCTTGCGTTGTTATATGCGGACGGACGGACAGACAGACGGACGGACGGACAGACAGACGGACGGACCAGACGACGACAATAGGTGCTACGTATTTATATAATTACGAACGCACCTAAAAAGCCCTTCCCGCTTGTACCGGGAGGAAAAGGTAGCTTTCCTCTATCTTCGTTTATGCAATTGTTATCATTCTGATACACTCTAAAAAAAAGAATTCTTTCTTAATCTATGAAAATATAATATAACCACGAACGAAAATATACAATAACCTCTTCCGAGTTACTCACGATTCCGAAAAGCGTACTTTATCTTTAGAAACTTCAGAAACCAAACTATTTTCGAGATTTAAATCAATATTTATAACAAGAACGAAAAATCATGCGTCAAGCATAGATTATGTAACACTTTCCAACGCTTCCAAAATAATTTTATAAATCATTACCGTTTAATAAGCTGAAAGATAACATCTAAGTAAACAATTTGGAAAACGCATAACCTATTTAAAAATGCAATTTCAGGAATTTCCAACATATACAATATTCGGAAAATTATCCGAATACTTTTATTCAGCCCTGTATAGGATCTATAGATTTGTATATATACAACATAGGATGCTAAATTTTAGTTTAGTTAGGAAACGCGTAGCACAGTTTAAAATTCTACTTCTGGAGTTTCTGTCACTTAACGGAAATGTGTTCGCGAACTTTTGTGCTGCCCTGTATAGGATCTACAGAATTTATACACATCAAGTAATAGACAAAAAGTGAGTTCAATTTAAAATCGCGTTCAGCAACTTAAAACGCACTTCCAGGAATTATTGTTAACAGACAGTAGAGAATTCTTTTGTGTGTCCCTGTAAATAAACGATGACTGCTATACACACAATATTCTGTAGTAAGCTTCTTGTAATGCACCTTAGTGACATATATAAATTGCAATGCGTTTAAAATAGTGAAACATTATTTAATTAAACCGCAAACGATTTTTCTCCATAGACGTAATGTAACGGAATTCTTTTGACTGTCCCTGTAAAGTAACTATAAGTGCTATGCACAGAATATTCCATATTATGCTTCTTGTAATGCACCTTAGTGATATATATCAATTACAATGTGTTTGAAATTGTGTGACATCATTAAAATAAACCGCAAATGATTTTTCCCCCATAGACCGTAATGTAACGGAATTCTTTTGAGTGTCCCTGTAAAAAAACTATAAGTGCTACACACTTCAGTTGAAATAGGAAACATGCTATAGATAACGACAATAACATCTAAAATTGCAGGGCAATCCGAGCCTATTTATGGGAGTTAGAGCACGGACAGACGGCCATAATGCCAGACAAACCGAAGTCATAAACACTTTTCAACTAGGTTGGAAAGTGTTTATAACAAAGTTACTTTTGCTGCCACTGATTTTCGGAAACGTATCCGAGTAGTTTTTACAGTGTGTTAATCACACACCGATTTTCACAAATCGGAATATCGATTTTTAGAATGTTATCCATTCTCAATTAAATATTTTCAACTGCATAATCGAAATTATGCATGCTAGAGCAACAAAATAATATTAAATTTAATGTTAATTCTGTTAATTTAGTATCTTTACCTGTAAAACATGTTTGTTGAACACGAAAATATTTACCGCAATTTCCAGCCTATAATCCGCGGATCAAAAAATCATGTTTGGACCCAGAAATTTTATTCCGTAATTGGAGACAAATATTTACAGCGATCTAGTAAGTTGCAATTTATAAAATAAATTTTTTGGGTCGAAACATAATTGTTTGACACGTGGATTATTAACCCCTTTAGCGTCGCTATATTTTTGTGTAGGCTATTTTTGTTAAATTTCAAATTGTTTGATTGCCACCACTTTTTTGAAGCAGAAATATTCACCTTATTTATTGGCTGATAAAATGATGCGAGAATAAAGCTAATTTCATTCTTTTAAAAAACTGGTGGGAATCAAAGAATCTGAATTAAAAAAAAGTAGAATACACAGCCCGTGAATATCACGGGCGCGAGAATTAAGGGGTTATAGGCCAGAAATTAAGGGTACTTGAAAATTGATAGCATCCGAAATACAGTGACCTCTCACTTATACGCGATGTTCAGTAATTACTTTTCCGCACCACTATTTTAAAACAGTAAAATTCGATTTATAAATTTTGCGATTAAATAAGGAGAAAATTACTTTAATAAGAAACTGGTGCCGAAAAATAATTACCGTGTATCGCGTATAAGTGAGAGGTCACTGTACCGTACAATACTGGGATAAGAAAACTGATTAATAAACAATTAAAGCTACGCGGAAAAATTTCCGAAAATTAGTGACAGCAAAAGCAACTTTGCTGTTGTAAATGTTTCTTTAAATCTCAAAAATATATTAGTTTCTGAGGTTTCTAAAGATAAAGAACACTTTTTGGCATCGTAGGTAACTCGCAACAGGTTATTATATATATTTCCGTTCGTGGTTATACGACATTTTCCTGGATTAAGAAACATTTATCTTTTTTTTTATAGTGTGGAATATCGCCTTGACATTCTCCAAGCTAAGAAGTACGCTCCTACGTTGAAGTTTACTATGGAAACTGGTCTTACAAACTCGATTACTGTATTTACAATTTACAAAATAAGCATCTGTCCTTAAAATAATGTATTCAAAGCAAATACAACATACTAAGTGGTACACATAAGAAAAAGTGATTTTACAAACACATTTAAAATATAATTAAAATCTACGTTTCGTTTCACTTCTACGAACGTCATCAGGATATGATGTTACATACAAGTCTAAAATTTCGAAAATAATAATAATAATAATAATAATTAATAGTAAGATTTGATAAACAATAATAAGATTTTTTTTTTTCGAAATTTTAGACTTGTATGTAACATCATATCCTGATGACGTTCGCAGAAGCGAAACGAACCGTAGATTTTAATTATATTTTAAATACGTGTTTGTAAAATCACTATTTTCTTGTGTGTACCATTTAGCATGTTGTATTTGATTTGAATACAGTAGAGACCTGCTATTCCGAACTAATTGAGACCGAACATTGTTCGGTTTAGCGGGAATTCGGAATAGGCGGATTTCATTATTAATAACCAACGTATTGACTTGTTAAGGCGTAAATTAAGTGCGGGGACATCTGCTAGAGTCAGCTCAATACAGAGCTGATCGGCTCTTGGTGAACAGGTGATTAAAAATGATTCTACATAGTTGTATAAATGGAACCGACATGTACTCTAAGTAACCAGCTTTGATTCCAATTTGGTTTCAGGCGCTTTCATCAAGCTTAGCCTCTATGTATGTCTCTATTTAACTTCTTTCTATAACAATAAATGTACGTTTTTTCACGAACGTCTTTTTAATTTTTCCTGTTTTTAAGTTTAAAAAATCGGTATTTTTTCTGAACTCTGTTCGGAATAGCGAGGTTGGTAATAGCGGGACTCTACTGTACATTATTTTAAGTATAAATTATCCAATTAAATATGCAATATGCAAAATATATAAATTATGCAATTGTCCAATTTTTAATCATAAATATATGTCTGTATATAATAGTTTTACGCAATGAATTTTTGCAATCAAGAAAAGATTTTACGCTCACCCTATATATCGTGAATTAAATTAGAAAAACTTACGATCCCATTTCTCTCAACAGTTGGTCAGGTGAAGGACAATATACTTCGAGTTCAGCACCATCTGGTGGAGGAGGACAGACAAAAGCTCCTTCGGTTGTAGTCGTTGGTTCTTCTACATGAATAAACAGAAAAAATAATGAAGCAAGTTCTTCTTCGTGTTAAAATATTTAGGTACAAAAAGATTCTCGGATTTTATTTGAAAACGAAAAAATAATATTATCTTTAAACTCGTCTAAATAGTTTAAACGCCTTTAAATCAGCTATCATTTTTCTAATTTTTTAATCTTATGGTTAATGTTCAATTTACGCGAGAAAAGTATAAAGCTTAGAGTTAAAGGATAAAAGCACTACAGATATAAAATATAAATATCTTTATAAAGATGAAGAAATCTGCTGATGAATATACTATTTATGTAAGCCACATTTAAGAGAAAAGTTTTCACTATACTCATAGATTATAATAAGAAACTTCCAGAAAGTGAAAGAAAAAATATTAAGAAAACTTCAAAAGTAACTCCCGATCAGAAGGTCCAGAGTTGGGTAAATTTGTAATTGCAATTATATGCAGTGTGTATGTACAATTTAACTGTATGTAATTAAAATATAGATAAAATGGTTAAGTGATACAAATAGAAACACAAAAAGGGCTTATAAAAACTTTTAATATAAAGATCGACATATGTTTCAACGCTCCAACGGCGGCATTATCAAGATATACAAACGATAAACAAAATATTCTCGCAAATTTTTATGTATCGCAAATATGTAAAAAATAAGGTGTTTAAAATTGTCAATAGTTGACTATTTTAAGCACCTGTTTTTTTACATATATGATCTCGTGATTTATGGTTGAGAATATTTTGTTTATCGTTTGTATATCTTGATAATGGCGCCATTGGATCGTTGAAACATGTCGATCTTTATATAAAAAGGTTTTTATAAGCTATTTTTATTTTCCTTGTATCACTTAAGCATTTTATCTATATTTTAATTATAATTAGTGATCTTCTTATGTGATTATGTGTGTAATTAATTATAGTTAAAATTACATGCCGTAAAAAATTCTTGCAACACTGTAGCCGAAACCGCCTCCCATCCCATTATTTGACGACATTTCTGTACTTGAATGTGTGTAACTATAATCAATTACATACAATTAAATTGTAATTACACTGAAGATAATTGTAATTATAAATTTGCACAACTCTGGATAGGCTATTGAATTTTTAATTGAAACATTGGTAAGGCATGATTAAACTATATCTAATTAGTACGTCTATTCGATAAGATTAAATGATTAAAACTTCATAAAGCAATGTTTGTACGCTTCAGGGAAAGAATATTAGAATTTTCGTAAAGTAGTATTTACCTTATTTGATGGAAAAAATTTCGTGTTTAGATATGGCAACCATTACTTTATGAAAATTCTGGTACTCAAACCCCTTAAATCCCTTGAGGCGTATAACCCTGTAAAGCAGGAGTGTCAAACTGTGGCCCGCCAGATACCACTAATTTTCAAAAGAAATAGAATCGCAGAAATTCGATGTTTAAATAAAGCAAAGATTACTATAAAATTTGACACCCCTGCTGTAGAGTGTCTTTAAAAGTTTGCTGTTTAAGCACTTTTATATGCACTTTTATAGGTTGTCTTTTTTGCTTTTTTCATAGTCTCTACTGAGCTCAGGCCAACTTCTATATCCACTCAAATGGCTATATTTTTTGAATATCTAAATAATAAATATTGCATTAATTCGAATCCAAAAACGCATATCGGATATCCGATGAGTAGCTTCATAGATGAGCGCAAAGAATCGCAATTTTTCTAAGAATATATAAAGAGTAACTCAGTTATCATTAATTTCTCAAATGCATTCATGGGCTACAAATTAATGTATCCTTATTTAAAAGAGTATCAACATACACACAGTGCATATATTGAAAGTGTTGACCAAACTGTGGCAATGGATTTGTGTAGAGGAGTTACACGAGTAATCAAACATTAGCCTATCAATATTTACAGGCTTGCAAGACTGTTTTTGTCCAAAATGTTGTCGACCTATCAAACTTTTCTGCCCATATGCTGCTACTGTGATAATTAAAGATCATGATTTCAGACTTAGACGGTGCACGTGGGTGTATTTCTAGTTCCCAAAATCAGCGTTTTTTCAAAACAACAGCTAATCATATTGAAGCTGTTTGATGCACATTGAAACAATTTTAATGATATTGTCAATCTTGCCTGTCATTATCGGAATTAAACCATTGGACCAATCAAGTCACGTGTAGTTAGGAAGCATGGATGACGTTTCCCTATTGCTGGTATCGCGACCTACGTTATACACGGCCGGTGCATGACGTTTAGAACGTCACATGAAGTGGATCATTTTTACACGGTGATTGGTGCAAAACGGTGGGCTCGCCGCTGTGCACCAATCACCGTGTAAAAATGATCCACTCTATGTGGCGTTTTAAACGTCATGCACCGGCCGTGTATAACGCAGGTCGCGCTGGTATAGGCCAAAATGCTTCCATGCTCAGTCTAATTCTTAAAGGTCTATGATTGATCCTCCGACAACTGTAATAAAAATTCTACACGAGAATTACCATTCGGATCAATTGAACTTATTTGTAAATATATAGAATTATCAAAATACAAATAAATTACTTATTTATAACGAGTATACTAATATATTATACAACTTAATCTATACAAAATAGAAATAAAAAATATATATACAGTAGTTATTAGACACTTAGTTTTATTATTTACAATTTTTGTCTATATAACAAAAGTGGGCAAAAATATCTTTCGGGTCCAATCAACTAAAAGCAAGTTCATTGTATTTTTCTTGGAAAAATAGCGCAGAAAAATCCTTTTTCGATTTCACCTTTTTAAGGATACAAAGCTATATTCGAAAAATTGAGTCGAGATTCTCTGTGAAATTCGAGTTCCTAATTGAAGGAAGATGACCCACGGAACTTTTCCTTATAAGTAGAAGTAAAATCTCCAGTAAATAATATAACAAAATCGAAATTCTTACCAGTTGTAGTTGTAGTAGACGTAGTTGTTGTCGTCGTGGTGCCAGCTTCTGTAGTTGTAGTTGTATTGTCAGCTTCTGTTGTGGTTGTAGTGCCAGCTTCTGCGGTTGTGGTTCCAGCATCTGTAGTTACAACCGTAGTAGTTGTTGTTGTCGTAGGAGCTTTAGTTGTTGTTGTAGTCGATGGAACTTCAGTTGTTGTTGTGGTCGATGGAACTTCAGTTGTTGTAGTCGATGGAACTTCAGTTGTTGTTGTCGATGGAACTTCAGTTGTTGTTGTACTCGTAGGAACTTCAGTAGTTGATGTAGTCGAAGGAACTTTAGTTGTTGTAGTCGATGGAACTTTAGTTGTTGTAGTTTTTGGAATGTCAGCGGTGGTAGTAGTGGAAGTTGAAGTCGTTTCAGTAATTTTAGTTGTTGTAGCAGGCAATGTTGATGTAGTAACTCTTGTTGTGGGTGCTTAGAAAGTGGAAAAATTAAATACATTTTTGTGGGGATTTCAAAACAGAATAAGATTATTAAAAGTTTTCAAGAGAGAGCGGCAGGTAGAGTCAGATCAGCAGACCGAGTGGAGCAATTAATCTATGAAATTTATTACTTCTGTGCTCTATAGATGTTAATCTTTTTTAAATTTTATAACACACATATGCTATATGACCATTCGTCATCGGACACTTTCAATTTTAGACATTTTGTCCAATATTTAAAGATATGGATACTTTTGGAATTTCAGGATTATAAAGAATATGTCTGAGCTCATATTTACCAACGACGATTTGATCAGGAGGACAATCAGTCGCCAACAAAAAATCGAAGAAAAAATAATATTTGAGATCACCCTGTAAATTAAAATGCACGAAATGATCTGTCGCTGCAGCACCACGAATATATGGATATTGTAAAATATGTGTATTCATTTGTGTAAGAATAGCACATATATTCATGGATATATAGCAATTTTCTTTAAAGTTCAAAAAATGTTTTTTGTTTATATTATGCAGGATTTCCAACCAAATTTAACGCCAGTTTCTGAAACTTTGACAAAATGTAGTAGAAACAATTCAATTGGAATATAAATATGTTAAACAGTTGATGAAACATGAGCAGTTGTAAAAAAATATTTTTTATCTGAACATGCGTGAACGATAACAAAGATTTTTTTTATGATTTAACAGTCAAATCTACGGAGCAATTCATATAAAATATAAAAAAGCTAGTCAAATATCGTGAAAATTCAGAAAGATATCGGTGATAGAGTGAGCTGAGTTTTAGTTACTCTCTAAAAGTAGCTGAAGGATACGAAATTTTCCACAAATTGTCATTTTTAATTTGTATACTATTTTTCATTTTTTATTGATATTTTAGCTCTCCTTCGAAAACTACCCTAACGAGCCTATTCGAACAAAAAAAGAATTATCAAAATCAAAGCATCCGTTCAAAGCAAACTATACCCTCGTACACTATAGTTTTCCAAGGAGAACTAAAGTATCAGTAAGAAATGAAAAATAGTATTAAAAAATGACAATTTGTGGAAAATCCCTTATCATTCAGATACATTTAGAGAGCAACTAAAAATCAGCTCACTATATCGCCGATACCTCTCTGCATTTTCACGATATTTGATTGGCTTTTTTAAATGAGTTGCTCCACGGAGTTGACTATTATAAATCATGAAAAAAAAATCTTTTTTATCGTTTGCGCATGCACAGATAAAAAATATTTCATACAACTGCTCATATTTCATCAAATGTTTAATATATTTATATTCCAATTGCGTTATATTGTTTTGGCTACATTTTGTCAAATTTTGTGATACTAACATTAAATTTGGTTAAAAACCCTACACGATATAAACAAAAAACATGCAAGACGTTTTTGAATTAAAAAAATTGCTATATCGCCATGAATAAATGTGCTATTCTTACACAAATGAATACACATATTGTACAATATCCACACTGCGTGTGCTGTAGCAATAGATCATTTCGTGCATTTTATTTTACAGGGGGATCCCAAATATTATTTATTTTACTTCGATTTTTTGTTCGCTCCTTATTGTTCTCCTGATCAAATCGTCGTTGAGGTCAAGCATATTCTTTATAATCCTGAAGCTCCAGAAGAATTCGAAAAGTATATCTTTAAATATTCGAAAAAACGGTATAAATATGAAGGTGTCCGGTGACGAATGGCCATATAGTGTGTATAAAATTTTACAACGAACATACAGACATACGATGAACATACAGACATATAAACTATAAAATTTTTAAGGAATGCACATACTCCGTATATACAGCATTAGTCCATTAAGATTAAAGTTGATTACAGAGAGTTTACCTGTCTGCTATTGCAATAATCATTAACGGATCCTTGCGTAATTTTTGACCTAACAACTATACGTTTTGTGAAAAGGTTTTTGTATTTATTAGATGTATTTTTATATTTATGGTACTTCTCTATATTTGGTCAAAGCTGCAAGATAATTGAAAGTGTTCTATCCCAATTAAATTCATGTGACACGTTTGGCTCAATCTCTTTATCGCGTTGACGAACAAATCACGGAAAACTTTGAACCAGTAAATAAAATCATTTCTTGCGTTAAAAAAATCTTTCTAAAAGCACCAATGCGAGTAAAGATTTATAAGCAAATGTATCCTAACATTCCGCTACCACCAGAACAAGCATTCATAAGATGGGGAACCTGGATTCATGCAGCTTTTGTTTGTGGAAAAACTGGAATGCTAAACAGAATGCGGTTAAAACATTTGATAGTTCAGACAAGGGCTTGACGAATACGGTCGCCAGGTCGCCACTGGCGACCAAGTTTTCTTAAGTGGTGACCAAATTATTTAATATGTTGTCTTTTTTTGCTTGTTTGTTTGAGAATAACTATTTTTTTGTACAAAAATTGAACTAAGGAATGAGCATAAACGGCATTTTTCCCTCCCCTACCTCTACTATAAACATTAAGGTAAAGCCAGGAGAGATGACGCAGTCGGAGAGATTGCGCACATAGAGGTTTGTGGAGAAGGAGTAGAGTGAGCGTGCAGCGACTCCAGGTAGTTGTACAACAACAGTAGTGGAGTGTCTACTTGAAAGTGCATGTTGATTGCTTTGAGCGTTTAAGATAAAGTATTGCTATTTTGTTTTGTTTTCCCAAAGTAAGTGCTTGAATTTTCATAGCTCTTCATCAGAATTTCTATACAATATCAGTACTACAAAATATTTTAAACTTAAACGATTTCTCAAAAGCTACTGATCTAGACTAACAATGTGAACATCAACGGTTCGTTTTAGAAGAGGTCATGTTTAAATAAAAGGCCGCGCAATCTTTCCTACCGAAATTGGAGAGTTTGCGCATTTGCTACTTAGGAGAGATGGCGCAGTGTTCCCATTCGTTTCTATGGTAGGAGAGATTACGCAGATTATTGGTAAATTTGCATTAAAAAAATGAAAAATGAAAATGGACTAATTTTAAGTTAAACGTGTTATTAAGTAACATTATTTTATTTTTTAATCTTATCTGGACTTGCTTTTTCTGATTCTTTAATTTTTTTTTCCTTTAATTAAAATTTTTTAATCGTTTATAAAATTATTTCCTTTTTCTGATTCTTTAATCATTAGGTTGAAATATTCACTCCTAATACAATAATATTTGCTCACAAAAACCTTACAGCAACGTCATTTAAGTGTAATTATTACTGTTAACAATTTAATTGTAGTTATTATAAGTAACAATCTCTCCTACCCATGTGCGCAATCACACCAACCCTATAAGGAGAGATTGCGCAAAATAACTTTCTTGGTTTTATTACAATTGTTCTATTAAATTGCAACATAACAACAAAATAGCAATGGAAATGCATAATAAACAAATTAAGTAAAAGTTATTCATGAATAGTTTAGCAAAAAATTAATATTTAGATTTTTTATTGCTATTCTTTTGAATTGTGCGCAGACTATCCTAGCTTTACCTTATAGTCCGCGGCAAGCAGTGATATTCCACTTCTCTCGTACCAAAAGAAACAAGTTTAAAAGGCATTTCACATCTCATGCACAAAAGACGCCATTTTCTTTTCGCTCTCGCCAGCTAGCATGTCATGTAATTAGAACGTGGGAGGAGGTGGCGGGTTTCAATAAAACAGTAAGAAATAGTGTTAATCCAAACTTTGTGGCACCTAAAATTGGATACAATACGAAAAAATGCACATCATCAGATACAGATTTTTTGTAGCACTCAACTACCCAGGCATTTGAAGTATTCGGCAATAAGCATTACCCGAACATGCCATGAATTCAGCCTTTACAGTAAGGTAAAGCTAGGAGAGTCTGCGCCCAATTCAAAAGAATAACAATAAAAAATCTAAATATTAATTTTTTGCTAAACTACCCATGAATAATATTTACTTCACTTGTTTTTTATGCATTTCCATTGCTATTTTGTTGTTATGTTGTAATTTAATAGAACAGTTGTAATAAAACCAAGAAAGTTATTTTGCGCAATCTGTCCTTACAGGGTTGGTGTGATTACGCACATGGGTAGGAGAGATTGTTACTAATAATAACTACGATTAAATTGTTAACAATAACATTTACACTTAAATGACATTGCTGTAAGGTTTTTGTGAACAAATATTATTGTATTAGGAGTGAATATTTCAACCTAATGATTAAAAAATAAAAATAAGGAAATAATTTTTAAAACGATTAAAAAATTTTAATTAAAGGAAAAAAAAATTAAAGAATCAGAAAAAGCAAGTACAGATAAGATTACAAAATAACATTAAGTTACTTGATAACACGTTTAACTTAAAATTAGTGCATTTTCATTTTTCATTTTTTTAATGCAAATTCACCAATAAGCTGCGTAATCTCTCCTAGCATGGAAACTAATGGGAACAATGCGCCAACTCTCCTAAGTAGCAGATGCGCAAACTGTCGAATCTGGGTAGGAGAGATTGCGCGGCCTTTTATTTAAACATGGCCGCTACTAAAACGAGCCGTTGATGTTCACAGTGTTAGTCTAGATTAGTAGCTTATGAGAAATCGTTTAAGTTAAAAATATTTTGTACTACTGACATTGTATAGAAATTCAGACGAATAGATATGAAAATTCAAGCACTTACTTTGGGAAAACAAAACAAAATAGCAATGCTTTATCTTAGATGCTCAAAACAATCAACGTGCACTTTCAAGTAGACGCTCCACTACTGCTGCTGTACAACTACCTGGAGTCGCTGCGCGCTCACTCTACTCCTTTCCCTGAACCTCTATGTGCGCAATCTCTCCGACCGCGCCATCTCTCCTGGCTTTACCTTACATAATTTTAATAATTTTCAATTCGAAACTATCTAAATTGTGTACTATTCTAAACTTTGTAACTAATAATTCTAAAGTATGCTTGTTACTATTTTTTCTCAGGAGTTTACTTTTGTGCTTTTTTAAAATCAATTATGGCAAGAGGGGGAGGGGGGGGGGAGATGGGGAAATGTTTTTACTGGCGACTAGAATTTTTTCCTGACTGCCAGATTTTAGTTCAGACTCTTCTGCAATTTGTATAGTTAAAAAATACATTTTGTCGGTCAATAATGTTAATTTTTTTTAAAAATGTGATTGAAAATAATTTTTCATGGTTACCCGAGACATTAAAAAAATAGAAAGTATGATATATTTCTTCACAAGTAGAGAAAGTCAGATATCATGCATTTTTAGTCACAGGTAAAAATAGAACAAAAAGTGCAAGAAAAAATTAACGAAATGTTAAATAAAAATTCAGGCTTTCTCAAAATTAAACAGATGAATAGCTTCATTAATGAGAATAGTGCTGACTTACTCAAAGAAGTCACGTCATCTATTGCAAAATACTACAAATACCGCTCTATTACATCAGTAGACATTGAAAGAACATTTTCCTCGCTAAAAAACATCAGTGACGATTGGAAGCGAAATTTCACTTTGTGTTATTTGAAAAATATATATAACTATTTATTATAACAAAAATTATTCCTTATAAAAGAAAATAATTACATTCATTATTAATTATTGTTCAATTTTTCTCATGCATTTATTTATAATGGAAAGACCTGTCTTATAACATTAACAAGAATGAAAATTCATGCACCACAGCATAGATTTTGAAACACTTTCCAACACTATCGGAATATTATTAAGAAATGTCATTTTTTTCATACAATAAATTGAGAAGTCTAAATAAACATTAAAAAATAACCACAACACAGTAAAAGATCATTTTCAGAAATTGCTGTCCATAGCCGGTAATGTGTGCGAATTCTATATCGTGTAACCCTCCATATGAAATACACACCTCATAATACGTTAAAATAAAACTTTTAAATGCACATCACAGCTTAAAACTTAAATCCAGCAGTTATGGCTCATAGAGGCAGTTCTGTAACGAAATATTTTGAGTGTCTCTGTAACAAAAAAAAAAAAAACGAAACAGTCTACGGACTCAATAAATCTACAGAAAACATGTTTTAGTGCACCTTAGTAATGTATATCAATTTAATTAAAATACACTGTAAAAGATTTTTTCCCATAGATATTAATGCAATGGAATACTTTTGTCCGTTCCTGTAAACGAACTAACTCTAAAAAAAATCCGTGAAAATACAAGAGATTTTCCGTAAAATTTCACGGAGAAGTTTTATTTTTCCAAAATGACAGTACAATTTCCGTAAATTACATTAGTTTCGTAAAGGAGATTTCAAATCTGTAAATATGCAGAAAATTTTCCATAAATTTAATGAATTTTGTCCGTATTTCTTTCAAAACAGTACAATGTCCGTATTTCTTCCAAAACAGTGCAATTTCTATAAATAACTTTTAGAGGTTTGCGTACAGAAATCGCCTTGTTTGAAATGGGAATTAAGATTGTTGTATTTACTAGAGTTCTTCAAGGATCCAGGCCTGACCCGGCTCGACATGCTGGCCCATTCTAACCGGGGCCATGTCTGGACAGTAATTTTTTGTGAAAATAATAGTAATATATATTTTTTTTTAATGAAATATTTAGAAATTGATTTTGTTTTTATGTTACAAAAACTATTTTTTTAAATATTTTTTTTATTATTATTATTGATAGTGCTTCAAAATTTAGAACTTTTTTTTTCACTAATTTTTAAAAATTTTATTTTAACTTTTCTAACGTGAGGAAATATTGGGTTATTTAAAGGTTTCATAACATAATATCTCTGCAAGTTATTGCTATGTAAATTGTATTAAACTAAACTGATTTGGCTTATAAATTTATGAATTAAACTAAAATTTATTATTTTATAAATTATAATTTTACAACGTTTATAATTTTTTCCTTAAATTTATAAAAATAGTTAATATTTGTTCTTTACTTTTATAAAAATGAAGTTTATAATTTTATTAACTTTATAATTTATTTCTTTAGCTTATAATTTTATAAATTAAACTAAGTTGATTTAAACTAAATCAATAAGTCCAAATTTAAATCTTACCTATCACAAGATCATTAATTTCGAAATTGTCTTTAAGAATCAATTTTTTGTTTTAATATTATTAAAACTATTCAGTTTGACAAAACCGTACACAAAAGTTCTCAGCATAGCTCAAATATAATAATTTAATTTATTATAAAATTGTTTATTTACGTAAGTTTTTTAAAATAAGAGATAACGAAAAGTTATTTTCATAGCATGTAATAAATACGTCTCCTTCAGATAATTATTGTTTTTATTGGAATTGATAAATAGATCATCAGACAAATAATTTAAAAAAGTATATGTTCAAAAAAAGAAAATGTTGTACTATTACAAAAGGATACAATCATACAATGACTCTTAATACAATGTTTTACGCATATAATACATAATAAGTTAAAATTTATCTGTTATAAAGCATCAAATAATAAAACAAAATATTGAAAAATATGAAGAGAAAATATTAAAAACATTGGAACTGAAAAAAAATCCATGGAACCTTCAAGTTTTTGCATTATAAAAGCGGCTGAAATAAGTAGCAAAGCTTGAAAAAGCTGAATATCTAATCATAGCGTAGTGGTTTGGTCCTCCGGTTTAGTAAGCGAAAGATTGCGGTTTGGATTCTCATCGGAGCAAGGATTGGTTGTTTACACAACACTCACTTAGAAATGAGAAAAAAAAAAGAGCAGTATATCGTATCTGTCCGTTATAAGGTTGTTCTTGAGAAGAAACTTTTTTTGTTTGGTGCTATAATGTTTATGTTAACATTATAAAAATTTCTTAAAAATACGGAAGACATCTGTTATAAAACGGAAATTTAAAAACGAATATTTCAGAAATCATGGAAATTTCCTGAAATTTGCGGATTTTTTTTTTCGTTAAAAAACGGAAATAGTGCTGGCGTCTCGATTGCCAGTACAATTTCCATTTTTTTTTCAGGACATTTTTTTTTTTACAGTGCGCATAAAGGCTTCTTACTCTATACTCTATATAGCTCTATACTCTCTTTTCCGAATATTGTTGGTAATTGTTGAAATTTGGTTTTCAAATGTGTTATTCTTTTTCCAAATTGTTTACTTAGACAAGACCTTAGTTGATTAAACAGTAAACGATTAACCTCATTAAACGGTAAAGATTTGTAAAAGTATTTTAGAAGTGTTGTAAAGTGTTACATAAACTATGCTTGACGCATGATTTTTCCTTCTTGTTTATTAATAGGATGCTGACAACTCGTGGACGACCATCTTCTCTAAAGGAAGCCCTGTTATAAAAGAAGCTGAATGAAATGAAAAATGATCATACACTGGGATTTTTGGAATATTTAGTCTGTGTGACGACAGCTTCTAAACTGTGTAACGTGGATTTTCAGCGATAGCTTCTTTTAAGGGGTCCTCCTTTACAGACGATGGTCTTCCAAAGCAGCATCCTATTCGAGGCTGAAATTTCCGCGCTTAATCTTCTCAAACCACTTTTGAACTATGTCATCTGAAACAGCACATTGTCTATATACAGCACAAAATTTACGAAAAGTCTGTCTAGCATTTTACATTTCTCGAAATAAAACAGACGAAAATAAACTTTTTGGTTCTCCATTCTTAGTACTCCAGCGAAACAAATATTATGCCACAACACAAGTGAGATTTATGCAGCGCAAGCAGAAAAGATCGAATGCATATATATGGGTCATTCAAGGTCACTCCTTATCAGCAGTAAAAAAATAACTGGACGATACTGTGCTTCACTTTATAAAACCGCAGAACTTTCCGGATGACCCGACACATATGCTGCATTTGTACGAATTCAATTAACTTTTGCCCTCATCATCGTACATGCTGCTCTCTGAAATGTGCTTAGAAAGAAGAGGACATATAAAAAGAAAGCAAATGAAAGACACTGTAGAATAAAATAAAAATAATGCATGGACAGTTAATAACAAGTTTACATTTAACAGAAGATTTAAACAGACTTTTATAAGGAATTAATTAAGAAAAAGTCTCACCTTTCGTTGTAGTTGTAGTAGCACCTTTCACGCCCCACTGTTAAATAAAGTTAACAGAAATTACTCTCTTTTATACTTGGAGATATTTCATAAAATAATTTAAATAAATCGGTCAAGTGCGAGTATAACTCGCGTTCAAAGGGTTCGACACATTAAATTTATTAATTACTACTTATGAATTAACTAACAAACCTACTACCTCTAATGTTTTCATAATTTTAGTTTCAGTAGATTCGGAAATTAGAGGGGAGGGACATATTTTTGCAGTACACTTTCGACGATATCTGAGAGAGTATAATACCAAAATTAAAACAAATACATTTTTGAGTTCGGTGTTATGAGATCTTTCAAACAATACCTTACACGATATATATAATTTTTTTTTTCAAGTAACTTAATGAATATCTCGATTAATTACCAACATTTTTTTCTTAAATCATTAATTATCAAATATGTTTGGATGATTCAGCGTCGATAGATACCTCGAGCGCTCGTCAATTCCCCTGTTGAAAGCCCGAAAAGTAAAGTTTGTGTATAACGGAAAAATGCGTTTTTCTCGAAAACTATGCGACCTAAGAAAATCGCTATAGTTTTCCTGCAAGGTTTTAAATAAACTCCTACTACTCCTGTTTGTTTCCTAATTTTAGTTTCCGTAGATTCGGAAATAGAGGGTAGGGGAACATATTTTTGCACTGTATTTTCAACGATATCTCTGAAAATATAATACCCAAAATTAAAACAAATGTATTTTTGAGTTCGGTATTACCAGATCTTTTACACGATATACAAAAAGAAAATTTGTTTTTACAATTAACTTATTTAGCCCCCTTAAATTTTTCCTAAGCCTATTTGTGTATGGCTAATAATCTGAAAATATGTGTGTCCAATAGGCTTTATAACTTTCCCAAATTTGAACTTTCCACGTCCCATAGTTTACGAGAAAAGGGGCTCTAACAGACGGACAAACAGACACAGGAACGATCTTGTAATGGTCCCGTTGTTCTTTTTTAAGTATGGAACCCAAAAAATAACACAGACGTGTAGGGTTTAGAATTCCTTATGTAAATCTAACAAGGAAAGGATGGTGTCGCAAGTTGGTGAATGAAATTGTGTCGGCGCTACGGGTAGTGATAGATCTTAGTGTGTTAATATGATGTGCAGAGCCTGATTATCACACGGGGTTTTGGGGCTTGTGCATTGAGAACGAAATTTCTATGGACACTAAAATTTTAGCAATTCTTTGTTATTGCGGCAACCGGAGATTAATAGTGAAGCAACTGGGATATACTATGTACTACGTATATACTATGATACATATATAAATAACATACATGATATAAATATTACTTATATATAACGTATATGTGATACATTCGACGTATGTATTATGAAGTAAGTATGACATATACAGTTGTGGCCAAAAGTTTGGACATTTTTTGAAAGTTTCATGTTTTTCCACTTTGTGTGCTTGTAGAATATATTAATTTTCACTTAAATACAAACGTTTATATATCAAATTGAAGGGAATTTAATGCAAAATTTAATAATAGAAACAGTATTACAATATCTGTATTACAAAAAAAGTTATGCTCATTTCAGTAGAACAAACAAACACAAATCGTTTTGAATAAGGACGTGTTTTGTAATAAAAGCGTACTAGCCAATCACAAACACTGTTCTGAGGACCAATCAAATGTCTGTAACTATAGCTTAGGTTATTTGGATGGTAAAAGAGTTATCGTTGTCGAAATATTTTGCGGAATGATGCTTACTAGTACAATTAAATAGAGTATTGCTGTTTTTGAATATTTAAAGTCCTTTTTTTTAATTAAACTAATTTTAAACAATGTCATCAACAAGAAGAACTAATTGGACATCTACAAAAAGAAGTCGAATTGTCATATTGAGAGAAAATGGCCTCTCTTATGCTGAAATTGTAAGACAAGTTGGTGGTTCAGTGACTTGTTCTGGTGTACGAAAGTTCTGTTTATGGTATGAAAAAACGAAATCTGTGGAAAATAAGGCCAAATCAGGCCGAAAAAAATGCACAAGTGCTACTGTCGATAGAAAAATTTAACGGCTATGTCTTCAAGATAGAAAAATTTCATCAGATGCCATTAGATGTGAAATGAATGCAGCGGGTATTGCAGTAAGTTCAAGAACAATA
This sequence comes from Maratus michaelseni, assembly GCA_963931845.1. Classification (NCBI taxonomy): domain Eukaryota; kingdom Metazoa; phylum Arthropoda; class Arachnida; order Araneae; family Salticidae; genus Maratus; species Maratus michaelseni. The sequence goes on from OZ007595.1 coordinate 226,025,568, forward strand.
AGAAGAAGGTTATCAGGATTTGGACTACAAGCTAGAATTCCAAGGCAAAAACCATATTTAAATCAAAAGCAACGTGAAATACGAGTTAAGTGGGCAAAAGAACACATTAAATGGTCAGAAAATCAATGGAAGCAAGTAATCTGGAGCGATGAGAGTAAAATATCGCTCTTTGGCAGTGATGGTAGAAAATACGTGAGACGTAGAGTAGGAGAAGCACTTCATCCTGATTGCATTGAAGCAACTACAAAAAAAACCAACAAATGTCATGATTTGGGCATGTATGGCTGCAGATAGTGTGGGCCGAATTCAAGTGATTGATGGCATCCTGAATGCCAAAAAATACATCGAAACTGTCCTGGAACCAAAATTGATACCTTCCATCAGGGATCTCTTCCCCAACAACGCACCATTTATTTTTCAGCAGGATTCAGCTCCATGCCACACAGCAAAAGTATGCAAAGCATGGTTTCAAAATAAAGGCATAGATATATTACCATGGCCAGGAAACAGCCCCGATCTTAATCCAATTGAAAATTTATGGCGACGTTTGAAAATTCTTGTACGAAAAAAACGTCCATCCAATAAAAGACAACTTATTGACGCTATAATTGATTCTTGGCACCATGTGATTACGAAAGATGAACTCCAAACACTCGTTCACTCGATGAAAAGACGCTGTGAAGCTGTCTTAAAAAATAAGAGTTATCCTACTAAGTATTGATTGTGTATCACTTTAAAAAAATGCAAATCTAAGATAGATCTTACTATTAGTTGCATAACTTTTTTTGTAATACAGATATTGTAATACTGTTTTTAATATTAAATTCTACATTAAATTTCCTTCAATTTGATATATAAACGTTTGTATTTAAGTGAAAATTAATATATTGTACAAGCACACAAAGTTGAAAAACATGAAACTTTCAAAAAATGTCCACACTTTTGGCCACCACTGTATACTGTATATGGTGTATATATGAGCGTTTGGTGTATATACGAGACTTTGCTTTTAGAAGTGGGGCAAGTCCATTTTATGGTATTGCTAGATATTTAATGGTTTGCATTTGAATGGGTTTAAAAATATTCGTAAGCAGTAATAGACTTATTTTATATATTTTGTGGTCTTATTTCTTGTAAATGTCATCCCATCAAAAACGTCACACGTAAAAAATGCAGGCAAGTCTCGTGACTCTTTTAACCGTAAAAAGTTCTGAGATCGTGTAAAGCTAAGTTTAGCTATCTTATTAACTCTGAAATTTTCATTCACAAATCACTCCTAATCAGTCTCTACATCTTTAGTTAATGATTATTTTGTGAGGTATATTTTGTTAGCATAATTTCACTTTTGGAACTGGTTTTGGAAGTGAAAGCATCGTCATAAAAAATAATTGTTAACAAAATCGAAAAAGTGAAAAAGATCCTGCGTATCGATTGACAATGCAAATAAATAAATAAATAAATAAATAAATAAAAAATTAGAAATATTGAATTGCAAACGAGATACTATAAAATAACTATCCCATAGGATTAACATTAGCGAGCGGGTGTTTTCGCGTGAATGAAGTAGCCTCTATATATTAAGATATTTCTAAATATTAAGATCGTTAAGATATTTTTAAGTGTTAACTTAAAAATATCTTAATGTTCCTAATGAATCTCTGTAACCTCACCCGCTCCTAAGCAACGGATTTGACTCCTGATTACAGACATTAATCATTAATAAAGCATCATCTTCACTGCCCAGTGTTGCGTGAGAGGTGCGTCTCCGGCCAGTGGCGTAGCCAGGGTGGGGGTCCAGATGTTCTGGATACCACTAATATTGTAAAGTTTTCTTTGCCTTATCGCTTCCGAGAATTTTCTGCGATAATAAAGGAGAAGAAAACTTTACAATATTACTGGTATCCAGAGCATTTGGATCCCCTCCCTGGCTACGCCACTGTCTCCGGCAGAGAACTACCTGATATATAATTTAAGGAAGTTTGACCATAATATACCTCTTTCTACCCCGCCCTTTGTCGTGTTTTCTGGCGGGTTCAACTTTGACTGAAATATGTATTTTTTGTCTTTTTTAAAAAGAACCTCAATAAAGGGACCGGGAGGGACATTTATGCTCTACAGATATGGTTTCCTCATCTGCGCTGTCCCTTTTTGGCATTAAAAATAGCAAAAGAATTTTTAACAAAGTTAAACCGTGGATTTTCGTTTATGATGATAGCTTGATTTCAACAAATTTTAATTGTTTTTGATATAATTAGATCACATTCATTTAAGTGCATTTGGTAAGCCAAATTGAAGATTTCCTTCAAATGACCTTTTTCGCCAAAATAGCGAATTTAGAAAGAGTAACAGCAATTTGTTTAATTAGAATTAAATCTTATGCATGTACCTTAAAAAAGAAAGGAAAAGAAATCAACTTACTCTTCCATCTTAATTGGATTTATTTCATTTAAAAATAATTTAGGATCCCTAAAAATTTTCTTTTTAGAAGCTGTTTTAAGGGAACTATAGACTGTAATGAGCAAAAATATTAATTTATATTTTCTGCTATTAACGTATTAAAAAAAAAAAAAAAAAAAAAAACTAAGTGCCCGCCGACACCCGATCAAAGCACGCATCAGGCATTAAAAACTTGCTAATTTGCTCCGTTTTAAAAAGAGTAACCGATTAAGGAAGATTGAATGATATCATCAAAACCAGTGTTCATCTTTCGTAATCAGGTTGTCATTCTTTCCTTTTTACTGAGGTATTTTCAAATACCAAGACAGCAAATACGCAGTCGCATCAGCTGACGGCTGTTTTTGTGATTAAGTGAGATCAATTACATATTTGATAATCAGCTTGTATGAAATGATTAATTAAAAAATGTCGGTGCCTCAAGCATTTTTATAACGCCTAGAAGAAAAGTTTTCTTTTAGCCGCTATAGGAAAATTATTTTAAATATTACGTATTTTCCCCATTAAATGCTTTTCACATGCAATATTTTAATTATTTTAAAGTTTTCTTTCTATTTTAATGTTCATGTGTAAATGTATTTTTTAATCGAAAAATGTTTGGAAATATTATTATTTAGGCTTTTAAAAATCTAAAAACAGTAGGTAAAAAACGGCTTTTTCAAACTATGAAATAAATCTCTATACAAATAATACAATTTTGAATTTAAAAAAAATTGACAAATTAAAAAAATGATTGGACTATGAGCATGCTACAATCTAATCACGTATATGCCTACAAAAGATGGTTAAATTGCTTTGCATAGTTTTTGAACCTGTAAAACTTATTTAATTGAACTATACTGACCGTTTTCAACATTAAATAGCGCTTTGAACAATTATTCGATTTAAACGCTGTCTGCTTCAACGTGTTTATCGTACCTTTCTATATACACTAGTGTGCAGAAATTAAGGGGCAGTGACCAAATTCAGACGTTTCGTCGAATATCGAATGAAACTCGTGAGGAAATGCCCTTGAACTTTGAGGATGTAAAGGTCTTGTTTGATTTCATGTTTTTCAGTGACGATTCTGTCGCGAGGACAATTAGGTGAGGGGGGGGGGAGGCAATAATAATTTTAATAATAAAATAATGTTTTTGATCACCCAAGTAACAGAAAAGGTTAAAAATGGTCTGTCACTGTAGCAAATGACTCTGTAAGTCCTGTTCAACATTTGTGTGCATTTGTGTAAGAATATAACGTATATTCGTCAATATGTTAACTTTTCTGTGAAAAATTCAAAAGGTTTTTTTTTTTTTTTTTTTTTAGCATGTAGAGTTTTCAGCCGAATTTAATACCGCTTTCCAAAAACTTGACAAAAAATCGTAGAAGTAGTATACTACAATTTAAATATTAATATATTGAATATTTGATGAGATATGGGTATTTGTATGAAATAAATTTTAACTGCGCATGCGCGAACTACAACAAAATTTTTTTTGTCATGATTTGATAGTCAATACTATAGGTCAATTCATATAAAAATAACAGTGAAATATCGTTAAAACTCAAAAAGTTACAGCAATAATTCATAATTGGAGGGGGAAATCCCATAGGATTATATAGGATCTTCACTGAAAAACATGAAGTCAAACATGTTCTTTATATCCTCAAAGTTCAAGGACATTTCGGGCATTTCCTCACGAGTTTCAGTAGATATTCTGCAAAACGTCTGAAATTGGTCACAGCCCCTTAATTTTTACATGCAATAATTTTTGCATTGTAAGCCGAAAAATGTGAAAAGATCACAATAAATTCAGTTACGGCAGCAGCAACAGCAGCGTTAGTTATCATTTTTTTTTAAATAGAGTGATTAAAATATATTTTCATACATTTGGCAGAAAGTGTGTTGCCTACTTCCTAAAGAGAAGTAATGAAAAAGACATATCATAATGCTTTCTTTTTTTAAAAAAAAAACACATTTTTTGCATATTTAAAATGCTCTATGCGTTTAATTTTTTATCAAAATTCTCAATAGGTCGAAGAGATAATCTTGATACACTACCAAAAAAATTGTTAATTTTACAGTATAATACTAGCATAATACAGCATACATACATAATACAGTATAATACAGTATAATACTAGCATAATAAACTACCGCGCAAGCGCGGTAGTGTATTACTGCTTATTTCACTGTTCATTACTGTTAAATGTACGGTCTAATACTGGCAGCTGGGATGCTAGTATTATACTGTAAAATTAACAATTTTTTGGTAGTGTACATACTCCAACAAATTTGTTCATCCGTTTTGGAATGCTTGGTATTTAAGGTTCACACATTAGGCATAAAGTATATTAACATGTGAAATTTTAATAAAAATTCAATTTCGTGTCAGTTTAAAAAAAATAATAATTGTCTATCGGATTAAAAAATAAATAAGTGGACATTTTTTTTACTAAAATTCTTTTAAATAATAAAATGAATACATACAGAAAAAGATTTGAAAATTGGAACGCATCGAACATTTTAAAAAGGGTCCTAAAAAACTAATTAACAGCTTTAAAAAGTTTCAAATTTTTAGTAAATTGAATTTTTTTTCGTATATTTAACTCATGGAACAATAATTTTTAAAGTGCCCTTCCTCTTAAAAAAAAATGTTGTTTTCTAACATTTATTATAAATACCGTCGACAAAATGAATAAATACATAAATAAATAAATATATTAAAACATTCCCATGCATTTTAATCACTAAATTGTCCCAGAATCGAACATTTTTAAAAGTTCCTAAAAAACTAATTAATAGCTTTAAAAAGTTTCAAATTTTCAGTAAATTGAATTTTGTTTCATATATTTCATTCATGGTATGGAACAAGAATTTTTAAAATCCCCCTCCTTTTTAAAAAGTGTTGTTCTGTAACATTTATTATAAGTACCGTCCACAAAATAAATAAATACATAAATAAATATATTAAAACACTCCCATGCATTTTAATCACTAAATTGTTCCAGAATAGAACGTTTTTAAAAGTTCCAAAAAAACTATTTAATAGCTTTAAAAAGTTTCAAATTTTCAGTAAATTGAATTTTTTTTCATATATTTCATTCATGGTATGGAACAAGAATTTTTAAAATCCCCCTCCTTTTAAAAAAATGTTGTTTTGTAACATTAATTATAAATACCGTCGACAAAATAAATAAATACATAAATAAATATATTTAAACATTCCCATGCATTTTAATCACTAAATTGTCCCAGAATCGAAAATTTTTAAAAGTTCCTAAAAAAACTAATTAATAGCTTTAAAAAGTTTCAAATTTTCAGTAAATCGAATTTTGTTTCATATATTTCATTCATGGTATAGAACAATAATTTTTAAAATCCCCTCCCTTTAAAAAAAAATGCTGTTTTATAACATTTAGTCTAAGTACTGTCGAAATAAATAAATAAATATATTAAAACATTAATAAATATATTTTAAATTAAATTATTATTAATTTAAATATATTTCAGATATTTAAATATATTTAATTATTAATTTCAATATATTTAAATTAATATATTTTAAATTAAATTATTATTCATTTAAATATATTTCAGATATTTAAATATATTTAATTATTAATTTCAATATATTTAAATTAATATATTTTAAATATATTTTAAACATTAATAAATATATTTTAAATTAAATTATTATTAATTTAAATATATTTAAATTAATAATTAATTAAATATATTTAAATTAATATATTTTAAATATATTTTAATCACTAAATTGTCCCAGATTCGAACATTTTTAAAAGGTCCTAAAAAACTAATTAATAGCTTCAAAAGTTTCAAATATTCAGTAAAATGATTTTTTTTCTCATATATTTTATTCATGGTATAGAACAATAATTAAAAAAATCCCCTACCTTTAAAATAAATGTTGTTTTTTGACATTTATTATAAGTGCCGTGGACAAAATAAATAAATACATAAATAAATATATTAAAACATTCCCATGCATTTTAATCACTAAATTGTCCCAGAATCGAAAATTTTTAAAAGTTCCTAAAAAACTAATTAATAGCTTTAAAAAGTTTCAAATTTTCAGTAAATTGAATTTTGTTTCATATATATATTTCATTCATGGTATAGAACAATATTTTTTAAAATCCCCTCCATTTAAAAAAAATGCTGTTTTATAACATTTAGTCTAAATACTGTCGAAATAAATAAATAAATATATTAAAACATTAATAAATGTATTTTAAATTAAATTATTATTAATTTAAATATATTTAATATATTTAAATATATTTAATTATTAATTTAAATATATTTAATTATTAATTTCAACATATTTAAATTAATATTTTTTAAATATAGTTTAAATTAAATTATTATTAATTTAAATATGTTTAATATATTTAAATATATTTAAATTAATATATTTTAAATATATTTTAAACATTAATAAATATATTTTAATCTCTAAATTGTCCCAGAATCGAACATTTTTAAAAGGTCCTAAAAAACTAATTAATAGCTTTAAAAAGTTTCAAATATTCAGTAAAATGATTTTTTTTTCATATATTTTATTCATAGTATAGAACAATAATTTTTAAAATCCCCTCCCTTTAAAAAAATGTTGTTTTATAACATTTATTATAAGTACCGTCGACAAAATAAATAAATAAATATATTAAAACATCTCCATGCATTTTAATTTCTAAATTGTCCCAGATTTAAGAGGGAAAAAAAAAAAGGAAACGGCCATTCAACTGGAAATTTTGTCTTCTTTCAATATTTATGTATTAAAAAAATAGGCTTAGAGGGCTACATACATACATACATGAGAGATACATACTGTAACTGTAACAAACTTTGAAATTATTAATATGAACAATCAATTTTGATATAATATTTCGATTATTCGGTAACTTTTATCTTATGATACCAAACGGAAAACCATTCGGTGAAGTCGTTTAATAATTATGTACATTTAAAGTTTTTAACTTCTAATGTTAAATTCATTATGAATTGTTGAAAAAGGAACTGCAATATATGAATAGTTTTAGACATAACTCAAAAACTATTTGGCGGAATGAGAGTATATTTTAGATTCGCAAATTTAAAGATTCTAGAAATCGATTTCTGTTAAACTTTCCATAGGTTAAATGCATATTTTTTGTATGAATATTAATATTTTAATTAATCTAAAATGTCACCTGATTCCACCAACTAGTTTTTGAGTTACGCCTAAAAAACTACATGCTTTACAGCTTGTTTTGCAGTTATTAAAAATGAATTTAACGTTAAATGTTCAAAATTTTAAATGTGCATATTTTCTAAACTTTGACACCGAATGACTTCCAATTTTGTATCATAAGGTAAAATTTAGCAAAAAATCTAAATATGATGTCAAAATTACGTTCTTTTATTGAAAAATTTGGAATTTGTTACAATTGACGACTGCTCTTTCTAAGCTAATTTGTGTAATATAAACTAAAATAAGTCATTTATTGCCAAGTCGAATGGATATTTCTGTTTTTTATCTTTTTTTTTTTTTTGGGGGGGGGGGGGGGGGGGCTCAGGGTTTGTACGCTTTTACCACAATTTTTAATAGAATATTTTGCCTTGTCAAGAATTGGTAGAACTTGGAATTTCCAAGTAGTCTGGCACTACTTTTTCTGATTAGAAAATTGCTATTTAAAATTTAAATAACAGAAATTGCAACCACCTCCTTACTTGCAGGATTGGTAATACTTGTCTTGTACATTTAAATAAGGCTAAAAGGGGGGCTCAGGGTTTGTACGCTTTTACCACAATTTTTAATAGAATATTTTGCCTTGTCAAGAATTGGTAGAACTTGGAATTTCCAAGTAGTCTGGCACTACTTTTTCTGATTAGAAAATTGCTATTTAAAATTTAAATAACAGAAATTGCAACCACCTCCTTACTTGCAGGATTGGTAATACTTGTCTTGTACATTTAAATAAGGCTAAAAATTCTATTAAAAATTATGGTAAAAGCGTACACTGCAAAAAAAAAGTGTTGATTTTACAGTGTAGTGCTAGCACAGTAATACGCTGCCGCGCTTCTTATTTTACTGTTTATTACTGTTAATTTTACGGCATAATACTGGCAGCTGCGGTGCTAGTATTATACAGTAAAATCAACACTTTTTGTTGCAGTGTACGAACCTTGTTGGGGTGGGGAGCAATATGATGATTAAAATACATGGGATGTTTTTCTCTCTCTGTTTTGGCCGACTGTGTACATTATATTTTCACTAATTTGAATTATTCTTATATTTAGAGAGAGTAAAAAAACGTAAACAAATTTACTCATGAAACTGGTTGCAATAATTTTTGTACAGATGATACTTTTATCTTACTAATCTAAACTGCAGATGAGCTAACTTACCTTGTAAATTTTCATGCCAGAATTCGTACAGTCATCTTGAGAGCAAACGTTACGGTCAACCGTATCTTTTAAAAGGTAACATGTTCCCGCTTTGTAACCAAAGTAAGAGCATTCGTCTCTGTGTTGGTAGCATAAAGACGCACATTGCACTCTCGTACCAATCACGTCGTACTTCGTCTGTATCCATGATGAATCGAGTCTATCATGTATGTCGAGAAAGAATTGGTATGGTTCACCACCAAATATCCCATCGAGTGAAAATGCCAACACAATAGTGATTCTTGCGATTACTGCTGAAGGCATTGTGGAATTCTGTTAAAGAAAAATAACGGTAACTTCGATTATCCGAGGTAACCGGAATCGTATATTTTGTAACCATATTTTCAAAAATTTTTAAGGTGCTTCTGAAATGAGCTGCTCGACATCGCGAAACTTTCTGACACAATTTCATACTCATTTTTAAACCAAAGACATAAAATTGGCAGACCTGCCTAATGAAGCGATTTGGTACCGAAATGAGTTTTCCATTTCTTGTTAAGTAAATTACTTGTCGTGTTATAAGCGATTCTTATCACGTTACGATACGATTTTCCCCTTTCTCGCTCTACTGTCGCGGAAATTCAGTTCAAAACGCCGACTTTGACATACTTTTCTGAAAGACTGCCTCGTTTTATTGCTGAAATTGTAATGTCTTTCTGCAATTAACTAAGGTGATAAATTCTATTGAAAATCTGCCTTTACCAAGAGTAGGGAAAACTCTTTCGATGACATAGTTTCTGAATAAGAAAACCTACCAATTTTATCCTTTTCCGAATAAAAATGAATTCAAAATTGTGTCAGAAAGTACCTCCTTTGGACTTGAGAACTTCCTTCAATCTATAAACAGTTCTTAAAATTTAGAAGTCGAAACCACCTCGTTTTATTTCTGAAATTGTAATGTCTTTCTGCGATTAACTAAGGTGATAAATTCTATTAAAAATTGTGATAAAATTGTACGTACTCTGAGAAAAAGTACTCGTAGAAAAGGACTTTTTTTTAGGGTTTCGTTCATCTCACGAAACCCTATTACTCCCGCTTCGTTGTCTGTTCGTCACCGAGCCGGTTCTCAGAAACTATGTAACTTACAGTCATGCAATTTTGTATAGCTAAATACCTATTATGAAGCACAAAATCCTAAAATTTGAAAAAAATCGTATTATTTTATTATAAAGAAATTAAAAACCAAAAATCTAACAGCCTTTTCCTATTAAATTTAAACATTTTTTGCTATAGCAGTTGCCAACAATTAAAAATCCACAATAAAATTCTTTCAACAATAATTAATTTTCTATTGAAAGATTTCCACGTGAAAAATGAAAATGAAATAAAAAGTTTCACCAATTGAAAACAAGATTAATATGATGTCATATTGGTAAGAAAACGGAAATTTTCAAACATTTCTCAATAATACAAGTAGTATGAGTATGTGTAAATACAGAAAGCAGTTTAATATGACGTCATTAGAGTATTAAAAATAAATTTAATCTGACGTCTAACATTTTGAAGGTCTCTATACAACATGTTTAATTTTTAGATTGATTTTTTTTTAAATATCGCATTTAGTCCACATCACTTCTGAAGAAAAATGAAGGATAAAAATATCTGCAAACAACATTAGTGAAGCCAGAATATCATCTCATTTATTCCAACAAAGTTAGTACAAAAACTGGTCGAAGATTGCAAAAGGCACGCGCAAGAGAAAAAATTGACAATCGTATTTAAACTGCATTAGACGATGACGTCATCCGCTACCAGAAAAACACGGGATAAAGAGAAATAAATTGAATACATAAAAAATACCATATAATTTAATATAGCAAAAAAGTACATTTTAGGCCTTATCTTTTTTGTACTATTTAATCTTTTATAACCATTGTTGAGCACGATATAATGCGGTGTTTTGTTTTTGTGGCAACAATGATTTGTGAAAAATCTTTCATTTTATTTATGAAAACAGTGCTAAATTACTTTTTAATTATTTGCAATTTTTAATTAAAAAAAACATGTTGCAACGAAATGTGAGTGTGCTATGTCAAAAACCACTTCAAAAACTTTTCGAATGATACATCATTCATTGTTGTGCGTTTTGTAAATGCATAGAAAAAGGGATGTTGGCAACAGAAATAACATATACCAGAAGGACCCGTGCGAAGCTTTCACACTGCAATCTTTGAGATTATTTCCTAGTACATTTTAGCATTAATTTTTAATTAACCGATTTTTTTTTAAAGTCAAACAAAGCGTTTTAACGAAATCTGAGCGTACTATGTCAGAGACCTGTTCAAAAACTTTTCAAATGGTACCTCATTTATCGTTGTATGTTTTGTATGTGTATAGATAGAAAAATGGACTTTGACAACAGAAATAATATATATTATGATTGCTTGTGTATATGAAAATGGGCAGTGGTGGCTCGTGAGTGGCTTTATTTGGGACACTAAATGCATGGCTGCTAAATTTATTTTTTTCTTACTACCATTATTAAAAAGGAATACTTTATTTTATTTACCGTCAGAAAGTTACCCATTACAAGAGGAAACCGTGGTTACCATTGTAAGTCTCCACATCCCTCGAGTTCTTTAAAGCGTGGGTCGTGAAAACCTGACTTAAGGCCTAGGACCTGGCTTCCTTTTGGTTGTCCAGCTCCAAAAGCTGTTGGGGGACTCCGGCCCGTCTCCAAGTGTTTTCGTTTAGGTCTCCCCTGATAATGGGATCCACCGCCTATCGCAATCATGGGTTCAATCGGGATGATGCGCAGGTGGCGGTGCCCCAACGGGTCGCAGCGCATACGGGAGGCAGATCCTGGTCGTGAGCGTTATATGTCCTCAGGACATGGGCGCATGACGGCGAGCTCAGTTTTACCGTCAGAAAGTTCTGCCAAGGAAAAGATTTCTTGTAAAAAATAATGGTACGAAAATAATATGTGTTTCGGGCATGCATTTAGTGTCCCCAAGAAAGACAGACACAAGCCGCCACTGAAAATGGGAATAGATTGCCAGAAAATATGTTGCTAAATTTTCTTCTCTCGCCAAGGTCATTTCTTTCTCTTGCCAAGACTCATATACTGAAAATATACAAAATTATAAAAAAATCTAAACTCTGAATCCGAAGTTTAGTGAATTCATATGAAAGCATTTCAACAGATTTTGCAAAACTGTTCCAGAAATGTCTTAAATGCGTAAACCAATATTTGGTACACCACATTTTTGCAACTGTATGCGAACTTAAACATGGGATATGCAAACTTTGTGGTCCAGCATCCATTTAAATAACGTCAAACTTCGCTAGCGCATTAACCACTTAATGAAATATTAAAAAATAAATATTTACAAATTTTGTAAATCCTAATGAACGGTATATCCAATTGGAAGATAATGCTTAAATTTCATAATCTACTGGTGCTCCGATACAATACCCATACACATAGCCATGCTTAAACTAAGAAAACAAATAAACGATAGGTGACACACACGTAAAGATTAAATAAAAACCCGATTAAAAGCTTGATATATATATATATTTTAAATACGCGCAAGTAAAAAATTAACAATCTTATTTTAACTGCATTAAAGGATGACATCACCCGCTTCGGGCGCGAGGCTAACGAAAAAGAAAGGCTACCGGGGTGCTTTATGCGTATCCTTTTTTACAGACCGCGAGAGTCACGTGATGCTCGAATGCACCAATGCAGGTGCACGTCACTCTAGCGGTCTGTAAAAACAGATAAGTGGAATGCACCGCGATAACCTGTCTTTTTCGTTAGCCTCGCTTCGGGCGGAAAACACGGGACTAAGAGAAATAAATTGAATAAATAATAAATGCAATTTAATACAACAAAGCGTACATTTTAGGCTACGCGTGAAATTTCAATCGATCGATAATGTCTTTTTCTCAAACATTTGAATATATTTTTTTCTCTTTTTGATCATAAATATAAAAGAAACACTCCCAATTTGTCTTTTTTTATATTCATTATTGAATACGATATAATGTAGTATTTTATTTTTGTAACAACACTGATTTGAAAAAAACTTTAATTTCATTTATGAAAGCAATGCCGATTTAATTTTTAATTAACTGCAAATTTTAATTAAAAAAAACATGTTTAAAAGACATGTGAGTGTACTATGTCAGCAGCCTGTTCAAAATACTTTCATATAGTATCTCATTCATCGTTCTGCGTTTTGTATTTGCATAGAAAAGGGATGTTGACAACAGAAATAATATGATGATGCTACCAATTTGTACGTTTTTATTACCACTTAAATATAATAGACATTTTTTGCCTTAATTAGTCATTACAAATTGTTGAATTTGAACGATTCAATTAGGCAAACTTTACTAAAAAATTTTAGTGGTAAGGAAAACCGTACAAGTTGGCAGCTATGCAATAGCATAATATTGCAGAAAAGAAACGTTTATCATCCAACAATTAAGAAAATTATCAAGGATTTCTTCAAATGAACAATTTTACTCCCCATTTTTATAAAAGCAACGAAAGTGTATATCAAACAACTGTAAGTAGTACCATAAAAATGAATAAATTAAGCATTAATATATGCTATTTCATCTCCTTGGTTAGCGATGATTTATGTAATTTTTTGTTTATCCGAGGTGAGCTTGGTCTACATTAACTGAGATAATCGAGACTCTACTGACAGTGTTGAATCCAGGGGGTGACATCCCCCCCCCGAAGCATTAAAATGTCCCCCCCCCACCGGAAGATTTGAAATTTTATGCTTTTTAATGGTTAAAAAATGCAATCCCCCCCCCCCTCCGGAACTCTACAATGTGCCCCCCGGAGCGACAGAAATCTCTCCCGGAGAAAAGTGTATGGATTCAAACACTGCTACTGAAAATTAAACATTTTTGAATAAATATATATTTTTTTAAATCCTGGTGGCAAATTAATATTTATACTTTTGCGTATTCAAAAATGGAAAAAGTGAGCAAAAAGCGTTATTATTTAAGAAGATATATCAAATTTTAAATACAGAAATAGTTTAAATTAATAAAATTATTAATTTAAAATTTATTAAAATTTATTAAAATTATTTTTTTTATATATTTACATTCGATAAAGAATACATATAAATAAATAAATAATATACATTTCAAGACGAAAAAAAAGATAACAATTAGAAAATGTTCATAAATAAAAAAGGAAAAAACTGTGTACGAAATCACCTTAAGAAATAATTTTATCAAATTACTCAAGTGTCAATATAATTTTCTACCTTTTCTACCACTCTTGTCAAACAAAAATGAATAGCGGATTGCTTTAACACGTGCAACAGAAATTTACCACAAAGATTATTGCTTGAAAACAGTGGTACATAAAGAAGAGAAAATGGTACTTTTATGTTAGACGGGCGCCAGTGATACACACACACACACACACACACACATATATATATATATATCTATCCTATATATATAAAATCCTAATGAAACAAATTTGTGAAACGATTTTATGAAACGAATTTATGAAACGATTTTATGAAACGACTGATTAAACGACTGATTATGTTTCAGGGCTACTTTTAATAAAATATTAAACGCTTGATGGGGAAATTAATACCATTTGTCCATAAAAATCCGTGGATGTCAAAACTGGTAATAGAATTTTGAAATTGGAATTAGTTTTCGAGATATTAATTTTTTTCTAATTTTAATGACATTTCTGTAATGATGGCAACTAATTACTCATTTTTTTGTGACAAAAAAGGGAAAAAATTGAAAAGGATCCCGATAGGGATTATTGATTTTTTTTATTTGTCATTTTCAAATTGAAATTGAATTTATCTTTTATTTCAATCGATAATGGAGATAAGATTGTGATTAAATTATGTTTTTCAGGAAAATTTGAAAAAAAAATCACATTTCTATCGTCAGGATTCAATCGTCTGTCAGCACTTAATTTAATTTATAAACTGAAAATAGTTTGAATAAATTCGTCCAAATAACGTCATTTATGTAAACGCAAAAGAAAGGAACAAAAAAATATTTATACAATTTGTTTAGCGTAAAATGTCATTTATCCTATTTTATATATAATCAGAAGTAATTTGTATAGAAAAAACAATAATATACGTATAATTAAAATACGCATATAAACAAAAAAAATCGTCGAATTTGTTTCCATGGCTGTTTATGTCATTTGGCACCAAATCTCACTTTCTGATGCCCGAATTGCGCCAATCTTTTTAAAAAAGCGTCAAGACCCCTATAATAGAAAAGCACCAAAAGTTCATTGGGTTTGTTTTCATAACTTTTGGCAACAAATCTATGTATATTAACGAATCTATCCCTTTTTGAAGCTCGAATTACGCCAAACCTAAAAGCAAAGGATCCTATACTGGAAAAGTACCCGATTTTCTTATGGACAATATTCAAGTGACATAACAAGGATAGCAAATTTGTTTAAATATCTCATCAATTGATGCCGAATAAATGCAGGCATGCATGCACAAAATATTTAATTAATTTTGTATGATAAATAATTATTAGAAAATTCGTATATACATATTACTTAAAATAAATAATTTACATATTTAAAATAACATGAAAATATGCATGATGGTGCACTAAAATAGAGATAAAATTAAAACCTGTTACTAAAAATGTCTATAACATAGTACTTTTCAATACCGTGGTTCTTAATGTTATTCACAAGCAGATGGAATTTTTCTCATCCTTAAACGCAAAGGAAGAATAGAATACAGATCGTTGTTATAAAAGTCCGAGAGGTAGTCACAATTTAAACATAACCATTTTATACAAGTTGGTTTTCAAGTTGTAAATGATTTTACTTATCAATCCCGAAAACAGTCGTCAGTTGTCGCAACAGCTGTGTATAAGGCCATGATAATAAAAAAAAAGCCCCATTAAAACGTTAAAAGCATGGCAACCCAATTACAGATTTACCAATATTTTTAAAACAAAGCACGCTGTCATGTTTTTAGAGGCCTCGAAGTCTGAGCGGGGGTTGGTGAGCGTAGCTCGCAGGGTGTAGGCCCCCTAGTATATATATATATATATATATATAACCATAAATGAAACATTACCATAATACCAACTTAAACTATGAAATAATGATTAAGTAGGTAATAATTAGTAGACAATTAAAGTAATCCCCAACACACTGAATATAGGTACCAAAAACTTATTTAAAAGAAGAAGAAATTAAATTAAAAATTGAATAAATGGAATTGAATGAATGAAATGAAATTCGTGGAATTTAGACAGAATTATCAAGTCCCAAATGCCTAAATACCACAAATAAAATGAGTGGTTTCATCATCATATTAGCCATAACATTGCTAAAGAATATGATTTTGGGACTACCACTCATAAACAATGAATCAAACCTGTGAAAAAATAAAAAATAAATACAATATTAAAAAGGAAAGAAACCATACCTATAATATACAGATAAAACTTGAAATAGAGTCATAGAGTACATAATCCATTTGGATTAAAAAAGATACCTGTGCACCACACGAACACAACCAAACAGAGGGAATGACTTGCAAAAAATCATTACAAATTATGTTGCCAAATTTAGTTTTAGAAAATGATTTACCATATTGCCAGAATAGGTGTTAGAATAATATGAATATTATTGTAAAGCAACAGAAACCATGGTACTGTCATCAATTAGGGTAAAAAGTGAATATACTCTGAATAAAAATAGCATTGGATGAAAATTAATATTTAAAAATTAAACCATATACTATCTAAAGGTGATAGCAATTAGTTAAATAATAAATAAATTAAATTAATTAATAAATAATAAATAGAATATCCAATTACATTAAAGTAATGAATGTATTAATGAATAATTCTATGTTAAAAATAAGATGTAAGATGGAAAAATTAATAATTAAAGCAACATAAAAATATATGTACCATGAAATGACATAGTAACTATTAAATAGCTGTACCAAAAATGCAATATCACATAAATTAAATTAAATTAAATTACTAAATATTTGAATTAAGATACAAAGGATTTAAAATTAATATTAATTAAATAATATATATATCACTGGCGTGCGGCTAACATAAAAGTACCGAGAAAATATATAACGCTGCAACCCCTCAGAAACTACATGTATAATGAATTGAATTACACAAATATTAAAGTATAGGTAAATTAACAAAATCAAACCTTAAAATCTTAAACGTAATGTAGTGACTATCCTCGCATTGTCTTTGAATGAACTGCCATCATATCACATATTTTGGAAAAGAAAAAAAAAAGAAGTATTAAATACTCTATCGAAATAACATATCATTTAGCTACAACTATGTAGCAAGATTCGTGTGATTTCTCCAACTCCTCACGCACGAAATATTTTTTTACCGAATCCATTACCATTAAAATAAATTATGTTTATCTGTCATTAATTGTGGTCACTTATATGTTTTCTTTCATTCGTCCTGATATAAAAATCAATCTTTGGGTCATGACCGAGCGCATGTTAAATATTATCCAAAAAATAATTTGATATCATAGAGCTAAAACAATAGCGTGATTCACGATACTTTTTTTTTTTTTTTTTTTTTTTTTTTTTTTTTTTTTTTTTTTTTTAGTGTGTGGGATTTATTATTTTATCGCTTATGTTGATAAGTACATGTACAGCTCTCAGCACCGCTTATGTACTTCTCACGTATGCAGAAATATCGCTAGAATTTTTTTTTCAAGGAATGAGAAAATTCTTTCTTTTTTATAATAGAAAAATCCAAAAAGAGTTTACAGTTGAATGACACATTCACCTTATAGTTAAAATAGATAAAATACTTATTAAAATTACTAAAAAGTGCATAGAATTTATTTAAGACAAAAACAATAATAATAAAAGTGTAAAAGATGTTATTACATACTTTAACCCCGCGAGATCTTTCGTTCACGGACGTGATTATTGACAAGGGGATACGTTAACGTATCCCCTTGAAAATGATCACATTCATGATCGAAAGATCTCTTGGAGTTAAAGTATGTAATAATAGCTTTTACATATGTCTTAAATAAATACCATGCAACTTTTTAATAATTTTAATAAGTATTTTATCTGTTTATTTTCTTTTCACGAATTTATCGTTGTAAATGTGCATTATTGACATGAAAATATATGAAATTTATGGAAAGTTCATTCATATAAATTCATGGTTCCATTCATAGAAAGACACAAACTTCACCATGTCAAAAAATTATGAACCATTGGGCAAGGATTGGGAAAAAGGGGTGGGTGTGGGGGAGGAAAAATACCTATTATTCTCGAGCTTGGGTAAGCCGTATATTTCCGCTCAGAGATTTCACAAAAAATAAATCTTTACCTTAAAATTAATATAAATTACAAAAATAGCTTTTAAAAGTGAATGTGTTTGCATGATTTTGAACATTTAAACGTATTTTTAAACTTTATTTATGTATTTCAGTTAGAGAGACTCCATGAACCAAAAGAACAAATAGCTCATTTGATTGTAAATTATTTAAGCTTTTGAATAGTAGTAAAGTAATTTCGGTTCACCCAGTCCTTCAATGTGACGTAAATCGAAATCTTTGCGTCTGTACCATTATCTCTATGTATGTTTATTTTCCGATAGAGTACAGTGACCTCTCACTTATACGCGATGTTCAGTAATTACTTTTTCATACCACTATTTTAAAATAGTAAAATTAGATTTATAAACAGCAATTGAATAAGGCGAAAATTATTTGAAATAAAAACTGGTACTGAAAAGTAATTACCGTGTATCGCGTATAAGTGAGAGGTCACTGTATCTTTCTTTATCAGACTAGTAACATACGTCTTTTAGAGGTACCAAGCTCTCACCAATCTTCCGTAATATGTGGGTTAATTTAACCCAAATTTAATACGTTTCCCGCCAGAAATTTTTTTAAGAAATGAAATTAAATATATTTATTCTACATAGAAATCAGAAATTAATTAAATAAAGATTCATCAAATAATTTTTCTGGTTCGAAACGTTGTTGTTAAACTGGGTCAAATTAATCTACTTATTACGGAAGATTAGTGAGAGCTTGGCACCTCTGGTCTTGTAAAATTTAATTAGACAACACTATACTTGGAGAACCGGCCATTAACTCCAAGCTAATATTTGTTTATTAATCAAAAACTCGCCCAAGCGAATATTACCAAGTTCTAAATACGGGATGCTATAGTTTTAGAAAAAAACTGCAAACATGAACATGTGCCTTAGACATATTTTGTTACGGTGATAAATAAAGGTATTCTAACTATCCAGAAAATCTGTACTCTAAATCTCTAGAAAATTATTTATATTTTTATAAAAATTAAAATATTTTTACAAACAACTGTCTTTTCATTATTTGCCAAGGTGTTATGCTACTTGGGAAAAATAATGTCATATGGTATGGCCAATGAGCGACAAAAGGCTCTTATCTACCCCTCTCTCTTTTATAATACGTATAAAATACATATATAAAGAAATAAAAAATAAACAGGGTGCAGTTGCGCACACAGAATTACTATTTGGGAGAGCTAATATATTTTAGAGGTCTATAGGGGAGACTGGGGACATAAGGGCACGTTGACCCATCCGCGATATTTTGCAAACTGTCCGGTGTATAGCGTTACTAGCTAAGTGACATGTGTCTTATCACGTCTTCTTTCACCCACAACAGCATCAACAGTGAAGAAGCAATCAAACGAAAGTCACATAACATATTCAAATTTTCACTCAGGTAATTTTTTTTCTATTTTGCACTTATAAATAATAGTTTCTGATTTGTTTCTAAATTAAAGTTTCATTTTGGTGAATAGCAATCTAAAAGATCGTTGTTCAGAGCTTATTTTCTACTTACTGATTTTTAAAAATATTAACAGAATATTTTGGTACGACGATCAAAAACCAAAATGGCGATATGGGGCAAGTTGTCCCATTTAATTTGGGCATGTTGGCCTACAGAGACAGTTATCAAGGCATAATTTACCATACATGCATGCAAATCACCCTAGAATGAAGAAAGAAACTGCGTTCTACTATAGAATTACAAATCTACCTTCCCAGCTCCATGGGTTCCTTTTTTTTTAGGAGGGGGGGGGGGGGGGGAGCAGGAGAAACATTTTTACTTGAACTCTGGGTTTGATCACGGCATGAAGCGTAAATTACTGCTATCAATGTGAAGGCATTAATCCTAGGTATTTTGTATCAATCCATATTAATTCTAGTTCGCACACAGTACATAAATAGTTAAATGAAAAAAAAAAAAGAAATTGAAACACAAAGTGAAGCTTTTTAAGGTATCCGAATACCTTCGGAGGGCCTTTTTTTAAAATATTTTAAAATATGACTTTTTTTTTTGCATTGTATATCATGATGTGATTAAAAAAGTAAAATAAAACAGAAAAAGTTATACATTTCAAATTATTTTTTTATATTTTGGGGAAAAAATAAGCAAAAAATAGCGAAAATAATCACTTCCGCAAAACATCATAACTCAACTTTAAATCAAGATATTTTTATTTTGTAAGCATTATTATAATTATTAAACCTTTTTCTGGGGAATGAACTACTCTCATATTTGTGAGTCAAATATTTAAAACTATATGGAAAGTTAATCAATGATGAAGCAAAAATTACTAAAAATTTATTGCAAATTGGAAACTTTATCAATAATTAAAAAAAAAAACTAATACACTTACTGTTACGAGTGTAGTTCATTTCCTTTATTGCACTTTGTAAAGCATACAAAAAAAAATTGAAAGAAATTCATCCATAATTTCTTCCGTTATGATGTTTTGCGTAAACATAAAATGTTGAAAAATTGATTTTCAGAAAACGCAAAAACAAAATTTAATTCAAAATCTTACCTTTATTTTGAAAAGCAAACCTTAATAATGTTACTCAATTTATACACTATATTATCTATTTTGTTTAAAACAATTGCTGTTTTTCTTTTTCAAATTCTTTTAAAATTTTCTCTGCTTCTTTACTTTTGGGTTTACATAGCATTGAAAAACGTGCTGACTTCCGGTGAGCAGAACGATACTTCCGGTTTCAAAATACTGATACTTAGTAATTTTAAAAAGGCAATAACTTGACTTCTAAATAAGATATAAACAAAATTCAAACAGATTTGGAAAGATAAAGAGTCCGGCTATTATATTATACCAAAATCTAAAAATCGATATTTTGGCCGAAAATCGGCTTTTAAAGGTGTTCGGATACCTTAACTAGAAAACAATTAAAAAAAACTGGAAGGTCAAAAACGTAATTATTGCTCTGATCTAAAAAAAAATGGAGGGCATTTGCCCCCATCAGACCGCGCCTATGCTTAAAATACAAGTAAAGTTTTTTTTTTTCATTTAACTTTCAACACTTTGTTTAAAATTAGGTATGTACTAATAATATGAGATAATATTTTTTTAACCATGTGCATAATGGCGCCATTCATTGTGTGCCAAAAGCTAATGCGCCCATGCTTACTAAAAGGTTGGACAGGCCTGATCTATATTATTTCTTTTAAATATTTATAATTGATTTGCAGTTACTTGTAAAACTGGGAATGCCTTACTTTGATTTACTTGGACTTGGATCATTTTATTTTTTTCGATGTTTTTCTTTTTTTGAGAGTGTTGTATCATTGCTGCGTTACATACAGCCCAGCAAAAATTTCTAAGTAAACAGTGGGAGTGCGGTACAAATTTGTTAACATTTTCCCGTTCAAACAGGTGATTTAGATATATTTGGATGTAAGCAAAAGTCAAGGTGAAAAAGAAAATAAGGAGGCACATTATGTCATAAATATATCATGTAGTAGGTCGTGTGAGAGACTGAATTTTAAAATAAGGGGATTAGGAAATTTGTGCAACTGGAGAGACCGAGCCAACGTAAAATAGTCGGAAACGCGAAATAGTAATAAACATGGGTTGTGCTAAGTCCTGAAATATTGAATTTCCATTGAAAGGGATTCAGAGACTTGAGTTTCGTTCAAGGTCATGAAAAATAAAATTATAAAGCTGTCCTTATGCATGCAAAAATCTCAATTACTGAACGAACTCTGTCTTGTCGAACTCTTGTCACCAGTTTCAGATTTCCCCATGAACGGGCCGAGGAGGATCTATCTTGGTTCTATCTTGGGGTATCTTGGGT
Source organism: Maratus michaelseni (assembly GCA_963931845.1). NCBI lineage: Eukaryota > Metazoa > Arthropoda > Arachnida > Araneae > Salticidae > Maratus > Maratus michaelseni. The sequence continues at coordinate 226,047,601 of OZ007595.1, forward strand.
ATCTATCTTGGGAGATCAAGTTTGTATTATTTTGGGAGACTGGCAATTTTAGCTTTGTTATAAAATTATAATCATATGAAGGGCGTCAACGGACTAACAACGAATAAGCAGGTGATAAGGGGAAGAAGTAACATCATAGAAAAAAATTATAGGGCAAAGAATTTTAACGTGAGGGACTTGCAAGCGAAAACTTAGACACAATTTGCCAGAAAAAAGGGGGAGATAAAAAAAGAGGAGATTAAGATTAGGACTTTGCTCTGAAAAGATTTTCCAAGAACGAGGAGGAAAGCGGATTTGGAATGACAGTTTTGCTTTTAAGTATCCGCATAAAAACAATGACGGATGGTATATATATATAGTTGGTTTATGGCGTCAGGTGCTGCATTCGAAAAATCTACAAGCATTCACTCCATTTCTTCCGGTCAAGGGTCCATTCCTCCTCCAGACGTCTATCTCTCATGGCTTTTTTTGTACCGTCAATCCAGTTCTTTCGTGGTTTACCTCGTTTCCTTTTTTGATTTATTCTATGATTAAATTCGATTTTGGGTAATCTCTCATCACTCATTCTTTCAACATGACCATACTAGATTAATTGCTTCTTTTGAAGATCGTCTAATATGGTTCCCGTTAGTTTCATCATTTCTTAAATTCTTTCATTTCTTATTCTTTCTATTCTTGATATCCTGCATGATCTTCTTAGGGCATCCATTTCCACTGCCGCTAATTTTTTTCTTTCTGTCTCCATAATTCTCCATCCCTCTACTCCATATAACAATATGCTCTTTACAATAGAATTGTATATATTATACTTTCTTTTCATAAACATCTCTTCACTCCACCAAATAGAATTCAATAGTTTTACAGCTTTTCTTCCTTGACAGCGTCTGTATTTAATTTCCTGTGAGTCTCTGCCTTCTCTATTAATGTCTACACCATGGTATTTATAATAGTCGCAGCTTCCTATTTTTATGTTATTATTTAAATTTAGTTCTGTCTCATTTCCTCCTATACATAGGTATTTGGTATTTTATCTCTTCACTCCACCAAATAGAATTCAATAGTTTTACAGCTTTTCTTCCTTGACAGCTTCTGTATTTAATTTCTTGTGAGTCTCTGCCTTCTCTATTAATGTCTACACCATGGTATTTATAATAGTCGCAGCTTCCTATTTTTATGTTATTATTTAAATTTAGTTCTGTCTCATTTCCTCCTATACATAGGTATTTGGTATTTTATCTCTTCACTCCACCAAATAGAATTCAATAGTTTTACAGCTTTTCTTCCTTGACAGCTTCTGTATTTAATTTCTTGTGAGTCTCTGCCTTCTCTATTAATGTCTACACCATGGTATTTATAATAGTCGCAGCTTCCTATTTTTATGTTAATATTTAAATTTAGTTCTGTCTCATTTCCTCCTATACATAGGTATTTGGTATTTTATCTCTTCACTCCACCAAATATAATTCAATAGTTTTACAGCTTTTCTTCCGTGACAGATTCTGTATTTAATTACCTGTGAGTCTCTGCCTTCTCTATTAATGTATACACCATGGTATTTATAATACTCGCAGCTTCCTATTTTTATGTTATTATTTAAATTTAGTTCTGTCTCATTTCCTCCTATACATAGGTATTTGGACTTGCTAACGTTCATGTAAAGTCCCCATTTCCCGTATTCTTCCTTAAATTTTATCGTCATTTTCTCTAAATCACTTTTAATTTTTTGCAATTATAACTTGGTCATCTGCGAATTGCAGAGTAAAAATTGACGTTCCATTCTCAATCCTTTCCAATTTTCTTTCCAACTTTTCAATGCCTCTCCAACATAAATTTTAAAAATTTTTGGGGAGACACAACATCCCTGTCTGAGTCCTTTATCAGTTATAAAATTTTTTGACAATCTTTGGCCTATTTTAAACTTTGTTTTTGATTGTCTGTAAAGTTCGTAAATCGCTCTAATAATATTTTGATTTATATTCATTTACTTTAATGCATTACATAATTTTGCGATTGGAACGTTATATGCCTTCTTAAGATCAATAAATATAAGATGAGTTTGATTTTCCACCGCCATTTCTCTTTCAACAATTTGTTTAACACAAAATATATTATCCATACAAGATCTTCCTGCTCTAAATCCACTCTGCACTTCACTTTCCTTCATTCTAATTTCTTCCTCAATGAAATCTTTTAAGATTCGTCGATATAGTCTACTAAAAGTTGCTGTTAGAGTAATGCCACGATCATTTTCACATTTTCATTGGTCTCCTTTCTTATATATTGATGTTAAATTTCCAATTCTCGATTCTTCTGGTGTTACTTCTCCGTTTAAGCATTTTTCTAATTGTGTAATTAATCTGAGCAATTTATCAGTTCAATTTTTGATCAGCTCGGCTGATATTCCCCCGTAACCACTTGCTCTTTGATTTTTTAATTTCTTAATTGCTCTTTTAACTCTCTCAAGTTCCAACAATATAAGTTGTTCCAATAGTGGGGTAAGATAACTAAAAAAAACTTCACATCTGGCAACCAATGTGCCATTTTGGATTCAGATATAGTATATGCATGCTGAGTCTAAAAATGAGTGATGAATAAGTTTTAAAAGCCCGGGACATATATTTTCTTGCTTCTTTAACGGCATTGATGACGTAATCAATATGGCCGCCAAAGTTTTGTGACGCGCTTCTACATTTCTCAATATAACTTTTTTTTAATATTTTGATAGTAACCTATATTGTTAGTGATTATTAATCCGGAGAAAACGAGCTTTCCAACGGTATATTTGACATCATCGTTAGGTACATAATACTACAAATATTTATAGCTTTATTAAAATTTTTGCTTTCTAGTTTGATTTTTTTTCGAAAGGTTCACAAACACTAGTAGCCCATGCCGCAAAATATCAAAAATCTTTCAAGAACAAATATGACAGTCAAAAGGCAGAAAGACTATCTGGTGAAAAGAAACAGAAAGGACGTCCCTATTGCTCAGACCAAACTCCATCTACATCACAATTCACAAGATCATCAGTAATATGTTCAGATGTGAAAAAGGTGTGTCTGTTTTGTGATGAAGGAGAAGGTAGAGACAAACTTGTCACTGCATTCATGTTGGGTATTGGACCTACAATTCAGGATCTTGCTGTACAATTACAAGATGAAAAACTGTTGAAGAAGTTATCGTCAACAGGTTTAGTATAATTAAAAGCCAAATATCACAAACTATGCTATACTCGCTTTCTAACACGTACAAGAGCTGCTAAATGTTCTTGAAGAGAAGATTACCATAATACTGAAGAAGTTGTTTATGGTACTGTTATAACGGAATTGGTTAAATACATGCAGGATATGAACTCATCTAGCAGTACTTCTCCAGTGTTTAAACCTTCTTATCTTACAAAATTAGTATCTCAGCACATGATGGACATGGAAATACAAACTGACGAAAAGAATATCAATAGAACACGTCTTAAGGAATAACTATTAGCATTTCTACCTGGTCTGAGAGCGGATAAGTCGGGACGTGAAATTATTTCCAGTTTCGAAGGGTATGTTGGCAATGCCATTCGAGATGCCTGTGCATTTAATGACTTTAGTGATGGTATGTGTCTGGGACGGGCAGTAGGTATATTACGAAGATAACTCTATTACTTTTAAATGCTAAAGGTGTAAAATTAACAACTATAATATAAATTAAAATAACTTTTATTAGTTGTTTTACATGTTTCGACTCTTCTGAGTCATTTTCAAAAACAAAATGAGAATATTCTAAAGATGCACGGGCTTTGAAGTTATTATTTACATGTACTTTTTAAAAAATTACGCACGTTATCTATTATTTTTTTTTTTTACTTGATTGTTTATTTTCATATCTTTGAGCATGGAGTAATTCTAGCCACAGTTTCGGTAAATTAAAAGATGCCGCATCGTTACATATTGTATTTTTGCGCGTGAGTATCTCTATGGTTTCTCTTATTATGGATGGATAGTATAGACTGGAGGGAAATATTATTTTACTTTCATTGAAATTTATTTGGATGGTTTCTTCTTGATATAATCTTGCTAGGGCTGTAGTTTTTCTATTGTATTTAATATCAGCTATATGCTCTTTTTTTCTGCAATTAAATTTCCTGCTGGTCTTTTTCCTTTAAGAATTCATTTACTGCTTCCAAATCTGTACGTGCTGTTCTTTTACATTTTGTACGTATGTTATTAGAGGGTCCCAATATTAACTCGGGCGTCTCATTAGAAATACATGAACTTAATGCAGGATTGTCAATTGCCCAACTTATTAGATATAACACCATTAAGCATAAGATAAAAGAAAATGTTCAGAGTGTAAATCACTCTCTGGAGAGAGAAACACCACTCCCACTATATGTAGGTCTCCTGATTCACGCTGTCAGTAAGAAGAAAAAAATTATAGATAAAATGTGTCGTCTGGGTCTGAGTGTTCCATATAATTGAGTGCAAGAAGTATCAGCAACAGTTACAAAAGTGTTGCGTAAACAATATATGGAGGATGGTGTTTACCCGCCAGAGTTGTGTCCCACTGTGTTTGTAACATCAGCAATAGACATCGTTGATCACAATCAATCTTCTTGTACACCATGGTTCAAGGGTTACGATTATTCAGCATCCTCACTGTGAATCAATTATGGAGATTGACGGTGACATCATTAGCATCCAGCAGTGGAACAAACAAATTATCAATGGGCTGCCTGAATATTACACTATTCTTTCTGCAACTGACAAAGTCACAAGTGACCCACCTTTGCCAACTGTCAATCCGCAGTACACTCACCATGATACTGCTTTCACCCCCTAGGAAAATTTTAAATCCTTGACTTAACTCTGTCCTGGAGAGATTGCATAATGAAGACATATAAGGAATAGAGTATGCGGCTAGAGTATCGTTTGCTGTTTTGAAAAATGAACCCGGTGTTAGAAAAATAAAGTGTAATGCGTCATTGGTCCTGCTTCTAAATGATGAAATTGCGACACCAGCAATGGTACGTCATATGATGGATATCACAGTAATGGCCACAGCAAAATTAAATGGAAATTAAACACCCGCGATTACATGTGACCAACCAGTATGTGCTATTGGGAAGCAACTGTAATGGAAATTTACTAAAAAGTATGGCGAGGATCGCATCATACTCATGATGGGTTGCCTTCCCATAGAAATGATGGTTATTAACTTACTTGGCAAGTAGTTAACTGGCAGGGGATGGACTGAATTAGTAACAATCGCTGGTCTTGCAAGTTCTGGTGTTGTAGAAACCAGCTTAACATCATCGCATGTAAATGATCTCGATATGCACATGAAGTTACTTTAACAGCTTTGAATTGTCAACAGCTAAAAGCATCCAACAAAGCATGGGAAACAAATTCCAGCATCAGTGGCGAAGGCATTGAGCTGTGGATTTTATCGAAAACATCTGAATGTCCTCAGTTTCAATATTGGAACACAGTCATCAAACTGGAGTCCCTTCTAGTACAACTTGTATTGAGTATTCGTACATCTAACTTTACAATGTATGTCGATACGTTGGCTCAGTTATGTCCGTGGACATTTGCGTTGGACGCAGTCCACTATTCTCGTTGGTTATCAGTATTCGTGCGCACTCTACAGGATCTTCCAGAAAAACATTCAGAACATGCTGAATTTCTTCGTGTCAACTTTACGAGCAGCAAAACTGCTACACCGTTTTCTGCAATATCTACGATCAGTTTCAGGAACACAATAACAAAACTACACTAGATGGCCATAATTGATAAAAACTTTCAGTTTTAGACATTTTTTCGAAAATTTTAAAATATACATGTAAGATTCTTTTGGAATTTTAGGATTAAAAAGAACAGGTTTGACTTCATATTTATCAACGTTGATTTGATAAGTAGGATAATTAGGGGACCAACAACAAATTACAGAAAAAAAATAATACTTGGAATCACCCTGTAAAATAAAATGCACGAAATGATCTATCGCTACAGAATATACATAGGCAGACATTGTATAATATGTGTACTCATTTGTGTAAGAATAGCATGCATATTAGCGATTTTGTTTAAAAATTAAAAAAATTCTTGTATGTTTTTTGCTTATAAAATACAGGGTTTTTAACCAAATTTAACGTCAGTTTCAGAAAAATTGACAAAATGTAGTAGAAATCATATAGTGCAATTGGAATATAATTATATTAAATATTTAAAGAAATATGGGCAGTTGCATAAAATAATTTTTATCTGCGCATGCGCGAACGATAACAAGGAAATCTTTGCATAATTTAATTGTCAACTCTATGGAGAAACTTATTAAGAAAAATCAGTCAAATATCGTAAAAAGTCAGACAGATATCGGCGTTAGAGTGAGCTGTTTTTTAGTTTCTGACTAAAACTCGCTGAATGATAAGGGATTGTCCACAAATTGTTATTTTTAAGTTATCTGGCAGTGTTCGGAGAAAATTTTTAGAAAAAACAATTTAATTATAATTTACGCTTATGTTTAGGAAGATTTTGACTCTAAACTACGATGAAAAGGAAAATATAGTCCATACATTGATTACATTAAGATAAATTGAGGAGTTTATGGTAAAATTTTGTGAAATTTAGCCCAATAAACAAAACACTCTACAGTAAATTCTATTGCATATATATGTATTTTCTGTATATACGTAATTTGTATGCCAGTAGTGAAGATGATAATCTAAAATCTAAGATATATTATACATTTTTTACAAGTTATGAGTCAATAACTTGCAATTTAATTTTTATAGTGATATTTCAATAGCTTTTTGAGAAATTACGTTTTGCGTATTAGACCAGTAAAATTAGGAAAGTTTGCCATAATAAATTCTAAGGAAATAAAAACTGGTACAGTTGTTCATTGATGGCTACTGATGACTATGTAAAAAGTCCTGATGGATAGGAGGTGAGTGGGGGGGGGGGTTAAAATAAATTACTTTTTTTAGTTTTTTACAAAAATCTCAGAAACTGTTGGTTTTCATGAAAAATTACTCCGATATAAATTTCGGAACATAAAATTCTCTACAAAGGAGAGTTATATACAGTGGAACCTCGATTATCCGTCAGCCAGAAAACCGGAGCTTTGACGGATTTTCCACAAAAAATTCACTTTAATTTCAATTTTATTTACTTAATGTCGCCATAATAAATGCTACAGAGATAAAAATTGGTACAGTTGTTCCGTGATGGCTACTGATGACTATGTAAAAAGTCCTGATGGATAGGAGGTGAACGAGGGGAGGCGGGGGGGGGGGAATACTTTTTTAGTTTTTTACAAATATCTCCGAAACTGTTGGTTTTCATGAAAAAATTATTCTTACATAAATTAAAGAACATACAATTCTCTACAAATGGCAGGTATATACAGCGGAATCTCGATTATCCGTCATTCAGAAAACCTGACCCTTGACGGATTTTCCGGAAAAAAATTACTTTAATTTCATATTAACTTAATATCTATTCAAATTTATTAAATATTGTTGCAAAAAAAAAGGAAAACAGTAAACACTCCAATACTGCAATATTGCATGAAATAATGCCAGGTAAGTTGTTTATGAAAGGAAAATATTTATCATTAATGAAATGTTTATTAATGTGAAATATTATAATTGCGAATATAAAACTTGGAGAAAATTAAAAATAGGCACATAATAATTTGTAATTAAGTAAATATTGTTTAATTATGAAAGTGGATGGATTGTTAGGATTCATAATCATCACCTCATCTTCTTCCTTGTCCTGTTGTTATCACCCTGGTACTGGAGGCAAATATTTACATTTATCATTAATAAAATATGTTATTTCACGTGAAACTGTGTAAGCGCGACAAAACATAATTGAGAACAATGAAAGTAATAATTTATCATTAAGCAAATACTTACTAAGTCATAATGTTCTTTTTTTTCTTGACACATCATCATCAGCTGAAGTGGACGGTGCATTAGAAGGCGTTCTCAGCATGACTGAATCCATAATCACATCCTCATCGTCTTCCTCATCCTGTTGATCTGTATTTAAAGCTATAAGTGTAGCATTCAGACAGTCACCATAGCAAATGTTGCAGATGAGTGTGCAGTTAATGGCTGCATTCCTGCACCCAGACTTAGCTCCACACCCAGTGGTGCATTTGCAGAAGATGGTATTTAAGACAGCCTCAGGTGCAATCAGGTCCTTAGTTGTAATAAGAACCAGATGATTCTGCTTTCGTTCCCAGCCCCAGAGTTCAGCATGTTGTTACTGGCCAAGCCACAGCTGTACCTGATGGTACACCCGGAAAGAATATTTTCTAGCCACTACTTCTGTTGGTGGAAGATATGAAATGTCAGGTTTGACATTCGATTTAGATTTGGTGAAAGAATGGTATCGGAAAGTGTTGAGAGATGTAGATGTGGGAGGTGCTTCATACAATCTATAAAAAAAGTTGGTTTCCTGCTTCTGCAACAGCATCATGGTCAAATTCCCTGTTATTGAACAGATCAGCAATTTTGTGTACCTCTTCACATTGCTGAAACAGCTTGAAAATTTTTGTTTTCCCCTTTTTGAACGCGGCTGACGCCGTATCACATCCAGTGAATGCATAAAGGACTAGAATGATGTCTTTCAGTCTTATTTCTTGAATTAACTGTTATGAGAAAATAATATTTCTTGGCTTAACGAAAATTTCTTGTTCGAGCGGAGTTAGGGCGATTAGGAGGACAACAAGATTAACATCCTCACCAATAATTGCCACTCTGCCACTAGAAGAAGATATTTCAATGGCTGTTGTTACAATTAGGGTATCTGCATCGCCAGTACTCTCCCGGCAAGATATTCCATTCTCCTTCAATTTGGAATAAAGCACAGCAGTTAATCTTGATTTTTTCTTTTCATTTGAAAGGAAGCTCTTGCTTGACGGAAACCTCTGTGTTCTCCGTTGAAATTAATATACACGGACTTCTTCAGTGCAAATCTTCGGTTTTGCTCTGCTGATTTCGTGCTATTGGCAATGTCGGAGTAGCCATCAAAAACTACTGAACAGCTTTTTCCTTTATAATGTGTAGAGATATATTTGTTGTAACCTTCACAAATTGAAATATAAGTGGAACCAAGGGACTTTGTGAAGAAAGAAACCACCATCCATAATAATATCACAGTTTTGGAAATCAATGGGTTGTTTCAATAGTAACTTTGATGTAATAAATTAGATGATATTCTGGCTTGACTAATGTTGTTTGCAGATATTTTTAGTCCTTAATTTCCCTTTAGAAAATTAAACCTGAGTCTAAAAAATATTAGATATTGTTAAAAAATATTAGACCGCAGTGCGAAATTTTCGCACGGATCCATTGGTATTTAAAAAATTTGAAATTAAAGTGATTTTTTTTTGCGGAAAATCCGTCAAGGCTCTGATCTTGTGACTGACGGATAATCGAGGTTCCACTGTATATACCTGTCATTTGTAGAGAATTTAACGTTATTTAATTTATGTCAGAGTAATTTTTTCATGAAAACCAACAGTTTCGGAGATATTTGTAAAAAACTAAAAAAGAATTTTTCCCCCCGCCTCCCCTCGTTCACCTCCTATCCATCAGGACTTTTTACATAGTCATCAGTAGCCATCACGGAACAACTGTACCAATTTTTATCTCTGTAGCATTTATTATGGCGACATTAAGTAAATAAAATTGAAATTAAACTGAATTTTTTGCGGAAAATCCGTCAAAGCTCCGGTTTTCTGGCTGACGAATAATCGAGGTTCCACTGTATATAGCTCTCTTTTGTAGAGAATTTTATGTTCTTTAATTTATATCGGAGTAATTTTTTCATGAAAACCAACAGTTTCTGAGATTTTTGTAAAAAACTAAAAAAAGTAATTTATTTTAACCCCACTCACCTCCTATCCATCAGGACTTTTTACATAGTCATTTACATAGGACTTTTTACATCAGTAGCCATCAATGAACAACTGTACCAGTTTTTATCTCCTTAGAATTTATTATGGCAAACTTTCCTAATTTTACTGGTCTAATACGCAAAACGTAACTTCTCAAAAATCTATTGAAATATCACTATAAAAATTAAATTGCAAGTTATTGACTCATAACTTGTGAAATATGTATAATATATCTTAGATTTTAGATTATCATCTTCACTACTGGCATACAAATTACGTATATAGAAAATACATATATTGTGCTGTCCTCTAAAAAAAACCCATTTTTTTAATTTATCTTTATATAAAGTCTAATAAGGAATACAAAAAAATTAAACATAGCTATATTTTCACGGCTTGTTCTGACTAAGATTTTAATGCTGAGCAATTTTCATTCTATCAATATGTTACAAAATGACAGCCAATTAAGCAAGAATTTAAAAAAAACCCACTTTTTCCCCCAAAAAAACCCGTGTTACCTAAAAAAACCCACATGTAAAAATACTTGGAAATAAAATTATTTGACAGCAAAATATAGTTTTTTTTTCATGATTATTTATTTTTAAACCACAATTCTGCAAAAAATATTAAATATTTCATTATTTTATAAATTGAAGGAATTTCAAATGCAAAATGCAAAATATAATTATTTGTAAATTCGCTCCAGACTTTTCACATTCCTTTGCATACATCTTCAGTAAATTTAAGAAGAAAATTATTAAATAGCATTTGTAAAATCTCCGAGAGTTTATTAATGAAGAAGCATTAGTAATAGCTACATTTTGGTTTCTTTTGTTCTGAATAATACAGTGATTAGATTCAAACTTGAGTACTATTAATTTTTGCCGGCATTAAGCAATTTATTCGACGATCATCATTTACTTCTTCAGTAATAATAACATGAAACTTTAAATCATCTTTTTTAATAATCATCTACTGGCCACATTGTAACTTCTCAGCTTCTTGTACAGAACAGAATAAATCACTGTCTTCATCATCGGTAATATCACTTGCGGTGTTCAAAATTGCGGCTACTTCTGTATTATGCATATCTGTATCTGATAAATCTGAGCTCCATAATAGTGGGGTGAGATAGCTGAAAATTATACCAAAACATTTCACATCTGGCAACCAATGCGCCACTTTGGATTCAGATAGTACATGGATAGACTAGTATAAAAAGCCCGGGACACAATTTTTTTTGGCCCTCTAGCGGCGTTGATGACGTAATCAATATGGCTACCAAAGTTTTGTGATGCGCTTCCACATTTCTCTATATAACTCGGTATAACATTTTGATATTAAACTATATTGTTAGTGATTATTAATCCGGAGAAAACGTGCTTTCCAAAGGTATATTTGACATCATTGTTTAGGTTCATAATACCACAATTATTTATAACTTTATTAAAATTTTAGGTTTTGATTTTGATTTTTTCGAAACATTTTGCTAAATAACTTGAAATCCGTTGCATGCAGCTGAAAACGTGTAGTATACTTTTTGTTTGTCAGAAAATTACCTTTTGAACGGCATATATGACTTCTATTTTATCACAAATATTTGCTGAAATTTTTCCAAAACAATGTAGCGTTGCACAGAGAGTCGTTATGGCAACAATGTAATTTATATGGGTTCCGAAAATTAATACAGTGGCTTTATAACTGTTTAAGTATCAAATGTAATTATTGTAATTTTTGATGTATATGTAAATAAAGTATAGTTTTTTTAGGGCTATGAAACTTTTATTTCCGTTTTAAAATCAGTGACATGAGGAACACTTAAGGCAACTGTAAAAAAAGTTTCAAACATTTATACGTACAAGAGTGAGAAACAAAAGAATGTATAATACAATATTATTCCAATTTAATATCCAAATTTAATCACATCCTATAGAGTGTCAAATACACTAGTGTCAGCCATAATATCTAAATAACATAATATCTTGCTGTCATATGCAATAATATCCAAATGATTTATGTAAATTCACTTGTGATTTCCAATCACTGTCGGAGAACTGCCCTTCACATACACAAAGTTTCGTATATCGTATTCCCATTTTAACTCATTTACAAGATGTGCATCGCTTGCGGCAAGTACAGGAGGTACGTTGTTCACAGTGTTTTGCCATTTCTGGAATTGTTGTCCACACAGGTCGGTATGATCCTCCTGAAGTTACTATCCATCTCCACTTGGTTGGCGAAGGTATTGTGGAACGAGGCTGTTGTTCCAAATTCTTGCTTGGAGAGTAGCTCGTTTGATGTGTTGTGTCAAATCATCTGCTGCAGAAAATATGTTTTCGATAGCTCGATTCTATCTTGTAAATAACACTCGTCTTCATTCATTGATGCTCTGAAGATCTGATGCTTGATCATAAAGTAATGTGACAAATCGTGACATTCATCATCAATATCAGAGGTGCCTGTACAGAGCTAATGCCATACACAATCAATTTCACGAAATGACCTTCAGACCTTCCAAGCTGTCTTCTTGCCAATGCCACAAAATGTGGAAACTGTGTCGCAACTAGTTACAGAGTGAAAATCCAACAAATTTCTGGTGAAAGTTTAGCACAGATCTCATGAATTGGAACGAATTTCCTGTAATTCCCACAACCGTACTCAATCCATAGTTCATCAATATCTTGTATTTGTGGGAACAGTGATAACCACTACATCTGAGCCCACAGTTCGTTTTAAGATGCGAGTATGTCCACTTTCTACTGCATGCTTAACATGGAGAAGTAGGCGGCCATATGCTTCTTCGTGTGAGATGGGAGAAATGCTTGATACATCCCAAATACTTGACGCGCAGACTCGGTCATCATAAGTACAGACAACATGCTTTCCTGGATACTCGTCTCCCACCATTTTCTTTGCTAGCAACTAGAACAATTGGGTCTTGTTTTCGTTGACACATAGGAATTGCTGAAATTAGTTTGGAATTGCAGTTGAGTCTGAGACTTTAATACTTATACCACTCTCTCTTGTTTCTCGGGTATATGCCTCCATTCTGTTACTAATATATCTGTCGGATACAATATCTAATCGTGAACTGTTCTTCAGCTGATTAATAGTTTTCAGTTGTTTGAAAACATGTTCATAGCAAGGGTTGACAAGGGATGACAAGGGATGACCACCCCGGGAACCAAGCTTTCAATGTTCATAACATCCGGAAAATGTTGTCGCAATACCAGGATTAAGCATGTGCATTACGGCTGCTCCATCAAATATTTTATTTGTTACTTTCGGTTGGCTGTGATTAAAGGTATTGTCATATTTTGTTTGAATGCAGTAAAAGATATCCGACTTGGTGGTAGGTTTTCGGAGTACATTTGGTCTTCATGTGAAAGAAGAAATCATCAATGTTGCCATCCCGTGCTTCAGATGCAACATACAACCTGTAGAATAAGTAGGAGTCTGTACGCGAGTAAGCAATTTTGGACTTTGTCTTATCTGTTTTTCTTGTTGTAGTCTTGAAGACGTGAATATTAGTTCGAGGAATAATGTCATGAATTGAATTTTGAACTTGATCGAGACGGGACACAACATAATCATCATACTGTTTCAGTCAAACAGTAAATTCTTCCGTAACACACTTGACAGCTTCGAAACTTGGAATTATTTTGAAGCTCCTTATTAACACTAAATCGGTTTCTTCAAATGGATTTCCTTGTTTGGTTAAGACGTTAATCATTTCTTTGGCATGGGTCTCGAACCTTTTCTCATGTGCACTGTTATCTTAATGATGCTTTGCGCCCACGTTTTTGTCATCTTTTAAATTGGATTTCTCTTCAAATTCCTCAATTAAAGAACTGATCCTAGGGCCTTCTACCATCCACTTAAGCATAACAGTTTCACTATCAAGAATTCCAATAGCACCACCTTCACCCTTTATAACTTTGTTATTGTGTTCATGAAGCTAATCGTCAGATATTCAAGGAAACGGTGTAGCAGTTTTGCTGCTCGTAAAGTTGCCACGAAGAAATTCAGCATGTATATCTGGATGTTTTTCTGGAAGCTCCTGTAGAGTGCGCACGAATACTGGTAGCCAACGATAATAGTGGACTGCGTCCAACGCAAATGTCCACTGACATAACTGAGCCAAAGTATCGACGTACATTGTAAAGTTAGATGTACGAATACTCAATACAAGATGTACTAGAAAGGACCCCAGTTTGGTGACTGTGTTCCAATACTGAAACTGCGGACATTCAGATGTTTTCGATGAAATCCACAACTCAATCGAATCTTATTTATTTAATCTATTTTATTTATTATTACAATTTTTAAGTTGACCTCCCAAAATTTAAATTTCGAGGGAGCTACGATTTTAAAAATTTCTCCTTAAAACCCTAGAATATATTTACATATACATAAAACATTACAATAATAACATTTGCTACTTAAATACTTATAAAGCCAATGTATTAATTTTCGGAACCCATATAAATTACATTGTTGCCATAACGACTCTCAGTGCAACGCTACATTGCTTTGGCAAATTTTCAGCAACTGTTTGTTATAAAATAGAAGTCATATACACCGTTCAAAGGTAATTTTCTGACGAACAAAAAGTATCCGACATGTTTTCAGCTACGTGCAACAGATTCCAAGTTATTTAGCAAAATGTTTCGAAAAAATCAAAATAAAAACCAAAAATTTTAATAAAGTTATAAATAATTGTGGTATTATGAACCTAAACAATGATGTCAAATATACCGTTGGAAAGCGCGTTTTTCTTATTAATAATCACTAACAATATAAGTTAATATCAAAATATTATACCGAGTTATATAGAGAAATATAGAAGCGCATCACAAAACTTTGGCGGCCATATTGATTACGCCATCAACGCCGCTAGAGGGCCAGAAAAATTTGTGTCCCGGGCTTTTTAGACTCATCTATCCATATACTATCTGAATCCAAAGTGGCACATTGGTTGCCAGATGTGAAGTTTTTTTTAGCTATCTCACACCACTATAAAGATTTATTACTTTCCTGACTGCCATCTTCACTAGTAGTAGTACTTTCATTCTCAATGCTTGTTTTTGAATGCAGCGAAGAGTGATTACAATGCTTTATAAATGCTTGTAAATTAGTGTGATTTTAACACTTCATGTATTTCTTTTTGTGTAATAACTGAAACACTCATCTTTATTCTTTCCTTACATCTTGTACGAGCTGTATTTTGTGTTTTATTAAATTGATCAGTGACAATCTAGAAAAAAAATGTATCTAATTGATATTAAAAAATTGTGAGTACTTAGGTAATAAAAGGAATGGATTGGTGCTGTTTCTAGAACATATGCCAACATTGCCAGACAAAATCTTATTTTACTAATCACATTTCTTCAACATTTTTGCATGTGCAGATTTTTAATGCTTTTACTTTTTCCTACCATTGATGCAGTAACCCTAGGGGCAGCAAGTATCAAATCATACTATTATACCTGCACCTTTAGCCCATATTTGGTGCCAAATAAATTTACTTTTCCGTTACTAAATACGTCTGCCAGCGGACACCTTATGGCAATTTTCCCACAAGGAGAGAGTAAAATTTTCTTGCATTTTATCAAGTATTCTACTTTTGCTGGTTGCAATATGTTTATATTAACATATTTATTTGGGCTATTTAATTTTAGATTAATACTAATAAAAATTTTAACAAAAGTTTACTGTTTAAAACTTTTAAATAAAAAAGTGGCTACTAGTTTAAAGTTAGTGGCCACTTATAAAACTGATACCACTGGCCACTAAGGAAATTTCCCAATTTTACCTTTTACCTAATATTATTAGTCCTTTTTGGTCTACCTAATATTATTAGTCCCAGGGTTGTATTGGTTTAAACATGGAAAATAACAGTTTTAACTTTCCTGGTCAAAATATGTTTTGATCATCAGTAATTAAGACACATTTTGATTTGGAACAAGAGATTAAAATTTATTTTATTAAAATAAATTTAATACAACATGTGCCACTTATCAAGTAAGGACTTTTTCTGTATTAAGGCTAACTCAGATCAAATCTTGAAAATTATCTTTATTGCTGAAGAGTTTGCACAACAATTCACCAGGTGCATTATGAAATCCAAAAATTTCAAATGTCTTTTTAATAGAGTTTCAATTACTTTTGAGTGGTTAAAGCAAATTTGACCACTTTTAAATGGTTAAAACCAGTTTTGACCACAATCCTGGTTGAAATGAGTTTTGACTGATCAAAATTACAACTCTGGCTTTATCTTCTCAGATGATAAAGCAAAGATAATGAATTTCATCGATGACACAGAAAGGGTGCACTCTGATTTGTGGATTAAATTGCTGCCACTTCCTTCCTGAATTGTATTACGATTTTCTTCTGTGGTATATTTTAAATTACATAAGTGTGAGGACTGCGCATGCCTTTTCTTGCTCTAGTAGCGCCCCCTTCTGGAAAAACAAAAAGAGCGCGGCAGTAGAACTTGGAATGTCAGCGGCTAAGAACGTCGTCTGTCATATTAGAAACCAGAATATGTTATGAAAATGGCCGCAAATGTTATCGGTCATGAATATTGAAAAATATGATTAATCCTTTATGTTTATTACATTTAGTGTTATGTACCTGTCCTCGTCATCTTTATGTCAACTGTGCGTCGTCTTATTAAACTTGTGTTCGTCATTAGAACAGCCTGTTTCCTTTAGAACACTCCCACATTCAGAAGAGTCGTTACAATAAGAAAGGGGGAATGCATCAGATTTCAAGTTTTACCTTTTATGCGAAAGACAAAATTATATTTTGCAATTCACTTACTGTGTTTTGCACAAAACTGCACAAACTTACAGTTCATCTGTATGCTTAGAAGATAAATAGTACAAATTAGCAGCTATGCATCTATATTAGTTATTCCTACCTTAAGTAAAAAATTTTGCATTAAAAAGTTAAAAGAGTGAATAAAATAAAATAAATAAAAGTTTTAAAACATCGAAACAATGTGTAAAATACAAGTGAAGGGTATCTGTGCGTAAAAAAGATTGATGGGTTTTAATTTTGCAAACATGGATTTTTTTTATGACATACTAAAAAAAATAAAAAACCCTTAGAAGTGCCTTCAATATGCATTAAATTTGCCTAATTTAATTATGTTCCTTAAAAATAAATGTCTTTTTTAAAAAACATGTATATTTTATCATTTATTTATTGAAAAAAATTGTGGGTTTTTTTTAATTCCACAATGGGTTTTTTTAGTCCCATTTTCACAGGTCGCCAGCCGAGCTCTACATGACATAATCAGCTGAAAATGTAACATTTTATTCACATTTTAATGTTTAACATAAAAACATTTCAAAATTGATGTACATCATTCTAACATAACGTATTTATAACAAGCAAATACATGAAAATGAAGCTCATGTTTTGCCAAAATTCTGCATTATTAGATTAATTTTTTTTTAAACAAAATAAACACTCCTTAGGCATTAACAAATGTTTTTACTGTTACAAATGGTGTATAGAAACAGGGCAAAACCAAAAATTGACTTCAGTGAAATATTTGATAAAATACTGGGGTGGGTTTTTTTAGGAAACATTTCACACTGGGTTTTTTTAGAGGACAGCACAATATATGCAATAGAGTTTACTGTAGAGTGTTTTGTGTATTGGGCTAAATTTCACAAAATTTTACCATAAACTCCTCAATTTACCTAAATGTAATCAATGTATGGAATATATTTTCCTTTTCATCGTAGTTTAGAGTCAAAATCTTCCTAAACATAAGCGTAAATTATAATTAAATTGTTTTTTTCTAAAAATTTTCTCCGAACACTGCCAGATAACTTAAAAATAACAATTTGTGGACAATCCCTTATCATTCAACGAGTTTTAGTCAGAAACTAAAAAACAGCTCACTCTAACGCCGATATCTGTCTGACTTTTTACGATATTTGACTGATTTTTTTTAATAAGTTTCTCCATAGAATTGACTATTAAATTATGCAAAGATTTCCTTGTTATCGTTCGCGCATGCGCAGATAAAAATTATTTTATGCAACTGCCCATATTTCTTTAAATATTTAATATAATTATATTCCAATTGCACTATATGATTTCTACTACATTTTGTCAATTTTTCTGAAACTGGCGTTAAATTTGGTTAAAAACCCTGTATTTTATAAGCAAAAAACATGCAAGAATTTTTTTAATTTTTAAACAAAATCGCTATATATCTATTAATATGCATGCTATTCTTGCACAAATGAGTGCACATATTATACAATGTCTGCCTATGTATATTCTGTAGCGATCGATCATTTCGTGTATTTTATTTTACAGGGTGATCCCAAGTATTATTTTTTTTTCTTTAATTTGTTGTTGGTCCCCTAATTATCCTACTTATCAAATCAACGTTGATAAATATGAAGTCAAACCTGTTCTTTTTAATCCTAAAATTCCAAAAGAATCTGACATGTATGTTTTAAAATATTCGAAAAAATGTCTAAAACTGAAAGTTCCCATCAATTATGGTCATCTAGTGTATAAAAGGTGAAGGTGGTGCTATTGGAATCCTTGATAGTGAAAATTCTCTGCTTAAGTGGATGGTAGCAGGCCCTAGGATCAGTTCTTTAATTGAGGAATATGAAGAGAGATCAATTTTAAAATATGACAAAAAGTGGGCGCAAAGTATCATGAAGATAACAATGCACATAAGAAAAGGTTCTTGGCCAATGCCAAAGAAATGATTAACGTCTGAACCGAACAAGGAAATCTATTTGAAGAAACCGATTTAGTATCAATAGGGAACTCCAAAATAAATAAAAGTTTCGAAGCTGTCAAGTGTGTTAAGGAAACATTTACTGTAGGACTAGAACAGTATGATGATTATGTCGTCTCCCGTCTCGATCAAGTTCAAAATTCAATTCATGAAATTATTCCTCGAACCAATATTCACATATCCTAATAATATTATAAATCGATTGTGCGCAAATGTTAGGCTGAAGCCAGCGTCAAAATGGAGCATTTAATGATCCTGTATCTTTGCATATAGGTTGATTATAACCCTCAGATGAACATAGGCTGGTTTTTGTTTATTTTATTCAAATATTTTTCGTAATAATTCAAAATTTCGTGATTTTCATAGAGAATAAATGGACATTTTTTCGTATAATATTTTAAAAAGGTTAAATTTACATTACCGTTGCTAATACTTTATCGTTAGCAAAAACTAAATCAAAACCCGGAATAATAATTTTTACTCAACAATTTATTTTCAATTGAAAAATTTTTACGTGAAAAATGAAAATGAAATAAAAAAATTAAAGAATTAAAAAGAAGATTAAATAATATTATTAGAAATACATCGTACTTTTTTTAGTTTTTGATAATAATACAAGGTTTCAATATGCGTAACCATAGAAAACAGGCGAATATGTCGTAATACATCGAAAATAAAGCGGATATGCTTTGATGGTGAAATAAAATGATATTGGGTTTTTTTTCTTTACTTTTTTTCTTTTGTATGGTAACAATACTTGGCGTTTTACCGTCTGCGCACGGCAAATATAACAATACCGTATTTTTTTATTCAAATATTAAAAAAAGTAAAAAGAAATTTGAAAAGAAAATGGTTAGCAAATGTGAATAATATGCTATGCAAAATTATCCATGTCGAAAATGATGTCATGGATAGTGAGAAATAGTTATTTTCATTCTTAAAACTAAAAGAAATAACTCGATTACCTAAAAAAGGTGACGAATGTTAATAGTTCCATTTTTGTTGATAAAACCTAGATTTAATATTATTTCGTTAAAGTAACATAATTTCCCCTATGCCAGTATAGAAACTATTTGCCTGGAAAATAAAATTAATAAGAATTATGTGATTAAAAAGGGATTTCTCTGGGGAAAAAGAGACGTCATATTTGAAATAAAAAGGGAATTTTCCAATATGTTTTAAAATGAGTGTGAATCAGTTCCTTACATTAATAATACAAGGATCAGTAAGTATAGAAAGTAGATGAGTTTCACGTCATATTTATAACGAAAAATTTAAATGTTTTTTTTATCTATACTAATTATTAAACATGAGTATCCGTTATAAACAGATGAGAGTTTTCTGCTAAAAATCACATCATAATTTTAAGAAAAGGAAAATGAACACGAATCTATTATATTAAAATCTGACCGTGTGTTTGTATTTCGCAACTACTCCTAGGCTATCGAACGCAACGCGATTTACTTAATACCGGTTACCATTGATCCGAGGATGTCACACAAGCTCTCAGAATTTAAAAAATTAAATTAAATGCCAAGATTTTTTTTTTTTTTTTTGTAAATTTTAACGAAGTTTCTCTAAAAATGGAAAGTAAATTACTCCATATTTGTGTATAAAAAAGGAGAAATAAAACAGATCAGTATATTTTTTAAACCAATTTCTCATTAAAACTGAAAAACAGAATTTATTTTCACTTTGAAGAGATGGTGAAAACAAAATCTTGATTTCAGTAAATTATCCGAAAAATAAAAACATATTTTCACATATTCAAACTGCATGAATCAATTTATTCTGGAGAACAAAAATTGCCTGTCAACATACTGTCATTTAGAAAACAAGATTTGTTTCAGCTATACATTAAACCAAGGAGGCAGAATTGAATTTAAAGAAAAAGCATATACTATTTCCAAATAATGTTTTTTTGAAGGATGGCTGTTAAAACGTTTCACAAAGGCGTTAAAATTAAAATTGTTTATCAGGTAAAATTGACGTTTGTTTTTACGCAATTCGTCTATTTACACGATTTTATTTGGCCCTCCTTTTTGTATTGGTTGCAATTTCATTTTCGCGATTATTTGGCACAAAATTTCACTTTTTTAAGACTGAGTTATATTAAGGTCCCTATAACAAAAAATACCGTATTGTCTCCTATGATTCTCCCTGATTGTCTTCTATGTGAAAAATAGTTAGTTAATTATTAACGTTTTTTATTATCGGGAGTGAAATATTTTGCTTAATTAATGTATTTATTCTTCTTTTAATGTTGTGTGAACAAGTCATGGGTAACAGCTAGTACAAGACTATAACAAGAAAAACAGATACGGCAAAGTCCAAGATTGCTTATTTGCGTAAAGACTCCAACTTATTTTGCAGATTGTATGTTGCATCTGAAGCACGGAATGGAAACATTGATGATTTCTTTTTGCACGAAAGCCAAATGTACCCACCCTCTATTTCAGATGATGGAAAACTCAGAAAACTAACCAACAAGTCGGATAGTATTGATTGCATTAAAAAAAAACGACATTAGCTTTAAACACAGCCAACCGAATATAAAAGCTAAAATATTTGATGGAGCAGCCGTAATACACATGCTTAATCCTGGTATTTCGACAACATTTTCCGGATACTATGAACATGTTTTCAAACCATATTTCATTAATCAACTGTTCACGACTAGCTATTGTATTCGACAGGTATATTAGTAACAGTTTGAAGGTATATACCCCGAAGAACAAGAGGAAGTGGCATAAGTATTAAAGTCTCAGAATCAACTGCAATTCCTAAAAAAATTCAGCAATTCCTATGTGTCAACGAAAATAAGACCCACTTGTTCCAGTTGCTAGAAAAGAAAATGGTGGGAGACGAGTATCCAGGAAAACATGTTGCCCGTACTTACGATGAGCGAGTCCTCGCGTCAACATCTATGGATGTATCAAGCATTTCTTCCGTCTCACACGAAGAAGCAGATGGCCGCCTATTTCTCCATGTTAAGCATGCTGTAGAAAGTGGACATACTCGCATCTTAAAACGAACTGTGGATTCAGATGTAGTGGTTATTTCAATATTGCTGTTCCCACAAATACAAGATATTGATGAACTATGGATTGAGTACAGTTGCGGGAAATACAGGAAATTCATTCCAATTCATGAGATCTGTGCCAAACTTTCACCGGAAATTTGCAGAAATTTGCAGAAATTTGTTGGCTTTTTATTCTGTAACTGGTTGTGACACAGTTTCCACATTTTGTGGCATTGGTAAGAAGACAGCTTCGAAGGTCTGGATGTCATTTCGCGAAATTGATTATGTATGGCATCAGCTCTTTACAGGCACCTCTGATATTGACGATGAATGTCATGATCTGTTACAGCAATTTTTTATACTACTTTATGATCAAGCATCAGATCTTCAGAGCATCAATGACTGCAAACGAGTGTTATTTACAAGAACAAATCGAGCCATCGAAAACATATCTCCTGCAGCAGATGCTTTGACACAACACATCAAACGAGCTATTCTCCAAGAAAGAATTTGGAACAACAGCCTCGTTGCACATTACACAATACCTTTGCCAACCAAGTGGGGATGATAGTAACTTCAGGAGGGTCATACCGACCTGTGTGGACAACATTTCCAGAAATGTGAAAACACTGTGAACAACTTACCTCCAGTACTTATCACAAGCGATGCAAATCTTGCAAATGTGTTTAAATGGGAATACGATGTACGAAACTTTGTGTATATGAAGGGCAGTGCTGCAACAGTGATCGGTAATCATAACTGAATTTACATAAATCATTTGGATATTATTGCATATGACAGCAAGATATTATGTTATTTAGATATTATGGCTGACATTAGTGTATTTGACAATCTATAGTATATGATTAAATTTGGATATTAAATTGGAATAATATTGTATTGTACATTCTTTTGTTTCTCATTCTTGTACCTATAAATGTTTGAAACTTATCTTACAGTTATGCCTTAAGTGTGCCTCATGTCACTGATTTTAAAACGGAAATAAAAGTTTCATAGCCATAAAAAAATTGAATTTATTTACATAAACATAAAAAATTACAATAATTACATTTGCTACTTAAACAGTTATAAAGCCATCGTATTAATTTTCGGAACCCATATAAATTACATTGTTGCCATAACGACACTATGTGCAACGCTACATTGTTTTGGAAAATTGTCAGCAAATATTTGGGATAAAATAGAAGTCATATATACCATTTGAAAGGTAATTTTCTGACATACAAAAAGTATATGACAAGTTTTCAGCTACATGCAACGGATTCCAAGTTATTTAGCAAAGCGTTTTGAGAAAAATAAAAATAAATAAAGTTATAAATATTTGTGGTATTATGAACCTAAACAATGATGTCAAACATACCGTTGGAAAGCGCGTTTTCTCCGGACTAATAATCACTAACAATATAGGTTAATGTCAAAATATTAAACAAGTTACATAGAGAAATGTAGAAGCGCGTCACAAAAATTTGGCCGCCATATTGATTACATCATCAACATCACTAGAGGGCCAAGAAAATTTGTGTCCCGGGCTTTTTAGACTCGTCTATCCATGTACTATCTGAATCCAAAGTGGCGCATTGGTTGCCAGATATGAAATGTTTTGGTATAATTTTCAGCTATCCCACCCCACTACAAGGTTGTCTCTTCTTTTTTCTTTTCAATACCTATATAATTTACTTGAAATTCATTTCTAGTTTCCGTAAGCAAAATCTTATACTATTCTTCCCATTTCTTAACAGATATTCCCTGCCATGAATTACTGCCATCTTTTCTAATATTCTTTAAAAACTTACATGCCTCTGTACATCGTCTTCCTCCTATATACATCTCAATTTCTCTACATTTTTTATCCCAAGATGTGCTTTTTTCTCTAGTACTTATTTTTTAGTGTCTTTTCTAAACGTTCTATAAAGCTGTCTATCCTCTTCCTTTTTTGAATTCATCTATCTAATAAAAGCTTCTTTTTTCTGTTGTACAGTCTTTTCAATGTCTTCGTCCCACCAAAAAAATTTTGGTGTAGCTTTTCCCTTTTTCTTTGTCCCAGGGCTTCATTTGGAACCTGGTGTAAAGATGATTTAATATGTTGATATAGTTCAGTTGCATTGGTATAATTTCTTTCTTCTAATTTTTTATCTACAGGGTGGCTACTAAATACTGCTACAAATATTCAGTCATTTTATTTTACAAATATAAAATATAAAAGGATAAATACACTAATATGATGAACATCAGAGATGAAAGTTTACCTGGAAATAATTTTACTCGAATCGACCGCCATCTTTATCGATTACCAAAGATAATCTCTTATGCCTTTGTCCGACTGCGGCACAAATCATTTTAAGAGGTAATCGGTCCCATTCACGCAATATGAAAGCTTTGAGAGAGTCCTAACTTTTGTGTTGTTTACTATTTACTTTAGTCTCTATAATCCCCCAGACGCAATAATCTAAAGGATTTAGATCCGGTGAAGAAGGTGCCAATCTTCTTGTAGGATGAAATTCGGACAATTGACATGAAACCAAGGCTGAGTACATTTAGCTCGGTGCGAAGGTACAGAATCTAGCTGAAATATCCAATTCTTTTTGGGATACAACCTGTCAGCATGTGGCAATAAATGTGTAGGGAATATGTCCTGCTTCTAATATTCTGCATTGATTTTTATCCCTTTATCGATGAATTTCAAAGGCACGTTTTCCATTGATACTGCAGCCCAAACCATATTAGAATTCTTGTTCCGAAAGCGTTTAACATTTCGAAGGTTTTCGGGTATATCCAAGAAGGTTGCTGAATGTACAACATCAGTTTTAGCATTATAACACTGTTCAGTGCAAAATAGCTTCTCATCAGAAAATATTATTCTGTCAATACTTTTTTACTATGCCGCTTCGGCAATTTCTTGCATCTTTGTAATCTTTTTATTCTTTGTGCAGTACTCAAAGCTTGAACTTTTCTTTTGCGATAAGGGCGAAAACCCAGGTCTTCATTTATAATAACTTGCATAGTTCTGCGACTCACGTTTTCTTCTGAAGCCATTTTATTTGCAGAACGTTGTGGATTTCTTCATATTTTTTCACGAATTCTTTTGATATGCTCTTTTGTGCAAACTGAATGTGGATTACCAGACCTAATCTATCTTTACAGCTATTAGTATCCAATAATCGATTTATAGTTCTAGATATAAATGTTCTATTAAAACAAAGGCATTTTAATTGCTTAAAGATTTCACCTACAGAAAATCAGCGATCAAAGAGCTCTTTAATCATCATTCTATTGGCTTCCATCTTTAAAATAATTTTAAATATTTGCTTTATACAAAAATCGTCTGTATTAATATAAAATTGCCAAACGCTGAAATATAGAAATAAATTGTTTTATCAAACGATTAATATTAATTCTTATTTTTTGGAGTGTAACAGTATTTAGTAGCCACCCTGTAATCTTACTTGAAAAAGTCTTTTTGTACTTTCTTCCATTAATCCTTCCAACATATATTATGGGACATCAATATCCTCCATTTCTGTGGAATTTCCCTCGTCTCTAATTAAATTAGTCGAGTAAGGAAATGTAAGTCTTGTTCACACCATAAAATGATCTGAACCACATTCCGTTCCTCTCTGGACTCTAACATCTAATAATTTTAATTGGGCCCTTTGCCTTAGAGCAGCACTATATTTAATCAAATTTATCCGTCCACAATGACGGATAAATTTGATTAGATATAGTGCTCTAGATGAAAGGTCTCATTTTATGTATTAAATATCGTAATAGTTCATTTTCTTTGAACCTATTTACTTCAATCTAAGAAAAACCGACTACCCGAACTAGGAAATAAAAAAATGCTGTTCTCTATTCGCCAGAAGGCGTAATGAATACGCAGTTGAATACGCAGAGATCGCCATACGAGTTTCGCCTACATGAGCTGTGCGTGCCCCTCTTGTTGGATTAATTCAAGGAGATATTTTTGATCAAAGGATTTTAAAAGGTGAGTGGGTACATTTTATCAATGATTCGGGAAGCCAAAATTTAAATATGAAAGTATATTTGAATAAGCGTGAGTTTAGGCATCCTTAGTACCCTAGTGTCCCTAGGATTGTTTAAATTATAATTTATATATATTACTTTATATTTGTTCATTAATGTTGATATTTTATACCTGATCAAAGTAAAGCTATAAAACATGTTGTTGATGACTCTATCGTTCTTATGTTTAAAAATAAGTTATTCATAATGTTTACCTCTATTTCTTTGGGCCTATTTACTTACAGTCTAAGTACAACTGACTACCCGAACATGGAAATAAAAAAATGTAGTTCTCTATTCGTCGGAAGGGGTAACGAATATGCATAGATCTCCATACGAGCTTTGCCTATAAAACATAGAACCGTGTTACGTATATGACAGGTTCATGAATCGGAAATTTAAAAAAATGAATGAATAAGCTCTGACTAGTAACGTGATAATGCAAAGTACAGTCGCCTCTCACTTATACGCGTTTGAAGGAAATGATTTAAAATTGTGCATAACTCAGAGGATGTTGTGTGTAGTAATTCTTTATACACATTATACACATTATGGGAAACAAAAACATTTTGAAATATAAGAATTATGATTAATAACATTTTATAAAATAAAAGTTGTGTAATATTAGTATTTAAAAAAATCTTTACTCTTTCACTATAAAATTTACTTTCAAACAATACAATAAACACAAAATTTCATTTTACGAAGAAGATATACTTACATAAGATACTTACATAAGATATACTTACATAAGATAGAAGAAGATATACTTACATAAAAAAATGACAATTAGTCCTCTTTTAAGAAGTTATCAATGGTAGTTTGTTTTTGCTTAGGCCGCGTTTGTACAACGACCTTTTCTAATGCATTAAAGTGCGTCATTGTATTTGATGCTACATCAGCATTTCGAAGGTAACATATCAAAATGTTAAGAGCACCTAAAGCAGTAGCGTAAGATGGGACAATTACAGTATCATCATTATCACCATCTTCTTCTTCTTCTTTTTCAGCTGTCACGTCAGTTTCAATATCTCTTATTGCCGTTGATGTTAAGTTTTCATCAACGTTGACGAAATCTTGAAAAGAAAGTATCTTGGCTTATGCTGTTCCATTCTTCTTCGTCTATGTTAAAATCATTGCTGTTGTTTTCATTTTCCTGTAATGGAATAACTTCAGCATCATTTAAATAAACAAAACTCGCTTTTCTAAAGCAGTTAGAAATTGTTGCGGCTGTTACGGTGTTCCAAGAGGAAACCGACATACGCATAGCATACAGAATCCAAATTTTCTTGAATTCCTTTTTCTGCTCTAGTGATATAAACATTCTTCCTTCTTCGGGCAAAATCTTTCCTATATTGAGCTTTAACTGACCTTATTATACCGAGATCTAATGGTTGGAGTCTGCTAGTACAATTTTGATGGAAAAATATAACTCATGTATGCGTTAGAAATGAGAGATATGAAGGATGGGCGAGACACTGATCCATAAATAGCAGAACTTTTTTTTAGCCATCTTCATATCAAATTCCTTCAAAAAGTCAAAAAAAAATTCGATGTCATTCAGGCTTTGGTGCTACTTGCATAAGAACATAACAATTTCTTCACATTTTTTAAACACTGTAGTTTCTTGGATTTACCAATCACTATTGGCGGTAATTTTTCTGATCCGTCCGCATTGCAACATAAAAGCGCAGTCACTCTTTATTTGCTGTGTTTGCCACCATAACATCTTTCTTCCTTAAAATCCACAGTTTTGTTTGGCAAAAGACGATAAAATAAACCTGTTTAATCATGATTAAAATTATCACAGTTAAAGTGTTAATCACAGTTTAAAATGTTCTTAACATCAAAGTTATAAATTAAATTTTGAAGGTCTGCGATCCATTCATTAGCAGTTGAATCTGAAACGGCTACGCTTTCACCACTCAGAGAATGATTTGTTAAACCGTGTTTTTTCTTAAGTTTTTCTAGTCATCCCCAAGAAGCATTATTTTTTTTTATGACAAAATGAATGCCTTTTCTTTGAATAACTCATCGCTAATAGGTAAATTAGAATATCTCATTTCTCTGAACCACTGAATTAAACTGGTTTCTAAAATTTCAAAATTTCCATTCTGAATTATTGATCGTTTCTTCGCTTGTGTAGAATATTCACTGTTCATTTTTTTTTTTTTTTTGATCGAGTCCTTGTTCTTTAAAATTCCTCTGAGCGTTGATTCTGACAAATCAAATTTTCAAGCTAAACTTATTTTTAACAGTTTAGGATCATTTTCTGATGCTAGTATAACTTTCATTTTGAACGAAATTGTTAACGTTCTTTTGGTCATTTTTATTGCAAAAAAGAAAAAAAAAATCCCGATGCTACCGTAGAGGCAAGGAGGGAAGGGAACAAGCGCGTGGCTTGATAAAAATAAAAGAGAAAGAAAAGAAGGAACCATTAGAACTGAGGAGAGAGGATGAACAAGTAATGATGTAACACCCTCTTCACCTTCTCAGGCGCTTTGCGAAACGGTCTTTTGACCTTGACACGTCAAGAAAATTCTTTCTACATAAAAAAAAGTTTCGCACTTAACTCAGAGTTTGCGAATTGCGCTGGTATTTTTGCGTATAAGTGAGAGAGATAATTCAAAGTGGCGCTTATAAGTGAGAGATCTATAGCATTATTTTCCTGTTCCTCGTGGCGAGGCCTTAAGAAATTCGCGTATAACTGAGAGACGCGTATAACTGAGAGGCGCATAAGTGAAAGGTGACTGTATGTTAAATAATTTACAACTTTTGATCTTCTATTATTAGTTTCACGTTGTTCAGGTAAATATTTATATGCGTAATTTCAAGTGATTAGTAGATTTTTATAATGTGTACACAAACGCATAAGTTATTTCTAAAAAAAAATTCGTTTCTTGCCTTTATCTTATGATGTTGTTTAGTTTTTGAATGCAATAGACAAATTTTGGTCTACTAAAAAAAAAAAAAAAAAAAAAAAACGTGCCATTTACAGTTGAGTGACACTTATATTGATAGATTTCGAATTTTTATATATTATGATTTATTTTGTTTGCCTATTAATGTATTTAGGAAGCATGAGTTTTATTATGTTGTTATAGCATAATAAGGTAATAGTGAGCTGTATTTATATACATATTGATTAGGTATTATACATATTGATTAGTATATATATATATATATACTAATTCAGTTAAATGTGCCAGATAATGAAGTTTTATGGCATAATTGAGATTTTTGTAGTATTTTATCTTCTATAATTTTTGATTAAGATTGAATCTTAATTAAAATTTTCATTTTGTTCTTTTGAGTACTCGAATGATTGGCGATGTATGAATTGGATTGTGTGTGATTAATTTAATTTTGCACAGGCTGACAATTCATCAGAAAATGACAATGTTTATTTATTGATTGCTTTAACCCTTTCCGGCACAGACAAAATATGTTCGTAAAATGAGAAATTGGTGACTGACACCGGAATTTACAAACGACTTTTTTAGAAAATATGAACTCCTTATTTTAAGCTTTCAGTACAGAAACACAATTTTATTAAAATATTCTTGGTGCCGAATGCAAGTTTGGAATTAAAATTAGGTGTGCCCGGAGGAAAATTAGGTGTTACCACTGTGCCGGGAAGGGTTAAATAAATAATACAATCACAATCCAAACTAATTGAATTTCGATTTACATGTTACTTATTATCATTTGAAATATCTTATTTGATTTTCTTTCTTCCTTTCAAAATTTTTATTTAATAGCAAGACATTAAGAACTTCATGTTAAAGAAATAAATTATTTAAAATAAAAAAATAATTACATGACATCCACTATGCGTTCGCATAATGGATCTTAGAAGAATAATTTTTATTTGATCATATGTTGGTTCATTTCTTCAAAATGGCCAATTGTGGGAGTGTATTGTTAGGATGATTAAATGGGATTCGGTTTGATGACATGAAAGTAAATTTTATAGTGTGTAAAGTACAATATATATATATATAATTAAAAAATAATAATAATTTTCTTTTAGACCTTTTATTACTTTTACAAAAAAATGGAAAAGAAAAGAGAACACAAATATACAACATAACGATGCCTTTTTTTTTATTTATTATATTGCTCTAAGGTTTGAAAATTTCTTTTATTCTACATAAGCTTAAATGATAGGTTACATAAACTTTATTTCAATTTCAAATTAATAACATAGCTAATTTATTTAAAAAAATTTTTTACAAATAATGTTAGCGTTTAACGTTGAGTAATTACTTAAATAGAATAATTAATTAAAAGTATAATTTGTTGCTCTGAATATTTGATGTAAATCAAACTTTCTTTTACTTTTCAGTCATTATATATTACTAGCTATTTCTACATACAAATACCATGCTTCTTTATTAAAAATTTACTCTGATATTCAGAAGAGTGACTGCTGCGGTTCCGTTTCTTTCTGATTTTATTTTTCAATTTCACGATAAGCATAGCAATTATTCTCCTCTTTCTATTCACATTATATTCATGTACCCAAACTGTGAAGTTCGGAAATGTTGTTGTACTACTGATATAGTTGCAATTTTGATAATAAACTTTTGCCAACAATTTCACTATTCATCAAACAAACTGCTGGTTAACTCACTTCAAATGGAGCTTACGTAATTTTTGTTCATAAGACTCCTTTTGTGATAAAATTACCTTTGGATTATGTTTCGAAACATTTCACCATATGTAAGGCATGAATTTGAAAATCATTTGAATGTGCTATAACATCGATCTATATACTCATCGTTAGTCATATAGACATCATCATCATATTTCTCAGCCGTCTGCATTATTCAGATGAGGTACGCAGCTCCCATTCGGTTATCGCCATCTTTCACATACAGGCGCGTAGCTACAGTGGAGCAGTTGAAACACGTTGTTCCAGGCGCGAGAATCATAACGGCGCAAAATTACAAAGAAACGAAATTAGTTGTACAGATATTTTTTTTTTTTTGCATTTGCAGGTTTAAAAAAAATAAAGTATACAGTAAAACCCGTAAAAGCGGAATCCTGTCAATTTTTTCCTGGTCCCCGTGTGATTATACCTACTAATACGAAAACCTGTCTAAAACGGAATATTTTTCCAATGCTTTCTGATTTTATTTTATCAAAATATTAGATAAATGAAACTACAGTATTCCTTCAACTTGACCTATAAAAATGTTTAATTAAGAAAATATACATTATAAATCTATCGTTTTATTTCTCTGAATTTGTGACAATTGTAAAGAATGTTTATAAGCACAAGCAAGGGCACTTACCTATGCATTACAAGTTGCGTTTTATAGCAAAAATATTGTATTAATTTGAAATAAGTACAACGAAGTCTGTTAAGACGGAATCATAAGTGATTGGGAGAAATTCCGTTTTAAACATGTTTCTGTCTTAGCAGATAGAATTGTATGACATTCCTTCTACCAGCATCATGAAATTTTCCCATTTATATCAGGGTGCCTTTCTTGACAGATTCCGTTTTTATAGTTTTACTGCATTATACAAGGTGTCCCAGGATTATTGGGACAAACTTTAAGGAGAGGTAGGTGACATCACAAAGATTCAGATTTGCATAGCAATCCATGGACGGAAACGGCTTCGTTCGCCGTTAGGTGTTGTTGTTCACAAGAGCACTGGAAGAAACCTTACTTGTTGCCAGACTCTCTAACATCTGCAGATTATCTCATTTTTTTGCAGGAGGTGCTACCAAGCTTACTTGACACTATGTCAAACATGTCAGACTCCATATGTGGTTTCAACATGATGGGAAACCTCCCCATTATGGCAGATGTGTTCGTGAACATTTGAATCAGGTGTTTGGTCCACGCTCTCCTGATTTAAGCAGCACAGATTTCTATCCATCCTTGAGGTGCACTGAAAAGTGCTGTGTACGCAACGCCTGTGGATTTCGATACGGATCTGGTTGCAAGACTCATCTGTGCTGCTGCGGATATCCAACAAAATTCAGGTGTATTCGAGCGAGTCCACCAATTCATGGTTCGACGGTGTAATGCATGCATCACTAGCAATGGTGGAAACTTTTAACATTTTTTGTGACATTTTCACATATCATCTACCACAGCACATGTGATATCTTTCACCAATAAATTATTTCAGATGATCTCAGCCTTGTGTCTCTTCATTTCTTGCACCTGTCACACTACTTTCCCATGACGTTTCCGACCATGGGTTGCTATGCAAATCTGAATACTTGTGGTGTCCCCTACCTCCCCTTAAAGTTTGTCCCAATAATCCTGGGACACCCTGTATAATGTTTTTAACCTGAAAACCAATTTTGGGCAACCTTTTCCGGTAAAGAAGGGGACGATCCGATTGTACTTGCTCCAGGTCTCTGAATACGCCATTGTTTACATACACAGTTGATACTTGTGGCTAATGATAACTTTCTGTGTTATTAGCAATCATCAGGTGGTTCTCTCGCGAACACTTGACGAAGAGAAAACATGTTACGCAAATTCTGCTACTTCGGTTTGTTTCGCATAAGGATGTTTCCAATGCCAGCTGCCGTGCTGGAGGAACTTTGTGCTCTTCATCTTGACTTTCAACTCTATGAGGAATATGAACTACGATATGTATGTGCATGGTGTATTTTCATATATTTCAAATTATGTTCCATCTGTGAGTGGGCTTCTGATATACTGAGTTTGCTGTTTATCATCATATACTACAGAGACGTACAACGATGCACTTTTCATCTTGTTGATCTACATCTTGTGTTGCCGATACAGTGAAACCACAGCCAAGTATTAATCGAAAATCTATATAATAAAGGAAAGGCTCTAGTGCAGCTTTCCATGCACAACAAATAACGTTCTATTTATTCAACGAAATTCGATTCCATTGTGATGAAATGATTTAGATAAATGTGGATACATGTTTCAAATTCATTACATGTTTAATGGAGATATGCACTCACAAAAACAGTCATTGTATGTTTTGAATTCTTTCAAAATTTAAACATTCATACTATTTTTTATATATTTTTTTCTTTCAGATGAACTTTTATTGAATAAATGATAGGAACTATCATATCCTGTTGTGATTTAAGTTTTTTCTCTCTCTCGTTACTATATTTGCTACATTTGTTAATTTTACCACAAATTATAGCAGGAAATTATTATTTTGGTTCTAATCAGGAAATGAAAATAATAGCCATAATAATTTTTAAAAATACATTTCGTAATTATTGCATTAGTGCTTAGTATTCTTTTCAATATAATTATTTATAGTTGAAATATTGATGTACTATGCTGAGTTATTTCCTGAATGGACAAATCAAATATTTTTTTTAAATGTTGCGCAAGTTTATTAGTATTTTTCTTATAATTCTTGTTTTCATTTTAATGTGTCTTATCTATTAGGGTGAATCAAATGAAAACGGAACAGCAGTCACAGAATGAAATGATATGGTTCATTTCAAACATAATCTCCAAATCTGCACAAGCGCTTGTCCCACTGTTTCACCAAATGGTGAATGCCTTGCTCATAGAAGTCCTTTGGCTGAAATAGGAACCAGTTTCGAACATTGTCCATGACTTCGCTGTCCAAGAAGAAACGGCGACCCTTCAATGTCTTTTTCAGCGGTCCAAAGATTGGATAGTCACATGCCGAAAGATCCGGGCTATACGGTGGGTATTCCAAGACTGTCCACCGAAACTTCAGCAGTTTCCCTTGCGGAAGTGCTTGTGTACGTCCTGCACACCAGTCAATGACAGTGCATGTTCTCCGTACACTGTCTTCATTCACCGATGCGCTTCGCGAAATCCAACTTCTTGTATCACTAAATAACGAATAACACTCGGTTGCTCTTTTTTACTCTCAAACATTCCGCAGACACAGATGAATAAAAACAACCGATTGCCTGACGGATTAAACTCTTGGCCGATCACCAGAGCATATCACGTGCTTCTGCGTGACTACTTATCACAAGTTCACTTTCTCAGTAGGTGTTGCCTTCCTGACATACCCTCTCTGAACCTGTACACAAAGTTCACCACACTCATACAAAAATAAAACAAATTATAAACACTGTTCCTTTTTCATTTGATCCACCCTAATATATTATGGCTGTCCAACGCGGCGCATTTTGAAAGTTATTTTGGTGCCCCTTCGAATATTTTATTTTTCTAAATTTCTTTAAAACAAAAATCCATCTCCAAAATTACTTTGCCTTAAAATAGTTAAATTTTGCATGTTTTTTTTATTATTATCATTACAGGTGTTATTAAGATTTTTTGTTCCTTTACTTGCAAAAGTCCATGATATACCCCCTCATCCCCAAACCTCAGAAAAATATAACGTTAAATTTACTATGATGTTTTTGTTCAATTCTTTAGATGAGCCACTTCCATCGTAAGGCGCAAACGAAGACCACTGTATATTATAAATGCGTATTCTGCAGATGTGTACGTATAGCTATCACTGCTAAAGAGAAATAATTAGTATAGATAATTTAATATTATTACCATGTCAAAATTTTGCATTTTTATAATTTCTAACTTCTTGATCGAATGGTTTCCGGCTTGATATCTAAAGTTAAAATTTACTCTAGACGCAAAACATGAAATCGAAATTGGGTGTCTGGATTGAAAATTTTAAAGTTTGTCGCTACTCTAATATGAACATGTTCCACTAAGCTTATTTTTCGACATAAATTTAAAGAAGATATAATTCCCAATCAAATGACTATTTTCGTTGTGACAATTTGGCGATACATAAGTATAAATAAACTGTACGTAAGTATATACCGCAATAAAATTTTATTAACAGGTTTCAAAATGTTTTTCCGTATCTGTAATATCAGATTTGGAGTAACATTATGACGTCTCACCGGAATTATCAGTGATATTTCCAGTTCTTTAGTCTTCTATTATAATAGATTACATTTTGTAGTAGGGCAGGGGTGTCAGACTGTGAACCGCCGGAAACCACTAAAATTTTATAATAATCTTTGCCTTATCTAGTCATCGAATGTCTGAAATTCAAGAAGTCGACTATTTCTTTTAAAAATTAGTGGTATCTGGCGGGCCTCAGTTTGACACCACTGTAGTAAGGTAATGCGGGGTAATTTGGTGCTTAATTTTTTTAAGCTAACATAATAAAAAACTATAGGTCTTTAAAAAGATTGAAATGTACAAGGTAAAACATATCTTTTTCAGGCACAAATTCATAGAAGAAGAAAGGAATTTTAGTCAGTATTTAATAAGTTAGAGCTATTTTTAAAGAAAAAACAAGAAGCACCAAATTACCGTCACATGTTTAACCACTTCCACATTACCAATCGCATATTTTAAGATAATAAGGTGCATGTCATTTTGTACCTTTATCAATGTGTAATTCAGAACACTGTTAGTTTTTTAAATCAGATAACATTTGTGTGTGAGAGCAGTGGGAATTTTTCTTTGCGAGCATATGTTTTTTAAAGAAATAGTTTGAAATAGCAATTACATGAAGAATTTTAAAGGCTATGTTGAAATTAATAATATTTTATACTCTTTAAAAGGTGTCCTTTCAAGCTAAATTAACCATAAAAATTTAAAAGAACGTGGTTGGTTGAAATAACAGTTTTAAGACACACATTTTTGGTACATCAGTAAAAGCCAAAATTATAATTAGAAGGTTTTAATATATATACAACTCAATAATATAGAGCAAGGGGGTCAAACTGTGGCCCACCTGATACAACTAAATTTAAAAAAAATAATCGACTGCTTAAATCGCAGAAATTCGATGATTAGTTAAGGAAAAGTTTACTATAAAATTTTAGTGGTATCCGGCGGGCCACAGTTTGACACCCCCGATATAGAGGGAAACAAGAAAATGGATATTATGATATTTTAGATAAGATACCTTCTGAATATTAATAATAGTAAAAAAAAATCTTAAGAAATAGCTATTAACATTGTTGTACTACACAAAGCGACAAAATGAAACCATCTCAATGATATAAGTTGCAGTGAAACATTTTAGAATAAAAATAATGATATTTTAGACATTACATAGTCTTCTGGAAAAAAGGGTCTATATAAAAAATAACTTTTCCCAACAGTTTCACAAGAAAAGGCTATGCCATATCGTAAACATTTTTAAACACAAATTAAGTCCCAGGTCTTACACATTTCAGTAGCCTAATTCCTATCTGAATCAATATGGAATAAAGAAGTCAGCTTTATACTTCTGAGAAATGATTAATAAACAAAATGTTAGTGACAATCAAGAAACATAATAAAACTACAGGAAAAATAAATCAATTTATAAGTAAAATGCAGAGGCACCAAATTACTCCGCTCTTTGTTGTACGCGGTGTAATTTGGTGGTTGCAACAATTTTATTTTTTTACAGGGGCATTTTCAAGGATGCAAAAAGAAGAAAGGCAATACACATTAGACTTTCCTTTCAACATGGCAGTACAATTTTTTATTCATACGTACATCATCCCACTTTTCCAATGGCTGTCATGTAAGCAGAGAGATATCGAAACTTCGGAAGATGCTAATTTTGCACAGTTTTTGACAGATTCCAGAAAATATTTTTTTTCTTCCAGAAAATGTACTACATACACAATAGGCATATATTTAATGCACAGGTACACAATTATAAGTACTTGTAAAATTTTTTTAAAGATTCATGTCATACAATAAGATCATGAAAATAATAATTGAAAATGAGGCACTAAATTACCCCATCACCAAATTACCCCGGCTTACCCATAAATTTTAACTTCAAATTTGCTTCATAACATGGGCACCTACAAGTAGGCTGGGGAACCCAATCTCTCCTGTTTGGATTTTTCAATTTAACGAAGTATTTTTTTTTTTCTCTTATGCTTTTGAAAAAGAAAAAAGAAAAAAAAATCATGCGTCAATCATAAATTATGAAACACTTTCTAACGCATTCAGAATATTGTAACAAAACTTCACAGTTTAATAAGGTGAAAGATGATGTCTAAATGAACAAGAGCACTCAGCCGGAGCACCAACCTGTGAGGGTTTGCGGCGTAAAACCTCCGGCGGTAGTTTCCCCTTCACAACCCAGCAATGTCACAGCTCAAAGACGAACCCAAAACAAAGGGTTGTTGGAATTAAAACAAAACAACATAACAACACCCCACCGACTTAGTGAGAAAACACTGCTTCACGCAGGGAACTAGAAACATAACGAAGCGAACCGAAAACATAACTCTATTAAAGCTAATTTATGTCTAAGTAAACAAAGTCAAAGTCAAAGTCAAACCGGGCGGGGAGGCCTATCTTTCGGCTTAAGCTCAACTAGCCCCGCACAGCAGGTTTGTTTACTATGCGGCAAAGCCTTACAAGATAATTATTAAAGTTGAGAGAAGACAATAAATACAAAACAATACAAATAGCTCACTTATTGAACGATAAATAATTCATAAATACGATAAAGACAAAAGAAATAATCATCGAATAAACACAAATCAAATCATGAGATTAGAGAAGTAGTACTGAAACACAAATTCCAAAAATTTAAATTTTGATGATTAACAGATTTTTAGGAGGAGCAAATTTTGATAATTTACTAATTATACCGAGCAATACTAAATAATACTTTGTGGTACTAAGCAATAATTATACTATGTAATACTGAAATACGAGTTCTGAAATTACAAAATTCCGAAAATACAATTTACCAATTATACTGAGCAGTACTAAATAATGCTATAATACTATGCGATACAGCAATAATACTACCATGTAATAATACTGTATGATGCTGAAGTAGATAATAATATTGGATAGAAGTAAGAACTAAATGAACAATAATGAATGAATAATAATACTAGAGTAAACAAACATAAAATATAAGCAAATTAAAATGTACAAGAAATTTCAATCCAGCTGGGACCAGACTTAATGCTTAAAAGACGTTTAATATTAATACGTGAACAAAGTTAAAAGAAATTGGAGAAGAGCTAACTTAATATAAGAATTAAAGAAAATTACCTATGCTGTTGCAGGGCCCAGCTGGAAAGGTATGTAATTACAGAATAACAAAAGGAAATATTTAAATGTAAACAAAATAGTTTCAATACAAAATACATTTACAGAAAATTAAACTTATATAATAGTAAATTATCAAATTGTATAAGTACTTTTACACCTGTTACTGATTTTAAATTTCAATGTAGTCCTACTAAATCTTTTTGAATTCCTTATTCTTACAAATTTTATAGTCGGTTTAAGTTACAACCGACTGTAGTAAATTTTAGTAACTTATTTTTGAAGAATAACTCCTCACCCTGAAGATTTCATATTGAAATACTTCACAATTATTGCTGGATGCTGCATGAATGGTTGAAATTGGTGTAAAGTATTTTTCATGTGAATGGACACTGTTGTATCTTACACAATTTATACATTTATGGCAATCAGAATTGTGTTAAAGTTGACATTGTCTGGAGTCATAGGAAGATGCACAGTATTCACATCTTATAGGATTACTTTGAGAGCATTTATTTGCTACATGACCATAGCTGCTGGAATCGGATGCACCTCTGTAAGTTAAAATATTTCTTTACAATGCTAAATTTTAAATCATAATTAATTCTGCCTAATTTAAGTAAAATATTTTCAGAAGAAATGTCTGTTTCAATTATCTGGTTGTAATATTCGCCCTTGTTGATTTTCTTAGCTAAATTAAGTTCTATATTATCTTTTAAGTGCATTTTAAGGATGGATTTAAGAACTTCTTCTGTTATCTATTGTGAAATTTTAACGATTATTAATTTCCTTTGTTGCATTTTTAGTATGAATTTTCCTTTTATCTCTGAGTTAAGTAATTTTGTTTTGAGGTTATTAAAATCTTCAATGGTGTTTAATTGAAGTTGCCATTTTCCATTCGTCAGTTTCCTGCCAGTGCAAAATTTTAGTTCTTCCAATTCCAATGATTTCAATTTATTTATTGCTTCTTCTATTGGGAGAATTGTTTCTTTTTCCTCTAGATAGAAATTACAGAAAATTTTGGGGGTATTTTTATTATTATTTTGTCTTAGATCTTTTATTTCTTGCTTCAAATTATCTAATTTTTCGTTCATTTTGTCAAATTTATTCCAGATTCCAGCTTCTGCAGACTGTTGTGTTAACAAAGTATTAATAACTATTTGTTTTGATGAATTTTACTCTTCCAATTCCCTTGATTTCTGTTCCATAAATTCAATTATTTTTTCTTTTCCTTTCAGTGATTCAGTCAGTTGCATTAGTGATATTATTTTTTCATCTCTTAAGTCAGCCAATTGTTCATACTCTTCGTCCAGTGCACTTTGTATACAATCCTTCTCAAACTCAAAATTTTTTATACAGTCCGCTTTTTGCTTCCTTACATGCTCACAGTAGTGTACTAATTCTTCATGATTGGTTTTTTCTAAATCTATTGCATCATCTTCTTTTACTTGTTCCGTTCTTTCACTCATTATTAATTCTAATTTTTCATTTTTTCGTTTTAATTGTATTATTTGAAGTTAAAGTTCATCTATTAATTCTCTTTGTTTCTTTAAATCATTTTTCTGATCTAGAGCTATTATTAATTCATACTTTAGTTCCTTTATAACTTGATATTTTTCTGCTATTATTTTCTTCATCTTTTGAACAACTATTGCCCTTTCTTTTTCTAATTGAGCTGTACATTTATCTCTGTCATCTTCCATTATTTCTGCCATCGATCCATTATATTTGTTCGATGTATCTAATTCCAAAATACGTTCCTTTACCCGTTTACAATATTTTAGTAAATCAGCTTTATCAATATTGATGTCATCTAGGTCTAGTGAAGCCACTTCGTCAGCGTCTAATGATGCCACCTCAACTACTTCAAATTCTTCTGGAAATATTATGTCCTCTTCTGTGACCATGTACGTACTGGTAGAGGCTTCAGTTATATTACCTTTTGAGTTTGTCAAAACATCATTTAATTTTTCAGATGAATTTTCGCTTGTTATTATTAACTTATTTTGTTCTTGTTCTGTATTATTTTTCATTGGCATTTTCAAGTTGGAGTTGATTTCCAGACCCAGTTTTTGCGTCAAAACTGTAACTTCATCAATAGAGACCGTTGATGATAAAGAGTCGATATTTTGAGAAATTTGACTGGATTTTCTGTTATCCATTCTTATATTTATTGATTTATTTCCGTTAGCTAGAAGGTCAACTTCTAAGTTGTTTCTCAGTTTTTCTTCAAGTAATTTTATGACTTGGTGTTTGTATTTTTCTGGAACTTTATTGTTGCTATTGTTCGTAGTCTGAGGTGTTGAGTTAATCGTTGCAGTAAATGGATGATGTTTTTTTCTCCTTTGTAGTTTCGAAATCCTGTAATTTTTGTGATCCATTGATCACCTTTGTCATTTTTTCAATGGCTTCCTCCCTGTTGTGCTCGTTTAATAAGTATCTTGAAAATATATTGAAGTTTTCCCCATTATTCATTAATATTCTTAATAACGGTAGTAAATATTCGCCTGGTTCTTGAGGGCGGTTTTTATTGTATTTATTGACATGTTCTACATATTGATTTACTACTTTAATTATTGTCAGGGGCTTTGAGATAGCCTCATTATATGGTTCCAATGGTGTCATTAACTGTATAGGAGTTGATGTGTTCTGAAGCTGCGCCATTGCCATTAGTCTATAATACGGTGGTCTATAATACTTAGTATAGTTACAGTTCCACAATATTGAATAATTCGTTAGTTTGCAATATATTACATTTTTATTAGATATTAGTAGCAAATAAAATAGAAAAACTCAATTAAATATTGATATTTAAAACTTAATTTAGATTCAGAATAAAAGAAAGGAGCATCACTAGAGCTGTCCATATGTCTTTGAAGAAAAGGGGATATAGTAGGATTATAGCAAAAACCAGTAGCCGTGGCTACCAAAAATGACTAAGATAAAATAATTTTAATCATTAGGGGGACATTTTTGATAAATAAAGTAAAATGAATTTTTTTATAAAAAGAATAGAGGAATAAATAGCTATGGAAAACGCATAACACATTTGAATACCCAATTTCAGCAATTACCATCAATAGTCGGAAAAAATATCCGAATTTATTTGTGCAGCCTTGTATATGATCTATAGATTTGTATATATACTATATAGTATGCTACAAACTGTAAGCTACAAATCCAGCTTTATTTTCGCGCCACGTAAGATATATATATAGAGAGATGATTTACAATAGAATGAGATAAGTCCACTTAAAATAACAGTTTCAGATCTTTCTGGGTTACGGGTAATTTTCAGATAATGGTAAATTTTGGCTTTTAAAAAGAGATTAAAATTTATTGGTTCAATTCCTGATTTTTACTTGAAATTACTCCATATAGTAAAAATATGACAATTTCTGCTAAGGAATAGTAATGATTTTTTAAAAAAATATTAAAAATCTCATTACTAGGTGACTGAAACCATAAATCTAAAACGTTTTGGTGATATTCCTTGTTACCAAATTTTTTAATGTTAAGCCTATTTTAGAGCTGAACTATAACAGTTGAAATCTTTTGGAATGCTTTTTCTAAAAGCAGTACGAAACGTTTTTTATAATTCATTCAGCAAAATTAAATCTTAATCAAAATCTTGCCTCTCTCTAGATTTCGTTTTACGGGCACCCATGCTTCATAATGGTGCATTTACAATAGAATCCGATAAGTCCACTTAAAATAACAGTTTCAGATCTTTCTGGACTACGGGTCATTTGCAGATAATGGTAAATTTTTGCTTTTAAAAAGAGATTAAATTTTATTGTTTCAATTCCTGATTTCACTTTAAATTACTGCATATATTTAAAAAATATATGACAATTTTTGCTGAAGAATAGTCATGAATTTTTAAAAATATCTAAAATTGTCACTACTACGTGCCTTAAACCATAAATCTAAAGCGTCTTGGTAATGTTCCCGATTACGATATTTTTAACGTTAAGCCTATTTTAGGGCTGTTTGTAAGGCCACGAGTAATTGTAACTTCTAAGAACTTTATCATACCAAAACGCCATCTAATGGAGATTCGAATGTAAAATTACTGTGTATCATCGTTATGACAATTACTTCTAGGAATAAACTTTAAATAAGAATAATTGATAGAAATGTTTTCGCTTTTGTCTAAAATACCAAACCTGCTATATATATATACATAAAGCAAATGAGAAATTCATTCCGAGCCCTTATAACTCACGTTCTGATAAATGGGTGTTTATGTGTCTTACATTTTTATTTAGGATATTTTTGGGGGAAGGTTTTAGTGTATCGTTCTACGTTGCTTGGTAGTAGGCGAGAAAGTTTTATAATTAGGTGAATCCAATTATGAAAAATTAGCTCTTTTAAACAGTTATACTGAACAGATTTTGATGAGAATTTTAAATTATTTAGTTAGATAAATTATGCAGAAAAAAAATTAACTAATAATGTTTAATTAGCATCTTTACCTGCAAAACTTACATTCCGCGTGAACAGAGCCGCTGACAATATCTTATATATATAAAAAGGAGACAAATGAAATATACCCATATAATCGTTGTGCCTTTTCTAAAACTTTCCAATTGTTAAAAATAAAATTTCAATTAATAAATG
Organism: Maratus michaelseni; assembly: GCA_963931845.1. Lineage (NCBI taxonomy): Eukaryota > Metazoa > Arthropoda > Arachnida > Araneae > Salticidae > Maratus > Maratus michaelseni. The sequence goes on from OZ007595.1 coordinate 226,089,986, forward strand.
TGAAGTTTGAGACAAGGCATTGTAACATTTACAATTTTTTACTTTTTAAAAATATTGAAATTCTTCATTTTTTTTTTCATTTTTAAACTCGTGCGCAATGTAGTTCTTCAAAAAAAATTTCAGAAATTTTTTAAATATTCACGTCTGGTTTGCTTAATTTGCATTTTTTAGCCAATGATATAAAATTTACCTTTATCTGAGAATAACCCTTGCAAACCCGAGCTCGATTAAATTGCAGGTGGAACGTCTTCTATTGAATTATCAACGCGAATCTTTACGCAGCTGAAGTCAACTTTCACAATCGGTGGTTTGTCTGAATCCGTGAAATATATTGCTTGTATGGCCCCTTTTTCTTCGCAATTTACTAACTGATGAAATCCATCTTCATCTGTAGTAGATTTATTGAATTTATCTATAATCCGTTGAGGATCTTTGACAAGATGGCAGTCTAGAGTAGCAGCTAAAAGACGACCAGCTACGATACATAGCTTAAAACCTGTGAGAAAAAAAATAATAATAGGAAAAAAACATCAAAAATCTAGATGTTTATTTTAGCACTATAATAGCATAGCCAGCAAGCTTTATGATTTTATTTTTCATATGAAATAAACATATTTTTGTGGCAGAAATTTTACTTGAATAAAAGCTTTTAATTCAAAATTTAATGCATTGAATATGAATTGTCATTCACAATAGACATGTGTGCAAAATTGGAATAAAATCAATTGGTTGGATATCAGATATCAGATTTCAGTCAAAAACGTAAAAGAGAATTTTAACCCTGGATACTGCCACTGATCACAGTTGGGAAAATTTATAATTACAATTAAATGCAATGTATTTACAATTTAATTGAATGTAATGGAATTGATTATAGTTACACAGATTCAAGTACAGAAATTTCGTCAAATAATGGAAAGGGGGCGGTACTGGCTACAGTACTGCAAGAATTTTTTACTGCATGCACCTGTAACTATAATTAATTGGTTACAATTAAATCATAATTACATTGCAGATAACTGCAATAACAAATTTGCTCAACTCCGCCCCTGATAATGTCAGACCCTGAAAATACTTTATTATGCGTTGTCATCGACAATAAACTTCTGCACAAAATTTCAGCAAAAATCGATTCGTTGGATATTTTGATTTCAATCAAAAACGTAAATGAATAAATGAATGTTCTTGTGCCTGGAGGCTGGCCCTGATGAGAATCGATTCCGAAATTACATGAATAGTGCAATATAATCACCAATGAACTCGCGTACAAAATCTGGAAACAAAATCAATTTTTTAGATATGTGTTTTCAATCAAATACGTTAAAGAACGTTTTTGCCCACGGACCCTGCTCCTAATGCAGTACAGTCGTAACATTACACATGAATATTGCATTCTCATCGATTCGTTACCTGTGGTATTTCAATCAAGAAGAACGAAAAATCATGTGTCAAGCATAGATTATGAAACACTTTCCAACACATACAGAAAACTGAAACGAAACTTCACCGTTAAATGAGGTGAAATAAGATATGTAAGTAAATAGTTTCGAAAATATAAAACACATTTAAAAATCCAGTTTTAGTAATTACATTCCATAGTCAAAAAAGTGATCGAAATGTTTTGTACAGCCTTGTATATGAGCTATAGGTTTCGTTATATACTACATCGGATTATAAAATTTAGTTCAGTTAGAAAATTCACATTTAACAATTTTCGTGAATCGACGGAAATGCACTTGGAATCTTTTGTACAGCCTTGTATGCTACTTGAGAGCTCCTCAGCAGCTCGCCGGGTCTACGAAGAATGTAGGGCCTGTCTCCCCAGGAGCGGCTATTCCACCCGGGCACTTTCACGTACCACAAAAGTCAAGAGCTGTTTTTCAGCTTACCTTATGCACAAAAAAGAAGCAGAGAAACTTACTACAAACAACCAGAAAATTGGTATTCGTGCCTGTTTGGAATGAAAAATTACGTATTTTCGATAATCTGCGCTGATCGTCTTTCAACATACGAGGTGTTGCTATTAAATCACCGGAATGAAATCATAAAACTTTTATTCGTCAACAATTACATAAGATACTTTATCGCCTTGAATATACTCTCCTTGGCGATCCTCGCAATGCTCCATTCGAATTTTACACTGTGCAAAGCACTGCTGAAAGTCTTCTTCTATCAGCTTGTTCAGAGTCTCTACCGCTTTTGCTTTGACTGTTTCCATGCTCTCATATCTTGTCCGCTTCAGCTTCGATTTTAACTATGCATATAGACAGGAGTCACAAGGGGTGACGTCAGGCGAGTACGGTGGATGATCCAAGACTGAATGCTGTACGGAATGCGTGCTTTGCCAAGAACACCTTCACAGACAAAGCGGAACATGGTCTGGCGATTTGTCCTGAGGATCCAGGAAAGATTCTTCGTTTTCTTACGCGTTCAGGAAGAACGATTAGAACTTCAATGTACTAATGTTGATTGTAGTGGTGTTGTCGTTTTTCCGGCGAGTCGTGCACGGCTCACTCCCAAAAAATGCTACAGCCAAACTAAGCGACGCGTGAACTTAGCGATCAAACAAGGGACGAAGGAGATACCACGTAACAGCGTCAAGGAAAGTTCGACTGCACCGCGCTCGCTGTTTGCCGTTGTCAGCATCAGTCCTGTGCTCCAATTATTTAATAGTCATACCTGGTTTTTATAAGTTCTTCTTTAGAGTGGACGAATCTCTAAAATTTATCCAGCCTCTCCACACATGTGAGATCACGAAAAGAAGTTATACTCTCCTGTTCGGAAGGAATAATTACGATTTTTCGACAAAATGTGCTGATCCAAAGGGGTTAGACGTATATATATATATATATATATATATATATATATATATATATATATATATATATATATATATATATATATATATATATATATATATAAGTTTCTCTTTGAAGTAGACGAATCATAAAAATCTATCCAACGACTCCGCACATGAGCGGTCTCCACCACAGAGAGCTTAGGGTCTCATCCTAAATATTTATAAGCTTGGTAGTGTTGTGATTATTCAATTGTGGTATGCACTACTTTGTGGTAACTACTTTTCATAGCATACTATTTGGGGATATAAATTCTATAGATCACATACATAGCTGCACATAAAGATTCGAGTAAATTTCCGTTTATGGACGGGAATTCTTGAAATGTAATTTTCAATTTTGTTATGCGTTTTCTAACTGAACTAAATTTTACCGTACTATATAGTATATATATTTAAATCTTTAGATCATATACAGGACTTTGCAAAAGAATTAGAATATTTTTCCAACTATAGAGGGCAATTGCTGAAATTAGGTTTACAAATGTGTTATGCGTTTTCCAAATTCTCAGATATCGTCTTTCACCTTATTAAATGGAGGAGTTTTGTTGCAGTATTCTAAACGTGTTGGAAAGTATTTCATAATCTACGCTTGGCGCAGATTCTTTTTTCCTTGTTGTATATTGGAATCAGCCATTCATTTAACAGAATTGTGATTAGGAAATATGATTAACTTTTTTCATGTTATTACAGTATGTCCTAATTAGGACATACTGTAATAACATGAAAAAATTACGAATTTATAATTTGGCATATCTTAACTTATCATTAAAACAAAATCTAATCTATACTATTAAAAACCGTTCGCGTATCTATGTAACCTCAAAAACTCGAAAACCGCAGGGCGCAGGGCTACGAAATTTTGCACACGGGTAGCTGGTAGGGCGGTCATGAACGATTGGGGCAAAAAATTCGAAAATTTTAAATAGATTTTTGATAAATTAAATATTAATTAAAATCTATCCACAAAGAGATCTCATCAAAAATACGCTTTTTCACAGAGTAATCTTCGGTTGGTTTGTTGTATAAAATCTCCGCAGAAATCATTAAATAACACTGGATTATTTTTAACACAATTATGGTAAAGTAATCATACAAGTTGTAAATTTCCAACTGGACGAAAAATGTCCGGGCCAGGATTCGAACCTGGGATCGCTTGGCTGAAGCCGCCACGCTCTACCACTGAGCTTTGATCAATAAGGTTAACTGGATGAATTATGCCCTCCAGATTCGAGCGGGGTAGCTCAGTGGTAGAGCGTGGCGGCTTCAGCCAAGCGATCCCAGGTTCGTATCCTGGCCCGGACATTTTTCGTCCAGTTGGAAATTTACAACTTGTATCATTAAATAAATCAAGGTAGGGATGATTGCAATTCCCAGTCGAGTGTTTAAAATCGATGGATCAGAGATTATATGAGATGTAAACAATCAACTTAATTATTGACCGTTGCCAAATGCTAAAAACATAATTTTAAAATATTTTATCGACTTAATGAATGATAATTAGCTGGGTTTAAGGGTTTTTTTACATGACATATATTAGTATGATAGAGATTATTAATACAGAAAACTTTATTTAACAGATTATTTGTTAAATTTGCGGGGATGGGGAGGGGTGGGGGTAAACGACTTTTTAATAAATACCACATATATTTTACTTGACCACGCGCCACCTGGCGGCGGCTTTTTCATTAATTGACCCTCCTTATTTATAAATTCAAATCTACTGCTCTGATTTCAACTGAACTAATTACATTTAACAAATTTAACATTTTTTTATTCACCCGTAACGTTTAATCGCTGTTTTATATAGATGATACCGCTATTTTAGAATAACAGTTTTCGTAAAAATTAAATTTATATTCCGAATAAAAGTACTGAGCCCGTATTCAGTTGATGCATACCAACAGTCAAAGTTAGTGATTTGTTGTTGAGCACTTGACCGCGCGCCTCCTCGCGGCCCCTCCCTCAAGGTTTTTTTTCTCTAACTGTGCTTTATTTCCAGAACTCAGGTAATTATGTTCCGAACTTCTTCAAACCAGTTCCATTTTGTTAAATTATCATAAAAATCAGCATTCATAGCTTCAAGGTTTACTTCTAGAAAACAGTTACCAGTATTTACGAATAATAGTCTAAGCCAAATTTCAAATTAAGTTCCTAGCTTAACCAAATCAATCAATCTTTAAAGATGCATACAGTGGGTCTTTTAATTTATCAGTTGTTGAAAGGCACTTGAACATCGGCTCCCCCCCCCAACCCCTCCCTCAAGGCTTTTTTTCTAATTGTACCCTGTTTCCATATCTCAGCAACAAATTTTCCGCTTTCAGCGCAACTGATTCCAAACATCATATTTAACTTAATAATCAACGTCTATATCATTAAAATAAATTTGTGTGTAGCGGGTACCACTACTTCCGAATAACAGTCTAAGACAAATTTCTAATTCAGTTCCTAGCTTAACCAAAGGATCGAATTTTTAAAGATGCATAGTGGTCCTCCTAATTAGTAATTTACTGAAGTAAACTTGAACATCCACTCCTCCCTGGCACCTCCTTCAAGTTTTTTTCTCTAACTATGCCCCATTTCCATAACTCAGCAACTATCTTTCCGATTTCAACTCAACTGATTACAAACATTATAATTAACTTAATAGTCACCCTCTATAACAATAAAGTAAATATATAAGTAGTAGTTACCACTATTTCCGAATAATAGTTTAAGCCAAATTTGTAATTAAGTTCATAGCTTAACCAAACGAACAAATTTTTAAAGATGCATTGTGGTCCTCCTAATTAGTCATTTTCTGAAGGACACTTGAACATCCCTTCCTCCCGGTACCCCCTCAAGGTTATTTTCTCTAACTGTGCCTTATTTCAATAACTCGACTAATAATGTTCCCATCTTCTCCAAACCGCTTTTGTAGTACGCCTACTATTACGGAGCCGTAAGCAACGGGAACCTGTGTCAGTTGTTCGTTCGGAAAGAGGTTTGTTTAGAACAGAATGCTCCCCTGGTAGTGGAAGGTGGAAATAAAAGATTTTCCGGAGCGTACGAGCATGCCCGGTACACGGTGCCAAAGCCATCGGAGATCCGGGACAGAGTTTCGTTTTTTTAAGAGATTTAATTTTATTACACGGGCCCTGGCAATGACGGGCGGGTCAGCTAGAATAATCTATACTGTTAAAGTCCGTGCGCGTATCTATATACGTAACCTCAAAAACTCGGAAACCACAGGGTGCAGGGCTACAAAATTTGGCATACGGGTTGCTGGTAGGGAGCCCATGAACAATTGGGGCAAAAAATTCGAAAATTTTAAATATGTTTTATTTTTTTTTATTTTACGTTTGTGACGAATTTTTGCCTTTTTTATGTCAACCCGTAATCGCGCGAGTTCTAACCAGTTCTAAATAGACCGGGAGGCGACAGCACAAACAATCACCTCATCGAGTTCACGGCTGAAAATCCAGAATTAGTTAAAACTTGATACTAGTTGGAGATTGCGTTTTAATATGCGAATCCAGTTTTAACTAATTCTGGAATTTCAGCCGTGAACTCGATGAAGTGATTGTCTGTGCTGCCATCTCTCGGTCTAAAATGGTTACTGCAATGTGAGATATACATATTACGGACGCCACACTGCAATACTAAGAAGCTGTAGCGAGTATTACGATAATTCTTTTACCTCGCATGCTAATAATTAGAGATCATTTAAATGCGCTTCATTATTTCATTTTTTTAAATAAATAAAAACATTTTATCACAAACATCAACAAAATTTTTATTCTATTTATTCCCTTATTCCAAAGATATCGTTTTATCGTCTGCTGCCATAGCAACATTAATTAAGTTTCATCAAAAAAAAATGCACAGCAGTAAATCAGAGATTTTTTTTCTAAATCGTATAGTTATTGAACAACTCTACACTTTAACAGGGGAATTAAATTCATTTTATTCAAATTTTAGAATTAAATTCATGAACTCCCGTGCGTAGAACGGGTTAAACAGCTAGTTTAGAATATTACAAGTTCATAAAAATATATTAAGAATTTATTAATGAGATATTTGCGATTGTACTTTAAATTGATGTAAAATACTTTATACCTGCTTCACCTTTTGTTATTTTTAGTAATATACAATACATAGCAAAATTAGGTTCACTTGTCTTTTTATTGCTTTATAAAATTCGTTTAAAGTAATAAAGTTCTAAAAATTCATATAAAATTCGAACTACTTACATGTTGAAAATATTTCATTGCATAACAGAAAAGAAAATTTTCTAATGTGGTAATTCATGTAAATAATAATAATAATTAATTGTAAGATACCTGTATCAAATAAGTCCATGTAAAGGTTTCGGATCACAATAAACTGTTTTATATTAGAATTTATATTTTAAATGCTGTTGGATGTAATATTTATACATATTTTTATAATATTAAATGATGCATATTCGTGTCGCTGTTTAATTGTGACCAGGAGAGTTCAGAACAAAAAAACACTCTAAAGTGACTTTATTAGGTGTCTGTGTTTTAAATAATCACTAGCTGACCCCCACCCGGCGTTGCCCGGGTCCGTGATAATAAATTTAAAAAGAAACATTAAGTTTTTATTTTTTTATATCTTTCATCGGATTTGATGAAATTATATTTTTAAATGAAAAATTCGCGAATAAATATCGATATTTAGTGATAAAAGCGCTCATTTTCCTGTTTTGTTACGTAGGGTCGCTTCATAGTTTTAAAATAAAAAGTTCTTTTTGTCGGAACTCTTTGAAATTTTTATTGGTGATAAATAAAACGGTATTACAGCCCGTGTGTTTCGTGAAAAAATTTCGTGAAAAATATTGTTATCTAACTGTAAAATAAATGTTTTCTTCTCGCTTTTTTGCTTGTTTGTTTGTTTTCGCGTCGTCTCCTTTAACTCTTTCAGGGGCAAGCACTTGTGCTCCTGTAACGTTGAATTCCCACAGGAATTTAGCAAAGAATTTAGTTCAAAATAAGAATAAGCAATATTTCAACTTTTTCTCGTCAAAGTTTAAAAAGTAAAATTTAATTAAAAGTTTCTGGTTTGAATCGGATTAAAATTAGGTGGTATATAATATATACCACCGCCCCTCAAAGGGTTAACATAAACAATACAAAAATTGTTCTCATCTTCCGAACTATCTGACATTTCAATCCGTTTTAAATATATAATTGTATCCAAGCTTCCTTTAACATTTTGCGAAAAAATATGCATATTTAGTAGTGGAAACATGAGTTCTTAAAAAAAGCTTTAGTTTTTAATCTGAGAGCAAAAATATATTAGAAGGTCTATGCTTTCAATGCAATGGTGACTCCTTCCGTTCAATCAACCTTTTTCAATCTCCCTAGGCTAAACAGGTGAGGGCTAATGCATCATCTTTTCCCTTTCTGAGGGGAGAAGCCTTCAAAAAATGTTGGCGCATGCGCAAAGAGACGATATGCGTGTGGAAAATTTGACAGAATGCGCTTTTCGTTTTAAATATATAGATTATTTTCAAAATACATGATTTAGCTTTAAGTAACAGATATTTCAAAGATATTATTACACCAAAATAGAACAAAATAAAGAGTTCTCCATATAATACAATATTCTGTGGCTGCTCTATTTACGGGCATGCCTTTTCGAACCGGCGAAAGTGCTGATTCCATTTGCCCTTCTTTCTATTGAACTCTCTTTACCCCCGCTTTGATAGGTTCCATAGTTTTCTACAAATATTTACACAGAAAATGTTTAATTAGCTTTGGTAATGAAACACGATGCAATATAAAGTGACCTTTAATAAGACCAGGCCTTATACAGCTTGGCATTATTGGGAGATTTTTGTTTTTCAGATATTTTACTTTCAAACACAAACAGAATTAAAGATACAGAGTATTTCAATATACATTCTAAAATATCGTTAAATTATCTCGAACATCATGCAAATATTGCAACATTTAATCAATAATTTACGCTGATTTCATATGAAAGTTTACTTACTGTTTTTAACAGCGAAGTATCGAAAGATTCAGTGGTCCGAAAATTACGACGAGGCCGGTATCGGTTGTGGTTGAAACTATCCTCACATGTAAAAGGCGCATAAACTGTCAGGTATATGCTGCCATTTGTTGGTCCGAAACCGTTCTCTACAAAATATAGGCTGTTGGCCTTATTAAGAGCATGGCCTTATTTGGTAGAAGTACCTTATTATTTGTGATATTCTGTACGTGTTAAACAAAATTTCACTTATTATAACAAAAAAAAATCTGTCAAGTGCGAGCATAACTCGCGCTCAAAGGGTTCCGTACATTTAATTTATTAATTACTTTTTATTAATTAATAAACTCCTACTATCACTAATCTTTTCATAATTTTTGTTTCAGTAGATTTGGAAATAAGAGGGGGGCATGTTTTTCCAGTGCTTTCGACGATATCTCTAAAAATATAATACCTAAAAATTACCGAAAATGTTTTTCGAAAATCATTATCAAATAAACCTTGAATGATTTTGCGTCGATTTTGCGTGCTTCGAGCACCCGTCAACGCCCACGCTGACCACCCGAAAAGTAAAGTTTGTGTGTAACGACAAAATGCGTTTTTCTCAAAAATTATGTTACCTAGGAAAATCTCTAGAATTTTTCTTGCAAGGTACACTTCTACCACCCGTAATTTTTTCATAATTTTAGTTTCAGTAGATTGGGAAATAGAGAAGGGGGGAGGGGACAAATTTTTGCAGTGCATTTTCGACAATATCTCAGAAAATATAATACCTAAAATTAAAACAAATATATTTTTGAGATAGGTATTACGAGATCTTTCACACGCTATACAAAAAAAAAAAAAAAAAAAACTTTTTTTCAAGTAACTTAATTAGCCTCTTAATTTTTCCCTAAATATACTTGTGAATGGCTACTAATCTGAAAATATGTGAGTAGTATATATATGGCAGTTCCACATCACCTGAGTCGAGCAGGTGGAAGGTGGAAGGAGCAGGTGGAGCACTGTGGAGCTGTGCAGGTGGAGCAGGCGGAAGGCGGAAGGCGCAGGTGGAGCAGGTGAAGGTGGCGATAAGAGCATGAGCACTGATAAGAACGGAGGGTTCGATGGGAGGGGGGTGCGATAAGGATTTCTACTATAAGATAAGGGGATTATTTTAATGAGTTTTAATTGGGGAACTTAGAAATTTTTCGATTTTTTTTTCGGTTTGTAGCAAAAATATGAATTAAAAATGGTCATTAATTAATTTTAATTGAGGAACTTAGAAATTTTTCGACGCATTTTTTTTTTCGCGGAGAATTGGTGGACGAGGTGAATGTCAGCGGATTTATTATAGCGAATTAGAAATTTAATTAATTTTAATTTTAATTAATTTTAATTGGGGAACTTAGAAATTTTACATAGTAGGTATCAAATTAATTTAAAGTCATATTAAAAAAATATATATACAAATACTATTCTTACTTAACACTTTAAATTAATTTGATACCTACTATGTAAAACGCTATGAATATGTTTTGAATATTATAACTAAAAAATAATACTTTGAAATAATAGACTTACTAAACAGTAAAATTTAAAGCTATGTAGATAAATTTCCTAAAACTAAGTTTAAATGAAAATGGTAAAAGTTTAGTCAGTCTGATGTTAGTGTTTATCATATTAAATCTACAAAAGATATGTTTAAGTGTGATTACTAATAATCCAAGTTACCATATAGATATTATAAGTTAGTAGATTCATAAACTAATAAGAATGTATATAATTTTAATATACTATGCTGATTTCTACAGATATTTAATAAAATACAAGTGAGTTTTCGAGGGAAATGTATAGAGTTTACCAATTTACTCCCGAGCTTTATCTTACCATAGGCAATGGTCTAAATCAAGTTAGGACATATACCTTGGAAATCATATTCATGTGACTAAATAACCTGGGGCTCACTCAATCCAGTAGTTAGCGTAATGGCTATAAAATACCTGGGGCTTAATCAGCCCAGTAGTTATCATGGTAGGTATAAAACAGCCTGGGGGTCACTCAGCCCAGTAGTTAGCGTGGTGACTATAAAATAAGCGGGGCCTCACTTAGCTCTGTGGTTAGCGTGGTGGCTATAAAATAAGTGGGGGCTCACTAAGCCCAATAGTTAGTGTGGTGTGTATAAATTAGCCTGGGGGCTCACTAAGCCCCCAGTTAGCAGGGTGACTATAAAATAAGCGGGGGCTCACTTAGCCCTGTGGTTAACGTGGTAGTTATAAAATAAGCGGGGGCTCACTCAGCCCTGTGGTTATCGTGGTAGCTATAAAATAAGCGGGGGCACACTAAGCCCAGTAAACGTGGTGGGTAGAAAATAGCCTGGGACTCACTCAGCCCATTAGTTAGCATAGTGGGTATAAAATAGCCTGGGGCTCACTCAGCCTAATACTTAGCATGGTGACTATGAAATAAGCGGGGGCTCACTTAGCCCTGTGGTTAGTATGGTGGCTATAAAATAAGCGGTGGTTCACTAGGCCCCAAAGTTAGCGTGATGGGTATAAGTTAGCCTGGGGCTCACTAAGCCCAATAGTTAGCATGTTGACTATAAAATAAGCAGGGGCTCACTAAGCCCAATAGTTAGCGTGGTGGATATAAATTAGCCTGGGGCTTACTAAGTCCAATAGTCAGCCTGGTGACTATAAAATAAGCGGGGGCTCACTTAGCCCTGTGGTTAGCGTCCTGGTTATAAAATGACAAGTCTGATTATATGTTTGTGGGTTCGAAACTTGTGCGGTTTAGACGATGGGATTTCGAGTATTCAGAAAAGTCGAAAAAATCATAATGGCGCTCCATATCCTTATAAATATTATGTGTTTGAATATGATAAGTTAAGGAATCTATATCCGTAAAGAGTAAAACTGCACAATCTTTGTATGTTTTCTTTATAAAATTGTAATGAAAATCATACATAACTAATTTAGATAATTCTAAAATTGTGAACCCGACGTAAATAGGTCGATTCATTAAGATACTAGTTTTTAGTCGTTCTGTAGCGGTTAAATCTTCATCACATGTCTTGAATGATTTAAAAGTATGCGAAGCTACTAATTTTTTAAAAAAATACATTTCCAGTATGAATTATTAAATCTAATTCACTTATTTCAAATTCTTAACGATAATCCCATAGCATTGGAAAGTGTTTCATAAAGTATACCATGATTCATGATTTTTCCCATCAAACCACTTGGTGAAGAATCTAGTTGAATTTGGATGAAGTCCAGTAAATCGTGCTTGAAAATTTTAGGTAACGATAAAAATTATATATATATATATATATATATATATGTGTGTGTGTGTGTGTGTGTGTGTGTGTGTTTTATAACCAATATGTTTTAAATCATCTATTAATAGTTCATGTCTTGTCAATATATTTTTACAGGACTTGTTAATATATTTTATGCGATAACAAAACGCCGACTTTGATAATATTTTGTCTTTACCAAAAAAATGAAAAACTTGTATCGAATACATAGTGACTCAGTAAGAAAATGTGTCAATTTCATGCATTTGCGAACAAAAATAAATTTTAAAATGTGTCAGAAAGGGGTCTGTATGTATTTGAGAAGAACTTTACACGAAATTCTACTTGTGAATAGGGGGTGATACACTTATTAGTCATGCGATAAGCATAAGTATGTGTTATCTCTCTAAGGCATATATCAAGTTAGTTCGGTGGGGAATGAATCCTCTACCGTTTTCTGAATACAAAATAAGAGGTAATGTGATTTCTTTTTCATAATTTTGCAAATATGTATGTATCTTAATTAATTTTTTATAGTATGTATATATATATATATATTAAAATATATTCGTATAGAACTAGTCTCACTACGCTCAAAGGGGCCTTTAGAAAAATGAGCCCTTTAGGAAAAAAAATGGGACCTCTTTTAATTTATGGTCACGCTGTAGCCTAATAATATATGTTTTATTAATAATTATGTTTTATTTTAAATTGTGTTTTTAATAATGTATGTTTTATTTTAAAATTGTGTTTTTATATCGGAGTAAAATGATATATTCATATGTAAATCTTTATGCCATATAATATAACTGTTAACCTATTACAGTTTAAAATATGCCCACATTATAGTGACATAGTTTATACTTATTATTATTCATGAATTTATTTTCGTGCTGTTATAATCACATTGGTGTAAACTATTTATGTTATAGGGTAAGTTAAATGCAAATTCTAATCTTAAAGTATTTATTTTAAGTAAAATTATTTGCATATGTTTTCTTTTCATAACATACGCAATCAATGCTATAAGTTTACATATTGAATGAAAAAGGCAAACCTCCAAATACATAATTTCTTGCATAAGTAATTAATATTTTTTAATTGTCACTGTTTCAGTTAGTATAAATTCTTGAAAAAATATTAGTGTAAAGTTTCAATAAACAGAAATATAGTTTACTTAAAAATCTTTTTCAAGCAGTATTATTAAAATTTCTGTATTCGTAAGCATAAAATTGAATTTTGTTTTACTAATTAATATGTAAGGTAGTGTCGATTTAAAACTAAACCGTATAGATTTCTCACAAAATTTTAAAACAAATATTTCATTCCTATCATATTATTTTGAATTCTAATTTAAAAAAAATGTTATTGATTCACTAGTTAAAAAAAAAAAAAAAAAAAAAAAAAAAATCTGAGGCATGCGATTATTTCTTATATGTTAGAGTATGTTAGTAACGTTTATTCGAAAAGTTCCTAGATTTTATTTGCATGCTATGCTAAATAATGTATTCAGTGTAAAACATATGTGCTTTATTCATATCTTTTGAAGAATTATAAAAAAAATCAAAAAAATGTTTCGATTACATATAGTTTCTGAAAAAGGAAAATCTGCCAATATCATGCATTTGCGATCATAAATGAAATTTAAAAAATGTGTCAGAAAGTAGCCTGTTTTGGATTTGAGAAAAGCCCTTAAACAGGGCTTCATACAATCTGTTATCAGTGACTCAGTATTGGGGATTACCTCTGATGACAATAGCGATAAGAAAGCCTGCCTGGACTTGTGTAGCATGGAAACGTTAGAAAATTTAATTTTCACATATAAAAGATTAGATAATTAATAATTAAAAATTAGATATTAATTCTGAATGATTTTAGTAAAAAATAATAACTATTATTTACTTTATAAGTTGCATTTATTTCGTCTAAGGGCTAATTTTTCATATCAGCCTAACAGTTTTCATATATGAAACATTGAATTAAAAAAGATCTTGCTGCAAAAATACTGGGGCGCTATAAGAAATATAGCGGGCGGTGGAGGGCCCAGTTAAAAAAATATTTTTTTTTTCTTCATAAGTTGCATTTTTTTCTCCCAAGTGCGAATTTTTCGTATAAGAATAATAGTTTTCATATACTCTTGAAAAAAAAAAGAGCTTGCTGCAAAAATACTTGGGCGCTATATAAAAATATATATAGCGGGCGGAGGAGGGCCCAGTTTTAAAAAAATATTAATTATTTTCTTATATCATATGATTCCTCTAACATACATTTCAATTTTTGAGAAGTAGACTTTATATTCAAACAGGGGACTCCTACAATTTTTTTTTGTGAAGGGTTTTTATTTGAATAGGGCACGTATCTCATTTATTTTATGAAGGGTCCCTTTAGTCTAATGCGAGTTCACACTTCGAAGGGTAAAAAAAAGGGGGGATCGATGAACTGAATGTATGAAGTGTTCTAGTATTTATGCATAATTTGAATTCATTGAAATTTTTGTGAAGGGACCCTTTTTATTAAAAAGGGGATTTGTCCAATTTTTTGTGAAGGGTTCAATATCTATAACTGTTTCCAGTTTCTTTTGAAGGGTCCCCAAAACGTATAATCGCTCCATTCGAAGGCTTCCCTATAACTTTTAACTATTTTTACATGCTAACCTAAATAAATGTATTCCTGTAGAACCTATTTGTATACTTCAATCCATTTAAGAATCCTATATGTTTTGGCTATCAGTAGGATAAAGCTTTTTCTTGAATCCTTTGGATTTTTTGTGAAGGGCCTTAGGCCTTTTTATTAAAAAGGGGATCTGTAACTGTTCACTATTTTAATTAACTAATGCACTAGATGGTAAAATTATATTTTGTTCACATAACATTTCGATAATGTTGGAAAGTGATTCATGACTTATGCCACTACGCAGGAATTTTTCATTCTTGTTTATTTACATATACGTTGAATTCTTCTTTTTATAGTACTCTATACTTTTGAAAGTGCGTATTGTTAGTCTATCGAAGGGCCCCTCTGGGTGAAAAAGGGAGGGGGAGGTGGAGTGGGGAGCTATTAAATTGAGTACAGTATAATTCATGCGGGACCCTATATTTTTTACCATAACCTATATCGAATTCATTAAAACCCTCCTGTTTCCCCCCAAAATTGTTGAAGTCCGCCAATTAAAATTAATTAATGACCCTTTTTAATTACTAGCGTCTACCATTCTACTGCACATGCAAACTGCGTACTCTCGTTGAGGGAAAAAAAATCTCGCCAAAATTTCTTAAGTTCTCCAATTAAAATTAATGAATGACCCTTTATAATTAAACCATTATTGACTTTTAAAATTCTCCTCAAATATACTCTAACATGTATAACAAATAGCCTACTCTCGTTGAAAAAATATTTGCTTCGAAAAATGTCTAAGTTCCCCAATTAAAATTAATCACCATTTTTAATTAAACCATTATTGACTTTTAAAATTCTCCACTAACGTGTATATCAAATACCCTACTCTCGTTGAAAAAAAAAATCTCGCGAAAATTCTTAAGTTCTGCAATTAAAATTAATTAATTACTATGTTTAATTAATATTTTTAATTAATTAATCATTCACTTCTACTGCATATACTCATAATCAAACTGCATACTCTCGTTGAAAAAAAAAAATTTGCTTCGAAAAATTTCTAAGTTCCCCAATTAAAATTAATTAAAATTAAAATTTTAATTAATTCTCTCTAATTCGCTATAATAAATCCGTTGACATTCACCTCGTCCTACAATTCTCCGCGAAAAAAAAAAAATGCGTCGAAAAATTTCTAAGTTCCTCAATTAAAATTAATTAATGACCATTTTTAATTCATATTTTTGCTACAAACCGAAAAAAAAAATCGAAAAATTTCTAAGTTCCCCAATTAAAACTCATTAAAATAATCCCCTTATCTTATAGTAGAAATCCTTATCGCACCCCCCTCCCATCGAACCCTCCGTTCTTATCAGTGCTCATGCTCTTATCGCCACCTTCACCTGCTCCACCTGCGCCTTCCGCCTGCTCCACCTGCACAGCTCCACATTGCTCCACCTGCTCCCACCTTCCACCTGCTCGACTCAGGTGATGTGGAACTGCCATATATATACTACTTATGTGGGTAAAAAGGCTTTATAACTTTCCCAAATTTAAACTTTCCACTCCCCACAGTTTACGAGAAAAAGGGCTCAGACAGACACAGGAGCGATCTTATTATGTTTCCGTTCTTAATTTTTAAGTACGGAACCCTAAAAATGAAGATAAATTTTATTTTCATAATGATTATCAAATTTAAATTTTTCGCCTGATAAATGTTTCAAATACTTACTAGCGACAATGTGATGTTCGTAAGGACAGTAAGTATTTAGAGGGAGTGCTCCATTTGTAGCGTAAAAAGTACGAGAGTCTTTTTCATCCTCATATATTTGCTCGTTCATGGGTGTGCAAGTGGCGCCTAAAGCATCGCCAAAAAAGGGACTTTTTCTAAAAATAAATGAAAGAAAGATTAATCATGTTGTAAAAGAATATTTGATATGTACGGAATCAATATTAGAATAACATATTGAAAGAAAATTTTTGTAGCAACGGAAGCAAGTGTACTTTTAATCCTTTTTAGAATAATGGTGCTGCCCACAGTATAAAATGCAGGGAGAGCAAGGTTTTGGAACAGACGTGTCTTTTTTATGGAGTATATAAACATGAAATAAAGGAGACTTAGAATTTTTTTATTTCTTTTCTATAGACCCATGTAGCACGCATAGTTGGCCCATCGTTGGCAATTTGTGGAAATCGTTGGGAAATGGTTGAGTTGGCTTGCCGACAATAAGCCAAAGGAAGATCCTCTAATTTTGAGCATTGTTTGGCTAACGAAATATAATTTCGTTCGGCCACATCGAATTGTACTTAATTCAACAATTAACGGTTGTTGGGTAGGTAAACGTTGACTCCGTACATGCCCGATGCATGCATAGATACTGATATCCCATAATGCATCGAAGTTTTCTTTTTTTGTTTTTAGAAGAACGTTTTGCCGCCATTGTTTCAGATTACTGTTTATCTTCAGTCTGACATGCATAAATTAGTTTTAGAAATTTCTGTATATGATGATTTTTTTACATTAAAAAAGTATTATCTGTATGTGAAAAAAAAATGCATAACTAAAATAAATAACTTAAAACTGGATGAAAAATTAATATGTCATAAAAACAGCACTAATTGGTGAAACGAAACTAGAAATACCTATAGAAAAATAAAGTTCGTTTGTCAAAATAACTTTTGGTATATTCAGGATTCTTTTAACTTCAGAAATTCGGAATTCGTAGCAGAAATTCTGAATGATAATTTTTGCTTTCTTTAATGACAGATTTTTCATGATTATCCTTATATATTATTTCTCCTGTCAACATCCCTTTTTCTAAGAAAATATGAAACGCAGAACAACGAATGAGATACCATATGAAAGGTTTTAGAACCGGCTTCTGACATAGCCCACTTAACAATTCGTTAAAGCATGTTTTTGATTAAAATTTGCTGAAAATTAAAAATTAATTCGGCATATTTTTCATAAATGAAATGAAAGGTTTTCCTGAAATTATTGTTGCCAAAAAAATAAAATACCACATTATATGATGCTCAGCAATTATTATAAAAAACACCGCACGGGTTTATTTTATACTTATGATTAAAAAGCGAAATTGAAATTGAAATGTTTAGATCCAAATGTTATTATATTTCAAATAACATGGAAAGTCAAAATACGTCCATTAGAATTAACTTTTAAATATTCACTAAAACTCTTTTATTTTGCTTAAAAGACGTCAAACATCTTTTATAACAAATTTTAACAAATTTTAACATCTTTAATGTTTATGTTTGACGTCTTTTAAGCAAAATAAAAGGGTTTTAGTGAATATTTAAAAGTGAAATGTTTAGATTTATATTTCTAAGTCCCATGTTTTCCCCAAGCGGATGACGTCATCCTCTAATGCAGTCAAAATACGATTGTCATTTTTTTTTTTCTCGCGCGTGCCTTTAGCAATCTTGGATCAGTTTTCCGTCTAACTTTGATGGAATAAATTAGGTGATATTCTGGCTTGACTAACAACTAAATGTTGTTTTCAGATATTTTTATCCTTGCTTTTTCTTTAGAAGTTTAAACCTGCATCTAATAAATATTACATATTGATAAAAAATTATACTTCTCTATTATCCCGTCGACCACTTTTCATAACAAAAAAAATATCGCCAAATAAACGGGAGAACGTTGCCATTGGAATAAAAAAAAAAAAGAATTTAAGGACACAATTGTTATTTTAATTAATAAAATAACTACCAAATCAGTAAAACATAATGAAAATACACGCAAATGTCGAATGTAAAACCAGTAGATGACGTAACAAACACGCATAATGATTCTGACATCCAGTAAATGGGACAGCATTTTTGGCGTTTAATCTTACAGTTTGGCGGTAGTTTTTTGTTATGAAAAGTGATCGACGAGATAATAGAGAAGTACCTAAAAAATATTAGATTTCAGTGCGAAATCTTCGCACGGGCCCTCTGGTATAATGTTAAAATTCTTCTTTCGGAAATTCCGGTATGGATTATAAATTTCGAAATAAAAAGAAAATCCTGAAATACACATGCGCTAATGATTCGAATGGGTTAATCTGCTCATCTGCTGGGATTATCATTTCAGTTGACCATAAGATAAATTGGAAAAAATCATGTGTTTTCAAAGCTTAAGGAATTTTCCACTCATGTTATGTGATGAATGTACAATATTTCATGAAGTCACCATAAAAGACTTAATCCTGCCAGTGTATTAAATTGTTAGTCTGAAAGATTAAAGTGGTAAAGAGTGGTATATACCATAGCTGTCAACTTTTACGCTTTTTTCCTAACACTAAAATTTTATGGTAAATTTTACCTTATTAAATCTTCGACATCTCGTGATTCAATAAGACAAAAATTTCTTTTAATTTTTACTGGTATAAAAAAAGCGTAAAAGTTGGCAACTATGGTTTTACCTTAGTTTGGATTTTTACCCAACAATAACCCTAAAAATTCTGCTGATGTTCTTAAAATAGAAAAATTTTCAGGACATATTGATTCTTATCGTTTGAAAGTGACAGAACCTAAAAAGTTTCAGATAGAATTAACAGTCCTGAGGAGTTTTTCTTAATTAAAAAGAACAATAAGATAATTACTACCATGGATTTGTAGACGTGTCTAGTGAGCTTGTATATACAGAGCTCCCACTAGTCCATTTTTGAATACCAATATTTCTGAAGAAACCTTTTCGTAGACGAGTTTTACAATATCTACAAAAAAAATTGCATTCTGGAAAAATCTAGACACACGGCAGTGTGTCAGCCAAGTTCGTCTGACATACTAGTGTGTTACCGTAATTTCCGGCGTATAATCCGCAGCTCAAAGAGTCGTTTTTCGACCCAGAAATATTATTTTATAAAATGTAACTTAAAAGATCGCTGTAAATATTTAACTAGAATTATTGAATAAATTTTCTGGGTCGAAAAACGATTCTTTGAGCTGCGGATTATACGCCGGAAATTACGGTATATTACACGAACCATTTCGAGCTGTTTCCGCCAAATGTCGACACTCTACTACTGAAAATCTATTTGACCTACGTACTTGTAATTTTAGATGTGTAGTAAGGGCCCCTCTTAATTATCCAGAATCCAAAATTTTATAAATAACGCATAATTAGTTTCCGAGATAATGATATTTGAAAATGGTCTGATAATCGATAATTTTATCACTGACTCACTCACTCATCAAAAAGATCTCATATATCTACTGCACCTACAGATTTTAAATTTGGTAGGAAGTTCGTTTACACTAAAGGAATCGAAAAAAAAATTCTGAAAATCGATTAATTACCCACTTGAGGGGGGTGTCCATTTTTACTTTAACGTTACGTCTATTAGGCAAAATTTTAATTTGCCGAAAAAAACGCCAAATGTTGAACCCGGGCTGACTTTGCAGCATAATAACCTGATTATTTTCACACGAAAGTCTTTCAAAATGAAACTAGTGTCTAGGCTTCCGCAGCGACTTCGCAACTCACTGACTTCGACTGCCTACATATTTTTCCGAAACATATTTTTGTTAAAATGCGTTCGAATTTGTAAGTTAGTTGTCGAGACATTTAATTTTGAAAGTGTGCTGAACACAATCCTTTATTGTCTCACTTTAACGCCCCCAGGCCAGCTAAAAAAGACCCTACGTTGAAATTCACTATGATAACTGGTCTTATTAGAAACTCGATTACTGTATTTACAATTTACAAAATAAATATCCGTCTAAGTATAATTGTTTTACACAATGAATTTTTGCAATCAGGAAAATATTTTATGTTCACTCTATATAGTTTGAATTAAATTAGAAACACTTACGATCCCATTTGTCTCAACAGATAGTCAGTAGTAGGACATATTATTTCGGGTTCAGCACCATGTGGTGGAGAAGGACAGGAAAAAGCTCCTTCGGTTGTAGTCGTTGGTTCTTCTACATGAAAAAAAAAAGTGACGCAAGTTATTCTTCGAGCAAAAAATAGTTACATACAAAGACATTCTCGGTATTTATTTGAAAATAACAATAAAAAATATCTCTTTAAACTCGTGTAAATTGTTTAAATTCTTTTAAATGAGCTATAATTTTTCTAAATGTGAATTCTTATGAATAAGGAACTGTTAAAAAAGACAAATGTTCGATAATCTAAAAAAAAAATGTAATATAAGCACGAACGAAAACTAGTCGTTAGGCCCCACCGTAATACTTACCCATCATGGATATGCGTAATATAAAATATGAAAATAAAACATGCGTAAACTATTTATAAAATGCATTGTAATTCGAATAAAATCGTAGCTTGATGACGTCATAAACATTAAATGCTCTATTACTGAATTGCGTAAAAGAAACATCCATATAACTCTAAAAATGATAATCATATTACCTAACAAGTTACTGCGTCGGATCAAGCGTCTCTTTTCCAATTAAAATATATCTTTGAATTGAAATTTGAATGAAATACATTGTCATGAGAAATCGAAGAGTGTGGAAAATGTGGTTACAAATATCTCGGCAACTAATTATCCGATCGACTTCATTCTTTATGCAAAATTTATGTTTTTTTATTGTCTTTTATATTCAACCCTTAAAAAAACAGTTAAAAAAATGTACTATACCTCTTATCAGAACGAATATTTCGAGAGTCCGACAAAAATAGTTCCGGATAATCGAAGTTACTGAAATTCAATAAGATTCTTCCCATTATTACGTACTAAGTACATACCAAATTTCAAGTCTCTATCTCAATTTGTTCGGAAGATAGAGCGTTTACAGACACACAGTGACACACACACAGACAGACGGACGGCAATGTTTTTTTTCTAAAAATATGTTTTTCGGAATCTCCAGTGTCTAAAACGTGTAAATCCACAAAAAACAATTTTCGATTTTCAAATCGATGACAAGACTTATCCTATACTACGTATGATGGGTAAGTAATATACAATAAACTCTTCCGAGTTATTAACTATTCCAAAAAAGGTCTTCTTTTTTAGAAACCTCAGAAATAAATATATTTTCAAGATTTAAAGAAACATTTATAAAAACAAAGTTTCTTTTGCCACCACTGATTTTCGGAAAGGTTTCCGAGTAGTTTTTATTGTGTATTCACCAGTTTTCTTAAAGTGGAATATCGGTTTTTAGAATGGTATTAATTCTCAATTAAACATTTTCATCTGCGTAATTGAATTTATACATGAAAGAGTAACAAAATAATATAAATTTTATTCTTAAGGTTCAGGCTGCTAATTTATCACGTTTGTGACGAAAATGTGTTTGTTGAACCTAAAATTCCTACTTGAGATTTCGTAGCATCCAACAAAACTATATTCAAAGTTGATAAAACTGATTAATCTAATGTATAAAAATGAAAATTTGTCTGTGTGTCTGTCTGTAATTCTATACAAGTCCCCAGTTTAGACGCAAGAGTTGTGAAATTTTGTGTACAGGTGTATTAAAACACAGCCGTGGTAACTAAAGTAACGCAGAATAGAAATAAAGTATAGTTAATTTTAACTAATAAAAAATTAAAAATCTGACGGGCATATCCTATCAAATTTAAACATTTTTCTTTATAGCAGTTGCCAACAATTAAAAATCCACAATAAAATTCTTTTCACAACAATTAATTTTTTATTGAAAGATTTTCACGTGAAAAATTAAAATGAATTAAAAACTCTCAACAATGAAAAAAAAAAAAGATGAATATGACGTCATATTGGAAGTATAACGAAAAATTTCAAACATTTCTCAATAATACAAGGAGTATGAATATGAGTAAGTACAGGAAACATGTTTATATGAAGTCATTAGACAATTAAAAAGAAAATGAATCTGACGTCAGATTGAAAGTTTAACGGACTTTTTCAAATATTTTATAATCATACAAAGAGAATGTCAATATGAGTAAGTACAGAAAACAGATGGATATGACGTTAGCAGGTGAATATAACGTCAAATGAGTTTGAGGAACGTATTGAATCATGATAAGAAACCGATTATGGAAATATTGGCATATTTTAACACTTTGAGGTTCTCTGAATTCGTTTTCGCTATTTTTATTCGCTTCGTTTTCGCTATCTCGCGATTCCACATGTATATGTGTGAGTATGCGTGTGTAGAATTTAAACAAATTTTTAGGTCCCTAGAGTTCATTCTTAGTGAAGAACTGAAATAAAGATTTCAGATTTTTAATGAAATGTCAGATCATTGTATCGGGTAAATATACACCATGCAACACAAGATTATTCAAGAAGAGTTACTTGAAGCAACTGTATGGTACAAATCAATACATACCGTTGTTGAAGAAACTGAGCTTTGAAGTAATTGTTTTCAGTTCATTCCATCATGTACAATCCAAAGGGAGTTTGACATTTTTCCTTTTAGGTAGATTTCGTAAGAAATACTACATATTACATTCTCCCCTAAGTTGGAATTTTTGAAACATTTTTGCAGATCTACGCCGATCCTGACTTTCAGAACCTAAAACCACCCCCCAGTTCGAAACTGTATCTATCTATCTATCTATCTATCTATCTATCTATATCACTTTTATATGGACACGATAACTGAAATAATTCTGCACAAATCTCTTCCAAACTGATACATAAAATCAAGGGGCATAAAATCTCGGTCAAGTTCGTTAACGAGCAAAATCGGACCAAGGAGGGGGAAATGGGGGGGCTTTTTGTGAAAACAGAAAACCCCCCATAATTTCTTAATTGTTAGGTATCGAATCCGTTTAAAGTTTTTATTACTTCTAGGAAAAGGGCCAAAAATTTATGTATGACAGATTTTGGATATCATTAAAAATGGCCCCAAGGGGGGGGGGGAAGGGGGTTTTAGAAGAAAAAAAATTCCTAACTTCGTCAATTCAAAAGATGTCAAATCCGCTTGAATTTATTATAAATTCTCTTAATATTATCTAAAACTTTTATATTGACAAGTTTTTTATAGGACCAACCCTTATAGCAAAAAAAAATTTAAAAAAAAAAAAATCCCTACCGGCTCCTTCTACAAACAAGTTAGGTTTCGAAGTGGGCGGTTTCAACTGTCGCATCATGGCAGAAAGGTCATTTCTTCCGCAATTCCCAACTAACAGGCGCAACCACGGTCTGCGTCTTCGAAATCTACCTGTGCCTGTAGGCCGAGCCGGCGGGGATTTTTAGCTTTCATTGCTGCATTGTTAAGCAAACTGATTTATAGCTGAAATCTGATGAGATTTTTATAGAAATTTATATATTTTTAGATTGGGTATTCATTGGATTCATTTGTATATCTTTTCGACTGCTTTCTTTTATTATGTTTTTTATATAACTTGTTTAATTTTGAAATTGATTTTTCTAAACAAACAACTTCAGCTAGTACACTATAAAAATGACTCCAAAAGATTTCTGAAAATCAGCGACAGCAAAAGAATGTTTTTGCAGTTGGTTTTGATAGCCTTTTTTTTTCTTTTATAAATGTTTCTTTAAATCTAAAAAAATATCTTTGTTTTCAAATATAAGAACGCTTTTCGGAATTGTGAGTAACTCAACTCGAAGAGGTTATTGTACATTTTCGTTCGTTGTTATATTATATTAGCTGAAGTACCCGGCATTGTCCGGGCTTTTAAGAATCTTTGTGTAGAAAAATCAATTTCAAAATTAAACATGTGGTACAGAGAACTTCAAAATGTTAAAATATTCCAATATCTCCATAATTAGATTTTTATCATGATTCCATACGTTCTTTATAAAGATGAAGAAATCTGCTGATGAATATTCCATTTATGTACGTGATATTTAAGAGAAAAGTATTCACTATAGTCATACATTATAATAAGAAACTTCCAGAAAGTCAAAATACAAAATAAAGAACACCCAGTCACCCCAAGACTAACTCCCGATCAGAAGGTATAGCCAGAGTTGGGCAAAATTGTTATTGGAATTATCTGCAATACAGGATGGTTCAGACCTATATGTCAAAAATGTAAAGACGGGTATAAGGGACCTAAATAAGTAAATTTCGTATAGGAATGTGAGTGCGGATATCCAGCGTTGACGCAGTAGAGAGCGCTGTTGAGTTCGGCGGATGAAAGCGCTTCGATCGCTTGAATTGTCATTCCCCGCACGGATGTCGAGCAACATCCATCGTTACATGCCGACATGCATTTATTTCATGTAATGAGGCTGCGTAAAGAAATGGAGTGGCTGCTCAAAGGATGTATATGGAACTATTCCGGGGTAGGAATATGCGGGATCGTCGAACATTTGAGCATCATTGGGTGTTGTGCGCGAGTGGATCGATTTATTCTTCCAGGCGTAATACGGGCACTGGAAGATATCACAGAATTCCTGCAGTAGAAGAAGAAGTATTACGCACAGTAGAGGATAGCCCTTCAACAGGCTTTAGAGCAGGGGTGCAAAAATCTAGGCGCCAATGGGCCGATTCCCACCACTAAATTTTTAGTATTCTTCGCCTAATAAGAATACTAATAAAATTTAGGCGGAGTATACTAATGACATTTGACGAAAAATACTAATAAAATTTAGTGGTGGGAATCAGCCCATTGGCGCCTAGATTTTTGCACCCCTGCTTTAGAGATTGTGCGCATCCTTTGAGCAGCCGCTCCATTTCCTTGCACAGCCCCATCCATGAAATGCATGTCGGCAAGCTTCGCATTGGTGTAACGATGCATGTTGCTCGAAATCCATGCGGAAAATGCGATTCAAGCCAGCGAAATGCTTTCATCGGCCGAACTTAACAGCGCCCTCTTCTGCCTCAACACTGGATTTCCGCACCCACATTTCCATACGAAATCTGCTTATTTAAGTCCCCTCTACCTTCCTTTACATTTTTGGCATATAGTTCTGAACCACCCTGTATAATTACAATTTAACTGTAATGTAATTAATTATAGCTAAAATTACATGCCATAAAAAGTCTTGCAGCGCTGTAGCCGAAACCGCCTCCCATCCCATTATTTGACAAAATTTCTGTACTTAAATGTGTGTAACTATAATCAATTACATACAATTAAATTGTAATTACACTGAAGATAATTGCAATTATAAATTTGCCCAACTCTGGATAGTCTATTGAATCTTTAATTGCAACATTGGTAAAACTATCCTGTTAGACAATATCTTATTAGTACATCAATTTGATCAGATTAAATGATTAAAACTTAAAAAAGCAGGTCTCGTACGCCTCGGGGAAAGAATTCTAGAGTTTTCGTAAAGTAATATTTGTTTTATTTAATTTAAAAAATTCTGTGTTTAGATATGGCGACCATTATTTTATGAAAATTCTAGTGTTCAAATCCATTAAATCCGCTGAGGCGTACGAACCCTGTAAAGTGTCTTCAAAAGTTTGCTGGTGAAACACTTTTATATGCAATTAAGATGATTTTATTTTATCTCAAACTGTCTCTTTTAAGCTGAGGTGCACTTCTATACCTACTTAAATGACTATATTTTAGAATATCTCAAAAACTAATTCGAATCCAAAAACGAATGCAGGATTTGTGATGATCATAGGTGTGCGCAAAGAATCGTAACTTTTCTACGAATATATACAGGGTGTCTCAAAAGGTCGTTTACAAACTTAACATGCTGGTCTGTCATATCATAATGAACAAAATTTACGTAGAAACTTGTGTTCGAAAATGCAAACTGCGACCACTAGAGGGCGATGAGCACAGGTGTGGAGGGAAGAAAGAAAGGATATCGAAAGAGGTATTAATATGACTTTTATTAAAGAACATGGTTTAATTTACAGAAGATGTTCAAAATTCCTTCCATTCGCCGCAATGCATGCTTCACAACGTCAACGCATGAATTCACGGACCCGTTCAAAATGGGCAGGTGTGTTACGGACACATGCCTCCGCTTCTACGATGCTGCCGACGAGATCCATGGGGATAATCGGCAATGCACAATGCCTATACTCTTTCTAAGTTGTACGTGTGTTGCGTGTCCTCATGTAGTATGCGCATAATGCTGGAAGGATTTACACCCAAGACACGTTCGCTTGCTCGGAGACTTGTTTGCGGGTTCCTGTCAAATTCCCATAGTACGGTTTCCTCTACGACAGGTGTGTGTGTAGTGCGTTCTCCACCGATGTGGCTACGTACTTGGAAATCTCCTGCTTCACGCAATCTGTGGTTCAATTGTCCAAACAAAGCATGACTTGGCTGATGGGTGCTTGGGAAGAACTCAAGGTATATCCGTACCGTGGCTCGTGAATTTCCATCTGCGGCGCCATATACGTAATGCATGTCGTCCAATTCTGCGTCACTAAACCAAATCATCCTGCTTCTGCAACGTCCTCGCCTGAAATGATTACGCTTTCCACTCTCCCGTAAGCCTGCGCTCATCGCCCTCTAGCGGTCGCAGTTTCCATTTTCGAACACAAGTTCCTATGTAAATCTTGTTTTTCATGATATGACAGACCAGCATGTTAAGTTTGTAAACGACCTTTTGAGACACCCTGTATAAAGAGTCCTCATTTATCATTAATTTCTCAAATGCATTCGTGGGCTACACATTAATGTATCTTTATTTAAAAGAGTAGCAACATACACACATTGCATATATAGGAAGTGTAGTCCAAACTGTGGCAATGGATTTCTTTAGATCAGGTAGACGAGTAATCAAAAATTACCAAATCAACAATAACAGGCTTGTAAGACTGTTTTTGTCCAAATTGTTGTAGACCAATCAAACTTGTCCATATGTCGCGACTCTGATAATTAATGATCATAGACTTCAGAATTAGATGGTACACATGGGTATATTTGTTATTCTTAAAATTAATGCTTTTTCCTAACAACAGCTAATCACATAGCAGTTGTTTTGATGAAACTATTTGAAGGATATTGCCAATCTTGCGTGTCATTATCAGGATTAGACAATTAGCCTAATCAAGTCACCTGCAGTTAGGAAGCATGAATGCTGTTTCCCTATTGCTGTTAGAGACCAAAATGTTGCCATGCTGAACCTAATTCTTAAACGTTGACCCTCCGACAATCGAAAAAAAGTCTGTACAAGAATTACCAATACCATCAATTGAATCGTTGTATAAATATATAGAATTATCAAAATACAAGTGAATTATTCATTTATAATGAGTATACGAATAACTAATACAAAATAATCTATACAATATAGAAATAAAGAAAATATATTGTAATTATTATACACTTATTTTTATTACTTGTAAAATTGTCTATATAACAAAAGACAAAATATCTTTCAGTTCCAATCAACTAAAAGCAAGTTTATTGATTTTTTCTTGGAAAAAAAATCATTAATTTGTTTTTCGATTTCACTTTTTTAAACATATAAATTTAGATTTGAAAAGTTGAGTCAAGATTCTCTGAGAAGTTCGAGTTTGTAACTCAAAGAAAATGACCCACCGAACTTTTCCTTATAGGTAAATGCAAAATATTGAGTAAACAAAATATGAAAATAAAAATTTGTACCTGTTGTAGTTGTAGTAGTAGACATATCTGTTGTCGTCGTGGAGCCATCTTCTTTAGTTGTAGTTACAGCTTCTGTTGTGGTTGTAGTTCCAGCTTCTGTAGTTGTGGTATCAGCATCTGAAGTTATTGTAGTGCCAGCTTTTGTGGTTGTAGTCATAGTTCCAGCTTCGGTAGTTGCAACTGTAGTAGTTGTTGTTGTCGTAGGAGCTTTAGTTGTTGTTGTAGTCGATGCAATTTCAGTTGTCCTGGTGGATGGAACTTCGGTTGTTGTTGTAGTCGATGGAGCTTTGGTTGTAGTTGTAGTTGTAGTCAATGGAACTTTATTTGTCGTAGTCGATGAAACTTTAGTTTTTGTAGTCGATGGAACTTCAGTTGTTGTAGTTTTTGGAATATCAGTGGTAGTAGTAGTGGAAGTTGAAGTCGTTTCAGTAATTTTAGTCGTTGTAGCAGGCAATTTCGATGTAGTAACTGTTGTGGGTGCTTAGAAAGTCAAAAATATAAATATATGCTTGTGGGGATTTCAAAGCAGAATAAGGTTATTAACATTTTACAAGAGAGAGAGAAAGGCATAGCGAAATGTAGCAACCAATCTGTGAAATTTTTTTAATTATGTGCTCTTCAGATGTTTATCTTTTTTCAAACGTTTCAACACACACATATAAAATTTTACTATGAACATACAGACATACAAACTATAAAAATTTCAAGGAATGCGCATACTCAGTATATATACCATTAGTCCATTAAGTTTAAAGTTCAGCCTTCGAGAATATTAAAACATCATTTAAACTATCTATTTTAAAGTTCTTCAAGAAATTAATTATATTCATTTATATGTATTGATGTAAATTTTAAGGAAGAACCCTATATAGAAATTGTCAATTTGGGTCAAAATTCAATATATATATATATATATATTATTTACTAAACAGAGCAGTATCTTGTCTTACAATAAATTTGTTTATGATTAGATTTTAATAAGAGGAAGATTACTATTCGTAAATAGTAGCAAGAAAAAGTGTAAAAGTCGGCAGATATTTAGTTTTGATTTTCATACACATATGTCATTATAAAAGACAAAATGAACATTTCAAAAATACAACAATATGCTTAGTAATAGTTATAAGTATAGTCCATATTATATACAATTGCATAAATGCATATTCATTTGCATGATTTAGCTATATTTTCAACTAGCTGTTACCCGTGACTTTGTTCACGTAACATTAAAAATAGAATAAATGCATTAATTTAGTAAAACATTTCACTTGATAATTAACCAAAGCTTTATCACATTTTATAGGAGACCATACGGTATTTCTTTGCTATAGGGGCCTTGACATAACCCAGTCTTAAAAAAGTGAAATTTCATGCCAAATAATAAATACAATCGCGAAAATGAAACTGCAACTAATGAAAAAAGGAGGACCAAGTAAAATCGTGAAAATCGAGGATTTCCTCTTCGTAAAAGGAAAAACAACACTGACAGAATTCTTCTATACAACAGTGCATTTTAGGTGGTATTTGGTGTACAATTTGTATATGTGTGCACTGCTAAATGGGCATTATTATATTGTTTATTTGCATAGACATATGTTACATATTTTTTACTATATTATCTTGTTTATGTATATATTAAATTAAGTGCTTCACGCTAAGTGGTGTAAATAGTGAACAAACTGCTTGTGGATTTTATACATTGATAGATATTTCACAAAGATATAACAATCTGAGGCGATTCTAAAATGTAAATAAAGGTTGCTAGAAAGTACTTTAAATTCTGCCCAATTTAACCTCGATATTTTCTCTATCGCGTGAAGAACACTATAAGCAAATAAATACTGACGACACAAATCTGATGATCTAAATTTACATATTTTTGTTAGTATATATAGGATTATTTTGATTTATTTCATGCGCTTGAAATTTTTTACGCTTTCTCTAGTGTTAGGTGTCGATTAAATGTACGTTCTTGTTATTTTATTTTGCCATTTCTATTTATTCTATTTTCCATTCATTCCATTTATGGATACTGATTTAATTTACATATTCGTGTCAAAGAATATTCTTTAAAGTTATTATCAGGATTAGGATAGGATACGATTAGGATTACGATTAGGAATAAAAATTGAACGACAATGGCATGACCAATTCAGGTTTAAAGTATGAACCAGGAAGTCTATTTACATCATGAAGCAATAAGAAAATTAGAAAATCATCGTCTGATATTTTTTAATATGTTTTACAATCATAGTTGACATCAAAGGTGAGTGGGGAAATGATCATCTAAAATACCATTAAGTGTTTACCACGCAAAAAACAAATCTGGTTACAACAATGTATTTAATTTTGCGCCAAATTTCACTTCATAAAAAAAAAGCAAATTGATTATGGACCTAATTACAGACCCCTAACCTTCCTATTCTCGGAAATGTTCTACCTATATGTAAAAAAAAATCTACTATATAGAACGTGCTTTCACGTTTATAATGTTATGAATTGGCACGATTGGCTTGTTCAAGTTTACACAATTCGGCTGGAAGAAAAGATTCATTACTTTTTGATTTCTTCTTTGCTTTTGCATTACGCGAATTTGTTGGTAAAATCGATTTTCTTTTCGATAACATTGTTATTTTTTAAGTTTAAAAAATATTGTAATTTTACTTAAACATTGGTTTATAATCTATGCAATTTTTCTTATCCTACAAGACTTTACAAAAATCTATTATGAAACAACTTTAAAAAAAGTATTTTAAAAAAGACAACAAAGTTTTTCCTGTTTTAAAACTAAAAGAAATGTAAAATTAAATTCCCGTTCGAAACGACGATTTATTTACAAATGTGTTTCGATTGTGGGAAAATGATAGAGGAAAAATGCTGTTACTTCGACACAATCATATTAAATCTTTAGCTTTTATGAGAAAAGCAACTTTCTTTTAAAAAATATAGTTATTTTTATTAAGATTTTCTGATTTTCGATACGGATAATTTTGCGATGCATATCATTGACATTTGCCATCCAATATATATATATATATATGTATATATATATTGGATATATCTTTCACTCATTTCATTTAAAACACAGCACTTTAATTTACAACACATACATTTAAAATACATATATTACGTACATTTAAAATAATTCCTTTCATGTGAAAAAGAAAAAGAAAAAAAAAGAGAAATTAATCACAAATAATTTGATAACCCAAGATCATTTTATTTCAACATCAAAACAAATCTGTTTTATTTTTCTATATATGACATCATATTCGCTTGCTTTCCATACTTACTCGTATTTATGCACTTTGTATCATTATCAAATGTTTGAAAACGCACGTTTCATGTCTAATATGACATCATTT
Source organism: Maratus michaelseni (assembly GCA_963931845.1). Lineage (NCBI taxonomy): Eukaryota > Metazoa > Arthropoda > Arachnida > Araneae > Salticidae > Maratus > Maratus michaelseni. The sequence goes on from OZ007595.1 coordinate 226,121,560, forward strand.
CATATTCTGTTTAATTCTTAAATAATTCATTTCCTTTTCATTTTTCACGTGGAAAATTTTTACTTGAAAATAAATTGTTGATTAAAAATTATTACTCAGGGGTTTATTTTATATTGGCAACGATAAAGTATAAGCAACGGTAAAATAAATTTAACCATTTTTAAAAAAGCTGCAAAACCGGGCTCTTTGGGCCAAACCAACCAAACCAACCAACCATTTTAAAATATACGAAAAAATGTCCATTTATTCTGTATGAAAATAATGAAATTTTTAATTTTTAAGAAAAATATTGATATAAAATAAACAAAAACCAGCCTATATTCATTTGAGGGTTATAATCAACTTATATGCAAAGATACAGGATAATTAAATGCTTCATTTTGACGCTGGCTTCAGCCTAACATTTGCACACAATCAGATTTATAATATTATTAGGATAAATGATGTTACGCATATATATATGCATATAAAGGCATATACATGAAAATGCATATAACTTCATAAACTTTTATAGAATACATCAAAAGTGCATATTTCGCGTATTTTTCATTCGAAAATACACACACACACACACATATTTATTTATTTATTTATTTATTTATAAACTTACACAACTCCTTTAAAAAGTATTTTAATGGGTGATTGTGAAACTGTCGGTTGAGTGATAATTGGTATATTAGAAGATATTTGGCGGCTTACTCTGATATGTTTAAATGCATTTGATTTAAAAAAGTAGAGAGGGTAGGAAGTAGAAGTAGGGATCTATTTCGTGCTTGAAAGATGTTCATTATTATCTTGCTTTGATCAGTAGAACAATATCTAACTGAGCTATTTTCTAAAATAAAAAATTGTGTCATGTAAATAATGTCTAAAATAAAATCGGATAAAAGGTAGATGAAACAACATAATAAAGAATTTGTATCTGATGGTGAAGTTATACATTGTGTCATATGTGAAAAAAATATATACCTTGTTAAAAAAAGTTCCACGTTCACCAACACTTAAAACTACTAGTCACATATTAAAAAAGAATAGTAGAAGTGACCATTCATTGTGATAATTGTAAATGTTTTTGAAAATTTGATCAATGTCAGAAAAGAAAGGAAAAATTCCAGAGAAATTATGACTTTACTTTGGATTTGTGTCAAGCAATGATTGGCAGTAAACCATTAAAACACTTAATAATCTCAACTTTCAAAAACTTTCTGAATACTGCATTCATCAATATATACCTGATAAATCATTTCTTTTAGGAATATTGTGAATCTATGTTGTATGAGAAAGTTATGAATGAGATTAGACATGACATTGCAAATAATGTTATGTGCATACATGCCAACCTCCGGCCATTTTAAAATCAAAAACACATACTTCGAAATATAAATTTATTTAATGAATGAATTCAAGTAGATTTCAAATGACTACCACATACAAGCAAGACACATTTAATTTTCTAGTTCAATTTTTTTTCTTTATTTAAAAAAAGGCCGGAAGTTAGCAGGTCCAAATTTTATGCAGAACATCATAAAAAATATTACTGTAATATAAATACCATATAAAATAGTGTTTCAATCAAAAACTGAATCAGAGATTTTGTCCATTATCCCGGACCTCGGGGTTAAACACCGCACTTAATCGGAATAGATGCCCCATTCGTAAAAGAATAAAAAGCATAGGATATTAACATTAATAATTCAAAATCTGGATTTGCATTTGACTCGTTTTCCTATTTACAAAAAATTACGATTTTTTATTGGAAAAAAATTGAGCTTACAGGTTCTGTATACTTATCCTGCATTACACTCCCACATCAAAGGATATTTGCTATTCCCAATTATTGAAATAAATGGGTATACAAAATTTGAAGCCAATCGGATAATTCTAACGAAAGCTAAACTTGTTTAATCTAAACTAAGAGGGATTTTACCCCCCCCCCTCCTCTTCTTATATTCGATGCACAAACTCTACAAACTAATCCGGGGAAAAAGTTTAATATTCCCAAATTAAATGAGTTAGATTTTATTGCCAACAATAAAGAAGTATTATTTAAGTGACCTTTTTCGTTGGTGTATAATTCCTTAGGTGTTTTATAATTACTTATTAAATATACGTCTCTTTAACACACACTATTTATTACTAAATTATACAGGAACAAAACACTTAACAATAAACATAATTCTACATAAACAACATTTATCCCTGTTCTAAAGTTTCTCCATTGCCAAATATCAGCAGGTAAAAGTTGGCTATTCACGCGTTGCCATTTTAGTACAAATGTTCATTTAAACACGCGACTGTTTAAATAAATAAATAAGCATAAAGCGATACTACACGTTTAATATGGTACCCCGGTATATTCTTTCAGAATTTCCTGTGACAATGATATACTTAAGGGGTTTTAGATTTCTATTTTGTATTTAGATCTCTATATAGTGCTTCGAAATATATTCTGATATAAAGAGAGGGAAGTTCAGAATGTGTGAATTAAAATGTTCTGAGCACAGATATACATACCAAACATTTAAATATTTTACACTAGAAATTGGAAGGAATTGCAATCTTTTGAACCAACTTTCTGAAATGAAACAAATGAAAATTTTTAAATCATTGCTTAAATTGAGAATTTATTACTACTAACACCGCCCCTCACTTGTTAGGCAATGATTCCTCGGAAGGGCCATGGTCAACCAAAAGAAGAATGAGATTTTTTTTCTCACAATCCTGAAAATTTAAAAATAATTCACACGCAACAAAGTTATTTTATAATTATAAATGAGGCGTCTTATCCCGAATCGCAAGTGAGACATATATCCCTGATGCATGTTGGTCATGTATCCTTATAATCCGAGATAGATGGTACAGCCAGTAGCTCTTGAAGTAGAAACAAATATGACTGTACCCTATAACTAACACATTATTCGATACCTATTTCTACAACATTCATTAAATATTTCATGAAAAATTCTTTTAAGTACATTATAATTCATCTTTTACTTGTCTATATCTTACAAGGAGCATGCATTAAAATTAATTTACCTTTCTTTGATGAATAAAATATTTGTTTGAAGAAATAAATTGCTGTAAAGTCGTCTACTACGCTTTTTTATAACAATCGATAGTAGAAGAATGTCACTAGCTCAAACACGCATCGAATAGCTGAAATACAGAGACTATGGCAACTCACCCAGTGGGGCATCTAACCTAGATTTACCCTATGTACAGAGTGATTTTTTTAAAAGTTGTGAAAGTAGAACACTATAACAAAAGAACCACTGATGCAAATGACCTGATATTTCATCAGTATGCTCCCAAAGCAATGGGAACTTTTTAGGCATGGTTAAAAACTTAAAATCGCACCGACAGATGGCGCTGTAAGGTAGCAGAAACAAAGAATATCGTCTGTGGGAGGAAAACAATGGACGGTACTTTGAGAAACCATCTTCCGTAGGCCCTCTGTCGTCATTGAACCTTTTCTTAAATTCTTAAGAGTCCTAAATCCTCTAAGAGCAGTTGCTGCGCTGTCATTATTCTGATAATACGGTTTCACTAACAACGCACGGTCCGTCAATGGCGCAGTCATTGCCAAGATTTCCGTAGAATAATGAACACGAGGTGTGCGTACTTCACGTTTTTACCGCCAATGTGCGTGTGCCGGGCGCAAGTTTGTCTCCCGACTCTACTGCATGTACAGCGCCACCTGTTGGTGCAATTTTAAGTTTTTTTTAACCGCGCCTAAAAATTCCCATTGCTTTGGGAGCATATTGGTAAAATTTTACGTCATTTGGATCAGTGGTTCTTTTATTATAGGGTTTTACTTTCATAACTTTAAAAAAAATCACCCTGTATATGGATAAGTGAAGGCGAAAAAACTAACAGGTGTGGCCGCTATATAGCACATCTTATTGTGGAAAATGAGTATCGAACCCTCTCAACTGCACCTCATTGCTTGCAGATATTGACCACTCTTGCAAGAATCATTAACAATTCCTTGCGTAATTTGTGGACTAACAACTATAGGTTTTGCGAATAGGTTCTTGTATTTATTAGATGTGTCCTTGTATTTATTATGCTGCTGCTTCTATGATCAAAGCTGCAATATAATTAAAAGTATTCTTTCTCAGTTTAATTCATGTGACATGTTTATCTCAAGCTCTTCATCACGTCGTTGAACAAAAAAGGGGAACTGTGAACCAGTAAATAAAATCATTTCTTACGTTAAGAAATCTTTCTAAAAGACTAATGCTAGTAACAATTATAAGGTAATGTATCCTAACCTTCAGCTACCAGCATTAATAACATGAAGAACATGGAGTCATATAGCTGTTTTTAAGGAAAAAACTGGAATGCTATACAGATTAGGGTTAAAACATTTGATGGTCCAGATCTAGACCAACATATGATCGTATGTTGGTCTAGGTCCAGATTCTTCAGCAATTTTTATAGCTAGGGATATTTTGTCGGACAATAATATTCAAAAAATGTTAACTGTGATAATTCCTCATGATTACTCTAAACGTTAAAAAATTCAGAAACGTGATATTTCCCTCAGTGATGCAGTTCAAAAATAGAGAAAGTCATTACATAAGTACATATTAAAAGCAATTACCTCACTAAAAAACCATCATTGACAATTAAAGACAAAAAATTTGAAAAAATGTATAATATATATTATAACAAAAATTATTCCCGATAAAGAAAACTAATTACATCTATTGTTAATTGTTGTTCGCTCCTTCTCGTGCATTTATTTATAGTGGAAATGCGTATCTCTACATGTCTATGCATGTATATATATGTTTTTAAAATTACAAATAAGTTCAAACTTATTAGTGTATATTTTTGCATATTTTAAACGCTTTTAGGGCATATAATCAGTACTCAAGTTCAAGTAATATAACGTATAAAGGGGAATACGGGGGGCTAACACCCCCCCCCCTTAAATTATATAGATGAGTTTTTCGTGCAGAACTATCCGATTTTCTTTAAATTTTGTATATGGGTTCATTGTGAAAAGGCGCTTCCCTGATTAGTTTTCGGGGTTGATTGGTTAAGTATAAAGGGGATACGTAGGAGCTAATCCCCCCTTAATTTAGATAATGGGTTTTTCATGCAGAATTTTCCGATTTTCTTCAAATTTTGTATATAGGTTCATGTGAAAAGGCACTTCCCTGATTAGTTTTGGGGGCTCGTTGGTTAAGTATAAAGGTGGGAACGGGAGCTAACCCCCCTTTAATTTAGATAAATGAGTTTTTCATGCAGAATTATCCAATTAGCTTCGAATTTTGTATATATGTTCATTGTAACAAGGCGCTTCCTGATTAGTTTTGGGGTTCAATGGTTAGTTATAAAGGGAGGGAGAACGGGGGGATAACCCCTCCCCTCATAATATATTGTCGATTTATTTATTTTTCGAGGGGCTTATTTCAAATTCTTTGAAATTGCTTATTTCAAATTCTTTGAAATAAGAGTATAATATACAATTAGTGTGAATAGCCTGTGAGCTCAATGCCCTCAGTTTAACTGGGCAGTTTTCTTCTTTTATTTATTTTATAAATACCCTGTACATTCCTCAACTGCTTGGTGAATGCTACATTGTTCCTCTTCATTTATTTTTCATTGTTTATTTATTTAATTTTTTTGAGAACTTACATGCTTATATACAGATATAAATCAAATACAAATGCTGTATTTGTGCGAATTTAAGTAACTTTTGCACTTATCTTTGTACAAGCTGGTCTCTGAAATGTGCTTAGAAAGAATAAAAAATATAAAAAGGAAACAAATTAAAGACACTGAATTAATGAAAAAAAAAGAATACATTGACAGTTAAGTACAAATTTAATTTAACAGAAGATTTAAACAGACTTTTGTATGTAATTAATTTAGAAAAAAGTCTCACCTTTCGTTGTTGTTGTAGTTAAATCGTCCACTCCCCACTGTTAAATAAAATTAATAGAAATTAGTTTATTTTATTACTTGTAGATACTTCATAAAATAATTTATAAATAAAATATAAATAAAAACATAAGGGGTTTATGCTAATCATACGTGTGAATCTTTTTATTTATGTAAATCTAACAAGGAAAGGATGGTGTCGCGTGTAGTAAATGAAATTGTGTTGGTGCTTCGGGTAGCAATAGATCTTAGTTTGCTAATATGTGCAGAACCTGATCACTGCACGAGGCTTTGGGGCTTGTGTATTGGGGAATGGAATTTCTAGGGGGCACTAAAATTTTCGTATTTCCTTGTTATAGCGGGCCCCGAGGATTACTCGTCAAGCGATTGAGATGTATCGCCAAGTTATACACATATATGAAAATATAGTCTCAAATGACTGAATGACATTTTATGGACGTCTATGAACAATTCATATTCATGCATGACATATAAAAATATGACATGTGTGCAAGTCTCATATGTCGTATATTATATATATATGTAATAATAAAAAATTTTCGCCATTTTTCCTTAGTTAAATTATTTCAAAGTCTTACAATTCTAAATTTTCCCTCTCTTTTAAAATATCTCTTAAATCTATTTTATATTTTATTCCATAACTTAATCAAAATATTCTTTTATTTATCATTCTAAAAATCTTAATCTGTTAAAAGCTACATGTATTTATTAAAACCTTATTCTCTTAAATTGCAACACTGCCTCTAAAACGCACCTGCCTAATTTCTTCTTTTGAGACATTGAATTTTTATTCTTTGGAACTTTTGTAATACCATTTTTATTTCTATTTAATTATCATTCGGCATCCCAGGATTCCTGGCGTTTTCGCGCCCAAAGGCTTTTTACCTTTTTAAATTGCCGCTTCTGATAAAGAGTTTTGGTCATACGTCAGAGACACACCCTCGTGGCCTCATTTTTTCATCCATTAGCGAGCAGCCCCGCCTTTTCTGCCCCCCTTGTTTCCCGCCGAACATGGCTGTCAGTGGACTAGCATTTCGCGCGTTTGTAACTTTGAGCAGAAATCTCGGAATATTTATACTGTTACATTGGCTTCGGACACAGATTTTTGTACGTTTTTCTTCTGTCAACTAGACCTTGTCACTAGGGGGTCAAAATACGTATTAATCGGTAGAGAGTCTTCAAAAAACATAGCTTTGTGCTGTCATCTAATGTATTAAATATCTTCGAGTTTTTGATGAGATTTAGTGGAGTTGTTACATCAACGTCATCTAATAAACAGTTGTCTCGTCAATACCTTTGTCTTTCTTGAGTGGGAAACTGCCTGGATTCATTTACTTAGCCTGTTCTCCGGTCACATGCGACTGCCTCTAAGAAGTATAATTCGTCATCATATAGCATGGAACAGCGTAACTACAGTAATTTGTGGCGGTGGAATAATAGTGCTGTGATCTGGTGTAAATTTATAGAGATCGTGGCTGGCCTGTCGACGGTTGCTGGATATAGAAATTTTTATATCATATATATATATATATATATATATATATATATATATATATATATATATATATATATATATATATATATATATATATACAGTAGCGTCTTGTGACTGCCTTTTTTTTTGGGGGGGGGGGCACTAAATGCATGCCTGAAATACCTGTTATTTTCATACTATTATATTTCACAATAAATCTTTTCCTTGTTTAATGGCAGAACTTTCCGACAAAAAATAAAATAAAGTATTCCTTTTTAATAATAGTGGGAAAAAAAAGAATAAATTTAGCAGCCATGCATTTAGTGCCCTAAATAAAGCCAGTCACGAGCCGCCACTGTATATATATATATATATATATATGTTACATTATTAAATCTTCCTTTGCGATGTTTCTCTGTTTTATGCTAAATTAACACCAGTGTTTCTCCAATTCCTTATTCCTTAATAATATCTATCGTTAATCCTATATTAAATTCCCCTTAAATTCATTATTTTTTTGCCCAATTTACTTAAATATAAAGCTCTCAGTTACTCCTAAATTATATCATAAATTCTGATCATTTCTGTGAATTCGAATGTTTTTTCGAGAGCCATTTTTTTTCCTTTTCCTCTTTCCGAGTTTAGCGCGTTGGTTTCTTTTTACTATAAAATGTGTCCGCTTAGAATGTGTTAGAACTCTTTATTTTATCTTTCTCATTGGTCATGACGTAGATTGTACGCGTATTCCATATTCTCGTATTGGCTAGAGCGCGCGTTACGTCATGATTTTGTATCTTTCCGCTTATTCACAAAAAGCGAGTGCAATCGTTCTTCAAGCAGATTTTGATCGAATTTCCATTTACTAAAGAATCCTCTGGTTGTGCGTTTAAAATTACCATGTATTCCAAAAGGATTAAGATTAATATTTTGTTCGACGTATTTGGTAACAACTTGTGACAACTAACTTCTTGGAGGTGGCACTGCCCCTTTAAGGTATTTGTGGACTGCTTCCTCGGAGATTGTTAAATAAAAGCATGGAATTATTCACTACTTTGTTTTTTTTTCATCTTGGAGATACCACCACTAATTCAATTCATTTTGCCCTGTACAGCCACGACTCGACTGTATGTCCATAGAATTGCACTTCGAATGGCCGACTGACATAATGCTGCTTTCATCCAATCTCAATTTTACATCGTATCGATTTCGGGTGTTGTAGTACACAACCTTCCATTTCATCGACTTCAGCGAATTCTTACAATACTGTATGCCCGTAGTATTGCATTTCGAATGGCCGACTGACGTAGTGCTGCTTCCATCCGGTCTCAATTTTCCATCGTATCAATTACGGGTGTTGTAGTACACATCCTTCCATTTCATCAACTTCAGCGAATTCTTACATATAAATATTACGTATGTGTGATATACTGAGTGGTTATAATATAAGTATCTCTATTTGGAGGTTTCTGTAGCTTGAAGGAATAACGCGAATGAAACCAAAAGAATCAAACTAACCTATTAGAGAAGGTGGAAGTAGAATGGAACAATAAAAAAAAATAGTTGGAAGAATCATCGACAGATGGCGCTTTTCAGTGTGAAATGTAATGTGTAATACAAGAACAAAGAATTTAGATTTAAAACCAGATGGTATTCCTAATTTATTTGAAAATGTCACAGCGAATATGCTTACGCTTTCGCATGGCAGTGCTGTTCAAGTTCAGGTTCCACATGACCATCGTGCTGGAAGACACAATCCAGGCTGTGTACGATGTGCTCAACTGCGGAGTATGAAGCATCAGGAGTGATGTTTCGTACATGTTGTGATATGGGATCTTTTCAGTCATTGAGTTTTGTTACACCTACACCGATCACAATAGATATTAAGGCCCTGTAGAAACATCTGTTGGCGATTTTTGCAACTAATTTTTTATTGTTCCATTCTTCTTCTATCTTCTCGAATAGTAAGTGTACATATTTTGGTTTCATTCGGGTTATTCCTTCAAGCTACAGATAGCTCCAAATCGAGATACTTATATTATAACGACCCGGTACTTGACGTACATACTATGAAATAAATATGACATGTATGATGTATATGGCGTATATATGAGCGTTTGGTGTATATATGAACCGTTGCTTTTGAAAATAGGATAAGTCAATTTTATGATATTGCTGGATATTTAATAGTTTGCATCTGAATGTGTTTAAAAATATTCGTAAGCAATAATAGACTTATTTTACATTTTTGTGGTCAGCTTTTAGGTAAATTTATTATGCAATAATGGTTATCCGTTTTAACTGAAAAATATCATGGTTTTGATATGCGCCAACGGTCGGTCCTCACTTTCAAAAGCAATGATTCGTTGAAAACGTTGATTTTCTCAGCATGGAATATAATTGAATAACAAAGGATGGGAATTCGCACTTACTACATCGTACAACTAACAGAGTGAAAAAATGTCCAGACCGGTGATCGAACTCGGCACCCGTAGTACGGCGCCCAGAATACATAGTGTGGAAAACGGTTTTACCGTTTTTTAATTCAAAATTTTCGAATTCAAACCAGAAATTTCGAAACTTTAAGAAGTCACGCATAAAAACATTAGAAGGAATTTCTGGTCTGAATGCAAAATTTCGGAATTTTAAAAAAGCCAAATTGGCAATACTTTAAAAAGTGCTAAAAAATTGCAGCCGATAAACGTGCAATGATGCGGTACAGTAATAGGGTGGTCGCAGCGACATCTGCTTTAAAAATATATTTACTTGTAGCAAAAGTAACCGTTTCACTATTGACAACAGGAACATAATTTCTGTTAATAAAATCTTTTTGTAAGTGTATATTTCAGATGTAACTGATTTTGAAGTTAGTTTTCTATCATATCAGGGAATTAATCTTTTCCACTCTTCCAACAGAGATTCATCCTTTGGTATGCTAAATAGGGCTAGTTTCTAGTTTGTTGTCTTGTATCGAGCACTGCAACCAGGCACAAAAGAATGCGTATCACGTTTTTGGGCCATGATCAATATCATTCATATTTTCAAAGTTTATGAAAATCACTATCCAAGTCAAAGGAAATAGGATATAATTTAATTATTTAAAATATTTACCACAAGCTGAAACGTTTTCTCTGTTCGATTCTTATACAATGTTTGCGTTGAAAAGAGCTAGCAGACAGTGGAGTAGCCAGAGAGGGGGGGTCGAAATGCTCTGGAAACCAGTAATATTATAAAGTTTTCTTCGCCTTCAATATCGCAGAAAATCCTCCGATTAGATAAGGTAAAAATATTTTTATAAAATTAGTGGTATCCAAACCATCGTTTCCACCCTGTCTACGCCACTGCTAAAAGATATCGCTGCGATCGATCCGTTACCTTTTCAGCATCATTCTACATTTATCGGGTTCAATTTTTAGTACTATTTTGTAGCCGTTTTCCACACTATGTATTTTAGGCGCTGTACCCTTAATATCTGTACAATTTGAGATATCCGGACGACATCCAATCTAGCATTTCTCACTCTTACTATGTTGTCAAGGCCACTACTTTGCAGCGCAAGATGGATAGTCAATTAATATGCAATATGTCAGCTCTGGTTAACTAGATATATATTGGCCGATACTGGGATTTAATTCGTCTCATGCATGCCACTGGAGATGTGTGCTCATGTTTGACTTTTCATCTTGTGCTGCAAAGTATCAGCCTTGCCAACATATAAGAGTGAGAAACGCCAGACTGGATGACGTCCGGATAGCTCAAATGGTAGAGCAGTGGTGCCTGATACCTAAGGTAACAGGTTCGATTCTCGGTCTAGACAGTTTATTCACTCTGTTGGTTGTACGCTGAGTGGTAAGTGATAATTCAATCCTTCGTTATATTCATTAATTTCCAGCGCAATTTTAGCTTTGCGGAAAATTTAATTAGGAATATAATTATAATAACAAAAAATTTAATATTTTATTTATTTTATTTCAACATTTAATTCTTCTTTAGAAAAGTTACAGTGAAACCAAAAATAAATTTAATCTCATAGGAACGAGTTGAAAAAATATTCAGTACTAAGTTGTATGCATATAATTGTGTGTCTTAATTTAGATAGAGGAGATTTTTAAAGTATTCATAATGAAAGTCTGATTGTGCTTCTTAATATTATCCAACATAAAAACTAATTCTGATGTCATAGCTGTCCCACTTTCAAAATCAACGTATTTGGAATACCGTTGACCAAATAAATTACTAGCGAAAAATTTATGCTGATTTTAAAATATATTTATTGTGAATTGATTAAAGACATAAATTTTATGTTAATTTGTAATAAGATTTAGCTTTAACCCCTTGGGGACGAGCGACACGCATGCGTGACGCATAAGACTCTCAGAATCCTCGAGTATTCCCACCAGTTATTTTTTATTGTAAGCTTTGCCTCATTAAATCTTAGCATTCTTAGTATTTCTGCGATTCAATTAGGCGACAATTTCTGTTTTGAAAAATCGGTGGTAAAACATTAAAAATCCTGTAAAGGACGCTCGTCGCGAAGTGGTTAACTAATATATATTTTTTTTTTACACAAAATGGCTTGCTTCACTTTCAAAATGAATAGGTCGACTTTGGCGTAATTGTAATTCTGTAGTACGCTATAAAAAGGAAGTTATAAAATTTCGACGCTGTTTTTTAATATAATTACGCAAGTAATTGCTGTGAAAATTCTGTAAATGCTGTTATCCCTTTAACGGGCGGTGGTCACAAAAATGACACCTAATTTTAATTCCAAAACTGACAAACGGCACTAAGAATATTTAATTAAAATTTTCCTTTTGTTAAGTACCGGGAAATAAGCAAGTTTATATTTTCTAATGAATTCGTTTGTTATTTCTGATGTCATTCCATTATTTCATCCTTTTACAAACAGACTTACTCCGCGCCGGAAAGGGTTAACTTACCAGTTAATTTGTTAATTCTCTTTTTCATACTGTCCTCTTTTATAGCGTTCTGCTCCCAGTCGAGCTGACTCTCAAGTTCATTCTCTCACAGGGTTCGTACGCTTTTTTAATAGAATTTTTCTATTTAATATTTAAATAGTACACTGTAAAAAATATTTGGAACGTTTAGTATTCTAAAAGGAACGTTTCTGATACCATCGGATATCTTAGAACTATTTTCACTTTCTGAAACCATCAGAAACCTTTCCGAATTTTCGGGGTTCGTATCTGCTGTGGAGGAAAATCCACACTCTTCCAAGTATTTCCCAACTATTTTTCCATCGCCGGAACAGGAAATGCCGAAAGTATACGTCATTTCCCCTACCCCTAGAACCCCCTCCGTCCGGTGTGGTGTGTGTAGTTTACGCGAACGGCGAACAGCACGTTGTTAGCGATGGAAGTATTGTTGCGGTCCAAAAAGACAATTCTAAAGAAAGAACACTTGAAAAGGTAAGAATTTCTGCTGTTTTAAATACTCTAATCATGTTTTTTATAATGATTCTGTTTTATATTCATTATTATTCCACATATGCCGTGATATGCTTCAGTTTATATCAATATTTTTAACAAATATATCTTAACCCTAACATTTAGGACTATTTATATGAGTGAGGAATTAGATCTTTTGAGTTGGAAGGATAGTTATTAAAATATACTCTAAAATGTAACTATACAAATCCTTTGTCTCTCATTTTAAGTTATTTAATGTTGCTTCAATAAATATGATTTATAAATAGCATCTAGTAGCAAGTTGATCTCTTAAAGAATATTATCTCCCAGCGATAGTGTGTGTTTGTTTATATATATTTTTTAACGATGTTTCAGAACTCTAACTTTTATAATATTCTATATTGAAAATTGACTTTAAAAATATTGTTTTAAAGTAAACAAACTGTATTTATTTTATTCTGATTATGAAAAAAAATTTCCCGAGTGTTTTTATTAATCTCCGGGTTATGTCCAGATTTTTCTCACAGTGTCCTGTTTTTGTAAAATTGTGAAGTTTTTTTTTTTTTTTTTTTTTTTTTTTTTTTGAAAATTCTAGTCATAATTTTGTGAATTTGAAATTATTATATCAGGTTCCGTTGTATCTATCCTTTACACATAAAAAAAAAAACCTATGCACTTTGATAAGTTCAATTGTTTTGTGATAGGTCAGATTTTATTTTTAAATGATTAAATTTAATTTGTGAAAAGTTCAGTTTGGAGGTGGTAAAGTTTTATGAAAGGTTTATTTTTAAGACAAAGAATTTTGTGAAGGATCCTGTTTTGGAACGAAAAATTTTGTGAAGGGTCCAGTTTTATGATGAGAATTTTTGTGAAGTGTATTGTTTTAATATGAAAAATTACCTTCTAAGACCGAATTTAAAAAAAAAAAAAAAAACAAATCTCTGAAGCTGCATTGTTTTGGGGAAGCTCATAAGTTTTAATCATTTTATGTTGTTGGGAGTTAGATTTTTTGAAATGTATCTAAAATATATTAGTATAGTTTTAGTATGTCTTTTTCATGTTAATGAAAAGTTTTGAAAATTTTCTTTCTAAATATAAATGCTATTTTTTTTAATATTTTTAAATAAATACTTTTTTTGTGGAGTTGTATGAATCCCATATTTTTTTCATGATATGTTGTTAAAAAACAAGATAAATATCTCCATTCTCCAATACTTAAATATTAGGGTCAAAACATATTTGATGAAAATATTGATATAAACTGATAAACATCACACAATATACCGCATAATTTCGCCTAGAAAAAAGAATCATTAAAAAAAGAAGCTTGATTAGAGTATTTAAAAGAACAGAAATTCTTATATTTTCAAGTATTCTTTTAAAATTCAGATAATTTATAACAAAAATAGATAAAAATATATTTAGAAACACTTCAGATATATTCAAAAAGGTTTCAGATATATTATGAAATATTTTCGATATATTCAGAAACTTTTCCGATCCGTAATGAAAGATATTCTATATATTCAGAAAGGTTTCAGATATATTCAGGAAGCTTTCAGATATATTCAGGAAGGTTTCATTACGAATCGGAAAGGTTTCGTGTTTTAGCCGAAACATTTTTCTGATCGAATCAGAAACCTTTCTGTTAGTATCGTGCAGCACAGGTCTCCGTTACTTTCAGAAACGTTTCTGAAAATTTTTTACAGTGTAGAAATTGTAGACGCCTCGTTTAATTGCAGGATTTGTAACATTTTTCTGCATTTAAATAAGGCGAAAAATTCTATTAAAAAATTGGGGAAAAAACGTACTAACCCTGTCTCAAGTTAAAATTAAAAAAAAAAAAAATTTGTACGCGGGGAAGTATATCGGGCATCTTTAACCAGGTTAGCCCGGGTTAGATTGTCTGGTAGATTATAAAGCAGAAAAATGTCGGTAAGTAGCGCTGGCGTCGTCAACGACCTAACCAATAAATTTCTCTTTTACTGCAAATTTTTTAACTTCTAAAATCGCACAATTTCAAATGTTTTACCATCTAATAGACAAAGTGTACTTTTAAAGGTAACTTGTTTTAAAACTGTATTTCAATTAACTGATTTTGTATGGTTTTTAAAATAGGCTTCACCTATGAATTTTTTAAAGTATACACTGAGAAAAATGACAATTTCAAATCTGAGTAAATCGATGTTTTCATTTTGTTATGAAACTTTTTGTTTCAAATATGACGGTCTGATGCTTTTAATTCTGAAATACCAGAAATATTCAGAATATTGAAACATGGACATACTCAAAAATGAGCACATAGAGGTCAGTTCATACTCATTTTTGAAACATGGACATACTAAAAAAATGATTAGAATCAGTTCAAACTCATTTTTAAAACATGTAAATACTCAAAAATGAACACATTGAAGTTAGTCCATACTCATTTTTGAAACACGGACTTACTCAAATATGAGTGCATGATGTTTTATTCTTGAGTGTGTGCATGTTTTCAGAAATAAGTATATACACGTTTCGAACTTGAATAATTTTGATTCGGAGCCATTTTGACTCGACATACTCAGATTTGAGTATTTTTTGCTCAGTTTTGAAAATGTCTTTTTTAGAGTGTACGTGTAACCCAATTACGGAAAATTAACCCGTTTGCACTTAAAACAATGTAATTAATTTAATTAATTTTAGTTGTATTTTTTCTAATCAATTAAACAATATAATTAATTTGTTTGTTTCCTTGTAATATTCCATAACGAAATTTAAACTGCACATACACGGTTTTTCATAAAATATGGGCAAAAGTTTAAGAGGTGATAGTACACATCCAAACAACAAACTTTCATCAAAGATTGCATGGTCAGAAATAAAACACAAAGGTGCTGGCGAATTTGTAAACTTGATCCATGCAAACGTTAAAGCTCCATTCCTGTTGCAAGTTATTGGAAGAAGAACAACACTAATAGGATGCAAATGTGATATGGGGAAGAAGAAGAACGCGTATGCAAAATTTTGCCTCGATTAATACATAATGCCGCTGATCCGAGTGTGCAAATGTCAATCGCGGTAGGGACGTATCGGAAGATGTTGTCCTTCACTAATAGGGAAAAGGCTGATATGCATTTTATCTACGGAACTTCAAGTGGAAATGGCTCAGAGGCTCAACGATTGTACGGACAGCGGTTTCCCAATAGGAGGTTGCCCGACTATAAAACATTTGAGTGCTTGTACCGTTGTACCGGCAGTTGTGTGAGATGAGATCCTTTCGCACTTCCCGGTTGGATGCAGGTCGTGCAAAGATGGAAAGGAGTCACATTTTGGATATGGTGGCTGATCAGCCAAGTACAAGTACACGAGCAGTGGCTAGGCAATTACATTTATTACACTCCACGACATAGCGAGTCATGTTCAACGAGTCCAGGAACTGATTCAAAGGGATTAGCCTCGTCGTGTGGAGTTCGATCGCTGGTTTCTGCAGCAGAACACGGTAAATTCAGATTTTGTGGCAACTGTGCTTTTCACGGATGAATGTACCTTCACACGTGAAGGTGCATTTAACATCCACAATCAACATGTATGATCGGATGTAAATACACATGTCATATATTCACATGCTCATCAGCGACGATTTTCTATCAATGTTTAGTCAGGAATAAACGGAGACCACCTTCTCGGACCTTCTGTCTGAACGCCTTAAAGGGAAAAAATACTTCACGTTTCTGCCATACATATTGAACGCCGTTCCCCCACACATCCGGCGGGTAATGTGGTTACAGCAAGATGGAGCACCAGTTCATTATGTAGGAGACGTGCGAAACTATCTGGATATAACATTTTCCAACGGATGGATTGAGCGAGGTGGCACTGTACCTTGGCCACCGCGCTCACCAAATCTTTCATGTCTCGATTTCTTTTTGTGGGTACAGCTGAAAACTCTTATGTATGAGACCCCTATTGAATCTGCAGAAGACCTCGTTGCCAAACTTTCGGCCGCTCCAGGAGAAAAGCGCGATATGCCCCTTGTTTTTCAGAAAGTTCGCCAATCCTTTCTTCGCCGTTATACCGCATACATAGACACTGCCGGTCACTGTTTTGAACACATTGTAATCGCATGTCATTAAACTTTCCTTTATCACTTAATCATTCTTTGTGTGTTTTTACTTCGTATAACAACATCACTGTTGGCGCCCTCTAGCACATTTCCGTTTTAATTTCGACCATGCATTCTTTGATGAAAATTGTTTGTTTGGATGTGTACTATCACCTCTTAAAGTTTTACTCATCTTTTATGAAACACCCTGTATAAATAAATAAAACACGAATTCAATGGTTTTGAAAAAAAAAATCTTGTTTAACACATTAAGTGCGGATGACGTAGCACACGTGCAATAAAAAAATTCCTAGACCATTAACTAATGTCTTTAATAATCGAAAAAAAGTTAAACATAGAGTCCTTTAATGGCCATAATTTAAAGAATCTGACCTTTTAGTAGTACAAAAAATCGAAAATTTGCCTCATTCCGCCCAGAAGGTTTTCAGTTACGCTTTTAAAACTACACGCATTGCAGTTAGTTTTGCAATTATTAAAAAGGAATTTAACAGTCTTCAAAACTAAAACTGGACATATTTCCTAAACTACTTCACCAAATGGCTTCCCATTTCGTATTCTAAGATAAAATTTACCAAAGAATATAAATATGATTTTAAAATTAAATGTTCTTATTGAAAACTTCAGAGTTTGTTACTATTTAAATATTGAGATTACGCCTAAACTAATTTGTTAATTTGTTTAATATAAATTAAAACAAGCCATAATCGTCAGTCGAATGGATATTTCCATTTGTTATCCCTTTTTGGGTGGAGGGGGGGGGGGGGACAATTTGGTGATTAAAATATATGGAGTGTTTTTTTCTCTCTCTCTCTTTTTTTTTTTTTTTTTTTTTTTTTTGGCCGAGTGTATGTCATATTTTTACTAATTTGAATGATTCTTATTTTTAGAGAGAGTGAAAAACGTAATTAAATGGACTCATGTGAAACTGATTGCAACCATTTTTGCCAACAACAGATGATACTTTTATCTTACTACCGTAATTTCCGGCGTATAATCCGCAGCTCAAAGAGTCGTTTTTCGACCCAGAAATTTTATTCAATAATTGTAGTTAAATATTTACAACGATCTTTTAAGTTACATTTTGTAAAATAATATTTCTGGGTCGAAAAACGACTCTTTGAGCTGCGGATTATACGCCGGAAATTACGGTAATCTGAATTGTGAGCCGCGCATTGACTTACCTTGTAAATTTTCATGCCAGAATTCGTACAATCATCTTGAGAGCAAACGTTACGGTCAACTGTATCTTTTAAAAGGTAACATGTTCCCGCTTTGTAACCAAAGTATGAGCATTCGTCTCTGTGTTGGTAGCATAAAGATGCACATTGCACTCTCGTACCAATCACGTTGTACTTTGTCTGTATCCATGATGAATCGAGCATATCATGTACGTCGAGGAAGAATTGGTATGGTTCACCACCAAATATCCCATCGAGTGAAAATGCCGACACAATAATAATTTTAGTGATTACTGCTGGGGGCATTCTGGAATTCTGTTAAAGAGAAGTACTCAAAATAAATTATAGTAATTTTTGGAACAATTTTTATTTTTCAATATTATATGTAAAAATGTCCCCTCCGGAATCTTTTTGCTGTAGTTATCTGACAGCTTACTAAATTACCGTAATTTTCATGGTATAAATAAATCGCGGCTTAAATAAATCTGTTTTCCGATTATAAAGTTTTTGTTTGTTCGTTTAAGTAAGTTATTTTTTACTTGATAATTATTGAACTTCATTTATTGAATAAAATGTCTTGTTTGAAACACACTTATTTTAGTCGCGGCTAATACGTCAGAAATTACGGTATTATCGCTTACTTTCAATAAATATTACCCCTATCCAGGGCCTGATTACCGACGGGGCACACTTCCACCAGTAAAATTTAACAGAAATTTTCGTCTTATTAAAACACATTATTCATGCAAAATTACTGCCATTAATAAGGACAAAAAATCTATTCTTTTTTACTGGTGGAAGTGTGCCCCGTTGGTAATCAGGCCCTGCCCCTATCGAAAACTATCCTACATGTTAAATGTTTTCCACGTAAAATAACATAAATGAGTATTTATAATATATATATTACACTCTTTATTTCTTTATTTATTTATTTTTTTTTTTTGTGCTTAAAATATTTCGTTGTCGCAGTTTCATAGCCAGTTACCATATTTTGTCGAGAGTGATTTGGCGCATAATTAACTCTACTGTTTCTGTAACTCGTAAAACAATTGTATCCATAATTATTATTTGGCGATTTATCACCTGCGGCCGTCTATGTTGGAAAATGCCTTAAAATTAAGGTATTAACTTATAATTAAGTTCCAAAGATAGTAAAATGTTGTATTGTCATCGGAAAAACACCTGTGTACATAAGTGTTTTAATTCTAGCCTGTCAGGAGTTTAGCGAAAAATCGATTACAAATAATATCGAGGATCAAATTTCATTTTTCTACAAATCATGTTGTTAAAAGGCTTATTTTTAAACAGGGTGTCTCTTCTAATCGTTTACCAATAGCTAATTTCTAAACCACTAGTTTTACAGGTATAGTTTTAATTTTAAAAATGCCTCAAATTTTGTTTTGCATCATATAAAAATCAATTTACGGTAAAATTACTTTTTAAATAGTTAAGAAATTAAACTTTTTATGCAATACCTCTGCCCTATATGTTTTATTTAGAATAGTTTCTTCATGTTCTAACAAGTAAAATAGTACAAATTTATCCTTCTATCATCAAAACTTACCGAGTTATGATACTTAGAATTTTATAAATTTTCAGTGTTTTAGTCACGAAAAATGGAAAATCGTGTTTTTAGACCCAGACAACGCTAAAAATGCATGAAATTCGAAGTATCATAACTAGGTATATTTTTGTAGCTCAAAAATTGAGTTTTAATCTTGTAAACGGATTTTAATGATGTGGATTCATCTAAGCGGAAAACCTCGTCTATACTTACGTCCCAAAATTATTTCAAACATTCTATTTAAAGGCCTTTTACTTAAAACGTCCGTTGCCACCATACATAGCGATTAGTTATACGTTACAAAAATAACAGGTTGTTGGAACCTGTTACCTATGCAACATTGGAACTATGCAACTTGTTAAACAAAAGTAACTTTATTTCTCATCCCTAGTCAAATGTAAAATAGTTATTATTAACTATAAGATAAAGTGCACTTTTTAATGCGGTTTACATATTTTCATTTATGTTCCTTATGCAGTGAATGTAGTTATTTATTAGACTGCATAGAGAACATAAATGAAAATATGAAAACCACATTAAAAAGTGCACTTAATCTTATAGTTAATAATAACTATTTTACGTTTGACAATAAAATTTATAAACAAAATAATGGGATCCCATCTGTTCACCTATATCTGGACTTTTAGCAGAATTTATATTACGACTTTTAGAAACTGATATATTACAAAAATTAGATTTTATCCCCCATGCATGGTTTAGATACGTAAACGATGTTTTCATCTTATGGCAACATGCAGATACCTTTCTTTATAACTTCATTGCTCGAATCAATAACCTAGATTCTAAGATTAAATTCACTTTAGAAGTGGAACAGAAAGGCACACTTCCTTACTTGGACTTGCTGTTAATCAAAACACGCCACGACATAGAACGTACATAACCAATAGCCAATCAATCCATTATCCCACGTAAACCTCAAACACCTTTTTCCTACAAAGTTTCTGCATTTAGGCATTTTATTAAGAGAGCCTTTAAAGTATGTATACTCCAGATCAGTTAACTAGTGAAATAAATAAAATACATGAAATAGCAAGAGACAACGGATATAAAGAAAGCACTATTAATAAAGTAATTACGAGCACGGAGAAGAAGGAGAAGAAAAACTTCAATAAACAAAATTCAAAGTTATCTATTTTACAATATTTCCCTGGATTCTTTGAAAGATTGAAATATAAACTTAGCAAATTCAATATATGTCTTATCTCAAAACTATCCATAAAATTAAAATATTAAATCCCATTCACTAGAGCAGATGGAACATTACAATATTATATAGGAATGACCATTATAAAGTTTAATACAATATTAAAAGAGCATATGGCGGATATCAAATATGTCAGAAATACTACAGCATTGGCAAGACTACATAAAACCAAGACTTTAAAAATTGAATTTAAATATAGTAAACTAATTTATCCATCAAGACTTTATGTCCCATTATCCGTGAATTAATAGAAATCTATATGCGTAACGTGAACATTTGCAATGAATCCGCCACATTTGAATTACCTAATATTTGGCACGAGGTACTTTTCAGTTTTAAAAAGGCAATAAAGAAATATTAATTTTCCTGTTTACAGTTGACTATTTTAAGCACCTACTTTTTTTACATATATAATCCCGTGATTTATGGTTTTCAAGTTTATTTTTAAACATTTGCGAGAATACTTTGTTTATTGTTGTATATCTTGATAATGGAGTGTTCAAACATATGTCGATCTTTATATTAAAAGGCTTTTATAAGCCGTTTTTGTGTTCCTCTTTCTATCACTTAAGCATTTTATCTGTATTTTAAGAATTATATCAATAAAAAGAGATTTCTCTGGGAACAAGTGACGACATAGTTGAAATGAAACTGCAATTTTCAAATATGTTTTTAAAGGAGAAAGGAATCACTTTTATACATTAATAATAGAAATATCAGTAAGCATAGAAAGTAGATGAGTTTCACATTATATTTAAAACAAAAATTGAAATAGTTGTTTAACTATACGGATTATTAAGCATAAAAATATTACCATACAGATGAGAGTTTTCTGGGAAAATTCACATCATGATTATTAGGAAAAGAAAAATGAACGCGAATCTAATATATTGAAATCAGATCGTCTGTTTGTATTTCGCAACTACTTCTCTTAGATTATCGAAAGCAACGCGATTTAGTTAACAACGGGTTATCATTGATCCGAGGATGTCATATAAACGCTCGGAATTTAAAACTTTGAATTAAATTCCAATATATTATTATTATTATTATTATTATTATTATTTGTAAATGTTTGCAAAATTTCTCTAAAAACGGCAACTAAATTACTCCATTTTTGTGGATAAAGAAGAGAAATAAAACGGATTAATATATTTTTCACGCCATTTTCTCATTAAAACTGGAAAAAGAATTTCTTCTTAGTTTGAAAAGATGGTGAAAACAAAATCTTGATTACAGTAAAATTTTCGAAAAATAAAAACATATTTCCAAATATTCAAACGTTATGAATCAAGTTATTCTACAGAAGAAAAATCGTCTGTCAATATAGTGTAATTTAAAAATCAAGATTTATTTCAAATATTGATTAAGCCAAGGAGGCCAATTTAAGTTCCTTACATTTAGGTGTACAAATTATTGCTCCCCATTCACAAGAATTGAATTTAAAGAAAATGTATATACTATTTCCAATTAATTATTTTTGAAGGATGGCTGTTAAAATGTTTCACAAAGCCGTTAAAAGTAACATGGTTTATCAGGTAAAATTGACATTTGATTTTACCCAATTCGTCGATTGCAACGATTTTATTTGGCACTCCTTTTTCCATTGGTTGCAGTTTCATTTTCTAGATTATTTGGCACAAAATTTAACTTCTTTAAAACTGAGTTATGTCAAGGCCCCTATTACAAATAATTTGCTAGAAAATCGTTTATTGCATATGTTGCAAGTTAAAAATTATTTTCATCTCATACAAAGCATTTTGCTTTTGTACAACAGTTGTGTGCATGAAGCAGCAGTGTTTTCTTTTCTCAGTTTTCGAGAGTTCGGACATATTTTAATCATCATCTTGATTTGGTTTAGAAAATCTAAATCGTTATTTTTCTAAACACAATAAATAACAATTTTCCTCAAACAACATGTTGTTATAAAAGTAAATGCAACTCTGTAAATTAATAAATTAATTTTGAAAACTGTGATAAGATTTATTTAATATGCAAAAAGGAAAAGAAAATACAAAACTGTTAATTGAGAAAGTTATCGTTAATATTAAGAAAAAAGCCATATAAACATACAATATCATACGCAATTCGAAGCATGTATTTTATGATGTATTTTAAAAATAAATGTAATACATATATACAAGAGAGAGAAAGATAAAGAAAGACAAAAAGAAATCGTTAATATTGAGAAACCATATAAACATACAATAACATACGCAATTTGAAGCATTCAGTATTATTTATAGTAAAAATGAATATAAGATGTATGTGTACACATACAAGAGAGAGAGAGAGAGAGATAAAGAAAGACAAAAAAGAAATAGTTAATATTAAGAAAAAAACCAAACAAACATACAATATCATACGCATTTAGAAGCATTCAATATTATGTATAGTAAAAGAAGAATTTAATATATATATGTACACATACAAAAAAGAAAGGAAAAAAGAAATCGTTAATACTAACAAGGGGACCGCCAAACATGATGCGCACAGATTTTGATGATTTTAAAGTATGTTGTAGGGGTCATACCCCTAACTATTCAGGTCAAAGGTTTCCTTCAAATGGGCTTTAGTTTTCGAGAAATTTCGGGTTAAAGTTCAGTATGCATTTCAAATACCCATTAGTTCGCAGTCTTGAACAAGAACTCTGTGGTGCTGAGCTAGCGCGCGATTTGAGAGCGGGAGATGAGGGTTCTGTCCTCTCTAGTGACTTTTTTAATAAATTTTATATATTTGTCGCGTTATAAGTTTTATGCAGAATTATGAATTCTGCATCTTTGAACTTTTTGATATTTTCCTAATAAATTCCATTTACATTTTCGAATTTTTCGTAAAAATTTACATTTTTTTTTTTCTTTTTAAGTTTTGAAATTAATATTTCTATTGACGAAATCCAAAACTAATTTATGTCTAGATTTTGTTTAATTTTGTTTATTATTATTTACCCTTTATATTTTAATAACCGTTCTAAAATAATACTTTTTTTTTTAACTTTATGAAATTTTAAATGAAAATTTATTATTTTTTTATAGTTTGTACAATATATTTTTTATCTCAAATCTTCTAAAGGTATGTATGATTAGGTAATTCCGATAGCATATCTTGAAAGGAGTAATAAAATATTAAAGAGTAACGCTTACATCCAAATTTTAGCCTGTTATATGTACATTTTTTATGCTATTTAAATACATTTAACTGTAAAGTTCAAACTTAACATAATTTTTGATTTGCACAAATAAAAAATAATATATTACAATTATTTTTTTTTATTCTAGTATAACACACCATACAGAAAAATTCAACTAGAAATAAAAAATCGTTTGTAATTTACAATACATATAAAAAATATCTGAAAAAAAATCGCCTGCAATGACTTTTACGGTAATATCAGAAGAAATAAAATTTTCTTTTTATTCATTTCGTTTAGCTTCCTTTGCAGACAATTATAACGTTTGAAATAATTTCTTTTTCAACTTTTAATGCATTTTTAAATATATTTATCACAATTTAAGTATTTAAAGAAGATATAATATGCTAATTTATACATTCTTCCAATATTGTTAAAACAATTTACGTAAAGAATTTACTTAAAGGTGATTTTTAATACGGAATTCGTTTAGAATACTTTTGCGATATGTATCACACAATTAGTTCATTGTTTAATAAACTAAAAATGTCGATGTCGGTGATGATAAATATTTTAGTATTTCAGCAGTTAACATATTTCAATATATTTAGAACAATTCAAATATTAAAAGGATATATTATTTTGTTTATTTTTTTCTTAATTATTCAAATTTTTTTAAATAGAAACTGCAAATAAAAATAAATGCATTATTTCATAAATACGATAAATATATAAGTAAATACATATATATATGTAAACAATAATCGTTTTAAAAAGACATAAATTAGTTTGGATTTTCGTCAACAGAAATATTAAAATAAAAATTGCGCAAAAACTATAAATTTTCACGAAAAATTCGAAAATGTAAATGGAATTTATTAGGAAAATATCAAAAAGTTCGAAGATGCAGAATTCCTAATTCTGCATAAAACTTATAACGCGACAAATATATAAAATTTATTTAAAAAGTTAAAAAAGTCACTAAAGAGGACAGAACCCTCATC
Organism: Maratus michaelseni; assembly: GCA_963931845.1. Lineage (NCBI taxonomy): Eukaryota > Metazoa > Arthropoda > Arachnida > Araneae > Salticidae > Maratus > Maratus michaelseni. The sequence continues at coordinate 226,146,582 of OZ007595.1, forward strand.
TCCCGCTCTCAAATCGCGCGCGCTAGCTCAGCACCACGGAGTTCTAGTTCAAGACGTCGAACTAATGGGTATTTGAAATGCATGCTGAACTTTAACCCGAAATTTCTCGAAAACCAAAGCCCATTTGAAGAAAACCTTTTACCCGAATAGTTAGGGGTATGACCCCTACAACATACTTTAAAATCATCAAAATCTGTGCGCATCATGTTTGGCGGTACCCTAGTAAGAAAGAAGCCATATAAACATACAATATCATACGTAATTTGAAGCATTCAATATTATGTATAGTAAAAATGAATATAAGATGTATGTGTACACGTTAAAGAGAGAGAGAAAGAGAAAGAGAAAAAAGATATCGTTAATATTAAGAAAGAAGCCATATAAACATACAATATCATACGTAACTTGAAGCATTTAATATTATGTATTTTAAAAATAAATGTAAGATACATATATACATAACAAGAGAGACAGAGAGAGAGAAAATAAATCGTTAATATTAAGAAAGAAGCCATATAAAAATACAAAATCATACGTAACTTGAAGCATTTAATATTATGTATTTTAAAAATAAATGTAAGATACATATATGCATATACAAGAAATAGAGGGAGAGAGAGAAAATAAGATGATGTGGAAAATCCTTGAATTTAGCCACGAATATTTTCGCACAAAATTTTTTGTATCATCTAATTGCAGATTTTTGGAGATAAAATATGATATAAATATTTCTTTACTAGAGAACTGGCCCTAAAGATAAATGAAGTGAATTTGACGCTCGTCACGAAAGGGTTAAATTAGGTATCGTATCGTGTATAGTTTTTTAGAGGGACACGAAAACAGTTTTAATATAGGATCGTCTACTGTACGCCAGTTAAAACTTTATTAGCTACAATACGATTTAGAATAAATGAAGATAACAATAAAGGATTGCCACAAAAGCACTTCGTTGTGTCAAACCATTCTCATTAAAATGCACCAGCTGGGATATCATACAGGGTGTCTCCAAAAGATTGAAACACGCGCTTTAATTATTTACCTGTTGGATATATGTAAGTAATGTAAATTGCAAAAGTGTTCAATATAAGGTCCGAATTAAAATTATACCGACGACATAGTCCTGTCATTAATTTTCAAAAAATTACACTTTTTACATTTTTATACGGTCCCTGGATCCTATAAGTTATATTTAGAAAAAAAATTTCATTGTCTGACATGTACGTAAAATTCGACTAAAACTCATCGCATTATGATACTTTTATTGTATGAAATTTTGGAGTGTCCGAGTGCTAATTAACTGCCTGATCGTTTTCGGTGCTGGAAAGCTCCGAAATTTTATAAAAAGTGCTCATAAACCATGTTTTTCAAAAAAATATATTAATATTGTTTTATTAAATCTTTTTGTAAATCTTGGTGGTAAAAATTTCATTGTCTGACATGTACGTAAAATTCGACTAAAACTCATCGAATTATGATACTTTTATTTTATGAAATTTTGGAGTGTCCGAGTGCTAATTAACTGCCTGATCGTTTTCGGTGCGGGAAAGCTCCGAAATTTTATAAAAAGTGCTCATAAACCATGTTTTTCAAAAAAATATATTAATATTGTTTTATTAAATCTTTTTGTAAATCTTGGTGGTAAAAATTTCATTGTCTGACATGTACGTAAAATTCGACTAAAACTCATGGAATTATGATATTTTTATTTTATGAAATTTTGGAGTGTCCCAGTGCTAATTAACTGCCTGATCGTTTTCGATGCCGGAAAGCTCTGAAACTTTATAAAAAAGTGCTCATAAACCATGTTTTTCAAAAAAATATATTAATATTGTTTTATTAAATCTTTTTGTAAATCTAGGTGGTAAATTAATATGCATACTTTTGAGTATTCAAAAATGGAAGAAGTATACATAAAGCTTTTTTCTTTCAGACGATATATCATACTTTAAATATGGCTAAAATTAATAATTTTAAATTACAATTAAAAAGAATTTACATTCGAAAAGAAATACTTATAAATACAGTCAAACTCGTTTAATACGAGCTCGGCTACAACGAGAACACGATTAAAACAAGCAATTTGCACGTTAAGATGATTCATCGTTTAAAATCTATTAATATTTTCACGCTTTTTACGAGCTACAAAAGAATGATCATGGTTAATACAAGCAAAACATCTCTTCAATTCAATGTGATTTTTGGCAAAAGTAGGTTAGAATTAGGAAAAAACCCTTTCTGATCGAACACTGTTCTCTCTCCACGATAACATTCCTGCATTACAACTGTCTGTCTAAATGTAGTAATTTATAAATTATACCAGACAGAATTTCAACCTCTAAGAAGACTTTCTATCCAAGAAAATGTAATGAAATGTCTTTTGGAATTACAAGTTTTTTGAAGGATTTATCTTTAATGCTGGAATTTTATCTAAAGAAAAGACAGCGTCTAAAGAAAATGAAACTTACAAAGATAAGACTAAATATTTTATGTTAACTGTATGAGATTAAGTTAATTTTAGCAGTGAGATAATTACAGTAATTAATTGTCTGAAGAAAATGGCACTCACAAAGGTAAGGCTAAATATTTTACGTTAAAAGTATGACATTAAATTAATATTAGTATTGAGATCATTAGCACAGTTGCCAACCTCCCGATTTTTTTCATACCAGTATTTTTATGAAAAAATACTTGTTTTATCTAATCGTGCAATTTCTGCTATTTAATAATCCGAAAATTTTTGCATGATTTTACTGGTATGCAAAAAATTGGGAGGTTGGCAACTATGCATTAGAGTAATTAATAGTTTACAGAAAATGGCACTCACAAAGGAAACACTAAATATTTTGCTTTAACTGCGTGAGATTAAGTTAATATTAGTACTGAGATAATTAGAGTAATTAATTGTTTAAAGAAAATAGCACTCACAAAGGTAAGACTAAATATTTTACGTTAACTGTGTGAGATTAATTTTATATTAGCATTAAAATAATTAGAGTAATTAATTGTTTAAGGAAAATGGCACTCACAAAGGTAAGACTAAATATTTTGCGTTAACTGTGTGAGATTAAGTTAATTTTAGCATTGAGACAATTAGAGTAATTAATTGTCTGAAGAAAATGGCACTCACAAAGGTAAGACTACATATTTTACGTTAAAAGTGTGACATTAAATTAATATTAGTATTGAGATCATTAGAGTAATTAATTGTTTAAAGAAAATGGAACTCACAAAGGTAAGACTAAATATTTTACGTTAAATGTGTGAGATTAATTTAATATTAGCATTGAGACAATTAGAGTAATTTACTGTCGGAAGAAAATGGCACTCACAAAGGTAAAACTAAATATTTTACGTTAACTGTGTGATATTAATTTAATGTTAGCATTAAGATAATTAGAGTAATTAATTGTTTAAAGAAAATAGCACTCACAAAGGTAAGACTAAATATTTTACGGTAACTGTATGACATTAAATTAACATTAGTATTGAGATCATTAGAGTAATTAATTGTTTAAAGAAAATGGTGCTCACAAAGGTAAGACTAAATATTTTGCGTTAACTGTGTGAGATTAAGTTAATTTTAGCATTGAGACAATTAATTAATTGTCTGAAGAAAATGGCACTCACAAAGGTAAGACTAAATATTTTACGTTAAAAGTATGACATTAAATTAATATTAGTATTGAGATCATTAGAGTAATTAATTTTTTAAAGAAAATGGAACTCACAAAGGTAAGACTAAATATTTTACGTTAACTGTGTGAGATTAAGTTAATATTAGCATTAATATAATTAAAGTAATTAATTGTTTAATGAAAATGGCACTCACAAACGTAAGACTAAATATATTTTACGTTAACTGTGTGAGATTAAGTCAATTTTAGCACTAAGACAAATAGAGTAATTAATTGTCTGAAGAAAAAGGAACTCACAAAGGTAAGACTAAATATTTTGCGTTAACTGAGTGATATTAAGTTAATTTTAGCATTGAGACAATTAGAGTAATTAATTGTGTGAAGAAAGTGGCACTCACAAAGGTAAGACTAAATATTTTACGTTAAAAGTGTGACATTAAATTAATATTAGTATTGAGATCATTAGAGTAATTAATTTTTTTAAGAAAATGGAACTCACAAAGGTAAGACTAAATATTTTATGTTAACTGTGTGAGATTAAGTTAATACTAGCATTAAGATAATTAGAGTAATTAATTATCTGAAGAAAATGGAACTCATAAAGGTAAGACTACATATTTTACGTTAACTGTATGACATTAAATTAATATTAGTACTGAGAAAATTAGAGTAATTAATTGTTTAAAGAAAATAGCACTCACAAATGTAAGACTAAATATTTTATGGTAACTGTATGACATTAAGTTAATATTAGTATTTAGATAGAATAATTAATTGTTTAAATAAAATGGCACTCACAAAGGTAAGACTAAATATTTTACGTTAACCGTGTGAGATTAAGTTAATTTTAGCATTGAGACAATTAGAGTAATTAATTGTCTGAAGAAAATGGTACTCACAAAGGTAAGACTAAATATTTTACGTTAACTGTGTGAGATTAAGTTAATATTAACATTAAGAAAATTAGAATGATTAATTGTTTAAAGAAAATGGCAGTCACAGAGGTAAGACTAGATATTTTACGTTAACTGTGTGAGATTAAAGTAATATTAGTATTGAGATAATTAGAGTAATGAATTGTTTAAAGAAAATGGCACTCACAAAGGTGAGACTAAATATTTTGCGTTAACTGTTTGAGATTAAGTTAATATTAATAAGATAAATAGAGCAATTAATTGTTTAACGAGGATGGTACTCATAAAGGTAAGATGTTTACTGTATGAGATTAAGTTAATTTCTGCTTTGAGATAATTAGAGCAACTAATGGTAGTAGTTAGTTTAATTATGTGTGTAAGATTATCTTCACGGATATTACGAGTAACAATTAATACGAGGACTTTTATATTTCCTTTACTTCTCCTTTTAACCGAGTTTGACTGTATATGAATATATATTACATTTCAAGAAGAAACCAAAAAGAAAACAAGTAGAAAACGTTTATAAATAAATAAAATGAAACGGTAGCCCATAAGAAACCGTATAATAAAATCACTCAGTGGTCGTAGCGCTCTATATTTTTTCTATCTGCTGCCACAATTTCTAAACAATAATCTTCGAAGTAGATTTCTTTATCATCTGCAACAGAAATTTACCATAAGATTATTCTTTAGAAATAGTGGTGCAGAAAGTAAAGACAATATATAACGCTACCGATCCTTGAGTAACTGCAATTATAATTAATTAAATTATACAAATACTAAATAATACGTAAATTAACAAAATCAAACCTTAAAATCTTAAACGTAATGTAGTGACTATCCTCACTACATTAGCATACTCTGCATACCTACTTCCAGGGGTGATTGTGTTCCTGTATTTTGTACGCCACTAAATTTATATAGCAATCTTTTTCTTCTTTAATCGATAAAGTCTGCGATGACATACTAAGAATATTGGTATATAAATTTAGTGGTGTACAAAATACCGGAACACAAACACCCCTGCTACTTCTCATGTATGCAAAGATATCGCTAGGTTTTTTTTTTTTTTTTTTTTTTTTTTTTTTCAAGGAATGAGAAAACTAAATTCACGATGACCTAGATTCACGAAAAGAAAAGAAAGAAAATTCTTTCCTTTCTTTTCGTGAATCTAGGTCATTGAATAAATTAACTGCATATCATATATTTGGGGAAAAAAAGAAATATTAAATATTCCGTCAAAATAAAATATCAATTTCGCTTGAACTAAGCAGCAAAATTTGTGTGACTTCCCCAAATCACCACGCACGAAATAGTTTTAAACCGAAGCCATTACCATTAAAATAAATTATGTTTGTCTGTCGTTAATTGTGGTAACTTATTTTTTCTTTCATTCGTCCTACCATAAGAATCAATCTTTGGGTCTTGTAAAATATTATCCAAAAAAATAATCTGATATCACAGAGTTAAAATAATAGCGTGATTGACGATACTTAAAAAGAGTGTTTTCAGTTTGTGAGATATATGATTTTATTGTTTATGTTAATATTTACAGCTCTCGGCATCGTTTAAGTGCATCTCACGTATGTAGAAATATCGCTAGAATCTTTTTTTTTTTCAAAGGAAGAGAAAATTATTTCTTTTTTTCGTGAATTTAGCGTTACAAATGTACGAAAACAAAGAAAGACATGAAAGTCACCATGTCAAAAAATTCTTAACCATTGAGCAAAGATTGGGAAGAAGGGATGGGGGTGGGGGAGTTAAAATACCAACAATTCTCAAGGGTAGATAAGCCATATATTTCCGCTCAGATATTTGATAAAAATTAAATATTTTCTTTAAAATTAGTAAATATTATTATTTTTTTTAAGTTCATCATACAATCTTCAGTATTGTTTTACGTTTCAGTATTGTTTTACGTCGTAAAAAAGAAGAGTAAATTTTAAAATTACCTTTTAAAAGTGAACGTATTTGCCTCTTTTTAAACATCTCAAAAAAAATTTCTTAAATTTTATTACGTATTCCAATTAGAAAGGCTCCATGAACCAAAATAATAAATACCTTATTTGATTGCAAATTATTTAAGCTTTTAAATAACAGTAAAGTAATTTTGGTTCATTGATTGCTTCAATGCCACATAAATTGAAATCTTTGTGTATGTGCCATTAATCTCCACATATGTTTATCTTCCGATAGAGTATCTTTCTTTATCAGAGTAGTAATATACGGCTTGGAAAATTTGGTTGGACAACACTAGATTTGGAGAACCTGCTATTAACTCCAAGCTAATATTTGTTTTTTAATCTAAAACTCGCCCAAGCGTATATTACCAAGTTCTAAATACGGGATGCTGCAGTTTGGGGAAAAAACTGCAAACATGAACTTGTGCCTTAGACATATTTTGTTACTCTCATAAATAAAGATATTCTAGCTCTCAAAGAAAATTATATTCTAACTCTTGATAGCAAATTATTTAAGCTTTTGAATAAAGTAATTTTGTTTCATCGAGTCCTTCAATGCGTCAGAAAAAATTATCTTTTGCGGAAGTCCCATTAAGGTCCTTCCTATAGAGTACTTTTCTTCATCGGAGTAGCAACACATGGCTTGTAAAATTTGATTGGACAACACTAGATTTGGAGAACCTGCCATTAGTGCCAAGCTAATATTTGTTTCTTAATTTAAAACTCGCCCAAGCGTATATTACCAAGTTCTAAATACGGGATGCTGTAGTTTGGGGAAAAAACTGCAAACATGAACTTGTGCCTTAGACATATTTTGTTACTCTCATAAATAAAGGCATTCTAGCTTTCAAAGAAAATTATATTCTAACTCTTGATAGCAAATGATTTAAGCTTTTGAATAAAGTAATTTTGTTTCATTGAGTCCTTCAATGCGTCAGAAAAAAGGATGTTTGTTGAAGTCCCATTAAGGTCCTTCCCATAGAGTACTTCTCTTTATCGGAGTAGTAACATATGGCTTGTAAAATTTGATTGGGCATAGTGTTGCAAAGTGTCCCGAATTACACGGAACCAACAATGTTCCAATGTTCCAATGTTCAAGGCAACCAGTCCCATTCCGCGGAACCACTCCACGGTACGCTAAAGGTCCCGATTTTTCATGATGCACAAATCATCATATACAGGGTGTCCAGAAAGTCTGGAAACGGCCGAATAAAGCAAAAAATATAAAACGGAAACAAGTGTTCATTATTTTAGAAAAACAGCAACTTTGATGTCCCTAAATAGATTTTTCTAAAATATTGAACATGTATTTTTCCGTTTTTCAATCCGATATATATTTCTCGAGTTAATCGACCGTTTCGAGACTTTTCAATGGTTACGATTCTCACTGCATTTTACTCGATTACAGCGTCATCTACGATTTTCCAAAGAAAATGTTAAATACAAAAGTTACTCATTTTCTTCCATAGAATCCGAATCTGTAATAAAAAGGGGGGTTTTCATTTAATATTTTAAAGTTTCCCCCTTCCTTCCCCCCAGGAGGCAGAGTTGAGGAGACAACTTTGTTACCCCTAAATGATTTTTCAAAAATATTGAACACAGATTTTTCGTTTTTCAATCCAATGTATATTTCTCGAGTTATTCGACCGTTTGCAGACTTTTCGGTCACCCTGTATGTTATTTCTGTTTGTCAACATCCCTTTTTCTATGAATTTACGAAACGCACAACAATGAATGAGTTATCATTCGAAAGGTTTTTGAACTGGCTTCTGACATAGTAAACTCACATTTCTTTAAAACATGTTTTATGGTTAAAAATTGTAGTAAATTAAAATTAAATCAGCATTGTTTTCATAAATGAAATGAAAGGTTTTCTCACATTAATGGTGCCACAAAAGTAAAATATCGCTTCATATAGTGCTCAACAATGATTATAAAAAAAAATAACTAGTTCAAAAAATATAAAGTGTGACGTCTCCGCACGTGTATATTTTATATTTATGATTAAAAAGCAAGACTGAAATTGAAAAATTTAGAAGAAAAAGACACAATCGATCGATCGAAGCAGTGGTATTTGACGTGTGCCTAAAAGGTATGCTTTTTTATATTGAATTAAATTGTATTTTATTTGCATTTAATTTATTTTTCTTTGTCCCGTGTTTTTCTCAAAGCGGATGACGTCATCTTCTAATGCAGTTAAAAATTATCGTTAAGTTTTTCTCGCGCGTGCCTTTTGCTCTATTTTATTAGTTTCCATTGTAACTTTGACGCAATAGCTACAATTCCAAATTTCGTGATCCTGACTTTAGTCGCTTCAGCGCTGCGTTGATGAGTTCCCTTTTTGTTGTTCTCTTTTTGTTATATTAGTATAGATTGTGTGTTATTTTAAAATTTAAATATTAAATTATATATAGCTTGCATTAAATCTTATTATAACAATTTTAAAAGAAAATATTTCATGCTTCTAAAAATATTGCTAGTATTATTTAACTTTTTATCTAAGTGTACATTTTATTTATAAATTTTGAGAACTTTTGCTATAATATAAAATGTCCCTAAGTATAATTTCCTATCTTTTTTCTTTCTCCTGTACCCCTTGCTTACGTTTACCATTTAGAAGACCCCTTCTCTCATTAACTCACCCCACTTATACCTTCATGCAAAAATGTTTGATTTTGTTAATGCAATATTCTTATGCTATTTAAAGCTTAAACGACTCAAATTAATGACATGTATACTGCAAAAAAAAATTGTTGATTTTACAGTATAATTAACAGCATAAATAGTAAAATAAGCAGTAATACGCTGCCGCGCAACTGTAAAATCAATTTTTTTTTCAGTGTTTAGGCTTTTATTTATATCTTACACTAAGCAGTTTATTTTAAATTTATATAATGGTAGCCTAGCATGTAACCAAATGGAAACACCAATAAAAGAATCTTAATCACATTAACTTATGACGATAAAAATTCTGAAAAACTATTCATCTTGATAGGCATGTGTTTGAACGTGGCTCTTAATAATTTCAATTTAACTCTTAAGCTTATATCACTGAGCTCAGTTTTGGCGTCCTCATTTTAAAATTTTCTGTTTTTAAATGTTTGTGCTTTCTGACATTATCAATGTAATTTTCGATAGATTTGCCTAGGTTGAGAGCTGCAACCGTAGAAAAATACTGTCGCACCTAAACAATATTCGCTTTTGAGTTAAACCCATAGTCAGTAACCCATAAATGATACCTACCTGGATCCATAATGCCAAAAATCTGTTTTAAATAATACAGCCTCTTTACAATTCAATACAATGTACTTAGAATTCTGTTTTATTTCTCCATTTAAAAATGTTATTATTTTAAATTTTGACAATGTCCTTCTATGTGTACGATATGTCATTTAGAATGTGAAAAAAAATCGGATGTCATACTATAGCCAGTGTCTGTTTTATTCAGGGATGAGATTTCTCTGCTTTTTTGCATACCAGTGTAATATTACAGAAAATATGGTTCTCTTAAATCGCAGAATGTTCCGATTAAATAAAAAAACATTTTCTGTAAGATTATACTGGTAGGCAAAAAAGCGGAGAAATCTCATCCCTGGTTTTATTATAATTAATTGCCTGTTGCTTAGAAAGTTTCGGTACATATAAAATTAACGGAGTTCAGAAACTGCATGATTTAAAACGCCACAAAACTTCTCGAACTATTCTACATATCTTCTAAATTGAGTTTGCATTGGTTTTCTCAACATTCATGCAACCACATAGAAACTGTAGATATTGCTATATACTCCAGAATGTGTGTAATACCATTTGGACATCCTGAGGCAAATGTAACTAGCTGTCCTAAATAAAAACAAAACTCGGGAATATGTCGAATAATTTGCAATAATTGAATCCTCTTGGTCGTGAGTTCCTCTACAATAATTTATTGTAACGGAAGTAAACAAAATGTTCTACACCTCTCCAAATTTGTTTACATTGGCATCATATTCTTTCTTTTTAGACGTACAGGTGCTGATGTGCAACTGAACAGGTGATAATGTGCTGCTGATGTAGAATGTTTTTCAAAAACTGATTGCTCTAGGTTATGCAGTTTCTAAACAATAATTGACTGCAATGGAAATAAGCAAAATGTTCTATATCTCTTCAAATTTGTTTACATTGGCATCATATACTTTATTTTTAGACGTACAGGTGCTGATGTGCAACTGAACAGGTGATGATGTGCTGCTGATGTAGAACGTTTTTCAAAAACTGATTGCTCTAGGTCAGAGGTTCCCAAAGTGTGCTCCGCGGAGCCCTTGGGGCTCCGCCTATACTTTTCAGGGGCTCCGTGGCGATTCAGGAAAATAAACAAAACATGAAAGAAATTAGAATATTGCAAGGGAAAATTTTTCGAAAGTATGTAGGAATTTGTGTGCGTGTGTGTGTCAAAAATAAATACATCTATGACTGGGTTGAAAAATACTATAATATATTTTTAAAAAAAATTGCATTATATATGTATCCATTTTCTATATAATATTTTTGGCTTGAACTACTTTATTTTATGTTTCTACATATAATGTGTTTTGAAAATTCGATTCAAAATAAGCTACAAGAAATTTGTATTCTGAATCGAATGCGCAACGTGAATAGAAAGAGCAAAGGTGTTCCAGTGCTGTTATCTCTGCTTGCCGAACAAAGGGGATAACAGTTTTATTCTTTGGAACTCCGCCTATTCATATATTTATACTTAGTTATTTTTTGCTTAGTAACCAGGTCCTAACAACTTCCTCATTAGATTCATTTTACATTTGTGTATATTGTGTATACATATTTATTTTTTTTATAATTACAATTTCTTTAATCTGTTTATGTTATTTGTATATTTAATTTTTCTATACTGTTTTTCATAGTAAAACAATGTTTGTCGATTAAAACGCCTCTTTTTTGTAACACCTTGTATCATTTAATAAGATCATTAGATTAATTTAATATTTGTATACGTTGTGTATGTAATTTTCTTTTTTCGTTTTGTAACTTTAATTCCTTTAATATGTTTATTTTATTTTTATTAATTCTTAGTTATTTAAATATTCTATGCTGTTTTACATAATTGTACTTAATTTTTAAAGCAATGTATGTTGCTGAAAACGCATTTTTTATCATTTTTATCATTTTTTAACATATTGTATCACTTAACAACCCTTCTTTAAAATTTTGTTTTAACTGGTCTCAGCATTGGCTAAGATTCTTATGTTATGATACCACATTTTCCTATCAGAAATAAGGCTGTAGCAATTAAAAAATATATATTGGTTCTTTACATTTGTCATCACACTAACAATCTAAACATTTGCTCCGCTCCACACCTTGCTTAGACTTTTCGTCAATGACTACCCGCCCTGATATAAATTTAACCCCACCCTTATATCCCGTTTTGTTAGTAAAGTTTTTCTACTAGTTGCAGTTCTTTTAACCTGTGTAGTTTTTAACCGTATATCTATTTTGAGGCAAAAACAATGGTGAAAGAAAGTTTCTTTCAAAACTATAATTAATAGCTAAGTACTTCTTATAAGACATCCAAAAAAATGAAAGATGCTGCACCTTACAATACAAGTTATAGATTTTGCACCACCCACTTAAACACTAAAACGATGATCTGCTTCTAAATGTATTTTTAAAAAATGGTTCAAAAGAAGCTCAGATGCGACTCGTTTTCGTTGCATGTTTAGAAGTACTAGAAACGTAAAGAAGAACGAAAAAAGAATCCGTATTCGCATGATTCTATTACGGGTGGGCGGGACTAGTGAAAACGTGTTATATATTTACTCATGGGCTACTAGGCCTACACATTTTCTTTCTTTTCGCGAGTATACGTTGATTGAGTATACGAGTTTCGGGATTGTACAAAAGTCTTTCTTTGTAAACAAAAACTGTGCAACTTACCTTTTTTCTGTGTGTGTGGTTTTCGCCATAGATAATAATAGTTTTACGTAAGCCCCAATGCAATGCATGACCCAGACAGGGTTACACTTCTGATCTTTAATTCCGAGTTTATACTGGAAATTCTGAAAGAATATTTTTTATTTTAAAAATGGATGTCATTGACCCCTTAACAGTATTGCTCGAACGTCGCTCTGGTAAGAAAAGTTTGTTTTCTTCGTTACTAAAAGCTTTCAGAAACCACAAATTTTTAGCTATAATTTTTGCTGTATTTGGCGGACATATCTCGATTATACAAGGCAGATATTTCAATACAAGAAAGGTGGTTTTTAGTCCTTATATTTAATTTATTGCGTCCAATAATAGTGATATTAAATAAAACTGTTAAGCGGTTAAATAATAAAAAATTTGATTTTCAAAATTTCTAGTATGAATTCAGAATTTCTGTATCAAGAAAAGGACCAAACTGAGAACCTTGGCCCCATGTTGGAAACTACTGGTTCGAACTCTTATCCAACAGATCTTTCTCTGCGCCATAGGTATAAAAAATATTAATTTGTAAACCATAGAGTACCGTGGGATTAAGGGGCTCCTCCTTAGAAATTCTTCCCAAAAAGGGCTCCGCGAGCCCAAAAGTTTGGGAACCATTGCTCTAGGTTATGCAGTTTCTAAACAATAATTGATTGCAATGGAACTAAGCAAAATGTTCTATATCTCTCCAAATTTGTTTACATTGGCATCATATACTTTCTTTTTAGACGTACAGGTACTGATGTGCAGCTGAACAGGTGATGATGTGCTGCTGATGTAGAACGTTTTTCAAAAACTGATTGCTCTAGGTTATGCAGTTTCTAAACAATAGTTGATTGCAATGGAACTAAGCAAAATGTTCTATATCTCTTCAAATTTGTTTACTTTGGCATTCCATTTTTAAACGACTCACATGTGAAGATATTAAAACTGTGGAAGTTGCTATAAGTGTGGCGAATCTTGCAGATTTTTGGATACCATTATTTCCGAATAATAATATCCGCTTTTTTTAATGTCGGAGGATAATGTCTTTAGATGAGGCAAATAATACTATTCGGAATTAGCGGCATTCAAAAAAGTTAAATTGGCAAAACTGGTTGCTAAGTAGCAGCGTATATAGGACGAACTGGAATATTACCATCTGGGTATTCTGAAATTAACCTGTCGAGGTGAATTAGATGAGGAAGAGAGAGGAAGAAGATTTTGCAAAATTCGATTGCTCTATGTCGTGTTGTTTTTGAAGAGTTTTTGTATTAATACGAGTTGAAAATTTCCAAAATGAGTAAAAAAGTGTCCAAGGTAGAAGTTGAATCCACGACCTTTCGCGTACTGTACGAACGCTCTGCCAACTGATTTATCTGGAGAAATCTAGCGAGTACATGCCACTCACAAAAAGAGAGCCAAGCTTGGTAATCACAGATTTTGATTATTTTTATGTAGAACAGGAGCCCCTTAGTCTCGGGTTCAACGGATTTTATACAACGCTCCTGAGTTCTCGAGAAATAAGGGGTCTATTATTATAACACAACTTAAATACCGTAATTTCTGGCTTATAATCCGCGGATCAATCATATTTGGACCCATAAATTTTATTTTATGAAACGTACTTAACTAAATAGCTGTAACTATTTGACTTCAATTATTGAATAAAATTGAAGGGGTCGGGGCAAGAGAGCGCTAAGCCACATTTTTAAACTTCTGAGATATTTCAATTTAAAAATTTGATCAAATACTCAAATCAAGATATATAACATAAAGTTTTTTCGCCAATGTCTTAGTAACATTTGAGATATTCTGAGTGACAATATGGCATTACTTTAATGATATTACTATTACGATTTTTGTAAATTAGCTATCTTCTTTGGGGGCATAAACACCTGGAGCAAAAACGAAACCGGAGACATATACTGCCACCAAGTGACATTAGAAACAAATTATATGTGGGATATTATAATTTACATTATTAAGCAACATATTACAGTGTTAGATTTATTTCACCAAAAATGTGGCTTGGCACTTTCTTGCCCCGACCCTCTCAATTCTAGGTCGAAACTTAAATACCGTACTTTCCTGCCTATAATCTACGGATCCAACAATCATGTTTCGACCAAAAATTTTATTCAATAATTGAAGATAAATATTTACAGCGATTCAGTAAGTTACGTTTTATGAAATTAATTTTCCAGGTCGAAACATGATTGTTTGATACGCGTTTTGGCCGGAAATTACGGTATTTAAATTGTGTTATAATATTAGAACCTCTGGTCCCGAGAACTAAGGCACGTTGTATAAAATCCGTTGAACCTGAGATTAAGGGGCTTCTACCCTGCAATATATGTAAAGAGTGGCAGATCCTGACTGTCCTTGATTGGGGCACTAAATGCATGCTTGAAACACATATTATTTTCATACCATTATTTTTTACAAGAAAAATTTTTGTTGTTTAATGGCAGAACTTTCTGACAGTAAATAAAATAAAGTATTCCTTTTTAATAATAGTGGTAAAAGAAGAATAAATTTAGCAGCCATGCATTTTGTGCTTCAAATAAAGCCTGTCACGATCCTCCACTATATATAAAAATAGTCAAAATCTGTGATTACCAAGATTGGCCCTCTCCTTGCCAGACAAATCTTTCGGACACTTTTTCAATTTGGGCATTTTTTCACTCAGTTTAGAAATTTCCATCTCGTAAAATTTCTTTATCAATCAGTTTGATTCCGTTTTTAAAAAAACCAGTCGGATGTATCAATCCCAAAACTTTCTTCTATCTTACACAGGTTTCGCATACACTAAAAAGAATCAGCATCAATTTATATCAAGGTCTAACTGAAACTAAAGTTTTATTAAATTCTGTGCATTAGTTCTTGAGATATGACTATTGCTAAAATCGTGTAAATCCTGCAAAATGCAGCATAGCAGTGCCACCTGGTGGGAGATTTAGACCAAAACCTAATCAAAAACAACTTATGTATAGTCTAACGGAATCTGAAGTTTGATGAAAATCTGTGCATTAGTTCTTGAGATATAGTTAACGTGTTAATAATGAAAAAAGTAGCATAACAGTGCCACCTGTTGGGCTATATACACCAAAACGTAGGCAACATTTATTTATGTCAAGGTCTAACAGAATATGAAGTTTTATGAAATTTCATGCATTCGTTCTTGAGATATAGCTATCGTAAAAATCATGAAAAAGATGGTATAGCAGCGACAACTGTTGAGATATCTATACCAAAACGTAATCAGCGTCTACTTATGTCAAGGTCTAACAGAATGTGAAGTTTTATGAAAATGAGTGCATTAGTTCTTGAGATAGAGCGGAAATCGCGAAAAATGCAGCATAGCAGCGTCACCTGTCGTTCGATTTTCACCAAAAACTAATCAGCAACAATTTATATCAGGGACTAACTGAATATAAAGTTTTCTTAAATTTCGGGCATTACTTCTTGAGATAGTGCGCCCACAACATTTTTGTCACATTTAGACAGACAGACAGAGTCACAGACTCACAGAGAGACATTTTCTAAAAACAGTTAAATCGTGTTCAGGAAATTCTAAAGAGTATAAATACGTCGAAAACAGGAAGTCGAAAATTTTCATGAATCCAATATTTTTTACTTGTAAAGATAGAAGAAAGTAATGATGATTGTAATGGTCCAAATTTGTTTAATATTGATATTTTACACTTTCTTTCGGAGACTTATATTTAATGTGCAAACTGTGTATGTTGCTATGCAGCCTGTATACGAAGGACTGGAATATCTGCTAGATATCCTGGAATTAACATGTCAATCTAGACTAAATGTAAACAAAATTTGGAAATATATTTTTTTTTAATTTTTAAAACATAAATAATTTTGAACATTTGAAAAATTAAAAAAAAAAAATTGATTGCTCTAATTCATAAAATATCTAAGCAATAACTGAGTATAATAGCACTATGGAAAAGATTTCTACATCTCTCCAAATTTGATTTATATTGCTATTCTATTTTTTTTCTTTGCTGTAGAAACCATGGATGTTGCTGCACAGTAAAACAAAATCTGTAAAAATTCAGAAATTGTACCGACAATTAGTTGTTAGTACATTTCGATATTTTTACAGCCACATCGGTTTAAAATCGTTGCTTTATGTGCACCCGTAAAACGATATATTACACCCAAATACTTTCTAAAAAATAAACGCATAAATACAGTTTAATATGTAAGAGACGCCAAAAACAATCAGATCTAGTATCTTCAAAACTTCAGATGTCTGAACAGACGATACTTATTCCTCAACATTACGCCTATCAGCTTTTCTCTTCTTGTTCCATTTTACGCAAAGTACAAACTTAAAAAAATAATTTAAAACAGTATAATACTTTTTATTGATGAAAAATGCGTATATATATACAAAATAATGTACATTAAATAAATAATTTGCAGAATGATGTGAAGCAGGCTGGATACATTTCAATTTTCATCTTCAATGGATTCAAAATTCCAGTCCTCAGCATCAACTCCTACTGGTATACATCGATGAACGTAGGCAGATATCGATATATCATCACTTGATCTTGCACAGCGACTGTTGTTTGGACATTCACATCTGAAAAAAAAAATACAGCTTGAAACATACGAATAATTCTAGTCGAATGAATAAAAAAGCAATCGCCATACTTAAATGCGTAATAGAGTCATAATAACTCTATTTGACACCTGGTGTGAAAAAATTTGTTTGTTTTTCTACCGATAACTGGTGCACCAGTAAAAATACCCTAAAACGTAGGTGCCAAGGATTACGGATTTTGAATGCCACTTTTTACGAATAGCAATAAATTCGGAAATAGCCATAATAAAAAAAAAAGTTTCTGGTACCAAGCGATTGGAAATAAAGTCTACATTTAAATGATGTATATAAAATTTTCTTAGGTGGCACCTACACATCAAAACAAGCCCAAACTTTGTTTTTTCAATGGCAACATCCAATTTCGACAACATATTTTAAATCTTCAGTTCAAATTATGCTTAGATACCAAATTTCATGAAATTTCTACGATTAGTTTCAGAGAAATTAATTAATTTTAAATGAGCATAATTTAGGGGAATTTAGAATGATTAAGTCACTTTTAATTAATGTATTATTTTTTGCCAATATGACCATTTTACTAACTTTATATGTTTCGGCTATTGTTATATACGGTAAAATTCTTTTCAATATTCATTTTATAATGTTTATAAGAGTTGAATTATCCTATTAAAAATATATATAAGGTTATCTGTGATTAAAATAGTTTTCGAATATGTGAATGTGATTGGAATTTTATAGGTGTTTTTATAATGTTTTTTCACAGATTATAAATTTATTTTACTTGCTCTTTTCTAAATTTATATGTGAAAAATATCGGCGAATACAAAATTTAGAATAAAAAATAATATGAAGCAGTATAAGAAAATCTTAACTCGATGGCTAATCGCATATTTTTAAAACTTTCTTAGCAAATACACAACACATATGCATTTACAAGAAACTTTACTTCAAACATAATATATACCACAGAAAAAATAAAATAGGTTTATTAGACTGGAGAAGAAGCTAGAAATTCAATCAAAGGTAACAAAAAAAAGAGTAACATATTTTTTCTAAGATAGGACTGTTCATTTTTAAACAAGTTGGAAATTGTACGTCAAACGTTACAAACGAGGTGCGTTCGTACGCACGTTTTAGAATTAAATTCATGATATCCCGTGCGTAGAACGGGTTAAACAGCTAGTTAAGTATATATTTTATGACACTGTTCATACAAATATCTTAACTAGTAATATAAATATTCAGATATATATGTATCAGCTAGTTATATAAATATTCAGATCTTGATGATTTTTAATTCTGTGAAATGAATTATATCGTCTGCAGATTAATTTCTGTCATAAAATAAGTATCTCGGTCGCTTGACGATTAAACTTCGGAAGCTCCTATAACAAAACAGCACCGATTTAAAAAAAAAATTCAAATTTCTTAATAAATATTTTTATTAATATCTCCTAAAGTTTTGATTCGATTTTAATAAAATTTGAAATGTCTCGACAAAATTCTGCAAAAATAATATATTTTAAATTGCAAACCATTTGGTTGGGTAGTTTTTGCGTTGTTATATGCGGACAGACAGACGGACGAACCAAACGACGACTATAGGTGCTACGTATTTATATAATTACGAACGCACCTAAAAATGAACTTTGTTAATTTAAAAATAAAAGCGAAACAAATTTACATAACTGACGTAAAATTATATCTCATGGAAATAAGATTTACGGAATTTTAATAAAAATTTTAAAGCAGCATAGAAAAAGTTTTTAAAAAAAATCTTATGCTAATCAATAATATAATGAGTAAAATATATTTTCAAATTATGCTTTTCTGCACATCATAGCACATAATCCAGCATCTTGCCGTTTTTTAAGCATAAATTGGAAACTACTTGGAAGAAAAAAAAATTTTTTTGAATGCACATAAAACAGGATATAATAAATATAAATCCACCAAAAATATTGTTGGTTGCAACTCAATTATTTTTATATTAATTTCATAATTCATATTATAAAATTATAACAGTTACAAATTCAAACAATTACAAACAAAATATTAGCACATTAGGTTTATAATTTCAGGAGATATTAATAAAAATATATTAATGCAATTTAACATTAGAAGCTCTGAATTTTGAATTTTTATAATTCAAAAACTTATCATCCAAATGACTTGAAATTTGGTATCTAGGCATACTTTGAACCGAAGGTTTAAAATATCGTGTCAAAATTGGATATTACCACTGAAAGAAGCAAAGTTTGGGCTGGTTTGATATAGAGATAGCCTCCTAAGCAAATTTTATTTACATAATTTAAAAGTAGACTTTATTTCTAATCGTTTAGTACCAGTAACTTTTTTC
This sequence comes from Maratus michaelseni, assembly GCA_963931845.1. NCBI lineage: Eukaryota > Metazoa > Arthropoda > Arachnida > Araneae > Salticidae > Maratus > Maratus michaelseni. The sequence continues at coordinate 226,165,982 of OZ007595.1, forward strand.
TATGATAATTTATTGCAGAGTTAGCAGGGAGGAGTGTTCACATTAGTGTGAGGGGTTCACAATTTCTCAAAAGTTTCGATTTTTTAATTTTTACTTTCTTCTATCTATAATAAAAGTAAGTTTTGTAATCGACATAATTTTCTACTTCCGGTTTTCGACGGATTTACACGTTTTAGGGGTCAGAAATCCTCAAAAACGTGTTTTTACAAAATGTCTCTCCGCCATGTGTGTGCATGTGTCCTCATTATATCATCGAAAAATGCATAAAGTTAAGCATAGAATAGAACATTATTCCATACATATGTTTTTGGTTATGGCCAGCAGGGCTTACTTGAATTTGAGGATATTCCAACGAAAGGGGGCGCTGTGAGAGCAATTCTTGTGTCATTTTCATTATTGTATTATCGGAAAGTGTACGAAGTTATGCATAGAATTGAACCAAACGTTATATGTATTTTTTGACTATGGACGTCAGGTCCCAGTATAAAATGGAGATATTCCCGCGGAAGGGGGCGCTATGATAGCAATGTTTGTACAATTTTCTCGATTTTTTGCAGTTTTAGTTAAGAATTTATGAATATTTTTCGACGAAATTTTATATTTAGATGTAATTTAATAGACCGAAAGTGGTGCTGTGAGAGAGAATTTTTTTTTCGGGACGGGCGCGGTAGCTGTTAAAAAATTATACTGAATCACCCAAGTGTCATAGTCTAGGTTTTTACCTTTCGCTTACGAGTTAGGACTGGCGATTATTTTTATATTAACTCGTACCAAAATTTACAAACATTTTCTTCGTCATAGATTTCTCTTGAAAGTATCCTAGTATAAGGGTATGACAGATATTATTTTTCTAAAAGTGGTGCGAGTAGAATAAATAAATAACCACTGGGACGACATATGTCCTAATCCCATAATCAAAGTGTTAATTTGCATATTTGTGAAAAAGCAAAATTTTTCGCGTTTTTTGATATATTATCCGTTGATTAAACTGCATTATGATTTTTCCCCTCTCAACTTCCGATAGTTTTGGAAACATTTATTGACATAAAAACTTGAAGAGTAATAAAAAAAAAATAAACATATGAGATAGTAGTAAGTTTTAGGATTGGCACATCCAACTAGTTTACATGTTAATTTTTTTTCTACTTTGAAATTTTTAAGTAAAAGAAAAAGGTGATCGATTCTACTTTTTTACTATTTTATTGAAATAAACAGTACTCGTGACTATTTAAACTTAGACTTAAATAGAGACACAGAATCCTCCATTACTGAATGAAAGCATTTTTTGCGATTAAATTAAACAATTCTTTTTGTGACATAAGATTAAAAATTCTATAAAAGACTTTCGTCGCGAAGAGTTTAAGAAAGGAAGACCCTGATAATATGTACTAATTCTACTCTCCTTTATGCGGCCTTGTACATGTGAGTACCATCTATCTTATTACAGTTATTTTGTATCAAATAACAAATGAAATACATCGAGTTTTTTGCAACACAACGTTCATTATTAAATTAACCCTTTGCCCACTATTCACGAGTGTGACTCATATAAAGCAAACCAAGGCTCTCAGCGTTCTAAAATTTTCTCACTCTGTCACCACTATTTCAAAACGATATCTTTATTGTAAACTTCGATTGCAGATGTTGTCGGAATCTACAACCAAGACTTTTAATTTGAAACATAGTGGTAGGAAAGGTAGAAAATTTATGAACGATGCGATATATATCACAGTGCCATGCCACTATTTTAAAAAGATATCTTTATTGTAAACTTCTATTACAGATGTTATATAGGAATCTACAACGAAGACTTTTAATTTGAAACATAGTGGTAGGAAATGTAGAAAAATTTAAGAACGCGGCGATATATATCACAGTGCCATGCCACTACTTTAAAAATATATCTTTATTTTCAACTTCCATTGCAGATTTTATAGGAATATACAACGAAGGCATTTGATTTGAAACATAGTGATAGGAAATGTAGAAAAATTTAGGAACGCTGCGTAATATATCTCAGTACGATACCACTATTTTAAAACAGTATCTTTACTGTAAACTTCTATTGCAGATGTTATATAGGAATCCATAACGAGAACTTTTGATTTGAAATAGTGGTAGGAAATGTAGAAGTATTTAGGAACGCTGTGAGCTCTGAGTCTTCTGAATCAATCACGAATGTGACTCATAAACTAAGGCTCGCAGCATTCCTAAAATTTTCTCACTTTGCTTCCATTATTTTAAAACGATATATCTTTATTTTATATTTCTATCGCAGATGTTTGGGAATCTACCACGAAAATGTTTTGCTTGAAAAAGTGATAGGAAATTTCGAAAAAGTTAGGAACGCTGCGATTTATATCACAGTACGCTACCACTATTTTAAAACGATATCTCTTTTGTAAACTTTTATTTCAGATGTTATAGGAATCTACAACGAAGGCTTTTGATTTGAAATAGTGTTAGGAAATGTAGACAAATTTATGAACATTTCGAACCTTGTGTAAACAATCTCTTGTGAATAAAATAATAAATGAAATACATTGGTTTCTTCGCAACTCAACGTTCATTAATATCTAAACGCTTTGTGCATTATTCAAGAGTGAGACTTGTGTAAAGTAAACCAAGGGTCTCGCAGCGGTACTAAATTTTTCTCACTTTTCTACCACTATTTCAAAACGATACCTTTATTGTCAACTTCCATTGCAGAAATATTATAGGAATCTACAACGAAAGGCATTTGATTTGAAATATAGTGGTAGGAAATGTAGGAACATTTAGGAGCGCTGCGATATATATCACAGTACGATACCAGTATTTTAAAACGATATCTTTATTGTAAACTTCTATTGCAGATGTTACATAAGAATTTACAACGAAGACTTTTGATTTGAAATAGTGGCAGGGAATGTAGAAATATGTAGGAACGCTGCGAGCTCTGAGTCTTGTGAATCAATCACGAGTTTGGCTCTTGGTAAGTAAAATATACCTTGTAAACCAAGACTCACAGCGTTCCTAAAATGTTCTCACTTTGCTATTACTATTTTAAAACGATATATCTTTATTGTATATTTCTATCGCAGATGTTATAGGAATCTACAACGAAGACTTTTGACTTGAAATAGTAGTAGGAAATATAAAAATATTTAGGAACGCTGCGAGCCTTGAGTAAACTTTGTCTTGTGAATCAGGCATGAGCGTGACTCGTGGTAAATAAAACATACCTTGTGAATCATTCACAAGAATCACTCGTGATTAATGATGAGGGTAAATAACTATTATAAATACATAAATAATTTAAATATGTTAAATCCCATGAGGTTTAAACATAATACAGGGTTCGTACGCTTTTACCACACTTTTTTAATAGAATTTTTCTATTTAATATATAAATAGCAGAAATTTCAGACGCTTTGTTTAATTTTAGGATTTGTAATACTTTTCTGCATTTAAATAAGACGAAAACGTCTATTAAAAATTGTGTGTAACAGCGTACTAACCCTGTAATATGGGTTAAGTAGGAAATATAATCCCGAAATAAAATTTCTACTTACGGACTCACAACAAAGGTTAAAACTGTCCTCTCGTAGGGTCTGTATACTTCCCACCCACACGGTGTTGACCTTGAGCAAATATTTTCAGCATTTCTCTGCAAGAAAGGAAAAATACATTAATTAACCTTTAATTATGGAATTCGTTGAATAACATTTAATCTTTTGTTTTCCAAACAATTTAGCTTACCCTAATTGTCAACTTTAAGATGATTTTTCTCAAATTTCTGATTATTTAAATTTCAATTAGGAAAAGAGCGAATAAAAATGCGAATTTCTTTATCAAATTTAAAAAAATGTATTAACGAAAAATAATAATACACAAATCTATACTATAAGGCAAAAACATGTCCGTGATTAACACTAATATCAAATCAAGCCTGAGCAATGAATTTCGTCTTAACGCAAATTTCATAACTGCTAAGCATCACTCAATTTCACTGTTTACATCGTCGAATAAGGAAAAAAATTATTTTAAAGGGTAATTTATTTGAAAACTTTATCTCAATTTACTAATATTTTTATGCTTTTTAAAAATAACTTCCAAGCATGATTTAAAAAAAAATCTATCCCTATCGCGTGCCGCTCGATTACGAAAGATTAACCCGTTTGCACTTAAAACAATATAAAATTTCAGCTAATTGTTTCCGATTAATATTCCAAAACAAAATTAACACTTCATCAGTAAATAAAAATAAAAATAACATAATATAAATAAAACACGAATTTAACTGATATGTGATCGAACTACGTGCTTGAACTGAAGTAACCAGAATAGGGAAGACTGCTGTAAGTAGCAAAATCTTTGGCTATTAACCTCTGACATGTAGCTAATATGAAAGTATTGCTTTTAACCCATTTATGCCTAGCGTCCCAATTTTGGGACGCTTTAGGGACACTTTTGGGACGAAAAAGTGCATTTCACACCACTTTTTTTTTTTTCATAGAAATTTTTTCTGATTTTATCGAGGACCCCTCCATAAAATAAGACAGCAAATTTCTATTTTAAAAAAAAATAATAAAAGTGGTGTGAAATCCTCGATAAAATACGACACCAAATTTCTATTTTAAAAAAAAATGGTGTGAAATGCACTTTTTCCGATTTTACTAAAGCATCGACGCTAGGCATAAATGGGTTAATAAATTTTAAAACATTATTTCAATACATAATTGCAGAACTGCCAAGTCTCCGGCTTTTTGGATGCCAGTAATTTAGTACAGAAAATGTTGTTTTATTTAATCGGTGCATTTTGCGATTTAAAAGAACAACATTTTCTCTAAATAATTACTGGTGTGCAAAAAGCCGGAGACTTGGCAACTCTGCATAATTGGTGTTTTTCATATAAAAATGCGTTTTTATGTTGTTATTGGGCAACAAAATATATCAAATGTTAAAAAAAAATTTGAGAGTTTTAATTAGAATATATATATATATATATATATATATATATATATTAATCTATGTTCTAAAACCTGAGTGTTTAATTCAAATCTTGCAAGTCAATTTTCACCACTTTTAATTATCCGATTGAGCTGAAACTTTGAACACATGTGTAATTTTAATGACAATACAATATTATAATTTAAATAATAATAATAATATAAGTAATAATAATATAATAATAATAATAATAATAATAATAATAATAATATAAATAATTAAATAAGTCAAATATTTATCACTGTTTGGTTATTTTATTACTAATACATTCGAAAACCCAGCAAAACCTAATTAAACTTCAACGCAATAATTTTGCCTAAAGTATTGGAAACTTAAGAAAGCTCCTGCGAAAATTTGCGAATCATTAAGTTATATTAACTTGAAGTGTGTTTCTGAGTGTTTAATTCAAATATTGCAAGTCAATTTTAAACCACTTTTAATTATCCGATTCAGCTGAAACTTTGAATACATGTGTAGTTTCAAGGACAATACAATATTATCATATAAATAAATAATAATAATATAAATGATAATAATAATAATAATAATAATAATATAAATTATTAAATAAGCCAAATATTTATCATTGTTTGATTATTTTATTACTGATAGATTCGAAAACCCAGCAAAAACCTAATTAAACTTCAACGCAATAATTTTGTCCACCTAGATCCTCAAAACGCCCCACTGTGAGGCGGCTTTTGCATTTTTAAATTCATTTTTGTTCGCAGATGCAACAAATTGCCAAGTGCTGTTATTTCTAAACCTTGCCATTTAACTATTTTTTTTCACTTTTCTGTAAAAGCAGAAGATTTTTCAGAAAATGCCGTCAAAGCTGATGTGTTTAAACCGAATTTCTTGACGAAACAATGCAGGAAAGGAAAAAAAACTGACGTTTTGACACAATGATCGCTTATAACTCAAGGTGGGCATCATTTATCAAAAAAAAAAAAACTGTTCAATTACAAACCACCTCAACAATCATGGCTGCAAGTGTCATGCTTTTGAGTTCAGAAATTAATCAGAAAATGAAACTATGTCAGAAAGTTTCGCGTTGTTGAGCGGGATAAATATATATATATATATATATATATATATATATATATATATATATATATATATATATATATATATATATATATATATGTATATATATATATATATATATATATATATTGAGAACAGGCTTAAAAACTGCAACTGCGCTTTACGGTTCTTATGAACTACTTTGAATACACACACTCCTTTAAGTGATATAAGTTTCATTGAAAATCAGACGATTTCACATCGGAAGAACAAGTTACAGGTTTACATGTGGGAAATAGTTTTTTAAGCGTAGCATAAAAATTAATTGAATAAAAAGACCCAGAGTCTAGCCCAGCTCATCGAGCTTGGTCTCACCGACAGATTAAACCTCCCAAACACATAATTACCAACTACTACGTTTTTTATTTATCAACACGGTTTCTTAATAGTTACCTTCGTCTTATTTAATAACAGAGTTCTCTAATTAAACTAGCAGAAGAATTACTATTCGGAAATAGTAGTCAGAAAAAGTCATAGCAACTGGTAGCTATGCAAGCATTTTAAAGACTTCATTTTTATGACTTAGCGAATCTCTATTATGAATTATCTTATTTATAGTTTATTATTATATACATTTACTGTTAACAATTACTATAATTAGCGACCAGCCATCAATAACCGCTGCCGGGTGCCCCGTCCTGTACACCGACTACGGAAGATTCCCAAGAATATATGCTTAACATGAAAGACCCCGATGATATTTTTTTTTACTACATTCGTTAAGTAAAAGACGTCAAAGATAAAACCGGTATCGAATACCCCAGTCCAAGTACACCGACTCACAGAGACGTATTTGTTTCGAACTCTTGCCCAAAACATGATCAATCTAATAATCAGAATAGTGAATTGCCTTGCTAAATAACTGGAGGGTATGTATATTATGAAACGTAGAATTGATAGATACCACATAGTGTAATTCTGTAAACTTTGGTTCTAAATGCAACCTGTTTCGTGCATTTATTGAATAGAATAATTAAATATAAAAACAAATTTTTTTCTCAAAACAGCAAACAGTAGCAATTAAAATTAATCCTGTTGTAGGATTGCAAATTATTACTCTTATTTATTAACACATTACTGACGGGAGACGCGAATTCCCGTCGTTTGAACACGTGTAATTTCGTACAGTGGCGGAACTTTTGCATTTTATGTGTTACATTATTTCTCAAAATACATATACAAAATTTGTATTTTTACAATTAGAGTACTATGCATATAAATATTTCAATTAGAAACAATACTGTTATTATATACGTTCATTTATAATAAAAAAAACGAACAGAGAAAATCTTTTTGTTAAATAATGTAACATGCATACGCCCATAGGCGGAGATTCCTGTTTTAAAGCCGGCAAATTACTATAAAAATTTACCGATACATCTTTTCTGAAACTCAGTCCAGAACACACATCATAAAACACTAAAAATTAGTGCCAGAAATGATTAATGTTCAGCTTATCGTTTTAAACAATGAAGATAATTAATTTTCAAAATATTCAACATCATGATAATATGAGCTAAAATGAACTACACCACTTCGTCGTTACATTAAGCAATAAAGATGAGCTAAACATATTTTAAGAACATTGGTATAAAAGTATGGAAACTTATGCATAGGAGGAGTGTAAGTTTTGTTTCCAGGTTTTGACCAGCATTTTGGTAAATTCCGGCATCGCGCAACACTCGGAAGACCTTTACTTTGCGAGACTTTGCAATTTCAAGTATTTTGTAACCACATTTACATTAAATATTATATGATATCACTTTATTACACTACGAGGCTAACGAAAAAGACAGGCTGCCGCACTACGTTTCTCGTTTGTCTTCCTTCGGACCGCTATAGTCACATGATGCCCTTTTCGCACACCTACACGCGTGCTTTTCCTGTCCCTGCGTCACGAACAGACAATCATGTGAGTCATGTGGTCCGAAAAGAGACGAACGTGTAACGCAATGGGGAAATCTGTCTTTTTCATTAGCCTCGATCGCAGTACGTGAAATATATAATGATAAAATTAATACACACACACACACACATATATATATATATATATATATATATATATATATATTATTACAAAACTTGATATAAATTAAGAATATTTTTTATGGTTTGAAGAAAACTGTGTAATATAAATTGTATAAACACTGTTGAATCCATATAATGATAATTTCATCCCGATTATTATATGCATTGAAACAGAAAAAGCATAAAATGCTTTAAAATTTAAATACATTTAATTACATTTTAATTTATATACAAACGGTTTATGTAATCTAATCTCTTCTAAATAACCATCGTACACATACACAAAATATGAAATTTTATAATAACGATATATAATTATAATATCTTTATTAATAATTATTTATTAACCATATAAAATAAGTTAATAAATAATATTCTTTCAATACACAAGTTGGAATTTCTCAGATCTGTATATATACCTCAAGCAAAATCCTTACAATAAGAAAACTAGCATTTGATATAATTTTTAAACTTTTCGAAAGGAACAGAATTATATTGCAATTTTAATTTTAATAAAATATTTTTTTTAAAGAAAAAGAAATGAAGAAAGATACAAGAAGATACATCATACATGTTAATGAAATTTGTCTTTAAACTTAAACTGTATCGGGATTTAAGGAATAACCATAATTGTATTAATAAAGATCTTTCAGGTTACAGATTTTTTCTTAGAATGTATAACTATAACATTTATTTTTAATTTTTTTTTTACTTATTGATTAACACTTTGTTAACCCATTCGCTGCCAACGACGATTGTACTCGTGGTTTTTCAATCTAAAATTATGAATTCTTACCGGAAATTTCGAAAGAAGAATTTCCATTTTATGTAATCACGATATGTCTGTAATTAAATAAGGTAAATACTGCTAGTAGTATGTTCTGGTATATGAATTCGAACTTTCTAAATAAAATAAAATTCCGCTAATTTTAACCCGGCAGTGAACGTGTTAAAAGCTCAAGAAATATTGAGCCAAACGCCACTGGCTGAGCACGTGTTTTAAATCTTTGTGTCCACCTATATCATTTTACATATAGAACTATTTTTTTCCTTTATTTGAAAAAAGAACATTTTTATGTATTAAATTCGGGAATATTTTGCTTGACTAACAGCCATTTTACATTGAATACATTCAAACATTTGATACAGTGACATATTTACCGATATACAGGCAGTGTTGTAGTCGTTAAAACACCACAGGATAAACGCTGTAGGTAGAGGGTATACCCAGAGAGTATACGCTATTTTTTTTATTTAAGAAACAGAGGGTATAAGGAGTTTTAAACAAATCCAAAAGGTATACCGCGTATACCATTGTATACCCTACACCATGTCCCTGTATACAGGGCATTCCAAAAAGATTGAAACGTGATTTAATTTTTATGAGACATATGTAGGGGAGATATGTAGGGAGTGTAGATTGCAAAAATGTTCAAAATAAGGTAGGAATTAAGATTACGTTGATGAAATATTCTTACCATTAATTTTGAAAAAGTTACACTTTTTTAAATTTTGGTGCTATCCCTTACTCCTATAAGTTTTCTCTCAATTCTAAAAAACAGTTACTAGCGCTGCCGCTGTTGCAGGGCTGCTACTGGCGACTATTTTTTAATTCTATCCCGCACTCACTTACTCAAAATAATTTGTTTTTTTTTTACATGCACATTGACAAAATGAACAAGAGAAATATACTATAAAACTTATTTTTTTTAAATAGTGGTGCGAATATAAAATAAAAATAGTTGTCAGTGGCAGCCTTGCTGTTGCTGCCAGTAGTAACTCTATTACGTACGTTTCACTTTCTCGGCTTATCCTGCAACAATTGTTGTACATGAAAACAGGTGGTTTATACAGAAATGTATAATAAACATTCTGAAGCAGGGAATTTCTAAATCGAACAATAACTTTAGACGCTTGTTAAAGTTGAAATTGGTCGCTATAGTTCAGTTACGTAAGTTTTATAGGATAAAAAACTATGCACGACAATTTAACTATCTTTTAGTTACCTACGTGACTATATTATGGTGTGCAGTATCCAATAATTTTTTTTTAAATTTAACTCTTTTTTCGATTTTTTTTCACATTTTTTATTCAAAATTCCATAGAGATTTAATTCCTATTTTGAAATCACCGTTTTTTTATATACTGCTGCAAGATTTTAAAAAGCCTGAATAATAATACTTCAATATAATGTATTTTCAATTGAAATATATATTTTCATTTAAATATTGAAAATGAAAGAAATCTTTAAAATAATTACATTATTATGTGCGAAAAGAAGTTGATTGTGAAAATTACGTCATATTTACAGGGTGCGTATAGGTTTACCACTCAATTTGAATATAGTTTTTCGCCATAGTTAATCACGAAAAGTATTACAAATTCTGCTATTTAAATATTAAATATAAAATTTCCAATCTGAAAAAGTAATATCAAACTCCTTAGAAATTCCAAGGAACGTATGCCCTTTGTATTTAAAACGATGTGCAATATCATGCACTGAAATATTTTTCAATGATATATGAAGCGCGGATAACAATACATAAAAGAAATTTTTAAATCGAAAATTACGTCATAGGTAACAAGAAACATTTATTTTTTATCTAATTTTGATTTTAATAATCCTTTGAAACCTCTATATATTTTAGTAAGACCGCAGACTCTGGTTGGTGAGCCTAGCTCGTAGAGGACAGAGCCGCGTAGTAATTTAGAAATAAATTATTCATGCTCACACAAGTACAAAAGTGAAAACATCGACTGAAATTCACCTAGTTATGATACTTTGAATTTTATGAAATTTCTAAGCTTCCCGGCAATAAAAACAGAAAAATGTGTTTTTAGCACCGGAAAGCCCTAAAATTTCATAAAATTCAAAGTATCATAACTTAGTGAATTTTGATGTATGAAGAATAGACTCGTCAGGGCATGAAGAAAAATAGGAATTAATGAATATGAAATCTTTTAAGTATGAATTTATTAATAATTAACATAATTAAAATGAATACTTGAATCAAAAAAGTGTCTGGTTAATGTTTGGATCCATTCATTATATTGAATTGTTCGGATAGTTTTTTTCCGTTTGGAAAAACCAATTCACACCGGAAAATTCTGGCCGTCAATTATTAGGCACATATCTGGAATTAATGTTTAATAATTAAGTGGTAGAATTTTCCGGTACGAACCAACTTTCCGAAGAATAAAGAAGAAACTTTCCAATTGGATGATTTTTAGGGAAAATGTAAATTAAAGTTTGTGGTGTTTATTTAACACTAGCATCCTTTAAGATTGAACTTTTCTTACTCTCTAATGGTTTAATAATAATACATAAACCATATACTTTTCCGGCCCGTTTTGTTTCAAGAATAACTCATTGTCAAAAGTGGTTTTTATTATTTGAAAAGTGGATTTTTTGCTATTTTTTTAATATGCAGACGGCCTCCGGAGTATAATTTGTGCCTAGTATTAAACAGTAGACATTATTCCCAATCGATCGATATCTTGTATATATTTTACATACAAAAAAAAATCAGTTAGGAACGTTAGTAAACACTGTTGATTTTACGGAAATAATCTGTATTTACTACGAACTTTCTGTTATTTTAATAGATTTCGCTGGTAAGTTCACCATAAATACAGATTATTTCCGTAAATAAACAGTTTTTTACTTGTGACCTCGCTGACAGTTTTTTTGTAAAATCAACAAATTTTTCTTTAGAGTGTACATGTTGGTCTGTTTATCTCGACCTGTTGGTAAATTAATCTTGATTGGTATAGTAACGAAAAAGTTGCAAATTAAACTATAATATTTAAAATATAACAATTTGATAGAAAAATACTATAAAAATTTACAAATCTTTAAATTTTCAGATTCAAGATCCCACGCTTTGTTGCTTTTTGATTGGCTATTTTAGCATTCACAACCTCTTGGAGCTGAAATATAAAATTAAACCTATCTAATGCACATATACCATGCTTCCTGATGTTCGCCGGCCACGGCTGTTGAAGTCATTTCTTGAAGCTCCGTTACCTGCGCAGTTAACGTAGCTGCCAACTTTTACGCTTTTTTGCTACCACTAAAAATTAATAGAAATTTTTGTATCATTGAATCACATGATTTCGGCGATTTAATAAGTAAAAATTTACTGTAAAATTTTAGTGGTAGGAAAAAAGCGTAAAAGTTGGCAGCTATGTGATTCAGATATCAGACCAGATGTCATAATCAATAAGGTTTCACGGTGGGACACAAGGTGGACACACAATTCACCCTGAATTGTCCACCAGATTTGTCCAGGATAGCTCAGCTGCAACGGCATTGAGTTGCAAGGTCAGTTGCAAGGGCATTGGCAGCTTAAGCTAAAAGGTTCCTGGCTCGAATCCTAGCCTGGACAATTTTTCACTCACAAGGGAACCACTTTTGGTGCAGCTCGCACTTAGCATTGAGATCTGGTGCATTTTAAAGCCCTATATTACGAAGTTTGAGAACCGATAACATTTTTCTGTTAAAATCATATATTTTTATTTTACAGCGGCATAACTTTCTGAAAATGCAAATTTCGAGACCACTTATCGGACTAGTAACAAAGAAGTTTCTTAAAAAGAAGCAGTTTAAAATACAAATTAGTCAACAATAAGTATAAAATATTGAAAAAAGTTTTAAAATTCCCTCAAGAACCTACGAATTTGATTTTGAAAAAATACAACATTATAATTGCATTTTAAGCAACGCGAAATTGGCTTTATTTGTTACCGTAGAATTTTTCTCGCCAACCCTGGACAAATGTCATAGTCGTCTGCTGTGTGTGAGTAGTACGTAGTTTGGATTTATAGCACCCTACTTGGCTACTTAACTCGCTTCTGGCGTAAAATTAACAATTAAAATATAATAATAAAAAATTAAATGTATAAAAAAATATGTAAAATATGATTTTAACAGAGACATTTTATCTGTTCTCTAACTTTTATATATAAGGGTACAAAATGCACTAGGTCTCGATGCTAGGTGTGAGCATCACCAAAGGTGGTTCGACTCGTGTTCAAATTTCGACTCGTGTTATTTATTTACCAATTAGAATAATTGTGCTAAAATTAATGTAGTGAAAGCGTGTCTGAAGTACATTTTCTACATGCGAACAATTGAATACAACACAATTAAAATTCTAAAACCTTGGCGGGCCAGCAGTGTTGAATTCAGACACTTTTTTCAGGAGAGATTTCTGTGGCTCCGGGGGGGGCGGGCATTGTAGATTTCCGGCGGGGGAAATTGCACTTTTTAATCATTAAAAGCATAAAATCTCAAATCTTCTGGGGGGGCATTTAAACGCTCCGGGGGGAATATCCCCCCCCCCCGGGACACCCTCTGAATTCAACATTGCGGGCCAGATAGGACCCGAGAAGCACGTGTTCAACATTCCTGATTTAAAGTAATAGAATGAAAAATTTGAGAAGTAATATTAAACGGCAATGAACTTAAGTTGCTGAAGTTAACATCTGTCTGGCCAATAAATTTTGTTACGTATACTTCTATACTTAATAAAACCGCAATATTTTATAAATTCATTGTGCATCAAAAAGTTTAACTTGAGAATTACTTATTATTTTAATTAATATAAATTTGCTTTCATATTTGTTTTTCTCTTGCACTTATACGTCCTTTGATACTTGAAAATATAGAAACTTCAGTATTTTATAAGTTCACTGCGCATCAAAAATTTCAACTTTAAATTTATTTATTTTTCATTGCACATCAAAAGTGCCAATGTGATAAATATTTATTAGTTTAATTATAGAAGAAATATTAAAACATTTCTGCATTGATCCTAAGTTGATAAAGTTAATTTTTTATTGGCTAATGAATTTTGTTAAGTATGCTTCTACACTTAATAAAACTACAATATTTTATAAATTCATTGTGCATCAAAAAGTTTAACTTGAGAGTTACGTATTATTTCAATTAATATAAATTTGCTTTCACATTTGTTTTTCTTTTACACTTATGTGTCCTTTGATACCTCAAAATATGGAAATTTCAGTATTTTATCAAAAATTTCAACTTGAAAATTATTTATTTTTCATTGCACATCTAAAGTGTCAATGTGATAAATATTTATTAGTTTAATTAGAGAAGAAATATTAAAACATTTCTGCATTGATCCTAAATTGTTAACTTTTGAATTGGCTAATGAATTTTGTTAAGTATCTTTCTATACTTAACAAAACTACAAAATTTTATCAATTCATTTTGCATCAAAACTTTTAACTTGATAATTACTTATTATTTTAATTAATATAAATTTGCTTTCATATTTGTTTTTCTTTTACACTTAAGCGCCCTTTGATACTTCAAAATAGTGGCATTTCAGTATTTTATACGTTCACTACGCATCAAAAATTTTAACTTGAAATTTATTTATTATTCATTTCACGTCAAAAATGTCAATTTGAAAAATATTTATTATTTTAATAAAAGAAGAAATATTAAAACATTTTTGCATCGAACCTAAATTGCTAAACTTCTGACTGGCAAATGAATTTTGTTGAGTATATATATATTTCTATACTTATATAATTAAACTTGCACTATTTTAAAAATTCATTGTGCATCAAAAATTTTAACTTGAGAATTACATATTGCTTTGTGTAATATAAATTTGCTTTCATATTTGTTTTTCTCTTACACCTATGCGTCTTTTGATACCACAAAGTATGAAACTTCAATATTTTACAAGTTTAATCATAAAAAATTTCAACTTGAAAATTATTCATTATTCATTGCACATCAAAAGTGTCAATTTGAAAATTTTTCAATATTTTAATTAACATTACTTTGCTTTTATGAATTTTTATTCTTTCATAATTAATTAAGTGTCTTTTAATACCTCATTCTACAAAAATTTCAATAGTTAATGAATTCATTGCGCATCAATAATTTCAATTTTCAAAATATTTATTATTTTAATTAGTATTTTTTTAATTTAATAGATTTATAATTCTCTCACACTTAAGCGTTTTCTTGTACCTAAATGCACGAAAATTTCAATTTCAATACTTTATAAATTTATCGCGCATAAAAAATTTCAACTTGAAAATTAATTATTATTTTAATTACTATTACTTTGAATTTATGTATATTATTCTCTTACACTTAAGTATCATTTGATACCTCAAGCTACAAATACTTTAATAGTTTATAAATTCACTGTGTATAAATAATTTCTAATTTCTAATTTCAAAGTATTTATTTTTTTATTAGTATAATTTTAATTATTTTATTTTATTAATTATTTTATATTATTAATTATTAAAATTATTTAATTTTATTAGTATAATTAGTATAATTTTAATTTCATAGATTTTTTTTCTCTCACACTTAAGAGTTTTCTAATACCTGAATGTACGAAAAATTCAATGCTTTATAAATTTATTGCACATAAAAAATTTCATCTTGAAAATTATGTTTTATTTAATTATTATAAATTTATTTTCAAAGATATTTTCCTCTCTCACTCTTAAGCCTCTCTTGATACCTGAATTTATAAAATATTAAAGTATCCAAGAATTTCAACTTGAAAATTACTTATATAAATTCATATTACCTTGATTTCATAGATTTTGATTCTCTCACGCTTAAGTATCTTATGAATTATGATACCTCAAAGTACGAAAACTTTAAAACTTTATAAATTTGTTAAGGATAAAAATTTTTAATTTGAAAATATTTCAATTAATATAAATTTATTTTCAAAGAAATTTGCTCTCTCACACTTAAGCATCTTTTGATACCTGAATTTATAAAATATTAAAGTATCCAAAGATTTCAACTTGAAAATTACTTATATAAATTTATTTATATTACCTTGATTTCATAGAATTTGATTACCTCACGCTTAAGTATCTTATGAATTATGTTACCTCAAAGTACAAAAACTTTAATACTTTAAATTTATTAAGGATCAAAATTTTTAATTTGAAAATATTTCAATTAATATTAACTAAACTAAAGTTACAGATAAAAGGATATTGAACTCACCTTAATATACCTCGCATCAATTCCAAAGGAAAACAATCCACAAGCAACAACACAAGACAGAATAAATAAAGACAATCGCATGTTTATTGTTGTAATAAAACAAAAAATGAAATAACGTCTTATTGCTTGCTCCCTATTTATATACACTATTTTTTATCACGTTTACGTCATAGAAAAGTATAGGTTTGTGTATACAAACAGAATAGGGTTGTAGATCTTATTAGATTTTGGCGCCAAGCTCTTTTCGTTGAAATCATCGAAATCACTTGGGCATTTTTAAATAAACAAACGATGAGATATCGATAAGATGGTTATATCGATAATCTCTTTGAATAATTCTTTAATGGCAGAAATATTGATACGAGTAAATATCATAATAAACTGTTATGAGAATGTTACGTATCCAGTTACGTTGCCTTTATCTGCGGTCGCTAGTATTAGATAACTTTCATTTGCACTTCGTATAAAATTGAAATTGAAAAGACCTTGAATTTTTAAAAAGGGGGAGAGTTTTGTGTTAAAATATTTCTTTGCAGGTTATAATTACAATTCATATATACAGTAAAATATCGGTACAACGAATGCCATTTTAACGATTTTTTCAGTTTAACGAATCTTTTTTGTATTGTTAAAACACGTCCTATGCTTTCACATTATAAAAATATTCATTTTAGCGAATTTCATATTAACAAATTTTTCAAGTTAACGAATTTATTGTAAGCTTTAAACAAGAAAGAAAAATCATGCGTCAAGCATAGATTATGTAACACTTTCCAACGCTTCCAAAATAATTATACAAATCATTACTGTTTATCGAGCTGAATAATAACATCTAAGTAAACAATTTGAAAAACGCATAACATATCCAAAAACGTAATTTCAGGAATTTCCAACATATACAACATTCGGAAAAATATCCGAATACTTTTATTCAGCCCTGTATATGATCTATAGATTTGTATATATACTACATAGGATGCTAAATTTTATTTTAGTTAGGAAACGCGTAGCACAGTTTAAAATTAACCTTCTGGAGTTTTTGTCAATAAACGGAAATGTGTTCGCGAACTTTTGTGCTGCCCTGTATAGGATCTACAGAATTTATACACACCAAGTAATAGACAAAAAGTGAGTTAAATTTAAAATTGCGTTCAACTTAAAACGCAATTCCAGGAATTATTGTTAACAGACAGTAGATAATTCTTTTGTGTGTTCCTGTAAATGAACGATGACTGCTATACACACAATATTCTGTAGTAAGCAAAGCATCTTGCAATGTACCTTAGTGATATATATAAACTTCAATGCGTTTAAAATAGTGAAACATTATTTAATTAAACCGCAAACGATTTTTCCTCATAGACCGTAATGTAACGGAATTCTTTTGACTGTCCCTGTAAAACACAATAAGTGCTACACACTTCAGTTGAAATAGGGAACATGATATAGATAACGACAATAACATATAAAAATTGCAGGGTAATCCGAGCATATTTATGGGAGTTAGAGCACGGACAGACGGCAGACGGCAATACGGCCAGACAAACCGAAGTCATAAACACTTTTCAACTAAGTTGGAAAGTGTTAAAAATAATAGCTATTTCAGTTTTACGAATATTTATTTGACAAGAAAAAAATATCTTTCTTGAAAAACTTAAATTTGGAAGTAAACTTTCGTCGGAAACTCAATGAAAAGGTGAGACAGGCGACAGTGAAAATGACACTGATGATGATTGTCCATCAAGTACTTCAGAAGATTGTGTTGTACGATCAAAAGGACTCTATAGAACATCCAAACTCTTAAAAAGTAATTATCCGAACAATATAATGTTCCGAAAACATTTTATACAATTTGATTTGTAAAAAGCATTGTCATTCAGTGCAGAAAAAAAAAACTTTCTGATTTTTTTGTAAAGAAATAAAGCTCTGTTAACGGCAAAATGTCAGTAAAGTTTTTTAATCTGTCAGATATCTAATATAAATTATTAATTCTTTTATAATACAGTTACGATTAAAATCTTCATACTTAATGAATTTAATAATTATCCTATTTCTAACTAGTAAGTTCACAATTTATTAATACTGTATATATTTATTATTTACTAAAATATTTGGATGTTAAGCGAAATTTAATACAAGTGTAGTAATAGTAATATATATTTATATTCAATATGCATGCAAATTTCCTGTTTTAAAAAACGCCATATTGGAATTTCACATTAACGATTTTTTTCAGTATAATGAATTTAATCGGTGGTCTTCAGAAATTCGTTATAACAAGATTTTGCTGCATATTTCGTAATCATATTTCATGACCAATAATATAATGCATGAAAATCAGATAATTATATTTATAACAGGTACTTAATAATAGCATAACAAAGAACATCAATGTCAAAAGTATTTGTTAGCGGAAATCTATATTATAAAGTAAAAACGTGTCCGTGAGCACCGCTCACTGAATATTAGGCCGGAGCGCTGACACAAAAATTGACGCAGTCGTATTCGGAAATTTTTCAGCGTGTGTACGGTCCGTTGAAATTCAATACCAATAGTTTTAAAAAATTTTCTCCGCCTTATTTATCTGAGATTCAATAAGTCAAAGAAAACTTTTAGAAAATACTGGGGTGTAAAATTAGGGGACCGTACAAAGGTTTTACAAAATCGTCCCACAAGCGCCGCCATTTTTGTGTCAGCGCTTAAGCCTAGTATTCAGGGGGCGGTGCCGTGAATAATGCTGACGTCATATTGACGGTGGTAACAACGGCCTACAAATTTCGTTTTAGCTGCAATTTTTACCTTCTAAACATCGCTCAATTTCAATTTGTATACCGTAGAATAGAAAAAAAAAATCTTCCAAATGCAATTTGTTTGAAAACGTTATCTCAATTTACATATTTTTTGAAGCTTTTTAAATAATTATCAAACATTCTTTTAAAAAAAATCTATCTCTATAGCGTGCAGCCGATTGCAAAAGAATAACCCGTTTGCATTTATAACAATATAAAATGTTCAGCAATTGTTTCCGGCAAATATTACATTATAACGAAATTGAAACTTCATCAATAAATAAATAAAATAATATAAATAAAACACACATTTAACAGATACGTAATCGAACTACGAGCTTAAATCACGGAAATTTTCAGAATTAAAAAAAATCTGCTGTAAGTAGCGATTCTTGCCGATTTCTTCGAAAATTAACTCCTGGCAAGCGGCTAATACGACAGTAAATTAATTCCAAAACTTTATTTGAATTCATAAGTGATATGTTTCATATAAAAAGGCTTTCTGGTATCAGTGGGAAATCTTAAAAAATATATTAAATGTAAAAAATCTATTAGAGTTTTCAATGAAATAAAAAAGTGTTTTCACACGGTTCTATAACACGGGAAGCCCGACTATATATTAAAAACATAAATGATCATATAATTATATAAGCATTTTTTTAATCCATTCTATGATGATGGTACAAAATTTACAATTTTCTGGAATAATTTTATTTTTCTCGTAAAAATAAATGTTTTGATCAACAATATTTTTCTTGTTAACTAGAATGTTTGTTTTAATAATTAAATTCTTCTGGTTGTCAGTCGCACTTATTATTAGCATTTAAAAAAATCGTGAAATTAGTTTTTGACTCATTTAAAAAAGCACAACGGGACTATGCATGCTTAGTGTTTTTAAATAATCCATATATAATTAAAAATTGAATTTCTGCGATTTTTTTCTTTCTTTTTAGAAAGAATTCCTGTAGTTCATACTTCTTGTTGTTTTTCTTCGGTTTTATCAATATCTGATTACATCTAATTTTTTATGGTTTCTGCTGATGGTATGTTTTTGCATCGTTTTACAATTCTTAAATTAATGAAGATAACTTGTTTTTATTTGCAGTTTTGTCCCATTTATCATAAAATAAGAGTATGAAGCCAAAATGTTAATAAAATGTTATTATAGCAAGGAATGTGTTAAGAGACATTTCCATATACTTCAGAAACCTATTCATTTCTAAGGCTTGTGATAGATAATTCTCCATATGGTATCTGGTGTAAAAGGAAAGGTTCTAAAAACGCCTGGCTACTGCTTTATGGAGATACTATGTGGTGAAGTGAGGTTTGGTTATTTTGCTTGTGATCAAATTGTCCTAAATTCTACCATTTGTGCGTGAATGAGCTCCTGTTCTTTCTTATCTTTAAATATCTCAAGATGTGTCTGAATCTATGTGTAACAAGCGAACTTTCCAGTAAGCTCTTTTTGGAATAGAATCTTCGAGTGTAAGTTCGTTAGCTTATTGCCATCTACCCGTAGTTTTGCGTAACATAAATTGTTGTTATTGTTAAATGTTATGTCCTGGCTTCTTTTCAAGATCACGGGACCGAAGGGTTCCTCATAAGGTTTCCAAAATCGTGAACTATGAACATAATTAGGATTTTCGCAAACGTTTTTACAACATCAAAAAACATTTTTTTTACTGCGTAAAATTTAAAAATTTATAGAAAAAAATTTACTTTTTTATATTTTGATAAAAAAAAACAATTGAAAATGTTATTTCTTACATTAAATTATTTTTTTAGTATATATTGAATAATAATACCAATAGTTAGTAATTGTATTAAAATACTGTACTTTAAAAAATATGTTTTCACAGTCTTACTTAAATTACGGTACAAGTGCTGTAATAAAGAAGATTTTCTCCAATTCATGCCATTAAATCAATCTCCATATAAACTACTTCTAACATTTCATAAGTATTTGGAATGGCAATCCGAATTTCGCAGTTTAAACGACTTTTATGGGGTACTTAGACCTAAGGTTTTACTTCCAATTAGAACAAATAAAGGGTCATTGCATCACACTTTAAGACGTGGATGGGGAAGGGGGTCCACAAAACGTAACGCAGTGTAACAGGGAAAGGTGTTAACATGTTGTCACAAATCAGGTCTAAAATATAAAACATTTAGGTAGTCATTGTTTACAAGTAGAATAATAAATCTTTATATCCAATGGTTGGAGTATCATAGTTGAGAATTTTTGCAACAGAGCGAAAATAGGGCGGAACCAGGACTCGAACCTGGGTACTTTGGTTTCCCGTAAACGCTCTCCCTACTGAACTATCCCGAAGATCATTGACCAACAAATAAGAGTGAAATATGCCAGCCCAGGATATCGTCGGGATAGCTCAGTAGGGAGAGCATTGGTACGGCAAACCAAAGTACCCGGGTTCGAGTCCTGGTTCCGCCCTATTTTCGCTCTGTTGGAAAAATTCTCAACTATGATACTCCAACCATTGGATATAATTTACCTAGTTGAGTATACTTTCCCCTATTCATTATGATAGAATAATAAAGTTTAAAAAAAACACTTATAAAATCTGCTAAGAAGGAATTGGAAGAGACCAGAAAAGAGGATCCACAAAGCGTAACACAGTGTGACAGGATGAGAAGAACACGTGGTCACAAATCACATCTAAAATATTAAAACAGTTAGGTAGTCATTGTTTACAAGTAGAATAACAAAGTTAAAAAAAACACTAATAAAACCTGCTAAGAAGGAATTGGAAGAGACCAGAAAAGAGGATCCACAAAGCTTAACACAGTGTGACAGAATGAGGAGAGGGGTTAACACGTGGTCTCAAATCACATCTAAAATATTAAAACAGTTAGGTAGTCATTGTTTACAAGTAGAATAACAAAGTTAAAAAAAAATTATTAATAAAACCTGCTAAGAAGCAATTGGAAGAGACTAGAAAAAATTCATTTTGAACAGGTTTCCATCTTAGCAGGTCGGTTTTTCGAGTATCTTTTACGCCAAGACCATGGAAATATTCTGTTTAAGACAGTATTTCGAAAATAGACAAGATCGGTTTTAGAGGTTTTACTCAAGGTTCGCACACACCTCGGAGTTTCCAAGTAGTCTAACACCACTATTGATGATAAGAAAATTTCTATTTAACTTTCTAAACACAGAATTCCTAACTGCCTCGTTTATTCACAGAATTTACAATATTTTCTGCAGTTAAATAAACCGAAAAAAAAAAACCCTGTTAAAAATTTATAGCAGAACTGTGCGAACCCTGCTTACTGCATGTATTTTTACTCGAGTAATGTAGAATTTAATGGGGTTCTAATGGCTTTGATGTAAAGTTTATTTTAAATTGCTTCACACTTCTAAAAGGTGGAAAAAATAATAATCTTGTTGTTGTAATCAATACTTGCTCCAAATAACCAGTTCAGGGTTCGTACGCTGTTACCACAATTTTTTCATGGAATGTTTCGCCTTATTTCAAAGCAGAAAAGTATTACAAATCCCGAAATTAAGCGAGGCGTCTATATTTTCTTCTATTTAAATATTAAATAGAAAAATTGTATTAAAAATTCTGGTAAAAGCGTATGAACCTTGCAAGTGCGAAAAAAAAATGTCAGGCTATACACTAGCGAAGGGTTATCATTAAAATGCGACAAACGTGACATAGAGGAAAGAAGGAAGAAAAAAACATTAAATTTGCCGGACGCAAGTAATGGAAGACACTAATGCTCGTATTCACCATCTACTTCAACTGCCGGTTAAGCGCGCGAAGCTCAAATGGTATTTATCATTAAAATGATTGGGTTTCGGAACAATCAAGTCTAATGAGATTCATTGTGAGTACCATTTCACCTTTCAAGTGAGATTTTCGCACTTAACCAATTCGCTGCCAACCACGAGTATACTCGTGGTTTTTCAATCTAAAATTACGAATTCGTACCAGAAATTTCGAAAGAAGAATTTTTATTTTATATAATGACGAAATGGTCGCTTAATTAAATAAAGTAAATATTAGTATTTACTTTATTTAACTTTTTATTTTTATTATTACCCCTATTAGTATTTTCTGGTATTAATTCGAACTTTCTAAGTAAAATAAAATTCCGGTAATTTTAATCCAGCAGTGAACGTGTTAACCGCAGTTGATGTAAATGATGAGGTAATATTTATTCCCATGAAGTTTCCTTAATTAATTTTCAAATTAATTTTTATTTTAACAATTTGAATTTAAAGACATTTGGGAATTTTTCTTATAATGCATAAACATATTACGTAATCAAACATTTTCTTGCATCATAATCTGTATGCTTAAAAAATATTGATAATTACATCTCTCTTAATATTAAATACTCTGGTTTTTCCTGTATGAACTGATACTATCTTCTCCGATTTCAGCAACATTGAGTAATATTTAAAAGTGACGACATTGAATGAATAGGCGGAAACAGAAACGATGCCAAGAAGCGATATCTGAATGAAAAACCCTTTCTCATTTAGAAGTACGACACCCGCTCTAATCGTGTCGTCATTTAAAATAAATATTTCGTAACATGATACTACTTCGTAGTTCTGATTGCTTTAAGGGGGAAAAGTTAAAGGATTTATTAGGAATGTAAGGAAAATTATTTTTTCAGATCTGAAGTCAAAATCAGAAGTTTCGTTTTTTACTTACCCATCAAACATATAGGGTAAATCTTGTAATCGTTTTGAAAATCGAAAAAACAAATTTTTTGGGCGGATTTACACGTTTTAGACACTGGAGATTCCGAAAAACATATTTTTAGAAAGAAAAAAATTGCCGTCCATCTGTGTGTGTGTGTCTGTAAATGCTCTATCTCCCGAACAAATTGAGATAGAGGCTTGAAATTTGCTATGTTTACTTAGTTTTGCTATTTTACTTAGTACGTAATAATGGGAAGAAGCTTATTAAATTTCAGTAACCTCGATTATCGGAACTATTTTTTTCGGACTCTCGAAATATTCGTTCTGATAAAAGGTACATAAAATTTTTCGAAATTGTTTATTTTAAAGAGTGAATATAAAAGACAATACAAAAACATAAAATTTGCATAAAGAATGAAGTCGGTCGGATAATGAGTTGCTGAGATTTTTGTAATCCTATTTTTCATGGCCCTGTATTTCTTTCGAATTTCAATTCAAAGATATATTTTAATTGGAAATGAGACTCTTAATCCGACGCAGTAAACTGTTAGTTAATATGATTATTATTTTTGGAGTTATAAGGGTGTTTCTTTTACGCAATTCAGTAATAGAGCCTTTAAAGTTTATGACGTCATCAAGCCACGATTTTATTCGAATTGCAATGCATTTTATAAATAGTTTACATATGTTTTATTTTCATATTCTATATTATGCATATCCATGATGGGTAAGTATTACGGTGGCCCCCAACGACTAGTCTTTTATAGGATTTAAAATCACAGTCGATGAGTAAAATGGTGTTTACTCAGACACAAGGAAATCTAAATGTGTGATATGAAAGATTTTGTGTGTATATATATATATATATATATATATATATATATATATACGATCATTGGTGCGTGGGAATTTAGAATGCAATAACTATCCGCACAATCAATCTACTATCAGGCTTGGTGCCTAGTAAATATGTGATGTGAAATTAAAGATAGTTTTAAATTTTCTGATTTAACTTTATTAAAAATTCTTTCATACTCCTATTTATCGATTAAAATATAGGGTAAATGTACCAATAGTCGGCCACCCCCCAAAAGTCGGCCACATTCAGATAAAATGCCTTACGAACAGCTTATTTTTGGTTCTGAATGAAATATTGCAATTTGGTTATATGCAGCCATCTTTCATAAGTCATAGACCATCACCAAAGAATTGTGGGTATTTTTATTGAATTAGTAATCAGCCATTTATTTCAAGATAGAGGTCAAATCGCCATTTTTTTCTATTTTTTTGTTAACTGATTGCAATTTTTTAAAAGGCAGGTATTAATTTAATTTTTTTTTCTAAAATTATAAGACTCGAATATTATCAGGGTAAATAAACTAATGTTTTTGAGTATAAAAAGTAAATAAATTTGTTGGTATCCAATGGTTGGAGTATCATAGTTGAGATTTTTCCAACAGAGCAAAAATATGGCGGGACCAGGAATCGAACCTTGGTACTTTGGTTTGACGTACCAACGCTCTCCCTACTGAGCTATCCCGACGATATCCTGGACTGGCATATCTCACTCTTATTTTCTGGACAAGGCTGCGAACTGCAGTGCTAATTTCATTCATCCGAGCTATAGCTATAGAATTTACATGATGAATCTGAATTAGCACGGAAACTCCTGTATACCATGTAATTAGGCCATAATGAGCAGAGGAAAGTATACAACTAGTTAAATTATATCCAATGGTTGGAGTATCATAGTTGAGATTTTTCCCAGGATATCGTCGGGATAGCTCAGTAGGGAGAGCGTTGGTACGGCAAACCAAAGTACCCAGGTTCGAGTCCTGATCCCGGCATATTTTCGCTCTGTTGGAAAAATCTCAACTATGATACTCCAACCATTGGATATAATTTACCTAGTTGTATACTTTCCTCTGCTCATTAAATTTGTTGGTTTTAATTAATTTTAATGTGGCCGACCATTGGGTATTAATTTTTCTTACATGTCCAATTGTCGGCTACCAGGAGCTTAATACTTAATACATAACTTATTGTACATTTTTGAGTTTATCTTTCATTATTTGGTAGATATAACTTTATATATATAGCTCTACATCTATACTAATATTATAAAAAAGAAACTTTTTTACATGCTTGTTTTTTTTGTAGGGGAAACTACTGGAACTACCGCACGAATTTCAAAAGTAAAGGTGGCAGTCTCTGCTCCGACATAGACTATATTTTACGTTAGAGCGACTTTTCCCAAGTAGATGGATGAGCAAAAAACATTCTAAATTTTCCCTTTTTGTGATATTGAAGGACCTAGTAACTTGAAATTTGGCATGGTTGCTGTTTTCTAAAAAAATCGAAATTTAAAAGTGTGAAATGAGTGGAAAAAGATCTAAATTACAATTTGTGTAGAATTGTTGGGAATATAAACCTGAATTTTAACATGTCTGTTACTTTTAAGACGTAAATTATGGGTCAGGACAATTAAAAAAACGGGGAATTTTAAAAAATGAAAAAAAACTGTGAACATTGTAAAAACATTCTAAATTGCGATTTATATGGAATTACTAGGGAGAGAAATTTAAAATTTGCCAATTCTGTCATTTTTAATATGTAAACGCTGGTACAAAATAGTTTCTTTAAAAAAACGAAATTTCAAAGGGTACAGAACCAAACAAACGTTCTAAAGTTTCGAAATCTGTGATAGTTTTGTTGCTGGAAACTTAAAACTTGGCATGGAGGTTAATTTTAAGACATAAATGTCCGGCTAAGAAAGGTTTCTAAAAAATTGGAAATTTTGAATGCTGAAATGAGAGGAAAATGTTCTGAATTATAGGGTTTTTTTTTATAAATTTTAGAATAGAAATTTAAAGTTAGACATGGATAACCTTTTTAATACGCAAGTGGTCTGATAGTACCAGAATAGTTTCTAAAAAATTCGAAATTTAAAAGGAACTAAAATTTTCTAAAATTGCAATTTCTGTGATACTGTTGGGTTTGAAACTTCAAATTTTGCATAGTGGTTTCTTTTAAGATGTAAACTCTCGTAAAGAATAGTTTCTATAAAATTCGAAATTTAAAAAATTGAAATTATCAGTAATTGTTGCTTATGATTCTAAATTATGATTTATTTAGAATTAATAAGGATAGAAACTTGATATTCGAAACCGGGGGTTACTTTTAAGTCGCAAATGTTCGCACAGAATAGCTTTTTTTTTAAACAAAAATCGAAATTAAAATAATGAAGCTTTCTGCATGTGTCACTTTTAATTGAACTGCCACATTAAGATTTACATTACACAGAAAATCAATTTGGTTCAAATGTAAAGAGGTATTGTGTTATTAATTTCTCGTAGTTTAATACTCAGAAAGTAATTATTTATGAGATAATATCAAAAATTTAAAGAAAAATGTTTCTGATTAATGATTTTGATTGACATTACTCTCTTAAAACGAAAGAGCCAAAATAACTCAAGTTGAGCCGAAATCCACTCATCTCACGATTTGAAAGTCAGCTTCTCATGAAGAGTTGAAACAACTCGAGTGAACGAGTTGTTTTTAAGCAACTCATGATTGAGTTATCTCTATTTTACTCATACTTGAGTGAAATCAAATCAATGAAGGTTAAATCCAGTAGCACTTGAGTGATTTATAACTAACTCATACTTGAGGAGGGGAAGGGGAATTAAAATTCATGGTAAAATGTAATATTTCAGTGTAAAATAATAAATTTCATGAACAGGTAGATTATTATTTTAGAAAACAAAAAGTAATTTGCATATTGAATGTATACATATCTATGTTTACATATATGTATATATTCAACAATTAAGTGAAAAGTATCTTTTTTTTTTTTTTTTTTTTTTTTGTTGTTGTTGTTTCTGAGCTGCTTGAAATAAATACCCCCCCCCCCCCTCCTGACCCAAAAAGAGAATTTAAAAGGGAATATTTGAAAACATAAGAATTTCTGCTGATTTAAATATTTTAATCTTTTTTTTTATTTTGTTATAATGATTACGTTTTCTATGCAATATTATTCTATACATTGCATGATATTTTTCAGTTTATATCAATATTATCATTAAATGTTTTAATCCTAATACTATTTAGGAATATTTACACAGTGAATATACGGGAATGGAGATATTTACCTTATTTTTAACAACATATGATACAAAAAATATGGGATTTATACAGCTTCACAAATCAAGTATATTTATTTTAAAATATTAGAAAAACAGTATATATACTAATAAAGCTACTTTTTAAAAGTTTTTGTCAACATGAAATAGATATTCTAAAGCTTTTCTTATATATTTGAGATACATTTCAAATAATCTAACTCTCAGCAGCATGAAATGACTAAAACTTATGTATGCGCATTCGAAAAACAAGGCAGGTCAATAAAAATATCCAGGAAAAAAATTCTTCAGACTGAGAAAAAAATAAGAAATATAATTTGTTTACTTTAAAACAATATTTTTAAAGTCAGACAAGTCAATTTTCAATTTATAGTATTATGAAAGTTAGAGTTCTGAAACATCATTAAAAAATATATATAAACAAACGCATAGTACCGCCGAGACATTTTCTTTAAAAGATTAAATTGCTACTAAGTGCTATTTATAAATCATATTTATTGAAACAACATTAAAAATAACTTAAAATGAGAGGCAAAGGATTTGTATAATTATATTTTAGAACATTTTTTAATATTTATCCTTCCAACTCAAAAGATCTCTAAATGTTCGTTCGGGTGTAAATAGTCCTAAATGTTAGGGTTAAGACATATTTGTTAAAAATATTGATATAAACTGAAAAATATCACGCCATATATAAAATAACAATAAATATAAAACAGAATCATTATAAAAAACATGATTAGAGTATTTAAAATAGCAGAAATTCTTACCTTTTACAAGTATTCCTTCTTTAAAATTGCCCGTTTGAACAGCGCGAATAATATTTCAACAGTCAAAAACGTGCTGCCAGTTGTCCGGAAGGCGAAATGCTTGCATACTCGATGACGCATGCCTGTCGTCTGCTCAGCGAATGGTCAGGTCAGCCGCATTGACATGTCCGCTCGCAAAAGAGTGCTTTTTTTATCGACTTGAGTTGCTTAGTATTCGTTCTTCTGGAGTGCATTAGAAAAATAAAAATTCAGATCAAGATGAGTGAAGCGTTTAAAAATCAACTCATTTACGATCCAATAAATTGCAGCTCTTTTCTGAGAAGCCAAATCCACTCTTTCGTTTTAAGAGAGTAGCACCGAATCAAGGCACTATGACACATTTCCTTTCTTTTTGTAGATACACTTAGTGACTTGGGAAACACTGGAGCATTCACCATCACGTAAGGCTTGGAGACCACTGACCAGGCCCCTACCTACCGGGATTCGACCCAGTTTGACGGGTTTGAGTGCCTGGTCATTGGGGCGAAATTCGCCTGATCGCCCTATTGGGGCGGTCCACAAAGACAAGTACCCAGTTCGGCCAATCAACTGAGTCCGGATTTTTCTGTGTTGTTCACTCCTAAATTTAAATGTTCTGAGATCTGACGCCGCACACCACGTACTCGTCATGACAGTTGAAATGGGGCTGGACAATTTAGTGCCGAAACGTTGGTACTGAACTTAGCTTGAAAAAGGGGAGAGAATTTTGAGGGAAACTAAATAAAGAAATTAACTAGATAATGAAACCACTGAAATGAAAATATAATCAGCCAATAGCTAAGTCGTACCAACGGGGAAAATTTTTGGGCCGAGTTGCAAGGCAGACGAAAACGCTGCGGGGGCTGACGGGACTGCGCCTATGTACCGTACCCCACCTGGTAAAAACTGGCTCCATGGGCTGTCCCATTAGAGCGGGTCCGGTAGCTTTTGCGGACAATGTCCAATTGCACCTAATAAAGAGGCGAACAGTCAAAAATAAAATGAATAAAAAAACTGCTGCTAAAAAAAAAACCCTTGTGCTACCAGTTGGGGCCGGCCATTGGCTCGTCCCAACCGGCAGCACGAGGAACTGCAAGGGGAACCTGGAAGAGAAGAATGTTACATTTTAAACTGAACTTATTCTGAATTACACTTTAACTACATTATTGAAATTAATTTACTTTTATTGTGCTAATTGACTTGGCTACCCGTCCATTGGGCCCATGAAAGGTTGTTAAATAATTAACAATTTGTAATTTAAAATATGTACTATTGCCGTTAACTGACTAAACCATAATGGGTTGTTGTTGTTGTTGTTGGTTTGGCCCAAGAGCCCGGTTTTGCAGCTTTTTATTTCTATATAGCTGACATGATCCATATAACTGTGAAACTAGTCTCCTAATTTTGAACCAATTCCAGATGAGAGACCTGCATCTGGATTGGCACCCCCAGAGGTAGCGCTTATATAGAACTTGGAGGACATTAGAGCCACGAACAGATTTAACGTGCACCAGCTCCCATTAACGTACACGGTCTACTTTCCATACTTATCCTTTATACTTATCACCTCTTTCCTTCCAGTTCTTCTTCTTCTTCTTCTTTCTCATCTGTCTTCTTCCCCTTCTTTTTATAATATTTTTTAACACAAGGACGGACAAACAGTGCCGGGGGCTATTATAAGCTTCTTACTGTGTCATGGTGCACATCTTGCTGGACCGTTGATGACATGCGTCGTGCTGGTAATACTGTGATTACGGGGCTCTTGTTTCGGGCCGTGGTGCCAGCTGATATTGTGCGACTACCGCACACTGCTACTAGGACAAAACACATAGACATTTTATATTTTTTTTGGTGGCTTTGGATTGCTCCTGGGCCTTTTTTTTTTTTAAACATATAACACATAAGCACATAAATAAACACTTTTTTTTTTCTTTTACACTAGGACGGACAGACAGTGCCGGGGGCTATTATAAGCTTCTTACTGTGTCATAATGCACAACTTGCTGATCCGTTGGTGACGAACGTCGTGCTGGTAATTCTGTGATTACGGGGCTCCTTTTTCGGGCCTTGGAAGCAGCTGATGTTGTGCGACTACCGCACACTGCCATTGGACAATACCCATGGACAATTTTATAATTTTTTTGGTGACTTTGGATTGCTCCTAGGCCTTTTTTTTTTTTAACATGTAACACATAAACACATATACATATTCATTTTATCGTTGTGTTACCTTCCACCTTCGACTGCTGCTGGGGTGCTAAATATTATTGTGTGTTGTTTTGTATTAGTGTCGTGATGCTGTCGCAGTTTTCTTGGAGCCACCTGATTACTGTCTTTGCCTTGTTTTGTACGTGTTTGTTTTTCGCTAATTGTTCATACCATAATTTCTCGTTGTCTGTTGTTATTTGTGCCAGGTGGTGTGCTTGGGTGAGTGGACATTGAATTAGGTAATGTTTTGGTGAACCCACCGTTCCGCATTCGCAGTCCGGTGTGTCCGCTTTCTTAAATCTGTGTAGGTATGCTGGAAAAGCTCCGTGAGCTGTGTATAGCTGTGCTAGCAGGTAATCGCTTATTAATCTATTTTTATCTACTTTTGGGAAGTACCTGTGTGTTTCCCTACCTGTGTCCCCATAGTCCCACTCGAACTGCCATTGTTTTAGTGTTATATCTTTTAGTGTTCTTTTAAGTTTTGAGATTGGTTTAGTCAGGTTGTATTTGCTTTTGTTGTTTACATTTAGAGCTGCGGTTTTGGCTAACATGTCTGCCTCTTCGTTTCCTTGGATGCCTACATGCGCCTTAACCCAGCTGATTTTAAATTTGTTGTTAGCTTCTTTTATTAGTTTTTGGATTGTGTCTACTGTTTTGTTTACGTTGAATGGTTTACTAAGTGATTCGATGGCCGATTTGCAGTCCGAGCGGATGCTATATGACTCACCCGTGGTGTTGCCCCATTTTGCTGCTTCTTGTATTGCCAGTAATTCGGCCTGGAAGACGCTGTTGCTGTTCCTTAACGGCACTGACCATGTTTTTATCTTTTGATTATTTTTATATGCTACAAAGGCCGAACCTGTAGCACCTGATTCCAATTTAGAGCCGTCCGTGTATATCGTTGTGTCTTGTGTCTTGTACCCTATCCTAGGTTCTATCGTGTCTGCTGGATGATTCTCCCATATGTTTATTTTTTTGTCGTATTCGATGTGGTGTAAAGTTTCATTGTGTATTGTTGCATTTTTCCTTAATCTTGAGACTGTGCCGTACGCTGCTTCGTAGTAGACTTTAAGATGGATTGGAATCAGGCCTGAGAGTACCAGAAGTGCCGAGGTTGGGGCCGTTCTATAGGCCCTGACTATGGCCAGTGCAAAATGTCGCTGGCAGCTTGACAATATCTGTATGCACCTTTTGCTAAGGCAGTGTCCCCAAACCGGTGCTGCGTAGGTTAGCGTCTTTTCCACTACTGTTGTGTACCAGATTTTTAGTATATTTGCTTTTAGTCCCCAACCCTTTGCTACCATATGTGCTAAGTTTGTGAAGTTTGCTCGTACCTTATTTGTTTGTGTTTGACAGTGTGGTATCCAGTTTAGATTTTTGTGCAGTGTGACTCCCAAATATCTTATCTGTTCTTTTACTTTTAGTCTCTGGCCGTTGAGTTCTATTCCCTCTATGTCATTGGTGTTTTCTGTTGGAAGGTTTCCCGTGTGTCCTCTGTTAAGATATAATAGTTCTGTTTTTTCCCTGTTCAGCGTTAGGTTATTCCCCTCTATCCAGTCATTAAATTCCTTTAGTATTTTGTTTGCTAATCCCTTAAGTTTATCCTTTGTTCTGCCTCTTAGAATTATAATAAAATCGTCTGCGAAGGCTTGTAATCTAACATGTTTTCCCCAATTTCTTTTAAGTGCTGTGTCTGCGATTAATAGCCAGAGGAGCGGGCCGAGACAACTTCCTTGGGGGCATCCGCCAAATGTCTGCTTTGTGACTTTAATGCCGTTTTCCTCTAGTGAAACGTACCTGTGTTGGAGGAAGCTCACTATCCAGTTTACCAGGTACCCTGGACAGGGAGATTGCTTAATATTATTAATTAATATTGGCCAGCGTATGTTGTCGAAGGCCCCTTTGATATCCATGGCTATTAGGAGTGTTTGGTATTTGTTTGTTTTATCTTCTTTTATTGTGTTGATTAAGTTATCTAATGCATGTTCTGTTGAGATCCCCTGTTTGAAACCATACTGTTTGTTGCTCCAATAGTTATTATTGTTTAGGTGGAAGTTTATCCGACCGTGTATTATGCGTTCTAACATTTTGCCAAGCGCTGGTAAGAGGCAAATTGGCCTGTAATTTTTTGGATTTGTTGGGTCTTTACCTGGTTTTTGGAACAGTACCACTATGCCTACTTTAAACGATTTTGGGATGTATTCTAACCTTAGGCATGTATTGAAGAGTGTCAGTAGTAGTTGCGGTGTTGCATTATTAATTCTTTTAATTAGGTTGTAATCTATGAAGTCGAATCCGGGTGCTTTATTTTGTTTAATGTTTCTGATTATTCTGTTTAATTCCGCCTTTGTTACTACCGGTGGTGCTGGTTCATTGTTTTCTTTATTTGCCTTTGTTAGTGTGTGGGGTATATTTTGGTCTGTTATGTATAAGTTGTCCAGGAAATGTGTTAGTGTGTCTTTAATGGTTACTTTTGTATTTGGGGGTAGAATGTTGACTAGTTTTACCCGACCTGTTCTTTTGTTGCTAGCGTTTTTATATTGGGAGCCATATGTGTCTGTGACCTTGTTGCAGTAATCTTTCCATGTTTTGGATTTTGTTCTGTTTATTAGTTTTTTTAATTTGGCTTGTTCTTTTTTGAAGATTATGTGTTGTTTTACTTTTAATTCTTCGTTCTGTTGTTTTTGAAATTTCCTCCTGAGTGCCCTAACCTTGTTCCTCGCTGTTTTAATTTCATCCGTCCACCATGGTGGGGCAGTGACCGCAGGTGTAGATTTTTTCTTATAGCTTGCAAACGCTATCGATGTGATTTCATTTTGCAATCTGAGTGTTATGTTGTCCAGCTGGTCTGTTGTGCTTGCTTTTTGGAGTTCTTTAATGTATTTGTTTCTGATTTTTCTAATGTTTTTATCAAATTTTGCATGTTTGCCTATCTTTGTTTGTAGACCATGTCTTTGGTAGTCTATGTTCTCGTAGTTTTTAATTTTAAATTTTATGTATCTGTGGTCACTGAGTGAGACATCGTCACTGACATGCCAATCACTTATGTCGTTACCTAGTGTTGCCGTTGTTATTGTCAAGTCCGGCCATCCCTGTATTTCCTTTATTGTACCATCCCTGTTTTTCCCTCGTACAGTTTTGAATGAGGGTGGTGCGTCCGGAGGGTTGTGGACAAACAACGCGTGTAGCAGGAGGAAATCTGTTAGCTCGCGCCCTCTGTGGTCTATGTCATCGTAGCCCCATGCTGTTGAGTGTGCAT
Organism: Maratus michaelseni; assembly: GCA_963931845.1. Taxonomy (NCBI): domain Eukaryota; kingdom Metazoa; phylum Arthropoda; class Arachnida; order Araneae; family Salticidae; genus Maratus; species Maratus michaelseni. The sequence continues at coordinate 226,199,978 of OZ007595.1, forward strand.
TAAAGTCCCCCACTAGCAGTACTTCTCCGACCGCTTTACTCAGGGCCTCACTTATCTCGTCTAGTACTTCTGAGAAGTCCGCCAGAGGGGGGGCGTATGTATTTATTATTGTGAAAGTTTTGTCTTTGTTTTCTAGTTTTATAGCTGTTGTGAACTCTCTTGTTAGTATTGTTATTGGTTTGGTGCCTAATCGGGTTATAATCGCAGATCTGTTTTGTGGTGTTTTTGTGACATTCCAATTTTCTGGTTTGAACCCTGTTATGTTACCCGTTTTTTTATTTTGGTGGAAATCCTGTAAGAGTGCTACTTGTATTCCTTTGGCTGCGACATAGCCTGCGAGTGTGTCTGTTGCTTTATTGCTACCGTGTAGGTTAATTTGTATCACGTTTAGGGTGTCGTGTGTTTGTTGCATATTTGTTTGGTTTTGGTCGTGTGGTATTTGTTGGTTTTGCGCTGCGAAACTTGAGCGTGAGGTTCTAGTATTATTTGTGTCTATTACCATAATTGAGGCGCTGAGCGTCATGTTGTATTCTAGCTTCAATGTCATGCCTGGTCATTTTGATCAACTGTGGTTTGCCGCCTGTGAAATTTAGTGACACCCTCCCCTCAATGACTTCTTCTGCTGAGGCTAGTGCTGTGCCCCTGTCCGACTGTAGTTGGCGGACCGTTAGTAGCTGACGACGCACCCAGCATGCACCCGAGTTGGCTTGATGATCCGTCTTCTTCTGTGTTCTTAGCCATAGTCCATTTACTTCGTTGTACTTTGTGCACGCATAACAGCGGGGGGTTTGCCGATTACAGTCAGTGTACAGGTGTTCACCCGCGCAGTTAGAGCATCGCTGTGTCCCCCTGCAATGCGCTGCCACATGATCATATTCAAGACATTTGTGACAGCGCGTCACGCTGATGAAAGGCTTTATTGGGCAATCCCTCAGCCCCAGGCAGATCGTCCTCGCCCTTAGCAAGTGATCTGCCAGAGGCTCAGGGAGTAGGACAGGTTGATGCTTGCTTCCCTCCCGGGCGGCCACCTGCCTGTGCAAACTGATGACGCCCTCCCTCGTATGCGGCCCCAGTCCCAATGTCTTCTTTATCTTCTCAGTTATTTGGTCTTCTTCCACGAAGTCTGGGACATGGAATATCATTATTTTCTTCTTTCTGGTATTTCCTGATCTTATCTTTATTGTCTCTTTGGCTTCTTCGCTGTTCGTGATGCTGTGTTTGATCTTTATGGCTTCTTTCTCGTCCTCGCAGATTAGCTTCACCCCATTCCTTATTCGTCTTATCTTCTTAACTCCTCCATGGTGTCCCGTCGTTGTTCTTGCTATCTGTTTTTCTAGGTCTTCCGCGTCTCTTTCTGTTGTCCCTTGGATGATGAGGGTGGATGTGGCCACTTTGACTGCTTCCGCATATCCTCTTGGAGGCTTGGTTTGAGTCTCGGCGACCACCTCCTCCCTGTGTACGTTACCTGTGCTTTTTTCTGTGTCTTTGTTTTCCTTTGGTCTCCAATGTTGTTCTAGGATTTCGACTTTTGCACTTGCTGCTTGCATTTTCACCTCTAAGTCCATTATGTTCTTCGTGATGATTTCTACTATCTTGTCTATTTCGTTGCCTGTCCCGACTGGTATCCTAGTGCACCTGTGTTGTAGTACCTGTAAGTAATTGAGGGCTTTCATTACTTTTTCCGCCTCCACGCTTCTTCTTATACCTGTGTCTGTTTCTGCACAATATTCTATGATTTCTTGCTTGAGCCTTTTCTCGTATTCCGTTGCTTTTCCTGCTTTGTTTTCTTCTGTTATTTCGCCATCCTCCGCTTCGTCTGGGTCGCTGTCGCTGCTATTCAATGTGATTGTGAGATGTGCGTCTATTTTCTCTTCTACTTCTTCCCTTGTTGCTGTCTTCTTCTGTTGTTTTTTCTTCTGTGTTTCTTCTTTTTCTGATGCGCTGGTCGTCATCGAGCTTACCGAGCCCGCCCGAATTGGTCTGATTGTATTCCCTTGTTTGTTATTTTGTAAACCCTGTTTCGTCACCTTGGGCTTGACAGGGAGCACAGGTGGGGAACTACTGAATTTGGACATTCTTTAGTTCCGCGTATAGGTGTGTGAGATAATTGCTTTACAAATTGATAAGTTTCAATCTAACAGTCGCAGTAGACTTTGGGTCCGGGGACCCCGGATGTCCTTTGTGGGCGTGTCAGAGTGTGTCAAGTTGAACCCTATATATTTAAGATGAGCAAATAAAAATATGATACATAATTAAGTAAACGCTTACACTGTTAGAAATAGTGGGGGCACCGGCCTCTGCAGTACAATTGGGTGAATCATTGACTTAACTTTTATTTAACAGAAACACATTTAGCATAATTATCAAAATATTTATTAAATATATATTTAGTAGTACAGTTGGAATTTGAGATTTTTTAAATCAAATTTTTCTGGAAGGCTGAAGGGCCCTCCGTTTAGGAGATATATTGAGTTTTAGCTAAGTATAACAGCTGTGAGTAGTTATATAGATGGATAATTGCATTAATTAGTGTATAAACAATGACTGAGTTAAGATACAGCTTGGAAAATTGTGGTTAATCTAGAACTGCAGTGTGGGCCATAGAGTTTGACCCCGAACACTGGCCTAAAAAAAAAAAAAAAAAAAAAAAAAAAAAAAAAAAAAAAAAAAAACTAAATAATTTAGCAATTTCATTAATTAGCAATGTTATTAATTAGACAGAATAGTTATAGTTAGACAAAAATAGGTGGCGCCAATGAAATCTCCGCATCTAAAAACCACTGGAGCATTTCATCAAATTTTACTGGAATGCCGTTGGGCCCTCCGTTAGGAGATATATTGAGTTTTAGCAAGATATAACGGCTGTTATTATTTACACAGATGGATAATTGCATTAATTAGTATATAAACAATGACTGAGTTAAGATATAGCTTGGAAAATTGTGGGGAATCGAGAGCTGCAGAGTTAGCCAAGAAGTTTGACACCGAACACTGGCCTAAAAAAACCCTAATTAATTTAGCAATTTCGTTAATTAGCAATGATATTAATTAGAACAGTCATAGTTAGACAAAATAGATGGTGCCAATCGAATCCCCGCATCTAAAAACCCCAAGTGCATTTCATCAAATTTTACTGGAAGGCCGTGGAGCCCTTCCGTATAGGAGATATATTGAGTTTTAGTAAAATTTATCAGCTGTAATTAGTTATATAGATGGATAATTGCATTAATAGTATATAAACAATGTCTGAGTTAAGATATAGCTTGGGATTTTGTGGAGAATCGAGAACTGCAGAGTGAGAGAAGTTTGACACCGAACACTGGCCTAAAAGCCCCCCTATTTAAATTAACAATTACATTAATTAGCAATTATAATAATTAGACAGAATAGTTATAGTTAGACAAAAACAGATGGTGCCAATCGAATCCCCGCAACCAAAAACCCCTAGAACATTTATCAAATTTTACTGGCAGGCCGTAGAGCCCTCCGATTAGGAGATATATTGAGTTTTAGTAAAATATATCAGCTGCAATTAGTTATATAGATGGATAAATGCAATAATTAGTATATAAACAATGACTGAGTTAAGATGTAGCTTGGAAAATTGTTGAGAATCGAGAACTGCAGAGTGAGCCAAGAAGTTTGATACCAAACACAGGCCAATAAACCCCTCTAAACAATCTAGCAAATCATTAATTAGCAAAACTATTAATTAGGCAACGGGGTCACGTGCTCCTAGGACGCTATGCTGCCGAAATACACGTGGTGAAAGGATATACTTATCCTAATATATATCCCGTTGCTGCTGAAAGCTGTCACGATAGTCCTCACCACGTGGGCATGGGATCGTTAATTACAGCACTAAAAACATTATTACAACTTAACTAATTGGTGAACAGCCATCACATTAGTATGAAACTTTAACAAAAAAAAAAAAAAAAAAAAAAAAAGGCTACCCCAATCTTTGGTCTAATTGGAAATTTAACCGACACAACATATTAAAAATTAGAGAAAACTGACCTGAGAAACACTTATAATTGCAGATAATTTATTAAAATGCAGTAATTAATTAAGATTTTAACACTTCATATTTACCAAAATACATTTGAATTAGTGGGTAATCACAGAAATATATAATAGCTTGAGCAAATACATTGAAACAGGTATTTAACGAACAAAATTAAGAAAAGCTGTGATACTGCAGAGGCCACGTGGTAATAATATTGAAATATAATCAATTAAGCGTGCATAACTTGATGAATAATTAACTTAAAAGCATGCGACATACCTTAATCTGGAGCTGACACCTTCCCACGTCTGAATCATCCTGGGTCGCCCGTCCCACGGTCCTTGGTCGCGTTTAGCCGGTCATACTAACGGAGCTAACCTAAAACACAACCTACTCCTACGTCTCGACTATCGAGAATCCATCACGTAAGGCTTAAGACACAATAGGGAGAATTTGTTGACATGATCGGGAACATTCCATGATATAGGAGATAATGCACTATAAGGTGGCTCTTAGGAAACAAATTAAGGCGCTGGAAGGAACACTAAGAAGCCTGTGCATATGCAGGAGCATTCAAAATAAATTTATAGACACAAGATAATAATATTTGAATGCAAGGTAGACACAACTGAGGAATAGTGACATTGAAGTCACATAGGTCACATGCACTTGAGATTCTTAGTAACAAATATATATTTTGAAGATTCACCAAAATGATATATATATTTTTTGACATATTTGGCAGAATACTTCTTTTAAAAACAAAGCGCTGTATACTAAGACTTAGTGCTTCTTGTAATAATGCATATAACTGAATAATTCTTTTTTTTACAGCATATCGGCACCATATTGTGATGTAACTAAAGATGATTGGTGCTGTTATTAATTTTATTTTTCGTATAGTGGAATAGTGGAAAAAGAGTACATTGATGTTGAAGGAAACAATAACCCCAATCTTCAAGAGATAGTTCTTTTTGGTCAACGTTAAAGATTAATAACAAAATTTAATAAAATAATTCATCTTACTTTAAAAAGGAGACACACAGCCGTTGAAAAGAAAACGAAGTCATTCTTGCTTTTTAAATCCAAATTCTTTATTAAAGATCTTTGTAGCATATAGAAGGAAGGCTTTATCCAAATAAATCCAGTTGGCCACTGTACCATGAGAACCGAAAGTCTTTAACTTTAGAAGAACGAAATATTAATTTTTATGACGGCATTTATCAAGATGTACTCCAAACTTCTTGAGAATACGAAGAAGATATTTCTATTGGCAAGCTCGTTTTAAATAAATTATTAACAATTTAAATCATTTAATTAAAAAAATCACTGCATCAAATTTAAAAAGGCTTAAAATGTAACTATTAAAAACTTTACTGAACTTAAAGAACAAACTCGGCATGAAAATGCGAATCTCCGTTACCGGAGAACGCGCCGATAAAAATAAAATTTCCGCGATCTTACATGATCGAATTTTCGAATACTTCTGACACAAAATGCCGTTGCACCGATATAAATATGACCACCACGGGGATCACACAGGTAAAATAAAGAAAGAATTAAATTGATTTGATAATTAATTATTGCCAAATAAAAATAAGAAAACTTTAGATTCCGTAGAAACGGCACTTGAACGCCGCGCCGTACATTGTATCGGCGGAAAACAGAACCAAAACATACGATGCAGTAGGCTGCGTGCATGCGCAAAAGAGATTGTCGGGCGCTCGGCAAAGCGTGGGTGAGAGGGGGAAATGCTACCAAGAGAGAGAGAGCGCAAGGCGCAATGGAAATAGCGTGCCGGCGAGGGAGAAACTGACAACAGAATACTTAGTAACATAAAAATTACAGAACGGCGAATAAAAATTATGAAATTGTGATATTTCATATCACACATAGAACTGATTGTTATATGTTGTACAGAGAAATTATTGTTATATCGTGTTGAACACAAAGGTAATTTTAACGAGCATAGCTCGGTCTTCCCAGATGGTTGTAAATAACTTAAAGTAGAACTTTTTAAAAGCAGGAAAACATTTTTAACCGTGCCATGTATAAATGCCTACTTTTGGAAATTATACTGGGAATCTCAAGTTATTTCTCATAAGTGTTATTTTTCAAAGTACTCTCTTAAAACGAAAGAGTGGATTTGGCTTCTCAGAAAAGAGCTGCAATTTATTGGATCGTAAATGAGTTGATTTTTAAACGCTTCACTCATCTTGATCTGAATTTTTATTTTTCTAATGCACTCCAGAAGAACGAATACTAAGCAACTCAAGTCGATAAAAAAAAGCACTCTTTTGCGAGCGGACATGTCAATGCGGCTGACCTGACCATTCGCTGAGCAGACGACAGGCATGCGTCATCGAGTATGCAAGCATTTCGCCTTCCGGACAACTGGCAGCACGTTTTTGACTGTTGAAATATTATTCGCGCTGTTCAAACGGGCAATTTTAAAGAAGGAATACTTGTAAAAGGTAAGAATTTCTGCTATTTTAAATACTCTAATCATGTTTTTTATAATGATTCTGTTTTATATTTATTGTTATTTTATATATGGCGTGATATTTTTCAGTTTATATCAATATTTTTAACAAATATGTCTTAACCCTAACATTTAGGACTATTTACACCCGAACGAACATTTAGAGATCTTTTGAGTTGGAAGGATAAATATTAAAAAATGTTCTAAAATATAATTATACAAATCCTTTGCCTCTCATTTTAAGTTATTTTTAATGTTGTTTCAATAAATATGATTTATAAATAGCACTTAGTAGCAATTTAATCTTTTAAAGAAAATGTCTCGGCGGTACTATGCGTTTGTTTATATATATATTTTTAATGATGTTTCAGAACTCTAACTTTCATAATACTATAAATTGAAAATTGACTTGTCTGACTTTAAAAATATTGTTTTAAAGTAAACAAATTATATTTCTTATTTTTTTCTCTGTCTGAAGAATTTTTTTCCTGGATATTTTTATTGACCTGCCTTGTTTTTCGAATGCGCATACATAAGTTTTAGTCATTTCATGCTGCTGAGAGTTAGATTATTTGAAATGTATCTCAAATATATAAGAAAAGCTTTAGAATATCTATTTCATGTTGACAAAAACTTTTAAAAAGTAGCTTTATTAGTATATATACTGTTTTTCTAATATTTTAAAATAAATATACTTGATTTGTGAAGCTGTATAAATCCCATATTTTTTGTATCATATGTTGTTAAAAATAAGGTAAATATCTCCATTCCCGTATATTCACTGTGTAAATATTCCTAAATAGTATTAGGATTAAAACATTTAATGATAATATTGATATAAACTGAAAAATATCATGCAATGTATAGAATAATATTGCATAGAAAACGTAATCATTATAACAAAATAAAAAAAAGATTAAAATATTTAAATCAGCAGAAATTCTTATGTTTTCAAATATTCCCTTTAAAATTCTCTTTTTGGGTCGGGAGGGGGGGGGGGTATTTATTTCAAGCAGCTCAGAAACAACAACAACAACAAAAAAAAAAAAAAAAAAAAAAAGATACTTTTCACTTAATTGTTGAATATATACATATATGTAAACATAGATATGTATACATTCAATATGCAAATTTCTTTTTGTTTTCTAAAATAATAATCTGCCTGTTCATGAAATTTATTATTTTACACTGAAATATTACATTTTACCATGAATTTTAATTCCCCTTCCCCTCCTCAAGTATGAGTTAGTTATAAATCACTCAAGTGCTACTGGATTTAACCTTCATTGATTTGATTTCACTCAAGTATGAGTAAAATAGAGATAACTCAATCATGAGTTGCTTAAAAACAACTCGTTCACTCGAGTTGTTTCAACTCTTCATGAGAAGCTGACTTTCAAATCGTGAGATGAGTGGATTTCGGCTCAACTTGAGTTATTTTGGCTCTTTCGTTTTAAGAGAGTAAATATTCCCAATTGTGTCTTCATTTTTTTTAAAATTATGGTGCGTCATCATAAGTAATTGTGGCCAAATTGCTGTGATTTCAGTGCCATCGTGTCCACCAGTGTGCCATAATTCTGCAAAAGTTATTCTGCAAACATTTTTTACTAGCAGATAATGCATTTAAAGGAGATGTACTGTGTGGTTATTACAAACTGATTTAGTGACTATCACTACCACATCTCACTATTTGTAACCTGACTGAACAATACTCATCCCTCATCTGTAATATATTTTTTTTTTTTTACAGCAATAGTTATATTCTTCTATAGGATTATCAGATGTACACAATTGCCAATGGTTTTGGAGATCGCTATTGTCTCTTTTGTAGATTTGATTGTTTTATCTTGCATTTGTTTAATTTACTGATAATTTGCTGATGGTTGTGTACCAGGGCTATTAGTGTTTTTTTGTAAATTATAACAAATGTATATTTATATTTTGATTTTGCTTAATTTGCACGACTGCTGATAGTTTCTATGGCTAGCATTATTAGCACTTATGTGAGTTATGTAGATTCAGCATTTTACAATAGCCAATTTTTGTTCTCAATAGCAGTATATATGTATATTTCTGGATGATAATTATGGCCATTACAAAAAGGTGCACTGTGTTTTTATTTTCTTCCCATGAAAGTGTCATTTTCTTTAACTTGTCTTTTTTTAATAAAGACTAAATGTTAAAAAAAAAAAAAAAAAAAAAAAAAAAAAATTAATTTTTTTTTTTTTTTTGAGGATCCTCACCTTTTTCACATCTTTTTCTCTTTTGAAAGATAAATAAATAAATAAAACCATGGTATTAGAAAATTGTGTATTTAAGAAAAAGTTGTATAGAAATTTTATTGAGTGTACTGAAGAAAATTGATTATTGAGTATTAATGAAAGATTTGTGTATTTCAAAGAATTTATTGAGTATTTTGTCTAAGTGAATTACATGTTGATTAAAACTTGAATATTATATTGTTATATATTTAAAAAGTTTTATAAAAACCAACTAATTATGATATTTATGACAAACTTACCATAATGTTGACATTTTTCTCACAATTGTTGCAACTATGTCTTGGTTCATGTAATTTTTTTTTTGAGTAATTATTATTTATGCACTTCAGAGTATTATGTGCAATTATTTATTGATTGCTTAGAAATTTTCATATGAATTGAATGACAAATTTATTGGTATTGCAATACATGACCTTCTAAAAGGAAAAGTAAGTTAAAAAATATTATTTTGGGTCTTATTATGAATTTAAGTCCTTATATTGGATTGTTTTTAAGAATGAATTTTGCATGCATTATTTTAAGAATGAATTTGATATTTTATTAGAGTAAAATTTTCATATACTCTATGTTGAAAGTCCTAGGCAAGTAAAATTTAGAAATTTTATTGAATAATTGTTGCTTTTAGATTGAAACTGTTTTATTATATATGTCTAGACAAGTCGGCACAAAGAAATTACCGACTCATTTTATATTACTGCAGCTGGTTTCAATTTTGATGTATGATCTCTTTGTAGCTGAAAAGAATATGTTTTACTTTTGATTACTTAAAAATACTATTGTTGAGATCATTTTACAAGGAAGGTGCCTGTCTTTGCTATTAATTGCAATGGGGCTTATTTTTTATGACTTGTATACGGTAAATTTTGTATACTTATTATGAATGTAATATTGATGTACATTCTTTTCATTGTATTATTTTTTTTGGTCACTGTACATGTTTATTGCATTTTCTGCTTGGCATTTTTAAGTCAATTTTTCTTTTTGGCATTCAAAATTTTGTCTTCCCATTTATGAAAAAGGTCTTTAATTTTTTCTACCTTTTTCACTTCTTGGTCATCCAAAATTTAATTGGCTATTGGGGGTATTGTGATATGAAATATCACAATTTCATAATTTTTATTCGCCGTTCTGTAATTTTTATGTTACTAAGTATGCTGTTGTCAGTTTCTCCCTCGCCGGCACGCTATTTCCATTGCGCCTTGCGCTCTCTCTCTCTTGGTAGCGTTTCCCCCTCTCACCCACGCTTTGCCGAGCGCCCGACAATCTCTTTTGCGCATGCGCGCAGCCTACTGCATCGTATGTTTTGGTTCTGTTTTCCGCCGATACAATGTACGGCGCGGCGTTCAAGTGCCGTTTCTACGGAATCTAAAGTTTTCTTATTTTTATTTGGCAATAATTAATTATCAAATCAATTTAATTCTTTCTTTATTTTACCTGTGTGATCCCCGTGGTGGTCATATTTATATCGGTGCAACGGCATTTTGTGTCAGAAGTATTCGAAAATTCGATCATGTAAGATCGCGGAAATTTTATTTTTATCGGCGCGTTCTCCGGTAACGGAGATTCGCATTTTCTTGCCGAGTTTGTTCTTTAAGTTCAGTAAAGTTTTTAATAGTTACATTTTAAGCCTTTTTAAATTTGATGCAGTGATTTTTTAAATTAAATGATTTAAATTGTTAATAATTTATTTAAAACGAGCTTGCCAATAGAAATATCTTCTTCGTATTCTCAAGAAGTTTGGAGTACATCTTGATAAATGCCGTCAGAAAAATTAATATTTCGTCCTTCTAAAGTTAAAGACTTTCGGTTCTCATGGTACAGTGGCCAACTGGATTTATTTGGATAAAGCCTTCCTTCTATATGCTACAAAGATCTTTAATAAAGAATTTGGATTTAAAAAGCAAGAATGACTTCGTTTTCTTTTCAACGGCTGTGTGTCTCCTTTTTAAAGTAAGATGAATTATTTTATTAAATTTTGTTATTAATCTTTAACGTCGACCAAAAAGAACTATCTCTTGAAGATTGGGGTTATTGTTTCCTTCAACATCAATGTACTCTTTTTCCACTATTCCACTATACGAAAAATAAAATTAATAACAGCACCAATCATCTTTAGTTACATCACACTATGTACCCTGATTGGTTAAATTCTGTTTTTTAGAACGTTCTGTGGACTATGATTGGTTGAATCATGTATCCTCGCTGTTAGTGGAAACTTCTAGAAAATTCCTTTAGATTCTGAAAACCAATCTGTTCGCCAAATGTCGCCATAATTTTGCAAAAATTCTAAAACGTGACACATTTTTTCATTTGACGGTAAGCATGTGCTTTGACATTAGTAATCTTGGTAGTCAGTTTTCCTGCTAAATCTTGCCAATTTGCTAAACTTTCACCAAACTTAGCGAAGTTGGCGAAATATTGCCAACATTGCAACTTCGTTAACTGTCAACTGTTCAACAACTGTCTCAACCTTTATTCTCAATGAAATGCATTCACCCGTAGTGACCCTAAAAGGACCCACTAATCGAATTTTCTCAACCTGTGACCCAGCTCAATGGTCTTTTCGTACCCCAAAACGAAAGGATACAAAATGTGGTAAAAATCGTTAGAGCCGTCTCTTTGATAAAATTATCTTGACCCGTAGTGAACTCAAAATGACCCACTAATCTAATTTTCTGAAATCTGTGACCCAGCCCAATGGTCTTTTCGTACCCCTAAACGGTAGCATACAAAATATAGTCAAAGTCGTTAGAGCCGTTTTTTAGATAAAATTAACTTGGCCCATAGTGACTACCAAATGACCCACTAATCAAATTTTTTCAAACATGCGACACAGCCGAATGGTCTTCTTGTTCCAAAAATTTTTGGGATACAAAATTTAGTCAAAATCGTTAGAACCATTTTTAGATAAAATTAGCTTGACCCATAGTGACCCCCAAATGACCCGTAATTTTATTGCTTTTTCAAATTAAATAATTTGATGAAATTATAAAAGTATGGATTGATGTTTGAATATGGATTTATGTTTGTTCCTGTCACTTGATATCGTAAGATATCTCTAGGTGAAGGGATCTTTTGATATCGTTATCATTTTTAATCCAACCAAATTTTTTTGTAACTTATTTTACAACCAAATACACTGCAAATAAAGGAGTCTTAAAGTAAGACAAAAAAACGACCGAAAAAGCATTTAAGACACGTAAATGTCTTAATATAGAGCTTAGACATAATAGATACCTTAATTTAAGACACATGTGTGTCTTAATTGACTGGCGGTAGAAATGAACCAATAGGGTTTCTGTGGCCAGTGTCTTAATATGGTAAAATTACTTCAATTAAGACATAACGTTAGTGTTGTTGATCACATCTCAATTGAGAAGGGAGGGAGGGCAGGGCAAGCAAGTGCAGTGATGACCATAAGAGATATGGACGGCGTTATTACATGACGGCGTAATGCATTCACAAATATAATAAATACAACAGCTCGTTGGATTATAAAAGAAAATATTTTAAAAAATAAAAGTGAGTTTTACCTTTATGTTTTCTTATATCTTTGTTTTAATATCGTCACTTAATTTCTATTATATATTTGTAAGATACGATATTAGCTTTCAAACCACGTGTACAACACGATAAATAGCTTTCAAGTCTTTTGTTTTTTGTTTTCCAATAAGCTTAGTTATATTTTCTGCATCTATTTAAAGATTTTTGTTTATTGAATGTACTCACTAAGCTTCCTCCCCCGCCCCCTCCTACAGATCTAGAAAACTTTCTGGTATTTAAACAATCAAACATAAATAATTAATTAAAATATGAAAGCATTTAAAATGGATCAAAATTTGTGGATTACTAAAATAGGTGTAAAAATATAAAGGCTCTAAAACATTAAAACCATTTTAAGATGTTAAAAACATTCGTCAGAATCCCGAGCGCTTTTGACCAGAACCTGGCCATCATCAAAGAGTGGAAATGAGAAAAAATTCTGTAACCTCCGGAATGTAAGCTGTTTAAATAGCCGAAGGCGAAACCCCATATGGAGAAGGGGTGTGAAGGGGATGGACTAGTCTATTGAGAGAGGTGGATTATTCCAACCCAAATGTACCATTAACACCAAGTAGATTATACCAGATTTTTGGTATATTGTATGATAGATAACATATCATTACAGGATTTCCCACCACTTGTCAAGATTTCCACTGACTCCCTCAGTATACATGTAGTATAGTCGTTCATTTGCACGATAATCTTTACTTTACTAAAATATATATCAATTTCTGATTTTAAATTTAGCCGAGAAAGTGCAGTAGATGGTTTTACTTTTGCTATATCTGACTTATGCTCTCTTATGCGATCTTGTAATTTCCTACTTGTCATACTATGTGTATGTAAATAAAAATACGTGTATGTATGTCATGTGTATGTAAATACTTCATTTTTATTTTTACATTTAAATGATATAAATTCCTGCTTTTTCATGCATATCTTAATGGGGCCAATTTTTCTCTTGTACTAGATTTTGTAATTTTGTTGGATGTTTGGCAATTAATGTTATGTCATATATCTTTAAAGCATACCGGATTCTTTCATAAAGTTGGGGGATATAATCTATACTACAAAACTTTGAAACATGTGTTTTATTCTTGGCTATTATTTTTCTGTTGATAAATTCATAAATTACTTAGTTAATAAATTTCATTGAGTTCTTGGAGTTATTGAGTCAATAAGTTTCATTGAGTTCAGCCATTCTGAGTTGCAATATTCTTAATTGTGGTTAATTCTGTGTTTATATAATTTTGTGAACATACGTTAAATGCCCTTCTGACATTAAAATTATATGCTGCTTTCTTATAATTAAATGGTACTATACTGCTATTAGATATTGTATTATTTTATCGGCATGGTTTCCTGTAAATATTTCTGTCTAAACAATGTGCTAAGTTATACTTAATTAGTTCAACATCCAGAAAAGACAATGACCCATTTTTCGCTATTTCCATTGTAAACAGTATTCTGTTGTCTAAACTATTGGCATGTTTTAAAAAAATTTCCAGATTTGAGATTCCCTGCTTCCAAATTATGAGTATGTCGTCGACATATCTGATCCATAAATCAGGTTTTAAATCCGAGGTGGAGATAATCTGCTCTTCTAAGGGTCTCAGTTTTAGCTCAGCTAATAAACCGGAGATGGGGGAGCCCATAGGGGCTCCTTCTGTTGCTTATAATAATTTCCGTTAAAAATGAAAACATTGTTATTAGTAATTAAATTTAAACTGGATATAAGAGTAATTTTTATGTTGTCGTCATACACAAGGTTATTGCTGATTTGATCTTCAATAATATTTCTGACTTCTTGTACCATTAATTGAGGGGTATAATGCCTTGATATCAAAACTTGCAAGTATAGTATTGTCTTCAATTTTAAAATCTTTGATTCGTTTGAATAAATCTATGGTAGAGTTGATTGCATATTTAGTGGGGGTAACATTACTTTTAGTAGTGGTACAAATGCTTTCTCGATTGAATAGGTTGGTGCTGAATATTTTGAAACAATAGGTCTGAGAGGGAGATCAGGTTTATGGTCTTTCAAACGTCCTATTAAGTGGGAGGTAGTTGCGGTTTTGTTAATCATAAGTTTAACTTTTGTTTCACTAGGCCAAGTACCATGTTTTATTATTTCTTGTGATTTTCTGTTATTCGTTAGGTTTGGATCTTTTTTCAGTTTTAAACAATTCATTTCACTAATACTATTCTCCATTTTGGCAATGTAATCTGGAGTAAATAATATTGCAAGTTTATTTGATTTATCCGTTTGTATAATTGTGACCTCCTGATTATTTTTAATTTGCTTGATTACACTTAGATCTTGATCGTTCGTTACGCTAGGTATTTTTAAATATTTTGAACATTATTGAATAACAAGTTTCTAACTTCCTCTTTTTTATTAGTGGGTATAATGTTAATGACCTTTTCACAGTTCGTTATCACACTTTTGATATTTATTTTTCTCTGAAACATCTGTTTAGGTCCCATACTTAGAAATTTATGCAGTTTTCCGTCTATTTTCTTATTGGTGAGGTTAACATATGGTACTGGTTTTTGCTGTAGCCCTTTATAGGATTTCTTGTCTTTAAGTCTATTGATTTTCCCGTAAGAATACACCTTTCTTTTTGTTTTTTTCTGAATTGTCTGGTAAGTGTTAACCAAACGCAAAAATTCACCAAAATCCCTGTTATCTAAAACCCGTGACAATTCACTGTATAAGTCCCTTACTTGCCTGGTCAAAAGATCAATCAGTTTAAACTTGCTTCTAATATATGCCTTCAGGGCAATACTGTCTAATTTATATTTTCAATCTCAGAAATTTCTTCCTGAATTACTTTATTACGATTCCTCAAAAATGTGGGTATAACCCTGTGTTCCTTGCAGAGTTGTAAAAACCTAATATTGATAATTTCCCTATCCAGCCTCATTCTTTCTGTTTTGAATTTTTTCTTCAAATTGCATCGTTCCATTATGTATCCAGAATCGTCATTAAATATATAGAAGTCATTAAATATATAGAATATATATAATGTCCTCAGAAGTCATTAAATATATAGAAAAATTATTCTAAAATTGTAACAAAATTCACTTTTGTGTATCAATTAAAATATGAAACCATTTGATAGACCAGAAAAATTGACCCCATAGATATACATGAAAAAGCAGGAATTTATATCATCCCATTTAAATGTAAAAATAAAAATGAAGTATTTACATACATAGGTATGACAACTAGGAAATTACAAGACCGCATAAGGGAGCATAAGTCAGACATAGCAAAAGGAAAACCATCTATTGCATTTTCTGGGTTAAATTTAAAAACAGAAATTGATATATATTTTAATAAAAGTAAAGATTATCTCGCAAATGAACGACTATACTACATGTATACTGAGGGAGTCAGAGGAAATCTTGACAAGTGGTGGGAAATCCTGTAATGATATGTTATCATACAATCTACCAAAAATCTGGTATAATCTACTTGGTTACATAAAAAGTTTTCTAGATCTGTAGGAGGGAGGTGGGAAGCTTAGTGATTACATTCAATAAACAAAAATCTTTAAATAGATGCAGAAAATATAACTAAACTTGTTGGAAAACAAAAAATATATATATTCATGATTTAAATTAGTAGGTATTTTCAAATACAAATAAATGGATATACAAAGTCCTGTATGGAAATACTGAATAATAAATTAAATTGATTAAAGGTTA
The DNA here is from genome assembly GCA_963931845.1 of Maratus michaelseni. Lineage (NCBI taxonomy): Eukaryota > Metazoa > Arthropoda > Arachnida > Araneae > Salticidae > Maratus > Maratus michaelseni. The sequence goes on from OZ007595.1 coordinate 226,216,008, forward strand.
GATAAACAAATAAAATCTACCTTTGTTATAATTTTTTGAAAATTATTTTTTCTCTAGGCAAATGACTAAAATTATATCCGTGACTTACATGACCAAAAAATGAAATTTGTACCTTACATATGCATGACAGAATTGATTGTATAATAATGATATTAAAACAGTGATATAAGTCAACAAAAAGATAATATTTAGCGCCCAAAATCTTTAAAATATGTCCCAGGTTAAAACAAGAAGAAAAATATAAGATAAACAATACGTGGAGAAGATGAGTGGGGGCGGGGGACACCCATATTGCCAGTATTTTTTTTTTTTTTTCAGTGTAAAAATGCCGATAAATATGTTAGTTTTGGATATTGATCAGGAAAAAACGTTTTTTGAAAGTACTTAAAGAAGATTGTAACTTTTTAAAAATAATTTTAATTCCTAGAAGGATAGGATACGAATACCTTTCGCAGATTGGGTCCTTTCTAAAGAATAATGTGCTACTACAGATATGTAAGAATAAAAATAGATTCATTTAAAATTGTAATTTTGAAAAAAAAAATTTTGCTTAATAGGTAATGTTCTCATAGTTAAAATTAATATAAAAGGTTAACAGTATTTAAAAAATATACTTGGGAATATTGCACATGGCTTTCTGCAATACAAAATAAATTATGACAGTATAATGCAGACTGTTGTAATAGTCTTCCATAATTGGCAACCATTTATTTTGCTTTGTAGCTTGATTGACTAACATAAGTAGTATAACAAAGCAATTTAATAAAGTTAATATTATCAGTAGAGCTAAATGTTTGTCGCGGAAAAAGATGTTATATATAAAAAAAAACATTATTATTTTTAAACAATAAACTTCATGGTAGAATTTTATTGGAAATGTTGTAGAAATAAGCCGCGAAGTTAGTTGTTTGAAACCAATTTTTTCAGCGACAAATGTTCAACCCTAAAGAATAGTATTATAGTTATATGATAAGTATAAAACGCAAAAATATAAAAATGCAGAATTTCCAAGTTCAAAAGGAAAAAAAAAAAAAAAACGGTAAATTTTCTCTAATAAATTAGTTTTTTGCTGAATGCAAAAACTTTTTATTTATTCTTTTTAATGTAGAAATATGTAGTGCAAATTCAATTAATTTGGAATAATGTTTGATTTGTGTTGAAGATTAAGAAATATATACACCACTATAGCACAAATAAGACCGCATTGTAAGAAGAACTATTGACTAAGCAATTTAAGATGTTTTAACATAATTTTAAATTAATTTGAAGGTCTTGAATACTTTTTATTCAGATCTCAATTAATTTTATAAATATAGTAAAACTAAAAGACAGAAAATGGGGCAGTTTAGAATGCATAGTTAGAATAAGTTAAACACAGCCTAGGAGCTGAAGATGAGAAAATTTGTACTTTTGGCACCTAAAAAGCTATTAATACAAAATTATGAATAAATAATCTGACAACAAGTAAAGAATTATAAATAAAAATAGCTTAATTATTATCGTTAACAAAGACTTAGTAAATATATTACATAATAAATTTGTCTTTAATGATCTTAATTTATTATTTTATAATTAGTGAGATATATTGTAACACATCATCACTAGATCAAATGTCTCTTTACTAAAAAATTGTATCTGAAACGTATAAATAATATGTAAAACTGCATGAGCATTTTTTTAAATTAAAATTATTATAAGGCACCGATTTCAGTCACCTTTTTTTTTTTCACTAAGGGGAGGGATCAAACGATACATTTTATAAAGTTGAGCATGGCTGTTCTAAACCTATCCTACGTCACTGGATAATATCTGTGACAGAGCAGCCAGGCAAAACCATGCCACATCTTACTGAACCAGGTCACTAGTAATATTATAAATCGCATTTTTGGAGATTTCGTTGTAAATAATTATATATTTTACTATTTGGCGAGGTTAATCGTAATCTCAAATAAGCACGTAAATGAACGCAAGCATAGATGTGCAAAACAAAAACTATCAAAAAGTACATATGTAGAGAGATAATCCTTTTCTTACTTCTGGAATGCTGTTTCTAATGTTACATTTCTTATGTCTGTTTATATTCGTGCTTCATCTAGTTATCACTCTTTGCTGTATATTTCTTATTTTGCATTATTTCTATGTATGTCAATCAAAATTACATTTTCATTTTCTCAATTTTTCTTCTAATAATTTTAATTTAAAAATTGAAAGTACTAGAGAGTGGGACACCTTGGGACATTTTTTGATTAATAATTTTTGTATATTTTCATTTTTGTACTATGAAAACTACCGTATCGAATTAAAAACATTAAATCGCTTAAAATGAATCACAATTTATTACTTATTACTAAAATAGGTGTAAAATGAAATAAAGGTTTTAAAACATTAAAACCCTTCTATAGATGTTAAAATTTTCGTGGTAGTCCCGAGCGCTTTCGACCAGAACTTGGTCATCTTCAAGAGAGCAGAAATGAGAAAAAAATCTCAATTGTGAGAATTGTTTCTTCCAAAACCTAATCAGCACCAATATATGCCAAGGTCTAAATGAATCTGAAGTTTTATTAAATTCCGTGCAGTAGTTCGTCAGTTAGTGTGCCCAGAAAGTTTGTGTCAAAGACAGCCAAACAGATAGGCTCACGGACAGTGCTGTAGTTGGGTGGGAACGCGTTGGAACGTCGTTCTCAGAAATATTTGGTTTGTTACTGTAAATATATATATATATATATATATATATATATATATCCCGTACGAGCACAAGCCTTTTTTATTTTTTTCTCCAGAGTGTGAAAACTATACCCATTTCAATGTCTGAATGCGGAAGAGCATTCAGCTGTATGAATAACATCATGACCGATGCCAAAAATTCACTCCTTGTTGCAAGAGCCAGTTTACTTATATTCATAAGCCGTGTAGGACCTCTCTTAAAAGAATTTTGTCCTGAACCATATGTGAAATCTTTGTTGTAATCAGAAAGAAGATTAGCAGACGAGACAGCTTATCGTAAATCAGAGAGCACAGAAAACACCTCTCATTTTCGTTCTTTATGGAAACTTCTAGGATAGATGTGCCAATAAGTTATATGGATTTATTTCTGTTATTTCAATTAGATTTTAATTCATAATGGAAAATGTTACTATGAGATTGATTAAACATTGCCAATAGATAAATGCTGTACAAATACAATACTATAAAAACTAAAATATAATAATTATAACTGCTAATTTAAAAAAGTCGGCTTTTGGCTAAATGTTTTTAAAAAGCTTTTGGCTTAGCAAAAATCCGGTGGTAGCATCAACATCTACTCTATGAAAAGGTGAGTTCCCACAAATATTTTTTTCCAACTACAGCACTGCTCACGGACAAATGTTTTCTAAACACAGTTAAATCATGTTCAGGACCGTCTAAAAAGCACAATTCCGTAAAAAGCTGGAAATCGAAATTTTTTACGAGTCTAGTACTTTCTTGTAATATGAAAGAAAGTAAAAAAAATGTTTTTTATATTTTCTGTGTAATATTTAAACATATCTAAAAGAGTGATTATGTAATCATCCACAGTATTTTGGCGAATTACTTTTCTTACAGTGCTTTTGACGTCTCCACCAATACCATCACACAGTCCTTTTCCCTAGCATGCAGCAACGAAATGCCACTCAGTTTCATTTTAAAATCTTGCTCATGGTTACATAAATTTATGAATTTTTTCCTGTTGTTATATTGGGTAATTGGCCTATCAGAAAAAAATAATTTCTTATATCAGTTGAGTACAAAAATAATTTATTCTATCAATGGATGATGTTTGAATTTTTTTTTAAATATTTTCAGTAACTTTAATATCTGCTAACAGCTTGTTTAGAGTTTTATTAATTCAAAAAACAGTGCGTTTAATGCGATTCACTTAAAAAATTAGTTAATTTAACAAAACCCTATTATTTCCTATAAACCGATAACGATAAGGTTTTAGAAATAATTACCTTTTGCAATGCCTATATTTCTTTTAGAGCAATCATGTTTTTTTATCAATCTATCTTGAACGATTCTCGAGTTACAGTCGTTTCAGTAAATTACGCTCCCTCAACCCTATTACCCCTTTCTCACAAGTTGTCGATCACGCTGGGGGACGACGACATCGATTTTCATGATCACTATAATGCCTATAACAATAATTCGAAATAAAATTGAATTTGTTTTTCCATGCTTGCTCAACCCCCTTTAAATCCTGTACATCCATCTCTCCAGTAAGAGAATCAGTGTGATTACGGTATTTGGTCCAATCAGCTTTTTTGAAGATTTCATCGACTACCATCGACTACAACGCTGTACCTTGTTATTACTTTTTGCATCAGTTAACACTGTAAGCAATAGTAAATCTTCCATACTTCCTGGTGGAAGAATAGGTTCATACATAGAAAATATCATAGGCATGCGTGAATGCACAAGTAGTAGATCTGGATGGGAGGATTATAATATAGATATTTATAAGATATTATAACATAGAAAAGTGCGCCCACTTTCATTATTCTCAATAAAATCAACAAATGCTAAATCAATAAAGTCCTTGACCAAACTGCCAGCAGACGGCAAGTTTAAACGTATAGGGTGGGGAGGATGTGGCAAAGATTCCGTTGGGGTCCTCCATGAAAATTTTGTAACCGTACTCTGCACTGATTTAAAAACTAATAATAACTGTTTTTTGGCTTTGGGCGACTCCTTTTAAACGTTGGAGGTCCGGAACATGTGTCTCGTTTTCCCTTGCAATTTCCCTTGCCCTCAGGACCGTGCGAAGAGAAAACTGCGCCCGGGGCAAAGTTCCAATTTGGCGCCCCCCCCCCTTCTTTTTGTGACAGGTAACACAAAATTGATAAAATACAAAAACAGATATAAATTCTATTGAATAAACATTTCGAGTTTATTTTGGAACTTTAAAAGGTTTAATTTTAATTCAGAAATTGCAAACAACTAAATAGCACAAAAGAAAATTGCACTTATTTATTAGAGTGTACATGATATTTTGTGACAGAGAAAAAACGAATGATGAAGAGAGAAAAAGAAATTCCCCAGAAAATGATCGATGACCAAAAAATGAATTAATAAATAAATTAAACCGTGGTTGGTAGTATAAATTTGGCGCCCCCTCAATTTCCGCACCCGGGGCGAAGGCCCCCTTCGCCCCCTCTTCGTACGGCTCTGTGCCCTGTACAGCAGGGTTTGTATCACTACATCATCTTCATCTTCGTAAGTTAACGTTAAAATCCCCAAGCAAGATTGAATTACGACTCCACCATCATAAAATGCACCACAAATCTGTACATTTGAAAGATTATAAATAAAAAAGTCACAGTAATGTCTTTGACACGGTAATTTCCACAGTTTCCAGCTTCTCAAAATAAATCATATTATGTATGGCATACATATTTGCAATGAAAATGAATTTAACATATCCATTAATTCCCGTAAAGCAACTTGGCAATATCGTCGCAAACAAAAAGTCTGATAAACATTAATGTGGTAACATCCCAAGTTTTCAGCAGAGGCGCCATTCTACACTAAATCAATGATGTCAATATTGAAATTAAGAACCAAAACTTTCATTTCTGTAAACTTTTCAGGATTTAAATCTCCAACATTCCAAAACAAAATCTTCAAAGGAAGCATAACAGAGTCTCCAAAAAGACTACACAAACAAGAACTGCAGAAACATAAAATGGTCGAACTCCACAATGCGATAAGTTACTCATTTAGACCGCTCTAGGAGCACCTGTTATTTGAGAAATGCTATAGACGCCAGTAACTCAACTGATAATAATGTATGCCCACTAATAATAAGGTATGCGGTTTTACCTTTAGGCATATTATCATACATTGCCCAACATATCAAATCTCTTTTCTTTCACTGACCCATGATACTATATAGTATTAAGCACATATAGTATTAAGAGCCTACATCAGTCACGCGAAAAAACGCTCCAGCTAATGTTAAGTCTATGGGAAGGTTATCGCTCGCATTTTAATATTTTTAAATAATTTTTTTTTGCATAGGATAGCTGAGGTCGATCTCTAACGTTGTTAGTTTTTACTTTTTCGATTTTGGTTCCAGTTTTTTTATGTAAGGTTAATTTCACTTTCAGAACCGGTTCCAACCGGTTCCAAAATAAAAAATGTCCGCTTATAAAAAAACCGTAACCAAAATCAAAAAAGAAAAAACTAACAACGTTAGAGATCGACCTCAGCTATCCTATGCAAAAAAAAATCATTTAAAAATATTAAAATGCGAGCGAGAAATCGCGCGATAACCTTCCCATAGACTTAACATTAGCTGGAGCGTTTCTTCGCGTGACTAGCGTAGGCTCTTAAGTATAGTAGCACAATAAATTTCAAGTGGCGTAAATCGCTCCAAGATAGCTTTAAAACAATAAGTATATTGGGTGGTATAAAGTAATCTGCTAATATGCGACACCTTCTGGAATTTTTAAAAATCTAATAAACATATCTTAAATTAGAAAATTTATTTAATAAAATGTATCTCGTTTCAATCCGATAATAATTTCATTTAATTTATTGAGTACATCTTCTGCTTAATTGAGTGTTTATTTGACTAGAAAAGAAACGGAAAGTTAGAAGATATGCTATGGTATACTTTGGACCATATTTAGAAATTTGATATAGATGTTTTAAATATTTATGATGACTTTTCATGGTAATAAAATTGCTTAGACATTGTCTTAAAATACATCAACACCATTTTGAAAAGAAATTTTACAAAATTGCTATTCCTTATACGAATTTTGTTTAATAATTTCTTTAAAACAATGCAAAAAAAAAAAAAAAAAAAACCCGCATTATAATATATATTTCGCAAGACATCGTTTTTCATTTTTAAACAACCATGATGTTTAAGGCAATATTTGTTATTTTTTTAAAATGCCAGGATAAAACACAACAAAATTACTTTTACTTTTACTTTGTCATCTCTATATATTAATTAGCAAGTATCGTAAAAATCTTCAACTAGTAATTTTATACCCATATTATTATCTTCTGTTCGATTATAAATAACATTCCTTGAATTATCATTTGATAATAATAACATTCTCTTAAATTGCCAATTATGTAATATTTTATCAGTGCCAATGATCATGACCTTCGGTAAAATTTGAATGATATAATAGTTTTTTTAAGGTCAAACCCTAAATCACGAGTCTAAAGGTTTCAGATCTTAAGTTGAATAAGAATAAACTTTCAACACTTCGGAATGATTATATGATATTTTAGGATATATTTCTAAATATTTAATTTGATAAATAATTAGATTATTCTTGTGCCTGCTAACTGTGGAGATTTCAAGAAACATGAAAAGAAAAAGTCTTTTTTTTTTTTTTTTTTTTTTTTTTTTTTTTTTTTTTTTTTTGATATACTTTAAAATCAGATGCATCGCAGATTTTTTTTTATGCAAGAAAATGTACACCAATATTATTGTTGGTGTTTGCTTATTTCATAACGTTTGATTTAAGAATATGACGAAAATTATTATTACATATTCGTAAAGTACAACTAAAAAAAAATTTTTTTTTAATAACACAAACAAGTTACACATGCGTAAAGTCTCAAATCAAAAAGTTATTAAGCAAATAATGATTATAATCAAATAATAATTAAAATTAAAATTTTATCTAATTCTTCATAGAGTTATTAATGAATTGCGTAATATCTGTTATTGTTAGGATTTGCTTACCTCATAACGTTTGATTTAAGAATGTGGCGAAAATTATTATTACATATTCGTAAAGTGCAACTCAAAAAGTTTTTTTAATAACACAAACAAGTTACATATGCGTAAAGTCTCAACTCAAAACGTTATTAAACAAATAATGATTATAATCAAATAAAATTAAAATTTTATCCAAATTTTCATAGAGTTATTAATGAATTACGTAATATCTATAATTGTTGGGGTTTGCTTACCTCATAACGTTTGATTTAAGAATATGACGAAAATTATTGTTACATATTCGTAAAGTGCAACTCAAAAAGTTTTTTTAATAACACAAACAAGTTACATATGCGTAAAGTCTCAACTCAAAACGTTATTAAGCAAACAATGATTATAATCAAATAATAATTAAAATTCAATTTTTTCATAGAGTTATTAATGAATTACGTAATATCTATAATTGTTGGGGTTTGCTTACCTCATAACGTTTGATTTAAGAATATGACGAAAATTATTATTACATATTCGTAAAGTACAACTCAAAAAAAAAATTTAATAACACAAACAAGTTACATATGCGTATAGTCTCAACTCAAAACGTTATTAAGCAAATAATGATTATAATCAAATAATAATCAAAATTCAAATTTTATCAAATTTTTCATAGAGTTATTAATGAATTACATAATATCTATCAACATAACTATGTTTTCAGAATTCATTAATAACGTTTTGATAAATTTGATAAAATTTTAATATTAATGATTATTTTATTATAATCGTTATTTGCTTAATGACGTTTTGAGTTGCACCTTTACGCATATGTAATGTTGTTTGTGTTATTAAATAAACTTTTTGCGTTGTACTTTACGAATATGTAATAATATTTTTCGTCATGTTCTTAAATCAAAAGTTATGAGATAAGGAAACCCCAACAATAATTTATGGGCACCCTGTATAGCGGAAGGCATGTATACCGTCTCGTTGAGACAAGAAATTGTGAATATGACGCATTTTTGCATGATAAGGCATGGACCACATGGACCCCGACACAGGTAAGCAAAATTGAACGAAGATAATTAAAATATTGAGATTATTGGTTTCAATTTTGAAAATTTGGCAATTTTTTTAATTTAGAATTGATAAGCCTTTTCTATAACAAAGAGAGAAAAAGGTTAACTTCGCAATAATGTTCCTTAGAAAGTACTGATTATTACTAAACAATTATAGTTACATGGTCATATGGAAATAAAATGTTTGGCTTCTCAAATATTAGAAACTTTATGATATTGCTTAAAACTTATTGAAGAAGTTTATACTTTTTAAATATCTCTTAGACGTGTACAGAAATCCTGGCTAAGTTAAGAGGCCTTAGTTATCTTCTACTATATGTCAGGAGCTATTTAATTAAAACAAATGTGTTATTTAATCTGTATTTTAGAAAGTATTCAAAATATTTTTACGTAATTTTAGATTTTTGCCTCCCCCCTACACACAAACAGTGGCGCAGCCAGAGTTGGGGTTTAGAGGCACTGAATACCAATTTTTTCTAAGGATTTTTTACCCTTTATTTAATCGAAAGAACGCTACAATTAAATAAGATAAAGTTCACTGTATTAAAATAGTGGTATTTCGAGTTACAAAACCCCCTCCTTGCTGCGCCACTGCACACACACGCACACCTTTCATGATATCTCACGGTAATTATAAATATACTTAAAAAAAGGAAGAAGAAGTTAAACAACGACGAAAAATCATGCACTACGGCATAGATAATGAAACACTTTTCAACACTTTCGGAATATTGTTAAGAAATGTTATTTTTGTTCATACAATGAAATGAGATATCTAAATAAACATTAAACAAATAACCACAACACAATAAAAATTCATTTTCAGAAATTGCTGTTCATAGCCGGTAATGTATGCGAATTCTACATTGTGCAACCTTGCATATGAAATATGACCTTTGCACCTCATAATGCTCTAAAAATAAACATTTTAAATGCATATTACAGCTTAAAACTTAAATCCAGCAGTTATGGCTCATAGTCAGTTCTGTAACCGAAATCTTTTGAGTGTCTCTCTAAATAAACGAAATATTCTATGCACTCAATAAATTTACAGAAAACATGCTCTAGTGCACCTCAGTAATGTATATCAATTTCATTAAAATACACTGTAAACGATTTTTCCCTATAGGTATTAATATAACAGAATACTTTTGAGTGTCCATGTAAACAAATTATTATTGCTACTTATTCTATACTGTATAGAAAACATGTTGTCGTCTGCAAAATGTATACATTTTAACGTCTGAATGTGAAAAATATTAAAAACACCAATTAAAATAATTTAAGACAGACATGAGTACACATAAAATAAAAATTTATAAAAAAATATATACTTAAAAACAGTTAAAAATACAAAATAGTAGACGTTTCGCCAAGCGACACGCAAGGCATCATCAGTACAAAAACAATCTATTGCATAACAAACCACAGAACAAGGAAAAAGAAAAGGTTTGAAATCAAGGAAGTTATTTTAAAAACAGATAATATTCATTAGGGACAGAACGAGCTTCATTCAACGTCTGCGATCGCAATTGAGTGAACCAACTCTCAAGGAGTAATCGACCATGGTAGCTGTTACAACCTGATTTCAAAATACTGGCTTTCGCAATTAGCGGGATGTGATTCGTTTGAAGTGAATGCTGGACAATTTTTGAATTCAAATTACTATTTTTTAAAGCACTAGTATGTTCTTTTAGGCGAATTTCCAATGATCTACCTGTTTCACCAATGTAGACACTATTGCAACCTTTACAGGGAATAATATAAACAACACCGGGTAATTTAGACTTATCATATTGAAATTTATGCTTAGTGAAAAAGGAACTCACTTTATTAATTGGTTTAAAAGAAACCCCAATATTGAATGATTTTAGAATGCCAGAAATTTTTTCAGAAATGTTCTTATAATAAGGGATACAGATAAAAGAGTTTGGTTTACTACGTTGAAAAGGGGGGGGAGTAGAATTCACAAAATTTAAAGTTTTTTTAAAGATTTTTTTAACAAGACCTATAGGATAGCTATTATTAACCAAATCGCGATAAATTTTACACTTCTCAATTTCAAAATCATTACTGGAACTGCAATATCTAATGGCCCTGAAGGCTAAAGTCTTAATAACGGCTATTTTATGGCTGAAAGGGCAAATTGAATTGAAATTAGTATATTGACCAGTAGATGTAGGTTTTCTGTAAACAGTAGTGGTGATAGATTGAGAGGTATCAGCAATGTGTCTGCGGACTAGAATGTCGAGAAATGGTAATTCAGCATTATTTAGTTGATAGAACAGGGAATAATATAAACAACACCGGGTAATTTAGACTTATCATATTGAAATTTATGCTTAGTGAAAAAGGAACTCACTTTATTAATTGGTTTAAAAGAAACCCCAATATTGAATGAAAAATATTGATGAAATGGATTGATGTCTATGGACATAGTTCACGAACGCCACGGCACACTGTGTACACATTTTTTAAATTCGAATTAAAGAGACAACAATGATAAAGAAAAATATTTACAATGATTAATTATATAAAATAATACAATGGATTTAAAAGAAAAATAACATAATTTCCGATTAAATAAAGATAATATGAACTATAGAACACATGCTTTGTGCCTTATTCCCTTCCTTTCCATGTCCGTCACCTCGGACTGTTGGCAGTCGGTAGATCATTTGCTACGATATTGTGACGTTTTTAGGATATATCAGTGCCACGCCAAAGAAAAGAATCTCAAAAGACGTATTTGAATGTATCTGATATTCCAAATAACTTTAAATTAACTAAGTTTGCACGCATGAAGACGTGATCCACTGCTGTTTCAAGAAAGATATAAATTCATAGCTGCGAGCTGTTACGCTTATCCTTATCACTATAATTTAATAGAAAGTTTTGACTTATTTAATCACTGTTTTTGACGATTAAATAAAGAAAATTTTATTATTAAATTTTAGTGGTAACAAAAGAGCATAAAAGTTGTCAAATATGTAATTTGTCTTTAGAAGTGACCAGTAAAAAGTCAATTTTTAAAGAAACTCACACGATTAGTGTCATTTGCAAAATTAAAAGGAATTTTTTATTAGAAAGCATTCATATTCATATATTTTGACGATTTCCGATTGTAAAATCGTACAACACACGTCGTATATCCGAGGTTAAAATAAAACTCTCTCAAACAAAACTTAAAGAGTTGAAACAAACCATCTATTTTATTTTTTGACGTAGCATCCTACATTTGCCCCATTATTATGATGTGTACAAAATCCTGGATTTCTATAGATATGACATTGGTATAAATTGTGACTAGACATAAATGAACTTGACATCTTTTATTGCGCTTAAGTTTGTTTATTTACAAGTTCAGAGGAATAGACTCTCAAGAAAAATTAAAATAAAACTGACTAAAAAATCTGGAAGGAAAAATCGCAACCTCAAACTTACTATGTGTTAACCCCTTGGAGGGCAAGCACGTGGGCTAAAAATGCTAAATTTTGCGATGTTTCGACATCAGTAATTTTTAATAATGAATCTTTACTTTCTCAATCTGCAAAAAATAATATGAAATATTTTTATTTAATAATACTGGTGGCAAAGTTATATATTAAAAAGTGGTATATATTATATACAGGTGCCCCTCAACGGGTTAAGCTACGAAACCTGAATGCTCGTAGTCAATGATTAATGAATTAAAAAATTCCTGACGGTCTACAGGCAGAGGTAGATTTCGAAGACACAGACAGTAGGGGGCCTTTTATTGAGCATTTCAGAAGAAATTACACTTTTGCCATGATGCGGCAGTTGAGACCACCCACTTTGAAATATACCTATGCCTGTAGGCAGAAGCGGCAGGATTTTTTTTGTAAGGGTTAGTCCTATAAAAAATTGTCAATATAAAAGTTCTAGATAATATTAAGAGGATTTATAATAAGTTTAAGCGGATTTGATATCTTCTAAATTGACGAAGCTATGAATTTTTTTCTTCTTAAACCCCTATTTCCGCCCCCCCCCCTTGAGACCATTTTTAATTATAACAAAAATCTGTCGTACATAAGTTTTCGGCCCTTCTCCTAGAAGTAATAATAACTTTAAACGTATTCGATACGTATCATAATTAAGAAGTTATGGGTTTTATCTGTTTTCACAAAAAGCCCCCCCTCCCCCTCGGTCCGATGTTGGCCATTAACGAACATGACCGAGAAATACCTTGATTTTATGTATTTATGAAGAGATTTGTGCAGAATTATTGAAGCTATCATGCCCATAAAAAAGTGATATAGATAGATAGATAGATAGATATACAGTTTTGAACTGGGGTGGTTTTGAGTTCTGGGAGTCATGATCGGCGTAGATCTGCAAAAATTTTTCAGAAATTCCAACATAGGGGAGAATGTAATAGGTAGTATTTCTTACGAAATCTACCTAAAGTTGAAGACGTAGGTCCTTGTGATAAAGATTAAGACATCGAAAACAATTTAAAGAACAGCCACCAAATTCCCTCCCATTTATAGATGAGAGTGAAGTTGTTAAAATCTACTGCATTCTTTAGCAATCGTTGGGATGTTTGCGATTGAATTAGGTGTTTTTCAAGATAAAGGTCTAAATACTGAATGCGATTCATACCATATTATAGACAAAAACAAAAACAAGTTGGAAAATGTACGTCAGACGTTCCGAATGTTGTGCGTTCGTACTATAACTTGTTTTATAAATATTCAGATGTTGGTGCTATAGCTGATGCACTGTTATGCAAAAATGCTTGAATAGAAAATTTATGTTATGTGCAGATTTTCATATTACACATATTAATTTTATTTTATGAAATTAAGTTTCAATTCACTTTTACAAAAAATTAATTACAATTCTGTTACATTAACATACTATGCGCAAATATCCAATACAAGACAATATAAAAAAATCATCCTTATTATTTCAGTGAAATTAATTATATCGTCTGTTACTATGATATGATTAATTTCCGTAATAAAATAAGTACATTTTAAGTTGGCAACATTTTATCTTTTGTTGACATTTACTGAAAATTCCAATAGGAAACTTAAGCCTAGCTTTGAAAATTTCAGAACTTGAAATCCATATTTATTTTCCCATTTGATATCTATTTCTCCGGAAACATCTATTCAAAAAACTGTTGGTAGATTATATAATTACTATAATTAAATAATTTTAGTATAGAAATTCGAATTTTTAATTCAGTAATACGGAAATAATATGACTCCATCTTAAATAGGACGTAATCACTTTGGTAACCTAGAATCATTACCTATCATTGGATATCATTGAATTAATTACATATGATAGGATTTTAAAAAATGAAGAAAACTTTTATTAATATACTTTTAAGTTTTGATTCAATTTTCATAAAATTTGAAATGACACGACAAAATTCTGCAACGATTATATATATTAAATTTCAAACCATTCGGTTGGGTAATTTTTGGGCTGTTATATGCTCGACTGACGGACCAGACGAGGACTAGGTGCTACGTATTTATATACTTACGAACTCACCTAAAAAGGAGTACAAAAGGACCAGTAGATTTTCATTTATCTCTTGTCTGCCAACTTTTGGGGAACTTCATAGCACATCTGAAAAGTTCTTTACATCCTCGCAAAAATAAACAGTGACCTCTCACTTATATGCGATGTTCAGCAATTACTTTTTCATACCACTATTTTGAAACAGTAAAATTCGATTTATAAATTATGCAATCTAATAAGCCGAAAATTACCTTAAAAAAACGTGTTGAAAAATAATTTCCGTGTATCGCGTATAAGTGAGAGGTCACTGTAACTTCAAATGAGTAAACAAACAAAATTACCGACTTTTTTAAAAAATAGAGGTTATTTCTGATGGGATTTAAAAATGATACATCTTCTGCCAAAGACAAACCGATATTAGATGAAGAATGGAATGCCGTTTCTGAACGAACGATTAATTTTAATGATTGTGTAGATATTGATGAAAATGTAATAACAGCCGGAATGAGGGACATACAAGAAATAGTCGCAGAAATTCAAGATGATGCCAATGAAGATGAATAAAACGCAGAAAAACATCAACCGACTAGACAACAGATGCTTCGGAAACCCTTCGTCCCAACGAACTGATGCATCTGGTTCAACATTTTCATGTTTTAATGAGCTCGAGAAAGCTATTTTTAGGGACAGACATCAAGCTCATAACCAAACTTAAATGTTAAGCTATTTAAAAAATTAAAGTATGTAATTAAAATTATGAAATGTATGTATTTCAGATTTGAATTAGTAAATCTTTAACATTCTATCTTTTTCTAATATATCTGCTAAGATAAAAGACGCTACTTATTTTACATAGGTGTGTTAGAGACCTGGACCTGGTATGATGAACGAGCACGGCTCGAGTTACAGGCCGTGTTCACACCAATAATCCTTTAATAAACTCGAGTCTGTGCAGGCCTGGTCTTCATTTTTTCAGATTGGCATTTTTTTAACGTAAAAATGATAGTACATCTGTGTAAGGGGATCTTTAAGAAATTTATTTTGATTTACAGAGATTTTTTAGATTACAGAGATTTTTTTTTTCATTCCTCCTTTTCTATCTTTAAAAAACTTGAAAATTGTGATTTTTTTTTCTTGTAATTCTCAATTACATTTTTCTTTTTTTTTAGTCTTCATGCATTCAGTTGTCCAAATAATCACTAATATTGTTACTACTTCATTTCGTGGCTTGAAAATATATAATCCGAAAAATACTGTTCTTTAAAATTTTGCATAAATATGTAAGTAATACTCCTTAAAATAAACTTTTGTACTGATATGCGTGCAATATTCTATAAAAAGTATTTTGCATACATATAGCTAGTTAAACTTCACCAGAATTTTCAATTTTAGAATTTTATTTTGCTTTCTAGAGGAATAAGAGACTGATTGTTTTCAATTTCGTCCACATACAGAATATGCTTGAGCTGAAACTTTATAGTAAAGATGAGGTCATGAATGCATTTAGGGAACTAAAAAAAATTGCATAACAGAAAAAGACATTTGTGATCGCTATCTATCAAGAAATACATGAAATAATCTGTAACTTTCAGAAATGATTTGATTTGTTAAGTTATGTTTCTATGCAGATTCGTTAGAATATCACGCATATTCACGAAGATAAACGGTTCTTTTAAAATATCAAATTTTATTTCTCAAGGTCTTTATATATAGCATACAGAGTTTTCAATCGAATTTCACAAAACTTGCAAACAAATTGGCGACGACATGCAGATGTAATATTATAATGACCGTTTCTAAATGGTGAAAAAGCGCGTTGTGTATATGAATGCATTTTGCGTGCGACAATGTCGGCTCAGGATAATCATGTACAATTTATCAGTGTCGTGACGGTGAACGAAAAAGTGTTCTTAGCTAAGTAGCCGATAACTAATTCAAAGGTTTACTAAGGTAAGCATTGAAATAATTATTTTTTATTTACATATTTTCTTTCAATATGTTTTCACTATATTGGACCTACTGCTATAAACAATGGATGAAACCACGCTATTTTAATAAACAATTGTACATTTTCTAATTAGGTTCAAGATATATTGATATATGGTTACACAACAATAAGCCTAAAAATATTATGCTTATTAGAAAGTGCTGAATAATTTTCAAAACAGCCGGGCGCATTGCAAAATGATTGGACTATTTGCAACAACCAGATTTTCAATTAGCCTAAGATACTTACAAGATGGTTATAATCAATGAGGATTTGCTGGGATACTATAAACCCAGAGGTACCAAGCTCCCACTAATCTTCCGTAATATGTGGACTAATTAGACCAGTTTAACAACGTTTCGAACCAGAAAATTTATTTGATGAATCTTTATTTTTGTAATTTCAGATTATTTTATGTAGAGTTAATTCAATACCATTTCTTTAAAAAAATTCTGGTGAAAAATGTATTAAACCTGCGTCAAATTAATGCACATATTACAGACGATTAGTGAAAGCTTGGCACTTCTGTATAAACCTATTTCGGTTAATGAAACAAAATTTGTTAGACATACGTTTCAGAATGCCGGAAGTTGATTGTGATAAAATGAGAGGTCCGAAATTGTCCACCAAGAGAAAAACTAGTGTTGCATATCGTGTCAATCAGTATATTCACACGATGGAAATGTGTAAGAATTTGGAAGGGAGTTTTTGTGAGAGGTTTGAGAACAACGTTCCTAATCCTACTTCTACTTCAGTTTGAGTGAAACTTTTGTCGCTTGCAATTATCTGTTTTCATTACTAATTAATTACACTGTTCGGCACCAAAATCCTTCCTGTAAAAATAATGGTTGATGCTTATAGATTTCAGCTCACTAAATTCAAAATATGGCAATGGAATTACAGTATCACCTACCAGTTTTTAGATGGGGTGGCTTGTTTTTTAAACTAAGGTAATTTATGTCTTACTGAAACATAAGTGGAAATTTCGTAAACAAAAATATTTATATGTTAATATGTCAAAAACCTATAACAGGGTAGCTAGTGGTCAGGGAAAAATACAGTAAAAAAATGATAAACACCAGTATATTCTTATAGAAAAATTTATGTTGATTATTCGATCAAATAATCAATTTGAATTTTTCTATAAGAATATACTGGTAATTATAAATTTTTTACTGTATTTTTCCCTGACCACTAGCCACCCTGTATAAGTAAATGTATATAAACATTAGTGGAGATACAGTGGCAAAAAAAATTAAATATGTTAGTGGATACTGCTGTACATGAAAGAGAGGGATACACCAAAAAAACATGCACGAGACACCTATCAACAAAATATATTTTCATGATATATTTTCATGATTTGTTATGTAAGACAGTAAAAGTATTTTTTCATATTTCCATTTGTATCAATCATTCTAAATTAATATAACAATCCTTCATTATTTGGTATAAATAGAAAACTGTTTCTCGGAGAAATGGTACGTATTGAAACATTTTTGATGCCATATGCGAATTGGGAATCTTAGATTTATCTCACATACGAATATGTTTCGCAGTACGACAAAATGTTTATTATTTTGGCGACCAGTATTATGGCCAATCTACCTGCAGAGCTATGCTTCTTTTGGTGGAATAATAACTACGTTTTATGGATTTATCCAATAATAAATTTCGTCCATCAAACATTTAAAATTTTTAAGATAAAATATGAGCTAGAATCATACTTATGAAATGGATGCCTCTTTTTGATTTCTAAATTTTCACTTTTTTTAAGGAGCACTCTAGGATGCACGCTGAGTACATTATCGCGTTGCAACAAAGAGACAAAAATAGTGTTGCCCCAACAAAATTCCCATTGAACCAAATTTAAACGGAATATTTTGTTGAACCAAACAATTTTCTGTTGAGTCGACAAACCGAAAAACAAAATATTGTTGATTCAACAAAAATTTGTGGATGACAGATTCATAATTGCAACTTTCATTTTTTTCCCCTTGTTATTGTTAATGTTGTTTGTTCCTAGGTCAAATAAACATGATTCAAACAGAAATAATTTTTAATTCTATCTATGTGGTTATTGATTAATTTATTGCGTGCAAAACTGCATATATAGAAAGTGTCTAAAGATGTATGGCAGAGGTGTCCGCCAGACCAAAAGCGAGGTCACGCAGCGGAAGGGGTTGAACTACTGAAGTTTAAACGCACAGCTTGTGATTGAATAATCAACAGATTTATATCAATTTCTGATTTCTTCTAATATAAATATGGAAATATTAGTTATAATGTAGTGAAAGTTTGAGGTAATAAATATGTGTAATAAAATTTCAGTATCCATCTATTAAAATACGTGGGTTTCTTCAGGCTGCCAAAGTTACCACACTTTATAAAATAATTTTCACCCCGTTTGTTGAAAGTAATGCTGAAATATTTTTATATCGTCTGCAATTAAATTATTTTACGCTATAGTTATTGAAAGTAGATTGTAATTTTTTTCGTGAATGGCAACGGAACTGTTTGTTGTCATAAGAATGAAATGTCGTTTGGTTTGAAGTGTAGTTGGAGTAAGATAAATTAAAATAAAATGAATAAATAAGTTAAATACGATTGAATAAAATAATATTAGGGAGGGCTTCTGACACCGTTTGATTATTTGTTACAAGCTTTTATCATGTAACTTTAGTTCTTGTGTGTAAAGATGGAATTTTGTAATCGAATTTTCACTCAATTTCTGAGTCTTGCAAAGAAACTATTCTAAAATTTTTTAAAGTGAAGTTAGTAAAAGATTGCTCGTATTAAATCCTTTTTTAAATGTGAATGCATATTAAAGCGAAATATAAGAAGAAAAATTTTAAATTTAACACTTTTTTTATTACAAATTTTTATAAAGTATTTTGCCTTTTTACTTAATGAAGCATTTTGTCGGTATCAGTAAATAAAATTAAAATAATACACATTCCTTTAATATGTTTTTTTCGTCATTCTAATTTAAATTTGTCGCATAAGTTAAATAATGGGTTCAACCCATTTGTATCACTCGCGCATATATGCGGGCATGTCAGAAATTTATTTTTTACTGAAAAATTAGGCATTTATACCATAAATTCTGAATAGTAATTTTTTCTTTATTTAATGACAGACAATTCGTGATTACATAGAGTGAAAATTCTTTTTTCGAATTTTCCGGTATGGATTAGGGATTTCTGAATAACAATTAAATTCCTGAAATGCACTCATATGTGTGCTAATGATGCAAATGGGTTAACTGTACCCGTGCCGTGATGTGAGTAAGGTTTAGAAACACGGGTACATACTTTTTTGATTTAAGGGATTTTTATATTTTGTGGCTTTTTTGATCAACATAAAACATACAAAATGTGGATTGGGAAAAATAGCTCGTTTGAGTTTGTATTTATTTTAGTATACGTTTTAAGTATTTATTTATTATATACGATTTACTTATTTTGTTTATTTATTATGGTATCTATTTGCGAAAAATAAGGGAAGAAGATGGATATTTACTGAGCAACATAATTTTTATATATATAATTTCGTTCGATGACAATAAAAATACTGTGGCACTGTTAAAAAAATTCAATTGTGAAATCTACAATATTATTATATTGTAGATTTATAGCGAAATTTACATGGTGTATGCAGTAATTTAGTGAAAATGGGCGTGTTTTCTTGTAGTTGTCGAAAATATTTCTTGTATGCTGCGCACTAATTTGGGAAAAACTGTGCACGAAATTTTGAGGCCTAAAATTTGAGGACACAAACAGCGCTTTTACGTCTAAATACCATAATTGGAGACTGCTAATGCTTTGGCACCGGATTTTCAAATTAAATTTGCACAAATCAAGATTATTTGACTTCACGTTAAATATCAAATTGGTTTATTAGTGGTTTATTAAAATATTTGGTGAAAATGTACAAGATTGGAATTTAATTTTAAAACCTCTTAAAATTTAATCAAAAAATACATTTTTGGGGCCAAAACGAGTTAAATTTGTCGCCTAAATTAGGATAAATTTCAAAATGTGGTCTTTGCGCTCCACCTTCAGTTTTAGTACGTCATATTGAATAACGTTTATGATTGGTCAATATAGAAAAGACTATTATGGCAAGGCCATATGATAAGATAGCACGTGGATCAATGGCGTGATTGGGGGTAAATGAAGGACATGGAAGTTCAATTTACGACACCACCACCCCCTCATGATGATTGACTCTTTAAATCCACGCAGTATCTTTCAAGAGATATCTATCTTTCCATGTCGCATTAAGATTGCACAAGACATTCCCAAACAGCAAGCATCCATTATGATTTCCAATTCATTGACAAACTGCGTAGATCTGTCCAAAGTAACTCTATAATGCGTTCCACGAGTGATAATTGGCGATTCTGTTTTCCGCGTCATAATGGTAAGAAATCCTGCTTCAGCGATTATTACAGCTTCCGATTTCGAGAAATTAGGAATATTAAGAACTATACGAAATTACGAAAATATAAGTTTTGATATTGTAAAACAATTAAATCTTCCTAAATCGTAAATATTTTTACTGAGAACAACTAACGGAACGCGTGATAGCGAAGTCTATAACAGTAGTGTAGCATACTTGAAATAAATTTGATATTGTAAAATAAATAAATCTTCTTAAATCGGAAATATTTTTTGCTGAATACAATTAACAAAATACGTGATAGCGAAGTCTATGACAGTTTATAACTGTGAGCCATTTTACTATAGCATTCTTGAAATAAATTTTGATAATTTAAAATAATTAAATTATCTTAAATCGTAAATATTTTTACTCAGTGCAATTGACGAAATGTGTGATAGCGAAATCTATAACAGTTTATTACTTGTGAGTTATTTTAATATAGTATTCTTGAAATAAATGTTCATATCGTAAAATAATTAAATCTTTCTAAATCGTAAATATTTTTACTAAGTATAACTAAAGAAATGGGTGATAGCGAAGTCTATAACAGTTTATTACTTGTGAGCCATTTTAGAATAACATTCTTGATAATGAAAATATAACAGAATTAACATAAAATTCTGACCGTATTTTTTGTATTTTTTAAAACCATGTACCATTTAATTTAGTTCATTAAAATATTAAAAACCCAAATTTTAACATAATATGTACACACAAGTGTAATTATTACTTTAAACTTTTGTGTCTTTTCTTGACAGCTCTTACAACTGTGCATTTAATTTACAAAATAATTTTTTAATTTCGTACACAGAAAAATTGCATTCCTCAAAGAGCCTTTTTTCAAAAAAAAAAAAAAAAAAAAAAAAAAAAAAAAGGGCACACTATTTTATTATGTGAAATATAAAATATACAATAAAATTAATCTTTTTCAGAGTTTAAAGCCAAATTATTAAAACAAGAGGTAATATATATATTTTTTTTCAGCAAAAATGAAAGTAATATTATTTGTGAAAAAATAAAATACTTTTTTTTTTCATAGTTTAAAGACAAATTAATAAAACAAGAGGTAATATTTATTTATTTATTTCAACAAAAACGAAGGTAATATTCAGTGTGAAGCATTAAATACTATAAAATTGATATACTTGCATAGTTTACAGAGAAATTAATAAAACAAGAGTTAATATTAATTTATTAATCAGCAAAACTGAATGCAATAGTCATTCTGAAACATAAAATACTATAAAAGTTATTCTTGTTGCACAATCTAAGGCCAAATTAATAAAACAAGAGGTAATATTAATTTTTTTAGCAAAAATAAAAGTAATATTATTTGTAAAAAAATAAAATACTTTTTTTTTTGCATAGTTTAAAGACAAATTAATGAAACAAGAGGTAATATTAATTTTTTTAGCAAAAATGAAAGTAATATTTGTGAATATATATATATATATATATATATATATATTTGCATAGTTTAAAGACAAATTAATAAAACAAGAGGTAATATTTATTTATTTATTTCAACATAAATGAAGGTAATATTCAGTGTGAAGCATTAAATACTATAAAATTGATATACTTGCATAGTTTACAGAGAAATTAACAAATCAAGAGTTAATTTATTTCAGAAAAAATGAATGCAATTGTCATTCTGAAACATAAAATACAATAAAAGTTAATATTGTTTCACAATCTAAAGCCAAATTAATAAAACAAATCATGCTGAATTTACTCTCGGGCACTGGAATATTGTTATTAAATTTGCGCTTAAAATGCTAATAACTTTTTTACAAGAATACTGAATAAACAAAATACCCTTGCTAGGGAAATATATATATTAAAAAAATATGTAAATATGTACAATGTAAAACACATACTGGATTTAAAAAATATCTTACGAAAGTATTTTTGAATGTGAATTGGGAGTAAGAAAATTAATTCTTTAAACTGGTTTGTGAAACTCTGATTCAATAAGAGTTCATCAATATAATAAAAATGCATTTTCGGTTAACAAATTCATTATTATTATGCACATTACATTTATAATGCTACATATATATTATTAAACTTTGATTCATTAAGAATTCTTCTGTATAGCAGAAATGCATTGACGATTAACTAATTTATTGTTATTGTGCACATTACATTTATAACACTACAAAGTACAAATTTTGCCTGCATTTGCAGAGGTGACAACCTCTCATTAATATTCCGTAATATGCGGGTTAATCTGACCCAGTTTAACAACGCTTCAAACCAGAAAAATTATTGGATGAATTTTTATTTATATAATTTCAGGTTTCTTCGAGGAATTTATTTAATTTCATTTCTTAAAAAAAATTCTGGTGTGACACGTGTTAAACCGGGGTTAAATTAACCCGCATGTTACGGAATATTAATGAGAGATTGGCACCTCTGCATTTGTAAGAGAAAAAAAAAGAAATTCAGAAAAGTTCGTCTGCATTTAAAAATGTAAATAAAATTCTGGATTAATATCTGGATTTAGAGAAAAAAATAATTACACATTTTTCTCGTTTAAAATTTATCACAGAGTAATTTATTATTAAAATCGAAGCTTTATATTAATCAAATAAAACAAATGATTTTTTTAAATAATGCATACATAAATCTTTGTTATGCTATAATCTTCATTGCGTAACATAGAAAAGTATATTTCGTTAAAAATAATAATAATAAGATAAAAATAAAAATTATCTAATAAAATATGTTTTACATTTTAAGAAAAGTAATTAAATAAACACTGCTATTTTTATTAGAATGAAGTTAATATAGGCCCAAATAAATCTATTTCCAGCTAGAAATTTTATTTCATAAAATGTAACTTATTTCTACTTTGATCAAAATTTCACTTTATTTATTAAATAAAAATTCTATTTTGAAAAGACTTATTTTAGCCGCGGCGGTAATTTTAATGACGATTTATAGACTGCATTAAAAATTAGTTCCGTTAACATAGTATCATAGCTGCTAATTTTTCAGGTTTCTTTCAAGTCAAATAAACATAATATGAACCATTTAATTAAATGTTTCTTGTAGAAAAAAAATGTAGAAAATTAGCAAATTGTTTCGATGAGATTCCCAACTGGTAACAACTCCACTCCCTGTATATGAGTAATTGTGCATCATATCGTCGCAACCATGTCAAAATATATGAAGCAATGCATGTCGAGTGTGAAGAAATGCATTTTTCATTATTTTTAAAAATGGGCTGATTGTCGCCACTAAATTTTATTAGAATTCTTCGGCTAGTAAAAGTACTAATAAAGTCTTTGTCAGTTTGGTTTTCTGTTCTATTCAGAGATGCTGAATTTATACAGGAAATTTTGAGAATATTATTTTTACTTTGTCATAAAATTTCTGTCATTGCTTTATGCAAAAATATCTATTTCAAATTTCTGGTATAGAATCGAAATTTCTGAATGAAAAAAGAGGCCAAACTCGCAACCCTGCTGAAGAATAGCATTAAAATTTAGTGGTGATATTCGGCCCATTTTTAAAAGTAATGAAAAATCCATTTTTTCACATTTGATAGTTTGACATGGTAACGACAATGTCTTAAAAGAGCCATTAGAAAAAGTATAAAAGTAGCAAATTATTTCTATAGGATTCCTAGGCAATAATTAAATTCATTTATGTAATAAAATTTCTGGTGTTATTTGATTTCTAAAATCTGTACGATTGGCGGCTATATAGTACGAAATCATATTAATTAAAAAAAAGGTCATATTAATTTCCCTTACGCTACTGTTATAGTGTTAATACACATATGCTTGTGTGATTTGTGTGCGATTTTCTTACATTAGTTAGTAAAAGTTTTAGTTAAACATATAAATTTCCAAAAAATAAACACAAATAGCTGAAATTAAAAACCTAACTTACTAAAGTATTTTCATATATAAATAGTAGGGCAGTGAGGAAACTGAGCTCTTTACTTTAAATATTTCCGTTTGCACAGTTAAAATCAAATTAATAAAATACCACTTTAATATAATCCTTCTGCCAGTGGCATAATGTAAAAACAAATATTTGTGAGCAAAATTAAAATTTCTTTTTTTTTTTTTTTTTTTTTTTTTTTTTAAGTTTTAGATAAAAACTTAAAAACATCTTTTTATAACACAGACATACTAACTGAATTTAAAAACATTACTTATTAAAGTGTTTATATATATATATATATATAAATAGGACAGTTAGGAAACTAGTTCTTTACGCTGAATAATTCCATTTAAAATTTTAAAATCAAATCAATTAAATACCACACTAATTATCCTTATGCCACTGGCATAATGTAAATACAAGTATATTTATGTGCATTATTATAAAATCTTAAATTTGTAAAATGCTTTAGATAAGAATATGTTTCTAGAAAATAGACGTAACCTAATTTAAAAAAAGCCTAACTTATAAAAGAATTTTTACACATATATTGGTCAGTTAGAAAATTAGTTCTTTATGTTAAATAATTCCGTTTGAAAAGTTAAAAATCAAATTAACAAATACCGCAACAATTATCTTTGTGCCACTTAAGTAAATACAAATATATTTGTATGTAATATTAAAAAACATACTAATTAAATTTAAAAACATAACTTATTAAAGTGCATACATAGGACAGCTAGAAACTAGTTCTTTACATTGAGTAATTCCGTTACGATAGTTAAAAATCAAACTAACAAAATAGCACACTGATTATCCTTGTGCCACTGACATAATGTAAATACAGGTATATTTGTGTTCAAAATGAAAACTTATTGTTATTAATATTTTTTTTTTAAGTTTTAGATAAAACATGTTTTTATAACATAGACATACTGACTGAATTTAAAAACATAACTTATTAAAATGTTTATATATACATATAGAGCAGTTAGGAAACTACTTCTTTACATTGAGTAATTCCGTTAAGATAGTTAAAAATCAATTTAACAAAATAGCAAACTAATTATCCTTGTACCACTGACATAATGTAAATACAGGTTTATTTGTGTGCAGTATTATAAAATCTTAAGTTCGTGAAAAGTTTTAGATAAGAATATGTTTCCAAAAAATAAACATAACTGAATTTAAAAGCACAGCTTATAAAAAATATTTATATATATATATATATATATATATATATATATATATATATATATATATATATATATATATAGGACAATTAGGAAACTAGTGCTTTACGCTGAATAATTCCATTTAATTTTTTAAAATCAAATCAATTAAATACCACACTAATTATCCTTGTGCCACTGGCATAATGTCAATACAAGTATATTTTTATGCATTATTATAAAATCTTAAATTTGTAAAAGCTTTAGATAAGAATATGTTTCTAGAAAATAGACGTAACCTAATTTAAAAAAAGCCTAACTTATAAAAGAATTTTTACACATATATTGGGCAGTTAGAAAATTAGTTCTTTATGTTAAATACTTCCGTTTGAAAAGTTAAAAATCAAATTAACAAATACCGCACCAATTATCTTTGTGCCACTTAAGTAAATACAAATATATTTGTATGTAATATTAAAAAACATACTAATTAAATTTAAAAACATAACTTATTAAAGACATAGGACATTACATACATAGGACAGCTAGAAACTAGTTCTTTACTTTGAGTAATTCCGTTAAGATAGTTAAAAATCAAATTAACAAAATAGCACACTGATTATCGTTGTGCCTCTGGCATAATGTAAATACAAATAAATTTGTGTTCAAAATTAAAACTTATTGTTATTATTATTATTATTATTATTTTAAGTTTCAGATAAAACATGTTTCTATAACATAGACACACTGACTGAATTTAAAAACATAACTTATTAAAATGTTTATATATACATATTAGAGCAGTTAGGAAACTACTTCTTTACATTGAGTAATTCCGTTAAGATAGTTAAAAATCAATTTAACAAAATAGCACACTAATTATCCTTGTACCACTGACATAATGTAAATACAGGTATATTTGTGTGCAGTATTATAAAATCTTAAGTTCGTGAAAAGTTTTAGATAAGAATATGTTTCCAAAAAAAACACATAAATGAATTTAAAAGGAAAGCTTATAAAAAATATTTATATATATATATATATATATATATATATATATAGGACAATTAGGAAACTAGTGCTTTACGTTGAACGATTCCGTTTGAATATTTAAAATTCAAATTAACAAAATACCACTCTAGTTATCCTTGTGACAATGGCATAACATAAAACAAATATATCTGTGTGATATATTAAAACAAAATAATTTTTAAAAAGTTTTATTTAAAAACAACTTTTTAAAACATAGACATATAAACTGAACTTTAAAACATAACTTATTAAAGTGTTTTATACATAAATAGGACAGTTAGGAAACTAGTTCTTTACGTTGAACAATTCCGTTTGAATATTTAAAAATCAAATTAACAAAATACCACTCTAATTATTCTTGTGCCAATTGCATAATGTAAATAGAAATATATTTGTGTGCTATATTTAAATAATAATAATTTTTGAAAAGTTTTAAATAAAAACATCTTTTTAAAACATAGACATACAAACTGAATTTAACATAACTTATTAAAGTAAAGTGTTTTTATACATAAATAGGTCAGTTAGGAAACTAGTTCCTTACATTGAATAATTCCGTTGGAACAATGGAGTTAATAGCACGGAATAATGGTGTATCAACTGAACTTCCAGATTAAAGGTAATAATAATTCCATTTTAATAGTTAAATATCATATCAATAAAATACCACACTAATTATCCTGGTACCACTGGCATAATATAAATATAAATAAATATATTTGTATGCATAAACTGAAAAGGTAAAAAAAACATAGATTTGTAAAAGTTTTGGATAAAAATATAATTTTCTAAAAAGTAGACAGAAATAACTGAATTTAAAAAGCAGCCCTTACGAAAATAGTTCATAGAGCTGTATAGAACTCTATAGAATTCTTTATAAGTTCTATAGAATAGCCATTATATAGAATACTATTTCTATAGAGTTTTGAAGAATTCTATAGAATACTTTTTCTAAAGAAAATGTTCCTATAGAATTCTTAAAAGTGCTGTAGAATTTTTTTTTCTATAAAACAGTTTTTCTACAGAGTTCTATAAACCTTATAGAATTAAGTTCTATGGACTAATGATTATGTAGATATTTTTTTTTTGTTTTTATAAAAAAAAATATTTCTTGGTCTTTTAAAATTTATGTGTGTAGTAATTTAAATTATTTTTTAATTTTAATGTACAGTTATAAGTAATTTTATTTATAACTATACATATTCTATATATATTTTTATAGAAGCTCTATATAACAATATAATAAATAGCTCTGGCAAGATTATATCAAGAAGAAACCATCCAAATAAATTTCAGTGAAAGTAAAATAATATTTCCCTCCAGTCTATACTATCCATCCATAATAAGAGAAACCATAGAGATACTCACTCGCAAAAATGCAATATGTAACGATGCGGCATCTTTTAATTTACCGAAACTGTGGCTAGAATTACTCCATGATCAAAGATATGAAAATAAACAATCAGGTAAAAAATAATAGATAACGTGCGTAATTTTTTAAAAAGTACGTGAAAATAATAACTTCAAAGCCCGTGCAGCTTTAGAATATTCTCATTTTGTTTTTGAAAATGACTCGGAAAGAGTCGAAACATGTAAAACAACTAATAAAAGTTCTTTTAATTTATATTATAGTTGTTAATTTTACACCTTTATCATTTAAAAGTAATATGAAGCTCTATATTTTTATAGATATTTTTATAGAAGCTCTATAGACATTTCTATTGAACTTCTACAAACATTTCTATTGAACTTCTATAGGATTCTATAGTACATTTTCTATAAATATTTTTTTTAGAATTCTATAAGAAATTTTTGTAAGGGAGGTAATTTATTAAAGTACTTTTACATATAAGTTGGGTAGTTAGAAAACCAGCATTTTATGTTGAATAGTTCAGTTTGCATAGTTAAAAATCAAATTAGTTAAGTATCACATATATTATCCTTGTGCCACTAATTAATACAAATATTGTACATCAGGGGTGTCAAACTGTGGCCCGCCGGATACCACTAAAATTTTATAGTAAACTTTTCCTTATATAATCATCGAATTTCTGCAATTTAAGAAAAAATACTTTTTTTTTTTTTTTTTTTTTTTTTTTTTTTTTTTTTTTTTTTTTAGTGGTATTAGGCGGGCCACAGTTTGACACCCCTGATGTACAATATTAAATTTTTAAAAATCTTAAATTTGTGAAAAGTTTTAGTTAAAAGTAGACAGAAGTAATTGAATTTAAAACATGATGTTTTAATGTATTTTCTATATAAATAGGGTAGTTAGGAAAGTAACTCTTTACGCTGAATAATTCCGTTTTCAAAGTTTAAAAGGAATTTTTTTAACCCTTTTTATCTTGAAGGTACTTATAAGTACCACTCTAACGCCTTCGCGACGAGCGTCTTTTACAGAATTTTTAATCTCTTACCACCGGTTTTTCAAATGAGAAATTTTCACCTAATTGAATCGCAAAAATGCTATGATTACATAAGGAAAACTTTACAAAAAAAAAATAACTGGTGGGAATAATCGAGGATTCTGAGCATCTTATAAAGTAGCTGGAAAATTAATTCAGGATATAAAGGGTTAAAGTATCATACTATTTTTCTTTGTGCCACTGGTATAATGTTAATACAAATATATTTGTGTGCAAAAATATTAAATAAATAAATAAAATCTTAAATTTGTAAATGTTTTAAATTAAAAATATGTTTTTACAAAGTAAAATTTTAAAATCTGAATTTTAAAATATAACTTATAAAAGTAATTTTATACATAAATAGGGCAGTTAGGAAACTAGCTTTCTACTTTGAATAAATCCGTTTTCATTAATTTAAAATCAAATTACTAAAATATTACATTAATTATAACTTGACCACTTGGATAATGTTAATACCTGTATATTTGTGCTCAACTATGCTAAATAAACAAAAAAAAATCTTACTTTTGTAGAAAATTTATAAAAATGATAAGTTTTAAAAAGGGTAAGCATACACAATTCAGTTTAACCCGTTCGGATCTGGTGGACATGTCGTTACATAAGCTATTATTTTGTCTTAACACGTTGAGTGCCATGTGTACAGCCGGTGGTCATACTTTATTAGGGTTTCGTTCTCACGAAACCCTATTCATTTCCCTTCTCTGTCTGTCCGTCACAGAGTTCGCTCTCAGAAACTGTATAAGTTAGAGACTTGAAATTTTGTGTACTTACAGATGAATACTTACTGTCACGCTGAGTAAACGAGGAATATCGTTAAAGTAGATGTTGAACAACAAGGGGCCGATGACGCTCCCTTGGAAGATGCCTGCTAAGATACGGAAGGTGTTAGAAAGAGTGTTGTTAATGCGGACGAGAAAGATGCGATCGCAAGGTAAGAGAAAATTAAGTGCATAAGTCTAGCAGGGATATTAAGACTAATTAATTTGTATATGAGGGCCTCGTGCCAGACTTTGTCAAACGCCTTTGCGATATCAAGAAAAATGGCAGCTGCGGGAATTTTCGAGTTTAGCTTTTCGCTGAGGAACTCAACTACACGAAGTAGCTGGTGTGTTGTTGAATGTTTTGGGCGAAATCCAAATTGTTCAGGCATAAGAGTGTTGTTCTGTTGTATGTGGTCCTGAAGCTGTGACCATATATGACGCGTTCGACAACCTTGCTGAGTAAAGGAAGAAGTAAGATAGGTCTATAATTGACTGGGTCAGAGAGGTTAGCACCAGGTTTGAGGATGGGAGAAATTATAGAAGTTTTCCAAGGTTTCGGAAAATAGTTAAATTTGCAGATGAAGTTAGTAAGTTTCGTAATGTAGGTGATATAGTTAGGAGGTAGGTTTTTGAGAACAGTATTAGAGATTTTGTCGTACCCAGGGGCTTTACGTTTTTTGAGTTTAGTAGTAATATTGTGGATAACGGTAGGCTGAATTTCAGTAGGGGGTGATCAGGGGGTGTACCAAGAATCTGCAAAAAGTTTTGCTGACGTGGGTGATAGGATTTTGGCTAGCGAGGGTGGGATTTGGAAAGAATTGGTTAGAGTAAGCTCTGGCGAGGAATTCTGCTTTTTCTTCGTCAGTGTAAGCTGTTGGCCGGAAGAAGGGGGGCGTGGGGGTATAGTTGTTATTAATTTTACGTTTAAGAAGCCAGAGAGAATTGTCCTCGCTAGCAATGTTTTTGAAAAAATTAGTCCAACTTTTTTGTTTTTCTTTGAAGATGCTATTTTTGATTCTATTATTAAGTCTATTGATGAGGGGTTTAAGGGTGGGGTCTCTAGAATTTTGAAAAAGACGCCGAAGACGATTGCGTTGTTTACAGAGGTTATAAATATAAGGAGGAGGGGTGAAGGAGTTGTTGTTTTTAAAGTATTTGAAGGTGGAGTAGTTAAGAGCATTAGTTATATGAGAATTAAAGTTGTCAACAGCAGTATCAATATCAGCAGTATAATTAATTTCTGGAAGATTTATATTATTATTATTGAGAAAATTGGTAAATTTTGTCCAGTCAATGGCGACGGATGGAGGTGGGGAAAGGATTTATGAGATCAATTTTGAAAGAGACAGGAAGATGGTCAGTGCTTAGTTCGTTAAGTACTGTAATAGTAAGGAAGGTGTTTAGTTATGGCAAAATCAATTATGGAGCTGTAGGTATTAGGCGTTGTACTTATGTGTGTTGCTGTTATTGGAGCATGAAGGCTAAGATTAAGGTGTTGAATTAGATTATGTAGTGAGGTACCACTTTGGGTGTTGCCATGGCAGAATTTGTACTGTAAATTTAAAAATTAATTTAATTTTTTCTTTCGGCTAAGTTTTTCTTCTTTATATTTTTCTTATATTTAAAATTTTAAAGTTATTCATTTTCATGTAGTTTTATACTACAGTTAAACTTGTATCTTTTTTAATGGCTCCCTTATGTCTCTGCGAGCCGTTTACATGTCACTGGATGTTAAATTACAACACAACTAGGAAGTCTATTAAGGTGCCTATATTGTTGCATCGCTTCATTTAATTTATTTTACTAAAAAAAATTTGTTTATATTTGTTTATATTTATATATTTTTTTGTTTATATTTGTTTATATTTATTGTTAATTTTTGTTTATATTTGTTTAATCTGACCACGGGATAAAGTTAATGATTCTTAATATGTTAATAGCTTACATTCACACAATTTATAAATTTATGAATATTATCATAACGTATAAATATTTTTCCCATTGACCGATTGACCATATTGTAACGGAATACCTTTGAGTGTCCGTGTAAACTAACCATAAATGGCACACACTTCATTTTCAATAGCGAACATGCCATGGTGAACCTCAATAACATATATCAATTAAATGGAGATCCGAGTATATTTACGTGAGTTAGAGCAATGACAAATAGACAGACAGGCAGACGGACAAACAAACCGAGTTCATAAACACTTTTTAACTAATGTTGGAAAGTATTAAAAAGGATGAATGTTTTATGTCCCTCCTCCTTCTCCTCTAAAAAATTTTACAAACATTCATTGAATCCGTGTTGAAAATACTAATTAATCTACATAGATAATAATTGTATTCACATTTTAAAAAAATGTAATAATATGTAGAATTTTAAAAATGAATTATTTTTATTTAAATGTTAAATAGTTGATTTTATAAGTTACAGTATTTATAAAAAAAAAAAATCATCTAACGTCGGATAGAAAGACAAACAGCAATATGTAATTAAATCGAGTATAAAACACTCAAAGATCTAATAAAACAGCACGAAACGATATATTTAATAAAATTAAAGAAATTTTAAATCGTTATTAGTTAATAGCAGAGTTGCCAAGTCTCCGGCTTTTTGCACACCAGTAATTGTTTAGAGAAAATGTTGTTCTTTTAAATCGCAAAATAGCCCGATTAAATAAAACAACATTTTCTGTACTAAATTACTGGTATCCAAAAAGCCGGAGAATTGGCAAGTCTGGTTAATAGTATTAAAACTTATGTATGGAATTAATGTTGATAGAACAAAGCGAAGTTTTTTTTTTCTTTTGATGATAGCGGTAAGCTCATAAAATACTCAAATTATTAAATTGAGGACACAAAAAATTAAAAAAATTCTTCAGAAACTCAACTTGTTTTGTTTAATAGACATATAAATCTCAATGAAGAACTAAATTAAAGATTAAATACGTAAGTAACACTGCATCGTATAGGTACTGATATATTTTTCTAGTTTTTTATGTGTCTTTAATGCATTTCAGTACAGTTATAAGAAAAAAAATCGGGTTTGGGGACTAGAATTTTCTGTATCTGTTAAATTTATTTGTCCTTGTAAATAAGAAGTAACATTATCGTTCAGAACAGTAGCATGTTTTCTTTTCTTATGATGAACTTCAAAATTCAACACTAAAACATTTTTATTTCCATTATGAATTAATGTAAAATGTTTCTTATTATTATTCGATGATATTCTTTGATATGTATAAAAATTCTTAAATTAATATGCTCATTATTTTCAATTATTAATATGCTCATTCAAATTGAAATATTTTGTGTTATGTGCCCCTTTTATTTTTTATAATAACAAATAACAGATCGACTTATAACAGGCATACAACCATTATTTATGCATAAGATTGGACGCATAATATTTTCTCTTATATCTGTCTTAAAACGTTATCATTCGGAAATTAATTTTTCTGGCATAAGTAATTATTTTTTTTAAATAACATGAATCTCATTAATACATAAACTAAAACCTTTAACAACGTTTTAACGTACAAACATGGCACAAAAAATCACATACGGTCGTTTCGAGGATTCCTGGATCCCCTTCCTCAGTGCGAAAAAATAAATAAATAAAAAAAAAGATTAAAATGGGTTCAAAGAACCCCTCGGTTATAGCCCCGAGTACTGGCTTGATTGAAAAGGCCAAAGCAAGAATTTATATATAATTACAATGAAACAATTATCAATATTAAATTAAAAGCACTAGATAATTTAATGGGTGAAAAAAATATATTACAACCGTTTAAAAAGCTCAGTTAAGAAATATCCTGTTTTCATAATGAATGAAAATAGTTTATTTTAAACAGGGAATTACATCAAAGAGAATTAATTGATAAAATCACAAAAAGCTTAAAACAGTTAATGTAAATGACTTACATAAGATTCATGCACAGATGATCTTCATAAGCAAAACTAGTAATCTTAGCAAAATTGTCAAAATTTAAGCTTATAATTTGGATATATGTACTAATTTTTCCAATTTTTTTTAGTTTTTGAAAAGCTCTATCAATTTATACGCCATTTTTTTATATCCATTGTTTATTGCAACCCTCAGTAATTTATATCCTTCATTATTACAAGCATTTTTTATGGCCAAAAATATATCTGTGTTAACTGCTCTTATTTTTTTTATCATTTCTTCGTTACCTTCTTTTGCATCTTCAAACAATTCTTCAAGTAGCGTCAGTAAATTAGTGACAGCATAGTTAGTAGAAAGATCCAAAGATTTCTCATTCGCTTGATTTTCAATGTCATAAATTGCACCGAAATTTAATAAAGTTTGCACAATTTCCAAAGAGCCGTTTTCCGTAGCAAAATGAATGGCTGTGTTGCCTTTAGAAGTTGTTTCAGCATTTATAAATCCTTCTAATTTATCTCTTCTTACATTATTTAATAATATTTCAACGAGTTCTTTATTGCTGTGTAACGCAGCAATGTGCAATGGTGTTTTGCCTTTATTAGTAATTTGACTAACAAGTGCTCCATTTTACAATAGTATATTCACAATATTATTTTGATCGCTTCTCACAGCATAATAAATGGTGTTTGTCCAAGATTGTCCTTGACGTTGACATCAGCTCCTCTTTCCAATAGTATATTCCCAACATCATTTTGACCACTGTCCGCAGCCTAATGCAATGGTGTTATTCCAAGATTTTCTTTCACGTTGATATCAACTCCATTTTCCAATAACATGTTCATAACATTAATATTCCCATTATGTGCTGCATAATGCAGGGGTGCTTTTCCATCACTGTCTTTGCCATTTACATCCACTCCATAATTTAACAGGCGTTGAACAGTTATAACATCGGTATCTTTCACAGCAGTAATAAAATCTTTTTGCGCTTGATGCAAGATTTCCTCTGCTCTACAACCATCAAGTTTAAATCTAAATATAACCTTTTCTATTTTATTTAAAATATCTAAAACAACGTAATGAGATGATCCAAATAAGCCTTTAATTTTCTCGAAGCATTCATTATAAACTTTGAGAACACCAACATATTTACCTTGATTAAAAAATATATCTAACAGATCATATTAAGTTCTCAATGTTACGGGGTGGTCTTGTCCCAATTCAGATTTCTGAATAGTTAAAAGAGATCGGAAAATTGTCAAAGCTTCGTGATATTTCTTTTGTTTTGAAAATGTTATGCCAATGCATTGCACTGTTCTTAAAGTTTCTGGATAATTAGTTCCTAAAACTACATTTTCTTTTTCCAAAACAACTTTGTACATTTTCAAAGCTTCTTCATATTTACCCTGATTTGCCAATACCATTGCTATGTTATTTTGTGCGAGCACAGCGTTAATACTATATGGACCTGCTATTTCTTTCGATCTTCAAAATCTGCTTTATAAATATCAAGTGCTTCTTCATACTTTCCTTGTGCAGCCAGTACTAAAGCAAAATTGAAAAGAGTTTCCAAAGTATTTTCGTGATCTGGTCCTAATATCTCGTTTTGTTTTTCGTATACTTCTTGGAAAATATCATAAGCTTCTTGATTTCTTTCTAATCTATGTAAAAGTAAGGCAATGGATGATCTTGTATTAAGAGTATCATTATTATCTGAACCCAATGATGCATGTTTCTGTTTCAGACAAATTTTTTCAAGCCTATTTAAAGCCTTGTGATATTCTCCTCGCTTGTAGAAAATTAAAGCAATGTGTCGTTCAATTTCTAAAGTACCTGGATTATCTAGTCCCAATACAGCTTTTCTTTTCTTAAACACTTTGTTTAAGATATCTAAAGCCTTTTTGTAGTTGCCAGCGTCTTTGAGCAGTAAAGCTACTTTTACCAGATCAGACGCGCCATTTTGCAATACTTCTTTAAGCTGTTCAACGTTTGAGAAATTCTGCTGTATAGCAAAAACAGTCAATTTTTTTGTTCTTCATTACAAGCACACATTATTGCTTTCATTGTACTAATGTCTTCAACATTCTTGAGTTTTTCAAGAGCTACAGGATCACTATTTTTTATATCTTCAAATAATTCACCGACAAACCTTAATAAATTAGATATATCTTTATTCAGGCTTAGAGATATTGGTGTTTCGTCATCATTTGAAATTGCGTAAAAGATAGCACCATGAGACAATAAAGCTTTAACAATTTTTAAGTGGGAAAACTTTACAGCATTATGTAAAAGAGTAAATCCCTTGTTATTAATTGCATTAGCACTCGCATTATTTTTTAACAGAATATCTACGATTTTGTGAAAACCTTTCATTGCAGCGTAATGTAAAGATGTTTCATTTTTATGATTTTTAGCATCAACGATTATACCTGCATTAATGTATTTCTTAACTGCTGGAAACTCATTCTGTTTAACAGCTTGAAAAAATGCGTCTACTACTGCTAGGAGATTTTTTACCTTTTCGTATTTGCAATTATCTAATGGTTTTTTACCATTATTATCAACAGAATCATAAGCTTCGCCATTTTTTAATAAAACCTCTACAACATCTTCGTAACCAAAGCTAGCTGCAATATGCAGAGAACTTAAATTATCGGCATTTTTAAGATTTACATTAGTACCTTGATCTATCAAATGTTTAACGATTCCTAAATTATTTTCTCCTGCTGCATAGTGCAGAGCTGTATTGTTAAATGCATCAAGATCATTAATACCGGATCCTTGATTCAGAAAATATTGTATGGTTGCTTTAAAACCTTTCTTGACTGCGACATGTATGGGTTTTAAACCATTGGAGTTTCTTGCATTAATATCATAGCCACAGATTACTAAAAACTCTACAATTTCTAAATTACAACCTTGAGCAGCTATATGGATCAGCGTTAAATCGTCATTAAGTTTGACATCCACTTTCGTTTGGTGAAACAATATTTTTACAACCTCAAAATGACCATTTTTAACAGCTAACTCTAATGGTGTTCGATTGTTATCGTCTTTTGTATCATAATTTGCTGCATTATTAAGTAATAATTCTACAACTTTATTATGACCTCTTTCTGCTGCTTTGTGCAGTGGTGTAACACCTTTATCAGATTTAATATTTACATTAGCTCTTTTATCTATCAAAATTTTAACAATATCTTCATAACCACCTTCTGCTGCAAGATACAATGGAGTTACATTATTATTTGTAATAGCATCAATACATGCTCCTCTTTTTACCAGAATATTTACAATCTCTTTATGACCCCTTTTAGCAGCAAAATGCAATAAATGTTGCTTCATCGGTATATTTCTCATCTATTCGAGCTTTTTTCTTCACCAAAGTTTCAACAATACCTCTATATCCAGCTAGAACAGCTAAATATAACGGTTCGCCTTTCTCATCGTTCACATCAGCTCCATTGGCAATAAGAATATTAACTATTTCCATGTTATTATATTTTATAGCTGAAAGCAATGGCGTATCTAAGTTCTGACATCTGCTAGCATTAACATCAGCACCTTTCGGTATTAAGATATTAATTATATTCAAATGACCATTATCTACAGCTAAATGTAAAGGAGTGGCATTAAACAAATCTTTAGCGTTTACGTCTGCGTTATTTTCTATTAAAAAGTCTACAACATCCTCCTTACCCGTTTCAGCAGCCACATGTAGTGGCGTTAAACCCAACATATTGCTAATTTTAACTTTAGCTTTATTTTCTATAAGGGAACGAATGGCCTCTTTGTTGCCGTTTAAACCTGCTTCATGCAATGGTGTAGAGCCAAATTTGTTCCAGCCATTAACATCCGCCCCATTTCTTATTAGAAAATCAATAGTATCTGTGTTGCCAATCATAATTGCTACATATAATACTGAATGTCCAGCAGAATCTTGAACATTAATATCAGCCTTATTTTCCACAAGAAGTTCAACAACATCTTTGTGGCCCATAGCTGCGGTAACTAACAACAGTGTACGATTCAGGAAAGCTTTGGCATCAATTTCCGATCCTTTTTCAATTAAAATTTCAGCAATTTTTCTATGCCCACCCGATGCAGCATAATGTAATGGAGTATTCATGTATTCACCTTTAATACGAAAATTAACACCATGATTCAGCAGGATACGCACAACATTTAAGTGGTCATTTCGCGCTGCCAAGTGTATTGTAGTCATTTCCTTAGTTGTCTTTTCATTTGCTTTTGCCTTATATTTCAGTAAAATATCTACAACTCTTTCAAGTCCCCTTTCTGATGCTAAGTGTAATGACGTATATTTTTCAATTTTAAGACTGGCATCAGCATTTACGTTATGGTTCAGCAAAATTTCCACTATTTCTTCATGGTTATTTATAACAGCACAATGTAGAGGCATGCAGCCTTCTATGTCTCCAGTATTGACGTATGCACGATTTAAAATTAGAACATTCACAACTTCTTGATGTCCATTCATTGCTGCGAATAGCAATGATGTGTAATTTCTATCAGTTTTGGCATTGACATCGGCATTCTTTTGAAGTAACAGTTTGACTATGTCGATATGACCGCATTCTGCAGCTTGATGCAGTGAGGTAGAGCCGGCGTCACTCTCATAAAGGTGAGCATTGTAATTCTGTTCTAGAAGAACCTTAACGACACCAATGTGATTGTTTGGAATTGCGCATTCCAACATCTCACATACATTCGCTATACTATTTATATATTTCAATAAAACCTTAATAACACCTTTCTGGTCATTCTGAGCTGCAATGTGCACTGGTGAATTTCCAAAATTGTCTACATCAGAAACACATAAACCGGCTTCTTCAATTAAACAATTTACGTTATTCGTTCTTCCATAAGCTGCTGCAATATGTAGAGGATTTTGGCCGTTAACATCTTTAGAATTTGCATTTGAATTCCGATAAAGAACAAATTTCAAAATTTCCAAACTTTGTCCTTTAGCTGCAAAATGTATTGAAGTCCATAAATTAACATTTCTTGCACTAACTTCTGTACCTTTTCTGAAACAATCTTTCAAAATGTCTATATCTCCATCTTCCAAAGCAGCGAACATTCTTCTTTGATAAGTGATGATTTCGAGATTTTTCTTATATTTTTCTTTCAGCTTAAAAGGATTGTCTTTTACAAACTTTTCAAGTTTCTTTTTATTTTTCATTATATTGTCTTCAGTGAGTTTTCTAGCATTTAAAAGAACTATTTGCGAAGGGTCACTTAACAATGATACTAAAATGTTATCATGAGCTAGATAATTACGTAAACATCTCCCGGTTAACAGGTGACAATTATCATCTAAAAACAAATAATTAATTTCCAGTTCAGGATTTAAAATATCTAATACATCCAAAACAAGTATTTCTATTACAGCTTGTAATCTTTTGTCATTCTTATATAAGGCAATCTTTTCAATTAACTCGCCACTTAATGAGTTACGGTTCAAAATATTTTTCAATTCAATTAATCTTGATTCAAGAATACTGTACTTTTCATTTGTTACACTACAGATCTTTCTTTGTTTATCTGTAAAATTAGTAGCTTTGTTTTGCCGGAGATTTTCTCTCAGCTTTTCAATCCATTCAAAGCCAAGTTCCATATTCAGCAATATAAAATATCTCACAAACTATTCTCTCCATTTCATCAATGTTATCAGCGTTCATTTTCGATTTCACATTAATTAAAATTTCCATCGACAGATCAGCAATTTTTTTAAGAATATGACAATCCATTGTGGGAACCATATTCTCTAATGTGCATAGAGCCTGTAATTTCATTACTCTAATTACATTATTATCAATTATCTGGCTCATCAAAAATTTCAATTTTTTTAATCTCAAAAATCCTAAATTATAACTAATTTGCATACTTTTTGATTTAGTTTCTGTGCAGTTTAGCAAGTTATTTATTCGCTCAAATAATTCTTCATTTCTACTAGCTTCAGTTGGCAAACACTCCTTTAATTCCGCTATAAGCTTTTGAAGCTTTTGATGCTCTGTCATTTTAAAATTGCCTCGAATATTGCCCTCTAGAGCAGCATTATTAAATATTTCAAGAACTCTTTTTATTTCATCATAATTTTCAGAAGAAACTATTCTTTCGAGAAGTGTTCTAATAATTTTAATTTTCTTGTTTGACAGAATATCAGTAATCACATCATCTACTCTTTTAATGTCATTTTGAACGCCAGTAAAAAAACTAACGTCTGAATTTAGTTCCATTTTTATTCTCTTGAAAAGGGAATGAGCATGCGATAATGAATTACGTATGTCTATTATTATTTTTCTTGTATTTCTTGTAATGGACAGTAAAATAAGATCACTAGTCGTATTAGATAAGTTAGGAGACTCCAGCGTATTTTTTAAATGTTCCCCAATTACTTGTAAAGCTCTCATTGTAATTAACTGTCCTTCTATTTTTCCTGTATCAGCTGATAATGCTAGATTTACATGCATATTTATTTTTTCCAAAGAGTAGACGTCTCTAATTTGATGATAATTTCGGTATAACACTTCAAATTGTGGTTTTATATTAGTTATATTTGTAAAAACTTTCTCACGATTTAATTTTGGGAGCTTATCAAGATCATTTATACCCATCCCTTCAAAAGATTTCATTTCTTTAAGCTCCGTTGCAAAAATTTCTAAGTGATAAAGTATCTTCCTTTTATCTAATGTGAAAGCAAAGAATAGGTTAATTTCTTGTTGTTTTAAATGAGAAGAAATAAAACATATCAAACAAAATTCCACTTCTTCCCAAGGCAACCTATCGTAGGTAGCTTTCAATTGTCGCTTTAATACATGTATAATTTGGGCAGCAAACTTTGCTATATATATAAATCTTTCATCAACTTCACTATTTGAAAAATCTTTCTTTAACAAATCAATATTTTCAACCACTAACTCAACACGTTTTTTGATATTATCTATATCAGTTTCATGGTCGTCTTCAGAACTATTAGAGTAAAATCGCAAACTCAATAATTTTTTTTCAACCAAAAACTTCACCTTGTCTGTCAGGGGCACATTCTTTAATTTAAGCTCTTCATAAGATGTGGAAATGACTCTATCCAAGTCATCTAAGTGAGTATCCACGAAGTTACCTGGCCAATTTAAAAGTGTATACAGGAGCTCAACATTATCCGATCGTACGGCGTAATAAAATGCATTATGGCACGTTTCATCTTCGTCGGCGGGAGAGACATTTCTTCCGCTATGGATGGATAAGTTTCT
The DNA here is from genome assembly GCA_963931845.1 of Maratus michaelseni. Lineage (NCBI taxonomy): Eukaryota > Metazoa > Arthropoda > Arachnida > Araneae > Salticidae > Maratus > Maratus michaelseni. The sequence goes on from OZ007595.1 coordinate 226,257,202, forward strand.
TAGAATCTTGCAATCACTGCTAAATATATATTGTAGAACACAAACTTGATTACGTTTGCAAGCTAGGATAACTAAGTTCGTACTTTTTAACGGATTGGTATCATCCCTGAAGTAATCTTTGATAGTAGACATCTTTATACAACTTACGTAAGCAATTACATTGCTTAAATGCTTTAACTTATCAACATTACCATCTATTACAGAATTTTCAATTTCATTTAAAACCTGCAGGTAAAAATATCTTGCATCTTGCTCGTTGAATTTTTTGTACACTTTCAAAAATTATTTTTTCGATTTAGAATTCATCACTTTCGATTGATAAAAGTCAGATTGATTTTGGTGCATATGCGAAATTCTTGGTGCAGACATTTTTATTAGCAGCAAAAAAAAATCGATGTTTCTTTTATGAAGATTGAAAGGATAGTTTTTTCTCAGGATAGCTTCATCCTAACTTCCAAACTGTTATTATTATTGTGATAGTTCTGAAGAGGGCATTTACACTAGTTATAAAACCACATTTGAATAATAAAACTATTTTTAACAAATTTACAAAAAAAAAATGTTTATCTTCATAAATTATCTTCATTGCAGTCGTAGATAACACCCGCACTCGTAATCAGGGAATACAATAGCTGGGTGGAAATCGAAACTCTTTTTCGCAATCGTGAACTATTTGATTATTACTGATGTGCTGATTAATCATTGTGTTATGTCATATAACAGAAAGCGGAATTAACTAACGAATGATAAATTGATAAGATACCGATACATGTTGTGGTTTTAATTAATTTTTTTGCATTTTGTTGGGATTTTTTTTTAAATATAAAGTTAAATACTTAACAATTTTTTTCTTTATTTTTTAAAAACTCGTTATTTATTTAAAATTATTTTAAGAAAGAGACACTACTAACAATAGCCGATTTTAAAAGTTTTTAATGTATATTTGTTTTATATATATATTCTCAGCATGAACTCAGCTGCCTAGTTGCAATTCAAAAATGGAAAATATAGAAAAATTCATGCGCTAAACATTAATTATAGAAGATTTTGAACTGACAAAAAAGTTAAATAAATAAATTGGAGTATGGAAACTAAACCAACATCGAATATTTAAGTAAACATTACTTAAAGTGTACAGAAATCTAATAAAAAAAGAACGGAAAATCACGCGTTAAACATACATTATGAAACACTTTCCGATATATCCAGAAAACAGTAAAGAATCTTTATCGTTAAATAAGGCGAAAGAAGGTATATAAGTAAAGAGTTTAGGACACATATAACACATTTAAAAGTCCAGTTTAAGTAATTACCTTCCATAGTAAATAAGTAGCGAATTGTTTTGTGCAGCCCTGTATATGATCTATACATTTGGATGTACACTACATAGCAGAATAAAATTCAGTTCAGTTAGAAAATTCAAATTTAGAAATTTTCACCAATCGATGGAAATGAACTCGAATCTTTTGTACAGCCCTGTTTATTACCTAAAGACTTTTGTACACACCACATACTAAGCTACTTTAATTCAGGTAAAAAAACGCATAAGGCAACTTATAACACTTTTCTAGCAATTACAAATCGTAAGCGGCAATGTATCTTGTTCTGTGCATAGCCCTGTATATGAAGAATTTATTTATATTCCACACACTGCTATCAGTCTACTAAATATAAACGCGTAACCCAATTACAAACTACCCTTAAGCAATTTCACTCCCATAGTCAGTAATACTTACGAATTCCTTTGTGTAGCCCTGTACATGAACAACAGAATTTATACACACCACGTACTATACAAGTTGAAAAAGCACTTATCACACTTATACTGTAATTATTGCACATAGACTGTAACCCAATTCTTTTATGTGTTCCTGTAAATGAACGATAAACGCAATGCACACCATAATTTTCAATGAGCAATTTATAGTTCACATCAGTAGTGCATATAAATTTCATTATCTTTGAAATAGTGTAACATTATTAAATTACACCTTAAACTATTTTTCCCCGTAGAACATTGTGTAAAATAATTCTTTTGTATGACACTGTAAATAAATAATAAATGCTTTCCGCCCCATATTCTGCAAAAAACATATTTTAGTATGCTACAAAATTGTATATAAATTTCATTATGTTTGAACATTATCAAAATGCACTTCAAACGATTTTTTCCCCATTGACTGTAATGTAACGGAATGCTTTTGACTGCTCGTGTAAACAAGCTTTTAAATGCTAGAAACTTCATTTTCAATAGGGAAGGTGCTATAGAATGTCAATAACATATGAAAATTACAAGGCACTCCGAGAATATTTACGAGAGTTAGAGTGCGGACGGACAGATAGACAGACAAACTGAAGTCATAAATACTTTTCAACTAGATTGGAAAGTGTTAAAAAGATTAGTAGTTAGCATCAATTAATAAATTATCTATTAAGACCAAAAAGGTTTGAAATGACAAAAAAAAGTAATAGTTTTTATATATTTACATATAATGTTTGAACCTTTAAGAATGTCGTGCAGTTTATCCGATAGAAATTACGGAAGTACGAGTCGTAAAGACTGAGCCACGCAAACCGGCGAAGGCAAAATTTTAAATTGAATTACCTCGAAAAGAATTACCTCGGAAGTTTTTCCGCGATTTTGGCACGGCAACTTTTGGACAAGTTAATGGATTTACATGTTTCTTTTTTTATTTTAAAATAAATGAAGTTAAATTCTCTACAAACTGTACCTAAAAAACAAACAAACATTTTTTTTTTTCAAGTAACAACATTACGGACGTAGGAGCCGTAAACGTTGAGCCGCGCAGACGGATGAAGGTAACCAAATTACTTTTCCAATCAGCTTGATATTTTTCAGGCTTGCGGCAAAGAGCCTAAGCAGTTTTAGGCTATTAATTGGAAAATGGTCATTTGTTTCTCAATCAACTTTTTTTTGGCTTATTGCAAAGAAACGGGAGAGCGTTAGGTTAATTGGAAATTCTATTTTTATTTCTCATTCAGCCTGATTTTATCAGACTCATTGCAATGAACCTATGCAGTTTAAGGTAATTAGGAAATGATCATTTGTTTATCTAAACAATCCAGTTTCATACAGGTTTATTGCAGTAAGTCCAAAATAGTTAATGTTTATGCATACTTTTAGTACAAAACAAAAGAACAGAAACTTTAAGTGCTTATAAAAATGCATAAAAATGCATCTTATTGACAGATTTCATTAACGCAATTGAGAGTTTAACGTTTGTGAATAATTCATTTTCATTTTAAAGCTATACTTTTCGCAAACACGCCATGCAGAAGTATCAATAAAATTTGCAGACTAGGCAGATTTTTAATGATTTCAAAGTGTTACGTAGGGAATATGGGTTGCTGAATGAAAATAATTATAAAATATATAAAAGAAAAAATATGTATCAATAAAATCTTCAGATGACACAAATTTTAATGTTTTCTCTACATAGAGAGGATGGGTTGCTAAATGAAAATAAGTAAAAGTCCAAGAAAGTAATCCAATAAATAAGTCCAAGTCGCCTGTGTAAGAAAATATGCTGTATCAATAAAAACTGCAGATGAGGTAACTTTTTAGTGTTTCTTCAGCATTAAATAAAGAAAATGTGTTGTTGAATGAAAATAGTCACAGTAAATATATAAGAAGACTGCAGTATTATTGGCAGATACGATTTATGCTCCTGATTACCTGAGAATATTGATTACTTTAATAACATTCTGTTTTTCATGCAGATTGCTTTTGTTCATTATTACGGGAAGAGAGCTAATTTCACTAATAAGACATTTTTTTTAATCAGTTTTATTCAGTAACCCATCTTCTCTACATAATTCTGGGAAAATACTAAAACTCTGCCTCATCTGCCGATTTTATTATTGCAGAAATTTTCTAACATATTTTTGCTGTCTGACCCACCTGGCGTTGCACGAGCCCTTCAAATAATCGCACAAAACGCGAAAAAACTAAAAATCTCAATAAAAAATCTCGAAAAACTGAAAAACCGTTTCAAGAATTCCGAATAAACTTTACTGAAAAAAGAACAAAATTTGCTGTATTCGGCTAGAAGATATAATCGGATTTTTTTTACTAATGTGGAAAAATCGTAGCAAATCGCCAAAAAACGCTGAAAATTGCATAAAATCGATAAAAATTTCAAAAGTCGCAAAGGACAAAATTTACTATATTAGTCTAAAAGATTAAAACAAGCTTTTTTTTACAAATGTCGAAAAAGTGCCGCAAAGCGCGAAAAATCTCTAAAAATCGCAGATAAAATTCGTGAAAAATTAAAAAATTGCTGTAAGAATTTCGAATAAAATTTATTGAAAAGAGGGCAGAGAACCTTGCGTTAATTCAAACGATTTTATTTTATATTGATGTGCATCATTCAAATTGCAATCGTCTTTTGCAACATTATTTCTTATGCTTGACTGTATACGAACGAATACAGCCGTACATCGTACATACGTATATACAATGGTGGCCAAAATTTTGGACACATTTTGGGAAAAATGGTTTTTTGAAGTTTGATGGATCATAACACCAAATATTTATTAGTAATACCATAAAAGCTATATACCACTGGAAAGATAATTTAATAAAGACTATTATGTAATACAGTTTGTTGAATTATAATTATTTTATCAAACTTTAAACCCAATAACCAGAAAAAAGCAGTAAAACCTGGTTAGGTTGATGCTAAGTATTTTTATTTTTCTTGAATGTAGCCAATGCATATAAATGTTTGGAGTGGCCAGACAGATCCCATTTTATTTGGTAATGTGTCAATCAAAGCTATTTTGTAGGATTTTAAAATATACATGTCATATTTTGGTACTTATAGGCGGACTTTTATCACTATTTTTTATGATTGCTATCAAGTTGCTAAAATTCTTTGCCATCATTCAATTTTTGAGCTAGTAAAGCTTAATAAAATTAAGCAAACATCATAAGGAATTGATTAGTTACCCAGAAATCAATGTATAGCCATATTTTTAAGTGTAGGAAGCTATGGTTATGAAGAAATTTGAAGGAAATTAACAAAGGGGTGTCTAAGTAACGCAAAACAAGACTGATAAAGGCAGAAAAGGTGAAGGAGAGCAATTAGCGGTAGAAGAGTAAGGTTCCTGTGTATAGGTCACAGAAACAATCATCTCGGTTTATGCAACATAAAATGGTGCACTGCAATGGAGAGCTGAATCAAAGTACAGTTCTGTGCAGAGTGCAGTATTTTGGTGTAAATGCTAGAATACTAATGACAGGAAAAACTATTACTGGCTTTTTCTTGGGTAGAAAAATTATCTCCCCCTTTTCCCCCACCCTGTACTGAAACTGGATGTTACATAATCTGTATAATATTTTGCTATAAAAAAAACCCACTAAAAACAACTGACCAATCTCTGCTTTTATTTGAATTCCTTGATAAAAATTTGCCGAGTAAAAGGTATAGATGATAGATATTTTCTTAAATACTCAGAGAATATGCTAGGGGCTTATCCAAACATTTCAGAAAATAAAATTAAGATTTTTCAAGAAAAAGTATCGAAAACACATAATTAGTTACCAGAACATCCAGCAAACTTTCTAATGAAGCCGAACAGTTGATGTCGGAAAAAAATTATAAAATTTATATAAAAAATATACTATTGTTTTCCGGTACATATCTAAGATTTTCTTTTCTATGGATCTTTTGATAAAATAAGTCCCGCTTAGATCAACGCAACCTAGATAAGGGAGACAGGCAGCCATGATACGCTTTACTTTGACGTCATGAGAACAGTTCTGCACAGGAACAACAAACAGTAAACGTTCAGTTTCGTTTGCTTGTGTTTACACTGTTTTAAAATGGAAATCCAAAAAAATATGTTATTATCGGCAAAAAAGTTATTATAAGCAAGTAATAGTAATCAACTGCTACAACTATGCATGTATTCATGCTGCAGGTGCAGAGTCTTTTTTCTACATATACAAGACGTTTTAAAAGTAATTCCAGTACAAGATGTCAAAGCTTCCAGTTGTGGCAATTAGAGGTTTAATTAAAATTGTATATTAAATCTTACAAAAATAAAATTTAGTTTTCCTGTAGCAGCTGTAGTGAATGATAATAAATTATCACTTATCATCTTATTAAACTTCAATATTTAAAAATGGTCTTGAAGCTCCCGCTTGGGAAAGGTAAGCTTCCTTTTAACACGTTCCAACAAAGTTGAAATGTGTTTGTGAATTCGGTTTGTCTGTCTGGTCTCTTCGTGATCTAACTCACGTAAATATACACGGATTGCCATGCAATTGATATATGTTATTCAGGTCTACTATGGCATGTTCGGTATTGAAAATGAAGTCTGTAGCATTTATACTTCAGTTAAGGGACACAATTCCGTTACATTACAGCCTATGGGGAAAAATCGTTTGCAGGGTATTTTAATGATATTAATACATATTTCAAACATGTTGAAATTGATATATATCACTCAGGTGCATTACAAGATGCTTACTATAGATTATGGAATGCATAGTATTCATCGTTCATTTACAGGGACACACAAAAGAATTCGGTACCGTACTTTCTATGAACAATAACTGCTGGAAGCGTGTTTCCAGTTGTGGCACGTCTTTTTAAATTTGACTGATTTTTTGCATATTGCTCTGTGTGTATAAAAATCTATAGATCATATACAAGGCTGCAGAAAAGATATCGAGTACATTATCGTTCACTGGCCGAAATGGCCGAATGGAAATTTTTAACTGTGCTGTGCATTTCCCAACTGAACTAAATTTTATCATACTATATAGCATATATACAAATCTATTGATCATATACAGGGCTGCACAAAAAAAAATCGGATATTTTTTCTATTATTAATGATAATTATTAAAACTGGATTTTCAAATATGTTCTGTGTTTTCCAAAAGTATTATTTCATGGTAGTATAATTGCTCAGTATCACATAGTAATATTTAGTACTGCTAAGTAGGATTGGTAAATTGTATTTTCAGAATTTGTATTTTTGGAATCTTGTATTTTCAAAATTTGTATTTCAAAATTACATATTATAATTATTGCTCAATATCACAAAGTATAATTTAGTAATTATCAGTATAATTAGGTAAACAAACCTGCTGGGTGGGGCTAGTTGAGCTTAAGCGGAAAGGTGGGCCTCCCCACCCGGTTTGACTTTGACTTTGTTTTCTTAGATATCACCTTTCACCTTATTAATCTAAATTATAATATCCAACATATAATCTGTTTCTAATGTCACTTGGTGGCAGCATATGTGACAGGTTTCGTTTTTGCCCCAGATGTTTATGTCCACAATGAAGATAACTAATTTACAAAAAACGTAATAGTAATATCATTAAAGTTATGCCATATTGTCACTCAGAATATCTCAGATGTTACTAAGACTTTGGCGAAAAAAACTTTAGGTTTTATATCTTGATTTGAGTATTTGATCAAATTTCCAAATTGAAATATCTCAGAAGTTCAAAAATGTGGCTTGGCACTCTTTTACCCCAACCCCCTCAATTTCTTAATAATAAATTCTATTATATAATTATTTTATCAGGCAGGAAGTATCGGGGCAAGTTTGTGTAACTATAATGGAACTAACATTATTTACAATAGCTAGAAAATCAATACATTTCTTAAGCATCTGAATTGAGAAAATTATGTACAGTATCTTAACAATCAAAATTCGAATGAGATTAAAGATGACAAAGACATAAGTGTTATTAAAAAAAATATTAGTTTAGGTTTTTTTACTTTTTCTTCATCAAACATGTTGTGAAACTTGAAGAAATATTAAACAATACTTGTTAAAATTGGCCTAAAAATTAAATAAAAAAATTATAATGGCTTGATAAAATTTGCTTTGAAAAAATAGAGATTTGATTTTTATAGTTTTTTATTAAAATAATATAAACTACAGCATTTCTTCCTCAACTGGAACTAACATTATTTACATAGTTAGAAACTCAATACATTTCTTAAGCATTTGAACTGAGAGAATTATATATAGTATCTTAAAAATCAAAATTCGAATGAGATTAGCGATGACAAAGACGTAAGTGTTATTATACAAAATATTACTTTTTTTTTTTTTCTTCATAAAATATGTTGTAAAACTTGCAGAAATATTAAACAATGATAGTTTAAATTTTTCCTAAAAATTAAATAAAAAAATTATAATTACTTGATAAAATTTGCTTTGAAAAAAATAGATTTGCTTTTTATTATAGTATTTTATTAAAATAATATAAACTACAGAATTTCTTCCTTAACTGGTTTATACGTAAATTAAAAGTGTTTTAAACTACGTAATTTCATTTATGAGAGTTACATGATAAGGCTTGCCCTTATCCCACCCATGATAAGGCTTGCCCTAAACTATTGTATTTTATTAAAATATTGTAACAAAATTCTCCAAATCTGTAAAATTCTAAAAATAGTATCGCAAAATTTCTCCTTTTAAGTGGTTTTAAAGTAAATTAAAAGTGTTTTAAAATATGTAATTTCAGCTGTTAAATCTACAAGATAAATGTTTTAAATGATACTGTGGAAGAAAGTTTTGAATTCTGAAGCAATGGAAGTTCATTAATTGCATTCTTGTTTTGAACATTTTATATACAGATAGATCTTAATATTTTGAATTTAATTTGTTTTATTCAATTTTTAATCCAATCTACGCAGTTGTTGTGAAAAGTAACTGTTAAAATCTGCTAAAAAGGAATTGCAAGAAATTGGAGAAGAATGCCGTTTTATATGTGTTTTCTGCCCTAGCAGGTATAGTTATTGCATGGACAGGACCCTGAAAGTGTTTAGTTTTCACAAATTTTAACGCTCATTTCTTACTTCCAAGCAATAAATATTTCATTTAAAAATATAAATCAAATGCTTACATATTTTTATTGCTTCGATATTATACAAAAAATTTATAATATATTTTCGTTCATTTTTAACACTTTCCAATTTAGTCGAAAAGTATTTATGAGTTCGGTTTGTCTGTCTGTCTGTCCGTACTCTAACTCGCGTAAATATACTCGAATTGCCAAATGTTTATCTCAGATTGTTTATACTCGTGTTTTTTGTTTAATTTCGTTCTATTTCGTAAGACCTCAAACAACACTGTGCCGAAAATATTCTGCCGCGTGCCGCTTCTGGCACGCGTGCGCCGTTCCCAGTAGCGTAGCTAAGGGGGGGGGCAAGGGGGCAGTCGCCCGAGCGCCGCTGCCAAGGGGCGCCAAATTGAGAGAGGTTTTTAAATATTTTGACAATAAAGAAAAATTTTTGGCCGCTTTCTTTTGTGTGTGTGTGAGTGTTTTCTTTAGTAAAATATTTTATTATAACTGAATAATGAAAGAAAAAGCTTCTGTAAATGTTTTCTAAGGGATAACTCAACACACCTTGTACTTTACATCATGTATGTCCAACCTTTCAGTAAGCAAGGGTGCACCTTAGCTTGTGGCATACAATGAAGAGCGTCATTATTCACATGATTAGAAAAATGCAAGAATATTATCTTACTTTAACATTGATAGTGATACCCAAAAGTCTACAGGATACACACATATTTTACATAGTGGTAATCATTGGCGCTCTTATGGAGATGACTCATCTAAAAAGTTGAACAAAAACATATCATAATAAACTTAACGTTACATTTTCTGTGGTTTCGGAATGGGGGGGGGGGGGGGTATCTCAGGTACTGTTGCCGGTAAAGGAGCCAAAAACCTTGATAACACCTGTAATAAAAAACATGCAAATATTAATTTTTTTAAGGCAAAGTAGTTTTGGAGACGGATTTTTTTTTAAAGATATCTAGAAAAAATGAAATAATCAAAGGGATGCCTAGAGAATCTTCAAAGGGTGCCGTGTAATACATCCCTGCCGTATATGATTGCGTACCTGAAAGGAAGTGAAAAATTAATAGGTAAAAGGGACGCGCCAGATTGAGAGATGCTTTAAATCGAAATCATCTCACATATTTTAACAATAAGAATTGTTGACCCTTTTTAGTGTTTGTGTGTGAATGCTTTGAAGAAATTCGGCGAAGAAATCGGTGAAGTGGAGAAATCCACAGGTTCCAATCGCGAATGGAGGCTCCTCACTAAAAGGCACCCAGCTTCCAGCTTATAAAACAAAGGACCCCGCTATTGTCACATTTCTGATATCAAAAGAGCATTTCTTTATTTCTCTATTGTTTTTCTCGCTAATTTTGGCGTTCTTAGTATTCCATATGAATATTTTCCTGTAATTCTGTGAACTACTGCAAAATGTATTTAGCTGGAGGAACTGCAAGTAAAGATATAATTTCCTCTTTATTGGAAATTCCATTTTTTCGTCGAGTTGACATTGAGAAAAGACAAATAATAAAATGTGGGCGACCAACGCAAAATTTTCCCTTAAATCGTATAAAAATCATAGCGGAACTTTTCAGTCTTCCTTAGTATGACCAGTACAAATGGCTGTGTGGAACCAGAGAAAAATCAAAATAATTCTGTTGGCCTTGTTTACTGCTGAATGCAAGTAAGAGTATAGATCTTTAGAAGGATTTGACGATTTAAAAAATCTTTCGCGAGCGTTATTAAGGCATGCAGCTTTCAAACATCATTTAAATGTTATTTAGCCTAGAAAAAACAAATTAAACATTCAAAATATCTGATCTATATTAAATGAACATTGAAAACTGCAGAAAATTAAATACAATGAAGAAGTAAATAAGAACAAGAAAATATTTTCCAAGTATCTTCATAAAAATAAATTATATATTGTCTTTTTTTTAAAAAGTGTAATTAGTGTATTTATTCATATAATGTATTTTTTAATTATTTTAAAAGCGGTAAAATGTCAGGAAAAAAAAAAGTTTGCACTGAGAGAAAATGAATTTAAAGGTTGCAACTCTGAAGCATTTAAAGGGAAATGGATGCAGTAAAAAGTCTTTTTCACATATGTATAATCATCGGAATTTTAAGTAACTTCACCAAAATGTCTAAATACATTTCTAAACAGAAAATTTGAAAATTGATATTTTTGTCATTTTTTGCAAAGAAGAGTACCTAAACCCTTAAAGAGGAATGGACATTTACATTTGAAAAGTCGATTTTTTTCTTCTGTTATTTGAGAGACAGACGGTGTTGTTTTCACGAGTAATCAGTCTTCTAAAGCAAGTTAATTAATAATAAATACATTTTTTAATCATACTTTTATAAGTATTCTATGTTTATCTTTAAAATGACACCTAATTGCATGACTGTAATTCACGTAATTCTAAAAAAAATCCGTTGAAATACGTAAATTTGGCATGGACCCCAATAATGGATAATAATTTACCGATTTGATTTACGCTTGGTAGAGTGGGAAAACTGTTTTAAGTATAATGTTTGCTATGTTTCTTTCTTAAGATATGCAATAGAAAAAAAAACGTTATTTAAACTATCAATTTAGGATTTCTAAACTATTTTCTCAGCATAAACTCATAAATTATTTAATATTGATTTAATGATAAAAGGAGTTTTTCTCTTAAATTATTATATTGTTTATTTATTTATTTATTTATTTTTTACTCATATTTTCTACATTTTAGTTTTAAAATATTTCGTTGTTGCACTTTCAAAAGTCAGCTGGGATATTTTGGCAAGCTTGGTTTGGCGCATCATTAACTCCATTGTTTATGTAAATCCTATAATTGTAACTATAAAAATTATTCGGTGAATTATCGCCTTCGGCCAGATTACGGAAAAATGCGTTATATTGCTTTTATAATTTATAATTAAGTTCTTAAATTTTTAAAATGCTGTACCTAATTGTCATCGGAAATACACTTGCGTATACATAATTTTTATAATTCTAGCCTATCAGGAAGCGAGTGAAAACTAATTCGAAAATTCAATTTTACATACAAAAATCAATTGAAATAAAAAAGTGTAACAAATAAAAATAAATTCATGTATCATGAATAAAATCTTCATTTGTTGAGTAAAAACACAAGTAAAATAGCTGCATTTCAAGGGTAAATATAATGCTATTTATAGATAATTTAATAACTAAAATGTTTTATTAGATCTGCAGAAGTATATTTTAAAGAGAAAACTTTATAAGATAATAAAAATAAAAATTCATTAACGCCAATAAAAAAAAAAAAAAAAAAGGGCCGACCATATACTGAACTTTTGGAGGCTTATTGGAAATCAAATTCCCCGCTTGTTGTGTCCGGGATTTATTTATTATAGGTCAGATATGCTAATGAAGATATCATCTTGTATACTTTTTATGGCTAATCCACAATATTAAATTTTTATAGCCATAACATTATAAGTTTCGGTGCCCCAACCGAAGTCAGTCGCTACTTTTAAACAACAAGCTCATGAAGTTTGTAAATAGTTTTTTAGATTGTTTTACAAACCAGAATTAATCATCATAATTAAAAGAAAGCAAAAGTGACTGAAAATAAAGAAATTTCATCTGAATGGACAAAGATCTTTGGTTCTCTTTGAGCTGATCAAAGTAAAAATTTTACGGTAATTCAAATTAGCACACAGGGTGCACCGTTGTAAATTTTTAAGATGAAGTTTTTATTAATATTATTAAATGGTTTTATGAAAGTTTTATGATTTAATCAAGCTAAAATACAATTTTTGTGATAAAATTAATCTTGTGTTAAAAATACTTAAAAGAAAATTTTAAAACCCCACTTTACTTACAATTTTAAAACTTTTCGCAACATTTTTTCATATTTTCCTTCTAACTGTAACGACCAGATTTTAAAAAGTTATTTAGTTAAAATGTAAATGTCATGAAAAATTTTAAAATTAAATAAAAATGACTTTTTACATACCATTTTTATTTTTAGTAGATAAACTATTTATATTGCTGAAAATCCTATTTTAATTTTATGAATTGCACCTGAAGCATTATCCAAAATAGAAGCAAAATACAATGAGCCAAATGAAAAATATTTGCTGAAGTTTTGTCGCTTAGAACATAAAGAACTCCTTGGAAATTTCAAAGAGTGTACGCAACTTCTAAATGAAACAAAAGAGCAGATTTCCCACCACCCATAATTGGGTTTAATTTATGAGTTTTAAAAAGTGTGGTTTCTCTCAAATTTATTTTCATTGTTGTAATCATTGTTGTTACTCTCATACGCTTAGTCATATTCGCTAACATCAAATTCTTGCCAAATTTCGTGATATTTGGTTAAATGTCACCAAATAAGGCGTTAAAAGTGGGTCTTCATAAATGAATCCAACTTTCGATAGCTAACTAATTTTTCTGAAGTCCCGTTCAAATTTATTATTAACGAATACTAAGAATCTTCGATAATCGGGTTCCACGCATTTTAGAGTCGTGTGCTTAAGTTAAATTAACTGAATTCTTAAAAACAGGGAAGATGGAAGCAACCTTTTCCTCCTTATACAAGCCGGGAGGACTTTTTATTGTCTTGAGGAAAAATATTTATTATTTTATATTGAGGAGGAGGGGGGGGGCGCTGAATTTCCTCCTGCCCCGGGGGCCAAAAAACGTAGCTACGCCACTGGCCGTTCCTGGTATATAGCATTTTTCGAGTATGTTTCAGATATGATACACCATTCATTAAATAGCTAGCGAACTGTTTAACTCTAACATTCATTAGTTTATTAATACTCAGCTAGTTATCATTCATTAAATAGCCAGTTAGTTAATTTTGTATGGTTTAACTCGCATACTCACATTTTGTTTGCTATTTAGATTTCATACGATTACTATTATTGTGAAGTCTTCCGATTTTTGAATACAGCTATTTTCTATGAGAAATATGCGGCTTCTTTAATCGAAGAATTGTACGGTTAAACAAAGCTATTACTTCTATTCACAAATAGTGGTATTCGAAAATCGGGAAAATGGGCAACTATGATTACTATTTGTTCGGAAAATGACGAGTAAAATAAAATTACGAGTGGCACGTGCCACTCTGCCACGTGCAAAATTACTTCCTGTTTGTGTTCGACGTCACTTCGATATTTTCAACTTAAATAGTCAAGAAAAAACTTGATGAATGTACTAGAATTAAGAAAATGTCATGTTATTTTGATCTCGGTTCTTTTGAACTTATCGGAGGTCATAAACTTATTCTGTTTTTAAATTGTTTTGCAAAACAAGATTTGTTTGCGGATTTTCTAGAGAAGATAAGAAGAGGAGTGGAAGCCTTTTAAGATTTTAATCATTCGATTATATTATCGATATTATCAATATAAAAGATTAAGTATTGATTGAAGCCATTTGGTAAAACTTAGTTTTTCATTCATAACTCTGGCACGTGTGAACTCAAAGAATAACACCATATAATTAACAACATTGAGAAAAATATTCCGAAACTTAGTTTTTTATTCATAACTCTGGTTTACACACGTGTGAACTCAAAGAATAACACCAAATAATTAACAACATTGAGAAAATTTTCAGAAACCGTTTAAACAAAGTCTTAAAAGGTTTTAAACTAAATTAAGCACAAGTATATCCTTAATTCATAAACATTTAGTGAAATTACTTTATCATTCTATACTCTGTATTTACGCATATGTGCAAATGTGAACAATATCAAATTGTAAATAACAAAATTCAACAGGGTTCGTACGCTTTTACCACAATTTTTTAATGGAATTTTTATATTTAATATTTAAATAGCAGTAATTGTAGACGCCTCGTTTAGTTGCAGGATTTTTAATACTTTTTTGCATTTAAGTAAGACAAAAAATTCTATTATAAAGTTGTGGTAAAAGCGTACGAACCCTGTAATATAGCAAATTTTGCACTCCGGGATACTTGAATTATTAACTATTTTTAATGCGATTTATGATTTTTCACGTTCCGAAGCGATTTTTTGATATTCATGAACTAATTGCGTTTGAAATGTTTGAGTCCGCTACAATAAATTGTTTTCCTCCGTCAGTTTTAGCGTTTATTCGTGTTCCCCGGCGATTATTTGATATTCGTAAAAGAAATTCGATTTGGAGCCCACAGCTCTAGATTAGTTTGAATAGATTTTCATTTAAAGGTATATTTAAGTTTTTTATCACAGTCCCGGGCAACGTCAGGGGCGTCAACTAGTTGTATTATATTAATTTCCTAAATGAGTAGGCACGTCACGTCCGCCTCCTTTGACGCTCTTAACGCCCCCCATTTGCCTTTGAACTCGCTACCGCACCCCTGGAAGGCTCCAGAGCCCACTGGCGAGCGGTACCGCCTCCGTTGGGAACCAGTGGTATAGATGATAATGTACTGAGTTTTTTTTTGTGTGTGTCCCTGTAAATGAACTATAATTTCAACGCTCTTCATTTTCAATTCCGAACATTCTATAGTAAACCCCAATAACATATAAAAATAGCATGGTAATATGAGTATATTTACGGTAGTTGGAGCACGGACAGACAGACAAACCGAATTCATAAACACTTTTCAACTATGTTGGAAAGTGTTAAAAACAAAGATAGCGAAAATTTTAACTAGTGAAACAAAACGAAAATGTATAACTATTACATTTTTAAGTGCGCTCGTAATTATATAAATACGTAACACATATAGTCGTCGTCTGGTCCGTCCGTCTGTCTGTCCGCCCATCCGCATATAACAGCACAAAAACTACCCAACCGAATGATTGGAAATTTTATATATATTATCGTTGCAGAATTTTGTCGAGTCATTTCAAAGTTTATGACAATCGAATCAAAACTTAAAAAGATATTAATAAAAGTTTTCTTTATTCTATTAAATCCTATTGTACGTAATCTATATAATAAAAGCGCAAGTCATGTGACTGAGGAAAACAAATACGAGCAAACCACATCTTTTTTCATATGCCAGGCGGCCATTTTTATTTAAAATTATTTTTTCAAATAAAACTACATAAAAGTTAAATTTTTAGAAAGATCATTGAAAAAAAATTGTTTGTTTGATAGATGAGTTACATTCAAAAATGTATAGTTTCTGAGATACCTTCAGTGGAAATTAGGTTAACAGCCAAATATCGCAATCCATTAAAGCAAATAAACACAAGAGATTCGTTCATTATAAATCATAAAAATATTAAATCATGGAGGTAATCATTCGCAAAGCAATATCTCCATGGTGAATTTTGCCGCGCTGTCTGGTACAAAAAAAAATGTTTGCATTTGTAAACGTGGCATACGTAATAAGAAAAAAAAAGCATGCTCATTTCGCTCATAGCAGACGATATAATTCATTTCACTGAAATAATAAGGATATATATTTTTTTTTTTTTTTTTACATTGTGAAACTAGTTATAAAAAGAACGCACCTCATTTGTCACGTTTAACGTCAATTTCCAATTTTTATAGCTTGAATTCGAAAACCGAAATTTTACACTAAAACTTCTTCAAATGTCCTATAAAAAATAAAATAAAATAAAAATAAAAATAAACTTTTGACTGACATAATATTTAACAGAAAGCGACAACATTTTATAATTTCATTGTGGTCATATATACAATGCACGAAATCAATGTAAAGTGTCTGGTTTTGTCTCTGTGGTTACAGTTTCGTGTTTGTGATGAAATTTCAAGCAATGTTTACTCTCGACAATGAAATTTCGTGCGAGCGCATTCAAGAAAAACAAATCTTACTCACGAACGATATGTATTCTTTATCTGTTTGCGACTGAATTAAATGTCCCGCATTTCGTGCGATGTTATCTTATTTGCTAAAGTAATAATATCAGCTATGTTTTTTTATTCTTTTTTTTTTTTTTTTTTGACATTGACAAAATAGAATGGGAATGTACGATGAAAAAGTTTTTCCATCTTTAATAAATTCTTTTTTTTTTCTTTGTAATGATAAAGTCATGAAGATTTTAAGTAACTGACAGTTAGAAAAAAATAAGATAATATTAATTAAATTAAAAATTGAAACTATTTCGACTGTAGATAAAATTGCATTTTTGTATGATAACAGTAATTGAAAACTCTGGTGCAAAAAGTAGCAGGTCCATAATTTTTAACGCTTTCCAGCATAATTTTCTTTCTGTCTGTCTGGTCGCTTCTCTGTCTGTCTGGCCGTGCTCTAACTTGCATAAATATACTCGAATTACTATGTAATTTATACATGTTATTGAGGATGACCATGGCATGTTCATTATTGAAAATGAAACATATAACATTAGCTTACAGGGTTAGCTTACAGGGAAAATTAACTTACACTCAAAAGTATTCTGTTACATTACGTTCAATGGAGGAAAATCGTTTTCAGTGCATTTTGTATAATGTTACACTAATTCAAACATATTGAAATTGATATGCATAAATCACTAAGGTGAACTACAACATGTTTTGTATCGATTATATAATAAGTAACAATTAGAGTTCGTTTACAGGGGCACTCAAAAGTATTTTGTAACAATACGGTAAATGGAAACTAGTCGTTGGGGGGCACCGTAATACTTACCCATCTAGGATATGCATAATATGAAATATTAAAATAAAACATGTGTAAACTACTTATAAAATGCATTGCAATTCGAATAAAATCATGGCTTGATGATGTCATAAACTTTAAATGCTCTATTACTGAATTACGTAAAAGAAACATCCTTATAACTCCAAAAATGATAATCATATTAACTAACAGTTTACTGCGTCGGATTAAACATCTTATTTCCAATTAAAATATGTCTTTGAATTGAAATTGGGATGAAATACAGGGTCATGAAAAATCGAAGAGTGTGGTAAACAGGATTACAATTATCTCGGCAACTCATTATCCGATCGATTTCATTTTTTATGCAAAATTTATGTTTTTTTTATTGTCTTTTATATTCACTTCTTAAAATAAACAATTTCGAATATTTTATATACCTTTTATCAGAACGAATATTTCGAGAGTCCGAAAAAAAATAGTTCCGGATAATCGAGATTGCTGAAATTCAATAAGCTTCTTCCCATTATTACATACTAAGTACATACCAAATTTCAAGTATCTATCTTAATTTGTTCGGGAGATAGAGCGTTTACAGACACACAGACAGACGGACGGCAATTTTTTTTTCTAAAGATATGTTTTTCGGAATCTCCAGTGTCTGAAACGTGTAAATCAGTGAAAAAAAAAATTTCGATTTTCAAAACGATTACAAGACTTACCGTATATTACGTATGATGGGTAAGTAAAAAGAAAAAAAAAAACTCATTTGGCCAAAACGTTGAATTTTGTGGTTTCTAATCAAATAAGTAACTATTTTTTACTTCTGTAAATTTTTATGTTTAGAAGTAAAAATAATTATCATTTTAATCACACCAATCTCACTTGTCTCAACGAATAATATTTGGTTTATTATATAAGATTAACGGTTATTAAGTTAATGCAATGTTGTTAATTTACTGGAAATTTGAATATTACAATTTCCGTTTAATAACATTTGCTTTATTTAATCGAAGGTACCTGCGATTAAATAAGAAGCGATAAAAATAAAACATATATATGACTATAGAATTTTTTTTTAAATATCTGTTGCGCGAATATCCAGTGCATGTTGCAAAGAATTAAATAATAGTGTTGGTATTAACACGATAAAAGTTTATATGTTTAGGAAACTGCATGTTGCATTTACTTAAGCTATTTGTAGTTGATAATCAGAATATCATTTAGCTTATTATCTATCTACTATATATATAAAACACAAACGGAAATTTCGTTCCGTTCCTTTATAACTCGAGTTTTGCCGAATGGATTTTGATGGAACTTACACTGTTCGAAAGAAAATTTTTCAGGGAAGGTTTTAGTATATAACACAACGTTCTACGTATATTAGTTATAGAATTATGTTAGAAAGTTCTGTTATTTTGGCCGAAAAGGTTACCATTGCTAATTTTTTGGCGACCATTATTGTTGCAGAAAGAAATGAAAAGGCTATACATCTCGAAAAATAAAAGAAAAACTGTAGCTAATATTATGAAAAAAAAAAGAAAGAAAGAAAAAAGAAAGAGAAAGAAAAGAAAAAAAAATGAAAAAGAGTTTTGATGCGAGAATTTTATAAAACGAAAATATTTAATTTAAACATGATTGGGAATGTTCGTACTGCTTAAAAAATTATTCAAGGGGCAAGATTGCTATTGAAACAATATTTGGCGATATATCTTTTGTTTTTGGCGAGTTTGATTTTACTTTGGACCCCAAACAATTTGATTTTAAGCCAAAAGGTGTTTTTTGTTGTTGCAGAAAGAATTGAAATGTCTATACATCTGGAAAAATAAAAGAAAAACTGTTACTAATTTTATTTTAAAAAAAAGAAAGAAAAGAAAAAAAAAGAAAAACAGTTTTGTGGAGAGATTTTAAGCCAAAAGGTGTTTTTTCAAGTGTAAGGCAGCATTTTTGCAGTATTTTTTTTGGTACTTTTCCGTTAGCCGGGTGTCAGTGATATATATATATATACATGTATATATACAACACACACACATATATACACATATATCTACACAAATACATGTATATACATACATATATATACACTTATATGTATGAATAAATACATATATATATATATATATGTATATGTATGTATGTACATATATCACTGGCGCCCGGCTAAGCGAAAAGTACCTTTTTTTTATTCAAATGCAAACTATATTAATGGCAATGTACTTCTATTTACTTCTACATATATGAAATTTTGTTCCGGCTGCTTATAACTTGAGTTCTGCTGAATGGATTTTCGTAGAATTTAAACTGTTAGATAATTATACATTTATAACTTATACATTTTACCAATTTTTTTCAGACATTATTTATAAAGAAGCATGGTTAAAAATTCACATTAAAAACGTCCTTCATTTAAAAAAATTGAAAACAGTCTCCAATAAAAACTTCCACCACCTAACGAAAGCGCTTTCACCCTCCGCCAGGACATCATCAGTTGTGATCTCTAACCAACTTCCTCTCCATTATATACATGACTGCTGGCTGAAGAGCTCCCCCTATCGGCTTTCAATATTTTCTCTCTCTCTCTCCGATGAAAACCGATATATTTCGTTTGATTTAAGGTTCATTTGTAGAAACCGACCTGCGCAGCGGGCGTAGCTTGCTAGTATGCAATAATTCGCAAGAAAATGCAGTAATCACAAAGATATCTATTAATAGAAAGGATGTCACTACTTCAGACATTAATTCAATTTCCTCACACATTCTAATTCGAAAAAGTGAACATTCTTTTTTATTATATTGGGAACTCTAACTTGCCCAAAGTCTCAGCTAGGTACCGTGATTAAATATCGCGTTTGATAAATTCTAACATCTCTTTTTTTTTTTTTCAGTCTTTTTATGTATAAGAATTTACAATTTTTTGTGTCACATTATATTGCTTGGTAAGTTTCAGATTTTTTTTATTGAATTTCGTATATGTATTCATAAGATAAAAAGTTTTTATTGTAAAATTTATAGATTTTATTGTAAAGTATTATTGTCCCTGGGTAAGTAAAAATAGTTTTCAGTAGATTTTGATGATGTTACATTGTTTCAAACATAATGAAATTGATATGCATCACTAAGGTGGATGGCAACATGCTTTTTATTGAGTACAAAGTAAGTAACAATTATAGTTCATTTACAGGGTCGCTCAAAAGAATGCCATTGCACTATGATATATGGAAGAAAATCGTTTGCAGTTTATTTTAATGGCGTTACACTATTTCTATGAAATTGATATACATTTCTGAGGTACACTGTAAAAATATTGTAAATTCACGGGCAATCTCCGTGAATTGCTGCCGTAATTGTACGGGAAATGCCCTTTTTCAAGGTAAACGATCAACTTCCGTAAATTTCATGTTTTTACGGGCAAAACCGTTTATATAAGAACAAAGCTCGTTTATCTAGGCACAAAATCCGTTTTCTTATGGACATTGCCTGAAATATCTGCTGCAGTAATTTTACTACAGCGATTTTTTACAGTGTGCACTACAGAATGTTTTCTATAATTTATTGAGTACGTAGAATTTATCGTTTATTTACTGAGATACTTAAAAGAATCTGGTATAGCTATGAGCCATAACGTCCGGATGTGCGTTTTCAGCTGTGATATGCATTTTAAAACTTAACTAATTCTCAGTGTATTACAAGGTGTGTAGATCATATACAGGGCTGGTGAAAGAAATCTCACTCATTACTGGCTACGGACAAAAATTGCTAAAAATAAATGTTTACTATTTTTTTTATGTTTATTTAAATATTTCATTTCAATGTATGAACAAAACTGGACTTTCTTAACAATTTTCCTATAGCATTGGAAAGTGTTGCATAAACTATGCCATGATGCATGATTTTTCGTTCTTGTTAAACTTTGAAGAAGACATTCATAACGTCGCGTGTATGTCGACCCCTACCCCCTTCTATTTCGAGAAGAAAAAATTCAAAAACTCCCGCATAAAGTTTAGTCACTTTCCTCTTCATAAACGCTATCTAAAACAAAACAAAAAAACTTATGCATTTGTTTCGAAAAGAAAAGAAATAATAATCTTCCCAAAAAGATTTAGAATCAAATATAAATATGCAACTCATATATAATATTTACTCATATATAATGCGCGTCTTTTTGATAGGATAAAACAAAAAAAAAATTATATCTCATAATGTACATCATATTTTTTTAACGGTATTAAATCCTCGAATTTGTAAAAAAAAATATGTAGAAGTTCTGCCACACATTTTTTACTTTTCCATGAATACAATTAAGGTATTCACTGACATATATTTCGCCCTCCGATTAACCCTTTCACGGGCAAAATAATTCCGTTGCTGAAATATTGAAATGTTTATCTGACACTAGAATTTACGAGTAAATTGATTTTGAAATAAATAAATGCTAATTTCGCGTTCGTTATAAAAACAATGTTTTTTTCTTTCAGAGATCCTGTAAAATTTTGACAGTTGAACGTTTAAATTAAGAAGTATACTTCCCACCGCCTTTGAAAGGATTAAGAATCCGGGTTGCCAGTTTGGCCTCATTTTTTATTCTGAAATTTCGAATTCAAACCAGAAAATACGAATAGTGATTTTTGCTTTATTTAATGACAGACATTTCGTGATTACATAAAATAAAAAGTCTTCTTTCGGAATTTCCAGTATAAATTCGGAATTTCCGAATAAAAAGGGAGGTCAAACTAGCAATCAAGATACCAAAATATTATAAGTTTCTTCAATGTGTACTTTTCTCTCATTCTTATATTTTGTTTTAATGTATTTATCGACACTGGAAATCGCTCATAACACACAAACTGCATACTAAAAATGAAGTTATTTGTTTTTGTTTTACTTACTGCATCTATATTCGTATAATTTTATCCCAATGTGTTGTATTCAGTGACTTCAGGCAATCATGCATAGTTTCATACAGCTGTCGGAAATATTCGTGTACAGGGGTCGATCCAGGCAAAATTGGTGGCCTATTTACGGCTCCTTCACAAACATCCATTTAATAAAACATACCCTTAACAGATTTCCTCTTAATAAATCAGGTCCCTTCACAAAATTCCTTTTAGTAAAATAGAGCCCTTCACAAAATTCCTCTTAATAAAATATAACCCTTCACAAAATTCCATTCCATAGAAACATACTCTTCATTAATTATTTTTATTTTGTTAGGTTTTAAAATGTCTAATTTGCAAACGAAACAAGTTCACCAGAAAAGTAAACTTTTACAGAAGGACTTGGAAAAGTTATTATTAATAGGTCCTTGGTTCGAATTTGAGTTAACAAGATTTCATCTCTCGTTACAAAGTACTATTTTACATAAAAATAAATTTTACTATTCACAAAATGGACCACAAGAAAAAGCCCTGCATCGACCCCTGGTATATAATGCGTATCCCATTTTTGAGCCTAAATTTTTATAAGAAAGCATCCATTCATACACAAATAAATACTGCACACTTAAAATTGTAACTTCAAATGTTTAAGTAATCCTTCTAATACCGACCCTATGTCAGGCTTGACAAAGATATCAGCAAAGTCTTTTTATGTCAGCTTTTCGTCATTCACCGCCCCCTGAATACTGGGCCAAAAATGGCGGCTGTCGTAGGTGGATTATTTAAACGTTTGTACCTGTTCGTTGCCCCTGAATTTAGACATCAGTATTTTCTTTTTTTAAGTTTTCTTTGACTTATTTAATCACAGAAAAGTAAGGAGGAAAAAACTTTTAGAAATTAAGGGTATTCAAATTCTAGGGACCGTAGAACGCTGGAAAAAATCCGCCATGTTTGTGTCAGCGCGTAGGCCTAGAATTCAGGGGGCGGTGAATCATTATATATATAAATCATTTATGATATCTTTATATTATGACTAGCTGCCCGTCCCGGCTTTGCACGGGTAGGCAACGTAATTTTTTTAGTACATCTGTTTTCCTGAATTTCGCGCTCCTTCCAAAAACTGTTGCTGAGATATGGCGAAATGAGATAAAACTTTCGAATCCCCCTTTAACCACCTTCAAGGGGGGGGGGGGGGATTTCTAAATTCACTGAAATACGTGTTTAATCATTTGTTTAGTAGATTTGTTTTCCTGAATTTCGCGCACCTACATAAAACAACTGCTGAGATATGGCGAAATGTCCTAAAATTTTCGAAACCACCCCCTTTAAAACCCTTCGGAGGGAATTTCTAAAATCACTGAAAGGCGTGTTTATCCATTTTTTAGTAGATGTGTTTTCCTGAATTTCACGCTCCTACCTAAGTCTGCTGCTGAGATATGGCGAAATCACCCAAAACTTTTGAATACCCCTTATTCCACCTTCTGGGGGGGGAATTTCCAAAATCGCCGAAATACGTGTTTAACCAATTTTTTCGTAGATTTGTTTTAATTAATTTTGCCCTCCTACATAAACGCTGAGATATGGCGAAATGTCCTAAAAAATTCGACTCCCCCCCCCCCCTTTAACCACCTTCTGGGGGGAATTTCCAAAATTGCTGAAATACATGTTTTATTCGCTTTTTAGTAGATTTGTTTTTCCTGACTTTCGCGCTCCTAACTAAAACTGCTGCTGAGATATGACGAAATGATCTAAAACATTCGACCCCCTTTTAACCCCCTTTGGGGGGAAATTTCTAAAGTCGCTGAAATACGTTTTTAACCAATTTTTTAGTAGATTTGGTTTCCTTGATTTCGCGTTCCTACATAAAACTGCTGCTAAGATATGGCGAAATGACCTAAGACATTCGACCACCCCCTTTAATCACCTTCATGGGGAAATTTCTAAAATCGTTGAAATACGTGTTTAATCATTTTTTAGTAGATTTGTTTTCCTGATTTTTGTGCTCCTACCTATAACTGCTGCTGAGATATGGCGAAATGACCTAAAACATTCGGCCACCCCCCCTTTAACCCCTTCGGGGGGAGGGGAATTTCTAAAATCGCAAAAAAATACATGTTTAATCATTTTTTTAGTAGATTTGTTTTCCTGATTTTCTCGCTCCTACCTATAACTGCTGCTGACATATGGCGAAATGACCTAAAACATTCGACCACCCACCTTTAACCCCCTTCTGGGGGGGAATTTTTAAAATCGCTGAAATAGGTGTTTAATAATTTTTTTAGTAGATTTGTTTTCCTGATTTACGCGCTCCTACCTATAACTGCTGCTGAGATATGGCGAAATGACTTAAAACATTCGACTACCCCCCTTTAACCCCCTCCTTGGGGGGAATTTCTAAAATCGCTAAAACAGGTGTTTAATCATTTTTAGTAGATTTGTTTTCTGGAATTTCAAGCTCCTACCTATAACTGCTGCTGAGATATGGCAAAATGACCTAAAACATTCGAACCTTTAACCCCCTTCTTGGGGGAATTTCTAAAATCGCTGAAACACGTGTTTAATCTTTTTTTAGTAGATTTGTTTTCTGGAATTTCAAGCTCCTACCTATAACTGCTGCTGAGATATGGCGAAATGGCCTAAAACATTCGACCACCCCCTTTAACCCCCTTCTGGGGGGAATTTTTGAAATCGCTGAAGTAAGTGTTTAATCATTTTTAGTAGCTTTGTTTTCTGGAATTTCAAGCTCCTACCTATAACTGCTGCTGAGATATGGCAAAATGACCTAAAACATTCGAACCCCCCTTTTAACCCCCTTCTGAGAGGAATTTCTAAAATCGCTGAAACAGGTGTTTAGTCATTTTTTTAGTAGATTTGTTTTCTAGAATTTCAAGCTCCTACCTATAACTGCTGCTGAGATATGGCAAAATGACCTAAAACATTCGAAGCCCCCTTTAACCCCCTTTGGGGGGGTAATTTTCAAAAATCCCTTCTTCTTGCTTGCCTAGGTCATAATAGCAGTCTACAGTCCAAATTTCGTAACCCTGACTTTAGTAGTTTCGGCTGGGCGTTGATGAGTCAGTCAGTCAGTCAGTCAGTCACCGTTTCCTCTTTATATAATAGTACTAGCAGACTACGCCCGCTGCGCTGGTCGGTTTCTCCAAAAGAACCTTGAATCAAACGAAATATATCGGTGAATTTAACCTTGTATTTTAAAGTAATTTATACCTTTACCTGGAATATCCTAAAATAACATAAAAACGGATACTTATTTCACTAAGTTGTGTTTTTTTTACGGTTTATAATTACGTTTACAATTTATTACTTACTGTTTTCCATTGATTTATATGTTATTTAGCTACATTTTTTAATAACGTGAATTAACCTATATTATTCACAACTAAAAAGAAATGGCGCATCTAGTATTTGTCGAAAAATTAAATAAGAATTATGCACTCATGACATGATAATTCACGTTTATATTTTAACAGAATAATACGGCTACTACAATTTGTGACTCGTGCTGACACATTGCTGTTGTTATTATTTTTTTACGCGTGAAGTTTTCGCTATATGGTACTCCATTGTGAAATTTGGTATTTTTTTTAATTCAATATTTGAAAAAATGCCTAATCAGTGGATTTGAAATTTATATCAAGAAAAATACAATTTTTTACCTTTCTAACGCAGTTTGTCTAACAATTTTCCGACAAATACTTTTCGAGCAATTAATTTTTTCAGTAACTTCAAACGTTTCATTTTCCGAGATTAATCTGTGGCAACGATTATCGAAAATCCCAGTCGTCAGCAACACGTACCTTTTTATTAAAGAGGATAGATATATTTGCATTTTGAATTTCAACAATTCATCTTGATTTATTTTCTTATACATTCTGGTATCGTTGCTAATTGATTTTAGCAATCTTTTAAATATTATACGCCTTGATCTCTGCTACAATTGCTCATTATCTTTTGTGTATTTTGTATTTGATTTCTACTTTGTAGATATCTGATACCTCGTTACAGGAATTTCCAATAATTGATTCATTATTTTCATCACACGATTCATTATATGAATTTCACTAATCCCATTGTTTCTGAGTGTTACATTTATTTTCTATCTATATTCAGAGTGTTGGGGAATACTTTCATTGTCAACTAATTATTACATACTAAATTATTATTTCATAGTTTAAGTTGGTGTTATGGTAATGTTTCATTTATGGTTATATATATATATATATATATATATATATCCTTAGTTTCATCGATGTCAATTTGTGTAAATCACTTTCATTGTCAGTTGTTGAGAGTATTGCATAATCCTCTATATCGCCAAGTCCGAGAGTCGAGTTGCTCTGTATTAGAACCACTTTTTTAAAGAAATATTCTTCACCACCAGAATTTTCAGCGTTTAAACAATAAGAAAAAAAACTTTCGAAATTAGTGGTATCTACAGTTTCTGAACCCCACCCTGGCTACCCACTATCAGAGTGGTTAGACATTAGGACTAACTATGTCATTACAACGCAAAGATCTTCTAAAAATTACGTTATTGTAATAAACACACTGTAATTTCAAGCATTATAGATATTATAGGTAATATTTGTCTTCAAAAACTATGTAACTGCAGCGCCTGATTACCGGCGGGGCAAACTTTCATCAGAAAAACGAATACAAATTTTTGCCTTGTTTTTGACAGAAGTTTTGCATGAATAAGGCGTTAAAATAAGTCAAAAGTTTCTATTTAAATTTACTGGTGGAAGTTTGCCCCGCTGGTAATCAGGCCCTGTGTAGCTGGTCTCACCTGATGAATGAACGAGTTACATTCCGTTTCGAAACAACTGTCGTGAAAGTGGTTTTTTTTTTTTTTCGTATGTTATTTTTTTACAAAATATTGTATCTTATTTTACTTTAAATGCATGTATTATTCAACGAATAACTGCCATAAAATCTGAATTTTCATAATCCAAATTTTGATTATTCGAATAAAATTCTTTTATTTTGCTTTTCCAAATTATTAATTTATGTTAAATGAATTAATTCAAATTGACTTCTTCAAGAGTTTCTTCCCACATGTGGATGTTTAGTTTAAATAGTATGGGTTATAGTCCCCTCTAAAAACCCTTCCAAAGGAAAAACTCACGCATGACATAACAGCTTCCTTTCCTGGGAAGTAAATTTCCGTTTCCATAAAATGAATAAAAACTCATACG
The DNA here is from genome assembly GCA_963931845.1 of Maratus michaelseni. Taxonomy (NCBI): domain Eukaryota; kingdom Metazoa; phylum Arthropoda; class Arachnida; order Araneae; family Salticidae; genus Maratus; species Maratus michaelseni. Next base: position 226,284,700 of record OZ007595.1, read on the forward strand.
TAATAAAAGTTGTTTTTTCCGTTATAATTTCCAAAATGCAATCGCCCTTGTAGAATTTAATAATTTTTAAAAGCATTTTGAAATAATCTGTTTATGTTGAAAATTTTTTTAAGCAACAATATGAATGATGGCGGGAAATTTTACGTTAGACGCAGCTTACGCACACCATTGATTATATTTATTTTTTTTATTATTATTACTTTTATTATCATCGCGAGTGATCAGGGATCAACTATCGTCTGAAACGCAGTCTAGATCGTCTGAGTGTTTATCACGAGACAGGGTTATTGAGCCTTCAAAAGTTCGGAGCTGATGAATAACTTTTTTCATCATATCATTAGACAAGAAGACTCCATGGGTGGCCTTTCAATTAACATATCAAACTACGTCAGCAGTGAAGAAATTGCTTATTATTTGTTTTTTTATCGAAATTAAATTATTTTCTAACTATACGCTTCACATGCCTGGGAAAAAGAATTTAACATTAATGTAATAATAAAAGTAATAATAATAATAATAATAATAATATTAATAATGATAACAATAATAGTGATAATAATAATAGTAATAATAATTATTATAATAATAATTATTATTATTATTATTATTATTGTAATTGTATGAATAATAATAATAATAATAATAATACGTTCTCTCAGTAATTAATCTTCCATTGACTAATCATTTCTGATAGTATTCTTTTTTAACAAAAGCATTGTATATATAAGTGTGTGTGTGTGTGTGTCGTGTGGTTAGCTCTGAATAAGGACAAATGTGGGAAAACTTTAGAGGAGCATTAATTAATAAAAACGCTGATATCCAAATCAATTTACAGATTGCAGACTTACAAGATGCCCAACAGGATTCGCCACCTTACTTTCAAGCCCATATCTATTCAATATATTCAGTCGATGCCGTTGATGGCGCTGCCGATATGATAGTGGTGTTAATAAAATACCCCTCGGCATTAGCAAATGATGAATGTAGGTGAGCCACTTGAGTGAATTACCTATTCTTTACATACACATACAGTACATACACGCATATATATAGGATTTATGCAGGGCCCGGCTAGCAAGTTTTTGTGCCCAGGGCACTTTCAATTTTTGGTTGATTTACTGATACTAGTTTTTTTTTACATATTGCACGCTTATTCGAAAAGTGTCAACTCAAAAAATTACGTTTTCCGGAAAATTAAAAAACGGTTCCAGGGATAAAAATAAAATACTTTTTCTATTATTTATTTAAATGTACTTTTAACTACAGATTGAGATATATTCTTGTCATTTTATCGTATTAATATCTGAAATATCACATTTTTTCAGTTGTGTCACTAATCGAATAAATGTGCAATATGATAAAATTGAATGACTTGATAAGTACAGTACACCAATTACTAGAAAATAATGATAAGAAGGCTACTTATTAATTATGTTATTGATATTAAATGAGAAAACCAAACTGATACTGAGTGCAAACAAAAGTCCTAAAAGAAATAAAAACGTTTGCACAATTATGATTTTTGTAAATGGAAATTTAGATGAAATTATAAAAATGTTCGTGCCCTTCAAAAATTTCGTGCCCAGGGCATGGGCCCCGGGTGCCCGTGCGATAGTCAGGGCCTGGATTTTTGGACGAAAAGTATCAATTAGTAATTACTTATATGTGCTTAATAAAAAAGCTCTGGTATCCGAATTTATCACACAGGATGCCCAACAGTGTGTCTTCACATTTTCAAGTCCATCTGTACTCGATACTCTCGGTTCATGGCGCTATCGTCTTGATATTGTGGCACTGTTAATATAATACCCCTCGTCATTAGCAAATAAAGAATGGTAAGTGAACCGCTTTAGTAAATTACCTATTCTTTACATTCACATGAACATATAGGATTTCCGGACTAAAAGTATAAAAACGTACATGATTAATTGCGTAATTAATGACATCAAAATGAACGAACTGTTCAAGTTTCTTTGCAGGTTATTGAAGTTCAATATGAGCAACGACCTCTTTAACTCCTTCAAGGGCGGTGGTCACAAATGTGACCACTTAAGTTTAATTCCAAACTGACACACAAAACACAGAATATTTTAATAAAATTTTACTTTTATAATGATCATGGACAAAAGCAAGTATTTTTATTTTTTCAGAAATTTCTTTGCAAATTCTGGTGTCTATCAATCATTTCCTTTTATTCAAACAAAATTACTCCACGCCTCAAAGGGTTTTAAGGAATAATTTTTTTCACTCGAGAAAGGACCTCTTTTGTACACTGCCTGTAATCTGGTCATTTTCTATCCTACGGAATCGTGAAATTCGTGAACTGATAGTTAGTTTTGATTTAAGAAAAAATAGTAAAAGGATATTTAGAATCAAAATATATTTTATTGAATATTTTTTCTGGGTTAATTAGTTAAAAATACAGTGAATTCCAGAAATAATTTTTCGAACAAAATTCAGAAAATTTATTTAATAAAATGTTTTTTATTGTTAAATAAATGTTCTTTGGCTTGCTGAAATGTCTTCAATTTCAAGGTTTTGTAACTCATACACTAGATATGGAAAAACAGAAAACTACTTACAGATTGCAGACAGTATTTAGACAGTATTCCTTGCAAAATCATATACGAATACCACTTCTCCCTTTTGAGTTACAAGCTGTCGAAAATACTTATTATTGAAAAGTTTTAGCATTTAAATTGTTATACTTCAGGAATGAAAAGAGATAACAGTCTACTTTTTTTCTGGCCATGTTAAGAGGTAGTAATAACATGTATAAAAAATGTTTACTGATATCTCTTTCCCTTGATAAGATAGATATACTTTTTTCAAAATCTGGCATTTTGACTAATATTATAGTATACGGGGTGGTTCAGAACTATATGTCAAAAATGTAAAGGTAGGTAGAGAGGACCTAAATAAGCAGATTTCGTATAGGAATGTGGGTGCGGAAAATCCAGCGTTGAGGCAGTAGAGGGCCCTGTTGAGTTCGGAGGATGAACGCATTTCGTTGGCTTGAATCGTCATTCCCCGTACGATTTTGAGCAACATGCTTCGTTATAACAATCCGAAGGTTGTCGACATGCATTTTATGTATGGGGCTGCGCAAGAAAATGGAGCGGCTGCTCAAAGGATACGCACGTTCAACGACTCTCGAGCTTGCCGAAGGAATATCCTCTACTGTGCATAATGCTTTTTCTTCTACTGCTGAAATTCTGCGATATCTTCCAGTGCCCGTATCACGCCTGGAAGCATAAAACGATCCACTCGCGCAGAACTCCCGATGAAGACGCTCAAATGCTCGGCGAATCGGTAGATTCCTACCCGGGAATTGTTCCATGTACATCCTTTGAGCAGCGTCTCCATTTCATAGCGCGGCACCATACATGAAATGCATGTCGACAAATTCCGCATTAGTATAACGATACATGTTACTCGAGAACCGTGCGGGGAAAGACAATTCAAGTCAGCGAATCGCTTTCATCCGCCGAACTCAACAGCGCCCTCTACTGCCTCAACGCTGCATTTCCGCACCACATTCCTTTACGAAATCTGCTTATTTAGGTCCCGTCTACCTTCCTTTACACTTTTGACATTTAGTTCTGAACCACCCTGTATTTTAAAGTACTCAGTTTAAAAATATATATATACAGATAAATCCTCTACAATAACATGATCTAATGGGAAAAAGTGTAGATTTCAGATCTTTTTTAATTTTTTGTTTAATACTACTAGTTTAGAAAATATGCAGGATTTTATAAGCTTTTCAATTTTGTAAAATTGCAATTTTCGACCCATTCTAATTAAAAAGATTCTTAACATAGAAATTTTTTGAAAATGGATTTTGACTTATTTTCTTTATAGGTTTCCCCATACAAAGTCAAGAAAAAATGAACAAGTTGAAAATTGTACGTCAAACGTGACAAATGAAGTGCGTTCATACTATAACTATTTTTTATATGTATTCAGATCTTGGTGCAATAGCTATTGCACTCTTATGCAAAAATGCATGAATAGAAAATTTGTTTTATGTGCAGATTTTCATATTATAGATATTAATTTTATTTTATTAAATTAAGTTTCAATACACTTTTACAAACAATTTTAATTACAATTCTGTTACATTAAAATTATACTATGCGAAACTCCCGTTGAAATCTTCAGAACTTGAAATCCATATTTAAACTCTTTTTCCATTTAATGTCTATTTCTCCGGAAACATCTATCCAAAAAACGGTCGGTAGATTATATGATTGTTATAATTAAACAATTTTAGTATACAAATTCGGTTTTTAAATTCAGTAATACGGAAATAACATGATTCCATCTTAAATAGGGCGTAATTACCATGGCAACCTAAAAACATTACCTATCATGGGATATCATTGAATTAATTACGTATGATGGAATTTAATAGAATGAAGAAAACTTTTACTAATATCTTTTTAAGTTTTGTTTCGATTTTCATAAAATTTGAAATGACTCGACAAAATTTTGCAACGATTATATATATTACATTTCAAACCATTCGGTTGGGTAGTTTTTGCGCTGTTATATGCGGACAGACGGACGGACCAGACGACGACTATAGGTGCTACGTATTTATATCATTACGAACGCACCTGAAAATGGTGCGGCAACCCATCTTTGTCGAAATTCTGTGGAATGGCCGAAGGTTGTTATTTTGTATAGTTCAAAATAAATAGTTCAAGCCAAATATAATAATGCAAATTTTGAAGGTTGAATAAAACAATTCTCTATAAATCTGTAAAGAGACAAGGAATTATATTTTATCGTTTATTTCCTGATGTCGCCAATAAAATTACACAATTTGTATCTCAAAATCACATTAGTACTCCTTTCTGCTATTTGAGCCAGAGTATGTTTGTATTTCTGAGAACTACTAAGCTTTATTAGAACCACTATTTTCGAAAAGAAATGTTCGTCTTATTTGATCGCAGAAATTCTACGATTAAATAAGGAAACGATTGCTATCAGAAAAAAAGGTGCTAAAAAGCGTAGAAGTAAGCATTCACGTGATACTTTAATAAGTATTATTAGAATGTCGACCACGCTTGTAGATTTTGTGAAAAAGAACATCTTATACATTAAAGCGAGAAGCAAAAGTTTTAATTTTTCAGTGAAAATTCGACCTTACTGCGCATGCCTCAACTTTCTTTGGTGAATAAAGAAAGAAATAGAATTAAGAAGAATGAAGAGCCCTAATGCTATGAAATATTCCTTCTAAATTCTTCTTAATTCTAGTCTTATTTCCCCTTTCTGGATGGAGCATCCATTCTTCCACCTGCTTTGTTTGAGAGAAAGCTGAACAAAAGGGAATTGATGATTACAAGTATACAAGATTTTATATTGTCATCACCAATACAAGCCTAGGAAAGGGAGGGAGGCGCTTTCACTTTTCTTGAAGGCCGGAATGGAAAGGGAAATGGGAGGGTGAGTACCCCTTCTATAGAATTTGAAAAAGAGTTCGTTTTCGGGGAAGAAAACATATTTATTTTACAACCAGATAACAATATTTCTGACGTAATTTTTATACGGGCTGTAATACCTTTCTATTTATAACCATTAAAAATTTCAAAGAGTTTGGACAACAAAAGCTTTTTTTAATATTTTCTTACGAGCACTTTTATCACTAATTATCAGTATTTTTTATTTGGGGTTCATTTAAGATTTTATTCCAGACCCGGGCAACGCCGGGCGGGACAACTAGTTATACTTTAAAACCTGAAAATTTCGAGCAATGCTTTCAGTTCATGATTAGCAAGTTTTATAATACGGGGCTGTTGGCATTAAACTTCTAAAACTCGGGGGAGTGCATAGGACATTGGACCATATAATAACACTAAACTTTGGCAGCCTTCACTGCATATTATACGCTGAAAAATTATTTAAAGGATCGTACAAAAATATCACCAATTGACAACACTGTATCTCATGTGATTTGTACGTAGCCTCTGCGCCGATCTATCCAATCAAATCCAATAAGAAGGGAAATAAAATCACAAACAACAGTTTGAAGTTTGTTGATGCATAATGCCGACTTTGAAGGACTAAGTTCTTCTTAGTAAAGCCTTTCACCTAGAATGAAGAAATTGCCATTATTACAACTAGAGAATTCCACTATCAGAAGAACTTTATCCAAACACTGTGTGTACTATTTTTTAAAGTAAATCTCAAGTGCATGATCTAGAAGCTCTGTTGACAAATTTTCATGTCACTGTGGTACATATACGGCTCCTTGAGTTGAAGAAATTTAATTTTGCCCATTAAATAGTATCAATCGTAATAAAAAAAAAATATATCTAACAAACAAAACAAACAAATTCGTGAACAGTGGCTGACAGAGTGGTTTTAAAAAAAAGAAATTCTTAATTATCTACAAAATATTGAGTGTTAAAACAAATCATAAGTGAAAAACTAATGGATATGATAAAGAAATTAGAGAGCTGTACGGGATGAAATTTCTATGCCTGGGCCTTGGTATAAAAGTTAAAAGTTCGGCCCGAGCCTAGCTGTTATGAAATTTAAAATTTGGCCTTGGCCGGCCCAGCTCGATTCAATTTCAACTATACATGCCGAAATTGATGAAGCCACATTATCCTACTGTTAATTTTTTTTCAAAGCGCACACTTATCTAAGCATAGATTTTATCTTTAGATTATGTACCCTTAATTCATGGAACACGAAGTAACAATGAATGACTACTTAGACGCTAATGTACATAAACATTAAAAAAATTGACTTACACAATTACATTCAAATTAAAAAGATTCACTAAGAAAATCAATGTAGTTTAGAATGAAAGAAAAAAATGTTTAAAGAAAATCATAATTTTAATGAAAAAAGGTAGATTTAAAAAAATATTTCTCTGTAATTTATTATATTAAATTACTTTTTTTTAATAAATAAATAAATAAATAAAATGCTACTTCAACACGACCTCGGAAGGTGGATGAAGTCTGGCCCGGCCCGAATCTGCAGAAAAGGTAAGTCCCGAGCACGGCCCAGCCTGGAAAGAATGAAAACCGTGCCCAGACCAATTGTGCAGAAAAAGTAAGCTTAGCCCCGGCCCGAATCTAATGAAAGAAAATTATCCCAAGCCCGGTTCGCAGGCAGAATGTCTGTCAAAAATAAAATGAAATGTTTTATTCGTTTTCACTGGTGGAAGTTTGTGCCTGCGTTAATCAGTTCCGGATCCGATGTAAACAAACAACAGCCGCCATCTTGTGACTACATCATTAGTTACTTCACTCGCAATCGATAGACACTAAACTATCTATCTCTTCCTCTTTATTCATAGCTCCTTTGTCACATCGCATTGATCTTAAGAGCCTACATCAGTCATGCGGAAAAACGCGCAAGCTATGGGAAGGTTCTTGGCAGATTTCGGTTCCAGTTTTTTATATAAGGGTACTTTCACTTTCAGAACCGGTTCCAGCCGGTTCCAAAATTAAAAATGTCGGCTTATAAAAAAAACTGTAACCAAAATCGAAAAAGTAAAAACTAACAACGTTAGAGATCGACTTCAGCTATCCTATGCAAAAAACATCATTTAAAAATATTAAAATGCGAGCGAGAAATCTGCCAAAAACCTTCCGATAGACTTAACATTAGCTTGACCGTTTCTTCGCGTGTCTAGCGTAGGCCATGCGAATGAAGTTCTGAACATTTAAACCAGGGGTGTCGAACTGTGTCCCGCCAGATACCACTAATTTTTAAAGAAATAGTCGATTTCTTGAATCGCAGAAATTCTATGATTAGATAAGGTAAAGTTTACTGTAAAATTTTAGTGGTATCCGGCGGGCCACAGTTTGACACCCCTCATTTAAACTCATGCGGGAAGATAATTTAATTAATTATTTGAATGGTAACAAGTTCGTCGTTGCTCATACGCCGAAATGGATTCCTCAAAGAGTTAAAACGACAGCTTTCTAATAAAGCAACTATTATCATATACTTTCGATTAACAACTCTTTATCAAATAAATTTTACTTGTGACGTAAAACAAGGAAATGATAAACGGAAGCGGTAAATTTCGATAACATTAATTATTGCTTTTCATATTTGTCTATGTAGATTTAGAACCTCTGTTTATCATATCATTTTTATAGATATAGTTATTGTTTATGATCAATCAGTAGCGCAACTGTAGGATGTCTGAGTCTGAAAAAGAACGGGTCCCGAATCTCAAGGGCCTCCCAAACTTCCCTATTTTTGTTTATACGTGCAGCCACGAATAGGTAAAGAGACCCAAACTGCAGTTCTGCTACGGACCTCCATTGGCGTAGTCACGCCATTAAAGAATTATCTCAACCAAGATGGTGTTAAGGATTAATACATTTTCTTGAATAAAAATCATTTAAATATCTGCAATCGTTTAAAATGATCTCACAATATCTCAACTTCAAACATACTTATACTTAAACGAATGCATATGCAGATGAAGTATTGAGACGAATCTTAACAGAACATCATTTGCCAATGATAAGTATGGATTTTTAAACCACAACACATTAAGCATTTTATAATCAATAAAAAAAAGATATTAATATTTAAGAAACAGCTGCATTTCATGAGAAGGAAAACATTAAAATATATTATGTGCGACTGTAGTAAATACTGGACTAAATTGCTTTTGCAGTATAATGTTCACTGTTCATAGTTTTTGTTATACTGATACAATGAAAAAAAATCTTTATGGCTATTGATTATTCAGAAAAACAGAAAGAATTAAAATATTAAGATTCAAGCATTCATTTTATAATCAATGCATTTTCAAAGTATTCTTGCAAGATGCCAAAGATGAATGAATGAAAACTTCTAAATAATTTTAGTAGATGTGGCGCTGCTATTGAAAAAAAATCACATGTAAAAACACTTTGATAATTTAAATATATACATTTGTAGCAGACAGAATGTGTTTTGTAAAAAAATATATATTTATTAATTAAATGCCAATACCAGGCTATGTATAATTTAAATACAGAATTTTACTCTTTTCGCAACATACCTTGATTTATTTATTCTTTTACAAAGTGCCTGTGTTGCCAATTGGACGAGTATTTTATTCAGACAAGTATCACTGTTTCTGAATAGCAATATTCGTATTACTTAATGACATTTTAAAAAAGACGTAGTCTTACTATTAAAAAATAGTGATAGATTTCTGAATAAAAAAACTCCGCCCAATTCGCAACATTAGTGCTTGCTTATATTTTTTTTCACATTCTGATTACGCCTTCAGATTATTTAGAAAAGTGTGAACGACAATTGAAAAGAAAATTATTAACTTATTTCAACTACGCTGTATAATCTAACATCTTATTATCCATATAAGGTGAAAAAACTTTTATTCGGATTCAAAATTTGATTTTAAGGTCAATATATTTTCAAGGTTTTTCTCACACTATGACAAAGATTACATTGGTCGGAAGGAAAAATTTTAATATTTCAGTGGGCGTGGTTTTGCAATCATACGAGGTCACTTTTTGCAGCCTTATCTCACCACCACCACGTGTGTTTACTTCACTTGAAGGGCGCACAAATACTCGTCATACAATCAAGTCCCAGCTTGAGTGAATGTCTCGACAACTGTAGTGCCGATAGGGTCGTGGCATGGCTGTCATCGTTACGATTGCCGCCGCTGATTACGCACGCAAGTCGGAAATTCTTCGAAAACTCATTACTGGGTCAAAGAAAAAAGAATTTTACGATCCGTTATCCACTTCACGATCTTACTACGCCACTTATCGGTCACGCCCGTGGATTTCTGCACTTGGCAGGAAAGGATTTGTTTACAGATTTGTAGGACTATCCGTTCATCAGTCTTAATCATGCATAATGTCTGACATTTTGTTGCCTACAGTCAGGGCTCGAAAAATCTAATAATACCCGAAATACTTAGGAGCTGTACATACAGTGCGTATAAAAACTTTAAGGACAGCAAAAAATTTTAATATTTTTGATAAATTTCAAATCAAATGTAAAAAAGTTGACTATAATGGGTTCATAAAGTTGAAAAGCTAAAAAAAAAGTCATCAAAATTTGCTGTAAGTATTTTATTGCGAAAATAAAATAATTATACAAAAAATCACTATTTCTGCCTGAGTAAAAACTTTAAGGACAGCAAAATAAAAACAATAGAGTAATGAAAAAACAAACAGTTAATATGTTGTGCACACAACATTGGTTTTAATGACCGCATATGTTCTATTTTTCATGGACAGTATTAATTTTTGACACAGTTAGGGAGTAGTTTTTTACCACTCGTCTTGAATCGTAGATCTGAGTTCTGAAGCTGAGGAAAAGTGTTTTCCATTTTTGTAAAATCGTCTTGCTAAATCCCCACACAAGTTCTTGATAGGCTTTAGATCAGGACTTCTGGGTGGCCAATGCAAAACTCCAATATTTTTCTTAGGCAACTAGAGTTTTGTCTTACGGTTTTTGTGTATAAGCGCATTATCTTGCTAATAAATCCATTTTTCTGCTGTCAAAAATGTTGCAATAGGTAAAAGATGGTCAGAAACAGATTTTAGATAAACTTTTGAATTAACTTTTCGTGAAAGAAATGCAGGTGACCCCATGCTGTTAAACGAAAAGCAGGTCCATGTCATAATGGATTCACCATTTAATTGACATTCTGAGAAAATTTCTTTTTATTTTCTCAAATCATGTCAATAATACTTCCAGCCAGGACAATCTAAGTTTCATTTGTTTCATCGAAGAAAATAACCTACAGCTGTTTGTCGTCCCAAGTCATCACTCGTCTAGGAAACAGTAAACGCTGGATTTTGTGACTAGTCAATAAAGAGTGTTTACACAATTTTGTTTTATATTGGAAATTCCTAGATCACATAACTGTATTGCATATTGTTTTCTTGCACACATTGAAACCAGCCGTTTGTAAAATTTCTTCACTCTAGTTTTTTTCAGTTGAGGCTAACTTTAAAACCCTCTTTTCATCTCTGGGTGGCAAGGCTTTTGGTCTGCCTCCAGCGTTTTCTTTTTGCCATACTCGTCTTTTAACCTTACAAAATTGTTGATGACGGTTTTAGATCTTCTTATCTGTTATTCAATAGATCGACACCTCATTCCTGACAATGCAAAAGATTCAACAGCATATTCAGCATATACATACAGCATATACAGCAGCAAACTTCATATTCAGTCAGTTTGCTGGCTTTTGACATTACTATAAAATTAACAAACCTCTTAAAAGAAAACGTTACGAAAATCCCTATCTGCAAGAGTTTTTAATGTGCAAATCGATAATACTTATATGTAAAATTTCTATAAAAAATAGTAGTGTCCTTAAAGTTTTTGCACAAGCGAAAATAGCGTTTGTTTGCATAATTATTATTTTTCCCAATAAAAGGCTTACTTATATATTTTGTTGACTTTTATAACACATGGGCTGATAAGTTCCCGGTCTAATAAAGAAAACACAACTTTTTAACATAACTTTATAACTTTATAACTTTAATAAATAACATAACTTTAAAAATAATAATAATTTAATAATAATAATAATAATTTAATAATAATAATAATAATAATAATTTAATAATTTAATAATAATAATTTAATAATAATATTTTAATAAATAAATAATAATAATAATTTAATAATAATAATTTAATAAATAAATAATAATAATAATTTAATAATAAATAACATAATTTTATAACGAAAAAGCTCCAAACAGTGCTCAGAATCATCGACTCGTTGTTTTTGGTCAAAGGTCAACAAGCGCGGCACTCACTTTGACAACAGCTTTTTCATAGACAAATGTTCATTCAAAATAAAACCTACACGTTCCTTGGATATCTTCAAAGTCTGAGCTATCTCCTGCAACTTCACTTTACGGTTCCCCAAAACGATTTTGTGGACTTTTTTTATGTTTTCCGGAGTAACCACCCCTTAAGCACACCTCGGAGTAAGCACACTTTTGCGTGGTGCATCACTGGTGTCCGTACGACCACGTTTAAATTCAGCAAAACAATCAATAATGGTTGATTTACCTGGTGCAGTGTTCGGATAACACTTATCAAGCCAAGCTTTTGTTTGAACGGTGTTATTTCCCATCAAAAAACAATTCTTGAAATTCTTGTTCATCCATTTTTTTGTTTATCAACAAAGTCGTTCAACTAAAACCACTCTAACGTTTTATCCACACGGCGAATCGTCATGACATTTTTTTCTGCTACCTTTTAAAGGTTAGTATTTACTAAAAAAAGCATCGGTTCGGTGATTGCAATGCCATCTGTGTGCCAGACCGGGAACTTATCAGCCCATGTGTTATTAGTACCTCAATCTTATGATCAACGTTAAATTTCCATTTCAATTATCTCATTTTAAATTGATCAAAAATTTTACAGTTAGTTGCTGTCCTTAAAGTTTTTACACGCACTGTATATACCGTTATCACCTTTTTGTTAATTTTGGACCACCTCCCATTATGTTCTCAGTATCTTAATATCATCATTAAAATGCACCGCAAACAAATTTCCCACATAAACTATAATTTAACAGAATTATTTTGTGCACTCTGTAAATAAACTATAACAGTTACATACTTAATTTTCGATAGGGAAGTCTAGACAGTGAATCTAAATAACATATATGAATATCATGGAAGTAGAAGCCATACAGATCATTGACATGAGTTAGAGCGCAGACAGAGAGACAGACAGACGAATCAAAGTTATAACACTTTTTAACTATGTAGGAAAATGTTAAAAACTTCAAGCAAAAAGTGGAATAGTGGGTAGCAATCACTTGTGAATGAAAGAAGTGCCAGACGACTGGGATACATTATGTGTAGCAACAGGATAGCTAAAATGCCAGAAATTGTGGTATTCCGGAAAATTAATTTCGATTTTTTGTAAATTAATTTTCGAAAAAAATATGAATTGTAACATATCTACACGATGTTCCAAATTTCGACCGACAAATTAAAACGGATGATAGAAGGCATCAAGAGGATGAAAATTTACTGCAGAACATGGGGTCGCAAACCATGTTTAGTGGAAGAAAATCGCAAAAATACTTATGAAGGGTGTGACGTCGAGTGGAACAAAAAGGGCCAATAATAAATAGAAAAAAACATTTATATGACGTCAAGCATGATTACAATGCATTGCAGTTCAACGTCAGAAAGAGACGACGATATAGCATTTTTATAGAAATTGTTCGAACTTGCGGTCATGAAGGTCATTGCACAGCCGACACCAACGGACGAAGGATTGCCGGACGCTTTAAAATATATTCCTATAAAAGTGTCTCGTCGTCTCCTTTCTGGTGTTGAACTGTAATGCATTGTAATCATGCTTAACGTCAAATAATTTTTTTTATTTATTATTGGCCCTTTTTGTTCCACTCGACGTCACACCCTTCATAAATATTTTTGAGATTTTATCCCACTAAACATAGTTTGCGACCCCATGTTCTATGGTAAGTTTTCATCCTTTTGATGCCTTCTATAACCCCTCTTAGTTTCTCGGTCGAATTTTGAAACACCTTGTGTATTTTTAATAGAACTCGATTTCAAGAAGCTTCAAATATGCTAATCTAAAATTACAGCTCATTCCGCCGAGTAGTTTTAGAGTTATACTTAAAACTACCCGCATTGCAATGTGTTTTGCAACGATTAAAAAATAATTTAACATTAGGATTTTCAAATTTTAACTCTGCATAATTCATAAACTAGTTGACTGAATTACTTCCCGTTTAGTATCCAAAGGTAAAATGTACCGAAGAATCCAAATATGTTGTCAAAATTAGTTGTTAGTATTAAAGGTTTTAAAGTTTGGTACAATTTCTATATGTAGACGATCCTCTAAGCGAAATTTACGCATTAATTTGTAGACTATATTACTAATCAATTGTTATCAGTCACTTTTTTTATATGATGGTTTGCGGCAGAGTTGTCAGACTGTGGCCCGCCAGATACCACTATTTTTTTTAAGAAATAGTCGACTTCTTGAATCACAGAAATTCGATGATTAGATAAGGTAAAATTTACTGTAAAATTTTAGTGCTATCCGGCGGGACACAGTTTAACACCCCTAGTTTGCGGCATATTACGAGGACACCCCCATTTTTTTACGACTGTACATAAATGAACAGAATCTTTTCACGAGTTTATTTTTATATTGCTCAATCGCACGAAAAGTGACCAAACTCCAAAAAATTCATTTTGCGTATTATTGAACTAATAGGTCTAACTTAGGTGCGTCTTGCTACAGGAAAAGTATCATAAGTGTAGTTATCCAGAAAACCGCTAGTTTACACTACATGTCACTTTGATACCACAGAAGGGAAGTAAATTGTGAGGTGGATAAATTTACTCAAATCATCCCTATCTCTTCTACGTCTTGATTCTTAAGGGTTTTACACTTTTATGTGCGCTTTCACACCTGAGTGCTATAGTTTTATGTTACAGTAAAAATATATCAAATCTTCTTTTGGCTTTCCTGCGAAATATATTTTTGAGTTGTGTCGATTTTTTTGCGGTTGAGCGGTATGCATAACGTCACAGAAGAAATGGTTCCATATCTCCCACACTACTGGACTCGAGACTTACGAGAGCTTTGCAACGATACCACTTTTAACGAAATCGGATTTATTTTTAATTTTTCTTCATATATGGCATCAATGAAGAAATTGGCCCGTATCTCATGAACGGGTGGATTTGCATGGGTAGCTTCTAAATATTTCTTGATCCTCGTGAAAAATACTATCGAACGATACCATACTTGATAAAATTCATAACAGTTGAGTATGTTCTCTAGTTACACTGCTTGATAATTGCTAAGGAACATAGCTATTTTTTGTCATAACTAATGACAGACATCGTTTAAAGAAATGAAACTTAATACATATTTAATATAGGTTCTTATATATCTTTATTATCACATGGCAAAGCAAGATGTGCAAAAGAACAAAATATGCCTCCGACAACATTTTTCAATAATCACGAAAAAAGCTTGTTCTGTCCAAAAAATGAAAACATACGAGTCGATTTGTATAGAGTTTGACCTCCTCCGACACTGATGCACATTTTGCATTGTTTGTGCTTGCTGTTTACGAAACAGTTGAGGAGAGCTTGGGGGATTCTGTGTCATTCGTTTCACGGGACGATTTTCAGTTCCTGCACGGTTCGAGTAAAGTTCTGCCTTTGAGCAATACCTCTGCCGAAAACAGTAGAACCTGTCATCCAAAAAGGAAATTTGCAGCTCTATCTTCAGAAACAGACACTATGACTTCGCCCTTAAATGTGACTACTTGCAATTTCAAAGAAGGAAACCACGTGGATGCACTGCATTTTATACAGACAAGAGACCTTGTCATACAAAATCCTCGACCATTGTCTTTTCTGTGATTGCGCGGCTTAATGGAAAGCAATTTTGTAAAAATTCGTTGTTGCTTAGCATTTGTCAAGCAGTGTAGTACTTACCGAAGTACGTTTAGTATTAAACGACACTAAAAAAATTTTTAACGCAGTTTAAAGTTTTTCAATTATTTAAAAGACTAGGGGGGTTCGCCCCCCCTGCTCGCTACGCTCTCCCCCCCGCCCACGTAATCGCTTCGCGATACCTATTGTTTTCGCACAGCAATCACTATTTTCTGGAAGAAAAGAGAAGAAAAAAAAGCCGGGAATATCTACGCAGATTTTCATTGGTCCATTTCCAGATCGTTTGGCATATTTCCAAATCGTTACTTTTTTTTTAACACGTTCACTGCCGAGTTAAAATTACCGGAATTTTATTTTATTTAGAAAGTTCGAATTCATACCAGAAAATACTAATAACCATATTTACTTTACTTAATTACAGGCATTTCGTGCTTTCATAAAATCAAAATTCTTCTTTCGAAATTTCCGGTACGACATCCAAATTTTAGATTGAAAAACCACGAGTATACTCGTGGTTGGCATCGAATTGGTTAATAGAGAGAGATAAAATACCAGCCACTAATAGCATTTACTTCTGATCTTTGACTGTTTGGTTTAGAGCAAGGGTGCCAAACTGTGGCCCGCCTGATACCACTAAATTTTACTTGAATACAATTACTTGAATGGACATGCTTTCAAATTTTGTTTTTATAATTCTCACCGTATGCTTTTTCAAGAAATAATCGAATTCTTGAATCGCAGAAATTCGATGATTAGATAAGGAGAAGTTTACTAAAAACTTTTTAGTGGTATCCGGCGAGCCACAGTTTGACATCCCTGGCTTAGAGCATGTCAAAAAACTTATAAGAAATTATGTATACTGTACGTTTATTAACTAAAGAGTACAGTAATGAATTTTACAAGTAGTGTCGTCTTAACGCAAGTGCCCGAAGTACCAATTCAAAAATGGATCCAGTAGCAACAAATTTTTATTTCCAATTTAATTTCAAAACCAGGTGTATATATTTTTTTTATTATTATTTGTTTTATTTTTCTTTTTATTATTGAAAGACTCAGGATTGACATTAAAATTGGGTTAATTGAACACTGTAAAAAATTTCCAACCCTTTTCCGTTTCGTAAAAGATAAATTTCCTTTACGATACGGAAAACAACCGATAAAATATTTTTTCCGAATCACAACAGAAAGTTTTCCTACAGTCATAAAAATAATCTTTTTATATCGTATTAGTTTCCGAAATGATGGAAAATAATTTCACCGGACTTACTGCGCAGTCTCGCTCTCTGCTGACGTATGAAAGGCGTGGCGTCACGTGATTGATAACAGAACAGAATCGAGATTTTCGATGAAGAAGATGTCCGCCATGTTGTTAAATATTGGACAATTGTTCTACGTAGTTCTAACTTCGCAATGGTAAGTACTAAAATTTATGTGATTTTTAATATTTGGGATTTGATATGTCCATATATTTACAGTGCATGATTATCAAACCGAATAACATGTTTAAGGAGCTGCGTAGCCTGAAATAAAATGCATATTATCTTATTTCTCGCCCAGTTTATTTTTTATGAGAAAAATATCCCCAATCAAAAAAATATTTTGATGTGCCAGAAATTTCTAACTTAGATATTATCTTAATGAAAACTCAATTTTTGTAGAGTGCTTTTTAAGTAGTTTTTAACTTATTCTAAATTCAGGTACTTGTTTATTTGTTTAATTCTGTAAGGCATCCAGTGTTGAATTCAGGAGATAGCCGGGGGAGGGGGGGGGGGGGGGAACATTCCTCTCTCCCGGAGCATTGAAATGGCCACCCCCTCTGAAGATTTCGGATTTTATGATTTAATGGTCAAAAAGTGCAATTCCCCCCCCCCCCTCGGAACTCTATAATATGCCCCCAGGAGCCACAGAAATCCCTCTCGGAGAAAAATGCCTGAATTCAACACTGAAGATATCAATAACATACCTATGATCTTAAAATAAATGCATGAGATTTTTCTGTATTCGATGCCATATCAGAATCATATATTGTCTTTTTTTTTCAGGTACTACATTATTATAGAATCAATTTAACATTTTATTATTTGTAGTGTATTAAAATTCAATTAAAAAGGAATGTCCATTAAATTCTATAATGTTGATTAAAAAATTGAGAAATGTATGTCAGGGTGCTATAACGAAATTTATAATGGTATATGGTAAAATAAATTTCAGTAGTCTTTTAATATCAGACAATATTTTAGTTGTGAAAAACGTAAAGTAGAATATGCTTAATACCTTGAGGTTGATTTTACCTATATTCATGCTGTAAAAGCTTGCATGCAGAAGCTTTCAACTGCCCCACCCTGTATATTCAAATTTAATTGATTAAATTTTATTTTTCTCACATTATTTTGAAAATAAAAAATGACTTTTAATCTTTTCTAATAATTTAAAATAAACAGAATAAAAAAAAGCAAACAGGGAATTTTTGTCAGTAGAGGTGCCGGGGGGGGGGGGGGGATTTATTTTAAAAATATAAAGCTTCAATTCTTCATTTAAAAATAAAAAAAAGAAAGAAAAAGAAAACCTGTAATAGCTTTTGTTACATTTCTGTATTGTTTTTCATCCTAATTTATATAAAAATTATCTTGTATGTGGGTTTCTAACAAAAAAAAAAATATCTAATTTGATTTTATTTCATATTTGTGCTTTCCTTTGACTAAAACTTGTCATGTATTTAAATGCACGTGTTAATACTGTGCAAATTTCAAGAAATAAAAAAATGTTCAAATGAGTCATAATGTCAACATATAAATCATAAATGTTCTGAAAATTCTGCTATTTTTGGAGTTCACAGAACCCGAAATATCATTGTAATAGAATTTTTTTTAGCTCACAGGTTATCAAAGCCGGACCCCCCCCCCCCCCGCTTAATTTACATACATAGGTTTTTCATGCAGAATTATCCGATTTTAAATTTTCAAATTTTATATATATGTTCATTCTGATAATCCGATTCCTTGATTAGTTTTGGGGGTTAAATTGCTAAGTATAAAAGGGGGAGGGGGAACGGGGGCTGATCCCCACTTAATTTATATAAATGGGTTTTTAATGCAGAATTACCCGTTTTGTTTCAAATTTTATACATAGGTTCACTCTGATAAGGCGCTTCCCTGATCAGTTTTGGGGGTTCATTTGTTAAGTTTACATGAAGGAACTGGGGGCTAATCCCCCCCCCCCCCCGCTTAATTTACATAAATAGGTTTTTCATGCAGAATTATCCGATTTTAAATTTTCAAATTTTATATATATGTTCATTCTAATAATCCGATTCCTTGATTAGTTTTGGGGGTTAAATTGCTAAGTATAAAAGGGGGAGGGGGAACGGGGGCTGATCCCCACTTAATTTATATAAATGGGTTTTTAATGCAGAATTACCCGTTTTGTTTCAAATTTTATACATAGGTTCACTCTGATAAGGCGCTTCCCTGATCAGTTTTGGGGGTTCATTTGTTAAGTTTACATGAAGGAACTGGGGGCTAATCCCCCCCCCCCCCCCCCGCTTAATTTACATAAATAGGTTTTTCATGCAGAATTATCCGATTTTAAATTTTCAAATTTTATATATATGTTCATTCTAATAATCCGATTCCTTGATTAGTTTTGGGGGTTAAATTGCTAAGTATAAAAGGGGGAGGGGGAACGGGGGCTGATCCCCACTTAATTTATATAAATGGGTTTTTAATGCAGAATTACCCGTTTTGTTTCAAATTTTATACATAGGTTCACTCTGATAAGGCGCTTCCCTGATCAGTTTTGGGGGTTCATTTGTTAAGTTTACATGAAGGAACTGGGGGCTAATCCCCCCCCCCCCCCGCTTAATTTACATAAATAGGTTTTTCATGCAGAATTATCCGATTTTAAATTTTCAAATTTTATATATATGTTCATTCTAATAATCCGATTCCTTGATTAGTTTTGGGGGTTAAATTGCTAAGTATAAAAGGGGGAGGGGGAACGGGGGCTGATCCCCACTTAATTTATATAAATGGGTTTTTAATGCAGAATTATCCGTTTTGTTTCAAATTTTATACATAGGTTCACTCTGATAAGGCGCTTCCCTGATCAGTTTTGGGGGTTCATTTGTTAAGTTAACATGAGGGAACTGGGGGCTAATCCCCCCCCCTTAATTTAGATAATGTGTTTTTCATGCAGAAATATTCGATTTGTTTCAAATTTTGTATATAGGTTCATTCCAATAAGGCGCTTCTTTGATCAGTTTTGGGGGTTCAATGGTTAAATATAAAAGAGGAACAGGGGCTAATCTCCCCCTAAATTAAATAAATGTGTTTTTCATGCAGAAATATCCGATTTGTTTCAAATTTTGTATATAGGTTCATTTCAATAAGGCGCTTCTTTGATAAGCTTTGGGGGTTCAATGGTTAAATATAAAGGGGGAACAGGGGCGAATCCCCTCCCTAAATTAAATAAATTGGGTTTTCATGCAGAATTACACAATTTGCTTCTAATTTTGTATATAGCTTCATTGTGATAAGGCGTTTCCTTCATTAGTTTTGGGGGTTCATTGGTTAAGTATAAAGAGGGCAACGGTCATTAATCCCCCCACCACCTTAATTTAGGTAAATGGGTTTTTCATGCAGAATTATCCAATTTGTTTCAAATATTGTATATAGGTTCATTCTGATAAGGCGCTTCCCTGATTATCTTTGGAGGTTAATTGATTAAGTATACAGGGCGGAACTGGGGGCTAATCCCCCCCCTTAATTTAGATAATGTGTTTTTCATGCAGAAATATCCGATTTGTTTCAAATTTTGTATATAGGTTCATTCCGATAAGGCGCTTCCCTGATCAGTTTTGGGGGTTCAATGGTTAAATATAAAAGAGGAACAGGGGCTAATCTCCCCCTAAATTAAATAAATGGGTTTTTCATGCAAAATTTCCCAATTTTCTTCATATTTTTTATAGAGCTACATTGTGATAAGGCGCTTCCTTTATTAGTTTTGGGGGTTCATTGTTTAAGTATAAAGAAGGGAACGGTGATTATTCCTCCCCCTTAATTTAGATTAAATAAGTTTTTTATGCAGAATTATCCGATTTGCTTCAAATTTTGTATATAGGTTCATTGTGATAAGGCGCTTCCCTGGATCAGTTTTGGGGGTTCAATGGTTAAATATAAAGGGGAACAGGGGCTAATCCCCCCCTCTAAAATAAAGAAATGGTTTTTTCATGTAAAATTACCCAATTTGCTTCGTATTTTGTACATAAGTTCATTGTGATAAGTCGCTTCCTGATTAGTTTTGGGAGTTCAATGGTAAAGTATAAACGAGGGGAACGGGGCCAATCCTACCCTTAATTTAGATAAAACGGTTTTTCATGCAGAATTATCTAACTTGCTTCAAATTTTGTATGTAGGTACATTGGTGAAGTATAAAGGGGAGAAACAGGGACTAATTCCCCCCCCCCCCCTCTCAATTGAGAAAAATGATTTTTTAAAGCAGAATTATCCAATTGTTTCAAATTTTTTTATAAAGGTTCATTCTGATAAGGTGCTTCCTTGATTAGTTTTGGGGGTTCAATGGTAAAGTATAAAGGGAGCGAAATGAGACTAATCCCCCCTTAATTTATGTAATGGGTTTTCATGCAGAATTATCCGATTTGCTTAAAATTTTGTATTAGGTTGTTTCTGATAAGGCGCTTCCCTGATCAGTTTTGGGGGTTCAATGGGTTAAATATAAAGGGGAACCGGGGCTAGTCCCCCTAAATTAAATAAGTGGGTTTTACATGCAAAAGTACCAGTTTTTCTTCATATTTTGTACATAAGTTCATTGTGATAAGTCGTTTCCCTGATTAGTTTTGGGAGTTCAACGGTAAAGCATAAAGAGGGGAACGGTGATTCTTCCTCCCCCCCCTAGAACTCTATAATATGCCCCCAGGAGCCCACAGAAATCCCTCTCGGAGAAAAATGCCTGAATTCAACACTGAAGATATCAATAACATACCTATGATCTTAAAATAAATTCATGAGATTTTTCTGTATTCGATGCCATATCAGAATCATATATTGTCTTTTTTTTTCAGGTACTACATTATTATAGAATCAATTTAACATTTTATTATTTGTAGTGTATTAAAATTCAATAAAAAGGAATGTCCATTAAATTCTATAATGTTGATTAAAAAATTGAGAAATGTATGTCAGGGTGCTATAACGAAATTTATAATGGTATATGGTAAAATAAATTTCAGTAGTCTTTTAATATCAGACAATATTTTAGTTGTGAAAAACGTAAAGTAGAATATGCTTAATACCTTGAGGTTGATTTTACCTATATTCATGCTGTAAAAGCTTGCATGCAGAAGCTTTCAACTGCCCCACCCTGTATATTCAAATTTAATTGATTAAATTTTATTTTTCTCACATTATTTTGAAAATAAAAAATGACTTTTAATCTTTTCTAATAATTTAAAATAAACAGAATAAAAAAAGCAAACAGGGAATTTTTGTCAGTAGAGGTGCCGGGGGGGGGGGGATTTATTTTAAAAATATAAAGCTTCAATTCTTCATTTAAAAATAAAAAAAAGAAAGAAAAAGAAAACCTGTAATAGCTTTTGTTACATTTCTGTATTGTTTTTCATCCTAATTTATATAAAAATTATCTTGTATGTGGGTTTCTAACAAAAAAAAAATATCTAATTTGATTTTATTTCATATTGTGCTTTCCTTTAACTAAATCTTGTCATGTATTTAAATGCACGTGTTAATACTGTGCAAATTTCAAGAAATAAAAAAATGTTCAAATGAGTCATAATGTCAACATATAAATCATAAATGTTCTGAAAATTCTGCTATTTTTGGAGTTCACAGAACCCGAAATATCATTGTAATAGAATTTTTTTTAGCTCACAGGTTATCAAAGCCGGACCCCCCCCCCCCGCTTAATTTACATAAATAGGTTTTTCATGCAGAATTATCCGATTTTAAATTTTCAAATTTTATATATATGTTCATTCTGATAATCCGATTCCTTGATTAGTTTTGGGGGTTAAATTGCTAAGTATAAAAGGGGGAGGGGGAACGGGGGCTGATCCCCACTTATTTTATATAAATGGGTTTTTAAATGCAGAATTATCCGTTTTGTTTCAAATTTTATACATAGGTTCACTCTGATAAGGCGCTTCCCTGATCAGTTTTGGGGGTTCATTTGTTAAGTTTACATGAAGGAACTGGGGGCTAATCCCCCCCCCGCTTAATTTACATAAATAGGTTTTTCATGCAGAATTATCCGATTTTAAATTTTCAAATTTTATATATATGTTCATTCTGATAATCCGATTCCTTGATTAGTTTTGGGGGTTAAATTGCTAAGTATAAAAGGGGGAGGGGGAACGGGGGCTGATCCCCACTTAATTTATATAAATGGGTTTTTAATGCAGAATTATCCGTTTTGTTTTAAATTTTATACATAGGTTCACTCTGATAAGGCGCTTCCCTGATCAGTTTTGGGGGTTCATTTGTTAAGTTTACATGAGGGAACTGGGGGCTAATCCCCCCCCCCTTAATTTAGATAATGTGTTTTTCATGCAGAAATATCCGATTTGTTTCAAATTTTGTATATAGGTTCATTCCAATAAGGCGCTTCTCTGATCAGCTTTGGGGGTTCAATGGTTAAATATAAAGGGGGAACAGGGGCGAATCCCCTCCCTAAATAAATGGGGTTTTCATGCAGAATTGCACAATTTGCTTCAAATTTTGTATATAGCTTCATTGTGATAAGGCGTTTCCTTCATTAGTTTTGGGGGTTCATTGGTTAAGTATAAAGAGGACAACGGTCATTAATCCCCCCCCACCCCCTTAATTTAGGTAAATGGGTTTTTCATGCAGAAATATCCGATTTGTTTCAAATTTTGTATATAGGTTCATTCCAATAAGGCGCTTCTCTGATCAGCTTTGGGTGTTCAATGGTTAAATATAAAGGGGGAACAGGGGCGAATCCCCTCCCTAAATAAATGGGGTTTTCATGCAGAATTGCACAATTTTCTTCAAATTTTGTATATAGCTTCATTGTGATAAGGCGTTTCCTTCATTAGTTTTGGGGGTTCATTGGTTAAGTATAAAGAGGACAACGGTCATTAATCCCCCCCACCCCCTTAATTTAGGTAAATGGGTTTTTCATGCAGAATTATCCGATTTGTTTCAAATATTGTATATAGGTTCATTCTGATAAGGCGCTTGCTTCCCTGATTATCTTTGGGGGTTAATTGATTAAGTATACAGGGCGGAACTGGGGGCTAATCCCCCTTAATTTAGATAATGGGTTTTTCATGCAGAAATATCCGATTTGTTTCAAATTTTATACATAGGTTCATTCTGATAAGGCGCTTCCCTGATCAGTTTTGGGGGTTCATTTGTTAAGTTTACATGAAGGAACTGGGGGCTAATCTCCCCCCCCCCCCCGCTTAATTTACATAAATAGGTTTTTCATGCAGAATTATCCGATTTTAAATTTTCAAATTTTATATATATGTTCATTCTGATAATCCGATTCCTTGATTAGTTTTGGGGGTTAAATTGCTAAGTATAAAAGGGGGAGGGGAGACGGGGGCTGATCCCCACTTAATTTATATAAATGGGTTTTTCATGCAGAATTATCCGTTTTGTTTCAAATTTTATACATAGGTTCACTCTGATAAGGCGCTTCCCTGATCAGTTTTGGTGGTTCATTTGTTAAGTTTACATGAGGGTACTGGGGGCTAATCCCCCCCCTTAATTTAGATAATGTGTTTTTCATGCAGAAATATCTGATTTGTTTCAAATTTTGTATATAGGTTCATTCCGATAAGGCGCTTCCCTGATCAGTTTTGGGGGTTCAATGGTTAAATATAAAAGAGGAACAGGGGCTAATCTCCCCCTAAATTAAATAAATGGGTTTTTCATGCAAAATTTCCCAATTTTCTTCATATTTTTTATAGAGCTACATTGTGATAAGGCGCTTCCTTTATTAGTTTTGGGGGTCATTGGTTAAGTATAAAGAGGGGAACGGTGATTATTCCTCCCCCTTAATTTAGACAAATAAGTTTTTTATGCAGAATTATCCGATTTGCTTCAAATTTTGTATGTAGGTTGATTGTGATAAGGCGCTTCCCTGGATCAGTTTTGGGGGTTCAATGGTTAAATATAAAGGGGGAACAGGGGCTAATCCCCCCATCTAAAATAAAGAAATGGTTTTTTCATGTAAAATTACCCAATTTGCTTCGTATTTTGTACATAAGTTCATTGTGATAAATCGCTTCCCTGATTAGTTTTGGGAGTTCAATGGTAAAGTATAAACGAGGGGAACGGGGGCCAATCCTACCCTTAATTTAGATAAAACGGTTTTTCATGCAGAATTATCTAACTTGCTTCAAATTTTGTATGTAGGTACATTGGTGAAGTATAAAGGGGAGAACAGCCAACCCCTTTTTAGTGGGAAAAATGATTTTTTAAAGCAGAATTATCCAATTGTTTCAAATTTTTTTTATAAAAGGTTCATTCTGATAAGGTGCTTCCTTGATTAGTTTTGGGGGTTCAATGGTAAAGTATAAAGGGAGCGAAATGGGACTAATCCCCCCTTAATTTATGTAATGGGTTTTTCATGCAGAATTATCCGATTTGCTTAAAATTTTGTATTAGGTTGTTTCTGATAAGGCGCTTCCCTGATCAGTTTTGGGGGTTCAATGGTTAAATATAAAGGGGGAACCGGGGCTAGTCCCCCTAAATTAAATAAGTGGGTTTTACATGCAAAATTATCCAATTTTCTTCATATTTTGTACATAAGTTCATTGTGATAAGTCGTTTCCCTGATTAGTTTTGGGAGTTCAATGGTAAAGTATAAAGAGGGGAACAGTGATTCTTCCTCCCCCCCTTAATTTACATAAATGGGTTTTTCATGCAGAATTATCCGATTTGCTTAAAATTTTGTATATAGATTGTTTCTGATAAGACGCTTCCCTGATCAGTTTTGGGGGTTCAATGGTTAAATATATAGGCGGGACAAGGGCTAATCCCCCTAAATTAAATAAATGGGTTTTTCATGCAAAATTACCCAATTTCCTTCAAATTTTGTATATAACACATGGGCTGATAAGTTCCCGGTCTGGCACACAGATGGCGTTGCAATTGCCGAACCGATGTTTTTTTTTAGTAAATACGAACCTTTAAAAGGTAGCAGAAAAGATGTCATGATGATTCGCCGTGTGGATAAAACGTTAGAGTGGTTTTATTTGAACAACTTTGTTGATAAACAAAAAAAATGGATAAACAAGAATTTCAAGAATTGTATTTTGATGGGAAAAAACACCGTTCAAACAAAAGCTTGGCTTGATAAGCATTATCCGGACATTGCACCAGGTAAATCAAACATTATTGACTGGTTTGCTGAATTTAAACGTGGTCGTACGGACACCAGTGATGCACCACGCAAAAGAGGTGGTTACTCCGGAAAACATAAAAATAGTCCAAAAAATCGTTTTGGGGAACCGTAAAGTGAAGTTGCAGGCGATAGCTCAGACTCTGAAGATATCCAAGAAACGTGTAGGTTTTATTTTGAATGAGCATTTGTCTATGAAAAAGCTGTTGTCAAAGTGGCTGCCGCGCGTGTTGACTTTTGACCAAAAACAACAACGAGTCAATGATTTAGAACACTGTTTGGAGCTTTTTCGTTATAAAATTATGTTATTTATTATTAAACTATTATTATTATTTATTTATTAAATTATTATTATTAAATTATTATTATTTATTATTAAAGTTATGTTATTTATTAAAGTTATAAAAGTCATAATGTTTTGTTAAAAAGTTGTGTTTTCTTTATTAGACCGGGAACTTATCAGCCCATGTGTTAGCTTCATTGTGATAAGGCGCTTCCTTCATTAGTTTTGGTTGTTCATTGGTTAAGTATAAAGAGGGGGACGGTGATTAATCCCCCCCCTTACTTTAGATAAATGACTTTTTTATTCAGAATTATCAGATTTGTTTCAATTTTTATATATAGGTTCGATGTGATAAGGCGCTTCCCCGGATCAGTTTTGGGGGTTCATTGGTTAAATATAAAGGGGGGAACGTGGTCCAATCCCCCGTAATTTGGATAAATTGATTTTTCATGCTGAATTATACAATTTGCTTCAAATTTTGCATATAGGTTCATTGTGATAAGGCGCTTCCCTGATTAGTTTTGGGGGTCCAATTGCTAAGTATAAAAGGGGTGGAACGGGGGCTGATCCCCCCTTAATTTAGATAAATGTGTTTTTCATGCAGAATTATCCAATTTGCTTCAAATTTTGAATATAGGTGCATTCTGATAAGGCGTTTCCTTCATTAGTTTTGGGGGTTCATTGGTTAAGTATAAAGAGGACAACGGTCATTAATCCCCCCCCCACCCCCTTAATTTAGGTAAATGGGTTTTTCATGCAGAATTATCCGATTTGTTTCAAATATTGTATATAGGTTCATTCTGATAAGGCGCTTCCCTGATTATCTTTGGGGGTTAATTGATTAAGTATACAGGGCGGAACTGGGGGCTAATCCCCCTTAATTTAGATAATGGGTTTTTCATGCAGAATTATCCGATTTGTTTCAAATATTCTATATAGGTTCTTTCTGATAAGGCGCTTCCCTGATCAGTTTTGGGGGTTCATTTGTTAAGTTTACAGGAGGGAACAGGGGGCTAATCCCCCCCCCTTAATTTACATAATGTGTTTTTCATGCAGAAATATCCGATTTGTTTCAAATTTTGTATATAGGTTCATTCCAATAAGGCGCTTCTTTGATCAGTTTTGGGGGTTCAATGGTTAAATATAAAAGAGGAACAGGGGCTAATCTCCCCCTAAATTAAATAAATGTGTTTTTCATGCAGAAATATCCGATTTGTTTCAAATTTTGTATATAGGTTCATTCCAATAGGGCGCTTCTTTGATAAGCTTTGGGGGTTCAATGGTTAAATATAAAGGGGGAACAGGGGCGAATCCCCTCCCTAAATTAAATAAATTGGGTTTTCATGCAGAATTACACAATTTGCTTCTAATTTTGTATATAGCTTCATTGTGATAAGGCGTTTCCTTCATTAGTTTTGGGGGTTCATTGGTTAAGTATAAAGAGGGCAACGGTCATTAATCCCCCCACCACCTTAATTTAGGTAAATGGGTTTTTCATGCAGAATTATCCAATTTGTTTCAAATATTGTATATAGGTTCATTCTGATAAGGCGCTTCCCTGATTATCTTTGGAGGTTAATTGATTAAGTATACAGGGCGGAACTGGGGGCTAATCCCCCCCCCCCCTTAATTTAGATAATGTGTTTTTCATGCAGAAATATCCGATTTGTTTCAAATTTTGTATATAGGTTCATTCCGATAAGGCGCTTCCCTGATCAGTTTTGGGGGTTCAATGGTTAAATATAAAAGAGGAACAGGGGCTAATCTCCCCCTAAATTAAATAAATGGGTTTTTCATGCAAAATTTCCCAATTTTCTTCATATTTTTTATAGAGCTACATTGTGATAAGGCGCTTCCTTTATTAGTTTTGGGGGTTCATTGTTTAAGTATAAAGAAGGGAACGGTGATTATTCCTCCCCCTTAATTTAGATAAATAAGTTTTTTATGCAGAATTATCCGATTTGCTTCAAATTTTGTATATAGGTTCATTGTGATAAGGCGCTTCCCTGGATCAGTTTTGGGGGTTCAATGGTTAAATATAAAGGGGGAACAGGGGCTAATCCCCCCCTCTAAAATAAAGAAATGGTTTTTTCATGTAAAATTACCCAATTTGCTTCGTATTTTGTACATAAGTTCATTGTGATAAGTCGCTTCCCTGATTAGTTTTGGGAGTTCAATGGTAAAGTATAAACGAGGGGAACGGGGGCCAATCCTACCCTTAATTTAGATAAAACGGTTTTTCATGCAGAATTATCTAACTTGCTTCAAATTTTGTATGTAGGTACATTGGTGAAGTATAAAGGGGAGAA
The DNA here is from genome assembly GCA_963931845.1 of Maratus michaelseni. Taxonomy (NCBI): domain Eukaryota; kingdom Metazoa; phylum Arthropoda; class Arachnida; order Araneae; family Salticidae; genus Maratus; species Maratus michaelseni. The sequence continues at coordinate 226,313,135 of OZ007595.1, forward strand.
CAGGGACTAATTCCCCCCCCCCTCTCAATTGAGAAAAATGATTTTTTAAAGCAGAATTATCCAATTGTTTCAAATTTTTTTTATAAAAGGTTCATTCTGATAAGGTGCTTCCTTGATTAGTTTTGGGGGTTCAATGGTAAAGTATAAAGGGAGCGAAATGAGACTAATCCCCCCTTAATTTATGTAATGGGTTTTTCATGCAGAATTATCCGATTTGCTTAAAATTTTGTATTAGGTTGTTTCTGATAAGGCGCTTCCCTGATCAGTTTTGGGGGTTCAATGGTTAAATATAAAGGGGGAACCGGGGCTAGTCCCCCTAAATTAAATAAGTGGGTTTTACATGCAAAAGTACCCAGTTTTCTTCATATTTTGTACATAAGTTCATTGTGATAAGTCGTTTCCCTGATTAGTTTTGGGAGTTCAATGGTAAAGCATAAAGAGGGGAACGGTGATTCTTCCTCCCCCCCTCAGAACTCTATAATATGCCCCCAGGAGCCACAGAAATCCCTCTCGGAGAAAAATGCCTGAATTCAACACTGAAGATATCAATAACATACCTATGATCTTAAAATAAATTCATGAGATTTTTCTGTATTCGATGCCATATCAGAATCATATATTGTCTTTTTTTTTTCAGGTACTACATTATTATAGAATCAATTTAACATTTTATTATTTGTAGTGTATTAAAATTCAATTAAAAATGAATGTCCATTAAATTCTATAATGTTGATTAAAAAATTGAGAAATGTATGTCAGGGTGCTATAACGAAATTTATAATGGTATATGGTAAAATAAATTTCAGTAGTCTTTTAATATCAGACAATATTTTAGTTGTGAAAAACGTAAAGTAGAATATGCTTAATACCTTGAGGTTGATTTTACCTATATTCATGCTGTAAAAGCTTGCATGCAGAAGCTTTCAACTGCCCCACCCTGTATATTCAAATTTAATTGATTAAATTTTATTTTTCTCACATTATTTTGAAAATAAAAAATGACTTTTAATCTTTTCTAATAATTTAAAATAAACAGAATAAAAAAAAGCAAACAGGGAATTTTTGTCAGTAGAGGTGCGGGGGGGGGGGGGGGATTTATTTTAAAAATATAAAGCTTCAATTCTTCATTTAAAAATAAAAAAAAGAAAGAAAAAGAAAACCTGTAATAGCTTTTGCTACATTTCTGTATTGTTTTTCATCCTAATTTATATAAAAATTATCTTGTATGTGGGTTTCTAACAAAAAAAAAAAATCTAATTTGATTTTATTTCATATTTGTGCTTTCCTTTAACTAAATCTTGTCATGTATTTAAATGCACGTGTTAATACTGTGCAAATTTCAAGAAATAAAAAAATGTTCAAATGAGTCATAATGTCAACATATAAATCATAAATGTTCTGAAAATTCTGCTATTTTTGGAGTTCACAGAACCCGAAATATCATTGTAATAGAATTTTTTTTAGCTCACAGGTTATCAAAGCCGGACCCCCCCCCCCCCCCCCCGCTTAATTTACATAAATAGGTTTTTCATGCAGAATTATCCGATTTTAAATTTTCAAATTTTATATATATGTTCATTCTAATAATCCGATTCCTTGATTAGTTTTGGGGGTTAAATTGCTAAGTATAAAAGGGGGAGGGGGAACGGGGGCTGATCCCCACTTAATTTATATAAATGGGTTTTTAATGCAGAATTATCCGTTTTGTTTTAAATTTTATACATAGGTTCACTCTGATAAGGCGCTTCCCTGATCAGTTTTGGGGGTTCATTTGTTAAGTTTACATGAGGGAACTGGGGGCTAATCCCCCCCCCCCTTAATTTAGATAATGTGTTTTTCATGCAGAAATATCCGATTTGTTTCAAATTTTGTATATAGGTTCATTCCAATAAGGCGCTTCTCTGATCAGCTTTGGGGGTTCAATGGTTAAATATAAAGGGGGAACAGGGGCGAATCCCCTCCCTAAATAAATGGGGTTTTCATGCAGAATTGCACAATTTGCTTCAAATTTTGTATATAGCTTCATTGTGATAAGGCGTTTCCTTCATTAGTTTTGGGGGTTCATTGGTTAAGTATAAAGAGGGCAACGGTCATTAATCCCCCCACCACCTTAATTTAGGTAAATGGGTTTTTCATGCAGAATTATCCAATTTGTTTCAAATATTGTATATAGGTTCATTCTGATAAGGCGCTTCCCTGATTATCTTTGGAGGTTAATTGATTAAGTATACAGGGCGGAACTGGGGGCTAATCCCCCCCCCCTTAATTTAGATAATGTGTTTTTCATGCAGAAATATCCGATTTGTTTCAAATTTTGTATATAGGTTCATTCCGATAAGGCGCTTCCCTGATCAGTTTTGGGGGTTCAATGGTTAAATATAAAAGAGGAACAGGGGCTAATCTCCCCCTAAATTAAATAAATGGGTTTTTCATGCAAAATTTCCCAATTTTCTTCATATTTTTTATAGAGCTACATTGTGATAAGGCGCTTCCTTTATTAGTTTTGGGGGTTCATTGTTTAAGTATAAAGAAGGGAACGGTGATTATTCCTCCCCCTTAATTTAGATAAATAAGTTTTTTATGCAGAATTATCCGATTTGCTTCAAATTTTGTATATAGGTTCATTGTGATAAGGCGCTTCCCTGGATCAGTTTTGGGGGTTCAATGGTTAAATATAAAGGGGGAACAGGGGCTAATCCCCCCCTCTAAAATAAAGAAATGGTTTTTTCATGTAAAATTACCCAATTTGCTTCGTATTTTGTACATAAGTTCATTGTGATAAGTCGCTTCCCTGATTAGTTTTGGGAGTTCAATGGTAAAGTATAAACGAGGGGAACGGGGGCCAATCCTACCCTTAATTTAGATAAAACGGTTTTTCATGCAGAATTATCTAACTTGCTTCAAATTTTGTATGTAGGTACATTGGTGAAGTATAAAGGGGAGAACAGGGACTAATTCCCCCCCCCCTCTCAATTGAGAAAAATGATTTTTTAAAGCAGAATTATCCAATTGTTTCAAATTTTTTTTATAAAAGGTTCATTCTGATAAGGTGCTTCCTTGATTAGTTTTGGGGGTTCAATGGTAAAGTATAAAGGGAGCGAAATGAGACTAATCCCCCCTTAATTTATGTAATGGGTTTTTCATGCAGAATTATCCGATTTGCTTAAAATTTTGTATTAGGTTGTTTCTGATAAGGCGCTTCCCTGATCAGTTTTGGGGGTTCAATGGTTAAATATAAAGGGGGAACCGGGGCTAGTCCCCCTAAATTAAATAAGTGGGTTTTACATGCAAAAGTACCCAGTTTTCTTCATATTTTGTACATAAGTTCATTGTGATAAGTCGTTTCCCTGATTAGTTTTGGGAGTTCAATGGTAAAGCATAAAGAGGGGAACGGTGATTCTTCCTCCCCCCCTCAGAACTCTATAATATGCCCCCAGGAGCCACAGAAATCCCTCTCGGAGAAAAATGCCTGAATTCAACACTGAAGATATCAATAACATACCTATGATCTTAAAATAAATTCATGAGATTTTTCTGTATTCGATGCCATATCAGAATCATATATTGTCTTTTTTTTTTCAGGTACTACATTATTATAGAATCAATTTAACATTTTATTATTTGTAGTGTATTAAAATTCAATTAAAAATGAATGTCCATTAAATTCTATAATGTTGATTAAAAAATTGAGAAATGTATGTCAGGGTGCTATAACGAAATTTATAATGGTATATGGTAAAATAAATTTCAGTAGTCTTTTAATATCAGACAATATTTTAGTTGTGAAAAACGTAAAGTAGAATATGCTTAATACCTTGAGGTTGATTTTACCTATATTCATGCTGTAAAAGCTTGCATGCAGAAGCTTTCAACTGCCCCACCCTGTATATTCAAATTTAATTGATTAAATTTTATTTTTCTCACATTATTTTGAAAATAAAAAATGACTTTTAATCTTTTCTAATAATTTAAAATAAACAGAATAAAAAAAAGCAAACAGGGAATTTTTGTCAGTAGAGGTGCGGGGGGGGGGGGGGGATTTATTTTAAAAATATAAAGCTTCAATTCTTCATTTAAAAATAAAAAAAAGAAAGAAAAAGAAAACCTGTAATAGCTTTTGCTACATTTCTGTATTGTTTTTCATCCTAATTTATATAAAAATTATCTTGTATGTGGGTTTCTAACAAAAAAAAAAAATCTAATTTGATTTTATTTCATATTTGTGCTTTCCTTTAACTAAATCTTGTCATGTATTTAAATGCACGTGTTAATACTGTGCAAATTTCAAGAAATAAAAAAATGTTCAAATGAGTCATAATGTCAACATATAAATCATAAATGTTCTGAAAATTCTGCTATTTTTGGAGTTCACAGAACCCGAAATATCATTGTAATAGAATTTTTTTTAGCTCACAGGTTATCAAAGCCGGACCCCCCCCCCCCCCCCCCCCCCCCCGCTTAATTTACATAAATAGGTTTTTCATGCAGAATTATCCGATTTTAAATTTTCAAATTTTATATATATGTTCATTCTAATAATCCGATTCCTTGATTAGTTTTGGGGGTTAAATTGCTAAGTATAAAAGGGGGAGGGGGAACGGGGGCTGATCCCCACTTAATTTATATAAATGGGTTTTTAATGCAGAATTATCCGTTTTGTTTTAAATTTTATACATAGGTTCACTCTGATAAGGCGCTTCCCTGATCAGTTTTGGGGGTTCATTTGTTAAGTTTACATGAGGGAACTGGGGGCTAATCCCCCCCCCCCCTTAATTTAGATAATGTGTTTTTTCATGCAGAAATATCCGATTTGTTTCAAATTTTGTATATAGGTTCATTCCAATAAGGCGCTTCTCTGATCAGCTTTGGGGGTTCAATGGTTAAATATAAAGGGGGAACAGGGGCGAATCCCCTCCCTAAATAAATGGGGTTTTCATGCAGAATTGCACAATTTGCTTCAAATTTTGTATATAGCTTCATTGTGATAAGGCGTTTCCTTCATTAGTTTTGGGGGTTCATTGGTTAAGTATAAAGAGGACAACGGTCATTAATCCCCCCCCCACCCCCTTAATTTAGGTAAATGGGTTTTTCATGCAGAAATATCCGATTTGTTTCAAATTTTGTATATAGGTTCATTCCATTAAGGCGCTTCTCTGATCAGCTTTGGGTGTTCAATGGTTAAATATAAAGGGGGAACAGAGGCGAATCCCCTCCCTAAATAAATGGGGTTTTCATGCAGAATTGCACAATTTTCTTCAAATTTTGTATATAGCTTCATTGTGATAAGGCGTTTCCTTCATTAGTTTTGGGGGTTCATTGGTTAAGTATAAAGAGGACAACGGTCATTAATCCCCCCCACCCCCCTTAATTTAGGTAAATGGGTTTTTCATGCAGAATTATCCGATTTGTTTCAAATATTGTATATAGGTTCATTCTGATAAGGCGCTTGCTTCCCTGATTATCTTTGGGGGTTAATTGATTAAGTATACAGGGCGGAACTGGGGGCTAATCCCCCTTAATTTAGATAATGGGTTTTTTCATGCAGAATTATCCGATTTGTTTCAAATATTCTATATAGGTTCTTTCTGATAAGGCGCTTCCCTGATCAGTTTGGGGGTTCATTTGTTAAGTTTACAGGAGGGAACTGGGGGCTAATCCCCCCCCCCTTAATTTAGATAATGTGTTTTTCATGCAGAAATATCCGATTTGTTTCAAATATTCTATATAGGTTCTTTCTGATAAGGCGCTTCCCTGATCAGTTTTGGGGGTTCATTTGTTAAGTTTACATGAAGGAACTGGGGGCTAATCTCCCCCCCCCCGCTTAATTTACATAAATAGGTTTTTCATGCAGAATTATCCGATTTTAAATTTTCAAATTTTATATATATGTTCATTCTGATAATCCGATTCCTTGATTAGTTTTGGGGGTTAAATTGCTAAGTATAAAAGGGGGAGGGGAGACGGGGGCTGATCCCCACTTAATTTATATAAATGGGTTTTTCATGCAGAATTATCCGTTTTGTTTCAAATTTTATACATAGGTTCACTCTGATAAGGCGCTTCCCTGATCAGTTTTGGTGTTCATTTGTTAAGTTTACATGAGGGAACTGGGGGCTAATCCCCCCCCCTTAATTTAGATAATGTGTTTTTCATGCAGAAATATCTGATTTGTTTCAAATTTTGTATATAGGTTCATTCCGATAAGGCGCTTCCCTGATCAGTTTTGGGGGTTCAATGGTTAAATATAAAAGAGGAACAGGGGCTAATCTCCCCCTAAATTAAATAAATGGGTTTTTCATGCAAAATTTCCCAATTTTCTTCATATTTTTTATAGAGCTACATTGTGATAAGGCGCTTCCTTTATTAGTTTTGGGGGTCATTGGTTAAGTATAAAGAGGGGAACGGTGATTATTCCTCCCCCTTAATTTAGACAAATAAGTTTTTTATGCAGAATTATCCGATTTGCTTCAAATTTTGTATGTAGGTTGATTGTGATAAGGCGCTTCCCTGGATCAGTTTTGGGGGTTCAATGGTTAAATATAAAGGGGGAACAGGGGCTAATCCCCCCATCTAAAATAAAGAAATGGTTTTTTCATGTAAAATTACCCAATTTGCTTCGTATTTTGTACATAAGTTCATTGTGATAAATCGCTTCCCTGATTAGTTTTGGGAGTTCAATGGTAAAGTATAAACGAGGGGAACGGGGGCCAATCCTACCCTTAATTTAGATAAAACGGTTTTTCATGCAGAATTATCTAACTTGCTTCAAATTTTGTATGTAGGTACATTGGTGAAGTATAAAGGGGAGAACAGCCAACCCCTTTTTAGTGGGAAAAATGATTTTTTAAAGCAGAATTATCCAATTGTTTCAAATTTTTTTTATAAAAGGTTCATTCTGATAAGGTGCTTCCTTGATTAGTTTTGGGGGTTCAATGGTAAAGTATAAAGGGAGCGAAATGGGACTAATCCCCCCTTAATTTATGTAATGGGTTTTTCATGCAGAATTATCCGATTTGCTTAAAATTTTGTATTAGGTTGTTTCTGATAAGGCGCTTCCCTGATCAGTTTTGGGGGTTCAATGGTTAAATATAAAGGGGGAACCGGGGCTAGTCCCCCTAAATTAAATAAGTGGGTTTTACATGCAAAATTATCCAATTTTCTTCATATTTTGTACATAAGTTCATTGTGATAAGTCGTTTCCCTGATTAGTTTTGGGAGTTCAATGGTAAAGTATAAAGAGGGGAACAGTGATTCTTCCTCCCCCCCTTAATTTACATAAATGGGTTTTTCATGCAGAATTATCCGATTTGCTTAAAATTTTGTATATAGATTGTTTCTGATAAGACGCTTCCCTGATCAGTTTTGGGGGTTCAATGGTTAAATATATAGGCGGGACAAGGGCTAATCCCCCTAAATTAAATAAATGGGTTTTTCATGCAAAATTACCCAATTTCCTTCAAATTTTGTATATAACACATGGGCTGATAAGTTCCCGGTCTGGCACACAGATGGCGTTGCAATTGCCGAACCGATGTTTTTTTTTAGTAAATACGAACCTTTAAAAGGTAGCAGAAAAGATGTCATGATGATTCGCCGTGTGGATAAAACGTTAGAGTGGTTTTATTTGAACAACTTTGTTGATAAACAAAAAAAATGGATAAACAAGAATTTCAAGAATTGTATTTTGATGGGAAAAAACACCGTTCAAACAAAAGCTTGGCTTGATAAGCATTATCCGGACATTGCACCAGGTAAATCAAACATTATTGACTGGTTTGCTGAATTTAAACGTGGTCGTACGGACACCAGTGATGCACCACGCAAAAGAGGTGGTTACTCCGGAAAACATAAAAATAGTCCAAAAAATCGTTTTGGGGAACCGTAAAGTGAAGTTGCAGGCGATAGCTCAGACTCTGAAGATATCCAAGAAACGTGTAGGTTTTATTTTGAATGAGCATTTGTCTATGAAAAAGCTGTTGTCAAAGTGGCTGCCGCGCGTGTTGACTTTTGACCAAAAACAACAACGAGTCAATGATTTAGAACACTGTTTGGAGCTTTTTCGTTATAAAATTATGTTATTTATTATTAAACTATTATTATTATTTATTTATTAAATTATTATTATTAAATTATTATTATTTATTATTAAAGTTATGTTATTTATTAAAGTTATAAAAGTCATAATGTTTTGTTAAAAAGTTGTGTTTTCTTTATTAGACCGGGAACTTATCAGCCCATGTGTTAGCTTCATTGTGATAAGGCGCTTCCTTCATTAGTTTTGGTTGTTCATTGGTTAAGTATAAAGAGGGGGACGGTGATTAATCCCCCCCCCCTTACTTTAGATAAATGACTTTTTTATTCAGAATTATCAGATTTGTTTCAATTTTTATATATAGGTTCGATGTGATAAGGCGCTTCCCCGGATCAGTTTTGGGGGTTCATTGGTTAAATATAAAGGGGGGAACGTGGTCCAATCCCCCGTAATTTGGATAAATTGATTTTTCATGCTGAATTATACAATTTGCTTCAAATTTTGCATATAGGTTCATTGTGATAAGGCGCTTCCCTGATTAGTTTTGGGGGTCCAATTGCTAAGTATAAAAGGGGTGGAACGGGGGCTGATCCCCCCTTAATTTAGATAAATGTGTTTTTCATGCAGAATTATCCAATTTGCTTCAAATTTTGAATATAGGTGCATTCTGATAAGGCGCTTCCCTGATTAGTTTTGGGGGTTCATTTGTTAAGTATGAAGGGGGAATGGAGGCTAATCCCCCCTAACTTAGATAAATGGTTTTTTCATGCAGAATTATCGAATTTTCTTCAGGTATTGTATGAGGTTCATTGTGATAAGTCTCTTTCCTGATTAGTTTTGAGGGTTCATCGGTTAAGTATAAAGGGGGGGGAACTGGAGGCTAATCCCCCCCTCCTTAATTTAGATAAATAGGTTTTTCATGCAGAATTATCCGATTTGCTTCAAATTTGGTATATAAGTTCATTCTGATTAGGCGCTTCCCTGATTAGCTTTGGGGTTCTTTGGTTAAGTATAAAAGGGGGAAAAGGGGTTAATGCTCCCCCTAATTTAAATAAATGGGTTTTTCGTGCAGAATTATCCGATTTTCTTCAAATTTGGTATATATTTTCATTGTGATAAGGCACTTCCCTGATTAATTTTGGGGGTTTATTGGTTAAGATTAAAGGATGGAACGAGGGGCTAATCCACCTTAAGTTAGATAAATGGGTTTTTTATGCAAAATTATCTAGTTTGCTTCAAATTTTGTATATTGATTCATTGTGATAAGGCGTTTCCCGCATTAGTTTTGGGGGTTCATTTGTTAAGTATAAAGGAGGGAACGGGGACGAATTCCCTCCCCTTAATTTAGATAAATGGGTTTTTCATGCAGAATTAACCGATTTGCTTCAAATTTTTTATATAGGTTTATTCTGATAAGATGCTTCCCTGATTCGTTTTTTTTTTTTTTTTTTTTTTTGGGGGGGGGGGGGTCATTTGGTTAAGTAAAAAGGGGGAACAGGGACTAATTGTCCATTTTAATTTAAATAAATAGTTTTTTCATGCCGAATTATCCAATTTGATGCAAATGTTGTATACCGGTTTATTTTGATAAGGCGCTTCCCTGATTAGATTTGGACGTTTATTGGTTAAGTATAAAGGACGTAAATAGGGGAGCTAATGACCCCCCCCCCCCTTCTAATTTATATAAATGTGTTTTTTCTTTGAAATAAGAGTATAATATGCAAATAGTGTGAATAGCCTGTGAGCTCAAAGCCATCAGTTTGACTGAGCACTTTTATTTTTATTATTTTATTTCCAATTTAATATATATAAATTTTTTTAATTAATATACCTTTTAAAAAGTTAGTATCCAGCCGAATATTTGATAATCTGCTAAATCACTATTTGTTACATATCGTAAAATTATTGTTATGTTTTTCTACTATATTCCTGTGGCACCATTTTTTTTTCTTTTAATGCTGATTGTGAAATCCCATATAGTAACCTATGTAAATTTTAAAGAAATGATAAATTCCGTTATACAATTATCAAAATATAGCTTTCACCAGCAGGAAACAGATGTCCAATGCTGGTAGAGTACATTTTTAAAAATTTCCTTAATTTTTAAATTTTTTAAAAATTTTATGAATTTTGAATTCTTTATTCAAAGGAAAATTTTCAAATATTTTGTTCTTAAAAATACTTATCGCTGAAGACGAAGTGTCCCCTTAATCATTCTTTGCTCTTGTGCTGTTTTTATATATTTTTAAATATACATGGTCACTAGCAATTAGTACAATAAAAAAAATTAATATTATTACTGTTATTATTACAGGATAATACTGCAGTGATCAATGTCGCCTTACAGCTAGAACAGATCATCCTTGCCTACTAGAGAATGAGGATGTTAGAAAGGACGTCAAGGTGTTTTCGTATGTTGATGGTGTGACACTTTTTTCGGAGAAATGTTCAACTGAGTCAATTTCGTTGCTCTAGCATCCTACTGGGTGTTTAATTAAGACTGTTATCAGGCCGGAATCTAGGCAGGCTTTTTTACTAACTGCATCAATTCTAAAGGAATACATACATGCCAATAGCATATACATAGCATAAATACAGTGCTGTAATTTGTTTTATTAAAACATTTTGATTTATAGTTTTGTTGAAAATAAATTTTATTTTTCAGTATAAATGTTTGTTTTATTTTTTCTGTCTTTTGTTGTTAGCCAGAAAAAATCGAGTAATTTATAAATTTTTTAAAAAATAGTATTTAGTCAATTTAATGTTTGTGTAAATTAAATGCACTTGTTTATTTTAATAAGTTTAAGTAAAAAAAAAAAAAAAAAAAAAAAAAAATAGCACATACATATTTGCTAAGACCGATTTTTTATTGAATTCACTATTTTATAGATATTTTTTCTGAATTATTTGCAATTTTTAATATTCTGCTATTAAGTGATCTGCCATTGAGGAATAAAAGACTCACAAACATTTATTTCTTTGTTATTAATCATGATAAAAAAAATTTGTAATCAATATACTTTTTAAAAAGTTAGTACTCAGCCGAATATTTGATAGTCTGCTAAATCTCTATTTGTTACATTTTGTAAAATTATCACGTTTTTCTACTATATTCCTGTGGCATCATTTTTTCCCCTTTAATGCTGATTGTGAAATCCCATGGTAACCTACGGAAATTTTAAAGAGGTGATAAATTCCCTTATACAATTATCAAAATATAGCTTTCACCAGCAGGAAACAGATGTCCAATACTGGTAGTGTACATTTTTTAAAATTTCCTTATTTTTTAAATATTTTTTTAAAGTATCTTTACTTTAATTTATATTTAATATATATATATATTTACTGGCAACTGGACTTCCCTGTAAGTAAGTGCTTATATATTCCATATTTTTGCTTTTTTCATTTGTAAAGAGTTTATAAATATTATTCACAAGTCCTTAATTTATTTCTTCAAAATAAAATGCAGGTTTTAAGTTATCAAATTGGCTTTTGATAAGTTTATTTAGCTGATTCACCAGATTGGTGTTATAACTTTTACTTCAATATAATCTTTTGTTAAAATATTGTATGCAAGTACATGATTTTGGAAAGAAATTTTTTTAATTACTTTTTTTTTACAGCAATGGTAAATTTTGGTATCTTTTGAAATCTAAGCATAGTTTCATTGCCAATTTCTTCAACGTTATCTAATCAGTTATAATACAGAAAGTTCAGAAATCTTAAAATATTTAGATCAATAATTGAAATTATATTTCAGCACTATAATCTCAATTTAAATTAAATAATTGCTAAATAACACTTGTGTAGTCTAACAATTTTTAATCAGAGTTCATTGATTTAAATCAACTGGATTTCAATCCTGATTTAAATCAACTGATTTATTTAAATACACTTTTTTTTTTTCAAATTTAGGTTAAGATATTTCATTATAAATATTATTTTTGACAACAATACATTGTAAATTTAAGGACTGGGGGAGACAACACTCAAAATCCTTGCTTTTTGAATTTTATTTAAATCAAATATCACACTTAAAGATAAAAATTCTAATTTAAAAATAGAGAATCTCAGCTGAGAAATGTTAAAAGATTAAAGCATAAATTTATTTGTTAAAAAAATATGTACAAATCTTATGTGAATTTTTTAATACAAAAACATGGAGGGTTTCTGCGAGGATTTGTAAAATGTTAGAATAAATAAATATAGGTCAATCAAAAGTATATTTATTGTTATTTATATTGATATCTCATGACTTCATTGTGCACATGTAAATAACAAATGGTTCGATATTCCAATGTAATTTATTTATGGAAAGACTCGGAAAATAAAGATTCCATGGTTAGTAATACTCTGAAATGTTTATATATATTTTTTAATATAATTTTAATTACTTATAAATGTAAACTAATAAACAACTAAAGTGTTAAAATCTTTAAAAAATCAAACACCTGATTTAAAAGTATCTTTTATTTTAAATTTTAAAAAAATCAAACTTTAATTCACTGCAAACTCTGTAATCGCTTATAAAGAACTCATAAAGCTGGAAAATTGGTGTTTCTTTTCAAACATTTTAATAACAAAGAATAATTTTTTCAGATCCATTGAAATTTATACCCAGATAATCATAATTATCTTAAGTATTTTTTATATATGCTCCAACTTCATTAAATGAATTAATGTATGTATTTCAGAGTAGTGTATATAATCTGGAATAGGTATGTTTAAAGGAATACTGTATATAATCCAGATCTAGAATAGAATGCTTAAAATTACATTTTTTTTTTTTTTTTTTCTGAATAAAATTCTTACATTATCTTTTATATTTTAAGATTTTTAATCGAGAAATTTGGTCAAAACAAAAAGATTTAGCTTTTAGTAATGAAGAGTTTATATGCTTTTTATTTTATCAAAGGGGTAATTTAAGGTGGTATATATTTTATACAGAATAGGTCAATAAAAAGTATATTGTTAAATTGCAGTTAGTGTAAATAAGTGATATATAACACAAGACAATTTGTTTACTTTATTTCCTGTTTTCAAAAGTAAAAGAGAATTCACATTTTCAAATTATATCATTTTCTGTTGCTCCATTTTTTAACTATATTTTTAACTGTTTATATATGATTAAAATATTTCAAATTAAACAAGTGAATGAGTTTCTCTATATATTTTTAATTTCAAATAAATTTAAATGAGCTTTTCTAATTATTAATTTTAATGATTTAGTAAAGGTTATTTTACTTTAAAACGCGTAATTTTAAAATTGTATTTTGAAAAAAAAAATAGCTGATTTAAATTTTAACAAAAAATGATTTTCATTTACTGAGCCTTTTTGTTATGTAATTTTCAGTTGAGCTTCAAGTTCAAAGTCTTGTACATTTTCAAATTGTATGGCTTCTGATAATTGTTTATCATCAACGTATTTATTAGGGTTAGCTGAATTCTGTATATTCTTATAATTTACATGACTTCAAAAATTTTTATATTTACTTTATTATTATTATTATTTTGTGTGTGTGTGTGTAATAGAGCAGAAAAGCACCCAAATTGGGTTATAATAGTTAGGTGCAGCAATGTTCCTAATTGGAAAGTGTCTCTGTGACACAAATTGGGTATAAAAAGTGATAAATTTGAAATATCATATGCGCAGGGTGTATTTGGGGACAAAAAAGAACATTTAATCTCCAAACTGTCACTGTAAAAAACAAAGTTATTCTTCTGGAAACTGTCTTTTTTAATTTAATGTTGAAAAAAATAAGCTTAGAGGGTCATATTCATGCCGAAATTGTAGCAAATTCAATAGATACATCTAATTGGGGCATCATGTTTGGCTTTTTCAGTAAATGTTGCCCTATGATAACAAACTGGAATTCACTCAGTCAAGTAGTTTTGAAATTATGAAAATTTAAAGTTTGTAACTCCTAATCTGTAATCGTTGCAAATCAGACTGTAATGTGGGTAGTGTTTTAAGCATAACTTAAAAACTACTTAGCGGAATCAGCTGTGATTTTTGATTTGCATATTTGAAGTTTTTAGAAATCTATTTCTATTAAAATTAATTTTTTAATTAATTTAAAAATACATTTTTTTTATAAATTAAACCATAAAATAAACCATAATCTATAATTTTTTAACCGAAATAGATTTCGAAAAGCTTCAAATAAAATATGCGAATATAAAATTATTACGTCAAGTATTGAATTATATAAAAAAAACTCCACCAGCTGTTTAACATTAGGAGTTCCAAACTTTAAACTTCATAATTCTTAAACATTTTGACCTAGTGACTTCCCTTTTGGTATCTTTGAGAAAAAGTTACCGAAAGAGGCAAATATAATGTCAAAGTTAGATGTACATATTGAAAAGTTTGGAGTTCTGTGCAACTTAAGAACGAAGACGACCCCATAAGCTTGTTTTTTTTTTTTTTTTTTTTTTTTTTTTTTTTAGGCGTAAATTAAAAGAAGTTCTAGTTTTTTAAAAAGGGGCGGTCACTATTGTGATTAAAAAATGTTTTGTATGTCCTTTGTTTTGGATATACAGCAATAGAAAGTCTTTCCAGTACCAATAAAACTTCAATGTTAGTTGCATACACTTCATACGCATGCAACATGTCATACACTTGTGCTACACCCAATGACATAAGTGTGGGTTTTAAATATCCAGTCCAAATTGAAAATATTTTGTTCCGTTTTTAATATCTTATTTAACAGTTTTTGGCATCACCTAAATATTTAGTGCTTGGGGCAATTATCTCCCACACACACTTCACCACTGGCTACACCTATGTATATTCTGGCACTAATAAGCTGGCATCTCTGTACAGTCCACTTTGCTATACAGACAACAGATGAAAAGGTTTGTTTTGGACACTATTTGGACTTTCTTTTATATCGCTTAAAATATATATATATTTTTTTATTTTTTTTTCCCTAGGAAACATATACACATATTCTAAAGAAAATAAAAGTATATTATGTATTTTATGAACATAAAATCCATTTCATTGTGTACTTTTTATTTATTTATACACTTTTCTTTTACGAGAATGACTTCTCCTTGTTTATAAAGATATTTCTCTAGCATTCCTTGTATAAAATACTTATTTAAAAAAAATGTAAATACCCATGAGCTAAACGTATCAGTATTACTTGTAACAAATAAATAAAATTTCAAGCTGATTCTGTATTGTAAAGAAACTTTTGTTATAAAGAGTAGGACCAATAACAGATGAAAATATTGCTTTTGGACACTATTTTGATTTCCTTTTATCTTAGTTAAATATTATTAAGAACTTTTTTGAATACATACATACATTTTAAGTATTTTGTTATCATAAAATCCATTACATGTAATGCATTTTATGATGATAAATACTTAAAAATGTGTGTATGTATTCAAAAAAGTTCTTAATAATATTTAATTAATATCAAAACAGTGTCCAAAAGCAATATTTTCATCTGTTAATGTTCCTACTCTTTAAAACAAAAGTTTCTTTACAATGCAGAAAATTTTCCGATCATAATGAAAAAAAATTCCGTAAAGCAAAGAAAAAGTTTCTATAGTACACAAGAATTTTTAATTTTTTCATGATTAGTTTACTGACTGATTCGGAAAAGTTTCCTTTTTAAAACGGAATACTTTCTGTCTATTCTACCGTTCTACCAAGACATTTCTTAGTGTGAATGGAAAGTTTTCCTTTTTAAAACGGAATACTTTCTGTCTATTCTACTATTCTACTAAGACATTTCTTAGTGTGAATGGAAAGTTTTCCTTTTTAAAACGGAATACTTTCTGTCTATTCTACCGTTCTACCAAGACATTTCTTAGTGTGAATGGAAAGTTTTCCTTTTTAAAACGGAATACTTTCTGTCTATTCTACTATTCTACTAAGACATTTCTTAGTGTGAATGGAAAGTTTTCCTTTTTAAAACGGAATACTTTCTGTCTATTCTACCGTTCTACCAAAACGTTTCTTTATGTGAATGGAAAGATTTCCGTAAGACCCAGGAATTTATTCTGTGTCTAAAGATTAGTTTCTGAATCAAACAGGAAAAGTTTCCTGACGGAAAGAAAAAACTTTCGTTTTTTTTCGTTTTTTTTTCCGTGTTGGTTTGGAAAAGTTTCCTGTACTATACGGGCAACTGGAAATCCTATTCCTACCGGAAACTTTTCCGAATTTTTTTTTACAGTGAACATAAAGTTTTATCTTATATATTAAAACAAGAATTTTGAAAAATTGTGTAAAATCTAGGGCAAAACAAACATAAGAATTACATAATTTGGCAGAATGATATTCTGCATTAGTTTAAGTGTACATCTTTTGAATGTTTTTCTAACCAGAAACAAACTAATAGCTTAAAAAAAAAAAAAAAAAAAAAAAAAAAAAAAAAAAAAAAAAAAAAACATTATTTCGTATGAAACAAAATTGAATACTGAAAATAAACCTGTTATTTTTAAAAGAACAAAAATCGGAACCGAACTGAAATACAGTAAAATTTTCCATAACGAGCACTCCCGAGTAGCGTATACCTCTATTAAACGGACACTTTTTCAGTCCCCATGACATATACCAAGATATATACATACAGGGCCGTACAGAGAGTATGCGGTCTCCAGAAGAGACTCTAATGGTACGGTTTTAGTACGGTTTAAAGTACGGTTTTAGAAAATAAATATTAAATATTTAGGAGAAAACAGGGTAAAACCGTATAGTCGAGCGAAACCGTATATTCCTTGAGTAAGGTTTTAGAAAATAAACTCGTTGAACTATTAGGAGAAAGCAGGAAAAATCCGTATAGCCGAGTGAAACCGTATATTCCTTGAGTACGGTTTTAGAAAATAAACTCGTTGAACAATTAGGAGAAAGCAGGATAAATCCGTATAGTCGAGTGAAACCGTATATTCCTTGAGTACGGTTTTAGAAAATAAACTCGTTGAACAATTAGGAGAAAGCAGGATAAATCCGTATAGTCGAGCGAAACCGCATATTCCTTGAGTACGGTTTTAGAAAATAAACTCGTTGAACTATTAGGAGAAAGCAGGATAAATCCGTATAGTCGAGTGAAACCGTATATTCCTTGAGTACGGTTTTAGAAAATAAACTCATTAAATATAATTAGGAGAGTGCAGGGTAAAACCGTATATTCGAGTGAAACCGTATATCCCTTAAGTACGGTTTTAGAAAATAAATGCATTGAATAATTCAAGAGAAAGCATGGTAAAACCGTATAGCCGTGTGAAACAGTCTATCTCTATTTATTTTATTTTATTTTAACTGAACCGGGGATAAAAATTATTACGATTGGAAGTCCGGAAAAATATTCCTCTGGTAATCGGATATCTTAAGATGTGGTCAAAAATGGAATCTTTCAAGTGTGTTTTGATAATGGAGCCTAATTTTGAAGGTCTTGAGCCTTTTTAAATAATCAAGTACACGTCTTCCATCCACACTTATCTGATGGTGATACTGGCATTTGAAGAAGATAACACTTTTGACTGGAATCTATCCAGTTATTAGTCAATTTTTTTCCCAGTTTCATTCAAAACTGTTTCAACATACTCGCATGTTTTTATTCTAGGGAATCTTCGAAAATTTCTGTGGCATAAAACGGTAGTAAATATTGACTTGTTGTTGTTCTCCGTGTGAAAAATAAAATTACGAAATAAATATTTTAAGAGAACATTGACATTACAGAATTATGAAAATGTTACAAAACATTAAATGTGTATTGTTTAATTAAAAAGGTAAATAACCTATATTATTTCTGTTTTGCAATTTTTGGTAATGCAATATTTCAAACTTCTAAACTTCGGGCATTTTCAATTTTTACGTACACCGTCGTTTAGGGGTGTGCGTGTGTGGGGTGGGGCGGGGGGGGGGGGGTTACATTCAAATGCAATTTATTTGAAATCTCTGTCGCAAATTTACTCATTTATTGTGGTTTTTAAAATAATTTTCAAGCATGATTTTATCTTTATCTATCTCCATCGCGTGCAATATCCATTATGAAAGAATAACCAGTGGATTCGTGCGAGGATTTTGCACTGAAGTCTAATTTATTTTAGATTCAGGTTTAAACTTCTACAGATAAGGGTATTAATATTAAAAATTATGGATAAAAATATCTGCAAACAACATATTAGTCAAGCCAAAACTTTGCCTACGTAATTATAGAAAGGCCAATTCATTTCGCCAAAAACTGCCCAAAAAACCTTAGTTGGGTTAGTACAAATCATGCCCAAATTATCAGCTGATTTCTACCCTGTCCACAGTGGCGTAGCCAAGATGGAGGGTCCAGATGCTCTGGATACCACTAATTTTATAAAGTTTTCTTTGTCTTATACAATAGGAGAACTTTTTGCGATAATGAAACGTCAGAAAACTTTATGATATTACTGGTATCCAGAGTATATGGACCCCCCTCTCTGGCTACGCCACTGACTGCCCAGTTAGCTGATTGATCAGAGTCAGACTTCAGTTTTGATGCAGGGTGTACACGATTGGTCAAAATGGTTATAGCGCCCTCTGGTGATTGACTTCACACATTATAAGCAAATGAATATGCCTTGTCAAAAATATCATCTCATTTATTCCATCAAAGTTACAGTAAAAACTTATTAACGATAGCAAAAGGTAAGCGCGAGAAAAACATGTAACAATCTCATTTTAACCATTTTAGAAGATTACGTCATCCTCTTTCCGAAAAACACGGGACAAAGAAAAATAAATTGAATATGTAGAAAATACAATTTAATGTAATATAACAAAGCATACATATTAGGCTACTCGTCAAATATCATTGCTTCGATCGCTCGATGGTGTCTTTTTCACACTTTCCAACCAAGTTGAAAAGTGCTTATGACTTCGGTTTGTCTGGCCGTCTGGCATCTGTCCGTGCTCAAACTCACGTAAATATACTTGGATTGACCTGAAATTTTTGCATGTTGTTGTCGTTTACTATAGCATGTTAAGTGGCAACTTAAGTGTGTAGCACTTATAGTTTTTTTACAGGGACAGTCAAAAGTATTCTGTTACATTACAGTCAATGGGAAATAATCATTTCAAGTGTTTTGATGATGCTACGTCATTTAAAACATGATGAAATTGATGTATAATTATGAAGCGCATTGCTATTGCTAGCAATGCAGAGTGCATTAATAGCAATAGTGGATGTATTGAGCATACTTAATGTTATTTTCTTATTAAAATAAATTGTACCTTGTGAAATATATTAGTTTTATTAGACAGTTTCATGATAACTGTATCCATAGGTTGAGATTTCATCAGACTTCATATTCAATTACACCTAGAGATGCAGAGTGCATTGCTAGCAATAGTGGATGCCTTGAGCATACTTAATGTTATTTTCTTATTAAAATAAATTGTACCTTGTGCAAATATCTTAGTTGTATTAATAAGTGTTCCTCTACCTTATAATGCTACACTTCTGAATGTGATAAATAATGTATTTAAGCTGGTCATTGGATACAAAAAATTACATTTCAAAGCTTCTAATAAAGTTACTTATATATGTAAAACATCATTTTATATTAAATAGACAACGATCTTTTGTAATTGACTTTTTGTCGCTATCTCTCACAGTTCTCTAGATAACGTCGATAACTTCCAAATTTCGCCATTAGGGAGCGCTTCAATTGCGCGTAGTCACTTTACTATTCCTTAATCGCACTTACATAGTTGTAGCTCTCTATGTTCGCGAATATTTCCAGAATAAATTTCTATACACCGTGTAGATATAAATAATATAATTTATAAATAATAGATAAATAGAATAACTTGAAATTTTATAAATTGAACTTGTGAAACATTGCATGATTTTGTATCTTTCTTTTCAGTTACATGCAAAATTCCAGTTCAAAATCACCATTATTTTCTAAGTTACAAGGCATTGATCAATAACGCTTGGAAATGGAAAAATACAGTGCTGCCAACATAAAAAAAAATGGATTGGAACTTTTGAATTTTACAAGGAAATAATAAGAATTTTTCTGATTTTCCATGTTTTTCTTCGGATACATGAAAAACTTTTTTTAAGTAACGCATTTCTATTTTCTAAGTATCTAGGTCGATAATTTTTTATCACATAGTTTGGGATCACACATTTAAATGAGCTCTAAAACAACGATTTATGAAATTCCATATAGTAAAGTGGTTATAGGACTTTTAAACCTTCAAAACATTCAATCTTTGAAATTATTCATACATTAAAGATTAATCATTTCTGAACACTTTAAAATAAAATAAATTACAATCTTAACCCCTTAACTGTTGGGCTTTTCCGACACCATAAACAGAAAATAGGAACGATACACACTTTTAACTAAAATATTTGTTTTATATAATCGAAAAATGTCTGGGCAAGAAGAGTTTGCTTGTTTCGTTAGTAAAAGCTTTTGGACACCACTAATTTTTAATTGCAATCTTAGGTTTATAATTTGGCAGAAATTTATTATTATATAAAAGAAATATTTTAATACGAAAAAAATGGTGTATCGTTCTTATTTTTATTTTATGGTGTCGAAATAGCCTAACAGTTAACCCTTTAACGGACATTGGTTTCCCTATGAAACCACAAAACTTTTATTACGAAATTCAACAACGACAGCAGAATTTTAATAGAAATGTTTTCCATTTATTATGTTTGTGAAACATCGCTTTTTTTCTTATATACAAATAAATTTGTTCATAATTTCCGGTGTCAATCATTTATTTCAGCAATTGAAGTGCTTTATCCGTTAAAGAGTTAAGGGGTTAGTAGTTGTTATATCGCTACTAATAAAATCAAGTTTCGCTCTGTGTGTGTGTGTGTGTGTCTGTTGGCGATGGCTAGCAAAATCTAGCCCACCTAGAAGTCTGGAAATTTAGGCGTGGATAGTCCAAGGTCTGGCTCTGTGCACCTGAGTCTCAGAATTTTAATATTTTGATAATTACCCAACATATTAATTATAATCTCATTAAACAATGTATCGAAAATGCCATCTTTTAAATAAAAATGACTAAAGAAAAGAACTGCTGTTCTGGATTTGCAAGCAGAAATGAACGAATTCGAAATTATTTTACAAATTAGCGAATTATAAGAAAACTAATTAAGATATCAATTTCTGAGCATATGTAAAAAAAAAATTACGCATCCGACTATATGATTTTTGAAAAATTTGGCCTGTATTTTTTCCTAATTTATGCCAAAAATCTGCCGGCGCCAGTGAAAAAAAATCCGAGAAAGTTTCAGAGAGGGACAACACTGCTTTCATTAAAAACTGAACTACAAAGAGATCTGTTTCTCTGGCCGATCTCTCTATTTAGTTTGCGAAAATGAAAGGAAATAATTGCCAATTTTTACTAATGAACAAAAATTTAGATAACTAATTAAAATATAGATTTGAAATTGAGGATGGGAAGGGGTATCATCTGCCAGCTATTTTAGCGTAGCGTCTTCGTTATGTTCTAATTATCAGAAAATTTTAATTCTTTTTTTAATGATCGCGTTAATGTAAGTAAAGATGCCTACTATACGGTGCTGCAGGCAGCGAGAACACGTGTCGGGAGTTCGTTATTATCATAATGGCACCCGTATCGGCGGAAAGTGGAAATAAAGGATTTTCAGTCGCGTGCAAAGCCCTTTTAACCCTTTATATCCTGAATTAATTTTCCAGCTACTTTTTAGATGCTCAAAATCCTCGATTATTCCCACCAGTTATTTTTTTTGTAAAGTTTTCCTTATCTAATCATAGCATTTTTGCGATTCAATTAGGTGAAAAATTCTCTTTTGAAAAACCGGTTTTAACAGATTAAAAATTCTGTAAAAGACGCTCGTAGCGAAGGAGTTAAAGTGGTACTTATAAGTACTGTCAGGATAAAAAGGGTTAAATAAATAATTTTATACAAAATCGTGTTAAAGATGTAAAATCATACAAACTTTAGGTTTGTTTAATTTTATTAACACGGGCCCAAGCAACGCCGGGCGGGTTATCTAGTAGGGAATAATTTAAAGTCATTTTTCTCAAAATGTGAGTTTGGAGCATTGTAAGGTAGTTATAAAACTTCTCGATGTTTATCCATGATATTTTCATTATATATAGTGTATGGTACCTAAATTTCATCTTTTTTAGTTAAAAAGATATTTTTTCTTGGTGTTACATAGCTAAACTTTTAAAAATTTTATATAACCAAGATACGGTTTTCTTTTTAATACATAAAATGTTATAAATAAATACTTTTTTGAGTTCAGTGTAAGTACAAGACTGTCAAGTGTAATTATATAAGAAAAGATCAGCTGACATCACTCAGGGCAAAACTTTGATGTCACTCAGGGCAAAATATGATTTGATTGGCGTACGAAAAGGGACGTGTTTGTTTGATTGGTAGGAACCTCAAATAATCATTTTTATTTTCTCTGATAAAGAGAAAAGACATAAATTTTAAAAGATTATTGTAACAATTGCTTTAATACATTAAGTCTCATAAATTAATAACATATCGGCTAGAAAAAATTTCCTACCAAGTGGGAATGTTTATGAAATTTCCAATTTTTTATCAGAATTATTTTCTTAGTAACATAAATAATAAATTTTCTGGGACATCTAGAGTGTAATACTTCGTATATTTTTATATTATACCATTGCTTTTCAAAACAATTTTTTTTATTATTGTTTATTGTTCACCTTTCTCGTACGCAAAAAAAATCTCCATAAGATTCTGTTGAAAACATAACATACAACATTAGAAAAAGAAAGATCATAATAATATAGAGTCTCAATAACAGTAATATTCAATGGATGAGAAGTTTCTTTTCCATTGTCACTAAAGGGGTTGCGATCGTAATCAAGTTACCATTGAGTTCTATGATATCCTATCTTGTATGTTTATCTATGGGTAGGAAGGGGGAGCTTGATTGTCGAAAGTGTTTATTTGCAAACATGCCCTTTCATACCAAAAATTTGGTTTTGCATGCAGATATTCTTTTGTAATCATGCGCCCAACCTATGATTCCAGTTTTTTGCGCGACAAGTTTAAAAAACTCTATAACAACAAATTTTCCCCTTTATGATTTGAAAAAATAGTATGAAATGAAAGAAAAAATTTGTATCTATTATCACCTTCAAAAAATCGTGTTTGTCTAATGAACACTTCTTAAGATATAAAATAACAAAAATGCTCACTTTTTCCCCCCTTTTCGACATTCTAAAAGTCCTATGACTACTTAAGATAAATGTAAATAAATAAGATTACTGCATACCATTAATTTTATTTTATTAGATAACAACACTTCAGATAAAAATCTCAATTTTTCGTAACTAATTAAAGCTCTGAGGAGTGATGGGAAGTTTTGCTTTTCTGCATTCTATAGGATTCTAAAATCTGCGATTTTTGAAGTTCGATATCTCAAAACCTTTAATGTATAAATGTGTGCGATTAATGATAACGAGTAGTAACGAAGCTCACATTACGTTAGCGAAAACGTATTCGGAAATCTCCATAATCTTTTGAGATACAGGATGATTAAAATGGCTTGAATGACATTGTGTAAATATACACAGTAAAAAAATGACCAATGTTTCTTAATCTATACTGTATAGTCACGAATGAAAATATGTAATAATCTCTTCCGAGTTACCCATGATTCCGAAAAGTGTATTAAGGAATATCATAAGTAATGAAGCTCACATTACATAAGCAAAATCGTATTCGTAAATTTCCATTATCTTCTGAGATACAGGATGTTTAAAATGGCTCGAACGGCATCGTGTAAATGTAGACAGTAAAACATGACAAACTTTTCTTAATCTACGAAAATATTATATAACCACGAGCGAAAATATGTAATAACCTCTTCTGAGTTGAGCCGGATTCCGAAAAGCGTATTAAGGAATACGAGTAGTAATGCAGCTCACTTTACGTTAGCGAAATCGTATTCGTAAATCTCCACTATCCAAAAGCGTATTAAAAAATACGAGTAGTAACGAAGGTCACATTACGTTAGCGAAATCGTATTCGGAAATCTCCATTATCTTCCGGGATGTTTAAAATGGCTCGAACGACATCATGTAAATATACATCAGGGGTGTCAAACTGTGACCCTCCAGACACCACTAATTTTTAAAAGAAATAGTCGACTTCTTGAATCGCAGAAATTCGGTGATTAGATAATGAAAAGATTATTATAAAAATTTATTGGTATCTGGAGGGCCACAATTTCACACCCCTGATATACATAGTGAAAAATGACAAATGTTTCTTAATCTACGAAAATATTATATAACCACGAACAAAAATATTTAATAACCTCTTCCGAGTTACCCATAATGCAGAAAAGCGTATTTAAGAATACGTGTAGTAAAGAAGCTCACATTACGTAAGCGAAATTGTATTCATAAATCTCCATTATTTTCTGGGATACAAGAGGTTTAAAATGACTCGACGAACGTAATCTTCATCAATCAATTTCACACCCCTGATATACATAGTGAAAAATGACAAATGTTTCTTAATCTACGAAAATATTATATAACCACGAACAAAAATATTTAATAACCTCTTCCGAGTTACCCATAATGCAGAAAAGCGTATTTAAGAATACGTGTAGTAAAGAAGCTCACATTACGTAAGCGAAATTGTATTCATAAATCTCCATTATTTTCTGGGATACAAGAGGTTTAAAATGACTCGAACGGCATTATGTAAATATACACAATGAAAAACGGCAAATGTTTTTTAATCTTTGATAATATTATATAACCACGGTTTTTTAATAATATATTCACGAAAGAGTAATATAATAAACTCTTTCGAGTCACCTATGATTCCGAAAAGCGTATTAAGTAGTACGAGTAGTAACGAAGCTCACATTAAGTAAGCGAAATCGTGTTCGTAAATCTCCATTAGCTTCTGAGTTATAGGGTGTTTAAAATGGCTCGAATTACATCGTGTAAATATACGCAGTAAAAAGTGACAAATGTTTCTTAATCTATGAAAATATTATATAACCATGAACGAAAATATATTATATTATAACCTCTTCCGAGTTATCTATGATTCGGAAAAGCGTATTAAGGAATACAAGTAAGTAGACGAAATCGCATTGGTAAATCTCCATTATCTTCTGAGATACAGAATGTTTAAAATATCTCGAATGGCATCATGTAAATATATACTGTACCGCGTGCTATATGAAACTGACCCATGCACTGCCCTGTTCTATTACATAGATGCAAGTGTGCCACGCAAATTTAACTGCGAGTTCAAATGTGCGGTGATATATAAGAAAAAAGAAAAGAAAAGAAAAAGAAAAAAGAAGAAAAAGGTTGAAAAATATTTATCTCGAAAATCAGCGTGCCAATTAATCGTAGTCAGATAGTATCAGTATATGTATTGTGAACGCAAAATTCCTAAAAATTCCAAAAACTTTTGGTTTAATATTGCACCAAAACATGGTGCTGAAAACGTTGCTATGATAACACCTTGTGCCAAAATTTGGGTAGGTGATTGGGTTATTTATGACGGCCGATTATCTACACTTGGGATATAGTACCTAGGAGTACTGCCCTCGATGGGGATCTTTCTAAGGGATCCTAATCCGTATTTACGGCAAGGTTCAATGAAAACCACGGAAAACTCCAAATGGTTAGGTCGACGAGTTCGACAGGGTTATGAACCTATCACCTCCCGTCTACCAGCTTTGATAGCAGAACCTCTCAGCCAAAATTTGGTACTCCGGTTGAATTATAAACTTGTGGACTAGGTTGAACATGAAGTTGTAAAATATTGAATTGAGAAATGATAAAATGTTCAACAATAAATTGTTGAACCACAAAGAAGCTGCAGCTACAAATAAAAACTTGAACAATTGAATCCATTTGGACACTACACTGTTAACTAGTATTTTAAAACACAAATTGCACAAATTGTGCTTATTAGTTGCTAAAATCAGTGTAAAAATTGTTTTAAACTCATAAAAGAGCTAAAATCCTACATGTTTCGGTTTTAAACTTAAAGCCATCATCGGGGAAGAGGAACAACACAAACGACTACTGATCTTTTAATTTTCGACACCTTATTAATTATATTATAGTGTCGAAAATTAAAAGATCAGTAGTCGTTTGTGTTGTTCCTCTTCCCCGATGATGGCTTTAAGTTTAAAGCCGAAACATGTAGGATTTTAGCTCTTTTATGAGTTTAAAACAATTTTTACACTGATTTTAGCAACTAATAAGCACAATTTGTGCAATTTGTGTTTTAAAATAAAAACTTGAAGCTGCAAAAAAGAACTATTCAGACCAGGATCTCTGTTTTAGCGGACACACTAATGTTAAATCTTTAAAAATAGTTTTTTTAAATAATATATTCATGAAAGAGTAATATTTTCTGGGCGTTTAAACAAAAACCGCACAAAAAATTACTATAATTACGATAGTTATTTATTACTATTTTGCTTTGTAATTAAAATTAAACTGTATTAACTGCCAGTAAAATGTTTTTCAGATTAATTATATTATTTGAAATATTTTAATTCTACAAAGTAAACTATTAACCCTTTACAGAGCGGTGGTTATTATTTAAACCACTTAATTTTAATCAAAGATTGTACCAAAATTATTTTTATGAAATTTTGTTTTTATAATTTGCATAGAAAAAGCATTTTAAAGAGGAATTTATTTATTTTCAAATGAAATTGTTCGTAAATTTTGTTGAGTTTTCAACATTACAGCAATAGAACTACTTTCCCCTGAAAGGATTAAAATGGCCGTTCAAGTTTTCATAAAACATTTGTGTTGCAGTAAAGTGTGGTAACCTAAAACATTAATGTATATAAGAAAGAAACAACAACATACCTCTGTTTTAAGTTGTCTATGAAGATTTTACCCCACTGAAAAGTTAATTTTAGAGGACATATAGTGAGGCATTATTAAAAATTTTCAAATAAAACAAACAAAATATTTTTATAGATATGGAAAATCACTCTGTATTACTACAAACAAACTGTAATATGCTAAAAAGGGTGAAAAAAGTTACTAAAGAATTACAGACATATTTCAAGTTTTTACATTGATCATTATAGCGGCTGCTCTTCAAACAAGTCACGACTTTTTTCCCTTTTTTAGCATATTAAAGTTTGTTTGTAAAATAGTTTTTCTTGTTCTATAAATATGCCACAAGATGGCAGCACTAAAACATTCTAAGCATTTTAATAAATTCTTCTCTCTTCAATAAAGCATTAAATAGTTTTTCTTATTCTTCTTCTCTTTCGATTTATCTACATTTTATATTTCTTTTATAACTTCTCAGATTAAATAAAACATGGTTCATCAATTAAGGTTTAATAATAATAATAATAATAATAATAAAAAGATGACTTCCTTATTAAATCTGTTGCTATCTTAACAATGCATATTTTTCCTATTCATATGTAAAGGAAGCTTGGTTCAAAACTATTATAGACTTCTATGCAATTGCATTGAATTATAAAAACATTTTTCCATTATATGATCTGTCATTCTACGTTATTTTCAGCAATTTCCTATTCAGCAATTTCCTGATTTACTCATACGAATAGCAAATTTCAAATATATCTTGATGATTTGGCACAAGATGGCAGCACCATGTAAATTAATAAATGTCTTCTAAGAAAATGCAGTCGAACTCTGTTAATACGAGAAACAAAGGAATTATAAAAGTCCTCGTACTAACTGTTACGTTGCTTGTCACACACGTGAAAGTAATAAAAATCTTAAAAACACATACATAAATCAGCTTATTACGATTATTAATTGATCTAGTTATCTCAATATTAAAATTAATATAATAAAGTTAACATAAATATTCAGTCTTATCTTTGTGAGCATCATTTTCTTTAGACAAAATCCTAGTACTAAAGTGAAAGCCTTTAAAGCAGGCATGTCAAAAACATGGACCGCGGGCCACAACTGGCCCGTCGACTACTTATCTGTAGCCCGCGCAGTCTTTGACATTTTATCTGCGTTTAATTTAATTGTTATAGCTGTTTTAGTTAATTCAGAATGCTACCACTATTTTGGATCCGTAAAATTTGTCTTATTTATTCTGTTATTAAATAAAAAATCCCGTTCATCTGGCAACAGTGATGTAGATAGACAGATATTACTCAATTTTATATTTTAGAACAAAAAAATTGTGTATACAAAGATAACCAATCGGAACGTACCAAAGCGCGGGATCCTGAGTCTGAGAATTTAAAGATTCGTAAAATTTGTTCGGTATATTTTACTTATAATTTTTATTTTATTTTTATTTTATTTTATTTTATTTTATTTTATTTTTTATTTTTATTTATTTATTTATTTATTTATTTTTTTTTTTTTTTTTTTGTCGAAACTAATACTTTATTTTCCTTCTCTCTTCGATTTTACACCATTTCCCAAAATAGTATTTTGGATTTATTAAATGCTAAGAAATGGATTGCAAAATTAATAAAATCGGAGCTAATTAAGAACATTTAAAATAAAAAAAATGAAGATACAAAATTAAATAGCTTTAAATGAGTTACTTTGAAAGTGACACAAATTATCACTTTTGTGTTTGACACAAGACCCCGAATATGTCATACAGATTCTGCACTAGGGCTTTAGTCGAACATGTGGATTTTGGATTTAAACTCTTTATTCATTTAAATTACTTTTGTTAGTAAATGTGTTGTTAGTTAATGGATACTGCGCGATATTTATTTCATTTTTTATTGATAAAGACACATTTTATTGACATACTCTCATACATGACAGAATTTATAAACATATATATATATATCTTAAAGCTCTTTATCACTTAAGAATAAATATGAGACACTGAAGATGAACACCGCACACTTTTTTAAAAGTGTCTTACAATATAATTATATTTAAAGGAAAATTGAAATTTTATGTTTGATATCTAGACACTGATAGAGTTTGAAAATAGTGTAACATGGTTCTACTGAACAAAGTATAAAGAAAACTCACAAAAATCTGGCTAAACATCGGAGTGATGAACTGTAAAAAAAAAAAAAAAAAAAAAAGAATAGAACCTTGGTAACTTTATACTTCTTAAAAGAGAATCAAAGTGCTTTCACCAAGCCTATTGAAGAAAATACACTTGCTTTAAAAAACTAATTATTGTCTTTATTACATTAAATATCCCGCGAGTCTAAATCAGTCACTATGAAATTAAATACATAATGTCTAGAACAGTTAAAAAAAATTTGGAAATACTATAAGCATAAGTAACATTACTAGAGAAAATTATACGATTATTACTCGTATATATCGTATAGATTTACAAAAGTCGGATATGTTCTTAAAAACTTATAGCGCTTATAAATTTATATTATATTCCTACGCATATGCTTAGTTATAGGCAATCTAGAAATTATCTTGGAAATATAGGTAATGAAGATAAAGAGGTCTGTCTACCTTCTTATACAGATATTTGGCGGCTTTCCGTCATAAAGTTTTAACTCTTAATTTCGAACTGTTAAACAAGGCTAACTTTCATTTTAAATCGACAAATTATGAATCTGGATTATTAAAAGACTACCAGTAGACAAAGTTCTTGGATTTTTCATTTGATATTACAATGCACATGAGCAAATTTCATAACACTATCTTGTTATTTGATAGTAATTAGCGTTTTCAAATGTAATTTATTACTTTGATAAAACAATTTTCAAAAAGAAAATGTATTTCATTTTAAATGTTACTAGGCATTATTTCAAAAATCTTCGGAATGGAAATTTTTAGAATATACTAAAAATATATTTAAAAGGGATTCAAAAGAAGATTTTTGAATTTTCAAAAATATGAAAATCAGTTTAATCTATGTAACTATACCTCTAATGATTGATGTTGAAATTAATCTTCAAAATTGATCACTGCAATTATTCAAAATTCAGTACGATTCCATATTGGAGCGAAAATATATGGATATGGGGTTTCCAATTTTCTGTAATTATTCATAATCGACCGATTTTTAAATGTATAGTGTGCAATTATTTCAGCTACATTCCGTAGCGCAATTTTATACGACATATTTGCGTAGCTGCTAATCTTTTGTTATTTTTCAATTTAAATAAACCTAATTCGAACGAGAAAATATATTTAATAAATGTAATGAAATAAGTAGCGCATAGATACAAGACACATTTTATTAAATAAGTTTTTCTTATTCAAAATATGTTTTTTTTTATTTGAATTTATTATTTGATTTATTGATTATTTATTTGAATAATGAAGAAAACACAGAAGAATGACAGCCATGCCTTTGCTATAGATCGAGATTAACAAACCAACGTGTGCAATCACTTTTTAAAATAAATACAATTTATAAAACTCCAATAAATTTTATAGATTTGGTTGATAGAAAGTAACTTAAAGTATTTTTTCTAAATATAACATGAAAGAAACTATGTATAATAACTTTGGAACTTTGCATGAATATGTCTTTAACATGGCTGTGTTTTTTACGTGCAAATTTTATTCAGCGCAATGGTAATAATATTATCTACTTTTTTTATGTGGCCCGTCGCTTTGTATATTATGCTTAATTTGGCCCTCGCCGGTAAGCGAGTTTGACATGCCTGCTCTAAAGAATTAATAATTCCAAAGGACATGAATCCAAAGGACATACAGTAGTGCAACTGGTCACATCCCTTTTTCCTGGCAAAAGCTCGGCTAATATTATAACAGTCACTGCAATTTTTGAGTTATTGATTTCAGATCTTTTTTTCATTTTATCAGTACAATAACAGACATTAAAAAAGTTAATTAACATCTAATATGGACCAGAATCCGGATTTAAAGAAAGGCACAAATAAAAGTTTTCTTCTCTGATCCTTGCTTTCTATGGCTCAGTTGTAAATCTTACTATCTAACATCAGGGATTACAACATCCTTATGTCTCCCTTCTTTCTTTCTTTCTTACAAGACCTCAGAATAGGCCTTTGCATTTTCTTGGGTGAGAGGTGGGGACAGTGGTGTACTCGTTAAATAATAATAATAATAATAATAATAATAATAGACGGATGGTCTACGTCAGTGGCGGTTTGTGACTAGTCTTGTTTCGGGCACTAAATGCATGACTACGAAATTTACTCTTTTCTTACCACTATTTTTTAAAATAAAAGTTTGTTTTATTTATTGGTAGAAAGTTCTGTCATTAAACAAAAAATAAATATTTTAAAAAAAATAATGGTACGAAAAGAATAAATTTTTCAGCCATGTCTTTAGTGCCCAATACTGGTCAGTCACGAGCGGCCACTGGTCTACGCTATGGGCAGAGGACATTGACTTAAGTCTATATGCTAAAGCTACGGAGGGTGTATGGTTGGTTGGTTGATTTATGACGGCCGATTATCTACACGAGGGATATAGACCTTAGGGGGGGTTCCCTCCATGGGGGTTCTTTCTAAGGGATCCTAACCATTGACATCTCATACAAATAGACGCCGGATCAGTAACTCTTTTTTGAAGAAAACATGTCGCTTCCCACCAGCACCTGCTGGTGGGAGAATATTATGCCAAACAGGTTTTTTTCTCGCCAAACTGTCACTGGAATTCCACCGTCTGTTTCTTTTATTACGAGAACGGAAACAGAAAGTTGCTAAGAAAGGGATTAAAGCCAAAAAGTGGCACCCTTTGAGCGTTTTTTGGCGATGAAAGGTGAAAAATGTTTTCAAGGGATCCGGTTTCCATTTATACTAGAATTCAATGATCCTAACCCATATTTACGGCAAGGTTCTAAGAAAACCACGGAAAACTCCGAATGGTAAGGTCGACGAGCGCGACAGGGGTTTGAACCCGGCACCTCCCGTTTACCAGCTTTCAGAGCAGAAGGCAGAACCTCTCAGCCACTGGTGGGGCCGGAGGGTGTACGGAGTTTCTTTTTATAATACAGAAGGTATAGAGAAGTTGCAATCAGCTGATCAACCGTTGTACTTCACTTGGAGGTCAAGGTACTTCCACTGATCAGCACAGGGAAAAAACTAAAAATGCACTAAAAATGCACAGGGGGGGCTAACTTTTAGGAAAATTAAAAATGCGCAAAATTAAAAAGAAAATTAGTGATTCTTATCAGAAATCGTTAGATCAGATTTGATCAACTATTTTTAGCGTTTGATCAAACCCGGAAGTGCCCGAAAAATCGATATTTATATAAACTGTCCCCTACAAGTTAGCCCCTCCCTTGACGGAATATCGGAAATAAAACGGTGTCATCCGACGTAGAGTCGATTGATAAGAATTGATCAACCATTTTTAGCGTTTGATCAAACACGGAAATCTCCTAAAAATCGATATTTCTAATTAAAAATGTGCAGGGGGGCTGGGGGGGGGCTAACTTTTAGGAAAATTAAAAATGCGCAAAATAAAAATAAAAAAATTAGTGATTCTTATCAGAAATCGTTTGATCAGATTTGATCAACCATTTTTAGCGATTGATCAAACCCGGAAATGCCAGAAAAATCGATATTTCTAAGTGCAGAAACCCCTAAAAGTTAGCCCCCCCCCCCCTTATTGAAACTGGCGGAAAATCGGAACAAATTTGATGTCAACGGACGTAGAATCGTTTGATCAGATTTGATCAATCATTTTTAGCGTTTGATCAAACCGGAAGTGCCCGAAAAATCGATATTTCTAATTGCAGAACCCTAAAAGTTAGCCATAACTCTTTTTTAAAAATAAATTTAAAAAGTTGGAAGAAATTTGGTGTCATCGGAAGTAGAATCATTTGATCAGATTTGATCAACCATTTTTAGCGTTTGATCAAACCTGGAAGTGCCTGAAAAACTGATATTTCTAAGTGCAGAAACCCTAAAAGTTACCCGCCCCCGTCCTTATTGAAACTGACGGAAATTCGGGACAAATTTGGTGTCATCGGACGTAGACTCATTTGATCAGATTTGATCAACCCTTTTTAGCGTTTGATCAAACCCGGAAATGCCCGAAAAATCGATATTTCTAAGTGCAGAAACACCTAAAAGTTACCCCCCCACCCCTTATGGAAACTGGCGGAAATGCGGAACAAATTTGGTGTCATCGGACGTAGAATCATTTGATCAGATTTGATCAACCATTTTTAGCGTTTGATCAAACCCGGAAGTGCCCGAAAAATCGATATTTCTAAGTGCAGACACCCTAAAAGTTAGGTTGTACTACTTAGGTTGTATACAGCCAAGCCTAATTGTGTACCTTTTTAATATTCTATAACTGAAGTAATAATGATGCTGCAAAGCAAATTATGTATCAAATTAATTAATTTATATATTATTTAAAACATGCTGAATAATTTTTATTTAAACGTAAATAGTTAAGTAAAATCTCGTTAAATATAGCTATGCATATAATGACAGTGTGCACAAAAAATATTTAAAATATTTTTTGGTATTTGAAGTCAAATCATTGCGTTCAGTACTTTTTAATATATCGGAAAAAGAAGCACACTCGGCATAAAGAAAAACAAGAAGGAAAATCATACGTTAAGCATAGGTAATGAAACACTTTCCAACATTTCCAGATTTTTTTAACAAACCTTCGCTGTTTAATAAGGTAAAAAGATACTTAAGTAAACATTTTAGAAAAAGCAAAACACATCTGGAAACCAGACTTCAGTAATTACAAGCTATAGCCAGAAAAGTACTCCAATTTTTTCTGCATCCCTGTATATAATCAATAGATTTGTATGTACTCTTTATAATATGCTACAATTTAGTTTAGTAAAAAAGACATAACATAGTTGAAAATTCACCTTCAGTAGTTTCTACCAGTAGACGGAAACATATTTGATTTTTTTTTTGTACAGCCCTGTATATTACCTAAAGATTTTTATAG
The DNA here is from genome assembly GCA_963931845.1 of Maratus michaelseni. Taxonomy (NCBI): domain Eukaryota; kingdom Metazoa; phylum Arthropoda; class Arachnida; order Araneae; family Salticidae; genus Maratus; species Maratus michaelseni. The sequence goes on from OZ007595.1 coordinate 226,347,018, forward strand.
ACGACAAATATTAATCTAAAGATTAATTTAGGCAAAAACATGCAGTGTAAACTACTGAAATCACACTTCCAGAAATTATCATACATAAGCGGTCATTTATCTAGTATTTTGCGGGGCCGTGTATACGATTTTATTTATATTCAACAAACAACTCTTAGTATACTAAACATGTTTTACATTCAAAAGTCATAACTCGGTTAGAAACCCCTACGCAATTTACGCCGATACAGAGTAGAATTCCTTTGCGTGGTTCTGTATATGATCTACAACATTTATGCATACCACATAGTATGGAAAAATTTAGTTAAACGCATACCGAACTGAAAGCGCACTTCCAGAATTATCACTTATAGAAAATACTTCGGATATAGCCCTGTATCCGAAATCTTTTATGTGTCTCTGTAAATGAACAATAAACGCTATGCACATCATTTTATACAAAAGGAATCTTGTAGTAAACCACATTAATGTATATCAATTTCATTATATTTGAAACAGTGTAACGTAATTAAAATACGCGTCAAACATTTGTCCCCTGTAGACCATGTAACCGAATACTTTTGTGTGACCCTGTAAATGAATGATAAATGCTTTACACTCCATGTTTTACAGAAAGCATGTTTTAGTGCATCTCAGAAATTCATATAAATTTCATTATGTTTGTAATAGTGTAACATGATTAAAATGCACCGCAAACGACTTTTCCCCATAGACCATAGTATAACAGAATTATTTTGAGTTTCCTTGTAAACTAATTATAAGTGCTACACGTATAATATTCGATAGTAAGCATCGTGTAGTGAACTTCAGTGATGTATATCAATTTCAATATATATGAAATAGTGTAAAGACATTAAAATACACTGCAAAGGATTTTTCCCCGCAGACCATAATGAAACGAAATTCTTTTGAGTGCCCCTGTAAGTGAAGTATAAGTGTTGCATACTTCATTGTCAAAAATGAATATGTCATTACATATATCAATATCATATATACATTTCATGGCAATCCGAGGATATTTACGAGAGTTAGAACACGGACCGACAGACGACAGACAGACAGAAGGCAGACAGAAATTGAATTTCTTAAAACTTTTCAAACATTGTAGGTGTTAACAATGTAACTACTAATATATACGGTTAAAATTAAAACATTAAATACAGCAAAAATTACGTACAAAGATACAAAAATGAATGTAAAGCAAAACTTTTTTTTTCTAAACACCATCAAAAAGCAGAACACGTATGGAAAGAAGTTAGTCATTCTTCATCAGGCGTAAAAAGATATGCTACGACTTTGAGAGCAGGAAAAAGATTCATGTGTTTATTGTTAATATGTTACTGTTTCTGATTTGTATTTTAGTATAACTTTGCCTTTTTTAATGCAGGTTTATCCATAAATTTAACTTAAATTCATTTTCGCCTTCCGTTGCATAAAGTAATGCTATCGAAAACAAATGGCTTTTATACTGTCTAAAAATGTGAATGCTATAATTATGCATAACTATGTATAATAAATAAATTTTTTCATGCAGTTTGATTTTTTAAAAAAAACCACTAACAATCAAACCCTAAAAATGGTTGATAAACTCTGATCAAACGATTCCACGTCCGATGACCTCAAATTTGTTCCGAATTTCCGTCAGTTTCAATAAGAGGGGGCTAACTTTTAGGGGTATCCGCACTTAGAAAAATCGATTATTCGGGCACTTCCGGGTTTGATCAAACGCTAAAAATGGTTGATCAAATCTGATCAAATGATTTTACGTCCGATGACACCAAATTTGTTCCTAACTTATGTAAGCTTCTATAAGGGTGTGTGGGGGGGAGCTAATTTTTAGGGTTACTACACTCAGAAATATCGATTTTTCGGGCACTTAAGGGTTTGATCAAAAGCTAAAAATGGTTGGTCAAGTCTGATCAAACGATTCTACGTCCGTTGACATCAAATTTGTTCCGAATTTCCGTCAGTTTCCGTAAGGGGGGGCTAACTTTTAGGGTGTCTGTACTTAGAAATATCGATTTTTCGGGCACTTCCGGGTTTGATCAAACGTTAAAAATGGTTGATCAAATCTGATCAAATGATTCTACGTCCGTTGACATCAAATTTGTTCCGAATTTCCTTCAGTTTCAATAAGGGGGGGGGGCTAACTTTTACGGTTTTTGCACTAAGAAATATCGATTTTTCTGGCATTTCCGGGTTTGATCAAACGCTAAAAATGATTGATCAAATATGATCAAACGATTCTACGTCCGTTGACATCAAATTTGTTCCGAATTTCCGTCAGTTTCCGTAAGGGGGGGCTAACTTTTAGGGTGTCTGTACTTAGAAATATCGATTTTTCGGGCACTTCCGGGTTTGATCAAACGTTAAAAATGGTTGATCAAATCTGATCAAATGATTCTACGTCCGTTGACATCAAATTTGTTCCGAATTTCCGTCAGTTTCAATAAGGGGGGGGGGCTAACTTTTACGGTTTCTGCACTTAGAAATCGATTTTTCTGGCATTTCCGGGTTTGATCAAACGCTAAAAATGGTTGATCAAATCTGATCTAACGATTTCTGATAAGAATGACTAATTTTTTTTAATTTTGCGCATTTTTAATTTTCCTAAAAGTTAGCCCCCCCCTGCGCATTTTTAATTAGAAATATCGATTTTTAGGAGATTTCCGTGTTTGATCAAACGCTAAAAATGGTTGATCAAGTCTTATCAATCGACTCTACGTCGGATGACACCGTTTTATTTCCGAAATTCCGTCAAGGGAGGGGCTAACTTGTAGGGGACAGCTTATATAAATATCGATTTTTCGGGCACTTCCGGGTTTGATGAAACGCTAAAAATGGTTGATCAAATCTGATCTAACGATTTCTGATAAGAATCACTAATTTTTTTTAATTTTGCGCATTTTTAATTTTCCTAAAAGTTACCCCCCCCCCCCCCTGCGCATTTTTAATTAGAAATATCGATTTTTAGGAGATTTCCGTGTTTGATCAAACGCTAAAAATGGTTGATCAAGTCTTATCAATCGACTCTACGTCGGATGACACCGTTTTATTTCCGAAATTCCGTCAAGGGAAGGGCTAACTTGTAGGGGACAGCTTATATAAATATCGATTTTTCGGGCACTTCCGGGTTTGATCAAACGCTAAAAATGGTTGATCAAATCTGATCTAACGATTTCTGATAAGAATCACTAATTTTTTTTAATTTTGCGCATTTTTAATTTTCCTAAAAGTTAGCCCCCCCCCTGCGCATTTTTAATTAGAAATATCGATTTTTAGGAGATTTCCGTGTTTGATCAAACGCTAAAAATGGTTGATCAAGTCTTATCAATCGACTCTACGTCGGATGACACCGTTTTATTTCCGAAATTCCGTCAAGGGAGGGGCTAACTTGTAGGGGACAGCTTATATAAATATCGATTTTTCGGGCACTTCCGGGTTTGATCAAACGCTAAAAATGGTTGATCAAATCTGATCTAACGATTTCTGATAAGAATCACTAATTTTTTTTAATTTTGCGCATTTTTAATTTTCCTAAAAGTTAGCCCCCCCCCTGCGCATTTTTAATTAGAAATATCGATTTTTAGGAGATTTCCGTGTTTGATCAAACGCTAAAAATGGTTGATCAAGTCTTATCAATCGACTCTACGTCGGATGACACCGTTTTATTTCCGAAATTCCGTCAAGGGAGGGGCTAACTTGTAGGGGACAGCTTATATAAATATCGATTTTTCGGGCACTTCCGGGTTTGATCAAACGCTAAAAATGGTTGATCAAATCTGATCTAACGATTTCTGATAAGAATCACTAATTTTTTTTAATTTTGCGCATTTTTAATTTTCCTAAAAGTTAGCCCCCCCTGCGCATTTTTAATTAGAAATATCGATTTTTAGGAGATTTCCGTGTTTGATCAAACGCTAAAAATGGTTGATCAAGTCTTATCAATCGACTCTACGTCGGATGACACCGTTTTATTTCCGAAATCCCGTCAAGGGAGGGGCTAACTTGTAGGGGACAGCTTATATAAATATCGATTTTTCGGGCACTTCCGGGTTTGATCAAACGCTAAAAATGGTTGATCAAATCTGATCTAACGATTTCTGATAAGAATCACTAATTTTTTTTAATTTTGCGCATTTTTAATTTTCCTAAAAGTTAGCCCCCCCTGCGCATTTTTAATTAGAAATATCGATTTTTAGGAGATTTCCGTGTTTGATCAAACGCTAAAAATGGTTGATCAAGTCTTATCAATCGACTCTACGTCGGATGACACCGTTTTATTTCCGAAATCCCGTCAAGGGAGGGGCTAACTTGTAGGGGACAGCTTATATAAATATCGATTTTTCGGGCACTTCCGGGTTTGATCAAACGCTAAAAATGGTTGATCAAATCTGATCTAACGATTTCTGATAAGAATCACTAATTTTTTTTAATTTTGCGCATTTTTAATTTTCCTAAAAGTTAGCCCCCCCCTGCGCATTTTTAATTAGAAATATCGATTTTTAGGAGATTTCCGTGTTTGATCAAACGCTAAAAATGGTTGATCAAGTCTTATCAATCGACTCTACGTCGGATGACACCGTTTTATTTCCGAAATTCCGTCAAGGGAGGGGCTAACTTGTAGGGGACAGCTTATATAAATATCGATTTTTCGGGCACTTCCGGGTTTGATCAAACGCTAAAAATGGTTGATCAAATCTGATCTAACGATTTCTGATAAGAATCACTAATTTTTTTTAATTTTGCGCATTTTTAATTTTCCTAAAAGTTAGCCCCCCCTGCGCATTTTTAATTAGAAATATCGATTTTTAGGAGATTTCCGTGTTTGATCAAACGCTAAAAATGGTTGATCAAGTCTTATCAATCGACTCTACGTCGGATGACACCGTTTTATTTCCGAAATTCCGTCAAGGGAGGGGCTAACTTGTAGGGGACAGCTTATATAAATATCGATTTTTCGGGCACTTCCGGGTTTGATCAAACGCTAAAAATGGTTGATCAAATCTGATCTAACGATTTCTGATAAGAATCACTAATTTTTTTTTTAATTTAGCGCATTTTTAATTTTCCTAAAATTTAGCCCCCCCCCCCCCCCCTGTGCATTATAAATTATAACTCATTAAATAAAGTTGATCAAACGACAAACACTGTTGATCAAATCTGATCAAAGGATGATCAAACGAAATGCATCTGTCACTTTCTCATTTTCCGTCATGGGGGGGCTAACTTTTATGAGGTGTCGGAAGTAGCGCGCTGTAAGTAGCGAAACTACAGTAGTTTCTACTTTTTACAGTAGTTTGTAGTGTAGTGCGCTACATTTTGAATAATGTAGTGTAGCGGGTAGCACGATACAAAAAAACAGTAATTTGTAGCGAGAACCGTCGCTACTTTTAACGCTACTTCAGGAATTGAAAAAATGTGCCATTCTGCAAATCACGTGGCCGAAATCTGCTTCTTTTGTGCAAATTTTGTTCTGTTCAACAATTTGCAAATCTCAGTGTAAAATCTCAATAGCAGCGTAATATCAGTGCAACCGCATGAAATCATAGATTTTCCCCATCGACACTTGCTGCTAAAATCAAATACTAACCCACCAAAGGAATTAATTTTCTTGCTGGCAACATTTATCTATTTACTCATTATTAAGTTTTCATGTTTTAATGCCACGATTCTTATTATAACAAATTGCTTTATTTACAGATTTATTTATTGCTTGCATTCAAAGTTGTTTTTCAGTAATTTTCTAGATTGTACTATCTTTTAGATAGTATAATCTAATAGATAATATTTAGATGGTTTAGCTCTCCTAATTTTGCTACGAAATTTGTAAACTAACTTATAAAACTAACATTTTGGAGGCAAACACAAAACATTTTCTTGTATCTTATCTTTCTTAATTTTTTAATGTCCTTTGTTATGTCAAATTGTATCAGAAGCGATATAATGAGGGGTCGTTTTATTATTTAATTCGTACTTTCAATTTCTAGTATTAATTGAACCCTGTGACAAAATCTGAAAGTAGCGAAGTAGTGACTACTTTTGAAAAGTAGTTTGCAGTCGCTACTTTTTAAAACAAGTAGTTGTAGTTGTAGTTAACTACATTTTAGATGAATTAGTTGTAGTTGTAGTTCACTACAATAAAAAAGTAGCTTTTCCGACCCCTGATCTTAACTTATTATGTATGTGTTACTATGCCATCTCTAATTTGATGTTTCCGTAATTTGTTTTTTGAATTTATTGATTATTTATTCACTTAAAATATTATTTATTCACTTAATTTATGCCATCTTTAAATTGGTGTTTGGGTCAGAATTCAATAGACTTTTTTTTTTCTTTCTCCCCAATTCCATTTTACATCATTTTATATCTAAATTTCATTATTCTGCTGGCATTTTTTATCATTTAAATATTTATTTTCTAATTTCTTTAAAATTATTATGTATGTTTGGTTGTGTGTCGTCTCTGAATTAGAGATTAGGATTTAATTGGAGATTTGATCAGTTTTGTTGATAAAAAAAAATTAAAAAGAAAGCGTTTTTGTATTTTAAATTTAAAGGTTTATATATCTATTCATTTTTTTTAATGAATTTTACGACGACATTCAACTGCGGGTGAATGCACTGACTTGACAGATTTTTACTCACGCTCTGTTAGCTCTGGTTACCAAGAAACACGATTTTCTTCGCTTATTCAAGCTTATCGAAAGGTCTAGAAGGAATCTGACATTACTTTTTCTGAATAGAAAATTTCTATAATATTTAAATCGCAGAATCTGTAAGCGCCTTCTTTGACAGCAGAATTTGTAAGATATTTGCGCAATTAAATAAGACAATATATATATATATATATATATATATATATATATATATATATATATATATACATATATATATATATATATATATATATATATATATATATATATATATATAATTATAATATCTATGAATTTCAAAAAACATATCAAGTTCTATTCTACTTAAATCTCCAAAGAGATAATCAATGATACTGTGTATACAGAATACCACATAGCTAATAATTAACATGTGCAAACATAATATTACCATAGCTGATGCTTCAATGGTAATTGGCCAAATTTTACTCATACCAAAAGAATATTGAAAAAAGAAATAGAGAGAAAGGGGGAAAAAAAAAAAAAAAAAAAATTATAAATTGGAGTTGCAATTAAGTAAACACAAATGGATTAACAAATTAAATATGAACCATACACAATGGAAAATTGGACCACATGAGAATTAAATATGAATTGGACATGGAAAAACACATGCACATGTACTCATCAGCCTGGATGCACCCACATGTGTTTTAAATAATAATTCAGTGTTTCATAATTCTACTGGCATAATGCTAAGATCAGTAGAATCATCCAGGTACACTGAATTATTACCAGACAACAATTGGAAATATTAAAATTTGGAAATATTTAAATAGGAAATAAAAAACCATTAAGAAAATACAATATATTTCACTCACATCGATTATCCAAAAAACAGTAATTAACACCTCACTAAATTACCACGAGATAACAGTTTTGAAATAATAAAATTGGAAATATGAACGCGTAAAGTGTAGATAAAATATTTTACTCACAATAATTATACAGAATCCTTAAAATGTCACAACGTCTGCATAATATTCACATCCACATGGCAATGCATCATACATGTTGACTAAGTCGAGTTGAGAGAAATGATTTGTAAGACAAGTTGAGAGCACACTTTTTTTTTTTTTTTTTCCTTTTTTTTTTTTTTAAAACACAACCCCATAAATGACACCCAATCACAAAATGATTCAAAAACACTCAAAATAATTCTGGTTTTAATACACTTATAACAAATTTATATCCGTGAATATATATTACTCCATCCAATTTTAATTCCTGAAAGTAAAATTAATATACAATCAATAGCTCCCTCTATAGTTAAATTAAATATAATATTAACAATATTATCTACAACTACCTGAAAGGTAAAGTGTCGCCATCTATTGGTATTATAATAGTTCATAATTAATATTTAGTTAAATATCCACTTTATTAGTTACATACTCACTTCATTAGATTTATTTATATAAATAAACTTTAAAAAACAATACTAACTTGTAGTTTTACTTAAAATTCAAATAAAATATAATACTACTATATGAATAAATCTACACAGAATTAATTCAACTTGCACAGCATTTCAGATATTCTTAACAAGAATATATTATGTAAAAGAGATATTATTTTAATTCAAATTATTTTTGCTGCCAGCTGTGTTAATCCACTGATATTATAGACATTTATTAAATAATTAATGTTTTATTTTTACTACTACTTAAATATATATTAGACTTGTTTTTAAATAATTAATGTTTAATTTATACTACATTGTAAATATATTTTATATTTATAGATTAATTTAAATATCTAATTAAATAATTCATAAACAATTCAAAATATCTCAAAATTTATAATGTTGATAATTAATAGTATTACCACTGTTTTTCAATCAAATTAATGCAATGCAGTAATTAAAATACTTGTTAATTTTAATTATTCATAGACAAAAATAAAAACTATATATATTTATTTTTATATATATTGCAAATAGATATATATATATGAGTTATAATCACCAATGTTATCATTGTATAATTTAATTTGTTATTGTATAAGTTAATTTATAAATGTATGAAAACTACACATCAATAATACCTTAAACAGAGGTGATCGGCAACGCACAATCACAACTATACAAAGTATAAATAATGTTCAATCAAATATTAAATTTCCTAATATGTTATAATTGTAATTATGTATGTTATATTTGTAATTTTCTACATAAAGTGTATATAATGTTCAAACAAATATTAAATATTAAATTTCCTAATATGTTATAATTGTAATAATGTATGTTATAATTATTATTTTCTATATCTTTTGTTATATGTTATCGCACACTAAAACAATAATTTATTACATACCATGTTTATATTTAAATTATATAATAAATGTTATTTAAAAGAGTTGATGATTGAATTTATCATAAAAATTGGATATCCATATATTTTTGCTTGATCTCGAATATATCTAATATTTTTGTTTTTATTTATATCTGAGCATAAGTATTTTATACGATGTAGATAATTGATAATTATATTTTTATAAACAGATTTATGTAAACATGAAGCATAATTGGTAAAAATATTTACTTTAAATGGGAAATCAAATCTCTTATCATAAATATCAAAAATTAATTTATAATTATTAGTAATATTAATTTTTATGTCAAGAAAGTTTATATTATTATTAATTAAATCATTTTCGCTTAATTTAAGCTGAGTAGGATAAAAATTGAGTGGTGATGTGCAATTTTTTTCATTGAAATAAAATATGATAATGTCATCAATATAGCGATAAAATACATAATCATTGTTCGGACTTATATTTCTTTCATAATAATATAAGTAAAGGTCAGAGAGAATACTAGATGCGGTTCCGCCCTGCGGAATGCCCTGGCATTGTTTATAGATAAGATTGTCATATTTAATGTAATTATTATGCAATGTAAAATTTAGTAAAGTTTTAAAAAAATTTACTGAAATATGTTCTTTTAATTTTAATTGAGATTTAAATTCTTTAAATAATATACACATTGTTTTATGTAAGTCTTTTATATCAATGTTATTAAATAAATCATTAAAATCCAATGTTTTTATGAATTTTACCGGATTGATATTATGTATTTTATTAATGAGTTGAAAACTATTTTTTAGGCAATGTTGGTTATTATGTTTTAACGTTATATCATATATCTGCTTTAAAATATTAAGTAGTAAATTGCTTGCATTTTTATTATATGTGTTACAACCGATGGTAACAGTGCGAAATTTAATAGGATTTTTATGAAATTTTGGAATTATAACAAGATAAGGATAATTAAAATTATTACATTTGATTTTTAGTAATTTGTGATAATTTAATAATTTTCTGTTATTTATTTCAATATTTAATTTAGTTTTATTAAAAATATTACTTGTGTTGATTGCATTGTGAATTAACACTTTATAGTATTCTTTACAAATGATAGCATAATTATTTGGAGATTTATCTACATAAGTAATTATAAATTTGTTTTGTAATTCTGATATATGTTTATTTATGTTTTTAAAAGCTGCATGTGTAATATGATGATAATTTTTTATAATTTCATTTTTTAATTTATCAATTACAGAAAATCTCCATTCACTGAAATATTCGATTGGTTTATTGTAATCAACAGCAATTTTATATATAAACAAATCAATATCTTGAATAAACTGCAATATTATGGATTTGATATTACACTTATATGGAAGACGAAATTTTGTGCCATTATGCATTAAGTTTTGTAAAATAGGTTGTTCTACAATATTAAGATCACCAGTAATGATATGACCATGTGTTGTATTTATATACTTTTGATATTTTGGGTCATTACAATAACATGGGTAATTCTTTGAAGAGACCAAATTTTTTGCAAAAGAATTGTAATTAAAAATTTTACGTCCAAGTGTGCGATTATATTTATATGTCTTGTGAATGGTAAAATTTTTTATTGGAAAATTATTATTAATGTTGTTTATTATATTGTGTAAATTTATATTATTAAATACATGATTGGAAAAATTTATAATTAATTGTGTATTATTAGTTTTATATTTAGGTTTATTAGAAAGACTTGTATTTAATAGGTTTGCTCTATAATGTAGAATATCATAAAAGATATCACAAAAATGTGGAGAATATTGATTCTTTTTAAATACCTTGAAATATTGGTTTATATATTTCTTTTTTATACTAAAAACATGTTTTCTTATAGCAAGCCAACAATAATCATTACAAAATTGTGCCTCTAGATTATCAAGCTCCTGTTGAATCACAATATCATCAGTGAATTTTTTGTTATTATGTTTACCTCTACCAGATCTAGAAGTTTTTTTTAAGTTTGAAAAATTTAATCCGGAATAAAGATTTTTATAATTTTCATATTTAGTTAAATCTGAAAATACAGGATGTGATTTTTTGTATACTAATTGATTTAATCCATAAGGATATGTAGTATTAAAATGTCTTATATATTTAGATTCTAGAAAAAGTCGTTCAGTAAAATTTTTTTGTATTTTAAGTATTTTAATAGTAATATTTTTAAAATCATGATTTTTGAAATGAGTATATTCAATATTATGAGTTGTTTGAAATTTAGAAATTTTATATTTATCAATATGAGAACGATGTAAATTTAGCCGCTTATGTAATTTTTGACAAGACTGTCCAATATATTCCATGTTACACGAATTGCATTTCAATGAATAGATTACATTGTATGCTTTGCAAAATTTTACCAAATTAAGATTGTTATTATTTGAAATCTGTGACTTATCAGCTAATGGACATGTAAGACAACGCTTAGATTCACACTCTCGAAAACATAGTACAGGCTTGGGACAATAGAATAGGTTATCTGATAACGATCCAGGAAGATCCCTAATAATCTTCCTGTACCGAGCATTAGTCCTGGATCCACCAAGGCCTAAATTGCCAGTATCTAACATTTTACTAATAACTGCCATATTTGTTTGATAGCAATAAAAATTGCAAGAAATACATATTAAATATATCTATAACATATTTAAAAAAAAAAAAATTGTTATGAATCAATCTTAATATTACTTGAATATCCATAAAAAAATAAAAAAAAATAATAAAAAATATTAAGATTGACTGTTTAATACTTGATTAAATATAATAAAGCTAAAACTATTTACATATATACATAAAGTCCCATTAAGCAAACTAACATCAAAAGACAACAATAACAAAACCCCTAGCAGTCATAAGTCAGTACAAAATTAATGTTGGTAAAAAAAAAAAAAAAAAAAAAAAAAAAAAAAATCATTAGAACCTGAATAAGATTTTATAAAGATGCCCTTGAAAATTCAATAGATAAACAAATGATACCAGGAAATAATAGTAATACTAAAATATTATTATTATTAAATTATTATTAAATATATATATATATATATATATATATATATTATTGTAGTAAAAATGTACGCATTACGTTTATGAATTCTATAATGATTGAGAAACCATTTTGTTTAGATGAATTTTACGCCATTCAAGTTATCTTCACACATTTTAAAATGGGTGAATACGCACTAAAATGACAGATATTCACTCACACTCTGTTAGCTCTGGTTTCCAAGAAACAAGGTTTTCTTCGGTTGAATAGTTATTGAAAGTTCTAGACGGAATATGATACTTCTTTTCTGATTAGAAAATTTGTATAATATTTAATTAGCAAAATTTGTAATATTTTTCCGCGATTAAATAAGGCGAAATATTACATTTAAAAAATTGCGCTAAAACTGTGTTCACACTGTTTATAAATTCTATAACGGTTGAGAAACTATTTTTTAAATGAATTTTACGGTATTCCACTCATTTTGGAGGACAATTCACACAACGACATTCAATTCAATGGGTGAATGCACTGAAATGACAGCTATTCACTCACGCCCTGTTAGCTCTGGTTACCAAAGAAACACGATTATCATCTTCGACTGAATAGTTATCGAACGTTCTAGAAACGACGCCGATAAAGTATAATGATCGCTGTACATTACATTATTTCAATCCATCTGGAATATTTTAATCGTAAATAAATATTTTATCCACACATCAATGATTAGATAGAGGAAAGAAGAAATGAAATATCTCCTTCTTTGGAATGTAAGAAGTGTTGCAGAAATAATATAAGGGCTTACATAGTTATAAAAACATCTGCTTAACATTCGAATTTTTAAGAGAAGGTATTTGTTAAGAAACTCTTAAGCTAAATTATATTTACAAAATATTTAACAAGTGGCGAATCTCATCTAAGGTGCAAGCTCGGAAAAAATAGCATGCGAGAGATAGAAAAATGTATAGCAATATACAGGGTGTTTTTTTATATATATACCGCAAACCAGGCCCCTACCTGCCCGGCATGAATGCCTAGCTTGACGGGTTAGTACCTGGGTGCGGGGCGGAAATCGCCTGATCACAGCATGGCTGTGATCCACCTGAATATAGATTTGTTCACATCGCTGCTGTGCTTGCTCTCTTGTGGATTACTACAGTTACCTTTGTTTGCCGGTTCAAAGTTTCTGTTTAACTTTGTTGAGTTGACGGATTTAATAGGTCTCATAATTTAGAACCTTGATCAGGTGACGAGACCCTCACCTGACTAGGCACCCCCAGAGGTATAATTCACAGGTAACTTTTCGGGCTTTGCACCCACGACGGATTTTACATGCACCAGGTGCCATTAGCGTACATATATTTACATATTTACCATGTCTGTTGGCTTGTCACGTTCATGGTGGGTTGTCACTGTAGTGTTTATCGCCTCTTTTATGGGCTGATTTCACTTCTTGTTGTATTTGTCTCTGTCGAGGTTTTTAGGCGTTTTTATAGGCTCACCCCTGTTGTGGGTTGTTTTTGTCTATCATTCATTGGGTTTTTGTCTCTTTCTTGATATATTGTTACCTCTAGCTTGTGCTAGAGCTTGTTGTCACATTTTGAATCTTGGTCTTCTTTCGAGAGTTTCACTGGTTATTATGTCACTATCGTGGGTTTTGTCACGTTGTAGCTTTTGTTACTGGTGGTTGTCACATTTCTGGATGTTGCACACTCATTTTTGTTGTCTTTGTCACTTTATCTCACCCAAGCATTGGGGGTTTTGATTTTAATTTTTTTTCCTTCGTGAATACGCTTATTGCGATCAGTCCATTGAATCCTAATGGCTGTTATCACTGCTTTTGAATTTTGTGCAACTTGTTGATTTGTTGTTTGAGGAACTTGTTGCACTAATGGAGTGGGGCTTGTTCCGTGGCCGTTAGTCCGTCATATATCTATGAGGCTGTATTCACTTGATGTGACACTGTTTTTTTTTCCCTATTCACTTTTTTGGCAGGTGTGCTTTGTGCATTCACCAATTAATTATTTTGTTGTGTTTTGTTCGCTTTTTGTTGGCTATTTGCCTTCATAAAATTCAACAATACAGTAATTTTAAATATAAAGGTGATGTAAGTGACATATTTATCCACTAGACCAAGCTCATTAATTTTATATCAAGTAATTTTAACACTAAATAACATATCAAGAATTTTACTAAAGTTTTATAAACTCTTTCACACCATAATTTTTATTTAAACTATTAAACATATTTTGTGTGATTTACATTACATTTATTTTGTGAAAAAATTTCTGGTTCGAATCGAAATATTTACATACGTTACCAGTCTTCGTTACAGCATATTTAGTGTAAAAAATAGTTTAGATTTCCTCCATCAGATGGCGCTGCTCTGTCTAAATCTTAGTGAGCCTATAAATTTTATTTTAGTTCCAGAATATTATCCGGAAACAAATGCTGAAATATTTATATTGTTTTAAGTGAGAAGGGATTAATCTTTCGTAAAAGAGCTGCACGCGATTGACATTTTTTTTTTTTTTTTTTTTTTTTTTTAAATTCATGCTTGAAAATTATTTTAAAAACCATAAAATAGCAGTAAATTTAGACACAGCTTTCAAGCAAATTGCATTTGAAAGAATATTTTTTTCCCATACGAAGGTGTAAAAATTGAAACTATACGATGTTTAAAAATTATAAAAAGTCGCAGTGAAAACGAAATTTATGGGTCATTTATTTATTGCCACCGTCCATTTGACGCCATCGTTACTCACGAAATTGCTTTCGCTTTATAGCAGATACTAGCTGGAGTCGAAATGAGTCCATGAGTCTAGTTGCGCACAAAATTTCACGACACCGCGCTTTTTAAGAGTTAAACCTAAGTTTAAGTTCTTTAAAATGTGGGAATATAAACATAAAATAGGAATTAAGATTTTTTTTTTTTAATATTAACATAAAAAAAGAAGTACAGACCAGAGTTGGCAGTTTGCTCTCTTTTTTTTTTTTTTATTCAGAAATTCCGAAAAAAGACTTTTTACTTTAATCATGAAATGTATGTAATTAATTATTACTTTTCGGAATTTCTGGTATGAATTCGGAAGTTCTGAATAAAAACGGGAGCCAGACTGGCAATCCTGGTATAGAAATTTAACAATTAAAAAATATTATTCTCATTATGTATCTTCTATTCTTCTATTCGTCAGGAAAGAACAGAGTCCCCCAGAACTCCCTACCTCCCCCCCCCACCCCCGTTTCAGATAATTTTTAAATACATGAATGTAAAATAAACAGAATTAAAACTCGTGTTGCATAGAGATGGGGAGTTGTGCGAGGGGGGGGGGGGGGGACTTTGCACACTCCTGGTGAAAAATTCTTGATTATTTTTACTTACTCATCACACGTATAGTATAGGTATAGGATAAGTTTTGTAATCGTTTTGAAAATCGAAAAAAAAAATATATTTGACGGATTTACACGTTTCAGACACTGGAGATTCCGAAAAACATATTTTTAGAAACAAAATTTTGCAAAATTCTGTGGGTCTGTAAACACTCTATCTCCCGAACAAATTGAGATAGAGACTTGAAATTGGGTGTGTACTTAGTATGTAATAATGGGAAGAAGCTTACTGAAATTCAGTAACCTCGTTTATCCGGAACTATTTTTTTCGGACTCTCGAAATATTCGTTCTGATAAAAGGTATATAAAAATTTTCGAAATTGTTTGTTTTAAGGAGTGAATATAAAAGACAATAAAAAAACATAAATTTTGCTTAAAGAATGAAGTCGATCGGATAATGAGTTGCCGAGATATTTGGAATCCTATTTACCACACTCTTCGATTTTTCATGACCCTGTATTCCATTCAAATTTCAAATCAAAGATATATTTTAATTGGAAATTTGACGCTTAATCAGATGCAATAAACCGCTAGTTAATAGGATTATTATTTTTGGAGTTATAAGGATGTTTCTTTCAAGCAATTCAGTCATAGAGCCTTTAAAGTTTATGACGTCATCAAGCCACGATTTTATTCGAATTGCAATGCATTTTATAAATAGTTTACATATGTTTTATTTTCATATTTTATATTATGCATATCCATGATGGGTAAGTATTACGATGGCCCCCAACGACTACTTTCTGTTAGTATTTATTTATTTTAAATTACTTAGTAAGAATAAATTTTACTATTTTCTTAACCCATCAGAGAAAAATAAATTTACTTAAATTAAATTCTAAATTAAATTAGAAAAAAAAAACGTGAAAGAGCAATTTCTCTTATAGCAATGTCCCTTATAGAGGTACAAGTATTTCAGTTTCCGTCTGACAAGCATTACTTTTCTAATATTGCTTAGATGTCTGGAAACAATCCATGTCTCTACGCGGAATTATTAATTTATCCTTGATATTTCTGTAGGTGTGTAAGTGCATTATTCTTTCGCATCGAAAGCTTTTGTTGTACGTAACTGACATTAACTCGACCTTGGAAAACCCAAGATAAAGTGAAAACCTTTAAGAAACAACTTTAAATACGTACTTCAGATCTTTTCTTAAGTATTCAATTTCAGAGATATTAAAAATCCGAAAATATTTTACTTTTATAGGTTCGAGAAAAAATTCTGCAGCACCTCTTAGAATATGTATTGTGAGCGTATCTGTAGGTATATGAGCTATATAGAATAGGTGCCAAGATCTCACTAATCTTCCATAATATGTGGTTTAATTTGACCCAGGTTTAAGACGTTTCGCACCAGAAATCTAAATTGAATAAATAAAGATTCATCAAATAAATTTTCTGGTACGAAACTTTATTAAACTGGGTCAAATTAATCCACATATTACGGAAGATTAGTGGAAGGTTAGCATCTCTGGCTCTGGCTATAGGCATGCTTAAAGTTATTATCATGAGCCTTGGCAATGCCGGAGGGTCGGCTAGGACGGAATATATTTAAAAAAGAAATATGTTCCTACTTGTTATTAATAACAAAGAAATATTTATTTATTTGTTTATTCATTTATTAACCAATTTTCAACGCAGATTTTTTTTTTATGTATGTCCACTTATAACATTTAAATGGATTGTCTATTTTTCATTTTTTTTTTTTTTTTTTTTTTTTTTTTTTTACTTTGGAAAGGTTTTTGTTTGCAGGTGGTCCTATTACAATATCATTAGGATACAAAAATTATATGTTTGTTTGTCTGTCTCTTTTCATGTCTTTTTTCGACTTTATCTACTTTAACTTTAGTAAACATTGACCAATGGTCTCGAAATTTTAGTCTGGTATTAAGGTACACATCATTACTTTTATTTTTTTTTTAAATCGTCGTATCACGTATAATTCTTTTTTACAGGGGCACCTCAAAAATTTTAATACATCGTCGTCTACTGCACGTCAAAATAAGCGATAATGACAACAATGAGATTAAAAATAAATGTGGGTTACAATCCTGCATCTGGTCATGTAACCCTATTGTATATGAATCCCACTCGACCCGCGGTTTGGACCTAGTCGGGTCGGGTTGTCAATATTTTTTTTTACGTTACAGGTCGGGTTGATTCTAATTGTTTCGGGTTCAAGTTGAATTTTTAGTCTTGCGCGTCGAGAAACTTAGTCTGAAATCTTGGTCTCAGTGGTGTAGCTAGGGTGGGGGGGGGGGTCTAGATGCTCTGGATACCACTAATTTTCTAAAGTTATTTTCGCCTTGCGTAATCGATGAAAATTATGCAATTAGATAAGGTGAAAAATATTTCTTTAAAATAGTGGAATCCAGAACCTCTGGACCCTAACCTTGGCTACGCCACTGATCGGTCTTCGAAATGAAATTTATAGGAAAAAATATGAGTAACGACTGTGTAATTTCAATATTCCCGGGGAGGGTGATAGTGATCCGCTGCTCCCTTCCCCGGGAATGTTTTGTTTACGACCCCCCTCCCCCTTTTTTTTCTATTGTACAACAGCAGCACTTATTATCAAACATTACAGATAAAAAAATAGTAGCCTTTGAGTCAACTCATATGATAACAAGTGGGTAAGTGGGATCGAAGATCGCACAAAATCTACTTGTTTTCTCTATTTCTATTACTCATATTGATACTCTCTTTGTATTATTTTCAAACATTTGAAAAAGTCCGTTAAACTTCCAATAGGACGTCAGATTAATTTTCTTTTTAATTCTCTAATGACGTCATATTAACCTGCTTTCTGCGCTTACACTTACTCATACTCCTTGTATTACTGAGAAATGTTTGAAAATTTCCTTTTTATTATCAATATAACGTCATGTTAATCTTTTTTTCAATTGGTGAAACTTTTTATTTCATTTTCATTTTTCACGTGGAAATCTTTCAATAGAAAATTAATTATTGTAGAAAGAATTTTATTGTGGATTTTTAATTGTTGGCAACTGCTATAACGAAAAATATTTAAATTTAATAGGAAAAGGCTGTTAGATTTTTGGTTTTTTATCTCTCTATATTAAAATAATACAATTCTTTCAAAATTTTATGATTTTCAGCTTGACAGTAGATATTTAGCTGTAAATACACAAAATTTCAAGTCTGTAAGCAGTGGCGTAGCCAGGGTGGTGGTCCAGATGCTCTGGATACCACTAATTTTATAAAGTTTTCTTTGTCTTACATAATCGGAGAACTTTTTGCGATAATCAAACCGCAGAAAACTTTACAATATTACTGGTATCCAGAGTATCTGGAACGCCGTCCCTGACTACGCCACTGTCTGTAAGTCCTCTTGGTCAGAAAGAACACACTTTACCATAGTATCATTGAGTCCACAATGAAAAAGTTAAAATTAAGATTCTGTTTTGAAATCGCAGAAAGGGTTGGGTGTCATTAAATTTATTCATTTAATTAAAATAATACGATTTTTTCAAAATTTTATGATTTTCAGCGTGACAGTAGGTATTCGGCTGTAAGTACACAAAATTTCAAGTCTGTAAGTTATACAGTTTCTGAGAACTGGCTCTGTGACGGGCGGACAGAGAAGCGGGAGGAATGTGATTTCGTGAGATGAACGAAACCCTAAAAATTTACCTCAATTTAAATCAAGAAGCGTGAGCCCCATGACTTCACCCTTTCCCATAACCCTGAGTCTGCCCCTATTCTAATTAGCTTAGATTATCATCAAATTTAAATAATATGTTGTTAAACTTCACTACAGCATGTTCTGTATGAAAAATGTGATGCGATGCATTTGTAGTTTCTTTACAGGACTTCACAAAATAATTCAGTTGCATTACTGTTTGGTAGTAAATGCTTGAAGCAGAGGCGCCATTTAAATCATTTTTTTTTTCGTAGGTGGGGTGGGTCAACGTGTTATTTAAGAAAGGCAAAAAATTATTTTGATCTTGTTGTACACAGCTGAGAAGCAATTGATTCAGTTTCATTCTAACATACATTTTTTAAATTAGCCAAAATACTACTAATTGAGTCGGAAATCTTGGTCTCAGTGGCATAGCCAGGGTGTGGGTCGAGATACTTTAGATACCACCAATTTCGAAAGGCAATTATTTTGACTTATTTTGAAGTGCAGTAGAAGTAAAAATGTGCCTCACTTTGAGAATATTTCAATAGCGAAACTTTAGAAAATATTTCTGATAATAATTAATTTCTGTTCTTAAATTGTCTATTTTTTGCTAATGTTTCTATTTTAATCGAATCTAGCAAGTTATTTTAGCTTTTGTGCAATTTCTGATTTTTTTTTTTTTTTTTAGTCTGATATGTGATGACTAATACACTCTACAGAACCAAATTGATTGAGGAGGCAATCGCCCCCACACTAACCTCCCCCAAATAATGTCCCTAGATTGAAGTAAATTTTAATTCACTTTATTCCATTTCAAATTCATCGAAATTAATATACGTATATATTAGACAATTAATAAGAGTGACAATTAATAAGCGCCTCAATTAGAAAATTCAATAATTCATTAACTATAATAAATACGAAGATGGAAAAATGTGACATTTATATCTGGTACTTCTTAAATTTCATATACTGTAATTTTAAAAACAATTCAAATTTTCGTCAATAGAGGGCATTGAACTGTCTCAAATTGTAAGAAGGCTCAAACTAACATATAAAATTTTCATTAAAAATCTCTCAAGTTTTAGTCTTTACTCTATTTCGCTATTAAAACCCGAAAAAAGGCTTGAATTGTGAAATTTATTTGAGCATTTTTAATGTATCAGACGCTGCAGTGTAATCTATTGACGAAACTTCGAGCTGTTTTTAAAATTACACCACATAAAATTTAAGAAGTACCAGATATAAATGTCACTTGTCAGATTTATTATAATTGATGGATTATTTTTATTTTCAAATTGAGGCGTTTATTTCTTATCACCTATATATATATATATATGAAATGATTTTCCATAGTGAATTATATCAACATATTAATTGTGGTAAGCGATGAATTTGTAGAATAACATATGTTCTGCAGTCGAAGGCTCTGGATCAAGGGTGTCAAACTGTGGCCCACCTGATACCACTAAATTTTAAAAGAAATAGTTGACTTCTTGAATCGCAGAAATTCGATGATTAGATAAGGAAATGTTTGCTATAAAATTATAATGGTATCCCACGGGCCACAATTTGACTCCCCTGCTCTAGATGGAAGACGATGTTTATTAAAAACACTAGAAATTTTCCCGTAAAAATAACAAGAAGCTGCATTATTATCAATACATTTATTGACAATTCACAAAGCACAGACAATTCCACTAATTATCAAGTTGAGAATTCATAACTGATCTATGTTACGCTATTTAAAAAAAAGGCATGAAGATGCTACATATTATTATAGAGATATACATTGGCCTCCAAAAGTTAAGGTCCAACCGGTTTTTTGTGTCTAATTTGCAAATGAATGAATATAGAAACAACAAATTTGGAGGAAATGTGAGCTAAACTGTTATTTATTAAATGCGACATAGAAATTTACTTAAGTTAAACGTTAAATTAAATTACAACAAGAAAGCACCCATGGTGGAAAATTCCATTCTTGGAGAAATCTGTACATCGCAGTATTATGCAGTAAAATGTGAAAGAAACATTAAAAAACTGGTTCTAATACGAAATATGGCCACTCCGGACTTGAATGCATTGGCGGCATCGACTTTCCATGCGCTCAGTTAAATTGTCGGACACCGAAATAGGTAACGCTGACCCAGGGCTCGGAAGTAGCGCGCTACAAGTAGCGAAACTACAGTAGCCGCTACTTTTTTTAGTAGTTTGTAGTGTAGCGCGCTACATTAAAAAAGTGTAGTGTGTAGCGAGTAGCGTGATACAAAATATCAGTAGTTTGTAGCGATCATCGACGCTACTGTAGGAGGGACGAAAAAAGTGCCAATCTTCAAATCACGTGATTATAACTCGTTTCTTTTGTGCGAAATATGTTCTCTACAACAATTTGCGAATGTCAGCGACAAATCTCAGTTGCAGTGTCATAGATTTCTCCATAGACGACGGGCCCGGTCACAAACTAACTGTCATTTTCACAGTTTGGATGTCAGAAACTTCGCGTATTGTCATTTAAATCCATTGAAATCGTCTCAATATAATGTATTTTTATACGACTACGATTGTTTTTATAGCCGTCTATAATATAGCCGCCTGTCTATGTTAAGTCTTTATCTGACTAATTTCTTCTCCCTTTCCCACAACCAGCAAGCAAAGAAATATAAAATCTTTATTAAAAAAGAAAAAGAAAGAAAGAAAAAGAAAAAGAACGGATTTATCTGAACATAAATCATCTAAATTATCATATTCTCTCATATTCACGCTTCCCCCTAGTAGCATACAAAGGAGTTTAAAATGTTTTTAAATCTTTATTTTTATACAAAAGTAAAATCTTTCACTCCATTTATTGCTCTCTAATGACAATGAATAAAAATTATTTCCTTGTCCCTAAAATGAAATTTACCATAGGATGATCAGTATTGAAAATGAAGTGTGTAGCATTTATATCTCGCTTACAGGGACATTCAAAAGAATTCTGTTACATTATGGTCTATGGGGAAAATCGTTTGCGGTGTATTTAATTAGCGATGATAACTAAAGTAGCGAAAAGTAGCGAAGTAGTGACTACTTTTGAAATGTAGTTTGTAGTCGCTACTTTTTAAAACAAGTAGTTGTAGTTGTAGTTAACTACATTTTTCATAAAGTAGTTGTAGTTCGCTACAAACAAAAAGTAGTTTTTCCGACCCCTGCGCTGATCAGACTTGGAGTAAGCCTTGTTCCAGCTCATTTAATGACCTTGGAGAAGGACTTAAAGCCGCAACCTGTCTTCCAAGATAGTCCCAAAGATGTTCTATCGTATATTCAAGTCTGGAGAGTGAGCTGGCCATTCCATTCTCTTCAAACCGTGATCCTCAAGATAATCCTCAACAACCACAGCTCGGTGTGGTCTCGCATTATTATCCATTAGAATGAAACCATTGCCAATAGCACCGGCATATGGGTGCACATATGAATCAAGGATCTCATCCCGATATCTCGCACCAGTCACAGTTCCTCCATGGAACACATGCAGGTCAGTGTGGCCTCCAAGTGAGATCCCTGCCCAAATCATGATTCCACCGTTTCTGTACCTGTGTGTTTTGACAGTGTTTGATTGATGGTATCGAGTGCATTGTTCTCTCCAGATCAGGAGACGTCCTGAATCGCTCTCCAGTGTGAATCTGGACTCGTTTGTGAAGAGTACAGAAGCCCACTATTGTCTGGTCCAGGAAACATGTTCTCTTGCCCAACATAAGCGGGCTCTTCTCTGTCGTCTGTTGAGGGGGACACACACAACTGGTCACCTTGCATAGAGACCTGCATTGTGAAGACGTCTTCGCACCGTAGTAGCAGATTCTTCTCTCTGATGCTGCAAAGTGGTCTGCAATGAGTTGCGGCACAGTAGTGCGTCTTCTCCTTCGGGCCTAAAAAGCTAGAAACCGGTCTTCTACAAGTGTTGTAACACGTGGGCGACCTGGAACATGTCTTCTGGAAACAGAATCTTCGGATTCATACTGATCCCAGAGTCGTTGGACAACACTGCGAGACACATTGAGCCGTCTAGCAGTATCGGCCTGTGACAACCCCATTTCCATCCATCCTACCGCCCGCCACCTTAATGAATCGGGCAAACGACTTCTTCTAGACATTTCTCGACTCTACTGGCTGTTGTGAACAAAACTGACAACAATAGTTCGAATACAACAAAACTTACACGCGAAATTACGAAAGCTTCGTAATTGCATATTTTTCTCTCATTCACAAATACCTATTCTTTTCTATAAAATAAAAGTGGTAGCTGTAATTTTTGCGTAAGTTTTTTTAAAGCTTATTATTGTCATTCATATAAATTATGAAGTTTAATCTGACTGACATTTTTTGTCTGGTGAGCTTCGAAAAACATGTTGTACCTTAACTTTTGGAAGCCAGTGTAAGCCAGTTTAAAGACAATTCTCCTCTAAGTGACGGAATCTAGTTAGCAAGTCAAAAAGCGTAAAAATTATGAGCTCCGGTGCTGCGTAACACGTTTTAAACGCAGCGAGGCGTAGGAATCTTTCGCCAGGGGTAAATTAACCAATGAGCGGTCTGCGAGGCTGTGGGACTCATTATTATACTCGGCATAGTTTTGAAGTTAAAAATTAGCCGCGGGAGTTGAAATGAATCATTGGATATCGAATGATAATTTTAATAAAAATTTAAATGATATTAAGAGACGTTCTAAAGAAATAAAAATGTAATGTCTCAAAAGAAGAAATAAATTACGGGTTTTTACAAATAAATGTAGGTTTTAACAGATTAAGATTTTTAGAATAAGAATTAAAATAATATGTTGATTAAAGATATGGAATTAAAATATAATTTATATTTAAGATATTGTTAAAAGACAGGGAAAAAAGGTAGAATTGTAAGAATTTAGAATAAATTAATTAAGGTAAAATGGCGAAATGTTTTTATTATATATATATATATATATATATATATATATTACATATATATACAGGGTGATCATAAAGTCTTTCCCTTATTACTATAATTTATTGCAGAAAAACTAATATAATTAGGAATATGCTTGTTTCAATACATTGTAAAGACATTTATGACGTTTTTAGTACAAGTACTTACGTCAGTAAATTTCAATGTGAGCACCCTTAGTAGTTCGAAGAATGTCAAGGCAGTATTGCATTTCTCGCCACGTATTGCCCAACATTTGAGCTGCCACGTTAGACACAGCATCTGTGATCCTGACCTTAAGTGTTTCAATATATTTTACTGGTGTTGCAAACACTCTGTCCTTTATGTACCCCCAAAAGAAAAAATCTGGAGGAGCTGGTCCATCCCATCCGATCCATTTTTCAGTCAATTTGTCATCAAGGAACTCTCGAACGCGGTAGAAACTGGACTAAAAAAACTTAAGAACATGACTTTTCCATAACAAAATATTTAGAGTATTACATTCAATGGTTATTTCGTTTTTTTTTTTTTTTTTTTTTTTTTTTTTTTTGTAATCGGGGAAATATTTTATGACCACCCTGTATATATATATATATATATGTGTGTGTGTGTGTGTGTGTGTGTGTGTGTAAAATATTTCATCATTTTCACGGATTGCTTCATGAAATATCAAATTATTTGTAGCATACTGGCTTAATGAGGTAATACAGATACAACGAAAGTAATTGGCTCGGGCCCTAGTTGATTTACCGCACATCTTTTATTTTCCACCTCAGTAATACAATCAGAGATTGGGAGTTCGAATAGGTCCCGAGAACCATATTATTTAGATTTTAGGGGCTTAAATTTTTCTGATGTTGGTAAAGCACCTCAATTGCTACTAAAAGTCTGTACCAATGTACCAATGCAGATGTTCTGTCTCTTTCATCTGGGGACCTGCTTTTGTTTCGTAAATCTGACATTTTTCAGCAGAGGACAGAATGGTCAAAATGGGAAGATACTTACTTCTAATTGGATAAGAACCTTGATTAATGTCATCTTATGGCTGAAATAAGGTTTGGCTATAGCCTGATTGCATCACCAATAGTCATTTCTAAATTTAGGTTAATTGGTATTTATGATCTAAATATAATAATAAATGTCAGATAGAGAAAAGTTAATTAGCTTTTAAGATCTAAATGTAATCCTCAATTTATTATTTTGACATTAATTTTAATTTATAGCCTAAACATAATTCATAATTCAGTTTATTGGAATTTATGATCTGAATCTAATAACTGTCATACTGAAAGAAAGTTAATTGGAATTTATGGCTTTGAGTCATCATTTAATGTAAACATGTCAATCAACTCCCTGTTTTGGGAAAATTAACTTCAAGAACATTAAATCAACATTAAAGATGCTTATGATGGTCAATTTCTTTTCTTAGTATTTGATATATATTACATTTAAAAAAATCACAGCACGTTTCGTTTTGAAAATTATTTTTAACATTTATAACATATCTTAACGTCGCGTAATTTTGGAGAAAAAAAATGTAATGTAGCGAGTAGCACCAGACAAAAAAAAAAAAAAATCTAGTTTGAAGCGAGCATCGACGTTACTTTTAAAGTTAATTCTAGAAACAAAAACGGTATTTTAAAAATCATCGTCCTTACTTTTTTTGACTTAGAGCAAAATGAAAATGTTGTTTTCAGTGCAACATTTTGCTCATGTCAGCAATAAATCCCATTTTTAGTTTTTAGCTGAACATTATACCATGTACAACCATCGTATGTCGAAAACAAGCTTGTTTATCGGATTGTAATTTTAAAATGCAACTTTGGTTTAAAATGACAAACATGTTTTTAAATATACAGTTTTTACTTTTATTTATTTTTTTCATGTTTGTTTGTTTTTTGTTTCAGGAAGCCATAAACGGGCGGGTGTTTAGGTGATACCACAAAAAAATCATTTTTTACAACTAAGTAGCAAAATTTTAGAAATGTTTACCAAAATTATTATCAGTGTTAGAAAAAACAAACTGTTAAATGTTAAATTAATGTTTTGTCCAGGGCATGGCAAAGAGTGCTTTTGCCCAGGAAATTGAGGGGCCGCCAAAATTATACTACCAACCACGGTTTTATTTATTTATTTATTCATTTTTTAGTCGTCGATCATTTTCCGGGGAATTTCTTTTTCTCTCTTCGTCATTCTCTTATTTTCTGTCACAAAACATCATGATTTCTCCAATTGAAATAAGTGCAATTTTCTCATTGTTATTTAGTTGTTTGGAATTTCTGAATTAAAATTAAACCTTTTAAAGTTCTAAAATAAACGCGAAATATGTATTCAATAGAATTTATTTCTGTTTTTGCAATTTATCAATTTTGTGATACCTGTCACAAAGGAAAAGGAGAGGGGGGGGCGCCAAATTAAAATTTTGCCCCAGGGGCAGTTTTCTCTTCTCACGGTCCTGATTTTGTCTATACTAATATTATAAAGAAGTAACGTTTGTTTGTTTGTTTGTAGAGGGTAATCTCTGGAACTACCGATCCTATTTCAAAAGTGATGGTGGAAAATTGATGGTAACAATCCCTGCTCCAACATAGGCTATATTTTATGTCGGTGCCACTACCCCCAGAAGGGTGCAAGAGCGAAAAACGTTCTAAAATTGCGATTTTTTTTATACTGAAGGAGCTAGAAACTTGGCATTGTAGTTACTTATCAGATGTAAATGCTTTCTAAGAACAATTTTTTTTAATTGAAATTTTAAAGTATGAAATGAGCGAAAAGGCATTCTAAAAACATTCTAAATTACATTTTTTATGGAATCTTTGGAACTACAGAACCGTTTTCAAAAGTGATGGTGGCAAATTGATGGTGACAGTCCCTGCTGTAACATAGGCTATATTTTATGTCAGTGCCACTACTCACAGGGGTGCAGGAGTGAAAAACGTTCTAAAATTGCGATTTTTGCGATACTGAATGAACTAGAAACTTGAAATTTGGCCTGATAGTTACTTATAAGATGTAAATGCTTTCTAAGAAAATTTTTAAAAAAAATCGAAATTTAAAAGTAGGAAATGAGCGAAAAGCGTTCTAAAAACATTCAAAATTACAATTTATATGGAATGTCTGGAACTACAGAAACCTTTTCAAAAGTGATGGTGGAAAATTGATGGTGACAGTCCCTGCTGTAACATAGGCTATATTTTATGTCGTGCCACTACCCCCAAGGGATGCAGGAGCGAAAATGTTCTAATATTGCGATTTTTGCGATACTGAAGGAGTTAGAAACTTGAAATCTGGCATGGTAGCTACTGATAAGATGTAAATGCTTTCTAAGAATTTTTTTTTTCTAAATCGAAATTTAAAAGTATGAAATGATTACTTGCATATCAGGCGTTGGCGACTCAGCGCAATAACCTGAATTACATCTTAGCATTTATAATTAGTGTTGGCAGTATTATGTTTTTAACATTTTCCAACATTGTTCAAAAGTGTTTATGAATTCGGTTGGTCTGTCCGTTTATCTGTCCGTGCTCTAACTCGCATAAATATACTCGGATCACCATGTAATTAATATATGTTATTGAGGTTTGTCTTCGCATGTTAAATATTGAAAATAAAGTGTGTAGCCTTCATAGTTCATTTACAGGGACACTCAAAAGTATCCCGTAACATTATGGTCTATGGAGAAAAACTTTTTTCGGTATATATATTTCATCTGTGTTTAAATATTCGAAACATAATGAAAGTTATACGCATTATTGAGCTGCACTACAAGAAAGTTACTTTAGAATATGTTACAGTCCATTCACAGGGACACAAAAAGTATTTCAGATACAGAATTCTAAGTGTTATCTAGATCAGGGGTTCCCAAACTTTTAGACCGACATACCACTAAATAGAAGTTTACACTTCCGCGAACCACCAAGTAACAAAAGTAAAGCTAATATAGAAAAACTTGTAAAAAGAAACTTCTCTAAAAATAAATATATATATCTGCTCTGTTTTGTTTCCGTCTTAGCAGGTTTTATTATATTTTAAAATGAATGACTACATTACTAAATTGATACTTAGACTGACTACTTTATAATAATATTCAAGTAAAAAGTTAACTTTTTTAGCTCACAGGCTATCAAAGCCTGAGTTGGGTTGGGTTGGGTTGATTATTAACGGCCAATTATCTACACATGGGATATAGGCCCGGGGGGAGTGCCCTTCGTGGGGGTCTTTCTAAGGGAACCTAACCCGTATTTACGCATGGATAAATCCACGGCTCGAAGAAAACCACGAAAACTCCGAACGATTAGGCCGACGGGCGCGATTGGGATCGAACCCAGCACCTCCCGTCTACCAGCTTCGAGAGCACAGCCTCTCAATCAAAGCCTGAGAGCTAATGTTCCCGCTGGTTCAGTATGTATGTACGTATGTATGTTTGCATGTACGTAACGCGATAACTCTTGATAGAAATATCCGATTTGCTTCAAATTTTGTATATAGGTTCATTCTGATAAGGCGCTTCCCTGATTAGTTTTGAGTGCTCATTGTTTAAGTATAAAGGGGGGAACGGGGTGATAACCCCCCCTTAATTTAGATAAATGGGTTTTTCATGTAGAAGTATCCAATTTGCTTCAAATTTGGTATAGCGGTTTATTGTGGTAAAGCGCTTCCCTGATTAAATTTGGAGGTTCATTGGTTAAGTATAAAGGGGGTAAATGGGGGGGCTAATCCCTCCCTTAATTTAGCTAAATGGGTTTTTCATGCAGAATTATCCGATTTGCTTCAAATTTGATATACCTGTTTGTTCTGATAAGGCGCTTCCCTGATTAGATTTGGAGGTTCCTTGGTTAATTATAAAGAGAGAAAACGTGGGGGAGCTAATCCCCCCCCTTAATTTAGCTAAATGGGTATTTCATGCAGAATTATATAACTGTGTTAGTAAAATGTACAATTTGTGTGAATAGCTTGTGAGCTCAATGCCATCAGTTTAACTGGGCATTTATCTTTTATATTTATAAAAATATGTCGTATCTCTGAAACGTTTCCAGTTTCATTGTATTTAAAATAGTTTGCATCTTTAGAACTCTTCCGGTTTATTGTATTTAAAAATATAAAAAAAAAATTTTTAAAAAATTATTATATCTTGCATTATAATATAATCAGGTGATAAGATCTTATTTGAAAATCACTTAAAAAATAATCCGAGTATCAATTTAGTGATATTATAATGTCTTTTTAGATGTCAACATTATCTTTAATAACGATGAATTACGAGTTTTGATTTTTTAGTACACTAGTCTAAAAGTTTAGGAACCCCTGCTATCGACGATTCTAGATGGAAGGACAGGTTGAAAGTGCTATAACTTTGCCAGCTCAACGAACTATTAATGCCATGAGGTTCATCTGTGATTTTCATACAGAGGCACAAAAAAGGATTTGAATTTTTATGTGAGATATAAAACTTAAATGCTTCGTTTTGACTTGATTTTATAATATATTATTTTGTCAGGGTTTGATTGCGTCTTTTATTTTCTCCCTCTCCAAGCTCATCACGTGCCAGGAAAAGTGTGTCGTTAAAACAAAAACAAGAACACAATTTAAACGCGTAACGTGTTATTGGTGATGCGCCAGAAATTCTACAGGTTGAAGCTGGATAAATGCGGAAGTGTTTAGTTTACCTGCTTCAAAATAGAGCTCAAAGCGGCTGGCAAAATACAAACTCTTGTTTGACTTGGCAAATAAAGCAGCAAAACCAAGAAAACGATGAGTTTAAAGTCATTCAAACACAATGTAATTCACTTTAACAAGGTTTAAAGAGTAACAACCAAAACTTTTTGAAAAAGAAGCGGCAAAACTTATTCAGAATCTTAACACTTTATTGGCCGACAGTTTAATATGAAATCACGCTTTTAAAATGACTTTTCGGTACCACCATATTCTTAAAATAATCTTCGCTTTATGTAATCGCAGAAATCAACGATTAAATAAGTCAGAAATTATTTTTCAAAATTTCTGGTAACAAAAAACATAAAAGTTCGCAGTTATGAAAAAACGATTATATTCGTCAACGTTCTATAATGTGTTAACTTATTTGCATGATTAGCGTATATTTCAAGAATTTATTTTTTATTCGGATACTAGCTGTTTAACCCGTTCTACGCACGGGAGTTCATGAATTTGATTCTAAAAAGTGAATAAAATGAATTTAATTCCCCTGTTAAAGTGTTGAATTGTTCAATAACTATACGATTTAGAAAAAAATAATTTTACTACTGTGCATTTTTTTAATGAAACTTAATTTATGTTGCTATGGCAGCAGACGATAAAACGATATATTTGGAATAAGGGAATAAATAGAATTAAAATGTTCTTAATGTTTGTGATAAAATGTGTTTCTTTATTTTAAAAAAAAGAAATGAAATAATGAAGCGCAATTAAATAATCTCTAATTACCTGCATGCGAGATAAAAGAATTATCGTAATACCCGCTACAGCTTCTTAGTATTGCAACGTGGCGTCCATAATATGTATATCTCACATTGCAGTAAACATTTAGAACTGGTTAGAACTCGCGAGATTACGGGTTGACATAAAAAAGGCAAAAATTCGTCAAAAACATTTAAAAAAATCTATTTAAAATTTTTGAATTTTTTGTCCCAATTGTTCATTGGCTCCCTACCAGCAATCCGTATGCCAAATTTCGTAGCCCTGCGCCCTGTGTTTTTCCGAGTTTTTGAGGATACATATATACGCGCACGGATTTTAATAGGATAGATATTATTCTAGCTGACCCACCCGGCGTTGACCGTGCCCGTGTAATAAACTTAAATCTCTTAAAAAACGAAACTCTGTCCCGGATCTCCGATGACTTTGGCACCGTTTACCGGGCATGCCCATACGCTCCGGAAAATCTTTTATTTCCACCTTCTACCGCCAAGGGAGCATTCTGTTCTAAACAAACCTCTTCCCGAACGAACATCTGACACAGGTTCCCGTTGCTTACGGCACCGTAATAGTAGACGTGCAACAAAAGCGGTTTGAAGAAGATGGAAACATTATTAGCCGAGTTAATAAAATAAGGCACAGTTAGAGAAAATAACCTTGAGGGGGTGCCGGGGGGAGGGGATTTTCAAGTGTCCTTCAGAAAATGACTAATTAAGAGGACCACTATGCATCTTTAAAAAAATTTTCGTTTGGTTAAGCTATGAACTTAATTACAAATTTGGTTAAACTATTATTCGGAAATAGTGGTAACTACTGCTCATAAATTCAGTTTAACGTTATAGAGGATGACTATTAAGTTAATTATAGTGTTTGTAATCAGTTGCGTTGAAATTGGAAAGACAGTTGTTGAGTTATGGAAACGGGGCATAGTTAGAAAAAAAACCTTGAAGGAGGTGCCGGGGTGGAGCGGATGTTCAAGTTAATTTTAGTAAATTACTAATTAGGAGGACCAGCATGCATCTTTAAAAATTGGTTCGTTTGGTTAAGCTAGGAACTTAATTAGAAATTTGTCTTAGACTGTTATTCGGAAATAGTGGTACCCGCTATTCACAAATTTATTTTAATTATATAGACGTTGATTATTAAGTTAAATATGATGTTTGGAATCAGTTGCGCTGAAATTGGAAAATTTGTTGCTGAGATATGGAAACAGGGTACAATTACACAAAAGCCTTGAGGGAGGGGCTGGGGGGGGGAGCGGATGTTCAAGTGCCTTTCAACAAATGATAAATGAGCAGACCCACTATATGCATCTTTAAAGATTGATTCATTTGGTTAAGCTAGGAACTTAATTTGATATTTGGCTTAGACCATTATTCGGAAATACTGGTAACTGTTTTCTAGAAGTACACCCTGAAGCTATGAATGCTGATTTTTATGATAATTTTGCAAAATGGAACTGGTTTGGAGAACTTCGGAACATAATTCTCTGAGTTTTGGAAATAAAGCACAGTTAGAGAAAAAAACCTTGATGTAGGGGCCGCGAGGAGGCGCGCGGTCAAGTGCTCAACAACAAATCACTAACTTTGACTGTTTTGGTATGCATCAACTGAATACGGGTCTGAATACGGTACTACGGATAACTGAATACGGTACTTTTATTAGCAACATAAATTTAATTTTTACGAAAACTGTTATTCTAAAATAGCAGTATCATCTATATAAAACAGCGTTTAAACGTTAAGGGTGAAGCAAAAAATGTTAAATTTCTTAAATGTAATTAGTTCTGTTGAAATCAGAGCAGTAGATTTGGATTTATTAATACGGAGGGTCAATTAATGAAAAAAAACACCGCCAGGTGCCGCGCGGACAAGTAAAATATATGTGATATTTAATAAAAAGTCGTTTACCCCCACCCCTCCCCATCCCCGCAAATTTAACAAATAATCTGTGAAATAAAGTTTTCTGTATTAATAATCTCTATCATACTAATATATGTCATGTAAAAAAAACCTTAAACCCAGCTAATTATCATTCATTAAGTCGATAAAATCTTTTAAAATTAAATTTTTAGCATTTGGTAACGGTCTATAATTAAGTTGATTGTCTACATGCCATATAATCTCTGATCCATCGATTTTAAAAACTGGACTCGCAAATTGCAATGATCCCTACCTTGATTTATTTAATGATTTCTGCGGAGATTTTATACAACCAACCAACCGAAGATTACTCTGTGAAAAAGCGTATTTTTGATGAGATCTCTTTGTGGATAGATTTTAATTAATATTTAATCTATCAAAAATCTATTTAAAATTTTCAAATTTTTTGCCCCAATCGTTCATGACCGCACTACCAGTTACCCATGTGCAAAATTTCGTAGCCCTGCGCCCTGCGATTTTCGAGTTTTTGAGGTTACATAGATAGATACGCGAACGGTTTTTAATAGTATAGATGCCGAATCCACACTGAAAATTGCGAAACAAGAATTTTTACTTTGTGAAATCACCAAACGTCTGTCATTAAATAACACAAAAATTACTATTCAGAATTTCTCGTATGAATTCGGAATTTCTGAATAAAAAAGAAATGTCTGAATTGACGCAAATTGGTTAAGAATAAGAGGACGGTGGACTTTCAAAGGAGCAAAAATCGACCAAAAATATAATGTTTTTGCTTTTGTATTAAAGCTTGTTAACATTTTAAAAATATCAATATAGTGCCACATACTTGGCAGAAAATGTGCTTTCATAATTCTTAAAACTATGAGTAATGAAAATAACATATCGTAATATATTGCATATGCATTCTCCTCAAAATAAATTCCTGGCAGTCGTGTAATATATATTTAAAATGTTCTACCAGGGATGCCAAACCTATGGCCCGTAGACAGGGGCACCATTTCAGAACTTTCTTGGGGGTGGGCGAGCAAAGTTTTCTTTGGGGGTATTGGTGTAGCCAAGGGTAGAGTCCGGGGAGTCCGGAACACCTCCCACTTCTCCTGAATGAGGAACGTTTACTGAATCATGAATACAACAGTCAAAACTTTGAAATCGAAAGCGAACGCTGAAAAGTTACGTTTTAGACAGGTTTCCGTGTTAGTAGGTGTATTTTTAAGATATTTCATTCGCCTGGACTATGAAAGTTTTCGTTTTAAGACAGGTCTCCTTTATAACATGTTCCGTTTAGCTAGGTATCCAGACTGTTAAAACATTCACTCTATAGTACATCTCTGGAGAGCATAGATGTATTACAGCAAAACTTGTGAAACGAAACCTGTCTATAACAGAATCCTTTCTCAAACGGAAAAAAATGTCAAGTTTCGACGAAAAACACCATAAAATAGTACTAGTTAAGATGGAGACCTGCCTAAAATTGAACATTTTTCCAGTCCCTTTCGGAATAACCAGTCGGAATCCGTTTTTAAAAGGAAACATTTCATGTTCCCGATTGCAAAAAAATAACCATACAAATACAGGGTGTCCTTAAACTCATGGTACATACGCTAGGGGGTGATAGAACACATCAAGACAAACAATATTAAATAGGAAACTAAGGGTCCCAAACGTCTTCCGAAGGCGATAGTCGCCATTAAAGTTTAGGGTCCAAAATTTCAAATGATTATAAAAAACGGAAAAATTGGTCGATTCGTTTGCGGTTTTCGCTAAAACTATTCTTTATGTCAGTATTTTCTTAAAAATAAATTTTAAAGATAAAGTTCTAAAAATGCCGATAGAGGGCGCTTTAGTCTTTGGAGTAACGAAAAACTATTTTTTACCGTTATTTTTTGCATCTCATTAAATGCTTTCAAAAGCTTAGACTTAAATTTAAATTTTGAGCTCAAAATCTGAATCGTTGGGAGTGATTAAG
Source organism: Maratus michaelseni (assembly GCA_963931845.1). Classification (NCBI taxonomy): domain Eukaryota; kingdom Metazoa; phylum Arthropoda; class Arachnida; order Araneae; family Salticidae; genus Maratus; species Maratus michaelseni. Next base: position 226,381,299 of record OZ007595.1, read on the forward strand.
TAGTGCAAACTGAACTGAGTTCAGGAGTTGAAATTTGAAACACCTCCCCCCCCCCCACCCTCCCACTCCTGAACACAGTTCAGTTATTCCCGATCTTGGTGTAGCAGACCAGGCGGAAACAATATGAGTTGTAATTTTCCAACTGGACGAAAAATGTCCGGGCCAGGATTCGAACCTGGGATCTCTTGAAGCTGCAATGCTCTACCAACTGAGCTATCCCGGTTGAAGCTGGAGGGCATAATTCATCCAGATTCAACCGGTATAGCTCAGTTCGTAGAGCATGGCAGCTTCAGCCAAGAGATCTCAGGTTCGAATCCTGGCCCGGACATTTTTCGTGCAGTTGGAAAATTACAACTCATATGATTTCTTTACCAATTTGAATAATTGTGTTAAAATTAATCCAGGCAGAAACTACTACCCCCTACACAAATAAACGATAGAGTAATGACAAAACTAAACAGAAAATTTATTCATAACAGACATGAGCAATTTCTTCGCGCAAAATAAAAAGAAACAATTTGATGTATGCATGTAGTGCGCAATATGAATGAAGGTTGACACGTAGAAAATGGTACACGCATGATGTCACAAAAACTGCTCGAAAGAGTGCCCACCAGCAACGATGCAGGCCTCACGCTGCCGGCGGAGGGAGTTGCGAACATTAGTGAATACCCCGGGCATCTCCCGGATATCGCCTGCTACGACGGCAATTCTCGCAACCAGGTCGGAGTCGGAGTCGACGGTAAAAAATAGTTGTTCATCACTCCAAAGTCTAAAGCGCGCTCTATCGGCATTTTTGAACTTTATCTTTAAAATTTATTTTTTTAAATTTATTTTATTTAATTTTGTCATTTCTCTATCGTTTATTTTACGTGTAGGGGATAGTAGTTTCTGCCTGGTCTACGACACCAAGATCGGGAATAACTGAACTGTGTTGTGGGGGTTCAAATTTCAACTCCTGAACTCAGTTCAGTTTGCGCTACTTAACCACTCCCAACGATTCAGATATTGAGCTCAAAATTTAAGTTTAAGTCTAAGCTTTTGAAAGCATTTAATCAGATACAAAAAATAACGGTAAAAAATAGTTGTTCGTTACTCCAAAGTCTAAAGCGCCCTCTGTGCACATTTGTTTAACTTTTTCTTTAAAATTTATTTTTAAGAAAATACTGACATAAAGAATAGTTTTAGCGAAAACCGCAAATGAATCGACCAATTTTTCCGTTTTTTATAATTATTTGAAATTTTGGACCTTAAACTTTAATGGCGCTTATCTCCTTCGGAAGACGTTTGGGACCCTTGGTTTCCTATTTACTATTACTCGTCTTGATGTGTTCTATTACCCCCTAGCGTATGTACCATGAGTTTAGGGACACCCTGTATAACTGCTAAGACCGAAATCTGTCTAAAACAGAATTTGTTTCCTTTCTTTAGCAATTCCATTTTCATAGATTTTACTGTGACTAGATAAAGCGTAAAACTTATTCAATACAGACTTCGATGTTGACAACACTTACAGGAAAAGATGAGTTTACATGAACGCAATTAAGGCACATTTATCAGAGTTTGGTGAATCTTATCTTTGTTCATTTTATGATTTTATAGAGAGCAATATCACTAATTGCTTTAAATCTTCTGGCTGGAATTGAAAAAAAGTAACTTTATTGTTGGACGAGTTACTTGCGAATTTTTCATTAGGTTGCCATTTTCAAAATACCTGCAAAAACCTCAATAGGGTTTGTCTTTTCCTCTAAAATGTATTGATGATGTCATTTCAACCCTACGAAGTTTGTGTCAGTCAGTAAGAAAGGTGGACTGGTGTTCAAAAGTTTGCCGCTCAAGAAGACAAAATCCTTGGCTAAAGAAAACTTTAAAAACTCCATTTAGCCAAACACAGTGGCCAACCAAGCTGGCCATCAGTCGAAAAAGATAATAAATCTCATGACAAACCTGAAGAATATTTAAGATCAATTTTTCTCCCTTGGCTCCATTTATCTCTTTTATTCGCTTTTGGAAGAGCAGAAATATCTTACCTAACCATTAACAATGGCGAAACTTGAAAGAAACAGAGAAACCCCAGAAGATTAATGGCTGTTTTAGACTATTCTAACCAAACTTTTCTTTCCACACATCAACTATTTATTGTGTGTGCTTGTTACATTACCAGTTTCTGTTGCCAAATTAACGTATTGTAACAGATTTTATTTTTTCGAACAATATGAATCGCAGGCATGAAATTAGGCGTGATTTTGAAGATAAACATTGAATGCTTGTTAAAAAAGGTGTATTTTGTTTCATTTTTTTCTGTGATTCTTTGCGGTTAAAATATAAAATTTCTTTTCGGTTAATTTAGTATTTGAAGTTAATAATTGAATGTATCTATGTTGATCTAATGTTGAATTTTAATGCTCAAACGGAAGCTCTTTTGTACTGTGCAATTGTACTATATTTTATTCACAGATCACTGTAACTCCCTGTTCAATTTTAAAAAGTGCATTACGATAGAGACAGCTAATTGCAAAAAAAAAGAGTGATTAGCATAACTGCGATCAGTGGCAACTCATCCTGAAAAAAAGAGAACCAACACAAAGTTAAGCACTTAAGAACACAAAATAAGTGCAAATTATAAACCCAACTAGGAACGACAAACAAACTGTTGTTACTAAAAGAAGGACAGTCCGGGCCTGATTACCAACGGAACAAACTTCCACCAGTAAAAAGGAATATAACTTTTTGTCTTATTGATGACGCTAATTTTAAATGAATGCGACGTTTAAATAAGACGGAAATTTCTATTAAAATTTACTGGTGGAAGTTTGCCACATTAGTAATCAAGCCCAAAGGACAGTAAATACTTCAGTATCTCACGTCGCCCAGCATGACTTCTCTGCGCTCTGCAGTGCCGAATTGTCTCAGCTAAATATCAATTAGCAACCGGCCAACTTAGAAAACGTCAACGAAGGCAACAAGAAGCACTGCAGCCACGACGGCCTCTAGAGGCTTGTTAAATAGATCTCCATCATGCAGAGATCAGGCGAATTTTCGCCCCACTGTCAAGTATCAACCCTTTCAGCTGGGCAGAAGCCCGGCAGTTAGGGGCCTGATCAGCGATTTAAAAAAAAAAAGAAATGCACTTCACTTCCTATTTATAATTGTTGGTGTGTAACTACACTATTTAAATTAACGTATTAGTTAGTGGATTCAAATAGCAGTTATACAGGGTGTCCCAAACGCCCTTGTCGCATTTTAAAATTCAGTAAAAGATCAAGCACCTGTCGTACGAGAGTGCGGTTTGGACGAAAATTCCTCTTATGATCTGAAATTTTGTTTAAGCAAATAAAAAAAAATAGTTCCATTTTTTTTTTTTTTTTTCATAGATGGCTCTGCTTTTGGAAAGTTATCGAATAGGTAGAATGCCTTTATACATAACAATGGCGAAAGACGCACAAGGCGTATGCACAGTTTTTGTCCAAACTATAGCAACCCACATTTCAGAAGTTAACAATACTCGTCTATCCATCCTCACTCGTCTAATCGAGGGACACTTATGCTCTACAGACGAGGCCTCCTCGTCTGAGCAGTCCCTCTTAGGCTGTGAACTCCGGCGGGCGTGTACTGTTAAGTTCTAGAATGTGTGTTGCCATAGTTTTTAAAACGAACGCGCAAAAAAAATCGCAAATTTTGTCAAAAGGTTGTGAAAAAATAAATCCCGAACAACAAACGATCGTAAAAAAGAATCGCAAATTTCGTCAAAAAAATATATGTCAGAAACAAATAGCGAGTTAGGTCAATTGGCCGCAAAAAAAAATATCGTGAGTTTCGACAAATGGTCGCGGAAAAACTCAATTTCGACAATCGGTCGCAGAAAAAAAATCGCAAATTTCGGAAAATGATCACGGGAAAAAACATGTGAATTCGAAACGATCACGGACCCTCCCCCCCCTCCCCACACCATACTAAATTTTTGGCTAAAGGAGGACATTCACCTCTAAAATGCTATTTCTGAGCGTGACGAAGTTTCTTTTGATCACGATGTACAAAGCTGAGAAGCAATTCATAGAGTATTTTCTCACATACATTTTTTATTTAGTCAAAATACTCATTAATGATAAATGTCTTACTTTAATAATAATAGAACAGCAAGGCTTTGGAAAATATTTTTTGTAATTATTAGTTTCTGCGCTTAAAGTTTTTATTTGATGCTAATGTTTTTATTGTAATCTGACAAGTTATTTTATAGCTTTTGAGCAATTTGCGATTTTTTTTTTTTTTAGTCTGAACTGTGAGGACTGATAAATTTTCTAAGTCATTGGGAGGAGGGTCAATTGCCCCTCGCCTCCCCCAAATAGTGCCCCTACATTCTAAGTGCACTTTCATACATTCTGTGAAAATGGGTTCATTAAACAAATTTTAGGATAGATGGAAATTTCCATAGTGGGAAAATTTTGTATTTGAATTTGAATTAACCGACTTTTTGGAAATACATTCTAATTAAGGGTGTATTCAAATCCAAACTGCTTATTTTGAGACACATTTGTAAATTCATTTTTGCTCTAAAATGCATCCAATTGGCAGGTTCTCTTATTCAGAAACTTTATAATGTCCGTATTGTCTCGATTTTTTGATAAAGGCAGAATATATTTTTAAAAAAGGCTGTCAAAGTGGACATTTTGAACCGAATTTCCCGAAGCGATAGCGCTGGAAACAAAAAAAAATATCGTACTGTGAAAATAATTATTTGTAAATCAATTTCTAATTAATTGAACGAAAAATAAAAACATGGGGCCCTTATAAATGTCTTCATAAATCACACCGCCAAGTTTCATGTTTTTATTTTAAAAAAATGAGTCTGAGAATGTGTCTCAAAATTTTGAGTTGTTAAGCGTGGAAAAAAATTCTTTTGAATACCGCCTTAAAGGGAATATATTTTTCATTATTTGTATACACAGTAAAATGGCACCTTGAACTTTATTCGATTTAACTGGAATTTCAAAATATCCGGATTTCGAATCAACGAGATTACACTGAAGTAGTTTAATTTAGCGTACTAGCAGGATTCTCGAACGCCATTGAGACAAATTGGGACAAAATGTTTCATTTGACCAGGAAACAAAAGATTGAAATTGCCAAATTGCGAGAATCGAAAAAAGCTTTTTTTTCTTCTTCTTTCAGCGCTCACTTCGACACTCTTGATGATATCATTCACGATTGAAAGGTTTTTCGTGTAACTCATTATTTGTATTTTCATTTTTTCCCCAGAAATCATTCACATTTTAACACTTGTCAATGACTATGCTCAAAAAAACTTACGTTATTGCTTTCGTTATACCTGTGAGATACATGACGTAATTTCCATATTTATGCAATTTATACAAGAGATATTTCGGAAGAAAATCAGTAATTAACTGGAAATGCATGTTATTTTTCCTTTAATTACAAAAACTAAAAATATATATACGAGGATAAGTCATTAAGTACATCACAAAAGATAATTAAATAATAACTTACAATGATATTCACTTCAAAACTATTTTTATTTCTCAGCATATTATCCACCAATATTTATGCACTTATATCACCGTTTTATCAGTGCCCCAACACCAGCTGCATAACATTCTTTGGGTTGTTGTCTCAGCCACATTAGCACTTCAAGTTGAACACAGGAGACAATTCAAATGTTTGGTTGCCAAAATTCTTCAACATCCACCATACAGCTTCGACTTAGCCCCAAGCGATTTTCATCTGTTTCGTCCACTAAAAAACCATTTTGGAAGCAGATGATGAAAAGGTTCAACTTGAAGTCCTAATGTGGCTGAGACAGCAACCCAAAGAATCTTATGCAGCCGGTGTTGGGGCACTGATAAAACGGTGATATAGATGCATAAATATTGGTGGAGAATATGTTGAGAAATAAAAATAGTTTTGAAGTGAATATCATTGTAAGTTATTATTTAATTATCTTTTGTGACTTACTTAATGACTTTCCCTCGTATATATGAACATAATTATGAAAAATTATGATTAACACAACTCAAAGTAAATTTATCGTAACATTAAGCCTAAACCTTGTATCTTACAAATAAAAAGATAGTGAAGGGATGTTAAATAAAAATTACGTACATTATTTATTTAGGTATTTTAATTTAACCCAAAAGCATGCTATACCGAATACTTCATACACTCGAGTTTTCTTTGATAAAACTGCTTAGAAAAAAATTTGGTTATAATCTTTTTCTTTTTCGACCTTTTTAAAACATGTATAATATGCTTGTTTTATTAGTTTCTATAATCGATAGTTCAATTTAGATCAACAACTGCACTAAATTTAAAAAAAAAAAAAAAACATTTATTAAAAACAAAAAAGGGAGATACGTTAGAAAGTTTAAAGTACATTTTTATAATCAGTGTTTCACGATCAATCTATTGCTAACATTATTTTCATTTCGCATTATATTATTTGAGGTTTTCTTTGATGATTAGACAAATTGTTAAGGTTAGTGAAAAACCAGTGAGAACTCTGCGTTCTAGCACTTTTCACAGAGAACTCTGTGAGCACTTCTTTTCGTGGTGAAATTTTCCAAGGGAAATAAGAACAAAGCACAATTTACTACATCTCAAATATTTTTAAGTTACCCAAGATGTAGCAGTCCAAGCCAATAGATTTTCTAATAAATTTTTACAGCTAATCAAAGCTTTGATACCAAAAAGGGACCTAGAAACAATCTCTACGAAATCAAAGTTTAAAATAATAAACCATTGTAGTCATAAAAAAAAATTAAGGTATAATTGAAACTGAGAAACGACTAAAAATAACACGATGATTACTTCCAGTGTGATCTAATTTCACTGAAAGACAGTTCTTGAAAAATTACGAATCATTTTTTAATAAAAAAAAATACCCTTGAAAGTTTTTACTTCTATTTTCTCCTTGAAATTTCGGCAAGTAAAAATATTGAGTTCCAATTTTTTTATTTTTTTATTTATTTATTTATTTATTTTTTTTTTTTTTTTTTTGCCATGGAAGATAAAAAATTAAAGATAGTACTTTTATAGCAAATAATTATTTTTTAAAGTATAAAGCCGACATCAATTGCCCTTTCTTTTTCAATTACCTTTCTATTCCGTTTCAATTGAGAATTCTGAAAATGTCTAACGCGGGGTGGGGGGGGGGATTTCCTGAGCTTTCGATAGATGAGGCTCCGTGTAACTATCAGCTGTATACAATTACATAGAAAAACTTTTTGGAACTTTCAAAGTTTATATCTTGTTTCTGTGTAGAATGGGAATGAAAAATACAACGCTCAAAGCAAGTTATTAGTTTTTTCTGGTTACAAAATGGTATTTTTCAAGCTATATCTCCCTCAAGGAAAGGTTCCCTTTATTAATAATGCAAAATACTGCATACAATATCTCTGTCTATATTGGTTTAGAGGTACATATATGATTACAAAAATGTTTCAAACGTTGTTCTTCATCATATAAAAATTCATTTATATCAAAATAGTTATTCTTAAGGGATGACATAACTTTGACTAGTTCAAACATTTGAAATTTGTTTTTGTAGATCAAAATACTGATTTATACACTGAAAAATCATATTTAATTATTCAGAAATCAATAGAGAATGCTATATCTCATAATCGAATATACAGTTCGATGCGCATAATATTATCTGAATAATGTGTATTTTGCACAGAAATTAAAATTAGGGCAAACTTATTAATTAAAAGTTAATTTGATCTAAAAATGAAATCAATTAAGAAATTAGATATAAACATATAAATTAATTTAATATTTAAATTTTGTGAATTCTACTCCCCCCCCACACACACACCTTTTGAACGTAGTAAACCAAACTCTTTTATCTGTATCCCTTATTATAAGAACATTTCTGATAAAATTTCTGGCATTCTAAAATCATTCAATATTGGGGTTTCTTTTAAACCAATTAATAAAGTGAGTGAGTTCCTTTTTCACTAAGCATAAATTTCAATATGATAAGTCTAAATTACCCGGTGTTGTTTATATTATTCCCTGTAAAGATTGCAATAGTGTCTACATTAGTGAAACAGGTAGATCATTGGAAATTCGCCTAAAAGAACATACTAGTGCTTTAAAAAATAGTAATTTGAATTCAAAAATTGTCCAGCATTCACTTCAAACGAATCACATCCCGCTAATTGCGAACGCCAGTATTTTGAAATCGGGTTGTAACAGCTATCATGGTAGATTACTCCTTGGGGGCTGGTTCACTCAATTGCGATCGCAGACTTTGAATGAAGCTCGTTCTGTCCCTAATGAATATTGTTCAGTCGTTTGTTATGTAATGGATTGTTTTTGTACTGATGATGCCTTGCGTGTCGCCTGGCGAAACGTTTACTAATTTGTATTTTTAAATGTTTTTAAGTATATCTTTTAAAAATTTTATTTTTTAAGTGTGCTCATGTCTGTCTTAATTTATTTTATTTGGTGTTTTTAATAGTTTTTACATTCAGACGTTAAATGTATACATATTGTAAATTAATTTAATTTATAAAAAAAATGAGTTTAATAAATATTATTAATATTACCTTCTAAAATGCCTCCTTTTATTTGCATATATGCATATGGGCCCCTCTAAGAAACTTCTAGGTGCCGTAGTTGACTCTGCGCCGTTGCTTTGAATCACTCTTGTGATAGACTGGTTACGATTTCAAATCGTTTTTTTTTTGTTTTGTTTTGTTTTGTTTTCCGTAAAAATTAAGTACAACAGCCATTCAATCAGAAATCGGAAAACTTTTATCAAATGAAGACGTGAGTTTCAAAACTCGCCTTATCCAAAATTTAAACAAGTGGGTAAATGTGATCGAAGATCGCACAAAGGGTTTCGTTTAATATTCCTTTCAAAACACTTTATCCTTTCTTTAATAAATCCAAATAAATTTCATTTAGCAGCAGCGACAAAAAAAAAAGAGTCATGTTTTTTATAAAGTAAAAATTTACCTGTCTATTTTTTCGTTTTTTCGAATATCTAAACCAGCCTGATAGTGGGCGAAGCCCGCTATTATACTCTGTCATAATAACAGTTGTCATGTGGACTCAATGCGATATTTAAAAAAAATATTTTCAGAATTAAACATGTTGTACACCTTCAAACTGTTAAAATATGCGAATATTTCCATAATTGGGTTTTTATCATGATTCAATACGTTCCTCAAACTCATATATTTACTATTCTCTATTACTCATATTGATACTCGCTTTGTATTATTCTCAAACATTTAAGAAATCCGTTAAACTTCCGATATGACGTCAGATTAATTTTCTTCTTAATTCTCTAATGACGTGATTTTAATCTGCTTTCTGTACATACACATACTCATACTCCATCCGAATCACATCCCGCTAATTGCGAACGCCAGTATTTTGAAAGTATTATTGAGTAATTATTGTATTATTGAGAAATCTTTGACAATATCCGTTTTATTACCAATATGCGTCAATCATTTTTATTTCATATTAATCTTTTTTTTTCAATTGGTGAAACTTTTTATTTCATTTTTCACGTGGAAATCTTTCAATAGAAAATTAATTATTGTAAAAAGAATTTTATTGTGGATTTTTAACTGTTGGCAACCGCTATAACGAAAAATGTTTAAATTTAATAGGAAAAGGCTGTTAGAATTTTTTTTTATCCATATTTATTAAAATAACACGATTTTTTCAAATTTTAATATTTTGAGCTTTATAGCAGGTATTCAGTTATGTATACACAAATTTTCAACTCTGTAAGTTTTGTAGGTTCTAAGAACGGCTCTGTGACGGACAGACAACGGAGCGGGAGTAATAGGGTTTCGTGAGATGAACGAAACCTTAAAAATCATGTTTTCTCTATCAATCTATTCTCTTGGTAAATCTTCACTGAATAAACACTACAATCCTTTAGAAAAACTAGTTTTAGCATGTATTTCTGGCGTTCTAAAATATTGGTTTACATTGAAAACCCAATGGAAACAGTCAGAGGTTTTCCGCGATTTCATCTAATTTGATTTTTTGGATAAGGCGAGTTTTGAAACTCACATACTCAAATATTTAACCCCTTAATCGTCGTGCCCGAGACATTCACGGGCAGCGTAGGTTACGCCTGTTTTATTCAGATTGTTTGATTCCCACCAGTTTTTTTAAAATAGTGTAATTTCTTTATTCTCGCATTATTTCATATGTCTATTAAATAAGACGCATATTTCTACTTAAAAAAACTGGTGGTAATCAAGCAATCTTAATTTTTAAAAAGTAGCCTACACTTAAAGGGCGCGACGATTAAGGGGTTAAATATAAAATAAGCTAATTTTAAAAATAAATTCTATGAATTTTTTCCGTTGTTTATCTGCGATTTTCTTTTCTGTTAATATAAACGATAACATAAGATGGTCCCCCTTACACCGTCGAAAAGTAAAATTTCTCTATAACTCGAAAACGTATCATAGGGAATTATCTGTAAATTCATATAGATTCTTATAGCCATATTTTGAACGATGCTTCTTTCGTTTTATGTATAAATCAGTGCAGGTCTTAATTCACATTTTTTTTTTTTTTTTTGCTATGAATTTATTAATAATTTTAATATTTTAAAATATGTTTTGGGAGAAAAAATGCCTAGATTACTTTTGGCTTCGTTCATTGTACCATATTAAAAATGAAACATTTCAATTGAATGATTCTGAGACGCTATAAACTAAAGTTCGTCATGCCAATTTAAAATTAGCATCCTCAAATTTTGACAATTTCTAACTCTACGAAAATTTCAAAATACATAGATAAACTTTATACTTTTTCGGCTGCTTTGATCCCAAGAATTAAAATATAGAGTCACAGGTGGTTGTTATTATTTAAAAAACAAAGTGTTACTGTTTTTATTAGTGTTTCGTTCATCTCACCAAACCCTATTCGTCCCGCTTCTCTGTCTCTCCGTCAAAGAGCCGGTTATCAGAAACTGTATAACTTACAGACTTGAAATTTTGTGTACTTACAGATGAATACCTGTCACGCTGAAAATCATAAAATTTTGAAAAAATCGTATTATTTTAATATAGAGAGATAAAAAAAAAAATCTAACAGCTTTTCCTATTAAATTTAAACATTTTTCGTTATAGTAGTTGCCAACAATTAAAAATCCACAATAAAATTCTTTCTGCAATAATTAATTTTCTATTGAAAGATTTCCACGTGAAAAATTAAAATGAAATAAAAAGTTTCACAAAATTTAAAAAAAAAAAAAAAAAAAAAAAAGATTAATATGACATCATATTCGTAATAAAACGGAAATTTTCAAACATTTCTCAATAATACAAGGAGTATGAGTATGTGTAAATACAGAAAGCAGCTTAATATGACTTCATTAGAGAATTAAAAAGAAAATTAATCTGGCGTCATATTGGAAGTTTAACGGACTTTTTCAAATGTTTGTGAATAATACAAAGAGAGTATCAATATGAGTAATAGAGAAAGCAAATAGATATGACGTAAGCAAGTGATTATTACATCATATGAGTTTGAGGAACGTATTGAATCATGATAAAAACCCGATTATGGAAATATTGGCATATTTTAACATTTTGAAGGTATCTGTACAACATGTTTAATTTTGAAATTCATTTTTTTTTATATCGCATTTAGTCCACATGACAGATATTATTATGAGTATTAGATACAGATATTATTATGAGTATTATTATGAGTAATTAGAGTATAATAGCGGGCTTCGCCTGCTATCGGGCCGGTTCAGGTATTCGTAAAAACGAAAAAAATATACCGGTAAATTTTTAATTTATAAAAAACATGACTTTTTTTTTTTTTTTGGGGGGGGGGGGATGAAATGTATTTGGATTTATTAAAGAAAGGATAAAGTGTTTTGAAAGGAATAATAAACGAAACCCTTTGTGCTATCTTCGATCACTCTTACCCACTTGTTATGTAGACGGTTCACAAACCCTTGGCCATATCTACGAACAGTAGCGGCTCGTCATAAATTTCTCGTTGTTTAATCATAGAACATTCCACGATTCGATAAGATCCAATTTTATATAAGAAAATTCTGGTAGTAAAGTGAGTGTGAACCGCCTGACGAACCGCCACTGTTCATGAATAACATTTGATAGTAGAGGTTATTGTTAATCGCCTAGTACCAGTATCATTCTTTCTTATTCAATGTTTGGTTGGAGAGATATTGGGGAGGGGGGATAATTCCTTTTTTTTCTATTGTACAATTAACTTAATACAAAATGCATGCAATTAACATCAAGATTTATAACAAAAATCACTTGTCAGCACTAAATATATCAAACCTGTCAATTGACCTTTACCAAATAAAAATATTTTGATTCAAGCTAGAAATTTCTTCATAAAATAAATAAAATATAAATTACAGAAAAATAAGTTAAATATTATAAAAAAAACTTAAATAGTTTTAAATAAAAATTCTGGTGTAAAATATTTTTTATAAAACTTGACTAAAATTCCTGGTATATATAATGTCAAGGGGGCGCAATGTTGACCACTACGGGAAAACTTAAAAGAGCGATTACTCATTACCTAATATAATTATCGAAATACAGTTTTCTCCATCGAAAAATAGACGTCAGGTGCTGATGATACACGTTATTAAAAATTGTTTTCTTAAATTTTAAGTATTTTTTAAAAAGGTGTAAAATTTCATGAACTGGTAATCTATAGTTTATAGTGATTTTTTAAATACTTAAAATTTAAGGAGCCAATTTTTAAAAACGCACGTTGTCGGTACCTGACGTCTACTTTCTGATGGTGAAAACCGTATTTTGATAATTATATTAGATAATAAGTCACTGCGCTTTTAAGTTTTCCCGTAGATTAACATGGTATTTCGCTTTCGGGGAGTTACGGTGAAGCGTATCTTAACTACGTATAATAACTACGTGTATCCAAAAACATTTCCCATCAGCTGTCTATATTTATACATACTTAGGTGTCAAAGGAAGGAGATAAAATCTACATTAATTACGTAACTTTTCATTGTGATTTATTTACGTAACTTTTCATGGTGATTTATTTACATAACATTTCATTGTCACTTATGTTTTTTTCTCTACATTTAGATCTGGCAGGGGTTATTGCTTACGTGTCATTACGTGACAAGTGTTTCGCAATTTTTATGCAATAGGGCTCAGTTCCATGAGGATGATGCAACAGAATTTTGAACTAGAAATAGGATTCACTTTTGTTGGCTCCTTGTATCGCTGATCAACTGCTACTTCCATCCTTGAGCTAACACAGATGTTCGACGTTTTAATTTCAGCATCTTGGCCTTCAAAAAAAGTAAGATTGCTTGGGCTGACACTTTTCTTTGCGAAGGTCACCAAAGAGATGCTTTATTCTGTGAAACAGATGTATTAAGAGATGCTTTTACAGCAGTCGTTAAAAATAAGACGTTATAGACTGCGAAATGCAAACGAAATTGAAATACTTGCCAGCTTTTATTTATAATGCAATATAATTGTATACATACACAATAGACCACAGCTAATTCGCAAACGCCTATAATCCGACCCGAATCCACTAAGACTTGTAATTCTTAAACAAGAAAGAAAAATCATGCGTCAAGCATAGATTATGAAACACTTTCCAACACATTCAGAATACTGTAACAAAAGAAAGCCGTTTAACAGGGTAAAAGATTATATCTAAGTAAACAAAGTCAAATTCAAGCCGGGCGGGGAGGCCTACCTTTCGGCTTTAGCTCAACTAGCCCCGCCCACCAGGTTTGTTTACAATGCGGCAAAACCTGACAAGATAATTATTAAAGTTGAGATAAAACAATAAATACAAAACAATACTAAATAGCTCACTTATTGAACGATAAACAATTAATGAATACGATAATGTCAAAGAAAATAATCATAATTTGAATAATAGCATCGAGTGTATAAAAAGACTTATTTGGGGGAAAATTTGAATAATTATATAGGTGTATTTACAGTAAACCGTTAACACAATTTAAGTACAGCAATGTACTAGTACTGAGAATATTAGGGAATAGCATAAGTGATTGTACAGGAAAATATATATGTAGTGAAAAAAATAAACACAAATCAAATACCACCATGAGATTAAAGAAGTAGTTCTGACACACAAATCCCAAAAATTCAAATTTTGATGATATAATAACTGAGAAAATAATTTACTAATTACACTGTCAATACTAAATAATACTTTGTGATATTGAGCAATAATTATACTATGTAATACTGAAATACGAATTCTGAAATTACAAAATTCCGAAAATACAAGTTCTTAAAATACAATTTACCAACGTTTGAAAACCCAATACCAGCAATTACCATCAACAGTTGTAAAATATCCGAATTTTTTTGCGCAACCCTGTATAGGTTCTATAGATTTGTATATATGCTACATAGTATTCTAAAAATTTACATCAGTTAAAAACGCATAGCACAGTTGAAAATTCCCCTGGAGCAAATTACGCCAATAAACGGAAATGTACTTGATATCTTTTGTGCAGCCCTGTATATTAACTGTAGAATTTCTATACATCAAGTAATATGCCAAAAATGAGTTAAATTTTAAAAGGCCGTATCACAACTGAAAAGGCACTTCCAGCAATTATTATTTAATTATTATTGATAAACAGTAACCGAATTCTTTTGAGTATCCCAGTAAATGAAATATAAGTGTTACATACTTCATTTCTAATACCGAACAAAACATAGTAAACCTCAATAACATATATAATTGCATGGCAATCCGAGTTTATTTACGTGAGTTAGAGCATGGACAGACAGACAAACCGAATTCATAAACACTTTTCAACTACGTTTGAAAGTATTAAAAATAATTTTTCAGTGGCAGCATTTTTTTAGTTTTTCCCCACAGCTTTAATCTTATATCTCAGCGCTTCCCAACCTTTTTTCTTTCACGTACTCCTTTCTTAGGTTTTTCATCTCCGCGTACCCCCATTTCTCATAAACACCCCACTCCCCCTTCACTTAACCATACAATGCAAACATACTTTCTTTTTCATTAGTAATCTTCTTATCCCAACGAAATAATAAATCAACACAAATTACATACACATTTCTAACCTTTTATTTTTTATCTTGCATTTTAAAATTAACATTGTTTTTTATATTAGCTAAACATTAAAGAAAATCAATATAGCATTAATTTTTTTTAACTATCTTACGATGTTTATTGATAACAACTTGGTCTCATTATATACAAATTACCAAAATGACTTTTCATACTCTTAATGGAATCCTTGAGCTTGTTTCATGGAACTGAGTTTCCTAAAATTGGGTTCAAACGAAGAGAGATATAATCTCAAGTCAGGAGCACCGTCAAGTTTATTGCGATATTTATTTTTAATATATGCATACGAAGAAAATTCTCTTTCGACATGCTCGGTATTTGTGAAAGGAAACAAGTGTTTCATAGCCTTATCACTTAGTTCTTGGTACTTTTCTTTTACTGCTATTCAAAAATCAATAATATTTCTTTGGTTGAAATCAGATTATAAAGAAGAATCAGTCAAAAGTTCGATCAAACTGTGTTTTTCAGTAACTGATAAATTTTCGGTTTTTTGCAAGAACAAATCGTTAAATGGGTTTGAAATCCAGTTATTTTCACAACTCTGCTTCGGAAAATATCGTCTGAACATTTTAAGTTCTGTTAAGTGAGCCATTATAGTAGATTTTACTTATTCTAGTAATTTTAGCTCATTTTCAGATAAAAAACTGTAAAGTGTTTGAAAAACTTCCGGTTGGTGTTTTCTGATGCATGATTCCCAAAAATCTAATTTTTTAATCATAGACTCGATCTTGTCAGATATCTTAAAAATGGTTATGGAAATGTTCTGTAATCCGAAAATAAGTTTATTTATTTCTGAAAAAATGTCATATAAGTATGCAAGCATTTGAAGCATTTTTTTTCATGAAATTTAGAGCTTAGCTCAGAAGGATGCTCTTAAAAAAAAACTTGAACTTCGTTCTCAATTCAAATAATCTTTCAAGTACTTTTCCTCGTGAAAGCCACCTCAGCTTTGTGTGCAAAAGCAATATAGCATGGAAGTTGTCCATCTTTTTACACAAATATTTGAATAGTCTGAAGTTTGTTGAATTGGACTTAATAAAATTAACAACTTTGACAGCTTGGTGTAGTATTTCCTTCAATGAGTCTGGCAGGGGTTTGGTCGCTAGACTGTGTCTGTGTATACAGCAATGGTTCCAGGCTGCAAGTGGTGCAATTTCTTTGATTAGACCACGTAAGCCTATATAACACCCAGGCATAGATTTTCCACCATCAGTGCAAACTCCACAGCAATTGGCCCAATCAATTTCTTTTTCACAGAAATAACTGTGAATGGCATTAAATATATCCTTTCCTGTACACATTTCGGTAAGAGAATGGCAGAGTAGCAAATTTTCTTCAAGTATATTACCATTCAAATATCTTGCAATAACGAGCAAAACTGACAGATTGGAGATATTCGTACTCTCATGTCTCATCGACCTAAATTGAAAAGTAGGGAATATCTTTTTATTCCTTGAATTACTGTAGATTCAATATAAGCAGACATGTCACTAATTCTTCGACAACTGTATTGTTTGAGAAAGGGATATTTTTAATTTTTTTCACATTTTCCTCACCAAACATACATTTGACAGCCTCTGATACAATGATAGATAAAAATTTCAGCGATTGTATGATTTTTATCACTTTTAGCAATATGATAGCATATTATGTACAATGCCTCAACAGCATTCTCATTGTCTTTGTAGAAAACACATAAGATGTTACATTAGGGCCGTTTGATAGTCGCTGAAAGAAACTGACATCGTTTTGCTTATTAATTGGATGTTTTGTCTCTAAATGGTGCAGCAATAAAGATGGTTTCATGCTATCATTAGACAATATCTGTCCACAAAAAACGCATAGTGGTTTTGGAAAATCTTCCTCTCCCGTGAATGAAAATCCATATTTCAAGTATTCATTTTTATATTTTCTTTTCTTTAATGGGGCACTAATGCTTTGAGTTTTATTTAAAGTATTAGGTTTATCACTTACCAGAACAAGCCGATTTAGAGCTGCGCTGAGGCTGAGGTTGCCAACCTCCCGATTTTTTTAATACCAGTAAAATCTTACAAAATTTTTCGCGTCATTAAAATGCAGAAATTGTATGATTAGATAAAACAAATATTTTTACATAAAAATACCGGTGTGAAAAAAATCGGGAGGTTGGCAACTATGTAACTAATTAGATTGTTTCGAAGTGCTTGCAGTTGCGGACTTACCAGGTTCAATTTCAATCGCAGTTGCAGTTCTCTTAAGAGTTCCGATTTTCAACCAAATATCCATTTTAAACACAAAAAAAATCACTCATATATTAAATAAACACTTCAAATTAAATACATGTTAAAATGAGGAAAGCTTTTCCATCAAAATATGTTAGTGATATACATAGGCGTAGCGTGACCAAAAATTTTGGGGGGGGGGGGCACAGTTTATTAAACACACGCGCGCACGCACACATTCCCATATATATACAGTCGTAATCTTGGTTAAAAACGGCCTCACAGAAATTTTTCACATTGGGTAAAAGAAATTCAGTTTCGATCTTCTAGCCCCTAGATCTAAAAATTTATTTTTCTTAAACTTTCGTCGTACAGTAATTTTTGAATATTTTGCGAAATGTTTATGTGATTTTTAGCGTTTATTCACGTTTTGCGACAATTTCTTAACATTTGTCTTAGGAATTAAGTTTCAATCTTTTAACACAATATAGTAAAATTTGTCCTCTGCATTTTTTTAATTTTTCGCGAAATTTTTATGTGATTATTAGCGTTTTTTATCTTTCCGAGGCAATTTTTTAAACATTCGTACGAGAAATCTGGTTTTATTTTTTCAGCCGATAAAGTACATTTTCTACTCTGCGATTTTTAAATTTTTTGAAAATTTATTATGCAATTTTTCGGGTTTCGCGGCGCTTTTTTTTGACATCCGTAAACGGAATCCAAATTCAATCTTTTAGTCCAATATAAAAAATTTTGTGATCTGCGATTTTTATATTTTTCCTAAATTTTGTATGCAATTTTAAGCGTTCCGCGGCGATTTTCTTAAACATTCATAAAATACATCTGGTTTCAATTTTTCAGCCCGACATAGTAAATTTTGTCCTCGGTGATTTCTAAATTTTTCATAAATTTTTTATGTGATTTTTAGTGTTTTTCCGCGTTTTGTGGCAATTTTTTAACATTTGTGATGCGAATCTGGTTTCAACCTTTTAAACCATTATTGTAAAATTTGTCCTCTGCGATTTTTAAATTTTTCATGAATTTTGTATGAGATATTTTGCGCGTTCTGTTGCGATTTTTAAACATTCCTAAAAGGAGTTCAGTTTCAATCTTTCAGCCCATTGTACTAAATTTCGAACTCTGCGATTACATTTTGTACTCACTGATTTTAATTGCGAATTTTTCATGCGACTTTTTGCGGGATTTTTTCGCGTTTCGTGGAAGTTCTTAACATCGGTAACAGGAATCCAATTATAACCTTTTAGTCCAAATTATTTTAGCCCAATATAGTAAATGTCGGCTTCTTTTCAATAAGGTTTATTCGGAATTCGTCATAGCGAATTTGAATTCGTTAGCGAATTTGTTATGTGGGGTTTAGCGTTTTTTCGCGCTTTGCGACGATTTTTTTGACATTCGTAAAATGAATCCAGGTACAATCTTTTAACCCAATATAATAAATTGGGTTCCCTGCGATTTTTAAGTTTTTCGTGAATTTTTTTTTTCAGTTTTTACGCATTTTGAAGGGATTTTTCTATAATTCGTAAAATAAATCCGGTTTCAGTCTTTAAATACAATACCGTTAATTTTGTCCTCTGCGATTTTTTAATTTTTCGTGTTTTTTTATGTGATTTTTTATGTAAGTTTTTTTTTTTTTTTTTTTTTTTTTTTACGTTTCTTGGAGATATTTTCACATTCGTAAAACGAATCCGGTTTTAAACTTTTAGGCCAATAGAGTAATTTTTTTTTCTCTTTTCAATACAGTTTATTCGGAATCCGTACTATGATTTTAATTTTTCATGCGATTTTAACGCTTTTTCGCGTTCCGCGGCGATTTTTTGACATTCGTAAAAGAAATCCAGCTACAATTTTTAAACCTAATGCAATAAATTTTGTTCTCTGAGATTTTTAAGTTTTTAGCGATTATTTTTTGCAAATTTTACGTTTTAATGCGTTTTGCGGCGATTTTTCTACATTTGCAAAGGAAATCTGGTTTCACATTTTTAACATAATATAGTAAATTTTGTCATCTGTAATTTTTTTAATTTTCGTGGAATTTTTTTTTTTCACGTTTTGTGAAGATATTTTCACATTCATGAAAAGAATCCACTTTCAATATTTTAACCCAATACAGTAATTTTTTTTTATCCTTTCAATAAAGTTTATTAATAATCCTACAATGATTTTAATTTATCATGCAATTTAAACTTTTTTTTTTGCGTTTTTCAGCAATTTTTTAACATTTGTTACAGGAATCGGGTTTCAATCTTTTAGCCCAATATAGTAAATTTTGTCCTCTGCAATAAAAAAAAAAAAAAAAAAAAAGAGAGAGAGAGAGAGATAGTTTTTTTTTTTTTTTTTTTTTTTTTTTGCATTCTGCGGCGAAAGGAATCCGGGAGGGATCGTAAAAGGAATCCGGTTTATATTGTATTAAAATCTCGTACATAAAAAATTGTACGCGATTTTCTGCGGTTTTCGCGGTTAGCGACAATTTTTTAACACTTGTAAAATGAATTCGTTTTCAAGCTTTTAGATCAATATGGTATATTTTGTCCTCTGCAAATTTTGAATTGCTCGCGAATTTTTTAGTGTTTTTTCGCTTTTTCGGCAAATTTTTGACCTTTTTTTTTCGAAACAGAATGAACTAACTGTTCCTGCGATTAAGTTGGAAGAATACAAAATCGTCGTAACGTGAACTACGATAGTCAAAATATTAAACTAATTTGGGTCGAAATAAAATTTTTAAAAAATTCAAGATTAGTTTGATTCGAGACCAGATCAAGCGTAGCCTGCACGGGTGTACGCTGTTGACAGCAGTTGGACCCCACTACCAGGTTAATTTAATTCGAGGTTCACTTGAAAAAAAAAACGACCAAGTAAATGAGGAAAGCTCCGCTAGGTCATTTTATTGAATTAATATTTTTGTAGCAAATATAATAAACAGCACCACAACAACTGTATCTGGCGCAGGGTGGGGGGGAGGGGAAGCACCGCCCGCACCACCCTTGGTACGGCCCTGATAATAAATAAAAGACATTTATCAAACTTTTAAGACATTTGAAATAAGTTTAAATAGCACTTTTAAGAAGTAACTAATCGTTTAAGGTATGTGCGCCTGCAAAATTGTATGGAAAATTGCACCTTCGATAGCAACGTTTTTGCTTAACAACAGTATTTCTGGAACAGATTACCATCGTTTACCAAGGTACAGCTGTATATTAACTTTAAAACAGCTCATTCAGGAAGGCGTACATTTTGAAAAAAAATCATAACCATTGCATCTCAAAAATGCGAAGGTATAGTAGAAGATTAAGTGCTGTCAATAAAAAAATAATAAGTAAGAGAGAGGAACATATTTAATAACTAAATGAAGAAAATATTAATTATTTTTTATAATCTTAGTGATGTGTGGTTGCATTCCATTGGTAAATAACTCCAGCGACACAGCTTGGAAAATCAGGGTATTTATGACTTGATTAAATTATAATTAAAGTTACAACAAATTAAATGAAATATATATTGCGGGGAAACAGAACTCCCTCTCTGATAAACACAACTACATTTTCTAAAGTCTACAGACGGAATGAGAAGAAAAAAAAAGTACATGTAGATACTAACCGCAGACAGCGGAAAAAACAGCTGACACATTGAAATTGCCCGCAGCTGTAAGAGAGTGATAGTTCAAACTCGCGTTTAATGAATGTTCGTATCAGGGTTTGTACTGCACAACACAATTTTTCACAAAATTCATTACTTCAAAGAAAAAGAGCTGAGCTATCTATACTGATCTGACATATGATTAAGTAAAAAAAAAATGAAGAAATATAAAATGAAAATTAAAGTAGTTATTTCATTTCCATTTTGGGTCAATAAAAAACAAGTCTTAAATTGACTGTATCATATTTTAGAAATTGATGTTCAGAAAGTTGGGGGGGCACGTGCCCCCTCGTGCCCCCCCCCCCCCCGAGGCTACGCCTATGGTGATATAACTCCGCCTATTCGAAAACGAAAATAACGCTCAGCTTTTCAACATGTTTTAACAAAAGACATTAAAACCAGAAGCTCTGACGTAATTTAGGCATTCTGTAATTATTATTAATAACAGAGCAGTGAGAAAAAAGTGATGAGAAAAGAATTTTGCATAATTATTAATTGAAGTTTTCGGGAAAATGAGGGGAAATGTGCTCATGCAATATGCTTAGCAGTGAGCGGAGCTAGTGACATTCATTATGAATGAATTATTAGGTCTGTGGGCCTTTTCTGTTATTTCGGATGTAACATATTGGATTTACACATGAGACTAACTTTGTAATCCAAAACTATCAATTTTCTTTATTTGTTTTCAGTTAAACCATTTTTGCGATTTCCGCCATTACCGAAATTATTTTCACGTACCCCCAGAGATACGCGTAACCCAGGTTGGGAACCGCTGTCTGATACATTATTTATCATACATCAATTAAACTTATTTTTTATAATTTAAAATATTAGTACACATACAAATATTTTACTTATTTAATCATTTATATGGTAAATTTAAAAATATGTATTTATTTTAAAATTTATTGGTAAAATGTATTTGTATTAATGAAAGATGGTTACTTAGACAATATATTTAATCTCTCATCTAGAAATAATTATTGTACTCGTAATTTATAAAATTGAAGATAAAACAGTTTATACAAAAACCAAGCAATAAATTCCTTAAATCAACGTTAATAAATATAAATATCAATAAGTTTATATTTAATACTTAAACATGTACTTACAATATGTAATAAAAGATAATGCACCTCCAAAACTAATCAGGGAAGCGCCTTATCATAATAAATCTATATACAAAATGTGAAGCAAATCGGGTAATTCAGCATGAAAAACCCATTTATCTAAATTAAGGGAGTAATTAGCCCCCGGTTCCCTCTTTATACGTAACCAATGATCCCCCAAAACTAATCAGGGAAGCGCCTTATCATAATGAACCTATATACAAAATTTGAATCAAATCAGATAATTCTGCATGAAATACTTATTTAGCTAACTTAAGGGGTGGGCTAAATTAAGGATCCCCTCCTCCGTATCTCCCCCTTATACTTAACCAATGAACCTTCCAAATATAATCAGGAAAGAGCCTTATCAGAATAAACCTGTGTACCAAATTTTAAGCAAATCGAATAATTCTGCATGAAAAACCTATTTATCTAAATTAAGGGGGGATTAATCCCCGTTCCTCCTTTATACTTAACACAATGAACCCCAAATCTAATCAGGGAAGCGCCTTATCAGAATAAACCTGTTTACCAAGCAAATCTAATAATTCTTCACGAAAAAACCTCTTATCTAAATTAAGGTGGGGGATTTTCCCCCCGTTCCCCTCCTTTACCAATGAACCCCGAAATCTTATGAGAGAAGCGCCTTATCAGAATAAACCTGTATACCACATTTGAAGCAAATCGGATAATTCAGCATGAAAAACCCATTTATCTAAATTAAGGGGAATTACCCCCCCCCATCACCCCCGCCCTTTATACTTAACCAATGAGCCCCCGAAACTAATCAGGAAGCGCCTTATCATAATGAACCTATATACAAAGTTTGAAGCAAATCGGATTTTTCTATCAAGAGTTATCGCGTTACGTACATACCTACGTACATACATACAGAACCTGCGGAACATAGCTCTCAGGCTAAAAATAATACTTTTGCATTTTCGTAAACGCGCATACAAAAACAATCTTCATCATTACTGCCTGTCACCTGTCGCTCATAATATGAGCGTTCTGTTTCAGTATTCCAGCATCTAATCTTATTAAAAAGATGATTAGACTGCTTGATTAATCAATTGCTTTTTTGTATTAAACCTACATATCGATATGTTCTATTTAAATGTAATCTTTTCTGTTATATTTTTTCCGGTGAATATTTCTGTTTTTTTTTTTTTTTTTTTAGTACAAAATAGTTATTAAAATACATTTTTTTAATACATTTTTAGCTCACAGGCTATCAAAACCTGAGAGCTAATGTGTCTGCCCGTTCTGTATGTATGTATGTATGTACGTAACGCGATAACTCTTGATAGAAATAAGCATTTTGCTTCAAATTTTGGATATAGGTTCCTTATGATAAGGCGCTTTCCTGATTAGTTTTGGGGATTGATTGTTTAAGTATAAAGGGGGTAACGGGGGGCTAATCCCCCCTTAATTTAGATAAATGGGTTTTTCATGCAGAATTATCCGATTTTCTTCAAATTTTGTATATAGGCTCATTGTGGTAAGGAGCTTCCCTGATTAGTTTTGGGAATTCATTGGTGAAGAATAAATGGGGAACGGGGGGTTAACCCCCCCCCCTTTAATTTAGATAAATGGATTTTTCATGCAGAATTATCTGATTTTCTTCAAATTTTGTATATAGGCTGATTGTGGTAAGGAGCTTCCTGATTAGTTTTGGGAATTCATTGGTGAAGTATAAATGGGGGAATGGGGGGCTAACCCCCCCCCCCCCCATTTAATTTAGATAAATGGATTTTTCATGCAGAATTATCCGATTTTCTTCAAATTTTGTATAAAGGTTAATGGTGATAAAGCGCTTTCCTGATTGGTTTTGGGGATTGATTGTTTAAGTATAAAGGGAATAACGGGGGGCTAATCCCCCCTTAATTTAGATAAATGTATTTTTCATGCAGAATTATCCGATTTTCTTCAAATTTTGTATATAGATTAATGGTGATAAAGCGTTTTCCTGATTGGTTTTGGGATTGATTGTTTAAGTATAAAGGGAATAACGGGGGGCTAATCCCCCCCCCCTTAATTTAGATAAATGTGTTTTTCATGCAGAATTATCCGATTTTCTTCAAATTTTGTATATAGGCTCATTGTGGTAAGGCGCTTCCCTGATTAGTTTTGGGAATTCATTGGTGAAGTATAAAGGGGGGAACGGAGGGATACCCCCCTTTAATTTAGATAAATGGGTTTTCATTCAGAATTATCCGATTTTCTTTAAATTTTGTATATAGTTTCATTGTGATAAGGTGCTTTCCTGATTAGTTTTGTGGGTTCTTTGGTTAAGTATAAAGAGGGTAAAGGGGGGTGGGGGCTTAGCCACCCCCCTTAATTTAGATGAATGTGTTTTTCATGGATAATTATCCGATTTTCTTCAAATTTTGTATATAGGGTCATTGTGGTAAGAAGCTTCCCTGGTTAGTTTTGGGGATTCATTGGTTAAATATAAAGGGGGATACGGGGCGTAACCCCCTTAATTTAGATAAATGGGTTTTTCATGCAGAATTATCCGATTTGCTTCGAATTTAGTATATAGGTTTGTTGTAATAAGGGGCTTCCCTGATTAGTTTTGGAGGTTCAATGGTTAACTAGAAGGGGGTGAGGGAACGGGGGAATGATCACCCCTTAATATATTGGCGATTTCTTTATTTTTCGAGGGGCTTATTTCAATTTGAAATAAGAGTATAATATACAAATAGTGTGAATAGCCTGTGAGCTCAATGCCCTCAGTTTATCTGGGCAGTTTTCTTTTTTATTAAATAATGTTATCAATTTCTTGTTTAAACTTCTATTTCCAGAGGTGAGAAATATACGCAGGTTTCGCACTCTTCCTAATTTTGAGTACACTATTTTCGAATAATAATCTTTGCCTTATTTAATCGCGGAATTTTTGTCATTCGCTGCACTGTACACATTTATCATTCATCACTATAGCATATTTTCTTATCAAAATTTATCATTTTCAAACACAGTGCTCGTTACAAATAAGTATAAAACCGAAAGAATGGGCCATAATAATAAAACTATTGTCCTTTTTAGCTCACGGACTATTAAAGCCTGAGAGCTAATGTGCCCGCAGGTTCTGTACGTACGTACGTATGTATGTACGTAACGCGATACTCTTGATAGAAACATCTGATTTGCTTCAAATTTTGTATATAGGTTCATTCTGATAAGGCGCTTCCCTGATTAGTTTTGCCGGTTCATTGGTTAAGTATAAAGGGGGGAATGGGGGCTAATCCCCCTCCTAAATTGTTTTTCTATACAGAATTATCCGATTTGCTTCATATTTTGTATGTAGGTTCATTGTGATAAGGTGCTTTTCTGATTAGTTTTGATGGTTTATTGTTTAAGTATAAAGGGGGAGATGGGAAGCTAATCCCCCCTTAATTAGCTAAATGGGTTTTTTTCTTTTAAATAAGAGTATAATATACAATGAGTGTGAATAGCCTATGAGCTCAATGCCATCAGTTTAACTGTGCACTTTTCTTTTTATTTTTGAATAAAAAAAATTCTGGATGAACATGTCTACGTTGTAACTAAAAATATTTAAAATTATTTTTATACATATTAGTGAAATTGATCCGCACCACAGAACCAGCGAAAGATTGTAGATAGAAAGGGAAAATTGTACAATGGAAACACGAAGAGAAATAATTTTAGTCAAGTTTAATAATTCTAAATTATAATTCTAATTCTTTCCAATCCTAGAAAAAATAAAAACAGGACTGGACAATTTTATAATTCATTTGTACAAAAGTAAATTGCAACGTAATCTAATATTAGAGACATTGAATATTTGATCTTCAAATCAAATAAATAAAAAAACTTCGGATAAACAGCGTATGAAGAACATGGTTTGTTAAATTCATTTTCCCCTGAGAGGGATTTCTGCAACTCTGGGAATGGACATTATGGAGTTCCGGTGTGGCATTTGAGTTTCTATACCATATATAAATCAGAAATACCAAACCATACGGTGGGTACATTTTGATACTCCGGGAAATAATATCTCGTTCCCCCAGGGCCACCCCATGAATTCATCCCTGGATGAATAATGCTTCCAAAATCACCAAGAACATTTTTTGCTCATTATATATATCGTACTACTTCCACATTTACGATGATTATTTGCTGAAAGAAGGACAGTATTATACTAATCTTTTTTGATAATTTAATATTTTTTTAACATAATTTATTAGGAAATCCTGATTGTTTGCTCACTTAGATGGGAGGGGGTGAGGTCTATGGATATCACTAATTTTGTATAGAAATCTTCGCTTTATTTAATCGCAGATTTTTTTCAATTAAATAAGGCGACAACTTCTACACAAAAATATTGATATCCGTAGTCCCCTCTGGGTGTTGATTGCGGTTTTGAAACTACATAAGCTCCGCCCTCTTTTGAAAATCTGGCATATTAAGTGCCTAGTTACATGGTTTCATTAACATTTTCACATTTACCTATCAATAAATATGCCACAGTGTAAAATATTTTAGTATAGTCAATCTAAAATCTCTTACAGCTTAAATATGATTTTTTTTTTCTAATGGAAATTTTTAAAAATTCTCCTAAAAACATTCTGTTAGATATAGGGTAGGTGTGCCAGTAATGGACACTCTTAAGGAATTTCTTTAAAAATTATTTTTTAATTAATAGTTATAATTGTTATATTCCACATTTTTTAATATTATATTAATCTACCAACAATTTTTAAATAGTCACATTAGTATAAATAAATACTTATAAGTTTTAAAAGTAAATAAGTTTAAATAGTCACATAGTCACATTTCCCAATGTGAATCAAAATTTAATTGTAAATAACAGAAATAAATCAAAACACCCTAAATTCCAGTAATGGACACCCCACAAAAAGTAATAGATAATTGATATTATGATTGTATTTAAAACTAGAATTTAAAGAAAGCATATTAATGAAATAAAAAAAAGCTGAATTTTTATTGGTTATTTTTTTTTATAAACCAAAAACGTTGAAGGTGGCCCATTACTGGAAGGCGGTCCATTACATATATATATATATATACACCTAAGTCTACCAAAGTTTAACAACTGAAAGTGTGTTATTTTCAAGATGGCCACCGCTACCAACAATGAACAATGTGGGTACAAAACCAGTTATTAGGTCAAAGAACACAAATATTAAATTGTATATTTTTATTATCATAATACATTTGAACTATTCTGTATAGATTACTATTTTTTCTAAAAAATATCTATTCTACAAAGTACCCTTTAACCCTTTAACGGGTAAAGAACTTCAATTGCTGAAATATTGAAATAAATGATTGACACCGGAAATTATGATCAAATTTATTTGTATATAACAAAAAAGCGATATTTCACATAAATATTAAATGGAAAACATTTCTATTAAATTTCTGCTGTCAATTTTGAATTTGGTAATTAAAGTTTTGTGGTTTCCTAAGGGAAACCAATGAATGTTAAAGGGTTAATTTAGGTTAAGAAAAAGTGTAGCAATAGGGGGGATAAAAATGTCGCTCCTTCATTGTTTATTAGTGTGCATCGCTGCTGTCTAGTTCATCTAACACCTGGTTATCACAATAGGTAACTTGAGACGACCCACTTACATAACGACGTGGAAGTCTGTATGTTTTGCAACTGCAACGATCATCGCCGCAACCAGTTTTGCAGTTGCAGTGTATAATTTTCAGGAAAGTCTCTGATGCAGCATTCATATCACATATTACAGGTAGAAGCTCATTGCCATGGAGTTTCCAATCCAGTTCACAGGATTCATTTCAATAGCCATATTCATCGGTCTGTTAGACAATTGAATCAGATACAATTCTTAGACAATTGAATTTTGAGGAAGACTCTGTTGGAGGGACGATGTGGATTAACAATTGATTTGGCTGTGACGAGTTTTTTCATGAGTGCCTGCAGTAAAGCAAGGCTGCCAAAGAACTTGTACGGGTGCCCCAAAAAATAACAGCCATCTCTTGACTGCTAAGACTTACTATATTAATCACCATAAATACGCGAGGTGGAATCAGATCCTGTGAATGCATAAAAAATAACAATTGTGCATAGAACTCCGAGAATAGACTTCAAGTTATTTATGTAATGCACTTTTGGAATGCCTCTTGTCTGATTAACTCCTTAACCCTTTAACGTTCACTGGTTTCCGTAGGAAACCACAAAACTTTAATTACGAAATTCCACATTGACAGCAGAATTTTAATAGAAATGTTTTCCATTTATTATATAAGTGAAATATCGCTTTTTTTATATATAAAAATAAATTTGTTCATAATTTCCGGTGTCAATCATTTATTTCAACATTTTAGCAATTAAAATGATTTATCCGTTAAAGAGTTAACAGTGTAGCCCGAACTCAGTTCGGGCAAGAAGAGTTTGCTTGTTTTGTTACTAAAAGCTTTTGCACACCAGTAATTTTTAAACGCAACCTTCGCTTTATTGATCGGCAGACCATTTTTGATTACACAAAGCAAATATTTTAGTACTGAAAAAGTGGTGTATAGTGTCTATTTTTAGTTTATGGTGTCAAAAAACCTCCAACAGTTAAGGGGTTAAAATACAGTGGATAGCCATTAGCTTCAACGTAATATAGGAGAAAAATTAACAGGCTAGTATCCTCCTTAATGAGCGTGGTGGAATGTTTCTGTGCACTGTTAACTGAAGTCTTTGTAATGTCCACATCAGCGTCATTTTGTGCTAGAAAAAACCCATACAGACTCTCATCACCATTTCTTAACTGATTAATTTGATTAGTTGTTGTTTGTTATGCCCCACTGAAAGGAGCTCTTCCTGTTTCCCTTCGAATTCAGTATTACCGGTGAAATAAACTATTAGATAATGTATGTTTTGTTGTTTTCTCTTATGTGTATTACATTTTATTGAAGCACCTGCTTCATATCTATCGAACATAACAGTTACCAATAATATATCATCCTTTCAATTCTCTATTTGACAATTAATAGCATACTAAAATTTCATACGTTATTGATGAAACAGGGAATTGATGATCTATTTATTGCCTCCTAAATTTGCTAGGACTCTCTCAATGCTAAAATTTAAGATATTATAGACTAATTACTATCGGTCAAGCAA
Source organism: Maratus michaelseni (assembly GCA_963931845.1). NCBI lineage: Eukaryota > Metazoa > Arthropoda > Arachnida > Araneae > Salticidae > Maratus > Maratus michaelseni. The sequence goes on from OZ007595.1 coordinate 226,410,503, forward strand.
AAGATAGTATTAAGATAAATAAAATACATATTTTTTTGTAAAAATTTGTTCTATCAGAAAAGCAGTAAGATTTCTCTCTTCAAGTTCAATATTGACGAAAATTGGGAATCTTCTATAATTGGATTCCACGCATTTTGCCTTTGTGTATTTGAGTAAAATTTGCAGAATTCTAAAAATCAAGGAATGGGGAAGGTATCTTTTCTTCCCGGTACAGTCCGTAGGACTCTTTTTTTGTAATTACTTTTATGTAAAAATATTTCAATTAATAATTTGATAGCAACAATCATTTTAAAATTATGAACCCCCAAAAAATTATCTTCGATTTGGATTAAACGTTTCAAGCAATAACTAAATATATATATCTAAATATCCCCAATTTAAAAGAAAAACTGTATTATTTTATTCTAAAAAAACAAAGTTATTTCAAAATTCCCATGTTTTGGAAGTTTTCAAAACTTTCTTCCCAAAAACTCGAGTGTTTCGCGGGTTTAAACAAGGCTGTTTAAAAAAACCTCTTACGCATACTCTATAGTCAGTTTTGTATGACGTCATTTTTTGCATTCGAAAACTCTTGTGGGATAAGAATCCCTGAAAAGCCTCGTTTATTCTACAATAAGTCTTCATCGAAACAGATAAAGAGCCTGTGAGAGAATGAAATCTTATCTTTACCAACTCACACACTTTTAGAATGGAATCGTAATTTTAATCATAAATGATTCAACACAACTTTTACAATAAGTCACTTATCTGCTTTTGCGTCTTTTAAATGTTTGTTCTAGAAGAGAAAGTGCTGTATTTCATAACTCATGTCTCTTTGACAACCTGGTTTCTGTTTATTTGCTTTTATCAAAAGTTAAGACTGGCGTTTCCTTTCAGAAAGTGAAGTATCGTGTCACAATCTACCTTGAAACATATGTTTTTGATAATAAAAAAATATATGGTATTTATCTAAACAGATGGATTTTTTTTATTCAATCGTCTGAACTTACAGATTTAATTTGAATGGTGAAGCAGCTGTTTAATGTATTTTACTGCGGTTTAAAAAACCATTTCTCGGCAAATGTCACTTTTTTTTTTTTTTTACTGTGTTATTTGAAAGACCATGCTATTGTCTATCTCAGACTGTTTTTGTTTTCTTCTGCATGATCATTGGAAGTGTTTTTTGGCTTGTTTTGTTTCACATCCCAAACCAGAAGCGTGTGTTTAAATAACGGTACTTCTCTATTATCCCGTCGACCATTTTTCATAACAAAAACTGTCGCCAAACTGTAACGCCAAATAAACGGGAGAACGTTGCCATTGGAATATCTTAATAAATAAATAAATAAAATATAAGAATTTAAGGACACAATTGTTGGTTTAATTAATTAAATAAATAATAAATCGGTAAAACATAATGAAAAATATACACAAATGTCGAATTAAAAACCACTTGATGACATAACAAACACGTATAATGCTTCTGACGTCAAGTAAATGGGACTGAATTTTTGGCGTTTAATCTTACAGTTTGGCGATAGTTTTTTGTTATGAAAAGTGGTCGACGGGATAGTAGAGAAGTACCTAAATAACCTTAGGAAAGAAAATATCTTTTATTATTAAAATTAACCACTTTTTGTCTAATTTAATCCTATATATGTTTTAATTAAATAAAACAAATTTTTCTATTAATAATTACTGGTACGAATACTCAAGGATATTGAACACTTCATGCGTTACGTATCCGCGATGTTCTGCACGAAGGGGTTTAGAAGGTACAGTTAGTATTAGAAAAACGATACACCTGCCTTTATTCACAGACCATTTACGATAAAATCACACCGAAGGTGTTATTAAGCTCGGAATATTGTCTTCCTTTCGGAATATGAATGCAATTTTTGAAACATGGTTGTCTACGTATTAAAAATTGCATAAAATTCGATTTTCTTTCTTTCTTTTTTTTTTCTTTTTCAAATAGTAACACCCATTTTTAACAACATATTGGAGTTCCTTGGATCAAGGCTTCTCGGGAAAAGGTATAGTTCGTATATTTTTCATTAAACTTTCATAGAGTTACAAAAGAAAATTCATAAGGATAAATCTACAAACTTAGAAATAATAAATTAGAATCTCCAGGAAAAACTTCCGGAATCACATCAGTAAAATTTTAAAGGTAAATAATATAGAAAATAAACAAAACCAGAATTTTTTTTTTTCTCCTTGATTTTTTTTTTTTTCTTTGAGAATCCACATACATTCTACATTCTCCAGTTGCTCGAATTTTTTAATATATATACATGATTGAACCGTAGTAGAATAAGATCCTTTTAGACCAGTAAGTTCCCACCGGAGGGCAATTTGACGTTTTAAGGGGAAATTCCAAGTTTGCTACTCGCCCATTTTCTGTCTGTTTCTTTTTCTTTTTCTTTTTCTGTAAAAGTAATGCTGTAGACTACAAATTAAAATAATACATGCAAAAATTTAAAAAAAAAAAACAGTTTTTTTGTGGAATTTTAGAAAAGTTTCCAATAAAAATTACAAAATACAATCAAAACCAAAATAATTATATGAAAGATCTTTAACAATATTTTGAATTTCATTTTTTTTTTCCCCATTATGAAAATTTTCTATAATTTTTCTGGTTATTAATGTTACTTTTTTTTTTTTAAATTTTACGTAACTTTTTCGATTAATTTATTGAATTAGCCTTGTATTTCTGTTCGATCAGCTATATGTCACATGAAAAATTTTTACATGCGAAACTAGTTAATGGCATATCTAAATCTGACTGTCTTGAACATATTTGAACCTAAAAAATATTTTAAATATCTCAACCCGGTACTACCAACTTTATAAAATTTATAAATCTTAAATAGCATTAGAAAATAAAATGGGCAAGTAGTAAATATCTATGACTCTAGTGCAGTAAATAAATATATACAGTTCATCATAACACATACATTTTAAATTTTAAAATCAGATAATACCTGGCAGCCAATTAATGATAATGAGAAGGGAAAACATAGAATAGAGAATAATGGCTACTTAATATTGATAAAGAAGATAATCTTGAAATGCTTCTTGTTTTGTGTGTTATCCATAGAAAGAAAATTTGGTACCTAAAACTTTTCCACTAACTCTTAATAAGTTACTAAAATGAATTATAAAATGCGTCAATATTATCAATTTTAGTGCCATATGCGAGAGTTTCTCCAGTGGAATTCTGAAGATATAAATGAAGACCCTATAACAGGGTTCGTACGCTTTTATCATAATTTTCTAACAGAATTTTTTTAGTTAATATTTAAATAGCAGAAATCGTTGACGCCTTGTTTAATTGCAGGATTTGTAATACTTTTTTTTTCATTTAAGTAAGGCGAATTAAATTTACCACATTAAATACTAATACCATTATAATATCCATAATACCATTATAAATAATTATAAATACCATTAAAATATACTATTTTAATTACCACATTAAAAAAATTGTGGTAAAAGCGTTCGAACCCTGTATAAAATTTCTGTTTAACCCTTAAATGCCTAGAGTATCAAATTTGCAACACTTTTTATTTAACTTTAAATAAATGAATCAAGCTCTTCGCAACCACTATATTTATATCGAAATATTAATGCTGTAAAAAAAAAAAAAATCGCATAAATATACTATTAAATAAATTAAAAAATATATTTAAAATTTCTGGTGTCTAATCCAGATTTTTTTTTAAACTTATATTAAGGAATACACACCAGAAATTTTAAGATATATTTTTAACTTTATTTAATAGCATATTTATGCAATTTTTATAGGATTGATATTTTTGTATAAATATAGTGGTTGCGAAGAACACGATTTTTTTACTAAAAGTTAAATAAATAAAAAATGTTGCAAATTTGATACTCTAGGCATTTAAGGATTAACATTGTGGTAAGTGGGAAAGAAACAAAACTTTTTTGACATAAAGGTGAAGATGTTTAATCTCTTTGAATTTATAGAGTAATGTTAAACACACATCTGTGACAGAAAATTCCCCTCTTTGATAAGTTAAAAAAAAAAAAAAAGGTGAAATGAATAGTTATTGGGAAGGTTCTGTTAGGCTTTCTCCATGTGAATAGAGTTAACTTTTTAAATAATAAAAGACACGAGTTACAAATTACGGAAGTGGGGGGTGGGCATCGTGATTTTACATATGCTTCAGTGGGGCGCGACCAATGAAAGGTTAGGAACCACTGCTTTAGATCTTCGAAAAGTAAAATTTCGATATATCTAAAAAAAATAATGATTGGAATGAACTGTAAATTTATACACACCCATGTTTTTGACGATGTCCATTTTGTTTATGTAAAAATTTATAATTCATATTTTTTTCGAATATCCGTTAATAATAATAAATATAAATATATTATATATTATATTATTATATATTATATTTATTATTACATTATTATTTTTATATTATTTTATTATATTTAGTATTATATATTATTATACATTATATTATTATATATTCGTTAATAATAATACATATATAATATTCGTTCGAGTTTATTCAATGAATCTCACTAAAACGAAAATTTTTAAATTGAATGATTTTTTAGGAAGATATAAATTAAAGTTTGTCGCGTGAATTTAACATTAACATCCTCAAATTTTGAACTCTTCTAACTCCATAAAGGTTTAACTAAAAATACATGAACTATACTTTTTTCGGATTGATTTGATCCAAAACACTCAAATAAAGTGTCAAAAATTGGTGTTACCATTTGAAAAATCGAAGTTGGTGTAATTTTTAAGATGTAGACAGCCCCCAATTTCAAAATTTTCATATAAGTTCTGAAAGAAGACAATATTTTGAATATAATGACACCATTGGTATGATTGTATCGTAAATGGTTTTATAATAAAGGCATGTATATCTTTTTTATATATACTGACTGTACAACGTAAATTAAAAGATTGTTAGGAACTTCGGGTGAAATTTTTTAATTGATTTTCAGGAATAAAAACTTTAAATGCGTTTTCTGAAAAACAGGATTTCTATGAACAATTACTTACGAGAAACGTTTTTATCTCCAAAAAGTTATATTTATATAAGACTGATAGCCTACAATGTAAATGGTGTCCAGCAGATAACGATTTATCGTTTTTTTAAACATCTGAGAATATCTAGAAACTTTACAGCTATTTTTAAAAAAAATTATAGTCGTAGAGGTTAAGATAACTTAAACTCGGATCAGACACCAGAGCAGAGTAATACGCAGTGGAATGTGTCATTGTACCAGCCGGTTAAACAGTTAAAAACAGCCTTAGCTTTTCTGAATTTTATTTAAAATTACATCAGGTCTTTGATGTTGAGACTTAAAAACGTTGAATATTAAAATAATATAATAAACATATTCATAATCTTGATTAATAGCCGCATGCTACATTAGACGGTGAAAAACCACAGAATTTCTAAAATCTAAAACAGAACTGCTTGCAAAATGTTATCACCACCGCTGAGATACATGTCATTTAAACACAATATATACGTATGATCAGTTCATTTATCAGTTCATGTCACGCCACACATTTGCCGAAAAATTTAAATAAAGCAAGATGCCAAAAGCAAAAAAAATGTCAGATGAAAAACTCTCTGCATGCAGCTGTTCACAGAAGCTTGCGTAAAATGCGAAGTACCTGACTAAATGAGGGGGAGGGGGGACGGCAATGTATGGATGCAAAGGATCTTGCTCGCAACTCGGGAAAAGTATTGGCAGGATAATTAAAAATAAGTGAAGACATTTTAACTTACGAAAATTTGTTACACCTCCATCTCCTCCCGTAGTTACGAGCATACATAGTTTAAATTTATTGTACAGTATCAAGGCAACACTAGATACCGGGCTTGCTCATTCACTCTCAAAACGTCACAAATGGTGGCTGGCCGCAACCAGCGATTGGTCCAAAGCAACGCGCCCATCGTTTTGTGCCAATCGCTGTATGTCTTTCCTCCTAGTCAGCCACCTTTTGTGACGTCATCATAATGAATGAGCAAGCCCGGTATGTAGTGTAGCCCTGACAGTATAATTTTACATAATTTAATGTACACTAATTGAAGAAAATGGTTTTTAAAATGTTGAGTAACCTGTGCATTTCAAAAATATTTAAATATTCAATTCTGAACATTAATATAATATATATATATATACAAACATTTTTCTGAAACATTTAAGTAAAAATATACGTGCCTTTAGCACATCTCAAATATCTTTAAAATACACTAAGTAATTATTTAAACGTAGCAAAAAAAAATTAAATAAGGGAATGGGGGGGGGGGGGGCGGGGCTGATAAGTGCACTTATCGAGAAAAAAAAATAATTCTAAAATTGTGATCACAATAAAAATACCCTTATATAAGACATTATATCAAGTACATTAACTACATTTATACAATATGCTAGTTTAAACACTGGGTTAACATTGAATAATAAAATAAAACACAGTTCATTTTGAAAAATTCCAGTTATACTATGTATTCTGATTTTTAATACACTGCTCAAAACAATTAAAGGATATTTGAAGTTTTATATAAAATAAAGTTATAAACTAATTTTTTTTTGCCGAAAATAGAAGAAGAGAATCACAAATGCAAATTTTTCTTGTTTTCAAACTGTGGAGTATGCAAATTTTGAGTTCGACGTCAAAAACGTCGCTTCAGCGGCAGCGAATGAAATTTGACTTTCAACTGGATAAAAGAGAATGAAGACAAGGATGATCGGCATTCAGTGATTGCTTTGTTTCGATGAGTACGATGTCTCAGCGAAGTCATTTGACAGATTCAGAAGCTTGGAGAATTGTTGGTAGGTTAGAAGGGGACCAAACTCAAGCCGAAGTAGCGCAAGTCATTGGAGTGTCACAAAGTGTCATTTACAGGATCTGGAACAGTTTTTTGGAGAGTGGATGTGCAGGCCGAAAACCAGGGCAAGGTCGTAGACGGGCAACAACGCCCAATGAAGATCGGTATTTAGCGTTAACAGCTCGGAGACACCGAAACTACTCTTCTCCAACAACACCTTTGCTCGGCTACAGGCACCACGATTTCAACTCAGACTGTCCGAAACCGGCTCCATGCTGTAGGTCTGTATGCTCGCCGACCGATGGTATGGGTTAGATTAACATCAAGGCATCGTCGCGACCGCAGAGAGTGGGCAACCGAGCATGTCAACTGGAGGAGAAATGAATGGAGCAATATTCTGTTTTCTGACGAGTCCCGTTTTTCTGTGCATCCGGATAATAGGCGTATTTTCATCTGTAGAGACCGTGGCAGTAGGAATAATCCTGCGTTCGTGCACGAAAGTGTCAGATTTGGTGGTGGAGGAGTGTTGGTGTATGGTGGCATCTCCATTGACGGGAGCACTGACCTCTACATCATTCGAGATGGAGCTCTGACTGGTCGCCGATATAGGGATGAGATCCTCAGACCTATTGTAGTCCCTTACGCTGCAGCAATCGGAGATAACTTCATTTTAATGGACGATAACTGCAGGCCACATCGTGCAAACCTGGTGGAGGATTTCCTTTTCGACGAAGGAATAGTTCGAATGGAATGGCCAGCGTGTTCTCCAGACATGAATCCAATTGAGCACGTTTGGGACGCTCTAGGAAGACGAGTTTCTGGCCGCCAACAACCCCCACAAACTCTACAAGAACTGGAAAGAGCTCTTCTGGAAGAGTGGGGCAGAATACCCCAACTCGTCATTAATAGCCTCATTGAGTCCATGCCTCAAAGGTGTTCAACGTTGCTGGCCGCCCGTGGAAACCATACCCCTACTGAAAATAATTTTCTTTGAAGAAAACACCTTTTCTTATTCTTTTTTTCTCATATGCACAAATTGTGTTTTTTTTCCTTTTGTACACAAATGCGCAATAAAATGCATTTTTTTCTGCCAAACATGTGTAATTTATTCTCATATAACCTACTATGTCTGTCGACCATGTATCAATCATCTAAAATTTTCCCAGATACAAAATCCACCTAAAACTGCAATATCCTTTAATTGTTTTGAGCAGTGTATATAAATGCAAGAATTTATAATGTCTTTGTACTTATTCGATCTGAAAAACATTTCTTTACAAAAGTCTTTAACCCTTCTTTAGGAAGAGATTTAGTTAAGATGTCAGCAGAGTTTTCTTTTGACCTAATATGTTTGATTTTGAATATATTCTCATAAATTAAATTTGTTAGAAAATGATATGTAACACTAATATGTTTGGTCCTGTTGTTTTCGATAGGCGAATGTGAAAATCTATTGCCGCTTGGTTATCACACAGAAGCTGACCAAAAAAATTTACTTTATTTGGAAATATGTTTAAATGTATGCATTCCTGTACAATATGGATTACCCACTGTAAATCTTTAGCGGCTTCGGTTAAAGTTATAGATTTGGATTTCAATGTAGAAAGTTCTACACATTTTTGTTTAAATGTGCGCCAGATAATAGGAGCCTCATCTAAAAGTAGAATAATCCCCCCCCCCCCCACCATCGAAACACGGTATTATTATCTCCATATTAGATGAGAAATCTGCATCACTGTAACATGAAATGTTTAAACTTTTTATATTTGAAAGGTTGAGTTTATAGTGTTGCGTAGATTTAACATAACCCAATAACTTTAATAAATAATCCCAGTGAACCATAGCAGGGTTTTCCTGAAACTGAAAAAATATATTAACTGCAAAGCTAATATCAGGACATGTGAGACTTGAAATGTATGCTAGACATCCGATTAAACTACGGTACGGTATTTTACTCATTTCGTGAAACTCTGTTTTTGTAATTGGGGAATCCGTTTTAGATCAGGGGTGTCCAACTGTGGCCCGCCGGATACCACTAAAATTTTACAATAAATTTTGCCTTATCTAATCATCGAATTTCTGAGATTCAAGAAGTCAACTATTTCTTTAAAAATTTAGTGGTATCCGGCGGGCCACAGTTGGACACCCCTGTTTTAGATAACACAATTCCTTTTACTATCGGTAGTGATGTTATTGGAATCTTAAACTTGCTAAACTTTTCAAATATCTCTGAAATGTAGTCAGATTGGTATATACATAAGGTTTTATTTTCCGCCTTAAAGGTTACGCCTAAAAGTCTTTTAGTTTTTCCAAGGATTTTAAGATCAAATTTACTTTTTAGCTTGTCTATTGCCTGGCTTATATCTTGATTGTTTTTTCCAAACAGGACAATGTCATCTGCGTAAAGCAGGAGAACCAAATTTTCATTAAAAACATATACACAATTACACCAGGTTAAGCGTTTAAATTTTAACTCTATCAAACTGAATTTATTTCAAAGTACCATTCTCTTCCAGATTGCTTTAAACCATAGATAGCTTTACTTAGTTTACATACATGATCAGTATAATCTCTATCAGTAAATCCTTGGAACTGACACATGTAAATATCATTATTTAGTTTAGCATATACATATGCTGCTTTAATATCAAGCTGACGATGTAACCAGTCGCATAAGCAAACTAAAACAGTAAAGAAAAATCTAATGATTGAAAATTCACGACTGGGCCAAACACTTCCTCGTAATTTATTCCTTTTTTCTGACGAAAACCTTGAGCAACTAATCGTGCTTTGTATCTGTCAATTTTATTATTCTCGTTACGTTTCACAGTATAAACCCATAAATTATTAACGATTGTAGTTTTAAAAAGTTTAGGGACGTGTGCGGCTCGATGGGACTCCGATGGGGGGTGCAGACTTTTCTTTCTCTCATTGTTTGAATCTCGTAGTTCATAGCCTGAAACCATTCCATTTTCTGAGGTAATTACAAGCTTCATTATAATTTGAAGGTATTTTAATATCCACAAAGTTAGCTTCAAGGGTCTCATTGTCAGACTCCCCGTCACTAGGTATTTAAACTGGACCCAGGGCCGTGGCTAGAGGGGGCCAGGGCGCTCAATCCCACACCCTAAAAAGCCCTCCCCCCCCCTGGGAAAGATTTCAAGGTCACCAAAGGAAACTTTTCAAAAGTCAAACTTAGTTTTGGGGCTCTTTTACAGTTTTACCCAAATACTAAATTGTAGTATTTGTTTAAAAACAGCAAATAAGTGTTTTGAATTAGTTTAAATAAGTTTTTTAAAAACAATAATTTTAAAATGCAAAATACAGGCAATTTCTTTACACATATTATCTAATAAATCCTATACACCAAGATCAGCAATGCTAAAATGGGTTGCAAAAATGTGATACTGCCTCCTAAAATATTCTGTTATGGGGAAAATTCTTAAAAATCTATTGAATAATGAAGGTATTTTGTCATTTATTGATCCATTTCACAAAAATTTGAAAAGCACTCGTATAATGGAAAACAATCGGTCATGAAAATTAACTTTCATATCAGTAAATATCTTCCAGGTATTTCTGAGATTGTTAAGTTATGCAATTCAGGCGATTTGATCTAATAATCATCTTTTATAAAAAACTATGCGTTGCTGACGACTGGGATTTTCGCTAATCGTTGCCACAGATTAATCTCGGAAAATGAAACATTTGAAGTTACTGAAAAAATTAATAGCTCGAAAATTATTTGTCAGAAAATTGTTAGACAAACTGCGTTAGAAAGATAAAAAATTGTATTTTCTTGACATAAAATTCAATTCTAATGATTATGCGGTTTTCAAATATTGAATTTCAAAAATTACCAAATTTTACAAAAGAGTACCATAGCGAAATAAAAAGATAATTATAATTAAAAAGATAATTATAACGGAAATGTGTCCTGACGTATGTATACTGACGACTTCACTATTTGCACGAGTCACAAATTATAGTATCCTTATTATTCTGTTAAAATATGAAAGTAAATTATGATGTCACGAATGCATGATTTTTATTTAATTCTCCACAAATAGCATCCACCTCAATGAGCCATATCAATTTCATTATATTTGAAGTATTGTAACTTCATTAAAATCCAACGGAAATGATTTTCCCCCATAGACACCATAATGTAACACAATTATTCTTTTTTTTTTTTTTAAAGCTGACCTATTCCATAATAGAGTCCACAGAGAATTGGCCTAATTTGGGTCAAATTTAAGGTCAATATTTCGTTTTATTAAAGGTGCGTTAAGAGATATTGACCTGCGTAGCGGGCGTAGCTTGCTAGTCATATGAATAAAAATGAAGTGGCACTTGAACAAAGAGAGTCGCAGAAAACAAATTTTATTGGGCATAATAGGAATAAATATTTTTGTGATTTTTTACTCGTTAATTTTTTTTTTTTTTTTTTTTTTTTTTTTTGACAGTTTTACCTTCCTAGAAATTTTTTGGACAACTTTCACCAGTGAAATTTCGACTACAGTAAGTTGTGAACTAAATGATTATGCAAACATAACAAAAATGGCCAGTGAATATTAAATCAGCTTACCTGCCAACTTTCCACTATTTTTCCAAGTCAAAAAAACATTTCTGAAACTAAAATTTATTTAATAAAATATAATAATGATTTGCCTTATGCTACTTACTTGATTCCATTTATTAATTAAAATTTCCGGTTCAAAGTACGAAATAGGTATCGACTTTCATTTATTGAACAAATTTTGAATAACAAAATTAATAAACAAGTCATTTTGGTTCAGTTGGAAATATAATATACATATTTTTTTTAATTTAAAGTATGTGCATCAGTTTTAATACAAATGAAAAAACGTACACCCGTGTTTAGAAAATGAAGGAGTCCTCTCCAATTTTTTTTTCAATTGTTTTTTAGTATTTAGTTCCTAAATAAGACAAATCCAATAGTTTCCAGTTATCTGGGATGAAACGTAACGAACAAAAAAAAATCCTTAAATTTACTTATGATGATTGGGATAGGCACTTTATTAACAGGAATCTGCTGTATATGCAGTTTTAGTGTTTTTCTTTGGTAGTTATAGTACCACACACTGCTTACAATTCATGTTAAAAAGTCCTTCCGAATGTTACTTGAAAACAGCAAGCTAAAATGCAAAGAACCTGATTACAGAAGATTTGTTAATACTGAATTTGAATAAGAAATGTGCCAAATTAGTCAGCTATAGCCAAGTTGGCTTCGTTTATGGAGGCCAAATTTAGTGACGCTTCACCAAGTATCGTCGAGCTTGGCAAGAGTTTGACACTAATGGATACGAATAGATAGTTTTATGCGTATGATTGAAAAAATAATTACAACAAAGAAAGGTAATAATTTGCAAGGAATCACGTGTTCACTACACATAAATTAATCCCTGATTTTTTGTAATCTACTGTCTTGTTTCAAAATGTCAGCCACCCTAGAATTTCAAACTGCTCAGCCATTTTTTAAGATAGAAGCAAAACAAAAAATGCTCCGGAATCCTTATATCAAGGCCTAACAATTAAACAAAATATAAGTTTTTGGTGGTCAGATACGAGTCACCCTCTAATTTATAACAAAATTAATTACAATGGATAAGGAAAAGACATTATTACACGAACTATTTACATCTACATTTGACAGTAGTGTTTTTCTACATTCGTATGGGAAAATATAAGCAGACCACCCATATAGTCGTTTTTTATTACTTTCGGTCTGCTAGTCGAACAATGTTAACTTTTATGGAGGACAGTTTTACAATTTTAAGAATTTATAGCTTGCTGGATGTAGAGGGCGTAATTATGGACAGCAGATGTATGAGAGGGGACAGCACAGACATGAGAAAGGGTCCCAGGGCCCGTGAAGGAGGTACCCGAGTGCATGTCAGCCCGACCAATAAGATATGGGGCGTAAACTTATGTTCAAAAAGAGAAGGGCCAATGGAGATGGCCAGTGATGGGGGAAAAGTTAGCCCCAGAGTTTCGCGGGCTTGGAAGAGAAAAAAGAAAGAGAGACCCCGGTGAGAGAATAAAAAGATGTGGTGACGAAGAGAGAGATGAGACACCTGGAAAAATAGGGCTCTGGTAGAGTTTTTTTTTTTTTTTTTAATATATGTTTAAAAAAATAGCAGCAGGCTGGTGATAGATGATGTGCCCGGTAGATGTTACGGCATAGAGGACTTATAAACGCCGAACCTAAAGATGTTTACCAACTGGGGATCCGAGCTTATCCCGTTTGCTGTGAGAGAATTGTCATCTAGACCAGACGGACTCTGAAAGCTACAAGTACCGATTCACTATTCCCTGTGTTTTGTTTCTGTGTATTGCATAAAAGGTATAGAAATGCTAGGGGTGAATATATATAATGTAGAGGAATTGTCCAACCTCTAATGTATATATTTATAATATTAACAGGCATTTAGGAACTAAATTAATACAATTTTGATACAGCACTTTGTTAAGTGCGAATATGTTAAAGCACGAAGATGCTGAAGTAGGGTCTATAAGTGACTCATTAATCTTTTAAAAATTTATTCTTGTGTAATTTTTTCCCTTAAATTTCATAATTCTTGTTATTGATGTTTTCTTTTATTTTTATATGTTTTGTAAATAAATGTAAATAAATATGTTCGGATATGTTTAATTCTCTGTTTTAATTTTATATAGGGTAATACCCATATTTCATCGAGTAGTTGTTTTTTTTCCCCTTACTTAACTGTTTATTAATTTTTAGTTGATTTATCAGGTGGACTAGTTTGTAATTTATAAGTATGTTGGACCTTCATATACTTTATCTAGTCTTGCTTCATACGACGTAGGGCGACGTAAAAATTCACAACGTAAGAAACTTAATTTTTTTAATTAGAGTAAGTTAATTAATGGAATTCACTAATATGAGTATTATTTGTTGTATTACTCTAAACTTTCACCGACGTTCAGAAGCAACGATCACACCTTTTACTTCCTAAGTCAACACCCAATGGTTCAGGAGAGTGGTATTAACCCGTGCCTCATTTGGTTAATTGTGGAGAGTTAATATTTAATTGGGCTAAGTAACCTACTCTAATTTGGAGGCCCATAACTTACCAGCATTAGCCCCGAAGTACTGTTTTGGAGACGTGACCTACGCCAACTTCTGGTTTTATTAGGGCCTAGGCTATTATTTTCATTAATTTTATGGTTACAATAGGGTTTTTTTCTATCATTATTAGTAGTAGTATTATGATTATTATTAATATGAACAGTATCACATTATAATTTTAATATTATATTTAATTTAATTTTCTTATATAGGTTTCTAAAGTTAAATATTAATTTTATCTACTAGATGTCTAAAATTTTAGATTCCAAATTTTTTAACATAAATAAATAAAATAAATAGGTAATTTTTTAAGGACAATTTCTCTCATTTTCTATGTCAAGTATAACTGGCACATAGTTCCACAGTCACGACAATATTTGTTGAAATTGCTGAGTATTACAAATGCTACTTATATTTTTCATAAAAAATAAGTAAATAAATAAATTTGTGAATGCAGAATTACAACTTGGGTAATTATTCTATGCTGGAAACAAAAAAAAAATTTTTTTTCACAAGGGCTATTACAAATAGTATAAGAAAGTACAAAAAGTAAAACAAGTAGATTTATGTATTGTATAGCACACATAGCAAATAATTTATGTTAATGCAATAATATTTCTGTAGTACAGATTGGTGGGTGCAAAAGTTAAACATTACCACTGTACTGTGAAAGATTTTTTTGTGTCATAAGTATTTCATGTATTTGTATTTCTTGAAATTTTTAGAAGCTATTTATATGCGTAAAACTTTTAAAACTTGATCAATATGAATTTTTTGTACTAGTTTTATGGGTAACAAATTGAACAGACATAATCGTACTTCTACTAACTTTAATATTTTTTTGTATGAAGCAAGAACACGACTTCAAAATTCTGAAGTTCTAAATATTGATGATAGTGTTATGAATTTTGTATATACCTGTAAATATTCCATTTGTTTAAATTTATTTTATTTTATTATTGTGAAAATTGCAGTATTATTAATGTATTTCCTATTGAGCATCATGTAACTCAATGCTAAAGGCCTCAGGTGGTTTGCAAGAAAAACAACCTTACAGCATCGGTTTTATAATGGAGCTCTATTGCAAAATCGCCAAGGAATGGGTTTATCGCCAAGTTGGCGATGGTTTTGGCGACTTATTTTTGTCGCCAAATTTGGCGATATATCGCCAAATGTCGCCAAGTTGGCGACTTTTTGTGCAACCACCCCCCCATTATACCACCCCCCCATGAGTTGTATTTTGCTGCTGTTTGGTAATTTGTGGATTTAATTTTCGTGTTGCGTAAAGAGCTAGCGATCTGTGCGGTCACTCAGTTTTTGGGGTGCTTGTGTATTGGAGGAGTTCAAGTTATTGGTGTTTGATTCCTGGGTTGCTAGGCAACAGTTATTGTTTGTTTATTTTGATTTTTGTAATTCTTAGTAATTGAAGATTTGTCTTTGAGTATTTACGGCTGTTTTGTATTGTTATTGGTTGCCAAGGTGATTAGATTGCCTTTGTGATATTTTGATTTCTGGGCAGGTTGTGTTTGGATTTTGATAAATTTTGTGATTTTATTCTGTTATACTATCATTTCCGGTGCTTCATTTTCGGTCATAGCTGAGGCATATGATTGATTATTCATAGCGTTGCTGGTTTTGTTTCTTGTGAAATTGGATTACTTCAGGTGGTTCCAACCATAGGTTGGTCCACATATATGCTGAAAGTTAGTTCCGTGTGTGAAGGCCCCTTGGCGGTTTGCTGATTTATTTGATTTTTGTTGTATATCTTTGGTCTTATATTTTGGCTAAGGTGTTTTTGGAGTTTGGATTAGTTGTAATTCTGGTTTAGGTCTTGGTTAGGCTTATTTCAATATGGACGATCCGGATAGCTGGTTTGACGAAGTTAAGGATTCTGAATTTTTGCCGATGATACAGACTTTGAGTTCGAAGTTGTATTCATTTCTGGAGCATAAGAGAAGTAAACAGGATAAGATAAGTGGACCAACTGCATTAACGGCTAAACGTGTTTTGGATCATATTGTGATGAAAGCCATTGATGTCTTCAAAAATATTGTGCAGATGGAAACAAAGATTGAAGCGTACGGCGAATACAATAAGAGATTAGAGGATATAGCGGGAAGAATAAGTAGACAATCGGTGAGCTTTGCTGATGAACTGCAGAGGCCTATAGTAACTGAATCAAAAAGTAAAAGAGATGATCACGCGATTATTATTACAATGAATAAGGAGGACGAGGATGTGGATTTGATCAAGAGTGAAATTAAGACTCTTTGCCGATCAGACGTTAGTATTCCTATTCCTGGAGATGTAATTGTCACAAAGAATAAACAGGTTATATTAAAGATGGGAAATAGAAGGGATACAGAGAAAATGAGAGAAAAGGTGATTCAGGCTGAGTCAATAAAGAATAAAATTAAGATTTCGGTTCCACAGAGAAAAAGAGAGAGAGTACTTATATTGAGTGTAGATTCGGCAGTGGATGAAGAAATGGTAAAGGGCTCAGTACAGAAGCTACTGGATGATTCTGTCAGTAATGAAAATATGACTAGGGAAATCTCCAGGAAATTGAGGGATCCTGACTTAGATGGTGCGGCAAAAGAGGCATTGGAAACTTTATATGATGAAATTCGTCCTGACTTCACCATAGTTAAGAGGATAAAGACAAGAAATGAGAAATTTAACTGGTTACTTGATGTCGATGCGAATAGTAAACAATGGTTACTTGACAGAAAGAAAATATGTATAGACTTCGAGAGACACAGGGTGGTGGAATTTGTTTCCATCACTCGGTGCTTCCGTTGTCAAGAATTCGGCCACTATGCTAGTGGTTGTAAGAGAACTCAACATTGTGTCAAGTGTGCTGGTGAACATGACATAAAAGACTGTAAAGAAACACATGTTAAATGTTACAATTGCTATTTTGAATCGGCATCGGGTGCGTGTGATCACAGGGCAGATAGTCCTGATTGTCAGGTATATCAGCAGGTGAGATTAAAGGCTATTCCTAAACGGATGAGCTAAGGGCTCCGAAGGTAATTTGGACATCTTTTTGGGTCTTAAGTTTTTGCAAGTTAATTTGAATCATTGTCGAGCTGCCAATGATGCATTGGGGATCTATGTATTGGAGAAAGGAATTGATGTGGTTTTGGTCCAGGATCCTTATGTCTTTAATAAAGTTGCTTTGGGTGTTCCATCACACTGGCCTTCCTTTTATTCTTTTAATTATAATGCTGCTATTTATATAACTAACAAGGATTATACTTGTATACAGTGCCTTACTCTGAATAATAGTGTGTTTATCTCTTTAAATATGAGTGATAGAATTATATATATTGGTTCACAATATTCAGCCCCGTCGGGAAACTTGGAAGAAGACATGGCGGATTGGTCTGGTTTATTTCCAGATTTTGATAATATAGTAATAGGGGGAGACTTTAATGTTCCATTACGATCACTTGGTTACTCACGTGAAAATGACAGAACGGAAACTCTATTAGATTACATTATGCAGAATAATTTGTGTATTTTGAATGACTTAGAGGCACCACATTCTTTTAATCAAGGTGATTTACATGGACGTCCGGACTTAACGTTGAGTGGTTATGAAATTTGTAACTATGTCGACAGTTGGAAAGTTGATGCTGACACGTTTTCCTACAGTGATCACCGATATATAACATTTGTTTTAAACTGTGCTCCAGTAATTATGGATAAGAAAAGATATAAAACTAAAAATAAATCATTTGTTAAATTTAACAATATAATTGAAGGAATTAAGAGGAATTGGTTGAGCTCTTTTCTGAATGTAAATGACGTGACAGCACTAGATGATTGGATGGAACAATTTCAGGTTTTGATTACTGATGCAATGGACAAATGTTTTACAAAAGGTGTATTATCTTACAAACCTACTATTACATGGTACACTAAAGATCTGAAAATATACAGGAATAGAGTAAGTGCTTTGTATAAAAGAAGTACTAAAAATTTGGATAATCAGAGCTATAGAAATGTTTATATTGAAGAAAGGAATAAATATAAAAAGATGGTAAAGAATGCTAAAAAAACAGCATGGCTTGACTATTGTAAGAGAACAAATGAAAATTATGGTAATTTATATAGATTTATATCAAACAAGAAATTGAAACATACAGATTTAATTTTTACGTATTTGGAAAATTCGGCTCCTTTTTCTTCGTATGATGAAGTTGCCTCAGAATTAATGAGTGAACATTTTAATATAAATGACACTCCGAATAACATCTTTTCATACTCTTCAGATAAATCTTTTTCTGCCGATGGGGACTGTTCATCTGTGACTACGAGGGAATTAAAATTTGTGGTTGCCCAGCAAGGACTTTCGAAGGCTCCGGGCTCAGATAAAATAGATGCCTTGGTGGTTAGAAACTTATGCAAGAAGTTTCCTGAAATTATAAAAGCGATCCTAAACAAGTGCTTGATCTTTGGACATTTTCCACGAATTTGGAAATCGGGAATTGTAATCTTTTTCCTAAAAAGGAATAAAGACCCTAGTTCTGCTAGGGGATATCGTCCTATTACTCTGTTATCGATATTGGGTAAACTTTTAGAAAGAGTAATTAAAACAAGAGTTATGGTAAAGCTGGAAAAAGATAATTACCTTGACGTTGATCAACATGGATTCCGTGAAGGAAGGAGCACATTGTCTGCTATGTCTTATTTTAGAGGCATGGTTAGAAACGTTTTATCTAACTTCAAATATTGTGCAGTTGCATCACTGGATATCCAGGGTGCATTTGATAGTACAGACTGGTTTATTCTGGCGGAGATCATTGATTCTACTCCAATTCCAAGCTATTTAAAATCAATCCTAAAAAATTACCTTTCTGAAAGAAAAATAGGTTTTCAATATTCAGATGGCATCAGATGGTTTCTGTTACACAAGGGTTGCCCGCAGGGATCTTGCACTGGCCCACTGTTGTGGTTGTTAATTGCGGACGCTTTAATTAAATTTTATAAGGCTGAACATGCACTCATAGTCTCCTACGCAGATGATTTCCTTATAGTAAATGGTTCTGATACAAGAAGAGAATTGGAGACAGTTATGAACAAATCTTTGAACAGGTTTGTGATTGGATGTCAAAACTTTCACTTAAATCTTAGTATTGATAAATCAATAGCAATGTTATTTGGTTCAAATCTTATGGAAAATAGACATCCGATTTTCAAATTAAACAACATCACAATTGATATTGTTGATTCATTCAGATACCTGGGCTTCAATCTTGATAGTAAATTCACATGGCTTGTTCATTTGGACACTGTGAGGTCAAATCTAAGAAACTTTGTACTTAATATAGCAAAGACAGGTTATAGAGATAAAGGTATTCGTCATGAGATTTTGAAGACTTGGTATTTGACCGTAATGGAAAAGCAAATTGCATATGGTCACGAAATTTGGTATGATGATTTGAAAAACCATGCGCTGCGTAAGCTCAGCTCCTGTCAAAGAGTGGGTTTGAGGACAATTATAAAGTCTTATAGGAATGTCTCAACGGAGGCACTGTGTGTTTTAGCGGGAGTCCCTCCAATTGGTATCAAACTGAAGTATGATGCATTGCAATATAATGTTTTAAAAGGGAAGTCTGCAATACAAATGTGGGGGGAAGAGCTTCGCGGCAAAGATTTTATGACTAACATTAAGCAGTATGAATATCCAAATTATAATATGATAAAGAATTTAGTTTTTATGAACCCATTGCGCGACAGTCCACCTTTTTCAGTTAACCCAATTATTTTTACAGACGGTTCTAAAATGGCCAACGGTACCTCTGCAGCTTTTACTGTATACCACCAAGGAAATTATATATTTGATTATAAAGTCAGTTTATCAAAATGGAACTCAATTTATCAGGCTGAATTGGAGGCAATTAAGCAGGCAATAAAGTGGTTCGTACAATTAAATTTTAAATCAGTGAAAATATTTTCAGACAGTCAATCTTCGGTCCTAGTTCTCCAGCAGATTTTTCCTGCAAATATCATAGTTAGAGATATATTTGATCTATTATATCAAAATCCAGATAAGGTGGTGAACATTGGCTGGATTAAGGCACACATCGGTATATCGGGAAATGAGAGAGCAGATGAATTAGCCAAAAGTGTGATCATTAATGGTCAGGCGGATATACACATAGAATTGCCGGTACCTGTCTCGGCCATAAAGTTGTATTGTAGGAGAGAAGTGTTAAAGACCTGGCAGTTGGAATGGCAATCTTCTACAGTTGGTCGAGACACGTACAACATAATTAAGGAGGTAAAAACAGATTATTTGTGCAGCTCACAGGTGGCACAATACTTTTTCACTGGACATGGCAGTTTTCCTCACTTTCTATATAAGATTGGAAAGAGAGAAAACGATCTTTGTGAATGCGGTAGTAGAGGAGATGTGGTACATTATATTTATGGCAGGTGTAATTTAATGATGCATCATTTCAAATTCAATTCAGGTTTGACTCTTAGACAGAATTTATTCAAAACTTTGAATAATCCCGCTAATTATAAAAAACTGGCTGAAAATTACAATATTTTAAATGATCTTTATTCTTTTATCAGATATCGCTTTTAAATTGATAATTTTCTTTTACTGCTCAAGAAAACTTCACATTTATTTATTGACGTACATATATTGGAGTTAAATTGGTATGACTACTTATGAACTTTTTCAAAATAGACTATAAACTGTTATAGACTATGAACTGTTATGAACTTTTTCAAATTAGACTATGAACTTTTATAGACTATGAACTGTTATGAACTTTTTCAATATAGTCTGTCTTATATAATGATGAGCACAGTTGCAGTAGACACCTATTATTTACATAATATTTAGACTTGTGTAACCATACTGGTCTTAAAATTTTGTTTCATTTATTGTTTTGTTTGTAGTTAATTTTTATTTAGTTTTTAGCATAAGGAGGTTGTGTGTTACCTTGCTATTTTATTTTTTTTATGTTAGGATTAGTTTATATATTTTAGTTTAGTAGTATGAATCAACTGGATTCATTGGCGATGTCGCCATTTTTGCTTTTGAGTTTGATTATTGTTTTAATTAACGCTCGTTGACTTAGTCTGCTCCTGTGGCTGGGTGGATTTGGATGGTAGTTGGGATTTTCCGCCTGGTGGTACGCCCATCAGCCTTACGGCTGGGCTCCAGGTTGGGTGCCCCCCCCCCCCATTATACCTATACATTGGGATCCATTCTTGCTTGGGTTCTCTATCGAAAGTTAAAGCACTTTCTGGTAATTTCTAGCATCTGAAGGCTCTGGAATAATCTGGAAAGATCTCTGAAACCTATATAAGGACCTCCATCAGTTCAGTTGAGTTAGTTCTCTGTCAAATGCGATTGAATACGCACGAGAGGCTTTGCATTGAGAACTGTGTTTCTCTGAGCGATTTTGTCGTTGATACGTCGTATTGAACGCATTGTTTCTGTGTGAAATTTTGCTGCGCTTTTATTGGATTTGAAGATTACTGAATATCTTGTAATTTTCAGAAGATATTGGTGATCGTATTGCACTGTTTATAGTGAATAAAGCCTTTTTATTGTTCTTATATATTGGCATCAGTCCTTTCGAACCCCGAGCTCACAACAATAGTATCCCTAAAATGGACAATTTATTAAATTGTATCCCCGTGTTTGATGCAAAACGGGAACGTGGTATTAATTTCTATGTTAATCAATTTGAGGAAGCGGTTTTACAAGCGAAAATTTCAATTGAAGTCAGATTAATTATTCTGAAATCAAAATTAACGGGCTTAGCCCGCAAGAAATTACAATCAGATGCGGAGCTACACACCGAAACTAATTATGAAAAATTTAAAGAAAAACTTTTGAATGCTTTTGGCTCAAAACTTTCCTTTGGTAAGGCTTACGAGAATTTTTCAAAATTAAAACAAGATCCAACGGAGACGATAGGCGATTTTATTCTTTGTTTCAATATAGAAGCAGCGAAGTTTTTTGAAATTTCCGGATTATCAAATAAGAATTATACCAAAAAAATTTTCGAACTTATGAAATTACATAAGTTCATGGACTCGGTCAAGACCGAGATTTCTTTTGAAATTCGAAAGCGTTCGGTTAAATCTTTCACTGAAGCAACTGAAACAGCGTTAACTATGGAAGCCGTGATTAACTCTAGACCGGGAGACGGCAGCACAGATACCGTAATTTCCGGCGTATAATCCGCAGCTCAAAGAGTCGTTTTTCGACCCAGAAATATTATTTTATAAAATGTAACTTAAAAGATCGCTGTAAATATTTAACTACAATTATTGAATAAAATTTCTGGGTCAAAAAACGACTCTTTGAGCTGCGGATTATATGCCGGAAATTACGGTAATCACCTCATCGAGTTCACGGCTGAAATTCCAGAATTTGTTAAAACTTGATTCGCATATTAAAACGCAATCGGTCTGCCAAGTCATATCTTGGTGGAAAACACCCGAAAACCCGATTTTAGCGGTTGGCTCGTAGGTTTACTATTGTGTGTTCCTGCTCCCAGTCCTCCATGTTTTCACACCTTTGGGTGCAGGAAAACACAATGCTAAACCTACGAGTCAACCGCTAAAATCACGTTTTAAGGCGTTTTCAACCAAGATATGACTTGGCAGACCGATTGCGTTTTAATGTGCGTATCGAGTTTTAATTAATTCTGGAATTTCAGCCGTGAACTCCATGAGGTGATTGTCTGGGCTGCCGCCTCCCGGTCTACTCTACAAATTTTGCAGAGGTAAACAACGTAAATAAAGATGGGACCGCGGAGTTGTGTCAAAGCCTAACTAAGCAAAATTAATTGCAAGCCAAGAGTATGGCGAAGTTACAGTTAGAATTAGAAAATTTAAAGTTAGCGTAACAAAATAAAGTAGAATAAAATACTTTTGTTAAAGACAAATACTGTCAGATCTTCAAATGCAGAAATCACACGACACAAAATTGTCGACATAAGTTTTCTAAGCAATCAGATTATAAACAGAATTTTCGATCGATTTTTCCTAAGTTCAAACAAGCTGATTTTCCGGGTGCTGCCTCTTCAAATTTTTCAGAGAATTTTCATGGGTATGGCTTCATGCCAAATTGTAATCCTAACCTCACGTTTCATTCGCTGCCACCTACTGCAGGGCATCAATTTACTGCAAATTCTTATCTTTATAATTGGTTTTCAACCTCAGAATAATTTTATTCAGGGTACGGGCGTTAATAACCCGAATTTTGGGAGGAATTTTCAAGTTCAAATTACAAATTTTCCTAACCTCCAGAATTAAGAAATTCAACAAAATAGAAGGAACGAGAGGAATAGTAACGGAGAAAATAATTATCGGGAAAATTTAAAATATCAAAAGAAAGGTTTTCGCCCGGGAAATGGGAAAGGGGATCTGTAGATAGAGAGACAGAGGACGAAAAGCCCTTTTACAGATCCCCAGATACGCGCGTTATTGCTAGCGTAAAGGATGCAGATAGTAATAATCTCCCTATTATTAAATTTAAAATCGAAGGGGTTAATATAGATGGCCTTTTAGACACAGGCGGGGCGGTGTCTTTGATTTCAGGTGACTTATTTGATATTTTAAAATATAAACAGGTTATAATGAAATTTTTAGGAAAAAGAATTCGTATAAAATCCTTTAATGGAGTAAAAATATTCCCTTCAAACAGTGCATTAAGATAACCTTTAAGATTAGTAATGTGTTTACTTCGGGTACCTTTTACGTCACGGGTAACAATTTCAGCGGAAATTATAACATGCTACTCGGCTACGATTTTTTGAAAAATTACAGGATGGTACTTGATTTAAAACAAAATTGTTTAAAAGTAAAAAACACTAAAATTTCATTAGATAATGAAGAAGGCGAAGAAAAGGGGTGCCAGATAAATGCCTCGAGCACGCAGGAAAAAAATAAACAGCATAAAACTAATATTGACAATATTATAAAAACTAAGGAAAATAAATTGGTTATCGCTAGAGCAACTAAGAGAGTATTTTTATCACCAGGGTGTGAAAAAATTGTCACCTTAACTTTTTCGGAAGACTTAGACCCAGAAAATGACATCTTATTCGAGCCGGATAGAATGAAAAGGGGAATTACATGCGAAGATTCAATACACCAGGTAACGATGAGTAAAACCATAAACATAATTTTGAAGAATGTATCAGATAAAAAAGTAGTCATACAGGCGAATGCAAATTTGAGTAAAATTACTACACAATTCGAAGCAAAGTCGGGAAAAGAGTTAGACGGTGTTGAACAGGGCTCTTTATATCAGATAAACAACCTGACCATTGAGGAAATACGCAGTTTTAGGGAAGCAGAACTTAGTAAAGAATATTTTGATTTAACTCACTTATCCGAGGAGGTAAAATTACAGATGGAAACCGTACTAATAGAACACGCCCCAGGCTTTTTCGAAGTCGTATAAAACTTTGGTGAGTTCGTCTCTGGTCGTCCCAAAGATAAAATTACATCACGACTATCCTATACAACGTAAGCCCTATAAAACTCCTGATACGATTCGATAATATGCACAAGAGGGAATAAAAAAAACTACTGGAAGTGAATATTATCGAAAAAAGTAATTCTCGTTATGCTTTCCCGGTATTGTTTGTAAAAAAGAAGTCTTTAGATAAACAAAAACCTAAATATAGGATGGCGGTGGATTATCGTTTGCTTAACGAAATCTGAGGCATACCCGTACACTATTCTTGATATCAAAGAACTTCTACAAAAAATAAGCGGGAAAAAGTTTTACATTGTGTTGTACTTGCACAGTGCTTTTTTTCAAATCAATTTACGCCCCGAAGACAGAGATAAATTGGCCTTCATTACGGAAGATGGAAAATACGCCCCAGTAAGACTTAATTTCGGTTTAAAATTAAGTCCCACAATTTTTGCCGAATTAATGAATAAAGTCCTGGGACACTTTAACACGAAATACAATCAAAATTCTGTGTCATTCAAAAAGCAATTATTGACAATCCCACATTAAAGCCTCCAAATTTTGAAAAGAGGAAGTCGGGTATTTTATAGATGACGTCATTGTTTCCGAAAGTTCTGTAGAACATATGACACATCTCCTAAAAGAAGTATTACAGGCACTCACAGAGAATAATCTAACGATAGAACCCAGCAAAAATGCAGGTTTGTAAAGAAGAAATTGAATTCTTGGGGTTTAAAGTAAATCAGAATGGGTACCCTCCATCAAAAAAAAAAATATTGAGAAAATACAGAAATTAGCTAGACCGAAGAACAAAAAAGGAGTTAAGTCACTTTTGGGTCTTTCTAATTATTTCAGAACGCTAATTCATCATTACTCGGACATTGTGGATTGTGGATCCCTTGATCAAACTTACGAAAGACAAAGTAAAGTTTAAATGGACTGACGAAATACAATCAAAATTCTGTGTCATTCAAAAAGCAATTATTGACAATCCCACATTAAAGCCTCCAAATTTTGAAAAAGATTTTTTTTCTCATCTTGGACGCTTCAGAAGTCGCCTTATCCGCGGTCTTAACACAGAAGAAAGGCGAGGAATATATTCCAATAGAATTCTATGGGAGGTTCTGCTCAAAGAGTCTGAGAAGAAATACCCTAGCATTAAATATGAACTTTTGGTAATCCACGATACGGTTCAGTATTTCAAGAACATCATGCTAGGAAGTAAGTTTACAGTACTTACTGATTCAAAAGCCCTCACGCACCCTTTAAAATTGGAACATCAAAGTGACATTGTCGCCAGATGGCTGATGAAGCTTTAGTGATTTTGATTACTCGATTAAATTTATTGAGGGTATGAAAATCCGGCAGATTACATTTAACGAAATATTAATAATATTTTGGCCCAAAACAAACTTCATAATAACCTATTCAAAGTAAATGTTAATCTCTCGGAAGAGAATGTGGAAGTAGAACAACTCAAAGACTCAAAACTTAGCACAATCATTAAGAAGACAGAGGTGCCAAGTTCCGACTAATTTTCCGTAATATGTGAATTAATTTGACCCAGTTTAAGAACTTTTCGAACCAGAAAAATTATTTTATGAATCTTTATTTAGGTAATTACAGATTTTTATACGTGGAATATGTTTAATTTCATTTCTTAAAAAAATTTCTGGTGCGAAACGTATTAAACCTGGGTTAAATTAACCCACTTATTGCGGAAGATTAGCGAGAGCTTGACACCTCTGAGAAAATCGAAAATGATAAACAAAACAAAAATGCTCGAAATTTTGCATTAAATGAGAACAATGACAAATTTTAAAATAAAAATATAAGGACAAACAACTTCTCATTGCTCCTAATAGTTTAGTTTTTTAAATTATACAAGAGGCGCATAAAAGTCATTTCGGGTTCCCTAAAACGTATGAAACGGTAAAATCTCGGTTTTATTGGTATGGTATGTACAGAGACATACGGAGCTATTGTGGCTAATTCCATGCGTGAATGTAGTGTAAGTCACATAGCCGCAAAAGTTTACGGTTCTTGGCCAGCAGTATCTTCTAAAAAAATTCTTCACTGTACTTAATTGGAGATATATAGGACTGAATAGGTAAAATTTTCCTGTACTATAATACTGGAAGACAAACACCGCAACCATTTGCATCTCTGTGACTGACACTACATCTACGCATGGAATTAGCCTAGTATAAGTTGTATCTTATGCAATAAAAATAAGCAACACCAAGCTATTAAAGTGCCTATTCAAAAGGTTATTAAAGATGCCCCTATAGGGACAGCCCTACATTGCGATATAGTAGGCAAACTGCATACGACATTTAAAAAAAACTCCTTCATTTTAACTATTATCGATTCGACGTCGAGGTACCCAGAGGCCGTACCTCTACGTGGGCCGTACCTCTACTGCGCTTCGCAGACACATTATTGTCGCTGCAAAATAATTTTAAAGGCAATGTGAATAATTAGTGCAATGAATTGATCGGTTTATATAGGTCAATCTGAATTTAAAACTTGACGACTTGTTAAAAAATATTAGGCATTTTAATGGTAATGGTGCACTTAGTGATGAAATTTAGCTATTTTAATTAATAACAATTTAATTGTAATTAATGATCTGTTTAATCTTCTAAACGACAAACATTAAGAGCACACTCTTATTTATTGGCAATCCAATCCTTATATAAAATATTTGGAAGCTGGAAAATCACAGAATGGGTATGGATGTAAAATCTAGAAAAAAAACTGACAACATTTTTGAATGAATTTAAAGAAACATTGCGAAAAGTTCACTTTTACATACATTCTGGAAAAACTCAAACACGATGCAATAAGCTTGACTGAGGTTTGGGAAAAGTTTTCAATTTTAGACAGCATACACCACGCTGCAGCAGCAATTACTGAAATAAAACAACACACCAGGGGCAGCTCATCAGGGGAAGCAAGGAAGGTTCGGCCTACTTCGTAAAAACTGATTGAAAATAAACAAAAACTAAATTAAAATATTTCTATAAATTAAATTTAAAGTGACAGTATGTAAGACTTCATCACACTATCATTTTGAAATTTTCTATGAAACGCGAATGACAAATAATTGAACTGTGTATAATTCTTTTTTCGGAGACGGAGGCCAGAAATGTCTTTGCCTCAATCACCATCATATAAAATTGAACGAATTCAGGAAGGTGGTAGTGGGGGAGGGAAGAAAACCATTGCGCTGTCAATTAGGCCTGGAGGTTACAAACTGTTTAGCCGCCAAGGTAGAAGAAATAGTAGGGAAAATTTACCATATTGGGTTAGAAGTTTGAAACCGGATTCCTTTTTAAAATGTAGAAAAATCGCAGCTAATCGTGAGAAAACGCTAAAAGTCCCGAAAATTTATTTCAAAATTCGCAGAGGATAAAGTTTGCTATATTGGGCTAAAAGATTAAAACAGGATTTCTTTTATGAATGTCGAAAAATCGTCGGAAACACTGAAAAATTTGCGAAAAATTCAAAAATCACTGTATGAATTTCGAGTAAACTTCATTGACAAGAAAACAAAATTTACAATATTGGGCTAAAAGATTAAAACCGGATTGTTTTTACTAATGTGGAAAATGACCAAACTATAAAAAACCTGCTAAATATCTCATAAAAAAAAATTGCTAAAAATACAAAACTCGTAGAGGGTAAAATTTACTACAGAGGAGCAAAACATTGTAACGGGAATTATTTTAAGAACGCAAAAATCGACGCGAAATGCGAAAAAACGCTAAAAGTCGCATTGAAAATCGCGGAAGAGAAAATGTACTATATTAGGCTAAAAGTTTGAAACAGAATTCTTTTTACTAATACGGTAAAATCGCCGCAAAACGCGAAAAAAAATCTAAAAATTGCATAGAAAAAGTCGCGAAAAATTCAAAAATCGCTATACGAATTCCGAATACTTTATTGAAAAGAGATCGAAATTTACGATATTGTGCTAAAAGTTTAAATCCGGTTTCTTTTTACTAAATGCGGAAAAATCGCCACGATACAAAAATAAAATAAAATAAACTCAAATCGCATAAAAAAATTTAGAAATTCAAAAATCGCAGAGAATAAAATTTACTGTAGTGGGATAAAATATTGTAACCGTAATTCTTTCAACTCCCAATAAAATTTGCTAAAAATTCAAAAATCGAGGAGGATAAAATTTACTATATTAGACTAAAAGTTTTAAATCGAATTCAGTTTTACTAATGTTTAAAAATCGCCGCAAAACGAGAAAAACACTAAAAATCACATTAAAAATTGCTAAAAATTCAAAAATAGCAAAGGACAAAATTTACTATAGTGAACTAAACCATTGTGACTGGAATTTTCTTACGAATGTCAAAAAATCGCCGCAAAACGCGAAAAATTGCTGAAAATTCCAATAAATCGCATAAAAAAATAATCGAAAAAATTCGAAAAATCGCTTAAAAAATTCAAAAATCGCTGAAAAAATTCCAATTAAACATTATTGAAAAGGGGACAAAATTTAAAATTGTATTAAAAGAATGAAACGGCATTCCTTTTACTAATGCTAAACTAGTCGGTTGTGCCAATCCCATAACTTTCTTCTATCTCACACAGGTTTCGCACACACTAAAAGAATCAGCATCAATTTATATCAAGGTCTAACTGAATCTAAAGTTTTATTAAATTCCGAGCATTAGTTCTTGAGACTATTGCTAAAATCGTGTAAATCCTGCAAAATGTAGCACAACAGTGCCACCTGTTGGGAGATTTAAACCAAAACCTAATATACAACAACTTATGTCAAAGTCTAACTGAATCTAAAGTTTTATTAAATTCCGTGCATTAGTTCTTGAGATATGACTATCGTTAAAATCGTGTAAATCCTAAAAAATGCAGCATAACGGCGCCACCTGTTGGGATATTTTCACCAAAATCTAATCAACAACAACTTATTCCAACGTCTAACTGAATCTGAAGTTTGATGAAAATCCGTGCATTAGTTCTTCAGATATAGCTATCGTGAAACCATGAAAAAAGTAGCATAGCAGCGCCACCTGTTGGAATATCTGCACCAAAACGAAATCAGCGTCTATTTATGTCACGGTCTAACTGAATTTGATGTTTGAGGAAAATAAGTGCATTAGTTCTTGAAATAGAGCTATTGCGGAAATCGCGAAAAATGCAGCATAGCAGCGAAACCTATTGGGCGATTTTCACCAAAAACTAATCAGCATCAATTTATATCATGGACTAACCGAATATAAAGTTTTATTAAATTTCGTGCATTAGTTCTTGAGATAGAGCGCCCACAAAATTTTTGTCACATACAGACAGAGTCACAGACAGACATTTTCTAAAAACAGTCAAATCGTGTTCAAAACCTTCTAAAACGTATAAATCCGTCGAAAACCGGAAATCGAAAATTTTCATGAATCCAATACTTTTTTCTTGTAAAGATAGAAGAAATTAAAAATCGCTGCAAAACGTGAAAAAATGCTAAAAAATCTAATAAAAAAACTCAAAATCGGATTTTGAAGTGCATAACTACTTACATAAAAGTACCTTCCTACCAAATATTGTAGCTCTGCGTGCAGCGCTCTTTTCAGAACAGAGTCGGCAGACACACACAAGCTCGCACGCACACACGCACACAAAATTCTTTCTGTATTATTATAGATAGGAGTTTCAAGAGATAATCTAGAAATTTATAATTCATAGAAATTAAATTTTTACGCGTGAATGTATATAATCTGCATTCAATAAGTTTTTTTATTTTTTGTTTCTTTTAATATCAGGCTTTGTGATGTGGATGTTTTTGGTAGATTTCAAAATAAGTAAATTTATAGTTTTCTTGAAAAATGTACCTAAGTGAGCTATATATATTTTTTTATTTCTTGCAAACATACTTTATCACTTCAAAACCTTTTAAACAGTTTTTTTTTCCTTAGAATAAATTTTGATTTATGCCAAACTAATCTTTATGGTACAATATAAAAAAGCACATTTTATCAGACAGTTAAATACACTAAACCAAGTGAAAAATTGGCATGGGCCAGGACTCGAACCTGGGACTGATGCTCTGCCACTAAGTTACCCAGATCGACCCCTGTTTCCAACATGAATAAGTGTGAGAAATTGCCGGGCTAGGATGTCGATCTGGATGGCTTAGTGGTAAAGCATCAGCACGGTACGCTGAAGGTCCCAGGTCAATTTTTCACTCATGTTGGTTTAGTGCATTTAATTGTCAAATATGTGTTTTTATATTGTAAAATAAAGTAATCAGACATAGTGTTTATGCTTATATATACATATACAAGATCCGGCTATTAATTTCCAGGACTGACGTAACTGTACGAAAACGAAAAGCCGGAAGATGGCGCTAATGAATGCATATTGAAGAGCGTTTTCTTGCACATGTGCAGTGCAATCGGCGCCATTCTGAAGTAAGTAGTTCTCGTGGAAAGGCGCATTAAAACGTAGCTCTTAAATTCCTGTTGTCGAAGTGAAAATGGAGCAAAGAATTAACGTTAAATTTTGTTTAAAATTGGGCAAGACAGCCGCGGAAACCTACGAAATGTTAAAACAAGTTTACGGCGAGGAAGCATTATCCCGCTCAAGAAAAAAATTTCGATTTGAAAAGTCCAAAATGAAGGTCATGTTAATCACTTTCTTCGATTGCGATGGACTCATTCATCATGAATTTCTTCCTCCTAACATGACTATCAATGGACAGTTCTACACAGAAGTTCTTGACCGACTTCGAAAACGAATTCGTAGAGTGAGGCCTCATTTTCAACAAAATGGGAGTTGGCTGCTGCTACATGACAATGACCGCCCACACATTGCGTTGCCTGTGAGGCGATCATTAGCCCAGCATGGTGTCGTTGATATGCAGATCCACCATACTCTGCAGACCTAGCACCTGCAGACTTTTTCCTGTTTCCTAAGCTGAAAAATTCGCTGAAGAGAAAAATATTTCAGGATGTCGAAGCCATCAAGAAAACTGTAACATGGCTATGTGTTTAAGAAAAAAAGGTTAAACACATAGCCATTTAATATGATTCGAAGTAATCCCTATCAGCCGTCATGCACGTCTGTGCTCGGCTGTACAAATTTCCGAACGAAGTTTTAAAGTCCTCTTTTGGAATGCTCTTTAATAGTGACGTCCCTATCAGCCGTCATGCACGTCTGTGCTCGGCTGTACAAATTTCCGAAAGGAGTTTTAAAGTCCTCTTTTGGAATGCTCTTTAATAGTGACGTTAATGCTCTTTAATAGTCTCTTTAATAGTGACGTACGTCACTATTAAAGAGCATTCCAAAAGAGGACTTTAAAACTTCTTTCGGAAATTTGTACAGCCGAGCACAGACGTGCATGACGGCTGATAGGGATTACTTCGAATCATATTAAATGGCTATGTGTTTAACCTTTTTTTATTCTGAGTTATTCCATGAGTCCTGGAAATTAATAGCCGGACCTTGTATATATAAATCTTCATGGTGTTATAATGATATGTTTGTAGGAAGCGTACAATATGTGTATAAACAACAGGGACATATTCATGTTTTGAATTTTTGAAAAGTACACAATCCTCTTAATTAAAGTTAAAAAAAAAAAATATGCGTAAACTTAGAATGAAAAGGCATACAAAAAATACATATTTTTGAAAAAGCATAGCAATTATCGGATGGGGACGAGACAATCAAGCCCGACTATATTTCATTCTAATCCAAATTCTTTACCAACAGCTGTGGATCCTTCACCTTTTGCTAGTCGATTTAGTATTGCAATATTTAGTTTCGATCACTGTCTTTCTTTGTACTTTTTTTGTCCAATTATTTATTTTTAGGGACTGCATATGTCTAAAAATGAAATAAAAATAAACTATATCTAATTAGAAAAAATAATAATAAATTTACCTTTAATTGCATTCTTCTGAATGGTCAACAGATATCTCATCAAAAACGTCACCTGTAAAAAATGCAGCCAAGTCTCGTGACTCTTTTTCAGTAAAAAGTTCTGAGATTGTGTAAAGCCAAGTTCAGCTATCTTACAAATCACACCTAGTCTCTACATCTTTATTTAAATATTATTTTGTGACTTGGCAATTACGCAGCACAGGGAAGTTATTACACACCTTACTATGTTATGGGATGGGATGAGATAATATGATTAAGGCTAATTATATACGCACAGGGAAGTTATTACACCTTAATATGTTATGGGATGGCATGGTATTATTTGATTAAGACTAATTATATACATCACATTCTCGTGCTACGTAATTGCCAAGTCACAAAATAATATTTACTAAACATGTAGAGACTAGGAGTGATTTGTGAATGAAATTTTCAGAGTTAATAAGATAGCTAAACTTGGCTTTACACAATCTCGGAACTTTTTACGGTAAAAGAGTCACGAGACTTGGCTGCATTTTTTACAGGTGACGTTTTTGATCAGATTTCACTTCTTTTTGTAAGTAATCCTCCTTTTCTTGATTTTGGGTTATTTTTGGAGATCATCCACTGATTTTCGCTAAGTCCACACTCTATCCCTATTATTTACAGGTGTAAAAAATTTGAAGCTTTAGTTCCGTTTGCAAAGTACTGTAGATTAAAAATAATTTCAGGTTCCTAGGCAAGCACTAAGTTATGGGAAGGGGGAAGTACTTTCAATTGCTTCCAGGAAAGATGCTTTCCATTTGAGATATTACTCGCAGCCCTAGATACTTGATATTTAGCATAAAAGTACTTTTTAGTATAAAAAGAAAGCCAAAATTTAAATTTCCGGAAATTTTTCCAATAAATCAAACTATATTCATTTTTTCGATGTTTTTTTTTTTTTCATTTTTTTTTTCTTTTATGGATTTTTTAATTTTTCCTTACTTTGTATACTAAAACCCTACCTTTCTGCCAAATGTCAAGCTTAGCACTACAAAATCAAATTATTTTCAAACTTTCGACTTGTTATAAATTTATTGATTTTTCGATTTTAATTCTAAGTTAGCTGATTGTCATGCCAATATAGTAATTCTTTGATCCGTCTTCTTAGGATCATTTAGGTTCAATTTAGAGATAAATCAAGTGAATCTTAGAGTCACCATGATTTGATTTAGAAAGGACTATCAAGCCATAACCAGCCAGTAATGTCGGGAGGGGAGGGGGAGCTGTGAAAATTTTGTGGGGCTAACACCATGTAACAATCCATATTTCATATGCAAATTAAATAGAGTATAACCTGTAAAAGAAAACAAACCTGTCTATAAAGAAATCGCCTATAACGTAGCCAGTCTATAGCGGAACTTTTCTATAACGAAAGAAAAGAAAACCATAATTCGAGGGGAAATAATATAAAACAATTAAGGGCGGTGTACTAGCTAATAGGACAATTATCTTAAAACTAATGTTTCTAGCAGTACAAAATCAAATTGTTTTCGAATTTTCGATTTTTTAAAGATATTTCGATTTTATTTTCGAATTTAATAAATTTTTTAATTGTTCCTTTTATTGAATAGTAAATACTACCTTTACACCAAATTTTAAGTTTCTAAGACTACAAGATCGACTTATTTTCAATTTTTTATTTTTTCGAATTTTTTTTTTCTAATTTTCTGGATTCTTTATTTTTTTCTTATTTTGTATCCTTTATTACAAATTTCAAGTTTCGAGCGCTACAAAATCGAATTATTTTGAAATTTTCGATCTTTTTCGAGTTTTTTATTCTATTTTCGAATTTATTGTGTTTTAATTTTTCCTTTTTCTGTATCCTAAACAATAAGTTTACGCCGAATTTTAAGTTCTAAAGCGACAAAATCGAATTTTTTTCAATTTTTCAAATTTTCGATTCTTTTTTTTTTTTTCGAATTTTACAGATTTTTTAATTTTTCTTTTTTTGTATCCTAAATACTACCTTTATTCCAAATTTCAAGTTTCTAGCTCTACAAAATCGAATTATTTTAAATTTTTCGTTTTTTTAATTTTATTTTCGATTTTTGTTATTTTTAATTTTTTCTTTTTCTGAATCCTAAATACTACCTTTACACCAAATTTTCAGTTTCTAAGACTACGAGATCATATTATTTTCAATTTCTCACTTTTTCTTTTTTTTAATTGTTGATAATTTTAGATTTTTTTTTTCGAATTATCCATATTTTTTAAATTTTCCTTATTTAGTACCTTAAACATTACCTTTATTCAAAATTTCAAGTTTCTAGCGCTATGAAATCGAATTATTTTTAAATTTTCCCGATTTTTTTATTTTATTTTCGAATTTTATTGTGTTTTTTATTTTAACTTATTCTGAATCCTAAACATATCTTTACCGCGAATTTTAAGTTTTTAAAGCAAGATCAAATTATTTTAATTTTTTCAAAATTTTTTTTATTTTTCGAATTTTTGAATTTTTTTTTCGAATTTTCCGCATATTTTAATTTTTCCTTATTTTGCATCCTAAATACTACCTTTATTCCGAATTCCAAGTTTCTAGCGCAACAAAATCGGATTATTTGAAATTTTTCGATTTTTTTCGACTTTTTGATCTTATTTTCGATTTTTTTTTTTTTTAATTCTAAACACTACCTTCACACCAAACTTTAAGTTTTTAAGACTACAAGATCGTGTTATTTTCAATTTTGTTCGAATTTGTTGACATTTCGAATGTTTTTTTTTTTTTTTTTAATCGGGATTTTATAATTTTTCCTTTCTTTGTATCCGAAACACTAGCTTTATTCCAAATTTTAAGTTTCTATGGATGCGGGATCTACCCAATCTTTTTGATGACGCGAGAGTGAGTGAGTGAGTGAAAAAAAAATCGAAACTTTGAGTTTTATATATCGTCTGCACTAGAAGAGACAGAATCGAGAAATTTCAAATTTTGGTCCTATTTGCCTCATACTGTATATAAACGAAGTTTCAAATTTTTGCGATACTCCAGTGCAGCGATATGGGAGGGGGGGGGGGGGGGGGATCAAAAGTGCCCTTAGTTGCTTCCATGAAAGGATGCTTACGGCTGTGCTTTTTCGACTTGGCGGGGCACTGCCGTGCCTCCACATGTACGCACTTCGAAATTTGGTAATTAACTAATTTTATTAGATGATGCAATAGATATATGTAATGATATTAGCTGATATAATTTGTACATGTGTAATGAAATTGGTTGATGCAATATGTGCATGTGTATTAATAACGTAATTGGCTGGTGCAATATATGCATACATAAATTTCATACTTTCTACTCTCCTGTACAATAAGAAAACGGAAGTTGCGTTACGGAGTTATAAGTTTGAATACTAAAAAAATACTTCAATTACATACCCCCATGACCCGACTTGCCTTATTTTACCAATGCACAGGAGTACTTATATATTATGTCACTTCTCATATTATGTTATATATTATGTCACTTCTCGTACTTACATTATGTACTTCTCATATATACCGCATTAGAAAATCGTACAACAACAAGTTTTACTGTTATCTGTGCGTCTAAACTGTTGTTGTTGTTGGTTTGGCGCGTGAGCCCGGTGAGCAGATCTCTATTTCTGTTTGAAAGAAGATCCGGCTGATTGCTAAAAGAAGATCCGGTGGCGCGGGGATCGAACACCAGGCCTTTCGCATGCAAAGCGAACGCTCTACGACATCTAAACTGGATTTAAATGGGAAATGTTTGCAAACAAGAGCATAGAGATCATACAAGAGCTGTGATAAACGCGCCATCTGCTTGTCATTACAAATGCGAATAGTGAAATCGCTGTGTACTTAGAAAAAACAGGGAAAAAACAGCATATTCTGAAAAAATAGGCTTTCAGATTTGTTTTAATTTAATGAAAATTTTATTTTGCAGTTTAAGTTAACGATTTTTTTTTTAATTATATTTTACTCTAGTTTTTGGATTCGTCATAAAAGAGGCGGTGCTAAAATTCCACTGAACGAATCAAATTTCTTTTGATACTTGCTCTCTAACGCAAAGGTCACGTTTGAGGACGACGTAAAAATTTTAAAAGTTCGTTTTTAAAAATTTTGCGGCATGAGTGCGAATGGTCATTCTCATCCCAAAAAGCTACGGAAAAATATGTCTCGAGAAGTCACCGTTGTTTTAGGAGCCCAGTGGGGCGATGAAGGAAAAGGCAAAGTTGTCGACATGCTTGCCTGTAATGTTGATATTGTTTGCAGGTGTCAGGTTAGTATTTATTTTTTTTCTTACCGGCGTTTTAACTTGTACTTTGTTTATTTACCGTTGTATTTGATTACGAGCTAATCATTAAAAAATCTGATATATTAAAATAATTTTGTTTTATTATAGCCTGATTTTGTTTTATTATTTTCTTTCTTATTTTTTACGAAATCGTTTTTGTTATTATTATGGTGCTTAAACATAAGTTTATATTTATGTGGAAAGAGTTCGTCTCTAAAATTAGTGCTCTTTTCTCCTTATGAACATTATTGGTATTTAATTTCAGAAACTAATTCTTCGTTTATAGTAAACTTCTAAAATTATTTTAAAAAGTGCATATTGATTTATAGTTTCATTTCCAAAATTTAAATAAAATTAAACAGAAATTAATATTGATATTTTATTTTTTAAATGTTTAAATTTTTTAAGTTTGATGTACAGTGAGCAAAAAAAGTATTTGCACACGCAGTTTTTTGCCTAAGTAGCCCTAGGAATCCAATGTGACCTGACTAAATTGTTTTATCTATTACTTTATTTAAATAATAAACAAACACAAATAATTAACCTTTTACGTTAAGAAATATACTCAATTAAACGTGATGCAAATTTTTAGCTCATCAGTCCCGCACTACACTAGTCCTGCACTTTAAAATCACATAATATAATAATTGGAGTGAGGATTCTGACAGTTTCTGTTGCCATGGCACTGAAAACTGTGAGGAGATTATAACTCTTTACGATTCTGGATTAAGTTACCGAGAAATAGGTAAACAGTTAAATTTAAACTTTTCTAGTGTTCATTATGTAGTAAAGAAGATGGTACGTTAACAAATAAACTGTGAACTGAGCATCCAAGAAAGCTAAATGCAAGGCAAAGGAGGACAGTCATAAAGGAATCTACAAAATACCCCTTTCTCAGCGCTCGAGAATTGGCTGTTTATGTCCAGGACCGCGCAAAGAGAGAACTACGCCCGCCCTGTGCAAAGTTTCAATTTGGCGCCCCCCTCCCCTTCTTTTTGTGACAGGTAACACAAAACTGATAAAGTACAGAAACAGAAATAAATTCTATAGAATAAACATTTTGCGTTTATGTTGGAACTTTAAAAGGTTTAATTTTCATTCAGAAATTGCAAACAACTAAATAGCGTAAGAGAAAATTGTACTTATTTGTTAGAGAGATCGTGATATTTTGAGACAGAAAAAAAAGAATGATGAAAAGAAAAAAAGAAATTCCCCAGAAAATGATCGATGACCGAAAAATGAATAAATATATAAATTAAACTGTGGTTGGTAGTATAAATTTGGTGCCCCCTCAATTTCTGCGCCCGGAGCGATGGCTCGCCCCTTCGCACGACCCTGTTTATGTCATTTCAACTTTGGAAACAATTACACGACAAACTATTAGAAATATCCTTCATATGCAAATATTCGAGGAAGAACCACTCGAAAATTTATCACATTTATCAGGGAAACTGATGGGCTGAAAAGCTTATTCCGGCAGATCACCAGAGTTTTGGAAAAATGTTATTTTTTCCTCAGTAAAAGTAAGTTTAATATTTTCAGCTCAGATGGAAAGAAAACTGTGGCGAAACTCAAATAATTCCCTTCAAATACAAAACTTGAAACCAACTGTAAAACATGGCGCTGGTCATATAATGATTTGGAGATGCATGTATTTTAATGGAGTTGCTGAAATGGCTTTTATTAAAGAGGCAATATGAATGTTAAACAGTATATTATTTTATTGTGAGATAATTCATTTAATAGTGCTTTGAGGCTGGGAATTGCTGATTCATATCATTATCAACAAGATAATGATCCCAAACTATAGGTGAAAACTGGGAAATTTAATTAGTAGTCAGTGGCCGGTAGACTGTTTCATTAGTGGCCACTACTATTATGCTTCAAACTTTCTTGACATCTAGATAAATTATTATTGTTGTACATAAACATATATTTTTATAAGAGTTTTATACCTATTGTTATTGTATGAGTATGAGTGTATTTCGCATGATTAAACAGTATCTCTTGAAGAAATATATAATTCAACTGGTGAGCATGTGGCAGGAGTCAAAATATTGAAGATACTGTTGAAATGTCCTTAAAATCCGCTTGTATCCGGTGGGAAAAAAGGAATAAATTACTTGAAATGCATGTGGAATCAAAGCTGATGAATATATTTTGCAGAATAAAACTGTATTTCTGGAAAAAATAATCCAACTGAGAACATGAGAAAAAGCCGAAATATTGAAAATACAGCTAAGTCGTTGAAATCTGTTTGCATCTGGTAGGAAAAAGAATTAATCATATGTAATCAATGTAGAGATGCATATTTCCATGAAAAATGGTGTATTTCACTTGGCGATAACAGTTTTTTTAATCGCCATTTGGCGAGTGGCGATCGATGGCTGATTTTTTAATCGCCACTTTTTAAACTTTAATCGCCATGTGGCGAGTGGTGACTGCTAATTTTCACCTATATCCCAAACACACCATGGTTGTTATATTATGTAAAAAAT
This sequence comes from Maratus michaelseni, assembly GCA_963931845.1. Lineage (NCBI taxonomy): Eukaryota > Metazoa > Arthropoda > Arachnida > Araneae > Salticidae > Maratus > Maratus michaelseni. The sequence goes on from OZ007595.1 coordinate 226,449,594, forward strand.
CAATTGCAAACACCACCACAATCACCAGACCTCAATCCTATTGAAAATTCATGCCATATTTTGGATATGCAAGTATGAAAAAAAAAATCTAACAAAGCTGATTTTAAGCAAGCTCTTAAGCAATAATGACTAATAATGACTAAACTCAGCAGCGAAAACATGTCACAAACTGATCGAATAAATGCCCAGACGATTACACTATGTAATTAAAGCAAAGCACATGCATACTAAATAGTAAATATTAATACTAGTAGGGTTTTTCATTTTCAAATATTTACTATATATTTTTATTCTCACTGCTAGTGTGCAAATACTTTTTTGGTGTCGCAAATGTTTTTTTATATTTTCATATTTTTTAATATAAATATCAAGTCAAATACTAAATATGTTTATTTGATTTGTAAATATTTTTTGTTTTTCATTTCATTTTGTCTTTATTTATGTGTGATACAACAAATTCACCTGCTGTGCAAATATTTTTTTGCTCACTGTATTTTGTTGTTTCACTAAGGTGTCAATGATTTTAATCAGATGATTTAAATCAGTGATTTAATCAACTGATTTGTTTTTTTCAATTGTTGATTAAAATCATAAATTTTCTAAATGTTTAAATTTAAAATGATACCAGAGGGCCCGTGCGAAGATTTCGCACTGAAATCTAATATTTTTTAGGTACTTCTCTATTATCCCATCGACCACTTTTCATAAAAAAAAACTACCGCCAAACTGTAAGATTAAACGCCAAAAATGCAGTCCCATTTACTTGATTTAAGAATCATTATAAGTGTTTGTTACGTCATCAAGTGGTTTTAATTTCCACATTTCCGTGTATTTTTCATTATGTTTTACTGATTTAGTAGTTATTTTATTAATTAAAATAACAATTGTGTCCTTAAATTATTATATTTTATTTATTTATTTTTTGATATTCCAATGGCAACATTCTCCCGTTTATTTGGCGATAGTTTTTTGTTATGAAAAGTGGTCGACGGGATAATAGAGAAGTATCATTTTTTATCAATATGTAATAGCTATTAGATGCAGGTTTAAACTTCTAAAGAAAAAGCAAGGATAAAAATATCTGCAAACAACATTTAGTTGTTAGTCAAGCCAGAATATCATTTAATTTATTCCATCAAAGTTAGACTAAAAACGGATCCAAGATTGCTAAAGGCACGCATGAGAAAAAAAAAATTAACAGTCGTATTTTGACTGCATTAGAAGATGATGTCATCGGCTTCGGGAAAAACATGGGACTTAGAAATATAAATCTAAACATTTCAATTTCGCTTTTTAATCATAAGTATAAATAAACCCATGCGGTGTTTTTTATAATAATTGCTGAGCATGATATAATGTGGTATTTTATTTTTTTTGCAACAATAATTTCAGGAAAACCTTTCATTTCTTTTATGAAAACAATGCCGATTTAATTTTCAATTTTCAGCAAATTTTAATCAAAAACATGTTTTTAACGAATTGTTAAGTGGGCTATGTCAGAAGCCGGTTCAAAAACCTTTCATATGGTATCTCATTCGTTGTTCTGCGTTTCATATTTTCTTAGAAAAAAGGGATGTTGACAGGAGAAGTAATATATATGATGAAAAAGTAATAATCTCAGATGAACATAATTTGGAAAGTTTTGTGGGTATTTTGTATCATGAATAAACAAAAAAAGCTTTAAATAATTGTCTCTAAGCTTAATTCCTTAGGCTTGTCAAAAATTAAGTACAGTAAGTTTATAAAAAGCAAGATTTTATCGGCATAAAAAGCATTTCATTTAAAATTATATTTAAACTTAACATAATTTGCAATGTCATTTCCTTTTAAAGTAATCAAATTATTCATTCTTTTATATAAAACTAGTCGTTGGGGGCCACCGTAATACTTACCCATCATAGATGTGCATAATATAAAATATGAAAATAAAACATGTGTAAACTATATATAAAATGCATTGCAATTCGAATAAAATCAAAGATTGATGACGTCATAAACTTTAAATGCTGTATTACTGAATTGTGTAAAAGAAACCTCCTTATAACTCCAAAATTGATAATCCTATTAACTAACGGTTTATTGCGTCAGATTTAAGCGTCTCATTTCCAATTAAAATATATCTTTCAATTGAAATTTGTATGAAATACAGGGTCATGAAAAATCTAAGAGTGTGAAAAATAGGATTACAAATATCTCGGCTACTCATTATCCGATCGACTTTATTCTTTATGCAAAATTTATGTTTTTGTATTGTCTTTTTATATTCACTTCTTAAAATAAACAATTTCGAAAATTTTTATATACCTTTTTATCAGAAAGAATACTTTGAGAATCCGAAAAAAATAGTTCTGGATAATCGAGGTTACTGAAATTTAATAAGCTTCTTCCTATTATTACATACTAAGTACATACCCAATTTCAAGTCTATATCTCAATTAGTTCGGAGATAAAGAGTTTACAGACAGACTGACGGCAAAAAAAATTTTCTAAAAATATATTTTTCGGAATCTTCAGTGTCTGAAACGTGAAAATCCGTCAAAAAACATTTTCATATTTTCAAAGTGATTACAAGACTTAGGTACCTTATACTATGTATGATGTGTAAGTAATAAGAATATCAAGTCTAATAAATTTCTGCTAGTTAAGGAATAAATACCCAGTACCTTATTTTCGCAATAATAAATTTTGTAGCAAATTGAAGCTAAAACAGAATGAAAAAATGACATCTGTTCAGCAGCTATTTATTGTAAAAGAATGTATAAAAGAAAATGAACTAATTAGTATAGAAATGTTTACATCAAGAGCTTCCTCAGTAGAAGGTAAACAAAATTTTTTTTTTATGTTTACTTTCAAGCTAATATACACATAATAAAGAAATTAGTTAGGGATTGAACAGGATGCAATACTTTTTTATTATTTGAAACACTGAATGCTAATATCTGCACTGAGTGGTAATATGCTGAAATATTTAATATTTTGAGAATTTCAGATGTAACTGGCTTTTCTTATACTTACTCTATGTGGGTGTAACTCATTTTCAAAATTTTTCATCATACGCTACATGTGTCATGTGTGTAAGTTTAAATTTAGGCGATTAACAGTAATTTTTATAAGTACAAGGGGAAAACAAGCTGCAAATAATATTTGTTTTGTTATTTGTGCTATTAACTAATGAAATTACTTATTTGCAGTTTTTCTAAGTTCCTGTAATTACTTCACTGTAGTATTCACTGTTTCTTCTAAGTCAGTTTTTAAGGGTACATACAGCCCCCTGTACTTTTTTAAATTGGCAAAATGCACTTGCTTTTTTAAAGAATAGTGAAATTCACCCAGAGATTTATTGTAAAAAAAACCTCTCCATACCACAGTATTTCTAAATCCATATCCCTAAGGATCTTGCAAAAAAAAAAAAAAAAAAAAAAAAAAAATCTTTAGAAAAAAAAAGTTTATTAAATCATGTAATTCAATTATATTTTTCAATTTGTAATTCATAAAATCATTAAAAATTTATACCACTATTTATCATATTAAAAAGTTGTTTATACTTTATTTCCTTATATTGTTGCTAAAAACATTACTAATATACTATTTTTTCATCTTTTTTACTGAACTGGTGACCTTTTGGGGAACTAGCACCCTGCCCTTTTTTTTTTTCTAGAATGAATAGTATACTAAATTATTTTAGTGAGTAAAGCATAAAAATGTATATTTTTCTAATCAGAGAGTTAATTATTTAATAATTATTAATTTTAAAAAGTGTTAAAAATTTGATAATAAAGCAGTTATTAATAATTTTAATAAATTTGTAAAACTGTATTAAATACTATTTTATAATTATTACATAGTATGAAAGTTCATACGATTGTATGCTACTAACTAATGAAATTACCAATTTGCAGTTTTTATAATTTCTATAATTAGGTACTTACTACTAATAATTTTATTAATTAAAGTATAAAAACATAGATAATGCTATTTGATGTTGGTTAATTGTTTGAGAAAGCTGAAATTCTTAGTAGCTATTCTGTATTTTAATGCAGGAACAAAATATCAGATTTAAATTTTAAAAAAATTTAAAAATCCAATTTTTTAAATTTTTTTTTACTCTTTATTTCACACACATGTATGCTAATTATGAAACATGGCTTTTATTAAATATAAAATGCTAATATCCCAATTTAATCTATAGATATGTGTAATTCATATACATTTAAACTAAAATAGAAACTTTTTATTGTCACTGTTAAATGCACAACTAGGATTTCTCTTAAGGGGGTTGGTCAGTCAGATCTCAGCTGGCCCCTAATTTACATCAGGGCCTCGAATCAATATGAAACTCTAATCATACAAAAAACCATGGAAGTGGAATGCATTCTTATTTTTAAAATATCCAGCCAGGAAATTAATATTTTTTACTAGCTGGCCCCTAATTTACATCAGGGCCTCGAATCGATATGAAACTGTAATCATACAAAAAACCATGGAAGTGGAATGCATTCTTATTTTTAAAATATCCAGCCAGGAAATTAATATTTTTTACTAGCTGGCCCCTAATTTACATCAGGGCCTCGAATCGATATGAAACTGTAATCATACAAAAAACCATGGAAGGTATAATGCATTCTTATTTTTAAAATATCCACCCAGGAAATAATTTTTTACTTTTTTCTGTATAATGTGTTTGTGCTTGGTTAGCCAACACTCTTATTTTTTGGACCACTAAACCAATTTCTAACAAAAAGGTTCGGCAAAAGCAAATTTTTATGTTGTATCTCCATATAATAGTTTCATCATTAGTAACTTAGTTATCATGGCCATTTTTGCATGTGTTTGTTTTTGCATTTTTACATAGTGGTAAAAGCCATCTCTTTTGAAAAAAGGAGATGGCATTATCTCAGTACTAGGTAAATCAGATTGTTTCCATATTTATAAAAATACAGGCGATTTAAAAAAGTAATAATATAATAATATAACATCAATGGAAAAGCAATGTATGACAATAGCATAAACATATATGCTATTTATTTTGACTGCCAACCGTTTGACGAGCGTTTGCAACTTAACTTGGTGATTCATCCTCAGAAGGCTGCTATACAAAGAAACATTCTTTTTAAGGTTATATACAGAAATGCTGGATTTAAAGAAATTGCTCAAATTTACTTTCTCTGGATTTATATATTTTATTTATTTTTATAAATGCAAATTTTACTTATTTTATGAGTTATTGTTTCTTGTGATAATAGGCTTTGTGAAGTATTGTTAACCTTCTCACCGCCATGAACCAGGGGTCTGTCCAGACTTTTTTCACAGGGTCCTGTTTTTGTGAAATTGTGAACAGCTTTTTATATTTCTGAAAATTCTAATCATAATTTTGTGAATTTGAAATAGTCGTTATATTCAGGTTCTTGTTTATACATTTTTAAGAAGATATATGGATATAAAATACATATATTTTTTTATATATATGTAAAAGTAACAGGTCAGATTTTACTTTTATTTAAATGATTAATTTGTGAAATGTTTGGTTTAAAGATGGAAAAATTTTGTGAAAAACCTATTTTTAAGACAAATAATTTTGTGAAGGGTCCTGTTTTAGGGAAAATGATTTTGTGAAGGGTCCTTTAAAGGACCCAATTTTTTCATAAACAGATCCCTGTGAACTGATATCAGTTTCCCCCAGGTTTAAAAAAGGTCAGGGTGCTGCTTATGAGAAAGGGGCATTTTTTTTTTTCCTAAGGGCATTTTCAGATTCTTATTGCCACTTTTTTTAATTATTAAAACATTAAAGGTATTCTTTTGGTTTTTAAAGCCACTTTTGATATTTAAAAGTCAGGGCACTTTTTTAAAGGCAACATTGAGTCAGTTTTTACTATGAAAGCAAATTTTTTTAATGCGAAAAAGAGAAAGTGCACTTTTCTACGGAGGGGTAAGAAGGGTGCTAATTATTTTACTGGAGGGGACAAGAAGGGTGCTATTTTGTAAACCAAAGGGCAGGCAGGGTGCAGCACCCATCTGAAACTGTCTGGGGGAAACTCTGCTAATATATCCGTTCACTATGCTGTAGGTTTCACTGCAATAGAAGCATTGTTTAAATTTATATATTTCTACAAATATAATGCAGTTTTAAAACATTGAATAATGATTAATACTCTCAAGGGTTATACTCATGTATGTAATTAAGTTTTTTATATCAAGTTTGAAAATTAATCTTTTTTTTAGCATTTTTAAAAAATTACAGCTAGAAAACATTACAAATTTGTCTTTTTGCTTGGGGGTTAGGTCAGATAAATTTTTGTTTGCTGCAGATTGGCACAAAAATTCTGCTAATGCATTCATAGCTACCAAATTGTGCAGTTTCGGTTCTAAATGTACTGTTTTACAGGTGAATAGTAAGATTGTACATATTTGTGAAAAAATTAGTATTTAATTGTAAAATACTAGTAAATCTGCTTATCAGGTATGGGTGATTTCACAGTATTGTGCACGTTGCGGACATGACATTTGCAAGTTTCGATTAATCATAACTAAACAAAAAAATTAAGTGAATGGTTTTATTTTTTATGAAATCAGTATGAATTATACCTTTAAAACATAGCATATTTAAAAATTTAAATGAATTTAAACTCATTAAAAAAAATTAAAATGGAGTGTTGCAGACATGACGCAGAGAAACCTTACTTTTGAATATGTTTTAAATGTATTCAAAATTCTCTGAATTTTATGGAATAAATTAAAACTTTTTTTATGCTAAGATTTCAGTGTATATTTTTGTACAGGAAAACAAAAGATTAAAAAAAAAAAAAAATTATTTTGTAGAAACTTACCCAATTAAAAATAATCTGTGTGTTGCAGACATGACAGAAAGTTTACCATTTGGTTTTCTGTTTACAATAACCTCATTCTTAGGCATATAGCATTAATATATTATTTTTCTTCATAAATAGTTTAAATATTAAATAAATTGAGACTGTTGACACATTTTTAATTGTAAACTTAGGTTTAATAAAAAGTAGATATTCAAGTATTTTCAAAGTAAACATAAGTGGCACATATACAAATATATTACAATTTATTAATTATATTATTTATCTTTAATGCAATTTTTGAATCGTAGGAAAAAAAACGTGCAGAATGATCAGGTGATGGATCACATGGCAAAGTAGATAAGTAGGTATCAACAGAAATTGTTTCTAATTGTGGCTTCTCCAAGTATTTGAATTTATTTTCTGCTACAGGCTTGAAATGATGTTTAAGTGTCATGTTTTTGTTGTTCACTGACATTACTTGGCCAGGCCACCAGTGGTCATCAAAAAGTACAGCTATCCATTGGCCTTCTTCAAAAACCTTTTCAGAAGTTGATGTTGAAGCCAGATTAAGTGATGTAGTAGCATGCTTTGATGTTATTTTGGAAAATATTGTGGCTTGATGCATGTTTTGGGGACTTGAAAATGGAGAATTTAAGGAAAATTCAACTGAGAGTGATGTTGTAGGGCGAATGAAATGGAGTGATCTGGTATTGGGTATGGATTTGCACATGTTAAACCGTTCTTTTAACCTTAGTGTCTCTCTTTCAACAGTATCTTTGCTTATGAAAACTATTTTGATCGTACCATCAGAAATTTTGCTAGCTACATTAAAAAAAGACTTAGCATCGACAACGACCTCTTTTCCTTGCAGAACTGCTCTCCAAACTCTATTTTTTACAGATCCCCCTATGCCATCAACAGCACCTTTTCCATGCGCTGTTTCAAAGAATGACCAGTCAGCCTCTATTTTTAGTTCCTCTTTATGATACGTTAAATTACCAAACATAAATCTGTTTTTAAACTGGCTGGCAGCACCATCTGACCAGTAGTGAACTTTTGTTATCGCGCTTATCCTTTGTTTTAATTGTGATAAAATTTCTTCATTGAAAACTTTTACTGAATCTTTACTATGCGATAAGTCATCAGAGATAATTGCATAAGACTGATGATTTAAAGAATTTTCTTCCTTAAAATAGGCAACACAAGTGTATACTGTTACACTATCAGATGCCCAATGAGCACTCATGATCTCCCGATCATGCTTTATTGCATAATTTTCTGCAAAATCGATATGCATTATGACTTCATTATCTGGAAGATTTTCCTTTAAATATCTGAATTCAAAGTGTTGTTTCGATGCATTGTAAATATGCCTTGCAAATGTTTGTAACTGAGATCCAATTTCTTCCTTAGCACAACCCAAGTCGGTAACAATTTCTCTTTTAACAGTGAAACCAAGCTCATTCTGTTGCCACTGATAATATTTGACTGTGTAGTCTAAATTATCCTCTGATATTTTGACATCTAAATATTTTTCAACACCACACACACTACAGGCTCTATCTATACAGCTGATATGGTCATCATCAAAAGCACAAACACTTTCCTTAGCAATTATTTCTGGATTTTTCGGAAGATCAGGGCAGAGAGCTCCTATTCCTGAAAGAATCATACTGATGTTTTCGTGATATATACACATACAGACTTCCTGATCTTTTTTTCCAAATGGGAGAACATACTTGGGACGAAGTTCATGAAACTTGGTCATTCCAATGTTTAAATCGGGATTTTCACTTAAAAACAGCTTGTGTGATTCTCCAATGCTCATCACTAGGTAACGTTTTTGGTGTATTTCTCTCCCTGTAGGTGTTTTTACGGATATTACATCTTTTTTCCCTGGACACATACGGCTAATATCATCTCTAACAAAAAATTGTTTTACTTTCATTTCAGTTTCTTCTGACAATTTATCACTCCTTAATCTGCGGCTACTATTAGAATCTACTTTTAAAATTTGTTCTTGTTGTCTTTTCTTTTGAAATGAACTTTCAATTATTTGCTTTCTTTTCAAAGGAGACATTTTTGATATAACATTTGTCAACACATGAAGTTTCTTGTTTGGGGATTTTGGCAGGGCATTATTTATTTTCTTTACAGCCTTTCCCAAAGATTGTTTGCTTGAGTAGCCAGGGGAACTCATATTCAATTTTTCTGCTTCTACCTTTTTCTTCCTGCATTTTCTTTGTGCCTCTTTATTTTTTGTTCTTATGTGCTCCTTTTGCTTTTCAGTGAGAACCTTAGAATGTCTGTATTCTTTCTTTTTCCTGCTTTCTTCAGCTTTTATAGCTTCATATTTCACTGCATCTGCTTTCAACTTCTGTCTTCTAATGCGAGATCGTTCTGTACTTGTTAATGGCATGATGAATTTATGGGGGGAAATGTATAACAATTTTTTTTTTTTTTAACTACTTATAGTAATAAGTAATCAGATTTCATTAACATTCAAACAAGTACTATATTTTAAATATACCTCTAAGAAAACTTTCATCTAGAAAAACACATGGACAGGAAAAACATATGCAAATAAGCATGTGTCACACACTAAATAATTTTGCAAAATTATCATAATGTTGCCATTTATAACAACATAATTTAAAGCATGTTTAAGTGTTGCCATAATAACTAATGAAATTGTGTTTTGTTTGATAAATATGAATAAATCACAGTTATAAAATATCTTATAAGGTGTGATTTAATATTTTCCAAAATAATCAACCTGTTGCCATTATAATAACATAATTTGATTATGTTGATGCAACAGGTAGATAATTTTGGAAAATATTTAGTTTGCAGCACATGTTATTTCTATTAAGTTGACGTTTTTCTTGGAAGTTTGCAAAACATAGTATATTTGTTGTCATGTCTGCAACTTGTCATGTCTGCAACGTTGTGGACATGACAAATTTAAATTAAAAAATATATATATTAAATAACAAAAATGATAATTTTTTTTAAATCATAGTGTTATAACATAGTAAGTAAGCAGAGGAAATAACATTTTTAAGAAAATAAACAGTATAATAACAATAATACAATAAAAATTAGAAAATTTTTGTATTGAAACACAAATATATTCTTATAAAACCTTCCATTATAATAATATAAAAGGTAAATATGCAGTGTTTTTAGTCACTAATTTTCCCATTACAATGCATTATTTAATATATCATGTATAATTATAAAATATTACGTCTTTTAAATGGCAAGAAAGGTTTTTTTTTGTTTGTCATGTCCACAACTTTGAGACACTATTTTTTTCATATTTTATGAAATTTAAAGATTTTTTTTTCATTATTTTTTTTAAGTAATTAAATATTCATAAACTACATTAAATTACCTTTAATTTGATATATAATACTACTCAATTTCATGACATTTTTTTTTAAGCACATCAGGCTACAAATACTGTGAAATCACCCGTATCTTAACGTCAGCTATGCAAGTTGCTTTTTTTTTAATATATCTTTCTTTACGTTGGATCTGACATCCTACAATCCACTATTTTAATTTGTATATGAGCACGTAAAATATCTCAAAGATTCAGAGAAGATAACGTTTAGAAACTTAACTTGTGTGTTTATTATTTTGTGTAATGTTTTTCTTGAACTGCTTATTCTTGCAATTCTTTTAAAATAAAATGTACATTTTTCAGATAATCTTTTTTAATTTTACGTTTTGTAATTTTCTTTAGTTGTATTATTCCTTGATTAAATGAAAATAAATGAATCAAAATTGAAAAAGGCAAAATGAAGCAGATAAAGTTTTCATATACTCTCATGTGAAAGAATTTCAGCATTTAAGAGAATTGCGTAAAGAACATCTTGCTGATTGCACCCTGAGCAATTCGGATGTTAAAATTTCTAAAGTGAAAAAATATCTGGATATACAACTAAACATTCAGATGCATGCTTGTGCATAAGAAACCATATTAACATATTTTCATTTCGTATATTTTTAATGTTATGTCTTTTTAAAGCACATCATAAAAATTTATGGTTTTCAAAATTGAAATGTATGTGACATTGTTTTCATGGTACTATTTTTCTAGTGGTCAGACTCTTTTGTTAATAATTGTCTACAGACTGTTTAGCAAAAAATCTATAAGAATGATTTAAAATTTGAATTTTATTTTTTCAGGGTGGTAATAATGCAGGACATACAGTTGTCGTAGATGGCACAGAATACGACTTCCATATTTTACCTAGTGGAGTGGTAAATAAAGACTGTGTATCTATTATAGGTATGTAAAAGGCAACATACTTTTGTCTTCCTCTATAAATCTAGTTTCATCTGCGTAATTCAATTTAGGGTAAAAGTTTAATAGTCATTTAAGTTAGTAAGCATTTTATCTTTTTGTGGCTGAGCACTTACGTGGATTCCCACAATTGTTGGGATTAAGTCTGGTTTAATAAAGGTAGTTGGCCTGATGTCCTGATTATATGAAAGTTCTAGTCAGAAATAATAAATTAGCCTATCCCAACAATTTTGGGTAGACTTAAAGATCACAAAGTGCTGTATGCCAATCAGACCAATAGTAACAAAGTGCTCAAGCTCCACATATTACATAGAAAAAGCTTTTGCAAATTTATTGAAAAATATATTCTAGTTCAGATCATGAAATTAGTTCAACAAATTAATTCAATCAACGTTTGAATAAGGTCCATTTTCTAGAAAATTATTTATTAGTCAGTCTAGCTAGATGTTATCTCTTTATACCCGTCCATTGACTGACACTCAAGTCATTATAAGAATAAATAACTGCATTGACTGCTTGATGAATATTTATGAAAATTACATTAAACGTGCTCTTAATCTGATAGTTAATAACTATTTTATGTTTGACAATAAAATTTATAAACAAAATAATGGATCTCCCAATGTTTTTCCCTATATCAGGATTATTAGCCAAATTAATATTACGACCTCTAGATACATATTATATATAACTAAGACTTCCCTCAAAGGCAACCTAGATTTTTAAAATCTATTTTTCTTTTCATATTTAATTTAAATTTAAGCTATATTTCATATTTTTCCAACTTTTGTTAGTCTGAGTGATATTGCTGTGAACATAGTTGATAACTTTTGACAAGTAATGAAAATAAGATGCTATCTTTAATTATGTACTGGTTAAATGATGAAAATGAGCAAATTAAATGGTAGAATTACAAAATACCATATTTAAATTCATATACACTGACGCTGTTAGAAAAATAAAAAAGCATCATGTGAGACATGAGATCTGAATATCTCATTTGCATACCTTGGTGCCATTCTAAGTAATTTGCAAATATGTGCATATTTTCTCAGCAAATCATGCTAGCTAAAATTCGCCAATATAAACCCGATTACGGAACTGCGTGTTTGACGAGATAGAGAATTTTTTGTGTCAAAATAAATTCTCTAAATTAAAGTATATTTAACAGTGGTAGTTAACTAATGAGTTCCTATGTTAAATAAAATGTTTACGAATTACTTTCTGTAGGTAAAATTATGCTATTATAATTTAGATGTAGTAAAAATTGTTTTATTATTAGCATTGAAATGTTACAAGAAATACATAAAGCTACTAAAAATTTTTAACACATAAAGTAATAAAATACCAATTTGTGTTCAATTCTTTTCCATTTAAAAATTAATTTGGTCAAAAGTTATCCTCTTTTTTCGAAAAAAAAAAAGTTGGTATTCAGGCATTGAATATTCAGTATTCAGGCTAAAATTTGGTTATTCGGCCAACTCGCTATTGTCACATTCCTAGACAGGAGTTGGTGAGCATAGCTCGCAGGAGGCAGAGCAACCTAGATTTTTAAAATCTATTTTTCTTTTCATATTTAATTTAAATTTAAGCTATATTTCATATTTTTCCAACTTTTGTTTGTCATTTTTAATAACTAATATTAACAATATTTTTTTTTAATTTACAGGTAATGGTGTTGTAATTAATGTACCTCAGTTTTTTGAAGAAATTAAAAAGAATGAAGATAAAGGCCTCAAAAGTTGCAAAGGAAGAGTATTTGTATCCGACAGAGCTCATATAGGTAAAAATAGCTTATTTCACACATATGATGAAAATGTAACTTTTATTTTATTATCTTAATTCTTTTTATGAGCATCTATGGCCTGTGGTTAATATGTAGCCTATCATTTTTGTAAAAGGGAATATTTCACTACTCAATATTACATTTTTATAAAAATTCTATTTTGGATGTCTTTTAAAAGTTGATTTTGTCAGGAGGTATGCAAAGAAGTTTTAATAATTTAACATACATCCACCTTCTTATTTTTAAGAGAATGAATCAACGTTGTGATAGATGTTGTATAGCATGTATGTCCTCAAAAAAAAAAAAAAAAAATTTTTTTTTCATTTTCTCTATATAAAGAATTTTAAAAAATTAAACATGGCTAAATTTTTACATCTTGTTTCTAAGATTTTAATGTTGGGCATTTTTCATTTTATCACTTTGTTACAAAATGGCAGCCAATTAAGTGAGAATTTGAAAAAAAATCCACTTTTCTAAGAATTAACCCATGTTACCTGAAAAAAACCCACATCTGACATAATCAGCAGAAAATGAAGCATTTTATTACATATTAATGGTTTAACTTTAAATATATATATATATATATATTGTAGAAATGAAGCTCATGTTTTGCCAGAATTCTGCAATTGTTAATTTATTGTATTTTAAAACTAAATAAGCACTCCTTAGGTATTTTTAACTATTTTTACTTTCTTCTATCTATAATAGAAGAAAGTATTGTAATAGAAATTTTTTTAGACTTCGGTTTTGGACGGATTTACACGTTTTAGGGTTCAGATATTCCGAAAAACATGTTTTTACAAAATGTCTGTCTATCTGTTATCACTGTATCATCGAAAAGTGTATGAAGTTATGCTTCAAATTGAACCACATTTTTTTCCTATGTTTTTGGCTATGGCAAGCAGGTTCTATTAGAATTTGGGGATATTTCGACGAAAGGGGGTGCTGTGATAGCCATTTAAAGATTTCAAATTCAAAAAAATGTACAAAAAAATTAGAAATCCTAAAAGTTTTTCTCGTTAAATGTTCGGCCTTGATCCGAAGAATCCAGAACAATTTTTGTTTTGCCTCTTTCTTAAAAAATGGCTGAGATATAGCGGTTTGAAATTTTAGGGTGACTGACATTTTCAAACAAGACAGCAGAATTCATCCATAAACAGGCAGAGCTGCCAACTGCTACAAAAAAATCGTAGTTGGTACGATTTAAAATCTGTCTAAAACTACGATTTTCTGAAAGAAAAAATCACGAATTTTGTCACAGGATCACTCGAAAAATCACGAATTTTGTCACAGGATCATTCGAAAAATCACGAATTTTGTCACAGGATCACTCGAAAAATCACGAATTTTGTCACAGGATCACTCGAAAAATCACGAATTTTGTCACAGGATCACTCGAAAAATCACGAATTTTGTCACAGGATCACTCGAAAAATCACGAATTTTGTCACAGGATCACTCGAAAAATCACGAATTTTGTCACAGGATCATTCGAAAAATCACGAATTTTGTCACAGGATCACTCGAAAAATCACGAATTTTGTCACAGGATCACTCGAAAAATCACGAATTTTGTCACAGGATCACTCGAAAAATCACGAATTTTGTCACAGGATCACTCGAAAAATCACGAATTTTGTCACAGGATCACTCGAAAAATCACGAATTTTGTCACAGGATCACTCGAAAAATCACGAATTTTGTCACAGGATCACTCGAAAAATCACGAATTTCGTCACAGGATAGAGCTAAGAAATGCGAATTTCATTACAGGATCGCTGAAAAAACGAGAATTTCGTCAAAAAATTGGCGTGAAAAAGCAAATTTCGCCGAAGTATCGCCGAAAAAATGTGAATTTCATTGAACTGATTGCTGAAAAAATGCGAATTTCGTCAACAGATCGTTCGGGGGTGATTCTGGTCCGAATTTTCCGAAAAATTAAGGCAATGATTTCCGAAAAAAAAATGTATCTGTATTTCGGCAAATGATCGCCGAAAAAAATCAATCTTGTCTTTCGTTCGAAGCAAAGTTGCCAATTTTGTCAAAGGATCGCGGAAGAAACTTGACATTCGTCAGACAATCGTGAAAAAATGGCAAATTTCGTCAAAAACATAGCGAAAAACGACAAATTTCGTCAAAAGATTTTGAAAAACTGCAAATTTTGTCATAAACATTGTGAAAAATGGCAAATTTCGTCAAAAGATCGTGAAAAAACGACAAATTTTTGTCAACAGATCGCGGGGAAAACGTGACTTTCGTCAGAAAATCGCAAAAAAACGACAAATTTCATCATAAACATTGCGAAAAATGGTAAATTTCGTCAAAAGATCGCAAAAAAAGACAAATTTTTGTCATTAGATCGCGAGAAAAACGTGACTTTTGTCAGAAAATTGTGAAAAAATGGCAAATCTTGTCAAAAACATTGCGAAAAACGGCAAATTTCATCAAGAAATCGCAAAAAAACGACAAATTTTGTGAAAAGCATTGCGAAAAATGGCAAATTTCGTCAAAAGATCGCGAAAAAACGACAAATTTCGTCATAAACATTGCGAAAAAACGACAAATTTCGTCATAAACATTGCGAAAAACGGCAAATTTCGTCAAAAGATCACTCAAAAACGGCAAATTTTTGTCAACAGATCGCAGGAAAAACGGGAGTTTCGTCAGAGAATCACGTAAAAACGGCAAATTCCGTCAAAAACATTGTGAAAAACGGCAAATTTCGTCAAAAAATATCGAAAAAAACACAAATTTTATCAACAAATCTAAAAAAAAACTGCAAATTTCGTCAAAAGATCGTGAAAAACGCAAATTTCATCAAAGGGATGCAAAAAAAAAAGTGGCGGGAGTGGACACCCCCACTCCAGCTTGTATCAGCTTACTCGACCTGATGAAGGACTCTAACTCAGACATTTTTCTCTGGAAGATATACCTGTAGTTCCATCACCCCCTCCCCCCAACCGCCTTGGAATCTTTCAGAAAATTCACTGTGAAGTTCAGAAATTTGGCTTAGGAGTGGACAGAGCATTAATTGAGTAGGAATAATTATGTTTAATCAATCCCACCCGCAACAAAAAAATTAGCAAAAAGAAAAGAGTCTCCTACTTTGTGTGCTTATGGATATACATATGCGTTTAATTGATTAGTATTTGCTCGCTTAAAATTTACAGCGTAAAAAACAGCCACCAACCAAGCAGCCTTCAGATAAATTTGAATTTGGTGTGCTACTATTTCTGATTTTCGAAGGTTGGCAGGTCTGAACAGGTTTAATTTATGAGTTTTAGTTAACATGGTTTTGGCAAATTTTCTTTCATTTTTGTAACCATTGTTCCTATTCTTATATGCTTAACACTATATATTTATATTTGCCAACGTCAAATTTTCGCCAAACTTGGCGACAGTTGGCAAAATATCACCAAATTTGGCGAACAAAATATGTTGCCATAAATGAAGCCAACTTGGCTGTAGAGGGCTATATTCTCATTCAAATTCAATGTTGACGAGAACTGGGATTGAATCTTCTTTAATTAGGTTCCACGCATTTTACCTTCGTGTTTTCCAGTAAAATTAGCTAAAATCATAAAAGCAAGGAATAGGGAGGCTATCTGTACCTGTCAGTTCAGGCCAGAAGGACTTTTCGTAGTTTAGTATACATAAGTTGATCGCATCCCGGTAACCTGACAATTCGCAAGCAGCTGACGAAAAATATTGATTTTATTGGTGATGTGATAGCGAATTTTGAAGTATTAACATGACTGAGACAGAAGAAAGTTTTGGGATTGGCACATCCGACTAATTATTTTAAATAGTGCATTTAAAAAAAAAAAAAAAAAAAAAAAAAACTTTAGTGAAATATTTGATGTAGTGCTAAGGTGTTTTTTATAAAACATTTCACTTTTTTTTTTTTTTTTTTTTTTTAAATAGAACAGCGCAATATTGGGAAAACATTCTTAATTCTATCTGTTTCTTTGCTTTGAAACAAGAAAGAAAAATCATGCTGCATAGATTATGAAACACTTTCAAACACATTCAGAATACTGTATCAAAACTTCACCCATTTAATAAGGTGAAAGTTGACGTGTTGTAAAAAAAATTATGTGATTATTTTGAATGAACTAAAGATGCACACTTTGCAGATTTTTTTTATTTAAAGATTAGGAAAAAAATGTCTTCATTATTTACATTTGGTCAGAAATTAGTGTGTCCAGTGCAAGTGTGCTGTTATCTACTTTTATTTTTAATATCTACTCTTTCGGGATTTGCAGAATAATGTTGAAATTACATTTTTAGATTTTAAAGAAAAATGTGTTTTGTGTAGTCTATTAGCTATAATAATTTAAGTATTTAAAAAAAAAAAAAGTGTGTGTGTCTGTTGGCGATGGCTAGGAAAATCTAGCCCACCTAGAAGGCTGGAAATTTAGGTGTGGATAGTCCAAGGTCTGAACATGTGCACCTGTGCCTCAGAATTTTAATTTTTTGATAATTAGCCTAGATATTAATTAGATTCTCATTAACCATCGCTTCTAAAATATCATCTTTTAAATCAAAATGGCGAAAGAAACGGACAGGTGCATTGGATTTGTAACCGGAAATGAACGAATTCGAAATTATTTAACTAATTAGCGAATTTTAAGAAAACTAATTGAGATATCAAATTGCAAATTTCTGAGCATATGTAAAAAAACATTCTGTATCTGACTATGTGATTTTTGAAAAATTCGGTTGGTAATTTTTTTTAATTTACGCAAAAAAACTGCCAAAAACCTTTCTGCGCCAGTGAAAACGATCGGAGAAAGTTTCAGACATGGATCGGCTTTCATTAAAAACTGAACTACAAAGAGATCTGTTTCTCTGGCCGATCCCTCTCATTTAGTTTGCGAAAATGAAAGGAAATAATTGCCAAATTTGACTAATGAACAAATATTTAGGTAACTCATTAAGATATAGATTTAAAATTGAGGTCGGGAAGGGGTGTCATCTGCCGGCTATTTTAGCGTAGCGTCTTCGTTATGTTCTAATTATCAGAAAAATGTAATACTTTTTTTAATGATCGCGTTAATGTACGTGTGACGGTGGTTCTCTTAAACAAATTATTCATTATATTTGCGGGTATGGGGAGGGAGGGGGTTAACGCCTTTCTCTGAGATTGTAATTATCTCGGGCCCGAGCAACGCCAGGCGGGTTAGCTAGTACCGTAATTTCGGAATATGCGCCGCACCCATCGTAAGCGCCGCATCATTGAAAAATCTGTAAAAAAAAACAAATGTACACGTAAGCGCCGCACCCATTAGAAGCGCCGCATCATTGAAAAATCGGTAAAAATGAAATAGTCACGATAAAAAACGATCGGCAAAATTGGATTAAAAGTAACAAGAATAGCGATAAAATCTTACAAGATATATGAATTAACAATAAAACACAGGTTATCTTAAAATATAATAGGGAAAAAAATACGTACTACGCCAATCGATTATCGTTTTAATCGAATATCGCCGTAAGCGGTGTGCTTATGAAATAAATATAATTTATCAACTATTGTAAAGTATACAATAAATACTTTTAAAGAGTGAGCTATTAATATTGAAACACAGGTTATCTTAAAACAGGGGTGGAAAATCTGCTCCAATTGCTCCGAACTGCTCAAATTTTGATTTCCTGCTACATTCTGCTCCAAAAATAGCAATTTTTTAAAATTCTGCTCCAATCTGCTCCAAAAATGGAAATTTCTTAATCTAAAAAATTAGAATTAAAAAAAAAAAAAAAAAAAAAAATTCATTAACTTTGTATAGGCTTGGCAACGCACTGCTATGATGCATGTAGCTAAGATATGCAGCATCATTTAAGTTTAAAAATTATTTCTAACTGAATAATGGATTATACTACATAATCATTGTCTTACATTTCAGTTTTTATAATATAACAAATCTTAATCCAAAGAGGATGATTACTCCAAAACACAGCTGATGTACAATCTATCAAAAATAAGCATTATTGAAAAGATATCCAGCATTAAGACTGTTCTCAAACAAAATATTTTTACCCCCTCAACAGTGCAGAAATTTCTGACACATCCACAAACTATTTTCAGATGTAAAAGCATGAAATTGGTAAGGCATGACTACTGAAGTAATATGAAATTGAATAGCAGTTTTTGATAAATGTCACATCTTATGCTATAAGTGATTTTTGAGGCATAAAGACCTTTACGGAACTGTAACGTCCTAAAATTGAGTTAAAAATGCTCACTTTGATAACATAAAAAATAATCTTTGTTTTTATTGAAAAATAGAAAATTCTATTTGATTTCAATGCTAAAAGCTAAAACAAGTTTGTTCTACTACAAAACCATTAAATTCTGATACAGAACTGCAATTTATTCTGATACAAAAACATTTTTTTTATTTTCTACTCCTGTATTATGAGACTCCAAATCAGAAGATTTGTTATTATTATAAAGTGTGCTTCAGCCAATTAGCCCAAAGATTGGTTGCTGTCGTTCTTTAGCAGTGAACTGAATGTCACGAAGATTGTAAAAAACAAATTGCATGAAATCAACAATAATACTGTTGATATAGAAGCATGCACTCTTCACAAAGTCCACAATGCATTTGGCCACGATTTTAAAATGTGTCTTATTGACTTATACTACTTTTTTAAAAGAAAACCACTGTGCAGTCTAGTGATTACTCCGTTACAGGTATTACTTGGGTTATTTAAATTTACTATCAAATGTTTGTCATTCGCCAAAAATATACAATAACTATTGTAAGTAAACATATTTAACTTGTTACATTCTGTTTTTAATTTAAATCCTTTCCTAAATCTTTTCCTAAAGTGTTAGATAAGTTGAATTATTTTTTAATTTCTAAAAGGGGTGTAAAACATTTGTTGTCAGAATATGGTATATTTGTTATGTATTATTGGAATGTGGAAAGTTAATTCATCTGTTATAGTCATATTACTACAAATTTTGAGACTCTAAGTAATTAATTTTGTTGAAATTGTATATATGCACTATGTTAAAGAAAAGTTCATTAACAAAGCATATTTGCTTTTAATTTTGAGCTGCTACAAAATGTAATTAACCCACTTCAAAACTGTAATTGACGTGCTCCAAAACTGGCATTTACTGGTCCAAAACTGTAATTGACATGCTCAAAAATTGGCATTTACTGCTCCAAAACTGTAACTAACCTGCTCCAAAACTGGCATTTACTGCTCCAAAATTGCAATTTGACCTGCTCCAAACCTGCTACAAAAATGGATTTTCGATTTTCCACCCCTGCTTAAAATACAATAGGAAAAAAAATACGTACTATGCCAATATGCATACTACGCCAATCGATTATTCGATTATCGTTTTAATCGAATATCGCTGTATGCGGTGTGCTTATGAAATAAATATAATTTATCAACTATTGTAAAGTATACAATAAATACTTTTAAAGAGTGAGCTATTAATAGTGATCAGAAAATAGAGAAATATGGGTAAGTTAAATATATTTTGACTATAGTAATTACGTTTTTATAATAAAGATATATTGTGATACTATGTACTGTTTATGAACTTTATACTGAGATTAAATGAATGTAAATAAAGGTGAAATATGAATGAATGTTAATGAATCCATGTGTTTAAATGTGTATTTGAGGCAGTAAGACTAAAAAAAAAACCTGAAATGAAGGCTTGTTTTTCACAATATCCAGATTTTGCTATGTTGAGGGAAAAAAAATCATCGTACCCGCCGCCCTGACGTATGCGCCGCATCGCCGATATTTTGAACTTTCAAACACGTATGCGCCGCGGCGCTTACTCCCGAAATTATGGTACTAATATAAAAATAAAAACTTAAATCAGAATTTTACAAAGTTGAAATGTTTCCACTTGTGAAAATGGCCTTATATTCTAAAGAAAATATCACTTTCATTCATAAAGATAGAACTTTTTTCTAAAATTATGATGTAATTTTCAATTTTCAGTTTATCAGTGCTGAAATTAGTTAGAATGTTAATTAGAATAAATATTAGTTAATGCATGTTAATTGGAATAAATATTAGTTAGTGCATGTTATTAAGATAAATATTAATTGGTGAATGTTAATTAGAATAAATATTTCAATTGAATTTATATAGTCATGCTAATGGGAGTTTTAAGTTTTTTTAAATACAGATATTTCACCAGCATCTCAACCACATACGATACACATTTAAATTTCCCTATGTTTTTATCAGATTAATAAAACTTATTTTTTATGTCTATTATTTATGATTGTTGTATGTGTTATATCGACTTACATTTTCAGACTAAATAAAGAACAATCTGTTCCTTTCAAACTTCCACTACTATAGGCCTTTTTTACATCCTTCCTGAAAACTTAGCTGTAACAGTAGTAACAAAACCATAAACAAGGAATTTTTTAGACTTTTAGGATGGGAGTCATGCCTAGTATTTTTATTTCATTTCATTTTTGTTTTTTGTAGAGGGAGAAGGTATCTTTCTGACAGTTTTCTGTAGTCAGGATATACGTATTAGGCATTCAGCCACAGTTATTGGCTGAAAATAATGAACGTATAACTAATGTGCTGTCAAGTAAAGGGCGAAATTAGTACTAACTACCGGCCACAGGGCCACTAAATGAGGAAAAGTAGCTGTTAAAAATTGTCTGTCAGTGGCCACCTTATGGCCATTTTCCTATAAGGAAAGAAATATTTGTTTGCATTTCATCAAGGATTCTACTTTAACTGGTTTAAATATATTTATATTAACATATTTATTTGGACTATATAATTTTAGATTGATACTAATTGAAATTTTAACAAAAGTTTACTGTTTAGAACTTTTTTTTAAAAAAAGTGGCCACTTATAAAACTGCTACTACTGGCCACTAATGAAATTTCTCAGTTTTGCCCTTTACTGTCAAGGAATGTGATGTCATACTTATGCATTTTTACCATATTAAATCCCATTTTTTGGTGAGTTTTTTATAGAAAGTGGTCAATGGAGAAATAAACAACTATCCAAAAATGTAATATGTAATACCTTCAATTTATGAAAATTTTATTTTAGAAAGGGGGGGGGGGGGGGAAGGGTATAAACCTCTGGCCAGGAACCAGGGGGTGGTGAATTTCAACCTTAGACAGATGTCTGTTCTGTCTTCACAGGAGGTTTGTATGATATTCCTTCCATTGTGACCATGTGATTTTTCCATCTTAGACAGGTTTTATTTTTATTGTATATTAATTTGCTGCTTTAAACATTTTTTATACTTCATCTGTTACAGAAAAAAATGTATTTAAGTATAAGTATGAATGAGCAAGGAATCAAAACAGTTTTATACTATGTAGTTTGTTATTCATTTTAGTCTGAAACTAATTAGCATTTTTTTTTTTTTTTTTACTTTTACGTGTTTTTAAAAGGTTATGTCTATTTTTTTTTTCAGATTTTGTTACTTTAAAAACAAAAAAAGTAACGCATCTAAAACAAACCAAAAAAAAAGTTGCTAGTTTTTAAAAAGTCTTTGCAACTGAATCTTTTAAAAATGGCTGCAAACAATTTACTACTTAGCAGATGTCCCAATTTTTACCTTTAAAATAATAAATTAAACACATAAAAACATTTAAAATGAACCACAGTTTCTTACTTATTACTAAAATAGGTGTAAAATGAAATAAAAGGTTTTAAAAACATTAAAACCCTTCTATAGATGTTAAAATTTTCATCGGAGTCCCAAGTGCTTTCGACCAGAACTTGGCCATCATCAAGAGGGCAAAAATGAGAAAAAATTCTGCAACATCCGTGTACATGTACACCTGTTAAATATCAGAAGGCAAAACCAAAAATATGAAAAAAAAATCTGATTTAATCTACTTGGTGTCACTGTTTCATGTAGTTTGGAATAACCCACCTCGCTCAATAGACTCGTCCATCCCCCTCCCGTTTTTTTATATTTGGTTTCACCTTCTGATATTTAACTGGTGTACATTCCAGAAGTTACAGAATTTTTTTCTCCTTTTCGCACTCTTGATGATGGCGAGGTCCTGGTCGAAAGTGCTCGGGACTCTGACGAAAATGTTAACATATATAGAAGGGTTTTAATGTTTTTAAACCTGTTATTTCATTTTACAGCTATTTTAGTAATAAGTAATAAATTGTGATTTTTCTTTTTTTAAATTTGTATATGAAGGTGAATTTAATGTTCCAACATTAGAAAAAATAATTCTATATATTTAAAACAATAGTTTAACATTAAATTTTGTTTTTCTTCTGTTGTATGCTATGGTTTATAACTGAGTGTTTTCTTTTTCAGTTTTTGATTTTCATCAAACAGTTGATGGCTTACAAGAATTGGAGAAAGGCAAAAAAAGGTAAGTATTCTTTTTGCTGTCTCAGATCCATCCATTAATGTTAATGTAATAATTCCTTTTCCTCTAAAACTTATTTTAAAAAAATGTTATACTGCTGTAATGTCTGTAGGTGCAAGCTATAAATTTATAGAATTTTTACACTATATCTTCATTTCTTTAAAATTGTTTAAAAATTTTTACAAATATTTTATGTTTAAATTTTAGTCTTAAAAAAAAAAAAAAAAAAAAAAAAAAGTGTTCTTGCTACTACTGGAAAAAAATCATTAGTTTTATTTAAATTAACATTGGGGAAGGGAGGGGGACATTTTTTGCTTTACATTATTATTAAAGATAAAATGCTGGGCAAAATTGACATTTTCTGTCAATAAGTATTAACACACCTATGTTGCAAATTATAATTGTTTTGAGACATTTGATACAGAGTACCAAATTTCTCATTTTATTTAATTGTTTCCTAAAATTTATAGTTTATTTTTGTGTTTACAATTTAAGTATTTAAATATTAACCACATGCCACTCTCACTTGGTACTAAATTTAGGATTTAGATGCCAAATGACATCACATAAAGCTGTGGTAGGTCATGGAAAAGAAGCAAAGCTTTGTAAGTGAGCAAGTTTCAGGCATCTAATTACAGGTAATGCAATTTTAATCTTTCTGTGTGGCATCTTATAATACAGGTTAAAAGGAAATATCCTATTATTCACATATTTGTATTGTGTCTTCTATAATCTAATATTATGCCTCCTTTTATCTGTTAAATCAAGAGGGAATTAAATGTGGTTATGTGGTTAATATAAAAATCAAGGTTCAAAAGATCTGACTCTTGAGCTATGTACAAAGACTGTGATTTAATATGCTAACTTATGATGAATAGACTAAAATTCCTTTGTTTTATTAACTATATAATATAATGTAATTCAATGCTAGGCAGTGACAGCTTCTTTGTACTTGTTTATTAAAACTTTAATTTCCAGTTAATTCATCAAGGAAAATTTTTTAGTTAATAAAGAATTGAAAGGAGAGGTTCCTAACAAAAGCTACATTTGTCAAAAATTATGAAAATTAATTACGTGTACAGTATTGTTGTTCTCATGTTCTCCACAACATTATGACAGTGGCATAGTGTTTCATAATCAATTGGTCATTTTAAAATAAATTGAACAGTTATTAATAATAAAATATTTGACTAATGCCATTATCACCAATTTAAATTATTATTTAAATTTGTTATTTTTAATTATTTTAAATCGTAGAACAGTTAGGATATTGAATTCCAGAGAGTTAAAACTATAAAAAGAGATAATGGAAGATCCGGAAGGACAAAGCTCCCCTGAAATGTAAAGCATTCAATATAATAAAAATCTTCATAAAAAATAAACAGTCATGGAGTATCGATGCAACTTCCTGAAGTTAATTGAAATCTTATTTGTAGAAATGCTATGTAAACTTTGGATTGAATGTTTCCAATATTTAATAAGTTCAGCATATTAAGTGAGAAATGCAGAACTAATGTTGTGTGCCCCTGATCTGCAGATTTACTTGTTGAGTTATAATCATCAATTATATTTCTATCTTTAACATTGAAGAAAGAAAATTATCTATGGGACAGCTTATGTCTTGTGCGACTTAATACCTTTTAGTTTCCTCATAGAATTTATCAGAGCAATTTTTATTTTTTCAATTGTTTTTAGTTATTTAGCCTCTGCATAAGATAAGTATATATAATTTTATTAGTTGGTTTTTATAGTATTACAGATTGCACTGTGCATTAAGTGAGTCCCAGAAACAATTCTTTGACAATTTTCATATCTATAACTTCTAAAACTATTATTAACAGGAGTGGGGAATTTTCAGAAAATCATACCAGCCAAAGATTTATTTTAATAGCCTGCATGTTGCAATGTACAATTAAAAATTATGATAAAATGTACATGACTGCAAAAATAGTCAATTACTACTGCTACAATGTATTTTCATTTTTTTTTCCCCTATAAAATTAAGAAATGTATACAACAGAGGAAAGTTTAGTATATGATTCAATTTAGTATCATGTTTACATCATGTAAATTGGAAAGTTGTAAAATATAGTGAACTATTAAAAATAAAAATAAGGTTTTTGCATATCTTCTATAGCTTGCAGTTTTTCAGCCTACCTAAAAATTCACCCACCCTGCCAGAAAATCCACTCGCCAGTGGTGAGTAAAAAAATGTATTACCTCACCCCTGATTATTAATGATAAATCATAAAGTTTGTACTTATTTTTTTATAAGTTACGGTAAATTCTGCGAGTCATTCAAATAGACATGAGGAAATTTGGAAAATTATAAAAAGCATCTGCTTAAAGATTATGGTTAAAGAGAGAATTTGGTTGCCCTGTAGAAATGCTAGCTTCATTTTTCCTCCTTTTTGAAAATCTTCAAACTTGAACAAGTGCTGTTTTTGGTGGGAGCCTTTCAACTATATCTACATTTGGTATTCATTATGTTTAAATCTTATTTTAGTATGACCTAAATATAAATATTTCCCCCTCCAAATTTCCAAAATTCTATATTGTCTTTTTTTTTTCTTGTAAATTTAATGACAATACTTCATATTAAAGAATGTTTTGGACATTGACAAAATCTGTAATATTAAAAAAATAATTGCTTGCTTTCAGGTGTTAGCATAGTAAGCAGGTAATAGTAAGTTAGCATAGTAAGTTAAAAGCATAGTAAGCAGGTGATTTTTTAAACCTTGATTTTAAAAACTGCACTAATAACTTATTTTTGTTTATGAATGCAGTGGTGTGCAGATGAAATAATTCTACTTAAAGATTTTGAAGAAGATATATTTTATGCTCCATATTTATATTCTGTATTTTTACAAATTTAATGTAGTTTTAATTGTATTGAAAATTTGTAATTATTTTTGATAAAAAGGATTACTTATAATTCATGCATTTATTAAGGAATGATTTTTTTTTTTTTTTAAGTTTCTGTGAATGTTCTTAGTTTTTTATTTATTTTTCTTGGTTTTTCTCAATATTTTCTTACATTTTCTTTCTTTGTTTCCTGCATTTGGCTTCTGGGCTGATGAAGAACACTACCTCATACACACACACTTTAAGAATATCTCCTATATACTGTATTTTTTGTATTTTTTCACTTTTGTCATTTGTTAAGAATCCAAATTAAGAGTATGAAAAATGAATTTTATAGTATTAGTATTTGATCTTAATATAATTTGAAAGTAAAACTTCAAAATTATCCTTTAGGGTAAATATAAGATTTTAATAAAAAATTACAAAAGTAAATACAGTATTTACTTTTTCTTATTTTAATTTCCTTTATATTTTATGCATTGCAGTTTTACTGCATTAAAATTTTGTTCCGTATTTATTTCTACAACTTTTGCTTTCTACAGTGGAACTTCCCTTTAACGAAGTCCCTATTTAACAAAGTTTTCTACTTAACAAAATTTTCTACAGAACTTTGACTTTGAACACAATTAGCATGTAAATTAATCTCCATATTACGAAAAATATATTCTATATAACAAAGTTTATTCTACTTTTGTACATGTACATAATTCAAACTAAGAGGTTTGCTGTTGCGATGGATATGAAAATCTGTGTAAAAATTTATTTATTGTATGAAAATGAAAACATTTAAATAATTTCCATTCTGTTAGGTGCTAAATAAAACCATTTTTTCGCACTAAGAAAAACACTTGTAAATCACATTATTACTTGTACACATCATTACTCTCCCACACCGAGACTGCAGCGCTGACAGTTGGGGGAAATCAAAATCCCCTTTTTACATTCAGTGATATAGAATGAAAGATACAGTGACGCAATGCCAGTGACGTCAGAGGTATTAAAGCAAAAAAATATCAATTAAAGTCAGACAGTTACCATTCTGACCTTCCATTGCTGATAGTCAATTGCTTTGTACATCCGCAAGAATGTGCTTCAAAATGCAAATCGAAGAACATCAAAGTTATTTTTGTTCCTGCCAATACAACTTCTAAACTTCAACCATTAGTCTAAGGAATAATAAAAGATCTTGAAGTAAATTATCGAGAAAGACAAATAAAAGACAATGTAGTGAAAACATTAATTTGAGAACCTGTGTATCTATCAGAGCTGATGAAAGCTCGAGCCAAAGCTTAGAAATGTGAAGTAATTTCATTGACTGTACACAACTGTTTTGTAAAAGACTGCTTCATAATTAAAACTGGATCAAATGCTTTTGAATCCCGTACCTGTTTGTCATATCTGAAGAAAAAATTTCATGAATTTAAATTGATTTCTATTTAACGAATTTTCTTCATAACGAAGTTTTTAAGTTTAACAATGAGACTTCATTAAATGGAAGTTTCACTGTATTTGTATTTACATTTAGAGGTACTTATCAGTTATCATCGCTCACTTTTTTGTCAAGATTTTGTGATGGGACAAGATATATTCTAAATATTTAAACTATTAGTTAAATTATTATATGTATTCATAATTTATGCTCTTTCATATTTTTTTAATCCCCTTCTGAAATATTTATAATGGAATGTGCTATTTGTATTAAGAAAAGAATTCGAATCTATGAAAGGTGATTTTTATAAAAATTTAACTATATGTAATCTGAAACTTCTTTTTTTTTTTAACCCACAAGCACTGAAAGCTAATTTTAAGTGAAGGTAACATCCATCCCAAAAAAAAAAAAATGCTGTAATCAGAGATCTGTCTAGGAAAAAATTTGGTCCTTTAAAAGGACCCTTCACAAATTTTTGTCATCTCGAAACATGACCCTCCACAAAACTTTTCACCTTAAAGCAGGACCTTTCACAAAATTATTTGTCTTAAAAATAGACCTTTCGTAAAACTTTTCTATCATTCTATCTCCAAACTGAACCTTTCAGCTATTTGTGACAGGTCAGATTTTCAGGGTTCTCACAGACTCCTTAGACTCCTTGGAAACTCCTTAGAAATGAAAACATTCCCAAGTAGTACTTAGAACTACTTAGATAAGCAAACCACTCCTTAGAAACTCCTTAAATTGTATTGTGGCTTCAGACGCAAGCGATATTGCGGCCGAGGGAAAAAAATCGGGGTTATAAAACGCACGGTAAATCCTTTATACACATCAATTATCTGAAGCACATCATTGATTGGTTAAGATAATCTTATAGCAGGGCTCCCACTAAGTCCGTTTTTCAATTATTAGGTCCGTAAAGTCCATTTTTCAACACTGTACTTTACTTTAAATTTTATCAATGTTTGGCATTTAGCCAAAAATCTCGGAAAAATCGTGTTTTTCGCAAATATATCCCAAAAAATACTGTCAAATTTCGTCAATCGATTGCGAAAAAAATTAGTAAATTTTGTCAAAGGATTGTGAAAAAACTCTAATTTCTCCAACAGATCGAGAAGAATGCGGATTTTCTCAAAAGATCACAAAAAATCAAGAAAAATATGTAAATTTCGTCAAAGGATCGTGAAAAACATGCGAATTTTGTCAAAGGATCAGAAAAAACATGCGGTTTCCATCAAAAGATTGCGAAAAAAAACGTCAATTTCGTCAACCAATAGAAATAAAATGCTGATTCCCTCAAAAGATCGTGCAAAAACATGAATTTCCCTCAGAAGGTCGCAAAAAACACGTGAATTTCATCAAAGTTTCACCTTCAACGAAATCGATTACAGCTGTTCTAAAAGTATAAATTCAAAACTTGTTATATTTTTTCTTGTATGTTGCCTTTTGCATTTTTTTTTTTTTTTTTTTTTTTTTACCTTTTAAAATTTTTTTAAAGATGTATCATGTATGTGATATACATAATAAGTGTTTGAGGTTTGACTAATCTCTATTTATATGACCATTGGTCGCTGCATAAAAAAGTTGATTGTCTATTTAGTATTTAAACTTAAAAAATCAGTAAGCAATATTTTGTGAATACTGTGCAATTCCAGCACTAACAATTAGATTCTAGTAGAGTAAAATTTGTTTTTGTCTCCAAATTGGCCATTAAAAATTGGAGTGTGCATACCACATAACGATGCAGTACATAACAACAACAAAAAAATTGCAAATCCTTAACATTTTTTGGACTCCTTGGATTTTTTCGGTACTCCTTGGATTTTTTCTTCCCTACTCTGTATGAACCCTGGATTTTACATTTAAATTATTAAATTTGTGAAGTTGCCAAAGAACCTATTATCTAGTTTTTTCGTATATAAAAGGATCTTGTTAAAAATATATAGATAAGAACCTAAATAAGTCATTTCAAATTCACAAAATTATAACAAGATTTCTCACACATATAAAAAGCTGTTCACAATTTCATAAAAAGAGGACCCTGTGAAGTCTAGACAGACCCTTAATAATGGGAAACACATTAGAAATGTGTTATAATAAAGTGAAATTAGATAAAGATCTTGTTGAACAAACTTTAAATTTATGGTACACAAAGTTTTAAAGAAACATTAGCCTATCAACACTTGACAGAACTTCTCTGAATTAGAAGAGAAGTTCATTGTTGAATGTGTTTTTGATAAAGTGAAATTAGAGAGATAAAGATCTTGTTGAACAAACTTTAAATTTATAGTATAAAGTATACTATTTTTTAAAGAAACATTAGCCTGTCAACACTTGACAGAACTTCAGACTCTGTAGACTGACAAAACTCAAGAAGTCCATTGTTAAATGTGTATGTATATCAACAAATTTTAAATCTGCTACAGGGAAAATAATGATATATTCTGATTTTTAAATTGTGGGTTAGCATTTTATGAAAGTAAATAAACAGGTTATCACACTCGCATAACAGGACTGTTCCTATTTGGACCAAACTGATCCTGGCATCCCAAGTACCCCCATTTTCTTAAATATGTTTTTACTATATTTTGATAAATTCCTCAAAACTGGCCATGAAAAAAATTTTGCTAAAAACTTTTAAAAGATAATTATTGCATTAGGTTTGAATCTTACTTTTAATATTTCTGTATGTCAATGTATCTGAAAAAATGCATCCATTTTTCATTCCAATTGTAAAAAAAAAATCCTATCTGTACTGATATTGTATTAAACTTATACTCTGTATAACGATGCATGAAATTTAGACAATTCTTGAGTATACTCTATAAGACCAATATTGAATGAAAATAAACTGGTTCCAAATGTAAAATCAGGGTGATAAAAGTATTTCATGGTATGGAACTGCAGAAAATTTGTTGTACTGTGAAGTTATTTGTTTCTGAAGTAATCAGATTATAAATATGAGTAGTTACTTTTAATTATGCATTTTTTCTATCACAGTGGGCATGGTTCCCAACCTTTTTGAATTATGAATAAAGATGGTAATGCTAAAAAAAAAACTGGAAACCGAGGGGGGGGGTGTTCAAAGGGGTATTTTTCAATTTTTCCAAATTGGAATAATTGAAATTTCATTTATTAAATTATATATTCAAAATTTTATTATGGTTACATTCTGATATTTCATTATAGAGGGTCTGTCAAAAGGAATTAAATATGGTTTTTGGTCAATAACTTTTTTTGTACTGTTTATATTCAAAATTTTAATGTAAAAATAAAGCTTGGAATATGCATAATATCATAAAAATGGTTCAATATGTTCACCTCTCATGTCAACAACCATTTCAAGTCTTCTCTTGAAACCTCTAATAACCTCAAAAACAGTGACTGGTGGAATGTTTTCTAGCACTTCTTGAATTGCTTGTTCCGATTCACTGAAATTTGACTGTACATTTTGATAGAATTTATCCTTCAGCTATCCCCAGAGGAAAAATCACATGAATTGAAGCCAGGGGAATATGGTGGCCACTGAACATCACGTCCATATCAGCTTTCGAAATTCAGACTGATAAAGACTGATATTCACACTCTTTCATGAGTGTGTTTTTCAATGATGTTGTGGCTTTCGTGAGAACGGTGAGGAGCTGCTCTATCTTGCATAAACCATGGTTAACTTTTTTCAGGTCATAAACCAATTAATGGGTGTGTTTCATTCCATGCTGCTGAAGTGCCGAACAGTACCTTTCTGAGTTAACTGTGTTTCTGAAAAAGTATACTGTTAATGATCCTTTTGAGCAGATGGCTATCTAGGCAGTAGTTTTTTGTGGATGTAAGGGCTTTTCAAGAATCTCATGGCGGTTTTTTCTATACCAGTACCAGCAATTTTGCTTATTAATGTGCCCAATCAGATGAAAGTGATCCTCATTAAATCAAAAGTATGGAAGCTGAATTTTGTTACCTTGCAATAACCGAAGAACGTTTTCAGCGAAAATAAATTTGTTTTCTTTGTCATTTGCTGTCAAATTGTGCACAATTTAAATTTTGTATGGGTAAAGATGCAGTTCACCTCTTGAGATGCGACGAACACTTGCCTCAGAAATGTCAATCACTTGAGCAAGTCTCGAACTTGACAGATATGGATCTTCATTAAGACGTTCATCCACTTCCTGGATAATTTCAGTGGTCCTCGCAGATCATGGTTTTCCGGTTAAATTTACCTTATGATCAGCAACACTTTCTATCTGCATAAATTTGGTGATTTCAATTGTTTTATCTTTTGCCTTGCTGGTGCACTGTCTTCAATAATTTTTTTTCATAAATCATACACAATGTAGAAGATGATCCACCAGAAAAATCTTATTTCATGTTGATAAAAATTCTTTGCTCGAACGTCAAAATTGGTTAGGCATTTTTGGCCCATTTCAGTCAGATTGGCTGAAATTTCAGAACTGAATAACAATTTAACTCTACCTTTAACCCTACAAACTTTTTCATTGGCTGATAGCTTGAAATCTCCGCTTTAATTTGACATCAAAATAAAAATAATCAAACTTTTAGTACACAATGTAGGCATGGGTGCAAGACTTCAGTCTTGGAGTATGATAGTAAATTCTACTTTATATACTTTAATTATAGCAATTTTACTATCAAGAACTTTTAATCCTTTTCTTTTATTGTAAGAGATAAATTTTTAGCCATAATACAAGACATAGAAATCTTCTAACTCATTTCCATCTGGTTATTCAGGGCTAGCATTCCCCCTAAAATTCCTAAATTTCCTAAATATTATTTTATCCCCTAAAATTCCTAAAATTCTCCTAAAATTTTCTTCTTGTTCCTAAAAATTCGAAATCGACAAAATTTCACCGAAAAATATCGCTTATTTCGACAAATGGTCACCGAAAAAGACACGTATTTTGTCAAAAGATCGCTAAAATAACGCAAATTTCGTCAAAAGATCGCTAAAATAACGCAAATTTTGTCAAAAGATCACTAAAACAACGCAAATTTCGTCAAAAGATTGCCGAAAAAAGCTAATTTCGACAAACAATCCTGAAAAAAACTCAAAGTTCATCTAAGGATCGCGACAAACACTAATTTCTTCAAAGGATCGTAAATTTTTAAAAAACATCTCTGGAAAAAAAAACTAGAATTTCTGAAAAAGATCGTGGAATAAACGTGAATTTCGATTTAAAAAAAATCGTGAAAAACCCCTCCAATTTCATCCAAAAATCAAGGAAAAAAGATTTCGTCTAAGAATCACGGAAAAAACGTAAATTTCATCAAAAAATTGTGGTAAAAAACGCCAATTTCGTTGAAGGATCATGAAATTTTGTCAATCAATCGTGCATATAAGGCGAATTTCGTCAAACGATCGCACAAAAATACAAATTTCGTCAAAAGATTGCGGGAAAATCGCAAATTTTGTCAAAAGATTGCAGAAAAACCGCAAATTTTGTCAAAAGATTGCAGAAAAACGTGAATTTTGTCAAAGGATCACGAAAAAAAGCAAATTCCGTCAAAAGGTCGCGAAAAAAAGCAAATTCCGTCAAAAGGTTGCGAAAGAAACACGAATTCCGACAAAAGTTATTGAAAAAAACGTAAATTCCGTCAAAAGATCACGAAAAAATATGTAAGTTTGTCAATACATTGTGCAAATAAGGCAAATTTCATGAAAGAATCGCGAAAAAATGCATGTTTCGTCAAAAAAAACCACGGAAAAAATGCAAATTTCGACAAAGAAGTGTGAAAAAAACCTTTCAGAAGTTTTTCTGTTAGTTTCAAAATTTTTTTTTCTCATAATCACCCCTGCTTCCTGCCTCTTGTTCTCTAGGTTCACCGAGAACATCCAAAAGAGAGAGAAAGAGAGCATTCATTGTGGTTAGGCTCAATGATACAGGAATTAAAAATTCTAATTAATATAATTGCAGTAAGCATAAGTTGTCAAAACGGTTTGTAATATCAAGCCGGTTATTGTGCAAATTTAAATGCTCTCATTCGCAACAAACAACACAAGCACATGGAACAAGGGCTGAATTCATTGGAATGATGGGAATATTCTTTGGCAGTGTACCACATGTGCCTGTCTAGCACGAAAATACTGTTATTACATACTTGTAATGTTAAAAATATCGCAAATGCCCCTAAAATTTTCCTAAAATTTGGAAAAAAATTCCTAAAATTCCTCCCTAAAATTTTGAAAAATCCTAGTACTAGCCCTGGGTTATTCCTAATACTGAAAAAAGTTTTCAGTCTTGACTGGGATGGACTCAAGTGAAAAAACTTTTATTTTTGTCTAAAAATGTTAAAAAAATCCCAACTGAAATGCAACAACGCTTTTTGCTTAACCTTGTTTTCTTTATGTATGCATACTTTGAATTTCCGTTTAAAATGAACGCCGCTCCTCACATCGCTCTAGTTTCTGCGCATGCGCAGAAAAACAATGTGATTCTTTTTGACGGGCTCTGTATATTTTCATGTTCAGTGTCCCACATGAAAACATAAACATAAAAAATATGATCTGTAAGTAATTTAGGGAAAACTTGAGTCCTTTAAAGGACCCTTCTTAATTTTTTCAATTTAAAACATAAGACCTTTCACAAAATGCAGAAAAATTTTTTTGCCCTTTTTTATTCTAATTATTTAAGTTTTTTCAGCACATGGTTCGACGTATTTGTTAAATCTGTATTTTATTTGTTATTTATCTATTTATTGGTTTAGGTTTTATTATAGGATATTAGCTGCAAACAAGTTAATCTTCCGTAATTGTACTGCATGCAATAGTAATAAGATTTTTAAATAATTCTTCCTTGAAAATTATTTAAAAACCATAAAAAATCCAAAAATTAAAATAGTTTTCAGGTAAATAATGTTTGAAAGTGCATTTTTTGAGTGGTTAAAATTAACTTTCACCAGTTTTAGATGTTTAAAGTAGTTTTGTCCACTATTCTGGTCAAAATTACACTAATAAATTCAGAAACATATTAAATGAGTCTGAAGATGACTTGCATCTAACCTTTCAGGGTTAGGATGTTAGGAATGTAAGGTTTTTTTTGTCATTGCGAGAGAATTCTAAGCCCATTTTAAAGTTATTGGCCTGGTTTAAAAAGCTCTTTATTATTATTGATAGTTTTTTATTGCACACCACTGCAATTGATGAAAATCTTCAGATAGTAATTTCTTTTTTCCCATTTCAGCATAGGTACTACTAAAAAGGGAATTGGCCCCGCTTATTCTTGCAAAGTAAGTAATATTTGTTTACATATTTAAATGACATGGTTGTCAGGCATAGATTTTTGTTTGGGCACATAGTGCCATGAATAACATTTTGTCCTCTTAAACTCTTGTTCATAGGCCAGTCGTAATGGAGTACGCCTGGCAGATTTGCTTGGAGACTTCTCTCTCTTTGAGGAAAAGTAAGTTTATCTGTGCTCTTTCAAAATGTTAATTGTTATGTAAATTTAAAAGTTAATTTAATAAATTAATTTCCAAAGAAATCCCTCCATTACAGCAGCAAAATAAAAGATAAAATAATGCATGTATTGGAGTTTAAACAGTAATAGGTTGAAAGAAAAGTGATTGACTATGTAATATGACTTAACAATTTTAATGTATATTTCATTGTTATTTGATTTAGTTATTTTATATGTGAAATAATAATATTGTAATCTTTTTGAATAATTTTGCTTATTACGTACATGTATATAAATTTTTCTGTAATTCTCTTGGTAAAGCATCCATCTCGAAAGGATTAAATAAAATTGTCACATTTATATTTAGTATCTACAATGTTGAATTTTTTTCATGATGTTACATATGATTTGATATTGTAAAACCTGTAAAAACAGAACTTCACTGTAACAGAAAGATTTATTGAAACAAATCAAATACTGATCCAGCTTTTTGAGTGATAATCTGCACCAACATATTTAAGAAATTTTGTTAAAATATGAGTTTCATTTATGCAAAATTTCAAGTACTTTTGTCTTAATGTACTGTATAGTATTTTTTTTTTTTTTTTTTTTTTTACTGTAGTTAAATTTGAATACAACTTTTATCTTGCCAAATTTATTGGAAATTCATTATTTTTCACGATATTAAATATATTTTTCCTTTTATTTTTTAATATTCGTGCTTTTAAATTTATCTTTTGAAAATCTAACTAGTATTAATTTGAACTTTTACTTTGACACAGTTCTTATAAAAATAAGTATAGTTTTGAATAAAATGCAGAAATGCTATTTATCAACTTGTATATAATCAAGTATGTCTATAGTAAAAATGTTCTTTTGAATTTCTAGGTTTAGGCTTCTTTGCAAGATGTATATGCAGCAGCATCCTGACCTAAATATTGATGTTGAAAAAGAAGTGGAAAAATGTAAAGTAAGCATATTACATACATATTTTTTTAATGAGTTATATTACTGTAATGTTACATTCCAATCTCATTTGGATTGGAATGTTTAGACAATATACAAATAATTTAATTAAAATTGGTTCATGTTTGTTACTTGTAAAAAAAAAAAATCATTTCTGTCTGGAGTTCGTTCAAAACATTTTTGTCCATGACATACATTTTCAATTAATAAAAAATATTAACTTTCTCCAGTTTTCCATTTTTCTCAGCTGTTAAAGCTACTTAGAATCATTTGTGACATATCCCAGGAGTTCATATGTGTTATTTTATTTCTACACCCTTCGTGTAAACCTATTTCTTCCAGAAAAGCTCTCCTTCCCTTCCAGGCCTTTAAAAATCAACTATTGTATTTCCTCCAAAATAAGATCGATACTTAATGTATCTTTTGGAGCAAAAATTAATTTAGGTCTTACTCTGTAATTGGCTAAATGTTTGTTTTTAATAATGTTTTGAAGGCTTTGTGTAATTATGCCTTAGTAAATTTTGTCATATCTGAATATTTCTAGTTTAACTTTCAATAAGTCTTTAATAAATTGTTTTTGCATTAAATAAGAATTTCATTTATTTGTTTGCAATAAAAATTAGTTTTTACTGAATATTTTTTGGCCTGCTAGTATTCGGAAAATACTGTTTTCCCAGCATAAAGTGTGCACTCTTACTGTAACCTAAGTACAAAAACTTAATGGTTTTATGAACTCTGCTACATTTTTGTCAACAATTGTCAGGATGATAGCTTAAGGGGGGGGGGGGGCACTTCACTGAAAATCCCATGTTAACCTATGGGAAAACTTAGAAGCGTGGTTATTCATTACCTAAAATAATTGGTTAAAAAAAAGTTTTCCCTATTATAAAGTAGACATCAGATACTGGTGTTGTGCATTTAAAAAAATTCTCCTTAAATTTTAAGTATTTAAAAAAATCCTATAAACTATAAAATTTCCATTTGATGAAATTTTATCTTAAAAATTCTGAAAAGTTAAGAAGACAATTTTTAAAAGCACTCAGCATCGGTATTTATCGTCTACTTTTGATGATGAAAACTGTATTTTAATAATTATATTAGGTAATGAGTAATTGCACTTCTAGGTTTTCGCATACATTAACATGGGATTTCGCGATTGGGGAGTTTCGGTGAAGCAACTCCTTAAATATTGACTATTTTAATGCGAGATGAACTTATTTTTGGAGTGGAGCTTATTTTCAGAGTAGGACTTATATTACAAGTATCTTGAAAAATCATGTTAGGGCTTATTTTGTAATTAGATTTAATTTTTAGGGGAAACAAACTATTTACGGTACTTGATCATTTTCCTTTCAGCTGTTTACTGTAAGCAAAATCTGTTGCCAAACAATGCGTTTTAGCATCAATAATGGATAGGCGTGATGACATGTTCACTTTTGTCAATTGTAATGCTGCCATGTCACAAGTAATGTGGTGTACATATTTAATTTCATTTGTAGATAAGCCAGGTTTTTGTTTTTTGTGATGAAATCTATAAATTAACTGCTTTTTCTGTGTATCTCTTGCATAAAAAATTAGTATGTTGTGGCCACCACAAAACTTTCTTCTAATATAAATCAAATTTTCTGCAACCAAAATTAAATGACAATCTATTCTTAACTTATAGCTATCGTGGAAATTATGAAAAACTGAGCATAGCAGTGACATCTATTGAGCAGTAGTCACCCAAACCTAATAGGTATCTATTTATGTCAAGGTCTAACAGAAGATTAAGTTTGGTGAAAAGGTGCATTAGTTCTTGGGATGTGGCTGTCATGGAAATTGTGAAAAATGCAGCATCGCAATGTTGCTTGGCATAACAATGCTGTTCGGCAATTTACACCCAAACCTAATCAGCATCTATTTATGTCAAGGTCTAATAGAATACTGAGTATGATGAAATTCCATGTATTGGTTCTTGGGATCATATAGCTATCATGAAAATGCCCCATAAACATCCATGTGCAGAGCAGAGACATTCACACTTTATCTTTTTTGTACTATATTTTTTTATAATCATTGCTGAACTTGATATAATGTGGTATTTTATTTTTGTGGCAACATTGATTTGAGAAAAACCTTTCATTTCATTTATGAAAGCAATGCAGATTTAATTTTTAATTAACTGCAATTTTTAATCAAAGTACATGCTTTAATGAAATGAGAGTGTACTATGTTGGAAGCCAGTTCAAAAACCTTATGACTGACACCTCATTCATTGTTGTGTGTTTTGGAAATGAGTAGAAAGACAATAGAAATAATATATATGATTAGAGTCCTGTGTGGGTTGGGTTATACCTGACCCGAACCCGAAAAATTATTTGAAATTATAAAAATTTCTTATTGACCTGCAACCTGACAAACCTTTTTGCTCTTCTATACCAAATATTTTTATCTTTAGGTCTCTGCTCAAAACTATCAGTTGGCCCCTTTTGGGTAAAAGAAAGTTTGTCTGTGTGTGTGATTGCTAGCGAAATCTACCGCACATAGAAGTCTGAAAATTTGGGTGCAGATAGTCCAAGGCAGGTCCTGATGCACCTGAGGCTCAGTTTTTTTTAAAAGACCTGGGCCCACTGGGACTCTTAAGTTTTTGCCCTAAATTGTTAATAACTTGTCCCATTTTTATCCAATCTTTTTCGTATTTGGGGCACTTTCTCCATTTAGCTTTTTCCCTATTTCTACATTAGAGTTAAAACCCTGGGGCCCATTGAAGTCTTTGTTTCCTAAATTGTTAATAACTTGCCCCCTTTTAATCTGATCTTCATTTTTGGGGTCTTTTCTCCATTTAGTTATTCCCTCATTTCTATATTTCAGTTAAGACCTTGTCTCCCCGAGACCCTTGAACTTATTGTGCCATTCATCTTTCACCCCTCCTCCCCCTAATTGTGTCACTCTCTCAATGCATAAAGTTGAGTCTTGGACTTTTCTCCCCAGTTCACCATCTTCACACTTTTATTGGGAGGGGGGGGGGGCTTTTTTTTTAAGCATTTCTTTAAACTTTTATTCTAATGATTAATTTATATCCTATGCTTAATTTTGACTAATTGGAGATCTAAAGCACTAAGTACTAAGACCTTTTTAAAATATTTTTATCTTTAGGTCCCTGCTCAAAACTATCAGTTGGCCCCTTTTGGGTACCTCCTATAGCTAGCTCTCTTAAAAATCGTCAGATATACAAGCTTTTTTTTTTTTTTTTTTTTTTTTCCCTCTAACAACTTTTTAGGTCCACCAGTTACTACATGAACAACAACAAAAAAATAATCCTTGGACCTCGGCTACTGATTCTGAACCCCTTTTGGGGTCCCTACTATAGCTCTCTTAAAAATCATCACATTCACTAGCTTTTTTTTTTCTCCTAACTTAGGTCCTCCAACAACTACATGAAAAAAAAAAAAAAAAAAATCCTTGGACCTCAGCTATCACCAGTTTTGAATATTAATCTCCTTCTTGAGGCCCTTGGTGCAGCTTCTTTAAAAATGATCAGATTCTTGCAATTTTCTTTAACATAGTTCTACAGTCCTCCAGCTACTTTATAAATTACTAAAAATTTCCTCATACCCCAGCTACCACTTTTTTTAATATTAATCTTCTTTTTCGGCATCAAGTTACATTTATTCACTGTAGCCATAAATTAAATATAGCATTAATGTTAAAGGTAATTTATTAATTTACAGAGGGGCAGCACCTTCCACCACCAGGGGACGCATTCTTTTCTCGGGTTCTATCGGGCTGATTTCAATGGGAATTAGTTCATTTAACTTAGCTTACGATTGTATTAGAGTTTAGTTCGATCTTCCACTGTTAAGTGGTGCATTCTTATATCTGGTTCTATGGACCCGTATACAATGAGGTTTGGCTCATTCAATTTGGTTTTTGAGTGTCTTACAGATGTTAGTTCCACCTTCCACCACCAGGAGGTGCATTCTTATCTTGGTTCTATGAGCCCGATTACTATTGGTTTTGGCTCATTCAACTTTGTTTTTGAATTTCAATTGTGTGCGAAGCACTCACAGTATACCCTACCTTAGGCCTTGGGGTGCTGGAAACTAAGTTCATTTGAAACACTCTATGCTGTCAAAGGCAGTAGGCCTCTCGAAACTATATTCATTTGAAAGATTTTCCAAAAATATAAAATCTTGAGTTTTGTTTAAGGTTATTACCACGAATTTTGGGCAATGCTGGGTGGTTCAGCTAATAAATAAATAAAAATCTATAAATTTATGCTTGAAATAGAATAGTTAAAGCATGCAATTAAAAATATTCTTAAAATCAATAAAGAACATTCATTGAATATGATTGTTTTTCCTTCTGCTTTAGAACTTTTTTGAGAAATTGTATGTTATGATTTATTATGTACATAAATTGAACATTTTCATATAGCTATTATAGAGGGTTGTTTTCAATAATAGGTTGCCCCTGAAAATGTTAGAAAAAAGTGCAGGAGTAGAGAGAGGAGTAAAATAGAATGAATACATATTATACCTGTATGTTCAGGAAATGCTGAAGGTGTCCCCCTTGAACTTCACATACTGCTAAAACAACGTTGCTTGTTTCTGATGATGGCTGTAAACTCATCCAATACGTGTGGTTTATTTATGTAGGTACACTCTTTATGGTGACCTTGCAGGAAAAGGTTAGATGGGGTGAAATCTGGTAAATCAGTTAGGTGATGAGGAATTCACATTTTGTTATTACCAAAAAAAGGGGGGGGGAGAGGGGGTCATAAGCCATGCGGTTTTTATTTCCTTCTGTAATCTTTTCTTAACCATTTTCTAGGCTATCTTTTTAGTGAGATACCTCATATTATGGGTATTCATTCATATTAGTGGTCTATTTTGTGTATTCTTTCAGTTCTATTTTAATAAATGCGAATTTTTTCTAGGAATATGCTTCTCTTCTTCCACCATTTGTTACCGACACTGTTAGCTACTTACATCAGGCTATGGCATCTGGTAAAAGAATTTTAGTTGAAGGAGCTAATGCTGCCCTTTTAGATATAGATTTTGGTAAGAATAAATTTGATTTTAAATGGGCTGCAATTTTTTTCTTTACTGCATTAAATCCTATACCATCTTTAAATTTTTTTGCTAGGTACTTATCCTTATGTTACATCATCTAATTGCACAATTGGCGGTGCCTGTACTGGATTAGGAATACCACCTACAGTAATAGGCGATGTATATGGTGTCGTAAAGGCTTATTCTACCAGAGTTGGTGATGGACCCTTTCCTACAGAATTATCTGATGTATCTATCAATTTATTCATAAAATTTTATTCATAGTTGTTTTAATATAGATTTGATTATTTTCTTATCTTATTATATAACCGTATATACTTCTGTATCAATCAAGAAATTTGGCACCAAAAAAAAAGGGTATGTTGAGATAATAGTAATTGTATGTCTCTTAATGTTTCTAATGTATTTCACTCCAGTTTATCAGTTTTTGTCAAAGAAAACTTTGTCATCAGTAACAATTTTTTGATGAAACATTCTTCCAGAAAAGGTGGAATTTCAATATTTTGGTGTAGTTCTTACCCTCATAGAAGTTTGGATAAATGAGGCCATTACTAAAGATTGGTTAAAGACGGTGCAATTCTTTTCGGGCAGGTCAACTTATAACACAAGTTTATTTTTTCAGATTTTTTTTTTCCTTTCAAAGAAGGGAGTTGACTTAAATGAGAGTATATACGGAAAGTATATACATATAATCAATATGTATTGTGTAACATTAGTGGCATAATTTTATAACTTGATTTGGAGTTAAAATTGTTTTTAAATGTTCTTAAACTACAATAGATCATTAGTTTATCCAGGGCAGTTGATACTGTCTAGAAAATTCATATTCTAAATAATCAATTATAACTTATATTCTGAATTATTGGTTATAACATTGAGTTGAACTAACATAGGTTTATTATATGAATTCTATTGACATAGCAAACTGAATTTTATGGAGTACAATAATTTTTTTTTTAATTTCTTAACATTTGGAATACACATAACCTTAAGAAATCTGAGAGTGCATTTTATGTAAATTATTCAACAAAATGTTCTGTTCTATCAGACTAATGTAATATAAGGTGTCCCTAAAAGTCTATGCATTTTCTATAAATAATTTCTAAATCTAATAGAATGCATTCAAAGAAGAAAGAACTATTGTTTTTGCTTGTCTAAACAAGGGAACCACTTTTGGTGCAGTTCGCACCTAGCATTGAGACTTGGTGCATTTTAAATCCCTATATTACAAAGATGGAAAATTAATAAAAAATTTTTGTAATCTAAAATCATAGTCTAAAATCATATTTTTTTTTATTTTACAGCAGTATAACTTTCTGAAAATGCAATTTTTAAGACCTCTTATCAGACTATATAGACATAGAAGTTTTTTTAAGCGGTTAAAACACGGGTGCTAGACCTTCGGTCTCAGGACTGATTTCAGTCTTGGAGATATTTTGGATTGATAGTAAATTCCACTTTATGTGCTTAAATAATAACAATTTTACTATCAAGAGCTTTTAATCACCTTCTTTTAATGTAAAAAATCAATTTTAAGCCATAATGCATGCCATAGAATTCTTCTAGCCCATTTTTATTTGGTTATTTCTAATACTCAGAAATGTTTTCTGTCTTGGCTTGGATGGACTTCTTGCACCCATGAGTTAAAAATACGAATTAGTCAATAATTATAAAATATTGAAAAAAAGTTTAAAAATTCTTTCAAGAATCTGTGAATTTGATTTTGAAAAATTACATTATATTTACATTTTTGACAGGGGAAAAAGTTCGCTTTTTTTTTCCCCCGTAGAGTTTCTGGCAACCCTAGCCGAATATTATAGCTGTTTGTGTGTGTGTGCAGTGGTTTAGACTTCAATAGAAATTGTTATGATCATGAAAGATTTTAACAGAAATATAGTTTGTATTTATACATTTATCATCTTCATAGAAAAAAAACACCTAATTCTTGTTTCTTATATCAATTATCAAACCAATCACAATCTGGTTTAATTCTAATATGTACCATTCACATACTCCAGGGATGACGAAAAATTTGTAGTGCCATATT
Organism: Maratus michaelseni; assembly: GCA_963931845.1. Classification (NCBI taxonomy): domain Eukaryota; kingdom Metazoa; phylum Arthropoda; class Arachnida; order Araneae; family Salticidae; genus Maratus; species Maratus michaelseni. Next base: position 226,492,636 of record OZ007595.1, read on the forward strand.
TGGTGACTTAACTCACTTTTGGCGTGACTTTAACAATTAAAAATCCAATAATAAAAAAATTAAAAGTATAAAATATGATTTTAACAGAAATTTTATCGGTTCTCTGATTTTTATGTACAGGGCTACAAAATGCACTAGGTCTCGATGCTAGGTGCGAGCTACACCAAAAGGGGCTCCCTTGTAAGTGAAATGAATATATGAATAGGGGCAAAAGAACTTCAACTGCAAATTCAGAAAATAAATCGCTACCAGAGTAGCTATTAAAAACTTGTAAACAGAATCAAGCCAACGGGTGGTGTTAATAATGACAGTTCCAGCACACCTCTGATAACTTGCAAAGAGTACAGGAAGTGGTTACTATTAGGTTTTATTAAAGTTTGTGTTTTGTTATAGAACAGATAAAAACTCTCAATTATAATAAGATGTTTGTAAAAAAATTCCCATTTAGTTTTCTTAGTTCTCTTTCACCAACCAATTTACCTTGTATGTGTCAATAAAACATGTTGGTTGTGACTTATATAATTTTTTACAAAGCCTCATGAAGTAGTGAAAAATTGAATTAATAGTTGAAGCTTTAGATTTTCCTACTTAATAGCATATCTATCTATATCTAATAAAAATAAAAGAATTTTTGAAGTGCTACCTGCTTCATGCAAAGTTTCAGGTACATGTGTTCAAAAACTAAACAAACTTGACTACACTGAATAAAATATAATTGTGCAATGATGGACTCAAAAATCATTAACTGCAATTTTAACTCTTGCTATATAAGAATATCTCAGTTAAGCTGGATTGAGTTTGTCTCACTAAGGAAGTGCTGGCGTGTTTTTTGTATAATTAATCTGTTTAACTGTAACTAAGACTCTTGAATTTATCTGTAATTTTATTTGTTTTATTCATATTTATGGAGCAGTTGATGATGGTTTTACATTTTAGATATGTTGTGCTTCCTGGCTTAGAATGGCACTAGATAGCAGAAGAAAAGCACAAGAGGGGGGGGGGGGGTATGGCTTAAGGCCTACTTTTCATTGTTGTTATTCTACCAGTAATTGTGGAATGAGCTGGGCACTTATTTTATTAATTTTTGTAATTTGTTGTATTTTATAAGTTTTTGACTAACCTTGTTAACTGAAAGTTTCATTGAATATTTTTGAATAAAAGGATTTCAATTGTACACGACCTATTTATTGAAGTTATGTTGACATCATTAACATGTTTTTTAAGTTTCGTTATCAGGCCTATTTTGAATATTAAGAGGTAGAGTAGATTCATGACTTACAGTTACATATGCATAACCCCAAGTCATCCATACAAAGATTTAGCCAAAATCTTGCTACTCTAAATTCTGTTGTTTGAGAAACTCTGTTATCAGTTAAACAAATGAGCCTACCACATCCAAATTGTGCATAAGCTTGCAGCTGAAGATTATGCAGCTTAGCAAGCTATGTATTGTCATTTGCTGGAACCTTTATGGAGAATGAGAACTTAATGTGGGTGAAGTCTTCCTGCACCTTCTCATACAGTAATCTATGTAGACGGGAACAAACAATGGCTATTACTTCTTCTTTTGAATGTATTCTATTGGATCACATACAACAAATATTTGATTTTGAACCTGATTCTCAAAAATGTATAGAGACTTTGGGGACATCCTGCATAAACAGATGCTTATAATATGTTTCTTGGTTGATGCAGATGCACAAAAATTATCATAAATACAGATAATACTTTTGATTTAAAGAAACAAATTTATATCTAATTTTAAAGTAGAGGTTAAAATCGGAAAGATAAATACCTCGTGAATGAATTATTAAAACATTCCATCATTCTAAATTAACTTATGTCCTGGATACAGAACGTCATCCATTAATATAAAGTTTAAGATATTTCCAGATACTTTTTCCTTAAAAAAATAAAATCAATGCTTTATTGTAATGCATGTTTGTTTTCTATTTAGGGTCTTGGTGAAATCCTTCAAACAAGAGGAGGCGAGATAGGAGTTACAACAAAAAGGAAGCGCAGATGTGGATGGCTAGATGCTGTTCTTTTAAGATATTCTAACATGATAAATGGTTATACTGCGTAAGTATTGGTGTCATTATTTTAGTATACTTAAAACAGCAGTCTTTAGAATCTTAATTTCTTTTGTATTCTTGGTATGTTAAAAAGTTTATAGAGGCTGGAGTAAGATTGAGAAAATAGCCTTGGCAAAAAAAGGCATTTTTGCAATCTATTCACTAGCTCATATACACAAGAAATTTATTCAGTATTTATTAAAGCGGAAAATTAGTGGTGGCCACTGGCAACAAGACTACTATGTGAAAAAAGTAACGTTTTAAAAAGTATTTGCCAGTGGCTACCTTTTCGCAAATTTTATAAAAAATGCACTCTGTATACTCTGAAACATGTGATTTCTATTTCCTCACTATATTATTTCTCAGCAGATTTGCAATCAATAGACTTTCCTGTCTCTACAGTACCCGAGGGCCAGTAAACTATGATCTTTAATAATCTTTCACATTGATATTGCTTAGTTGGAGAAAATAAAATTTTCCAGTATGATATTGAGGACATGGGTGTAAGTCTTCAGTCTCAGGACTGATTTCAGTCCTGAAAAGATTTTTGATTAATAGTAAATTATAGTTTTATATAATTAATAATAGCAATTTTATTATCAAGAACTTTTAATCACTATCTTTTACTGAAAGATATCAATTTTTAGCCATAATGCAACTAGTCCACATCCATTTGGTTATTCCTAATACTCTGAAAAGTTTTCAGTCTTGGCTTGGATGGACTTCTTGCACCCATGATTGAGGATTCCATTCTTGCCAGTCACAACATATTAAAATATGGTTTTCTAATTTAGATTAATACTAATAGAAATTTCAACAATATTTTATTGTTTAGTACTTTTATCTTTTAAAAAATAGCCAATAATTAAACCATTTATCTAGTAGTATATTTATCTAGTACTCTAAAAAAAATTGCCTATATGTATTTCAGAAGCAATGTTTTTAATCTATAGTAATATTATAAAGAAGTAACGTTTGTGAGTTTGTTTGTCGGGGGTGATCTCTGAAACTACCAAACTTATTTAAAAAATAATGATGTCAAAATGTTGGTGACCTTCTCTGCTTCAATGTAGGCTATATTTTATGTCTGTACAACCTCCATTGTGTTGCAGGGGGGAAAAAACATAAAATTGTGATTTCTGTGATATTGTTAGGGTTAGTAATTTGAGATTTGGTGTGGTATTTTTAAGATATAAATACTTTTTATGAACGGTTTCTAAAAATTTCAAAATTGAACAGTGTGAAATGAAAAAGGCAGAAAATGTTCTAAATTATTTCTGTGGAACTTTTAGGGCTAAAAACTTGAAATTTGGCATGGCTGTTACTTTAGAGACGTAAATGCTCACCCAGAAAAGTTTTTTAAAAATTCAAAATTTAAAAGTTTAAAAATCCCTGATGGCTCAGCCTACAGGCACAGGTAGACCGTGGGACGCCAGTTTATTGGGAATTGCAGAAAAAATTACTTTTTGCCTTGATGCGGCAGTTGGGACTGCCCACTTCGAAATCTACCTGTGTCTGTAGGCGGAGCTGGCAAGAATTTTTTTTTTTTTTTTTTATTTATTTATTTATTTTTTTTTTTGGATGTAAGGGTTGGTCTTATAAAAAACTTGTCAGTATAAAAGTTGTAGATAATATAAGAGGATTTATAATAAATTTATGCGGATTTGATATCGTGTGAATTGACAAAACTATGATTTTTCTTAAACCCTTATTTCCCACCCCCTTGATTCGATTTTGCCCATTAACGAACTTGACAGAGATTTTATGCCTCTTGATTTTATGTATCAGTTCGGAAGAGATTTGTGCAGAATTATTGAAGTTATTGTGTCCATAAAAAGGTGATATATAGATAGATAAAGTTTTGAATTGGGGGTGTGGTTTTGGGTTCTGGGAGTCATGATCTGCAAAAATTTTCCAGAAATTCTAACATAGGGGAGAATGTAATGGGTAGTATTTCTCATGAAATCTATCTAAAATACGATTTATGTGATACAGTGTATACAATTGGTATAAAAGCTTGGAATTTGGCCTGGTGGCTACTTTTAAAATGTAAATGCTTGCTAAGAACGATTTCCAAAAAATTTGAAATTTTAAAGGGTGATAAGAATTGAAAACATTCAAATTATGATTTAGATGGAATTGTTAAGGTTAGAAACTTTAAATTTAGTATAGTGGTTGCTTTTAAGATGCAGATGTTTGGCATAAACAAATTTGTTAAAAATTTGAAATTTAAAAGTGTGAAATGAGCAGAAAATGTCCTAAATTACGATTTATTTAGAATTTGTTAGGGATAGAAATATAAAATTGGACATGCTTGTTATTTTTAAGATTGCACAGAACAGTTTTTACAAAATTCAAAATTTAAAAAGATGCAGAATCAAAAAACGTTATGAAAATTGAAATTTTTGTGATTGCTGCTGAGGCTAAAAACTTGAAATTTGACATGGTGATTATTTTTAAGATGCAAGTACTAAATGGTTTCTAAAAAAAATCAAAATTTAAAAGGGTGAAATGAGCAGAAAACATTTTAAACCATGATTTATCTGAAATGGTTAGGAATAGAAACTTGAAATTTGACATGGCTGTTATAGAGACATAAATGCACCCACACAACAGTTTAAAATTTCAGTACTTCTCTATTATGCCGTCAACAGTTTTTCATAACAAAAAAAACTATCGCCAAACTGCAAGATTAAACGCCAAAAATGCAGTCCCATTTACTTGATGTCAGAAGCATTATATGTGTTTATGTCATCAAGTGGTTTTTAATTCAACATTTGCATGTATTTTTAATTATGTTTTACTGATTTATTAATTATTTCATTAATTAAAATAACAATTGTGTCCTTAAATTCTTATATTTTATTTATTTTGATATTACAATGGTAACATTCTCCCGTTTATTTGGCGTTACACTTTGGCGATAGTTTTTTGTTATGAAAAGTAATCGACGGGGTAATAGAGAAGTACCAAAATTTCAAAAATTAAATGAGCAGGAGTAAAAGAATTCTAAAATTGTGATTTGTATGATAAAAATGATATAGAAGCTTTGAATTTGGCATAGTGATTACTTTTAAGATGTAAATGCTCGCTAAGAACGTGAATGAAAAATTAAATGAGCAGAAAACTTTCAAAATTTTGATTTTTTTATTTGGAATTCATTTATGTTTTTTCAGTGGTTTAAGTCTCATGTTTGTCTAAGGCAGTATAAGAATGAAGTTTACTCAAAATGTGGCCAAATTAGTAATTTTTGAATTATCTATAGCAGGAAAATTTCCTTTAATAAAAGAGGCACACAAATACCACTTGACATATTTTAACAACTTTTTTTACTCAATTTATTTATGTGTGCAAAGCTGCAAAGTCATTGGTTTTGCTAATAGATATATAAATAATCAAGCTTAATAGTTTATCAGTTTATTTTCAGTTGTTTTATATCATTTGGCAACAAATCTTTCTTTTTATTTTTTTAAGCTCTAATTATGACAATACCGTTTCAAAGTCTTTTCGGCCTGTACCGGGAGGAAGGGTGTAGCTTTCCTATTTCTTGTTTTTAAATAACCAGCTAATTTTACTCACACACACGAAGCTAAAATGCATGGAACCAGATTATAGAAAATTCTTAATTTTTGTCAATATGGAATTTGGACGGTAATTTCAAAAAAATTGTTAGCTAATGTTAAGTTGGCTTCATTTATGGTGACCTATTTTTGTCACCAACTTTGCGATATTCTGGCAAGCTTGGTGAGAATCTGATACTGGCAGGTATGACTATGTAGTTTTAAGTTTATGAGAGTTGGAACAATGGTTACAACAATAATGAAAAAAAACTTGCAAGAAACCACATTCAATAAAATTCATAAGTTAAACCCATTTATTGTGGAATCCTTTATTTTTAATCTGTTGTCTTATTTCAAAATGTCTGCCTCTAGAATTTCAAACTGCTATCTCTCAGCCATTTATTAAGATATAGGTGAAATAAAAAAATACTCTGGAATCCTTGTGTCAAGACCGAACACTGAAGGAAAACCTTTTTGAATTAATTTGTTAATCTTTATTAATTTTAAATTTTAAGTGGCTGCCATTTTAAAACAAGATGTTGGATGAAGCTGGCCAATGAACTCTGTTAAAAATTTGATACGTCCTGTTCACATGCTCAATTACATCCAAATCAGCTCATAAATACGAATTCTATCGCATGACAAAAATTAGATATACATAAATCAAGATTTAAACGGTGGGGTCTGGGGGATATGATCTAAAAATATACAGAAAATTTCTGGAATTGCTTTTCTCCAAACAACTGCAATAGGTAGCTTCTTACTTTTTGTAATGAAAGCTACCTAAAAGCACCAAGGGTTTTTAATTTAATAAGAGGAAAGTGTCTTTTTAAAAAATATAAAACTTTTAACAATTTGAAATATCTATACTGTCTTTGAGCTTTGATTTAAAATATGTGATTTGCCCAAATTAAAAGGAAGCTATGATTATATGGCATTACAATCAAAGTCCCTTTTTCATTGGGCTCTTCCATTTTTGAGATTTTTCTTATTAAACTTTTGTATCATTAACTGGTAATATGCAGCGTGTAATTAATATTCTTATATATTAGATATATATAGCTTAGTATACTGTAAACATTCTTGTGTAAATTTTACCTTTCTATATTTTTGCTTTTTTAAAGGGTTGCTGTGACAAAATTGGATATTTTAGATACCTTCAAAGAAATAAGAATTGGGGTTGCCTATCGTTTAAATAAAAAGAGACTTTTAACACCCCCAGGTAATGTAATAATTTACATGTAGTGTTAAAAATTATTATATGATTAGTTTTGGCTTATTTGTGTTTAAATGCTTTATGTAATTTAACAAACAGTTGATTTATAAGTTTCATTCCTCCTTATGTTTTAAGAATTTTTTTTAATTCATATTTATATTTTTTCTATACCTTTTTTTTTTAATCTTTTATTGATCTTTGTAAAATTTCTTGAAAAACTTTTTCTTAACATAAATAAATCAGCATGTTTTTGATAAAAAAGATTTAAAAAATAAAATAATTTTTTAGATTTCAAAATGTTACTTAAATAATTGAAATAAGCATTGTCTTGTGTATTAACTTGCTGCAGATATTATGAAGCACAAAATAAGCAATTAAAATTTAAAGAAGAATAAATGTAAACCTTCCATCTTTGACTATGCTACCACAGGGTTCATACTCATCAGGGGATTATGGGATTCAGGGGATTTAATTTCAGTCTTAAAAACCAGGGGAATCTCGGGATAATAAAAAAAAAAATCCCCAAACCTCGGAAAAACTGACAAAATGAGCAGCTACTCTGGGAAATCAGGAAAATTGCTGCTATGTGCTTTGTGGTACCACAATGAAATCAAACTAAGACATGACTTTTAACATCGTGACATATAGAATTGGAAAGAAGGTCTTTCTCTCCGATTAAATATAACATATTGTATTTAATCTGTGTTCCTTCTAACATCTGGTGACATCCATTCAGACACTAGACAACACCTTCTAACATTGTGAAGTCATGAAACTAAACATGTGTTTCCTTCCTTCAAGTCATTCTTTGAATTTTGTGGGATTTTTCTCCATGATAATTATTTTTCACTCATGAAGTCTGCATTTGGCAACAGCTTCAAATTTGTTTTGAAATTAAAGCACATTGTTTATTAATTCTTGCCAGTAATATTGGGAAATTGCATTTGGATTTATTTGTTTGAAAATGTGAAAAATGTTTTTTATTGTTATTAAAATGAGCTGGTTGAAAACTTTTTAATTTGAACTGGCCAGGTAAAAAATTAAAGACAGAATTCAAAATTAAATACAGAATTTATCTTATTTTTTGAAATTTTTTATAAGGGAGGATAGTCACGTTGTCATAATGATAAAAAATGTCGTTAATTGTTGACATGCAAAAATTATTTCATCCCAGAAAGTACATAGGGGGATTTTCAGGGAATTTTATTTTGGAAAATGAGTATGAACCCTGTATCAGTCAATTTTTATCATGGTATTTCTTGCATTTGCAAAAAATCTTTATATCATTGTATGAATAACGCAAAAGATTTTCACTCCTCCAAAAATAGTGTTGTACATGGTACTCCACTACACGATAAGCCCCATCAGTTGCTCAGTAATACGAATAATGGTATTGCTTGTGTGTTCACAAGACAAAGATTTTTTCAGCTCTTGCAATTGGCAAATTTCTATCATTTTTACTTACCCATCATACGTAGTATAGGGTAAGTCTTGTAATCGTTTTGAAAATCGAAAAAAATTTTTTGACGGATTTACACGTTTCAGACACTGGAGATTCCAAAAAACATATTTTTAGAAAAAAAATTTTGCCGTCCGTGTGTGTGTCTGTGTGTCTGTAAACGTTCTATCTCCTGAAAAAATTGAGATAGACACTTGCAATTTGGTATGTACTTAGTATGTAATAATGGGAAGAAGCCTATTTCATTTCAATAACCTCTATTAACCGGATCTATTTTTTTCGGACTCTCGAAATATTCGTTCTGATAAAAGGTATATAAAAATTTTCGAAATTGTTTATTTTAAGAAATGAATATAAAAGACAATAAAAAAACATAAATTTTGCATAATGCATGAAGTCGATCAGATAATTAGTTGCTGAGATATTTGGAGTCCTATTTTCCACACTCTTCGATTTTTCATGACCCTGTATTTCATCCAAATTTCACTTCAAAGATATATTTTCATTGGAAATTTGACGCTTAATCAGATGCAATAAACCGCTAGATAATAGGATTATTATTTTTGGAGTTATAAGGAAAAACCTCTTTCAAGCAATTCAGTAATCGAGCCTATAAAGTTATGACGTCATCAAGCCACGATTTTATTTGAATTGCTATGCATTTTATAAGTAGTTTACACATTTTTGTTTTAATATTTTACATTATGCATATCCATGATGGGTAAGTATTACGGTGGCCCCCAACGACTAGTTTTCCTTTGCAAATGAAGAATTGTCGCAGTGATGATTGGCCGCAAGATCCCTGTGTATGAGTAACATAAACTTATAAGAATTTGGTACTGTCTGTTAACAATAATTGCTGAAAGTATTTTTTCAGTTGCTGAACGCGTTTTTAAATTTAACTCATTTTTTGTTTATTATTTGGTGTGTATAAATTCTGTAGATCATATACAGGGCAGCACAAAAGTTCTAAAGTACATTTACGTTTATTGACTGATTAATTTCAAAAGGGGAATTTTAAACTGTGTTACGTGTTTCCTATCTGAACTAAAATTTAGCATTCTATGTAATATATATACATGGCTGCACAAAAGTATATGAATACATGGATGGTAATTGCCAGAAAAGCTTTTTAGTTTTATTAGGCATTTTGCAGCTGAATTAAATTTTAGTACACTAGTTATAGATATAAATCTATAGATGACATTCAAGGACACAAAAGATCTCAAATACATCACCATCTGTGATTTGTAATTACTAAAAATGGGTTTTTTCTGCTTCTATTGATTTCTAAAGATTTATTGTTAATTTACGTCCATTACATAAATTTCTTTCCAATTTCATTATTTATTTATATACAGTGTGTCTGAAAAATCTGGAAACTGTCAAATAACTTGAGAAATACACATCAAATTGAAAAATGGAAAAATATGTGTTCAATATTTTTGAAAAATCTATTTGGTGGTATAAGAGTTGCCTCCTCACCCTGGGGCAGAGGGCGTAACTTTGAGATCTTAAATAAGCCCTATTTTTTATTGCAGATTTGGATTCTATGGGGGAAAAAATATGTAGCTTTTGTATTTAACGTTTTTTCCAGATCATCATAGATGGTGCTGCAATCAAGCAAAATGTGCCGTTAAACAAGAACACTGCATGGTGAGAGGCAATAGTATGAGTACTGATGGTGTATGAATCGAATGGTATAGTTCAATTCAGAATTAAAAATACATTATAAACGATACTCTGCTTGACCTACTTCAGAAAAGTTGAGTTCCCCCCCTTGTGCATATATATATATATATATATATATATACAGAGAGAGAGAGTTTTGAAAACTTTGCTACTCTCTTTAAACTCTTAAAGCAAAAATGCTGAACAAAATTAGGCTGACAGTATTTCTCAGTTTATCTGACAATTTTCTTAATTTACTTTAGCCTCTGCTGCTGAACTACAAAAAGTTGAAGTACAGTACGACACCTTGCCTGGTTGGATGACTTGCACAGAGAAAGTTAGGCAGTTTGATGAACTCCCTCCTAATGCTAGAAATTATATTAACAAAATAGAAGAATTAGCAGGTGTTAAAGGTAAGGATTTTTTTCTGCTTTTCAAATACCATATTTTTAGCTTGCTGTTTTTATATATGCAATTATGCACTGCATATTTAAGTCAAAGCTTAACCAAGAATCTGTTTAGTGAATAAGTGGGATTGAAGATCACACTTTACTCTTTAATTAATAAATCCAAATCATTAATTCATAATTATTAAATCCTTAGAATTTATCAATAAGAACATAGATGGCAGCACCATTAAATTTAATAATAAAATAACAAGAGGAAGCTATTTTTTTTTTAAATCAAATTTAAAATATTTAAGAACTGTTTTTCAGCGAATAGTAACAGCATATTTGTATATCTGAAAAGCATTTTAATTAAATACATCGGAAAATGAAATGTAGTCTGAGGGAAGGGGGGGGGGTCAAAATTTTCAACGTCCGTCATCGGGAATAGTACCTTAACCTTTGGGTTATAAAGAAAATGCTCTACCACTGAATGACCTAGCCTGCGCAAAAAAGACTGAAATTAAGATTGTTTTAAAATTTAAATTCACAAATGGTAGGATGTCATTTAATTTAATTAAAATATGACCTTTTCAAAATGTTATGATTTGTTGTGTGACAAGAGGTATCCAGCTATAAGTATGCAAAATTCCAAGTCTATACAGTTTCAGAGAATGAACTTTGTGAGAGACAGACAGAAGAATGAGATGAATAGGGTTTCGTCACATGAACAAAACCCTGAAAAATGGGTACTTCAAAGCAGTGGTAGCCAACTTTCACAGACCACTGAATTTATAATTTTAAATCCTGCAAACCACTAATAAGAATTTTTGAATAATAGAAATGCATTTTATTAATGCGAAATATACCTATTCAAAGTTACAAAATGATAAATAAATGGTGCCAAACTGTGGTCCACGGGATGCCACTATTTTTTTAATAATAATCTTATTTGATCTCATTAAATATCTTTTGCTGGCTAGCAGATTTTATGAAATTTGTAAAGCCCTGACATGTTTATATACAGTAAACATTACTGTTCTCTTTTCTTAAAAAATTAACTATATTTTCAGCTAGAGTACGCAGTGCAATCTTTAATTTTGAAAATGCATGAATATGGAAGACTTTAAGAAGTACCGCAGGAGTATAAACATGTTGATTTTATTTATGACTAATATACAAATGACAATCCAACGTCAGCATTGCTTTGATGAACAAAACTAGGACTTCCCTCGAAGGGATTAGTCTGAGTGATATATTGCTGAGAACACAGGGTTAACAATTACAATATAAAGAAAAAGAGCAAATTAAATGATAGAATTACAAAGTGTCATATATAAATTCATATACACTGTTAAGAAAAAAACGCCGGATCTTTTAAAACGCCAAGCTTTTTGAAGTTACATAATTGAGTTTGCAGTCAATAGATTATTCTATCAAGCGTGACTTAACGCAAATTTAATTTCATTGTTGCACCTTTTTTTGTGTGTGAATTTAAAATTTTTCTTCCTTGATTATATATCTATTATTTGTATAACTGTTTATAGAAATACTTACACTTCAAACCACATTGATAGCATGCTTTGCTACAAACCAGATTGCAAAACTATAGTCTAAATTACTATTAAAGTATACAAAAAATCTTTCGATGACTTTTGTAAAGTAACTTTTACATTAAATCTCCGTATCGGCAAAATTGAAAAATTATATATATTTCAAAGTTAAGCTTAACAGATACTTCTTGATTATTCTCTAGGCGGCTCTGCCCTCTGCGCCTTTACTCCGCCAATCCGCAGACTTTTCTTTTGCCTGTGTGTCTGTCTCTCCACAATCTGTCTGTTTCCCTATCCGTTCTTCTGCCCGTTTCTCTAACCGATTGTCTATCTCTACACGTCTCGCTACCTGTCTATATTTCTCTACCGGTCTCGCTACCCGCCAATCCACTTCTCTACCCATTTGTCTATCTCTCTCACAACTTGTCTATCTGTCTCTCTACCCGTCTGGCTATACGCCTCTCTACCCATCTTCTTACCCATCTCCGTACCCATCTACTACCTCTCTACTCGTCTGTATACCCGTCTCACTATTTGTCTGTTTTTGTACCAGACTCTTTACCCGTCTCTCTACCAATCTCATTACCCGTCAGACAACTCGTCTCTGTACTCATCTCTCTACTCGTCTCTTTATCTACCACGCAACACGTCTCGCAACTTTTCTCGCTACATTCCTGTCTACCGTCTCGTGACCCATCTCGCTACTACTCTGTTAAACCTCTTTTTACCTTTCTCTCTAGCTGTCTATCTATTTGTTTCTCTACCCGTCAGCCTACCTATGTCGCTACTCGTCTCTCTACCATCTCACTACCCGTCTGTCTACCCGTTTGTTTACTCGTCTTTCTACCTCTCGCCACTTCTTCCCAATATTTAAACAATTCATTTAATATACAGAATCCGATTAAATGCAAACAGAAGTAATTTATCTAATAAGTGTAATCAGATGCAATTTTTTTTAAATAGATCAGTTTCAACCACGTGATCACCAGCCCACCAAAAGTTATCAACCAATCATAATCGTGGATTTGTAGACTGTATTACGAGCTAACCAATCACAATCCATCATCTTTGATGGGCAAACAAAAAACAAATCTGGTTGCTAAGGTGGTTGCTAGGGTGTGACGTCAGTTGAAACTGATCTATACATACATAAACCTGGATAATAATTCATCAGTTTTGTGTTCATGGTTGTTTATATCATTTGACAATAAATCTCAACTTCTTAAACCTGAATTGTCTGAAGCTTTTGAAAAAAACCACAAGGTCTGTATAACTGCAAAGTACCCTGAGGGCTATATTAGCTACATGCTATTAAGTTAAGTGAAAGTTTCGTTATCGCATTTGCAGCCAATTGCTTATGTCAGAAAGCGTGGCTTAACGCCATTTTAAATTCATTAGTGTAACTTTCTTTTTTTTTTTGGGGGGGGGGGAGGGTTTCAAATATATACATATAAATTAAAACTTTTGCCTCCATGCCATTAGTGTTGTTTGTATTATTAACTAATACTTTGTAGACCGAGCTTCATTTGAAACAAATGTAAAAGACTTCTATAGTTTTTTTTAGGAGAAACTTTCGTAATTGGGCCTAAAGCCAATCGGAGCATTTAATATCAATATTGTAACTGTTATAGAGTTAAAACAATACTGTTGCTAGCTTTACTCTTGTTTGAGACCAGCCTTGTCTGTGTATCTGAATGGGGAAAAGTTTTGTATCCAATGTCGGTTGGCGAAAAAAATTTAAAATGGTGCCAAAAGGTAGTTTTAGCATCTTACAAAATTTTTCAAGAGAGCGGTAAAACATGTTTTTCAAATATTTGCAAACATACGTTTATTAAAACATGTTTTTGCACCATCTTAAAAATTTAAGCACGATGCTAAAATAAAATTTTATCGCCATATTCGATATTTTAATAAGTAATGAAAATACATAAACAAACTTATTTAACAAACCTAAGAGGCATTTTTGTGATAAATAATTGTTATTGTCAGGGGAGTAAATTGTAAACAATTAATAAACGGCTAGTAAATAATAAATAGCATTTAAAATCTAAAAATGAAGAAGTGGTCCGTATAAAAATGCAAACCATAACATTATACGCTTGATATATGTAAATCTTTTTTTATTTTTTAATATTTCCGAAGGCACAGATAAAAAGGTAAAAATCTCTTTTCCAAATGCCATTACAATTTAATATATATATATATATATATATATATATATATATACAAAATAGAGAAATATCTGCAAAAATATATATTTACATAATACTACATCTGCAAAAAAATAAGATTTAGAAAAAGTAAGCCAAATTCTGCAGATCCCAACAATCACATCGAAAAACTTATCTCCAAAAAAGAATGCGCCAAATCTTACGGCACAGGAGATGGATTTTCCCCTCTGAATGCAGAATATTAGTTTTTTTTCTTGTACGATGGGTGATTATAATATAAATGTTTCATTTACGTACTACATACCGTTTGATATACTGATACTTTTATGTTTTCCTGGCGCAGTTGATAAATCGCCAAATTTTGTTCCTATAACATTTTCATATTGAATTCATTTCATTTAAGAATAAACCTTTCACTCATTTAATTTAAAATACATGCCTTTCATTAATCCCATTTAAAATGCTAAAAAGAGAAAAAAAAAAGAAATAATGCCATAAATCGAAACCCTTTATTTAAACACCAAAGAATTTTTTTTTAATTTACACACGCGAAATAAAAAAAGCTGCTATTGCTGAGATTTGCGCCAAATCTCTAATACCAAGTCTACCAAGTTATTGCAGGGTTTTTTCTTTCAAACAGAAAAAAATCCAGATTAATTTTCGATTTCTACTAAATTGAAATATATTTTATTGTGCTGAATATTAGCGCGTGCATATTTTTTTGCTCCATGTACTCCATGAACTTTTCAATTCCGATTGTCTACGAAAATCTCCCGCCGGTGAAAATGACGTATGCACAAAATTTAGTGACGTATGTACTTTAATTGTGCTTTTTTATCTATTTTTTTAACATAATTTCCAAACGGTTTGACATTTATTCTTGGTAATAAATAGACGTCGTTGTCACCGTTATAGGTACCTGCTGTAAAAATTTGAACGAAATCCGTTAAATATTTTTTGATTTATGCTTGACGAAAGGTTTTAATATCCATCGTAGCTATATATGGGGCAAAGTAATACTGTGTTGTGTATGAGTCTTCGTTGCACTCAGACAATTAAAAATAAAAGCAAAATAAACTTTCATCAATAAACTAATAACTGCCAGCAGCCTACAAAACGTAGCTAAGCTACGACGCCATAATTAATTACATGGCAAAAACAAATGCTGCTTCCAAGCAAGCTACATAGGAAAAAGCAAGGCAAGGCAAAGGAAGGCGAATACACACATTTTGTCTTGCTACATATACCAGTCTGTTTTGGAAAAATTTGCATACAGTTGCTGCCATTCTGTAAAGAGAAAAAATGTACGCGAAACTCCATTGGCTTCATGGGCCATGACGTCAAACAACGACCAATCAGAGCAGCGATCGTCAGACGAGAGCTCTGGGCCGAGAGGAACAGTGATTAACAGCGATCCAAAAGCACGGCGATAGATCGCGGATAAATCGTGTGTTTATCCGAAAAACCTCGTGAAGCAATGGAGTTCATTTGTGCTTACTTTAACGTAGGCTTGGGGATGGTAAAAACTAATGCATGTCATGTGAAAAGGAAATATTTAAATGAATATATTTTACTCTTAAACTTTAATACATGACATAACAATCAGTCCCCTTTTTAGCATCCCCAAGTCTTTACAACAACTTCAAAAATATATTCAAAAATTTGAACATGAAAAATACACATTATCTAAAAACAGCCAGTCTAATCATAACCAGGTTGGGGAAACCACAAAAACTCACTGGCCAGGTACTGATCAAAATGACCAAAAAATTATAGAATTTGTCTTTTTTTTTCTTTTTTTTTTCGCTCCTAACTCTTATCTCAAATTTCTAACTCTCAAAAATATTTAAACTCTTCTGAAAAAGACAGTCTCATCGATGTCATGTCAAAAAGGCATGGCAATGAAATGAGTAGCCAAAAAATGTAATTTAAAAATTTAAACTTCAAAAATTTGCATACAAAATTTCATTAATTGTTCTTTATCCTGAGGTTTTGTGAAAGGATCCGCTAAATTTAATTTACTTGAAATATACTTTAATTTTAACAATTTATCATAAACTAAATTTCTTTAAAATAAATATTTAATATGAATATGTTTAGTCTTTTGATTCTCAACAGGTGAATTAGAAAAAGCAATAGCTGCCTGATTATCACAAAATAATGAACATTCTTTAAGATTTAAATTTAAACTTTCATTTTCTAGAACATTTTTAATCCACATTAACTCTTTTGCAGCTTCAGTAAGAGTTACATACTCGGCTTCCATAGTTGAAAGGCTGGTGCATTTTTGCTTAAAAGTTTTCAAAGAAATTGGTGACCCATCTAAAAATAAAATAAAACCTCCTATGGAAACTCAATCATCTCTATTTGCTGCAAAATCAGAGTCTCAATAACAAGAAATTTTTAATTCGTTAATTCTAGATAATTCCAATTTAAAATGTTTAGTGTATTGTAAGTAGCCGAGTAATCTTAATAAACTGTGCCAGTGTTTCATACCTGGGTTAGATTGGAACTGTGAAAAAAGATTTACAGCATACATTATGTCTGGTCTAGTTCTACCAGCAATATAACTTAAACAACCAATTAAGTTTCTGTAAGGGAATTCAGACATCTCATTCATTTCATTTTGATTTGTTGGAGAGTCCATTTTTGACAAAACTAGCCCCTTAGGTATTGGGACGTTACTCAAAGGAAAGTTATATTTTGAATACAAGCTACAAACTTTATCAATATAAGAATTTTGATGAATGTACAGCTTGTCTTCTTGAAATTCAATATCTAATAGCTTTCTTGTTTTCCCTAAAACTTTCAGATTGAAAAACTTATTTAACAAATTTACACAAAGTTCCAAATCACTTTCTGTTTTACCAAAGATGACCATGTCATCTACATACAATAAAAGAACAAGTTTATTTTCATAAGTATAAACACAGTTGCACCAGTTAAGTTTAATAAAATTTAGTTTTAAAAGTACATCATCTATTTAAAAAAACCATTGGCGACCACTTTGATGGAGGCCATATAAAGCTTTATTTAATTTACAAACTTTACTTGTTTCAGTAATGAAACCCTCCGGCTGCTGCATATATATGATCTTATCCAGATCTGCATACAGATAGGCGTTATTCACATCTACTTGAACATTTAACCATTTAAAGACATACAAAAATAGTGAAAAACAATCTTCTAATTGAGAAACTTACTACTGGACTGAAAACCTCATCGTAACTTAAACCTTTTATTTGACTAAACCCCTGAGCTACAAGTCATGCTTTAAACCTCACAATTTCATTATTTTCATTTTTCTTAATTGTGTAAACCCATCTGTTACCCAAAATTTGTGCATCTTTAGGTGGTTCAACAAGATCCCAAACTTTGCGGTCAAACATGACCTGCATTTCCTGGTTCATTTCTTTTTCCCACTCTGATGCTTCGGGTGTTTTTATCACTTCCTTTTAACTTCTAGGGATTTTTAATTCAATTAAATTGGCTTAATTTGAAACTTTACCAGATTGATTATTTTTTCCCCTGAAATAAAAAAAATCCTAATCATATTTTATGTTATTTTCTGCACAGTACTTAATTGTATCATTTAAAGGTCTCAATTTAACTTTAGTTCCCTCAATGCCATAATAAATATCTGTCCTGGGCTCATTTTTCCTAGGGACAGCACTCCAAACCCAATTAATGGATGTACAAGGAATTAAATCTGTGCTGTCATTTAAATTCTGAATAGTTGAACTTCTAGTTTTTACAGGGCTAGGAGTAGTTTACTTTGGCTGGGATATCACTTCTACTTTCTGACTCTATTAAGTCACCTATCATAAGAAAGATGTCACCATCCTCTGGGAAGTTCAAATAGGAAAAAGAACGAAAATTATGTTTTGGACTCTGACATCAATCCCCCCCCCCCCCCCTTTTACTCTCATCAAACCTAACATTTATAGTTTCAAAAATTCTTTGCTCATCTATTATCCAAATGCGGTACCCTTTAGTCATTTGTGCATAACCACACATAATGCCAAGTTTTGCTCTCATATCGAGCTTCTTTCTTTTTTGTTTGGGTATACCAACATAAGCTAAGCAACCGAATTTTTTGAGATGAGAAACAGAAGGCTTTTTCCCAGAATATAATTCAAAAGGGGTTTTACTGAAATTTTTATGACAAACTCTGTTCCACACATACGTGAAACATAAAAGAGCTTTAGCCCAAAATTTCTGCGATAAGCCACTAGAATTTAAAAGGGTTTTTACACCGTCGAGGGCAGTTAAATTGAAACGTTCTGCGCAACCATTCATCTTGGGAGAATACGGGTTCGTTTTCTCATGGGCAATGCCCTGACTTTCCAGAAAGTTATCAAATTCATCATTACAGAATTCAAGTCCCCCATCCGTTCTAACAGAGACTACTTTCTTATCTAAAAACCTTTCGGCTCTCTTTTGATACCTAAGAAATGTCTCAAAAACATCAGACTTATTTTTAAGGGCATAAACAGTAACTTTTCTAGAAAAATCATCTATTATAGATAAAAAATACCTGCTTCCCCCATGAGATGAAACTGGCAGCGGCCCACACAAATCCATATGCAACAGCTGAGGAACTTTAGAACGAATTTGACCAACAGGCTGGAAAGAGACCCTTTTTGATTTAGCCAATTTACAAGAAATACAATCTTCAGTCAATTTTGATAGCATAGAAAGACCATTAACACTTTCCTGTTTACTGGTGTTAATTACATATTCACTGTTAATATGACAAAACCGTTCATGGCACAACTCATTAACATTTACTTTATCTATTTGATTTGCTGATAAATTGACTGGATTGTCATTTCCCTTACATTTAGTAACATATTTTGATGGCTTCAAAAAGTACAGGTCATTTTTCCTTAAAGCATAAAAAAGTTCATTTCCATTTTTGTCATAAACAAAAACTTTACCATTTTTACCCACAAAATTTATCCAGAGTTTTTCAAGCTTAACACCAGAAAGCAAATTTCTTCTTAAGTTAGGATTATATAAAACATCTTTTAAGATAATACGATTGAATTTACCATTTTTACAACATACTACAAACTGAATTGTACCCTTACCCTCAACTGGGCATTCTTTCTCCCCAACTGCAAGAGACATGTGCAAATCAGATACTGGCTCAAAAGTGAAAAATAAATTTCTATTGCTACAAAAATGCGCTGTATCGGCAGTATCAAAAACCCAATGGGTATTTCCATAGCCCAGATCTGATGAATTTGCATCGCATAATTCAGGAGAAAGCTCAATTAAGCTACATTCCAGTTCAGAGAAGGTACAATTCAAAAGATGTTTACATTCTACATTACTAGTTTCCAGAGGTCTTGAAAAATTTTTACTTTGAAAATTATTTTTATTTTTAACATTAGATTTAAAATTTCCAGAACCAGGTTTATTGAAATTACTTTTACAATTAACATCAAAATTACTTTTATCATTACAAGCTTCATTACTAGATTTACTTAATTTAAGTTTACAATTAGAAATTAAATGAC
Source organism: Maratus michaelseni (assembly GCA_963931845.1). Lineage (NCBI taxonomy): Eukaryota > Metazoa > Arthropoda > Arachnida > Araneae > Salticidae > Maratus > Maratus michaelseni. The sequence continues at coordinate 226,512,252 of OZ007595.1, forward strand.
CATACATTTTACAATAAAAACAAGGACAAATTTTACTTTTATTTTTATCAAAACCTCTAGATTTAAATTTGCCTTGTTTAACAGACGATTCACTGGCAAAGGCAACATTTGAAAAGTCCTTTTAAGACAACTTTAAGCGATTCTCCTCCAGTAACAGTTCAGCTTCTATTCTTTCAGGCAAGAACTCAGCATCAGTCCACCTGTAAATTGCTTGAACAGTAGCTTGAAATTCATCTGGAAGGCTCTGAATCATTTGATACCCCAAATAAAGTGGTTGCAGCTGATGACCAATGTCACGAAGACGCTCAGCAGCCTGCTTCACTCTACACAGAAAAAGGCCTAAATTTTCACCAGGAACGTACCTTGAATTAAAGAAAACATCAAGAAGCTGTATTACTCTTGCTCTTGTGGTCGGCTCAAAATGGTCATGAAGAATTTTCAAGGATTCTGCTCCATCAGTGGTACTTGAAATCAAAGGCTTGAATTCAGAACTCAGGGACTGGTAAATAATGGTGTAGGCTCGATTTTTCCTCAGTTTCACATCCTGCTTTTCTCTCCATGTCAAATCAGATTTCTCAGTAACTCCACTAGCTGCCTCTGTAGTTTCCGTTTTAGCAGGTGATGAGCTCTTGGGTATTTCCTCTCCATCTTTTTTCTCAATGAACTCCCACGCTCCATAATGCAGCAACAGAACTTTAACTTCATGCTTCCAAGTTTCCCAGTTAGTGCTGGTCAGCAGGGTTATGTTTTGATTAGTTTCCATCAGCCCCCGTCACTTTATCACGGCAACTCTCAAAGCTTAAAGCTTTCAGGAGGTCAACAGCATGCAGAAAAATTCACAAAACGAAAGTTCATTCTCAAAAACCAACCAGAGAGAGAGTCCACAGGCATAAAATATCAGTTTCTTCACTTCCACATTTCCGTAAAAAACACTTAAATTCCGGTTATGAGTCTGGGTCCATAACCCATGTTCTCTTTTCTTAAAAAATTAACTATATTTTCAGCTAGAGTACGCAGTGGAATCTTTAATTTTGGAAATGCATGAATGTGGAAGACTAAGAAGTACAGTAGGAGTATAAACATGTTGATTTTATTGATGACTAATATACAAATGACAATCCAACTTCAGCATTGCTTTGCTGAACAAAATTAAAAATAAAAGCAAAATAAACTTTCATCAATAAACTAATAACTGCCAGCAGCCTACAAAACGTAGCTAAGCTACGACGCCGCAATTAATTACATGGCAAAAACAAATGCTGCTTCCAAGCAAGCTACGTAGGAAAAAGCAAGGCAAGGCAAAGGAAGGCGAATACACACATTTTGTCTTGCTACATATACCAGTCTGTTTTGGAAAATTTTGCATACAGTTGCTGCCATTCTGTAAAGAGAAAAAACGTACTCGAAACTCCATTGGCTTCATGGGCCATGACGTCAAACAATGACCAATCAAAGCAGCGATCATCAGACAAGAGCTCTGGGTCAAGAGTAACAGTGATTAACAGCGATCCAAAAGCACGGCGATAGATAGCGGATAAATTGCGTGTTTATCCGAAAAACCTCGTGAAGCAATGGAGTTCGTTTGTACTTACTTTAACGTAGGCTTGTGGATGGTAAAAACTAATGCATGTCATGTGAAAAGGAAATATTTAAATGAATATATTTTACTCTTAAACTTTAATACATGTAGGGTTGGGCAATTTGCCGGCAAAATGGTATTTTTGCCAGGACAGTGGCAAAAACTGGAAAAAACCTGGTAAAAACCGGCAAAAATTGGCAAAAAAGGCTGGATTTAATAAATATAATAAAATAATATAATTTTGTATATATTATAATTGAGACTTAAATCAGAATCTTAATTACATATTTCACTAATATTAATTTGATTAATTAAAATAATTTTCACTGGTAATATGAATAAAAAAATATCAATAATCAATCATAATCAATTTTGTAGATAAATTTATGTGATGGTGACAGGTAAAAACTTTTTACTTTTCACAAATTAATGTAGTAATGTTGCCTTTAAAATGAAAAAATTTAAATCAACAGTTTCTACATTTAAAAAATCTATAATAAAAAACAATATTAATGCATAAACATTTGCCAAATTAATCTTCATTTTATCTTTAATTGAGCCTTTAGGTATAACTTTTACAAATACTTTATAGAAGTAAACGGTACTACTTGTTTATCCCGTCGACCAATTTCACCAAATTATACAAATGAAAAAATATTGCCATTCTAAAATTTTAAGTTGAAAAAATGAATGAATTTCAATTAAAAAAAAAAAAAAAATCTAAATTATAGGTTACTTTAATGATAAAGTTCACTCATGAGTAACGACATAGCAAATATAAAATTTGAATTATCCAGATTATTTCTGTCAAAATAATACTAAGAATACAGTTTATGTGTTTAAATGCAGAATTATTAAATTAAACCATAAGCAAACAGATATTTTTAAGATATTGAATTTGTGAATTAATTGTAAGTATTTTAAATGTAATAATCGAATTTATTAAGGAACATAGTAAACATCAATGATAACGGAAGATTGTAAAGAATTCAATCCTCTTTATTTAGTCAAAAAACGTAAAAAAAAAACTATAAAATATATGTAAACATTAGATATGGACTTGAAGCAAATATAGAAAAATAAAAATATTTTGTGGACAAAAATTGGTGACATCAGTTGAAACTAATCTGTTATATTTTTTCTTTCTTTAATATCACGAGGTAATCATTTATTGACATAATTTTCATTTTAAATAATGAAAAAAAAATTAGTAAAACATTAATAAAAATACAAAAATAAATTAAAATTCACATGATGACATAACAAACACATGTAACGTGTTTAATATCAAGTGAAAATGACATTTACAATGATCCATAATTGGCATTTAATCTTATAGTTTGACAATAGTTAAGAGAGGGGAGGGTACAATGATTTTATTAGGTAATTTTTCTTACAATTTTTCCCATTGTCATTATACCTGCTACAGACTTGAATCTTGATTTGATCATAGGAAATGAGAATGAATTATCTTGCAAAAGGTTTTGTTTCTATTGTTTTTAAATTTAACTTCAAATAACTGTTGTTCTCATAGCATAGCCAAATTGGCAAGTGCTATTTCTCTCTCAGACTTTGCTACAAAATTAACTGAAGCATAAGGATTGATTGTTTAATAATTATGAGAGTTTAAACCAAAGCCAGTAAGTTATTTACTAAAAAGTAAAACTGATTACTAAAGTATTTTACTAAAAAATACAATCTACTTAGATTAACTGTTTAAATGATGCATTGAATATTCTAAGGTAAATAAAAAAATAAAATTACATATTATTAGAGTTGAAATTATTAAAAATTAAAATATATTAATTACATCGCTGTAAATAAAACATATCTATTTTTGCCACTTTGACAAAAAGTGGCAAAAATGTATTTTTGCCAGGACGGTTTTTACTGGTTTTTTCCATGGTTTTTACCACCTTTGGCAAAAACGTGCCAACCCTAAATACATGACATAACAATTACTATCAAGTGTTGTTACATTTATACTTTTGATATTCATTTTTAATAAGACACCAGTAGCAGAAACAGTGCTGTGACTGCTGTAGATTTTTTTAGACCTTGTAGATTAATATAACAGTTTAAAAAATAATAATAAAATAAAACTTAAATCATTCAGGTAACTGTTTACCAAGCTCTTAGTAAGAGTAAGTTACTCCGCTTAACTATATATCTTAGTTTATTTCCCTTTTGCTTCTGTATGTTGTATTTAACTGCAAATTTAATTATAAACTCCAGTAATTATTTCTGTATACTATTCATACCTATTAAATATTTTGCTTATGTGTGTTGGTATTATTTTTTATGGTAGTAGTGCAGGTTAAGGTTACATATAAATTTTGGTGCCGCAGACTGATAAAGAATATCTTATAGAATTACATATTTGTTTTTGTTTTCCTCTTTTAGTTAAATGGATTGGTGTTGGAAAAGATAGATCATCAATGATAGAAGTCTTCTGATCTTCATTGCATTCAAGGTCCATATAAAAAGTATTCTAAATTGTAAAGCATTGTTGTAAAGAATATCCCTGTTTAGAAATACCAGTATTGTGAAAACTCATCTAAACATCATTCATCTTTTTTATCTCATGAGTTTTCTTTTGTTCTGTAGTATTATTTTATCTTGTGTTTGTTCTCAAGTATTTGTTCATTCATTGGTTTAGTTTATTAAAAAAGCACATTTTTATAGAAAAGTTTTTTCTAAGAATTTTAAAATTCATAATTTTTCATCTGTGAGAAATGTGGTGTCATTTATGGTTATAAAGTTGAGAAACAAAAATATTTAATTAAACCAGGTATATTGATTTCTGGTCGAAACAGTTAAGTGCTTCCATTATAGTATTTTGCTAATAAATCAATATTTAGAAAAAAATAAAAATAATTAGTAGTTAGGGGCAGATTCTTTCTGTTTCTTAAATTTCAAATTTATATCCTCACTGATAAGCGTTTAATAGCTGCAGTTTAAATTAATTCATTGAGCATCGTAAGTGTAATTATTTAGCAGCAGTGCTTTCTGTTATTAGAAGAGAGATTTATAGTTTGGAAAAATTTATAAAGGTCAGAAGAAAATTTCAGTTAATATTTTAGTTGTGTGTAAATTTACCAGTTTTTAGTAATTAAGGTAACAACTGTTTTGCTACTTTTGGTGTTGCTAATGTTAGTTATTTATTAAATAGGTCTTTATGACATTAATAGCAAAAAAAATTATACAATAGTTGCAAAGATTGATATTAACAGCAAAAAAGTTTACATTGAAAGTAATTTGCATACATTAGTCTTATATTGATTTTTTTTTTTTTTTTATGGTAACTTGAGTAACATTTTAAAGTTATTTTAATGTCAATTTGGTTGAATTTGATAATTTTTATGCGTGCTTTTCGAATGTTTATATTAAAATTATTCCTCTTTTTAAAATTTCATTTCTGCTTTTACATCTCCTTGACTGTGAAATAAACCCGTCCATATCAGTTCTGTGCTATTAAAGCACAAAGTGCACATTGAGTAAATGCTTCACAGTGGAGCTTAAATATATGAAAAGTATTTTTGAATTTTATGTTCAAAAATGAATCTGAAAGCATTGCTTTTTTGATACTTGTTTATTATAATTTCACCAAAATCTTTTATTAATAAAACAAAATTATAACTTGCATTTGTGATATAATTTTGCATCATAAGTTAAAATTGAACATAAAAAGAATACTATTAGTGAATAGCATTTACTAATAAATGCAAAAAATATTATTGTTCGACTCATTAACATCATTCAGATTTCTGGCTTTATTGTAATAAACAAGTATCATCTTTTCTTTAACTTCCTACAAACTAACCACACTAAATTGTGATAATTGTTTATTTTCTCAGAAAAACCGCTGTACATATATTTTGCACAGTTTTATGAATTCTTATTGTCTTAAAAAGCTGTTATTAAGACGGTTAAAATACTCATGTGATGAAGTCATAAATCTACAAAGTTTTCCTGAGAACTAAGCATTTTTGTAAAGTATGTAAATAGTGAAGAATTGTACATAAACTTAATGCATTTTTGGCATTGAACATGGACTTGCTTTAAGATTTGTTACTTACTGTTTCAATATTAAACTAACATTGTTTTGATTTATAACAAATTGTTTGGAACTTATTCTGGTTTATTTGCACAAAATATAGAAAAATTTCATGTTCTGTTGCAAAAAAAATATTCTATAAAACTGCAGTATTCCTTGTGTTGAATATTAAAATTTTTATAATAATGTTATGAAAAATATTTTAATCTACATTGTGTTTATTTTTGTTTTGGGGGGTAAAAAAGAACAGCATTTAATATTTTGTCAGTATTGTTTTATTCATACATGAAGTATGAATATGGTTATAGTTCAGCCCTTTATGTATTACGATTTGGAAATAAAGTTTTATTGAGTCTTTAAAAAATTTCTCTATTCTTATTTTTTTTTTTTTTTTTTTAAATGAAATTGTAGATGAATTTTAAACTACTTTTCAGAAGTTACCAACAAAACTTTCTTGAAATAATTTTCTTGTCTGAGTTACTTTGGTGTAAAATTTAAAAGTGTGAAGTTTGTTTTTTAGCATGTGTGTATGAATGCTTGCACTAAATCTAAAAATTTTGGAGAGGGCAGTTCAGAATCAAAGTGAATTAAATCTTTTTTTTTTTTTCTTCGTTCAACCAAGTTTTAAAATAACTCTTGCTCTAAGGACAGTTTGTTTGGTGCCATAACAAAGTTCTAGACTGAAAATGTGGGCCATAAATAGCACTAGTCTCCTATGATTCAATTAAATGCAATTGATCCTATTATCATTAACTGCAAATATGTTTTTTATTTTATGGAGGTGATTCATTTTTATTCTGAACGTCTTGTATAAATGAATTGTTTTTTTTAATTTACTCCTAAATATAGTAAATCAAAATTAACATGCAAAAGTTGGCAATATTAGTTATCTAAATTATGCCATTTAAGCATTGTTCTTTTGTGCTTATTTCTCCCTCCCACCCTCACTTCTTTCTCTATCTCAGTCAGCTATTGTATTCTATTCTATTCTATTCAATAAATGGAAAAATCAAATGAATTGCAGAATCAAAGTTCTACAGTTGTTTTGCAACTGTACAAACTAATTAAACTTTCTTTTATTTATCTTATTAAAACATTCAACTTTATTGCCTTATAATTTAACTTTTAGCTGAACAGTATTTCCAACTTGTATTTTAGTAAAAGTTAGTAGAACATTACATTCTGAGTGCACAGGTTCTAAAAATGCTCCTTTTTTGTAAAACCTATTTCTTAAACAAAATACTTAATTTTTAACTCATCTTTCTGTCTAGTTCAATTAACAGAAATATATTCTAATATTAATAAAATAAGGCAAAATGAGAAGGGAGGGGAGAATATATATTTACTATTAACCAACACATTCATATTAATCCTATTACAAAAACTATAAACATATACAAAATGTTTTCAGTATTGATGTTATAGCTGTGCAAGTACAACAGACATTATATATCCTTCAAAGGCAATTTGTTTTTACATAAGGTACTGAAAAGTTTGTGGCATTATTAAAAGAAATGTGGAATGGTAAAGTGTCTGTCCAATCTTGCAGAACAGGTGGCTCGGTGGAAGTGGACTTCCATGGTTTAAGCTTACAACTGACAAGGGAACCACTTTTGGTGCAGTTTGCAGGGCTGCCATTTGCGACTAAAAGCGACTATTTTCAGCATCAGGCGACTATTATAGGCCAAAAACCATTAAAAAGCGACTATTTCAACTAAAACGCAAAAAAAGGCGACTTTTTTCAGGTTCCAGCGACTATTTTTAGTGAAGAATCGATCTTTTTTTTCCTCCCTCAAAGCGCCTGTAAAGTCATCTTCCCAAACGCACTCGGTCACCTGCCTCGCTGTTTCCTCCTTCCGTACGTACGCAAGCGGTTGCTTCTATTTGCAAATTAGGGGAGGCAGGTACTGTGCTGATGGGATCGTTTCTGAATTCCAGGGAATGTTCAAGTTTCGGCAGGAATACGGAAATTCCAAGCAGATTTTGGTCGGAGAAAAACTAGTTTGGCTTAGTAGGTGAAAATCACGTTTGGTGGTAGGTGGTTTTGGAGCCCAGAAAAGCTTGGTGTCTAGTATACATAGATGCCAACAACTCCGGAAATGCGTGGTAAAATACGGTAGTACGGAAATAACGTTGAAAATACGGAAATTGCGTCTTTTACAGCGATGCCGCGGACGCGCTATAGCGCGTAAATTACGCGAAAAATTGGAATTGGGACGCAAAAAAATAGTTCTTACGCGTCCCATGCGACGTGCAATTTTTACACGCGTAAATTCTTCGAAGAATCGCGAAATCATTTTGTCGAATAATCCGAAAAAACGGCAAACTTCGTCGAAGGATTGCGAAAAAGGCAAACTTCGTCAAAGGATCGTTAAAAAATGGCGAATTCTGTCGAAGGATCGCGAAAAACGGCAAACTTCGTCAAAGAATCTTAAAAAAACGGGGAATTTCGTTGAATGATCGTGAAAAAAACGCGAAATTAATTCATTAAAAGATCGCGGGAAATGGCTAATTTCGTTGACAGATTGCGAAAAAAACGCAAATTTAGTCAAAGGACCGTGAAAACACGTGAATTTGGTCAAAAGGCCGTAAAAAAAACTGCATTTTCGGCGGAAATTCGGCAAATTTTTCCGCGTTTTTCGGCGAAATCACGGAAAAATGCGAATTTCGCCGAAGGGCCACGGAGAAAACTCCAACTTCGTCAAAGGATCGTGGAAAAAACTGCTAATTTCGTCGAAGGATAACGGAAAAACGTCCAATTTCGTCGAAGAAACGGCAAATTTCGTCATCGGATTGCAAAAAAACGGCAAATTTTGTCGAAGGATCTCGAAAAAACGGTAAATTTTGTCGAAGGATCTCGAAAAAACGGTAAATTTTGTCGAAGGATCTCAAAAAAAACGGTAAATTTCGTCGAAGGATCTCGAAAAAACGGCAAATTTTGTTGAAAGATCGCCAAAAAACGGCAAATTTCGTCGAAGGATATCGAAAAAAACGGTAAATTTCGTCGAAGGATATCGAAAAAACGGTAAATTTCGTCGATGGATTTCGAAAAAACGGCAAATTTCGTCCAAGGATCTTGAAAAAACGGCAAATTTGGTCAAAAGATCTTTAAAAAACGGCGAATTTTTTTTCAGAATATTTTTTTTTCCATATATTCAGAAAAAACTTCAAAACCCCGTGGAATCAATTTTCCTACACAGATTCCTAGTTTATCTTTCAAAGCTGAGGACTCTTATTTTATTCTTTATTTTGTTTACCAAGTTCATTTTCACAAAAATTTTGCAAAATTAGTTTATTTATCATTATTGATCTTCGAAATGACGCCGAACTATTAAAAAAGTATATCTTCAAAACACTCGTATGACTCCTGAAACGACTCCTGAATTGCTTAAATTTTACTCCTGATGGATGTCCAAAACTCCTGAAATGTAACTATTTTACTCCTGATGTAGTTTTTACAATGTTGGCGTCTATATTTATTAAGGAGAGTTCAGAACTGTTTACACAATTCGTAGCATTTTTTCATTCATATCATATTCATTTTTATAGAAATGTGTATTTTTTTTTATAATAAAAGTATAAAAAGTGACTTGGGCAGAAACATAAACACTGAAATAAGATGTGGACATTCATAAAGACCCTTCAGTTATTATGGAAACTTTTTAATATTGTCCTTTTTTTAGGTAAGTATGCGACTATTTTGGCTACTATTTTTGTACAAATGCTACTATTTTGGCTACTATTTCTTTCTTTGTAGGCTACTAAAGCTACTATTTTCAGTGTCATTAGGCAGTGGCAGCCCTGAGCTTGCACCTAGCATTGAGACCTAGTGCATTTTAAAGTCCTATATTACAAAGTTTGAGAATCAATGAAATTTTTCTGTTAAAATCATATATATGTTATATAAAAATTTATTTCCTTCGCAAATCCTTCACATTTATTTCACATTAGTCTTTAAATTAATCTAACTTCTGTCATAGTCAGTATTTCTGTCATAATAATATTTATTCCTATTTAATGTCCTTTTAAAAGTAAATACCCGTATATTAATAATTATCTTATTCCAAATCTTAATCTAAAATTTTAAGTTCATTCGTAGCTTTTATCAGCTCCCCAATCTATAAAATTCAGAGACGCTTTCTCGTTTCGAATGTTTTTTAAAAAGCCATTTTCTTTTTATTATTATTATTCCATGCTAGGTTTCTCACGCTGGGTAATTTTCACTTCAAAATTGATATGCGACCAGGGAAGGAACTCTTTCCTGTTTTAGCTTCTCCCTCTCGCCTCATTCGCTGGTCTGGAGGTCGCCTCTTACTCATTGGTTTGTGCGCTTGTGACGTCGTATTCTGGATCACTCCGCTGAGTGAACAAAACTGGCTCGCATCCTTCGGAGAGGAGGATTTTTGACGTGTTTGGAAGTAATAACAAATATGTATCTGGTGTTTTAGTCCCGTAGAATTTTCATATCAGCTTTAACATCTATTAAACAATGTAGTGAACCATCGTGAAGCCCGAGGACTATAAGTTTATACCTGTGGGAATTGTCGCTGCATCGCTCTTATTCTAAATAAACTATTTGTCTGCAAATTGGCTGGTATTTACTGGAGAAACTCTTGTGGGCTCTTTGCATTGCCTCACCTCTTCGCCATGTTCATAGATATCAACTGCAACAATTTAGATCTTTCACGGACTGCCATTTTCTCATGGAATATTATTTCTCGTGGTATCTCATCTTAGTCAAAACGCCACATATATATATATATATATTTTTATGCAGGATAACTTTCTGAAAATGCAACTTTTGAGACCACTTAATGCACTATTAACATAACTTTTTTTAAATATTTTAAAATACACATTAGTTAATAGCAAGAATAAAATATTGAAAAAAAAGTTTTAAAATTCCTTTAAAAACCTCTTAATTTCATTTTGAAAAAATACAACTTTATAATTGCATTTTTGGCAGTGCGACATTGGCTTTATTCATTACAGTAGAAATTTTCCCCGCAATCCTAGCCGAATGTCAATTTTCTGCTGTGTATGAGGGAGAATTGGTTTGGATTCGTAGCATCCTATTTACCGACTTAACATCTTTGACCTGGCAAACGATTACCATTTGAGAGAAGTGACAGTGTTACAACAGAATTACTAATGTTATCTCATATCTATAAAGATAACATTGTTTGTACAGACTTTAATAGAGAGTTAGAAAATGATCTCAAAGATGCTTGTCTTAGGGAAGGAAAATCTGAAATAGCCTTAAACAAAACATTGTATAATAGATTTCGAGGAAAAAAACATTGCCATGGAAGTATGGACTAAAATAAGCGTCTAAAAATTGCATGGAGCTAAAAATGTATCCTTAATGTTCAGTGTTTTTAATTAGTTTAAGCTAAATTTTCTGTTCATTCTCCATTTAAAAAAAAATAATAATAATTCACTGTTTCCTTATTATTTGTTTAAATAAAATGATGAGGAAATTATCTTTTTAACCCGAGAGAGATCGCGCAGGGCACAGTCACCCCAGTCTTAAAAAGACATCAGTCCCGCGAAAATTGTTTATCTGTAATCAATCATCCTTTCAGTATCCTCCTGTTGGACTCTCCCCCTTGCTAGGTGTAATGTTATTTTTACATTCCTTTCCTTTCTGCGCATGAGACAATCGTTTTTTGGAATCCATGTAAAAAAAGAGGGGTGACTCTGTCACCCCACACGACCGTTATTGCTTCGAAATTTCTGATTCTAAGCAGCATAGTTTTCTGTCCTGAAGTGTTTGTTGTTTTTTGCTTTTATTTAATAAATAATGACGTGCAAACGTAAACTTACAGACTATTGAAAATAAATAGAACTTTTGAGAAATGTATTAGATGAAGTTGAGTCTTCTGAAGAAGAAATTGATCAAGCTGGTGAAAATGAACCTGATGAGGAAATATACAGTTCTCACGACAGCGAAAGTAAGTTTGAGCAAAAGGATAAAGATTACAAAAATTCTGATTCAGAAGAAAGTATTTTTGTTAGCAAAAATAAAACAGTTTTGGAAAAAGAAAACAAAAAGTAAAAACGTGATCTTAAAATATAATAAGTCATTTAGCAGGAGTAAAAATTATCGCACGCAATATAACAGAACTAAACAGATTTAAAGACAATAAAACTACAATTTCTTGCATAAAGTATGATAATTTTACCTGTAAAAATCATTCTTCTTATGTTTACCAGAAATGCATGTAGATTTAAAACTCCTGATAAAGGTATGTAATTATTTTGATTGTAAAGTTTTCTTAAACATTACAAAAGTTTTTTTAACTAAGTATACTTTCTTAATGATTTAATGAACTTATTGTTAAAGCCAAATGATATTTTTCTTGTTTATAGCACAATATTTGTATAAAACTGATTGTGGTGACCCAGTCACCCCGCGCGATTTACAACGTCAGTACTGGGTGTGCACAGTCTGTCGGGTTAAAGAATAAAATCAAATGATTTGGTGATTGAAAATGACAAAATTTTATCTGTCAGATAAATGTATTCAAATCATAATCATAAAATATTTTATGTATCTTTATAAATCTAAATATTTTTAGGTAATGATATAAAATTCTGTCATATTAATACTTAATGCTCTATTACTATCCTCATAAAACTTATGTTGCTGCTTTTGTGAGATAGATATAATTTCCATATTTATACAAGTTATATATCCATACTTCGGGGGGAAATTGGTAATTAACTGGTAATGCATATCATTATCTAATAACAAAACCTGAAAAAGTTTTCAAACATAATTATTAGATATTATGACTAATAAAACTTTAAATTATTGTAACATTAAAGCTAAATCTTGTATCTTACAGATACGAAGAAAGGAAAAGCGTGTTAATTATATTGATAATTCTGAGCAGGAAAAAAAAATCTGAATCAAATGGACAGTGCAGGAAGAGGGCAAGAATAAACTAAGCAATATGTCATTGTCATGTTGAAAGATTGTTATTAACAGGTTTTTAAATATTGTTAGATTTTCAGAGAAAGAAAAACCTCTTAGCCACATGAATACTAGAACAAAAACAATGAATTAAATGTAACAGAAAATAATATTCAAAACAAGATGTAGTAGAGTCGCATATTTGAAAACCATATTATGGCTTAGGTATTGATTTAGTTGTCATTTGCACAGCAAATTTCAGTGTTTCTGGATTAATCAATTTCTCTTCATAGGGGGGCTGTATATATATAACAATATAAACATTTTGGTAATTTTAGACCCCACCCCCTCCCTTTAAGATACCATATGTTATCATTCGATATTTTGAAATGAAATGATTTTATAATCATTTAAGTTTTACCAATAACTTTGCAATTTCATGAAAATACAAGCTAAAAAAAGCTGATGTAAAAAACGTAACTAAAATGAAAAAAAAAGGGGTTTGGATTAAAAATAACTATATCAAAAGACAACCCTTCCTCCTACAGATATCTTAAGATATCAAGTGTCAGACCCCCTCCCCCTAAAGTGATAATGTTATATATGCACAACCTCATACTACCATTTAATAATATGTCAATAAGATATTATAAAATCTCTAGTATAAAGAAAGGTTATTAATGCTGTCACTACTGTAATTGAATCTATTGGATCCTTTTTACTCTCTCAACTTATCCTGCAAAAACTATTGCATATGAAAACTGGTAGTTTAATAGAGAAAAGTAAGAGATAAACACACTGAAGTAGGCTGTTTTTAAATCAAAGAATTATTTCAAGATATTTCTGTTGCATATGTTTTTAAGGATCCAAAAACTATGCATTTCAACTTTACAATCTTTTGCAGGCATACACTTGACTAGACTCTGATGTGCAATGTCCGAGCGGATAATCATTTATTAAAATAAAGGCGCTGTTAATGCTTTTTAATTTACCTTCAAATGTGTATTGAATTTCTACATTTGCAACCTTTTTTTTTAGGTTGTTTCTAGAAGAGACCATGGGCCTGGATGGGGTTGGCTAGCATAACTCATAGGGGACAAAGCTCCCTAGTACTAAAAAAAATTTTCAAAGTATACAGTGTCCCCTTAAGGAAATCTTGATATGTCCTGTTATGAAATTTTCACCATTATCTTTTTTGATACAGATTCAAAAAACTTTTTGCCCTCTACCAAGCTTTGGGTATGTAAATTTTGCGAAACAGGAATTAAAATGCTGATAGAATAATCATTTTCCCAACATATAATTTAAGTGTTAAACTATTAATTGCTAAAAGTGTTTTAAAAGATATTACTTTTTACTTTCCGAACACATAGTGTAAGGAAAGTATTGTAATTATAGTGTATGTATGTGTGTATGACTGAACACATTGGCTTCTTATTGAGCTGGTTACTATTTTTTTAGTGTTTAAAATATTTCACTCTTGCAGTTTTACAGCGAGTTGGCATAGTTTAAAGATTGTGGTTTGGCACAATATTATCCAGCAGTTGTAACCATAAAGAATTTTTGGCGATTTATGACCTACATCTGGCTAATGGAAAAATGTCTTAAAATCTATTATATATTTGTCTTACGTGGCGCGAAAATAGGGCTGAATTTGTAACTTATGGTTTGGCAACAACTGTAGTTTCCAGAGTTCAGACCAATGAACAGACTAGATTGTGTTAGATCAGCTCCGCCTCCGTCCAATATGGCGGTCAGTGTGAACGCAGCGAAACCATAGAATGAAACTCGAACTAGCAATTATTAAAAATAAAATAACATGTTCGTAATCCAAAGTGTCTGAGATGATTCCTCATTTTAATTATGAGCAATATCGTTAATTTCAAATGAATTCTCAACTCTTATTTAGAATTTATTTACGAATTTCAATCGCTCAAAAGACGGAGAAAAAAAAAATCAACTGTCTAGATATCACCTGCCGCCATCTGTTGGTGTATTGATGAAGTAAAAAGTAATTCATTTTGTAAAAATCCTATAATCAATTAGAACAATAAAATGTCGAACGAAATTTAAACAATGACAAACAAACTATCTTCCTATCAAGTAGTTTTTTTTCTAATGAATTTAAGTTGCGCTGTACAAAAGATCCTTTTTTCATAGTATTTAAATGATTTATATGCCCATTGGTAGCGCCAAATAAATGCATTTTCAGTTGTGTTTTCAACGGAGAATTACTTTTTTGCATTAAAATAAATTGTCAATTTCATATGTTCAAATGTTTTATGGTAGAACTTATTCCGGCTAGAATTGCTGAAAAAAGGGCGAGCTGTGACCGCGTAGCGGTCTCAATGTGAATTGCTTCGCAATTCACGGGAGGTTGGCAAGCGTCAGCGAGTAGGGGGCTGAGCCCCCTAGTGTTAATCTGGCTTAGGTGTTAATCTGGCAGGTTTTTTTCTTATACAAAAATTGACCTAGAAATGAGCATAAATATTTTTTTCTTTGATAAGTTGCATTTGAAAATCTTATCTTCCTAAATTATGTACTATTCTAAACTATAATTAATAATTCTAAATTGTGCTTATTTTTTTCTCAATTCATAAAACTTCTTTTTTTGTGCTTTTTGAAAATTAGTTATATGGGGTAAGTATTTTTTGCTACCTACCAGATTTTATCAAATTTGTAAAGCCCTGGTCATTGGTAACTTGCATGTGTGCATAATTTTTATAATTCTGAGCACTCAACAACACGAAACTTTTTGACTGATTTGTAAATGTAAAGGCATAAAATTAACAGGTCTGATTATTGAAGTGATTTGAAATCTAATAGTTTTCCATTCTTTTTATTTCTTGCTACATGACAAGATTTTTCTCTTTCTTGCACTGATACATCAAAAATTCAGTTCAAAATGCCCACTTTAACAGTATTTTCTGAAAAGTCTTCTTTTCCCAAAAACTTGGAAAAGGCCATTCGATTATATGTATAGTTTCTGAATAAGAACACCTACCAATTTCATGTGTTTCCAAACAAAAATGGATGCATAAATGTGTCAGAAAGTAGCTCCTTTTGGATTTGAGAACAGCTTTAAATAAGAATGTAAAAACATTTGTACAATACTTCCTTCCCGTCACTACAGTTGAAGGTAATTGAAGTAAGGCATGCGATTTCATTATACCTCTGCTTTATTACATCTTGCAACACATTTTGTCCTTCCTGAAATGTCTTAAAGATATGCCTCTGAAAGTTTCTTGGTCTACATCAGGCATGGCTAGCTGGCCTCAACTGGCCCGCCAAGGGTTTGGCATTTTAACTGTGTTTAATTCAGTTGTTCAAACACACATGCTGAAAATACTTTTCAGGAACACAGTTAGACCGACTATGGTCTTGGAGATGGCAAACATTGGAAACATAATTTTATGAATTTGAAATGATCGTTATGTTCAGGTTCTTGTTTATACTTATTTAAAAAGATATACGTATGCAAAATACATATTCTTACTTTATATATATTAAAGTGACAGGTGAGATTTTACTTTTAAATGATTAACTTTGTGAAGGTTCAATTTGGAGATGGAAGAGTTTTAAGAAAGGTCTACTTTTAAGCCAAAGAATTTTGTGAAGGGTCCTGCTTTGATATGAGAAATTTTGTGAAGGTTCCTTTAAAGGACCCAGTTTCTTCCTAACAGATCCCTGTATTCTAATTACAAAATAAAGAATCAGAGATTTAAAAAAAAATCTCATTAAAATTATAGAAACATATTTTTAAGAAGTCATGAAAATTTTTAAATGTATGGATAATGAAACAAAATTAAAATAATGTTATAGATTTATATAACGTATTTTAATTTATGTCATTGTGAAAAATAGTAGATTATTCATTTAAATAACTATATAATTTACAACAGCAAAAATAATTTACAATAACACAAATATCTGGTCTATAGAAATATAAATTGTCTACTTTTTTACTTACCCATCATACGTAGTATAGGGTAAGTCTTGTAATCGTTTTGAAAATCGAAATTTTTTTTTGACGGATTTACACGTTTCAGATACTAAAGATTCCGAAAAAAATATTTTTAGAAAAAAAATTTTGCCGTCCGTCTGTGTGTGTGTCTCTAAATGCTCTATCTCCCGAAAAAATTGAGATAGAGACTTGCAATTTGGTATGTACTTAGTATGTAATAATGGGAAGAAGCCTATTTCATTTCAATAACCTTGATTAACCGGAACTATTTTTTTCGGACTCTCGAAATATTCGTTCTGTTAAAAGGTATATAAAAATTTTCAAGTAGTTTACACATTTTTATTTTAATATTTTACATTATGCATATCCATGATGGGTAAGTAATATGGTGGCCCCAAACGACTAGTTTAACTTTCCATTAAATATTTAAACATGCAGAATTTCATAGTTAAAACTGTATTTATATGATACAAAACATAATTTATATTTTTCGAAAATTTCAATGATTATACATATTTTTTCAGTTGTTCAAAGGTAAGTGATAAATTTTTTGGTTGTGAAAAATGAGTCTAGCTGGGGATTTGAACCCAAACACAAAAATCTCAAATCCAGTGCTCCACTGATTAAACTAGGAAGCCGCTTGCCAAAGGAAGAAATTTATCCGATTATAAATTGTAACATAAACTTTGAGACATTTTTTTCTTAAGACTGGGTACTGCACTGTATGGCTTTTATATATTTATATACTACTGTACTCTATCGATACACAACCTTCACCACATTCTGTGATGCCAACTTTGGAACCTCTCCTTTTAAGTTGTTTTATCCACAATTGATTTAATAAATTCAGGAGTAAAATATTCTTTTTTAATATGAATATTCAAAATTTCTTGAAAAAAAAAAATTATCTATAAACAAAACCTCAATTAATTTATAATCAAATATAATTAAAAATGTGTTATGATCAGGGCTTTACAAATTTCATAAAATCTGGTAACCAGCAGAAAATTCTAGTCGCCAGTAAAATATATTAAGCCAAATCCCTCTCCCCAGTCATTGATTTTCAAAAAGTGCAAAAACTTTTTATGAATTAATTGAGAAAAAATAATAAGCATAGTTTAGAATTATTAGTTAGATTGACTTCAGATGAATTACTTATATAATCACTCATATGTTATTATTCGTTAAAATGAATGTGACAGATTAATCAGTTTTAATTCTGAACACAAAAATCTGTTAGACTTACAAAGAAACTTGAGCATTTTTTAGCATTGTATCCAATTTTAGATGCCACAGAGTCTGGATTGACACTATTTATTAGTGTTTTATTGAATCCGCTCCTCCCACTACGTTGTAATCATGTGAGATGCTATCTGGCTCACAGCCCGATTGATTAAGATTGTTGGGGGCCAAAGGCCTAGCAGCTTTTCAAGCCCCTCCACTGCCCCTTCCCCTATGAAATCAAAATATGTTTTATAGGAAACTAGAAATGTGTTTTGGAAAATATTCGGAAATTTTCCCTTATTTTATAAAATGCTCATGAAACTGTTTGATAGTATACTACTTTAATGTTAAATATTTCTTTAAAAAAATGTCCCAGAAAAAATATTTTGTCTACAGCATTTTTAATTTAAGCTGATTTTAGAGAACAGAAAAGTACTGGCAAGACGTTTATAGAAGTATGTTTCTTAGATATCGATGATTGAAATAATTTTATTTGTAGAAGAATTTTTTCTACATCATTTTACCGCTCCTGTCTCTAATGGGCCCAAGGCTGCGGCCTAGTTGGCCTATGCGGTAATCTGGCCCTGAGCTGGCTAAAGCAGCAAAAGAATGGTGTTTTCTGTACATGAGATGGAAAATGCATTTTAAAATTTGTTCTTCCATTAAAAGTACAAGAGATGAAGATCACTGCTTGCTGCACACGAGTAAGGGCAGGAGAGAGAAAAAATGCCATTTGTGTTAATTTCTTTTTTGAATATTTGTACAAAACAAAAATGGCCAGATTAAATAAGTTGGTCGCCAGTGGCGACCTGGCGACCGCATTTGTCAAGCCCTGGTATTGGGTCTTTCCTTGTTACAAGAATTTAAATTTAACATTACACCAGGTGAGAAAGACATACCACCAACTGAATATTGTTACCATAAATTTATTACAAACACCAGGTGATTAGATTTAAGAAGGGACACCAAAATTTAGTACAAGTTAACACACATAATACAAAATATAAGAAAAGGGAGAGGATGGCAAAATAAATTCATTTACTTTTAAATTTTACTTTTAAATAAAATCAAAGGAGGTAACAATATTCTCATATCTTTCACAACCTAAAAAAAGGAAAAACACCCAATACTTCTAAATCTCAAAAATATAAAGTATTCATAAATGATGACGAAAAACAGTGAAAATTAAACTAATTTTGAATGACTGAATGGAGACAAACTCTCATATTTGAGAGGATAAAACCCAGAAAATTTGCAAGTTAAAACCAAAATGACATTACTTTATGAATACATTTATACCTTTAAAATTTAGGGACCAATGAAATCGTATAGTTGAGCACACTACGTATTTTATAAATCATTTGAAAAGCTGTGATTCAAGATGATAGGATACATTTTTAATTACCTAAACAATAATATTTCACTTAATAGGATTCTCTTAATACTTCATAAATTTATTAACTCTCTTTAAAATATATAAAATTTCACAATTAACTTAATTCAGAATAAACAATTTATTTTAAGTGCATCAATAAACTTTAATCTATAAAATTTACTATCATCTGTCTAGCTATTTAGTCCTATTTACATTTGGATATTTAGATTAGGTCTACACATTTCATCTTAAATCCACATTAATTTAAAATTATATTTGTCATATATATATATTTCTTACAGAATTAATATATTTAAAGAAAACATGTGTGATTGAATTTCACTCCATATGAATTCTGTTATCAGTTTAAAAAAAAAACAATGAAGGTGGACTATTTCACAGAATAAAAATATAAGGGCAACAAAGCTAAAAACAAGGAAAGGGGGTTTAATTTACTATTAATTTACAGATTTTAAACTAAAAGTGCAGAAAAGAATTACTTATTAAATAATATTTATAAACACATTTGAATAAAACAATAACAGAATTCTAAATTCAATTTTTTTACACATGTATTTGCTGTTATTATAATCGAGCAGACTACTATTAAAGTAGAATTTAACATTACCATTTAAAGTTTGATAACTTGAATAAAATCTTTTAAGCTACTGTTATAATACATGAGAAATGTATTTAAATTAATCAGAATAATAGATGCAAATTAATAAGGGAAAAACAGATTCTTGGTTAATTGTGGGTTTATTTACAAGTAAACATTTTCATATCAGTACTAGAAAGAATATTATAATTATAGTATGACATTATAGACAAACCAAAATTTACTCACATATATTTTTCTTAGACCACAACAGTTATCTCATCTATAGAGATTTTCATCAGGATGACAGATTAACAATTTTATATCAGATCACCACATTATCGTCGAAGATGGCCTCTACTTCATCGGCAGTCCCCACTTTGCTGAAAGAGAAATTCTTTACCACCTAAAACCGCATCTCACTGGTCACGTACTGCTTTCACATGCTATTTCGGGGTTGGTATTTGTAATACCGATGACATTTGTGTCGATGATGTCGAGAGAAATTCCGCTTACACTATCGGGGTTGGTATTTGTAACACCGATGACATTCGTGTTGATAATATCGAAAGAAATTCCGCTTACACTAATTAAGTTTTAATGTAGCAGCAGGATTATTTGAAGTATAACATTAATTCCTCCTTCTGCTCTTTAATTCGATCCTCATCCAACACATTCCGAACTTTCATGTACTACCTCGGCTCAAAGTTGAGGAAAGCTCATATCTCCTAAAAACCTCTGTAATGGAGATAGCAAAAAATACTTATAGGACCAGCATCCTTTTTAGTTAGCCTCTTCTGTAGTACAAAATGCCTTTTTTTTTTTTTGCGCTCATGCTTCGGAGCTCAGGGGTAGCGGGGCGCATTTTCCCGCCAAAAATCCCCTCGCCCGTACCGAATTTTATTGGCTCGCACCTACATCACTAGCTGTTTTCTACTCACTGACTGACCTTCTCGTATCACCTCTCTCTCCTCGAACCTATATGGGACCTACCCGTTTAAAAAAAAGGGGGAACGGGGGCCTATCGCTTCTGTTACTATGCGCTAACTACATGGTAACAGAAAAATATTTGAAGGAACGGGTCACCTAATGGTCCTTTTTTTTGACCGAAATCCTGGGGGAAGGTTGACTGCATGTCCTACAAGGTTAAACTTTGCGGGTATTTTTCCTGGAATAAGTGGGGTTGAACAACAAGGTCACAACAATTTACACTTGGGGTTGATATTACGAAAAGGAAAAAAAAAGGAACATTTAACTAGAATTTGGAAGAAAGAACTGCATTACTTACCATGTTATACATTAAAAAAAAAAAGAAAGTGAAAGAAAAATTAACTGAAAATTTAGAGAAATGAAGGGTTATGTTAATATAAGTTAAAAATTTAGAATTTGCGAAAAATTCTACAACACTGGTTATGATATTTGAAAATCCATAGAAAAGTTAATTGAAATATTTGGTACACATTATAGAATACTTGATTATATTAATTTCTACTAATCAAAGAATTTTCTTGTACCTAACTTTATTTTTCACCTTTTCTGATTTACTTTCCAAGTATGCATACCAAATATCTTTCAGTAAATAGTATAGGTTTGTTTACGTACAGAAATGAAGTTAGTAAAATGACATCATCATACTGATACAATCATAGTAAAAATTATTTAATTTCGTGTATTTCGTATCCATCTTTTTTTATTGAGAATGACATTATTTTCACCAAAGGAATTGCTGCATATTTCTGAGATTAGGTTATCATTTAACATTAATCATTTAAAAATATTTTTCTATAAAAGCCAATACAATTTCTCTTTTAAATATGACATTTTTTTCACCGATTGGAAGCTTGCATTATTTCTGTTTGAGTCTGTTTAGGTTTTCTTTTTTGTCTCAGATGCTGCAAAAGTAGTTTCACTACAATATTTTTGTTGTTGATTTTTCTAATGAGAATTTTTTTAAATATGAATTGAATTCCATAGCCATAGATTTAATATTACAGAAAGAAATTTCAGATTTGACTGATAATCAACAATCTGGACTCTTAATTTGGGTGTAAAATACCCTGAAAATCAATAAAAAATTTTATGTCATTAACTGATACAGAAATCCTTCAAGTACCATTGTTCACACACTGCACTTTTTAAGTAGTAATCTTTGTTTGTAGTTTTCCAGTAATTTTTACAATTGAATAAGGCCAAGATTACTGTTTGGAAAAAATGGCCCGAAAAAGAATGTCCAGTTTGAGTAGAAGGATTTGCTACTGCAGGAGTCGATGCAAGTTTTTTTTTATCTTGAGGCCCATTTTGTGAAAGTAAAGGATATTTTTGTGAAAGGATCAGGGTCCATAAGCAGTGTTTTTGGCCCAAGAAATAATACTAAAATTCGATTTTGTTATACTGACTTAATTATTTCACTTTTTAATATTAGAAGGTTTATCCTGTACGATTTCAACAATATTTTTTGCATTTTGTTCAGATTTATATAACTTACACAAGCTCAAAGTTCGTAATATTCGTAGTTTTTGATGAAAAATATGCAATTTTGCCTAATTTTACATCAATTTTTAATATATTTTTTAATATTTTACTATGAGAACAGCCTTGCAACACTTTTATTTTTACATATATAGTACATTTTGACGTATTTTATTATATATGTAAAGAAGAAAGTGTTGCATGATTGCACTCATATAAATAATTAAGGTAAAATTAAGATTATTTTTCATCAAAAACTACGAATAATACAAACTTTGAGCTTGTGTAAGTCATATAAATCCAAACAAAATGCAAAAACTATTGTTGAAATCGTTCAGGATAAACCTTCTAGTATAACAAAATCGACTTTTAGTCTATTTCATGGCCCAAAAACACGGCTTATGGACCCTGATCCTTTATTATATTTTTGTGAAAAATAACATTTTGTAACAAAAGTTGAAATCCATTTACTGAAATTCGAACCAAGCATTTATTAACAAAAAAATTTTTAAATCCCTTTGCTGAAGTTTTCCTCTCTGGTGAACTTGTTTGTTTACAAATTACACATTTTAAAACATCACAAAATAATAAATAATTAATAAGTTTTTATGGAATAGAATTTTGTGAAGGGGAACATTTTATAAAATCTATTTCTGTGAAGGGGATCATTTTATTAAATTGATTTTTGCGAAGGGTCTTGTTTTATTAAATAGATTTTTGTAAAGGAGCTCTGAATAGGACCCAAATTTTGCCTGGATCAACCCTTGCACTGTTAGGTACATTATTTTCCTGTTCAGGTAGCCAAAAAAATAATAATATAGAATATATGTCAATAATTTAATATAGACTCTATAAATTCAATTATTTTTAAATCAGGGACAAATCAAGCTATTAGAACTGAGCATACTGTTTGCAACCATACTTTCAAAATACAGTAGAGTCCTACTATTTCAAACCCTGCTTTCCCAAAAATCCGCCTATTCCGAACAGAGATCAGAAAATTACCAATTTTTTTAAAATTAAAAACAGGAAATTTAAAAAGACGTTCATGAAAAATCGTACATATATTGTTATACAAAGAAGTTAAATAGACATATATAGAGCCTAAGCTTGATGAAAATGCCTGAAACCAAATTGAAATGAAAGCTGGTTACTTACAGTACATGTCGGCCTTATTTATACAATTCTGTAGAATCATTTTTAATCACTGCTAAACACAGAAAATAACTAATTTACACACTTAAGAAGTAAAGTCAGTGATTTATTTTCTAACAGAGCACTGAATCGACTAGAGGATGCAATGTTCTGCCATCGCCGCATGATTTGGTTGTTGATCATCATTTGGTGTTGATTAAGTGTGTTGTTCGATGTAGCGTAAGACGAGGTCGAGCATTTGCCTCGTCTGTGTGTGATATGAGTTCAGTTTGAGCGTTTACCTCCTCCTGGTTTCCTCCGAGTCGATCTCAGCTGATGAGTCTTGGTCCATTGCTACGATGTCTCTGTACTGCTGTGGCCATTCTCGTCAATAGCAGTACACTCCTCAACACAGCTTTCTTGTGTGTCTTCACAGCCAGGGATTTTCTTGACTAGTGGAAGAAGGTGACAGTTTTTCACTGGTGTAAAAGTTGTTTCAACAAATTCCAATGTAAGCTATAGTGATAGGTAGGGTGGGAGAAGTGATGAGTGGTAGAAGGTCACTGCCCTTCCGTTCCCACTTTCACTGAACCTGTTCACCACGAGCCGATCAAAGCTGCATAGAGGTGACACTCGCAGATGTCACTGCACGTAATTTACACTTTAACAAGTCAATACATTGATTATTATTAACGAAATCCGCCTGTTCTGAATTCCCGCTAAACTGAACAGTGATAGGTCCCAATTAGTTCGGAATAGTGGAACTCTACTGTAGTAATATTTTTTGTAGTTTCTGTGATTGTTTATGATTAAATAAGGCAATGATTACTATTCTGAAAAAAAGCATGGCCAATTTCAGTAGCATAGCATAATTCGCCACTGCACTAAGCATGCCTTTATGTTTAAAACTATTATACACATTAAAGAAATCTACTTAGAATGTATAATATCAATCAAAAGACATGAAATATGAAAAGATTCATTTATTTTTTAGAAAAATAAACATGACAAAATAAATCATACTAATCAAATTAAACAGCTGCATACACAAATAAAAATAAAAACAATTTAATAATAATATGGCAAATGTTATATTTGCGATCATAAAAATCTTGACTCTTATTAAAAACTATTTATATATAAAATATACTGATATTTACTCTAAAATTTGATATTTATAAATGAATATTATTAAATGAGATAGGAATGTTAACAAAATAATGCATCATGTTTATTGATACATGATATCTAAGCACGTAACCAAGAAATATATTAATGTATGATACTTGAAAATCCATAGAAAAGTTTAAATAAAGGCAGCACATTACAAAATACTTGATTATAGTAGTTTCTACAAATCAAAGAATTTTCGTTACCTCTCCATTATCCCGTCGACCACTTTTCATAACAAAAAAACTATCGCCAAACTATAGGATTTAACGCCAAAAATGCATGATTGAAAAAAATGATAAAAATGCATTTACTTGACGTCAGAAGCATTACATGTGTTTGCTATTCATTAAGTGGTTTTTAATTCGACACTTGCCTTATTTTTCATTATGTTTTACTGATTTATTGGTTACTTTGTTAATTGAGTTAACAGTTGCGTCTTTAAATGGCAGTGCCATGATATTAAAAGAGAAAAAGCACTAAAAATATGTTGTCATGCATAGTTACGTATAATAGATCAGTTTCAATTGACATGACATAACAAATATTTATTCACCAGCTGAGAGGGATAATTAAGAAAAATTATGTAAATAAATAAGTATCCAATATTATTTATTTTCTGTTTTCATTAATATATTGTAAATTTTATTGTTTAAACTTACTGATAGTTCACACTTTGGTGAGTGGGACTTTTCTGAATATCTTGTGTTTTATTTATTTATTTATTGAGATTCCAATGACAACATTCTTCCGTTAGTTTATTTGGGGATAGTTTTTTGTTATGAAAAGTGGTCGACATTATAATGAAGAAGCACCAAATTCCCTTATATGCTACCTTACAGGGGTGTAAAAACTGGGTGCCAATGAGCCGACTGTCACCACTAAATTTTATTGGTATTTTTCAACTACATTTTATTAATATACTTCGAAGAAATTTTACTAGCATTCTTATCAGGGGAAGAATACTAAAACTTTAGTGGTGACAATCAACCCATTGATGCCCAGTTTTTACACCCCTGCTACCTTAAATTATTCACCTTTTCAGATTACCTAGCATACATAAAGATTCAGTACGAATTTAGTCTACTTACACTCAGAAATAACACTAAATATACCCACAACCAGTCATTTAACCGGTACCAAATGAAGATATTTCGACTCGAATTTTTTCATAAAATATAAATCACCCACAAATAAGTTAAACAGTTTTAAACAAAAATTCTGGTGTGAAATATTTTTATAAAACTTTCCTGATATGTTCAGTGATAAAGCTCAATGAATATGACGTCATATTGACACAATCATAGTAAAATATTATATTTTCATAGATGAAATTTCATTTCTTTTATTGAGAATGACTTCATTTTCATGACACGTTTTCAAGATTACGTCATCATTTTTAATCTATAAATGTCAATACAGATAGCATTTTTACAATTGAATAAGGATAAGATTACCGTTTTGAAAAAATGATGGGAAATATCATGTCCAGTTTGAGTAGAAGGATTTGCCACCGTTAGGTACATTATTTGCTTGCTCAAATAACCAAAAATCTATCACCTGTAATATAATAATTTAATATAGATTCTTCTCTGGGAGAAAAAATGGTGGCCTGGAGCATGACCAGTTTGAGTAGCATGATTCACCATTGGACTAAGCACAGTGTTGAATTCAGGGGGTGGCCCGGGGAGGTCATTCCCCCTGGAGGATTGAATTGCCCCCCCCCCTCCCCGGAAGATTTGAGATTTTATGCTTTTTAATGGTTAAAAAGTGCAATTCCACCCCCCACACACACGTCACACAGAAATCTCTCCCGAAGAAAAGTGTCTGAATTCAACACTGACTAAGCATGCCCATGTTAAAACTATTATACACATTAAAGAAATCTACTCTGAGTGCATAATATGAATCAAAAGACATGACATACGAAAAGATTAATTTGCTTTAGAAAAATAAACACGACAAAATATACTAATCAAATTAAACAGCTGCATATATACAAATAAAAATAAAAAACAATTTAACATAATATGGTAAAATTTATATTTTATAAAAATCTTGACTCTTATTTAAAAACTTTATGTATAAAATATACTGGTATTTGCTCTAAAATTTGATATTCATAAATGAATTATTAAATGATAGGAAAGTTTTGTTTAAGATATGCTAATAAAATAATGCATAATTTTTATATTGGTATGTGATATACATGTGCAAAATTAGGCTGTTTTCTAGGAGGAATAATAAAGCACATCAAAGCCCTTTCACCACAAAATAATAAAAGATTTACAAAGGTTATAACTTAAATAATAGTATTACTTGGCATATTTTTTTAAAAAGCATATAAAGGGTAGAACTATCATCTACCTACCTTCGGATATTTTAAATTAACATAATTTATACGTAAAAAATTAGTTATTCCACATAATCCTATTGCAATAAATGTCTTTTGTTGTTGTAATTGAGTTGAGTTCCACTTCAGTATTGTGAAAAAGCATTCTTGGAAAGGTGTTTCGGACTTTTGAAGAGGGCTAAGCTACTCCCTGGGCACAACCTAGTTACACATACGGTATTATTTTAAAGTTAGATTTTTATAATAAGGTAATGATCTCTCCTTTGCATCTTCGGGTGTGTAGATGGGTTCATAATCTAGGCGAAGTGTCGCTTTGCTACGATTAAAGAAGAATGTTGAACAAATGTAATTCAACATTTCAACAGAAGGCACATCTACTTTGAGTGGATAAAAGAAACTGATCATGTGAATGCCAAGACAAATTAGTGAGAGAAAAATCCATACAACCCAGTAAGGGATAGTAAAGGAACTAAAACCTAAACCTTTAGCTTCAATGTAGGGTTGAATGAGTTCATGAATATCTATTATGGGTGTGTCATCAGTGATGAAAAAGGCTTCACCTGCAATGCTTTCATCTAAGGCCAGCCTGTCTTTGGCTTTCACAAAAGCCCAGGCAACATTTCCAACATAACTTATTTGCAAACGTTCATCTAAACTTTTAACTCTATAGTGAACGCCATTTGTTTTCTTTGCATATCGCAAAAAATTGGTAAAGAGATGTTTGTCACCTTCTCCAAAGAAGGGTGTTGATCTCAAAGATACAGTTCTCAAAACTGTTTTATCATCGGCACATAACTGTCCATTTGCTTTTAAAATCAATTCTTCGGCTCTGCATTTGGTTTCTGCGTATTTGCCTAGCATGAATGTTGTCGGAATCGGAGTTGTACTTTCCGTGCCGTAGAATACATGCTCGCTGCCGCACACCATATCCGTACTGCTGGCAAATATTAAACGTGGAATATTCATTTCCAAACATGCATCGATAACTACCTGAGTTCCATTAATATTGTTTGATTCCAATGACTGAACATCAGAAATAACTCTAAGATCAATAACAGCAGCAGCATGTATAACGCAATTTACATTTTCCATTGCTTCCTTAAGCATTTTTTTATCTCTTATATCACCTATATATTCGGTCATCTTTTTCTTTTCAGAATGTCCCAAGTTATTTTCATACGGGGATTTATCATACAAACGAATTTCGATAACATTGTCATCTCGTTCTTGGAGTAATTTAACTATAAACTGTCCCAAACATCCAGAGCTACCAGTTATAAGAACTATATCTTGCGTAGATGGCATTTTGATTATAGGCAGAAATTCTACACTATTCCGAACTGTCACTTGAAGTTTATCTAGCTTCCTCAAACACGTAATTCCACTGATCAAGAGGGCTGGAACAGGAACTCAGCTCAGCACTGAAGAAAGCATAGCACATCAACATCACCTGCAGCCTGCAGAAGGAAGGGTCCCGCCGAGATAATGTAAACATGAAATTTTGCGCATGCGTAAACTCCAAACTCAGTATCACGGTTACTACTAAAAAGACAACTTTACAGGCGTCGGTCGCGATAACCGGTTCTACTTGATTATTCTAAGGAAGTTATTTTTTTTCCTACTTCTACTCATGAATACTATTTAAAGAATATTTTTATTCGCGTTTATCTTTTCGTTTTCTTACTTGGTGGTAAACTAGAGCGCTTACTCTTAATCGTAACACAACACCTTATCTTCATTCTTCTTCAATTATATAGCAAAGTAGAAAAAAAAAAGGTTGAATGCAAAAGCGTAAAGAGAGGGGGGGAGGAGCTTTAAACAATATTTAAAAATATTATATTTAAATTTTGTGTGAAGTTTAAGCAAGTATTGTACCTTTGGATTTGGACACTGAAATGCTACACTTATTTTTACTTATTTTTTTTTTTAACATGTTTGTTATACTAGGGTACATGAATTCAGGGGTTAGGGGGCATTCTTCCCCAGAACATCAAACTTTCCGCTCCACGGAAATTGGGAAATTTCTGCTTATTATTTAATGGCCTAGAAATGCAAATTCCTTGGGGAACTTCATAATAATGTCCCAGAGGAAAATGCCTGAGTTCAACACTGTAGAGCAGTACCTCCAGAACCAGTCATAAGGGCAGTGTTGAATTCAGACACTTTTCTCTGGGAGGGATTTCTGTGGCTCCGGGGGGGGGGGGGATTCCACTTTTTGACCATTAAAAACAGAAAGTCTCAAAACTTCCGGGGGGGGGGCATTTCAAAGCTCCGGGGCGCCCCCTGAATTCAACACTGCATAAGGGGGAGGACAGCTGCAAAGCATCCGGGCTTTGGAACCAGTTTCGAAAGTGAAAGCATCTTTATTTTTAAAAAATCTAAAATCGAAAAATTTTAGAGATCGACCTCAACTATCCTATGCAAAAAAATAATCGTTTAAAAAAATTCAAATTCAAACAAAAGATTTGAAAAGAACACTCCCATAGGTTTAACATTAGCTTGCGAGTGTCTTCACGTTACTGAAGAGTCTCCCTAAAGGGTCACCCATAAATGGTAAAAGAAATTTGTTAACTATTTGAATACAAAGTATAGAAACGCAAAATAGTTTTCATCCGACTTTGTCACTTATGTACTTTATATATACGTACTTGCACAATATATATACGTATGTATATATATTGTGCTGTTCTCTAAAAAAAAAATACCCACAGTGAAATATTTCCTAAAAAAAAAAAAAAACCACCCTAGTACTACATCAAATATTTCACTAAAGTCAATTTTTTTGTTTTATTCTGTTTTTCTGCACCATTTAGAATAATAAAAATAGTTAAAAATACCTAAGAAGTGCTTATTTAGTTTTAAAATAATTTAAATTAACAATTGCAGAATTCTGGCAAAACATGAGCTTCAACAGATTTCCTTGTTATAATAGAATTTTAGAATGGTCTACATAAATTTATATTTTTTTAATGTTAAATCTTTAAAATATAATAAAAAGCTTCATTTTCATCTGATTATGTCAGGTGTGGGTTGTTTTCAGGTAACATGGGTTAATTTTTGGAAAAGTGTTTTTTTTTTTTTTTTTTTTTTTCCAAATTCTCGCTTAATTGGCGGCCATTTTGTAACAAAGTGACAAACTGAAAAAATGCCCAACATTAAAATCTTAGATCTTAGTCAGAACAAGCTGTAAAAATTTTGTCATGTTTATCTTTTTAAAATTCTTTATTAGACTTTATATAGAGAAAATTTCAAAAAAGGGTGTTTTTTTAGAGGACAGCATAAGATTTAAAATGAAATCATATGTGTGAAAAACAAAGGAAGAGATATTATAAAAACCAATGTAAAGGATACTGCAAGAATTGAACTTAAGAAAATCAAAAATGAAATACTTATGAATATCTTATGGAATCGTCAGGGGAGCATCATAAGAATAATTCACAGTAAATATATGTTATTTCATCAAACATTGTCAGCATTATGCCTAAAAATGACATACATAAACGCAGTGAGATTAAAAAATCTTTTTATAACTTCTGACAAAAAAATAAATTAAATAAAATAATAATAATAATAATTTAACAAATTATAACAACCATTTGGAAAATGTTCCGAGAGCTTTAAAAAAAAATCAAATTAATTAAAGATATTAATTATTCAAAAATATTCATCGGAACCATCTATACAGTTGAAGAGATCCTGGCATTCTCTGTCCCCGCAAAAATAATCTTTTGAACCATCGCCGTAGTTATTGAAACGCATTTTCCATTACTATACCTTATCCTTAATATATACCTTAATATTTTGTCGGGTCCTACCTACAATAACTTTAACTCTTGTTTAGATTGATGTCTGAGCTAAAGGTATTTTGAGGTATTAAAGTTGAAGACCACGTTTTTTGCTTTATAAGACGATTTCTCATCCGACGTCAATTTTTGAATTCGGCTTTTTTTCATATCTGATAGTTTGCATCTATCCTTTTAGTAACTTTAACATTTTTGTAACGATTTTATGCATTTCTATTGCCTATTCAAAGAAAAATTCTTCTAAAGTTAATAGAATTTCGTTAAAAACGCTTAAAAAATTCTTCTGAAGTTACAGAATTTCGTTAAAAACGCTTACAAAAATTACGTGACGACGTCAAGGGTCCATTCTCGACCGAAAACAACAATTTTCCCAATGGTTAAAAAAAAGAAGAAGAAGAAGAAAGAAAAACTAGTCGTTGGGGGCCACCGTAATACTTACCCATCATGGATATGCATAATGTAAAATATTAAAATAAAAATGTGTAAACTACTTATAAAATGCATTGCAATTCAAATAAAATCGGGGCTTGATGACGTCATAAACTTTAAAGGCTCGATTACTGAATTGCTTGAAAGAGGTTTTTCCTTATAACTCCAAAAATAATAATCCTATTAACTAGCGGTTTATTGCATCTGATTAAGCGTCAAATTTCCAATTAAAGTATATCTTTAAAGTGAAATTTGGATGAAATACAGGGTCATGAAAAATCGAAGAGTGTGGGAAATAGGATTCCAAATATCTCGGCAACTAATTATCCGATCGACTTCATGCTTTATGCAAAATTTATGTTTTTTTATGGTCTTTTATATTCATTTCTTAAAATAAACAATTTCGAAAATTTTTATATACCTTTTATCAGAACGAATATTTCGAGAGTCCGAAAAAAATAGTTCCGGTTAATCGAGGTTATTGAAATGAAATAGGCTTCTTCCCATTATTACATACTAAATACATACCCAATTGCAAGTCTATATCTCAATTTTTTCGGGAGATAGAGCGTTTAAGAGACACAGACGGACGGCAAATATTTTTTTCTAAAAATATGTTTTTCGGAATCTCCAGTGTCTAAAACGTGTAAATCCGTCAAAATTTTTTTTTCGATTTTCAAAACGATTACAAGACTTACCCTATACTACGTATGATGGGTAAGTAATTAGTATTCGAAAAATTTTTTTGCACCCAAGCCTTTTTAAACAGAACACGTGTTCTGAATACTTCCACTGCACATAAAAATAAGATTTTTCTTATAGGTCCTTTTTTGTCTGATTGATCATAAAATATGAAAATCTTTAGGGAAGGGAGGGACAACTGTTCCCTAGCGTCTCCCAAATGGCGCCCTTGTAAGTGATGGGCGAGATGCAGGTATACCCCCCACACCCCAACCAGCATTCCAGGTCCAGGCTTAAAATTAACGTAACGTAATCCATTTTAACGGTGAATTCATGGAGTTGTCTGACGAGACACTGTCCCTTGAAGTTTCGAAATGTCCAACCTCGGAAGATTTTGGATTTTCTGATTATTAATGGTCTGGGAGTGCACATCCCCTTCCTCCCTAAACTTCATTGTGTCTCCATCCCAGAGAGCTAAAAAAATCGCACCCGGATAAAAATATATGATTTTAGTGCATCTCATATTTTGCTTTTCAACGCTCAGTATCCCTATACCCATAATTAAACAAACAAACAAAGTATTAGTATTGTTAATATCATGTCCCGATCGCAGCTTCCATCCCACATTCGCTGTGTCTCGATACAAAATTTTGAGATAATAAAAATTATAAATATTTTTAATTGATTTCATAGGGCTTAGACAAATGCGGTTGCCAGTGGCGACTCAGTTTTTTTTTTTTTTTTTTTTTTTTTTTTGGCAATTAAGTTATTTATTCTGGCGGTTTTATTTTTGTATTTTATTTATTTTTTATTTTATTTAGTTTTATTTATTTATTTATTTATAATATTTTTATTTATTTATTTATTTATAATATTTTTATTTATTTATTTTATTTTTATTTATTTATTTATTTATAATATTTTTATGTATTTATTTATTTTATTTTATTTTTATTTATTTATTTATTTATTTTTGTACAAAAATTCACAAAAAATAATCACAAACGGTATTTTTTCTCTCCCCCCCCCCCCCCCCCAATATTAACAAATAAACTTTGAAACTATATTAAAAAATATATATTTTTAACTTTTATTTTTATTTTCGCAAAAAAATGAATTCCCCAAAATGCAAATTTTAAAATAATACAATCAGAATTATTTGAGTGATTTCGACAGGAAAATCGGCAAAAAATTGTTTTCCTTTTTCACTATTTCATCGACGTTCCCCTTATCTGATATAGATTTTGTAACACTCCAACTATCCCGACATTTGAAGCATTCGGCAATCAGCATTTTCCGCACGTGGCAGTTACAGTATTTCTTTCTTTCTTTCTTTTTTTTTTTCAGATATATATACTTTTGATAAGTTTCATTAGAAACTTTAGTTTATATTATTTATCTAAGCTATGTAACTAAGAAATCTAAAGTATGCTTGTTATTACTATTATTTCTCAATTAATTCATAACAAAAACTTTTGTTATTTATATGAACATCAATGACGTGGGGAGGGGGGAGGGTTAATATTTTACTGGCGACTAGAATTTCTTGCTGGCTTTCAAATTTTATAAAATTTGTAAAACAATAAATTTCGACATTTTTTTTTTTTCAAATTTTATATAAAATCTACCCCAGGTTATACTGATCAGCAACAGAGTGCCCGTTCTCTATGAACAACTGGAGCGAACCCAAGTTCAAGAATTCTGTCTTATGTAATTTAAGCGGTGTAGTTGGTCAGTAAAGTTACCGGAATTCTGAAAAATGTGGAAGAAATTGAACAATTGTCTCTCAGAAAGTTTTCTTAAGATATATTCATACATACTTTCTATAAGACACCGAAAATATTGAATTTTTCGCAACAGAAGTAGGCCTCAAATGAACGTCAGACCCTGGACCCCATTTTGGTTTGATAAGGGACTTCGCCATTTTAATATGTATTCTAAGCTTAAACACTATTGAATGATCTTTAATATGAAATGCATATTGAAAAGAGTGGCATGTATAGGCACGGCCGTAGCCAATGGGGGAGGGGGTCACCAGGGTTTAACCCCCCTCCCCTCTGAAAATTTTTCATGATGTCTATAAATAAGCCATTAAATATCAATCAAGAAAGTCAAAATTAAAAAATCAATTACAGTTAAATACCTTAAATAAAAATTCTATGTGCTAGTATCTCTTTTTTCTTTGATTACGCCAGCATGTTGAAAAGATAAATGCAATTTAAGAAAATAGAAAATAGGTAATAAACAATAGAAAGTTTTTAAATTCCCTTTTTACTTACCCATCATACGTATAGGGTATTACTTACCCATCATACGTATAGGGTAAGTCTTGTAATCGTTTTGAAAATCGAAAAATTTTTTTTGACGGATTTACACGTTTCAGATACTGGAGATTCCGAAAAACATATTTTTAGAAAAAAATTTTTGCCGTCCGTCTGTGTGTCTGTGTGTGTGTCTGTAAACGCTCTATCTCCCAAAAAAATTGAGATAGAAACTTGCAATTTGGTATGTACTTAGTATGTAATAATGGGAAGAAGCCTATTTCATTTCAATAACCTCGATTAACCGGAACAATTTTTTTCGAACTCTCGAAATATTCGTTCTGATGAAAGGTATATAAAAATTTTCGAAATTGTTTATTTTAAGAAATGAATATAAAAGACCATAAAAAAACATAAATTTTGCATAAAGCATGAAGTCGATCGAATAATTAGTTGCCGAGATATTTAGAATCCTATTTTCCACACTCTTCGATTTTTCATGACCCTGTATTTCATCCAAATTTCACATCAAAGATATATTTTAATTGGAAATTTGACGCTTAATCAGATGCAATAAACCGCTAGTTAATAGGATTATTATTTTTGGAGTTATAAGGAAAAACCTCTTTCAAGCAATTCAGTAATCGAGCCTTTAAAGTTTATGACGTCATCAAGCCACGATTTTATTCGAATTGCAATGCATTTTATAAGTAATTTACACTTTTTTATTTTAATATTTTACATTATGCATATCCATGATGGGTAAGTATTACGGTGGCCCCCAACGACTAGTTTTTTTCCTTAATGGAACTGTGTAAAAGCGGGATTTCCATGCTATCAAACAATTTAATCGAATATTCAAATAGAATCTCCAACTTGTTTAACTGAAAAACGCTAGAAGAATATAATGAGGGTATATACTTCCAAATATTCACAAATTGGCAAACGTAACCGTTTTGAGATATGCTCCTGTGGGAATACATTTCTAACAAAAGACATTTTAAAATATATGTAAACAGCTTCAGAAAGCTTTAATTTGGTTGGCACTATTGTTGATACATTGGCGAAGTAGAAACACCATCAACACAAATGAAATTGTAAATTGCTTTGCAATGAGAAGACTCAAATATTCAATTTTCTCTTGTGATAAGTATCGGTTACTCGAATTCGCAATAGATAACTGTTAAATAATTTTACCTTTATTAAAGTATTACAAAACAAATATGAAATACGATAATACGAATAAAATTTTGAACCTACAATTCCCTCTCCGAAATATTTTTCTAGTCACGGCCTTTTGTATATAGGCATAGACTGCGCGAAATCCTTGAATTTTAAACACCAATCTTTTTTAACAAAAGTTTTACCTTATTTAATCGCAGTACTTCAACGTTTAAATAAAGCAAAATTTTCTAATTAAAGAAAGTGGTGCGCAAAACATAGAAGAAGTGTACGGGACAACCATCGCGCATTGCATAGGCATTAATCAAGTAGAGAGTTATTCAAACAAAAAAGAAAAATAATGCGTAAAGCATAAATTACGAAATATTTTCCAACACTTGCAAAATACTGTAACGGAACTTCATCGTTTATTTTGGTGAAAGAAGATACCTTAATTAAACAACTTAGAAAACGCATAGAAACTGGAAATGGAGTACTTTCAGAAATAACCATCCATAGACGCAGAGCCGGCGAAAAGTCGCGCGGGGCCCTGGCAAAGCAGTTAGTGGGGCCCAACGTATATTGCAATACTGGACTAGTAACATTTATTTTTAAATTGTTTATATCACAGAATAAATTATGATATAGATAATAAAATGTATGAAAAATACCACTACTTTCACATTTAATGTACATAATTTCTTTTATATATAATTTCATAAAATCTTCTATCTTTTACAATATTTTAAATATTTCTTTTTTGTATTTACGGTTAATTTCAGGAGCATAATCTCTACAGTCACCGAAAATTATATCTACTTTGCCTGTAATAAATAAAATTAATACTCACATTTTTCTCACGAAGAAACATTTAAAAACAAATCTAGAGAAAAAATATTATTATTTTATAGTGAGGAAACTTAGTTTCCTCTGTATAAAATAATAATAATAATTCTTATTTCGAATTGTACAGAGATTCATGGCCCCTAATATGACTTCAATTAGCACGGGGCCAGGGGCGCCATTTCAGAACTTTCTTGGGGGGGGCAAAGTTTTTTTTTAAGGTAGTGGCATACCCCCCCCCCCCTCCCCCGCAACCTCTCCGAACGAGAAGCGTTTACTGAATCATATATACAGAGACAGCAATACTTTTAATACGGAATCTCAAGTGACCTCTGAAAAATTCCGTTTAAGACAGGTTTTCGTCTTAGCAAGTAGAATTTTAAAATATTATGAAAGTTTTCAGTTATAGACGAGTACCGTTTTTTTTTTTTCAGGTATTCTTTAAGACTGTTAAAACCTCCTTTCTATAAAGCACTTCTGAAGAGCATAGGTGTATTACAGTGAAACGTGTCTAAACGAAACGTGTCTATAACATAATTCTTTCTCAAACGGACAAAAACTAGTCGTTGGGGGCCACCGTAATACTTACCCATCATGGATATGCATAAAGTAAAATATTAAAATAAAAATGTGTAAACTACTTATAAAATGCATTGCAATTCAAATAAAATCGTGGCTTGATGACGTCACAAACTTTAAAGGCTCGATTACTGAATTGCTTGAAAGAGGTTTTTCCTTATAACTCCAAAAATAATAATCCTATTAACTAGCGGTTTATTGCATCTGATTAAGCGTCAAATTTCCAATTGAAATATATCTTTGAAGTGAAATTTGGATGAAATACAGGGTCATGAAAAATCGAAGAGTGTGGAAAATAGGATTCCAAATATCTCGGCAACTAATTATCCGATCGACTTCATGCTTTATTCAAAATTTATGTTTTTTTATTGTCTTTTATATTCATTTCTTAAAATAAACAATTTCGAAAATTTTTATATACCTTTCATCAGAACGAATATTTCGAGAGTCCGAAAAAAATTGTTCCGGTTAATCGAGGTTATTGAAATGAAATAGGCTTCTTCCCATTATTACATACTAAGTACATACCAAATTACAAGTCTCTATCTCAATTTATTCGGGAGATAGAGCGTTTACAGACACACACACACACAGACACACAGACGGACGGCAAAATTTTTTTTCTAAAAATATGTTTTTCGGAATCTCCAGTGTCTGAAACGTGTAAATCCGTCAAAAAAAAATTTTCGATTTTCAAAACGATTACAAGACTTACCCTATACTACGTATGATGGGTAAGTAAAAATCAAGTTTCGACGAAAAAAACGCAATACAATTATACTTTCTAAGATGGAGATCTGTCTAAAATGGAGATTTTTTACAGTCCTTTTCAACTCTATTTTTGCAGGTTTTACTACAGGGGCACCTTTTCATGAGTTTCTTGGGGAGGTGGGGGGGGGGGGGACAAAATTTTTTTTTAGAGACAGGGTTTGAAATATCGTGCAGGATTGCCCAAATCGTGCACAAAATAGAAATAGGCCCCACAATAAAAAATGCAGTGTGAGATTTTGCCTGCTTATCTTAACTTCTTTCACAAACATTTGATACTTCTGCGAATATATTTTTAATTTCAGTGGTAGTCCGCGAATTTTTCTTCTTTTTTTTACGCAAATGCAATTCGTCAACCGATCGCGGTAAGCATCGCGAATTTTACGCATTGGAATTAGAAAAAATAGTTAATTTGGCAAAATTGGTCGCTGAAAAAATCGTTAATTTTTTAAAACGACCGTGGAAAAATATTGAGAATTTCGCCAAAGATCACTGAAACAAATAGAGATGTTTGTCAATCGAACGCGGAAAAAATCGCGAATTTAGTATAACTAATGCGGAAAAATATTGCGAAATTCGTCAAAAGATTGAACAACAACAAATAAAATCGCTAATTTAGTCAAACAGTCGCGCAAAAAAGGGGAATTTCGTCAAAGATCGTGCAAAAAAATCTACTTTTGTCTCTCGGCTGCGGAAAATGACTTCCGAATTTCAACAAACGATCGTAGAAAAGAGTCGCGAATTGCGTCAAAAGATCGCAAAAACAAATAGCGAATTTCGTCGATCAATTGCCAAAACAAAAAAAAATCGTAAATTTCGACAAATGGTGGAAAAAAAATTGTCAACGATCGGAATTTCGTCAAAGATTGTGCAAAATAATAGCAATTTTTGTCAGTTGGTTGCGGAAAAAGACTCCCGAATGTCAACAAACGATCGTAGAAAAGACTCTCGAATTTCGCCAAAAGATGGCGAAAACAAGCAGCGAATTTCGTCGATCGGTTGTCAAAACAAAAAAAAATCGTAAATTTCGACAAATGGTGGAAAAAAAATTGTCAACGATCGGAATTTCGTCAAAGATTGTGCAAAATAATAGCAATTTTTGTCAGTTGGTTGCGGAAAAAGACTCCCGAATGTCAACAAACGATCGTAGAAAAGAGTCTCGAATTTCGCCAAAAGATGGCGAAAACAAGCAGCGAATTTCGTCGATCGGTTGAAAAAAAATGTCGCGAATTTAGACAAAGGATTGAAAAATCAATTCCGTCAGTGATTCACAGAAAATAGCGAAATTTAGAAAATTATCACCAAAAAAACAATCACGAAAAAAGTCGTGAAATTCAATCGGTCACGAGATAATCACCACACGAACACCATCAAGAAGTTACGAAATTTGCAAATGTTGTAATCCATAGGTATAAGAAAATTTCCATTGATGGTTTTCTGTCAGTAAAAATTGAAATAATGGCAGAAAATGATGTCCGCAGTCATTTTCTGCCTTCCTCTTCAGACTATGATCTAAATTCCATACAATTCAGAAATCTGCAAAACCCTTGGTCTCAGGTCCCTTGCTCCTGTATTGGGTAGGGCTAGGGCTCCTTTAATACATAGGTATATATAGGAGCCTTAGGTGGGGCAACACGATCCAATCAGCAGTACGGATCGAGCCGGGTTGACGCGGCTTATTTTCGCTGCGGGTCAGGTTGATTTGGAACATTTGATTACGGTTGGGCATAGATGTCCCAGTGGACTATTTTTTATTCTATTAGTACAACTTTTTCAAATCTGTCATACACTTATATTAGGATATTTTCAAGAGAAATCTGTCACAAGGATTTTTTTTGGAAATTGTAGAACGATTAATGCAAAATTAGTAGTCAATCCTCACCCGTTATCAAAGGGTTAATTGTTTCGGATTCAAGTTGGGTTTTCACTATTTTGAGTTGGGTTCGTGTTGCCCGAGTTTTCAAAGAAATACTAAATATTTTCAGATGAAAAAAAAATAATTTTTCTACATAAAAGATAAAATTGTTATTAAAGATATAATTGTAGTCTACACTTTTCCAAATCATATTGAAATATGAATTAATTTTCTTTCATTTCGGGCGGGGTTGCGGTCAATTAAATTTTTTTGGACGTTTCCGGGTTTACTGGAAATTAGTTCTGCATCGGCTACCCGAAATGCATTTCGTTTTGGGTTTGGTTGATTCATTTTTTTTTTTTTTTTTTTTTTTTTTTTTGCGGGTCGAGTAAACTTTATACGCTTCGGGTTATGCTTTGACTCTTTCGAATCGGGTTCGAGATGAACAGATTATACAAAAGGAGGTTTTGAATAATTTTCAAATGAAAAAACTATAGTATATTTGAATATTAATGGGTGTATATATGTGTTATTTTTTGCACATAAGCGGTAAACTTGTAGATTACTTTTCCACAAATGTATTAAAATATACATTCATTTTCTTTCACTTCGGGGGTTCAAGTATGAATATTTCGGATTCGGCTTGAAGTCTATCGGATTAAAGTCAGGATTCGGGTCGGTTACAACCAAATCTGGACAGGACTCTAGTGTCAGGCTGTGAAGATTTTTAAGAGCATGCTGTATATATAATATCATTTAATAAAGCAAATGATTCAATAGCATTATAACGATTGGAGTAAATATAATGTGACACTAATAAAACAAAATTAACAAATCATATAATTAGGAAATTGAATATACACCCCCACCCCCTGCCCCCGAAAAAAAATATAAAATTTCCCCTTAAATTTTTGGCTAAAGAGAAAATTTATCACTAAAATTCTAGCCTTGGGGATAACGAGTTTTCTTTTAATACTGCTGTACACAGCTCAGAAGCAATTCATATATTTTTTTCTCGCATATATTTCTAAAACTAGCCAAAATACTCATTAATAATAAATGTCCCACTTATAGAATGTCGCAATTGCAAGGCTTTAGAAAACATTTCAATGTTTAAGGCGGAGGGGGTGGGGGGGGGATCTAAATCTACAATTAGATTTAAAAAAAAACATCAATTTCGGAAAGGTAGTTTTAGCCCCCTGGGTTCCTTCCTTCCCAGTCAACATATTCAGTTTTGTGGG
Organism: Maratus michaelseni; assembly: GCA_963931845.1. Classification (NCBI taxonomy): domain Eukaryota; kingdom Metazoa; phylum Arthropoda; class Arachnida; order Araneae; family Salticidae; genus Maratus; species Maratus michaelseni. Next base: position 226,552,715 of record OZ007595.1, read on the forward strand.
GAAGGATATATCAACAGTTTACATTTGTATTTATAAAAGAGATATAGTTAAGATTATTTTCAAAGAGTGAAAATACTCTTTGACCTTATTTGAAGGAGTAAATTTAGCTTTAAAGGTTGCCAGTGCCGAAAAAAAAAAATTGCGTTTTCAAGAAAGAAGGTGGAAAGAAGGAGAAACATATTACTCTAAATTGTACTTCTTAACATATTCAGTCATAAAATGTGGATATCAAGTAGGGGTGCACAACATTTATAAGAGGTAGACCAGTCACAAAAATGACTGGATTGTCGAGAGCCAAAATCCGTAGTGTGGACAAAATTTTGTTTTGGGGAAGGAGGAGGAGGATCGGCCTAAAAGTTCATAAAAATGCTAATTTTAAAAAGAGGGTTAGCCCCTATACTCAACCACCTCCTTAGTCAACATAACCCAATTCAGTTGGCAAGGATGGAAAAAATTTACATTATTCGCAGTTTTTCCCTAGTCATTGACGAAATTCATGATTTTTATGCGCCCGTTCGGCAAAATTTACGATTTTTTCGCGCCCGATCAGCGAAATTTGTGATTTTTTCGCACACGATCGGTGAAATTTATGATTTTTTTCACACCCGATCGGCGAAATTTACGATTTATATGCACCCTACCGGCAAAATTCGCGATTTATACGCACCCGATCGGCAAAATTCGCGATTTTTACGTGCTAGATCGGCAAAATTTATGATTTTTACGCGTCCGATCGGCAAAATTTATAATTTATACGCACCCGATCAGTAAAATTCATGTTTTTTACTCGCCCGATTGGCGATATTCGAGATTTTTACGCACACGATCGGCGAAATTTACGATTTATACGACCCGATATGAAAAATTCACGATTTATACGCATCCGATCGGCAAAATTCGCGATTTATACGCACCCAATCGGCAAAATTCGCGATTTTTACGGGCCCGATTGGCAAAATTCGCGATTTTTACGCGTCCAATCGGCGAAATTTGACGAAATTCGCGACTTTTTCGCGTCCGATCGGCGAAATTGATTCCCGAGCCACCAGTAAACTCATCGCGGGCCACAGGTTTTGCATCGCTAGTCTAGCCTGTAAAAACTGATAAATTTTCTGAAATTTCAGATTTCTTGGGGGGGGGGCGGTTGCCCCCCCCCAGCCCCCCCGAAATGGCGCCCCGTGACGGGGCCTCCCCCCGTTTGCCTGATGGTTGCGCCAGCCTTGGCCGCTGGCATGCGACTAATTCGAAAGTACCGAAAATGTTTTTTGGTTCAGTTGTTAAACAATCTAAGAAAATATACTAAATCTAATTATTAGAGTTTTTAATTAAAAACGATTTTTATCTACTTTCTGTTTACACCGGGCAGTATGTTTAACTCGGGTAGGCCCTGTTCGGTTGCCTGGTATTCTTAAAATGTTGATTTTTAATTTAAAATTATTAAAAAGTTCTTTTTTTTTTTCACGTAAATTTTAATGTCGTACTATCTATGTTATAGTCACATGAAAGTTTATTTTAATTGATTTATTTATTTTAACTACTTGAAAAAAACAGAATAAAAAGAAAAGAAAAGAAAGTTAACAATTCGGCATGATAATGCACCACTCCTTAACTGTTTTAGATATTTTTTTTGCGTAAGCACATTTTCTCGATATTGTTACAAAGTTTTTTTTTATCGGGATCCAACAATGGAGGTTTTTTTATTAATGCATTTTTTTTATCATTAAATCATGCCCGAATTTATCAACTGATTGGATTATCAACTGATTGCATTATCAGCTGATTGCTGTATCAATATTGAGAATGTTAACCTAGACTTTCGCAACGCAATTTGAATATATGTATAGGGTATATGGAGCAATATATTTTTCTCCTTCGGAAAATTATTATAGTACTATATTATAGTACTATAGTATATAGCATTGTCTACCCGGCTTTGCACGGGTAGACAATGCAATTTTTTTATTACATTCGTTTTCCTGAATTTCGCGCTCCAACCTAAAACTGTTGCTGAGATATGGCGAAATGACCTAAAACTTTCAAATCCCCCTTTAACCACCTTCGAGGGGGGGGGGGATTTCTAAAGTCACTGAAATACGCGTTTAATCATTTCTTCAGTAGATTTGTTTTCCTGAATTTCGCGCACCTACATAAAACAGCTGCTGAGATATGGCGAAATGTCCTAAAATTTTCGAAACCACCCCCTTTAAATCAGTTCGGGGGGAATTTCTAAAATCACTGAAATGCGTGTTTATCCATTTTTTAGTAGATGTGTTTTCCTGAATTTCACGCTCCTACCTAAATCCGCTGCTGAGATATGGCGAAATGATCCGAAACTTTTGAATACCCTTTTAGCCACCTTCTGGGGGGGAGTTTCCAAAATCGCCGAAATACATGTTTAACCAATTTTTTAGTAGATTTGTTTTAAATAATTTCGCCCTCCTACATAAAAGCTGAGATATGGCGAAATGACCTAAAAAATTCACACACCCCCATTTAACCACCTTCTGGGGGGAATTTCCAAAATTGCTGAAATATGTGTTTTATTCATTTTTTAGTAGATTTGTTTTCCTGATTGTCGCGCTTCTATCTAAAACTGCTGCAAAGATATGACGAAATGATCTAAAACATTCGACCCCCCCCTTTTAACCCCTTTAGGAGAAAATTTCTAAATTCGTTGAAATAAGTGTTTAACCCTTTTTTTAGTAGATTTGTTTTCCTTAATTTCGTGCTCCTACATAAAACTGCTGCTAAGATATGGCGAAATGACCTAAAACATTTGACACCCCCTTTAACCACCTTCAGGGGGAATTTCTAAAATCGTTGAAATACGTGTTTAATCATTTTTTTTAGTAGATTTAATTTCTTGATTTTCGCGCTCCCACCTATAACTGCTGCTGAGATATGGCGAAATGACGTAAAACATTCGACCACCACCCTTTAACCCCCTCCGGGAGGGGAAATTCTAAAATCCCCGAAATACATGTTTAATCATGTTTTTTGTAGATTTGTTTCCCTGATTTTTGTGTTCTTAACTAAAATTGCTGTTGAGATACGGCAAAATGACCTAAAACATTCGGCCCCCCTTTAACCCCCTCCGGGTGGGGAATTTCTAAAATTAATGAAATACATGTTTAATCGTTTTTTAGTAGATCTGTTTTCTTGATTTTCGAGCTCCTACCTATAACTGCTGCTGAGATATGACGAAATGACCTAAAACATTCGACCACTCCCCTTTAACCCCTTCGGGGGGGGGGGGGGATTTCTAAAATCGCTGAAATACATGTTTAATCATTTTTTTAGTAAATTTGTTTTCCTGATTTTCGCGCTTCTACCTATAACTGCTGCTGAGATATGGCGAAATGACCTAAAACATTCGACCACCACCCTTTAACCCCCTTCTGGGGGGGGAATTTCTAAAATCGCTAAAATAGGTGTTTAATCATTTTTTTAGTAGATTTGTTTACTGGAATTTCAAGCTCCTACCTATAACTGCTGCTGAGATATGGCGAAATGACCTAAAACATTCGATCACCCCCCCTTTAACCCCCTTCTGGGGGAATTTCTAAAATCGCTGAAATAGGTGTTTAATCACTTTTTTAGTAGATTTGTTTTCCTGATTTTTGCGTTCCTATCTATAACTGCTGCTGAGATATGGCGAAATGACCTAAAACATTCGACCACCCCCTTTAACCCCCTTCTGGGGGGAATTTCTAAAATCGCTGAAATAGGTGTTTAATCATTTTTTAGTAGATTTGTTTTCTGGAATTTCAAGCTCCTACCTATAACTGCTGCTGAGATATGGCGAAATGACCTAAAACATTCGACCACCCCCCTTTAACCCCCTTCTGGGGGGAATTTCTAAAATCGCTGAAATAGGTGTTTAATCATTTTTTAGTAGATTTGTTTTCTGGAATTTCAAGCTCCTACCTATAACTGCTGCTGAGATATGGCAAAATGACCTAAAAGATTCGACCACCCCCCTTTAACCCCCTTCTGGGGGGAATTTCTAAAATGGCTGATATAGGTGTTTAATCATGTTTTTAGTAGATTTGTTTTCTGGAATTTCAAGCTCCTACCTATAACTGCTGCTGTGATATGGCAAAATGACCTAAAACATTCGAACCCCCCTTTAACCCCCTTCGGGGGGGGGGGGAATTTTCAAAAATCCCTTCTTATTGCTTGCCTAGGCCATAACAGCAATCTACAGGTCAAATTGCGTGACGCTGACTTTAGTAGTTTCGGCTGTGCGTTGATGAGTCACCCAGTCATTTTTTTAGTAGATTTGTTTTCCTGATTTTTGCGTTGCTACCTATAACTGCTGCTGAGATATGGCGAAATGACCTAAAACATTCGACCACCCCCCTTTAACCCCCTTCTGGGGGGAATTTCTAAAATCGCTGAAATAGGTGTTTAATCATTTTTTTAGTAGATTTGTTTTCTGGAATTTCAAGCTCCTACCTATAACTGCTGCTGAGATATGGCGAAATGACCTAAAACATTCGACCACCCCCATTTAACCCCCTTCTGGGGGGGAATTTCTAAAATCGCTGAAATAGGTGTTTAATCATATTTTTAGTAGATTTGTTTTCTGGAATTTCAAGCTTCTACCTATAACTGCTGCTGAGATATGGCAAAATGACCTAAAAGATTCGACCACCCCCCTTTAACCCCCTTCTGGGGGGAATTTCTAAAATCGTTTATATAGGTGTTTAATCATTTTTTTAGTAGATTTGTTTTCTGGAATTTCAAGCTTCTACCTATAACTGCTGCTGAGATATGGCAAAATGACCTAAAACATTCGACCACCCCCCTTTAACCCCCTTCTGGGGGGAATTTCTAAAATCGCTGAAATGGGTGTTTAATCATTTTTTTAGTAGATTTGTTTTCTGGAATTTCAAGCTCCTACCTATAACTGCTGCTGAGATATGGCAAATTGACCTAAACATTCGACCACCCCCCTTTAACCCCCTTCTGGGGGGAATTTCTAAAATCGCTGAAATAGGTGTTTAATCATTTGTTTAGTAGATTTGTTTTCTGGAATTTCAAGCTCCTACCTATAACTGCTGCTGAGATATGGCAAAATGACCTAAAACATTCGAACCCCCCTTTAACCCCCTTCGGGGGGGAATTTTCCAAAATCCCTTCTTATTGCTTGCCTAGGCCATAACAGCAATCTACAGTCCAAATTGCGTGACCCTGACTTTAGTAGTTTCGGCTGGGCGTTGATGAGTCACCCGGTCAGTCAGTCAGTCACCGTTTCCTCTTTATATAATAGTATAGATTTTCTTTTACGAAAATACTATATTAAAGGATTCAAGTGCAGTGGCACCTTGGTTCTAGAACATAATTCGTTCCGCAAAATTGTCCAAGAACCGAGTTATTCGAAAACCTAATCAAAATTTCACCATTAGAAATAATGAAAATGCGATTAATTGGTTCCCATCAAGTTACTCCCGTGTATTTACTTGTTTCAAATAATACATCATGTACTGCAATATACAATAAAATATAAGAACGCATTGTACAGTCGTGATAAGTAAAACAAGAACGAAAAATCATGCATCAAGCATAGATTATGAAACACTTTCCAACGCATCCAGAAAACTGTAACAAGACTTCACAGTTAAACAATGTGAAAGAAGATATGTAAGTAAATATTTTTGAAAACATAAAACATAGTTTTAAAAATCTAGTTTCAGCAATTAACTTCCATAATCAAAAAAGTAGTCGAAACATTTTGTGCAGCCCTGTATATGAGCTATAGATTTCGTTATATATACTGCATAGCATGATAAAATTTTAGTTCAATTAGAAAATTCACATTTAGCTATTTTCGACAATCGATGGAAATGCACTCGAAATCTTTTGTACAGCCCTGTATATTATTTAAAGACTTTTGTACACACCAGATATTAAGCTAAAATTTAATTCAAGTAACAAACGCATAAAGCAACTTAAAGCTCACTTCCAGCAATTACCAACCAAAACGGCAGGCAATGCATCTTGTACTTTGCGTAGCCCTTATATGAATTTATATATATTCCATGAGTTTATCTTAGTCTACTAAATATAGTTCAGTAGGAAAATGCGTAACACATTTAAAAACAATTCTTAAGCAATTCACTCCCATAGTTAGTGATACTTATGAATTCCTTTGTGTAGCCCTGTATATGATCAACAAGTTGTACACACCACGTACATGCAAAAATTTAGTTAAACTTGAAAACGCAAACCAAAGTTGAAAATGCACTTATCACACGTAGACTGCGTGTAATTATCACGCGTAGACTGTAACCGAATTCTTTTGTGTGTCCCTGTAAATGGATTATAAACGACATACTTTTCAGTGAGCAATTTATAGTACTCCTGAGTAATGAATATAAATTTCATTTTGTTTGAATTAGTGAAACATCATTAAATTACACTGGAAACGATTTTCCCCCGTAGAACATTGTGTAACAGAATTCTTTTGTGAGACCCTGTAAAAGAATAATAAATGCTTTGCAGCCCATATTCTACAAAAAGCATGTTTTAGTGCACTTTATAATTGTATGTCAATTTCATCATGTCAAATTGCATAACATAATCAAAATGCACTTGAAACGATTTTTTTCCATTGTCTGTAATGTAACAGAATACTTTTGACTGTCCCTGTAAACAGACATTAAATCCTACACACTTCATTTTCAATAGGGATCATGCGTCAATAACATACAGCAATTTCAGGGCAATCCGAGCATATTTACGAGAGTTACAGCACAGACGGACGGACAGACAAACCAAAGACATAAACATATTTCAACTAGTATGTTGAAAAGTGTTAAAATTACGATACCCACGTACTAACTCTGCCACAAATCGTCGTATAAAAATGTGACTGGTACCAATCGATTTGTAATAACGTCTACTAATTAATGTTACGCTCAAATTTTGCTTAGGTGGTCGTCTACATATACACTGTAAAAAATTTCCAACCCTTTTCCGTTTCGTAAAAGATAAATTTCCTTTACGATACGGAAAACAACCGATAAAATATTTTTTCCGAATCACAACAGAAAGTTTTCCTAAAGTCATAAAAATAATCTTTTTATATCGTATTAGTTTCCGAAATTAGGAAAATAGCATTGACCGGACTTACTGCGCAGTCTCGCTCTCTGCTGACGTATGAAAGGCGTGGCGTCACGTGATTGATAACAGAACAGAATCGAGATTTTCGATGAAGAAGACTTACGCCATGTTGTTAAATATTGGACAATTGTTCTACGTAGTTCTAACTTCGCAATGGTAAGTACTAAAATTTATGTGATTTTTAATATTTGGAATTTGATATGTCCATATATTTACAGTGCATGATTATCAAACCGAATAACATGTTTAAGGAGCTGCGTAGCCTGAAATAAAATGCATATTATCTTATTTCTCGCTCAGTTTATTTTTTATGAGAAAAATATCCCCAATCAAAAAAATATTTTGATGTGCCAGAAATTTCTAACTTAGATATTATCTTAATAAAAACTCAATTTTTGTAGACTGCTTTTTAAATAGTTTTTAACTTATTCTAAATTCAGGTACTTGTTTATTTGTTTAATTCTGTAAGGCATCCAGTGTTGAATTCAGGAGATAGCCGGGGGAGGGGGGGGGGACATTCCTCTCTCCCGGAGCATTGAAATGGCCCCCTCTTCTGAAGATTTCGGATTTTATGATTTAATGGTCAAAAAGTGCAATTCCCCCCCCCCTCCCTCGGAACTCTATAATATGCCCCCAGGAGCCACAGAAATCCCTCTCGGAGAAAAATGCCTGAATTCAACACTGAAGATATCAATAAATACCTATGATCTTAAAATAAATTCATGAGATTTTTCTGTGTTCGATGCCATATCAGAATCATATATTGTCTTTTTTTCAGGTACTACATTATTATAGAATCAATTTAACATTTTATTATTTGTAGTGTATTAAAATTTAATTAAAAAGGAATGTCCATTAAATTCTATAATGTTGATTAAAAAATTGAGAAATGTATGTCAGGGTGCTATAACGAAATTTATAATGGTATATGGTAAAATAAATTTCAGTAGTCTTTTAATATCAGACAATATTTTAGTTGTGAAAAACGTAAAGTAGAATATGCTTAATACCTTGAGGTTGATTTTACCTATATTCATGCTGTAAAAGCTTGCATACAGAAGCTTTCAACTGCCCCACCCTGTATATTCAAATTTAATTTATTAAATTTTATTTTTCTCACATTATTTTGAAAATAAAAAATGACTTTTAATCTTTTCTAATAATTTAAAATAAATAGAATAAAAAAAGCAAACAGGGAATTTTTGTCAGTAGAGGTGGGGGGGGGGGGGAGGATTTATTTTAAAAATATAAAGCTTCAATTCTTTATTTAAAAATTAAAAAAAAGAAAGAAAAAGAAAACCTGTAATAGCTTTTGTTACATTTCTGTATTGTTTTTCATCCTAATTTATATAAAAATTATCTTGTATGTGGGTTTCTAACAAAAAAAAATATCTAATTTGATTTTATTTCATATTTGTGCTTTCCTTTAACTAAATCTTTTCATGTATTTAAATGCACGTGTTAATACTGTGCAAATTTCAAGAAATAAAAAATGTTCAAATGAGTCATAATGTCAACATATAAATCATAAATGTTCTGAAAATTCTGCTATTTTTGGAGTTCACAGAACCCGAAATATAATTGTAATAGAATTTTTTTTTAGCTCACAGGTTATCAAAGCCGGACCCCCCCCCCCCCCCCCTCCCCCCGCTTAATTTACATAAATAGGTTTTTCATGCAGAATTATCCGATTTTAAATTTTCAAATTTTATGTATATGTTCATTCTCATAATCCGATTCCTTGATTAGTTTTGGGGGTTAAATTGCTAAGTATAAAAGGGGGAGGGGGAACGGGGGCTGATCCCCAGTTAATTTATATAAATGGGTTTTTCATGCAGAATTATCAGTTTTGTTTCAAATTTTATACATAGGTTCATTCTGATAAGGCGCTTCCCTGATCAGTTTTGGGGGTTCATTTGTTAAGTTTACATGAGGGAACTGGGGGCTAATCCCCCCCCCTTAATTTTTAGATAATGTGTTTTTCATGCAGAAATATCCGATTTGTTTCAAATTTTGTATATAGGTTCATTCCAATAAGGCGCTTCTCTGATCAGCTTTGGGGGTTCAATGGTTAAATATAAAGGGGGAACAGGGGCGAATCCCCTCCCTAAATTAAATAAATGGGGTTTTCATTCAGAATTACACAATTTGCTTCAAATTTTGTATATAGCTTCATTGTGATAAGGAGTTTCCTTCATTAGTTTTGGAGGTTCATTGGTTAAGTATAAAGAGGGCAACGGTCATTAATCCCCCCACCCCCTTAATTTAGGTAAATGGGTTTTTCATGCGGAATTATCCGATTTGTTTCAAACATTGTATATAGGTTCATTCTGATAAGGCGCTTCTCTGATTATCTTTGGGGGTTCATTTGTTAAGTATACAGGGCGGAACTGGGGGGCTAATCCCCCCTTAATTTAGATAATGGGTTTTTCATGCAGAATTATCCGATTTGTTTCAAATATTCTATATAGGTTCATTCTGATAAGGCGCTTCGCTAATCAGTTTTGGGGGTTCATTTATTAAGTTTACAGGAGGGAACTGGGGGCTAATCCCCCCCCCCCCCTTAATTTAGATAATGTGTTTTTCATGCAGAAATATCCGATTTGTTTCAAATTTTGTATATAGGTTCATTCCAATAAGGCGCTTCTCTGATCAGCTTTGGGGGTTCAATGGTTAAATATAAAGGGGGAACAGGGGCGAATCCCCTCCCTAAATTAAATAAATGGGGTTTTCATGCAGAATTACACAATTTGCTTCAAATTTTGTATATAGCTTCATTGTGATAAGGAGTTTCCTTCATTAGTTTTGGAGGTTCATTGGTTAAGTATAAAGAGGGCAACGGTCATTAATCCCCCCACCCCCTTAATTTAGGTAAATGGGTTTTTCATGCAGAATTATCCGATTTGTTTCAAATATTCTATATAGGTTCATTCTGATAAGGCGCTTCCCTGATCAGTTTTGGGGGTTCATTTGTTAAGTTTACAGGAGGGAACTGGGGGCTAATCGCCCCCCCCCCTTAATTTAGATAATGTGTTTTTCATGCAGAAATATCCGATTTGTTTCAAATTTTGTATATAGGTTAATTCCGATAAGGCGCTTCCCTGCTCAGTTTTGGGGGTTCACTGGTTAAATATAAAATAGGAACAGGGGCTAATCTCCCCCTAAATTAAATAAATGGGTTTTTCATGCAAAATTTCCCAATTTTCTTCATATTTTTTATAGAGCTACATTATGATAAAGCGCTTCCTTTATTATTTTGGGGGGTAATATTTTGGGGTTAAGTATAAAGAGGGGAACGGTGATTATTCCTCCCCCTTAATTTAGATAAATAAGTTTTTTATGCAGAATTATCCGATTTGCTTCAAATTTTGTATATAGGTTCATTGTGATAAGGCGCTTCCCCGGATCAGTTTTGGGGGTTCAATGGTTAAATATAAAGGGGAACAGGGGCTAATCCCCCCCCCCCCTCTCTAAAATAAAGAAATGGTTTTTTCATGCAAAATTACCCAATTTGCTTCGTATTTTGTACATAAGTTCATTGTGATAAGTCGCTTCCCTGATTAGTTTTGGGAGTTCAATGGTAAAGTATAAACGAGGGGAACGGGGGCCAATCCTACCCTTAATTTAGGTAAATGGGTTTTTCATGCAGCATTATCTAACTTGCTTCAAATTTTGTATGTAGGTACATTGGTGAAGTATAAAGGGGAGAACAGTGACTAATCCCCCCCCCCTCTCTCAATTGAGAAAAATGATTTTTTAAAGCAGAATTATCCAATTGTTTCAATTTTTTTTATAAAAGGTTCATTCTGATAAGGTGCTTCCTTGATTAGTTTTGGGGGTTCAATGGTAAAGTATAAAGGGAGCGAAATGGGACTAATCCCCCTTAATTTATGTAATGGGTTTTTCATGCAGAATTATCCGATTTGCTTAAAATTTTGTATATAGATTGTTTCTGATAAGACGCTTCCCTGATCAGTTTTGGGGGTTCAATGGTTAAATATATAGGCGGGACAAGGGCTAATCCCCTTAAATTAAATAAATGGGTTTTTCATGCAAAATTACCCAATTTCCTTTAAATTTTGTATATAACACATGGGCTGATAAGTTCCCGGTCTGGCACACAGATGGCGTTGCAATTGCCGAACCGATGATTTTTTTTAGTAAATACTAACCTTTAAAAGGTAGCAGAAAAGATGTCATGATGATTCGCCGTGTGGATAAAACGTTAGAGTGGTTTTATTTGAACAACTTTGTTGATAAACAAAAAAAATGCATAAACAAGAATTTCAAGAATTGTATTTTGATGGGAAAAAACACTGTTCAAACAAAAGCTTGGCTTGATAAGCATTATCCGGACGCTGCACCAGGTAAATCAAACATTATTGACTGGTTTGCTGAATTTAAACGTGGTCGTACGGACACCAGTGATGCACCAACCAAAAGAGGTGGTTACTCCGGAAAACATAAAAATAGTCCAAAAAATCGTTTTGGGAACCATAAAGTGAAGTTGCAGGCGATAGCTCAGACTCTGAAGATATCCAAGAAACGTGTAGGTTTTATTTTGAATGAGCATTTGTCTATGAAAAAGCTGTTGTCAAAGTGGCTGCCGCGCGTGTTGACTTTTGACCAAAAACAACAATGAGTCAATGATTTAGAACACTGTTTGGAGCTTTTTCGTTATAAAATTGTTATTTATTATTAAACTATTATTATTATTTATTTATTAAATTATTATTATTATTTATTTATTTATTAAATTATTATTATTATTTATTTATTTATTAAATTATTATTATTATTTATTTATTTATTAAATTATTATTATTTATTATTAAAGTTATGTTATTTATTAAAGTTATAAAGTCATAAAGTTTTGTTAAAAAGTTGTGTTTTCTTTATTAGACCAGGAACTTATCAGCCCATGTGTTAGCTTCATTGTGATAAGGCGCTTCCTTCATTAGTTTTGGTTGTTCATTGGTTAAGTATAAAGAGGGGGACGGTGATTAATCCCCCCCCCTTACTTTAGATAAATGACTTTTTTATTCAGAATTATCAGATTTGTTTCAATTTTTATATATAGGTTCATTGTGATAACGCGCTTCCCCGGATCAGTTTTGGGGGTTCATTGGTTAAATATAAAGGGGGTGGTCCAATCCCCCGTAATTTGGATAAATTGATTTTTCATGCTGAATTATACAATTTGCTTCAAATTTTGCATATAGGTTCATTGTGATAAGGCGCTTCCCTGATTAGTTTTGGGGGTCCAATTGCTAAGTATAAAAGGCGTGGAACGGGGGCTGATCCCCCCTTTAATTTAGATAAATGTGTTTTTCATGCAGAATTATCCAATTTGCTTCAAATTTTGAATATAGGTTCATTCTGATAAGGCGCTTCCCTGATTAGATTTGGACGTTTATTGGTTAAGTATAAAGGACGTAAATAGGGGAGCTAATGACCCCCCCCTCCCCTTTTTCTTTGAAATAAGAGTATAATATGCAAATAGTGTGAATAGCCTGTGAGCTCAATGCCATCAGTTTGACTGAGCACTTTTCTTTTTATTATTTTATTTCCAATTTAATGTATATAAATTTTTTTAATTAATATACTTTTTAAAAAGTTAGTATCCAGCCGAATATTTGATAATCTGCTAAATCACTATTTGTTACATATCGTAAAATTATTGTTATGTTTTTCTACTATATTCCTGTGGCACCATTTTTTTTTCTTTTAATGCTGATTGTGAAATCCCATAGTAACCTATGTAAATTTTAAAGAAATGATAAATTCCGTTATACAATTATCAAAATATAGCTTTCACCAGCAGGAAACAGATGTCCAATGCTGGTAGAGTACATTTTTAAAAATTTCCTTAAATTTTAAATTTTTTAAAAATTTTATGAATTTTGAATTCTTTATTCAAAGGAAAATGTTCAAATATTTTGTTCTTAAAAATACTTATCGCTGAAGACGAAGTGTCCCCTTAATCATTCTTTGCTCTTGTGCTGTTTTTTATCTTTTTAAATATACATGGTCACTAGCAATTAGTACAATAAAAAAAATTAATATTATTACTGTTATTATTACAGGATAATACTGCAGTGATCAATGTCGCCTTACAGCTAGAACAGATCATCCTTGCCTAATAGAGAATGAGGATGATAGAAAGGACGTCAAGGTGTTTTCGTATGTTGATGGTGTGACACTTTTTTCGGAGAAATGTTCAACTGAGTCAATTTCGTTGCTGTAGCATCCTACTGGGTGTTTAATTAAGACTGTTATCAGGCCGGAATCTAGGCAGGCTTTTTTACTAACTGCATCAATTCTAAAGGAATAAAAGCCAATAGCAATCATAGCATAAATACAGTGCTGTAATTTGTTTTATTAAAACATTTTGATTTATAGTTTTTTTGAAAATAAATTTTATTTTTCAGTATAAATGTTTGTTTTATTATTTCTGTCTTTTGTTGTTAGCCAGAAAAAATCGAGTAATTTATATATTTTAAAAAAAATTGTATTTTGATAATACGTGCAATTTAATGCTTGTGTAAATTAAATGCGCTTGATTTATTTTAATAAGTTTAAGTAAAAAAAAAAAAAATAGCACATACATATTTGCTAAGACCGATTTTTTATTGAATGCACTCTTATTTTATAGATTTATTTGCAATTTTTAATATTCTGCTATTAAGTGATCTGCCATTGAGGAATAAAAGACTCACAAACATTTATTTCTTTGTTATTAATCATGATAAAAAAAAAATTGTAATCAATATACTTTTTAAAAAGTTAGTACTCAGCCGAATATTTGATAGTCTGCTAAATCTCTATTTGTTACATTTTGTAAAATTATCACGTTTTTCTACTATATTTCTGTGTCATCATTTTTTTCCCTTTAATGCTAATTGTGAAATCCCATGGTAACCTATGGAAATTTTAAAGAGGTGATAAATTCCTTTATACAATTATCAAAATATAGCTTTCACCAGCAGGAAACAGATGTCCAATACTGGTATTGTACATTTTTTAAAATTTCTTTAATTTTTAAGAATTTTTTTAAAAAGTATTTTTATTTTAATTTATATTTAAAAAATATATATATATTAACTGACAACTGGACTTCCACTGTAAGTAAGTGCTTATATATTCCATATTTTTGCTTTTTTAATTTCTAAAGAGTTTATAAGTATTATTCACAAGTCCTTATTTTATTTCTTCAAAATGTAATGCAGGTTTTAAGTTATCAAATTGGCTTTTGATAAGTTTATTTAGCTGATTCGCCAGATTGGTGTTATAACTTTTACTTCAATATAATCTTTTGATAAAATATTGTATGCAAGTACATGATTTTGGAAATAATTTTTTTTAATTACTTTTTTTACAGCAATTGGTAAATTTTGGTATCTTTTGAAATCTAAGCATAGTTTCATTGCCAATTTCTTCAACGTTATCTAATCAGTTATAATACAGAAAGTTCAGAAATCTTAAAATATTTAGATCAATATAATTGAAATTATATTTCAGCACTATAATCTCAATTTAAATTAAATAATTGCTAAATAACACTTGTATAGTCTAACAATTTTTAATCAGAGTTCATTGATTTAAATCAACTTGATTTCAATCCTGATTTAAATCAACTGATTTATTTAAATACACTTTTTTTTTCAAATTTAGGTTAAGATATTTCATTATAAATATTATTTTTGACAACAATACATTGTAAATTTAAGGACTGGGAGAGACAGAACTCAAAACCCTTGCTTTTTGAATTTTATTTAAATCAAATATCACACTTAAAAATAAAAATTCTATTTTAAAAATAGAGAATCTCAGCTGAGAAATGTTAAAAGATTAAAGCATAAATTTATTTGTTAAAAAAATATGTACAAATCTTATGTGAATTTTTTAATACAAAAACATGGAGAGTTTCTGTGAGGATTTGTAAAACGTTAGAATAAATAAATATAGGTCAATCAAAAGTATATTTATTGTTATTTATGTTGATATCTCATGACTTCATTGTGCACATGTAAATAAAAATGGTTTGATTTTCCAATGTACTTTATTTATGGAAAGATTCGGAAAATAAAGATTACATGGTTAGTAATACTCTGAAATGTTTTTATATATTTTTTAATATAATTTTAATTTTAATTACTTATGAATGTAAACTAATAAACAACTAAAGTTTTAAAATCTTTAAAAAAAAATCAAACACCTGATATAAAAGTTTCTTTTATTTAAAAAAAAAAAAAAATCAAACTCTGTAATCGCTTATAAAGAACTCATAAAGCTGGAAAATTGGTATTTCTTTTCAAACATTTTAATAACAAAGAATAATTTTTTCAGATCCATTGAAATTTATACCCAGATAATCATAAGTATTTTTAATATATGCTCCAACTTCATTAAATGAATAGTGTATGTATTCTGTATTCCAGAGTAGTGTATATAATCTGGAATAGGTATGTTTAAAGGAATACTGTATATAATCCAGATCTAGAGTAGGATGTTTAAAATTTCATTTTTTTTTCTGAATAAAATTCTTACATTATCTTTTATATTTTAAGATTTTTAATCGAGAAATTTGGTCAAAACAAAAAGATTTAGCTTTTAGTAATGAAGAGTTTATATGCTTTTTATTTTATCAAAGGGGTAATTTAAGGTGGTATATATTTTATACAGAATAGGTCAATAAAAAGTATATTGTTAAATTGCAGTTAGTGTAAATAAGTGATATATAACACAAGACAATTTGTTTAATTTATTTCATGTTTTCAAAAGTAAAAGAGAATTCACATTTTCAAATTATATCATTTTCTGTTGCTCCATTTTTTAACTATATTTTTAACTGTTTATATGATTAAAATATTTCAAATTAAACAAGTGAATGAGTTTCTCTATATATTTTTAAATTCAAATAAATTTAAATGAGCTTTTCTATTTATTAATTTTAATGATTTAGTAAAGGTTATTTTACTTTAAAACGCGTAATTTTAAAATTGTATTTTGAATTTTAAAAAAAATAGCTGATTTAAATTTTAACAAAAATTGATTTTCATTTACTGAGCCTTTTTGTTATGTAATTTTCAGTTGAGCTTCAAGTTCAAAGTCTTGTACATTTTCAAATTGTATGGCTTCTGAAAATTGTTTATCATCAACGTATTTATTAGGGTTAGCTGAATTCTGTATATTCTTATAATTTACATGACTTCAAAAGTTTTTAGATTTACTTTATTATTATTATTATTTTATGGCGTTTTAGACAGGAGAAAAAAATTACCTTCCACATAAAAGATAAAAAATTAAAGTTTCAATGCTGCTCTATATAAATTTTCAAAATTTATAAAATAGTTTCTGGATTTTTTTTTTTTGTGTGTGTGTGTGTAATAGCAGAAAAGCACCCAAATTGGGTTATAATAGTTAGGTGCAGCAATGTTCCTAATTGGAAAGTGTCTCTGTGACACAAATTGGGTATAAAAAGTGACAAATTTGAAATATCATATGTATTTGGGGACAAAAAACATTTAATCTTCAAACTGTCACAGTAAAAAACAAAGTTATTCTTCTGGAAACTGTCTTTTTAAATTTAATTAAAGAAAAAATAAGCTTAGAGGGTCATATTCATGCCGAAATTGTAGCAAATTCAATAGATACATCTAATTGGGGCATCATGTTTGTTTTTTTCAGTAAATGTTGCCCTATGATAACAAACACTATCACAAACTTATCATAAAATGCATTACATGTAATGCATTTTATGATAACAAATACTTAAAATGTGTGTATGTATTCAAAAAAGTTCTTAATAATATTTAATTGAGATAAAAGGATATCAAAACAGTGTCCAAAAGCAATATTTTCATCTGTTAATGTTCCTACTCTTTAAAACAAAAGTTTCTTTACAATGCAGAAAATTTTCCGATCATAATGAAAAAAAATTCCGTAAGGCAAAGAAAAAGTTTCTATTCTACACAGGAATTTTTAATTTTTTCATGATTAGTTTACAGACTGATTCGGAAAAGTTTCCTTTTTAAAACGGAATACTTTCTGTCTATTCTACCATTCTACCAAGACATTTCTTAGTGTGAATGGAAAGTTTTCCTTTTTAAAACGGAATACTTTCTGTCTATTCTACCGTTCTACCAAGACATTTCTTAGTGTGAATGGAAAGTTTTCCTTTTTAAAACGGAATACTTTCTGTCTATTCTACCGTTCTACCAAAACGTTTCTTTATGTGAATGGAAAGATTTCCGTAAGACCCAGGAATTTATTCTGTGTCTAAAGATTAGTTTCTGAATCAAACAGGAAAAGTTTCCTGACGGAAAGAAAAAACTTTCGTTTTTTTTTCGTTTTTTTTTTCCGTGTTGGTTCGGAAAAGTTTCCTGTACCATACGGGCAACTGGAAATCCTATTCCTACCGGAAACTTTTCCGAATTTTTTTTTACAGTGTAGAAATTGTACCAAACTTGAAAAATTTCAATATTAATACCTATTTTGACATCATATTTAGATTTTTTCGGTAAATTGTACCTTCGGATGCCAAACGGGAAGTTATTCGACCAAGTATTTTAAGAATTATGCAGGTTTAAAGTCTGGAACCCCTAACGTTAAATACATTTTTAATTGTTTCAAAAATGCGGATAGTTTTTTAGGCATAAGTCTAAAACTATTTAACGGAATGAGCTGGATTTTGTATTCGCATATTTGAACCTTCTAAAAATTGCTTTCTATTAAAGAATTTATAGATTACAATATTTTTTTTTTCGAAAATACAGTTTTTTTTAATTAATTTTCGAAAAAAGAAATAGTAATTGCAATTTTTTAAAAACAGAAATCGATTTATGAGAGCTTCAAATATGTGAATTCAAAATTAGCTCATTCCGCTAAGTAGTTTTAGAGTTGTGATTAAAAACCTACCCGCATTACATTGTGTTTTGCAACGATTAAAAATGAATTTGATATTAGGGATTTGAAACTTTAAACCTGCATAATTCATAAACTACTAAACCGAATCACTTACCGTTTGGTATCCGAAGGTAAAGTTTACCGAAAAATCCAAATATGATAACAAAACTAGGTGTTGTTATTGAAAATTTTAAAGTTTGTTACAATTTTTATATGTAGACGACCCTCTAAGTAAAATATACGTCTAGTATTAATTATAATAGAAATTATTACTAATCAATTGGTGCAAGTCACATTTCTATTCCATAATGTTCTCGAGTTAGTACTGAGGTATCCATTTTTTTTTCTATGACTGTAAGTCTACATTACATAATACAATGACAATTTTATAAAATTGTACTAAAAGTTTAACAAAAAACGTACTCATTCCTTTGGATGACTTGGAATTTTAAGCACAAGAATAAAGGTTCCCATTTTTAGGTGATCCCATAATAGGTAATGGTTCTAGGTTGCCATGGTGATTACGTCCTATTTAAGATGGAATCATATTATTTCCGTATTACTGAATTTAAAAACCGAATTTGTCTACTAAAATTGCTTAATCATAGCAATCCTATAATCTACCGACAGATTTTTGGATAGATGTTTCTCGGAAAATAGATATTGAAAAAGAGTCTAAATATGGATTTTAAGTTCTGAAATTTTCAAAGATAGGCTTAAGTTTCCCATTGGAATTTTCAGTAAATGTCAACAAAAGATAAAATGTTGCCAACTTAAAATGTACTTATTTTATTGCGGGAATTAATCATATCATAATAAAAGACGATATAATTCCTTTTTTCAGTGAAATAATAACGATATTTTTTTTTTTTTTTTTTACATTGTCTTGTATTGGATATTTGCGCATAGTATACTTTTATGTAACAGAATTGTAATTAATTGTTTGTAAAAGTGTATTGAAACTTAATTTCATAAAATAAAACTAGATGGAACCCGTCAAAATTGACGGAAAAAAAATACTATAACAATATCAGTAAAATAAGCTTCTTAGAAGGGGTGCGTATGAAACAGTCTTTCAAATATTATATTTAAAATAAAATTTCCCCCAGTCAAATACAGTAGTATTTCCGGTGCACACTCCGAACAAACAATCCGTAAACAACTGTGTAATGCAAATCCGTTTCACATTACCGCCAAATTCCCCACAGCAAGAAACAAAATGTCATGGACCTATGAAGTATCATACAAAAAGTATATCCCTACTTTCATCTTATATTCAGTAATTAAAAGAACACAGTAAATAAAGCACACATCTCTCCCCCCTCCCACTGTGATAATGCAACCGAATAAGCTCCTATGCACATGTGCATTGCACCTGCCCAAAAGCACCGTCGAAATTCGATGTTAAAAAAGTTTTAAAATGTTTAAATTAAAAGTTTTAAAATGTCCTCTTTAATCAGTGTTCGTTTCAAATCCATATCTTCTGAAACGCATCCATTATTTTAAGCTAATCAATTTTTATGTAAAGATGAAGAACTTTTTTACAGTAATAAATCAATCTGTAGATGAGGGAGATTTTTAATGTTTTCAAGTGTAATTTATTTGTACATGCAAAAAAAAGAAAAAAAATGCAATTCCTAGCATATTCTGATATTTGCTGGAACATATACATCAACGAATTCAACATATCAATTTTATGTTCAACATAAACTGAAAATAGTTTTTTTTTTTTTTTTTTGACAGATTTTTGTTTAGCGCCAAAATGCTCTATCTTATGGATAATCTGATTTTATGATTTATCACTGTGTTTATTATTATTATTATTATTATTATTATTATTATTATTATTATTATTCACTTTTCATGATTATTAGGGAAGTCTACTTTCAATTGTGGCAACTTTCCCAGGTGCTATTTTATATTATTGAAGCAAACTGGTGGTCATTGATAAGAAATAATTGAAAAACTTTTCATGCTGGAAAATTATTTAAAAAGTCGTTAAATTAAGCGGCAGTTTTCAAATAAATTTCCTTCGAAATCTATTTTTTTTCTAATTAATGATGTAAGAATTAAAATTGTAAAATGTAGTAAAATGTAGTAAAAAATAGAAATTCGTAGTATTTAGAAGTGATGTAAGCCCGATGAAAGCTAAAGCGATAGCGCCGTTTGTTGTCACAACCGTTGTACATTTTTAAGAATTGCCACTGTATTTTGGCTGGCGTCCAAAAGTAGAAAACTTTTTTTTGACATCGAAAGCGAAATTCACAGTGAAAGGAATAGGACTTTGCGCTAATAAGGAACTGTTAAATTAACTTATAATAAACCAATGTTTATTCTAGCTAAAAATACAATGATTATTTCAAGTTTTTTTTTTTTTTTTTTTTTTTTAACCATAACACTATTTTTAATAAATTCAAATTTCCAGAAATCCTTTTCTTTTGTGATTTTTTTTTTATTAAAATAAGAAATTTTCTAACCTATAATTTAAAAAAAGTAATTGGTAACATTTAATCAACGTATGCAATCAAGATGAAAATCAATGACGGCTCCAATTCTAAACTTTTTAATTAAGAATGGAAAAAATCAGTTAAAATTACACATGTTGACACAATCACATACATTTTTCTCTTTAGTTTTATCACTGTTAAAATGCATTTCAAGCTAAGCATAACGTCATTTTCACCAGCGCAAACTTTTCACACGTACTTTATATATGTTACTTTAATGCTTAAATACCATGTATAGAAATAAAAATATATTTTGTATTTAACTGATTTAATAAAAAAATGGCATCAACAAAGTTATAATGCATAATGATAAAATAAACCCAATGGACAATATTCCCGTGACGTCACAATAAATATGAATTTTTATTCGCTTATAAAACACGCGGATAAATATTTTTACCGAAACTTAACTTGCAAATTAAAAAATTCGGCCTAAATTACACGCGCTTTTAATATTTATTATTCCTCTTTTATCTTCGCAACCATAGAGCTTAGAGAATAAACTTTGTGCCTCGCAACAGTGGGCGTTATCCGATTATGACATCATTAGCAGAAGTAAAAATTTAATTGAAAATTATGGCTAATTAATTAAATTTTCGAACAAACGAATGCACGATAACAAATCTGTGTCCAAATATCTTTCATTTAAAAAAAGAATGATGTAATTTGATGCGGTAGTTTGTTCTCACGGATTGTCAAAAGAAAACGCTTAGCGTTTTAAATATATAGATTTATATCTATAATATGAAAATCTGCACATAAAATAAATTTTGTATTCATGCATTTTTGCATAAGAGAGCAACAGATGTTGCACCAAGATCTGAATATATATAAAACTAGTTATAGTACGAACGCACCTCATTTGTCACGTTTAACGTACATTTTCCAACTTAGATATTTATTTTAAAATGCATGAAAGTTGTTTAACACCTAGATCACTGTAACTTGTATTGTATCGCATGTATATGTGTTTCGCTTTTATGAAAACGAAAAAGAAAAAAAAAGAAAGAAGAAAAAAACATATAAAAATCAGTAAAAATGCATGTTTTAAGTTAACGCTTCAATCGCCGCGCCCTCATGTATGTGCACTTTGTTTCCAAATAGCGCACAATACGCGCTACATTTCGCTATACTTTCATAGGTGCCAACCTCTCATTAATATTCCGTAATATGCGGGTTAATTTGACCCAGTTTAACAACAATTCAAACCAGAAAAATTATTGGATGAGTCTTTACTTATTCAATTTCAGGTTTCTACGTGGAATTTATTTAATTTCATTTCTTAAAAAAAATTCTGGTGCGAAACGTGTTAAACCTGGGTCAAATTAACCCGCATATTACGGAATATTAATGAGAGGTTGGCACCTATGTACTTTTAATCATTGACATCAAGATCTATACTTATGCTTTTAAGAATCAAGATGCTGATCAAGCATTTTGGTTATCTGATACTAACGATCCAATTCGAAAAGTACTGCACTAAAATAGATATCGCCATTATTTGGAATAATTGTTATCGGAAGCCATTTGATAAGGAAGAGGGGAAATTTTTACTTTTAACTTCTTATTCATACAAAAATAAAAAGTTTTATAGGAGATACCAATTCGATTTTTTGTTTGTTATCAAAGAGACGGCTGTTTGTTATCCAAGGTTGTCTGTCCTTAATGAGGAAGTGGCGATTTCAATACTACGAGTCCACGTGCTTATAGGGGTCCCGAACGAGACTAGAGATTGTTTTTTAACCTTTTGAAACGAAAAATGCTGGCCTTAAAAATACTTCCACCCGGGAGCGTACCTATCTCCATCGCTTATAGTGGTACAGTGCAAAGAGATTTAAAGACTTTTTCACCTTTGAAAAAAATGTAAGGAAAATATACAGAGTGTTCCAAAATTCGACCGACAAATTAAGAGGGGTGATAGAAGGCATCAAGAGGATGGAAACTTACCATAGAACATGGGGTCGCAAACCACATTTAGTGGGAGAAAATCGCAAAAATAGTTATGAAGGGCGTGACGTAGAGTGGAATAAAAGGGCCAATAATAAGTAGAAAAAACATTTGTATGACGTCAAGCATGATTACAATGCATTGCAGTTCGACGTCAGAAAGGAGACGCCGAGACATTTTTATAGGAATATGTTTTAACGCATCCGGCAATCCTTCGTCCGTCATTGTCGGCTATGCAATGACCTTCGTGGCCGCAACTTCGAACAATTTCTATAAAAATGTGTCGTCGTCTCCGTTCTGACGTTGAACTGCAATGCATTGTAATCATGCTTGACGTCATATAAATGTTTTCTCTACTTATTATTGGCCCTTTTATTCCACTCTTACTTCACGCCCTTCATAACTATTTTTGCGATTTTCTCCCACTAAACGTGATTTGCGACCCCATGTTCTATAGCAAGTTTTCACCCTCTTGATACCTTCTATCATCCCTCTTAATTTGTCGGTCGAATTTCGGAACACCCTGTATATAAAAAGCAGATTCTGCTATTTTGGAGATACCTGCTCCGCTGGTCTATCTTTTAAAGGTGGTACAAATAAATAAATAAATGTATTGAAACTGCAGAAAAACAGAGAAAATACTTCTATAAGTTTCGGGGGGAGGAGGGGGGCGGGTCATAGCTCCTGCTCCTTATATCAACTGGAGCTAAACATACAAACACACATTACATCTTTGAGGCAAGCAAAACCAGCTAAGGAGGAGGGTCTGATCATCCAAAAGGCACTTGAAGCACATGCGTCCCCTCTAAAATTTAAAAGGGGCCATCCCCAAAATGACTCTGAAAATGGGAAATATGAATGCCATCAATAAGATGTTAATTAACTGCCGAAACGTCAGTTGAGGCTCACTGTGAAGACGCGAAAAGTTTTTCGTTTCTGTCTGTTTGTTCCGCGATAACAGCCGTAAAAATCGTCCTATTAGGTTGATTTTTGGTGGGTATGTTGGTGAGGAACCCGGAATTCGCTGTATAATTTTTAGTTACGAGGGACAGTCGGAAAATAAGTTTCCCCTGGCGACTGTGGACAGAGGTGTGTATGAAAGACAAAAAATGTAATGAGACATTAAAGATAAAACATAACTTTATTTTTTCACATAAGTACCAAGTACACTGAGACATTTGCCATACCGCTTTATAAGCTTCAAAAAGCCCTCCAGGAAAAAATCAGGGCTTTGCATATGGACGAAGCGTTGACCGGCTATGAGAGAAAGACGACACAGCAGGTGAATGTGAACGTGCAAGACACCGATACACCATTGGGTAGAGATCGACCGCGATCAAGCAGATGGCGCTGTTGCAGTGCCTGCGCAGATGGCGCTTTTGACTACAACTGCGGTGTCACTGCAACAGCGCCATCTGTTTGATCGCGGTTGATCTCTACCCAAAGGTATCGGTGTCTTGCACGTTCACATTCACCTGCTGTGTCGTCTTTCGCCCATGGCCGTTCAACGCTTCGTCCATATGCAAAGCCCTGATTTTTTCTTGGAGGGCTTTTTGAAGCTTATAAAGTGGTATGGTAGTACTCAGTGTACTTGGTACTTAAGTGAAAAGATAAAGTTATGTTTTATCTTTAATGTCTCATTACATTTTTTGTCTTTCATACACAACTATGTCCACAGTCGACAAGGGAAACTTATTTTCCGACTGCCCCTCGTACATTTGGTTCATTCGTTCGAAAAATATAGAACATTTCTTTTTAGGTCATAATGCTTTCCTGTGGGAATGCAGACGATTTTCAAATTTCATTTTTAACTGAAATGAAAATCGCATATTTGAATAATGGATTTCAACGTAAAATTACTAATGCTAAATTTTCGATATGGAGATTTTAAATATATCGAATAGCTTTGAAAATTTGCTGATACATTCATTAGAATTCAGAAATTGATTGTTTAAATTATTGGAATTTTTTTTGCATCTGTTCGGGAAATATAAAACATTTTATTTTCATATTTTTTACAAATTTTAAAATGCATTTCTTTTTACTTTGTTCTTTAATTTAGTAGTTGCTTAGCAACCCTATTTCAAAGAATATCAAAATCAAAATAATAAAATTCAAGTAACTCGTACTATTTTGCTGCAATATTTTATTAGCAAAATAAATTATTTTTGTATTCTATTTGTATGCCAATAAATATGTATGTATATTATAAAAAAAAGATTAAATTGCGGATTGTAAGATGCTAAATAATATAAAAAGTGAGATTAAAAAACAATGATTTTTAGAGCTGACGTTGAGGCTCCTGATCTGGAGATTTACTAGTCATATAGCATCCTGATGCACCTGTTAGAAACCACCCGGGAAATTGAGCATACAGCCATAGGTACTAAATATATCTGAAGTATATACAGGGAACATACAAAAGCTGTTTAATGAAATATATGGGACCTCGTCTAAGATACTCCCGGGAAAATATTAGTAACATTGGTGAGTTTTTATGAATGAATTAAGAAAACTTTTACTAAGGGGCCCCAAAATGATATCGTGCTCCCCCTAAATTGAGAGGTTAATCGGACACTGACTCAAGTACATGTTTTTAACATTTTACAACATAGTTGAAAAGTGTTTATGAATTAGGTTTGTCTGTCTGTCAGTCCGTGCTCTAACTCGCGTAAATGTACTCGGATTGTCATGCAATTGATATGTTATTGGGGTTTACTACGGTATGTTCGGTACTGAAAATGAAGTGTTGTAGCACTTATAGTTCCTTTACAGGGACACTCAAAAGTATTCCGTTACATCACGGTCTATGGGGAAAAATCGTTTGCGGTTTATTTTAATAATATTACACTATTTCAAACATAATTTAAATTAATATATATCACTGAGGTGCACTACAAGAGCGTTACTATACAATATGGTGTGCATATTATTAATCGTTCATTTACAGGGACACACAAAATAATTCGGTTACAGTGCTGTCTATGAACAATAGTTCCTGGAAGTGTGCTTTCAATTGTGGTACGCGTTTTTAAAGTAATTTTTTATACATTACTTATATAAATTCTATAGATCATATACAGGGCAGCACAAAACATCTCGAATACATTTGCGTTTACTGGCGGAAATTGCTGAAGGGAAATTTTCACCTGTGCTGTAAATTAAGAAAACTTTTGACAAATGAAAGTGCCCTCAAAATTATACCGTGCTTCTCCTAGATTCAGATGTTAATCGAGCCCTGGCTAGGAGTTATAAAATAATTCGAAACTATAATCTACATTCAAAAGGCAATTTAAAGGCAACTCTGTTTACATAGGATTATAAATATTGCTTATATATTTCTTACATGTAAATATGCAGATGAGGGATCTTAACAACAGTTCTGCAGGTTGCATTTAAATTTTAAACTCATTTTATTTAATTTTTGAAACTCTCAACCTGCAGTATCAATTCCCTTGTATTATTAAGTATTTTCCAAAGAATTAACAGAAATCCAGGACTGTTTATTTTCTGTGAAAACTTTTTTATTATACCAGGGGGACTCTATCACTTTGAACCGCCGTTGTCTCACTAACATGATTCTTCTCCTAAATCTTTTACTTATTTACTGATAATTCTAATTGGAAAATTTATTTGAAAATCACAACTTAAGCCTCTCCCATATTTTTTTAAATTGCTAAGCAGTGTTGAATCCAGACATTTTTCTCCGGGAGGGATCTCTGGAGCACCGGGGAGGAGGGGGCACTGCGGAGTTCCGGAAGGGGTAAATGCACTTTGTTTAAACCATTAATAAACATAAAATCCTACATCTTCCGGGAAGGGATTTCATGTTCCGGAGGGGAATGTCCTCACCGGGCAACCCCCTGGATTCAACACTGTTGTTACGCCACTGACCAGATGTAAAAAAGGTTGAGAAGTTGAGAAACATTCATCTAAATTTTCAAAAGAAGCTGAGAGTCTTTTTTTTGTTCTTCTGCTTAAAAAAAAAAAAAAAAAATAGAGTAATGTTTTTCAACTTCTCAATCTTCTTTACATATCACAATCTTTAATGTTGATCTGTGTCAGAAAAGAGTTATTTTAATTTATTAATCTTTTCCTCGTGCTTTTCAAAATCCAGTGAGTATTCGTCATCACTTTCCCCCGTTTTTAATCCTTTTAAACTCGATAATTTGAATAATTTCCTGCTAAAAATTGCTTCCGTTACTGTCTGTTACTTTTTGAAACAAGTATGACCCAAGAAATTGTGTAGTGTTTTGCGGGGATTAAAACCTAGTCTTTCCTTTCCGAATATTAAACAAGAACGAAAAATCATGCGTCAAGCATAGATTGTAAAGCACTTTCCAACACATCCAGGAAACTGCAACGAAATTTCACCGTTTAATAAGGTGAAGGAAGATAACAATTTAGAAAACATATAGCACATTCAAAAATCCAGTTTTAGCAATTACTTTCCGTAGTCAAAAAAGTAGTCGAATTATTTTGTACAGCCCTGTATATGATCTATAGATCTGCATATATACTACATAGCAGGCTAAAACTTATTTCAGTTAGAAAATTTGGTTCAGTTAGAAAATAGTAGCAGTTTTCGCCAATATATGGAAATACACCCGAATTCTCTTGTATAGCCCTGTATATTATCTAAAGACTTTTGTACACACCACATATTAAGATCAAATTTAATTCAGGTAAAAAACGCACAACACAATTTAAAACAAAGATCCAGCAATTACCAACCATAAAAGGCAATGTACCGTATTCTTCGCGTACCCCTGTATATATATTTATTTATATTCTACAAACTTCTATATTAGTATACTAAATATAGTTCAGTAGGAAAATGCATATCACAATAAATAAAAGAAAACTACCCAGTTAAACTGACGGCATTGAGCTCACAGGCTATTCACACTAACTGTAAATTATATTCTCAAAGAATTTGAAATAAGCCCTCGAAAAATGAAGAAATCGACAATATATTAAGAGGGGGGAACCATCCCCCCGTTTCTCCTTCTTATAATTAACTAATGAACCCATAAAACTAATCAGAGAAGCGCCTTACCACAATGAACCTATATACAAAATTTGAAAAAATCGGATAATTCTGCATGAAAAATCCATTTATCTAAATTAAGGGGGGGGGGTTAGCCCCCCCGTCCCCCCTTTATACTTAACCAAAGAACACCCAAAACTAATCAGAGAAGCGCCTTATCACAATGAACATATATATAAAATTTGAAGAAAATCGGATAATTCTGCTTAAAAAACCCAAATATCTATATCAAGGGGGGTTAGTCCCCCCCGTTCCCCCCCTTTATACTTTACCAGTGAACCCCAAAACTAATCAGGGAAGTGCCTTACCACAATGAGCCTATATACAAAATTTGGAGTAAATTGGATAATTCTGCATAAAAAACCCATTTATCAAAATTAAGGGAGGGGGGTAGCCCCCGTTTCCCTCCTTTACACTTCACCAATGAACCCCCAAAACTAATCAGGGAAGCCCCTTACCACAATGAGCCCATATAGAAAGTTTGAAGAAAATCGGATAACTCTGCATGAAAAAAATCATTTATCTAAAATAAGGGGGGAGGATTAACCCCCCCGTTACCCCCTTTATACTTAACCTATGAACCCTCAAAACTAATCAGGAAAGAACCTTATCACAATGAACCTATATACAAAATTTGAAGAAAATCGAATAACTCTGCATGAAAAAAATAATTTATCTAAAATAAGGGGGGAGGATTAACCCCCCCCCGTTACCCCCTTTATACTTAACCTATGAACCCCCAAAACTAATCAGGAAAGAACCTTATCACAATGAACCTATATACAAAATTTGAAGAAAATCGGATAATTCTGCATGAAAAAACCATTTATCCAAATTAAGGGGGGGTTAGCCCCCCGTTCCCCCCCTCCTTTATAGTTAACCAATCAATCCCCAAAACTAATCAGGGAAGCGCCTTATCACAAGGAACCTATAAACAAAAGTGGAAGAAAATCGGATAACTCTGCATGAAAAATTCATGTATCTAAATTAAGGGGGAGGATTCCCCCCCCCCGTTAGCCCCTTTATACTTAACCTATGAACCCCAAAACTAATCAGGAAAGAACCTTATCACAATGAACCTATATACAAAATTTGAAGAAAATTGGACAATTCTGCATGAAAAAACTATTTATCTTAATTAAGGGGGGTTAGCCCCCCCGTTCCCCCCTTTATAGTTAACCAATCAATCTCCAAAACTAATCAGGGAAGCGCCTTATCACAAGGAACCTATAAACAAAATTGGAAGCAAAACGGTTATTTCTGTCAAGAGTTATCGCGTTACGTACGTACATACGTACATACATACATACAGAACGGGCGGGCACATAAGCTCTCAGGCTTTGATAGCCTGTGAGCTAAAAACTACCCTTAAGCAATTCAGTTGCATATCCCTTGGGGGTACCCAGCGAGTCTATTTTCACAACCAGCACATGAAATGGGGCGGCTAGATGAGTCCGTAAAAAAAGTTTTCATCTCGTTGTCAGTTGAATAAAAAAAATCTACAACACTCTAAGTTAGGGGTCTTCAACCTTTTGCTCTCGAAGGACATTTTAGAAAATTGTTTCGCGGATCACCATAGGTATGTTAAACAGGGTTGTCCGTTTGATTACTTGTTTTATTCAGAAATTTCGAAAAATAATTTTTGCTATATTTAATGACAAACATAACATAAGTAAAAATTCTTCTTCCGGAATTTCTGATTAAAAAGGGAGGCCAAACTGTCAGCTGTGCAGTTAAATATAGCATAGACAAGAAATGTGTGCAGACATTGATTTCGAAACCAGGAGAAGGTTCTATGAGAGCTGAAAAATTGGAAAATTCCATTTTTCTTCTTGATTCAATTTGAAGAACTTTTTCTTCTTGATAATTTGTTTTATTTATATATAACTAGGGGGCTCTGCCCCCTACGAGCTACGCTCGCCAACCCCCGTTCTGACACCACAAACTGTAAAAACACTCTGATTTGATCAACCTTAAAACGATTGCGGAAGATTGAATTATAATTAAACGACCAGCTGTAATCGGCTGCTCGCTGTAATATCTGCTATAATCGGGTTTCCATTCATTTTCCTTTGACCAAGGGATTTTAAAACCGAATCAACTGCTGTCGAGACAGCTAACAACTGTTGATAAAATAAGGTTAATTAAACATTTGAAAATCAACTCGTGCAAAATGGTTAAGTAATCAATGTCATGGCATCGGGAAATTTTATAACGATGCTATAGAAAATTGGGTATTACTCCATTATCCTGACTACTACTTTCTATAAAAGACATGAACTGTCGCCAAAATATAGGATTTAAAGCCAAAAGTGCATATCTGTGGCGTCGCATTCAATTGATACCAGATGCGTTACGCGTGGTAGTTATGTCATCGAGTGATCTTTAATTCAACGTTTATCTGTATTTTTAATTATATTTTACCAATTTATTAGTTATTTCGTTGATTTAAACGTAAAAATATAGCTTTTAATTGAAGGTAAATATTATTAATTACGCTGTTTTAAAATTTGCAATAATAGATAAAATATTTTGTCGAAATAAATTAATCTTACTCTACTTAATGCTTTGAAAACGCGGAATAATTTAATTATTTATCCTTTTAATATTCACGCGCAAGTATATTTTTTATTCCGTTATTTTCTACATTTACTACTTTTAACACGTAATCATTTAATTATTATTTTAAAGTTTTATTTCTGTTTTTAACAGTCACGTGTTAATACATTTCTTAATTGAAAGGGAATATTATTACGTGCGCTATTTTACAAATTGGCAACGATTCAAATAATGGAATTTATGAAATATGAAATAAATCTTCGTCAAAATAATGAAAATTTTGAATAAAAAATTGAAATATAACCTCAAAAAATGAGTCAAATTGAAAAAATAATTGCAGTCTGTACACCCCAACCTTGTCAACTATATCCTTACAAATTATGTTTAAATTCCTGTGCATAGTTTTCGTTTCTATAAAACTTTTATAAGAAAACTGTTTTGACCAACTTTGATTTTAAATATCTCTTAAAATAATTCTTCGATTTAAAAACTGTCTACTTCAGCGTGTTTATCGAACATTTCTTTATAAAACTACCAATTTTTAAATTTTTATTTGCAATAGTTTTCTGGATATTAGTCCAGAAAGACTTCAAGGCACAAAATCTTAATTGACAGCGGCGGCCGCAGCGGTGGTTACTTTTTTAACACTTTCCAACCTAGTTGAAAAGTGTTTATGACTTCGGTTTGTCTGGCCGTCTGCCGTCTGGCCGTGCTCTAACTCCCGTAAATATGCTCGGATTGCCCTGCAATTTTTATATGTTATAATCGTTATCTATAGCATGTTCCCTATTTCAACGGAAGTGTGTAGCACTTATAGTTTTTTTACAGGGACACTCAAAAGAATTCCGTTACATTGCGGTCTATGGGGAAAAATCATTTGCGGTTTATTTAAATAATGTTTCACTATTTTAAACGCATTGAAATTTATATATATATCACTAAGGTGCATTAGAAGAAGCTTAATATGGAATAGGGTGTGCATAGCACTTATACTTACTTTACAGGGACAGTCAAAAGAATTCCGTTACATTACGTCTATGGAGAAAAATCGTCTGCGGTTTATTTAAATGTTTCCCTATTTTAAACGCATTGAAATTTATATAAGGTTCATTACAAGAGACTTACTACAGAATATTGTGTGTATAGCAGTCATCGTTCATTTACAGGGACACACAAAATAATTCTCTACTGTATGTTAACAATAATTCCTGGAAGTGCGTTTTAAGTTACTGAACGCGATTTTAATTTTAAATCGCTTTTTGTATATTACGTGGTGTGTATAAATTCTGTAGATCCTATACAGGGAAGCACAAAAGTTCGGGAACACATTTCCGTATTATTTAACTCCAGACGGAGAATTTTAAACTGTGCTACGTGTTTCCTAACTGAACTAAAATTTAGCATCCTATGTAGTATATATACAAATCTATAGATCCTATACAGGGCTGAATAAAAGTATTCGGATTACTTAGATGTTATCTTTTAGCTTATTAAGCAGTATGATTCGTAAAATTATTTTGGAAGCGTTGGAAAGTGTTACATAATCTATGCTTGACGCATGATTTTTCGTTCTTGTTTTAATATAGAGAGATACACGTAATATTAATTCTTGCCATCAGCACATTCAATACAATTACTTCGTTTAATTGTGAATCTAGCAGTAATAATAATAACAATAATAATGGGGATAAAAATTCGTGAGGCAGCAGCTTCATAAAAGAGAGCTAAGAGACTCTATGATATTGACACATGGTGCAGTCAAGGAAAAAAAGGGGATACCTCCCTACACATACTAATTCTACTTCAAATCATTGTATTAAAAATGATACTAGTTCCAATTGATTGATAATAGCGTCTACTATATAATGACTCTACATTCACGAAAATTTGCTAACACGTGTATAAAAAAATCGCGAATTCAACAAAAAAAAATTCGTAAAAATCGACCAGTAATCAATTAAAACTCATTAATGACACGGCAAATGAATTTATTTCTATTCCAAAGAGACAGCTGCTTTTTTATTTCAACATTCAACCCAGACAAAAAGTCATTTCTGAAAGAGATAAAATAGTCACGTGACTTTCAACTGCGTTTTTTCAGAGGGGGGGGGGGGGGCATTTCCGAATCTAAGGGGCGCAGTAATTCCAGACTTTCACAGGGCGACGCAAAATTTTTTCTGCTTTCAGAATATCTAAAAATTATTCTCATATCTTCATTAGGAGCCGATATATTATTTTATTGTATAATTAATCATCGTTATTTGTATAATTAAAGCAAAAGAAAGATTTCTATGACAGTGCCGGCTAGATATTAGGATTTTAAGAAGTAGGCCGCATCTAAAAACTGCATTATTATTTTAAGTTTTAGTATTTTAAGTTTTAGTATTTTAAGTTTTTGTTTTAGAGTGGCAACAAGATATTATGATAGGGAAATACGGGCTTCGCCCGTTATAGATTTTTTTTTTTTTTTTAGTTTTAAGTTTTTCTACAGCTCCAACAAGATATTATGATAGGGAAAAGCGGGCTTCGGCCGTTATCGATTTTTTTTTTTTTTTTTTTAGTTTTAAGTTTTTCTACAGCTCACTGTCTTTGAACTAGAACTCATGTAGTCTACATAAGTTGTTTGAGGAAAAGCAGTGTCATCGCCAACCCCCCGCCCCCGCTTTTTTCTTTTAACTGTGGTCCGTTTCTATAACTAAGAAACTATGTTACGGATTTCCACCAAACTGATTCCAAACATCATAATTAAAGTAATAAGGACCCTCTATAACATCTTTAAAAGTTTCTGAGTTTATACCACTCTTTTCGAATAATAATATCAGATTTTATACTTTGATTTCACATTATCTCGAGTTCTACGAGTCCAATCGGAACGCGGTTTGGCTCATTCGACTCGATATCGATAGAGGATACTAGAGCTTATCGGTTTTAGTTCGTTTTTCACCACCAGGCGGCGTTTTATTATCTCTGTTTCTATGGCCCGGATTACGACGGGGTTTGGCTCTTTCGACTGGATTTCGACAGCTTTACAGATTTCGGTCATGTTCGTATAGAACGCATTGCGCCCCCTGGTGGTGGAAGGTGTAATTAAAGGATTTTTCAGCCAACTCGGGTTCTATGGGTCACATCACGACGCGGTTTGGCTCAATCGACTCGACGTCCATAGAGGATACTACAGCTTATCGAATTTTGCTCCGAGTCTCACCACCAGGGGGCGCTTTCCTATCTCCGGTTCTACGGGCATGAAAACGACGGGGTATGGCTCATTCGACTCGGCATCGAAAGCCTTAACGATTTCAGCTATGATCGTATAAACAGATTGCGCCACCTGGTGGTGGAAGGTGGAACTAACGTATACTGCAGCGCGTGCGCAGCACGACTGCTATACGGTGCCGCAGGCAGCGGGGACCCGAGCAGGAGGTTCGTTCAGTTAGAGGTTTATACTATTCTATGTGCAATTTAAGGGATTATCCGGTGCCGAAGGCAGCGGGGCAGGGTCGGAGATTCGTTCAATTAGAGGTTTATACTATTCGATGTGCAAATTAAGGGATTATCCGGTGCCGAAGGCAGCGGGGACCCGGGTTGGAGGTTCGTTCGGTTACAGGTTTATACTATTCTATGTGCAATTTAAGGGATTATCCGGTGCCGAAGGCAGCGGGGCAGGGTCGGAGATTCGTTCAGTTAGAGGTTTATACTATTCGATGTGCAAATTAAGGGATTATCCGGTGCGTGCGTAGCACGACCGGTATACGGTGCCGAAGGCAGCGGGGACCCGGTTTGGAAGTTTGTTCGGTTAGAGGTTTATACTACTCAATGTGCAAATTAAGGGATTATCCGGTGCCGAAGGCAGCGGGGACCCGGGTCGGAGGTTCGTCCGGTTCGAGGTTTTACAAGATTCGAGATTTTCTACAATTCGAGGCACCGATGTAAATTAGGGGCCCGCTAGCGGGCGGAGCCAGCTAGTTGTATTAAAAATGATACTAGTTCCAATTGATTGATAATAGCGTCTACTATTAAATGCTATGCATGGATTAAGGTTCGGAGGCCATCTACATATTAAAAATGATATGAACTTTCTTTCAAATAAGTTACACACACTTTTGACACCATATCCGAGTTTCTTTCATCAAATCAGACCGTAAGAGTCGATTACCTCAAGTATGTTTTGTAATTTTGTCAAATTTTCCCTCCACAATCAAATAAAACTCATTAAAATTTTAAAATGAGCAGTTATGTCTAATGTCTCGCTATACCTGACCTAATCCGATACAAGAGTCTAGTCTAGAATGGGAAGTGGTCGTCCGTATTGTATAGTTCGGCTTATCCTTATCACTCATCAAAAATGCAAAACAGTTACCAGTGTAGCTACGCATATCTCTCTCTCTCCAATTATCCTACTCATCTTTGGATTTACAGCACTAAGACGTCTTGAAACAAGTCTTTTTTCTTTTTTTTTTCGCGGAAAACTTTAATTTTTTATTAGTCGAAATGACATGGCGGGCTACTAAAATGCTCTGGGCAGGCCTTGGGTTGAAGACTGCTACTCTAAGTGCTGAAAATGATTTATGCTACTATTTCAGCAAATATGCAAGGATGAGAGTCCCATCACTTTAATAAAATTTTCTACCTGTAAACAAGGTTCGTACGCTTTTACCGCAAATTTTTAATTGAATTTTTCTATTTAATATTTAAATAGCAGAAATTGTAATCGCCTCGTTCAATTGCGGGATTTGTAATACGTTCCTGCATTTATATAAGACGAAAAATTGTATTAAAAAATTGTGGTAAAAGCGTAGAAACCCTGGTATAAAGCTCATGTTAAACGTAGAATAAAAGCTCTGTTTATTTGCATCCTTTATTTGTTTCTACTTTATATTAGCGATTCTTATAAATAAAACAAGAACGAAAAATCATGCATCACGTATAGATGATGAAGCACTTTCCAACACTAACAGAATATTATTAAGAATTTTTTTTTTTCATACAATTAAAGCTATCAATAAGTGTGTCCAGTGTTGAATTCAGGGTGCGGCACGGGGGGGACATCCCCCGGAGCACTGAGATCCCCCTGGAAGATTTGAGATTTTATGCTTTAAATGGTTAAAAAGTGCAATTCCCCCCCCCCCCCCCCGGGAACTACAGAAATCCCTCCCGGAGAAAAGTGTCTGAATTCAAACACTGAGTTTGTTTTACGTAACCGAATACTTTATAGTGCGTCTCTAAATGAAGATAAATGCTACGCACAGCTTAATGTATAGAAAACATGTTTTAGTGCAACTCGGTGATATTTTTAATTCATTATGTTTGAAGTATCATAACTCATAACATCATTAAAATGCACAGTAAACGATTTCCCCCAATGTAACAGAATTCTTTTGAGCGTCCCTGTAAATGAGCTATAAATACTACTTGTTCTATACTCCTGAGAAAGCGTGTTGTAGTTCATCTCAGTAATGCATACCAATTTCATTATGTTTGAAGTATTGTAACATCATTAAAATGCATCGGAAACGATTTCCCCCCATATGCTATAATATAACAGAATCCTTTTGTGTATTCCTGTAAACGAACTACAAATGCTAGACACTTCAGTTTCAATATCGAACTTTCTATAGTAAACATCAACAACATATAAAATTTTCATGGCGATCTGAGTATATTTATGAGAGTTATAGTACGGACAGACGACAGAAAGACCGTTAAAAACAGGAAGTACGCCAAGTACACGCATTTATTCAAGGAGTACGTGAGGCATAAGTTTGGGAATCATTGCTCTAATGCATGAGTTATTTTTGAATGTATGAAAAACACATTTTGCACTTAAAATGGATTATTAATAACAAATACCGTTGAAAATTTAAAAATCTTATATTTATATACTAAAGGATTCTCATATAACGTTTTTAAGCATTAAAAAAATACATTATTATTAAGAGTTATTAACGAGATTTTTGCGATAATTTAAACTTTGTATGCCTTATCCCAAAGCAAAAAGACTTTTGTTTAGATCAGGAGCAGAAATTCTTTGATAAAAAGTACTCTCAAGCAGAACAAACAACAAGAAAAAAGAATCTGAAAGGCGTTTATTCTAAATGAATATTCTATTGTCATATTTCACAAGCATTATTGAATTTTGTGGGGAATTTATAAGGTTAATAAGATATAAACTCTTTCTAAAAATAAATATTCTTTATCGATTTTATTTTGAAATTATTAAAAAGGTAATGTTTATTTGCCTAAATTTTAATGCAGCACTATCTTTATTGCAATCAAATCAAAGTTCTGTTTTATCGATTTTTTATTTCATCATTATTAATTTGTTTAAAAAAGAATTTAGCATTTCAACATGTAAACCCATGATCCCGGAACGACTTTAGAAATTGATATTTTTTTCCCTTAAAAAGCACATTTTTCCGATAGTCATGAAAATTTTATCGGGGTCCGACAATGTGTTGTTTGTCAATCGATAAATTTTTATCCTCAAATGTATCAGCGATTCACCCCAACTATATCAGCTGATTGTATTATCAATATTGGGTATGTATGTTACACTGCGATTTCGTAACGCAATTTGGATAAATTCAGGTGTAGTAATGTATTCCCCCCCCCCCATGCAAAATGATCATAGTACTTTTTTGCTTTCTTTTTTTCCCACACATAACCACATTAACCATTTCAGGGGCAAGTAATTCTGTTACTGTAGTGCTAAAAATTCACCAGAATTTACGATCAAATTCATATGAAAATAAGTAAATGAAATTTTTTTTCACGCAATTTGTAAAAGCAAAATTTTATTTAGAAATTCTGGTGCAGAATGGACTTAAACGGTATATAGGCATGTTCGACGGATGAATAATGAGCAGGAAGGAGCAAGGATGATCTGAAAGAGACATTGAAATATCTATATATTTAAAGCTAAAAGAGCCTTTTTTCAGATTCCACTTCCACATGAAATTGATCTCAATGAGCATGCTCCAACTTTTTTTTTCAAAGCAGGAATAGAATACCAGGGGGATTCTCTCCTTCTCTAGTTTGAGAGTGGGCTGGATCTGAACAAAAGGGAACAAACCCACACAATAAGAAACCCATTCATCATTCTCCCCCACTTCCAATGGGAAGAAACACTTTTTCTTTCTTTGAAATGGCAGCCTTTCCTTCAGATTTTACAAGCACCAATTTTGTTGCCTGGAGCTTGGGTCAATTTTCGTTGAAGAGAAACGCTTCACCCTTCGGACAAAAAATAAATCAACAATCACAGTTAATACGTTGATGAAGTGTCTGCAGGATTCTAAATGAAATTTTCTTTTTTTGTTTTTATTTAAATCCCAGTTGGCCGGATCCGAAGACATTGGGGCGCCCAATCCAAAGTTCGTTTAATTCGAGGACAGTTTGGAATAAACCGACTAGCGTAGCGGGCGAAGCTCCACTAGTTATATATTAAGAGGCTACTTCACTCACGCAAAAACACCCGCTCGCTAATGTTAATCGTGTGGGAGAATTTTTTTTAAATATCCCGCTTGCATTTTAATATTTTAAAATAATTTTTTCTTGTCGATTTTTTTGAAAACTGGTTTTAAAAGTGAAAGTATCTTCATAAGAAAAAAAAAAAAAAAAAAAAAACGGCCTTTGTAGAGTTCGACCTCAGATATCGAATGAAAAAATATAACAATTTAAAAATATTGAAATGCAAACGAGATATTAAAAAAAAAAAAAAAAAATCCATGGGATTAACATTAGCGAGCGGCTGTTTTCGCGTCAGTGAAATAGCCAGCACCGCAGCAACCCCATTTGGGGCTTGGTGCGAAACACTTATATATCTTCGGTGCATCAATAATCGCACCGGAAGGTGCCGATGAAGCCTGCCCGCGCCTAGCCTAATTGATGGCGCCTGGTGCGGGTCTAGAAGTAGCCACTTAAGTGACTTTTTTTT
This sequence comes from Maratus michaelseni, assembly GCA_963931845.1. Taxonomy (NCBI): domain Eukaryota; kingdom Metazoa; phylum Arthropoda; class Arachnida; order Araneae; family Salticidae; genus Maratus; species Maratus michaelseni. The sequence continues at coordinate 226,590,744 of OZ007595.1, forward strand.
TTTTGGGGGGGGGGGGGGCATAATTTATCTAACTAATAGTACAACCCCATCAAAATCCGTTCAACAGAACTTTTTAAAAAAAGCTAGTCTTTCGTAACCGGGTTTACCTAATTTTAGAGCTGTCTTCCATAGCTCTATATCTAAACAAAGTAGAACGATGCATTATAAACTAAAACCGAAATATATCTAACTAACGATGTAAGTCTCATAAAAATCCGTTTAGAAGAAAATGAGTTACAAAAGTTCGGAATGAAATACGAATTTGTATTCTATATATATGTAATAGATTTAAAAAAAGTTAATCTTTCATAATCGGTTTTACTTAATTATAGAACTTTTTCCCATAGCTCTATAACTAAGCAACGTAGAATGGTGTGTTATTCACAATGTAGTGCACCTCAGTGATGTATATAAATTTCATTATATTTGAAACAGTGTAACATCATTAAAACACATTGCAATTTCCCCCCATAAAATAACGAAATTATTTTGAGTGCTCCTGTAAACGAATTATAAATGCTACACACTTCATTTTCAATAACGAACATGCCACAGTAAACCTCAATAACATATCAATTTACATGACAATGATAATCCGAGTATATTTACGCGAGTTAGAGCACGGACTGACAGACAAACCGAAGTCATAACAAAAATGTTAGTTTAGTTTATTTATCTTTATATATCTTCCTTTTAAAAAACGCAGTCAAAGCAGCGGACTACCAAAATATTGCTCTCCCTGGATTTCGTTCCGCCGGCGCAAATGTTTTATTTTATAGCAGCCATACTCAACCTGCGGCCCGAGACACATAATCATGAATTTATATTTATAAAATTGAGATGTGCATAAAAGGTATTTACGATCACGGTTGTTTTACATAATTTCATGGGAAGACGAAATTGGTCCTGCTATCTATAATTAATTTAAAATTATGTTAAAACATCTTAAATTGCTTAGACAATAGTTCTTCTTACAATACGGTTCTATTTGTGCTATAGTGGTGTATATATTTCTTAATCTTCAACACAAATCAAACATTATTCCAAATTAATTGAATTTGCACTACATATTTCTACATTAAAAAGAATAAATAAAAAGTTTTTGCATTCAGCAAAAAACTGAATTTTTAAAGAAATGCTGTTTTACTAGGTTTTTTTTTTTCGTTTATACTTATTATATAACTAATACAGTTTATTGGGGTTCAACGTTTGTAACGAGAAAAAATGGCATCAGAAACTTTTTACACCACTATTTCCAAACAACAACCTTCCAGACATATTTCTACAACATTTGTAATAGAAATCTTACCACGAAGTATAGTGTTTGGAAATAGTGGTGTTAAATTTTCTGGTAATATTTCTTCCACGGCCCTTCTGATCTCCTTCTGATATTAACTTTGTTAGAAAGCTTTGTTATATTACTTTTGTCAACTTACTACAGTGACCTCTCACTTATATGCGATACACGGTAATTATTTTTCGGCACCAGTTTCTTTTTAAAGTAATTTTCTCCTTATTTAATCGCAGAATTTATAAATCAAATTTTACTGTTTTAAAATAGCGGTACGAAAAAGTAATTACTGAACATCGCGTATAAGTGAGAGGTCACTGTATTTTAAATGCCTTTATCTTACATTATTATATACGCATTGCGTATATAATAAGTGCATTGCGGCCGGCCTAACGTCGCAAATGTATGTTTGTGGCCCGCGAGAAAAAAAGGTTGAGTATGACTGTTTTATAGTAAGCTTAGTGTAAAACCTCTCCCAGACTTAAAGTTCTAGTTGCGCCACTGAAACAATTATCCAACATATTCGAGGCCGAAGCAAGGCCATCAAAGCATCAATCTGTTCAAATAACACTTAAAGGACACAGGAAGTTGGATAGAAAATACACAACATATGCGTTTTGGAACAGCAGAGATTATATGGGCGATAAAAAATTGCATATTTACATGGATATTAAATGTTTTTTGTAACATATACAAAACTTTTATTGACATAATGTAGTATTGTTAAACAGTTTATGCACGAGAACGTTAATCACCAAGAGCTCAGCTGTTGACGACATATCTTTTTAACAAAGACTTCGATTTACATGGCCACGCTATCGCTCTAATTCTCGTAAATGTATCACGATGTTGATATATGTTTATGTTACTGATGTTTATTACAGCATGTTCCCTATTGAATATCAAATATGTAGCTGTCATAGTTCGTTTACAGGGATACATAAAAAAATTCCATTACACTACGATATCTACAGGGAAAAATCATTTGCGGTACATTTTAATGATGTTACGACACGGCCAAACATATGAATCATTAAGGTGGACTACAACATGCTTTCTATAGAGTATCGAGCAAGTAGCATTTATAGTTCGTTCACAGGGACGCACAAAATAATTCCATTAGATTATGATCCATATAGGGAAAAATTGCTGGCAGTGCATTTCAATTATGTTACACTACTTGAAACATAACGAAATTGATACGCATTACTAAGGCGCATTACAACATGCTTTCTTTAGACTATCGTTCGTTTACAGAGACACACAAAAGTATTCAGTTACCGGACGGACTATCAGCAATTACTTCTGATATGCGTTTTCAACTATAGTATGCATTTTTAAGTTTAACTAAATTTTAGTGTATATTATTGTTATAAATTCTGTAGATCATGTACAGGGCTCCACATAACACTTCGTATAAGCATTAACGTCCATGGGCGTACGTGCAGTGCGCTTTTTCCGGCACGACAACCCGCAAATCCCATTTGATGTCAACCCGCAACACGACCCGAACCCGATAAAAAAAAAATCCTCGACCCGGAACCCGACCCGAACCGAACCCAATATATTTCAACCCGTTCCCGAAATACTTCAACCCGAAATAAAAGGACAGTAAATCATGTTTTAATGCTATTATGAAAAGTAATCTACAATTATACCTGATATCAATTTTATATTTTATATAGAAAAATGGACAAATCTATATTCTTTAATGTTCAAATGTAGTAAAACCTCTGAATAGCGGACACCTCGGGATCGTTAAATAAAAATCTGCATCGAACCGTTTTTTTGGGGGGTGGGGACTAATTTTCTCTCTGCGTGTAATTTTTGCGGGTCATATTTATATTTTTTGTAAGTTGGATTGTTGGGATTTTCTCAAAAAGTTTGAACAGAACTTTGTTTCAGATGAAAATAAATACGTATTTGAATTTGAAAAATGAACGAGTACACATATATTCAATTTACTGCATGAGAAACATAAAATGTATATAAGGAATGTAATCATAGATTATTCTAACTTTACGATGCACTTAAGAACCATTTTTTCTTTTCTCCGAATAGGAAAAATATTACCAACAGTTCGTTTATGATACACACAAAGAAACGCACGTATCGTATTTGTGATAGTTTATGCATATTTGCATACATACAAATGTTACGTGTGTCGTTTGGTTCGAGGGGGACGCAAGCCGAACGTTCGTTCGTTTCGATACTTTATACAAATGGAGAATTCAAAAGATTCGATGCACCGATGTAAATTAGGGGCTCGCTAGCGGGCGAAGCCAGCTAGTTCAAAGGTATAAGCTTACAAGTATATAAGCATTTGCTAAATAGAGTTGTCCGCTTTTTGGGAGTGTTCATTATGGAAGTCTTATTGTATATATACACTGCTCAAAACAATTAAAGGATATTGCAGTTTTAGGTGGATTTTGTATCTGGGAAACTTTTTAGCTGATTGATACATGGTCGACAGACATAGTAGGTTATATGAGAATAAATTACACGCCTGGCAGAAAAAAATGCATTTTATTGCGCATTTGTGTACAAAAGGAAAAAAACACAATTTGTGCATATGAGAAAAAAAGAATAAGAAAAGATGTTTTCTTCAAAGAAAATCATTTTCAGTAGGGGGTATGGTTTCCACGGGCGGCCAGCAACGTTGAACACCTTTGAGGCATGGACTCAATCAATGAGGCTTTTAATGACGAGTTGGGGTATTCTGCCCCACTCTTCCAGAAGAGCTCTTTCCAGTTCTTGGAGAGTTTGTGAGGGTTGTTGGCGGCCAGAAACTCGTCTTCCTAGAGCGTCCCAAACGTGCTCGATTGGATTCATGTCTGGAGAACACGCTGGCCATTCCATTCGAACGATTCCTTCCTCGAAAAGGAAATCCTCCACCAGGTTTGCACGATGTGGCCTGCAGTTATCGTCCATTAAAATGAAGTTATCTCCGATTGCTGCAGCGTAAGGGACTACAATAGGTCTGAGGATCTCATCCCTATATCGGCGACCAGTCAGAGCTCCATCTCGAATGATGTAGAGGTCAGTGCGCCCGTCAATGGAGATGCCACCATACACCAACACTCCTCCACCGCCAAATCTGACACTTTCGTGCACGAACGCAGGATTATTCCTACTGCCACGGTCCCTCCAGATGAAAATACGCCTATTATCCGGATGCACAGAAAAACGGGACTCGTCAGAAAACAGAATATTGCTCCATTCATTTCTCCTCCAGTTGACATGCTCGGTTGCCCACTCCCTACGGTCGCGACGATGCCTTGATGTTAATCTAACACATACCATCGGTCGGCGAGCATACAGACCTACAGCATGGAGCCGGTTTCGGACAGTCTGAGTTGAAATCGTGGTGCCTGTAGCCGAACGAAGGTGTTGTTGGAGAAGAGTAGCGTTCATGTTTCGGTGTCTCCGAGCTGTTAACGCTAAATACCGATCTTCATTGGGCGTTGTTGCCCGTCTACGACCTTGCCCTGGTCTTCGGCCTGCACATCCACTCTCCAAAAAACGGTTCCAGATCCTGGAAATGACACTTTGTGACACTCCTTTGTGACACTCGCTACTTCAGCTTGAGTTTGGCCCCCTTCTAACCTACCAACAATTCTCCAAGCTTCTGAGTCTGTCAAATGACTTCGTTGAGACATCGTACTCATCGAAACAAAGCAATCACTGAATGCCGATCATCCTTGTCTTCATTCTCTTTTATCCAGTTGAAAGTCAAATTTCATTCGCTGCCGCTGAAGCGACGTTTTTGACGTCGAACTCAAAATTTGCATACTCCACAGTTTGAAAAAGAGAAAAATTTGCATTTGTGATTCTCTTCTTCTATTTTCGGCAAAAGAAAATTCGTTTATATCTTTATTTTATATAAAACTTCAAATATCCTTTAATTGTTTTGAGCAGTGTATATTTGAACTGAAAAACTATTTTGGACATTCTTTTGAAAAAGCGGGCCAACCCGAACCCGGAAAATAATAAATTTTCTTACCGTTAACCCTTTTCTACTAACGCATTATATCGAATGTTTTAATACCTTATTACCAATACCTTATTATCTTCTTTTTGGACTACTTTTTCATAATTGTATTGAAATATAGATTATTTTTCTGTTTCTTCGGTTTCGGGTATAAATATTTTGGGGTTCGGGTCGGTTGACTTTAAGCAGAATTTTCAAGTTCGGGTTGGATACACAACCCGACCCATGCAGAATTCTAATTCCTTGTTCTCAATTTCGAGTGTAGATTGAATATTTTGACAAAATCTAAAAGTTGTGAAATAGGGACTACTTTTGAAAAGTACTTTGTAGTCACTACTTTTTAAAACAAGTAGTTGCAGTTACTACATTTTTGATAAAGTAGTAGTTGTTGTAGTTCGCTACTAAAAAAAGTAGTTTTACAGACCCCTGACTTATTCACATTTAAATAGGTATTTATTTTCATAGTTCTGTTCAAACTTTTTGTGAAAATCTCAACAATTGGACAAGCTAAAACCTAAATATGAGCCGGAAGAATGATTCAAGGTTGAAGCTGACTTGCAGAAAGAAAATAAGTCATCTCGACCCAAAAAAATAAATAAAAGCAACCCGACCCGCTGCAGGGCTCTATTCAACGATCTCGAGATGTTCGCTATTCCGAGGTTTCAATAGATTTGAATATTAAAGAATATAGATTTGTCCATTTTTCTATATAAAATATAAGATTGGTATTAGAGATATAATTGTACATTACTTTTCATTATAGCATTAAAACATGATTAAACATTTATTGTCCTTTCATTGCGGGTCACCGAAAATTATTTTTGCAGGTCGGGTCCAGAATTTTTTTTTTCTCTTTCTGTCGGGTTCGTGTTGACTTTAAATGGAATTTGCGGGTTCGGGTCGGGTTTGCAGGACTCTAAACCCGACCCGATGCAAGATTCTAGTTCCTATTACATTTGCAGACATGAATACTAGAGAGGTTTAAAAAAAAAATAGATTTGAGTTTCGGTCGGAAATTCCATGTTTTGCTGTTCAGTTTGTTAAAGGAAAAATATAATACTTTCATGGCAAAATGTTGATTGTAGAGATACAGGGCATATAGCCATGTTTTACTCCTAAAAATCACCTATAAGCACTTTTTAAGCACATTAGCAGATGGAAAATAAGCACTAATATATAAGGTAATTTATGTAGTTTTATGCATGTTCTGCAAAATGTCGACACTGCAGATTATTAATGTATTTCGTTTAACTAAGTAAAAAGAAAATATTTAAATTAATATTATCAGCATTAAATGAAATTTAGATCACGGGGATAGTTAAGAGTAACATGACGAATTCCATTAAAATCTTTATTATCCCTTACTTATACTCCAAAACCCAATATCCAGTTAAAAATTTTACTTCATTCTCCGTTGTGTTTTCTTTTATAATTGTTATATTAGACCAAATATATTTTTTTGTTAATTGGGCTTTGTGGTGATTTGATGCTCTTAAATACCTCTTTTGCTAATTTTTTTAATTCTACATAATCATCCATTCAAACAAACAGTCTCTCTTATCATACAGATTAACGGTAAATACAATTTCATTATTTTTTCTTTCAAACTGGACTGTGTTTTCATTAGCCTTTTAATTTTCTCTTACTTGTTGAAGTACTTCTCCAAATTTTACAGGAACACCTAACTTAAAATTTCGGTTAGGATCTAAAAATTCTACTTTTTTTTCCCTTTCCTCTAGAGAAAATTTTTATTGGCTTATAGTGAGAACATTGAAGTTTAAAAAGGTTGTAACACAGATGGAAGTATATTTCTTCTGAAATATAATATAGATTTATGATAAGATCTTATGCTTTCATCATTTATAAAATCTTGATAATACAGAAGAACATTTGAACTTGAATAAAAAATTGCATTTACCTTACGCGATTCTTTGAACTGAGACACTATGAAAGTATGAGATCAGTGGCGGACTGGGTCTGAAAATATTGGTTGCCAGAAGACAATGGGTGTGTGTGGAAGTGGTGGGATCATTTAATTTTTATAATGAATATTTTTTTCTTTTCCAAAAATAAATGAGTGGAAAACAAACATTGCAATTATAATACTTACAAAAAAAAAAAGATTTTTGCTTATTACAAGTTACACTACTATATATACATGTTATTGGCGGTAACATTATTTTTTTCTTGAAAAATTTTCGATTTCATGATGCTAAACTGTCATGTATACCTTATCAAAACTGTCGTATCACACACCTATAGTTCATTCAACATTTAATTTTTTAAGAAAAGTCAGAAGCGCGACATCCACGAGAGTGAGAAAATGAATGATTATATGTGCTAATATTGCATGAGGAATCTACTTTAAATAAAATTAATTATTAATCTATGTAATGTTAAGTAGATTTTTGAAATTAAAGTAAAATTATTATCCAGATAAAATCTAAAAAATGTATATATAAAAAAATTAAATACCTGAATTGAGATTAACACATTGTGGATAAATTGTTTTATTACTATGTTAAGTCAAGTCAAATTAAAATGTTTAATATACCAGAAATTGTATTGATTCAATAAATTTAAATAAATGCAAACAAAATTAAGTCATGTGTTATTAAATAAAATATACGGTTAGAATTATATATTTATCCGAGATTTATGAATCTGACTCTCGTGGTAAAATAACCATGGGAATGAGATTCAGCAGGGGAGAGAGATCTCTGCACGTGCACATATACCCGAATAAAGTCTAGATTGGTTGCTCTCTTAGTAAAAAGACTTTGCTGGCTTAAGATAACTGATTTAATGTTATGCTAAAGTCACTAAAATATCACTTACAAGTGATGCATAAAAAGATGGAAGGAAAGTGAGATCTAAAAAATTAGAATACATTTTTAAGACACATTTTTATAAATAACAGCTACAGAAAGTGAGTTTAAACTCTAGTGGAGTGTATGGGATATCTTGGTAGAAACAAACAGTACTAGCCCACACCTTTGGATATACTAAAACAATTGAATTGCTTGCTGAAGCAAGTTTAAGTTTTAGGGGGAAATTGAGAACAAAACTGCAGGATTTATCGTGAGACTATCTGATCTTTCTAATATTACATTATGCTAGTAAGTAGCCTCAGAATAGGTGTGAAAAAGATGGCATCAAAATTAGGGGGTAAAAATAGGGGCAATGTAGAATGATTAGTTTATTCAGGCTTTGGGACGCATAATTTCCCTGTCTACCACAGATAGACGATTGCGATTATCACACTTTCTGATTGGTTGTTAAATCGAAAGCTTCTTAAGTAATTTCCAGTAGAAGTTGGTTTATTATATATCTATTAATTTCTGTATAATCTAATTAATTTCTAAATATAATATAATATATGATATTAATGTATATATTTAATATATAATTAATATAACATTAATATATAATATAGTATATAAAGAAATACAATATATTAAATTATATAATCTAATATCTCTATATAATTTAATAATATCTATTAATTTCTTACATAATATCTTTTTTAATATTAAAATTATAATAAACTATACAATCTAATTAATTTCTATATAATCTAATATTTCTTTATAATCATCTAATAATATATATTACTTTCTTATATCTTCATAATCCTTTCAAATATTGGAAATTACTTAAGAAACATTCGCTTTTACAACCAATCATAAAGTGTTAATAATTCCAATCGTCAATCGGCGGTGGAGATGGAAATTATGCTTTTGGGACTGCCATGAGAAGGAAATTGACTTAAATGTATTTATAGCTCAGAAATTCAGTTGATTCTTTAACGTTTAGCTTGGGAAATAATGAAGTATTTTTCTATTTTACAATAAATAATAACACATTGCAGAATCAGAGTGCTTTGATAACAAAATTTGTATTTTATAACCCATATAGAGGATATTACAACTGAATTTTAAATAAGGTTTTTATTGGTGTATAGTGCAGATAAGATATAACAGAAATGATTCATAAATGTATATAGTTATTGTTAGCAATCACATTCCCGGCTTATGCTTGAGGTTTAGTGATGTTATCTATTCATAGTTGCTTCCAGGTTTTTTTAAAAGTCAAATAAACATATTAAGGGCTAGAAAAATTATTAAATAAAATGTCTCTTGTTTTTATGTGGTACTTATTTGATTTCATTTACTAAGTAACATTTCTGGTTCAAAATATGTTCATTGGAAAAAACTAGAAGGTTGGCAGCAATGCTATTGAAAATGAAATGTATTATTCCTAGCTCATTTACAGAAACACTCAAAAGCACTGATGCTTTATGGTCTATGCATACTTGTCAACCTCCAACTAATCTTCTGTAAAATGTGGTTTAATTTGATCCAGGTTAAACACGTTTCAAACCAGAAATTTTATTTGGAAATGAAATCAAATAAATTTTACATAGATACATAAAATTAAATATTATATCAGATAGATTTTCTGGTTCGAAATCTGTTTAACTTGGATCAAATTAAACCGCATTTTAAGAAAAGATTAGTTAGAGGTTGGCAAGTATGTCTATGGTAGGTGTGCTAATGTATCTCCATAGTTGAATTTTTTTCGACAATAGAACCATTTCAATAATTATCCTCAGACTTTTAATCATGTGACATTTCTGACAAAATTGCAGAAAATTCTGAGGATGATCAGACTTCTTATTATGGAAAATAACTTCCAACTAAGGAGAAAGGTTAGCATCTGTGGTCTATGGGTGATAATTGTTTCAAGCCCATTTTATTATTACACTACTTCAAACAATATGAAATTGATATGCAGTAGAGCATGTTTCCTTTAAAAATAGTGTGCCTAGCAATTATTGTTCATTTACAGGGACACACAGAAAAACTTGATTGCATTACTATTCTAGGGCAGCAACTGTTTGAAATGTGCTTTATGAAATTGATAGATGTCACTGAAGTACAAAATAACATCTTTTGTTTAGAAAACAGGACATGTAACATTTAATGTTCTTTTACAGAGTCACATAAAATAATTCAGATCGATTATTGTCTATAAGCAGTAAAGACATGAGGTGAGTTTTCAGTTGTGTTATGTTTTCAAGCATAACTAAATTTTAATGTAACATGTGGAGACATAAATTTTATAGATCACATACTAGACTTCCCACCCACAAAAATATGAATTAACTTCTACAGGAATTGTTGAGAGTGCATTTTCAATAATTTTACTAAACTATGTGGTGTGAGTATAACATAAATAAATTCACACACAGGCAGAGCCGGATTAAGTATTTGTGGGGCCCGGGGCTACTGGAAATTTTGGGCCCCCCTTAACCTGCTACTTGAAATGTTTGCAACCCCCCACCCCCCCCCAGCTCACATTTGTAATGTCTTTTTCACATTAAAATACAGATATTAAAAATATGTATATTGTTAATCAACAACTTTTTTTGTTGTTGCTATTTTCATTGTGCTCTTAATTAGTTTGTTTAAACACATACAATTCAAAAATACTTTACAAACATAAAAAAAAAAAAAAAAATTGGAAGACCCTAGTTGTATAAAAATTGACTACATTTAAAATAATTATAATACATCTTTTTATTTATACGAATAAATCAAATTACAATTTTATAGCCTTTTGTTATTATAAAACAAAAACCCATTTTTAAAAAAAATTGCCGTTGGTTTAATAAGATATTAATCTTGAACCACCGAGTCTGGGTTCTTTCATAGATGATCACAGTTTGTTTTTTATTAATTTGAGTTTGGAAAACTATCATTATGCTTCACAATTTGTAAACGGTATTACTAAATATAATTTCAATACAGTGTACACATTTGGGAAAATAGATATTATTTATTGACATTAATACATTTCGCAGTATTTTCACAGCATTGTATGTCTACAGTACTAATAAGTTCTGAGGAATGTTTCATTTCTGTTCTTAAATTTTCATCAAGAACCTCATTATAAAATCTTAAGCAATTTTCTACAGAAACGTCATTTATGGTGTTTGAGGATATGTTTTCAATTTGAAATAAATAAATAAATAAATAAAAATAAATAAATAAACTTTATAAAAGTACGCGATACTTAAAAAAAAATGCATAGCTTGTCAAAAATATCATTAAATGTTTCTGTTCGAAAAAATTTTTGACACTGCAATATAATTTCATTGTGCTTATCACCATCAGTATATTTTTTTTATTGGAAGTCAAGTTTCTTGAAATTTCGCGAAGCTTTCTGGCTTATTGGAAGAGCTTTTACTTTAAAATTTTCAAAATTATGTCTTTGGCTCTCAATATATTTTAAGAGCGATTCCAAATGGTTGCAACCAGCAAGCAGATCAAGTGTTGGTTTTTGGTGGGAAGAACTTACTTTGTCGAACCGCTAAAAAAAATGATGCTAAAGTGTTTACATGAATGAGTATGCAATACATATATGAATACATATTCAAATTTTGAAACCTTCTTTAATAAGTTGCCTCCCTTCTTGCTTGAAGTTTTTCTTCAGAGTTTGCTCTTATACTTTCTAAAACACACAAAATAGTGTCGTAATTTAAATACAATGACTTTACAAATTTGTAATGCCAACACCATCTTGTTCAACACATATTTTTAAGATATATAAATTTTTCTCTGCTGGTGTCTATTTTTAATTATTTTTATACATCTTTATTTTTTAGCTTTTCGTTAATATAAAACAAGCTAATTGAAAAAAATTGCCCTTGCCTGATTAGCAAATGATTGCAGGACATCAAATACAATTAGTAGTAGTGTCCATATCTAGATGACCTAACAAAAGATGGGGAAAAATACAATTTCTTGTAAATAAGTAAAGAAATTTATTGCTTCAAGGTAAGACTGCACATAATTTGCACCAACTAAATTTAGGTAATGGACAGCTCAAGGTACAAAGTGTGCAAAATTATTTTATTTCTTTATTTGGGCTTGGAATTCTTCGACATATTCGCCACATTATCTGTGGATCGTCCACCACATAAATCAAAGGAATATAATTTCTATCTAGGAAAGTTTTCACCTATCCAGATATATATTTTTCCTTATGGCCTTATTGCTAACGGCCAAAACTTACTGAGTTATGATACTTTGAATTTTAATAATTTTCCGTATACTGGCACTAAAACGGAAAAATGCATTTTTAGTACCATATGGTTTTACTAAATGTCACAAGATTTTAGAGAAATTGTCTCATTTTTACTTACGGCAAATAAACACACAAAAAAAGTACGTAATTACAGAATTTGTTTCTTAAATTTGTCTCTTTTCGTTTATATTGTTTCTTTTATAACAGTTGTAACATTTGATTTTATTTTTTATTTTATTTTCAGAATTAATTTTAATGATACTTTCAAATGGTGAAATAAAAAATGCAATTGAAATCTTTGTTTTAACGATTTAATGGAATGATTTTAACAATAATGTTAAACCAATTAGCGAAAAATACTAGAAAAGTTAAATATGCTAAAAAGTTAAATTGATACTACTGGAAATCATTAATTTATTTAAAGTAAAAAAAAAAAATCTATTGTGTATCAATTTTTTATTTGTTTTATTATATATATATATATATATATATATATATATATATATATATCTATTCTAAAAAAAAAAAAGAAAGAAAGAAAGAAAGAAAGAGTAACTGACGCTGCTGGTGCCGTAATTGAATTTATTGTGACCGGAGCTCTTTCTCGGCTTACATAAAAAATAAATTAAAAAAAAAAAACTATTTACTATAAAAACATGAAAAATAGTAGTTTGATAGAGAACTATGTGATAAACAGTATGTAGCAGACAGTTTTTAAGCCTAGGAATTATTTAAAGTGCTACTTAATGTTGAAATCGGTCAAGATTCAAAATATTGTTAAATAAGTTTTATAGGATCAAAAACTATGCATAGCAAATGAACCATATTTTGTAGGAATATACGTGATAGGATTGTGATGTGCAATGTTCAATCATTTTTTTTTTTCATGATTTTTTTTTTTTTTACCAGCTTTGAGAGCAGAACCTCTCAGCCACTGGTGGGGCTATAGAAGTTCTGAGAGGCAGCGACATTTTTACTTACCCGTTTCATACAAGCTGACTTTCAAATGTGTGATAGATGTTGCTCAATCAATCACGAAAACAGCCCACGACAGTGGTGGTTAAAGTAAAAAATCACCCCCCCCCCCAGTCAAAGGAAAATGAATGGCAATCCGATTACAGACGATCTCCACTGGTCATAATAATATCATTCGATCTTCCATAATCGGATAATCATTTTATAACACAGCAAATTAGCATGTTTTCAGAGCTTGTGGAGTCTGAACAGGAGTTGGCGAGCGAAGCTCGCAGGAGCTGAGCCCCTTAGTTTTGTTAGAAAATGTAATTGTGAGATGAACTTTTATTGAAAAAAAAAAAATCTGATTAAGGAAGGGGGGGGGGGGGGGGATTAAGCAACTTATCCCATTAAGTTTTTAGTAAACTGTACAAAAGAAAAAAAAATATATACGTGAATAAAATTTTAATATGAGCATGAAAAATTTAATGTGATAAGGATATATGTAAAGCTATTTAGATAATGAAATTCATAGTAAACCAACTAACTTAAATTAACAAGATAACAAGACGATGTTAAAAAATATTCCATAAACAATCAGACTAACACATGAGAGGTGTAGTATTATTTAATTTTTTTCTTTCTTTTTTTTTTTCTAAGCTACATACAAACATACAGTAAAAACAAAAGTTTTATTCAAGCGAAACTTATTCATACTCAAGGTCAAGTATAAACAAATTAGATACACACTTTTCTTTATTAAAAACTAGCTGATCCACCCGTCGTTGCTCGGGCCCATGATAGTAACCTTAAACAGAACTCAAGTTTGTAAGTTTTTTTTTTTTTTTTTTTTTTTTTTTTTAAAGAAGCTGCACCAAGGGCCCCAAGAAGGAGATTAATATTTTAAAATGGTGGTAGCTGATGTCTGAGAAATTTTTTTGTCGGTAGCTCATGTCTGAGAAATTTTTTTGTCGTTCAAGTTGTAGCTGGAAGTCCTAAAAAAAGTTAGAAAAAAATCAAGTGAATGGATGATTTTAAAGGGAGGTATAGTAGGGGGCCCAAAATGTGTTAACTGATAATTTTGAGCAGGGCTCTAAGAGGAAAACATCTTAAAATGTCCTAGCACTTAGCGCTTTAGATCTTCAATTAGTCAAAATTAAGCATATGGTATAAATTAATCATTAGAATAAAATTTTAAAGAAATGTTTAAAAAAGGCCCCAATAAAAATATGAGGGTGGTGGCCCGGGAAGAGGAGTCCAAGACTCAACTTTAAAGTTATGCATTGAGAGAGTGACACAATTAGGAGGTGGAAAATGCATGGCGCACAAAATGTTCAAGCGGCCCCGGAGCGAGTTCCAGGGAGTCAGGATCCTAGCTGAAATGTAAGAATGGGGAAATAACTGAATGGAGAAAAGACCCCAAAAACAAAGGCGATCGGAATAAAAAGGGCAAGTTACTAAATATTTAGTAAACAAAAACTTCAAAGGGCCCCCTACCAAGACCCAAAGGGGGGGGGGGGGGCAGGGCAGGGTCCTAGCTGGAATGTAAGAATGAGGAAATAACTGAATGTAGAAAAGGCCTTAAACAGCGAAGGCAATTGGATTAAAAGGGGCAAGTTACTAACAATTTAGGAAACAAAAACTTTAAGGGGCATTGTACCGAGCCCCAAGGGGGGGCAGGGTCTTAACTGGAACGTAGAATTGAGGGAACAGCTAAACGGAGAAAGGTTACCAAAAACGAAGAAGATCGGATAAAAATAGGGCAAGTTATTAACAATTTAGAGCAAAAAACCTAAAGAGGCCCCAGGGGGCCCAGGTCTAAAAAACTTTAAAATCTGAGCCTCTGTGGCATCAGGAAGTGCCTTGGACTATCCACATCCAAATTTTCAAACTTCTACATACGGTAGATTTCGCTAGAAATCGCACAGACACACGCACAGACAGACAAACAACTTTCTTTTATTAGTATAAATTAAACAAAAACATTTACAAAGATCAGAGAAAAGTAAAACACTTTCTAAAATCTTACAATATCAAATTAAAAGTTTATTAAAATAAAGGGGTACCCTTCAGTTTTTTGTTTGTTTTACATACACTTTATTCAGGAGACAAGAGCACAAAGAGGATTCGCAATTGTCAATGCTTCTTTAGTTATTATGCAAAGTACGGTTGAAAGGTATTGTCCATAACATTCGGAAATATCCGATGTCGGAGAGTGGGGGGTCCTCTTTACTAATTTCTTAGAAAACATACGCATTGCACATGTTTGTTGAAATTGCAAGGCAAAAGGTTAGAATTAGAATAAAGGGGTTCTCCCGTTTTTGGCTCTCAGTCAAAACAAGATAAAAATATTGAAAGAACAGCTTAGCAACAGAGCGTTATATCGGACTTGAAACGTTTTAAAATTGCAAAAAGAAAAAATGATGCATGTTGACACTTAAACCATGACTTTTTTCTCACCATTTCAGAGTATTGTTAACAATTTAGAAACAAAAATCTTTTTTTTTTTTTTTTTTAAATAGAAATTAAGTATTTTTTAAATGAAATTTTGACACAACTTGAGACATTGCCGAGGGCCCCTGAAAAAATGATGGGCCCGGGGCTGCAGCCCCCGTAGCCCCCCCCCCTAATCCGGCTATGCACACAGGGCTGTACAAAAGAATTTGGACACATATAAAGGGCCCCGTACCAAGACCCAAAGGGGGGGGGGCAGGGCAGGGTCCTAGCTTTTGGCCATGGATGGTATGGTAATAGTTGGAAAAGTTTTCTCAGCTGAATTAAATTTTAGTACACATTGTGACATGTCCAGAAATCTATAGATATATACAGATACACACAAAAGAATTTTATTACATTACCATCTGAAGGTGATCAATGCTGAAAATGATTTTTTAACCATGTTGTGTTTTCTGAACTGTTTAGGTATCACTTTTGTTCATATAAAAAAATAAGATTTTGTAACATTTCAAAAGTTTTGAAAAGTGTTTCATAATCTATGCAGGATTTCCTTTTGTTTTTTATTTATGTAACAGAGTATTTTCCTTTTTCTAAAGATGATCAGAAAAAAATTATAGTTTCAGGAGAAATTAATTAGTGGCTTCCTTCCTCAAGTGTAATCCCAGTAAAGGTAAAATGAGTTCTCACTGTCACTATAGTAGTATTTTCTTTATTCATCATCCTGAACATGAAGAAGATTTTCCCATTTCTACTACATAGTTTTCATGTCCAGTTGTTTTTATTAGTAACATATTTATGCATTAATATTTCATTTTTCTATAAATGTGACAAGTTTTTCATAAATGTGATAGCATTTTCACAATTTTATAGTTTTAGTGTTCTGAAAATTGGTTTAAAGTTTCAATTTTGGCAGTACCGTATTTTATTCTGTGTATCACACTCGTGTTACATGCACATCCTAATCTGGCAGGAAAAAAAGAAAAGTATAGGAGAACATTTTTTTAAAATAAAATATAGGAGAAAGAATTTTAAACAGATTTTATTCTTTTAAAATCTAACAGTTTGTGCTAAAATTGCAATTTAATTACTAAACTGTTGCCCCATGATTTTATGCAGTGACCAATAGTTATATTTACAGTGGCCAGTCAAATCCCAAATACTCATGTATTATGCACACTTTGATTTTTAAAACAAATTGTGAAGGGAAAAAACCACGTGGCATATACAGAAAAATATGGTACTTCCAGAAAGATAAATTACTTACAAATAAAAATAAAATTTAGTGGGCTAAATTAAAGTTGTGGCAATTTAAAATTTAGTGGACTGTTGAAAAATTTCCGTAAAAATGGTCATTGTAATTATTAATACAGTAACAATTTACAAATGCAATGCTTTTTTTTTTTCCAATTTAAAAGACAGATTTTTTTTTAACTACCCCCCCCCCCCCATAGTTGGTGTATAGATGAAAAGTATTTAATGATTATAATACAAAATACACTTTGATTTCAGAACAAACAATGAACATTTTTTTTCTTTTTTGCGTAGGAATGTTCTTGTTAAAACTTTTTACACAAAAACAGTTACTTTGTTATATATACTTAATAAATTTATAACTTAATATAATTAACAAATATAACTAACATAATTGACAAATATAGCTTATATAATTAACAAATTTATTCAATAAATATACTTTTTATGAAGTTAATACATT
This sequence comes from Maratus michaelseni, assembly GCA_963931845.1. Taxonomy (NCBI): domain Eukaryota; kingdom Metazoa; phylum Arthropoda; class Arachnida; order Araneae; family Salticidae; genus Maratus; species Maratus michaelseni. The sequence goes on from OZ007595.1 coordinate 226,608,243, forward strand.
TTTATTTGCAACTACTATTAGAAAAAATCTGGTGACATTAATTTTGCGAGTTATGTACGCTCTTGAAAAATTTCTGTAAAAATGGCTATTGTAAATGACTGTAGTGACAATTTACAAATGCAATGTTTATTTATTTATTTAAAAGGCTGTTTTTATAAAACTATTTACCCTTTCTTTTTATGTTATAAGAAAATTTACTTAACTTCTTTAGGTAAGCAGAAATGTGCATTTTCAATAAGAAAATTAAGTAAATAAGTTAAAAACAGGGGGAAAAAAGTTACATTATTTTGAAGCTTGCTACATCACATAAATTAAAATGATAATAATAATAGAACAAATGAAGGGGGTAAATTTTGACCTTGTTTTGTCACTTTTTGTCTTAAAAACAAACATTTTTTTAAATTCTTTTTATAGCTCAAAATATAGCCCTCACAATTTATATAATATTTATTTAAAAATCTGACAGTATGTGGTATAATAACAAGTCTTTAAAAAGAATGTGTTTATTAAATTTTCCCCAACATTTTTTTTTTTTTAGAACCTCCAGCAGCTATTTTTATAAAAAACATCCTGTGAACATAATAAACAAATTTCATTCTTATTGATATTTTGCTAATTTAATAGATGTGAATGAAGCTAAAAGACTTATTAAGTTTTATTTTAAATTCAAATAATTCGATGTTATAGATATTACAAATGAAAATTTCACTTTTGAGCTTTCCTCGATGCAAATAAATTAAAAATATTTTTTGTGTTGATATGGCTTCACTTATGTGTCAACATTAATGTCAATGAAAATAATGTTTTCTTAAGTTTTGCACAAAGTTTTAGCAAAAAATGTCTTCCCAGGCGATGTAGAAAAGAAACAGCTAAGTTTGACAAAATTTTTGGAAATAAGACTATTACAAAATTCTTCAAGAGTTTCAATTAAAGAAGTTGGATGCTCTGCCTGTTTTGCTTGATAATATTAAATTTTCCCTTTTTGAAAAATTTGTATGAATTTTAAAGATTTCCTAAAAATTGCATTACATTTTAAAACATGGTGAAGGAATTAAACAATAGTGATGCTAGTGCAAAATTTTGATTTTTTTTTTCATGACTGACACTTAATGGCAATATTTATAATCATCTTCAGAGAAATTTCAGAGGGGGGATCAAACCCTGATAATCTTCTCCACTGCTCATGGCCTTGCATAGAAGCTTATGAAACATAATAGTATAGATACTATGGAATAAAAAAATTTAAGGATTCATAAAGTGCTTATAGAAATAAAAAATTCTAAAAATATCAAAAATTCCATAAAACTGGAAATATGCCCTTAACACCACTTGAACTTTCATATAAATCTTATAAAGGACATATCTATAAAGAAGAAACAAAGGGAAAAAAAATACCTATCATTTTCATAATTATGATACAGGAAAAAAAGAAAAAAAAAACCCTATGGCAATTTTCTTTCTTTTTAATTATTGAGTGTACTTACAAATGTCAATTAACAGTGATTTTAATGTGCTCTTGAGGTAGACTGTTGAAGAAAAAGAAGCGTAAATAGCTTACTTATAATTTTAGAAAACATGCTTTATCTGCACAATTTCCCTTTCGTTTTTTCATGCCATTCAGTTACTCTCTATAATTTTCAGCAATAATAATAAATGCACTAGAAAGTGTTAAAACTGTTACAAATACCAAAGAATTCACTACTTGAATCTTCTTGCATAATTATCTACCTTTAAATTTCGCAGATAAAAGATCAAAGTCCTTTTAAAACCACAATATCTATATAACTCAGTTATCAAAATTATTTTATAAAATAACACGGAATCATATTTCTAGTTTGAAGACACAATGATTTATTCTTCATATTATTTATGGTTCTAAAATTCTGAGATTTTTAGAAGCTTTGGGAGCAATGTATATAGCTGTAGATAATCAAAGTTTATAACATAAATATTTAAACAGAAAGCCTAATAATTAACTAACATTTTTTATGTCAACTGAAAGCTAATAAAATAAAAATAAAATTGTTATAATAAATTAAATAAATGCTTTCACATGTGATTGGTATATACATTTTTATTCCAAGGTATTTATCATATTTCTTAGGAATGAGGCAGCAAAATGAGACCTTAGTTTAAATTTTTTCATGTTGTAAAGATACCTCTATATTAAAGAAACATATGATAAACACAAAACACATTGAAGCAGGCAGATTTTAAATCAAAGAATTATAAGTGTTATTTAATGTTGAAATCAGTCAAGATAGTTCAATTGTATAAGTTTATTAAGATCAAAAACTATGCACAACAATTTAACCATCTTTTGCAGGCATGTGCTTAATCAGATTGTGGTGAGTCCAATCAATTTTTATATTTGTATAATATGTAAGTTTTATCCAATTTTTTATTCAAAATTTCATTATCTGAATAGAGATTTAATTTATAGTTTGAAACAGTCGTTTTTATCTACTGTTGCCAGATTTTTAAAAGCCCAAATAACAATATTCCCAAACACCTTTCAATTGAAAAATATATTTACACATGATTATTAAAAAATAAAAAAAGCTTTAAAATAATTAAATTATTACATGAAAAAAGCATTTAATGGTGAATATTAAGTCATGTTTAAAACAATTTTTGGATATGATCTAAAAGAAAACTTGTCTTCTAGATGTTATAAAAGTCTGTGAGGCAGTGACATTTTTTACTTAATCATTTTAAACAAGCTGATTTGCAAATGTGTAATTGATAATACTTAATCACAAAACTTGCCATCAGCTGTCCGAGAGGTGGGTGCAGCCTTGGGAACTGAAAAATCGCCCAGTCAAAGGGAAATGAATGGCAACTAGATTACAGAAGATTGCCCCTGATCGTGATAATATCATTCAATCTTCTATAACTGGATAATCTTTTTAAAGCAGGACTATCATGTTTTTAGAGCCTGCAGGGATCTGGAGAGGGGTTGGCGAGCACAGCTCATAGGGGACAGAGCCCTTAAGTGTTTAGAAAAAATAACAATATAATATACTGAAACCTTGGTTTAGGGCCATCAAAAACAATCTAAATTTCTTTCAAAGTTCTTGCAGAATAAGGAAATATGGCACTATTAAATGGGCTGACCCTATATCACAGCAACTCTATACACAAATTTGGCTGTTACATAAATAAATTTTAATTTACAATATATTCAAGTATACTTTCCTTTATTGTTATGAAAATTTAAATAGCATGAAATATTTACAGAAAACAATGAAAAAGAAATGCCTTCCAGAAACATAATTTGAATCAATCGGGATCCAAACAAGTCTCTTTTCTTAAACATAAATTCATCAGAAAAATAATTACCTCCCTACTTCTTTGACTCCTTTCTTTAAAAAGCATTTTTTCCCCCTTAAGATTACTATGAATTTGTTTTTGTATTTATTTCATCTCTTGCATGCACTTCCATCAATGTTTGCTTGTTTTCAGCTTTTTATGACATCTCAGTTGTTTTTATACTCAACTTTTATAATAATACTAAAAGACAAAGACTAGATGTTGTAGAGAATATTATTTTAAAACAACTATAGCCCTGATAAATAAAACCTTTTAATAAAACATAATATAAAATTTTTAAATAGAAAACAAAGATAGTTGCTTTTTTAAATTCTAATGAAACTTTAAAACATGCAGTAAAAGAACTTTTTCTCTTTTACCAAATTTTGGACTAGATTTTATCTCTACAGTAATATGTCATAATGCATTAGAAGCCACATGCAACTACAATTTAAACAGATCATTCTCTGAAACTTCTAAGATTTGATATGTAACTTTTTTCTGCATAATGGTCCAACTCTGGTCCAAACCAGACTGTTAACATAGAGCTGTAAAAATGTAAAATCCATCCATGCATGTCAAGCCAGAAATGAGCCACTTTTGATATGATCTGAACTAGAGCAGCAACAAAGGTGGTGCGAGCAATGTCCCCGCACTGGGTGCCATCAATTACGGTAGGTGCGGGCAGGCATCATCAGCACAGACAGTTATCAATATTGATGTGTCGACAGTGTTTCACACTAGGTACCAAATGGAGTTGCTGCAGTGCTGATTTGTACTATGTTTTTCGTTATCCCATACAGTAGGTGTTATCGACATCTATGTGCATGTGTAAGATGCAGATTGCATAAACAATCTCACTTCAAACTTCACACTTCATATATTTTTTAACCTATTCTCCTTTTTTAAATCTTACAAAAAAGAGATTAAGCTTTTCTATAATAATTCACAGTTTACCAGAAATAGCAAATCTGATAGTGAAAAAATAAATAAATAAAGCCCAGGGCTATTGTACATTTTAAAAATATGCTGCATCACATATAGGCTTTGTCAGCTAGCATTATAATAAAAGTTGAGAATAAAAACAGCTGCAATGCTATAAAAAGCAGAAAACTGGCAAACATTCATGTGAATGCATAGAAGAGAAGAAATAAGCACAAGAACAAATTCATAGTAATCTGAAAAAATGCTTTAAAAAAGTCAAAGAAGGACTAAGCAAAAGTAAAAATTAGAAAAAAAAAAACAGGGTCTGCAGAATTTTTATCATTATTGAGCACATGATATTAATTATACTTTTATAATAAACTATTTAACAAACTGTCAATGAGGGACGTGAAATGGCACTTTTCATTTGAAAAACATTGAAGACAGAAGAAATAAATTGGCATTTTTCATAGCTTAAGAGCAGGAGACATAAACGCAAATTGACATTATTTAGTTTTCAGGCATTGAAGACACGAGACAATAAATCGCATCTTGTCTGTGCAAAACCATTGTTGAGTCAGAATGTGTAATAATCATTGTATTTAGTTGATTTTGTGTGTGTAATTTAACAGCTTAATATACCCTCAATTCAGTTTTGAACAGTTAATCGAAAAGAAAATGGAGCATCAATCTGAAGAATATGGTGAAGAATTTTTTGCAGATGTGTTTTCAGATGTACCAAGTGATGTTGAGATTGTTAATGAATAAGACAGTGGTTCAGATAGTGACAGCAACTTTTCTCTCGACCAACATCATACAAAAGATAAATATTTGACCTCTGCTAAGTGATACTGACACTAGTTGTGATGAAGATCTTGAGGATAAAGATATTATAGAGACACCTACAGGGATAGGTACATGGACTAAAAAAGACAAGTCTTGAATGTATTTACAGGAAATACAGGCATATTCCTTCCATTCCTAAAAGCATTTGTGAAATTGCAGACATGTTCATTGGTGATAATTTCTTTCAAATGTTGCAAGATGAAACAAACTTATTCTATCATCAACAAGTGGTAGAAAAGTTCCACAACAGTAAAATAGGTAAAATGTAGGCATAAAGGAAATGAAAAAAAAAAAAATCCTAATTGTTATCCTTATGCAACATATAAAAATAGATATCAAGGATTATTGATCTACAGACCAATTTTGGAACTTCCAATTTTTGCAAAAATAGTGAGTTGGAACAGATTGAATCAAATTTTGCAATCACTACATTTCAATATTAATGAGTTACAAAATGATTCTACAGATAGACTTTTCAAAGTGAAGCCAGTACTTGATTATTTCATTAAAAATTTTCTAACAATGTACAAACTCAACCAAGAAACATCACTAGATGAAGCTATTATTTCCTGGAGAAAAAAATAAAAATTTGAACTTATAACCTGACTAAAATTGTGAAATATAGTCTTCTTGTTAGAGCAGTATGGAACAAGATACATGTAAAATATTGAAATTTAATCAGGGCAAGGGAAAAAACTAGAGGAAATAATTTTGTCAAAGTTGAACCCATATCTTGATTAAGGGTACCATGTTTATCAAGATAATTATGATAATAATGTGCAAATTGTTGGAAGTCTTTTGAAAAGGAATATGAGAGCATGTGGAACCACCAGGATTAAGAGAAGGCTTCCATCAGATCTAAAATCGGAAGAGCAAAAGTGAAAGATTTGAAACAATTTTCAGAAGAAATTATGAAATTCTCCTGCAAACTTGGAAAGATACACAACTAATACATATGATCTCAACCATTCACAATGCCAGCACAAGCAATAAAGAATGTTGAAATAAAGAAAATACCAGTTTATATTAATAAATATAATAACTTAATGTAGGGTGTGGATAGAACTGATCAGTATTTGTCTTACTATTCCATTCTTCAGAAAATGGTCAAATGGTTAAAGAAAGCAGCTTTTTGGTTAATCAACTGTGCATTATTCAATTCATTTGTAGTATATAAGAAGCTAAACCTTACAAGAAAACTTTGATATAAAAAAATCCTGCTTAAATTGGCAAAAGATTTTGCAAAAAAAGAGTAAGAAGAAGATCAAAGGTCGCAACCTGGACCTTCTTCATGTACCCCTCATTGCAACCCACCAGGAAGATTATCAAGTAATATTCAACATCACACTTTAGAGAAAATTATTGGTACAGGAAAATAAAAGTATCCATGTCGACAGTGTCAGATATGTGCTGCACACAAAAGAGGCGAAATGCGATATATTTGTAAATTCTGCTTAGTACCTCTCCATACGGAACAAACTTTTAATAATTATCACATTACTAAAAATTATTAGCGTCATTGATAATTGTACCAACCAATTTTCAATAAAATATTTCGTTTAATAAAATATTCACATTGTTTGTATAGGTGCATTTATTTTTCATATATATACCAAAAATGTGCAGGAACTTAGGCTCAATTTGTTTTTCAGTATACCATTCACATCATATCATCATAACATCAAAATACATATCTAAAGAAAGTTAGTAAATGGAAAAGAAGTAGAATCAAACAACACAATATTCTTAAATAGAATTAACATTTATTTATAATTAGTACAAAAGTTTAACAATATATAAACATTTAACAAAGATAATGAAGCTTTCAATATGTAGCAATTCTAAACTGTCTCACCCTGAAGTAATTCTAAAATTAGGGTGGCATTTTCTTTAGTTGCTCTGCCTAAGAACACTAGGAAGCGTAAATAGAAAACTGTTAAGTACATCTTAATTGAGTTAGCTCTGCAAAAGAAAACAAACATACACAGTTACTTTTTAAAATTTTTAATGAAACTTTAAAACATGTAGCAAAAAACACGGTTTTTCTTTTAAACTAATAAACTCACATTTTCTTATTATTAACAGGTACTAATTTAAAGAATACAAAACCAATTTCAAACATATACTTTTAAACCACGTATAATTCCATTTTTGAATCCTAATAAAATTTACATGGAACTAATGGACAAAGAAGCTTATTCAAACAACAATGAACTATCAAAATGGGAATATTCAAATGAAAAGTATTCTGGCAATTTCTATAAAGTAATTGCAGTATTAACGATTAACTAAATAATTTTAAATACATTTTCAATATTTTCAGTCCTATTTATTAAATACAAAAGTAAAATTACAACTTACAACTTTATACTATGTACTGTGTGTACTAATCTAATGCAAAACATGCTAAAATTTAATTTTATGTAACATGATGAAGAATCTAATAGTAATTACAATCTGTATCACAGCCACTATCGTCAATTTTTTTCAAACTGCAATAAGCCATGAAGAATATACACTCTGTCACTTACTCAATGAATTGTACACTGAAATGGCATGGATGATCAAGAAAAAGAAAGTCCACAAAAACACTTCTGTCAATATTACACACACAAAAACCCAATGTACAACTATTGCTAATTCATCCGAACATAATTAGAAAAAAACATAAAATAAATAAAATGCATGCAAAGCAATATCACTACTTAAATGGTAAAAACCAGAAAGAGCTCATACTTTTTTTTTTTTTTTTTAAGTATACATGCAAAAAACACAAGATGAGCAAATTTTGCTACCTTTATAATGTATACAAAAAATTTAGGATAAGCAATTAGAAAGTCAAAAGGCAATAATAAGAAACATCATACATGAAAAACAAATGATAACATTTTAAAGCTCAAAACAATTCAAAATTTGCTTAATGCAGATTTATTTTATAAAATAAGTTCATAAAACACCTACTGAGGCAGAAATTTTGGTACTTTTTGGTTAGCCGGGTGCCAGTGATATATACACATGCATATATACACACACACACACACATATATATATATATACACTTATATCTACACATATACATATATATACATACATATATATATACACATATATGTATGAATATATACATATATGTATATACATATATATATGTACATATATCACTGGCGCCCGGCTAACCGAAAAGTACAGAAATTTTTGCACAACTTTACATTTTTGGATTAATTAGGATTATGAAATTATATTATGAAAAGTTATCTACAATGACCTGCAATTGATAATTGGCAACTGGGCTTGATAAGAAACTATATATCATGTTTGGTAACTTCTATATGTCAATATGTCATTTTTCCAACAGTACTTTCAAAATAAATCTGCAGTTTCTTTCGAAATTATTTATGACAATTTTATTTTAACTGATATTATATGGGTAAAGCTGTTTAATATTCAGTTTTGAAACACTAAATATTACTCTTATATCTCGCTACTGAAAACATGTATAAGTTACATTAGAAATAGCTACAGATCCACTGATCTGACACTACTAAGAAAAAAATAAATAAATAAATAAAGGGGATTGGATGCCTAGAAAATTGACAATTTAAAAACAGTCATATTGACACTGTTCTAAGCTGATTTTTGGAATATGCAATACTTTTTCAGTGGTTTCAGACCAACAATGATTTTGAATGCTGCATATAAAAATTGCAAACTAAATAGAAAAAAAGAAAATCAGAATATTGACAATATCTTCTATAATTATTAATTTGCTCAAGATGAAACCTACCTAAGGGGGAAATGAAATTCAAATTGATTTTTTTTTCATAATAACCAGTTAAAATTAATACAAATCATGTGAGAAAAATTCTTGAATCGTTTGAAAAATATTCACTGATAATGAACAGTTGTAGTTTAGATTACTTTACAGAAATGGGAAAATAAAAAGTTTCTAACCATAGACATGTTCTGGTGTAGTAGTAAATGCACAACACAATACAATAAATCTTGCATTGTTTTCAATGTAACTTGCTCAAAGCTTTCAGAAACTTTGGCTCTCATCATTAAATTACCAAAAAAAAAAAAAAAAAAAAAAAAGAAGAACAAAGAACTTGCATTGAGATTAGAAGTAAAAGATTTTAACACCTTACACATTTCAAGAAGAATACATTTCAGAAAAATGCCTCAAAAATTGGAAAAAAAATATATAAATTTTTTTCTTTAATTTTGTACAATATACCAATAAAAAGGTTAGTTGTAAAAATAGTAAATTAAATTACACTACACATTTGAAAAAGGAAAACAAACTCATGGAATAGAACCAAAAATTTTTCTCCGACTGAAACTCAATTTGGGTATTCCAAATAATGGTACATTTCAATTGCCCAAACTGGATTCAAGCAACACAGGCAAGTGGTTAATGATATGGTATTCCCCCCTTTTTTTAGCTTGATTTTAAATTTAAATAATTAAAAAAATGCCTTTTTTAAGGCAGTTTAATAGTACATACCTCAGTTTTAAATCCAGTCTAATTTTACTGAGCCAGCCAAGACAGAAGTGCAAAAAATTCATATCTCTTACTTTATATGCACCACGTGTTGCAACACTAGCCATCATATAATATCGGTCCACTTTGTCTCCATGTAATCGAATCACTGATCTAACAGTATTAATATTTCTAAAAGAAATATACATAAATATTCTTAGATGCTGAAAAAAAAATGTTAGAAAATGACATTTTGAGAAATATTTGATTAAATACAAAGAGAATAGAATTTCTTTATTAGCTAATGAAATAATATAATTTTCATTAATTACAAAATTAAAGCCCAGTAACTTAGTGGTTAGCACATCATGCTACCACGCTATAGGTCCACAATTCGATTCTGGACTGCAGATTGGGCTAGGCTAATTCAGCCTTTCATTCCTTCAGGGTTGATAAAATCAGTACCAAGCTTGCTTAGGAACCACACAGTGAAGGTCTCGTGTTAGGCTGACCACCCAACCACAACATATGCTGATAGCACTTCAGGGCCCATGGTCAAGAAAACAATGTTGGGCACTGTAGGCCATGATCCTTAATGGATTGTGGCATCACAGGTTTACGTTAATTTTGTAATTGCAAAATTACTGTATGAAAAATTGCAGTTACATCATTTTCAAAATTAAAGAAAAGCAATACTAATGAAAATCAATAATGATTTTGAAATGGAATAATTACTTACAAGGAATTTCATTGTTTATACTTAAAGAATAAAAATGCCTGAGTTTGATGATTATGAAAATTATCTCAGTTATGCATGCAAATGATGCAATTATTTATGAAATAAAAATATTTTAAAAATTCCTGCCATTATTCTTTTGTTTATTTTTTGACTGGGAAAGAGACTGACTAATTCTGATATTTAAACCTAATTCTTATCCATATATTATATGGGTAAAAGTTAGATTAAAATGTCAATGCATACTAAAGCTTATCTTTATTAGTGTTGATCTCCTCTCTCCTCCACGTTTGTGGAAATGAATTCAAAGTTTAGTTAGCAGAGTTGGCAATGAAAATCTTAAAGTTCTTTAAAAAGCAGATGTAATGTAAAGCTGGTTCAGGAGAAAAAGCAAACAGAGATGCTGAAAATGCCTAAAATTAGGACAGAAAAATAGAATATATGTTTACGCTATATCCCGCTCCAACTCCACAATACAGGACGAAAACGTATAGTGGTCAGCATAATTGCATTGTAGAACTTAGCACTAATGAAACAAAATTAAACTGTAAAAATAATACTGAAATCTCAAATATAATGTAAGTTATTCAGTAAAATATAATTTAGAGTAGTTGATGATAAAATTACTCAAACTGGAGTATATGCACGAATTTAGATCTGAAATGAAAATAAGAAAAATACAACTCACCCAAATAAAGATGATGACAGGAATATAAGTAAATAATTGATTTTATTCACACAAGACATTTTATCTAGTTTAACTGTGGCCACTTCAATAAAATACATACAAATTATTTAAGTAAATAAGCTATCTTCATCATAATCTTTTCAGTTCAAATCCATATTAGTAACTTAAATAAATGCTCTAGATAAAAGAGATTACAAGGTTCTTCGTTAAAATTAATCGTCTATGCTAAAAATTAAGTTAAATTAGAAATTGTTCTATTTTATAGTTATATTCAGAATTGATCTTTAACCGCACTTGAGAAAATACTCATTTTTCTGTGTTATCTGGACTGAAGCGACGGAACGATGAAAAGAAGCACTTACTATAAATGGCGATATTCTTTATTCATATCTAGCTGGAGAATTAATGCTGGAGATATTAGCATGAGTAGGAACACTCACATTACTTGGTGGCATTATTATAGCATCTTTAATCAATAATCACACCAGTCTGATGAATCTAATATGTTACGCGGATGACATCTTTATCGCTGACAGAATATCCATTCATACACTGGATATCTAAATGAAGAGGAATCTGCACGGATTTTGTAGAAATCTATACGAATATCGCATTTAGGCTATGAAGAATTGATGCGGAAGAATTGACGCTGAATTATGAAGAATTGACGCTGGTGAAGATAGTCTCTTTTAATTAGAGAGACATATTCTGGATTAAAAATATAGAAAAACTTCGAAATCTTAGCAGTACATTAACGGCGTTGAAGATTCCAGCAGCATATCTGTACTCTACTCAAAAATTTTACATAGTGTCTGGCCTTTCGGCCAAACACTGCTTTTTATCCTCTCCTGCACCTACATCCATCCCAAGGCAACGGAGAGCAGCAACTGACTAAAAAATTTTGAATTCAAACTCTACCAAGTTTAACTGAAACACCAGCCAAACTATCCAATCAGAAAAGGCGAAAATTCCTCTTCTTTGTTTCGCACCGCTTAACTCTCAACCGCCGTCTCGCAAAAGTATGTTATCGACAACTCAACTCTACACGCAACCGATACTGGCGAAACGAAAACAACTCCAACCTAGCAACAAGCGGCGGAAATTAAGATCACTCGTTCGCGAAGGTTCTAGAAAGAATTTGAATTCCCCCTTTTCCCCACTGAAAAATGCACCCCTTAACCTTGGATGACCACATGAATGACCCCTAAACTAAAATGGAAGGCGATTTTACGCTAAGCTGTTGTTTCTTGAACTCACGACGATGCAATCCAAAATGGCCAGGCATCACTCCGAAAACAATCAAAGTAAACATTGAGATTAGAGAAAATGTTTAAAAAATCATATCTGCCAAGATTTACGTTGAATCTTGCTAGAATTTTGGCAGACTGCATAAATAATTATGTTTAATCTTTTGAATCAATTTTAAAACAAAAATAACTAATATTTAAAAAGTAGAAATTATATATTTTAACTTAGAAGAAAAATCGCAGTACTTTACCGGAATCGATGTCAACAAACGGAAATCCTTAATTCTCTATCCAGAGATTTAAATGCATGATTATAATTTAATTTACAAGTGATTATTGATTTTTAAAAAGTGATTTAATTATAGAAGTTATTTTTAATTAATAATAATATCTTAGAAGAAAAGTTAAAAGGATTAATTTTAAAAAGATAGAAATTATTGACTGTTTAAATAATAACGATTAAATAATTAATTTAAATGTTAATTAATATGAAAACTTTTAATTAATGATTAATAAGGATTAAATATTTAATTTAAGTAAAATAATTAATGAAAACTATTGCATTTAAAAGTATAAATGGAATGTATCATAACAGTAGACAAATTAATTGACATCTTTTATTGATGATACTTTGAAACAGCACTATCTCCATACCGTACACTGCATTTAAGAGACTACGCTAGTCATTCGAAGAAACTCGAACGCTAATGTTAAGTCTATGGGAAGTCTATCTATCCAATTTTTTTTATATAGGGGTACTTTCACTTTTCAATTTCAGAACCGGTTGGAACTGGTTTTGAAATTGAAAATGTCCGCTTATAAAAAAACTGTAACTAAAATAAAAAAAGTAAAAACTAACAACATTAGGGATCGTTCTCAGCATTCCTATTGTTCGGAGCTGGCATGTTGCCAAATCCGGCAACCCTTTTGTGTTTCGTCATTTTCTATTGTAAAGGCAGAGTGTGTTTTGATTTAGTGAAAAGAGGATGTATGAGAATTATTTAGATTTGTGAAAATTAAAATATTGTGTATACAGTCCACAACAGAGTAACTGATTATTTGAGTTGAGTGAGTTATTAATAGAATCAGTCATCGAGTACAAAACATCTGGCCCTGTGCGAGCCGGAGAGTAAAGTGATGATAAATTTGTGAGATTATATTTACTGTGATTAAGACAGCGAGTAGTATTGTGATTCATAAAATGCCTAATGCTACGGATAAAGACTTCGTGTTACGGAGATACTTGTGTAATAATATTTATATTTAGTGATTCAGCAGTGAGCGTGCAAGAAAAGAAGTTTTAGTGTCTGTCGCAGCGATTTGAGGTAAGGGCAATTTTTCCTAGTCTTGTTTTCGAGAATTAATTATGTCAATTATAGATAATTTAAATAAGGATCAGCTTAAGTTTGTAGCTGAAGAATTGGGATTAACAGTACAGGAGGGAAGTAAAGTGGTAGATTTAAGGAGGATTATAGAGGAAAGCGAGCATTATGAAAATGAGGGATTAATGAAAAACGTAGTGGAATACGTAGTTGAGGAAATTAAATCGCGGAAGGAAGCCGAAAAAATGAAATTAGAAGTAGAGAGAATTAAATTAGCGCAATTAGAGAAAGAGATAGAATTAGCGAATATTCGTAAGGAACCCTCTCAAAATTCTGAGCTTGAAAAAATTAAATTGGCACAAATAAAAAAGGAATTAGAATTAGCTAAGTTTCGCAAAGAATCGAATGAAAGTGCTTCGCTTTCAGGAGTTTTAAAATCGGAAACGGACAATAACATAGAAAGTTTTATTAAAAGTATTAAAACCTTAACTATTTCGGTTCCTTCGAGAGCAGAGTCCTTTAATCTGTTTTTCCAGTCACTGGAGAAAGCATTTAGAACAAAAAACGTGCTGGACGAGTTCAAAGCCGAAATTCTTTTGAACGTTCTGGGTGAGAAAGCTAGTAATTTAATGATTTATATGTCTGAGGAAGATTTGAGTAACTATGATAAATTGAAAACTATAGTTTTAAAGGAGTTTCAACCCACACCGCAAGTGTTTAAATAATTTCCGGAAAGCTTATAAATTACGTTCGGAGAATTATGTACAATTCGCTTCGAGATTAAGTGCTACGTTCGAATATTATTGTCAACTATGCGAGGTATCTGATTTTAAATCATTATGTGAATTAATTGTATCAGATAGAATTTTCGATTCATTGGATCGCGAATTAATGAATCACATTGCAATTAAACAAGAGGAAACATATTTTAAGCCGAAGCAACTTGCGAAAGAATGCGATATGTTCTTATCTGTTAGAAATAAAACCAAAAGTGAGTCAAATGCAGGTATGAGAAATTTAAATGAAAACAAACGGGGAAATAAATTCCAAAATTTCTGATCGCAAAAGGGAATGCCAAGTGTATTTTTATCTGAGATAAAAAATGTTAAATGCGTGTTATGTAAGACTAATGAATTTCATGCATTACATGCGTGTCCGCAATTCAAAAGACTTCCTATAAAAGAGAGAGTTGAGATAGTGAAATCCAATAAAGCATGTTTTAAATGTTTAAATTATAATTGTTATGTGCAAAAATGTGCAGCTAGAAATTGCTTCTGTGGATGCCCACATAATAAATTGATGCATTTTCCGAGAGAAGAAAATGATCAGAGAAATAAAAATGTAGGTCAAGCGAGTGATGAGTTAAGTAGAATAAACGGGCTGCAAAGCGAAAATTCTTTCCCTGCGCACGAAACGGTAGCTTCGAGTTTCGTGAAAAACAAAACAAAAAATGTTTTATTAAGTACGGCTCGAATTCTCGTTAAAGATAAATATTCTGAATGGCAGGAAATTAGATGCCTTTTGGATGTGGGGTCTCAAACTTGTTTAATTTCATCGCAGTGCGCTAATAGATTGCAACTTAAAATAAATAAAACAAATACTTTGATATCTGGTTTAAATGATTACTCGACGACTGTTAAGGGTTGCGTAATGACAACGATAGCTAATAGAGATAAAAGCTTTGAAAGGGTATTAAATATGTTGGTCGTAAATAAGATAATGGATTTGATTCCACAAAGGATGTTTAGTGTAGATATTGAGATTTCAGATTTAACTGTGCTAACAGATTATCGATTTAATATTCCGGACAAAATCGACATGTTGATAGGTGCAGAAATTTTTTATGAGTTGTTGAGACCAGGACAAATATATTCACAGAGTTCGAAACTATTTTTACAAAACACGGTGTTCGGATATGTAGCTAGCGGATGTGTAGAGCAGGAAAGTGACAGAAAAATCCATTGTGGGTTAATTCGGGAGGACGATTTAAATAAAACTTTAAAAAGGTTTTGGAAAATAGAAAATGTTGAAGTGGAATTAACAAAGAGTAGAGAACACGACATATGTGAGGAACATTTTGCGCATACACATTGGCGAAATAAGGAAGGCAAGTACGTAGTAAACATGCCGTTAAAAGAAAATCCATCGTGTTTAGGAAAATCTAGGGATATTGCTCATAAAAAACTCAGATCGCTGTGGACTCGTTTATCTAAGGATGAACAGTATTTGAAACTCTATAAAGAGTTTTTACAGGAGTATGAGAGATTAGGGCACATGAAAGAAATTAAAGATTTTAGAGAATCTGAGGTAGCATATTATGCCCCTCACCACGGCATATACAAGCCAGAAAAATCGTCAACAAAATTACGAGTGGTATTTAACTGTTCGGCAGAAACATCCAATGGCACATCTCTTAATGACTTGCAATTTAACGGAGGAGTAATTCAAAACAATCTATTTTCAATAATGATAAAATTTAGGGAACATGTTTATGCCCTAACGGCCGACATAAAAATTATGTACCGCATGATTAATATCGATCCTAGTCAGCATGCCTTACAGAGAATTTTGTGGAGCGATAATTATGATGAGGAGCCTAAAACTTTCGAATTACAAACAGTTACTTACGGAACTGTCAGTGCGCCTTTTCTAGCGATGAGAACACTAAACCAGCTTGCGAACGATGAAGAGAAAAACTTTCTGAAAGCAGCACCGATACTGCGAGAACAGTTTTATATGGACGACGTTTTGTGCGGTGAACCTACGCTAGCGGAAGCTGAGGAGTTGCAGAGGCAGCTCATAGCAATTATGCAGAAAGCAGGAATGAGTCTCCATAAGTGGAGCTCAAATCATAAAAATCTATCTTTAACCCCTGGAGAGGGATATAATTTTGAAAACGAAACCGAGACGAAAACCTTAGGCGTGTTGTGGAACGCAAAGGAGGATTGTTTTGCCTTTAGAGTAAAGGTGGAACTTTGCGATTCATACACAAAACGACAAGTACTGTCAACTATAGCAAGGATTTTCGATCCTTTGGGCCTGATTGGACCCGTGATAGCGAAGGCTAAAATATTAATGCAACAATTGTGGAGAACAAAAATCGATTGGAACGATGCACTTCCCGCGTCAGAATTTCGAGAGTGGCATTAGTTTCTTACGTCCTTTAAAGGTGTAAACAATATTAAGGTTGACAGACGTACTGTAATTGAACATCCAACTAGTATTGAAATACATGGATTTGCGGATGCTTCAGAGCGCTGCTATGGAGCAGCTGTATATTGCAAATCTAGTGATGAGCTGGGAAACGTTATGACAGCATTAATCGCCAGCAAGTCGAGAGTTTCCCCAATAAAGTGTTTAACGATACCACGTTTGGAGTTATGTGCCGCCGTCCTGTTAACAAAACTGGTAAAAAGAGTTTTATCAGCTATTAAAAGAACAGTGACTAGAATATTCTTATGGTCAGATTCCATGATTGTGCTTTCCTGGATTCAAAAGGAGCCTATAGATCTGAAGCAGTTTGTTCGAAGTAGAGTGGCTACAATACAAGAGAACTCTAACATTGACCAGTGGCGTCACATTGATTCAGAACAAAATCCTGCTGACCTTTTATCCCAAGGTATGAGTCCAGAAAGACTGCTAAACTGTGACTTGTGGTGGAAAGGCCCAGCGTTTCTTAAAAACAATGACTATCCTTACCGTCCAATACGTGTGACAGAAACCAGAGAAGAGTTCAAAAATGAACTCAAATGCTCTGATGAACCGTCTACAAACCATAGTGACTTAATATTTTCAATTATGAACGACTCTTTTGTAAATGAGTTAATTGGTCTAAGTAATAACTATATAACTATTGTACGTATTTTGAGTTATATTTTTAGGTTCATCGGGAACTCCAAAGGTCACCACCCTAAGACAGGACCTTTAGGATCTGAAGAATTAAGAGCTTCAGAATTAAAATTGGTGAGTTTAGTACAGAAGCAAAGCTTCCAGGAGGTGCTGAGTGATATAAAAAAGTCCAAACAAATATCAAAAATGAATTCAGTAAGTAGTTTGAATCCATTTTTAGATCAAAATGGGATTTTAAGAGTAGGAGGTAGGTTGAGCAACAGTGATTTAAATTATGATAAAAAGTATCCAATTTTGTTGCCAACCAAACATAAATTAACAGAATTAATTGTTAATTATTTTCATAAAAAGTATTTTCATTCAGGACCCCAAGCATTACTGCATCAAATTAGACAGCAGTTCTGGATAATTAATGGGAGAAGTGTATGTAGGAAAATTGTGCATAATTGTATTACCTGTTTTAAGGCCAAGCCACAGGTACTAGATCAGTTAATGGGAGAATTGCCTGAAGAAAGAGTCAAGAAAACCTTTCCCTTTAATGTAACTGGGGCAGATTTTTGCGGCCCTTTCTTTATCAAGTATAGGGGCCAGAGGAAAGGTACCTACCATTAAATTTATGTTTGTTTATTTATTTGTTTTGTATCAAAAGCAATGCATTTAGAGGTAGTGTCAGATATGACATCAGCCTCATTTATTGCTTCCCTTAAAAGGTTTATTTTTAGGCGAGGTAAATGTGCTAAACTATTTACTGACAACGCAAAAAATTTTGTGGGCACAAATGCTGAACTTAAAAAGTTGAAAAAGTTGATACAGCAACCTGATGAAACTCTTGCAGGATACATGTCCTCAGAAGGTATTGACTGGAAGTTCCTTCCACCCAGAGGCCCGAATTTTGGGGGTATCTGGGAGGCAGGTGTAAAATCAATTAAATATTATTTGAAGAGAGTGGTGGGAAACACAAAGTTAACTTATGAAGAGTTTCTGACGGTATTGATTCAGGTTGAGGGAATGTTAAATTCTCGACCACTTGTTCCTTTGTCTGCTGATATAGATGATCTTAACGTTTTGACCCCTTCCCATTTTCTAATTGGCCGACCTATCACATCAATAGTTGAACCTGATTTAACAAATATTGGTGAGAATAGGCTGGATCACTGGCAAAATTTAACCAAAATGACACAATTAATCTGGAAAAGGTGGAGCT
Source organism: Maratus michaelseni (assembly GCA_963931845.1). Taxonomy (NCBI): domain Eukaryota; kingdom Metazoa; phylum Arthropoda; class Arachnida; order Araneae; family Salticidae; genus Maratus; species Maratus michaelseni. The sequence continues at coordinate 226,626,851 of OZ007595.1, forward strand.
CAGATTACTTGAGCAATTAGCAGCAGAGGGGCAAGTGGAAATTTGAGAAAGATAATGTAAAGGTTGGAGACTTAGTTGTTATTAAGGAGGATAATTTACCACCATGTCAATGGTCTTTAGGGAGAATTTGTAATATTTATCCTGGAAAAGACACAAAGGTTAGAGTAGTAGAAGTGAAAACTGCCTTGGGTAAATATAAGTGCCCAATTTCAAAGCTATGTCTCCTACCTATGAATAATTAATTAAACTTGTTGCAAATGTATTATTATTATGGTATTCTTTCTGATTGTTTATTAGTGTTTATGTAATGGAATAATAGAACTGTTGTGTTTATGATTATAGTGTAAATTTATGTAATACATTTATCTTGAATGTTTAACAAACATTGCAAGGCGTGGCGGGATGTTCGGAGCTGGCATGTTGCCAAATCCGGCAACCCTTTTGTGTTTCGTCATTTTCTATTGTAAAGGCAGAGTGTGTTTTGATTTAGTGAAAAGAGGATGTATGAGAATTATTTAGATTTGTGAAAATTAAAATATTGTGTATACAGTCCATAACAGAGTAACTGATTATTTGAGTTGAGTGAGTTATTAATAGAATCAGTCATTGAGTACAAAACACCTATGGAAAAAAAATTCATTAAAATTTTATTCATTAATTTTATAAAAATATTACAATGCAAGCGAGAATCTGGCATAATCGTCAAGAACCTTCCCATAGACTTAACATTAGCTTGAGTGTTTCTTCCCGTGACTAGTGTAGGCTCTTAAACAGACTTAAAATTAAAAGCCACGAATTGTTTAATCATTTTAAATTTTTCAACAGCTCTATCTTTTATTAAGCTGCATGCATGGTAAGAATAGTGGCACAGCTTTCTTAACCTCAACAAAAAGACACTTTACATAGGAGAAACCTACACCACATACTTCGATTTTCAGCCAACGTCTTAAATAGCATGCACTACTTACATACGAAAAAATATTTTACTTATTTGACGAAACTGGAATTGTCAAATACTAGAGGAAAAAATTAAAAGACAAAAAGGAATGGTAGGACATCGATCACATAGCAACGACAAACTGTAACAAACAGTCAGTATGGTTCAATAGCCTTATCAACGTCCCTACTATGATTTCAAGGGGAGCTCAAGAGCTATGAGCTTCCTATGAGCTCAAGATAAAGTTAATATATATTCTTGAGCTTAGGTACATTACGATACAACTCAACACTTTGTTTATATGCAAGTAAAATTGGGAAAACAATTGAGCCGGGTGATGGAATGAAATGAAAATTAACATTTAAAGATAACTTAGTAAGTTGTTTTAAATTCCAATAACCTTATCAATGTCCCTACTATGATTTCAAGGGGAGCTCAAGAGCTATGAGCTTCCTATGAGCTCAAGATAAAGTTAATATGTATTCTTGAGCTTAGGTACATTACGATACAACTCAACACTTTGTTTATATGCAAGTAAAACTGGGAAAACAATTGAGACGGGTGATGGAATGAAATGAAAATTAACATTTAAAGATAACTTAGTAAGTTGTTTTAAATTCCAATAACATCTGAAAAATATTTTTAATTTAGTTAACATTTATTTTATCTTAAAATGTTAACAATTAGAGATTGCAATCTTGCACGATTCACTGAGGTGTTTTCTTTTTCAATAGCATGTTGTGGCCATCACAAAATTTTCTTCTATATTAATTTAAATAGCTCAGTTATACACAAAAATGTAATAAGCACCAAATTCATTAAGATCTAACTGAATATGAAATTTGATGAAATTCTTTGCATTAATTCTTTAACAGAAAATTTATCACAGAAAATGTGAAAATCTCAGCATATCAGTGCCAAATGCTGTAATCTTCTTTTCATGTTCAGAACTGGAACTCTTTAATTTCATTATTGGCATTGCTCTTTTTAAATTTTCAAATATTTTCTTTATTTTTATTATTTATTATCCTTTTGGATAACAGAATATATCATAAGTATTTTTTAAGTCTTGTCATATTTTTTCCCGATTATTTAATATCTTAATAGAAACATACTGTTGCCCGAACTGAGTTCGGGCAACATATCTTAAACAGTTCAACAGTATGTTTATCAATATTTAAAACTAGCAAACTACGCCCGCTGCGTTGGTCGGTTTCTCCAAAAGAACCTTGATCAAACGAAATATATCGGCGAATTTAACCCTTTATTTTAATGTAATCTGTACCTTTACCTGGAATATCCTAAAATAACATAAAAACAGATACTTATTTCACTATGTTTTTTTTAATACGGTTTATTATTACGTTTAAAATTTATTACCTACCGTTTTCCATTGATTTATATGTTATATAGCTACATTTTTAAATAACGTGAATTAACCTATATTATACACAACTAAAAAGAAATGGCGCATCTAGTATTTGTCGAGAATTAAATAAAAATCATGCACTCGTGACATCATAATTCACTTTTATATTTTAACAGAATAATATGGTTACTATAATTTGTGACTCGTGCTGACACATTGCTGTTAGTATTATTATTTTTTTACTCGTGAAGTTTTCGCTGTGGTACTCCATTGTGAAATTTGGTAATTTTTTAAATTCAATATTTGAAAAACGGCATAATCATTAGATTTGAAATTTATATCAATAAAAATACAATTTTTTACCTTTCTAACACAGTTTGTCTAACAATTTTCTGACAAATACTTTCAGAGTAATTAATTTTTTCAGCAATTTCAAATGTTTCATTTTCCGAGATTAATCTGTAGCAACGATTAGCGAAATTCCCAGTCGTCAGCAACACATACCTTTTTATTAAAGAGGATTACTATAGTGCAATTTGATTTGTACATTATTTGATTGTTTTATGTGAAGTCTGAATTGAGTTCATTTAACATTCGAATAGACATTTAAATGTATAATTTACTATTTTCATGATATTCTTATTATACTTGGGAGGGAGAAAATCATGGTAAACTGTTAAGAAGTTAAGAAAAATGAAATATCAGTTAAATCAATATGAAGTTTTTTATTGTTACACAAAGTGCAATAGTGCTCAGAATATCTTGATGTTCCTCAAACTTTTCCAGGATAAAACATAAACTTGTTTCTGCATTTATAAGTATAGAATCTCTCTTACTTAACAGTTCAATGGAGAATTTAAGCAGGTGTAAATTGTCAATTAAATCATGAATTTTGGTCTCCTCTTTGTCAGTAAATGGTAGGTCAATTAAAGCTTTACTAATGCATGTGCTTCGTTCATAAAAGTTTTCACAAAAATATAAAGTAAATCAAAACTTTTTTTTTTTCAAAGATTTAGGGGAGGTGTAGATTTAGGGGAGAAATAACTATCTATTAGCTACATTGATCAAAGGATCAACAATATCTGAAAAACCAACATATTAACAGTATATACTTATGGTATACAACTACTAAATTGTCCACATCATCAAATATTTGTTGTTAAACTATATGAATACTATTTCCAAAGCATTCATAATAAGTTAAACCAAAAATATTTCATACAGTATTGACAAAAATATTCTGCACCAATTGTAACATACAGAGTGAAAGTGGAAGAGGGGGTAAAAATGATACAGAGTGTTAAAGGTATAATTCAGATTTTTCTAGAAAACTAATTTCCAAAAAAATAATACTTTATTTACTAAGTTTACTTAGAAACCTATAATAATATGTAGTTAGTAAGAAGAAAATAGGAGAACATTTTTATGATTTTTATACTTTATAATTAGTCATTTTAAAAGACACTGCAATAATTAAAATGTTCAATATATGAATAAAAGGAAATAAAAAGACAAAATATGAAATCATTTTCCAAATTAATACTAATCGATTTTTTTTAACCTATTACTTTTCATATTAAAAATAACTATAATGATTAATTAGCACATACCTAAATATAAATAACATGGGTAATGGCAAATTCCTTAGGACCTCCATAACTCGATCAAAACGTTCTTTCGCCATCTCTTTCATATATTTAGCATCTTCATCAGTCAATTTATTGGGAATGCGCATTTGTTGTCTATACAATGGTCTCTGCATCAGTATTTCACAAAAAAGATAATAATTTGAAGCTAAAATATCGAAAAAGAACAACAATGAAAAAAGGCCAAATGGAATATGGATTTTCTTTTTTAAGGAAAATATATATATATATATATATATATATATGAGCATACACCAGTTTTAAAAATTCAGATTGGAATAATAACTGACATGAAAATATTAAGGCTGATGCAAACACACAATATTTTAACCTTCTCATACATGGCAATCTCATATGAGGTTGTATTGAAAAACCACCCCTACCAAACTGTCCATAGCTTATTTTTTATCCTGTATCACATATAAACCTCAAGTGAAGTCCAATATTGCTTGTGAAATACAACAGTAGATGACAGAGACATTTCCTTTTTGAATACTCAGAGGGAAAATATAGCTTTGACTTTTTTTTTTTTTTTTTTTTTTTTTGGTTGTTGTGCACAAGAAAATATTTACTCGAAGAATTTCTGCTTTTGGATCTAAATGAAAACATGACCAAATATGCTTTTTTACTTTTTACTTTGTAATAAAGTGCCCAAAATTCAAATTATCAGAAAAAAAAAACTTGTTAAAAATAATTTTTAGTGCTTATAAGTGTTATATCAGGTTAATGTTTTTTTGTTATCAAATGTACTTTTTTTTTTTTTTAATTCAACATTATTTGTTTTTAATAATTCATTTCAAACTTACTTTAAGTGCAAAAAATGTTTTCATCAATTTAAAAATAATTTGTGCATGAGAGTGTTAAATTGTCATTTGACACATTATATCTAATAATTTTTAATCATACTAAAATTTTAAATAATTTCTGATTAGAATGAAAGCAAATTTATCAAAAGAACATCTAACTTTTTACACAATAAAGAATTATTTAACTAATCAGATACTTAGAGTTAGGTTTTACTAATCATGCATCTACTGTAAGGATAGGAAAATATTAGAATATATATACTTCATAATACTAACCTTGAATCCCCAATTCTTGGCAATGCAGTTGCATTTTTTTGTGATCATCTAATATGATAGATTTCCATAAATTGCAGAGGGAAATTCGAATTCTTTCAGGTAAGTATTCATAAAGTCCATGATCTAATAAAACTATTTCAGCTTTGTTGTCGCTTGCTTTACGTACAAACACTAGAAAAGATTACACATAAGTACAATTCATCCAAAAAATAATGACACAAAATAACATTTATATATTAACTGAATTGAAGATTTAGTGTTTTTAGAAGAAAAAAAAGAAGCTAATGGCCTGGAAGGCAGTGACATTTATTTTTAAATGATATTAATATCGCTGAATTTAAATATGTAATTGACCTTACTTAATCAATCATGCAAGCAACTGTCATTTTTCATGACCACAAGGTGCCAATATCGCTTAATCAAAGTGAAATGAATAGTATATTGATTACAGATGTTACCGTGACTATAATGGTAGTTAACGTAATCGAGATATCGGTTATTTCACTTTGACAGTGTAATGTAGAGGTCCTGAGGACATTTCATTGCAGTCTAGACATCTGATGGCTGTTTTGGAGATTAAATAAAATCAATTATTTATTTGAAAATAAAATTGTAATATTATTTTAAAATTTTAAAATAAGAAAAATGCTTTTTCTTATTTAAAAACTATTTTAGACTTTTAAAACAATTTGTAAAATCTTTCACTGAAAAAAATAAAAAAATAAATAAAAAGGTTTTAAAAAATTATAAATTTAATGAAATCAGCATATGGATAAATGGTATAATAAGCATAGAGTATCTAGCAAAGAGTTTGATCACTGCACAGTCTTAAAACAATTTTATTATATTCATATTATGTAGTCAGTTTGCTGCAGGTCTTTGTATAGTACAGTCATCTATTTATATAATATGCAAGTGAGGTGACGATTTCAGGCAGAACCCATCCATCTAATAGCAATTTCCTATCAAATTTAAACATTTTTCGTTATAGCAGCTGCCACCAATTAAAAATCCACAATAAAATTCTTTCCACAACAATTAATTTTCTACTGAAAGATTTCCATGTGAAAAATGAAATAAAAAGTTTCAAGAATGAAAAAGAATGACGTCATAATGGAAGTATAACAGAGATTTTCAGAGTTCTCAATAATAATACAAGGAGCATAAATATGAGTTAGTACAGAAAGCAAGTAAATATGACATCAGCAGGTGAATGAGTTTGAGGAACGTACTGACTCATGATAAAAACCAGATTATGGAAATATTTTCATATTTTAACATTTTGAGGTTATCTGAATTATTTTCGCTATTTTTAAATCTATTCCACAGACGTATATATGTGGATATGCATGTATATTAGAATTTCCACAAATGTTCAGGTTACCAGAGCTCATTCTTAATGAAGAAGTGAAATAAAGATATCAGATTAAAAAAATAAATAAATAAAATTAACATGTTTATATGTCTTGCAATACAAGTCAGTAAAAGCTATTTGTACTGATATTACAGTAAATCTACATCTTTTGTCCTTTATTAATTAAGATAGATCTGTAATTTCTCCTCTGTTTTGTCCTCTTATTTACATCAGATTACAAATTTGGTTTTAAAACCTCAGAGGCGCATGCATTAATTAGTCCCTGAACTTAAGGAAAACGGACATGAAATGTAATTGTCAATGAATAGTACGTGAATATTTGTATCAATTATTTCAAATTTTAAGTGAAAACTATGATTTATACCCATCGCCCTAGGACAGGCATTTACACTAGAGGAAAATAAAAAGGACACTGTACTTAATATTAAAAAACAACATGTACTGTAACCTATAAAGGTTTTAACAGAAATTGATTTCTAGAAACATCAAGTATGAAATTCCAGAATTACAGCTCATTCTGGCAAGTAGTTTTTTTAACTATGCTTAAAAAAACTATTAACGTTTCAATCTGTTTTGCAATGATTAAAAATGAATTAGCGTTCCAGACTTTACATCTTCATAATTCCTAAACTACTTGACTAATTGACTTTCCATTTGGTATCTGAAGTTACAATTTATTGAAGAATCCAAATATGATGAAATCATGAGTTAGTATAGAAAATTTCAAAGTTTGTTACAATTTCAATATGTAGGTGATACCCAACCAAAGCCAATTTGCTTTTTTCATCGAGCGAAATTTGGTTCAAAAGTAAATACATTGTTGTAATCAGGTTTGTTTTTAGCGTACACTTAATGATATTTTAGATGATCATTTCCCCGCTCACCTTTTTTGATGCCAACTATGACTGTAAAACATATTAAAAATATCATCCGATAATTTTCTTATTACTTCATGTTATAAACAGACATCCTGGTTGAGCCTTTAAACCTGAATCGGCCATACTACTGTCATACAATTTTTTTTTCTAATCATAATCCTAATCGTATCCTAACCTAAACCTAATAATCAATTTAAACAATATTATTTGAAAAGAATATATAAATTAAATTAATACTCATAAATGGAATGAATGGAAAATAGAATAAATAGAAATGAGAAAATAAAATAACAAGAAAGTACATTTATTTGACACTTAATCCTATGGAAAGCATGTGATATTCCAAGCTCACGAAATAATTTAAACAATCCTATATATAATAACATAAAAATGCAATAGAGATCATCAGATTGGTATTGTCAGTATTTCTTTGTTTATAGTGTCCTTGATGCGATAGAGAAAATATCGAAGTTAAATTGGGCAGAATTTAAAGTACACTTTCTGGCAACTTTTATTTACATTTTAGAATCACATCAGATTGTTATATTTTTATGAAATATCTATTTATCAATGTATAAAATTCATAAGCAATTTGTTCACTATTTACACCACTTAGTGAGGAGCACTTTATTTAATTTAAATATAAACAAGACATAAAATAATATTGTAGTAAGAAATATATAACATATGTCTATACAAATAAACAATATAATAATGCACATTTATTTAGCAATGCATACATATACAAATTTCACACCAAATACCACCTAAAATGCACTGTTTTAGCAGATTTCTCCCAGCTCTGTTTTTTCATTTTACATCATTCGTCAATTTCAACGATTTTACTTGGCCATCCTTTTTTCATTAGTTGCAGTTTCATTTTTGAGTTGTTTATACTATGCAATTTCCCTTTTTTAAAACTGAGTTGTGTCAAGGTGCCTATAGCAAAGAAATACCATATTGTCTCCTATAAAATGTGATAAAGATTTGGTTAATTACATATGTTTTTAGTTATTGGGTGTGAAATGTTTTGCTTAATTAATGTATTTATTCTTTGTTTTTAATGTTACGTGAACGAAGTCATGGGTAGCTAGTGATCTATAATTTGCCAAATTCTATAATGCATCAAATCTTTGTCAGCAACCTGTGCAGATTTTCACAGATTTGGATGTAATATATAATCATCCTCAATGCAAGAAACATTATAAAACAGGCATAATAGGATAGTATGCCTTACACATTTTGAATGCAATTAATTAATTATAAAACCTTTTGAGTTAATCTATAAAGACATTTTTATAAAAAATAATAATTGTTTTCCCATTCTTCTATAAACTCTCAGATGTTGAATGCTTAAGATATAAAATGGTGGTTACTGACCATTTCCAGGATGGGGATCAGCATGGACAAATCCTGTATGAAATATTTGTTCCGCAAAAGTCAACACCATTTTTTCACTCACCTAAAATAAAATTCAAATATAAAACAAAACTTTGTAATAACAAATGCCTTAAAGTTTTTTTCTGTTTTTTAAGTTTTATAATAATTAAAATATAAAATAGAACTGTTGAAGCATAAAGGAAAACAAATATCTTAAACCACAGCTTAATAAAATTAAACTAAGCAAAACTTGGGGGAGAGAGAAAAGAATGAGAAAAGAATGAATTCTAAGAATAAAATTATTTCTGTTAATGAAACTAATAAGTGATTATATTTAATATAAATTACATTAATGACAAAATTATTGATTATATTTAAAAGTAACAGCATTAAATAGCAAAAGCATATGAATAACATATACTTAGGGGTGTTCTAAAAAAAAAAAAAAATTCCCTGCAAAACTTTCTAACACATTTATAGACTATTTTTTTAAACATAAAAGCATGGGACTTGGAGGCGTAACTATTGAAGTGAATTGGAATCAAACTTTTTTTTTTTTAAATTACACCTTGAATTATAAGTGATTCTTGTCTCATGACATCCTTTATTAGGTTGTTGAATCCACAAAAATGGTTCACAATGGTAAATTTGACAGTATTTTCTGAAAAACCCTCAGCCTTTATTGAAAAAGGAAAAAACTATTCTATTTCATAGTTTCTGAGTAAAAGCACATACTAATCTCATGCATCTGTGAACAAAAATGAATTTAAGAGTGCATCAGAAAATAATAAGTTTGTTTTTGAGAACAGCACTATTAATACTCTAAATTATTCACTTTGAATTTAGTATAATAATTTCAAATTGACTTTCCATAGAAATACTTTAATTATAACAAATTTCAACACATTGAAAATTTATTTTATTTACCTTTTCAACTTATCAGGATTGTCATTAACCTTTAAATGGGCAAAGGTTTAATTCTAAGAAAAATAGTATTAAAATTTTATTTATTAGTAGTGATGCAGCCAATCTTTGAAATAAGTTCCTGCAACTTCCAAATTTTTTATATGTTTATTACAAAAGTGCATGCTCTCTTTAATAACAAGATAAATTCAATGAATTATATGTCTTCTTTAAGATTGTTCAATTTTTTTAAAATTTCTATCAGGAGAAAAATTACGCATTCTCTAAAATACATCAAGATTTCTTCCCCTCTCCTTTTTGTCTTGTTTTCCAATTTTTTGTCTTTGAGCTACACTATACCAGTGACTTGCTGCAGTAGGAAACAGCAATAACAATTGCAACATCAAACCTCCCCTATTTAAGATAATTTGAGTCCCCCCTCCCCCCGGAGATATGATGTATTGAAAGACAGCAAAGATAAAATCTCAAGAAAGAAAAAGACTCATAACTTGAATTGGTTGAATGTATGATGAATTGAGTGGAAATATATTATGTCAGCAGCAAAAAAAGAAAAAATCTGTAGAGGAACCAATAAAGTTCACAGGAGGGAAAAAAAGAGCTTTTCTTGATCAATAAGGGCATATAACTGACTTTACATTGGGTTAACTTCTTTGTAAGTTAGGGAATGCACATATTTTATCATAACTTAAATAATTACTGCAACCTTGAATGTGCAGTGCTTAAATCCTATTGGATGATACTACCATATTCCCTGTTCTTCAGAAAAGTCAGTGAGATTCTGCTTAAAAGTAAGATGGCTACAAATTATTGATAGATAACAGCAGATTAAGTCATCTAACTTTTTAAGCTGACATAATATAAATTCCTTTAAATGAGAGTCTACACTTAGTTGAAAATTTCAACAATTTTGTCTTATCCCATAATCGTTTGGTCGATTGTGTTTGAACATCCGTATTTTGATTTATTTTATTTTTTAAGTTGTAACCAATTTTACAATATTTGAACCATTTAAGCTTCAATTTATTAGTTTTATACACTATATGAAAAATCAGAATATATATTTTAATGTAGAACTAATTTTAATTATCTCTCCCACCCCCCCTTTAAAAAAGCCCTTTATATAAGACTAGCCCGCTACGCTGGTCAATTTCTTTTAACGAACCTTTAATCAAACAAAACATTGACATTTCATAAATAACTTTTATATTTTAACAGAATAATAAGGCTACTATAATTTGTGACTCGTGCTATAGCCAATATACACGTCAGGACACGTCACCTTATCATTATCTTTTTACGCATGAAGGTTTCGCTATGGTACTCAATTGGAAAATTTGGTAATTTTTGAAATTCAATATTTGAAAAACGGCATAATCATTAGATTTGAAATTTATATCAAGAAAAATACAATTTTTTTACCTTTCAAACGCAGTTTGTCTAACAATTTTCTGACAAATACTTTTTGAGCTATCATTTTTTTCAGTAACTTCAAATGTTTCATTTTCCGAGACCCTTTATACTTAACCAATCAATCCCGAAAAACTAATCAGGGAAGCGCCTTAACACAGTGAACCTATAAACAAAATTTGAAGGAAAACGGAATAATTCAGCATGAAAAACCCGTTTATATAAAATAAGGGGGTATTAGCCCTCCGTTCCCCCCTTTATACTTAACCAATCAATCCCGAAAACTAATCAGGGAAGCACCTTAACACAGTGAACCTATAAACAAAATTTGAAGGAAAACGGATATTTCTATGAAGAGTTATTGCATTACGTACGTACATACATACATACAGAACCGGCTGGCAAGCTCTCAGGGCTTGATAGCCAGTTTGATAGCTAAAAAATCGCAATTTTAGAACGTTTTTTGCTCCTGCACCCCCTGGGGTTAGTGGCACCGACATAAAATATAGCCTATGTTGGAGCAGGGGTTGTCACCATCAATTTGCCACCATCACTTTTGAAATCGGTTTGGTAGTTCCAGAGATTACCCCCTACAAACAAACAAACAAACAATCTTTACTCCTTTATAATATTAGTATAGATTAGAAATCTAAACTTCAAATTAAGACTGCTATCAATTTTGATAAAATCTTTACCATTATATCATAATGGCATAACACTCATAATTGTAATACAGACATTATATTGTTAATTGTAATACAAATTTCTCAAAATGCAGAAGAAGGGAAAAAATACATTACCAAATACAAAAAGGAATTATCCTATAAAGTATTTTAAGAAATTAAGAAACACACACACAAAAAAAACCATTTAAGTAATTATGGATACAATACATGGTAGGCTTTTTATATATAAAAGTTAGAATAAAGCTAGATATATTAAATAACTGAATTATTTGTCTTATACAGAACTTAAGATAGCTTTTTAGCTACCTTAAGTTCTTTATAAGACACCTTAAGTTCCTTATTTTTTTATCTCTGTTCTACCTTAAGTTCCTTATTTTTTAATAAGGAAAAGGCTCAAGTCATTTTTACAATCATCATATATATATATTTTTTCACAGTATAACAAAATATATTAAAAATAATTATCAATCTTTAGACAGAGAAATACAATTTTTACAAAGCTAATATAACAAGCTCACATCAGCGATATCCAGCCCCATCTTTTCGATACCTTCAACATCATCAATATTGGCTCCATCAATGAATTCTGCAGTTAATATTCTCTAAAATAAACAAATTATCAGTCATTTGACAATAATATTTTAAACTGAATACTTGTAAATTTTGTATAAGTAATAGTAGGACATTTTAATAATAAAAATAGAAAAGGGAAAAAAGGTATATTTTCCATTAAATAATTTATATATAAATTATGTAAATTGAAGTTTGAAATAGTAATAAATATATAAGGATGGCATTTTTATAATTTAACCTGCGATAACATCTCTGACAGGCTTGGACAATTTTAAATTAGTTCATAAAGAATAAATAAAGATAATGAAGCATAATTTAATGCATATGTATCATCTATTTTTTTTAGAAGGAAGAATTTATGGATTTCATATTTATATTTATAAAATCTTACCAGCTATGGATTTTTTTTTTTTACTAGCCAGCAAGATGCAACATACAGTCAAAAATTTCATAACAAAACATATGCAACTGTGAAAATAATTTATTTCGGTGAATTTCCAATGTAACATTTTTATAAAATCCTAGTACAAAATTAAGAAAGATATACAGCAGAGAAAAGTTTAGTTCTTCAAATCCAAGTTTCTCATTTGACTAGGAAGCACTGCATGTAAAACTTAAAGAAAATTAATGAAATTCCCAGTCTTAGCTAAATAAAAATATTTGAGTATATTAATCCTGAAAACATAACTGTAAAATATTGAAAAAAAAAAAAATGATATTCCCTATTATTTTTTCACTATATTCAGTGGCGAAGCCTCTGGTCATCAGTAGATGCGGCGATGACTAGAGAAAAATAAAGACAACATAAACCGTTTTAAATTTATGCAAGCATATTTTTAAATGCTTTTTATTTTTTTACTCTTAATTTTTGGGCTAAAAACGATGTGAAAGTAGCATCATTCACCCTTTTTTTAAATGAATATTTAGTGCTGCCATCTGTCGCTTTTCAAATGCAGCGGCTAAACTGGATCGTAACTTTTAACTTGCTAAAAGGATTCGTCCACATTACCGAATCTGGTCTTGCTTGTGCACGCATATTCTCACCCCTCGCGACCAATTAGGCTGCAGAAGTATTTCCCAGTTTCCGAGAAATATCGCATCTAGTCATCGCTAAATTTTACGAATCCGTTCTTCGTGCATTCAGAGGAAAACTAATGCGTGTATTTTGTTTTTACGCTTTTTCCTTTTTTGAATTATTCTAGATGAAATCTATTTTGCTAAGTACTACAAAGTGCGGTATTTTATTCTTTAATAAGGCTATTAAATTAAAACAGATAAATATTTTAAGGATTTTTTTTTCCCCAAATAGTATAAATAGATTGATTGAACAATTTAGTAATTTTTTCTCCATAATTAAAATGTGTTCTCAAAATTATCCCATTTGATATGTTGTGGGTACATTAATGAGATAATTTTACGAATTAACCATCTACTATTCCTTTTTTTTTACCCCTTTCGGGTCCGAATTACTTCTTAATTTTTGGTAAAATTACTTTTACGTTAATAATACTAAAAGTAGCTATCCAAATCACAAAAGATAAGGCTTACTAAAATTTAAAGACTGTAGTTATTTTACTTAATATATAATATAATAAGTATAATATAGTATATATGCTTTTTAATGCACATATGACAATGGAAAAAGATAGAATTTTCGACGACGTTTGGAAAATGTTGGCTTTAAACAGAATCCATACCTATAAAACATCCACCTAAACTGAAGATCGTATGAATAATACATTTTGTTACAATTTAAAAAGAAATGTTGGAGCTACTGAAACAGAAGTAAAATTTTTATAATCTTTTTATTGAGATGATTTGCCACAAAACGCGGAGATTGGATTACATTTACAAATGAAGTGTTAGTTATAGTATAAAAAATAAAGTTTCAGATTGTAATATTTTTGTTCATTTACAGGAAATGAAATATTTTTTAAACTTATGTTTTTTTTATATTAATTGCAAAAAACACTTTTTAATGAACAAAAAACGTGGAATGATTTCGATGAGGTAATGGGTGCGTCGCTGGAATGCTGTGAAGTAGCGATGACCATCACGAAACCTCACGCCTCGCCACTGACTATATTACTGTTTAATAATACCATGCCCTTGATAAAGGGTTGCCACTGCCTAATGCCACTGAAAATAAAATAATTGCTTTAGTAGTTAGTCTATACTGAAAAAATTAGCAGTCAAAATAGTTGCATGTTTACTTTAAAAAAGGGAAAAAATATTTACCACAAAAATAATAACCAAACGTTTTTCATGAGAATCCACATCTTATTCAACAATTAATCTTACAACCCAAAAGTACTACTTCTATTATAAAATCACATCAATTATTTTTAAAACATTAAAATATTTTCTAAATTATCATCTGACATAGATGATCAAAATGCAATTTGGACTTTCCAAACTAACTTGAATATATGCTTACAGTGAAAATAAAGAAAAGCATGTCATTAGTTGCAACAACTTTAAATCCATTTTATAAAAAATAAATGAATTAAAGAATTCTGTCTATAAAAAATAGTTTTATCAGAAAAGCATGCATTTTATAAAGAACACACATCTGCAACTTTTATATGCATGACTGATCTATTCTTCATAAGAAGTTTATGTAGAATGCAATAGCATAAAGTCTTATTTTATATCCACCAATGGGTTATTTAGAGCCATCTAAATAAAAAAGAAAAAAAAACACAATATTCTAAATTGTTACTCACATTATATTAAATTGAAAAATTGTACTAGAAAATATAATTTTCCTTTAGTAAGTAAGGACTGATCAAAACACAAGCCAATGGGATAAAACTGAGCACCGCCGTATCAAAGTTCTGGGGAACTTTTTACGAACATGACAAGGATGAGTCCTGTGTGCTCCATAGCCTAAGCCAATGGGGTAAAGGTACCTTCCTTTTGATTTTGGGCGATCCCCAAATTCAGTGTAAATTTTTTTTTAAGTTGAACCTTTTAATCGATTTTTGATCCTGTAATGCTTATAATCAATATTTTGGACCTTTAAAGTAAAATAAGGTTAAAATCTAAATATATATTTATATCAATTAAATATATATATATATATATATATATAGTGACTGATATCTGAAACAAAGTAGATTAGAGTAAAAAAAGAGTCTAGGGTTTAAATAAGAACTTCTTAAATTCAAACTAATACTATTTTTAAATTTCTTGATAAAATAATGTATGATATCTATTTACAATGATATTGAACATTAAGTAACATTAGTTTTAAAAGCATTAGAGCTGTCTGTCTGCCTAGATTAACTATAGAGATAACATTCTCATAATCCATCTGATTGTCTCAAAAGTCGAGGGCCATCTGCCTCGTTTTCAGAGAAAGATATATGTACATCATCAATAATTAAAGAGTCACTATTTGATTTTAGCTTCAGGAGCTTCAGCTGCAAAATTCTGCACAGTCAACAGATTGAAGTCTACTTTTTGATTCTTGTGGGAACAAATTTTCATTCATACATGTATTTTAAGGCATTGAAAAATGTTTAATTTTTTGTGACGGTGTAGAAAGAGTTCTCCAAATGAACATCAGACACTTGGTCCTCACCTGGGCACAATCAGGTCCTGTTACTGAGAAGGCCTATTATAATAATATTTTAAATTTAGAGAGGAAACAAACATCAACAAATTCAAAAAATTCAATAATGAATTTTTATCACCTATTCCACATTGCCATTTTAATTCCATCATATAAAAAATCATAAAATAAAATTTATACGTTTGAAATATAGTGAGATTTTATTTATTTTTGCTCGTAAAATTTTCGAGGAAGTAGCTATTACTTTACACGAATGCCAATATTTATGTTGTGGATGGAGGAAGATTCAACAAAGCAAATTAGGACACACCAATCGACAGCAGATCATTGATGAGGATTAAATCCTTTTAAGAACAACAAAATATTGGAAGAAATGCACTGTAAAAGCATATGGTGCAGCCCAGCCAAAAATCAGTTACTTTCCACTGAAATGTGAATAGTTGGCATCTTTGTGCAGAAAGAATATATATCTATATATATTGTTTAATGAAAGTTTTTACAGATTTTTAAAACAATAAATTAAAAAATTGACAATATAGTCAGTATAGGGGAAAAAAGTGTCTTCGTTATTCTTTTTTTCCCCTCCCAAAATAGTTGCTTTCGATGGATTTTGGACTAAAATAGTAGCTAGAATTGTCTGATTCTGAAAATAGTCACTTTTAGTAGCATTTTAGTTGCAAATAGCAGTCCTGTTAATAATATACAGTTATAAAAACTTACACATTAAAAAGATTTGTGGAAATTTGCGGAGATACCAACCAGCATGCTACACAAGCTAATTTAAATTAAATAAATCTTAAAATTACTTTGTTTTTTAATATTTGTCTTAAACTAGTGAAATATTTCTATATGTAAATAAATAGAACATTTGGGGTAGTGATCACCTGAGACTATCTACAAATATTTTTGGATTTAAGATTGTAAAAGATTTTTATGCAGATTAAGATGCATAAGACTCAACAATTTTGACTACAACACCTATATTACTTTCAGAACACATAAAGAGAGTATCATAATCATGGTATACAACTGACTATGAAATCTTGATACACAGTAGAACCTTGATTATCCGACCCTCGTTTAACCGGAACTCTCCATAAACCGATGTCGGTCTCCTGACCCTTTTTTTTTTAAACTTTCATATTCCTTGTGTATGCAAGCGGCCATTTCTGAACTACGAGATAAAAATTTTAGTTCCCCTTTCTTAGATTTCTTTGAAATTAGCTTGAGCTTCCTCAAGGTCCAATCCTGGTATAAGTGTACTCCCCCCCCCCCCCACCTCCTTATATACACGTCGCTGTTCTAGTAAAAACACTCTCCATTTTGAAATTTGGAAGACCGTACTGCCAAGTGCTACAACATTCGAATGTTATTGCACCTGCTGATTGTAAGCAAGTGCAGGGAACAAAACCCTTTTTGTCATCTTTTCACGAACAGAAATTTTCACAACTGTAGAATTTCAAAAGTGGGAGGAGAAATCAATGTCATATTTTCACTACGCATTCATTTACTCGTTCGTATTGGCATGCCTACCCTTCATGGACAGAATCACTAAGATTTTTGTTTCAAAATAAATTTATTTTCATGTATAATTTGAATTTAGATATTTATTTAGCAGTTTTAATAGTCATAATAGCAGTTTGATGACGATGTTACATATTAAACTAGATGATTATTGATAAATTCTCGATTATCTGATGTAGGTTCGGTCCCGATTACGTCGGATAATTGAGGTTCTATTGCATCTTTATATTTTGGGTTCCAAAAACCACTTTTGTTATATTTAGAAAGATCTGTATATATGTTAGGTGTATATATGTATATTGGTGTTTCCTTATGATTTCAGGTCCCTGGAGACTGTTTTTGTCATTTTTTTTTTTTTTTTTTTTTTACGAAGTATGGATTGTATATATGTGACATGTGAGTAAACATGATAGTGTTCAAACAATGTTTACGACTCAGCTCAAATTGGGCAAGTAGGTTATACACCACTGTCACAAGAACCAGATAGATTTTCGTACAAATCAGCCAATAAGTTTGGTACTTAAAACATTTTTATATGCATTATATATTTTTGAATCACTAATACATTTAAAAATATATAAAAATCACATTTTTATATATTTTTAAATCACTTAGTGATTGCTTCAATCATGATTAAAATGTGATAGCGGATAAGTGATAAATATTGCTGCAATGTAATCAAGCCTCAGTGGCTCAGAGGTAAATTTATCCAGCTTTAAAGTGCCCAAACAATGTTTCTGATTCAACACAAATTGGGTAAATGTTATAAACCACTATTCAAAGAATTATGCAGATTTTCGAAAAAAATCGGCTAATAGGTTCGGTATTTAAAACATTTTCAAATTACTTTGTGACCGTTTTAATCTCCCGGAAAATGTGACAGAGGATAAGTGATAAATATTGCTACGATGTAATAAAGCCTCAGTGGCCTCCAGCTTCAAAGCACAATTTCTATCCAACTAATGACATTGTGTTAGATATTTATCTGCATTATAATGTGCTTGGAAAGTTATGTAGAGTCACTCTAGACTTTTTTTTTCTTTTATGAAAATAATTTATCCCATTTACAATTCATCACATGCTTTAGTGCTAAAATTTTAAGAACGTTCATTCTCTCAGGTTAAGAAATATATTTTGTACTTTCCTAACCAGAATTTTACTAGAAATTTTAATGCAAAAATTGATAAGTTTACTTTGAATTCTATGTACAAATATAAAAAAAAAAATCTGCATCTAAAATGTTCTTAAAATTTTAGCACCAAAGCATGTGATGAATTGTAAAGGGGATAAATTCTTTTCATAAAAGAAAAAAAAAAGTCTAGAGTGATTAAGTCTCTCAGGTTAAGAAATATATTTTATACTTTCCTAACCAGAATTTTACTAGATATTTTAATGCAAAAATTAATATGTTTACTTGAGTTCTGTGTACAAATATAAAAAAAAATTCTGCATCTAAAATGTTATTTATAAATTTAGTGTGCAACAAACATTTAAGGAATTTTGAAATCACTTGAAAAATAGTAACCTATCAAGTTTAGCATGGCATGGCTTTAAATTAAATCTTGTATTGCAATGCATTTACTTTTTTAATGACAAAAGAGAAAAAAAAAATAAACATTAACTTTCAGAAGCAATTACAACAGAGATCTAAAATATAATCTAAACTAAGGTAAGAGGTAACATTAGAACAGATGATTCCACTAAGAAAAAAATTACAAGAACAATGGTATACTTACTTCAGTGCATAATGACCAATAAACTTTAGGAACTGTAATATATGGTAAATGTTTCAGATCTTTGGCACATCTTTCTGCATTTTTTCCTTCATGTAAGAAATCTAGCTCTGATACAAGACTTTCTTTCAGATACTACTAAATTAATTAACATTCAATACTATAATATACATATTTCTAATTAAAAAAAATTATAAAATAGAAAGAGAGTTTTAAAGTTTAATTAAGACCAGGCATGAGATTGCAAAAAGATCAAATATAAAACTGTTTACAAGAATAAGTGTATTACACAATTACAAAAACTACTTTACCTATTTTAATAATATACCCACTAAATATTAATATTTTACTACCAAAAATACTATTTATTATTAATTACTTGTAATACTTAATTAATAAATCAATTTATATATTACTAAAGAAAATCTGAATAATATAATATGCAGCAGCTAACTGTGTATTATTTAACTAGCCGCCACTGGCGACCAGTTTGGTCGCCCTTAAATATTTGTTAAGCATTGTAACAAATTATTTTTATTAATAATTTATTTTTTTTCTTAATCCTTCGCCAAACCGGAAAAATCTAATAGACAAATCAAGAACTTTTGCAATCGTGGTAGCATTTCGCATATTTTTTGTTGTTATGTATTTCATCTTTCTTGACAAAAACTGCTTAACCCACTTTATAATAAATTAATCATTGTGTGTGTTTTATAATAAAATTGTGTGTTTTTTAATATAAAATAAACTATTTCATAATAAAATAAAAGTATATGCTGTTTTAGTAATCTCTAATAGGTACCTGAAAATGGGATTTTCTCGCCAAAATGGCGCAAAACAAAAATCGCGCCAACCCTGGTGCGTCCGTGACAGCTGTTCCAATTTAAAATACATGACGTTCACATTTTTCTTTGAAATAGAAAATAGATAAATAAGAAATAATATCATAAATCAAAACATTTGATTTCAAAATTAAAGTATCGTTTCTAATTTGCACATGCGAAAAATAAAAGCTGACAATTCGTTTCAAAATTTAATCCATTAAATATTATTACATGAGTTCAACTACGGAGTTCAACTTACGTCAAGAAAAGATCTAGAAAGAAGTTGAGTTGTATAGAACAGAATTATGGTAAACTTTGACTGTCTCACTGGTGCGGATTATTTTTTTTACACCAGGCAGCGGTCCAAAAATTCATGGTTTAATATTTTAAACGTTCACAACGAATGAATCTTTTTTTTTTTTTTTTTTTTTGTTTACTTTCATGGATAGAGAATTTGAACTGCGAACCTAATTTAAACTGAAGTTATTGCAGAATGTATATATAATTGAACGTAAGTCATCTCTCAAATATTAATTTATTTTGAACGATCTTTCTAAAAATGTAACTTTTATGCAGTTTTATTCGAAAAAATAATTTTGAATAGAAATGGCCGCCTGGTATATGAAAAAGTGAAGCGGGCATCCCGGAACTGTTGATGACAGTCACATGACTTACGGTTTTATTATAGAGATTGCATATTATTTAAAATTGTTTGGTAAACTTTAATCATTATCAAAGCTAAGGGAATTAAAAATAAAAAAAACTAAGTAAATCTACTTAAATAAGCCCACTGAATTTAAAACTATAATTAAAATACAGTACTAAAAAAAAATATTTTTTTTCAGGAAAATGTAAGCCAGTACGATTTTTAAAGATACTTTTGTAATTATACTAATTCATTTTAAGAGAAACCCATGTAACAGACTTTAAATTTATGAAGAAATCTGCATTATTATGAAAGCTTTAGAACAGCTACAAATTAAAAACATTTGCTAGAAATTTTTTTTTAAAAAGTTACATTTTTCAAATAATTTGGAAAATAGAAAAAAAAATGTAAAAAGTAAAGTTATAAACACATTTTCCAACTTTGACTCTTTGAGCGTTAGCTAATATTTTGGCATATATATACATTTCACGTGTTATAAAATACCACATTTAATTGAATCTAAGATGCCCCAGAATCCAAGAGGCACGTTACTTTTTGGCCGCAAAAATAAGAATTTTTGCTTTAAACTCATAAACATACACACACATACACACAAAACAAAAAAATATATGGCGTCTTAATTTTAATTATCTATATAATAACAGCGCAAAGCATTTGACTGCCAGATTTCTCGCTCGCATCTTAATATTTTAAAATGATTTTTTTTGCATAGGATAGCTGAGGCCGATCCCTAACGTTGTTAGTTTTTACTTTTTTGATTTTAGTTACAGTTTTTTTTATAAGCGGACATTCACAATTTCAGAACCGGTTCTGAAAGTGAAAGTACCCTTATATAAAAAAACTCGAACCAAAATCAAAAAAGTAAAAACTAACAATGTTAGGGATCGGCCTCAGCTATCCTATACAAAAAATCATTTAAAAATATTAAAATGCGAGCGAGAAATCAGTCAAGAACCTTCCCATAGACTTAACATTAGCGTTAGAGTTTCTTCAGATGACTAGCGTAGGCTCTTAACCAAAAAAAGTATTAATTTACATTTTGTATTGTTGTATTTTCCTATAAAAAATCAAATGTATTTCTGAAACATTCAATCAAGTATAATTTTATTAAAGTCATATCTCAATTCAACATTTTTGTAATACATAAAATGACTGAATTTCATCCTCTTTCCACAAGCCTTTTGTATCTAGTGTACGGAGGTTACTGGCAAAGAGTAAATACAAATGTATTTGCAATTCAGAAAGGATACTTTGCATTTTATCCTAACAGAAGGATTCCAGTATGGTGCAATATGTTTCAATAGAAAAGGATTTTAAACTTTAATTAAGAAAATTTGGCAATTCTCACCATAAGAATAGTTAAGTTTAACATTTTATCAATTTGAATTTTTGTAATACAGTAGACTATCTTTATAATGCAATTCTTGATATAATGCATTACTTCTCAGACATAAGCAATGAATTTTGCAGTTAAGAAGCATATGCATTCCCACATTGTAATAAATTGCTTCTCTCTAGAGGACAAAAATTTGATACATTAGTTCAACTTTATCTCCTTATTTCAGAGCTTTTTAGTGAAAAAATTGCTATTACAATAACAAATTTTGAAAACGAGTTATATAATGAATGATTTGGTCCAAGTGTATTTGGACCATGTTTATAAAGTAAATTTAACAACGTGTGGAATGGTAATATGCAAAAATTTATAATCTACACAACTCCTGGTAACAAGGAATGCAATATAAAGTTACTCTACTGTACTTTAATATGTTTCAGACATATTTGGCCATGTTTATAAAGTAAGTTTAAAGATGTGTGAAATGTGATCTATATAATGTAAAATTCTATATAACGCACAACCTCACATTTTTAGGTTTGTGTTATAAAGATCTTCTACTGTACATGATTTTTATTTTATTCTTCTTTAAATTCAGCTTCATTAGTCTTTAAAATGAAAGCAATGCCAAGGTTCAACAAATATATTACAATAAATTCTAGAGAGAAGCAACTGCATATGGACGTCCATCTTTGATAACCACTAAAATTTCTTCTTTTCTTCACAATGGAATAATAGAGTTCCACTATTACAAAAATTGTATTCAAAGGTGTAAAACATTTTGGAAATTAAGTTAAATTTTGAAATTTTGAGAGTTATTACGACATTTTTGGATCCTTACGAATGATCAGTGTTTTTTTTAAACTTATAATTCATCCTATTCTCAAGGAAATAAATGTGAAATACAAATACGCTAGTCCAGTGTTGAATTCAGGGGGTGGCCTGGAAGGACATTACACCCCAGAGCATTGAAATGTCCCCCTGAAAGATTTAAAATTTTATGCTTTTTAATGGTCAAAAGTGCAGTTTATTCCCCAGAATTCTATAATGTCCCCCCCCCCCCCCCCCCCACACACACCCTGGAGGCCCAGAAATCCCTCCTGGAGAAAAATGTCTGAATTCAACACTGCACTAGTCACATTTTAACATAATAGATTCATAGCATAAATGTTATGCAAGTCTACAAAGTCAGCTTTATTATTAGTAAGTTCTTTATGAACTCATATTAAAAGGGTTAAAAAACTTACTTTGACACATTTCATGTAACAGATGAAAAGCATAATAATAGGATAACTTAGATATAAGATGAAATGGGGGTAAGTGTAAAGTACATTTGGGCATAGTTTGACTTAAAACCTTTCCCACACCTTCACTATTAGACATAATCAAGCTTTTATTATTTTTTAAATATCCTTCTTTGAAGGCTTATTAGGTACATTAGCTGAGACCTGAATTAAGCAATTGGTTATTGAGCTATGATTTTCTTTATTATTATTATTGAAGTTATGTGTCACACTTTTCCAAGAATTTGGGGCAAGTGCAACCAAGACCTTGCTTTTAAAATATATGGTTTCGATCCTAGGACAAGTGCAATATTCTATAATTGAACATCAAAATGTAGACTATTTTTTAACTGTATTTAAAACAGTTCAATGGAGCTTTACTTGACAAATCTCACTCAAATATTGAAAAAACAAGAGGCTGGAGAAACATGGCAACTGGTTGGTTGGTTAAAATAACATTTTATCATTTGCTAAAGAGGTTACACTAGCCCTGTGATTAGGCTTATCCCCACTTCACCTTATATATATATATTCTGAAGTTATACTTACATCCATAACCCATGTGAAATTAAAGTTGGGATGCATCCATCCAATAAGCTTTAAAAGCAGATATATAGTATTGATATCACCATTAAATCTTTGCCTCAAATCAATAAACTGGGCCTAAAAGTATTTAAAACATAATTTCAATATAATATACAATAAATATAATGAAAGTTCAATCTATGTGTGGCAATAAAAGTACAGTAAAGAACTGTTTATCTACACAGCTTGGCAAAAACAATTCTAATCCCTATAATGAATAAGAATTTATGAGAATTTTCTCACAATTAAACATGGTGGAAATTGGTAGGGTTATTAAACAAATGTTTTCACACAGTGAATTAGAATTATTCTTTATACATTTAGACTGTGGAAAAGTTGCATTAGCATCTCATTATGCATAAGCTTTTATGCAATCCCTCTGTGAGTTGCACATTTTGTACTGTTAACAACAATGTAAATATTCTCACTTAGATTCAATAAAATCTTCTGCAACAAACTTATAACTTTGCATAACAAAATGTTTATGCAAATTAAATACAGTGCAAATGTGCCATTATTATTATTTTTTTTTTACAAATTGCAGTTCATGTTTATTTGATGGTTTTTTGTCATTTTTTCTTTTCCTAACTAACAACCAATTAAAATTATTTATGTCATAAAATTGCAACAAACATGAATTTTATAAATAAATAATTAAAGGAAATTTAACTTTTTGACTGTTGAATTGCTTTAATGGTTACTTAGCTTTAATATTTGGTTTGTTTCAATATTATATCTTAAAACCTATAACCCTTTGTCTTTTGAGGCTCATTAAAAGAAAAAAGTATCATTGGCAGCTGCTTTGAAATTTCATCATTCGGCACGTGCGATGTCATAACGTATAGGAAGGTTTTGCTTTTGTTTTACGAAAATAGAATTCAACCTTTTAATATTGCTGCCTTTTAAATTTAATCAATTAAATTACATCATTTTAAAAATTACTTTTGTGTTCTCTGTAGCAGTATTATACATACTTTAGCAGTTAAATTTTTAGGCAATTAAGTTCTGACAGGATTGTCGAAATGAAGTTGCGTTTATTTTTCGAGATGCCTATGCCTTTGTATTTTTTAAAGTGTTCTTCAAAGTATGCATTCTTTAAAATGGATAAAGATTTAAGAATTGTGACGTATTCATGATTGTTTATTTGTGATTTTAAAAATTTGGAAAGCGGCCAAAAATGGATTACCTTCTTCTTCTACATTTTACAAGATTAATAAAGAACTTTAGTAGACTTAAAATAGTTTTTATTGTGTTGCAACTATACACAGCATTTGATAAAGTAAGATTATTCCTTTATTAATTTCCTCTAGTTAGTGACACAAAAGAACATACTTAAAAATTGATTTTAAGGGGTTATTGCCTCTGTTTTTGCAAAATAAAGTTTTCCACGATTAGCAATTGTAAGTTTTTGATCATGGCTAAGATAAGTCCAATAAAACCATGTCACATTAGTCCTTTTAAGTCTGGCCCGAAGTCGTTATTACTATTACCACTTCATTTTTATGGAAAAAGCCTCTTTCCACTCGTGTAACCCATTTTATGTACTTCTATTTTTTGTACTCTGAAAGTAATTGTTTTAACTAAATACTGAAAGGTTTTATTTATTTTTTACTTATTTATGGAGAAAAATTGGACAAAGTAAGAACATATTGAAGAATCACATGCATACATACATTAAATACACACATGTAAAAATACAACAGAAAAGAAAATTTCAAAAGAAATTAAACTGTTAAAATGATTGGAAAACCAATAAAATCATATATTATGATAAAAATTCTTACTTTAACAGCTACCTCATTTCCCTCTTTAGTTGTAGCTTTATATACTTGAGCCAAACTTGCAGCAGCAATAGGGGTTCTGTCAAATTCTGCAAAAATCTCTTCAGGAAGTTTTCCAAAATCTTCAATAAAAAGTGTTTCTAACTAAAAATGAAAAGAACCACCTGATGTCATTTCAAATCTGTTCACAATATTTAAATATTTAATTTTTAGATACAAGAAAATTTCATTAACATTATTCTTTCAAATAAGTTAACTTAAACTTCATTTATGATAATGAAGAGAAGTTTATTTTAATGTTTTAAATATAAGAAATTACAGGTAACAGTTATTCTTACTTTCAATTTCACAAAAAAGTAAAAATAAACTATTTTCAGGGTGCACTGCACATTTTGAAAAATAAAATAAAATAACTGTAGAAGAAACATTGGGATAGTTACATATTTTTTAAATATAATTTTAGAATTTTTTCTAGATGTTCCACATAAAAAAGAGCAGTATAAAAGATATAAAAGGGATGAAAGAAAAAATGTATATATAAAAAATAACTCATTCGAAGCATAAAATTGTTCTTAAATTAAAGTGGATGTCATATCTAATCATTAAGAAAGCAGAATCATCAAAGACAATATTTTAAAATGCCTTAAAATTCTCAAACAGCAATAAATTTTAACAAAGGAATATTGGAAAAAATGACTATCAGAGCATTTTTAGGGTGATCACAAATGAGAATACATTTTGTACATTACATTCAAATTTTTGATAGAATACAAGAAAAGACTACCGTAAAATCCCGTTAATCCGCCCCCCCTAAACATGACGGAAAATCGTAAAATAAGCAGGGGGGCGCTTACACGGTATTAAAACTGTAGTATATGATATTTATGGGTGGTGGTGGCGGAGGGAGATGCTAATGGCTGATCATCACAAAGCATACATTATTTTAATAAAGTAACAAAAGAAAAACATTTTGAAAACAAAATGATGCAAAAAGACAAAATAGGAAAACAGTATAACTTCACGATTAATGGCGATTTCAGATTATAGAAAATTCTGGATTTCAGAAGCTTTGAAACTGGAATGCATTTAGATAAATAATAACACTAATATCTGTCATTAATATGGTAACAGATAAATAAAAGGAACTTAATAATTTAAAATAATTAAAAAACACTGAGAAATTGCAGTTGAAAATGTCCTGAAGTAATTTCGAGAACTAGTGACATTTTATGTGGTGTCGCCATCTATTGTAAGTTAGGCAGATTAAATAACCGTTTTTTTTTTTTTAAATCATGATTTTGTATCTATAAATTTTAAATAAATAATACAAATCACAAAAATTGAGAACATATAAAACGAATTGGTAGTGTTGCCCGATTATTAAAACAAAAAACATTACTACCACAAAGATAGCACAAATTACACTACAAATTCAACTGTGTATCGACAAATCGATTGATCTTATCAATCAATCGATATTTTTTTTGTGATTCGTTTTCATAATAATGTTAAATACGACTATAAATTCTTTAATAAAATAAATAGATTCTCTTTTAATCAAAATATTTTCCACACAGCATCAAATACACATTTTTTAAACTTATTTCATGAGAAACTTTCACTATCGATATTTTTATTAACTTCATATCGCCATGGAGATAAATTTACAGCAAAACTAATGTTTGGTTATATTGCTTTTTCAGATCGACAATGTGTTTGTACATGTTTGCGATATATCAAAGAATCGTCACACCTTTCTGATCCATCGGAAAAAAAAAAAAAAAAACTCCGGAGATAAAATTTTTGGTGTTGATCTTGACGTGCACTGCGAAATTTCTTTTGGGGGAGGGCGCTTTTTCAGGATTTTTTTGAATTTTCCAATTTGTTTACAAAGTGGGAGGGGGGCGCTTAATCGGGAAGGGCGGATTAACGGTATTTTACGGTAACATTTTGCATGATCATTTTCAAGGAGTAGAAAAAATAGTTGGCCATATAACATAGATACACTTTCACAAAAAGTAAAACATATAAAAAAGGAAAAGTGACCAATTCAACTAATATTTTTAAACTTTGTTTCTGTGTCACAGGGGCAAGTAGACTATCTAAGCCAAGATAGAAATATTTCTGGTGTTATGGGCATCAATGAGATAGAAGCTTTGTAGTTATCTAGTACTTTGGTTAAAGTTAATTCATCTTTTAAAATAAAAGCTTAAAAAATTCTGCTTAGAGCCAGTAGGAGTAAAATGGTCAGAAAATGAAGCCTTTTTTAATTTATGTCTTAAAAAAAAAAAAAAAGAGTAACAATTAAATGTGTCATTTGTTTTCACAATATATACATTAGAGTTTTCTGAAAGAGCTGAATAATGTTTCTGTATTTACAGAATTAGTACTTTAATTAGTGTCTAATTGGACCTTCTTTGACTACTCATTTTACCACAGGAGTGTGGTAAAGTGGATATAAGATAGCTTCAAGATAAAAATTAATGAAATCAGATTTTAATTAAGATTTAATTTATTTACAGGGAATAATATTGCTCTCCGTTAACAAAGGTTGAGCATTCTAACACTTTAACAATGTTATTAACTTTTTATTACACCCACATTATCAATGTATGGAAATATATATTTTTGACACTTTATACGATAAATTACACTTTGTAAATGTCTACCTCATTTATGACTTGTCCAATGAATTGGTATTTAGATTTCCTTCCAACATATTTCACAGTTACCCATGTACAGACAGTAGTGGGAAAAAATATGCACCACCACCTACTAACTGTGCTACAAACCATTGTATAAAACTGTAACTAATATCAATAGATTAGTAATAATATCTACTAATTAATGCTATACTTAAATTTTACTTAGAGGGTCATCTACACATAGGAAGTGTAACAAGCTTTAAAATGTTCAATACTAACGCCTAATTTTGACATCATATTTGGATTTCTCTGTAAATTTTTCTTTCAGATACCAAATGAGAAGCCATTCGGTCAAGCAATTTAGGAATTATGCAGGTTTAAAATTTGTAATTGCTAATGTTAAATCAATTTCAAGTTGTCGTAAAATAGATTGCAATGTGGGAAGTTTTTTAAGCTTAACTTAAACATTATTTGACGAAATGAGCTGTAATTTTGGATTCGCGTATTTGAAGCTTCTAAAATTCATTTCATTTAAAAAATGTATAGATGGGTATACATTTTAAAAAATAATAATAAATAAACTGAAAAAATATGTATTTTCAAGAAATATATGAATTGTAACCCATGAATTTTTTAACAAAATTAGATTTCTAGAAGCTTCAAATATGTTAATCCAAAATTACAGCTCATCTCGCCCAGTAATTCTTGAGTTAAGCTTAAAAATCTACACGCATTGCAAAAATTTTGAACAATTACAAACGCATTTAACATTAGGAGTTTTAAACTTTAAACATTCATATTTCCTAAGTTGCTTGACCAAATGATTTCCTGTTGGATATACAAAAAGGATAGAGGTTCGTGGAGTAAAAATCTGATACGATTAGTGTCATTTTCAAGAGTGCAAGTAAAAAACAAAACCATAATGTCATTAGCGAAAACTGTTTTTTTTTTTTTCAGAAAGACTTTCTCTTATTTTTGAAAGAAAATTTCACGTTGAAAAAAGAAAGTTTCCCATTCCGAAATAGTTGCAAATAGTCAAAAATGACTATGTTAATAAAAGATTTAAAAGTTTCTAATTAAATACATACCTCTTTCTCTTCTCGAGTTAGAGCTTTATCATGGAGAGCTACTAGAGTTTGAACATACTCTTCAGGTAAAATGTGATTCAAAGATACAAGTCCCTGGCCTAATTTAACATATAAACCTCCATTTATTAAACAACCATTTAAAAGACGTTCAGCAGATTTCCGATGGCATTTATGAATAGCAGACTGATACTCAGCACTGTCCTAAACAAAAATAAAAGTTAAAGGTTTCATAATTGAGTTAGTTGATGATGCAGAATAACAGAGAAAATAAAATCTATTGAGTATGATATTAGAAAGATACAATATTGTGCTGTCTAAAAAAAACCCATTTTTTGAAATTTTCTCTATATAAAGTCTAATAAAGAATTTAAAAAAATTAAACATGGCTAAATTTTTACAGATTGTTCTGACTAAGATTTCAATGTGTAGCATTTTTCATTTCATCACTTTATTACAAAATGGCAGCCAATTAAGTGAGAATTTGAAAAAAACCCATTTTCCAAAAAATAACCTATGTTACTGGGAAAAAACCCACATCTGACAAAATATATATATATATAAATTTATGTAGATTATTGTACAATTTTATTATAACAAGAAAATCTGTAAAAATAAAGCTCATGTTTTGCCAGAATTCTACAATTGATAGTTTAAATTATCTTAAAACTAAATAAGCACTTCTTAGGCATTTTTAACAATTTTTATTATTCGAAATGATACATAAAAACAGAACAAAACAAAAAAATTGACTTTAGTGGAATATTTGATGTAGTAATAGATTGGGTTTTTTTTTAAAGGACAGTACAATGAATTGTTGTCGGGAGGGAAATATTTTGACTTGGGAGTAGAGTCCTGAATTGGGTAAGGTAACCAGATTTTACCTACATCTGATCCAACCAGCAAATCAGGTCAACCCGGGTGCAGGTTAGTTCATAAAAAATGAGTATCTAGATACGGGCATAAAAAGTCTGTAATAATATAGTTTTCCAAAGGGAAGAAATGTATTGTTTGAGTTACTTTTTAAGAGAATTTAAAATGCATCTTAGTTCTGATAAAGGAACAATAAACCAATGTATATTCATATAGTGAAAGTGATACAGTGACATTTTGTAGATAGTATATATAGAATTTTAATTATGAGAATATAAACAAAAACATTTTTATCATTGTGCGTTTAAAATTGAAAAACAAAGTAAGAATTCTTGCTCTAGTACTCTACTCTTGCCTTTGGCATTATTTTTAAATGATTACCCTGGTTTCGAATGGCCTTCTCTTGAAATTTTACTAAATTATTGAATGTCAAGGATTAAAAAAATTGACTTTCGTGAAAAATTCTTTAACGTGAATTTCCCGATCAATTGGATTATTTTCGATTTTCTTCATGGTGCTGAAAGCCCAGGAAAAAAAGGCAAGAAATACCTCTATTCTGCATGAAGATTTGTATTTAACTTGAATAGTGAAATAAAAAATATTTGTTGTTTTTTGGAATTCAATTCATAAATATGGATGCACTTGAAAAGCTCAAAAGTAAAAGGCAACTGTTTGCACAGTGGTCACAAAATTAATTAAACAAAAACATAATTTGCCAAACAAATTAATAAAAACAGTTTATTTCCCAGAATGTTTAGGCCCGAGAAGGGGCAGATATTAAGATATTTCATTCAGTTGGTTTTAGATTAGATGTTAAATTTTTGGTAATAAATAAGATTAAACTAATTGAGCTTTAAAAAATTAAAAGAAAATCAATCAATATGATATTTAATCCACCCGTAAAATTTAGATATGTTCGAATGAAATTGAAATAAATCTTAGACTGTTTTAAAGGCTTGCATTTTGCATGTACCTTGTCATTTTACATACACTAATCATAAACATGTTAAAGTTTAATCTGTAATACAATAGTTTGCAGCTTGTGGAGCTTAGAAATGAAAAAAATCAAAGATTTATTTCAATTTCATTCGAACAGATCTAAGTTTTACGGGTGGATTAAATATCATATTGATTGATTTTCTTTTAATTTTTTAAAGCTCAATTAGTTTAATCTTATTTATTACCAAAAATTTAACATCTAATCTAAAACCAACTGAATGAAATATCTTAATATCTGCCCCTTCTCGGGCCTAAACATTCTGGGAAATGAACTGTTTTTTTAAATTTGTTCGGCAAATTATGTTTTTGTTTAATATGCCACGTTTTTTAATAACTACTGCATTCAGAGGAACTCATTTAAAAATTAATAGAGCGTACCATCATCAAGCTTTCGTTTATGCGGCATGGCATCACAATTTGTGATGTAAATTTAGCAATGGTTAATTCAAAATGTTTCACCAGTGCAGTAATGCAGGTTGTTGTAGTTTGGACAAAAACTTCCAATCTGAGGGTAAAAAATCAATAATAAAAACATGAAAAATCAATTTTACTTAAATTTAGTTATTCAGTTTCCCAACAAGGACGCTATGAATGCATAAGTAAATTGGGTTGAATTTTTAGAGATTATACTTAACAACAATATAGCTGTCATACAGTAAAACATTTAAAAAACAGTTTTACTTGAGTTTGGATACCCTATTTCTTTACAGGTGGCGATATAAACACAAGAAAAAATTATTCCATAATTTTAACCTGGGGTATATTTCCCGTATTGGAAAACGTAAAAAAATCCATTGAGTTTTAGTTAAGCAATTTCACACCAGGAGCTCTACGTAGAGTAAAAAAACGATTGTGAAAATTTTTATCAAAATGTAAGCTTTACTGAGGCAGGAACTTTTTCTGAAAACATATTTAAAAAAGGAAAAAATAAATCAATTTTATTAATATTTGGCTATCTTATTTCCTCTCAAGGGGGCTTTAAACACAAAAGAAAGATTTGTTGAATGTATATAACATACTTTAACTTGGGATATGATTGTCATATAAGAAAACATAAAAAAGTGATTTTAAAGTGTTAGTTATGTAATTTCCCAACGCCGGTGCTTCAAGAATAAAAATAAAATATACCATGTGAAAATTTCTAACAAAACACCAATTTCAGCCTGTCAAAAGTTTATTATGAAGCTTATTATAAAATAAATAAATAAATATTCATTTACCCTATTTTCCTCCAGGGGACAGTTTAAACGCGAAAGAAAATTATGTTGTATCTGTACTACGCATTTTTAGCTTCAGTATAGCTGTCATACAATGAAACATAAAAAATTCAATTTTGCAAACAAAAAATAAACCAGCTGGAGAGATCGGGCTGTGTTTGGTTAAAATCAGCTTTGTGTTCAACTCGCCAAACTTCATTCTTTTCGTAGACTTCTAAGTCTTTTGCAGATCGCAAGATTTTCTGTCCAACTTCAGAGACTTTAGGCTTCGACCGAAGCACTTCCTTAAAGGTGTGGGATTAATTGCGAGAAAAATCTATGTAACCTGATTGGTTAAATTTTGTTTTTGAGAACGTTCTATGGACTCTGATTGGTTGAATCATGTATCTCAGCTCCTATTGGGAATTTCTAGAAAATTCCTTCAGATTCTGAATGCCAATTCTTTCGCCAAGCTTCGCCAACTTTCTTTGAAAACTCGCCATATTGGCGACATTATTTCATTTAGCACCAATAATGTGTTTTGGCATTGATAATCTGGAAAGTCATTTTCCGGGCAAAAATCGGCTATGTCGCCAAATTTGGAGAAATGTTGCCAACTTTACGAATTTGTTTACTGCCAACTGTTCAGCAGCTGTTTCAACCTTTATTTCCATTGAAATGCATTGACACGTAGAGATCACAACATGACCCACTAATCGAATTTTTCCGAACATGTCGAGTCCAATGTTTTCTCGTACACCAAAACGGTAGAATACAAAATTATTGTTAAAGATATTCTTTAGATAAAATTTCCATGTATACACACACACACACACGATTTGCTCGTATTATAATATATGAATTGGTTACACTATTTCCACCCACGGGGCACCACCCATACATGCAAGAATAAATTTTGTTGAATCAGTAATACCTAATTTTAATTTGGAGCATGGGTGGCATATGACAAAACATAATCCATTTTAAAGTTTTAGTTAGGAAATGTTCCACCATGGACGCTACCAGCGTAAAAAAAAAAAAAATCCTGTGAAATTTTTTACTAAACATAAATTTGATCATGGCAGAACATTATTCAAATAATTTATACAAATCTGCAAAAAATCAATTTTTAAAAAATTTAGTTACCTTATTTCTCACCAGGAGACGCTATAAACACAAAAGGAAATTGTGTTGAATCTGTGCCAACTACTTTAAATTCCAATATAGCTATTATACAATGAAACATAAAATAAATCAATTTTATTTAAAATTGAATATATTATTTCCTCCCAGGGCTGCTATAAATAAATAAGTAAATTATGTTGAACAAGTACAAGCTATTTCATAATAATCATCTACGCAATTAATGTATAATAAGACGTCAAATTTCTCCCCAGCGAAATCTCTTATAAACTGTTTGACAGAAAATTTTCTCCTGTATGTAAATGATATTCATCCTTATTAATCAGTATCGGTAAAAATTATTTCAATTTTTTGTTATAAATATGACATTATATACACCTGTTTCCTGTATTTATTCATACTGATGTTCCTTGTATTATTAACAAATGTATTACTGCTGCTGAACTAAGAAATGCTTTTTTTGTTACAAATATGGCGATATATTCGCTTGCTTTCTGCTTGAATTATAACCAAATATTAGAAAATGTCCGTTTATTTAGAGTATCACGTTGTGTTGATCCCTTTTTTTTTTTTCAAACTTAAAAAAAATTAATTCAATTTTATTTTGAACATGGAAATCTTTCAATTGAAAATTAGTTGCTTTGGAACAAATTATTATTACGGTTTTTGAATTGTTGGCAACAATAAAGAAACATAGTTAAATTTTATAGGAAAAATGTCGATTGATTCCCAATAAAAATTATGAAATTTTGAATTATTAAGAAAAATATTTGAATAACGTAAATAAAACATAGCCTTTGTTAATTCCTGGATTATAATCCACCTATATTCAATGACATTTAATCATCCATTTTGATCCTGACGTCAGCCAAACAATTTCAAATTTCAAATTTTATAAGAATTAGCACAGAGTAAATATTTTGTGGCAACGCATACAAAAAGTGGGAAAAACTCTAGTAAATTAATTCGTTCAATGGGATTTGCTGTGTTAAATTAACATTAAGATATCACACTGGAAATAAATAAGTATTGCGCTGCCGCGCAATACTTAAATTACAAAATACGATCTCCTGTTGTCAGTTGATATTGATAATACTGACTGTGATTCTTTAATGGAATCGTGAGAAATTATAAATGAAAAAGAAATTCAACTTAAGGAATTGATGATTTAAATACAAGATAAAACTAAACATGAAAAAGAATTAAAATCAGTTGAAGAATACTGACAAAATTCGGAATTTGAAATTAAAGTTAGGTTAAAAAAGTGTAAAATAGAAAATGAACCAAAAGTTTCAGTAGATACACTTAATGGTTCAAAAACTGATAGTAAACTGGTATCAGTAGTAAAACTGCCTAAATTAAGTATAGAAAAATTTACTGGTTATGCAAGCACAATCTTAGAATTTTTTAACCTATTTAATAGTGTAATAGATACGAATGAATCCTTGTCATCTGGGCATGCATATAATATGGTTTTGAACTGACAGAACAAAATTATACTACAATGTTTAAAATTGTTAGAAGAAAGACATGGTAAACGTGAAAACACCATAAGCTGTCGCATGAATAAAATCCTAAATCTTGAAGCAATAAAATCTGCTAACAATGTCATGGCATTGAAGAAACTGTATGATGGTATTGAAACCAGTATTAGAAATCTTGATGAATTAGGAGTAACAGCAGACTCCTACAGACATTTATTACTACCCATATTGTTGAAATTACTGCTAGAAAACATAATACTAGTTCACCACAGAAAACGAGATCCTGATAAAGATGCAGAAGTAACTGACTGATATAATTAATTTTATAAAAGTTGAGCTAAGATGTCGCGAAGCTACCAATTTAGTAAATAATTCCCCATTCAAAGTTTTTGAAAATTCTCAAACAAATATAAAAATTTTCTTGAAAAGGAAAACATACCTTCAGCTGCTGCTTTAAATATGTCTACTAAGCAATTTTGCAAAGCATGATTTAATCATGCAGGTCTAAATTGTTCAAAATTCACTAAAGAACAAAAAAGATATAAATTAAAGAAAGAAGGTCACTGTTATAGATGTTTTGTTCAAATCACATCTATCTGTGAATTATAGAATGAAGATTGAACTTTACTCGAAATGTGGTAAAAATACCCATAATTATTTATTTTGCCGTAAAGAAACAATTTTAAAAAATCCTGAAAATGAGATAAAAAGCACAATTTTATCTATGATGACTGAACAAAAATTAAACAAAAATAAAGCTATATTATTGCAGACTTGTACAGTTTCTGTGTCTGCTGGTAAAAAATGCTTGTTGGCTATTCTATGTGACAGTGGTTCTGAAAAGTGCTTTATAAAAAGATCTTTAGTGCATAAGCTAAAACTGAAGCCATTACGAAATTTTTTTTTATTAGTTTATCCTTTTGGGTGGAGATGCCCGTACAAGTCCTGTTTTGAAGTCGTTCTTGAATTAAACAGTATTGCGTGCAGCCAACTTAAGCTGGTAGGAAATTCTCTATTTATTTTTATTTGTTTTTATTTTAATGATATACAGCAGCATCCACCAGAAATTTTTTTACAACATTTTGTCATTGCAAAACTTGTTGAATGCTCTGAACAGTGAAAATATCAAAGCTTTTAAAAATATTGCAATTAATTTTGCTTGTAGAACCCTTCAAATACTTGCACTTTATAATTATTTTTTAAAGATATTTTTGTCATACGTCAGGATTATGATTTTATAAATCTATGTTACTATAATTTTTTTTTTTTTTTTTTTTTTTTTTTTTAGACAGGAAATCTAATTTCACAGGTTTTACCAAATACCTATAGAATGGAATGAGAACATGAGTTAATAATTCAATGATCATTATAACCAGGGGCCTTGCAGTATTTTACACACATTCCACTTTGGATTTGGATATTTTAACCAAATTTGTATTTTCTTTTTTTATTATCTTTTACCAAATGAATGAATACAAAAAATGCAATGACATGAGTAACCAAAGTTCATACTCACTTCTTTCAAGCCAAATAATTTGATCCAATAATCTAAAGATATTTGCATACCAATTACCAAAGATCTAGAAAGAAAAATTGTTTTAAAATTATTATTACATATATTATAGTACAAACTACATAAACACAGTACTGGTTAAAGATATAACTTTTATCAATATATTTATTTCAAATGAATAACTTTCAACCAATTATTACCAAACGTGCGATTTTCAGAATTTTGTCTGGCACTTTCTCGGATTTCTTCCACTAGTACCGTCAGATTTTTGCAAATGAAATAGCCTTTTGAAGAAGAAAAACGTACCTCGAAAAATGTTTCAAATAGGTGACGCCTGTGTAGGACAGTTGTATTAGTTCGTCTGCCGAGTGACATTTTCGGTTTGTCGTGTGCAGGTGGCACTAACTTAGCACAGTTGTATGCCGGTAAGGGCAGAACTGTGCAACTTGATATTAACACTATTTCATTAGAAGTACTTATCTTTGATTCTCTACTCTGGTTTATTTAATTACACTTGTGAAAACTCTATACAACCAACCAAAGAAAATAAAGTGTTTTTTTTTTATGAGACTTTGTTGTGGATTTTAATTAATATTAAGGCTAATTTTCAAAATATTAAAAATTCTGATTCTCAGGTGAACTAGGACAGATTTTGGGCTATCTTCAGCTAAATTTTCAGAATTCGAGGTGCGCTAGATATTCCTAGCCATTGCCGACAGACAGACACAAACACAAAGCGAAACTCTTGTTTATTAGTATAGATTGTGTGTTTTATAATAAAATTATGTGTGCTTATAATAAAATAAGTGTGTGTGTTTCATAATAAAATTGTGTGTGTTTTATAATAAAATCATTTATGGCTTATAATAAAATAAACTGTTTCATAATAGAATAAAAGTAACAGGCTGTTTTCGCATGCTAGACCTAACAGGTATTTGAAAATGAAATTTTCTCGTCAAAATGGAACACACACACAAAAAAAAAAAACTGTGTTAACCCGTGCATCTGCAACATCTGTTCCAAAAATTCATAGGTTGCAATTAATATATTTTTTTGTGAAAATCAATTTCAAAATGTATGCAATTTGTAGAAATCAAGTCAGGCCATGCCAGATTGAATCTTTTAGAATGAGCTGAGCCTGCACATGAACTGCGAAAAATTAAACAGGCCAGCTAGTCCCCAACCTGAAAATTTCGGCATATATAAGCCTTTAACCTGTATGTACACAAACAACAGACAGCTTCCGATACAAACAACAGACAGTTCAGCAGATATTTCAAACTTAGGAGAAAAAAAATCTCAATTGAATGATTTTTTAAAAATTAGGCTTCATTGGTGCCTTCAGCTGTGATTATTGATGTGCCGATGGTGTGTAACAGTGTTTTGCACCAGGTGCCAAATGAGGTTGCTGCAGTACTGGCAATACATATCACAATAATTTTAATTTTAATCCCATATTTTGATTTAGTGAGCTAAAATCTATAAGAATCAACCATTATTTTTACAGGGGAGATTTGTGCCAACCAGTGAGCTATTATAAAAAAATAGTGGCAATAAAGTGGTAACAAAACTAAAGTCTGAGAACTCTCCTGAAAATGTGGTGCTCCAAAATGCCAGTCACAAGCCAGCAGTGGAATTGATTAGTATTTAGAACAAGTAAAAAATATTTGGATAAAGGAAAAAAAAAAAAAAAAAAAGTATGGTTAAAAAAAATAGCTAAAATAATTGTCAATTGTCTAACATTGTCAATTTCTTACATAAAATATGTTTTTACACAAGATCCCTCATTTCATTACCTAATCCCAAAAGAATAAAATACAGTATAAGCAAATCAAATTATTAATTCATCAACAAATAATGTTCTTTTGTTGTTTTTAAATTGTACTTACATAAATTTCTACTGGATAAATTTGGTTTAAGTTTCTAACATATTCCAAACGAAGTTTCTATTCAAACATCCCACATGAAAATAATGCAAAGTTTATTAAACAGTCATTGTTTTGATGCACTTCATAATAATTACCGTAAAATCCCGAAAGTAAGCCCCCCTCCCACTTTTAACCAATTTTGATTTTCTTTTCCATTTCCAAATATAAGCCCCCCACCCCCACAAACAAATTTTTTTGCACAAAAATTGATTTTAAAAATCCATGGAAGAAAATTTTCAATCTTTTGAAATTTTTGGCAGATTTCCCCTTTTGCTTTTATACAATGTTAATGAAATCCCCTCTCCACATGAAATGTCTGCTTCCCATCTTTGCCCTCCTCAACACAAGAAGTTAAAAATCTTGAGAATCTTAAATTCTTCTGGCCTTCTTGCTGCTCACTAGTAATATAACAATAAGTAAAAAATCAGTCCTCTAAACTACAACCTCCCCCCCCCCCCCCTCCATCCAAAATTTATGTTTCTTCCTCAGCATACAAAGTTTAAAATCTTTAAAACTCTTTATAAAAAATATGCTATATTTGTTGCTCTCTAGCAACAATAAATAAATAATCAGCCATTTAAATTATCTCTCTATCATGTCTTCTCCCCTTATGTCCACCCAACAAAAAAAACTTTAAATTATATTTTTAAAAATTCTTCTGTCCTATTTGTTGATCTCTAGTAACAATAAATAAAAATGAATCGTCTAAATTATCCCCATTCTCCTCCCCTTTGTCTAAAATGTACACTTCTACTTTTCTCCTCCTCCTCTCAGGATACAAAATTAAAAAATTTTAAAACTCTTTATTATAAATATATGCTCTATTTGTTGGTGTCTAGTAACAATAAATAAATAATCAACCATTTCAATTATTTCTCTACCCCCAAAATGTCTGCTTCCCTCCCTTTTGCCAACCCCTATAAAAGATTTTTTAAAACTATTTATAAAAGAAAAATCTCCTGTCCTATTTGTTGCTCTCGATTAACAATAAATAACAAATCATCTAAATTTCAAACTCCTTCTTTTGAAATTCATACCCCCTCATACCCAAGAATAAAGTTTAAAATTTGTAAAAATCTTATTTGAAGAAATCTTTTGTCAAATTTGTTGCTCTCTAGTTAAAATAAATAGATAATTTGTCACCTAAGTTTTCTCTCTACTCCAAAATTGTCCCCTCACACACATACATACAATATTTAAAATCTTTAAAACTATTTTTTTTTTAATCTGCTGTACTTGTTCATCTTTAGTAACAATTACTGAATAATCAATCACCTAAATTACCCTTTCTCCCAAAAGTTCCATTTCCCTCACTCAGCAAATACTTTAAAATCTTTAATTTGTATTTGTTTAAACGCTGTTCTATTTCTTATTTTATAGTAAGGTAACTCATCTCATCTACATCATCTCATATAAATATCACTCATCTAAAATCATCAATCCCTTTGAAATTTTTGCTCTGTCCTTTTCTCCCAAGGTGGTGGTAGAGCTCCTATACTACAGGCTGAATCATACCGCCATTTAATAACCCAACAGACCAAAAACCAAGCTAAAACTGGTTAGCTTACCGTAGTAGTGGACAGCAAGTAACAGTGACAGGGACTGCAAACACATGCATGGGCGGTTTCCTAATGCTGAGCTGGGTTGGAATATGGCGGTTATTTTGGACAAGATGAATATGCATCAGCTCCCCTTATAGGAGTCTTAGTTGGTGGATTTCTAAATATATGTGACACGAAAGCAAAAATTTTTATATTTTTTGGAGTTTGGCTGTTTTTCCCTGAATCATGTGATTTTATGTTTTGAAATATATATGTTCTCTAAAATAACTCCCCTCCCATTAACAAAATACCAGATGTGAGAACAGTCAAACTACAAAAAAGACTAAAATTTTCTCTCTGCCTTCCCCTCCTCCCCTTCATCCCTTTTCCGGGGATGGGGAATGGAAATTTAAAGGGAGAGTTACATGATCATTTATTTATTGTTGCTACAAAGTAACAATCTACTTATAATAAAATTCGAAGGCAAGAAAGTGTCTATAACCATTCCGGGCGAGACTACTCTGGTCTGCGAATCGACCGTAGTTAAACGCCATGTTAGGCTTAATGAAAAACCTATACTTGAAATCATGTCTGTTCAGCAAATTTTCCTATCCTATTATAATGTTTTAAGTTCTTAATTAAAAATCCAGATTAAACATCGTACATCAGAATCCCAGATATAAACAAACGAACACTGTTGCAATTCAGAATCACACATATTCAAATTAATCACAAATGAAAAACTCTTTGAAAGCTTCATTAAAAAAATACAGTTTAACATATGATTCTACTCTTAAAATATTTGTAAAAGCATATTAAAGCGTTTAAATATTTTAATTTTGTTTAAAACCTTCAAAAACTATTTCATATAAAACATGTATATCAACATTTCTGTAAACACTTTTTTTTTCAGATTTCTTTCGTAGAGATGCTTTGAGGTGATTGATCCAGTATATTGGTGCCATCTACCGGCGGATTTTGAAATTTTTGTTTCCATTGTAAATAAAATGATTTTAGGTAGATTTCGTTACTACCTATTACATTCTCCCCTAAGTTGGAATTCCTGAAAATTTTTTGCAGATCTACACTGATCATGGCTCCTAGAACCCCCCTCCCCCAGTTCAAAACTTTATCTATCTATCTATGTCACTTTTTTATGGACACAATAACTCCCATAATTCTGCACAAATATCTTCCAAACTGATACATAAAATCAACCGGCATAAAATCTCGGTCAAGTTCATTAATGGGTAAAATCGAACCAAGGGGGAAGGGAGGGGGGGCTTTTTGTGAAAACAGAAAAAACCCATAACTTCTTAATTTTTATACACATCGAATTCGTTTAAAGTTATTATTACTTCTAGGTAAATGGCCAAAAATTTATGTATGACAGATTTCTGATTTCATTAAAAATGTCCCCAAGGGGGGGGAGGGGAAATCGGGGTTTCAGAAGAAAAAAAATTCATAACTTCGTCAATTCCCAAGATATCAAATCCACTTAAATTTATTGTAAATCTCCTTAAAATTATCTACAACTTTTATATTGACAAGTTTTTTATAGGACCTACTCTTACGACAAAAAAAATTAAAATAAAAAAAATCCTTGCTGGTTCTGCCTACAAGCTGAGGTGAAAACAGAAAAAACCGCTTAACTTCTTAATTTTTATAAATATTGAATCCGTTTAAAGTTATTATTACTTCTAGGAAAAGGGCCAAAAATTGATGTATGACAGATTTTTGATTTCATTGAAAATGACACCAAGGGGGGGGGGGGGGGGAATAGGGGTATCAGAAAAACAAAAAAATTATAACTTCGTCAATTCCCAAGCTATCAAATCCGCTTAAATTTATTATAAATCTTCTTAATATTATATACAACTTTTATACTGACAAGTTTTTTATAGAACCAACTTTTACGGTAAAAAAAAATTAAAAACAAAAAAATCCCTGCTGGCTCCACCTACAGGCAGAGGTATATTTCAAAGTGCATGGTTCCAACTGCCACATCATGGCAAATAGGTCTTTCTTCTGCAATTTTCAATAAACAGGTGCCCCACGGCCTGCAGCTTCGAAATCTAACAGTGCCTGTAGGTCGAGCCGTCAGGGATTTTCTTCTTATGAAACGCAATTAAAATATAAGGAATACATCACAGTGTAATTTTCATTTCATTTTGCTTATGTAATCAAACAATGAGTTATGTGGTGAGTCCAGCTGTTTAGAAACTCATTTATAACACTTTTTTTTACAAAAACTTTCGCACATGGATTATTTTTTAATATTTAATTTGAATGTTTTGTCCAATCGTTGAACTATTTCAGAAATTTAATACAGTAGAACTCCAATTATCCGAATCAATTGGGACCGGACCCCATTCGGATAATCAAAAATTCGGATAATTGGATTTTTCTGAAAAAAGGGTCTATTTTAATTAATTACTGTATGTATGTTGAAAATGGGAGAAAAAACTATTTTTAAAGAAAAAGATCTTTTAATTAATTAAATGAAAAAGCAACACTTTTACATGTTAAGCGTACTTGCAAGTGCGGTACAGTATGTACGTATCGTACTGTAAATGAAAGTCATATTGCTTGCTGAACATCTCGATCAAAGTAAAATGTTTGACAGTCTTCATCCGTTTTAGGGCAGCCAAGTCGCGCATCCGCTTGACAGTGAGAAGTTGCATGTGCTCACACTCAGGCTGACGCTCCATCCACTTCAACGCAGTTTCAAGGCTGGCAAATGCTTCACTAGCTGATGGTCCCGTGTCTGCTTCAACATCGACATTAAGGTCATCTTCGACACTTCTTCTCTCACACTTTCAATAAGTTCATCGTCATTTAGAATTTGAAATCAAGGGTCTGAAACCCAGGTAGGCCGGGCTGGCCACCTGACGACGGACGACAGCCAATAATCGAACTGCACTATGAAACGGGGACTCATCAACCCAATAATGTTCGCGCTGCCCCTACACTAGATTCACGAAGGGTAGGACAATATAGCGCGAGTAGACAGAATCATTATTTTGCGAATCGCAGTACGTTTCCTTCTTAATTTTTTTCCCCGAAA
This sequence comes from Maratus michaelseni, assembly GCA_963931845.1. Classification (NCBI taxonomy): domain Eukaryota; kingdom Metazoa; phylum Arthropoda; class Arachnida; order Araneae; family Salticidae; genus Maratus; species Maratus michaelseni. The sequence continues at coordinate 226,669,892 of OZ007595.1, forward strand.
TTCTGAAAGTGATTCGGATAATCAGCGATTCGGATAGTTGGAGTTCGGATAATTGGAGTTCTACTGTATTGAGTAAATAAATAAATATATATATATACACTGCTCAAAACAATTAAAGGATATTTGAAGTTTTATATAAAATAAAGATATAAACGAAATTTTTTTTGCCGAAAATAGAAGAAGAGAATCACAAATGCAAATTTTTCTGGTTTTCAAACTGTGGAGTATGCAAATTTTGAGTTCGACGTCAAAAACGTCGCTTCAGCGACAGCGAATGAAATTTGACTTTCAACTGGATAAAAGAGAATGAAGACAAGGATGATCGGCATTCAGTGATTGCTTTGTTTCGATGAGTACGATGTCTCAGCGAAGTCATTTGACAGATTCAGAAGCTTGGAGAATTGTTGATAGGTTAGAAGGGGGCCAAACTCAAGCTGAAGTAGCGCAAGCCATTGGAGTGTCACAAAGTGTCATTTCCAGGATCTGGAACCGTTTTTTGGAGAGTGGATGTGCAGGCCGAAGACCAGGGCAAGGTCGTAGACGGGCAACAACGCCCAATGAAGATCGGTATTTAGCGTTAACAGCTCGGAGACACCGAAACATGAACGCTACTCTTCTCCAACAGCACCTTCGCTCGGCTACAGGCACCACGATTTCAACTCAGACTGTTCGAAACCGGCTCCATGCTGTAGGTCTGTATGCTCGGCGACCAATGGTATGTGTTAGATTAACATCAAGGCATCGTCGCGACCGCAGGGAGTGGGCAACCGAGCATGTCAACTGGAGGAGAAATGAATGGAGCAATATTCTGTTTTCTGATGAGTCCCGTTTTTCTGTGCATCCGGATAATAGGCGTATTTTCATCTGGAGGGACCGTGGCAGTAGGAATAATCCTGCGTTCGTGCACGAAAGTGTCAGATTTGGCAGTTATGGAGTGTTGGTGTATGGTGGCATCTCCATTGACGGGCGCACTGACCTCTACATCATTCGAGATGGAGCTCTGACTGGTCGCCGATATAGGGATGAGATCCTCAGACCTATTGTAGTCCCTTACGCTGCAGCAATCGGAGATAACTTCATTTTAATGGACGATAACTGCAGGCCACATCGTGCAAACCTGGTGGAGGATTTCCTTTTCGAGGAAGGAATCGTTCGAATGGAATGGCCAGCGTGTTCTCCAGACATGAATCCAATCGAGCACGTTTGGGACGCTCTAGGAAGACAAGTTTCTGGCCGCCAACAACCGCCACAAACTCTCCAAGAACTGGAAAGAGCTCTTCTGGAAGAGTGGGGCAGAATACCCCAACTCGTCATTAATAGCCTCATTGAGTCCATGCCTCAAAGGTGTTCAACGTTGCTGGCCGCCCGTGGAAACCATACCCCCTACTGAAAATGATTTTCTTTGAAGAAAACACCTTTTCTTATTATTTTTTTCTCATATGCGCAAATTGTGTTTTTTTCCTTTTGTACACAAATGCGCAATAAAATGCATTTTTTTCTGCCAAACATGTGTAATTTATTCTCATATAACCTACTATGTCTGTCGACCATGTATCAATCAGCTAAAAAGTTTCCCAGATACAAAATCCACCTAAAACTGCAATATCCTTTAATTGTTTTGAGCAGTGTATATCCGGATCATTTTTATCTGTAAAAATAAATCCTTTGTCATTTTTAAAAAGTACTTTTCTACAATATAAAATATTCATGCTGTTTGTTTGTATGAAGTCTTATGAAAATGGAACGCAGATCAATAACCCGTCATTTTTGACGGGGGTTATATACTAATACAGCATAAAAATCTTTAAAAAAATAATTTGAAAGATTTTAAAGTTTATGTACTGGGGGGGGGGGGAAGGGAGAAGCAGAATTTTTTGGGTGAGGGGGGGGGGTAGCAAATTAGATAATTATTGTTGCAAAAAAGTTATAAATAGAGGGAGAAAATTTTAAAGACTTTAAAGTATGTAGGGGAGACCGGTACACAGTGGACCACTTTTTCAGTTAACATTTTTTTTTTCTCTTTAACAGACTGACCGATCTGTATGAAAATATTTTTGAATATTCCTTAAACCTTCTTACATCCATCATAATTTTCTCACAACATAGTTTTCAATACATTTTTCAAAAAAAAAAAAAAAAAAAAATTATATACACTTGTAAAGTGGACCACTATTAGGTATTATCTAAAATACAATATAAATCTATTTTTCATTAATCTAATTCTTTTTTGTTGCCCCTTCACCCGCAAAATAACATAGTAATATAAATTTTGAAATAAAAACAAAAAATTAATTATATTTTGAAGATGATAACAGATTAATACAGGAACAATTGCAATTTAGTTGAAGTTATTACTTAAGTACAAAAAAATCAGCGCACATTACAATTTGCAAATGAAATTCCAAAGTACTTATGAGTAAGATTGAGCCTGGAATTTTCAAGAAATAATTTTGGGTCTGAGAGTAACATTATGAAATCATTGACATCAACAGCAGATTCATCTAGTTTCGGGAGAAATAAACTGATTTCCATTCAATTTGCATCTCATGAATCTTACTTGAATAGAATCATCAACAATTAGACTACAGTCATATTTATCAAAGGCAGTAAATACAAAACAAAATATTTCTTACTATGTTAAATAAATTGTTATTTTTATTTGTTTACTTTATTTTACAGTTAAATCTACTTTAAAACAATCTTTCTTTACAGAAAATAAGCAATTATTAAATATTTTGAACATTCTGCATTACAGGAGCAGAGTGGATTGTGGACCACTGTGCCCCAGGAGTGGGTGGTCCACTGTACCCCATGTTGAAGTTCAATAAATAATCATATTAATATTGTTTATATAGCTTTCTTTTAAACATATTAACTTTAAAGTAAAATAAAAACAAGTATCTGAGCTTTGCAAAAAAGTTGCTTCATTTTATTTATCTACAAGCTTTAATTACTAAAAAAATAAAAATATGATGATGAAAAATTTTACTTTTAGAAGCTCAAAACAACAAAGCTGGATAAAATAGTTCAATCTGAGCTAAACATATTTTCTAAAGGCTATAAATAATCATTACAGTGCTGTTGTCTATTAGGATAGAAGAGAAGCTTAAAAAATAAATAAATAAATAAATAAAATATTAGGGGGTGGTCCACTGTGCCCATAGGTCCAGTGTGTACCGGTCTCCCCTACTGTGTGTGTGTGTGTGGGGGGGGGGGGGGGGATGCAAATAAAATAAAGGACTTTTTGGGCAGAAAGGAGCGGAATAATTTAGATTGTTATTTAAATATTGTAACAAAAAAATCCCAAATAGAGCAGAAAAAATTAAGAATTTTAAAGATTTAAAATTTAATGAGATGCATTTGCAGGGAAAGGATCATCATGAGACGAAGTTGGGGGGGGGGGGGCAGGGGAAGAAAAGCAAAGATTTTAGGAGGAAGGATTAATTTAGGTGGTAGATTAGGTTCATTTATTGTTAATATAGAGTATTAAATAAGTCTGAAAAGAAATTTAAAATTAAAGAGTTATAAAGGTTAAACTATGGGGTTTTGGTACCAGAGAAGGAGGGGAGCAAAGGGGGAAGCAGTAATTTTGAAGGGGATTTAGATGATTATTTATTGTTACAATAAAATAACAAATAAGGAAAAATATTAAAGATTTTCAATTTTTTTGGTAGGAGGGGGGGGGGGGGGGGGGCAGGATTTTAGGGAGGGGTAATAATATTTTATTTATTTATTTTTGAGTGAAAATCTGCCTAGAGATGATTCTTGCCCCTTTTTATTTCTAAATTAATAATAAAATCGTGTTTTTAAATGATTTTTTTTTTAATCTCGATTATAAGTCCCCCTTCCACATTTAACCCTTTTTGAATTTGAAAAAAGGAGGCTTACAATCGGATTTTACGGTATTTATTACTCCTTAATAATCTATTTATTATATAATTAACTTACTTTCAATGTTGAGTAAGTCAATTTTAAGAAACTTCTGTAATTTTTTTTTCTGTATTTTAATGTTGACTTATTCTTGCTTATTGCATGACAATGGGAAACTTGTTTTGTTTGCAAATTACACATTTTAAAACATAACAAAATAAAAATAATAAATGAAGAGTATGTACTGTGCTGTTCTCTAAAAAAAAACCCACACTAAAATGTTTCCTTAAAAAAAACACCCCAGTACTACCTACTACACCAAATATTTTACTAAAGTCAATTTTATAGTTTTGTTCTGTTTTTATGTACCATTTAGAACAATAAAAGTAGTTAAAAATGCCTATGGAGTGCTTATTTAGTTTTAAAATAATTTAAATTAACAATTTCAGAATTCTGGCAAAACACGGGCATCATTTCTACAGATTTCCTTTATATAATAGAATTTTAGAATGATCTACATAAATTTGTATTTTTTTTAATGTTAAACCATTAATATGTAATAAAATGCTTCATTTTCAGCTGATTATGTCAGGTGTGGGTTGTTTTCAGGTAACATGGGTCATTTTTTAGAAAAGTGGGTGTTTTTTCAAATTCTTGCATAATTGTCTGCCATTTTGTAATAAAGTGATAAAATGAAAAATGCTCAACATTAAAATTTTAGTCAGAACAAGCTGTAATTATTTAGCCATGTTCAATTTTTATAAATTCTTTTTTAGACTTTATACATAGAGAAAATTTCAAAAAATGGGTTTTTTTTTAGAGGACAGCACAATATGTTTTTATGGAATGGAATTTTGTGAAGGGGATTATTTTCTTAAAAGGAATTTTGTGAAGGCCCTGTTGTATTTAAATGAATTTTGTGAAGGGGCCTGTTTTGTTAAATGGATTTTTGTGAAGGGCCCCTAAATAGGCCCCAATTTTTTCCTGGATCAGCCCCTGAATTGCAATAATCAAGGTCTTCCTGCTGTATATATATATTTTTTCAGGCAAGTTTGTTGTGTTATTTCACATCATAATGAGAAGGAAAAAAAAATACATGAAAGGTTCATTTTTGTGAAATGGAATTTCATGGAAGGGGGGGGGGGGCTCAAAAAGGACACACCTTTTACTTTAATCAACACTTGAATACAACTATTTATTGCTGAGTTCCAGATAACAAACCAAAAGCACCGTCTCTTTCATACTATATTTAAAAGCAAACAACACAACCAACTAAAATCAAAATGTTATTTAGCTTTTAACTTTTCATTCATTAAAGTCTAGAATTGAACTCTTCAATTTAAATGAACATTTTTCAAAGAAAATTACAGTTCAGAATTATTTGATATAAAGAAGCAACAACTAGCTAGTTAAGAAAACTTCATTCGAACTGTCTAATGCTTCAGTTTCTTAATTTTGTTATTGATTAATACAATAGGTAAATAACAGATCGTCAAGATGAAACTAATCGAGTACCTACTTAATAATAAATATTATTACCTGAAAAACCTTCCAAAACTTGATATGGTGACATTTACTTGTCTTTTTCCATATGAATCTAAAGACTGATAATAAAACACAGGTCCGACCGTAACACTACCTATGGCAAATAGCTTTAAACTAGTAATCCAAGATCTAGTTTTATTCAGATCCGATGATGAATGGAAAAAATTGTAAGAATCTTTATGTAACCTGTTATGTTTGGAGATTGTTTTTACAGTTAAAATACAATTTCGTTGTTTGTAAAAAATGTTCCTGCAAGGTATAATACGAAGCATTTTCCAAAATATAGTTTAAAAGGTTGACATTTACAATATTTATTTCAAAAAAGAATAGCAATTTTCAGGCTTCAATAAATAAACTCGTAGTCATAATTATTAGAAGACTCCCACATACTGCATCTTTCGATTAATCAATTAAAATTAGATAGAAGTTCACAGTTTTAAACCAATTAAAAAGATTTCGAAACTGGTTGGTTGGTTGTTGGTTGGGCTAGAGCTAGAGCGAGTTATTACACACACACCCGCTTCAAGCCGCAAATGTGAGTATAATAAAATAACTGTTAATTGTTCTAAAATGCCTAAATATTTTATTTAAAACATACCATATGCAGTTTTCTATTTTTTGTTCATTTTTTTAAAACTTAAATCAAGGACAAATACAGCTCAACCTCTCATTACATCAAAATGAAAATAAACAAAGCAACGTGTGCCGTGTCGTGTGTTACGTTTCTTGGAAATAGTGATCAAGTTAATGTATATTTTACATTTGAATTTTAAATGTCATCTATGGGCACTAATTCTGAAAATTCACTTCTTCAGGTTATTAATTTCTGTAACAATGCTTATTTGATTTCATTTGTATAGTTTAAAATTGAAATTTTGATTGCCTAATCAATAAAATCGGCAGATTTTTTGGGGAAATATTTTCTGTAACTTCATGCATAGCAAAATGGCGATTTACCGAACATAGTTTGGCCTAAAATTAATTTTATTGTTGTAGCCTGGTTTGCTTTTCATTGTGACAAATATTTTATTATGTCACGAATAATCATTTATCGTTTGACTCTAATGATTCTATAGCAGAGATTATTTTGAACTTATGTTACAGAAAGTCAGATGTTTAAGATATTAGTGCAAAACAGTATTGTATTGTAAATATGTTATACTAATTTTAATAATCACTATAATTTAAATAAAACACTAATTTAAAAAAAAAGAAAATCGCGAATTTCTTTAATCGAAATAAATAACTAATTTCGTCAGTTGGTCTCGGGGAAAAAAAAAACAGGAATTTGGTCAATCGATTGCGGAAAAAAAATCACGAATTTCATCAGTTGGTTGCGAGAAAAAATCGTGAATTTCATCTAGGCGTCGCGGGAAAAAAATCGACAATCGGTCACGAAATTATTTTCTCCATGGGGATTAAAAAGAAAAAATCCTTAATGATTTAATGCCAACAAAAGTTGGAACAGGGTTCATACTCATCAGGGGAAAGTCAGGGGATAAATTTTGTGTCTTAAAAATCAGGGGAATCTCAGGGGATTTTCCAAAAAATACCAAAAACCTGGGAAAATTTGGCAAAACAATCGGCTACTCTGGGAAATGAGGTCACTTGCTGTTATTCGCATGCTTTGTGACGTAAAAGCATGTATCTGCAAAATGTTCAACAATTTGTAAATTTTGCAAAAAATTCTGTAACAAATCAGTAGTTTGTGCTTCAGAATCAGTTGTGAACTTGAGAGTGGAACTTTCACAACTCTTAAGATTTTTGTGTGTAACATAACAAAATCTTGATACCTAGAAAATTTGCTGCTGATCTGGGAAAAATACATACAGGTTTTTTATACATACCTGTATATATATATATATATTAACCTTCTGATGTAAAAACTTAACTTTTATGATTACATCTTTATTTATTTATTTAGAGGGTGGGGGGGTAATACTTACTAAGTTTTAAAAAATGTCGTTAATTGTCAACATGGGAAAATTATTCATTCTGAAAAATACATCAGGGGATTCTCAGGGGATTTTTTGAGGGGAAATGAGTATGAACCCTGTGGAACGAGGCTGATAGTATTCGATCTTTTTTCTTCTACAATATGAATGTTAAAATTAGTTTTATTAAAATCTCAAATAAAATAAAACCTCTCTATATTTCTCGATGTTTATTTTATTTTTATAGACATATTGTTTTTCATTCTAATAAATAGTAAAATTCATCACTGAGCTCATTGAATGTGTTGCTGGGTCATCACAATTGATTTCAGATGATGTGATATAAAATTCTTCACTGTGCTCATTGAATCTAAGTGACTTGACTTGAATCTATTGCTGGGTTACCTCAATTAATATTAAAATACTGTGAACTATAGAAAAATTATGTTTATTTGCTAAGTAATATAAGTTTGCATGCATGATGAATTAAAAGTGCTGAAAATAACAAGTTTGAAGGGAAGCGTTTGAGGTTTACAAAAAAAAAAAAAAAAAAAGGAAAAGAAAGCAGTTTTTGTTGCCTTTCATTTTTTAAACTTGTTAAAAATAGTTTTAGTTATAAATTTTATTGTTTATAATTTATTTAGCTAATTATAAACAATATAGTTTACAAAATTCATGCATAAATGTTGTAAATTTTATTCACATGTGATTTTCTCTTTTTTGATATTTTCTGAGTTGCATCTATTCCTTGTACATATATACATTTGCAATATTTTTTCTATCTTCTGGGTGTTACTGCTAAGCTTGCTTCTATGTAAGCATGAATGTTTTCCTTACACACTATTACTTGGTATTTGGCAGAGTACTTGGCATGCCACTACTCATTAATAGGATATACTGCTAAAAAAATTATGTATTTCTGGACATCGTCCAACAATGTACGAACAGCAACATGGGACACATTACCTTGTCTCAAATTGCTATGATAAACTTGAAGCATTTTTCAAAATTATTTATTGCTGTAAGTGCATGAAGAGCTATATGGTTTAAGTGTTCTTCAAAGAGTAAAAAGTGGTTAGCCTGGAACTGGCAAATGTATTGAATATCATATCATATCATCTATAAGATAGATAGATAAGCCACCAAATAGTTCTTGGGAGACAAGTTCAGCCTCTTTGCAGTGCTTTTTGAATGCATTTATCATATTACACCCCATTATTGAAAACTTGTCAATAATGATTAATTACCTATTAGTTCAGGCTTTCAAAATAAAAATAAAAAGGTTTATTGAAATTACAAAATGTGCTTCAGTAATGTCGACATCATAACGGTGCTGGCAACAGTGTTGTTACAAATCAATGAAAGTTACAACAACGGAGATAGTTAAGATTTCACATTTTAGGTAGATTTTGTAAGAAATACTACCTATTACATTCTTACCTATGTTGGAATTTCTGAAACATTTTTGCAGATCTCATCTATGCTGATCATGACTCCTAGAACCTAAAACCACCCCTAGTTCAAAACTTTATCTATCTATATCACTTTTTATGGACACAATAACTTCCATAATTCTGCACAAATCTCTTCCAAATTGATACATAAAATCAAGGGGGTAGGAGAATAGAGGGGCTTTTTATGAAAACAGAAAAAAACCCATAACTTTTTAATTATGATACATATCGAATCCATTTAAAGTTATTAATAATACTTTTAGGAAAAGGGCCAAAAATTTATGTATGACAGATTTTTTTTATATCATTAAAAATGGTCTCAAGGGGATGGGGTAATAGAGGTTTAAGAAGAAAAAAATTCATAACTTCGTCACTTAACAAGATATCAAATCCACTTAAACTTATTATAAATCTTCTTAATATTATCTACAACTTTTATATTGACAAGTTTTTTAAAAGACCAACTCTTACAGCAAAAAAAAAATAAAATCCCTGCCGGTGCTGCCTACAAGAACAGGTAGATTTTGAAGTGGGCAGTCTCAACTGCTGCATCATGGCAAAACGGTCCTTTTTTTGCAATTCCCAATATACTGGTGCCCCATCGTCTGCATCTTCGAAATCTATCTGTGCCTATAAACCAAACCGTCAGGGAATTTTTTTTTTTTCTCAACAGTATTTAAATCTGAAAATATAAAATTAAACAATCACAAATGTTGTCATTAAAGGGAAAGTGCAAATTTCAATCACTTCTTCATGTGCTTCAGTTCAAGGTGGAACTTGTCCAGTAAAACTCAACTTTTGTTTATCACAGGCTAACTGTGGTGTCCAGTTTGACAACTCTGCACACTGTGGTATGGCCAGAATCATGATCACAAAGTAGATGCAATTTTTATTTTTCTCCTTGTATGGTCAGATGCTCCAATAAAAATACTCTTCATAATCTTAAAATATATATATGTATATATATTTTTTTTAAAGTAAGAATAATTAATACAGAAAATACGACTTAACTGCTTTTATTTATTTATTTTTCAGTCTGATGAAATAGAAGCACTAGCTGCCATTTATGAAGAAAACTTTATACCTGGAAGTGAAACCAGTTTTCAAATAAAAATTGGCAGTAAACCTGGTAAAGAAGTCTTATTAAATGCAAGTACTTACTTTTATAAATTAGAAGTTATGTTCTATTTCAGGATGTATGACTAAGCCTTTGTGTTAAGATAAGGTGGTGATGTAAATAAGGAATTTTGCTTAGTAGCCACTGGCTGGTAGGTTCATTTTTTCCAGTAGCCAGTTACTGGCTAGTGAGAATAATTTCTTTATTAGTAAAAATTTCTAAAAAATATCCTGAAAAATCAGAAAAATTGCACAAATTTAAAAAAAAAGCCCTAATAATCTTTAAATTTGGTAGAACTCTCGTAAAACTTGCAGTTTAGACCAGTGTTGAATTCAGACACTTTTCCCGGGAGGGATTTGGGGGACTCCGGGGGGGGGGGAGGGGGGGTCATTATACAGTTCTATGGGGAAAATTACACTTTTTGACCATTGAAAGTATAAAATCTCAAATCTTCCGGGGGGGGGGGGGGGGGGGGGGGGCATTTTAATGCTCTGGGAGGGAATGTCTCCCGGCCACCTCCTGAATTCAACATTGTACCCATAAACTAAAATTAAATCCTTGATTTATAAAATTCAGTATATAAAGCTCAGAAGGAGACAGAAAAAAAAGTAAATACCTGGAAAAGATTTTTTTTATTAAGTGGATTGTGTATTTGTTTTGTTTTCTCAGCAAATGGTAGAAGAACCCCCCCCCCCCCCCCTAAAAAAATACACCACAATGTCAAAAAATGCCCTAAAGGAGGGGGGGGGGAGAGCTCCAAAATGCAATTTTTATCAAAATTCAAGCCTTAATAAAAATTAATTTATTTTTATTTATAAAAAAATTTTCAATTTCAAGATTATGTTACATATATATATATTTTTCTCCCTCCTTCAGAAATTACTGAAATATTGTTTATTTAAATTGAATGATTTTCAAAATAAACATATTAATTTTTTCATAGTAACTAAAAAAGTACAGAACCTTGCAAGCAAGATTGTAGCCAAAGATTTCCCTTGGAGGGGGCCCAGATTAAACTTTTCAACATTTAATATGAAAATATCTCATAATAATGTTTAAAATTAAGTCTCGAGGGGGGGGGGGGCATTTTTTTATCAACAAAATATCCCCCTTTTTCTGACAAATTTTAATTAAAATTAATTTAAAAATATGTTAATATTAAATTTCAGAGACATTTAAAAAAAATTTTTACTTATTTATTTTATAATTATTTTTTTTTTTTTTTTTTTAAATTTCTTCATCAGAAGTTGTTTTTCCCCCCCAAAAAGAAAAAAAATCTGGCTACATTACAGTGTAATTCTTTCACCATTTTGTTTGTGAAACTATTTCTTTGAAGAAAATATTATATAATAATAAAATCAAATACGATGTAAAAAACATTGAGAGACGCATGAATCTTAGTTCACACATGAAAAAGGAAAAAGATAAATAAAAATAAAATGTTCACTCAAAAATAATTTCTTTTTATTAAAAATTAATGTTAGGATTAATGTTAGAATAATTAATTTGTAAATTTTGTCGAATTATTTAAAAAATAAAAGTGGATGCAGATTTAATGTGAAATCGGAAACATCCGAGGTGTAGGGAAAAAATGAATGGGAAAATCCTGCATTTGGCCGGTTCTTTCCATATTTTTAATCACCAGTTTTTCAAGTTTAATCGCCGAGTGGCAACTGGCAAGTGCTTATTTTCATCTTTAGAGAGCTGTCATAATGTTTTGTCATGCAACTTTTTACCAAAAAAAAAAAATCTTTATTTTGTGCTTGTTGTCTTAACACATCTCTCTTATGTGTGTGTATTTTCATACCTGTATAAAACTCAAGTCATTTATCTTTAAGAAACCGTATTAACTCATTATTTTGTAATATGCTTTACAGTCTTTTTTTCTTCTTCTTAAGCTGTGAAACCCTTTTCTTGGTATTCATACAAATCTATTAAAATCTTAAACATAGTCCAGAAAAAAAGTGAGGTATGATTATTAATCCGTGATCTTCACACTAGTGCAGATTCAGACTGACCAAATTTTCAAATGTTTGTGGTTTTTGAAAACATACTTTTATTAATTTGCAGTTTCATTAACAAAATGAAATTTTTGATAAAAATAAATATTGCAATTCAATTCTTCATTAAATTTTGGCCAAGAATCATGTGTTATATTTCATTATCACTACATTGCCAACAAAATTATGTACAGTTGAAGTTACAGAATCCAAAATTGCATTATTGCTGAACTGAAGTGTGAAATCTATGGGTTAATATTTCAATGTTACATTCTTAATATAGCATTAAAAAATGATGATAGTCTTTTTATTTTTTTATAATTAGATAATTGGCAGTTTTGTGTTGGCACACCTGTTTATATATATAATAAATTGGCATACTAATTTGCATTAATTATGTAAAACTGCATTTTATGTTAAATAATTTAATATAATTTTATTTTATATATTTAAAAAATAATTTATTATTACTTTATACTATACATTTTTACTCAAAATGAGGAACCACAAATTGTAAATTATTTTATGAATTCTTTAAACAGTAAATTGAAAACATGAGTGGAAGAAGAAGATGTTATGTCAAATGTTTCTCAAAAATTGTTTTATTTTATGGATGAAGGTGTTATGAGTAATATGTCATAAAGTAAAGCTAAAATTTTAAGATTCAAATTATTCCTGAAAATGTAAGACTTTTTTAAATATCTAATAAATTAAATATTAATAATTAAATGTCCAGATATTTATTTTAATTAGTAGGCGTTAATTTCAGCATGGTTAGAATAAAATAATAAAAATTTATTAAAAATTATGTCATAATTTTAGATAAAAGTTTTAGCCTTATGAATGAAAGTGACTCTTTCTTTAGAATATGATGTCATTTTCACAAGTAGAAACATTTCAACTTTGTAAAACTACGATCTAAGTTTTTATTTATTTTTATATTGCTAGCAGGCTCTGCCCCCCATGAGCTACACTTGCCAACCACTGTCCAGACTCGGCAGGCTGTAAAAAGAAAGAAACTGCAAGAATTGGTTCAATGTAGATTTTCATTGGGGATTGCAAAAGTGTTCATTGTAATAGATATTTCACAGTAATGGAATACAAATTAAAAATGTATTTATAGTTGAGAACTTTTTTTTTTTAAGTTAATTTCTCAATATGTGATAAAATATTTAACTGTTATTAATATTGATCTGCTTGTGTTTAAAATTAAGTATACCACTTTTATCTATGATTTTTCCATAATATTTTTAATTGTATTTTATAGATAAACTTACCGGAAGGTTATCCTATTGAATGCCCACCTACGTACCAAATCAGGTAAGTTATTCATACATACTTAAATGGTATAATTTTCATGGATTAACATATGGATGGAAGTAGAAAGTTTGAGAACCTTAGAATTCACACTTGATTTCCATATCAAATATTTTATTTTGTATTACTATACATTTTTATGCATTTTAAATTACATTTTTGTAGATTATTATTCATTTAAATATAGTTTTTTCGTAACTATAAATGTATAAATCTTTAAATTAAAGATGGCATGTAATTAATTAATATATATATAGAATACCTAACTTGAAGTTAAAAGCTAACAGATTCAAACAATAAATGACCGAAAGTCCAATTTAGAGATGTCATATAGTAATAGTTCACACATTTGTCACAGAAAAATTACAAAACATCACAATGAATAAAACCCATTATAAAAGTCCAATATAATGGGAAACAAAAACATATGAAGCTAGATAAAATTGAAATAAATATAATCTAAGTATAAATTGGAATATTGATATCAAATAATGAGAGAAATTTAAAATACCAAAGCAACATACAGTAGAAGATCTTTATAATACAAATCTAAAAAAGCAAGGTTGTGCGCTATATAGAATTTTGCGTTATATAGATCACATTTCATACATTGCTAAATATATCTTGTAAATATGCCTAAAACTTATCAATATACAGTGGGGGATCTTTATATTACATCCATTGCGATCAGTTGTGCAGATTATAATTTTTTGTATATTACAGATCATTCCACACATTGTTAAATTTACTTTATAAACATAATCCAAATATGCGTGGATCACATCATTCATTATATTACTCATTTTCAAAACATTTTATTGTAATAATAGCAATTTTTTCATTAAAAAGTTCTGAATTAAGGTGATAAAGTTGAACTAATGTATAAAATTTAGTCCTCTAGAGAATAAAATTTTTTTACAAAGTGGGAATGCAGGTGCTTCTTAACTGCAAAATTAATTGTTTACATCTCAGAAGTTGTGCGTTATATAGAGAATTGCATTGTAAAGATCTTCTACTCTATATATACTATATATATAACTTAATTTTTGAAAATAATTTGAATTGTAACCTCTAAATTTTTTAACCCTATCTTTACCAATTTTTTTTTTTTTTTCACAAATTAGTTTTTGTATTAGCAGAATTGAAATCCTATTAAAGATTGCGAGAAAAAATTAATTTATGCCATAAATGAAGATTTCACTCAAAATAAAATTTAGCCAAAAGTCTTATCTAAAATGTTGCATTTTATCATTTAAGTTAAGAGCCTCATATGAGGGTCAGGGGAATGAGAGGGTTTACAGAAACTGATTTCTAGAAACTTCAAATATGCGAATCCAAAATTACAACTCATTCCACCAAATAGTTTTTTAAGAATAATTATAGAACTATCTGCATTACAATCTGTTTTGCAATGTTTGCAAATGAATTAAATGTTAGGAGTTCCAAACTTTAAACCTTTATAATTCTTAAACTCCCATTTTTCAATAATGGCAAAAGATCTTTCAGAAATTGCTGTGAAAGTGGGTATTTTAAGTCAATTTTCAGTTGCAACAGCCCTTAAAAAGGGCATCACAAGAGTCGTACTTGTTCTAAAATTCCTGAAAAAAATAAAAATGTCCTAAAATATGGTGGTCTGTCCTGAAATTTTGCAAGTTTTGTGCTATAATGGCATTTGAAATCATTAAATAGGGGGTAGGCGTGCCTTTTTACTGATGCAAAACTATCACAAAAGTTCCGTTTTTCTTCAATCTATCGTTAAAAATAGTGATTTTCATCAATTTGCACAAAAAAAATTTCAATTTTTGGTGAACGTATATCAAAAGTCATAATTTTTATCGATTAGTCATTAAGAAAAGTTTATGATTTTTGTCTCTCAGTCACAAAAAATTGCAAATTTTACCAATCAGTTATAAAAAAGAAAATCTTTTGCAATTTTTGTCGATCAGTAAAGAAAAAATAGATATTTTCGTCCTTCAGTAATGCAAAAAATCATTATTTTTTAGTAGCTTGGTGAAAGGGTGCTTGTAAAATTACTTTCCTTTTAAATGTATACTTTTGAAACAAAAAAAAAATGTGCATGTATAGTACACTATTTATGATAATAAAATGTATTGAACATGGTGTTAAGGTTTTTTTTTTTTTCAGTTAGTATGCCAAGCAAATGTATCCTGAAATTGTCCTGAAGTATCGAAAAAAGTGTCCTGAAATATCATCTAGGGCTAGTACTACCCCTGACATCATGCAGCAATAATCAATTATTACTCAAAATGTACTGCATTTATGGAAAAATGTTATTCCATTCCAAGTGATTTCAATAGCCATGCCTTCAAGTTTCATGTTTTTATATATAAAAATGACTCCATGCATGCATCAGAAAGTTTTGCTTTGTTGAGAGAGGAAATTTCTTTTTTTTGAGAACTGCCTTAAAGAAAGAGCAGAAAAATCATCTTTACTTGTATGATACTACTTTATTTCAATTTAGTTTGTAATTTGAAATGTATTTGTTCTCTACAAGTTATAGTTTATCTATATGTGAAGTTAATATTTGAAATGCATTGTAAAATTTTACAACTTGTTTATTTATTATAGTGCACCATGGATGTCTAGAGAATCAAAACAGATATTGAATGATGAAATTCAAGAAGTTTATAGGTAAGATTTCTTTTAAAGATAATTTTATATATTTTTTTATATTCAGTATAAAATAAAGCTCCACCTATATTATTTAAATTCAGATAGAAAATATCCAAAGTAGCCCAAGAAAATGATGCATTTTATGATTAACAAATACAGTAATTAATGACAATGAAATTTTCTAGAACTACAAAAAAATAATAATAATAGTAAAAGATATTGTATTCTCATAATTTAAAAATGTATGTCACAAAATATTTCACGAGATGCTCTGTTGCTTTCAGAATTCTGGATCAGAAAATTTTACAGAGTTTTGTAAAAAATTAACTTGTAGTTTCTTTTAAATAATTTTATTTCATGCAAAACTTAATCTAATAATGCCTGATTTAATAAATTTACTTGCTTCTTATATCAATATTTTTGTTTTGTATTTTGTGTATGTTTCTGTGCATATATATATAATGGAAATTGTTAATAGAAATCTTGTTCATGTAATCTGTCTCTGTGCATATATATGTAATGGGAATTGTTAATATAAATCTTTGTCGTGTATAATCTTACTACCTGTATCTTGTTATTTTTACAAATTGTGAAATGCTCCCTGATTTGAATTCCGAGATCACTCATAAAAAAATATTCCCCATATAACACCATTTCTAAATGTGTGGGAGAGTTTTAGAGCCTGCAAATATCATAAAACCTCTTTATTTCTCTAAGAAAAACATGGGAGATTTTTCAGGCATGTTGTAATTTAATTGTATTTTTGATTTATAATTTATTAAAGCATTTGAAATTAATGTTACTTTATCACATCTATATTTTTTTCTTGTTGCTACACACAATATATTTTCTGTTGAGATAAGGACCTTTTAATGTTTTAATAGTGCCTTTTTTTTCTTTTCTTTTTTTTTTTCTTTTCTTTTTTTTTTTTTTTTTTTTTTTGTGCATTTTTACTTTCTAGTGTAAACACTATATCATATAACTAGGCTGAATTAAGGAACTGAAGTGCAACAAATTAGCTTGGTTGTATGAAATTCATAGAACTTACCATACCACAGTAAAAAATAATTCTTAAGAGAATTCCAAACAAAAATATTGTATTAAAAAAAGTAGAAAATAAAATACCACATGGTATCACAGAGTTCACCCCAGGTTTTAAAAAGGGCAGATTGCTGCTGATGAGTAAAGGGCACTTTTTTTATTCTTAAGGGCACTTTTTTATCCTTAAGGGCACATTTTTTATTCTTGAGGGCACTTTTCAGATTCTTATTGGTACTTTTTTTAATTATTAAAAGGTATTCTTTTGGTTTTTAAAGCCATATTTGATATTTAAAAGTCAAGGCACTCTTTTTAAGACAACATTGAATCGGTTTTTACTATGAAAGCAAATTTTTTAATGCAAAAAGGAGAAGGGGCACTTTTTTTTACTGAGGGGCAAGAAGGGTGCTAATTATATTATGGAGGAATCAAGAAGGGTACCAATTCTTTTTATGAGGGGTAAGAACTAATGATGCAATGAATAATGGTTTGGCCGAATAACTGAATACCGATTATTTGGCCAAGTTATAGCCGAATATTCGGCTTATTCGGCCGCCGAATAATGAACTCATTTTTGTCTAAAAACAAAATATAGTATGCACTATATGCACAATTCTTGTATATTTCACAATTAAAATGTATTATTTTCTTTTTAAAAAATTTTTATATACAAATTTTTAATTTTTTAAAGCATTATTTTTTTCTGAAAAAATATTCAGCTATGTTCGGCCTAGAAATTGCCTTAGTAATATAATTCTCCCCCCCCCCCCAAAAAAAAAAAAAAAAATAATTTTAGCAAAAGTTCCTCATTGGTTACTGTCTAGTTACATTTTAATAGACATTATGTATGTATGTTGTTACATTTTAAAATAATGACAAAATTTTAAAGATACTAGAAAACATTACTTTCCGATGAAAGAAAATAAGAAATCTTACTATCTTAAGAAAAAATCACTGATAGAAAGGAATATCCTCTAAAATGGTGAAAAGAAATCAGTGTAGACTTTATAAAGCTCACAATTATCAAAAGAGCCATGTATTTATTTATTTTATTTTATTTTTTTATTTTTGCTATGTCAGTAGACAGCACTGTTAAGAGTGTATAATTAATGTTTTCAGATTCAGAAGAATGAAATATCTGTAAGGAAAAGCAAAATAGATATAAATATCAAAATAAGGAATATGTAGTATCTTAGGTACTGTAATGTTACATTTTAATAGCTTTATGCTGTTTTTGCTGTTACATTTTAAAAGTAGTAGACAACATAAATTTTAAGTTTCAGATGAAAGAAAATATAAATTAAACAGTGAAAAACAAATGAAATGCACATAAATGGTAACAACAAAAATTGAGGTAAACAAATTGTTACACATTTTAATAATTCGCCATTAGCATGTTCAAGATTAACTTATATACAAATTAATGAGTTGAAAATTCCTAAGAAGAAATTAGTTCAAAGTGTGGCAACACACTGGACTAGTTCCTATTATATGCTAGAGAGATTACTGGAACAAAAAAAAAATGCATTTTCTCTACATACAACTAAATTTGTAGAAATAAATAATCTGACAACGAACCGGTGGACTATTTTAGAAAAATTGCTCAATCTATTAAAACCATTTGAAGTAATATCAAAACAAAATTGCCTCATCAAGATCATTAATTTCTGAAGTCATCCCTATCCCGATAGTTATAACATTAAAATTATATTATCTAAATCTGGAGATTTTTTTTTGCTGCAGGTACCATGAAAGACACCGTTCTACAAAATTTGGAGAAGCATTTTGGATCAATTCAAGACAAGGAACACTATTTCATTGCAATTGTTTAGGACGCCAGATTTAAAGTGTTATTTTTCAACAAAGATGAAGCAAAGGATGTAGATGTAAAGTCCAAATTAAATGCTATGTTAGTATAAAACCAGTAACAGAATCTGAACAAAATATTTCCAACATAACCATTCCAGTTTCTCAAACTCAAATTTCAAATTCTTTGTGTGCATGCTTTAATGAAATTGCAAGCCAGTCACAGAGTAAAGCTGCTATAGAAAATTCTCCTCAATGTGAAGAAGTAAAAGAAATTAGTAATTTTCTTTTCCAGTCACTTCTAGAAAGACAACAGTGTCCTTTGGAGTGGTGGGCGAAAAATTCAGAAAACTTTCCAAATCTTTCATAATTAGCCAAAAAATACCTTTCTTCACCAGGATGTACCATATATAGTGAGTGATTATTTTCAGAAGCAGGTATCATTTATGAAAAAAAAATGAAATAGACTGTAACCTGAAAATGCTGAATTATTATTTCTGCATTGTAATCTACATTTATTAAAAACATTTTAACTTTGTTTTTTAAGGTAAATATAAATTTAGACATTACAATGATGTTCTTGAAAATATTATGTAAAACATACATATATAATAATTAAAAGAATTTAGTATATTTACATTTCTTTCATTATTTAATATTAGTAACACACTTTAAAAAAATCACTTAAATTATATTTAACTTTTAAGCGTATTTTACTTCCCCCCCCCAAAAAAAACCCCTAAGTATTGCAGCATATACGACTTAAATATCTATGTTATACATGCAATACATCTATATCTAATCTATCGTACATATTTATGTTCTTTATGGGTATAATTAAAATATCATTGAAAACAATTTTTTTTAATGTAACAAGGGATAAATGTTAAACTTCCCATTATGCTTTAAAAATTAAAAATTTGCTTGTATGGCTCTATTAGGACAATTTTGAATAGATTAAATTTAACAGATTACCATAGCTTATTACATATACTATTTGTACTTATTGATATAGCTTAAAAGTTTTAACATGATATTACCCTCTTATACAAAAATGGGTAGGTAAAACCCATTCAGGATATGAAAGTTAATGGGGGGGGGGGGGAAGTGTTAGTTAAATTCAAATGAAATTTTTATTATGCATGATGCAGGGGTCGATCCAGGCAAAATTTGGGGCCTATTTAGGGCCCCTTCACAAAAATCAATTTAATAAAATGGGCTCCTTCACAAAAATAAATTTAATAAAATGGAGCCCTTCACAAAAATCAATTTGACAAAATGGAACCCTTCACAAAATTCTTTTTACTAAAATAGACCCTTTCACAAAATTCCATTCCATAAAAACTTGCTATTTATTATTTATTGTTTTGTGATGTTTTAAAATGTGTAATTTGTAAACAAACAAGTTCACCAGAGAAGAAAACTTCACCAAAAGGATTTAAATAGTTTATGTTTATAAAAGCTGCTTGGTTCGAATTTGATTAACTGGATTTCAACTTCCGTTACAAAATGTTATTTTTCACAAAAATATAATAAATTTCACAAAAATATCTTTACTTTTCACAAAATGGGCCCCAAGAAAAAAAACCTGCATCGACCCCTGTGATGACTATAAAGTGTCAAATTAAAAAAAAATTCTGTGCAAATATAAAAACATTTCTTACATTTACATTTCATCCATTACATTTTTCACATTTTTCCACACATTTACATTACATTTCATTTATTATTCGGCCTTGGACGAATAATGGACTTGATATTCGGCATGTAGGCCGAATGGGCCGAATATTCGGCTTCGGCCAAATAATCGTTGCATCTCTAGTAAGAACGGTGCTATTTTGTAAACCAAAGGGCAGGCAGGGTACAGCACACTTCTGAAACTGCCTGGGGGAAACTCTGGTATCATATAAAAAATTTTGTATATTGCAATTTTGATGAATTGTGGAATTGAAATCCGTAAAGTTTTATTTTAAAAAAAGTCATAAATACATTTCATCAAAAAATTAAAAGATGGTGTAATTGCTAAGTGATTTGGAATCAATGACTTCTTTAAGTTAATTTTCAACATATGATCAATGTTGAAAGATAGGTTAAATAACAAATCAGTGTTAAAATAGTATCCGTACAGTTAAAATTATTCAATCAGTACAGTTAAAATTGTTAAATCAGTACAGTTAAAATTGTTAAATCAGTACAGTTAAAATAGGGATATTTTTAAACAATTGATGGTCATTCCCCAAAATTTGGGAAGAACTTCATTTCGGCACTAGAATTGAAGATCTGGTGAGTCCCCAAAAAATAAAGTTGTTTTATCCTGTTTTGGGGGGGGGGGGGGGAATAGGAGAAAATGTAATTCCGAGAGGTGGGGGGGGGAATAATTTTTTTAAAAAGTAAGTCAAGTGAGGTATCGTTAGTTATGCATTTTTAAATTCTGAATCGAATGACACCATCCGCAATTTGATACAATGATTCGTTACAAAGTTACACCAGATTTTACAAATACAAAGTTGACGATTTTATCTCAGGGCAGTTAATGTAGATTTACACAGAAATAACTGATGGCCATTCACGGAAATTTGGGAAGAATTTCATTTTGGTACTAGAAAAAAAGATCTGTCGAGTCCCTCAAAAATAAAGGTGTTTAGGGGGGGCATTTTAACTCAGGGGAGGGATAATTCAAAATTTTTTAAATAAGTAAAGTGGGGTATCATTTAGTACGTATTTTTTAATTCTGAATCGAAGCACACCATCCACAAGTGGATACGATCTTTTGTTGCAAAGTTATGCCATATTTTAGAAATACTAAGTTGAAAATTTTACTTCAATAAAAAGTTAAAATTACAGTGCAAATTCACCTTGTTTAATAATTCAAATTCATAAAGATACAAATAAATGTAAATATATTGCTTGAAGGTGCGAATTATATGCACACATGGCAGAAGAAATGGGATGCTGAATGGTGGGGTATTCCATATTTTGGAGTGAAGTGATTTTATAATCATTTAATGGCTTTAGTAATAATTTTGCATTTTCATAAAAATAGATAAGACAAACAAAAAAGAAAAGAAAATTTTGGTTGTAGCAAAAATGATAATGATATCAAGATCCCCTCCCCCAAGAGTTATCTTGCATAATCAAGTGCCAGACATCCCTCTCCCTTACATGATATATGCACAGCCCCTTACAGCTGCCAGTAATCTTTGTTAAAAGTTTCATTACACAATGAATGTGTTGTCTTTGAATTATTCAGAAAGACATATTTTTCATTCGGTGCTAAATATCTTGTATTTTGACTATCAGTCAGATATATATTTTTTATTTATTCAAATCTGCTCTAGTTACTTGAAAGTCATCTGAAAAATCCTATTAAAAATTAAAGCAGTCAAAAATCATACCCCCCCCCCCTCCTTTTTTGTAATTTTACATTATGTACACAGAAGCATGTAAATGTAATTATTTTTAATATATATATTGTTATTAACATTTTTTTAAAATTATTATTCCTAGAAATAACCTAGGTGAATGTATCATACATTTATGGGTTATGACAATAACAGATTTCATTGAAATGTCAAAGGATAATGAAGAAGAGCAACATAAAATTAGTGAAGTAAATGATACTACAGATGATGAAGGTAATTGGTTACATTAATTAAATTATTATATAGGCATTCATCTAAAATATGTATTAATTATTTTATAAATTTTAAAAATTGCATATGTATATAATAAAAATAAATTATGCTTCACTAAAATAAATTCAACTACAGACTTTATTTTTTTAAAAACACATAAAAACAATTAAAATTATAAAATAGATGTTTCGTGCACTTTCGTACACCTCATCAGTACTTCGAAACACAATTGCCAAGCCACCAGAACCAAAACAAGAAAAACAGTTAATGTCACAGTTTAGTTAAAACATTATACTCTGCAGGAATCTGTGCAGCCTCGTTAATAGGAGATTCAGCTAAAACTGTCATCCAACCCTCCAGGAAGATACGACTGCTGTACACGCATCATTTTGAGCAGGCAATTTGCACGTTCTGAAAATCAGGCACATGATCAAAATCCAAAGCATGCGCAACCAATCTCGAGGTTAGAGTGCCTCTATTATCATCGTTTTGATCATGTGCCTGATTTTCAGAATGCGCAAATTGCCTGCTCAAAATGTTGCGTGTACAGCAGTCGTATCTTCCTGGAGGGTTGGATGACAGTTTTAGCTGAATCTCCTATTAACGGGGCTGCACAGATTCCTCCAGAGTATAATGTTTTAACTAAACTGTGACTTTAACTGTTTTTCTTGTTGGTTCTGGTGGCTTGGCAATTGTGTTTCAAAGTACTGATGAGGTGTACGAAAGTGCACAAAACGTCTATTTTATAATTTTAATTGTTTTATGTGTTTTTAAAAAAATAAAGTCTGTAGTTGAATTTATTTTAATGATTGTAAGTTTTATCCAGACGTAATTATGTATGTGTTTTTAAATATAAATTATGCTTTATGCATAAATACAAATTATTTGTATTTATATATAATTTTTTTTCTTTCCAAGTTTTTTTCTTAGCAGTTTTTCATTAAAACTATACATTAGAAAAGAGAAGGTATCCATTCTGTTTTTGTCATTCCGTAAAATGAGGGCTACAGAGAGTAGGGGGGGGTGTAGTCAGTACAAATTGTTCGGGCCCCAGCACTTTTAAATGGCTTGTCTTGGATACTTTTCTTCAAATAAAATAGGAAATAAATACTATCTAATAAATCATCAGCTGTAATACAACTAAAGCAGCAAAATACCAGGAGCCACTAAAGGCAGATATAAATTAGTAGTATACATTTGTGGGACTATGTTTTTTTCTGTATTTTAATTATATATAGTGTTGTTTAGGTTGCAAGAAAATGTATTATTTTTTACAAAATAATTATTCAACAAGTTTATTTTTTAGTACTCTACCCCAGAACACAAAGATAAAATACAAGAGTGACAAATCTAATAACTGTAACTATAACTCAAACAAGTAATATTAAAAAAAAAAAAAAAGTCAATTCCTACTTAGGTCAACAAAGAAAATTTTTATTTTAATTACTTTTTATTAAATAATTACAATTAATATAAATATGTATACACATATGACAGAATCACAATATTAAGTAGCAAAATAGAAATTAAATTTAATTAATGAATTAATATTTGAAAAAACTGTATTAACATCAAGTGTCATTCTCTACAAGTTTAAAAAAATGTATTTGAACTTAAGTGGATGAATAAAAAGTATTTTATTAACAAATGAAAATTTGAAAATATAAAACTAAAATTATTTAAATTTAATTAATGAATTAAATTTAATTAAAAACATAAGTTGGAAATTGTACGTCAAACGTGACAAATGAGGTGCGTTCGTACTATAGCTAGTTATATAAATATTCAGATCTTGATAATTTTTAATTCCATGAAATGAATTATATCGTTTGCAGATTAATTTCTGTAATAAACTAAGTATCTCAGTCACTTGACGATTAAACCTCGGAAGCCCCTATAACAAGAAAGCACCGATTTTTATATAAATATGAAACTAAAATTAATTGATTTAATTTAATTAATGAATTAATATTTGAAAAAACTGCATTAACATCAAGTATCATCCACTGCAAGTTTAAGAAAATGTATTTGAACTTGAGTGGATGAATAAAAAGTATTTTATTAACAATTGAAAATTTTAACAAGATATATAAATATATAGAGGGTGTGAACTAATAGTAGAAATTGAAAAAAAAAAATGTGACAGAAAACCAAGAAATTTATAAACCCACAAAGATAGCATCAAACTGCCAAGACATTCCCATGATAGAGACAAATTCAACTGAAAGAAAATACTAGAAATAAAAAAGCTAATAATAGAAAACGAATAAAGCTAAAATACATGGAACACGATTATAGAAAATTCCCAGTTTTCAACAATATTTAATTTAGATGGGAATCTCAAAAAATTTATCAGCTATCACCAAGTTGGCTTGATTTATGGTGATCTATTTTTCTCACCAAATTCAGCAGTGTATCGCCAAGCTTGGAAAAAATTTTACTCTGGTGGATATGTAGTACATATGAGATTTTGGAACACTGGTTATAGCAATAAAAGAAAATTTGTGAGGAAATTAAAAAAAAAAAAAGAATTCTAGTAAATCCTAGTAAAATTATGTTACAATTATGGTGCAATTTTAATATATAAGATGGCCCCTTATGATCATAAACAACACATTGTTAAAAAATACTTTTCTTACAAATTAAAATGTTTTTTTTTCCTTCCACCAATTAGAAACTTAAGCATTTTTTTTTCTTTTTTCTGTCTAATGTACATAGATGTACTTAGCCATTACAGATCATTTCATATAGTCATAAATTATAAATATATATCTATTTACTTAAAATTGTTCAAGAAGATATTTCTGAATACTACACTATATATAATTTATTAATAATTTTAAGTAGTTTATTCCTATTCCTATTATTCAGTTTAATACATGTTTTTTTTTTTTTTTTTTTTTTAAACCTTTTTTTTCCACCAGTGATATTTTGGCTGATGAGTAACACAAATTTAAGCAAATTTGTTTGTTAATTAATGTGACAATCACTACTAGCAGAATCTAGTTTATAATGCATTCCCTGCATCTACTTTATAATGCATTCCCTGCATCTACTTTATAATGCATTCCCTGCATCTACTTTATAATGCA
The DNA here is from genome assembly GCA_963931845.1 of Maratus michaelseni. Taxonomy (NCBI): domain Eukaryota; kingdom Metazoa; phylum Arthropoda; class Arachnida; order Araneae; family Salticidae; genus Maratus; species Maratus michaelseni. Next base: position 226,695,334 of record OZ007595.1, read on the forward strand.
TTCCCTGCATCTAGTTTATAATGCATCTAAAGCATTTCTTGCCTTTTGTGTCTGCTAGCAACTTTTCTCGTAGCATTGTGAACTCTTTTAATTTCAAGGTTCTCAGCTAAGCTATTGTCAGCAGACTATAATCATATTTTCTGTGTGTCCAATATTGAAAACATTTTTTTAAACTAAAATCTCTCTCTTTTTTTTTTTTAGTAAATTCAGAACCATCTGTTGATGTTGATTTTAATGTAAAATTGTCCGATTTGCCTCATATTGAACATGGAGAACCCATTATTGACAAAAAGAGTGTGTTCCAAGCACATCTTGCAAGAATTACATCTGAAAAAGAGGTGTGGTATACATAAATTTATTCAATTATTAATGTCATTTATTTTATTTGCAAAAAGAACTGAATATGTAATTTTTATTTAGATAAGTTAAAATGTTTTTTAAGACGTTAAATAAAAATATATTAATTCCTCTTTAAATCACTAAGCTGTATTTTGATTTTAATGTTTAATAAAAAAAGTTATCTAACTCCTAACAATTCATAATTGTATAATTATTAGATATTACTACAGAATATCTTAAAATGAATTGACGGTTTTAAAATTCATTCACATGTAAATAGAGATAAGTTATTCTTATGAAAGAGGAGTATGCAAAGTCGGGAATTTCTTTACTATGCTACCATGTTTTAGTATGAAATATCACCGATAGATGGTGTTACATTGTCTTAAATTGTAATATTGCTGAAAAACCCTTCAATTTCAAAATGCAACATTTTTATACTTTCTGCTGTATGCATAAGAAGAAAGTATTGGAATCTAGAAAACTTTTGAATTCTATTTTTTGATGGATTTATATGTTTTAGAATGTTCTTAACATGATTTGACAATGTTTAGGAAATATATGTTTATCTCTTCTGTATGTATATGACGCAAATTTTATAAGCACTCTATCTCAAAAACTAATGCACAGAATTTCTTCAAAGTTCATATTCTGTTAGATTTTAACAGAAACAGCTGCTGATTAGTTTAGTCCAACAAATAGCACTGCTGTGTTCCATTATTCAAGATTTCTGTGACATTTATATCTCGTCATCTGTGGGATGGAATAAATTTTGTATCCAGTTAGAGCTTGACATGAATTTATACTGATTAGGTTTGGGTGTATTTTGGACAGCTGGTGGTGCTTCTGTACTGTGATTTCCATGATTTCTTTGATAGCTATATCCCGCCATCTATACAGAATGGAATTTTACCATAATTTAATATGGTTTTTTTAGGGTTTCGTTCATCTCACGAAACCCTATTACTCCCGCTTTGTTGTCTGTCCGTCACAGAGCCGGTTCTCAGAAACTATGTAACTTACAGTCATGAAATTTTGTGTACCTATAGCTAAATACATATTATGAAGCTCAAAATCATAAAATTTGAAAAAATCTTATTATTTTAATATATAGAGATAAAAAAATCAAAAATCTAACAGCCTTTTCCTATTAAATTTAGACATTTTTCGTTATAGCAGTTGCCAATTATTAAAAATCCACAATAAAATTCTTTCTACAATAATTAATTTTCTATTGAAAGATTTCCATGTAAAAAATGAAAATGAAATAAAAAGTTTCACCAGTTGAAAAAAAAAAAAAAGATTAATATGACGTCATATTGGTAATAAAACTGAAATTTTCAAACATTTCTCAATAATACAAGAAGTATGAGTAGGTATGTGTAAATATAGAAAGCAGCTTAATATAACGTCATTAGAGAATTAAAAAGAAAGTTAATCTGACGTCTAACATTTTGAAGGTCTCTATACAACATGTTTAATTTTGAAATTTATTTTTTTTTAAATATCGCATTTAGTCCACATGACAGATATTATTATGACAGAGTATAATAGCGGGATTTGCCCACTATCGGACTGATTTAGATTTTCGAAAAAATGAGAAAAATAGACCAGTAAATTTTTACTTTATACAGGGGTTGCAGCGTCCTATATATTTTTTAATAATCCCCACCACTATTTTCAAAATATAATATTCACAATATCCTTCTATTGCACATTTTAAAGAAATCTACCATGAAATTTATAGATTGAAAATAGTGGTATCAAATATATATAAAAAAAAATATAGGACGCCGCAACCTCTGCTTTATAAAAAACATGACTTTTTTTTTTGAAAATGAAATTTATTTGGATTTATTAAAGAAAGAATAAAGTGTTTTGAAAAAAATATTAAACGAAATCCTTTTTACCCACTTGTTTAAATTATGTTGTCTTATTTTTGGCTTTGTTCACTCAACAGGATGTACTGCTGTTATATGTTTTTCACGACTTCCATGATAGTATAGCAATATTGTGGCCTCTATAGGATGGAATTTTACAAAATTTAATATCTAAAATTTAATATTAAAAATTATGTTCATTCAATTTTGGCTTTGTTCACTCAATCAAGATTTATGCTATTTTTCTATGGACATTATAGCTGAATCTCAGTTTGTATTGGGTAGAAATGCACCAAATTTTATATTTGAAGTTATTAATTAAAAATATATATGTTTTTACCATTTTGTACATGAATACACAACAGAGGATGCTGTTGAACTATGCTTTTTATTAGCTGATCACTGTAACTTCAAGTTACATTCAAAGAAATGCACTATACTTCGTAATTGTTGGTGTGTAACAACACTTTTTAAAGTAATATATTAAAATAATATCAAAGAAAGCTTTGTGATGACTACGTCATACTAGTATTCTGGTGGTTTAATAGCTAAAAGAATGAAAAGTAAAAACTGAGTGAACTTTGATCCCTTTTTATATCTTAGTTTCAACATTTAAGCAGTTTGGGACAACACAGCGCATCTATCCATAATGTTTGGAATTGAAATTAGGAAGGTGTAGTAAATAATTTCCAAATTTCCCACATTGATCTTCTACAAGAGTAAATTCAAAATAATAACTTTCCACCATTTATAACTCTTTCCAACATAGTTGAAAAGGGTTTATGACTTCAGTTTGTTTGTCCGTAGTCTGTCTGTGCTCTAACTCTTATAAATATACTCAGATTGCCATGTAATTGATATATGTTATCGAGATTTACCATGTCATGTTTGTTATTGAAAATAGAGTGTGTAACATTTATAGCTTGTATACAGGGTCATGCAAAAGAATATCTCTACATTATGGCCTATGGGTGAAAATTGTTTGCAGTGCATTTTAATGATGTTACACTATTTCAAACATAATGTAATTAATATGCATTTCTGAAACATGTTTCCAGAGACTCTGGAGTACAAAGCACTTAAAATTCATTTACAGGGTCACACAAAAGAATAGTGTATGGGAAAAAATTGTTTGCAGCGTATTTTAATATTACACTATTTCAAACATAATTAAATTTATATACTTATTGAGGTGCACTACAAGATGCTTATTGTAGAATATGATGTATATACCAATTATCTGTCATTTACAGGGACACACAAAATATTTCAGTTTGTCTATGAGCGATAAATGCTGTAAGTGCATTTTCAGTTGTAATATGCGCTTTTATGTTTAATTTTTTCTATCTTTACATGGTGCATATAAATTTGACAGATCTTATACAGGTGTCTAGCCACCTGGAAATCCTGGAAAAGTCAGAAAAATTTACCATTTCTGGGAAAAAGCCAGGAAAATTTGAAAATTCTGAGAAAAAGTTAGAAAATTTTGAACTTTAAAAAAAGGGGGGGAAATGTTCCTTATAAAACTAAGGATTTGAAATTTCAATGCCATTAAAATCAAAATTTGCTCTTCATAAGTACTGTAAAGACTATTTCAACCTCTCTTGCAAACCATTTGGTCCACCTCCTTTCAGTCCTTCTTTGTAACTCGAAGATTTTCAGTTCCAGTTTTATTGAAACTTTCTACTGAATGTTGTAGGATTGATTACGTGTTTCACTCTGTTAACTTATTTTTGTTTAAGAACTGAACATTTGTTAGCTTAATTTATTGAATATTTATTATTTGTCTTAAAATATGTCAAAGAAATCTGTATTTAACTGTGACTGATGTGATAAAGAATTTCATCCTGATTTGACAAAATGGATAGAACCTGATGTTAAAAGTGTGTATCTGCAAAATGTTTAGCATGTGAAAAGTTCAACAATTTGTAAAAAATTTTGCAAAAAATTATGTAACAAATCAGTAATTTGGGCCTCAGAATCAGTTGTGAAAGTTTCATTCTCAAATAGACAACTTTTAAGATTTTTTGTGTGTAACATGACAAAATCTCGATACCTGGAATTTTTCTTTTATTGGTATGGAAAACCTGGAAATGTCAGGGAAATTCATTGCTGATCTGGAATAGACACCCTGATACAGAGCTCATAAAATAATTCGCAAGCATTGCTGTGCATGAGCGTGAATTGCTTAAGGGTGTTTTTTAAATGAATTATGCATTTTCCAGCTGAACTATATTTAGTATACTAAGAGATGTTTTTAGAAAATAAATAAATTTGTATACAAGACTATGTAAAGAACTGGATATATTCTCCGTCCATGGATGATAATTTCAGTTGTGTTGTGTATTTTTTTCCTGAATTAAATTTTAGTTTAATATGAGGCATGTATAAAAAGCTGTGGATAATATACAGGACTGGACAAAATTATTCGAATTCATTTCCATTTATTGATAAAAATTGTTGAAGATTAATTTGTGACTCTATTATGCATTTTGTAAGTAAGCAAAATTTTAGCACAGTATGTTGGGCAAATTTGTAATTGCAATTATGTGCAATGTAATTACAATTTTTTTGTATGTAATTAATTATAGTTATAATTACATGCCGTAAAAAAAATCTTGCAGCACTGTAGCTAGAACTGCCCTCCATCCCATTATTTGGTGAAATTTCTTTGCTTGAATGTGTGTACTATAATCAATTACATATAATTAAATTGTAATTTAATTACATTGCAGATAATTGCAGTTACAAATTTGCCCAACTCTGATGTAGTGTATATACAGATCTATAGATCATGTACAGGGATTCACAAAAGAATTTTATTGTCTTTTTGTCTATGGACAGTAATTGATGAATTCTGGTTTTTGAAAGTGTTATGCATTTTCTAAGGTATTTAGTTATATATTTTCTTTCACCTTTTTAAACAGTAAAGTTCCCTTACAGTATTATGGAAGTGTTAGAATGTGTTTAAAAACCTATTCTTGACGCATAATTTTTCTTTTTTGTTTATGTGTTTTTTCTTTTTTTTTTATCAGGTGCCTTTAATATTGGGAAAGTTAAAGGAAAACAAAAAAATATCCTCTGCAACGCATAATACTTATGCATACAGGTATATTATGCTTTTAAATAATTTTTTCCCCTGAATAATTTTTTATATTATCACTTTATGAAAATCTCATAAATGCTTTTGAACAAAATTTTTTATATGTGTATCTAAGATGTAAATAGAAATAATAGCTTTATTTTTTTATTATTATTATTTTGTTTTGTTATTTATCTTGAGTTTATTTATAAAAATATTATATGCTAATTATTCTTGTATTATCAGTTAGTTGCTTAGTATTCATTAGCAGGGGTGGGGAATTTTCAGAACATCTTACCAGCCAAAGATTTATGTTACCAGCCACCAACATGCAACATACAGTTGAAAATCGTTAGGACAAAATGTACTGTAAAAATAGTTAATTACTATTACTACAATGCATTTTCATATTTTTTTCTATAAAATTAAGAAATATATACAACAGAGAGGAAGGTTTGGTACATGATAGAACTTAATATCATGTTTACATCGCATCAATTTGGAAAGTTGCAACATGCAGCTTATTATTTAAAAAAATACAGTTTTTAGCATATCTTCTATAGCTTGCAGTTTTTCAAATTCACTCGCCTCATCATAAAATCCACTCGTCAGTGGCGAGTAAAATAATGTATTTCCCCACTCCTGTTCAGTAGTGAAATTTCACAAATGCACACCATCAGGCTTTCCTCTATCTTTTGTCTGACTTTAACATTTTGGCCAATAATTAAGGAAAAACTATAGACAAATGAAAATACAACACAGATCCCATTATGCGGAAACCTCGGGACAGTAGGCTTTCCAGATTTTGGAATTTTCTGGATTTCAGGTCCTTCCAAAATTCAAAAATTTAACATTAAGTTCATTCATTTGCAAATTTCTATGTTGCTTTGCTTGCACTAGAAATTTTTTGTAGTTTTCTGTTAAATTTAATGTTTAAAGAACCAGAAACTTAATCAGTTTTCATGAAGACCATAACTGATAAAAGTACATTTCTGCTGATATGATTTTTTATTTTTATAGCTTACTAAAGTAATTTGTAATTATTTCATCTTTAAGAAAATGTTATTGTACTTATTATTTTTTTTCTAATAGAATTTCACTACCGAACGGTTCTATTATTGAAGGCATTGAAGACGATGGAGAAAAAAAAGCTGGTGCTGTACTGCTTCGTATATTACAGGTAAATAAAAACAAGAGAAAAAAGTTTCTGAATAATTAAAAATAAAATTTTTTATAAATTATTTGTTTATTTAATATGATGAAAATGTCTTCATTTTGTTTAATTTATAAGGTGTTTTGATAAATTTCCTGTTCAACTTAATTACAGGCCTTAATAAAGAGCATACCAAAACCGTCGATAGGGTTCCAAAAATTTAATTAATCAATTAATTAAAATAATAATAATAATTAGTCTTATTTTTTACTTAATCATGAGCACAGTTTAGTCCATAACCCCACAAGGTCGTCCTTGATCAGCCCCTCCTGAAACAATATCCTAGATATTCTACAGCCCTGAATACTTATGTACATTAAAATATATATATTTATATACACAGTAGAGTATCGAAAATCCGAGGCAATCGGGGCTGACACCACCTCGGATTTTCCGAAAAAGTAGAAAATTCTCCCCAATTATAATTTTACTCAATTAGGACGACAAGGAATGTACATACCTTTATTAATTTTTTAATGATATACAGGACAAGATACTTTAGAATTAAAAAAAAAGTTTAAATTTTTTGCTGCTTTAACACGTTACTTCTCTTTTTAGATGCAATATCTAGCTAACGCTTAAAAACCATAACGTTAGCGGGGGTGGCTTCATTTTGCTGTTCTACATATTTTAAAGCCAGTTCTAAAGATGCAGAACCTCCACTGTGAGAGGTTGTGTTTTTTCAAATGGCAAAGAGTCGTTTTCTTCTGTATCATTACATTCCTTCTCATCTTTTATCATTTCTACAATAGTTGATTTAGGCATGTGAAAAAAGCTGACTTTGAACAAGCGACAGAGTGATTTACAATGCAACTGGTCATGGATGGGGCCTGATTACTGATGAGGCACACTTCCACCAGTAAAATTTAATAGAAATTTTCGTCTTATTAAAATGCCCTATTAATGCAAAATTACTGCCATGAATAAGGAAAAAAATTCTATTTTTTTTTACTGGTGTGCCCCGTTGGTAACCAGGCCCTGGTCACAAAGTACACCCCCTATCGCCTAAGGGAACTTGGAAAAAAGAAAATTTTGTAGAACTAATTTAGAAACCCCTTTCAAACCAACCCCAACCCTTAGCCATCTACCTGAACAAGAGAACAAAGGCTGGTAAGTGACTCAAAACAGCAACGACATTGCTTCCAGGAAGAAACAAAAAGAACTGGCATACTTTCAGGCAAGAAAAAAAAATACGTAGAAATTTAAATTTTTGACGCCTTGAATTAAGCGGAATCTCGGACTTCTGAGACTCAGATTTTCGAGACTCTACTGTATATATATATATTAGCAGGGGTCTGTCCAGACTTTTTTCACAGGGTCCTGTTTTTGTGAAATTGTGAACAGCTTTTTATATTTGTGAAAAATCTAATCATAATTTTGTGAATTTGAAATGGTCATTATATTCAGGTTCCTGTTTATGCATTTTTAAGAAGATATATGGATATAAAATACATATTTTTTCTTTATATATGTAAAAGTGACAAGTCAGATTTTACTTTTAAATGATTAATTTGTGGAAAGTTTGGTTTAAAGATGGAAAAATTTTGTGAAAAACCTATTTTTAAGACAAAGAATTTTGTGAAGGGTCCTGTTTTAGAGAAAATAATTTTGTGAAGGGTCCTGTTTTAGGGAAAATAATTTTGTGAAGGGTCCTTTTTTTAAATGAAAAATTTTGTGAAGAGTCCTTTGAAGGACCCAATTTTTTCCTAAACAGATCCCTGATTAGTGATGGGAGTATTCGAATTCAAAATGTCTGTGTTCTCGATTCAGCCAAGTTCTCAAGTGGTCTCAATTTCAGACAGGAGTATTCGAATACAAGTCACCTGGCATCTGTATCAGCGACGAAAACTATGGTTTTCGACTGTATTCAGTATTGTTATCATAGCTGGAGTTTTCTATGGTTTCATAAGATGCGCCAGTGAATGCTAGTATTCAAATACTACTCGGCGCTGTTTGAGACTTTTCTCTGAAATTTTGCGGTTAGCAGGATGATCAGTGCTATTTTAGTTTTGAAATTTTGTTTTATTTTTTCAAGCATACAATCAATTCAACTAATATACATATGTATTTTTAGTTAAATCGATCATATGGATTTTAATTTAAGAAAACGATTATAATGAATAACATTCCGTGAATTTGTATTTAAGAATCGTAAATATAAAATTTTTTGTTAAATTTTTAAAAATTTTATGATCAAAATAATTACTCATAGTGAAAATAAAATTGTACGTTCGTAAAAAAGAAAAAGATTCTTGATTTCTGTAATTAAAGACAAATTGCTTACTTTTATGGGCGTATGCGGGGGAGGGCCGGTACTTCGCCTTCTAAATCTTAGAAAATAATAAGATATAACTTGCAATACTAAGAGACATGGACGTCGGCAGAATTATATCTTGGGGCGGGCAAGATTTTGGAACACGTGTGGTAATGACCACAGTCTAGTGTGCTGTTAAAATTGCAGAATATAAACAGGAAATAATCTAAACTAAGATTTTTTTTTTTGTCAGAGTTATCATGCAAGACAATTTTTAAACATATCAACGTAAACAGCAATACAAGAATTTATCAATTAAGAAATACTAAATATAAATAAGTTTTTTTTTTACCAACATGTTTTTAAAAAGGAAATTGAAGCAGTTCTTTTTTCTGTCAAAGGGCTTTGCCACCCTGAATCCTTTTTTTAAGATAAGTTTGAAACACATGAACATTAACAGGAAAACAAAATTAAAAATTATCTTACCCTGGGAGGGGGTGGTGTAGGGCTCAATGGGATAGAGTCATCCTGACAAAAATCCTTGTTTTTTTTTTCTCTAATGACAATGGAAATATTTATATCAAAACTCAAAAACATTAAAAAGAAAAGAAATTGTTCCGCAGCTGTAAATCATAAAACGTTATCATTAACAGCGTTTGTACGAAAAGTAAACATTTGATTTGCTGAAAGAGGTGCTACTCATACTTTTCTAATAGACTGATGTGAATCTGACACGTGATCATAAAAAAAAAGGCAAACAATTTTATGTAGAATAAACATTCGAAGAGTGAAACAGACGAAATGTCGTCCCTCATTTATTAGTTTGAAGGAAGTCTGGAGTAGTTCTTAGTGCTACTACATTTGAATACAAAGAATCGATTCTAATTTCGATTCTGAATAGTTTTCGAAAACTAAGGTATCGATTCTTAAAAGATTTCGAATCGGCCCATCACTAATATATATTCAAATCCAGATCAAAATCTTAGCTGATGAAATGTTATGAACAGGACTTTACAAATTTCATAAAATCTGATAGCCAGCAAAAAATTCTAGTCACCAGTAAAAAATATCCCCCCCTCCCCTGCCCTGTCATTGATTTTCAAAAACAAAAAAGAATTATGAATTAATTGAGAAAAATTAATAACAAGCAAGCCTAATTTAGAATTATTAGTTCAAGAGTTACATAATTTAGTAAGGTAATTTCTAAGTTTTCTGATGAAATTTATCAAAATTATATATCTCTGGAAAAAAAAGAAAAGAAAAGAAATGTTGTGTAAGGCCTGTTAGACGCTATTAAAAAAGACTGTTAAGGCTGAATGAAGCGGCATGTTTGGAAAATGCTGATTGCCAAATGCTACAAATGTCCGGATAGTTGAGTGCTATAAAATGTATATTTGATGAAGGGGGGAGGGGGCATTGATATTATTTTAAAATTTGCTGTGGATGAACTTATTTTTCCCAAATTAAAAATAAATGTAAAAAATATTTTTTGTTTGAATATACTTTATAAGTTTATTTCCTAATACTGGGGGAAAGAAAAATTGTCATTTGTGTTAATTTTTAAGCCAGTTTTTATATAAATAAAAATCGCCACCAGATTAAATAACTTCATCACCAAATAAAAGAATTTGGTAGCCAGTGGTGACCTGGCGACCGTATTTGTCAAGGCCTGGGTTATGGACAAAGTGCACTGGGACTATAATTTTTTTTATAAAACTAAAACTATTTAAATAAATAAAGTGTGTATATGTATACAAGGTGATTGGTAACTAACTGATAAAATTTTAAAAAGTGGTAGAGGGGGCCAAAATAAGCATTTTTTGTCATAGAATCTGTCTAGAAATTACACATATAAGCACCATCGATTGCAATGTTGGTAGGTATGACAGCATATAATCTTTACAATGTAAAGATTTGGGTAAAACTTGAAATGCTTGTTTGAATATGTTACTTATTCAGTAAAAGAATAAAACTGATAAACACATTGTGTTTATGTTACAAAGGTGAGTGTGATTTGGAATATGGTACATTATAGCAGCCAAATAGTAATTCACAATATGTTATTCTATTTCTATTCTACACATTTCATGGAGAACCTGGAATTCAAGGAAATTGTTTTGATCTTAAAATATTAGAGTATATATTAAAAATTAGTAAATCTCTTATTAAATAAACATATAAAAAAAACTCTTACCTCATTCGTGAGTTGTGAATGCCTTTATCGATCGATCTAATTGGTAAGCATTATTTAAATTGGGGGTTTCATCTTGGACAAAAAACAATTTAATTTTACAGAAGACAAACACTACTAGCACTAAACAAAACAATAAAGTCTTTACAAGGAATCAGTATCTGTACACTATCATTGTGCGATCAAATTTCTCACTCAAAAAAGAATACATAGAACAATTTAATATACAAAAAGTTCTTTTCAGTTTAATTCATACATTTTTCGCCTTGCATGCCAAAGAGTCTGCAACAGAGTTAGAAACTACAACATAGGAAAACTTCAGAGAAAAGACTAATTTCTTCCAAAACATGGAAAACTTGTTCATTTACTCTGAAAAAAATATCTAATCTATTTTTAAAGTTCATGTTAGTCAGCAATCTCTTCTATTGGCTATATTTCTATATTTTTAATATGGAAAACTTAATTATGAAAAATAATGTGAAAAGGAGTATGAATCCTGTTATAATAACTCATAAAGTTTTTCGTTTCAGTTTTCTAATTTGACTGACATACTCATAATTGTATCACGATGGTATGGTGGAATTCATCTTGGAGCTGACAGATTCAAACATTACAGCAGTGCAGCAAGAGATTTAATAAATCATTTAGAGATTATTCAAAACCCAGTAAGTACATGAGTGATTAATTTGTATATTAACAAGGTAGTTATAATCAGGGCTTTCTTTTTTTCAAAAAAAAATATATTTTGTGACATTCTTAGTTTGATTTAAGAAAATCACCAACTTGACAGTTTGCCTTTGAGTAATTTTTGCCCAGTGAAAATGTAAACATCTTTGTTGTCAGTAAACTGTGCATAAATATTAATAAATTACCATTTCTGGTGTGTAATCCACAAATTAAACAATCATTTTTAGACCCAGAAATTTTATTTAACAATTGAAGTCAAATATTTACAGTGATCTAGTGAATTACATTTTATAAAATAAAATTTCTGGGTTGAAACATTGTTTGATCCACGGATTATACACTAGAAATTTCAGTACATTAATATCCACAATAAGTTTGAAGTTGATTTAACAGAAATTATTATTTATTTATTTTGTAAGATTGATAAAATACATAGAGGTAAGCAACCCCTGCACACCCTCCCCCCCTAGAAAAAGTCCTGATTATAATTAAAGAGTGATGAATATAAGTTACAGAGCACCAGAATTTGGTTGCAGTATTAAAAGATAGTTCTGAAAATCATTGTTAGTGAGAAAACTGTTACTGGAGGTAATCCCAAGTGGTCATTTCTAGTTTAAAGGACTATGCCAACTACCCCAAAAAAATTTCAGTTTCAACTTGAGTGGGCTACTTGCACTCATGTTTCACAACTAAATGTCATATAGCATGAGATTGAGAGAATAAGCTGCCATGTTGTTTGCTTAGTTGATTATGCAGTCACATACTCAATCAGAATTCATTGATATTTTATTATATCGACAGAACATGTCACTCGTTCTCTTTTGGGCTGGTGGATTCTTTCTTTCAAAAGATAAGGATGATAAAAAGAGAGTGTGTGAAGTCTGATTACCAAAAACTTATTATGGCTAATGAAACCAAATTTGTGTGTGATGAATATAAGTTTCAGAGCACCAGAATTTAGTTGCTGTATTAAAAGATAGTTCTGAATAAGGCACATGGGGTGGTAATCTAGGACAATGGTGCAATCAAAGCATCATATTTTATAAAGAATGGGTTAGGGGAGGGAGGGGGGAAGGCAGCCGGACCCTCAAAAAATGCTTAGAATGAACTGTGAGTACGCATACTTTAGATCAACCACAATTATAATACACAGATATTATTAGCTAATCATTTTTCACGAATCCAGAACTACCATGGAATTATCAATGAACAGAAAAATGTACAACTGCAATAAATTAAACAAATACAGCCAAACATGCTTATCAACCCCATGCCTTACACTGCATACATCATGATTTACTATAGATAAAAAATCTTAGCATGTTTGCTCAGTTTCTTTTTCTTTGTTGTAGAAAATGGAATAATATTTATTGCTACAGTGGCATGAATCCCAGTTATTATGCAGAGTTTTCTAAAAATAATCAGTCATGTAGTAGTAATTTTTGCTATCCACCACAAATGCAAATACAGATCTCTAAGCATCAGTGAATTCAAACTATTTAAGATGTTCATCTTTGTATTGTGACATGTTTTTAAAATATAGGAGTTTTTTCAGTAATCTTTCTAACTAACTGCATTAAATTCCCCCCCCCCCTAATTACCTAATTTTTAAGATACATAAGGCTGTTTCAGTTTGAAAAGAATATTATTATCCTTCATGCTCAGAAGAGCGATTAAACTGAGTGACAAGTACTGTCTTTTGATCATATGTATCAAAGTAAAATATAGTTTTAAAATTTTGTTTAAGCAGAAGTATGTATTTATCATTTTCTTTATGGTAAATAAATATTTTTTTTAATTGCTTTTTCAGAAAAATAAAGATTTTAAAGAAAAACTAAGAAAATGAAGAATGTTTTCCTTGAAAACTGTACATATCGACTTTTAATTTGTATGTATTCTACATCAAATAAACAAATGTTATTAAAAATTGGTTTTTTGGTCTAATTTCAAACTGAAAAAAATAAACAAAAAACATAAAAATTTCAAAGTACTTAGGTGCAAAAAACAATCTGCTCCTTATTCTAAAACTTTGACTCAAAATAAGATAAGATTGATAAGAACATTTTACAATCAAATTATTATCATTATGGTGTACAGTTGAACTTCACTTCTTTCTCATTTTATTTTATCTACTTAATGAGATTTAGTAAGAATTCTCAAATATTTTTAGGAAAGAACATTTAAATAATATTTTATTTAAAGCTGTACATTTTTTACTGCAATACTAAAATATAGTAAAACATTCAACGATGGAATCCGCAAAATGAAAATATTATAGATTTTTTTAAGAGTAATTTTACTCCGTTACTGACATTTTTAATTTTGCATGTTATTAATGTACACTAATGTGCAGTCAATGGAAATTTTAATAAATTAAGTTTTCAACACAAAGTTATGATTTTTATCAAATAGAAAATACTACATTAATAATAACAGATTTTGCATTATGAATTAAAATGAAAGTTTGCTTATAGTATACAGGGTTGCTACACTACCCTTAACAAATAAGTCAGGGAATTTCAATATTTTATACAAAATCTGGAAAAGTCAGGAAATTTGATAAAATTTTATTATTATCTCCAAATAAGTGAGATCTTTAGACTACCAGAGATGAGAATCTTCCATGTTTTGTCAGATTCCACATTTAAAAAAAGAAAGAAATTTCATCTAAATTACCTTTATTCTGAAATTTTCAACTTCATCTCCCCTTTTCTATCCACCATAACAAATAGTTTAACATTTTTATTTTTAAAACTTGTGTTTACATATTTTAAAACTTTTTCCAACAATTTTTTTTTTATTTTTTTTATTTTTTTTTTAAGCAACAAGCAACAATAAATAATTATCTCAAGCCTCCATCTCCTTTCTGAAATGCCAGTGTCCTCTATCTTTTTTACCTTTTGTTGAAAATGAAAGGTTATCTGGATATTAGGGATTTTGTGATACAGTTTAAATGAATGGTAGCTAATATTGTATATATAAAATAATATACGCAAATATTGTATAGATAGCTTTTACAGTTATTAGAAAGCTTCATTTTAAATTTTGTAATGATCATAAATAGATCAATTCCAATTCTAGTTCTAAGAGTTTTTTTTTGTTTTGTTTTTGGGGGTGGGGAGATTTAGAAAAGAAACTTTCAATCAAGATCATCTGTATTCAGGAAATTTTAGTATTTTCGAGTGATACACTATTTGTTTTACCCCTAGTGTGTCCACTATGCCACTAGACTAGATTTTTTTTAAATACACCTGGAAAAGTCGCAACCCTGAGTATATAACAGTTGCACAGTACGATTATTAATATTATTTAACAGGCTTTTTTGTACAAATTTTGTCTTAAAATCTCCTGTTTTTTCCATTAGGACCATGACATTTTTCTGTTATGTGACACTTTGTTTTTACTGTCCACATAAAAATCTCATAAATCTTCATAAATCTATTCACATTTTGAAAATCCATAAAAAAATTAACAAATTGTTGTATTAGAGTGCAGTTTGCTCCATAGATTTCATATATTTATAAAAAATTAACAGACTATCATATAATGTAATTGAGTGCATTTTGCATCATCAGATTTGTCAGACAGTCTTAATTTTTGGGGCAAAAAATAGTTGAAATAAAATTTAAGGAAGTTTCCCTTTGACAAATTTGTGATACAAACTACACTCTGATACAAAAATAAAAAAATGAAATGTGAATGGACTTATAGGAAATCCTGTATATAACATTTAGTTTTAACATAATTTGTTAACCACTTCAACGGTTGCATAGATAGGGAAACAATGTTATTACCCCCGACTTAACTCGGGGCAGCCGTTGAAGTGGTTAACTTGCAATATTTAAAGCATATTTTTATCTGTAATAATGCATCTTGAAGGAAACCTCTAGAGTTAGCTATGTTTAGTGTATCAGCTAAACACTGCGACTCATTCTGCTAAGTAGTTTTTGAGTTATGTTTAAAAGTATTGTCACAGTAATCCGTTTTGCAACAGTTATAAATAAATTTAACATTAGGAGTTCCAAATTTTAAACCTTCATAATTCCTAAACTATATTTGACCGAATGACTTCCCGTTTAGTATCTAAATGTAAAATTTACTGAAAAAGGCCTTATATGGTGTTAAAATTAGGTGTTTGTATTGAAAATTTTAGAGTTTATTACAATTTCAATATGAAGACGACTTCCTAAGCTAATTTTTTAACATAAATTGAAAAAAAAAATAAACATAATTTCCAGTTGAATGGCTATTTACGTTTTTTTCTGTGACAATTTGGAGATTGAAATGTATGGGATGTTCTGCCAGGCGTTGCACGGGCCCATCAAAAAATAGCATAAAACACGAAAAAACTCTAAAAATTACCAAAAATTTTCTACACTGGGCTATAAGATTGAAACCAGATTCCTTTTACTAATGTTAAAAAAAAAAAGCCAAAATTTCAAAAATTGAATAGGACAAATTTAGGCTAAAAGATTAAAGCAGAATTTTTATATGAATGTCGAAAAATCTCTGTGAAAAAACGCAAAAAGTCACATTAAAAAATTCGCCAAAAAAATCAAAAATTACTGTACAAATTCTGAATAAATTTTATTGAAAAGAGAACAGAATTTACTATATTGGTCTAAATGATTAAAACCGGATTCCTTTTACTACTGTGAAAAAATTGTCGCGAATCGCAAAGAAAACCGCGAAAAAAAATCGCTAAAAATTCCAATATCACAGAGGGTAAAAGTTACTACAGTGAGCTAAAACATTGTAACCGGAATTCGTTCTAGAATGTCAAAAAAAGCGGCAAAAGAATGCTAAAAATAGCATTAAAATTTGTGGAAGACAAAATGTGTTATATTAGGCTAAATGTTTGAAACTGAATTCTTTTATCAAATGACAAAAAAATCGCAGCGGAACGTGAAAAAAAGCTAAAAATTACACTAAAAATAGCTAAATTATGAAAAATTGCTGAGAACAAAATTTACTATATTAGGCTAAAAGTTTGAAATTGAATTCCTTTCACAAAGTAAAAAAATTGCCGTGAAACACGAAAAAAAGCAAAAAATTGCATTAAAAATCGCCAAAAGATAATTGGCGGAAGACAAAATTTCCAATATTACACTAAAAGTTTAAACCGATTTCTTTTAAAACCACCACTGAATGCTATAAGACGCTAAAAATCGCATTGAAAATTGCATAAACATCATTAAAAAATAAAAAATCTAAGAGAATAAAATTTACTATATAAGTGTGAAAGCAAATTCCTTTCCCGAATTTAAAAAAATCGTTTTAGAAAGCTAAAAATCGCTAAAATTCAAAAATCACAGAGGGCAAAATTTACTATATTAGGCTAAATGTTTGAAACAGAATTAATTCCTTTTACGAATGTCAAAAAATCGCAGCGTAACGTGAAAAAATGCTGAAAAGTCAAAAATCGCAAAGGATAAATTTTACTATATTAGGCTAAAAGTTTAAAACTGAATTCCTTGTACGAATATTAAATATCACCGAACACTTAAAATCACATTATAAATAGCTAAAAATTTTAACAAGAATGAAAAATCATGCGTCAAGCATAGATTATGTAACACTTTCCAACGTATCCAAAATAATTTTACAAATCATTACCGTTTAATAAGCTGAAAGATAACTTCTAAGTAAACAATTTGGAAAATGCATAACATATTTAAAAACGTAATTTCAGGAATTCCCAACATATATTTCTAACATATACAATATTCGGAAAAATATCCGAATACTTTTATTCAGCCCTGTATATGATGATATTTGTATATATACTACATAGGATGCTAAATTTTAGTTTAGTTAGGAAACACGTAGCACAGTTTAAAATTCTACTTCTGGAGTTTCTGCCAATAAATGTAATTGTGTTCACAAACTTTTGTGCTGCCCTGTATATGATTTACAGGATTTATATGCACCAAGTAATAGACAAAAAGTGAGTTAAATTTAAAATTGCGTTCAGCAACTTAAAACGCACTTCCAGGAATTATTGTTAACAGACAGTAGAGCAGAGGTGCACAACCTATGGCCCGCGGGCCAAAAGTGGCCCTCAAAGCCTGTTTCGTTGGCCCGCCAATCCCAAAATAGAGATTAGTTTTTTTTTTTTTTCAATTAAAAGCTTACATGTTTTTACTTAATTTTTCAACTGTGAGATGCTTGAGTTTTTAAAATCAAAACAATCGTCATCTTGATTGACTGGTTGGATGACTCGATAAAAGCATGCTATTTGTAACTTGCACATATTCAACTGTCAAGTTGCGATATATCGGCGCTTCACTAAGATCGACAGGGAGAAATTCGAGGACTCTAATCAGCTGATCGCTAAACGT
Organism: Maratus michaelseni; assembly: GCA_963931845.1. Classification (NCBI taxonomy): domain Eukaryota; kingdom Metazoa; phylum Arthropoda; class Arachnida; order Araneae; family Salticidae; genus Maratus; species Maratus michaelseni. The sequence goes on from OZ007595.1 coordinate 226,713,321, forward strand.
GGAAAACCATTTACTGATGGTGATTTTGTGAAATATTGCGTGTTAATTGCTTCAGAGAAACTTTGTCCCGAAACAAAAAATAAATTTAAAAATTTAAGTTTGAATAGAATGACTGTTCAGAGAAGAATTCAACAATTAAGTGAATACATTGTAGATTAAGTGAAGCTTTCTGCTTCACATTTTGAATATTTTTCACTTGTTGCTGACTTATCTACAGACATTACCTCAACAGCTCAACTACTTGTTTTCATTCGAGGTATAAACAAGGATTTCTGCATTATAGAAGAACTTCTTGGAATGTACCCTATAAAAGGTCAAACAACTTACAAAGAACTTTTTCACAGCTTATTAGAGTTATGTAATGGAGCTGCTTTGACTATGCACAAAATTGTCAGCATTACAACAGATGGAGCAAGATCAATGACTGGTGAAATTATTGGAATGATACTCTTCTAAAAGAACATCTGAGAGAACGTGAAATGGAGTTACTTCAATATCGCTGCATCATACACCAACAAAATTTGTGTGCCAAAGAATTAGGTTTTGAACAGCTAATGAAGTGTGTTTGTGAAGCAATCAACTTTATTCGTAGTAGTGCATTATGGCACAGATAATTTAAGGAATTTTTGGCTGAATTTGAGGATATTCCTAGTGATGTTGTGTAGTACACAGAAGTAAGGTGGCTCAGTCGTGAAAAAGCACTTAAGCATTTTATTGAATTACTAGATAAAATTATTACGTTTATCAAGGAGCATGGAAAAAAAACCAGGCGCTTGCAAAAAGCCAGCTTTCAGTGTGATTTAGCATTTTTAACTGATAATACAAGTAAGTCATTTAAATGAATTGAACATCAAACTACAAGGAAAGAACAAAATTCATCTTTCAGTTGGTAAACAAAGTTAATGCTTTTAAAAAGAAAGTTAGTGTTATTTTAACAACAGTTACAGGAAAAAAAAATTTGCTCATTTATTGCAAAAAAAAAAAAAAAAAAAAAAAATGAAAGAAAAATTTCCAAAGATGAAAGTGGATTACGAAGATCAGGTAAAAATTTTAATCAATTCATTCCATGATAGATTTTTAGATTTTGAAAATTTCCATTGTCAAATTGAGTTATTTTCAAATCCATTTACAGTGGATGTCAATTACCACCTGAAATGTTCAATTAGAGCACATTGACTTACAGAGCTCAGACTTTCATAAAAATGAATTCAAAGAAAAGTCATTGCTTGAATTATATAGGAATTTGCCTAATGAATTTTCTTATTTAAAACACAATGCATCTATGTATGCAACTATGTTTGGAAGCATCTACATATGTGAGCAATCTTTTTCTATGATGACTCTCAATGAATCAAAGACTAGAAACAGACTAACTGAAACTGATGAAAACCTTTCAGCCGTTTTACATATTGCTACTGCAACTTTAGAACCAAACATAAAATAATAGCTTCAAAAATACAATCGCAACCATCACATTGTCTGTAAAATAATTATGTATGTATATTTGGCTTATTAAAATTAATTTATAAATGTATATATATTCAAAATTGAGCATGTTTTCATCAAAGTGGTCTATTGACTTTTTATATTAGATAAGGGAAAAAAAGTGTTTATAAATGCAACGCTACATTGGCCCCATGTAAGGTATTTTTTCTTTTTTTTGGCCCACGGGTTGAAAAAGGTTGTGCACCCCTGCAGTAGAGAATTCTTTTGTGTGTCCCTGTAAATGAACGATGACTGCTATACACACAATATTCTGTAGTAAGCCTCTTCTAATGCACCTTAGTGATATATATATAAATTTCAATGCGTTTAAAATAGTGAAACATTATTTAATTAAACCGCAAACGATTTTTCTCCATAGACGTAATGTAACGGAATTCTTTTGACTGTCCCTGTAAAGTAACTGACGGAGAAACCTTTTTTATGCAGTGAATAATCTCCACGTGCAGCGAACGATTGAAATAAGAACATGTTAAAAACCAGACCCCAATTACCAATAAGTACTTCAAGTGCCGCAGCTGAAAAACATAGTGAACAAAACCAGAGACTGTCGAAACTAACTAATTGGAGAAACTCTGCAGACCTCCCTCCTTCAAACTACAGCTGTCTTATCCCGCGCGTGTGCACAGAACTTAAAAACATTCCCTTCAGTTTCCAAAATGTTTCTGAGCAGTTAAGACGCTCTTGTACATATATGATGTAAATATATTTAATATAATGTAAAATTGGAGCACTTATACGCAGCCTCCAAACGCGACTTAAAACATGTACATCTAGCCAAGAATTATATTATATTCAAAGGAAAATGAATCTTCTGTTTATTTTACACAATTGTCATTTTCTACTAATACTTATTATTCTTCCAATATAAGTGAATCAATGGATCCGATAAATATCGCTACAACACTTTGGATTACTACTGTGGGTATATTCAGCGCAAAAAGGAAAATCTCAGGTAAGCTGAACAAACTTCTTTAACATATCAAAAGATGAAAATGTATATTAAATTTGAAGACTGATTTAACTATTTATAAAAATAAGAAAATTTATTACGCTACCGACGGTTCCATAACAAAGATTATGAAAGACTGATTCTGAAAAAAGAATATTATCCCAGTATCAAAAACGATAATTTAACAAATTTCTAAAAATATAATAATAAATAAAAGAACACTAAAAAAAGAAAAAAATGAATGCGATAAAAGAAAATACTCAATTTATTGAAAAACTCAATTCTACAAATTATAGTACATGGAAGTTCAAGATGCAGATGTTCCTGATTAAAGAGGAACTCGACGATATTATAGTACAAGATCCACCAGCTCCACCCGATCCCGCATGGCACAAAAAAGATCGCAAGACTAGAGCTTTAATTAACCTAAGCATCGATGATTCTCAAATCGTAAATGTAAAAAACTTAGAAACTGCCAAATTAACATGGGAAGCTCTGAAAAATATACATGAGAGAAGCAATTTATCTAGTAAGCTTTACCTGTTACGGAAACTATACAGTACTAAATTAGCTGAGGGTGCAAACATGATCTCACATATCACTAATATCTTGCAAATTATAGATAAACTTAATGCCATTGGAGAAAATATTAGCGATTCACATATTTCCGCGCTAATTCTGTGTTCTCTTCCCCCCAGTTACAATACTTTGATAACTGCGTTGGAGGCGAGACCGGAAAATGAGCTCACCCCTGATTTTATCAAAAACAAATTAACTGATGAATATAATCGTAGACATGAAATGTCAGAACAATCACATAGCGGATATAACAACAATGAGAGAGCATTTAAAACAAATAGGAGATATACACACACTGAAAATAGAAGAGAACAAAAATATTGTAACAACTGCAAAATGAAAAATCATTCGACTTACGAATGCTGGCACTACAAGAGCAGAAACACGGTACAATCCGGAAATCCTCGTAACAATCAATTCAAAAATAAAAAGAATTTCTCATCTTCATTATGTTATGAAAAAAACGAAACTCGTAGAGAAAATAAAATTCCAAACGAAAGAAAATACGCAAATGATCAGACGCAAAATAAAGCATTAATCACTCAAAAAGTAGGCAAAAATAACTGGATTCTCGATTCAGGATCTACCTCGCACATTTGTAATGATAAAAGCCTATTTAGTAAATTTATTGATTATAATAAAACTTCAGTAACGATCGCGAATGGTAATAAACTGACAGCGTTAGGTTCAGGAGAAGTTTTTATAAAAACATTAACCCCCGAAGGAAAAGAAAAACTAACGAAATTACGCGAAGTGCTTTATGTCCCAGACTTAGAGTCGAACCTAATTTCAGTTAGTAAAGCCGCTAAAAACGGGTGTAAACTAATCTTCGACGATAATAAATGCGATTTGATCTTTGATGAAGAAATATATATTAGGGCGAAAAATGAGAAAAACTTATACATTATTGAGGAAATAGACGATGTGGAAGAACCACAAAATTATGTAAACATAACGTATAACTGTGACAGCAAACAATGCATAGATCTCTGGCATCGCAGACTAGGTCACAGAGATTATGACGCGATTAAATCAATGATAACAAATCAACTTGCGGACGGAATAAAGATAGGAAAATGTAAACATCAAAATAAAACATGCGTAACTTGTATCCAAACTAAATTAACTAACATGCCATATCCTAAATCAGCAACAAATCGAGCTACTAATATTGCGGATTTGATCCACAGTGACGTGTGTGGACCTCTAGATACACCGACTTTAGGCGGAAAAATTTATTTTATGACTCTTATTGATGACTATTCCCGATATACTACGATATATTTATTATCTAAAAAGAGCGAAGTTGCTGAAAAGATAAAAGAGTACGTAACGATGATATACAATCAGTTCGGTAAAAAACCTAAGGAAATTAGATCGGATAACGGTCGTGAGTATGTAAATCAAGAGATCGATGAATACCTAAAACAGAACGGAATTTTACACCAATTGACTGTCCCGCATAATCCGAGCCAGAATGGAGTTGCGGAGAGAAAAAATAAAAGTTTATTAGATATGACTAGAAGTATGCTATCACAAGCAAAATTAAGCAAACATTTTTGGGGTGAAGCCATAAACACTGCAACATACTTACAAAACCGACTCCCAACTAAAGCAAACAACAACAGAACACCTTACGAATTATGGAAAGGAGTTAAACCGAATTTAAAACACTTAAGAACATTCGGTTGTAAAGCGCTATTTTACGTCGATAAAGTAAATAGAGGAAAACTCGATAACAGGGCTCAAACCGGAACGTTTGTAGGTTATGATACACGATCGACTGGTTATAGAATTCACACACAAGGAAAACAAATTATAATAGCGAGAACGGTGAAATTTCTTGAGAATGAAAATGTACACTCAGATAACATTGAGGAGATACAAATCACCACAAAAACATCCGATGACAATACACAATTACCGGATAGACATGAAAATCACTTAGAAATAAAACTTGACAGCGAAGAGACACCATCCGTGCCCAAACAGCAACCAATTGAACCAAGAAGGTCTAATAGGACAAATAGAGGCGTTCCTCCTGACAGATATGTTTGTCTCATAAATAGTTCATCTGAAAACATTCCCGAAAATTGGGAAGATATCGAAAAAATGAAAAATCCTAATGATAAACAAAATTGGATAAAAGCAACACAAAATGAAATCCAATGCCTAAGAAAAAATAACACTTGGACTTTAACAGATCCACCACCCGGAACAAAAATTATCGGCTCAAAATGGACTTTTAAACTAAAAAAGGACAATTTAGGAAATATTCAAAGCTATAAAGCGCGTTTAGTAGCACAAGGATATAGTCAAAGATTCGGGATTGACTATGATCAAACCTTCGCACCTGTAGTTTCGCACGCTACAATACGTGCATTTCTCATCTCTGCATTGCACAAAAGTTTGAACGTTAAACATGTTGACGTTACCACAGCATTCTTGCACGGTGAATTAACTGAAACTGTTTATATGAGTCAACCAGACGGGTATATTAAACCCGGCGATGAAAGAAAAGTTTGTAAACTTCAAAAAGCCATCTACGGTCTTAAGCAAGCCGCAAAGGCCTGGTACACCAAAATATCGGAAACACTCAAAAACAATAATTTCATACAGAGCAAAAATGATCCATGTCTGTACTTTAAATCAAATCAAGAAAATCCGATATACATCATCATTTATGTAGATGATATCCTGATAGCAGGAAAGGACAGTGACATCGAAGAAACAATAAACCAACTTAAGAAAGAATATGAACTAAAAAACTTAGGAGAAGTGAATAATTACCTAGGAATAAACATTAATAAAATCAACGATACATATTACCTAAATCAAAACAATAAAATACAGGAACTAGTGAAAAAACTGAATTTAAACGACATGAAACCTCATTACACACCAATGATTGCTGGATTCAACAGACTTGAAGACGATGATAATCTTTTACCTAATAACACGAAATATCGACAAGCCACAGGCACATTACTTTACATATCAACAATCACGCGTCCTGACATATCTGCAGCAGTCAACATATTATGTCGTAGAAATGAAACACCACGCCAAAAGGACTGGACAGCAGTGAAAAGAATCATTTCATACCTTAAAACTACAGAAAATTTGAATTTAACTCTTAGCGCAAACAGCAAGCCCATCCTAACAGCATACGCCGATGCAGACTGGGCAGGTGACTTGAAAACACGTAAATCAACGTCAGGAAATCTATTCATGCTAGGAAAATCGCCGATTTACTGGATTACAAAAAGGCAAAATTGCATTGCACTTTCGTCAGCCGAAGCTGAATACGTTTCAGCTAGCAACGCAGCACAAGAATTAACTTGGATAACAAACTTGCTTAACGATCTCAACATTCCACAAAAATTACCCATCACGATTTTTGAGGATAATATGTCCTGTATAAAAATGACTGAAAACGATAAAGATACTAAGCGATCCAAACACATCGACATACGTTTCCACAACATCAAACTTATGAAAGAAGAAGGAAAAATTGATTTACAATACTGCCCCACTGAAGAAATGACAGCCGACACTCTCACGAAGCCCACTCCCAAACCTGTGTACGAGAAACACCGTAAGAAACTGAATCTTCAACCATTCCCACACAGGAGATTACGGGGGAGTGACGGAGAAACCTTTTTTATGCAGTGAATAATCTCCACGTGCAGCGAACGATTGAAATAAGAACATGTTAAAAACCAGACCCCAATTACCAATAAGTACTTCAAGTGCCGCAGCTGAAAAACATAGTGAACAAAACCAGAGACTGTCGAAACTAACTAATTGGAGAAACTCTGCAGACCTCCCTCCTTCAAACTACAGCTGTCTTATCCCGCGCGTGTGCACAGAACTTAAAAACATTCCCTTCAGTTTCCAAAATGTTTCTGAGCAGTTAAGACGCTCTTGTACATATATGATGTAAATATATTTAATATAATGTAAAATTGGAGCACTTATACGCAGCCTCCAAACGCGACTTAAAACATGTACATCTAGCCAAGAATTATATTATATTCAAAGGAAAATGAATCTTCTGTTTATTTTACACAATTGTCATTTTCTACTAATACTTATTATTCTTCCAATATAAGTGAATCAATGGATCCGATAAATATCGCTACAACACTTTGGATTACTACTGTGGGTATATTCAGCGCAAAAAGGAAAATCTCAGGTAAGCTGAACAAACTTCTTTAACATATCAAAAGATGAAAATGTATATTAAATTTGAAGACTGATTTAACTATTTATAAAAATAAGAAAATTTATTACGCTACCGACGGTTCCATAACAGTAACTATAAGTGCTATGCACACCCTATTCCAAATTAAGCTTCTTGTAATGCACCTTAGTGATATATATCCATTACAATGTGTTTGAAATTGTGTAACATCATTAAAATAAACCGCAAATGACTTTTTCCCATAGACCGTAATGTAACGGAATTCTTTTGAGTGTCCCTGTAAAAAAACTATAAGTGCTACACACTTCAGTTGAAATAGGGAACATGCTATAGATAACGACAATAACATATAAAAATTGCAGGGCAATCCGAGCATATTTACGGGAGTTAGAGCACAGACAGACAGCCATACGGCAGACAAACCGAAGTCATAAACACTTTTCAACTAGGTTGGAAAGTGTTAAAAATCATGGACAAAATTTACTATATTTGGCTAAAAATTTGAAACCGTAATTCCTTTTCCGAATGTCAAAAAATTGTATTAAAATTTGCTAAAATTCAACTAATATAGAGGACAAAATTTTACTGTACTAGGCTAAAAGTTTGAAACAGAAATCTGTTTAAGAATGTAAAAAAAAACTGACACAAAATGCACGAAAAAACTCTAAACAATCACGAAAAATTCATAAATTGCTGTATGAATTCTGAATAAAATGTATTGAAAAGAGGATAAAATTTACTATATTGAGCTAAAGGAATGAAACCGAATTATTTTTATTAATATAGAAAAATCGCCTCAAAACGTGAGAAAATGCAGAATAAATTAAATTAAAAAAATCTAATAAGAAAATCCAAAATTGTGCTTTGGGGTGTATTACATCAGATATAGAAGTGCCTTCCTACCAAATTTTGTAACTCTGTGTACAACAGTCTCTTTAGCACACATGCACACAGAGACAGACACACAAACTTCTTTCCTTATTATTATAAAATCAATTTATTATATTAATTATTAAATTATTTATATTAATAAAATCAATGCACATTAAGTGTGAATTAGGGTCCAATGTCTAGTTTTCCTCTACCTTTCATTTCTGTATTGTTAAAGGCTAATATACTTATTGGGTATGCAGGTTAAAAAATTAACAATTTTTGAAAATCTTTTTTTGTTGTTTGTTTGTTTTCATACTTTTAAAAACAGTTATGGTGCTAACTAAGAAGTAAAGTATGGTATTTAATAGATAATAATAGAGCTTAAATATATAATAATAGAATTATAATAGATTATTTTTTAATAGCACACAGGTCCAATTTTAAAAATACACAAAAATTTCATTTTAGATAATATATATAAAACATCTTTTATATCTTATTTTGAATTATGTGTTACATGTCATTTATTTATTTCTTATTCTTTATTTCTTATCCTATTCTTTTCTCTTTTATTTTATTCAAATAGAAAACTTCTGTGCATTATTAATGTTAGCAGATTTGCTACCAATTGCAGGCTTCAGAAAGAAAAGAAATGTATTTTTTATCTCAAATTTGTCATTGAATATATATATATATATATATTTTTTTTTTACTTTGAAAAAATCATCTGATTTGCTAATCTCTGTCTTTTAGCATTGTGGAATGGCACAGAACAAAAATATTAGTGATGCAACAAATAGTGTTTTGTCTGGATATTCATTATTCAGCCAAATTTTAGGCCATATAATAACTTTTAAAAATATATGTTGATTTATATTTTTTAAATGTTAAATTGGAATTAAAGTAGGATTTTTCATATGCACCATAATGAACAATAACAAATTTTTAATAATATTTCATACTCAGAAATACTAATAATTTGTTAAAATATAAATGATTATTAATTATATTATTTTGGTATTTATAATAGACGAATGGCTCTTTGGATGAAGCGGTGGAATTGATCAAAGAAACACAACCGTATTTATTATGTGCTGGTGAAAGATCTTCACCTGGAAATTTCTTCTTGGTGTTGGACAAAGAAGCTGTGGATTAAAAGGAAAGTGTGGATTAAAAGCATTTGACTTTCTATATGAATCTCATATTTTTAACGTTAAATTTTCTGAACAGCTGGCAATTTTTTTTAATTTTATGGATAAGATGGTGTACCAATTGGTCAATGGCCTTGCCCGCAGTTCAGCAGAAAATCTGAACCTCATATTAAATGCCATTGACCCAAGTGTTTAATTTTGTATACCATGAATGTATGTGTAATAAAATATTTTCAAAAATATGTTGTGGTTCATTTTAAGTACAATTATTGTGTAATTAAAATTTCTAGGGTTTTTTTCTTTTTTAATTTAGCAAAGTATAAAATATCCAATAAGGTAAGTATAATTTTTTGGATGTACTTTGTAGCAGAAATGCATAAGCAGTAACAGTGTTCTGTACACTATCCTGTAAACATGCTGGTTTTATGTAAAACTGAACCTTTAGCAATGAAAGTTCTTAAATATCAAAGTAAAATGCATGGAAATAAGCTTTATTTAGAAGGTACTGCAAAAATCACACAAAAGGGCAGTGGTTCCTTTGAGCACCTAACCTAAATATGAGAAATTTGTGGGATTTTCCCTTATGACAAACTTTCTAAAAACTATAAACAGGCTTGATGAAACAACAAAAACGATTCTATAAATGATGGAATCAGAATTAGAAATTAAAAGAAAAAAAAAGGGCTACCAATGATACCTAACCATTTTTCCTAAGTTGCTTATATATGTATAAACATATCGTGTGATGACTTACAATGATGGTAAACAAAATAGAGACATTTTAAATTTATGAAAAAGAATTTTATTATGAAAAACAATTTTGTTTATGGCCCTGCCATCATAAATGTTTATATGCAACATCTTTCCACCATTAGTTTAATCAACTGCAAACTGTGAATTATATTTAATCAAGCTTGACCCATATTGTTTAACAAACAACTCATTGACTGTAGAAAGAGACTAACTATAGTCTTTTAATTAAATTTATATAACTTTGCTTCAGTGATAGAAATTGGGAAATAAAACGTAGGCATCAAATAACGCCTACTATAAATATCTTAGGTGTCAAATTAAAAATTTTAATTGCAATTTCTAAAATTCATTTTTAACATAACTAATATTGTATACTAATTTTAAAAAAACCACGAATATTTTGTTTTTATTTAAAATTATTGAAGTTCTTAATCTCCAAGATTATAAAAATTGAAACAACTGTAAAACTGATGTAAAGCATTTTTAGGAATTAATAGAAAAACACAATCATGTAAAACAAAATGTTATCCAATGTTAATAATTACAATTGAATTTAATGAAGAAAAAAAATAATACTATCTACATCTGAATCTCGTTAAAATAAAATAAAAAAGGCATTATTTTATTTTTTTGTGTGTAATAGTTAGTAGGCCTATTATAAGGGCAAAATCGTAATCATAAAAGTGTATTTATTTAAGTTAAACTTACTTAAAATAGTTCAATATAAAGATCTCTGATAGTCTAGTGATAATATATATAATATTGCCATTATAGCAGAGGATAAATTTTCGCAACACTCCATTGGATTCTTATATATTTTAGAATCTGATTGTCATAACATCATAAAAATATTATAGTGCATGTATTCTCTTTTCGTGTCTAAACAATATATATATATATATATATATACAGCGTGTCCACATATAACCTGACCGACCTTTATTTTCGCAACCGTTGGTCCTAGATGCATACTTCCAATTACAAAAATGGCTTAAATAAAGCAAAGAATTATTTTTAAAGCGATTTGAGTCAAGAAAAACATTTATTAAAAAATTACGAAATTAAAATTTTTATACGGTCCTCCGGTCCTATAAGTGATATTTAGTAAAAAATTACGGTGACACTAACAAGTAAGATAAAAAAAGTCCCATTCATCTACGATTAAAACTGACAGAATAATAGCTGTTTAAAGTTGGTGTACATTTTTTGTTGCGAAATAGGGGTCATTCACAAATGTAGCAGAAATATAAATAATCGTCAGATATATCAAAAAAATAGTTGAGAGCAAAATTAACATTGCAATCTAATATAAATGTGAAATCTATAATCATTCTGACATATTAATTCAAAATATACAATTTGTACTGAACATATAAGAGTTTTAAAATAACAGAATTTTTGTTAAATAAAAGGATGAAAAACAACAGCCTCAATTACGACTTTAAAATGCTGTTAGATTACACTGTCTTTCAAATTTTGGGTTGTGCCATGTTTTTTAGCTACTGAAAATTGATTCTAATGTATTTTTTAGCGCTGAATCCGAAAATGACCTTCATTTTAAATCATAACGTCAGGATTTTTTGAAAATCGAAAATTTCAAAGTTAAGATTGATCTCAACCTCATTGGACCCTGAGCTATTTAGTTGTAAAAAACCCAGTATAAGCCAAAAAATTGAATTAATTATTGAATTCAATAAAATTAAACTGAATAAAAAAGTTTTACATCTATTTTATAGTATCAGATTTTTCGCTATTTTTTAACCTTGAAATTTACGATTTGCGAAAAATCTTGACATGATGGTTAAAAGTGAAGGTAATTTTTTTATTCAGTGTTAAAAAATACATAAAACGTAATTATAAAAGTTAAAAAACACAACCATCGCAGGTTTATGTTATCTAATCTAAAACTTTTTCTTAAACTTGTTGACGGTAATCAATCCGAATTTTTTTTCGTGTTATCCTCTAATATGAGTATTATTAAGATGGTAAGCGTCGAAAATCATAATAATATTACATTGTCATCGGATTTAAGTCAGTATGTAAAATTTAACTTCGATCGGACATTTGAAAGTGAGTTAAACTTCTAGTACAAATTTTAAACTGGAAAGAAGTTCGTTGCAAGTTAAATAAAACCTTATTAAAATAATATAATTTTTGTTAAAATAAATCATAGCCTCAAATCGTTACAAAATAAAACATATGATAAAACACAATTATTTTAACTAATAAAATTTAAGTCAATCGCAATAGTTGTACGATTTTATTCAAAGCGCAGATACCTTGAAATAAGTTTAAGTACTTTATATACGACCCCTGAAAGCACGGCCAAAATCATCTGTTTTGAGATGCAATTCGGTCAATTTTAATGTTAGATGGGTGGGACTTTTTTTTTATCTTACTTGTTAGTGTCACAGTAAATTTTTACTAAATATCACTTATAGGACCGGGGGACCGTATAAAAATTTAAATTTCGTAATTTTTTAATAAATGTTTTTCTTGACCCAAATCGCTTTAAAAATAATTCTTTACCTTATTTAAACCATTTTTGTAATTGGAAGTATGCATCTAGGACCAACGGTTGCGAAAATAAAGGTCGGTCAGGTTATACATGGACACGCTGTATATATATATATATATATATATATCTAAAATATATAAATAAACACTTTTGTATTTTAATATTTTTTTGATGGGTGAAGGTAAATAAAAAATCCATTTTTCAGCAATATTATCGTGCAATATATCGAATTAAAGATCATGAAAAACTGAATAAAATGGCAAACTACAACTTTACAAGTTAAATAGTTTTTGAGATATAGACATTTAAATGTTTTAAACATAATTGATTTTGCAAAATTTTAAAATTCAATATTTTAAAAAATTGTTAAAATAAAATTTGGTATTTTTTCTAAAACATTTACTCAAACTACTGAAAATATGAGTTTAAGAATTTATTTTACTCAAGGGTATCATTTTGAAATTCTCTTGAGGATGGGGGAGTAAATATTTTCCCCTTCTTCTATGGAGGTAACTGCCCCCCTAAAAAAGGCAGCCCTGGTTTTACTAAAAAAATCTATATATATATTAGGCTATTGTACGTGGCACAGAAATCGCGATTATTTATCATGTGCCGATGGCAACGAAAGGTTTGTTTTCACTAATTTGCGAATATTAAGAAAAGTATTTGAGGTATCTATTTAAAAGTCACCACACTTATATAGACAAATTTTTTGCATCCGAAAATACAATTTTGTAAAAATTGGCCGGCAATTTTTCTTATTTATTTTTAAAAACTAGCTACTTTCTAAAAAGGAAAGAAAATAAAGTGCGAAATCAAACCAAGAAATGCGCCATTTTGTTATTAAATAAAACATTGACTCCATTGTTGTACCTTATGCTGTTTAACCTCATTGTTGTCCGCATCGTTATGACGTCAATGTTACGAATGCACGTATTTGTTATTTATAATATAGATTGAGTAAATAAATGAATAAAATAATCTTATTGGGTGGAGATTTCCGTCAAGTCAGTCCTACCTGTCATTTTTAGAAGTTCAAGATCACTAACAGTTTCAAGTTGCATAAAGAAGAGAATATTTTGCATTATGTAACTCACAGCAAATATGCATGCCTTTCAAACAGAGAGAGTGTTAGCAAGTTCGCTGCTACAGGTTGGCGAATGTCAAAGTTGGAAAACTATTGAGTTTACCCCAATTTTCTATCCAGATATACAAGATCCAGTGCAGCAACTTATCATTGATTAGAAGACTTATCATTGATTGATCATGAAGTAACATTGATTTTTCAACGGTGATAACCTAAAAGCTTAAAGGACGAGCCATACTAACAGTGACAAACAATTTGTCAATTAAAATTAATAATAATATCTCCGAGCTCTGAAATTTACAATTGTGTATATAAAGACGTTTTCGATGCAGAAAATTAAAAAAAAAAAAAGATAAAAACATTTTTTTAATTGTGAATGGTGTAGATATTTTCAATATAATATGTATGCACTTTTTTAATTTTAAAGAGTATCCAGCAACTATTGTGTGCGTGCAAATGTTTTTTATATGCACAATGCTGGAAAAATACCTCTGTTTTCATATTTCTAAATGGTGTCCATATATTATGATGTGTATATATTTTTTATTTCAAAGTTCCCAAGTCCTAAGTGGAGAAGTTTGTTGGATGATATTTATACATATAATGCTGAAATTCGTGTATTCTAATATGCATATAGTATTTAAAAGAGTAGGCACTAGAGTGCAGATACTCTGAGCAGGGTCGGCTAGTATGTTAATATTTTCTGCCATAGTTAAGAATATAAAATAAGTGTGCAAAAATAAAAAATATTTCTAGTAATTACATATTAAATAAGTTCTGATTTTTTTAAATACTACTAAAAACAACCAAAATCTCATCAGTTTTATTTTATAATCTGGTAAAGGATACTTTTAAGTACAATTTGTAACAAAAATAAATTGTATAGCACCCCCCTTTGGTTAATAATACATAATCATTATTTTTCATAAAAAATTCTTGATTTTAAAGATTAAAAACTTTTTTACACACACTTAAAGTGTTTTAAATAGTCATTTTTTTATTATAATCTACACACCCTATTTATCATGCATAAATTATTTCAAGATTGTTTGTTGCTTGGATTTTAAAATATGACTTCATTTATGACACACTACCTTTGAAAATCAAACAGTCAAAAATGGCAATTTTCCAAAACTTTGATATATTTTTTTTTTCTCAAAAACTAATTCACCTAGGAGTAAAATATTCTACTGGTGATTATATCTTAATAGTAAGAACAAACACGCCCAGTTTCATTGAAATCTGTGAAGATGGATTACATATTGAATTTTTACTGCCTAATTTGATGTGCCCCTTTAGCTATATTTAAGATAATTATCATGGTCACGGGCTATGCCAGTCTTTAGTTTAAAAATAGAAAATCAAAAACTTCAGTGTGTGTAGCTCACCCGGTGTATGCTGCTGAAGGCAGTGAGTCCCCCAACTCTAGGTTCATTTGAATAGAGTTTCATTTAAAAATATGAAATCATACAAATTTGAGGGTGTATGCAGTAAGTCCCCTAACATTTGGTTCATTTGGAAGGATTTTAGTTTAAAAATATAAAATCATTTAACACTGATTGTAGGTACATTTAAGGTTATTATACCAGGATTGGGCAATGCCGGGTAGGTGAGCTGGTATACATATAAAATGCAAATTCATATTTCATTCCGAACATTTATAATTCAGGATCTATTGGATTTTGATGACAGTTATATTGTTTAGGTGGGTAATGTTTTGGGAAAGGTTTTAGTGTGTATAACACATCATTCTACGTTACTTAATTATGGAGCTGTTGGGGAACTATTAGGTGAAACTGATTATGAAAGATTAGCCTTTTTATAAAGTTCTACTGGACAGATTTTGATGAGACATGCATTGATAGTTAGATACTTTTTTAAGGATGGTTTTAGTAAATAGCATATTCTCTATCAATTCTTATTGTAAATGATCAACTAAAAGAGTTGGTCCTTAATAGCCGAAATTTTGTCGGACACATTAGAAAATGTAATAGCACAATGGTTTTTGTATAGTTTTCAGCAATGTGGAAGGACATTCCAGGTTAAGGTCCAAGTTGCAGTAAAATACAAGGTCAAAATCACCGATATATTTTGTTTGATTCAAGGTTTGCTTGGAGAAACTGACCAGCATAGCCTGCTATATAAGGAATAAAATTTATTCAGATTAAAAAATTTCCGACCATCTGATACAATATATCTTATAACCAACTTAGCTTAACTTGAAATTAATTTTATGTTCAACATAAATGAAAATAGGTCTTTTGTTGACAGATTTCAGTTTAACGCCAAAGTGGGGTATCTCATGATTAATTTAATCTTAGGTTAAATCTGCTTTTCATTCTTTTTTATTTGCTTTGTGAAATTGATTCCCAATTGTGATAACTCTGCATCTTAACATTATGATAGCTAACAAATATTCCTTGTTGATAAGTTATAGATTCGATTTACAGTGAAACTTTTTTTTTTTTTTTTAACTGGATAAGTCAACTACGACCCTGTCTTTCTGCACAGAAAAATGTTTTTCCAACATAATTGAAAAATGTTTGACTTAGGTTTGTTCAGCTTCAACTTTCATAAATACCATGTTATTGAGCTTTATAATAGAATGTTCGTTATTAAAAATGAAGCATTTATAGTTCATTTACAAGGACACACAAAAGAATTCCGTTACAGTATGCTCTATGGAGAAAAATAGTTTTTGATACATTTTAATGATGTTCTGATACTTCCAAGTATAATTTAATTTTAAAAGTATCAGTGAGGGGCACTACAACATGTTTTCTATAGGTGATGGAGTATGTAGCATTTATCATTCATTTACAGAGATACACAAATGAAGAAATGAAATATCTTAATAATTTTCTGTTAATATTAGAAAGTGTTTTATAATCTATACCAGATGCATGGTTTATCAGTCTTATTTTGTAAAGTGCACTACCATTCTTTAATGTACTGCTCATGAATTTGGAAATCAACTCTATAGAGCAACTAATATAAAAAGACCAGTCGAATGGCTTGAAAATTCATAAAGATATTGGCGATAGAGCGAGTTGACTTTTGGTTGCTTTTGGAAAGTAACAGGATGATAAAGGATTTTCCACAAATTGTCATTTTTTATTGACTGACTTCCAACAAAGAAGTTTAAAAATAACAGTTTGTGCAAAATTTCTTTTCACCCAGCTACTTTTAGAAAGCAGCTGAAATTCAGTTCCCTCTATCACCAACAACTTTCTGAATTTCCACAATATTTGATTGATCTTATGCGAGTTGCTCTATAGAGTTCCCTACCAAATCATGAAAAAAAAAAATAATAATCTTTGGTAATGTACACATATGCACAGTTAAAAATTATTTCAAACAAATGCTCATAATTCCTCAGATATTTAATATATTTATAGTCTAATTGTACAATGTTGTTCCTACTGTATTTGTCATGTTTTCTGGAAATGATGTTAGATTTAATTGAAAACCATGCATGCTATAAACAAAACATGTGGAAATTTCTTGAATTTGAAAACTTAATATCTCCATGAATATGCATGTTATTCTTACACAAATGTTGTACAATATCTTTGCTTCAGCTACAGATAATTTCGATCATTTTATTTTACAGGGGGTTTTGTTCACAATAGGGGTTTCCTTTTCTTCAATTGGTTGTTGGTCCTCTATTTCCTTCATGATCAAACATTTGCTGGAAAATGTAAAGTGAAACATGCTCTTTAAACTACTGAAGATCCATAAGAATTTGTCCAGTATTTCTCTAGATATTTCCTAAAACATCTAAAATCAAATGTGTCTGGTGTTTTTCGCCCATATAGTATATAATCAGTCATGTAGTAGTAGTTTGCTTACCACTAGATTTGGCAAATATTGATCTCTGCACATCAATGTATTCACAAACTATTTAAGATGTTGATCCTTTTATCACTGTATTGTAACATATTTTAAAATACAGTTTCCTTTTTCATTAATCTTAACAAACTTCATTTAAATATTGGTATTTTTTTGCTAATTACTTCTAAATTTTTAAGATACATAAGGAAATTTCTGTTTGAAAAGAATATTATCATTTATGCTCAGAAGATTGATCAAACTGAGTCACAAGTACTGTCTTTTGATTACATGTATCAATGTAAAATATAGTTTTAAATTTTTGTTTCAACAGAAGCCTGTATTTACCATTTTCTTTAATCATGTAAATAAATATATTTTTAAATTGCTTTTTTAGAAAAATAAAGATTTTAAAGGAAAACTAAGAAAATGAAGAATGTTTTCCAGGAAAAGTGTACATATCTAATTTTAAATTTATATGTATTTTACTTCAAATAAACAAATGTTATTAAAAATTTGTTTTTTTGGTCTAATTTCAAACTGAAAAGATAAACAAAACCATAAAAATTTAAAAGTAGTTAGTTAGGTGCAAAAAACAACCTGTACTACTCTAATAGTTAGACTCAAAATAAGATGCGACTGATAACATTTTACAATCAAATCATTATCCTGTACAGTTACTCAATTCTTAAATTTTCATTTTATTTTTATCTATTTAATGAGATTTAGCAAGAATTCGTGAATCTGCATTATATATATATATATCTGAATGCATTATCTTTCTACTTCCTGTAGCAAGTGAAAGAAGCAGGCCATGATATTTCCATTCTTCTTGGCTTGCACTTGATCAAAATAAGCTGGTTTCCACTAATTGTCAAAATACCATGTCACCAAGGTTGGCTGAAAAACAGCCAAGATTAGTTGAGTGCCTCGGCCTGTTACTTTCATTGCTACATTACTTCCTTAAATATTTTTAGGAAAGAACATTTAAATAATATTTCATTTAAAGCTGTACATTTTTTACTGTTTTCTATGCAATACTAAAATATGGTAAAACACGCAACAGTGGAACTCTCAAAATGAAAATATAGTAGATTTTTTTAGAGAATAATTTTACTCATGTACTGACATTTCAATCTTTTAAATTTTTAATTTTGCATGTCAATAATGCACACTAGTGTGCAATCAATGGAAATTTTAATAAATTCAGTTTTCAACATAAAGTTATAATTTTTATCAAATAGAAAATACTGCACTAATAGCAGCAGTTTTGTATTATGAATGAAAATTGAAAGTTTGCTTTTAAAAACAGTTATAGAATGATCATTATTTAACAGGCTATTTTGCACAAAATATGTGTTAAGATTCTGTAACCATATCAAGCAAGTTCCATCTTAATTACATAAATAATTATAGAAGATCATATTTTTTTCATTAGGACCATGTAAAATTTCTGTTCTAAACAAGTTCTGTTTAAAGAGTTTTGACTATCAACATAAAAGTACAGGGAGTCCCATAAGTCTGTTCAAATGTCAAAAATTCATAAAACATTAAATTGTTAAATTGAAATGCAATTTGAGTGTTCATACAGACATGAGAATAAAAAATCCAAGGAGTACAAGAATTTTAAAGGAAATACCTTAATTTTTCATTTATGTTAGGAGTGCACAACCTTTTTAAGCGAAGGGCCACTTACAAAAATGACTAGGTTGTCGAGGGCCACCATCAGAAAATTTTTGTTTCACATTTTTTTAAATGGTCGATAGATGAAATTCGCATTTTTCCCTGAGAGATAGACAAAATTAGAGTTTTTCCGGAAATATATAAACAAAATTCAGCATTTTTTTTCGCTAGCAATTGACGAACACGATTTTGTCCTGAGTGATAATTCGGGATTTTAACCAAAAACTGACTGACGAATTTTGCAGTATTTTTCAAGGATCAATTATCAAAATTTGCTAATTTTTTTCTTCTCTGGGACATATTGACAAAATTCGTGATTATTTTTGTTAGCTATAGATGAATTCACAAAATTTCTTTTGTGAACAGTTGACGAAATACGTGATTATTTTCCACAACCAATTGATGAAATCTGCAGTTGTTTCAAAGACAAATTAACAAAATTTGCATTTTTTCCTGTAATATATAGACAAAATTCTCGTTCTTTCCCGAAATATGTATACGAAATTCGTGAATCTTTTTCTATTAACAATTCAAAATTATTTTTTCCATCAACGATTAGCAAAATATGCATTTTTTTAAATGATCAGTAGATCTCATGTTTTTGAGAAATGTAAAAATGATCCGAGCAATGCTGTGGCACCATTTATTGAGATTAAAAAGAACTATTTTCTTGTTTTCAGAAGTATGTTTCTACAAATTTAAAAATGCCAATGAAAAAGGGAGGAACTCCTACTAAAATGCAAAAACATTTAGATCATGCTATAAAACGGGAGTCTCCTGCGAAAAACGGGAGAATTGACAGATCTGTTCTATTCTATTAAAATCTAATAGTTAGTGATATAATTACAAAGTATTCACAATGCATTGTCTACTGGTTTCATAAATTTGAATACAAAATTACCATTGAACTATTTTATGTAATGACGAATGGCCATATATACAGAGGCCAGTAAAATCCCAAATACTCATCATGTTTCACAAGCACCTAGATTTTGAAAGAAAATTTTTATGAGAAAAACCATGTGGCAGATACAAAAAATACAGTCAATTAACTTTTTTTTTAGAATGGCAGTAATCACTTCAATTTTACATATGTAAACATGAGAAGATTTTTATTTTACTCCCTTTAAAGGTTAATCTCTTCTAAGCCATACATGCTTAAGCAGTATTATTCCCATTATAATGTGTTTTCATTTTGTACTCTTGTATACTTCATTAAATCATTGTTCAATGCTAAATTATACTTCACGAAATTTAAGGAGCTTTTAAGGGGAATTTTGTTTATTTAAGGAGTTCCTTGGAAACTTTTTCATTTCTAAGTATATAAAGTCTGTATAAACACTGAATTTGCACTATAAATTTCAAATATTTATTTGCACTATAAATTTCAAATATTTATAAAGATGTAACAGACTTTCATACTGAAGTGAAGTTTGCACCCTCAGACATGTTAAACAGTCTGAAATTTTGTGGCAAAAAATAGCTCAAAGAAAATTTGAGAAGTTTCATTTTGACAATTTTTATGGTACAAACTAAACTCTGATACAACAATTTAGAAATTTTATTTACAAATGTTTGAAATGTGAACAGACTTATGAGACACCCTGTAAGTAAAATGTTTTTAACATAATAATTTGGTAATTTGCGATCTATCTTTATTTTAAATAATGCATCTGGAAGGAAATCTCTAGAGTTATTAATGTTTAGTGTATCAGCTAACCTAACTACCCGCATTTCAATCTGTTTCGCAACAATTAAAAATGAATTTAACATTAGGAGTTCCAAACTTTAAACCTTCATAATTCCTAAACTATTTGACCAAATGATTTACCATTTGGTATCTAAAGGTAAAATTTACACAAAATACAATGTTAAAACTGGGTGGTTATACTGAAATTTTAGAGTTTATTACAATTTTAATATCAAGACGACATTCTAAGCTTATATTTTTTAGCATAAATTAAAAAATGGTATAATTTTTGAGTAGAATGTATATTTTCTGTGACAATTTTGAAATTTAAATGTATGGGGGTGTTCTCTCTTATTATTATTTTTTCTTTTGGCCCACTGTACATAAAACACACATAAAAAAAAATGACAACAATTTTACAAGTGAAAGTTGCATTTTATTTCAAATAGAGAATTGTATTATAGACTAAACAAACATTATCTACATATGAATATGCACCAACCAACATCTGGCGACTAGTGGAATTACTTCGAGTGGATTTTCTTTTCTTATACACCGTATTCCCCTGACATAACAAAAAAGGGAAAGAAAAAGAAAAGTATTTTACTTTTTCACAGGCACAGGAAATAGGTATACAAATGCATATAATTTTAATTGTGTGATTTTTTTTTTCTCTGTTAAAAATGTATATATATCAACATTGATTATAAATTTAAGTGGTCGTTATTTTTTAATTACTTTTTGTGAGAATGCTAGCAAGCTCGATCCACTTAGGCACCATTTAGATAGTCTTGTCACTGAAAGTGATACTGTAATGGCAGGATTTTTTTCCCCCTACACAGGCCCGCCTGGATGCCAGTCAAAGGTTGGAGAGTGCTACAATGTTCTAGCTGCATAGCTTCGTTATTGATTCCTGAGCTAAACTCCCAATGCTTTGGGCAACATACTACCACAAAAGCCTTCAAAGTGGAACCTAGAAGTAAAATAGAAAAAAAAGATGAGAGAAATACTTTTATAAATCAATATTTGCATACTTTCCTGGAGCTTTTACTGCAGAAAAATGAGCATTTAGATATCATGTTAATTATTGAGATAATCAAAAGAATTACTTTTCTCATAGTACTTCAATTTTGACAGTTATAAAACCATTTTTCTGTATTCTGTGTACAGTCAACTGTCGAAAATCCACACATAGTTTCACAAAAAGAAATTTTCAGGTAAGATTTAGTGAAAAAAATAAAGATGGTGATGTTTTGATTAATGAATTCTAAGCTGGGTAATTTCTGCTGATGAAGCACCAGTCACTCAGCATGATATCACAAATGAAAAAAATATATAAGTGGTATAAGTCTTCAGAGCACTCACAGATACTGAACCAGAGGGACTTTTGATGCAAGACTTGCTCATGAAAAAAAAAAATATTTTAATTTCCTAATGACACAGACTTTTGTTACTGAACAAGAACTGCTAACTGTTTGCAGAATGCAAGAAAATATTTTGTGCTCTTGAATTATTATTGATTAAATATTTAACAAATTTAAATTAAACATTATAACAGGGATTAAAATTTATCAAAATTATTCATTAAATAAATAGTGTTTTTTAATGAATTGTTTGTATTTTCATCAGATATATTAATTTTAATTAGCTTTTATTACATATTGCAAAGGTATTTCATAGAGATACAGAGTTTTCAAGTGAAAGAGGGAAAAAATCAGGAGATTTTTAAACAGAAATCAGGACTTTTTTCGATGATATATACAGTAAAACCTCTAAATAACGGACACCTCGGGAGCGCAGAAATTGTCCGCTATTCGGAGGTGTCCGCTATTGGGAAAAACTCAGAGATTCACAAAATCGCTAAGAAATGCTTAATGTTTCATTAATTGGCTTTTATATTCTATTTTAACTTCTATTATTTTAATAATAATAAATTAATATTATTTTTTTAAGCAATAAAATTGAAATGAAATTGTACATACATTTTCCCATTATTTATTAAGTTCTTACGGAAAAAAAATCTGTTACAAAAGTTTGCTTTTGCTTGCGATTACATGTGATTTGTTTGTCTATGTAAAGTTTTAATTCTATGAGTAGTTTAATCCTTCTGAATCATCCTTTTTTACAAAAAGTGTACCTGATCATTGTATTTTACTTTTTCTTGGAAATTCTCGAGATTGCAGGAAACATCCCCAAGTTTCAGTATCTCATTCATATCACTAATAGAGTCAACTTTTGTTGAATATTCTGAAGAAATATAATCATCTACATCAACTGATTCTTCTTCAGTAGGTCATCATCAATGTTGATGAACATTTTGGCTGTATCTTTACTCGTGACACATTTCATCAATTCACTTATTGCACTTAATTCTTCATTTCTATCGGAAATAAGTGTTTCATTTTCTTTTAATATAAAGCCTGCTTTTCTGAAACATTGTCACACGCTTTCCGGTTGTTATGTTTTTTTTACAGTTGAAGAAATCCAAATTCGAGAACATCGGGAACATTTAATAGTTTTAGGCAGATCTCAAGAGTATTCATAGAATCGAACTTCGAAAAAGTTTGCCAGTGTTGAATTCAGACATTTTTCTCCGGGAGGGATTCCTGTGGCTCCGGGGGGGATTGCACTTTTTGACCATTAAAACCACAAAATCATAAATCTTACGGGGGGGGGGGGGGGACAGTTCAATCCTCCTGGGGGTAATGTCCCCCCCCCGATCCACACCCTGAATTCAACACTGAGTGTGGCTTAATAAAAATTTTTCTGTACCAGGCATTACAATTGGGTATAAAAACTAATAGGCGCCCTCACGGCGCCGAGCGAGCCCACTCCTCATCGTGCCCAAATCCTGAAGGATTTTTAACGCAGACCATGACTTTGTCTCGCCAGGTCGCTACGATCGATTCAGAGGGTTCGCGTTCCAGCGACGCCTCCTCATCTTTTTGCCCCAGAGTCGACGACAGAGGTCGTTACGATTCGGCGGAAGTTCCCACCATCAAAGGATACTTCCCCACGTGACACCTGATGAACCGTAGAGACTGTCGAACGGCTTCATCGCCGAACACCCATTAGGGAGTCGGGTCATCCACCTGATGTCCGGCATCCCTACGGCCCTTGCTTTCCCGCGGAGTCCGATCATGAAATGTATGGAAGAACAAGCCACTGGTCTCTTCTTCCGCGGGCGACACTACGTGTGTCGGAAGGTGCCCCTGGCCGACCCGAGACCACGGGGAAAATCGGTCTCTGTCTCATAGACGAGACTCGGCTCGGTTGCCCTTGGTGGACGGCGCGAGTTTGAACCCGACTAGGCGAGACTAGACGGTAAACCAGCGACTGAATCCCTATCATGGGACTCCCGCCACACCAAGTATGGCGACAAGCATATATCACAGAAACACATATCACAAAAACATGCACAAAAAAATTAAAAATCTAAAAACACAACAAGAAGGAATCAAGAGGCCGCTATCGGACTCTGGAGGTCGCGGAAAGCTTCCCCAAACGCGCCAAAGAGGCGGGCCCGATCGAGGTTAGTATTGGTTGAAGCTTAGGAGACGAGCCACTCGTCCGCCTGCCAGACGTGGAAGTTCCTGGCTGCACAGAAGACGTGCTGGACTAGGTTTCGGCCCATGATTTGATTTCGAGCCCAGACATCGCCGTTTTACCGACGAGCCTCCGGTCCGCACTCCGTGGCCCTATCTCGAGAAAGGTCCCCCCCGCCCAGAAACCTTGCAAGACACTTATCGCAGGCTGAGGCCGTGCTCCCGTGTCATTGCTCGTTCTGGCCGGGCAATCTCGAACCAGGCTTCGAAGGCGACTCCCAACTGATCCTGCCACAGAGGACTCGCAAGGCGACCTACAGGGCACCACACCTGTTTCGGTCGCGATGTTCTTCACTAGGAACCATGCGTGTCATGCTCAACAGATCCTGCCTGCGCTCTCGTCTCCTCATAGACAAAGTTTGCAACCGCCCGATCCGATTTTGTCAACCTTTGGCCTCGCGTCACCCCCCGGCAGCTCTATGCTCCGGGCACGAGGGATTGGTCTACGCGATGTCCTTTCGCCACCTCTGTCGTCCCGAGTGTCCCGCGGAACGGGCCTATTGGACCCCCCGTGAACCTGAAGCCTCTCGGCAACTGCGACACGGGTTTGTTCTACACATAGGACTCTCAAGGGTCGGCATCGGCCTTCCTCCTGGAACACGAAGACCGCACCAAAAATGGAGGAGGGAGTCGCACTCCGGCTAGACAGACACCGCCTTTAAGCCGTCCCACCACGGCAAGGAATCGGATTCGTCGGCTACTGCTTCCCTCGTGTCGACTTCAGCTTCATGTGTCGGGCACCCGGTCTTCTTCCCGATTGAACGGGCCGATTCGGAGAAACCCGACGAAGCTTCCGCGCAATGCTCGGCTTCCGGTCACCTCCCTTACTGAAAAGGTCGGGTCAGAATCACCGAGAGGAAGCTCGGGACGGATTACAATTGGGTATAACACATTGATCAAGGGGTTGGCATACGGAAGTTGTGTTTTGCTGGGGGGGGGGACACAATTTTAACATTGCGCAATTTCAAATATTTTGGATGAGAAGTTGCATTGTCCAAAAACAAGAGACTTTTTCTTTGTTTTTTCATCCTAATATCAAAGGAAGTTAACCATTTAATCACTAAACAACTGGTCATCCACGCTTTATTATTCGCTCTCCACATAACACAAAATTTATTAAATTGGATGTTCTTTGAGAAACACATGTGTTCCAGAGATTTTTCAATTATAAGAGGGATTTCAAATTCTCATAATACATTACAACATAATAAAATAGTGAGTCGCTCTTTTGACATTTTTTCGCAGATACAGTCTTCCATTTTAAAGCACAAAGTCTTATTCAGAAAAGTTCTGAAAAAGAGTCCGGTTTCATCAGCATTAAAATGTTTCTCTCCTCATAACCTTCACAAATTGATTGCAGTCTTTCATGCCAATCATCCGCTTTTCTAAAAACTACAGATTATGCTTTTCCACATATTGTTTTGAAAGCGATGTTGTTCCGAAACCAGAATTTTTCCAGTCATCCACTCAAAGCCTTAAAATTATGTAATCCAAGTTCTTTTGCGACTTCTAAAGCCTTTTCTTGAATCAAAGGCCCACTGATAGGAATTTTTTTGAACGAAGTGAAGTAAACCAATTCAGAATTATAGAATCAATTGAAATGGAATCAGTATTCCTCAATTTCACATTTTTGGTGTTAGAGTTAGTAATCTACAAATTCCTTATTTCTTATTTATTTCGTAAAATCCTTCCCACTTGTGTATTACTTATTTTAAAACGTTCGGCAAGTATATTCGTAAACTCTGATTTTCAGATTCACTTACACTTTCAATTTTTTTCTTTTAAAGTTAATCGCTTTCGTTTTGAGGTCATTCTCGAAACATTAATCCCAAACAAGACACTAAATTCAGAGTACATAAAACTCAATATATTCATAAAACAATAAAAATGGTATTAACACATTTTGAAGCTTTGAATAATGTGTGTCAATTAAGTCTCAAGACTCAAACAGTAATGATACAAAATCCATTGCAAAATTGGGAGATTCCCCAGGCCACCCCCTACATTTATCTGTGGTCACAACATTTGTCCTGATAAATTTAGAGGCTTTTTACTTTTTTCCCATTTTCTTTCTCTGAAAAAAAAACATTTTTCATCCTTTATCACCAAAACTACTGTCCGCTATTCAGAGGTTAAACATACAATAAAATAGGTTTTGGGAGTGGGGATTGGAAAAGTGTCCGTTAAATAGAGGTGTCCGCTATTCGGGAGTGTCCGTTATGGAGGTTTTACTGTATATATATATATATATATATTTAATGTAAACATAAAATAAAAATAATTTAATTATTTTTAAATAATGTTATACCTACTTAATAAATTTAAAACCACTTTTAATTAAGAAAATGACATAACATATGTTTTATAAATACCACGAATGAATTTTGCCTTCTCATAAAAACATACAATTACGAAAGTTATGAGTGATAATTATTTATTAATAAAGAAATTATTAAAATAATACGTGATGATTACATTTAAAAAGTAAATTTACAGTTTCCATCATAAAGTTATAATTTATCCATTATAGAAAGTAAAATTAATTATATCGAATTTTGCATTTAAGAATGAAAATTTGTTCATAGCAAGAGTTAAAGTTTTTAGGAGCCATCATATAAGATTGGCATGAACTTATATCAAATATCATTAATAAAACACACAGAAGAAATAAAGGCCCGTGATTTTTCTAGCATATTTATGTAAAATAAGAATTTAAAAAAAGGGTTAGAAAATCAGGAGAAATATGTCAAAAATCAGTAGTATGGAAAATCAAGCAAAATTCAGGAGTCTCCTGCCAAAATCAGGAGACTTGGCAAATCTGGAGATATGACTATTTTGAAAGGTAATACAAAAACGTAAACAAAGCAATGACCAAAATCTGAAAAGCCCTCAGTTTCAAACTATATGGATTTTATAGAGTGTACTGTACTTATTTATGGGTCATTCCCTGGAAATGTACAAAACAATGACACAGAATACTTATTAAAAAAAAGTGTTATTTTTAAAAATTGTATAATAATAGAATAATTTAGATACATAAAATAATTTATAATATAGAATATAAAATGTATGAAAAATAACATGCAAATTCTTTCATATGTGTATAATTATTTTCAGTTTCTACAAATCTTGTATCCTTTAGAACATTTTATTTACTTATTTATTTTATGTTTATGGTTACTTTCAGAATCCTCACATCTATAGATTCCAACAATTATATCAACTTTGGTTGTAAGAAATAAAGTTAATACTAACTTTTTCTCCCTGAAAAAACATTTAACGACAAATTTAAAAATTATTTTAAAAAGGGTAACATTATTTTGAATTGTACTGAGATGGTGGGGTCACGTAACAAGACTCCAACTATTGAGGGGCCCTGTTTGCCTAATGGTTGCGCCGGCACTGATGATACATTACTTTTAATTCAATACTTTGTAAAGCTAATTTCAGGTTCAATCACAAAGAGTAATCTGGCTTACTTAAAGTTTATTTGACACAAGAAGGATTTAAAAACTAACTAGATTAACTAACAGATAGTAGCAAATTAAACCTTTACTGCGAAAGAGAAGCATGTTACTTATTTTAAATGTAACAATAGGTTGCAAATGCTAACTGTAAAATATTGTTGTGAGCTCAGGGTTCGAAAGGACTGATGCCAATATATAAGAACAATAAAAAGGCTTTATTCACTATAAACAGTGCAATACGATCACAAATATCTTCTGAAAATTACAAGATATTCAGTAATCTTCAAATCCAATAAAAGCTAAGCAAAATTTCACACAGAAACAATGCGTTCAATACGACGTATCAACGACAAAATCGATCCGAGAAACACAGTTCTCAATGCAAAGCCTCTCGTATGAATTCAATCGCAGTTGACAGACAACTAACTAACTGGACTGGTGGAGGTCCCTTATATAGGCTTCAGAGATCTTTCCAGATTATTCCAGAGCTTTCAGATGCTAGAAATTACCAGAAAGTGCTTTAACTTTCGATAGAGAACCAAAGCAAGAAAGGATCCCAATGTACAGGTATAAGGGGGGGTGGTTGCACAAAAAGTCGCCAAATCCGTCGCCAACTTGGCGACATTTGGCGATAAAAATAAGTCGCCAAAACCATCGCCAACTTGGCGATAAACCCATTCCTTGGCGATTTTACCATAGACTTCCATTATAAAGATGAGGGTGTAAGGTTGTTTTCCTTGCAAACCATCTGAGGCCTTTAGCATTGAGTTACATGATGCTCAATAGGAAATACATTAATAATACTGCAATTTTCACAATAATAAAATAAAATAAATTTAAACAAATGGAATATTTACAGATATATACAAAATTCATAACATTGTCCCCCCTCAAGGACTGCACGTCCCGGGCAGTTCAACCTTTGATCGGAAAGCAAACCCGTTACCAACAAATGCTATACTATTCAAAACACATTCATAATGCTGAATTATACAAAATATACACTTATTTAAAAATAAAATAAAATTAAAGCATAGACATTATTACATACAAGTATTTAAATAATAATAACAATAATAATGATAATGCTAAGCAAAATAAATAATTACATTAATTTATATACAAGACCATGGTCATACTAATTTACATTATTTACATTACACTATTTACAATCAATGAACTAAGTACTATGGCCATAGTATGGAGCCAGCCTGTCGTAATGAACGACTCTAGGCTTCGAACTTGGTGACTTTCGGATCCGAATTACGACATCGTTCAGTCTGTTTAGGACTGTATAAGGACTGTCCCAGTGCGATTGCAGTTTGGGAGAAAGTCCTTTACGTCGAGTCGGATTATAAAACCAAACCTTGTCACCTTCTTTGAATTGATGTCCTGTGGCTTTCGTGTCGTACCTGGTCTTCATCTTCTCCGTCTGTATATTGATCCGCTCTCGAGCCAAGTTGTGGACGTCTTCAAATCGTGCCTGGAGATTCTGCACGTATCCCTCTGGCGATGAAGGCGCATCTGGAGGGCGACCAAACAGCAGATCACAAGGTAAACGAAGATCACGACCGAAAAGCATATGAGACGGGGAATAGCCGGTTGTTTCATGGACGCCGCTGCGATAGGCGAGAAGAAACAAGGGAAGTTTTTGGTCCCAGTCTTGCTGGTTTCTTGAGACTAGAAGTGAGAGATTGTTGAGGATGGTACGATTAAATCTCTCAACCATGCCATCCGACTGCGGATGTAAAGGCGTCGTCCTAGTTTTGTCCATTCCGAGAAGTTGACAGAGACCCTCAATCACAGCAGAGATGAAATTTCTCCCCTGGTCAGAATGCATTTGAAGAGGGACTCCATACCTTGATATCCACTGGTGTACCAAGGCATCCGCAACCGTAGAAGCTTCTTGATCAGGGATGGCATAAACTTCAGGCCATTTTGTGAAATAGTCCATGACAACAAGGAGGTATTTGTTGCCATCAGCACTTCTTGGCAGAGGACTTAGGATGTCAAGGGCGATGCGTTCAAAAGGTGCTCCTACATTGTAGAGATGTAGTCTTCCTCGGCTTCGTTTCTTTAGTCCTTTCCGAGCTGCACATGCATCGCAAGATTTGCACCATTGTTCGACGTCAGCTCTCGCTTTTCCCCAGAAGAAGCGCTCTCGGACTCTGTGTAATGTTTTCATGACTCCAAAATGGCCACCAGTGGGACTGCCATGTAATTCCTTGAGGACCTCTGGGATTCGGGATCGAGGAAGTACCAACTGCCACCGAGATGTCTTCCCATCTTCCGATTCGAATTTTCGGAACAGGAACCATTCCTGACGTGGAGAGAGTTCCAAAGAGCCCAATATTGCTTCGTCGTAGGACTGTAAGTCGAGATGTCTTTCCAACTGGGCTTCGTGCTAGAAGATTCTAATAACTCCAAGATTGGTTTGATCTCAGAGTCTGCCATTTGATCTTCTCGAATCTTCTCATCACTCCAGGGATCTGGTGGCGTCAATAGTAAAGTCTTCGTCTGGCGTATGACATATTCAGGATAATACTTGCTCTCCGCTCTGGAACAATAGCGACAGCTCTCGGGACACGGTCTTCTTGATAGGGCATCGGCGTTTCCATGCGATGAGCCTTTGCGATGCCTGATGTCAAAGTCGTATTCCTGGAGTCGTTGTATCCATCTGGCTACTTGGCCCTCTGGGTTCTTAAAATTCATCAGCCATGTTAGGGATGCGTGGTCAGTACGAAGGAGAAATTTCCTGCCATAGAGATAGTGATGGAAGTGTTCTATGGCTTTCACTATAGCTAATAACTCCTTATGAGTGACGCAATAATTCCGCTCCGGTTTCGATAAACATTTGCTCCAGTATGCTACGACTCGTTCTTGGCCATCTATTTCTTGGGAAAGTACAGCGCCGAAACT
This sequence comes from Maratus michaelseni, assembly GCA_963931845.1. Classification (NCBI taxonomy): domain Eukaryota; kingdom Metazoa; phylum Arthropoda; class Arachnida; order Araneae; family Salticidae; genus Maratus; species Maratus michaelseni. The sequence continues at coordinate 226,744,139 of OZ007595.1, forward strand.
TTCCTGACTGGCATCCGTGTCCACAATGAATTGTTTGTCGGGGTCTGGATAGGTAAGGACTGGAGAGGATGTGAGAGCTTCTTTCAGCCGCTGGAAGGAATTGTCGCATTCTTGTGTCCATAGAAACTTCTGTTTGCTTTCAGTGAGCCTATGCAAGGGTCTTGCGATGTTGGAGAACCCCTGTACAAACTTTCTGTAATAAGTACATAGTCCCAGAAAGCTTCGCAACTGATGGACGTTTTCCGGACGCTTCCAGTTCTTTACTGCAAACACTTTTTCAGGATCTGTTCGAACACCTTCAGCTGAGATGATGTGTCCTAAATAATTTACTTCGCGTTGGAAGAACTTGCATTTCAGAGGGTTCAGCTTTAAATTCGCCGCTCTTAGCTTCGTTAACACTTTTCGAATATTTCCAAGATGTTCTTCAAACGTGCGGCCACCAATGATGATGTCATCTAGGTAGATGAGACAAGCTTCAAAAGTCAGGCCTTTTAACACTGTCTCCATGAGGCGCTCGAACGTTGCTGGGGCATTGCAGAGCCCGAACGGCATAACTTTAAATTGCCAAAGTCCTTGTCCAGTAGTAAATGCGGTCTTCTCTTTGTCATCAGGATGGATCTCTACTTGCCAATATCCACTCTTCAAATCCAGTGTGGAAAACCATTTATGTCCTGAAAGAGTATCTAGCGTGTCGTCTATTTTTGGTAGAGGATAGCTGTCCTTCTTTGTGATGTCGTTAAGTTTACGATAATCCACACAAAATCTTGTGGAGCCATCTTTCTTTCGGACCAACACGATGGGAGAGGCCCACGGACTTGATGACGGTTCGATGATGTCACTATCCTGCATCTATTGTAAGAGCTTAGACACCTCTTCTTGTTTAGCGAACGGCAAACGTCTGGGATGCTGTTTAATCGGTGGATGGCCGGCAGTATCAATTCTATGCCGTGTCAGTGAAGTACGACCAATACCACTCTCGTTTTGAGAAAACACATCCTTAAATTCCTGGAACAGTCTTTCTGCGGCATGTCTCTGTTCAGGAGATAAATTTTCATTTCGTAAAATTTCAGGTGTTAAACTTGTAGGCGGCTCCGACAACATCAAGCTCGGGTCTTTGCATACACAGGTGACTGGAGCACAGGTTGCAAGCACTTCACCCTTCTGGATAATTCTAGACTTTTCCCTTACGTTTGCAATTCTCACGGGTATCACATCTCTCGACAGATCTACCAGCGCTGATGCTATTAGCACTCCCTTTGGGCTCTTCTCAGGATATCCAGTCAAGCCATACTGGAAAATTCTTTCGTTTCCAGTTACTCCAGGTATCATCATTTCGGTTCGAGGAGGGATGGTAACATCTGCCTTGGCTGTGATCCGTTGAATGGACCCGGACTCATTTCCAAGTTTGAAAATAGTGACATCTTCTTGAGCAGAGCGTAACTCATTATTCTTAAAATCCAGTGTAAATCCATGCTCTTTTAAAAAGTCCAGTTCGAGTATGAAAGGGTCTGAAATATCGGCCACATAGACTGTATGGTGGTAAGCGGCGTTCCCAAACTTTATTTTCAGTGTCATTCTTCCATGTATATCGATCTTATCTCCGGTCACAGTTTGAAGAATAACACGCAGCGGGGTCCAGAAGAGTTTTTCTTTCAGTCGCTGAGCTAGATCTTTCCGAATGATGGTCACATTGGCTCCTGTATCGATGATCATATTACAGGGCAAATCATTCACGCTTCCGACTAGAAAAACTCCGTTCTCGCCGCAACTTCTTGCAGAAATTTCACATACTTGAAAATGGGGCTTCTCAAAATCTGGCAACCTCCGCCCCGCAAGATGGCCATTAATCAGTTTTCCTGCTCCTCCGTTAGCGGGTCAGATATTACCTTCGGTGCTGGGTCGTCTTGGGCAGTCGATTTGGATATGGCCTTCTCCACCGCATTTCCAGCACTTGATCTTCTTGTAAGGTTTGTTGGCCATTAAGGAGTTCATCTTTCTCATTATGTCATTCATCTGCTGTTGTAAGCGCTCCACAGCTCTATCCGACGTCTCAGGTAGGTTGGCTGCTCGCACAAAGTGTCGATCTTTCCTAGTAGCTTGCTTGGCTGCCTCGAATTTCAGAGCGTAAACCAAAGCCCCTTTTAAATCATTGAGATCTGCAATCCGGAGTGCTGTCTGGATCTCAGAGTCACGCACACCATCGATAAAATGCTGTAGAGCTAAGCTTTCTCTAATTTCAGTCGGACAGTCAGGATAAGCAAGATGGGAAAGTCTCTCGACATCCGTAGCAAGATCTTGCAGGGATTCAGTGGATTTCTGCTGTCGAGATTTGAGCGGGAGTCTGCTATATTCCTTCATGCATTTCTCGCCAAAGTGCAATTCTAAGGCACTGACGAGCGTTTCAAAATCCAGCGGTTCATTTGCAGGCAAAGTCTGTAAGACGTCGGCAGCATCAGCTCGTAGAGAAGCAGCTAACTGGCAAGCTTTTGTCTGGGAATCCCATCCATTGGCGTCCGCTACGATCCCAAATTGTGTCTTAAAAACTGGCCATGAGGATTTTCCGTCATAGGTCGAGAGTTTAATAGAGGCCCGAGGAAGCATAGCTTGATACTTGACATCTTCGGGATAGTTTTCGGCAGTTATCTTTTGTTTCTTCACATTTTTCAACTCCTTTTCTACACTCTCAATCCTTTCTTCGACGGTCTTGGCGATCTTTTGAACTTTTTCTTCTACTCTTTCTTCAACGGTCTCTGCGATCTTTTGAACTTTTTCTTCTACTCTTTCTTCAACGGTCTCTGCGATCTTTTGAACTTTTTCTTCTACTCTTTCTTCAACGGTCTCTGCGATCTTTTGAACTTTTTCTTCTACTCTTTCTTCTACGGTATTGGCTGTCCTTTGAATTTCTTCTACTTTTCCTTCTATTTGTTGAAATCTTCCTTCAACTTTGTTTTCCACGCCGTCAATTCTGTCATTTAAAGATGTTATTTTATCCTCTATTAAGTCTTTCAACTCTCCAAGGTTGGTTGACATATCCTTCTTCATTTCATCTTTTAAGTCGCCAAGGTTGGCAGTCATTTTCTCATCCATCTCGCCAAGATTTGCAGTCATTTTCTCATCCATCGCTTTCATTTCCTTCTTCATTTCATCTTTTAACTCGCCAAGGTTGGCAGTCATTTTCTCATCCATCGCTGACATATCCTTCCTCATTTCAGCCTGATTCGCAGTCATTTTCTCATCCATCTCTCCTAATTTCTCCAATAATTTAGTCAGTTGCGCTTCCATTGCTCTGGTAATCGGCATTCAATCCCACTTCTGACACCAAATGTTGTGAGCTCGGGGTTCGAAAGGACTGATGCCAATATATAAGAACAATAAAAAGGCTTTATTCACTATAAACATTGCAATACGATCACAAATATCTTCTGAAAATTACAAGATATTCAGTAATCTTCAAATCCAATAAAAGCTAAGCAAAATTTCACACAGAAACAATGCGTTCAATACGACGTATCAACGACAAAATCGATCCGAGAAACACAGTTCTCAATGCAAAGCCTCTCGTATGAATTCAATCGCAGTTGACAGACAACTAACTAACTGGACTGGTGGAGGTCTCTTATATAGGCTTCAGAGATCTTTCCAGATTATTCCAGAGCTTTCAGATGCTAGAAATTACCAGAAAGTGCTTTAACTTTCGATAGAGAACCAAAGCGAGAAAGGATCCCAATGTACAGGTATAACAGGGTTCATACTCATTTCCCCTCAAAAAATTCCCTGAGAATCCCCTGATGTATTTTCCAGAATAAATAATTTTCCCATGTTGACAATTAACGACATTTTTTAAAACTTAGTAAGTATTACCCCCCCCCCCCCCTCAAATAAATAAATAAAAAGGTAATCACAAAAGTTAAGTTTTTACATCAGAAGGTTAAAATATATATATATACACACAGGTATCCTGTAGGGAATAAACAGGACTTGTGTATATATATATATATATATACCTGTATGTATTTTTCCCAGATCAGCAGCAAATTTTGTAGGTATCAAGATTTTGTTATGTTACACACAAAAAATCTTAAGAGTTGTGAAAGTTCCACTCTCAAGTTCACAACTGATTCTGAAACACAAACTACTGATTTGTTAAAGAATTTTTTGCAAAATTTACAAATTGTTGAACATTTTGCAGATACATGCTTTTACTTCACAAAACATGCGAATAGCAGCAAGTGCCCTCATTTCCCAGAGTAGACAATTGTTTTGCCAAAATTTCCCAGGTTTTTGCTATTTTTTGGAAAATCCCCTGAAATTCCCCTGATTTTTAAGACACAAAATTTATCCCCTGACTTTCCCCTGATTCCCAGGTTTCCCCTGATTAGTATGAACCCTGTATAAGGGGGGGTGGTTGCACAAAAAGTCGCCAAATCCATCGCCAACTTGGCGATATATCGCCAAATTTGGCGATAAAAATAAGTCGCCAAAACCATCGCCAACTTGGCGATAAACCCATTCCTTGGCGATTTTACCATAGACTTCCATTATAAAGATGAGGGTGTAAGGTTGTTTTCCTTGCAAACCATCTGAGGCCTTTAGCATTGAGTTACATGATGCTCAATAGGAAATACATTAATAATACTGCAATTTTCACAATAATAAAATAAAATAAATTTAAACAAATGGAATATTTACAGATATATACAAAATTCATAACAATATTTATTTTTAAATAATGGTGAAAAGACTTTAAACCACACCATCATTTATTGTGGATAAGATAAAAACAGGTGATGATTATAAAATAGTAAAATCAAATAGAACAATAGGCAACATTAATTAATCATAGAAAACTTAATTTAACAGTATCATTTAATTCAGTCTAATATTTAATGTTACAAATAATTTACAGAAAAAAACATCAGGTCTGTGGTTTTGAACATAGCACAAACATCCTATGTTAAAAATGCAATTAAAAAAATATATTTCTTACGATCTGGGAAAACACAGTCATAATGTTAGATAAGTCCACAGTAATACAAAAACACTTTTAGGTAGCTTTCAATACAAAAAAGTATAAAGCTACCTATTGCAGCCGTTCGAAGGAAAGCAATTCCAGAAAATTTCAGTATATTTTTACTGATCATGACCCCCAGACCTCAAAACCATCCTCTGTTCAAATGTTGATATATATATCTGATCTATGTCATGCGATAACACTCATGTTTATAAATATTTTTGGATGAAAATAATTGTGTGTATTAAGCTCACCAATGTCTCGACCGAGTTCGTTGGCCAGCTTGGTCTGCCATTTTGAAAGAAAATGGCAGCCACTTAAATATTTAAAACTAAAATAAATATACAAAAAACTTAAAAATTCTAATTTATTTTTTGCTTAAGTGTTAGGGCTTGATACAAGAATTCGGAAGCATTTTTGGTTTTACCTCTATCTTTAAAACTGGCCGAGATACAGCAGTTTGAAATTCGAGGATAGCAGACTTTTGAAACAAGATAGCACATTACAAAAATCTAACAATTAATTTATGTGTTTTAGTGAACGCGATTTCTCACAAATTATTTTTCATTGCTGTAATCATTTTCCCAATCATACATATAAAAGTATATATTCATATCCGTTAGTGCCAAATTCTTGCCAAATTTGGCGACCAAAAATAAGTCTTCATAAATGAAACCTGGCTATAGTTGACTAATTTGGCAAATTTCTTATTTAAATTCAGTATTAACGAATCTTATGTAATCAGGTTCTTTGCATTTTAGATTGCTGTTTCGAGTAACATTAGCTAAAATTTTAATACGAAGATATAAGAAAGCTACCTTTTCCTCCCGGTATAGGCCGGAAGGACTTTTTTTTACCTTAATTTGAAAGAAAAAAAAATTAGAAACTTTAGCACTGAAAATACACATTTCTAGGATAATGGTCCTTATGTCAATATTTTTTATGTTAAATGCATTTTTTTTTCTTTAAAACTTTATATTTCAACTTTGTTTTTATATATTTTTTGTAACAATACCAATTTTACCTATTGCAGATCTGAAAATTTGGTGTTTAGACTAGACGAAAACAGGTCTGGGTGCACTTGAGCATCAAATTTAGATTTTTTATTATTATTATTGGATGGAAACATCTGTGTATTTCCTTGGTTTACCGGTCATTTGGAACCACTCATAAATTGAATACAAATTCAATCTTTTATCCCAATATAGTAAATGTTGTGCTCTTTACAATAAAGTTAATTCAGAATTCATATAGAGATTTGAATTTTTCTTTTTAAAAATTTCCACCAAAAATGATTTTTTTTATTATCTATCTATTTGATACCGTAGCCATCCAATTTTATATATCATATACCTGTATGGAGAAGACCCTCAGAAATAGTTTGAAAATAAATAAATAACATCCTAAATTTATGCAAATTTTTAAAGAGATTAAGAGAATGTGAAAATTTTCATGATTCCAACAAAGATCCAAACAGAAATTTCCCTATATTGGATTTACTAGAAGAATCTTTTATCTCTAAACCCTGTTTTCTATGATGATGAAGTTAGTTGAGAAGTGAGAACACAAAAGGAAAAACAAAGTTTGTCTCTCTTTTTGTCAACTCAACTTTTATTTTCATAAGATTTTTTAAAATTTATGTTAATCTTCTCAGTAGATGTAGACCGAGTTAGGCTGGACAATGCCAGTTGAGTCTACTAGTAAATTGTAAAAATCTATATTGTGACCTTATTTTTCATTAACTTTACATTCTGTACATAACAGTCATTTTCTGTTAACTAACCCTGAATTTGTCAGCCCAAAATTGGTATTGGTATCAAACATGGTGAAAAAATAAAATAAATAGAAGTTGCCAACCTTAGTAAGAATTTTTCATAGGGCAAAAGATTTACTCTAAACAAAGTGTCATTTTCGAGAGTATATTTGTTCAGAAATAAAATTAGAGTAAGTGATGAAAACGGATTCACTTTCAGAAAGATTTCTCAGTATTAAAGCAGTGTTTCAGTTGCCTGGGGCAATCCTGAAAATGGGACCCACTAGGAAATTTCACTCCAAAAAAAGAGATTGTTTACAAAGTTTCATAAAAACATACCTTTAACAAACTTTCACCCCATAAAACAACCTTTTCATAAAATGTTTATTGTTTAATCAATTAAGATTATAAAAATTTGCAAATGTAACAATCTCTCCGGAAATATAGTTTTTAGCAGAAAACATATCAGTGGTCATTTTTATGGGTACATGTCCAGATTTCTTATTTGATTACAAGTTGTAGGTACCGTGCACTTAATTCTGTACGATTGTTAAAATTAACAAAATATTCAATTTCATTATGCTAGACATCAAGCTCATTATGAAATAACAGAACGTTTGAATTTGAACATTTTAATTTTGAATATGTTAGAGCTGATATGCAATTGAATTTATCCAAAAAGAAATTCCTGTGATTGTGAAGTGAAAAATCACATGATTATTCACTTTTGTTTACATTATGCCTCCCCCGCTCTTACACACAAAAATAAAAAGAAATAGATCATCTAAATGCATTAAACAACATACAATTACAGTAATGATTTTATTAAAATTTAAGAATAGAGAAAAGTGTGATATTAGTGATCAGGTCTTATGTCATAATAAGAATGTCTTCAGAAAAATTTGATTATAAATTATTTCAAAATATCATTTTATATAATAATTCAAAATAAAAGTTTAAAACTGAAAGCAATAATTAAAAAAAAAAGAAAGGCATTGTTGTAATGATAGAAAGTTACACAAACAAGTTAAAATTGTTACAAACCCAAAGTTTTCAGTTCCTGGAGTGGACTCAATGTTGAATTCAGCTACAGGTACCCCCCTATCCGCTACACCTGGTGCAAACATTGCCGCTGGATAGACAACAGACGATGTTCCTATCTGTAAAATTTGACAACAATTTAGTTTTGTGCAATATTAATTGCTCAAATATAACAAAGCTAGCATATATACATATTTTACATTAAAAAAACAACATTTAAATATAAATTAATTTCTTATAAAGTTATGAAATTGATCAGTCAAAATTTTGCTTTTGCAGCTACATATTTCACATTAAAATAAATAAATATAAATTAATTTCTTTTATGAAGTTATCAAAAATGCAATTGATCAGTCAAAATTTTGCTTTTGCACCAATATTTAATTTTTTTTATGTTGCAAGCCAAAAAAATGTAAATAGATTTTTTTTACAAAAGTAAAAGGTAAAAAAATTTACATTGCAGATTTCAAGCAACATTTAAAATATGTATTCAAAAGTTTAGGAAGTGTAATTCTGAGAGAATTAGAAGTGATAACATAAACAACAAAATCAATAGTATATAGTATATGCAAAAATCTTGTAAAAAACACTTCAACACCAAAATACTTTGACGTATTCTGAGAAAATATGTAAAGCCAAAAAATCTAAGAGGAAAATATGAGTTACTCAAAATACTGAACTACAAAATTCTATATTTGAATGAAGCAATACCAAACACGAGGAGGGGATATAAAAAAAAATATGTACTTACAACTAAACATAAATCACAGCGATCTAGCTCTTGTTGTGCAGAGTGTAAAATATCAGGATCTAGGGACTCCCCAAACCACACAACATTAGGTCGAAGGAGACCGGAACATTTTATACATCTAAAAACAAAAAGCGGGGGAAATCTCAAAGCTGTTATGACTAAATTTATAAATACTGAAGCATTAATATGTAATAAATAGGTTACAAATATAGCAACAATTAAAGGGGGAAAGTAAACTGACTTTTTTTCTTGTTTACAATAATTAATCAATTTATCTAAAAAAACTCTTTGGTGTTCAAGAAAAGCTAAATAAAAAAGAAAAGGAAGGTTTCACTAATTAACAGTTACTGTTGGCTTCAATGTTATAGAAGGGATGACATTAAAAAGAAAGCCTAAATATAAAATATTTTCATTTTTAAAAACTTTACAGTCACCTCAAGCAGTATTCCAAGTTCCTTATGTTCATAGAAATCCTAACTAATCAATATTAAAACTAATTAGTTGAACAAACCTTATGATTAATGGATCTTATTCTGGAGGGCAGAGGGAGAAAGTTCGGGTCATTCTAAGTAGATTTTGAAATTATCACTAACTGCAATATTTTGAATTTATATTTAGTCACAAAGTGAAATAAAAAGAAACATCTAATAACTTTAATAATTGTTCTTCACAATCTAGGAACATAAGGTTGAGGGTCTGATTATTGCAAAGCAAGATGGAGTATATTGCCCAGTAGGGTGGAGCGAAAAAAATTATTTTTTTTTAACAAAAAACGGGTAGGTGCCAAAAGTTGCCTTTATACTAGTACATCATCTGTCTGCAATTTTACCGCTGAAAAAAAATGGCTTGAGTCTGCGCTTTTGGTCCAAAAGTCGAAATTTTGGGTAAAATTTGATATTTTTTCAAAAAAAAAAATTTGTTTTCTGTAGAACTGGTTATGATTTAAAAGTGTCATTTTAACCTTTATTAATAAAGATTTAAAATATTGAAGCGATAAAACGGTATCTTTATTCTGTATAGATGGAGCAAAACTGTTAACTTTCCGTAAAAAAGAGTATCTTTCTATCGCATTATAAAGCGTAATTCTTAACGAGTTGTGGGATCAATTTACTTCGGTGTTTCAACTCCTTTCGGTCATTCAACCATCCGAAAATTTCAGTCCCCCATCCGCTCGGGGGAAATGGAGTTGTGGGCGGCAAAGATGAACTGTTAAAAGGGGAGGGGATGCAGCTGACCCCTGACCTTCTACTGCATGTCCTGTTCACAGTCGTCATACGCACCAGAATACATCTACTGCCTCGGTATTGAGTTTTAATTTCGGCTTCAGTGTCTTGGATGTTTTAAACCGAGTGAGTTGCAAAAATGTCTCACACAAGGCGAGAAGATGATCCTATCATTGGAAGTAATCAGGAATTAAATGAATCAGAGTTGCCTACATGTTGTGATGTAGTTAGGTATTATAACTTTTTATGGCATAAAACAAAAACTGAGAACAATGATAAAAATCCATCTTTCAAAACTATATGTAATTCTGTTTTAGAAAAAGTTGAAAGAATTTGGAAAAAAGCATCCATTCCCATAAATTCTCGAAGAACAATAACAATCAAGTTGCGTAAAGAACTGAATTTAATCCAAAAATTGAAAAAATCTCGTTCTAAGGCCAATTTTTTTGTGCTCAAGACGGCATACTTAGAAGAATTAAATAAACTGTTTGATATTGCAGCCTGTAAGTGTCTTGATTTTGAATTATGTACGTGTTTGATGAAAAAAGGGTTCTGAAAATCGAACGAGATTTTCTCATGGACCAACGTTCAAACCGACTTATGATGATTACTGGTGTTGATTCCAAAACCACATCAAAGTATAAAAGAAGAGAACAACGAAACAAATTAAAAGAAAGAAGATTGAATAAAGAAGCACCGAAATTACGAGATGCTGCAAGTAAAATTAAAGAAAACGAATCAGTATGTAATGATTCAATAGATATAACTGAATTCCCATCTTCATCTTCCAATACCCAAACTCGAATGAAGCTTGAAACTTTTTCCAGAACATGTGACAGATATGGAATTTCTGATCGGTCTGCTGCAGCTCTTGCTTCAGCTGTTCTCCAAGATTGTGCACGTGCAGCATATGACACGGGAAAACTGAATGTACCCGTACCCGTTATAGATAGAAGCAAGGTAAGGCGTGAACGCCAGTCCGCTTGTTTGTCTCAACGTAAACAACAGCACCCTAAATCAGAAGTAAGAGACATATATTTTGATTTCCGAAAAGATGACACAATGTGTATAGAAAAGAGAGGTCATAAACGTGCGTATCGCAAAATTGTGAAAGAAGAGCACGTTACTATCTTAGAGGAGCCTGGTTCCAAATATTTGGGGCATGTAACTTCCTCATCTGGAGCATCAAAGGATATTTCTAACTGCATATGGAAGTTTTTAGAAGATGAACATATTGATTTATCAAACCTCTCATGCTTGGGTTGTGATGGGTGTCCTGTGAATACTGGGAAGCATACTGGAGTAATCCGTCGAATGAAAGAGAAGCTTGCAAGACCATTACAATGGATCATATGCCAGCTCCACTCCAATGAATTACCTCTGTGTCATTTACTAGGCAAGCTCGATGGGAAAACTTCTGGCCCACATGGATTCACCGGACCAATAGGAAAATCCTTGTCCACATGCCATTCACTCCCTATTGCAGTTTTTGAACCCATAGAGAGTAGTTTGGAAAACATATTTCCTGAAATCGATGAAAAGGCACTCAGCACAGACCAGAAATATCTGCTGGAAATTTGCAAAGCCATTTCATCAGGATATTGCTCAGAAGAATTAGCGAATAGGAGCCCAGGAAAATTATCTCACGCAAGATGGCTCACAACGGCGAATAGAATTCTCCGCCTTTATATAAGCACTGACTGCCCATCAGAATCTTTATTTTCACTCACAAAGTATGTGATTCAAGTTTATGCTCCAGGATGGTTTACCATCAAATGTAATCCATATCTAAAGAATGGATCTAAAAACTTATGGAAAACTACTCGGCTACTAAAATACACAGAAAATGAGATAAAACAAACAGTTAAAAAAGTTATTCAGGACAATGGTTATTTTGCACACCCAGAGCAAATTCTGATTGCAATGCTCTCTGATGATCGCCATCACATTAAACAACTAGCTGCTCAGCACATAATAAACGCAAGAAGTAGACTAAATGATGGCATACGCAAACTTTGAAGCAGATGATTACATAAATCTAATTGATTGGAAAACTGTTGTGGTAACAGAACCCCCAATCACTATGCATTTATCGGATGCAATTTTGTTGAAGATAATAGACAGCTGTATAGATTCCATTAGTAACATCCCTAATGAAATAATTTCCATACCTTCTCATACTCAAGCAGTAGAAAGGTACGTGAAGGAGGTCACAGCAGCATCATCCAAAGTCTGTGGATACGATAGAAGAGATGGATACATCAAGACTAGGTTGATGCATAGAAAACTTATGCCAGTCTTTGATAAAAAATCCCAGTTCAAAGTGTAAATAAAACATTGTGCTCAGGTGGTTGGGTGGTTGGGCTGGGCACGGGTGGGACATGATATGCAGCCACCTCCCCATGGTATGTCCTGGGTAGTTGTGAAAGCAACTAGCGAAGAGCTGCATTCAAAACAACGATTCGTTGTATGCTGTACCAGAATGGCAAAGCCTCTTTTTTACGGAAAGTTATCAGTTTTGCTCCAGCTATACAGAATAAAGATACCGTTTTATCGCTTCAATATTTTAAATCTTTATTAATAAAGGTTAAAATGACACTTTTAAATCATAACCAGTTCTATAGAAAAAAAATTTTTTTTTTTGAAAAATTATCAAATTTTACCCAAAATTTTGACATTTGGACGAAAAGCGCAGACTCAAGCCATTTTTTTTCAGCGGTAAAATTGCAGACAGTTGATGTACTAGTATAAAGGCAACTTTTAGCACCTACCTGTTTTTTTGTAAAAAAAAAAATAATTTTTTTCGCTCTACTCTATTGCCCAGGCTCCTACTTGTAACAGGGTTCATACTCTATTTGAATAACAAAATTCCCTGACTTTTTTTCCAGACCATTTTTCCTACAATTTCATGCCCTCAATTCACAACATTTTTAGAAATACGATTAGCAATTCTAGATCTTAATGATTAAATATACCTCTGAAAATAAAAGTAATCTATAAAATTGAAACTAAAAATCTATTTTAGGTAGATTTCGTAAGAAATACTACCTATTACATTCTCACCTAAGTTGGAAATTTTGAAAAATTTTTGCAGATCTAAGCCGATCATGACTCCCAGAACCCAAAACCACCCCCAGTTCAAAAGTTTATCTATCTATCTATCTATCTATCTATGTAACTTTTTTATGGACACGATAACTGGAAAAATTCTGCATAAATCTCTCCCAAACTGATACATAAAATCAAGGGGCATAAAATCTTGGTCAAGTTCGTTAATGGGCAAAATCAAACCAGGGGGGGGGGGGCTTTTTGTGAAAACAGAAAACCCCCCATAATTTCTTAATTATTATATGTATCGAATCCGTTTAAAGTTATTATTACTTCTAGGAAAAGGGCCGAAAATTTATGTATGACAGATTTTTGATATAATTAAAAATTGCCTTAAGGAGAGGGGGGGGGGGGGGGGGGGTTTAGAAGAAAAAAATTCATAACTTCGTCAATTCCCAAGATTTCAAATCTGCTTAAATTTATTATAAATGCTCTTAATATTATCTAAAACTTTTACATTGACAAGTTTTTATAAAACCAACTCTTATAAGAAAAAAAAAAAAAAAAAAAAAAAATCCCTGTTGGCTCCGCCTGCAAACCAGTTAGGTTTCGAAGTAGGCGGTTCCAACTGCTGCATCATCGCAAAAAGGTCATTTATTCTGCAATTCCTGACAAACAGGCGCCCCACGGTCTGAGTCTTCGAAATCTACCTGTGCCTGTAGGCCGAGCAGTCAGGGATTTTTTTGATATTTAAAATATAAAAAATGAAAAACAATTAAAAATATACAATTTGGATGGATTCAAAGCAACATTTTATTGATATAATTAGAACATTTCTACTACCATGTCATTTGCTTGTGTTGTTTCAGAAACAGTTTGTTATGTAACTTTCAATTTTTTGTCTTTCAACAATTTAATTTTAACTGCAGCTTTTCTTTTTTTATTGCTTTATAATTTTCTTTCTTTTTCTTATTTAAATATTCATGATATCTCATCCTAGCCACCTTAACATGGCTCAATATTCCTTTCGCAGAAGTATCACTTATTTAGCAACAAATTTGTATGGCTAAAACATCATTATGATACAAATATGAATTTAGCAAAAATACTACTTGCTAGTAAAAAATCTGAATTTTTTGCAGACTGAATTCGGAAGAATCTTGACACACGATAGCACATTTTTTTTTTTTTTTTTTTTAAATCCCTGATTTTTCCAGGTTTTAGGGAAAACATGCGATTTTCCCAGACATTTTGAGCACTTGTCATTTTCCCTGACAATTCCCTGTTTTCCATATTTTCCAGTCGCGTAGGAACCCTGTTGTAAAATAGGCCCGGTAAAAAAAAAAAAAAAAAATCAGTTTTTTTTTAAAAATTATTATTATTAATACATATTGTGGCTACAAAGATGAGGTGACCTTGGCCATACCAAGATTTAATTTTTATGGTGGTTTGAATATTTATACAAAAATTAAAGTTCGAAGGTACAGGCAGGCAGACAGACATACCCTATTTTGATTCTAATAAATTTTGCATTAATTAATATCACCACAAAATATCACCCCCTTTCAGAGAAAACAAAATTAATTTATTGAAAAGTTGATTGAAAGCATACATTTGGAAAAATGATGCATATATTTTTTGTCAAATTGTATAATTTCCTTTCTTTGCAATCGCATAAAAAGTTTCCAGATGCAAAAATAAATTACAAATGAAATATGATATTGTGCATTTCTGCATGACAGTAAAAAAAAAAAATTACACAAAAGTAACAATAATAATAATAAAAAATCCTTTACGGAATTTATAATCTTTTACCACTGGTTTTTCAAAACAGAAATTTTCGCCTAGTTGAGTCGCAGAAATGCTACGATTAAATAAGACAAAGATTACAATAAAAAATAACTGGTGGAATAATCGAGGATTCTGAGCATCTTATACGGCATGTATACATGTCGTTCATCCCCAAGGGTTTAAACATATATACAAAAAAATGAAAATTGATTAGATGTCAAACCAGATTTACAGATACACTATGTTTAAAACATCAAACCAAATAATGAAAATCTAATGACAAAGACGACACAACAACCTTCACATAGCAAAAATGTAATAAAAACTTTTATTTTCATAAAACTGTGATTGCACTGAAACTTTTTTTTACTATTAATGCCACAGATTTTTGCAAATATTGTGAATTAAACTTCAGATAATATTTTGCAATGAAACATTGTATAAATGAAAAATAGTATAGATTGTATAAACGATTTTTTTTTAAAAATCTTATTTTAAGGGAAATATTCTCAGGGGATTCATGAAAATGCTCATCACATCAAAGAGACTTGCGAAATCACAAAGTTTAAGAACCACTGGTATAGTTTATTGGAAAGAAATTTGTCTCACCAGTTAAGATTTAAGTATGGTAAAAACAAAATAAGATATGAATAAAAAATACAATTTAATTAATTAACTAGCAACTTCCTATGAATATCTGTTTATATATATATATATATATATATATATATAATATTTAGCTGCATGCCACATAGAATATGAAAAATTTAAATTTACACATACATGAAGGTTCAAGCATGCCAAGAAGAAAATTACATTTAAAATACATAAGAAAAGATATAGCATCAGTAAAAGAAAGAAATATTCCTATTTTAGTAATTTACATTTAACAACTAATGAATAAATACTAAAATAAAAATTAACATTTATTGATGGTTGGTTTTAAGTAGAGATCAGCTAGCAATGCATATATGACTAAACTTAAAAGACGCTTATCACGCGATTTTTAAAAGCTGCAAACTTAACAGTAATAGAAAATTTTTACTTTGAAACTCCAGATTGTTTCGAATGCTTTATGAGAAAAGTATTGTTAAAACATATGAAGATTTACGAAATTTATTACAAAAGATATATCGAGGTATGTATACTTGAAACATATTTTTATTAGATGAAATTCGTATAATTGGAAACTATTTCTGCCTTATTGATAAATTAATTGTGTTTTATTTTATATGAAAATAAATACTTTTGGATAGAGTCACAGAAAGTCAACTTGGCACCGGAGATACAATTTTCAAACAGGGGTGCCATTTTAATACTTTCTTAGGGAGGCGGGGAGTGAAAAAGATTTTTTTAAGTAAACATGTTATTTAAACATATGTACCATAAAAATATTTGTACAAAATTTTAAATAATTAATAATAATAATATTCAACAAAATTTAAATATATATCTATATTTAAACATCTGTTAAATTAATAATATTTATAATTATAAAATGGTTACAACATATTCAATGTTAATTTCCTAAAAACAAACTTTTAAGTACTTTATTTCAATCAATTTAAATGCAAAATAATAACAAACTGAAAATATGAATATATTTAAAAATTAAATATTCATTATTATTGAATTTGTTGTACATCATTTAACTACATTGTTAATTAATTATCGATAAATGCTTATAATTATTGGTTGTTATAAAATAGTAAAATATAAAAGTTGTATTATTTAGGTTTTATTTTTGTTTGAAACTTATACACACACATCACATCTATGTTTGCTTGTTAGAAATGTGGTTCAATACACGTATAATTAATAAATTAATTAGTAACGCATAGAGATGGGAATGCTCGGAAAAAAAGAGTTTTTTTCCGACTCGTTTTTCGGAAAAAACGAGTTTTTTTCCCAAAGGGCTATTTTTCAATTTTTCCGAATTGGAAAAATTTTAATTTAATTTATAAAATAATATATTCAAAATGTTATTATGGCTGCATTCTGATATTTTTTCTTTGTTTTTTAATGTTCAGTGTCTCCCATGAAAATGTTAAGATAAAAAAATATTATCTGTAAGCGGTTTAGGAAGAACTTGAGTCCTTCAAAGGATCCTTTACAATTTCTTCACCTTAAAACATGGAACCTTTAAAAAAATTTCGAATATTTTTCAATCTCTTCTGAATCCTCCAGAAATGCGATGATTTTAGAATAACAAAATATGTCACATAACAGTTGAAATCACCAATGAATCTCTTATCTAGCTGTATATACAGTAGTGGCCAAAATTGTGGAACCCTTTTGGTGAAAAATGTTTTTTTTTAAAGTTTGATGGCTCTAACATCCATTATTTCTTAGTTATACCATAAAAGCTATATACCGCTGGAAAGATAATTTAATCAAAAATATCATGCAATACAGTTTGTTCAATTCTAATTAATTTATCAAACGTTATAGCCAAATAATCAGAAAAAGGCAGTAAAATCTTATGAGCCATCAAATTTCAAAAAAGCATTTATTTTTATTGAGTGTTAGTCATTTATTAGCATAGCTGCGATTTTTCATGTAATCAGATAATAATTACCAGAAATATTTAACTATTTTTAGAAACAAGTTATTTTCTAATAACATGCAATTGAAATTATTTAGTCTTTTCAAGCTTCTAACTATCTAACTGTCTAACTATTATTATTATTATTATTATTATTTTTTTTTTTTTTAACATAAATGCATACAAATAAACTTTGCAAAGAAAATATAAATTTTCTGATAAAAATTGTTTTCAACTTAATATTTCGAAGTATTAAAAAATCCATCTGTTTTATAAATTTCATTAAAGAAATATACAACGCAATTAGTTATTATTAAGTAATTAGTAATTATTTGTTATTAATTAATTAATTAATTAATAATTACATGCAGTTATGTATGTATTAATCAGTTTTTAATTTTTTTTTACACTTTCGGTTTTGGCCGAAAGTGGGTAGATCACCAAAATCCGGTTTCTGTTTCTGTTTCGGTCTTAAAAACCTGTTTCCGTCGATCTCTGGTTTTAAGTAATAAATATAAATTTTTGAAAATATTGAAAATCTGAAGATTTCTCTGAAAAGAAAAAAAAATAAAAATAAAATTGGATGCATAAAATTTTAATTCCGTGAATAAAAAATAAAAATATTTTACAACTCAAAAATTTATCAAAAAACTTCTTCTAGGACTTAAAAAAACAAAGAAAAAAAAAAAAAAGAAGCTTGTAACAAGATAAAATACTAGCCATTTTACCTTGGCAATTCTTCTTCTGGAATTCTGGCATCTTGTGTATCTGTGTCTGGAGCTCTAAAAGCAAAATAACTTTTTATGTTAAGAAAGAAATCCAAAAAAACATAAGAGTACACTTTTTTTTTTTTTTTTTTTTTTTTATCTAAGTATGATTTTAAAATGTATTTTAAGCCAATACCCTTTTCCTGCTAAAGCTGGGCAGATTGGACTGGCTCTATTCTCAGAAACGTGACCACACGATGTACACCTGGTGTGAAATAAAGTACCTAAAAATTAAAAAAACACTTTAGATGATAATATGTAAATTACATATGCAAATTTATATTACATATGTAAAATATAATCCAATTTAAATAAAAATACACTACTGTAACGACAAAAAATAAATGGTACCGGGGGTGAATTAAAATTACATTAAAATTTAGAGAATTACTTGAAAGTGGGGGAAAGTAAAAGAGAGGGGGGAATGTTTAAAATTTGGAATATCAAAAAGGAGAAGAATTTGAGATTTTTGAAGAAGAGCCAGTGATCAAAATAATTATTATAAGTATAGTGGTAATACATGGAAAATATATAATGAAGAACGTTCATGGTGAATAACAGAAAGATATCTTACCTGAATAAAAATCCATAAACCTAATCCATACATAATATAACTAGAACTAGAATCGAAAATATCAATGAATCTATGATAATTCTAAATTCTTATCATGCACTTGTTAGAGAAATAAACAATCAAACAAATAAAATAATACTAAAATTCTTTATTATAAAATATTAGAAATAATTGGAAAGTACTGCGCAGACCCCCTTACATATATAATAATAAAATCATCAGGAAAATTATATTATCATTCCTTCAACTTTGCAAAACATTATAAAAAATTTACTTAATGACATGAATACGAGTATGACGATATTCGTCTTGTACGAATATTATAACAGTGCATTATACTACAGAAGTACCGTGAAAATAAGATGAAACTGAAGAATCGCGAAATTAGATTGTTCATGAACAGATATCTTGTCTTATACAATGCATAAACATTAAATGAAGAGCTTATCAAAGCTTTAAATGTTCTTGACATCAAAAGTTTGAAATGATTAAGCCTAGGGTCATCTCAATAGGCACAAGTTCCGTTATAAGAACTTAAAAATGAGGTGTTCACTTAATTGTTGAAGCATGTTCCGTTATAAGAACTAAAAAATGAGGTGTTCACTTAATTGTTGAAGCATTCAGTACTTGGTTAGCAGTATCCTCGTATGATACTTCAGAGCATCAACGAATTAAATATATAAGATATCTTACCGCCTCTGGATGAACTATAAATCTTACTCAAGTAGGTGGTTGAAGAGAGTATACAGCAGGACATCAAAAGTGACTGTCAGTTTCTCCACACTCAGTGAACAAATACTAGATGACATTCATAGCTAGCATTCACTTCCAGCACTCATCTCAAATTCAGTAACTATCTCATAGTTATTATGACTTATAAAACAGAGTATTTTATTTAAATAATTATTATGTATATTAAGTTATCCTTTTAAGGAATCTATAATTTAGAAATTTTAAACGGTACCGATCGTCGAACCGTTTAGTTCGAACGATCGGTCCAAGATTTTATAGACGTTCAAATTTACATCCTTATTCCATGAAGATCATTTTGCAAGAGAGAGAACGCTACGAAAAATTTTAAGAAGTCGCGGGAAACACTAGCCGTTAAAAGCCAGTTAAATTATCTCAACCGCTGGGACTGAAGAGTTCCTCCAATCAGAAAAAAGTATTCGTGATCGGGTTAATCGCAATTAACCGATGCTGTGTTCAAAATCCCCGAACGGGTGCATGTCGCTGAAGCAGTGAACCGTAAAGTCAATGACCTCAGCAGCCGCCCAGACACGCTAGGATGAAAGGAATTTTAACTGAGAGGCCAAAAAGGGGGATTCTTCCTTTGTAGACTAAACAGAAACGTTAGATAAGATATTGAAAAAGGAAGATGCAGAAATATTATGAATGTAATAGTATTTTATAAAGGACTTTTTAAAGTGAAAATTGAATAATAATATTAGAAATAAATAATTTAAAATGATTTAAATTAGGACTTAATAAAATATTGAGTTTAAAATATTTAAATTGCAAAAGATTTAAATTAAAGATATTTAAATTTTAAAATAGAATTAATACACAGCCGTCGCGTAACAACTATGAACAGCAAATTTTTGACAGAACACAATAGGTGAATCATGATGATTCTATCTAGTGGCTCTTAACAATCAATTTTCTGTATTACTTTCCCATTGGCCCTTTTCGGTAAGAGCATTTAATGCTAATAATGGATAAGCATGTATAACGTTAAGGTTTCTCATGGAAGTGGTTAACTTGTTTTGGTACAAAAGTTACTTTGAGAAAAACTTTGTAGAAGCACGTGCTAGGTCATTAGGCCTAGGTAGCACGTGGCGTGATCGATCAGAGAAAAGCGGCGAAGTGTTCATCTGCAAAAACTCAGGTTCTGTAGAAAATAGCTCGCTGTTGTCAGAATCGTTTCACGACGAGTATTAAAATCAGGAAGAAATACTTATCAGAACACAGGCTCATCACTGCTGGAGGTGCTGAAAGAGAGTAGAGGCAGACATCGTAGTAGAGAAGACAGGAAAACGTAGTTGGCAGCTAACTTATTTATTTGTATACAAAGTGTATACTCTTAAGAGGAATGATATTGGCAGACGTCGCTCGCACATGATATGTTCCAAAAAGACATCACCATCTTACAAGTCAGTATCTCACTCGCTCGGCTCCCACGGAAGCCATTACGGCGACCGGGAGGCCTAATCTAAACACACCTGTCTCGTACCCAGGCAAGACTCAACTGTCCCAACTCCCAACTACCGAACTGCTTGCCGGTATCAAAAACGCGCGCTAGCCAGAGATTGGCGGTGAAAAACCTGTCCAACAGGTGAGCGAACACCAAAGCGTAAGTCCGTGTTGACGCCAAAGGGCGATAACGAACCACGACGCACGCCAAGCGAAACGCAAGGCGGAGAAGCAGCCGTGAGTGCCGGTCGCTTCGAAATCGCGAATCGACAAAACGCAATGAAAAAGAATAATTAAGAACTTAAAGAGGGAATAATAAAATATGAAGGCATTAACGTAGAGACATAAATGAGATGTCAAATTAAAGGGAATTTAAAATGCCGAATAGTGAGAACGATGATTTAAATTAATATTACAGAGAAACAATTAGAATTATTAGGATTAAATATTCAAAAATGGGAAATGTGCACGTGGGTACGATAACATCGTAAAATAGTTGAAAGTGGCACGTTTGCAATGTGACACATTCCCGGGCAAACGAAAATTTGTAAAATTTTGAAAGGGAAAGAAAAATTTAGACTGACATACAAATTTTGAACGTTCGAGAAAAATTTGGAATAAGGATAAATTTTGAATGCGAGAGAAAAATTTTACAAAATTTTAAAAATTTGGAATGTGCGAGCCATCACCAAGGGCTACATGGGGTTGACAGGACGACTTGACAATCAGTCGTATTAAAGAACAATCAGTATCAAATCAACATAAAATATTAGTATCAACATAGCAGTATTTGTATCAAAAATTGCAAATTAAGCTACACCTTTACAGATCTGTGAAGTCATACCATTGACTTGCTAAATAAACATTGTTATTTCACTAAAAATTTCATTGATAGCTTGAGAAATTTGCCATCATAAATACTTTTTTTAATTGACTTTAGAATGTGGTGACTTACATTATAACAAAAACACTAAAAATTCAATACGTGTGGTACTCACACTTAATTATACATAAGATTCAGCTCTAAAGTATTTGATTTTGTATTAACACCAAATAGAAACTGGTGATTAAATTTTAAATACATTGATACAGTGTTGAATAGACTAAGTTAAGCTGCAAGTAATTACACACATAATACAAAAAACAATAATAATACATACATTTTAGCTCTAAGTTTAAATGAAAAATGGCATTGTATGAGCTTAATTCATACTTTTGAAAAGAATTGCATGCGCAATTGAAAATTATTAAGTTGAAAAGTGCAAAAAATTTATATTTTTAGGACCTTGTGCAAAATTTAAATCCAATTTTGAAAAATTCAATGAAATCATAACAAAATTTTAGAACACACTTTAAAAATAGATTTCAAAGATGAATAAAAGTTAAGTGCTTAGTTAACCAACTAAAACAAACAAAAACAATTAAATTTTTAACTATTGTGCACATATTTAAAGTAAATAAAAGTTAATATATTTTTTTTGAAAAAACACAGCTTCATAAATAAACAGGCAATAATGAAATACACTTAAATACACAATACAAATAATAAGCAGCAGATGAAACCTTAAACGTTACCATAATTAAAATTTAAAAATTGTAAACATGAAGTATTTTATAAGTTTAGAACACACAGAATTACAATACACTCTAACAAGAAAACCAATGACT
This sequence comes from Maratus michaelseni, assembly GCA_963931845.1. NCBI lineage: Eukaryota > Metazoa > Arthropoda > Arachnida > Araneae > Salticidae > Maratus > Maratus michaelseni. The sequence goes on from OZ007595.1 coordinate 226,766,504, forward strand.
AAAGCAAGATAAATTAAGTAAGTAAAACCTTGAAAGAGGCAACTGTGAGCCAAAATTATGAAAAATGAAAATTTTAAAAATCCAGCACATTTCATCGAATGCGAAATGTGTGTCACAAAAGTGTTGGTGTACAAAAAAAACAAAAAGTGGACACCATGTTGGTTGGCAACTCACTAAACAACCAATCCCTGTGTGCGTGTAAAGGACCTGTATGTAAATAAAGATTGCAACACAAAAACCAAAAGATAAAAGTGACCGAACTTATTGAAGAAAACAAGCACCCAAAGGTAAGTGCAACAGACAATTGTCAACTGTTGCCTGACAAGAGCCACCTCAAACAATTATCAAGTTAGGAGGACAAACAGAAGTTGCATTACTGGACTGGGATAGTCCAAATGGATCACAGGTAAGAAAAAATTAAAAATTATGAAAGAAAATTAAATATTTCTATGGAATTTACGACCATGTGCTTAAAGCCATCATACCAACAAAACACAAAAATACACGATACTAGTAGAATATTAATGCATGGTACTGTGAATAACGAAAAACACTGTGAAGGCTGATCGCCCAACAACCTAACACTGTGTGTGTCACTACTGAAATATCACACATAAAACACAAGAATGAATAAATAAATACACTAAAATACAATGCTTATTGGTACGAATGATGCACTGATGAATTAAAATAAGCAAAATTGGAATAAGATAAATAAATGTTAAAATGCTGTATATTTGTATAAAAGAAATTATATACCTAGAAGTTCAGAAACTGTAACCTTAATTAAAAATTATGCAAGAAAATTTACTTTCTTCAACATTACAACAGAAAAATACAAAGATCACTTAAAAATTTGAGATTTAGAAAATTTAATAGCTTCAACACCAAAGAAAATTTTATATCTACAATATTTCATCACACTTAAAAAAAACTATTGAAAAACCCGTTAATTGCTACTATACTACCTGAGAAACATAATTTCCCACTGTATTTCACATATAAAATTGAAAAAATTTAATTGCTTCAATACCATAAGATAAAATTTCTTGGTGTTCCATCACATAAAAAAATATAATGTTTGATTTCTTTTTTTTTTCCTTAAATTGATAGCATTATTTTGAAAAAGCACTTTTTTTTTTTTTTTAATTTATTATTACTTTGAAAAACAAGCTTTTTGAATAAGTTTATAGTTTATTTTGAAATTCAAACACTTTCTATTTTTTTTTTCTTACTTGAGACTTTACTCAAGATTATAAACACAATACATGAATAATATGATTGACAAATCATGCAAAAATGATACTTTATGAAAGTATAAAGTTATAAAACACCTTATTAAATGCAATTTTGAAAATCATGACACAGTGAAAAACAGTTTTGAGATAAATTAAAATGAAATACTTAAAGAAATTTATTAAAATGATGCTTGATAAAAACCTTAAAAAGATTAACTGAGCATGAGAGCAATGAACAACTGTTACACAATACCTGCTACCGGTAAACAAGCAATGCATAACGCAAAATACTTTCACCAGATTGTTCCTGGCCATGAAACAACCAGATGAAAGGATTCACAGCACTCATGAACAATCAATGACTTAACACTTAAAATGAGAAATATCGTAAAAACGTAATTTCAAGCAATGAATTGATAAAAAAATACATGTAAAAATAATAATAATTGTAGAATATTACTAAGTATCACTTGGACACAATAAAAAATTAGAAATATGAACTTAAGTGTGCAAGCTTGGAACAGTGAATTTTTGAGTTCATCTGATCCTGCACGATGAAAATATTTGAATTTAAACAAGAAATACCTGTCTGCATAGAACACAAAAATACACACTAAAAATAGCAGATAAAATATATTTCCTGTGATTAAGAAAAATTTTATTGAAGTTCAGTGAAAAGTACTAATTTTTTTTTTTTTTTTTTTTTAATTAACTATTGAAGAAATACCAATGCATGGTTTTTTTTTTTTTTTTTTTTTTAAAGGAACTTTCACTGTGATAAGAAGGCATCTTGAAAATTGCAACCATGAAAAATTTAAAAACATATTACAAGAAAACCATTTTAAATTTGAATTGATTACTGTTATACAACACTAAGAAAAACTTATAAAAATAATCATAAATGTTAAATATGAAAAATTTTCAAATTATAAAATGATACCTTTGAGCTAAATAAAACACTTAAACACATATGAAAATATAAGAAAAATGAGTAAATACGAAAGCGACGATCTAAAACAAGCCTGAAAAATTAGTCTGCACTTATCTGTTCCTTTACTGTTGGCACTAGACATATACTCATACTCATATGCTGTAAAACGTCTTTAGTGTCCTTTTTACTTCATCATAAGAAAATAACAATATGATGTCGCGATGTCTATTCCTGTTCCTGAAATCGATGAAAAACGTTGTCTTCTTAGAAAAGCTAAAGTTCTTTTTTTTTTTGAGACATCGATCATACATCGATGATAAAAAAAACTCGTCACGATTGACGTACGAGGAGGTGACACGGCACCAAGTATAACGTTAAGGTTTCTCATGGAAGTGGTTAACTTGTTTTGGTACAAAAGTTACTTTGAGAAAAACTTTGTAGAAGCATGTGCTAGGTCATTAGGCCTAGGTAGCACGTGGCGTTTAGTATTGAATTAATTGTAGCGTAATACCATTACACCATAGCATGATATTCACAGTTATCCACTGCAGTGCTGCATGTCACATAGGAAGCACATATTCTATTCATGATGTGAATGACAGTTTTGCTTTTGTAATGAAGGATATAAAGTAACTTATTTCTGTCTATTTAGGACTGTAACTGATCTGTTGTTTACAAGAAATTTGGGTACTTTTCGGTTAGCCGGGCACCAGTGAAATATGCACATATATAAATATGTATGTATATACATGTATATGTGTAGATGTATGTGTATATAAATGTATATATGTGTATCTATATCACTGGCACCCGGCTAACCGAAAAGTACCTAAATTTGTGTAAAATCAAATAGCAAAATTGGCATAAATAAAGCATGATTTTATAGCTACCAATGGGTTAAATAAAGTCATCTAAATAAGTAAAAAAGAAAGACTATATTCAAAATTGTTATTCTCAATATTTTAAATTTGTTATTAAATTAAAAAATTTTGATAGGAAACATGATTTTCGTATTTCTAACAAGTAAAAGTACTATAATCTATGGGCGGCAAATTTAGATTTTTATAGCTCATTCGATTCGTCTCATCGAGCTAAGTAATTTGCTACTTCGCATATCGCCTATTGAGTTTTGATAATGACAGGCGGCCGGGTCGAAGTTTAAAATTCCGTTCATTGAAAATCAGTTGTCATCAAAGAAATGAGTAAGATTTAAATTTATTTATGGTTCTTACACTGACATGCATTGAATATAGTAAATTTTTGACACACTGTTCATTCCGAAGAAGTGAGTAAAACAAAAATATTTCTCACAGTGCGCAGTAAAGGCTTCTTCAGCTGACTCGATGACGCATTCAATACATGCATTATTATAACTTACAAAAACCTGCCTGTCAAGTAGCATACGAATCTGCAATTACAAATTCTTATAATAACAGCAATAATATAACTTTATAGTAATTATTGGCAATATATGGCACTGTAAAAACAATTAGTAAACTTAATTGCACTTATTTCTTTGAAGTTATCTGTTTTTCACTGAATGAAATTTTGAACTTTGACCCATCTTCCTGTCATTACAAAAACTCAATAGCCAATATGCGAGGTATAAAATTACGAAGCTTGATGAGATGAATTGAATGAGCTATAAAAATCAAAACTGGCTGCCACAGACTACAGTACCTTTACTTGTATGTAACATTTATTTGAGTTCATTTATTAATTCAAATTTCTGATCAGGTGAAACAGATTTATAGTATGAGCTATGAGTAAAGATCAAATATGATTTATGCAGCACAGTGGATTGTAAGTCGATTGTATAGGGTTCATACAGTAGTTAAATGGTTAAAATACTTCTAAGAACAATAAACAATTGAAACAAATATACTATAAAGCATATGGCTCGTAGTCAAACCAAAAATCCATAGTTTCCCATCGAAATTTGAATGATTGACATGTTTGTGCTACATTTAGATTGAAAAGATTTATTTTAAATGAAAGTTTTTATAGATTTTAAAAATTAAATTAAAAAAACTTAAGAAATATAAACTGAAATCTTATGTTGGGACATTGGTAAAAAAAAAACGGGAGATTTGGCAATTCTGGGAGGGACGAAAAATCAGTTTTTTTTTAATACAAAAATAGTAGCTGGGATTGGAAAATAGTTTAATTTTTTCTGGCTTTTTAATAGTTGCTTTTGAAGATTTTAGGCTAAAATAGTAGCTAGAATTGTCTGATGTTGAAATTAGTCACTTTTAGTAGAATTTTAGTTGCAAATGACAGTTCTGCGAATAAGGCAAACAACTTTTAACACAAACAAATTTTTACTCTGTAGGTATTTGTATTAACAAGTTTTTGCTATAATTTGATTTCATACTTGAAGGTATTCCATACCTTTCCTGAAATTTTTCATTTTTTGAGTTGGGTTACTTCACAAATAAACATATTTCTAATGAACTATTATTGTTATAATGACACCCATTCTTTTGATACTTTAGTTGCAGCATGTTTAATGATGACATAATGGACCATGTTTAATGATGTAAATTTGGGAACTTTGAGGGGAAACAACTTTAGTCTTGATCTGAAGCAAAAAAATTCTATTTTATCTTTTATTATTTATTTGATATATTCTATACAAATTCTGTGATTACATAATCACATTCTTCTATATAACAGAAATCCAATATAATTTTTGATAATTAAAAAAAAAAATTAAACCTAGATAGGTGTTATATCAAATGATCTCTGTTTACAAACAGTTGTTATATTAAATGAAAGTCAATCAGGATTTTTTGAAATGATCATTATACTGTGGTGGGTTGATCCAACATAGGTCAAATGTAAAATAATATATATATTACAATATTTAAATTTATTCTGCCAAGATTAACATTCTATATAAAATTTCCTTTTAATAATATTCCATCTATTATACTGGCTTATTAAATTAAAATCCCATCTTAAATTAAACAATCTATCTCCATATGTTAAGGTATAATATTTTAATCTACTTAATAATATTTATTCCAAATTGCTTAAATACAAAATGGTGTTAACTATTTATATTCCTGAAATAAAATCCCTTTTATTTTTTAAATCCCTATTAAATTTCACTATTATTTCTCGTTTATCAAATCCCTCTAAATTCTTTACTTAGTTTGCTAAAATGTCATAACCTTAAATTATCCCGTTCTAAAAAACTTATTTATTTAAATTCATTCTTTTAATCAAATATCAAAAGGTATCCTACAATATTTCAATGTTTTAATATTCTAATTTTTATTCCGCATCAATAAATTCATTTTTTTTTTTTTCTGTTTTGAGTTGAAAACATCGTCTGAAATCTATTTTTAGCAACTCTCGAAATAAAATCTTAAAATTATGTTTACAAGAAGTATACCTGTTTCAAGGCTTTAGAAGATTCCACATTTTTTCTTTTCCCGCGCGGAAGTCAATTTACTTCAAAATTAATACACCAGAACTGTTTAATAAATCCTTTTAAAAACCTTATGATTGGAAGAAACTGAGTCATGTGACGTATGTTGCAGTCTTACGGAAGCACAGCTAAAACCCGATGTACACTCTGATTTCAGTAGAATTTTGACATGTGGCATTGGCTAAAAGGAGCGGAGCAAAATCAAGAGCGAGTTAGATAGTGTGTTACGATACTGAAGAACAGGACAGCCTTTGGAGAGCAGTATAATGTTGTCGTCGAAGTGTTTGTTAATTGATGTGTTCTGTAGAGAGTAATGAAATTTATCAATAGCTAATGAGAGTATTTTCCCGGAGTCAGACATGTTTTAATAAAAAAAATGTGACTATCATCTTTGTGTTTCTTAAAATCTATCTACTACTTGGCTGCTGAGATGAAAATTAAGTTACGACTGAATTTAAATTCAGTATTTGTTAGATATTTCTTTCATTTGTGACAAAATGCCACATATATATATGTATATAAATTACACAAATGGCAAATCAAAATCTACGAAAAATAAAAGAAAATTCTGCATAAAAACCACTATACCAGAAAATACAATTGCTATTGCATATGCATACTTGCTAACTTTGAAGAGAAAAAATAAAAGGCGAGATTCTACTAGCAACATTTTCTGGGTTATTGAACAGTTTTAAAGTATACATAAAATGAAATAACTGAGATAAGATAAATATGTATTAACTTGTATATGTTTCAGCATAAGAATCATTCTGAAAATAATATTTTCTTTAACATTAAATGTTTAAACTCTAAGTACTAAGATAATAACCATTCATTGCCAACTGACGTTATTCTTTAGAAAAATAAAGTTACATCTAATTATACTGTAATAACAGATTTAATTTTGAATGAAAATTCAGTAAAATTTTGGCCAAATTTATAGTTTTGTTAAGTTTTGAAATACTATATATATTTTTTAAATGGTTGAGAAAACAGAATAAATGCTTGAATGAAAAGGAGAAATGGAAATGGTTACAAAATAAGAAGGTCTTCTTTAAAAAGATCAGTGAGATTTGGCAAATATACTTTTGTACAATTTGATATGAAACACAACATAAATTGTACACATCAGCTGAATCTGAATTCTGCCAGAGTTGACAATGTTTTGGAAAATTTATAAAAGAGTGTAGAAAAAAACAATAATTGCTAAGGCAAATAATAAAAACTTGATAAAATATTAGAAAAAATATTTTTATAAGCATAATATTGTTGAAGGAGTTGCTATCAGCATTTATTTGAAACATATATAAGGAAATTAAAATTTTGTATACCATGTAGTTCTAGAAGATTTTTAGTCCCAGCATCTCGATGTAATTCGTCAATATTTTGTGTAATGACAACAAGTCTTCGACCTTCTTGCTTAAGTTGCTCTTCTGCTTTAGCTAGGGCATAATGAGCCTGAAATATAAGACAAGTTTCTTACACGGGGGTAAAAAGAATACAAGCGATCTTTAAATTCCTTATGAAAATAACATGAAAGCAGAATTTATAAATGATAAAAAACTAAACTCCCCTCCCCTCCCGAAAAAAAAAAAGAAATCATTAAATCTCCTTTTACTTTTTGTGAAGAAATCTCGGTACTTTATGTATTATCTGTGCAAGGAAGATAGATCACCAAAAATGGCTGTCAATCAATCTATAGCTAATTGCAAATTGTGTTCAAAATAGTAATTAATATACATTTATTAAATATATAATACCTTGTTAAAAATGAAAAATATTATAAAAACAAACTAAAATAAAATAAAATGATAATTTTAAAAAAATTTATTATAAACGCATTTATTATTTACGCATTTATTATTTACATAAACGCAATTTATTATAAACGCATTTATTAAAAACACAACCTAATGTTGGGTTTTTTTTAATGATTTTAGCAATTTTTTTTTTTTTAATGCAAGTTTAAATTTCTAAAGAAAAATTAAGGATTAAAAACATCTGCATTTTTAAATGTTTCGTCCGTTCTCAAATACCAGCTCTTGGTCTATACAATATATGTTACAAAATCTGAATAAGTGTTACTCAATAAAATCAAAGCACTTCCTTCTTAATCATGCGCTAATTAATTTAGATACCTATTTACCTTGCGTGAAGTTTATAAGCTAGCAAATGATGCTAAGTTATTGCTTCATCAAATCAACATTATACCTTGCCTTCATTAGTTTTTGCAAGATTATTGTCTGTCACTACAATCAACAGCATTTCACAGCCATCTGCATCTGAACATTCCCCTTTATAAAGAATTTAGGTGTATAAAGGATTATTACAAAGAACTTATTCTGCTAATATATGCCAAAAGTAAATATTTGTACTTATCTCAAAGAAAAAGAAAAGAACAGAAATACAAAATGAATATAGTGTTTTGTTTATTTATCAACAAGAAAGAAAAATCATGCAACAAGCATAGATTATGAAACACTTAACACTTCCAGAATACTTCACAAAGCGTTACTGTTTAATAAGGTAAAGAAGATACCTAAGTAAACAATTTAGAAAAGGCATAAGACATTTGAAAACTAAATTTCAGCATCTACCCCCCATAAAGGAAAGATACTCGAATTCTTTTGACCAGGCCTGTATATGATCTATAGATTTGTATATATTTTACATGGTTTGCTAAAATTTAGTTTAGTTAGGAAACGTGTAACACAGATAAGAAATTACCTTTTTGCCAATCGATGAAAATTTACTCGACTTCTGTTGTACAGCCCTGTATTTTATCTACTGATTTTCATACACACCACATATTAAGCTAAAATTTAATTCAGTTCAGGGAAAAAAATGTTTAAAACTACTAAAATCACATTTCCAGAAATTACCATCTACAGATGTAATGTATCAAATTCTTTGTTTAGCCTTGTATATGAACTTACTTAAATTCTACAAACTACATCACTTAGCATACTAATTATAGTTCAGCTTGAATATGCGTCATTCAATTAAAAACCACCTATAAGCCATTCATACCCATATCCAGTAATGGTTACACAGGGGTCAGAAGTAGCACGCTACAAGTAGCGAAACTACTGTAGCCGCTACTTTTTACAGTAGTTTGTAGTGTAGCGTGCTACATTTTCAATAATGTAGTGTAGCGAGTAGTGCGATACAAAAAAATGAGTAGTTTGTAGCGAGAACAGACGCTACTTCAGGGGTAGGAACTGTACCATTCTGCTAATCACGTTGCTGAAATTTGCTTCTTTGGTGCAAAATTTCTGCTGCTCAACAATTTGCGAATCTCAGCTGCAGCGTATAGTAACGTGTCGCATGAAGTGATAGATTTTTCCTGTTGACACTTGCTGCTAAAATCAAGTACTAATCCACCAAATGAATTAATTTTCTTGCTGGCAACACTTGTCTATTTACTTATTAAGATTTATTTATTATTTGAATCTAGAATTATTTTTCTGTAATTTTCTAGATTATAACTTCTCTCTTAATTTTGCTACGAAATTTAATGTGTGTATAAATTCACATTTTGGAGACAAACACAAAACATTTTCTTGTATGTTATCTTTTTCAATGCCCTCAATTATGTTGTATTTATTTAATTATATCCTGGCAGACGCGATATAACGAGGGGTCGCTTTATTATTTAATTCATGTCTTCAATTTCTAGTGTAATTGGAACCATTTGACAAAATCTGAAAGTAGCGAAGTAGTGACTACTGTTAAAAAGTAGTTTGTAGTCGCTACTTTTTAAAACAAGTAGTTGTAGGTAACTACATTTTTGATAAAGTAGTTGTAGTTCGCTACAATAAAAAAGTAGTTTTTTCGACCCCTGTGCTTATAAATTCTTTCATATGTATATGATCTATAGAGGAAACTGTGCCAAAATGACATACCTTATGTTTCTTAATATTGCCACTAGAGGCTGGCACTTAATGATATGCAGTTATGTTGTGGAATCGATTTGCAACGATAAGCATTTAATGGAAAATGTTTTAAGTTTGTATTTTTCATTGTTTACAAAGAAACTGTTTGCACCTTCGTCAGAAATTTCTTGAGACTATTTTTTATGCTAATTCACGTCTGTTCCATTTCAGCAATTACATATCTGAAGTATAAGGTGAATACTTATTTCTGTTTAGATTATTTTATCAAATAATCTAAATAGTTAAAAATTCTTTCTATAAATACATGTGTTCTCGAATACTGTCTCTGTATATACAATATGCCGATTGTAGGTAAAATGACATGCTGCCTATTGGGATAAAATGACACAGTATGTCATTTTATCCCAATACCAAAAATATTGTGTCTTTTTACCCCGTATTTTCTGTGCTTCAGTTGTGACAGAAAGACACTGGAAAATAAGGAAAGCGACAACACCAACACACGTTCTACAGATATGCCTATGTAGACCTAATCCATCAATTTTCACAGTTGCCAACTCCTTCAATTCCAGTGCCGAAGACATCTGTTTTTGATACACTAAAGATATGTGTATCTTTTCCACCGACATCATCTTCATTTATCAAACCATGTATCTACACTTCCTTGTGCACCTCATGTTAGATCATCCACTAAAAAGATTAATCATGAAGGTGCAAAAGTTCTGACTAGTAAACCTAATATTGCGAAGGAAGGCAAAGGCTGCTGAGAAACATAATTCACAGTCAAGAAGTGCAGCTCAATAGGCTAAGAAGAAAATTAGCTTTGTTAGGTACATCCAATGATAATGACAAAGACATGGATCATTCTGCCAATGATGATGATGTAGCCTGTCTTTATTGCAATTATTTATTCAGTCATTCAAAACCGAAGAAGTGGATAAATGTTTTAAGTGTTCAAAGTGGGCACATAGTGAATGTGCCAGTGTTTTTTTTGGTATGCAAAAAAAATTATTTGTGATGTATGCAAGTAAAATTAATAACAGCTTATGGGTGTGCAGTTTTAAGACAGTACTGTAAATAAAATGACCTAGTGTAACATTTTATATAAATTGTTATTATGACATTGTGACTTTTTAAAAGGCACCATTGTATTTTGTATGCTTTGCAAAGTTAGTTTGTAAAAAATAAAGGTCATGAGAAAAAGTTTGTATGAATAGACTCATTTTTTCCTTAGGGTATGTCATTTTAGGACAGTTTTCCCAACAATTTATAAACACCCTGTGATATGCCACAACTTATTTAAACTTAAAAACGCATACTATAACTTAAAACGTATTGCAGTAATTATCGTTAATAGACAGTACTGTGTTTGATATCTTTTGTGTGTCCCTGTAAATGAACGATAAATGATATGCACATCATACTCTACAGCAAGCATTTTGAGGTGTATTGATTCTCAGTAACTTATATGAATTTCATTGTAACAGTGTAACATAATTAAAATATGCTTCAAACAATTTTTCCTTGTAGACCATTATGCAGTTGAATTATTTTGTGACACTCTGTAAAAAATGATAAATGCTTTGCATTCCATATTCTACAGAAAGCATGGTTTAGTGTATCTCAGAAATTGATAACAATTTCATTATGTTTGTAATAGTGTAAGACTATTAAAATACACCACAAACGATTTTTCGCCATAGACTATAGTGTAACGAAATATTTTTGAGTGTCCCTGTAAAAGAACTATATATATATATATATATACGTTACACACTTCATTTTCAATAGCAAATGTGCCATACTAAACATCCTTAACATATATCAATTAAATGCCAATCTGATAATATTTTTGTGAGTTAAAACATGCACACACAGGCAGATAGACAGATAAAGACAAATTGAATCCATAAACATTTTTCAACTATATTAGAAAGTGTTAAAAATGTCTTTTACTATTGCAAGCACAGCTGTCTGCCCAAATCACTCTTTAAATATACAATATCATACCTTAGCAATCATGAATTTTAAGATATAGTTGAAAAATACTTTTTATGATCTTTAAAATACATTAACTACATATTTATATGTTGAAAACTTACAAGCAGAATGCACTGTATATTGTTCTAGACCCCAACAAATGAGTATCATCTATATAATAAACTAGTCGTTGGGGACCACCGTAATACTTACCCATCATGGATATGCATAATGTAAAATAATAAAATAAAAATGTGTAAACTACTTAATAATATGTATAATGCATTGAAATTCAAATAAAATCGTGGCTTGATGACATCATAAACTTTGAAGGCTCGATTGCTGAATTGCTTGAAAGAGGTTTTTCCTTATAACTCCAAAAATAATAACCCTATTAACTAGCGGTTTATTGCATCTGATTAAGCATCAAATTTCCAATTGAAATATATCTTTAAAGTGAAATTTGGATGAAATACAGGGTCATGAAAAATCGAAGAGTGTGGAAAATAGGATTCCAAATATCTCGGCAACTAATTATCCGATCGACTTCATGCTTTATGCAAAATTTATGTTATTTTATTGTATTTTATATTCATTTCTTAAAATAAACAATTTCGAAAATTTTTATATACCTTTTATCAGAACGAATATTTCGAGAGTCCGAAAAAAATAGTTCTGGTTAATCGAGGTTATTGAAATGAAATAGGCTTCTTCCCATTATTACATACTGTGTACATACCAAATTGCAAGTCTCTATCTCAATTTTTTTGGGAGATAGAGCGTTTACAGACACACAGACACACAGACGGACGGCAAATTTTTTTTTCTAAAAATATGTTTTTCGGAATCTCCAGTGTCTGAAACGTGTAAATCCGTCAAAAAATTTTTTTCGATTTTCAAAACGATTACAAGACTTACCCTATACTATGTATGATGGGTAAGTAAAATGCAAGTCATGTGACTGCAACAACAAAAAATATACAAAATGCTGCCATGATCGCAAAAGTTCTTGATTTGTCTATTAGAATCTTTTGATTTGGCAAAGGATTAAGCAAGTGAATTAATTTACAAATAAAAGCAACATATTGCAATGTTTAGAAAACATTTAAGGGAGACCAAACTGGTCACCAGAGGCGGCTAGTATATTAATAAACACCTAGGTGACCTTAAGAACTTCAAATATTACTGCTATTATATACTCTGACAAAATTTCCTAACATGACTGCTTTCAAATATTTGTTTCCCAAGTAAAGATAGTTAAAACATTTCAATTGTACTTTCGCAAAACTATGTTTTTTTTTAATTAGGACGTTGTCATATTATGTGAGTCAAATAAATTTAAATTACTTTTTTTTTTTTTCAAAATGAATTAAATTATAAGTCCTTAAAAATTAAAAATAACTCACAAATCAAATATTGCATTTATATATATTATACCCACACAAATTAATGCTTTTGCATGTTCTTGCATACTTACAGGATTTGGCTTTTTACTGAGAACTAAATCTCTTCTGAAACTGTAGAATTCCCATACAAGAGAGGGATTTGCTAAGAATGCACCAGGCGTGGCAAGATCCTAAGGAGATAAATTTATTTAAATATTATAAATAAAATATAAAATTAACAAGTGTATAGAGGTCTCTTTCTTTGAGGATATAACAAATGATAAAACAGGTTAGTTACAAAATTAATATTTTCAAATTTAAAAGTAAATGATGCATCATAAATCATAATTACAATATAAAATGTTTTAAACTTAAATTTATCAGGGATGACACTCAGAAAATAACAAAAAAGAAGAAATTACACGTGAAAGTAAAATTTACATAATTTTTCACATTTATGCATCCATTTTGTATTAAATATAAAACAAATACATTGACAAATTTCTCATATTAAAGTGTTTTAGATATTTTCTGTAATAAATATTGCATTTTCATAGTTGAGTTGAAGGAAACGACTACCTGTCAAGATGTAGTTTTATAGTACATTAGCATTCTTTCACCCAAATGTAGAGTTTGGTTTTCATGTATTCTAATCAGGAGCAAAAATAATGTGAATATTAAATAGTTAACTATCATTTTTATATATGTACAGAAAATCATAACTTTGATCAAACTTACGATTTTTTTCATGATTGACTATAAAAATACTTTTTTACGTGACCTCTTGACAAAATTCGCAATTATTTTTCCTGTCATTGTGCAATGAAATCTGCAATTTTATTCAACAATCATCTGACTAAATTCGCAATTTTATTCTGCAATCATCTGATGAAATTTGTGATTTTATCCTGAGTTTATGGAAATTGCTGATCGTTTTTTTAACCCTTCACTGCATGGTGTGCTATATGTGGTACATACCAATAAAACCCCTCTACTTTCCTATGGATCTTAAATATAGATGATCTGAGCTTTGTGCCATATCTAGAACATTTAAACAAAGAATTTTTTACCTGTTTTTCTCACTAGATGGCAGTACCTCCAGGGTTGTAAAAAACCCGGGTCTTTTATAAAAAACCCAGCCCGGGCAGCTACCCACTACAACTCTGAGTACCTCACTATCTATTAGATTGTCATTTCCCAAAAAAATTTTGAGCCTGCATCGTAAACAATGGTAGAATTTGCTTCAACTTTTTCACCAGAAAATCTTGAAAGTTTCACAAGGTAAAATTTAAGACATTTAAATATATCAAATATTTGTTATTTAGGATGCTTTAAAACTAAAAAAAATATTTCAGTACACCAGCTTGAAATCTTGTTTTTGTGTTTGTGCCAGATATGGAACAAAGAGCATAGTACATTCGAGTATCAGAAAGCGCTTAATGCAAGTTACTATGGATAAGTATGTCAATAGATGAATAAATCTACACAGCAAAGTCTCAAAGCATTTTGAAACAATATTTGCTAAAGAAACCACATAAATAGGGCTTTAAATGGTTTGTTTTAGGAACAGATGCACCATCTGCCTGTATTTCTAGTGTTAAAACTAGGTCTTTAATTAAGATGTTTGACCGCATGAAAGCTGTAGAGTGTGGACTATTTGATTTTGTTGGATAATGCGCTGTTGCCATAGTTTTAATTTTTGAAAGACTAAAACAAATCCGGATTTCAGGTTCAAGATAACTGTACAGTCCATCAAGTTAAAATTGTTCGTAAATGGTTATAAGAACACAAATGATGATCCACAATTTTCATGGCTTTCAAGAATGGGCTGTAAAAAAAGAAATATGCACATCCACCAAATTTAGAGTTGCAGAAGAATTAATTGATCATGAAATGGGCTAAATTAGATATGAATATCATTCAACATCATAGAGAAAGCACGATTGCGAATATTAAAGGAGGTAGTGATATAACATATTAATGAATAAAGCAAGCATTTCATATTTTCTTTTTTGTCCAGGGTGTTTATATTCTAATTACTAATATATTTTCTTAAATATATTATACTAGTACTTTAAATGGGATAAAAAAAGAGAAATAAAATTAGTCTCAACATATATTGTCCTGCTGAAAATAACAGGGTTCATACAGAGTTGGGAAGAAAAAATCCAAGGAGTACCGAAAAAATCCAAGGAGTCCAAAAAATGTTAAGGATTTGCAATTTTTTTTTTTGTTGTTTTTATGTGCTGCATCGTTATGTGGTATGCACACTCCAATTTTTAATGGCCAATTTGGAGACAAAAACAAATTATACTCTATTAGAATCTAATTGTTAGTGCTGGAATTGCATAGTATTCACAAAATATTGCTTACTGATTTCATAAGTTTAAATACAAAATAGACAATCAACTTTTTTATGCAGCGACCAATGGTCATATAAACAGAGATTAGTCAAACCTCAAACACTTATTATGTATATCACATACAGGATACATCTTTAAAAAAATTTTAAAAGGAAAAAAAAAAAAGCTAAACGCAATATACAAGAAAAAATATAACAAGTTTTGAATTTATACTTTTAGAACAGCTGTAATCGATTTCGTTGAAGGTGAAACTTTGACGAAATTCACATGTTTTTTCCGACCTTCTGGGAGAAATTAGTGTTTTTTCATGATCTTTTAATGGAATTCTCGTTTTATTTCGATCGTTTGACGAAACTGACGTTTTTCTCGCGATCTGTTGACAGAAACTGCATGTTTTTAGCAATCTTTTGACAATTTTTGCATGTTTTCTGAGATCTTTGGAGAAAATTTGCATGTTTTTGTGCGATCTTTTGAAAAAATTCGCATGTTTTTTGCGATCTTTTGAGGAAATTCGTGTCTTTTTTCACGATCTTCTGGAGGAAATTCGCATCTTTTCTCGCGATCTAGTGGGAGAAATTCGTGTTTTTTTGCTATCTTTTAATGGAATTCGTGTTTTATTTCGATCGTTTGATGAAACTGACATTTTTTTCCCGATCTTTTGATGGAAACTGCATGTTTTTCGCAATCCTTTGACGAAATTGGCATGTTTTTCGCGATTCGAGGAAATTCGTGTGTTTTTTGTGATCTTTCGAGGAAATTCACATTTTTCGCGATCTTTTGAGGAAATTCGCGTGTTTTTCGTTATATTCTGGGGAAAATTCGCGTTTTTTTCCATGATCTTCCGGGGGTAAATTCGCGATTTTCTAGGAGACATTCGCATTTTTTGCAATCTTTTAATGGAATTCGCGTTTTATTTCGATCGTTTGACGAAACTGACGTTTTTTTCGCGATCTTTTGATAGAAACCACGTGTGTTTCACGATCTTTTGAGGAAATTCGCCTTTTTTTATCGATTTTCTGGGGGAAATTGTGTTTTTGCACGATCTTTTGAGGGAATTCGCATTTTATTTCTATCGTTTGATGAAATTGACGTTTTTTCGCGATCTTTTGATGGAAACCGCGTGTTTTTCCTGATCCTTTGACAAAATTCGCGTGTTTTTCGCTATCCTTTAACGAAATTCACGTGTTTTTCGCAATTTTTGAGGAAATTCGCATGTTTTTCGCGATCTTTTGAGGAAATCTGCATTTTTCTCGATCTTTTGAGGAAATCCACATTTTTCTCAATCTGTTGGAGAAATTAGAGTTTTTTCACAATCCTTTGACAAAATTTACTCATTTTTTCGCGATCGATTGACGAAATTTGACAGTATTTTTTGGGATATATTTGCGAAAAACGTGATTTTTGGCTAAAAGCCAAACATTGATAAAATTTAAAGTAAAGTACAGTGTTGAAGAACGGACTTTACGGACCTAATAATTGAAAAACGGAGCTAGTGGGAGCCCTGCTACAAGATTATCCTAACCAATCAGTGCTGTGCTTCAGATAAATGACGTGTATAAAGGATTTACCGTGCGTTTTACAATCCCGATTTTTTCCCCTCGGCAGCAATATCGCTTGCGTCCGAAGCCGCAATACAATTTAAGGAGTTTCTAAGGAGTGGTTTGCTTATCTAAGTAGTTCTAAGTACTACTTGGGAATGTTTTCATTTCTAAGGAGTTTCCAAGGAGTCTAAGGAGTCTGTGAGAACCCTGAAATAAAGACCTCTAAAGTTCGCAAAATGGCATGTCGCTAATATGAAAGTACCAATTTTTCATATTTATAAATAGAACAACAAACAATAAAAAAATAAAATAAACAATATCAATTAAAATTTTCATCATATGTGATGAAGATGAATGTGGATTTTTATATTAAAATCTTTTAATGAATTAAATATTAATTATAACATTATATATCTCTTCATTTATTCATTATATTTTAAAATTATAACTGTAGGTTAATTACCTGTGCATTATATTTCCTCCATAAACCACCAGCACCTCTAAAAGTGGGTATTCCGCTTTCAGCACTGATGCCAGCCCCAGTTAATGCAACAACATGACGTGCTTTCTTGAATACTTCACGAAAAGCAGCCATATCTGAGCTTGGTTGCTTCCGAACTTTTCCTGCAAATGATGTTGATGCCATTCTACATAGGAATGTAGAACATCGGGTAAACACACAAAATGCCATCGGCTTAAGAAATCTTTAAACACTAGCTTAATATAAGCATCATTCTGAAAGTAAATATAAAAGTAATGTCACTTTTCATTTTTACCTAAATAAAATCATACAGTAAAATCTCTCTACATATTAAAAAGTACAAAAATAAATAAATAAATACGGGTCCAATCCACATCAAATCAACCAAAAATTTTCAATATTCAACCTGACCATTTCAGATTTTAATGAAACCTTCAGGAATCATTCTCCCTGATAATACAAATTGAGAATGTACTTTTATAATTTTTTTTATCTCAGTAAATTTTCATACAAATAATTTTTTTAATTTCGAAAAATCATCATTTTTTTGGCTAGTATGAATGTTTTCAATTTTGAATTTCTCAAGTTCTATCAGGCATAGAGAGTTGTTTGACCCCTCATTTTAAAGAGAATTTCATAAGGTTTAATTTGATATACAAGTTGACTATCCATGGTTTTTAAAAAAGTAAATTTAATTTAATTTAAAAATTTGTAATTTAATTGTTTTTTAAATAGTGGTTTTTTTTAATTTTGAAAAAAAAAAAATGTTTTTTGTAATACTATAATCTTTAAATTCTGAAAATTTTAGAGTTGGATCACAATGGGGTCAGCAGTTATAAAAAAAATAATGTTAAATGAATAAAACAATACTATTTTTAGCCCAATCATAAAGTTGGTGAGGTGCCAACTTTAAATATCAGCCCCAACTGGTGATTTAAAATTAGTTTTTTTAACATAACTGCTGATCCCATTGAGATCCCACTCTAAAACTTTCAGAATTTAAAGATTATAATATTACAAATTACAAAAAACATATTTTTTTTAAAAAACACTATTTAACAAAAAATTTAATTTACATTAAATTAAATTAACTTTTTTAAAACCATGCATAGTCAACTTGTATATCAAATTAAACCTTATGAAATTCTCTTTAAAATGAGGTGTCAATCAACTCTCTACGTCTGATAGAACTTGAGAAATTCAAAATTGAAAACATTCATACAAGCCGAAAAATGATGATTTTTCGAAATTAAAAGAATTAATTGTATGAAAATTTACTGAGATAAAAAAATAATAAAAGTATATTCTCATTTATATCCTCAGGGAGAATGATTCCTGTAAGTTTCATCAAAATCTAAAATGGTCAGGTTGAGTCACTCACTGGTTGATTTGACATGGAATAATGACCCATACAAAAAAAAAAAAAAAAAAAAAAAAAAGGTCTGGCAAAGTTTTATCATAAGCCTCTCATTGGTGTCTCGATTTTTGACAATTTCATTTCTCAGTGAGCAGCTGCTTTATAGAACGTGTTATGCTAACTATGGTCAGGCTTGCATGCTTTTATTGGTTTTAACTGCCTTTTTTTACCCAAAATTGTCTTTTATATGATGAAGCATTTTAATTGTAAAATGTACATTTTAAAATGTTCTTTAACTAATTTTGAAGACATTTTATTGTGTTAATACTTAATAACATAATTTTTAAATAATGAAGATATTACTATTGGAATAATTATATGCATGGAACTGCCAGTAATTTGTAGTCAGAACTGCAAATATGTCAGCAAAATTTTAAAAAGGCATACCAATTGCTTTATTTAGTTTACACTGGGGTACTCAAGTATATTATCCAGCCAGGTCATATTCACTGTGAAAACAATGGAACGTAAAATATTAATTACAATAACCCCCCTCCCACCTTTTTTTTTTCTTTTTTTGCCACATTTTGGAAAAAAATTGCCAAGCAGACCACAGACACATATGTGTTCAGATAGACCCCACATACACAACTTACCAGACGGATGCCCCAAAATAGCAGAACTGAATTGATAGAATTAATATCTCTGGTGAGTTTAGGAAAAGGTCACATATGTGACCTTTAATGAAATAGTTTATTAATGTAATATATATCACATATATATTGTATGACAACACAAGGTTTAAAATCCACAGCAATTAAAAGCTTACCATAAGTATTAATTCAAAACGTATTTATTGAAAAATATAAAGTATTTGGAATGAAATGAATGTAGTAGATTTGACATGCAGTTTACTTTCTTGTACCTATATTATTTTTGTAAGAATGTAGTTATTCATATAAAAAGTGAATTAAAACAAAAATTTTCTTTTAAGCAAATTGTAGTACAGAATCTTATTATTTCCTGTGTTTCACTTCCAACCAAAAGATGATTGTCATTTTGTCTACTCAGGTATTCATCCATAAAAAATTAATCAACAAGCTTATTTTATTACAGCAGCAAAAAAGTAGATAGGCGGCCTTCAACCACAAATCTTAAAATTGCATCACAGATGAATCATCTAATTAATTATATTAGATGATTTTGAAGAAACAGGACAAAGAATCTTCACTGTAATTTTATGACTAACATATTGAAACTAACAATTAATAAGACGTTAGCAAAATATCATATGAGAATACATATTACTTACACGGAGAAACAAATAAAACAATTTAAATATCATTTATTAAATTTAAAATACCCTCAATAAAATACATCAATTTTACCAACATCGCGGCATATCAATGACTATTATTACAAGAATAATGTATCAAACAGCAAATACATAGGAAGAGAGATTAAAAAACTTATTATAGCAGACATAAATGTTAGTAATTATTATTTTCATAAAGATTGCTTAAATAAGAGATTAGTAATTAGCATTTTAACAATAAAGAAAGTTCTGATAAAATTACAATTATTCATAACACAGAAAAAAGATGTCACTGTCGGGTATGAATAACAAAAAAGAAATAGGAAAACCCTGTTTAAAATCATGCTGCAATTTTAGTTTTACAAAAAGAAAAAGAATTGTAAAATGCAAAACCGAAAGAAAACGAAACAAAACTATTAATAAGTTTGTGTAGGAGAAGGCGGTGAAACATATATATAAGTATATGAATAAATAATGCTTTTAAAGAACAAAAAATTACCAGAATCACACGATCTTCGTCGGATATCAGAGAAAGTCGAAAGTAAATATTAAAAGTACAAAATATTCGCGTGGGTTACAGTTACATATTTTCGTCGCTGATGTTTGCAAGAAACTCATCCCCAGATTCTTTTGATAAGCAAAAGTGAATGCACGATTCGTGTTCGAGAGTATTGAGATCACATGATACGTGCATGATACTGATACTTGTATTTGTATGAAGAGCAAATAATTTTCTTTCACTGATTTTGTTCAGAACATGAATCACATTTAGTGAAGTTGGTACCCGTTTTATGAATCAAAATTATTTTAAATGTTTTTTTTTTTTAATGAAATAATTAATCCCTTTCAATAATATTATTAAGTAGCGGAGCTTCGCTGGTCGTTTTTCCACAAAGGAATCTCGAATTAGACGAATTTATTTTTTATTAATGTAGAAAAATCGCCACAAAACACAGAAGGTGGTAAATATTGCATAAAATTAAATTTAAAATATCTAATTAAAAAAAAATAAAAGAACTGGCTACGAGGTGCATAACTTCAGACATGCAGATACCTTCCCGCCAAATATGGTAGCTTGGCGCGCAGCGGTCTCTCCAGAACACTGCACGCTGCACACATACAGACAGAGAGAGACAGACAATCTTTATTATTGTAGTCTAGTTGACCCGCACGACGTTACACGGGCCCGTGATATTAACCTTAAATATACCTGAAATCAGTGTTGAATGATTTTATATTTTGTAAACGAAAATAAATCCAAATGAACCTAGAGTTTGGGAACCGAATATCTTCGGCAGTGTTCACCGGGCGTGCTACACACGCTCCGATTTGGTTTTTCAATTAAGCTTTGTATTGTATGGTTTTATATTTGTAAATGAAAATTGAACGAAATGGACCCAGAATTGGGGCCCCCACTGCCTTTGGCAGCGTTCACGGGACCTGAAAACCAACGGGGCACACTGCCACCAGTAAAAAAAAAAAAAAAAAAGAATTGTTTTCCTTATTCATGGCAGTAATTTTGCATGAATAGGGCGTTTTAATAAGAATGTTTTTTTATAAAATTTTACTGGTGGAAGTGTGCCCGGTCGATAATAAGGCCATGAGCGTACACCGAGAGTGCTCCACACTTCCGGTCTGTTTTGATTTAATATTTTTAAATTGAAATCTTTCCAAGCGAGCTTAATGTTGGTGGCCCTATTGCCTTCGGCAACAGACACCCTACGGGCACGGGGTGTTTGCCCCGTGCGTGTGAAAGTGGGGAGGGGGGAAGGGATCTCACTCACAAACCAAGCTGGAACATACTTCAAAACGTTTTAGCTGACACCAAAATTGTGGTCTGTTCAAGCGATAGCCTGGACAATAGGAAATGGAATAGTGATGTTTTTAATAGGACAGAAAAAAATGGAAATCTCCCCCGATTTCCCAAAGAAAATTTTTCCGGATGAAGTAAGGAGCTCCCGATATATTGATTGGTGATTTAATTTCTGGCATTTAGATATATTAAATTTCCAATTCTGACCAAGCATTCCTGATAAAACATAAATAATACGCCCCCCCCATTTCCTGTTTTAAGACATGAAACATTATATAACATTCCCCATCCGAAATGTTACTTCTAATAACAAACTTTCAAAATGCATTTTGGGAACTCACTGAAGAAAATGTAAATATTGAACAGATTTTATTTATTTGAAAATATTTATGCTTGCCGAAAAGTTTTAAGATTTTTATTTGTTTATATAAAATATGTATCCGATGACTATGTAAAACATTGGCGTTCGGAAGAAGTGTTTCTCTTCTCACTTTAATTTCCCCGCCGAATATTCCATGGAATATCATTTAACATAAAAGAAAAAGCCTTTTGATAATGACATCTGGACAGTTAACTGAAACAGCACAACAAAATAAACGACATATTTTATTTTATAGAGATAGAGATATTCGAAAACAATTTTTAAAAGGTTAATATTGATATATTTCTAAATGGATTACGCCGTTAGAAAGAAAAAAATACTCCGTTTTAGCGGGGTTTGTTTTCGTGTTTTCGTATTATGAACAGTAAAGCCGATGCGGGTTTCGAAAAATGGGAGAAAAAACACGAAGTCGAAGTTTCTAACATATATATTTTTTTAACTCTTAGCATTCATATTTTTTTAACGCATTATGCCAAGAAAGGTTAAAGTACTAAATTTAAGAGACTATTTTTGTTGTGCTGTCTCAAATACAGTCCGGTTACACGTCTCAGATACAGTCCAAATAGCATTATCAAAAAGGTTATCCGAGGGAATCGTGTTCGCCAGATTTGTCCAGGATAGCTCATTTGGCAGAGCATTCGCAGCTTAATGGTTCAAGTCCTAGCCTGGTCTCTTTTTCACTCAGTTGGAAAATTGCAACTCTTATGATTTATTTACCAATTTGAATAATTGTGCTAAATTAATCAAGAAAATGTACGCTGGTTAGGTGGGAAGTTTTAGTTTTTTGTATTTTATTTTTCAAAGCCGATGCCAATTTTTAAATAGTGCAGAAAAAGTCAAAATCGAGTAAGTGACTTTCGGCAATGGATTTTTTTAAAAGGCTAATATTAATATTGTTTAAAAACGGATTGCACCATTTGAAGGGATAATGAATGTATATATGGTCTGGCATTTTTCTCTTTTTCGTATTTCGATTTCCGGAGCCGATGCCAATTTTTAAATATTGCAGAAAAAATGAAAATCGCGGAAGTGACTGCCGGAAACGAATTTTTTAAAGTGTTAATCAAACCGATCGAAAGGAAAACGAACGTAGATGTGGTCTGGTTTTTTCTTTTTTTCGTATTTGGATTTCCTGAGTCAATGAAATTTTTTAACATTGCTGAAAAAAAAACGATAACTCCGAAACGAGGTTCGAAAACAATTTTTTAAAAGGTTAATATTGATATATTTCTAAATGGATTACGCCGTTAGAAAGAAAAGAATACTCCGTTTTAGCGGGGTTTGTTTTCGTTTTTTCGTATTATGAACAGTAATCGGGCTTCGAAAAATGGGAGAAAAAACACGAAGTCGAAGTTTCTAACATTTTTTTTTTAACTCTTAACATTCATATTTTTTTTAGCGCATTATGCCTAGAAAGGTTAAAGTACTAAATTTAAGAGACTATTTTTGGGGTTTCTTCGTATTTCGAATAGTTAAACCGATGTGCGCTTCGAAAAACGCGAAACAAATAACCATTTTCGTCCATCGTATCTTCTCTTCTACGAAAGCTTAAGAACGAGCCAACCCGCTAAGATTTTTTGCGTTATTTTGCAATGTTAATTATGGTTTTTAATTAATATATCGGTTAATTAACAAAAAGGGAAAATTCCGAGACTCGGTTGCATTAGGACCTGCCTTGGACTATTCTCACCCAAATGTTTAGACCTCTGTGTGTGGTAGATTTCCCTAGTCATCGCATAAAGACACACAGACAAAAATCTTTCTTTTATTAGTATAGATTGATTAATGATGGTTACTGTCTTTTATACGAGCCGGGAAGCTGTTCGATTTATTCAAATTAAAAAGGACAATTAAACAGAATTAAACAGATTCAAATTAAACAGAAACAGCTTTTTTGTAGTGCAAGACTTGCGTAAAGAAACAATACTAAAAAACATTAATGCATTTTTTTCAAAAAGATACATTTTCTCTGCTATTTTAATATAAAACTAGCTGACCCGTCCAGTGTTGCCGGGACCCGTGATAATAATCTTAAATATACCTAAAATCAGTGTTGAATGATTTTATATTTTTAAACGAAAATTTCTCCAAACGAATCTAATATTGGGAACCCTACTGCTTTCGGCAGCGTACACCCTCGAATTTGTATGATTTTATAGTATTTTTAAATAAAAATCTATCCAAACGAACTTAGTGTGGGGAGTCCCACAGCCTTCGGCAGCATCCGAATGCGCTATACATGCTCCAGTATGTTTTGATTTTATATTTTTAAATGAAAGACCGAAGTAGTCCGTGCTTGTGATAATAACTTTAAATATATCTAAAATCAGTGGTGAATAAATTTATATTTTTAAATGAAAGTCTTTCCAAAAATCCTAATGTTGGGATTGAGGATCCCACTGACTTCGGCAGCGCACACCCTCAAATTTGTATGATTTTATACTTTTAAATGAAAATCTATTCAAACGAGCTAAGGAACCCTCATTATAATGATTGCCGATTTAATTTCTATTGTTTAGCTATATTCAGCTTTTACTTCTGATCAAAAGTTGTTGAAAAAACCTATATAAAACGTCTCCTACCACTCTTTTACAACTCAAAAATATACATCTCACCTCAGAGGCTCTAAGATAGCAGCACATGCGCAGGCACGAAACCCCTGGAAAAATGTTTTAAAGCTGTTGATCTATCTTCAAAGGCACTGCGAGAAAAAAAAAAATATCAGCACGAGAAGTACATGGTACAGTAGAGTCGCGATTATCCGAGTCCCGCTTAACCGAGTTTCGGTTTAACCGAGTCATAGAAAAAAAAATTCCCTTTTTCTTATTTTGACTAAAAAATCAGAATTTTATGAATTTTCTTTCATCTCCACCTTACACTTCATTGACAATCAAATTATGAAAATGAAGCATCTGATGACAAATCTTTATTGAGCTTAGCACAAACACTTCCTGTTTCTGAAACCCTTACTGAAAAAGACATTGCTGAGTGGATGAATGCAGATGAAAAGCAAGAAATTACAGATGGCATGATTACAGATATGGTTGAAAATCGCGAACAAGAAAGCAGTGATGGTGGTAATCAGAAAAAAATTACGCATTCTGAAGGTCTAAGTTCTATTGAAAAAAAACCATTTATTACAATGAGCAGCAAGGAGAGGCTACACCTACAATATTGATGACACTAAAAAAATGGCGTAATATTGCAGCAAAAAAAAAAAAAAAAAAAAAAAAAAAACGTTTATTATCCAACAAACAAAAAAATAATATATCAAGGACTTTTTCAAATAAACAATTCATTACCTGTTTTTATTCTACAAGCATTTGCAGTGTACATCACAATGACTGTAAGTATACTATACAAATTAATAAATTGTGTGTAAACTTATATTTTATCTCTTAAATTAGTGATAATTTATATAAATCCCGTTTAACCGAGTTTTTCGCTTATCCGAGGTGAGCTTGGTCCACATTAACTCGGATAACTGCGACTCTACTGTACGAAGTACTCCGAAAGCCTGGAGAGACTTCGAGAAAGGAATCTTTTTGAAGGGGTTAAAATTAATATTTTTTTAAACCGATGACGTCGTTTTAAAGGTAAATATGCGCTAATTAAGTGGGTATTTTTTCACATTTCGATGAAAAATAGCGGATGCAGACTTTTAAATTATGCAGAAAATACGGAAGATGCGAAAGTGAATTTCGGGAACAAATTTTTATGAAAGGTAAATATTAATATTTTTTGGAACGGATTACATCGTTCGAAAGATGAAGGAACACTGAGACGAGAAAATTTAATTTCTGTCTCCATGAGGTACAATCGGGTTTCATTAACATCCCTTTTGGAGGTGGAATGGAGTTTGATTAAATTATTGGGGAGAAGTTTAACACGAGGTGTGGAATCACAATAGCTTTAACTTGGTTATGCTAATTAGCAGATTTTTTGATCAGAAAGTCCATCCTATAAAAACTAGGTAACCAATGGGCCGATTGCCACTACTAAAGTTTTAGTCTCCTTCGCCTAATAAGAATACTAATACAATTTAAGCAAATTATACTAATAAAATTTAGGTGAAGAATACTAATAAAATTTAGTAGTAACAATCGGCTCATTGGCGTTTTTTCACCACCAGTTTTTACACCTTTGTTAGAAAGTACTTTTTCGGTTTTCAAGGACTGGGTCAGAGTCTTGATCCATATTAACTGTACTTTCAGATTATTTCTGTACATACCCTGTACTAGCATTAACGACAGTTTCCTGTTTCATATCAGAAACTCCAAAATTAAGAGGAGTAAAAATTTTAGCACTAGCCTTTTTCTTACATTTACTTTACTTTTTGTAGAAGAGGAGGGGGAATTCTCAGATTTATGTTTATCAGTATAATTATTAGACACATTTATACGAACGGGTAAGTCTAATTTATTTTTAAGAGCTTTAGGGATGTCGTTATTTGCCTCATTTGAATGATAGAATCCCAAAAGAATAGTTATTGCCGCAACAACAGTCGCAATCATTTTATTCTCTTTCGCAAGGAATGCCTCAATACAGTGAGATCACATTTTACTTGATGTAGGGACTGGAATAGCTTGGATCATCATTCGTACAGCTATCCATGTTACGCTCTATACAACACTACCTAACTGGCAGAGCGAAAAAATATATGTCCCCAGTCCTCACTCCCTGTAAGCGATCTAACGAGTAAGCCTGATTATTTGCGATAATTTCGGTCGAAAAGTTGGTCCCAAGATCAGCTCGGATTTGACGCTTTAGATGCTGTCTGTTTTAGCGGTAATCGCTTTCTTGGCAACTTCGATTTCATTCTCGCAATTAAATAAGCATAAATAAACAAACGAAAGTGAAACTAAACTGTCACTCTTGCTGTTAGCTTATTCTAGCATTTTATCTCAGAGGAAGGATAGAAATCTTAAGTTATGAGAGTCCCCACCCCCCCCCCCCCGGTGAAAAAAGGATTGTTTAATCTTCTGGATGGATTTTTTTTGCTGCTGTATTTTATTTAAATGTTATAAAATGTCTTTGCCATTGCACAACTCCCTTGTAATAAATATTACTTAAATTATATTATATATTTTAATGATATAAGATATTAAGTACGATAACCCAAAATATTACTTCGAGATTTCTGTTTGGAAAGCTTCAATTTGATACAATCTTTTCACGAAATGTTACAAATTAATGTAAGATTTTTTAAATTCTAAAAATGCATTAAATTTTGCAGACATTATTAAAATAACAGAAAATCGAAAACAGTATTTACAGTATTTTTTATTTATTTATTTTTATTTTTATTTTTTACAAAATTGAAGAATTTAGGGGAAGTTAGCACACTAACATGTTATAAAATATTATTTGATTTGATAATATATTTAATAGCTTTTGAAAACTTGAAACCACATACTGTCTTTATTTAACAATACATTCTATAGAGCATATTTTTGCTGAAATCGAGAAATTTTTGTTTTGTTTTTGATATTCCTATTTAAAGGCATATTTTTTACATTTTTTGCAATCTTTCATATATATAGGTATATATATATATATTAAATTGAAGGTATAAATGTATTACAATAATTTTTAATCAAAAGGAAAACCTTGATAAATAACATATACGCATGTAAAAAGAAAAAAAAAAAAAAAAAAAAAAAAGAAAAGAAAAGTTACAAATGCACAGTAATTTAATTTTTTTTTTTAAAGAATAGAAATAGAAAATAGAATAGAAATAGAAAAAAAAATGTTTCAATTAGACTGTTACATAAACATAATCAATCCCATCCCCAACCAACTGTACATTATTTTTTAATACAATCTCCATAGAAAGTGGGGTGGCGGGCGGTGATTACTAACATTGAGATTGTACGATGAAATTATGAGTCAGTATGCCTTAGTTTAGTGGTTAAAACAAAACTGATATAAAAAAAAATCAAGGAAAGTACTAAGTACACGAACATACAGAATGCAACATTGTAAAGTGCCTACATTTAAATCGTTAAAATGTGTGCTGAAGGGTACAAGACAAGAGCAAAAATTTTAGTAGGAGACAGGTTCGGCGGAATGATTTGACAGCAACAGAAAGGGTAGAAGATTAAAAAATAAAAATAAGAACTTTAGAAAATTAAAGTTTTGTGGAGGGGTGGGGGGGAGGAATGACTGACTTACTGTTGGTAGAGAATGAGAACAAGAAGAATATTTTATTAAAGGGTTTTTTAGTACTTTAAAATATGTGTTACTGAGTCAACAGGTGACAATTTCACAAGTTTTTTTTTTTTTTTTTTTTTTTTTTTTAAAT
The DNA here is from genome assembly GCA_963931845.1 of Maratus michaelseni. NCBI lineage: Eukaryota > Metazoa > Arthropoda > Arachnida > Araneae > Salticidae > Maratus > Maratus michaelseni. The sequence goes on from OZ007595.1 coordinate 226,794,926, forward strand.
AAATAAATAAAAGTTTGAAATGCTGAAAATTCTTGCTCTCTGCAAAATTGGACAGATTTCTAAGAAAATATTTCCAGAGCCTTATTCAAACATGCTGACAATCCAAAAAAAAAAAAAAAAAAAAAAATTAAATATTTATGTAAGGCAATTTTATACATTCGAAACCTATTTATTAAGTATCATAAAAATTTCTTTTGAATTTTTTTTTAATTTGACATATTGAATATATATATATATATATGGTATACACAATATAATTTTTCAAAAACATAGCGAATACTACGTATGTACACATACATTTGCTGTGAAACATGAATTACGATTAATCAATTATTTTTTTTTTTACTTTCTACTATCTCTGCATTTCATTTTACGTTTTTCAGCAGTTTTATTACAATCACAATGATGAGAGCCCTCCGACCCGAATGGGCGATTTTCACCATTAAATTTTAACAGTATTTCTCCCCTTATTTAAGGACAGAATTTCTGAAATTCAATACGTTAGAGAATATATTAAAATTTAGTGGTAAAAGTCGGACATTCGGGGTCAGAGCGTTTTCATCCCTGTAATCAACAATAAGTAATACTATTGTAATTCATGTAAATATCTATAATGTTTAATATTAATGTATTGTAATCAACAATAAGTAATACTATTGTAATTAATGTAAATATCTATAATGTTTAATATTAATGTATTGCTAAAATAAATAATAAATTCTTAAAAGAACTGTTTAAAAACTGAAAAGTACAGAAAAAGTGCAATCAACTCCAGAGGAACACAGACGCAATAAGTTTCGGCGGGAATATGGAAATTCCAAGCAGGTTTTGGCGGGGAAAAAAAAAAAAAAACAGTTTGGCGCACTATTAGATGGGAATCACGTTTGGTGGTAGGTGATATTGGGGCCCAGAAAAGTTTACCAATTTGGTGTCAAGTACATTGGAACTACTGGACACCAAACTACCAAATTGGAACATGTCGGAATGAATTGCAGAAACTCTCCGTTGAAATAGAACAACTTCACCAACAACGCTCGATTGGGTAATGATAACATTCCGAAAGCGAATGAGAAATCCTCGTGTATCCCGGTCTTTTATTGCAGGATTAATTTGCATAATTCTGCTGAATCTCTCGCATGTTAGCGCCATCAACAGGTGACGTTTTTGACTTTTTTTTTTTTTTTTTTTTGCTGCTAAAAAAATCAGACTACTTTCTTGCAAACCGCAGTTCTTTATCATATTTTTTTCCTTTTTTATGAATTTTTAAAGTTTTAACGAACTTTTGGTTCACCCGGTATATATAATCGTTGCAGAAATTTGTCGAGTCATTTCAAATTTTATGAAAATCGAATCAAAACTTAAAAATATATTAATAAACGTTTTTTCATTCTATTAAATCCTATCATACGTAATTAATTCAATGATATCCCATGATAGGTAATGATTCTAGATTGCCATGGTGATTATGTCATATTTAAGATGGAGTCATATTAGTTCCGCATTACTGAATTTAAGAACCGAATTTGTATACTAAAATTGTTTAATTATAGCAATCTACCGACAGTTTTTTGGATAGATGTTTCCGGAGAAATAGATATTAAATGAAAAAAGATCTAAATATGGATTTCAAGTTCTTAAATTTTCAAAGCTAGGCTTAAGTTTGCCATTGGAATTTTCACTAAATGTCAACAAAAGACAAGATATTGCCAACTTAAAATGTACTTATTTTATGACGGAAATTAATCATATCATAATAACAGACGATATAATTCATTTCACTGAAATAATAACGATGGATATTTGCACATAGTATAATTTTAAAGTAACAGAATTGTAATTAATTGTTTGTAAAAGTGTATTAAAACTTAATTACATAAAATAAAATTAATATCTATAATATGAAAATCTGCATATAAAATAAATTTTGTGTTCATGCATTTTTGCATAAGAGTGCAACAGCTATTGCACCAAGATCTGAATATTTATAAAACTAGTTATAGTACGAACGAACCTCATTTGTCACGTTTGACGTGAAATTTCCAACTTGTTTAACTTATTAAAGTGATGAATTTTCCTACACAAATGTGTTTTTAACACAATTCTATAAATGTAATGAGGCAATACATCTTCGTCCTTTATGCCAAAAAAGAGTTTTGTTGTTCCTTTCCAACTTTCCTCAGTCTTAAACAAAATTGTTACATGGTCTGCATTTTTATCTTCAGAAATTGTTTTGAAGAGACTCATATTTATCATTAAAATTGATAACATTGACGCATTTTCTAATTCACTTTAGCACCTTATTAAGAGTTGGAGGAAAAGCATGGACACTATTTACTGTGTAGGAGGCCTACACTAGAGCCAGAGATATTTCATTTGCTATTTATCAGATTTACCATTAAGTAGATTCACGTGTAAAAATTTCCTCATGTGTCATATAGCAGACCAAATAGAAAATATAAGGCTTATTCAATAAATAATAGAAAAAAATGCAAAAAATTATAAAATAAATTAATAACCAGAAAAATTATAGAAATTTATAAACATGAAAGAAAGATAAAATTTATTTAAAGATTGTTTATATAATTATTCTGGTTATAATTCTTTTTTAAACGTTTGATTGGGAACTTTTTTTTTTTTTTTTAATTCCACAAAGAAACTTATTTTTAAATTTTGCATGTATATACGGATGGTTATAATATAAGTATCTCTATTTGGAGCTGTCTGTAGCTCGAAGGAATGATCCGAATGAAACCAAAATCGGTATATTTACTAGTCGAGAAGGGGGAAGCAGAATGGAATAATAATAAAAAATAATTTCAATAATCACTTACAGATGGCGTTACTGAGGGTGAAATGTAATGTGTAATACAAGAACAAAAAGTTAAGACGCAGACCGAATAGCACACCTAATTTATTGGAAAATGTTACAGTGAACGTGGTTACTCTTTTGCATGGCGGTGCGGCGATCATGTTCAGGTTCCACGTGGTCATTGTGCTGGAGGACACAACCCAGGCTGTGCACAACGTGCGCAACTGCGGAATGTAATGCATCAGGAGTGATGTTTGGTACATGTTGTGATATGCAGTAAAGTCATTGAGGTTTGTGACGCCTCCACGGTACACAATATTACACATTACATTTCACACTCAAAAGCGCCATCTGTCGGCGATTATTGCAATTATTTTTTTATTGTTCCATTCTTCTTCCCCCTTCTCGAATAGTATGTGTGCCGATTTTGGTTTCATTCCTGTTATTCGTTCAAGTTACAGACAGCTCCAAATAGGGATACTTATATTATAGCCACCCGGTACTTTTATTTTTAAATTTTGCAAGCATTACTATCATTTTTAAATTTTGCATATATTACTTTTATTTTTAGGTGCATTCGTAATTACATAAATACGTAGCACCTATAGTCGTCTTCTGGACCGACCGTCTGTTCGCATATAACAGCGCAAAAACTACCCAACCGAATGGTTTGAAATTTAATATATATTATTGTTGCAGAATTTTGTTGAGTCATTTCAAATTTTATGAAAATCGAATCAAAAACTTAAAAAGGTATTAATAAAAGTTTCCTTCATTGTATTAAATCATATAATACGTTATTAATTCAATGATATACCATGATAGGTAATGATTCTAGGTTGCCATGGCGTCACATTTAAGATGGATTCATATTATTTCTGTATTACTGAATTTAAAAACCGAATTTGTATACTAAAATTGTTCAATTATAGCAATCATATAATCTACCGACAATTTTCGGATAGATGTTTCCGGAGAAATAGATATTAAATTAAAAAATATCTAAATATGGATTTGAAGTTCTGAAAATTTCAAAGCTACTTTTATTATTAGGGAAATTAATCATATCATAGTAACAGACGATATAATTCATTTTTTTCAGTGAAATAGTAACGGTGATTTTTTTTACATTGTCTTGTATTTGATATTTGCGCATAATCTAATTTTAATGTAACAGAATTGTATTAATTGTTTTCAAAAGTGTTTGAAACTTAATTTCATAAAATAAAATTAATATCTATAATATGAAAATCTGCACATACAATAAATTTGATATTCATGCATTTTTGCATAAGAGTGCAACAGCTATTGCACGAAGATCTGAATATTTATAAAACTAGTTATAGTATGAACGCACCTCATTTGTCACGTTTGACGTACAATTTACATCTTATTAAATTTTGCGTGTATTACTTTTATTTTTTAATTTTGTATGCATTACTTTTATTTTTAGTCTACAACATTACTTTTTCAATTAAAAAAAAAAAGCTGACAGCGAATGGGTGGGTAACAAATTTGGAATCGCCCCCTTAAAAAGTCAAATTGCCCCCCGGTGTGTCGTACTACGCCCCACTTTGGGAACCACTGCTCCAGAGGCTCTGGGTTTAAATTCATACCCCCTCATTTGCTGGAGAAGCTGACCTATTAAGGTCAGGATTGATGAACTATGTTTAACAAAGGGGAAATTAATGCCTGGGCACCTGATCCTTCCTAATTTTTCTAAATGAATGTGAAAGAAGATTAATTTTGAAACGATTTTTTAATTTGATATCCTTAATCGGGAACATTAGCCTGTGAAAGGTTAATAATGTATTGATACGTTTTGCTTATTTCAAAAACTAATTAAAACCAGCAAGGGCAAGAGACAAACAGACGCAATTAACAAATTTTTAGAATCTATGACTCAGTTTATATATATTTTAAAACATACTTAAAAAAATAAAATTAAAACAAAACAAAACAATAGTAGAAATATAAATGAAATGACAACGCGACAATGAAAACAAACATGAAAACTGTCTTCATTCGGACATCTTTCAAACAAGTTTCAATAAATTGAAAGTTTCGTGCCGTAAAATAAAAAACGCACATCTTTCCACGGAGGAATCGGTTTCTTTTTTCATTCATAGAGTAATAAGAAATTGGTCACGCGTCCCTTGTCAGATGAAAAATTGCTTGGCGACTAAAAATGTCACGGTTGGCGAAAACTGTAGGTCAAAGAATTTAGTTCTGATCTGACGAATTAAGGGGGTACAGCAGTTTGAAACTTTCAAAAAATCGATTTTTTCATTTTCTGATAGCTTATAGTGTCTAGAATTATAAGCCAAAAACGCTTTTTGAAATTCGAATTATCATCGCTGTAACTATAATGATTGCCGCTAAACCAAACTTCAAATGCAATTTTATGAAAACGACATTTTTTTTTTTTTTTTTTTTTTTTTTACCTGGCATGGATTGCTCACGAACTGCTCAAGAACGTAAAATAAAATAAAACAAAAGTATAATAATAATAATACTAATAATGATAATAGTAACTGATTTTTAAATTTGTATATTCCAAAAAAAAAAAAACCAAAAAAAAAAAAAATTATTATTGTTTTTATAAAATCTATTATTTATAGTTTTTATAAAAATTATTTTAAAAAAAATGTTTAAATGATGTTTTAGAAAATTGATATTCTGTATAAAGATAAATAAAGTTATTTATATAAAATAAAATTATATAATTATAATTAAAAAAAATGAGCTCTAAATCTTTAAGCACAAAGCTAATATAGGTTTATGAGTGCCACACAAACAACAGTGGATTACTTTCCTTACATGGCACGCGTAAATGATGACAATAAAACATGCGAAACAAACAAATAAACAAACGAATATATGTGTTTATTTAATTCTTAACGCATAAGTATTCTATAACGGCTAAATAAATAAATAAATAAATAATAATCATAAAAGCAATTTATTATAAAAACAGTTTGCATTATTTAAAAACTTATTTATTTATTCTTTTGTTTATTATAATTGGAATTTTATTGAAGCAGGTTGAGCTTGATATTTTTCAAGAATACAGTGATCTCTCACTTATACGCGATACACAGAAATCATTTTTCCACACCAGTTTTTTTATAAGGTAATTTTCGGCTTCTTAAATCGCAGAATTTATAAATCTAAATTTTACTGTTTTAAAATACTGGTATGAAAAAGTAATTACGAACATCGCGTATAAGTGAGAGATACTGTATTATGTTTGCTGAATTGAATTTTGAGATATAAACATATTTAAAAATATTTTTCAAGGAAACGGAGATCCATTTTTATTTTCAACAGTTCCATTGCAGAAAAGTTGATTTAATTCAAATTTCAAATATGACTTTGAGAATGCACGAAGTATTTCTATTACCCGTTTTTACTCTTTTAAAGAAGTTACCGTTGAAAAAAAGACTACATTTAAGAGAAATAACGAGAAGTCAGGCTCAGCGAGTATTTCTTTTCTCACACATAGCAGAAAGGTCATGTTGATTTTACGACTTTGTCACAAAAAAAGAGGCTTCTTTTAAATCATTCATTTACTGCTACTTGAAAATACATTTTTAAATGTATTTTATCCTCAGTCATGAAATAAATATAATTCTTGCTTTTGATAAAACTTCAAGATATTCTGATTCAGATCGAAAAGCAAACAAATAAGAACAAACATGCCATGCCATTATTTTCATTTTTAACTTTTTCCGAAATAGTGGAAAAGTATTAATGAATTCGGTTCGCCTGTCTGTCTGTTCGAGCTCTAACTCTCGTTAATAAGCTTCGATTTCTATATTATTGATGTATGTTATTGAGATTTACCATGGGTATGTTCCCTTTTGAAAGCGAAGTATGTAGCATTTATAGTTCGTTTACAGATACACTAAAAAAATTTCTGTTATATTACAGTCTATGGGGGAAAAATCCCTTGCATCAGTGTATTTTAATGATGTTACACTATTTCAAACATATGGAAATTTATATACATTATTGAGGTACACTACAAGGTGCTTACTGTAGAATATAGAGTGCGTAGCGTTTATCGTTTATTAACACAAAATAATTCAATTACACACTGTAAAAAAAAATTTCCTGAAAAAAAAACGGATGTTGTACTGGCAATCGAGACGCCAGTACTATTTCCGTATTTTAACGGGAAAAAAAATTCCGTAAATTCCAGGAAATTTTCCGTGAATTCTGAAATATCCGTTTTTAATTTTCCGTTTTATAACTTCCGTATGTTTTAGAAATTTTTATGTCGTTAAAATAAAATTTATAGGACCAAAAACGAAACTTCCGAGGACAACTTTATAAGGGACAAACACATTTCGGCATCTTTTTATCATTTCTGAGTGAGTTTACAGAATTTAACCAACCCTTGCCGCGAGCGGATTCGAACCCATGATGTCCCGTGTACTAACCCGATGACCCAGACCTCAGCGCCATGACAACTCGCGGTTTTCGTTCAAATACTGTAACTTATTTGAATCGCTTTTTATGATACAAACACTTTGCTTCATCTATAGATGGATTTTTCCAGTGTTTTTAATATTTTCTTTTCATAACTTTCAATAATTTGCTATATTATTTGGTGCCTTATAACAGATAAATTTTAATTTATTATGTATTATATGCATAAAAAATTGTATTAAGAGTAATAATTGCTTCTTTTTGCAACAGTACTAACCAGTGTTGAATTCAGACATTTTTTTCCGGGAGGGATTTCTGTGGCTCCGGGGGGGGGGGATTGCACTTTTTGCTCATTAAAAGTATAAAATATCAAATCTTCCGGGGGGGGGGCAATTCAATTTTCCGGGGGATAATGTCCCCTCCGGGCCACTCCCTGAATTCAACAGTGGTACCAACATTTTCTTTTTTCGAACATATACTTTTTTTAAATTATTTACCTGATTCCAATAAAAACAACAATTATCTTAATCAGACTTGTTTATTACATGCTATTAAAATAATGTTTTTTAGTCTCTTATTTAAAAAAACTTACGCAAATAAACAATTTTATAATAAATTAAATTTTTATATTTCAGCTATGCTGAGAGCTTCTGCGTACGGTTCTTTTTAAGATTACATTTTAAAAATATTAAAAAGAAAAAAAAAAGAAAGAAAAAGAAAAGAAAGAAAAAGACAGAAATTTTTTAAATTAATGAGTTTGGGATAGGTAAGTTTAAATATGGACTAACTGATTTAATTTAAATTAAGTTAGTTTAATTTATAAAAATATGAACTAACGAAATAAATTAAAAACGTTATCAAATTAAAAACTTGATTTTTATAAAAGTAAAGAAAAAACATTAACTAATTTTATAAATTTAAGGAAAAAATTGTAAACTTTGTAAAATTATAATTTATAAAATAATAAATTTTAGCGTAATTCATAAATTTGTAAGCCAAAACAGTTTAGTTTAATACCAATTTGCATAACTATAATTTGCAGAGATATTATGTTATGAAACCTTTAAATAACACAATATTGCCTCACATTAAAAAAGATAAATTTAAAAAAAAATAGGGAAAAAAAATCATAAATTTGAAGTACTATCAAGAAAAAAATAAGTAGATTTAAAAATATATACATATATTTCTTTGTAATTTATAAAAATAAAATAAATTTCTAAATATTTCATTAAAAAATATAAATATTACTATTCTTTTCAAAATAAATTGACATGGACTCGGTTAGAATGGACGAGCGGTTCGAGCCGGGCCAGGCCTGTATCCTAGAAGAACTCTAATAAATACAACAATCTTAATTCGCATTTCAAAAAAGGCGATTTCTGTACTCAACCTTTAAACGTCATTTACGGAAATTGCACTGTTTTGCAAGAAATACGGAAAAAATCCATCAAATTTACGGAAAACTTTCTGCATATTTACGGATGTGAAGTCTCTTTAACGGAACTAATGTCATTTACGGAAATTGTACTGAAATTTTGGAAAAATGAAACTTCTCCGTAAAATTTTACGGAAAATCTCTTGTATTTTCACGGATTTTTTTTAGAGTGCAGTACCGCCTATGAGCTATAATGTATAATTGGAAGTACTTTTTCAACTTTGATTTGTGTTTTTAACAAAATTTTTACATACTGTATGATATGTATAAATTCTATAAATCATAGGTTTATACATAATAATTCAAAAAAAATTATTTACTATAAGCACGTTTATATTATACATTAATTGCCTCTACAATTTTACTGGTGTGAATCTCGAAGTTTTTCCTTTGAGACCTTAATTTGATTTTTCCAAATTTGTGGTTTTACCTTTAATAAATTTTATTTTATAACTTTAAGAATATTTAGAAAAATGTATATATAAACTATGCCTTTTTTTTTTGGACTGCTTTGATCCAAGGAATTCAAATATGGTGTGAAAAGTGGGTGTTACCGTTTGAAAAAAAAAATCGAAGTTGGTGCAATTTTTAACATGGAGACGACCTGTATCTGAAAAATTGCATTTATATTGTGAAATAAGACAATATTTCGAGTCTATTGACAACTTTGGCGGGATTTAATGGTCTGCAAATAAAAGCTTAGGTGTATTTTTTTAATACAATTTATATATATATATATATATATATATATGTGTGTGTGTGTGTGTGTGTGTGTGTGTGTGTGTGTGTGTGTGTGTGTGTGGTGTGTAATATTAGCTATGATGTTGTCTTTGAATTGGTACATGTAGCTTCTATGGTTTTATTATTCGTTCATCATATTTTCATTAAAATAGTTTTTGTTTATTTTATAATATTTCCTTGCAATCGATTTTGCATCTAAATGTTTTGTTTTTCAATATTTGTTCATTTTTATTCCATTTTCTTTACCTGAGGTATCGTGATTGATAGGACAATTTAAGTAAACTTAATTAGGCTTAACTGCTTATTTTTACTCAAACAGAAATCAATTACGATTTACTTATACTGATGAACATTGCCCTTGATAAAGTTATTTCGCAATATAAGTTTCCATTCGCTTCTTGTAATGTGTTCACATTCTGCTCGTAGGATTTTTTTCTCCACATACTTTTATTTATTTTTCCAATTATTTCGATTTGTGAATTTTACATTCTTAGATATATGCTTTTGTATTGTATGTTAATTATCGGTTCATATATATTGTCTATTTTAATGAGATTTAATGGTTATTATTTCCAAAAGTTTTATTCATTCTCTCTCTCTCTCTCTCTCTCTCTCTCTATATATATATATATATATATATATATATATATATATATATATATATATATATATATATATATATATATATATATTTATACATATTGACTGTACATGAATTATTATGTTATAAATCGGAAATTTTTAACGTTTTTATTTTGAAGTTAGAATTAAATTTATTTTTATAGTGTACTTAAATTAAGATGATAAAATATGTAAATAAATAAATAAATAAAATACGTAAAATAAAATAATAATAATAAAAATAATTTTAATTTAAAAAAATCTAATTATTAACACACACGTGTTCCATAAATACTAAATATTAATACAAAATAAGTTTTTATAATCCGTAAAAAAAAAAACAAAAAAAAAAACACATAATTTACATTTGCTAGAAACTTATTTATTTATTCTTTTGTTGATTATCATTGAACATTGAAAGAAGCAGTTGAGCTTGCTATTTTTCAAGAATATTACCTTTGTTGGGTCGAATTTCAACGAAAGACACACGTTTCAACCACGTATAAAACACGTTTCAACTACCTACTGGAGATTATTAAGAATTTTCACTTTTCTCCTAGAATGAAATGAGATATCTAAATAAGCAGTTACATAAAAAAAAAAAAAAAAAAAAAAAAAAAAATTCACTAAAAATCTATTTTTAGCATTTGCAGTCCATATCCTGTAATGTGTACGAGATCTTATGCCCGTGTACGAAATCCTTGTATGCGATCTAGAATATACAGGGTTGTTATAATTAAAGTTCGCCTATTCACAAGGCTCTAGAGCCGGTTCTATGACTCCAAACGAAACAAAATTTCACTAGTACGTAGTTGAAGAGATGCGCTCTGCGAAAATCGAAAAACAAAAATAGTTACATTTTTCGTCAGTAGGTGGCGCTGCGCCAATATTTAAGGCGATGTTTGCAGATTCATTATATCAATTTCAGTCAATCCAGACGAAGCACACAAATTTAAAAGTTTCAACAAATTTCGACGAACTGCGAATTGTTATAATTAAATTTCACCTAATCAGACAGCTCTAGAGCCTGACCTATGACTCCAAACAATACAGAAAAATGAATATAATTTTATGTGATGTAATCTGCATCAACAAAAATAAAACATGTCGCTCGGCAGCGAGGAAATAACGAAGAATAACATTACGCATGCTCAATGAATCCCACACCATTTTCAATAACGCATTCCATTCTCAGAATTGTGCTTTCTACAGCATTGCGTAAACTGTCCTGTGAGATTGAGCGAATATGAAGTCTAATACTGTCTTTCAGATCAGAGATTGTCTGACATCTGTCTTAGATATAGAATCTTTCAAAAATCCCCACAACCAAAAATCGCATGGTGTTAGATCAGGCGATCGTGGTGGCCAGACTGTTTGAAAATAACGACTTATGATGCGGTCTTCTGTAAAATGGCTTGTTAAGAAAGTCCGAACTGCTCTAGTAATGTGCGGTGGTGCACCGTCTTGCATAAACACGATATTTCGAAGACAGCCTCGCTGTTGCAACTCGGGAATCAGAAAATTTGACAACATATTGAGATACCTTCTCCCATTTACGGAACATGTAATGAGCCCTGTGGATGTTAGTTCCTCAAAAAAATATGGCCCTATCATAAACGTAGCTGTGAAACCGCACCACACCGTCACTTTAGCTGCATGCAATGGAACTTCTTGGACAACATTAGGATTCTCTTTCGCCCAAATTCGACAGTTGTGTGTGTTCAGTTGTCCGTTTAAATAAAAATGCGCTTCATCAGTCCATAGAATATTCCAGGGCCAAGAATTGTCCACATTCATTCGTGCAAGAAACTGTAGTGAAAATGATAGTCGACTTTCGGTATCACCCTATATTAGTTGTTGCACCCTCTGAATCTTGTATGGATAGTAGCGCAAAATTTGACGCATCACTTTTCTCACAGTGGAAATCGGCATATCGACTTCATTCGCAATAGCTGGCACACTTGCATTACCAAATGATGACTGGCTTGCTAAATCCACGGCAGAAGTAGCAATATCTAAAATGCTAGAAATGTCTACCTTTTTTCCTCCTCTGCCAGGAAGACTGTCGAGTTTTCCTGTTTCCTCGAACTTTTTAATCATTTTGTGAACTCCACGATCCGACATTAGTCAACGTCTAACATCTTTTAGTTTCCGGAATTCTCGAAGAGCTGCAGCTGCGTTGCTGTTATTTTGATAAAATAACTTTACAAGAAGTGCATTTTCTTTCAAAGTTACCATTCTCCACAAAGCGTAGATTCAAATGCTTTTCAGAAACAATCAACTGTTCCAGTGTCAAAGAAATCACAGACACACTTTATCAGCGAGTTTTATATCGTCAGGTGGTTAGAAGGGTATTTCAAGTTTTCGAAGTTGCGACGTCACTTTGACTTTGTTCGTCGAAAATTTGAATAAAATGTGATCTTTTTCAAGCGTTGGGTGAAATTTTGTGATTTTGTGTGTTTCGGGTTGACCGAAATTGATATAACGAATATGAAAAAGTTTACTTTTACCAACTGTGAAATAAAATTTCCTGTATTTTGTTTTTTACAAAATAAAGGAATCTGTAAATATCGGCTTAAATATTGGCGCAGCGCCACCTATTGACAAAAATTTTAACTAATTTTTTTTCGATTTTCGCAGAGTGCATCTCTTCAACTACGTACTAGTGAAATTTTGTTTCGTTTGGAGCCATAGAACCGGTTCTAGAGCCTTCTGAATAGGCGAACTTTAATTATAACAACCATATGTATACAATATTTAAAATAGGTGGATTGAACTTTGTGCCATTACATTAAAAATAAATGATCAACGCAAAGTAGCTCAAATAAAAATATATATAATAGCAGACAGCTGTTTCGGAGCTCCTAAAGCTCCATCATCAGTGCCAAATTTAAAAGATTAAAAACTGATTCAACTGATCAGTTTAAACTCACCGCCATTCATTTTGGGCGCGTGCGGAGACGCAAGCATATTTACATGGCTTAAACTTTTGAATCAGTTTTGAATCTTTTAAATTTGGCACTGATGATGGAGCTTTAGAGGCTCCGAAACAGCTGTCTGCTATTATATATATTTTTGTTTGAGCTATTTTACGTTGATAATTTATTTTTAATATATATACAATACCTAATATACTCAAAATTAGATCAGTTTGAAAATGGATACCACAGAGGAAAACACATTTCCAACAATTATAGATCTTAGTCAGTCCTTTAAGGGAATTCTTTTGCGTGTCGCTGTAAATGAACGATAAACACTCTATAACCTATATAAAAAATGTAGTTCACTTAAGTGATTTCGTTATTTTTTAAGTATTAACAGCATTAAAATGCACCGCAAACGATTTATCCCCAAATATAATGAAATCATTTTGTGCGTCCCTGTAAAATAACTATAAATGCTATTTATTCTATACTCCCGCGGAAGCAGCATGTTGTAGTCCATCTCCATCATGTCTATGAATTTCATTATGTTTGAAACATCCTAACATCAATAAAATGCACTGGAAACGATTTTTCCCCATAGACCGTACACTGTTAAAAAAAATTCTGTAAAATTACGGAGAATCTACTGGTAATCTGTTATCTTAAGTCTTATGTAAAATTACAGAGATTAGAAAACAAAGATTCTGTTAAATAACAGAGAAATTATTCGGTAAATTTACATAGTCTACTGTAAATTTTTCTGTTAAGAAAATCTTTATTATTATTTATATAAAAAAAAATGATTGACAGAAAACGCCAGATATGGATGCTGTTAGAATTACTTGAATTAATTCTAATAGCTGTAACGCAGGACTTTACAAGAATCGCTTCGACCACAGATCTGATTTGAACCCGTGTGTCATCTGGGTGGCGGACAGGGATTATAACACACTATATCATTTGGGCTTTTGCTATTTTGTGCCAAGTATGTCTTTTATGATTTAGTCTGAAAAAAATTATTGTACTTGTAACGGATTTTTCTTCTTCTTCTTTTTTTAATGAAAGAATTTTAATGTATTTTTTTTCAGCAAATTTAATAATGTTTTCGAGAATTTTTCGAAGTTTTAACACAATATACATATTATATATATATATATTTTTTTCTCATAATGCGCGAATATTTTTTGGAAAAGAAATTTTTTTAGTAGTATTTAAAAGAAAATTAAATTTAATTAGTTATTTTTAAAAAAATGACTTTTAATATTTTTATATATTTAAATTTAGCAGATTAAACTTCTTTTTTTTTTTTTTTTTTTTTTTTTTTGTAATATTTATGTATTTAGAAGATATTTTTTATAACGCATATGTCATTAAAATTCTACGATTCCTAATAATAATATATTATATTTTTTTAGAAATATTAACACAAATTATAAAATGGACTAAAATAATATTTGAAAATTATCTTACCTAAATTGTAAAACCATATTGAAATAAAAATTTATTCTTTAAATAACCACACTCTTTTTCTACCTTTTGATCAAAGTGATAGTCGATAAAAATCCCCGCTAACTCCGCAGAGATGAATTTTCCCTTTCTAAAATATTCTAATTTTTAATAAAACAATTTTTAAACCAAATTCTTTTCTTTAACATTTTTAACAAAATTGTAAAAGAATTTTCACGGGGGACACGGAAATCCCTACAGGGTATCTAATATAAGAAAAGGGAAATGTCTGTAAAATGATTACCGAGAAACTCGATCAAATGCCTTTAAAGGAGAACTAGTGTAAATTTACAGAGAGCCTCGTTTTTTTTCTGTGAGTTTACAGAAATTTTTAACAGTGTAATGTGACGGAATTCTTTTGAGTGTCCCTGTATAAGAACTATGAATGCTACGCACTTCATTTTCAATACCGACCATGTCATAGTAAACGTCAATAACATATAAAAATTTCAACGCAATCTGAGTATATTTACGGGACTTAGAGCACGGACAGCCACACGGCAGAGAAACACCCTGAATTCATAAACACTTTTCAATTATGTTGGAAACTGTTAAAAAACGTAAATGGAAGTAAATTATTTAAAGAACGGTCATGCTCAACAAGCATTTCTTCTTTCACAGACATCTTGAATGTCATGTTGACTTTATGACTTTGTCCAAAGATAAAAAAAAATTAAGTTTATAAAAATTTCATTTCCCGTCATTCGAAAACACATTTTTAAATGTATCCTCAGCTCCGAAATGAATATTATCTTTTCTTGTATTTGACAGGGATTTGCCTCAAGGGATTCGAATACCAGATTTTTTCATAAAGTAAAGGTAACATATTTAAACATAGGATTTCTTCATTAAATAAAAAAAATACTTCTTTACAAAAAAAAAAAAAAAAAAAAAAAAAAAAAACGAAAAAAAAAAAAAGAATTTAAATCATCAAAGGCGTACGAACCCTTTTTAATAAAACTTCCAGATATTCTGATTCAGATTAAAAAATAAATCCGAAATTCCACTTATTTTATATCGTACTAGCTGACCCGCTCAGCGGTGTCCGGTCCCGTGATAATAACCTTAAATAAACCTCAAGTTTGTATGATTTTATATCTTTAACACAAATTTGTGTATTTTGAAATGAAAAATTCGCGAAAAAGGATTAATATTTAGTGATAAAAACGTTTATAAGTATAGGCATTTTCTTTCTTTTTCGTTCGATTGGGTCCACTTCCAAGAGATTCGTCAACCAGGCTACAATGTATTTTAAAGTGAATGTGAATGCCATTAAAAGTTCTAAAATGCACTTTTGATTCAAACTACATGCTCAAATACGCCATTTTGGCCATGAATCTGATTAGGGAAGATTAGCTAGCCGCACTTTGGCACTAAACTGAAATTAGGCAACCGAAAAGACAGATTTCCATTTTATATTGAACATAAATTTAATATCAAATCGAATTTATTAAAAGATAATGTTGCATCAGATTATGCTCGGAATTGTACATTCTTTTATTATCTTTGTTATTTTTGGATTCTAACTTTCTTCAGAAGCATACGGTTAAACAGTTTGATTACATAGAGGAACTGCCCTTTACTGTCACTTACGCATCAAACTGTCAATTTTTTAATTTGATATTTTCTAAATTATTTTTTCCTGTATGTATATTTTTCCTTTGGTAAGGAAAAGAGTTGCTCAACATAAAATCATAGTAACGCCCATGAGAGAGGAGGCAAAGCTTATCATCATTAGATTTGTGAATGTATAACTTTGCATAATCTGTCAACGAAAAGACAGATTTTCATTATATGCTGAACATAAATTTTATACCAATTTAAGTTTGAATTGGTAAAAATGTACGTTCCACCAAAATATGTTCGGAATTGTCTCCCCCCCCCCTTTTTTTTAATAATAAAGTCGCTAGCTTTCCCAGTGTCATTATTTTTTATGATCCCTAATTTTCAATACGAGAACTAGCAGCTGAATACTTATTGTGGTGTGGCAAATGGGTTAAACAGAAATTTTAAATCCTATTGAATGTGTTATCTTTATCTGATACAAATTTCCTTCCACTTATTGAAATTTTAACACTATGAACAGTAGGTACGTCTTTTCCGTCATGCAATTGATGAATTAAAAGGATGGTGTAACGAACTTTTGAAATTTATGTTGATTTTCGCTATTGCATTACATAAATAAATCTGCAAAGCATTCAGATATAGGGTTACAATAATGGTACTTTTACCACGATACTGCATAACAATCTATACATAACAATACGTAATGATGCCTCGGGGGCCGTCATACCGCACTGTTAAAGCGAAATGAACGACATCCCGTTTACAGATGACTGCCACCGGGCCCAGCAACATCCATTATCGAGATCCCGTCCATTGCATCGCCCCCTGAATACAAGGCCTGCGCGCTGACACAAAAATGGCGGTTTTCGTAGGCGGATTTATTTTCAGCATGTGTATGGTCCCTTGAATTTGAATACCGTAACGTAAAACTTCTAAAAGTTTTCTCCGCTTTATTTTTCTGAGATTAAATAATTCTAAGAAAACTTCTAGAAATTACCGGTGTGTAAAAGAATTCAGGGGACCGTCCAAACACTTAAAAAAATCCGCCTTTGACAGCCGCCATTTTTGTGTCAGCGCGTAGGCCTAGTATTTAGAGGGTGGTGGTCCACTGTCTGCGCGACGTCGTGGCCTCCGAGACTGTATCTATCGCGGTCGCAACAGATGACGTCTGTTTTCGTGAGCAGAGCTTTACAAATTTGATAAAATCTGGTAACCTGCAAAAAATTCTAGTCGCCAATAAAAAATATTTATCTTCACCTTCACCCGTTATTGATTTTTCAAAAAAATAAATAGTTTTTTATGAATTAATTGAAAAAAAAATAACAAGTATAGTTTAGAATTACAAGTTACATACTTTATATTACTTACATAATTTAGAAAGATAATATCTAAGTTTCCGTATGAAATTTGTCACTTTTACATATCTCGGAAAAAATAAATAAAAAACGGAAAATGCTGATTGCTGAATGCTTCAAATGTTCGGATAATTGAGTGCTACAAAATCTATATCTCCATGAAAGGGGCATCGATAAAATAGTGGAGCAGGGTGGAAAACAATTTTTTGCCTATTTTTTCTATTGTAGTTAGTCAAATTCAGTTCTGATATTATTATTTTAAAATTTGCAGTTGATGAACTTATTTTTGCCAAATTAAAAATACAAGTTTATTTTTTGTTTGAATATAGTTTCTAAGTTTATTTCTTAATAATTGAAGGAGAGAAAAAAAATGCCGTTTGTGTTAATTTCTTTATGTCAATTTTTGTAAAAGAAAAAAGAAAGAAAGAAATCGTTTCCAGATTAAATAACTTGGTCGCCAGTGGCGACCTGGCGACCGCATTTGTCAAGCCCTGCGCTTGACTGATTAATTAAAATCAAATACTTATTTGAAAATCAGCCTGTATGATATCACTTAAACAAAGTATGCTGCTTCCTTCCGGTCTTTTCGTATAGCTAATAATTTTATAAAGCCTGAAACAAATATGCAAAAACATTGTCAAGACAGTGCAAAAACATTGCAAAACATTGTCGTTTAGACAGAGGAAACACTATTTCTGTTACAAGGTGTTCTGCTAATAAAAGCTTTACCTGTTTAACCCTTTGAGGGCCGGTGGTATATATTATATACATCCTAATTTTAATCTGATTCAAACCAGAAACTTTTAATTAAATTTTACATTTTAAACTTTGACGGAAAAAGGTGAAAAATTGCTTTTCCTTATTGTAAACTAAATTCTTTCGTAAATACCGGTGAAAATTCAACGTTAGAGGTACACAATTGCTTGCCCCTGAAAGGGGTTAAAAAGGGTAAAAACTTATTTGAGTAACAATATGAATGAAGACTAACTGTTTAGACACACTTTATTATCTGTTTATCATATAACTATAGCAAGCTACGCCCGCTGCGCTGGTCGGTTTCTACAAATGAACCTTGAATCAAACGAAATATAACGTTTAATTTGACCTTGTATTTGAAAGCAATCTGTATATTTACCTGGAATATCCGCCCACATTACTGGAAAATGACGTGATTGCGCTATTATATTTTCTAATGTGCAGTCAAAATTTTAGCTGTTAAAGACCAACTCTTTTATTTGGTCATTTACAGTTAAGGTTTGCTAAAGAATGATAAAACTATATGCAATATACTAAAAACATTACTAAAAATTGTCGAACTAACAATGCAAACAAATTAACTAACAAAATCCATTCAGTAGAAGTTTTTATAAAGGCTAATTTTTGGCAATCGGGTTCATCTGATTATAGAACTTTTCCACATAATTCTAAAATTAACAGAACGATATAAAATATACTAAAACCATCCTTATAAATTATCTACTTAACAATGCAAGTCACAAAAATACGCCCAGTAAAAACTTTCAAAAAGGCTAATCTTTCGGAATCGGGTTCACCTGACTATATAACCTTCACACATAACTGTTTGACTAAGCAACGTAGAACAATATGTAGTACATTAAAACCATTCCTGAAATAGCATGTAACTAACAATACAATTCTCATCAAAATCCGTCCAGTAGAACTTTTTCAGAAGGCTAATCTTTCATAATCGGAATCAAATATTGAAAAGGCTAATATTTGATTTAAAAAATGGTCATGCGATTTTCGAATTTCCTCTTATAATTCTAGAATTAAGTAACGTAGAATGATATGTTATATAATAAAACTTTCCCTAGAAAATTATCTAACAGTGTAGGTTCCATCGAAATTCATTCAGCAAAATCTTTTAAAAAGGCTAATATTTCATAATCGGATTGATCTGATTATAGTTCCCAGAATAATTTTATAACTAAGCTACGTAGAACGATATGTTATACAATAAAACCTTCCCTGAAAAATTATCTTACAGTTTAAGTTCTACGAAAATCCATTCAGCAGAACTCCAGTTATAAGCAGCCGGAACGAAATTTCATATATGTATAGAAGTATATTGCATGAATAAATTGCATATATGTATAGAAGTATATGCATAGAAGTATATTGAAAAAATGGTCATGCGATTTTCGAATTTCCTCTTATAATTCTAGAATTAAGTAACGTAGAATGATATGTTATATAATAAAACTTTCCCTAGAAAATTATCTAACAGTGTAGGTTCCATCGAAATTCATTCAGCAAAATCTTTTAAAAAGGCTAATATTTCATAATCGGATTGATCTGATTATAGTTCACAGAATAATTCTATAACTAAGCTACGTAGAACGATATGTTATACAATAAAACCTTCCCTGAAAAATTATCTTACAGTTTAAGTTCTACGAAAATCCATTCAGCAGAACTCCAGTTATAAGCAGCCGGAACGAAATTTCATATATGTATAGAAGTATATTGCCATTAATATAGTTGGCATTTGAATAAAAAAAAAAAGGTACTTTTCAGTTAGCCGGGTGCCAGTGATACATGTACATATATATGTATATATATATATATATATATATATATATATATATATATATATATATATATATATATGTATATATTCATACATATAAGTGTATATATATGTATGTATATACATGTATTTGTGTAGATATATGTATGTATATACATGTATTTGTGTAGATATATGTATATATATATACATGTATATATATATATCACTGGCGCCCGGCTAACCGAAAAGTACCAAAAAAAAAATACTGCAAAAATACAGTCTTACACTTAAAAAAACACCTTTTGGCTTAAAATCTCTCATTTTTTTCTTTTCTTTCTTTTTTTAAAATAAAATTAGTAACAGTTTTTTCTTTTATTTTTCCAGATGTATAGCCATTTCAATTCTTTCAGCAACAGAAAAAGACATCTTTTGGCTTAAAATCAAATTGTTTGGGGTCAAAAGTAAAATCAAAATCGCCAAAAACAAAAGATACATCGTCAAATATTGTTTCAATAGCAATCTTGCCCCTTGAATAATTTTTTAAGCATTACGAACATTCCCAATCATGTTTAAATTAAATATTTTCGTTTTACAATATTCTCTCATCAAAACATTAATTTTCTTTCTCTTTCTTTTTTCTTTCTTTCTTTCTTTTTAATAAAATTAGTAACAGTTTTTCTTTTATTTTTCGACATGTATAGCCTTTTCATTTCTTTCTGCAACAGTAATGATCGCCAAAAAATTAGCAATGGTAACCTTTTCGGTCAAAATAACAGAACTTTCTATAATAAGTCTATAACTAATATACGTAGAACGTTGTGTTATATACTAAAACCTTCCCTGAAAAATTATCTCTCGAACAGTGTAAGTTTCATAAAATTCCATTCGGCAGAACTCGAGTTATAAAGGAACAGAACGAAATTTCCGTTTGTGTTTTATATATATAGTAGATGAGAAATATGTCACAACTGGAAATATCATTAAACAAAAAAGAAAAATCATGAGTCAAGCGTAGATTATCAAATAATTTCTTACATTTTAAGAATAAAGTAAAGATAAGAAACTTCACCATTTAATTGAGTAAAATAAAATATTTAAATAAACAATGTAGAAAACATGTAACACAACTGAACACACACTTTCAGAAATTAGCGTCCAGAGTCAGTAAGATATTCGATTTTTTTTTGAGTAACCCTGTATATGATCTATTTATTTGTATATAATACACGCCACATGGTTTTGTAAATTAAATTCAACTGGAAAAAACATAACACATTTGCAAATTTACTTTCAGCATTTACCGCCCATGAAAGATAACTTCAACTTTTTTCTGCAGTCTTGTATAATCTACAGGTGTATGCCACATATTAAACTGAAATTTAATTCAGCTTGGAAACGCATAACACAAATGTAAACGTACTTCCAGCTTTTACTATTTATAGACGGCAATATATTCAGTTTTTTACCTAGTCATGTATGCGAATTTATTTATATTCTACAGACATATCTTAATATACTAATTAGTATGTAATTAATATGGAAAATGCATAATAACCCAATTAAAAAACACCTCTAAGCAATTCACGCCCAAAGACAGTCATGCTTACGAATTCTTTTGTACAACTCTGAATATAAGCTACAGAATTTATCCGCCTTACGTAATGTATTAAAATTTGGTTAAGCTTAAGAGCACATATCGCATCTGACAACGCACTGACCAGAGATTATCACTCATAGACAGCTACTGTAAACGAGTTATATTTTGGATCCCTCTAAATGTCTAAATGGACAAATGCTACGCACTTGATATTCTATAGTAAAGTATCTTGTAGTGCACCTGCTCAATGCACCTAAATTTCAATATGTTTGCAATAATGTTACATTTTTAGGTGCGTTCGTAATTATATAAATACGTAGCACCTAATAATCGTCGTCTGGTCCGTCCGTCTGTCCGCACATAACAGAGCAAAAACTACCCAACTGAATGGTTTGAAATTTAATAGATATAATCGTTGCAGAATTTTGTCGAGTCATTTCAATTTTTTTGAAAATCGAATCAAAACTTGATATTAATGAAAAGATTTATTAAGTAATTTGAATATTTTAAAAATCGGTACTTCCTCGTTACAGCAACTTCCGATTAAATCATGTCATACGTAATTAATTCAATGATATCCCATGATATGTGATGATTCTGGGTTGCCATGGTGATTACGTCATATTTAAGATGGCTTCATATTATTTCCGTATTATTGAACTAAAAACTATATTGAATTTAAAAATATTATACTGAAATTGTATAATTATAGCAATCCTATAATCTACAGACAGTTTTTTGGATAGATGTTTCAGAAGAAATAGATGTTAAATGGAAAAATTGTCTAAATATGGATTTCAAGTTCTGAAATTTTCAAAGCTAGGCTTAAGTTTCCCATTGGAATTTTCAGTAAATGTCAACAAAAAATAAAATGCTGCCAACTTAAAATGTACTTATTTTATTAAGAAAATGAATAATATTATAATAACAGACGATATAATACATTTCACTAAAACTGGTTATAATACGAATGCACCTAATTTTTCACGTTTGACGTACAATTTCCAACTTGTTAAAATACACTACAGACGATACAATACACACGATTTTTCGACTTAGGCCATAATGTAATGGAATTCGTCTGTGTGTCGTTGTAGATGAATAATAAATGCTATATACTTAATATTCTACATAAAATCTGTTGTATTGCTCCTCAGTAACGCATATTAATTTCATTATATAGCGTGGTCATAAAGTCTTTCCCTTATAAAAAAAAAAAAAAAAAAAAACCCGAAATAACCATTGAATGTAATGCTGTAAAATTTTTATTATGGAAAAGTCATCTTCTTCAGTTTTTTTTTAGTCCAGTCTCTACCGCCGTTCGTGAGTTCCTTGATGACAAATTTTCTGGAAGATGGATCAGATGGGATGGACCAACTTTTCTAGATTTTTTCGTTTTAGGGTACATAAAGGGGAGAGTGTTTGCAACAGCAATAAAAGATACTGAAACACTCAAGGTCAGGATCACAGATGCTGTGTCTAGTGTGACAGCCCAAATGTTGGGCAATACGTGGCGAGAAATGGAATACCTCCTTGACATTCTTCGAGCTACCAAGGATGCTCAAATCGAAATTTACTGACGCAAGTACTTGTATTACAAACTTCACAATACATTGAAACAAACATATGCCTAATTATATTAGTTTTCTTGCAATAAATTATTGTAATCAGGAAAATACTTTATGACCACCCTGTATTTGAAATAGTGTAGCTTTAGAAGCAATTTTCCTCATGGACCATAATGTAATGAGTGAGTACTTGCAAACGAACTTTAAAGTTACACCTTCCAATTTCAATAGGGAATGTCCTGTGGTACTAATACATATACGAAGCTTGTGGTAATTCAAATATATTTACGTGAGTTAGAGCACGAACAGTTAGTCAGACAAGCCAGACAAACTGAAGACAGTCATAAAGACTTTTCAACGATGTTGGAAAATGTTAACAATTTGCAATGTTTATTATAAAAGTCTTATTGTAATTTATTTTTTGTTTTTTCCATTCCAAAATATTTTTCTGTGACAGATTTTTAACATTATTTATTGCACATGAGTTTCTTGTAATGTTATTTTCTCGGTCTTCTTAGTTTGTCCATTTTAAACCAGGGACGTGCATAAAACTTGTGAAGCCCGGTATAGATATAGATAGGTCTCTTACACATTGCGTTTGTGAGCCTCCTACATATTCTGTAAACATATCTATACAAATAAATTTAATACGAAAAGGCTCCTCACGGGGCCCTTTTAGTGTTGTGTTTGGTACAACTGTACCCCTCGCCTCCTCCCTGTGCACGCACCAACTTTTTAACACTCCCGCCTATAACAATGAAATGAAAACAATTTTAATTGAGGCGGTGTTCTGGGCTTTCTCTCTCTAAAAATAAATGATGGAAAAACATCACTATTCACTGCTCACCTGTCTAAGAGTTTTTGCCAAATACAGCGATAACTAGCCAAATAAAGAGCTTTCACTATTGTTCTCTTTCTAATTCTTTTACCGCTTGAGGCGCTGTTTTCGTTTGACATCAAACGTGAAGCTGCCATAGTTACCTGGCATTGTTTACAATCTGGCAGCGTTTGATTCCGAGACACCTGCTGTGTTGAGTGTGTGGGAGGCCGGTAGCTAATGTCTGTTCATTTTCACTAAAGGAAAAATAATCTGTGGAAAAACGTACATTTGCCATCGATACTTGAAAGTGGATATTTTATACTTAGTGTAACATCTTTTTTTGTTTTGGAAAAAAATTAAATAAGAAAATGATTAAAACAGATAACATGGATCAGTCAGTGACTAAACCAGTCTCAGACGACAATAAATCAGGATATTTCAGGAAAAAAGTTAGGGTAAGTTATTAGTCAATGCTTTTCTATTGCAATTTTTTATGTTGGTGTAATAATATATATATATTTTGAAATACCAATAGTTTATTTATATATTTATGCAGAAATTATTTGGAGGCAGTAGTATCTTTACGGATGAGACATTAGGGCCTAAGCAAGCCCACTGCAATTAGATTCTGTGTTTTAAAAAAATTAAATTGTCTATAATCTGTCTTTAATTTACTTAGGGCAGAACTGAAAAGAATTCACTTAGCAAACTTTCTTTTTAATATCAACTTCATATAAACTTCAAAATGAATTCTCATCAATAACTTGCTTACTAGCAGTAATTATAGAAGTATTGATTTAAATTTTAATTGCGCGCCAGTGCTATATATACATATATAGATACATATAGATATACACACACATATATACATACATAAACATATATTATATATATACACACATATATATGCATATATCATATATATATATATATATACATACATATACATTGTCAAACTGTGGCCCCCCCCCGGTACCACTAATTTTTAAAAGAAATAGTCGACTCCTTGTATCGTAGAAATTCGATGATATAAAATTACTATAAAATTTTAGTGGTATCCGGCGGGCCACAGTTTGACATCCCTGATCTACATATATGCAGGTGTGTAAAAACTGGGCGCCAATAAGCCAATTGTCACCATTAAATTTTATTAATATTTTTCGCTTAAATTTTATTAGTATACTTCGCCTAAATTGTATTAATATTCTTATCAGGCGAAGAATACTAAAAGTTTAGTGGTGCCAATCGGCACATTGGCGCCCAGTTTTTACACCCCTGCTTATATGTATAGGTATGTATATCACTGGAATCCGGCTAACATAAAAGTACCTACAGTCGGTCACAGTTAATATAAGAAGTAAGGGAATTATAAAAGACCTCGTATTAACCGTTACTTGTAATACTCATGAAGAAAACAAAAACCACACACATATTTAAACTAATTACTTCCATTAATTGCTCTAATTATCTGCATTCTAAAATGAACTTAATATCATAAAGTTAACATAAAATATCCAGCTTCACCTTTGTGAGTGTCATTTTCTTTAGACTTTTCTCTAAAAAAAAAAAAAAAAAAAAAAGTCAAAGCATCTAAAGATCTAGTACTAACAAAGGGCATGAACGACATACAGCGATGCATTTAAAGATTACTTCCATTTTTTTTCCCGGAAAATTGCGGTGAACATTGCAATAGTCATTGCAATTTTCGAGTTATTGATTTCCCATATCATTTCCATTTTAATAGTGCATTAATAGTCATGCAGGAGCTGGTTATTATGGGCCAGAGCCCAGATTTAAAGAAAAAATTGTTTTTTTTTCTACGTTCCTTCCTTTCCGTGGCTCAGTTGCAAATTTTACTAAGGGGTTTGAAGCGTCCTTATATCTCACCTTTCTTTCATTCTTTCAAGACCTCATGACATTCATTTGCATTCTCTTGGGTGGTGGTAGTAGCCTTGAAGATTGAAATTCTGTCTGGTAAAACTGATAAATCACTACATTTTGACAGACAGTTGTGATGTAGAAATGTTACCTCTGAGAGAGAACAGTGTTCGATAAGAAAGGGATTTCTTTCCTAATTTTGCTGTACTTTTTTCGAAAAATCACACTGAAATGAACTGATATTTTGTTCGTATCAGCCATGATCCCGCTTTTGTAGCTCGTAAAAGGCGTGAAAATCTTAATATAGTTTAAATGATGAACAATTCTTAACGTGAAAATTGTTCGTTTTAACCGTGCTATCATTTTACCTGCGCTCGTTTTAGGCGAGTTTAACCGTATTGACTTATTATCATACTTGAAAACCTGCCGGTTTTTTTCCCCAAGTGAAATAATGACAATTTAAACCAGAAAACATATTTAATGAAATTTTCTTGTTTCTATTTGGTTATTAATTCAGTTCTGTTATTTAATAAAATTTCTGATTTCATGTAACTTAAAAAAAAAAAAAAAAAAAAAAAAACAGAAGCTATGATATTACATAAAAAAAAGGTCTCGACATTATGTTATAGCAAATTCTTTTACCACCATATTTTTAAAAAATAAATATATATATATTATATAAAAATATTACTTTCATAAATTTATTATTTTGCAGCTGCATTTAAAAGAAAATTATTTTCTTAAGTTTCAGCTATAATCGGCAATTTTTTAAGGATGTTAATGTATTATTAAAAATTAGTACATATGCTATTATAATTTATTTTTACTGCTGTTATTTTTTTTTAATTTAAAAAATCGTTTTACTATTTGCAAAAAAAAATTTCACATTACTTTCACTTTTGCCTATAGATAATTTCTTTCTTTTTTTAATTGCTATCACCATTTACGTTTTTTAATGTGCATGTCTATGGGTGTGTTACTATGCTATAATTATTAATTATTAATTTAAAACATTTAATTTTAGTGATAAAGTTATTATACGTCTTTTACTGTTTAATCTAAAAGCAAACGATTTTTTTAAAATTAGAATGTCTTAGCTTTAAGTTTAATAAAATTTCTTTAAGGATGTCACCTCACTGTATTTGATCCATTTTATTATATATTATTTTTACCGTCCTTAAAAAAAAAAAAAAAGAACTGATTCTGAAAATAAAATTATTACATTCCTTGTACTATTACATTTAAATGTAAATGAATTGTTACATAAACAAAGACCTTATTTATTTATTTATTATTTATTTTTCATTTTTACATTTTTTTTAAAGATGTTGATATATTATGAAAATAAAAACTGTTATTTTACAATATTTTTATTATTTCTATATTTTAAAACAATTAATTTGTTAAATTAAATGATTATTTTAGTATATTTTAGTAGATATTTTTTAATTAATTGTTATACGAATCGTTCTATTCTATTTAAATGGAAATGACTTTTATATAAACAAGGAGTTTAGTTTAAATCTTTAGATACAAATGTCGACATATTATGAAAATAAATCTTTGTTATTATATATTATTTTTATTGTTTCCATATTTTAAGACAATTTATTAAATTATTTTTTGTAATTTTAGCAGTTTTTTTTATGCGAAATATATATATATGTACTCTGGAAAATGAAACCATTATAGAGATTTTATTGTTCAATTTTAATGAAAATGATTTTTATAGAATCAAGGAACTTCGTTAATTTTTTTACACAAATATCTTCAACGATATCGACATGCAATGAAAGTAAATTACTATTATTGTACATTAATTTTGTTATTTCTATATTTTAAAACAATTTATTATTATTATTATTTTTAAATTTTAATACAGATTTTTTATTTAAAAAATTGTCGTATTGAAAAAAAAAAATTGCTAATGAAAAATAATACTATCGTACTGATTATATTATTATATTTTAAAGAAAACGACATTTTTATATAAACAAGGATCTTAATTAAAAAAATACAGATTTCTCAGATTTACTAGCATTTAATAACTCTATTAGACTGTAAACACACACACCATGATATCACATATTTTATAATACAAATTGTACAATTATAATCATTATTTATGTATAAAAAAAAGAAGTTCGTCAAAAAATTGATGTTTTACCTAACGTCATGCAGAACTGAATTTAGAATGGCAGGTAAAAATTATCGTTGCCAACTGAATTTTAATATTTACCTGCTTAGAATTTGCGAATGCCAAAAGACGTGTAAAGATAACATGGTTACAGTTAAAAATAAAATGTTTTAAAAACTTTTAAAAGCTCTTGTCTATCTTATCTGATTAAAATGCGCGAAATAAATCACCCGAAACTGCATTTATTTATAAAAACTGCATTGTTATTTAGCTTGTTAAAACACCAAAATGAATAATAATGACGAAAAAAGGGAAATAACGCGATTTTAAACCTTCTTGTTATGATACGAAGCAAAGATTAAATGCAACATAATTAAATTAGATGTTGATTTTATCTTTACATTTGTACAATTATTATGTTTTTAACAAGGGCTCTATATATATACACAACATTTACGTTAAAAACGAAATGTTATTAGAATATAAAATAAAGTTTAAAAATAAAATTAAACGTCTTCCTTGATTTTACTTTGTGTTTTTCTTCCCTAAAGTAAATATTATTTTGCGAATGAGTTTGTGAAATATATACTTTGCCTTTTTTCAGACTACCAGAATTATTTTTTTTTTAATTTACAAGATTCGATATAATTTTGCAGTAATTTCATATTATTGTTATGAAATGAAAAATGGAAAGTTATTTCACCAAGCTTCCACACTTCTTTATCTTATGTGCAATACTGTACAATAACAAGTGTATTTTGAGCTTGCTTTTTCCAAAAATACGAATTTCGTTGCTTATAAAGTATATTTATACAACTATAAAAATACATTTTTAAATTTATGTTTTCATTTTAATGTGCTTTATTTATTTTGGAAACGATAATAACTGAATATTTTCTATCTATAATACTGTGCAATAACAAGTGCATTTCGAACCAGCTTTTTTAAAAATACACATTTTGGTGTTTATAAAGTTTCCATTTATTTTTATAATTCTATGAACTGTTTTGATAACTCCGTGGAGTTTATATAACTATAAAAATTCTTGACCACATTTATGTTTTCATTTCAATATGCTTTATTTATCTAAGAAACGACAATAAATAATAAAGGTGAATATTACGCCAAAGTAAGCTTTCGTTTAATGGTTAAGTCGTATAAACATTTTTCTATAAATACTTTTGGAATAAAGTAAAGGTGAAATGTTATGAAGCATCGGGACTGTACATGAAAAATTTACTCAGATACATTAATACTATTTATAGAGTTTCAGGGGCAGTAAGGGGGTAAGGGTAGCAGTAACATTGGCAGTAAGGGAGGGGCTCATAGGGCTCAAACCTCTTCATTCGTTTAAAAATCTTTTTTCTTTTTGGTTATACGACCTATCTTAAAGATTGTTATTTACTCAGATACATGAAGACTATTTATCGAGTTTCAGGGACGTAGGGAATGGAGCGGCTCATGGGGCTCAAACCATCTCTATTCAAATGATGACCTCTTTTTTTTGGTTGCGCGAACTATCTTAAAGACTATTATCTTCTGTGTTCAATGTATCTTCATGTTAAAAAAATAAAAATAAAAAAACTCAACTCAATTACATAAAGAAGAATTATAAATATTGATTATATTTCTAACGTGTAAATATTCTTGATCCGAATTTATTTACATGATCAGTAATACTACAGTCAGTAAACACTGATTTCGCCTCAGTGTCAGTTTTGAAAGTTGCATTTATATTTTGAACATAAATAAATAAATTCCCAACACACAATTTCATTTCTTGTATATTAGAATTACTAAGTTGCTTTAGGAGATTGCGACTTATATTGCGAAATACATGTACTGATACTCTAGGACTGTTTATTTTCTGTAAAACCTTTATTATTATATCAGAAAGAGGGGGGGGGGGGGCTCTGCTCTCTAATCCAATCACCACTCCCGTTGTTTCATTTATTTAATGACAGTTAACTTCCTAGAATTCAGTATTCTAAATTTTTAAATGAACCAACTACTATGCTACACTTCCCAAAAACAATAATACAGAGAAATGTTCCAAGTTGGCACCTGCACCCCGCGGAGGAGACATCACAATTACAGGTATGCATCGCCAAGAACAGTCACAGACCCTCGCAGCATCCAACCATCTACACTGATGGGTCGCGCACTGAAACCGGCGTGGCCGCAGCCTTCTGCGCCATGGTAAATGGGGTGCCGACCTATGAGTGGGCCTCCAGAATTGGAGACGATAACTCAGTATATCAAGCTGAACTGTTTGCCATTCTGAAGGCTTTGGAATGGATTGCTGCCTCCCCCACGCAGGAAAATTTTAAAATTTTCAGTGATAGTCTTTCTGGACTTCAAGCAATTTTTGCCCTACGGACAAAACACCCTCTCATACTGGAAATTAAAATTAAACTTCACCAACTGTACAAAAAAGTTACCCTTGGCCACGTCACTGCACACATTGGTACCGCAGGCAATGAGCTGGCGGACAACCTTGCAAAAGAAGCCACCAAACGCCAATCAATAGACTTCTCTCTTCCGGTACCCCCATCTTTTATTCGCAGAAAACTCAAATCTAAAATACTCCCCAACTGGCAAATCTACTGGGACACCTCCACAAAAGGTAGACACACTTACAACCTAATTCCAAAAGTTTCCAGAGAACTACTTAACCTCACTCCTTATACAAGTGCTTTCTTATCCGGGCATGGTCCGTTTAAAAATTACCTCTTCAAATTTAAAATTTCACGAACCAATGTGTGCGAGTGCGGCGATAGTGGTACCCCCATGCATTATTACTTCTCCTGCCCACTGACTGTTGCTTGGCATCTTAGGCCTGCTCCTTCTAACCACCTCCTTCTTGGCTGCTGAACATAATTACGCGTCCCATCTTAACTCATAAACTTTCAGAAATTTACAAATTACTAACACACCTATCTAACATAACTTAATCATTCAAAGCAGTTTTCTTTCTCCATAAATTAATAATAATAACTCGCTTATTTTAGTCCTTAACGTAATCATTCTATCATTTTTTATCTGCTTAGCTTTCTCCATTTAGCTGTTTTGCAGCTTAATTGTTTCTCTCATCCGCAAGTAATGTTCTCTTCCTAGCAGGGGCTGAGTCCCCATTAATTAATTTATTTTTATCGGGAACCGCAAGTTTGATCAGCAAGCAACGTATCGTTACATCTAACACGAAGTGCATCCAGCCTCCATCCAGTGTGAGGGTTCCAGCGCAATTGTGTGGCGCTCCTTGTCGCGTGGGAATCTCACACTGGCACGTCCACATCTCAAGTGCCGTCATTTACGAACTGTACAATTGGTACAGTCTTACCTAAGAACTGCACCTTTCTACTAAATTAGCGGACTGTACAACTGGTGCAGGCGCACCTGTGGACCTCGTCTACCCTGTCTGTCGCTCCTTGTCGCGTAGGAACGCTGGTTCCAGCGACAGACCCTGTATTAAATTATAATTTTTTTTTTTTTTTTTTTTTTGTATGTCTTTAGTTCCTGCCACCTGTCGCGTGGGGCTTTGCCCGGCAGGACCAGCCAATGGCGAAGCTTGTACTGCCACGTTTAATCCCTGCGTGCCGGGGAGCTAGCCGGGGAAGACATTAAACGCTCAACGGCTGGGTTCGCCCTCAGCCGAGTGGTCTTCCTCAGGCATTAAAATACATTAAAATCTAAAATAATTAAAATATTGGTTTTGCGATACAGAAATAATAATTAGCTTGAACGATTAATTATTTTCACAAATATTTTATTAATTTATTGACAATTAAGGTATAACTTGGCGCTCTGGAATAAAACAACACTTTTAGCACCAGGACGTTTTGACTTATTGCAAACTAGTTTCGGTATCAACAGCGTAACGTCATCAGTGACTTATGTACCGTCATCAGTTACTGATGACGGTACGCTGAGGCTACCGAAACTAGTTTGCAATAAGTCAAAACGTTGTTTTATCTGCTTATATTATATTAATTATTTATTATCCTGATTGTTCAATTTATTGGAAAATGACTAATTGAGTCATTCCTGTGATTTTTGAGTATCTACGCTATTGTGGGATTCAAAAGAAAAAAACCAAAAACAACAACAACCAGGGCCATCGCTAAGACTTTTTATGGAGGGAGGATAGGATATTGCCAAGTTAATTTTCAGTATTTGCCAACTCATTGAGCAGCAAAAATAAATAGTTCTCGCGAAATCAACAAGTTTGCCAACTAGTTTTATAATCTTGCCAAGTTACCACAATTAGAAAATGTAATATAGTTCTTATTTGTAAAAAGTTTAATAATATTCCCAATTAGATTTCTAACTTTTGCCAAGTATATCAGAAATAGAAAGTATATTATATTTTTTATTAAAGTTTTAAATAAATTTGCCAAGTGTAACAGCATTTGCGAACGTTTGGGGGAGAAGGCTTCCCTCCTTTCCACCCCTTAGCGAGGGCCCTGACAACAACAACAGAAACGAACGAACAAATAAACAAACAAACAAAGAGAGAAAGAGAACGTTTGAGAGAGATCTGATATATTTTTTTACATAAAGATCCAGACTTCATTATCACTTATGCAATCTGTGTAAAAGTGAAAGTTGCATGACGAAACAGCTTCTAAAATTATTCTGAATTTAGAGTAATTTAGCACTTAGTGAAAGTGACACGCTTCAGCGAACCTAAATAATATATATTGCTGTTGGCAACAGTCCCCATTAACTCAGTTACCCAGCCACAAGCTTCAATAAATTTGAATTTAAGTATATTTTTGTCATTTCGTTTATTATGCATTACATGGATGCATTAAAAATAAACAGAAAAAAATTGTAATAAATATGAAAAAAAAAAAAAAGTTAGGAAGAAATAAATTTGTTTGTAGTATTTTTGTACTATAAGTTAAGATGATTTTTCTTACAATATTTTACTAGACAGACAGACACTTCACGAGTAATTTTTAAACAAATTATGAAAACAACTTCATGTGATTGTTTCTTAATCCACATTTGCAATTGTGCAAAAACATTCATGTTATTGACATTTTCTTTTTATTATTTACTAGTTGACCTGGCTGTCGTTTCCCAGGCCCGTGGTAATAACTTTAAATAAACCTCAAATTTGTATGCTATATAGCTTTAACCCGATTTTGGAAGAATTGATACTTTTAAACGAAATTTTTGCAAACGAACCTCGTATCGGGGACCTGGTAATCTCCCCCTCCCTCTATTGGCTATGGCCTTGGGAGGCAGCGTCGCATTTTGACAACAAATTTTAGCGTCGATGATTTTGGCAGATTAGATGGTACAAATAACGAAACTGCCAGTCAGTTGGCGCACCAGTTGAGGATGTTTCCATGACAACATCAGACGCTTCACTGCAACGTGAAACGAATGGCAAGCCGACTACTGATGATGTCTCCGAGTCAGGGTAACATCAGTTATCGGATTGCCCTTCATTTAACATTGTAGCAAGCTGTGCAATATCGCTATGCAAAAATATCTTAAAATATAAATAAAATGTTAACAATGTACATGAATTTAGGAATTTTTCCCCACAAAAAAAAGAAACATTTAGAGTAGCTGATATAACGGAAACATCAGCATATATTTTGAACGAACAGTAGGGTGAAAAACATATGTTAAAAATGAAAAGAAAAACATACAAGATATATAAATTATGAAGATTTTATAGATTTATTTAGTATATAGAGTGCAGTACGTATTTGAATATACGAGAATTTGACAATAAAAATTAAGAAAAGTGAATTACAAAATATTGGAATTATGTCAGAAATTCTAAATACTAAGTAACATAGATTAAACACCGAATCTATATTAATGAACAGTGTAATATGAATGAAGGTAAAATACATAGAAACAATTAGTATGTGGGATAGTAAGTGAAATTTAGTGAAATTTGGTCAGATAACAGTGATTAATTTTTAGCCTTCTCACATTGTATAATATAATAAATAGAGAACTCCTGACTGACTGACTCACCAACGTAGAGCTGAAACGACTAAAGTCAGGATCACGAGATTTGGGCAATAGATTGCTGTTATTACCTAGGCAAGAAATAAGAAGGAATTTTGAAAAAAAAATGTTCCTAAGGTTGATTAAATGGAGGGATGAAAACTTTAGGTCACTTTGTCATATCTCAGCAGCATTTTAAGGTAGGATCGTAGAATGCAGCATAACAAATCTACTAAAAAAATACTTAAACACGTATTTAGGCGATTTTAGAAATTCAACCACTAAGGGGGGGGGGGGGTAAAAGTTTTAAGTCATTTCGCCCTATCTCAGATGCAATTTTAGGAAGAAGCATAACATACTACAGCTAAACCAATCTGCTAAAAAATAGTTAAGCACGTATTTCAGCGATTTTAGAGTTATTTTAGCGATTTCGTCGCCATCACCGGCTATGAACCCGATCATGGAAGATTAGATGAATAAGACAACTATTGCTGATTTTTGATTATGTATTTTGCGTAAGACATTTTCCCAAGGATTTTTTTTTTTTTAAATTTCATAATATATATAGATGCCATAATACGAAATAGTGTTTAGCTAAATGTTACACCATTTTTTTATTCGTATTGTCAGGAAAATTGCATATTTTTTTGTTATATGCACCAAAGAAAATGCACATTGTGGCGAGGTTTATTTCTATGACTGTGTCAAAGTAACTTCATTTTTTCCTGATTGTCTTTTAATAATTTATGTGCTGGAATGTTCAGAGCTCCGTTATTGTGATCAGCGGCGTAGCGTCAGGGGGGGGGGGGGCACGATCATTTTACTACCAGTATAATTATATACTACATTTGGCCTTATTTAATCTTCGAACGGCATGAATTAAATAAGGCCAAATATAGTATATAAAAATACTGGTAGTAAAGTGATCCTGCCCCCCTTGACGCTACGCCTCTGATTGTGATCGCCATATTATTCCATTTTTATTTATTTTACCTGTAAAGCCCTCATATGGTTAACATGGGCAAAGCCAGGTGGTTCTGCTAGTATTGTATAAATTGGGAAGTAGAATGCTTTAATTCATGTACGAGTTTTCTTCTCTTGAACGAGTATATGAGTACTCTAATACAAATTAAGAAAAATCGTAAATGTATTATGATGAAATCTTCAAAATACTGTGTTAACAACAATAAAATCCTGTTGAGCTTGATGTGTACTTTAAATATGAAAGAATTAGTATATTTCTTTATTAATATTAATACACACACACACACACACACACACACACAAAACAAAAAAAATGTTGATTTTACAGTATAATACTGGCATCCCAGCTGCCAGTATTATACCGTAAAATTAACAGTAATAAACAGTAAGAGAAGCAGTAAGCTACTGTGCATGCGAGGCAGCGTATTACTGCATGTTTTATTGTTTATTACTGTTAATTTTACGGTATAATACTAGCAACTGGGATGCCAGTAGTATACTGTAAAATCAACATTTTTTTTTTCAGTGTATTATTATTTGTCATTTAAAATGTCACCGCAATCTTAACAGTTGTTCTAATAGAAAATGAATATGAAATATAAACGTCAATAGAAAAAGCAAGGAGCAGACGACTCGATTTCCTAAGCAGCATATTTGAGTTCTTACACTGACATCATCATGTTGATTTAACAATAAAACACGTGTCAGTTACATTAGAATCATGATGGCGCACGAACAACTATTCAGCTTTCATGTTAATAAAAACGGGAATAGAAATGGAATAAGTAGAGAATCTGCATCGCACACGCTTGCAATTATTGCAAAATATGTTACTATTTATTAGTATTTGACTTTGTATAAAGTTTTAAGCCCATACACGTGTTTAATTTTTATTTATGATTTTTAGGTAAAAAATTATTTGATAATATAATTTTTTATATGTCAGTTTACTTACAATATCACTTCTTCTTTTTTTTCAATTCCTACTATTAGCTCACACTCTCTATATATTTATATATCTTGTTCAAATTTTCAATCGTTAATAAAATATTTTCTATTCATCCACTCAAGTTCAAATACAATTTTTAAAACTTGTAATGGATGACACTTGATGTTAATACAGTTTTTTCAAATATTAATTCATTAATTAAATTTAATTAATTAATTTTAGTTTTATATGGGAGAAAAAATTTCTCCCATTGTTTTCATAAATGAAATGAAAGATTTTCCTCAAATGAGTGATGCCACAAAAATAATATACCGCAACGATGATTATAAAAAATGTTCAATAAAGATAAAGTGGGACATTAATGCTGCACGGGTTTATTTTATATATTTATGATTAAAAAGTAGGAATTGACTTTAAAAAAAAATTATATTACTTGTTTTTCTTTTTTAAGAAATAAAGAACAAACCAGATTCAGTAAGACTTCATTTGTTGCGACCAAATAAGAACAAGAAAACATATGTTGCGATCATTTGTTTTAAATTATCATTATCATCGCACTTTCTTATGTATTATTAAATATGTTAAACAATATTATTAATAAACATCACAATATAATGAGGGAAAAAAAAGTTTTATTCGTTCAATTTGATATCATCCAAAATTAAAGGGAAAAAAAGTTCAATTTAGAAAGAAATTATGTCTAAAAGGAAGATCAGTAAAATAAAAGGCATACAATCACCACAAATATTTTCTAACTTATTTTAAAATGATATATTTAATAATTGCAATCATCAGCAATTTTATGCTATTTTCAAAACATCTCGATGTTTTCAAAGCTAAAAAAAATGGTTAAAAACTTTCTCACAATGTTGTACCAGTTTCAAGATACAGATTTTCACACTCTAATATTCTGAAGTTGAAAACAGGAATTTCAAAGTGATAATTCAGAGTTTGAACACAAGCATTTGTAAGAGACAAAGACTTTAAAGAGATAATTCAAAGTTTTAAAGATAGGAATTTTAAAGAGATAAGATTTATGAGTTGTAAGGTAATGGTTATTCACTTATTACCGATGCAAATGTTAACTGATGCGTATAAAATAATAATTATGCAGTTTCACTCTCTTTTATTTAAGCCTGGAAAATATCTGTCCCAAAATTCCAGTCCCCTAAAACCTTTCTTCCTAATAACATAGTTGTTCAAAACTTTACAGCCTGAAGGTATTTTCACTCGACCTTTTTTCCAATTGTATGTTAAACAGCAAGAAGTGAAAGTAGTTTTGATGTGAACTTACAAAGGCAACAACACTGATTTAAATTTTTCTCATGTGTTTCAAATTGTATATTTGCTGATGATTTATAGCTCTTACTCCTGGTAGAAGAATAATATAATACT
Source organism: Maratus michaelseni (assembly GCA_963931845.1). Classification (NCBI taxonomy): domain Eukaryota; kingdom Metazoa; phylum Arthropoda; class Arachnida; order Araneae; family Salticidae; genus Maratus; species Maratus michaelseni. The sequence goes on from OZ007595.1 coordinate 226,832,157, forward strand.
AGATGGAACCCGTCAAAACTTGACGGAAAAAATTTCTATACGCAGGGTATTAAAATAAAACCTTAAAAATTAAGCATAAGAGTTGAGATTTCTGAGGAGAAAGCGTGATTATTTGAATGACCCTGAGTACGATTTTTTAAACGCTCCGTGCGGATTCAAGCGTGTGTCCTCTCTCTTTGCATTTCCTTATTTATTATTATTTTTTTTTTATGTTTGTACTAGTTATTATATTTTTTTAATGCGATTTAGTGTATTTTTCATTCTACATATCTCTTAAAAGTTTCATTTCCAGAAAAAAAAAAGGGGGGGTGTTCGCGTAATAAGGCGGGTATACCTAAAAATAGCAAAATACATTCTCAAATCGTGCACTGCAAAAAAAAAAAAAAAAAAAAAAAAAAAATGTTGATTTTACAGTATAATACTGGCATCCCAGCTGCCAGTATTATACCGTAAAATTAGGAGTAATAAACAGTAAAATAAGCAGTAATAATGGCACCGGGGATGTCAGTATTACACCGTGTGAATTTTTTTTTTTTTGCAATTGCAATCAGTATTCTGCTGTTGTTATTACGTATTTTGCTTTCTTGCAATTTTCTCCTTTTCAGTTGACTACTGAAAATTGATTTGTAAGTATGTAGATACTAAGAAAACACAGGGGAAATAATCTTTAATCACTATAAATTCTGAAAATGAAAGATATAATAATAATAATTTAAAAAAATCGCGAATAATCATAAGTCAGATTCTCGTGAATGTTAAGTTTTTGCGCATTTTCACATTCGCGAATATCCAAAACTCGCGAATAACCAAAACCCGCAAATAATCAAAACTCGTGAATAACCAAAACTCGCGAATAATCAAAACTCGCGAATGTTAAGGGATTACTGTAATTGTAAATGTATATGATTCAGATTCTCTACTTTTTGCATTTTTATTCTCGTTTTTAATATAAAAATAGTTGTTCGTGCGTAAGTTGAATTAAATAAAAGGGTGTAAAAATACTTATTCCTACTTAACTTACGACTTGCTGTTGATATCATTTCACACGATAGCTCTTGATTTATTTTTAGATTTCTAATAAATGCGTCTTAAGATTTCAGAATTATATGTGAATTATGGGGAATGTAACAATTAAAAACGGGAAAAGTTCAATTTATATTAACAGAAAAGTATGCGCCAATTAATGGTTTATTTTTCCGTTGTACGGACGGAGGTATGACCCATTTATACAGTGCTCAAAACAAAATTCGACCAGATTGTTTATAAAATATCAAAATATTAAAATATTCTTAATAAAATATCAAAATAAAGACTTACAAGCAACTATCTTTTTTTTAAATTTTTTTTTAAAAATGTAAATAATAATAATAATAATAATAATAATAATTAAAGAAAAATTCGCAACATTTGACTCAGGAAGAAAAAAATAAGCAAAATAAAATTTCGCGAACTACAAATTGCCATAGCCGGGTGACCGTCTACATTGTAAAGAAAAGGACAAATGCTTCTTAACCACTTAACAGTTTTGCCCGAACACCGCTCGGGCAAGAAGAGTTTGCTCGCTTCGTTATTAAAATCTTATGGATATCACTAATTTTTAACTGTAATTTTCGCCTTATTAATTAGCATACATTTTTAGATTACATAGGTCAAATATTTTTGTACGGAAAAATTGGTGTTTGATCCCCATTTTTAGTTTATTGTGTCCAAAAAAAAAAAACAAAAAAAAAAAACGAAACGGTTAAGGGGTTAATCTACGAAAATACAATAATGCCACAAACAAAACTATACAATAACTATTTCCGAGACCCACGATTTCGAAAAAGGTTCTTCATATTTAGAAAAATACAATAATGCCACAAACAAAACTATACAATAACTATTTCCGAGACCCACGATTTCGAAAAACGTTCTTCATCTTTAGAAACCCCGGGAATCAATATATTTTCGTGATTTAAAGAAGCATTTATAAAAACAAAGTTCCTTTTGTTGCTACAGATTTTCGGAAACGTTTCTGAGTAGTTTTCATAGTATATTAATCCATTTTCTCAAACCAGAATATCGGTTTTTAAACTGTTATCAAATTAAATATTCTCAATTAAATATTTTCAGCTGCGTAATTGAATTTATACATGCAAGAGTAACAAAATAATAGTAATTTTAATGTTAATTTATCATGTTTGCCTTTAAAACATGTTTGTTCAATATTGAAAATGTTTAATTGAGAACTGATAACATACGAAAAACCTATATTCCGGGTTGAGAACAAACACCGTATAATACATACTACTATAAAACTACTCGGAAACGTTTCCAAAAATCAGTGGCAGCAAAAGAAACTTTGTTTTTATAAATGCTTCTTTAAACCACGAAAATATATTGGTTTCTGATGTTTCTGAAGATAAAGCACGCTTTTCGGAACCGGGGTTATTCGGTGGAAGATATTGCACATTTTCGTTGATGGTTATAATATATTTTCGTAGATTAAGAAATATTTGTCTTTTTTTTTTAAGTATAAGCAAACGTTGGACATTTTTTTTTTTCGAAAAGTAATTTTCAACCTATTTCACCACAGCATTATGTGTTTAAATAAGGCAAAAATTACTTTTCGAAAAATGTGGTGGAAGCTTGCCTATGACATAATTAAGTTCTGCAACTGCATTGTTGCTACTGTTACCGTGAAAGAAAAGTACTCATTCCTCCTTAACCACGACCTGCTGTTGATATCATTCACACGATAGTTCTTGAATTATTTTTAGATTTCTAATAAATACGCCCTTTAGAAGCTTCTCCCAGGATTCTTCCTTCAGTGCATTCATATGCAACGAGAAGCACTTCAACTTAGTTAATTTGATACACATGTCCTGGATCCTACTACGCCATTTTTTTTTTCTTCTCATGGAAATTCTTAGAATATCGTTTCTTTCTTTTTATTTCTTTTTTCATTAGCTGCATATTATTGAACACGAAAAATCCATTACCTTCAACATTCAACTATATAACCTAATTATTGAATTAATATCTGAAGCATATCATGCCAGCGTTTCGATCGAACGTTGGTATAATTGAAATTTATCAGTGATGCGTAAGGCAGGTGAGATATAAAAAAAAATAATGGTTCTTTATAATTAAATTTTTTGTTTTGATTTTTCGTAACATATCAATATTTGCTAGGACTCTTTCAGTGGGAATATTTAAGAATTTGCATGTTTTGCTGTTATATTCATATAAATGCCTTATTAATCTCTTTATATCCCAAATTAGGAATTAATGAAAATTTCATGTTCCAAGGCATTTTTCTTTCTAAATTTTTTGAAAATATGTTTGCAAATTTGTGCAAATATCAAATACATTTTAGAAAGATTTTTTGTCTATTGAATTTAATAAACAAAATCAATATTTATAGGGTTTTCTAAAATGTTTACAAATAAACTCAAATCATTTCTTTAAGTATTATTTTTAATATAATATAGATTTACAAAATATACAAATATAATGGTCTTGCATAAAAAAAAAAAAAAAAAATCCGAATTGAAACTTTTCACTTCATATTTTTCAATATTCTTTTACACTTCTTTTAATTTTTTGGCACCAGTTTTTTTCTATACCGTAATTTTTGCCTTGTTTTCTTATTGCTGTAAACTTGAGCTGGAGATGTTTATAGTTCCTCTCATAGAGGGGTGTCAAACTGTGGCCCGCCAGATACCGCTAATTATTAAAAGAAATAGTCGTGTTCTTGAATCGTAGAAATTCGATGATTAGATAAGGAAAAGATTACTATAAAATTTTAGTGGTATCCGGCGGGCCACAGATTGACACCCCTGCTCTAACAAAATGAGACCTAGGTATACTACTATTTTGGAAGAGTAGTCCTCTTCGTGCTAATACATATGCATTATTTTAAAATTTAACCGTATATATTTAAGTACCGTAATTTCCGGAGTATAAGCCGCAGCCCAAATAAATCTGTTTCCGACCAGAAAGTTTATTTAATAAGATATAACCTATTTGTGCATGGAACTTATTTGACCTTTTTAAATAAATAAAATTTCTGGTCCGTAACAGAATTTTTTTAGCCGCGGCTTATACACCGGAAATTACGGTAATGAGAAAAGGCAAGCTCATTTCGCTTGTAAAAGACGGTGTAATTCATTTCACTGAAATAAAAACGATGATTTTTTTACATTGTAAAACTAGTTATAATACGAACCCACCTCATTTGAGACGTTTAACGTACAATTTCCAACTTGTTTAACATAAATAAATTGAAAGGAGACATAATTTCCAGTCGTTTGGCTATTTTCATTTATTATGTGACAATTTGTTGATAAAAATGTATGGAGTGCCCTTTCCCTTTTTTACCGACTGTACTTTAAAGTACCCACATAAAGGGTTAAATTACAAATACATTACAGAAAGAAAACATATTTAAATTTTTTTCAACTAACGTCTTATTGTTGCAGAAAAGTTAAACACAATTCTCAATTCTCAGAAATTTGAATAAGAATATCTAACCATTTTGTGCCTGTGGTATAAACTAGTCGTTGGGAGCCACGGTAATATACTTACCCATCATGGATATGCATAATATAATATATGAAAATAAAACATGTGTAAACTATTTATAAAAGGCATTGCAATTCCTAAATAAAATCTTGGCTTGATGACGTCATAATCTTTAAATGCTCTATTACTGAATTGCGTAAAATAAACATCCTTATAACTCCAAAAATGATGATCATATTAACTAACAGTTTACTGTGTCGGATTAAGTGTCTTATTTCCAATTAAAATATATCTTTGAATTGAAATTTGAATGAAATACAGGGTCACGAAAAATCGAAGAGTGTGGCAAATAGGATTACAAATATCTCGGCAACTCATTATCCGATCAAGTTCATTTTTTATTCAAAATTTATTTTTTTTTTACTCTTTTTTATACCCACTCCTTAAAATAAACAATTTCGAAAAAAAAAAATATGTACCTTTTATCAGAACGAATATTTCGAGAGTCCGAAAAAAATAATTACGGGTAATCGAGGTTGCTGAAATTAAATAGGCTTCTTCCCATTATTACATACTAAGCATATACCAAATTTTAAGTCTCTATCTCAATTTGTTCGGGAGATAGAGCGTTTAGAGCAGCCATACTCAACCTTTTTTTTCTCGCGGGCCGCAGACATATGTTTGCAACGTTAGGTGGGCCGCAACGCACTTATAAAATAGTAAAAAAAAAAAGAGTAATTAAGAAGGTAAGGTAAAATAAGTAGTACAAAGCAATATAACAAAGTTAATGTTATCGGTAGGGCTGAACCATGAACATAGAGAAGAGAGACTACTTTATGCATACCTGCCAACTTTCAACTAAACTTCCGTACAAAATGAATTAATTTGATCCAGGTTAAAGACGTTTCTAACCAGAAAATATATCTGTAAAAGTAAGTTATATTTAGTTTCAGATTCTTATGTGGAACCATTTGAGGGCATTTCATAAACAAACTTCTGGTTTGAAACGCGTTTAACCTCGGTTAAATTAACCTACATTGTACGGAAGTTTAGTGCGATGTTGGCAGGTATGTTTATGTTTAGGGGTTGAATGTTTGTCGCTGAACAAATGTTGCCAAAAATTTGACACCATTATTTCCAAACAGTAAACTTCGTTGTAAATTTCTATTGCAAATATTGTAGAAATATGCCACAAAGTTTGTTTGAAAATGGATGTGCAAAAATATTTTGGTGCCAATTTTTTCTGTGACAAACCTTCAACTCTAGCTATATAATAAGTATAAAACGTAATAGTATAACAATGATGAATTTCCAAGTTCTAAAGAAATGAAATCAGGAGATTTTCTCTATTAAATTAGTCTTCTGCTCAATGCACGAACTTTTTATTATTTTTTAACACTTTCCAACCTAGTTGAAAAGTGTTTATGACTTCGGTTTGTCTGGCCGTATGGCCGTCTGCCGTCTGGCCGTATGGCCGTCTGCCGTCTGTCCGTGCTCTAACTCCCGTAAATATGCTCGGATTGCCCTGCAATTTTTATATGTTATAGTCGTTATCTATAGCATGTTCCCTATTTCAACGGAAGTGTGTAGCACTGATAGTTTTTTTACAGGGACACTCCAAAGAATTCCGTTACATTGCGGTCTATGGGGAAAAATCATTGACGGTTTATTTAAATAATGTTTCGCTATTTTAAACGCATTGAAATTTATATATATCACTAAGGTGCATTAGAAGAAGCTTAATAAGGAATAGGGTGTGCATAGCACTTATAGTTACTTTACAGGGACAGTCAAAAGAATTCCGTTACATTACGTCTATGGAGAAAAATCGTCTGCGGTTTATTTAAATAATGTTTCCCTATTTTAAACGCATTGAAATTTATATATATCACTAAGGTGTATTTCAAGAGGCTTACTACAGAATAGTGTGTGTACAGCAGTCATCGTACATTTACCGGGACGCACAAAAGTTCGCGAACACATTTCCGTATTATTTCACTCCAGACGGAGAATTTTAAACTGTGCTACGCGTTTCCTAACTGAACTAAAATTTAACATCCTATGTAGTATATATACAAATCTATAGATCCTATACAGGGCTGAATAAAAGTATTCGGATTACTTAGATGTTATCTTTTAGCTTATTAAACGGTATGATTTGTAAAATTATTTTGGAAGCGTTGGAAAGTGTTACATAATCTATGCTTGACGCATGATTTTTCGTTCTTGTTTTAATTTTAGAAATATAGTATAGTGCAATTTTATTTAATTTGGAATAAAGTTTAATTAGTGTTGAAGGTTAAGAAATGTTTAAACCATTTTAGCACAAATAAGGCTACATGTAAAAAGAAATTTTGACTAAGAAAACGAAATTTAAGATGTTTTAACATAATTTTAAATTAATTATAAATAACTGAGCACATTTTGTCTTCCCAAGAAAGTATATAAAACAACAGTGAATGTCTTAAATATTTTTTTATGCACAGCTCAGTTTTATAAATATGGATTAATGAATATGTGTCTCGGGCCGCACATAAAAGGTCCCCGGGCCACAAGTTGAGTATGGCTGGTTTAGAGACACACAGACAGACGGACGGCAATTTTTTTTTCTAATAATATGTTTTTCGGAATCTTTAGTGTCTGAATCGCTTAATCCGTCAAATTTTTTGTTTTCGATTTTTAAAACCATTGCAAAAATTATCCTATACACGGTATGATGGGTAAGTATAACTATACTTTACGTATGATGAGTAAGTAAAATAACTTTTCAATTGTATCAAACAATACAGAATTTGAATTTCAGAATGGCTTTAAATATTCAATTAATTGCAATATTTGGCGTCTATTTTTTTTTTTCGACATTCTCTGAAGCTTGATCAGCAAATTAATCTGATCACGCTTCGATACCTTTAGAAACTATGTCAAGTGAAAATTGGTTTGCTGTGTCATTTTTGTAACATCAAATGCTGAATAATGTCGGGCTATTTGGCATTTTCTGTTGCCTCAAAACTGTATTGATGTTAATTAAGTTTAATGTTAGGAATTCGTCACACTGAATCGAAAATCAGATTTGTCATATTCTTCACATTCAGTTGAGAGTATTTGTTACAGTTTCATTTTTTATTTAACACAGATAAATTGGGAAATTTTCTTTCTTCCCCATCTGCGATGTTGTGATCAGACATTATGTTTATCTAGATGCATAAAAATTATCTACATATTCAAAATCAAAAAAAGTATTATTTGCAAGTTTCTGTGGTATCAATTACTGACTGGCTTATTTAAAAAAACACGGGAGAGTGTAATCTTGCGAAGTTTCATTTGTTAAGGTAACTCAAAAGTCCAAAAAGATTATCCCTGAAATAACCAAAACAACAGCAAAAATATAGTATTGATTTTATTCTAAAGATATTTTGAATCAATTTCCAGATTTGATCAATCCAACAATGATCTCATTTCTAACATTTGAAATCTACCTTTAAATCTGAAAAATAAAATAAAATAGAAAACAATTCTGTAACGATTGTTTTTTAGAGATTCGAAGTCATCTTTTTCTTAGTACATGATACACACCGAGAATATAGTAGTGTTAAATTTACCTGATAAATTTTAATCTTAATCTAAACTCCCTGCCAGCGAAATTCTTGAAGTTTAAATATTCAGCAATGACATAGTTTATGTACCAATATACACTCATAGACTCATATCAACTTTAATCCTTTTCCTTTCTGCATGACATATTTGAAAGATATTTTATTTAAATTCTTGTATAATATACCGTAATAACATAGCTAAATTGAAAAGAATATTTTGTCGAGCTTCTCCAAACTTTGATCAACAAATTAATCTGATCACGCTTCGCTACCTTTAGAAACTGTGCCAAGTAAAAATTACCGTGCTGTGTCATTTTTGTAACATCAAATGGTCAATATGTCGGACAATCTGATGATTGTAAGTTGCATCAGAACTGCTTGACTATGAATCAGTTCATTGGACTTAGATAAATGGTTGACAATCTCTGTAGGATGACGGAAACTACCTACTTGTTAGTTTAATAAACTAAATTTGTACCACCTACACTGCAATGCGCGGCAGCGTATTACAGCTTATTTTACTGTTTATTGCTGTTAATTTTACTGTATAATACTGGCAGCTGGGGTGCCAGTATTAGACTGTAAATTCAACACTTTTTTTTTTTTTTTTTTTTTTGTTGCAGTGTACGGTTTTATCTATTCATCTCAAAACGTTTTTTATGTTAGAAGTTCGTCACAGCGAATTCGAAAACCAGATTTGCGATATTCTTAATATTCAATTGAGACTATTTGCTACTGCTTTTTTTAACACTTTCCAACCTAGTTGAAAAGTGTTTATGACTTCGGTTTGTCTGCCGTATGGCCGTCTGGCCGTGCTCTAACTCCCGTAAATATGATCGGATTGCTCTGCAATTTTTATATGTTATAGTCGTTATTTATAGCATGTTCCCTATTTCAACGGAAGTGTGTAGCACTTATAGTTTTTTTACAGGGACACTCAAAAGAATTCCGTTACATTGCGGTCTATGAGGAAAAATCATTTGCGGTTTATTTAAATAATGTTTCACTATTTTAAACGCATTGAAATTTATATATATCACTAAGGTGCATTAGAAGAAGCTTAATATGGAATAGGGTGTGCATAGCACTTATAGTTACTTTACAGGGACAGTCAAAAGAATTCCGTTACATTACGTCTATGGAGAAAAATCGTCTGCGGTTTATTTAAATAATGTTTCCCTATTTTAAACGCATTGAAATTTATATATATCACTAAGGTGCATTACAAGAGGCTTACTACAGAATATTGTGAGTATAGCAGTCATCGTTCATTCACAGGGACACACGAAAGAATTCTCTACTGTACGGTAACAATAATTCCTGGAAGTGCATTTTAAGTTACTGAACGCGATTTTAATTTTAACTCGCTTTTTGTCTATTACGTGGTGTGTATAAATTCTGTAGATCCTATACAGGGAAGCACAAAAGTTCGCGAACACATTTCCGTATTATTTAACTCCAGACGGAGAATTTTAAACTGTGCTACGCGTTTCCTAACTGAACTAAAATTTAGCATCCTATGTAGTATATGTACAAATCTATAGATCCTATACAGGGCTGAATAAAAGTATTCGGATTACTCAGATGTTATCTTTTAGCTTATTAAACGGTATGATTTGTAAAATTATTTTGGAAGCGTTGGAAAGTGTTACATAATCTATGCTTGACGCATGATTTTTCGTTCTTGTTTTCTTTTTGTCCCATTTATAGATCAGTTTGGCAATTTTCTTTCTTATCTGCGATACATCATCAAACATTATCTTTATTATTATGTATAAAATGATACTTTTTAAAATCGAAAAAATATATATAAGTTTGTATGGTATCAAATACTGACTGTTTTTATTATAAAAACATGGGCGATTTTTCATTGGTTAGGCTGATTGAAAAGCCCGATAAGTTTATTCCTGAAATAACATAGTAAAAAAAAAGGAGTCATGACTTCACTATCAGTTATTTTGAATAATTTCGTACATATAAAAGCTTACAGATGCAACGATTGTTTTTTAGAAATCTGAAGTCATTTTTTTTTTAAGTACATGGTAAGCCGAGGGTAGTGTTAAATTTACCTGATAAACTTTAATCCTAATCTAAACTTCCTGCTACCGAGATTCTTTAAATTTAAATATGAAGCAGTGGCATAGTTTTGAAACAAACGTTACACTGATATCAACATTAATCTTCTTCCTTTCTGCCTGGCGTCCTTAGAAATTATTTTATTTACATTCTTCTATAATATACCGTGATGACATAGCTAAATTGAAAAGAATAGTTTTTCGAGCTTCTCGAAACTCCTGATTAACAAATTAATCTGACCACGCTTCGCTACCTTTAGAAACTGTGCCAAGTAAAAATGACCGTTCTGCGTCATTCTTGTAACATCAAACGGTCAATATATCGGACAATTTGATGATTGTCAGTTGATGCAACTGCATTGATGATGAATAAGTTCAGTGGACGAATGGTTGACAATCTCTGTAGGGTGACGGAAGTGGTTCACTTGTAAAGTAATCTATGTTTGTACCGTACCACCTACATTTTTATCCATTCATCTCAAAACGTATTTTATGTTAGAAGTTCGTCACACTAAATTCGAAAACCAGATTTGTCGTACTCTTCATATTCAATTGAGACTATTTGCTACAGCTTTTCTTTCTTTCTTTTTTTTCTCCATTCAATTCCTACTATTAGCTCACACCCTCTATATATCTATATATCTTGTTCAAATTTTCAATCGTTAATAAAATACTCATTATTCACCCACTCAAGTTCAAATACATTTTTTTAAACTTGTAGTGGATGGCATTTGATGTTAATACAGTTTTTTCAAATATTAATTAATTAATTAATTTTAGTTTTATATTTCATTTCTGTTCAAAAGTATAGATTTACCCCATATTTTCGTCGGTGAACAGCCCCATTATCTTTTTTACGCGTGAAGGTTTCGCTACACTGTAAAAAATGACCAATGTTTCTTATTTTATGAAAATATGCTATAACCACGAACGAAAATATAATATAATCTCCTGAGTTATCCGAAATTTCAAATAGCATGTTACATTGTCTTTTGAATCCCCAGAAACGAATACATTTTCAAAATTTAAAGAATAATTTATAAAAACAAATTATTTTTAGCTGCCGAAATTTTTCAGAAACGTTTCCGAAGGGTTTTTATAGTGTATTAATTAGTGTCCTCAGGCTGGAATACCTGTTTTTCGAATGTTATCCATTCTCCAAGTACACGTTTTCAGCCGCATAAGTTAATTTATACATGAAAGAGTAAAGAAATAATCTTAATTTTAATGTTATTGTTAACGCTGTTAATTTTGCATGTTTGTCTGTTAAACATTTTTTTTAGCATGAAAATGTTTACTTCAGAATTGATAGCATTCGAAAAACAGGTATTCCAGGTTGAGGACACTAATTAATACACTATAAAAACCCTTCGGAAACGTTTCTGAAAAACTCGGGCAGCTAAAAATAATTTGTTTTTATAAATTATTCTTTAAATTTTGAAAATGTATTCGTTTCTGGGGATTCAAAAGACAATGTAACATGCTATTTGAAATTTCGATAACTCAGAAGATTATATTATATTTTCGTTCGTGGTTATAGCATATTTTCATAAAATAAGAAACATTGGTCATTTTTTACAGTGTATGGTACTTCATTGTGAAGTTTGGTAATTTTTGAAATTCAATATTTGAAAAACGCATAATTATTAGATTTGAAATTTATATCTAGAAAAATACATTTTTTTACCTTCTAACGCAGTTTGTCTAACAATTTTGTGAGAAATACTTTTTGAGCTATTAATTTTTGGTATTTTAGCTATTTATTTTTTATTTAATTTTTAATACATTTCAAAAATTTCTCTTGTATAAGATATTTAGCAGGATATAAATTTAGGAATAAATACCGTCAGTGGCGAAGCGTGTAGATCGCTGGAAAAAAATTTATTTTCGACCTAAGTAGGAATTGACTTAATTTTTTTTCTTATTACTTGTTTATAGATCAGTTTGGCAGTTTTCTTTCTCATCTCCGATGTTGCGATCAAACATTATATTTATTATTATGTATAAAATGATATTTTTTCAAAATTGGAAAAATATATCTAAGTTTGTATGGTATCAAATACTGACTGGGCCTTATTATAAAAACATGAGAGAATGTAATCGCGTGATTTTTCATTGGTTAGTGTAAATGGAAAACTCCAGAAGTTTATCCTTCGAATAACATAAAAAAAAAAAAAAGGAGTAGGGATTTCATTCTTAGTTATTTTGAATAATTTGTGCATACAACAAACAGCTTACAGTAATCAACTAAAAATAATTTTCTAACATTTGAAAACTGACTTTAAATCCGAAAATTAATTCATGGAAGTAGGTAATGATAACAATGGTTTTTGGGGTTTCGAAGTTCATTTTTTCATCGATATGGTGTGTCGAAAATAGTGAATAAATTATTGAATTATATACTGGATATTGAATAAATTATTGAATTAGTTATTGAATATTCAAAAAATTATTGAATTATTTATTGAATATTGAATAAATAATTGAATACATTTTCATCTTTGCCTTCGATGGTCTTTAAAATCAATAAACAATAAAATAGTTTAGAAAAAAGACCAACATTAATCTTTGTCCTTTCTATGTAGTCCCCTTGAAAGTCATTTCAATTAAATTCTTTTATAATGACATGGCAAAATTGTAAAAAATAGTTTTTATCGAGTGTCTCTGAATCTTGATCATCAAATTAATCTGAACATGCTTTGATATCTTTAAAAACTATCATATATATTATTTCTGTTGTCAACATCCTTTTTTTTTTATGAATTTACGAAACGCACAGCAACGAATGAGGTATTATTCGAAAGGTATTAGAAGCAGCTTCTGACATAGTACACTCACATTTCGTTAGAACTTGTTTTTTGATTAAAGATTGCTATTAACTAAAAATTTAATCGGCATTGTTTTCATAAATGAAATGAAAGGTTTTCCTGAAATTAGTGTTGCCACAGAAATAAAATACCGCATTATAGGATGCTCAACAATGGTTATAAAAAAATAAATATAAAGTATGATTTATCCGCACAGATTTATTTTATGTTTATGGTTAAAAAGCAAAATTGAAATTGAAATTGAAATGTTTAGAAGAAAAAGACACCATCGATTGATCCAAGCAGTGGTATGTAGCCTAAAATGTATGCTTTGTTATATTACATTAAGTTGCATTTTAAATGCATTCAATTTATTTTTCTTTGTTTCATCTTTTTCAAGAAGCGGGTGACGTCATCTTCTAATGCAGCGAGGCTAACGAAAAAGACAGGCTACCGCGGTTCATTCCACTTACTTTTTTTTACAGACCGCTAGTGTGATGTGATGCTCTTTTCGTACACCTGCATTAGTGGATTCGAACATCACGTGACTCCCGCGGTCTGTAAAAAAGAGACGCGTAAAGCACCGCGGTAGCCTTTCTTTTCCGTTAGCCTCGCTAATGCAGTTAAAATACAATTGTTATTTTTTATTTATTTATTTATTTATTTATTTATTTTTTTTTTTGTCGCGCGTGTCTTTTGTTATTTTCAATAAGTTTTACTGTAACTTTGATGGAATAAACGATATTCTCTCTTGACTAACGTTTGCAGATATTTTTATCCTTAAATTTTCTTTAGAAGTTTAAACCTGCATCTAAAAAATATTAGATATTGCTAAAAAGTATTAGAGTGCAGTGCGAAATCCTCGCACGGGTCCACTGGTGTTAACATATTCGCATTGGTATGTTTTTATGAAATCTAGGTAACATAAACAATAGAAACTTCTCGCTCTCCTGAAAGTCTTTCGTAGTTTTTTTCCATAGATTAGGCATATCAAGTTTATTCATCAGCAAATATCATTCAATATACGGATTTATTATAAAACGAGCAGGGAAGACCGAACTATGCTCGGTCAAAATTAGTATTGAGTTCAAATATCACACCCATGACCAAAATGACCACTAATCAAATTTTCTGGAACATGTGATCAAGCCCAATTGTCTTCTCGTGCCCGAAACCCGTAGGATATAAAATTTAGTCAGAATAATCTGAGCCGTTTTTTTTTAGATAAAATTAGCTTGACCCACAGTGACCCAAAAATGACCCACTAATCGAATTTTCTCGAGCATGTGACCTAGCCCAATGGTTTTCACATGCCTAAAAACCGCAGGATACAAAATTTAATTCAAATCGTCTGAGCCGTTTTTAAGATAAAAATAGCTTGACCCATAATGACCCATGACCAAAATGACCCACTAATCGAATTTTCTCGAACATGTGACCTAGCCCAACAGTATTCTCGTGCCCGAAAACCATAGGATGCAAAATTTAGTCTAAATAGTCTAAGCCGTTTTTTTAGATAAAATTAGCTTGACCCACAGTGACCGAAAAATGACCCACTAATTGGATTTTCTCAGACATGTGACCTAGCAAAATGATTTTCTCGTGCCCGAAACTCGTAGGATAAAAAATTTAGTCCAAATCGTTTGAACCGTTTTTTAGATACAATTAGCTTGACCCTGACCCATGGTGACCAAAAATGACCCATTAATCGAATTTTCTTGAACACGTGACCTAGCCCAATGGTTGTCTGGTGCCCCAAAACGGTAGGATACAAAATTTTGTCTAAATCGTTAGAGCCGTCTTTAAGATAAAATTTACACACACACACACACACACACATATATATATATATATATATATAATCACACACACAAGATTTGCTCGTATTAGAATATATGAAAATGTCTTACAATCTAAAAAAATATGGACAACATGATATAAATTATTTTTCTTTAAGGTAGAAGTCACGCCCTTAGTCAATGATATTTTTTGAATAAAAGCGAGAATTCTCGTTTCCTGATTCGAATGTATTAAGAAAATATTGCTGTTTTTTCTATAACACCAAATGCTCAATATGTCGGACTATTTGGTGATTGTCAGGTCAGTTACATTAGAACTACATTGATGATGAAGTTCACTGGATCCAGGTGAATGGTTAACAAACAATCTTCTGTGGTATGACGGGAATTGCACACTTGTTATTTTAACCCTTAGTGGTTTCATTTCTTTAAATTAGTTATGAGTTTAGAATGATTATTTAATCCTATCCCTTGTGCATTTATCACCAGTCACGCTCGTGATTGATTCACAAGGTACATTTTACTTACCACGAGTCACACTCGTCATTGATTAACAAGATATACTTCACTTACTACGAGTCACGCTCGTGATCGATTTATTGATTTGCAAGATATATTTCACTTACCACGAGTTACAATCATGATTGATTAATAAGATATATTTCACTTACCACGATTCACAATCATGATTTATTAATAAGATATATTTCACTTACCACGAGTCATACTCATGATTGATTGAAAAGACAAAGTTTTACACTTTACACGAATCACACGCGTGATTAGTGCACAAGGGATTAAAACCTTTTCATGGCCAAGTAATTGTGTGTATATAAAGTTAAATTCACACCAGAATTTCGAAATATTTTATTTAAAAGTAAAAACAACAACAACAAAAAAAATAATTTTATAGCCTTTTTTTTTTTTTTTTTTTTTTTTTTTAAAGCAATGTTATATAAGTAAAATTTTGTTCAAAAATTCTCATACGAAACTGGAATAAAATAAAGTGGTATAAAAAATATCCCACCGTCTCAAATGATCTGTTGAACAACGCAAAACTTTCTGACACAACTTCTGACTCATTTTTAAACGTAAAGGCATAAAATTTGCAGACCTGACTATTGAAGCGGTTTGGAATCTAAATGAGTTTTCCATTTTTTGATAAATATATTACTTATCGAGCTATAAGCTATTCGTGTCACGTGACAACCCGTTTTTCTCGTTTCTGGTGATGAAGCGTCGGGAATTCGGTTCAAAACGCCAACTTTGAGAGTATTTTCTAAAATATCTTCCACCTTTACCGAAAAATGGAAAACGTGTTCCAATTAAAAAGTTTCTGACTAACAACATCGGCCCATTTCCTGCCTTTTCGAACAAAAATGAATTAAAAAATGTGTCTGAAAGTAGGCCCTTCCGATTTGAGAACAGCCTTAAGGAGTTTGTAAGTCATGTATGCACTACCTACAATTATATCTATTCATCTCAAAAGAACTTTTATGTTAGGAATTATTCAGTCACACGGAATTCGAAAATCAGATTTGTCATATTTTTCTGATTGAATTGAGGATATTTATCGCAGCTTCTCTGTTCTCTTTTTTCCATTTATTGATCAGTTTGGCAATTTTCCTTCTTATTTGCCATGTTGTAACTCAGCATTACGTTTATCATGATGTGCAAAAATGATATTTCTTCCGAAATCGAAAAACATTAACAGTTAAAGATTTTATGGAATCAAGTAGAGATTGGCCTTTTTTTGAGAAAGAAACCCTGCGATGCTTCATTGATCAGGATAACCGAAAATTCTGTGAAGATTATACCTAAAGTAATAAAAATAAATAATAATAATAATAATAAAAGTAAAATAAAATAAGATAAGTAAATAATGGTTTTATTCTGAGTAATTTTGAAGATTTTTTTTTAAAAATAAAAAATTGCTATAATCAATTCAGAATAAGTCTCTAATATCTAAACTATGACTTTAAATCAAAAAATGAAGCAAAGAAGGATTGTACGATTGTTTTTCGGATATCAGAAGAGCTTCGGAATTTAGTTTTCCTTTACGTCGTCTATAAAATCAAAACAAACAAACAAACAAAAATAAATTTTCTTAATAGTTGAATAATGTTTTACGATTAAAATAAAAATTTTAGCTGACAGTTTTAATCAGTCAGTTTTACAATTTTTGATAATACGAATCGAAAACTTGAAAAACTTAAATTTTTTATCGTTATTATTATTATTATTATTATTATTATTTTACATTTAAACAGTAAACAAGCGAACATTTCTGAAAATAGTATTATATTGTTGTCAATTTTAATCTGTATCTGCTTCGTGGTTCCTTTGAAAGTTATTTTACAATATATCGTATTAACATGGGTAAATTTAAGAGAACATTTTAAGAGTTTGGAAACTGTAGTAGTATTCAAATCAAATTCACTGTCATTTCAGTGACTGATAAAATTAATGTTTCTCGTATGTAAACAGCTTTGAATAATCATTATTTTTTTTACTACGACTCTTTGTATGTCTAACAGTATTAAAAAAGAATGTTTCCGGAACTTTTTTTTCCCTGCCGACTTCACCGACTTTCCTCTTGAAATCTGAATGAGGATGTAAAAAAATTAGAATTGCGATGACTGTCACGTTTCACAAGATCGCCCTCTCTCTCTCTATTTGTATGTGTATACCGTGGCCATGTAATCTTTATTAAAAAAAAGAGAAAAACTTTTATTTCACCGCACCGTCCTTTAGATTTATTTTTTCTCTAAACGGGTTAAAATAAATCGTTGTATTGTCATCCTAATTTTTTAAGCTCATATATTTTAAAAACTATATCTCTCTCTATACTGTATCTCTCACTGTATAACTATATCTCTCTATACTCTCTATACTCGATAACTCTCTTTATTTTTTCATTGATATTTTACATTTTTGAAATTATTATTATTATTATTATTTTCAGTTTTACAGACAGTTGGCATATTTTAACGAGCGTGGTTTGGCGCATAATTAATATTGTTGTTGTAATAATAAAGAATATTTGGTGATTTATCACCTGCTCCAGGCTTATGGAAACATGTCTTAAAATTAAGTTAAAAATTTATAATTAAGTTGTTAAAATATTAAAATGTTATATTGTCATCGGAAATACATCTGTGTACATATTTTTTTTTTTTATGATTCTAGCATATTAGGAAGTGAGTAAAAGCTTTAAGCATGGAATTTTGTTCATGCTTATCCCGATGTTTTGTTTAACAAAACAAGTATTTTGTACTTTCAGTAAAAAATATAATAGTCATATCACTGAGAAAACTAAATCAAAATTTGAAACATTGGAAGCTTGCATTAATACTAAACAGAACGTGCATGAAATTTTATGAAAACAAAAATATCCAGATTAATTATAAAAAATATTAAAATTTTATTTTATTTTGTTATATTGAGTTAATTATTAATTATGTGCTATTTATGAACACTATTTAACTACATTGTGCTGTCCTCTAGAAAAAAAAAACCCACAGTTAAATGTTTCCTAAAAAAACCCACCGTAGTACTACATAAAATATTTCACTAAAGTCTTTTTTTTTGTTTTATTCTGTTTTTATACACCATTTAAAATAATAAAAACTGTTTAAAATGCCTAAAGAGTGCTTATTTAGTTTTAAAATAATTTTAACTAACAATTGCAGTATTCTGGCAAAGCATGAGTTTCATTTTTACAGATTTGCTTGTTATAATAGAATTTTAGAATGATCTACATAAATTTATATATTTTTTTATGTTAAATCATTAATATGTTATAAAATGTTTCATTTTCAACTGATTATGTCAGGTTTTTTTTTTTTTTTTTTTTTTTTTTTTTTTTTTTTTTTTTTCAGGTAACGTGGGTTATTTTTTGGAAAAGTGTTTTTTTTTTTTTTTTTTTTTTTTTCAAATTCTCGTATATTGGCTGTCATTTTGTAATAAAGTGATAAAATGAAAAATGCTCAACATTAAAATCTTAATCAGAACAAGCTGTAAAAATTGAGCCGTGTTTAATGTTTATAAATTCTTTATTAGACTTTATATAGAGAAGATTTCAAAAAATGGTTTTTTTCAGAGGACAGCACAATAAGTGAGCATGTTTAAATACGTTGAGACATGTAGAGCCTTGATATGAGCCATAATTTTCCTGTTTCACTAGACAAATGATCATTAGCTTTGTTTTTTAATTTTTGTTAATTAGCATGCAATAAATCTTATAGACTTCTACCAAAAAGCTTTTTTTTTTTTTTTTTTCGTTACTAAGAAATAACTTTCGATTTTTTTTTTTGTTACACGCTCCGAAGTTCAGTATTTGTGATCTAAAACAAACCATTCTGTTACTAAATCAAATTCAGCAAATGGAAGTAGACGATGACTACTTTTAAATATTTTTTAAGGAAGATTTCTTTTGTAGAATCTATTTACAGTCCAAAGTAACACCCCTTACCAATTCTGCCACAAATCATCGTAAAAAAATTATACCGCTACCAGTCAACTGGGAATAATGTCTACTCTTAAATAATATGTACGAATTAAATATTTGGGAAGATGCACATATTAAATTTTGAACGGAGTTTCAAAAATTTCAACAGAATTACACAATTTTGACAAACTAGTGTTATTCTTCATTTAAATTTTTACGCAGATACCAATTTTCAAGTCACTTGGACCGAAAGTTTTGGAATTAAAATTGCCTTTACACATTTTATGTATATTTCCTAAAATAATATTTCTGTCAAGCTGATAATTTGTATGAACATAATATACCTAAAAATACAAATATGAATATCTTAGTTTTCTACTTACCGTAATTTCATAATATGAATAATAAATTATGAAATTAATATCAGAAAAAATTACGAAAAATAAGCTATAATTTTTTATAGCATTCGATCTACAGTTTTTCCTATAGGCATATACAAAATTTTAAAGTTTTCGAGTAAATATTTTTATATTAAACTTGAAAAAAAAAAAAAACAGAACAAGGATACGACTTTGGGGGATGGATGTATTATTTTTAAAAAATGATTTCATTTAATAATAATCATATTTTTAAATACAACAATCATTTTTATCTTGTCCCGTGTTTAGAAAACTTTGTATAAAAATTCTATAGTAATTGCAATAACAGCAATCTATTAAAATTGAGCCTTAACGAAATAAAATACCAAATTGAAGAAGATGTTATTCTTAATGGATTGATACCGGTTTCATTCTTCTACTATTATCATTTAAGGTGAAATTAGCATGGGTAACTGTTTTTTTTTTTTTTTTTTTTTTTTTTTTTAGTATTTTGTATTAGTATTTTTTTTCTCGACTGGTGCACATTGTCAAAAAAAGATATAGCCTATCTTTGAAACAGAAGAAAGCCAATAAATTGAGAAAAATTCCCAAACCTCTGTATGTTCGCGTTTCGATTAATTAAATATAAGAACAAGAAAGAAAAAGTGCTAAAAGTACACTACTAAGACTGCTGTACAATATAATTAAGTTATTAAATAAATTAGGAAGACTTACAAAGCATCCACTTGCATAAAATCAATAGCAGTATTAGGGCTTATTATCTGTAACGGATATTTCACCGATACCAATATAATGTCTGTAAAACAGTATAAAATTTTGGTCAGCACAAATTTTAGTTTTAGCAATTATTATCACCATGATACACTCTAAAAAAAATAATAAAAAAGAACAATTTCTTAATCTACGAAAATATAATATAACCACGAACAAAAATATACAATAACCTCTTCCGAGTTGACCAGGATTCCGAAAAGCGTACTTTATCTTTAGAAACATCAGAAAACAACATATTTCCGAGATTTAAAGAAGTATTTAAAAGAACAAAGTTTCTTTTGCTGCCACTGATTTTCGGAAACGTTTCCAAGTAGTTTTTATAGTGTATTAATCAGTTTTCTCAAACGGGAATATCGCTTTTGTGGATGCTATCAATTCTCAATTAGACATTTTCAGCTGTGTAATTGATTTTATACATGCAAAAATAACAAAATAATATTAATTTTAATGTTAATGATACTGCTTTTAATTTAACTTATTTGTCTATAAAACTTGTTGTTGAACATGGAATTGTTTACTTCAGAATTAAAAGCCACTGAAAAACGTATATTCTGGGTTGAGAAATTTGATTAATGCTCTATAAAAAAAACTACTCGGAAACGTTTTTGAAAATCAATGGCAGGAAAAAAAAAACTTTGTTTTTATAAATGTTTCTTTAAATCTCGAAGTTAAATTCGTTTCTGAGGTTTCTAAATATAAAGAACACTTTTTGCAATCACTGGTATCCTCAGAAGAGGTTATTGTATATTTTCGTGGGGGTGGATAGAACAATATATATATATATATATATATATATATATATATATATATATATTTTCACAGCACACCAGCACAATTGTTACATCTCTCCGTATCTTTTAAATAGATTTTCTTAAAAATCATTTTGAAGCTTTCAAAAACATATTTTTTTTAATGAAATATTTTTGTTAGAAGTTTCTTACCGACTCGGGAAAAAGAAAATACTCAAGATCTAAAAATCAAGCTGCTTTTCTTTTTGTGACTGGATATCCATTTTTTAGATATTTAACTATTCCATATGTGAAAAAAGAAAAAAGAAAACTAATAAAAACCAGCTGCTTCTATAAAAAAAAAAAAATCAAATATTCGTGATACTTGGAAATACTATTTTGTGGTCAAGATATCTCTTCTTAGTTTCATGTTCTGAGAATCCCCCTAATCCTCTGAGTGAATAGACTAAATTACAAAACAACGTAAAAGTACTGAAGTAGGATTAAATATTCAACGGAATAGCCTATTACACACCTGTTTTTATTCATGAAAGTATTGGAATTAAGCCTAAACTCTATTCTAGCTTTTTATAGTTTTCAAACAGGTGACAGAAAATGTTCTACGGAGCAAGTGTCGCCATTTTCATATTATTGTTGCTAAATCTCATATGTATAAGAGTCACGTCTAAAAAACACTGGTCGCTAAGCAACAGAGAAACAAGATCTGTCACAGACCATTACTAATGCTATTGATGAAATTGTTCATTCTCAGCCTAAAGAAAATTCTTATTAACTTTCCACCAGGTATTCGCAGATGGATCAAACAAACTTTGTGAACTGCGAATAGGCTATGTGTATTCAGCTGCGTCTTTCTGCGTCGTGGAAATATCAGACTTTTGTCTGATGTTGCTATGGGGAAGGATTTATAGGTGACATTCTCGATCTTAACTTCAGTTTTATTACTGTGTGGGTATATCGTTTTATTCATACAAAAAAAGGGTTAGGGATAGGGGACAAATACAAAATGACTTTACAGTATATGACAAATATGATAATATATAAAATGATATAACAGGACTTTTGTTAAGACAGTATGAAGGAAAACATAGCAACGTTGATTATATTATATTTTCGTATATTAAGAAACATTTGCGTGGAGATATTGATCGGTACCTTTTAGAAATCGACTTTTAACTGTGAGATTCGAGATGATGACGCTTATTTGACGAAGAACGCCGAGGTATCATCATAAAATCCGATAATCTGAATTTAGTATCTTCAAACTTCTTTTCAAATCTTCTTGCTTTTCGTGGACAGCTTTGGAGGAGAGCTTAAAATCTGCCATATCAGGTTTCCCGAGTCAGAGCTTAATCCTTCACTGCTTAATCCGAAAGACAAGAATGATGGAGAAAGTTTGGAACGAAAGAGATTTAGATAATTCCTAAGAAAAATGAATGCCGACAGTCTTTAGGCTGAATTCGACTTTCAAAATTCTTATTTATTTAAGAGTACGCGATACCCCATTATTAAATGGTTTTATGAAAGAAAATTTAATCCAGCAAAAACAAAATCAATTCGTATTTTAAAGTTTGAATATTTATTTATTTATTTTTTTAAATAAGGAAAATTTTAAAACTATACTTTTCCTACAATTTTGAATTTTTTGTAACAACGTTTATTTCTCATATTTTCCTTAGAAGTAGGCTCCATAACCGTCAGGACCTTATTTCTAAAAAAGTTAATTGGTTTAAGAGGTGGTTCTCAAAAAAATATTTTCCCCCGCTTAACAACGTGAAACTTTGACACATTTTTAAACATAAAAGCATGATACTTACAGGACTGAATATTGAAGTAATTTGTCAACAAACTTTTTTTTTTTTAAATTTCGATAAAGAATTACATCTAAAGTTATAAGCGATTATTGTCTCAGGACAGCAGCTTTTTCCTTTCCTGCGCTGCAGTTCGAAACACCCACTTTGACAGCATTTTCTGAAAAAAATTCTGTCATAACCAAAAAACGGAAAAAACCAGTTCAATTGCATGGTTTCTGAATAAGAGCACCTGCCAATATGATACGTTTGCGAACAAAATGAATTAAAAAATGAGCCAGAAAGTAGCCTGTTTGGATTTGAGAACAAACAGTATTTGAGAAAAAATAAATACAATGCAACGACCAGTCTAAAAATACGTAAAAATGACTATTTACTTAACGTTTAAATTAAAAAAAAGAACTATTTATATTTTGAAAATCTGACCCTCAATTTTATGAAATGCACTATTAAAAAAATCGAATCAATTGAAAAAAATATATATGGAAGTTTCAGCATTTTCATTTTGATCATATTAGTGTATAAAAAAAAGCATAAACTGAGAAAACGAATTTAAGTATCACAACTTTGGATAATTTAAAATGAAAATAGATGCAATTAAAAGCCTGTTTCGCATGTTTTTAATTATCAGATTTGGTACTTGTCGGTTAGCCGTGCGCCAGTGATTTTTTTAAGTTGTTGATATATTCATATAATTAAACATAACAATACTGATAAAAAATCATTGAATTTAGCTTTTTATACAGTGTGTTAGAAGTTTATTTAATGTTTAATATATTTCATGTTTCATATATTTCATATATAGTTCATATATTTTCATGTTTTAATGTTCAGGAACGAAACTATGATTTCTTTCCCCTCGGGGCAAGCATGAATCCTAACCCCTCCTTTCTAAAATAAATTTATAAAGAGAACACTGCAAATCTTTATACACTTTTCATAACACTTATTTTGTCACCTTTTTTAGAACACTTTGAAGCGCATTTTCTGGAACAGTTTTTAGAATACTTCTGAGAACACTTCTTTTGTTCTGTTGGGGTTTTGTTTCACTTGGTGAGGTACTATTACCTATTGCAAAAATTATGAATGAGTGCAAATTACCTATGACTAAAAATTGAAATGAATCCTGTCAAAATGCATACTTACAAAATTATACTCAAACTAAAATAAATTTAGAAAAAAGGGAAATGGATTAAATTAAACAGAAACAATTAAAATTTAAAGAATTTAAATTTACTTGGATTCTAAGTTTTGAATTCAAAATAGTATAAGAATTAATTATTTAAAAGCACTGACAAGATTCTCAATTTGCACTACATCCAATTCCCCAACAATCAGCATTGTGAATTCAAGAATTAATATGAAGGGTAACAACAAGGAATTTTCATAGACATAATAATTTAGACTAAGTGAAAATTTTGGAATAAAGGGGCCAAAATCTTTCTTTTAAAGAAAGTACAGAAAGGGGGTGTATAAAATTAATGAGATAGGTTAAACAAAATAATATTTGACGAATATTTAAAAAATGCAAAATTAATTCCAAGAATTCACAACACTGAAGCTGTGATCGTATAGATTAATCCTTGTTTGAGAGACCATGAGTAAATAATTAAATTTTGAATAAGTAATTCATTATTATAAAATGCTCCTCATAAGACTTTAGATCAAAATGTTAAAATTACTTTATATAAAAAATTCAGATAAGTATGTCCTGTAATTAATTAAAAAATAGTAAAAGGTCTCAGTTAATTAAGTAAAATAAGTTTGAATATTAAAAATTACAACATCCAGTAAATTAGCAGTTTATTTTTTTATTATATTTAATGCTTAAAATGATATTTAGAAATTCCATGACTAGAGAATACAATAATTTACTTTAATTAATTAATTTGTTTATTTATTTATTTTACCAGAATTAATATTTAAATCAATAGAATAAATTAAGTTAAAGGATTAATATAAATCCTAGGGAGATTGATTTTCGTAAGTTAAATAAAAGGTAAAATACTGAAAGCAGACCTTTTGAAGTAATTAAGCAAATAATCAAAAAAAGAAAACAGAGAAGGAATTAAATTAGAAAGAACAAACATTTATTAACAAGTAACACTTTAAATGATTTAAATACCATCTTATATATATATGTATCAAAATACTAAGACACAGATAAGTTCCGTCATATCAGACAGGAAACATAATTTATAAATCATAATAATGATAAGAATTGTTTTTACTTACAAGGTTTCTTAATTTTGGAAAACTAAGCATTATTTGGATAGGACGTTACTTTCGAGAGGTATTCATCTTTCGAGGAGGTAACCTAACGATCAAGACTTTCATTCAGAACTTTTCATTTTTAGAGGGAATTTTCACAGTTGAGACTTTGTGTCAAGAACATTGCACAACTTCACCATGCGTTCTTCAAAACACACCTTGCAGGAGTGCAATTTTGATATTTCACAGTATCGCTGAAAGTATTCACCAATACTTTTTTTTTTTTTTTTTTTGCACCTATACGCCTTTAAACTGTCAGTTCCACATTCACGGTTGTCGGAACTGGAGTTTGTGAACTCACAGGTTGAGATTTGTCGATTAAGGATTTTAGCAATCTAATCCTATATAACTAGTTATTCCTGCAGAAAATTACGAGATACGAAGCGGTATGAGTCTTTTTATTGAATAACATCATATCGTTTTCACTTCGTCTTATATATGCTTCGATAAGCTGGAGTCTAATATGCATAGTTGTTTCAATCAGTTAAACGCTACAAAAACAAACTTCCTCGGATTCTTAACAACTTTTTTTTTCAATAACAACATATCATTCTCGTCCTTTCAGGCCGCGTAGCATACAACCATTTTCTATCAACTCACTGTCGCTACTGCCGGGAGAGAAGTGTCTCTCTCTCGAAAATTTCGCCACTGCCTAACCGGCGGGGTGGGGGAAGGGAACCCTCCACCCTCACACACCCAAACTATCCGAGCTTCAAAACATGACTGCCTCTGCTAACTACGCTCTTCGTTTCCTTGGTAACGCTGGACCAGGGGGGAAAAAAGTCAACGCTGATTGGATGAGTGGGGGGAGAAAATAACACGCCTATTGGATTAGTTGTTGCTAGGGGGAAAATCCTAGCTACAATTCCTGGAAATTAGCCGTCTGTTGGGTCCCACGAAAAGAAAGAAACCACGTGCACGCTTAAACCTGCTATCTCGTAAACAACGACTCGAAAGCAATATACTGATGCATCTTCCTAACAAGCCTTCGAAATAGTTTTATGACTCTCTTTACTGAGGGTAATAAAAGTTGTACACAATACAACTGACAATAATGCTTCAGTTATTCCCATGACTTCTTATAAAGGCCTGTTGTACTTTATCCAATCTGCCTGTGTGTGTTCCGAATTTACGATCCCTTAAATTACGTGAGAATTTCAAGTAAAAGTTGTTTGCGTGGAAACTATCTCATAGTGAAAAAAAGAAGAACTTGGGTGGTCTTGACTTATAGAAAAATACAAATGTTTGGATTTTGAAAATAAGAGTTTTAATTAATAATGTTTAAGAAAAATAAGAAAAAGGAGGAAAGGGGTTTGATTAAATATTAAAATAGAATGAGTTTATAAAAAAGAAATGTTTTAAGATATTAATGAAAATATAAATATAAAAATTTAGATTAAATTACCTCTAACAAGAATCCCCCGTCTCTATTTAAAAAACACAATTTTTTGAAAAATAAAAAAAAATTTTGTTTTTTAAGTAAAAAGTGCGAGTAAAAATTCAATGGATGCGGGAGAGATCACTAAATGGGGCCTAACATTTCAAACAAACCAGACTTCGGTCCGAAGAATTATCAAGAAACACTTAGAAAGCCTACCCCTCAAGGTATACAGTCCGGAATGCATAACCTGAGTTTGCATACACAAAACTCTCCTCACTTGTCAACAAAATCCTAGACACACCTGTAGAATAACAAAAAAAATAAAAAAAAGATGAACACAAGGCTGGACATTGCTTTTGTCACCACTAACCTTATCAATCGGGAAGGTTCCATTCAAAGTTTTTTACCTGAACACTGTTTGCTAAACCACAAAAAAAATTTTGAAAATTGCCAAAATAATTTTTTTTTTTTTTTTTTTTTTTTTTTTTTTCTTTTTAAAGCCAAATAAAAATTTGGGAGAGAACATTGCCAACCGAAAGAATCGCCAAATCCATTACAATACTAATGCATAACAATGTAGGTATAAATTGTTAGCTCGATGTACACAGATATATAAAAACATACGAACTAGTAATGTATATGCATATAAAAACACAAACAAAAAGAATAAAAATGGGTAAAAGGCAATTTGCACAATATACAGTTAATTCACAATAAAATACATTTCACTAATTAAAATTCAGTTAACACAAATTGTATCAATGTGTAAAAATTGAGAAACACTTTCTCCAGTCGATTGATATGCAAGTTGAAACTATGAAGTAAGTTATTTACATATGCACTTACAGCGACACTGTGCATATTGGAAGAGCAACCCATTTATCTGTGCTATAAACAATTGCCAAAATAAAAGCATAATGGGGCGAAGAAGACCCAAAAGCTATGGTGAAGATTATCACCATCAGAAACTTAATTTATACAGTAAAAAAATAAAATTTTGACAAAAGAAATCCTTTAAAAAAAAGGAAAAATAGCACAGAACCAGATAAAATTTTATAAATTTTTCAATAAAACCACATCACTATACTTTAATGAAGTAATGTACTCAAGAACAAAATTAATAACCTCAAAAATTTTCAGGTTAAAAAAAAATATACACAAAACAGTACACTAATATTACCTTACACTACGAAATACCTACATATTATATCTAGTAATGAGTAAAATTAATAGTTCCCTCAAATATAGTATTATTCTGTAAATCCACTTATACTCATCTACTGAGAACTTAACTAGAACATCAATTAAAATATAAATAATATGCAAATCGATGGATACTATCGTATTTCACAAACAGGGAGTACTACATGAAAAAAAAAAAGGGAAAAAAAAAATTTGGATTCCCATTTTCAAAATGCACCAAAAAATTTTCAAAGTCTCGAAATTACCCAAAAAATCGAGAAAAAACGTAACATAATTCCAAAAATATACCTGCGGAGAGGTTATTTGCACTATAACTATCGAAATATACCTTATTTACACTAAAATTAGCTATATAGAACATTAAACGTGATGAACACACAACCGCTCAGATCGCTACCGCTAACCAAAACAAACGGTACAAGTACTCTAAAAAGCTTATTTTTCACGTTAAAATACAACAAAAACTAACTGTAGACTATCTATATACATTATACAAACAAAATATAAGGTTATTAAAATAAAATACTATAATTAATACAACTTAAAGTTTATAATTGGGACGCTTGTCCCTGTTCCTGAATCCATAAGTATTTCTGGACGAAGGAATCGAATCAGTCGGTTTGCGCTGAGATTCGATTAAAGTCGGAATACGACTGGTTGAAGGAATAACAGAGGATTGAGCTTCAACAACTTCGTTAGCTACCGCGATATCTGGCGTGTCCGTAACTGGATTTTCAGCCGTGGAGGGGGAGGGGGTGGTTTCAGCTCGTGAGTTCTCGAACTCGGCTGAAGGAAGAGAGGGGGAAAGGGGTTCGTTGCTGGTGGCTAGTGAAGGCAACGTGTTGGCTGTTGATTGCATGGGCAATGCTTCATCTCTGTTTACTGCTGATGCTGTAGGTATGATAAACGCGCGCCTGCGTTTTTTCGTCCGCCGTTCTGGGTTATCGTTAATCGATTGGTGAATGAGAGTAGTTGGATTCTGAATATTCGATTGATCATCGAATTGACTCTGCGGCAGTTGGTCATTTGTTTGGAAATCAACATGCCTGTTTTTAAATTCAGTCAGCCTATCGACGTGTACCACTTGCGTTAATTTTAAATTTGATTGGAGGGCGATTTTAAAATTTACCTCATTTATTTTTTCAGTTATTGTATAGGGACCATTATTAAATTTAGATAGTTTTTTACATTGTCCTGGTTTAACAGCTGGTGTAAAGAGCCAAACTGAATCACCTATTTTAAGATTCTTAGAAACAGCAGTTTTTTCTCTGTATTTTTCTTGCTTCTCTGAAACTTCCACCAAACTACTGTGCACTTCAGCATACACTTTCTTCAAAGCAGGGAATAAAAGTTCACAATAGGTGGGGGCGTCATTATAATTTAAAGTTTGGGGGGTGGAAAAAAGTTTATAGGGGAGATTTAAATTTCTGCCAAACATTACTGCAGCTGGGGTTAATTTTGTAGAAGAATGCACGGCTGTCCTGAGAGCTAAAAGAGCAAATTTTAATTTTGTATCCCAGTCCGACTGATTTTCATTGACAACATGGCATAGGGCATTAATTAGAGTTCTGTTTTGACGTTCAATCTGAGAATTTCCTGCTGGGTGGTAAGCTGACGTGTGAATATGTTTCATTCCAAAGTTTTTATAGACTCTCTCAATGGCTTCTGATATCAGATTTCTACCCTTGTCGGAAACAATATAGCTAGGAGCACCGTACCTTGAAACGAAATCTGCTAGAGTATCCGCTACAACGTCTGAGGTGATAGAGGATACAGCATATGCTTCAGGCCACTTAGAAAAAGCATCGATATATGTCACGATGAACTTGTTACCCGAAAAGGTTGTCGGTAAAGGACCAATTATGTCGAAATTCACTTTCGCCAATGGAAATTCTGGTGTTGGCATTCTCTGCAAGGGGCTAGATGTTTAGGTCGATAAGCTCTTCTTTGTTGGCAACTAATGCAAGATTCTACTAGATGCTTGACATCTGCAGACATACCTGGCCAGTAAAAATTTTCGCGAATGCGATCAATAGCTTTCTGGAAGGCTTGATGACAAGCTGCTAGAGAATCATGTGTTAGTGCGAACACTTGGGGGATTAGTTCTTTTGGCACCACCAGTTTGGGCAATTTATTTAAAATGGGAGAGTCTCGAGTGTCCTCGCACATCAAGAGATCATCTCGGAAGAAAAATTTCATGTACTTTGGTGCTATATCCACTCCTTGATTTAGCTTCTGAGCAATTTGGCAACACTTTTTGTCAGTCTTTTGGAGTTCTTGAATTTTTTCAAGAAGATCAGTTTGGGGCATAAAAATATTCTCCTTTGCTATTTGTACACAAAAATTACAACTTACTGTATTTACAGAGATTTCATTAGAAGTAGTGTATCTAGAAAGAAAATCCGCAACACTGTTGCATTTGCCCTTGATAAATTTAATTGAAAAGGTAAAATCAGATAAGGTGCAAATCCACTTTGCCATACGAGAAGTTGGGTCCTGAATTTTAAGCATATAAGTTAGGGGGCATGATCAGTGAAAATAAAAAAGTGGGTGTTAGCTAGGTAACACTTAAAATGGGCGGTTGCCCAGACAACAGCTAAAAGTTCCCTTTCTGTGGCTGAGTACCTTGTCTCAGGGTCCTTCAACTTTCTGCTAGCAAAAGCCACAGGGTGTAAAAAGTTGTTCTCATCCAGTTGAGATAAAACTGCGCCTAAAGCTTCACCACTCGCATCAGTATAAAGATAAAATTCCTTCGGAAAATCAGGGAGGGCAATACATGGCTTAGAAATTAAAGCAGCTTTTAAATCTTCGAATTCTGCTTGCGCTGCAGGGTTCCATGAAAAACGACCATTTTCTTTAGTTAATTCAATTAAGTTTTTAGCTCGTTTAGAAAAATCAGGGATAAATCTCCTGTAAAATGAAATTGTACCAATAAAAGATCTAACTGCTTTGCGGGTATTAGGGGGTTGAAATTTTTCAATTACTTCTATATTTTTATTAATGGGTGAGACTTTACCTTTATGGATTTCAAAACCTAAATATTTAATTTTATCTGATAGAAAAAGGCATTTACTGGGTTTTAATTTTAAATTATGCTGGCGAAGTCTATCAAAAACAGTTGTTAATTTTTCAAGGTGGGATTCTACATCTTTGCTAGCAATAACAATATCATCTATATATACAAGAATTCCCATATTTCCCAGATCTCCAAATATTGCACTCATGAGTCGTTGAAAAGAATTTCCTGAGTTTGATAAGCCAAAACAATTTCTCGACCACTCAAATAGTCCTTTATGAGTTATGATTGCTGTTTTGTGTCTGTCCTCAGGACGCACAACTTGCTGGAAAAAGCCACTTGTTAAATCAAGTGTAGAAAAGAAATTTGAACCGGATAGTGCATCAACCGAATCTGTGATATTAGGGATGGGGTATGCATCTTTAACTAAATTTTTGTTTAATTTTCTAAAATCGACAGCCAATCTATAAGATCCGTCTGCTTTCTTAACCAAAATGACTGGAGCCGCAAATTCAGAAATGGAGGGGGATATTATATTAGCTTTTAACAGGATATCTAATTGATCTTCCATTTCTTGTTTAAGATTATGGGGAACTCTATAGGCTTTACATTTTACAGGTTTATCAGAAGTTAAATTTATTACATGGGGAATAGTGTCACAGCCGGGCAAGTCTAGGACTGATGCTGCAAACACATCTTTATTTTTATTAAGAAAATCCTGCATTTTAAGTTTAAGAGGGGGGTCTAAATGGTCAAGATTAATATCTGAACTCCAGCTGAGATCAGCATGATCAAAATCAGCTAGTGGAGTGGGCACATTAACATTAAGGGCATAATTACAATTATTAGAATTACACTCAGAATCATCGATGCACTTTTGAATTTTAGCAACCCTCATTCCCTTATTCAAAGTAATCTCATCATCCGAAAAGTTAGCAAATGAAATAAATAACCCGTGTTCCTGAGAACAGATTGTTCTAGATGTTAAAACACCATTACCAAATTTTTTTACTAGGGGTTCCAAAATAACAACATCATTATTATCAATAAAATTACTTCTCGAGCAGTTTACTTGAGCTAAAATTTTAGATTGGGGGGGGGGGGATAGTTACTAAATTTTTCAAAACAGCAAAACTAATTTTAATAATCTTAGACTTTTCACATGTATCACTTACTTCAGTTTCGACATCATTAGATTGTGACTTTTCGCTATCATGACAACTCACTTGGCATACAGGGACATTGATTTCATTTTCATTATTTTTCACATCCCTGATAGTATTTACACTAAGATCACAACCATTTGTTTCACATATATTATCCCGACCAATTGCCTTATTTTCATTTAATTTATCACTATCCATATTACTACAATTTTCATGATTATTTGTACTATTAACATTTCCTAACTTTGAAACACTCTCAGAAGATTTTTGAACAGAGGAATTATTATCATTACTTTCACATTTATCTAAAATCACCTTATTTTTATCTTCGCTACTACATTTTTCACTATCTCGAATCTCTATTTGTTCTCTACTATCCCTTACATTGGCTTTTACTACCATACAATTGTTCTCACTGTTCTTATTCTTCTCAGAAATATTACTAACATTAGAAAAACATTCTACATTACCCTCAGTTTGACATGACATATTTTTAAGGCAAGAAATTTTGTTATTTACAATAATTGGCGGTTTAATATTTACATGACATTCTGAAATTTTTGGAACATATTTACAAAAAGTTTGCTCATTAATACCAAGACTAATAGATTTGTCACTACACTTTATGATAGCCTTGTACTTACTCAAAAAGGGCATACCTAAAATAGCGGTAAATTCATCAGCGAGTTTACCTGCTACTACAAAAAATTCAGCTTGGCAGCTGACATTACTGAAATTGAAAAATAACTTAACTTTCTCAGTGAAAGGGACACATTCACCTGTCACAGTTAGAATGGGTACATTGCATGCCTCAGTTTTTACACCTGGGAATAAACACAATCCCTGTCAAGAAATTAAATTGATACCTGATCCCGTATCACACAGTGCCGTAATAAAAATATCACCGACAGCAATCCTTGCGGTAGGGAGATTGCATGCTGATGGTGAGAAAACATTATATACAGAGGGGGTTTTGTCGTTCGGCTTCTCATGAGTCAGTCCGACTACTCCAGACTCAGCCATTACCCGTTTAAATTTTGTTGAACATTGTGTTCATTGGCATTGTTGTTATTCTGCTGGGTTACATTATTTTGATTACCCCTATTCCTATAATTACCTCTCTGGCCATTGTTGGTACCTCTGTTTCTCTGGTTATTGCCATTTCCCCTATAGTTTCTTTGATTCTGATATCCCCTGTTACTATAACTGCCTCTGTAGTTATTGTTAGGTCTGGCCATACCTCTACGACCATAGGGATTTTCATTATAATTTTGCCAGCCTTGATTTCTGGGGTTTTGGGGGCAGTCCTGAAAAAAGTGGTTGGGGTCGCCACATCCAAAACAGAATAAAGGGTTGTACTGGACATTTTCCTGGGCTGGTGGTCTCGCTGCAGCTGGTTGTTGCATAACCAGACTATCAATTTTAGCCGTTAAGATTTCCATTTTGTTTTGGAGTTCTACAATTTCATGGTTGGGATGGCTAACCTGGGGTGTAGGGGGGTAAACAGCAGCACATGCTACACCTGAGGGGACCTGGGGGGCAATGTTTGCTGGTTCATAGCTGTAGAAGGGGTTAACACTCCTACAAGCCTTTTCTTCAAGTAAGGCAAACGTTAGTATTTCCTGAGGGGTTTTTGGATCTTTTGAAATGACACCCTTCCGAATTTCTGGAGATAGGTTACCTAGGAGCATAGAGTGCAGTATAGCATCTCTACTTTTATTTACAATGCCCTCAGCAATTCCATCAATGACAAGAGCTCTGCGTGACAGATCAGAGGCTCTGTCGAAAAAATCTTGGACAGACATTGAAGGTGTCTGTTTGAAGTTAAGAAACTTCGATAATGCCACATCTGGCGACTCCTGTTCCGTGAATCTGTCTTGTATAATTTCCACTAATTCCGTATAATTTTTGCCTTTATTAGCCTTAATTAATTTGGCTGCTTTCCCTGACAGTCTGTTAAACAGGGCAAAATTTTTTTCTTTTTCATCCCAGTTAAAGAAGGTGGAAATATCTGTGAACTTTTCAATAAAGTCGGATATAGTAGAGTCCCCGCTAAAAGGTGGGATGTTGGATAAATTATCCATCAAAGACGATTTCTTCTGCAACTCAGCCATCTCCTTGGTAAGGGTCTCCGCCATATTTATGAAATGTTTTGTCAACAAAAAAAAATTCAGCGATAATAAAAAAAAAAATTTATAATTAACCCTACCTAACCCTTAAGCAAAGGAAAAAAAAATTTACACAAATGCAAAATCTAAATAAAATTACTGAGAGCTACACCCATGTATACACTAGTCGCCTTTGTCAATATATATAATCAATTGCAAATAAATATAAACAAATGGGAAAGGTATGTTAAAATTTCTAAAAATTCAGTGCGGGTGGGGTATTATGAAAAAAAAATTTTGAACAGCACAGATATGAGGGTTAACACTTCATAACATATACTCAAAGACATAATGCACAATACATTTTGAGAAAAAAAAATTGCCTTTTATACCCTGAACTTTAAGTATACACAAATAAACATTAAAAATTTGAATTGTGCCACACAGGTAAGTATCACGGCATCAATTCTTTGTTGGGAGATTTCTTTTACTTGCCTTGGTACTATTACCTTTTGCAAAAATTATGAATGAGTGCAAATTACCTATGACTAAAAATTGAAATGAATCCTGTCAAAATGCATACTTACAAAATTATACTCAAACTAAAATAAATTTAGAAAAAAGGGAAATGGATTAAATTAAACAGAAACAATTAAAATTTAAAGAATTTAAATTTACTTGGATTCTAAGTTTTGAATTCAAAATAGTATAAGAATTAATTATTTAAAAGCACTGACAAGATTCTCAATTTGCACTACATCCAATTCCCCAACAATCAGCATTGTGAATTCAAGAATTAATATGAAGGGTAACAACAAGGAATTTTCATAGACATAATAATTTAGACTAAGTGAAAATTTTGGAATAAAGGGGCCAAAATCTTTCTTTTAAAGAAAGTACAGAAAGGGGGTGTATAAAATTAATGAGATAGGTTAAACAAAATAATATTTGACGAATATTTAAAAAATGCAAAATTAATTCCAAGAATTCACAACACTGAAGCTGTGATCGTATAGATTAATCCTTGTTTGAGAGACCATGAGTAAATAATTAAATTTTGAATAAGTAATTCATTATTATAAAATGCTCCTCATAAGACTTTAGATCAAAATGTTAAAATTACTTTATATAAAAAATTCAGATAAGTATGTCCTGTAATTAATTAAAAAATAGTAAAAGGTCTCAGTTAATTAAGTAAAATAAGTTTGAATATTAAAAATTACAACATCCAGTAAATTAGCAGTTTATTTTTTTATTATATTTAATGCTTAAAATGATATTTAGAAATTCCATGACTAGAGAATACAATAATTTACTTTAATTAATTAATTTGTTTATTTATTTATTTTACCAGAATTAATATTTAAATCAATAGAATAAATTAAGTTAAAGGATTAATATAAATCCTAGGGAGATTGATTTTCGTAAGTTAAATAAAAGGTAAAATACTGAAAGCAGACCTTTTGAAGTAATTAAGCAAATAATCAAAAAAAGAAAACAGAGAAGGAATTAAATTAGAAAGAACAAACATTTATTAACAAGTAACACTTTAAATGATTTAAATACCATCTTATATATATATGTATCAAAATACTAAGACACAGATAAGTTCCGTCATATCAGACAGGAAACATAATTTATAAATCATAATAATGATAAGAATTGTTTTTACTTACAAGGTTTCTTAATTTTGGAAAACTAAGCATTATTTGGATAGGACGTTACTTTCGAGAGGTATTCATCTTTCGAGGAGGTAACCTAACGATCAAGACTTTCATTCAGAACTTTTCATTTTTAGAGGGAATTTTCACAGTTGAGACTTTGTGTCAAGAACATTGCACAACTTCACCATGCGCTCTTCAAAACACACCTTGCAGGAGTGCAATTTTGATATTTCACAGTATCGCTGAAAGTATTCACCAATACTTTTTTTTTTTTTTTGCACCTATACGCCTTTAAACTGTCAGTTCCACATTCACGGTTGTCGGAACTGGAGTTTGTGAACTCACAGGTTGAGATTTGTCGATTAAGGATTTTAGCAATCTAATCCTATATAACTAGTTATTCCTGCAGAAAATTACGAGATACGAAGCGGTATGAGTCTTTTTATTGAATAACATCATATCGTTTTCACTTCGTCTTATATATGCTTCGATAAGCTGGAGTCTAATATGCATAGTTGTTTCAATCAGTTAAACGCTACAAAAACAAACTTCCTCGGATTCTTAACAACTTTTTTTTTCAATAACAACATATCATTCTCGTCCTTTCAGGCCGCGTAGCATACAACCATTTTCTATCAACTCACTGTCGCTACTGCCGGGAGAGAAGTGTCTCTCTCTCGAAAATTTCGCCACTGCCTAACCGGCGGGGTGGGGGAAGGGAACCCTCCACCCTCACACACCCAAACTATCCGAGCTTCAAAACATGACTGCCTCTGCTAACTACGCTCTTCGTTTCCTTGGTAACGCTGGACCAGGGGGGAAAAAAGTCAACGCTGATTGGATGAGTGGGGGGAGAAAATAACACGCCTATTGGATTAGTTGTTGCTAGGGGGAAAATCCTAGCTACAATTCCTGGAAATTAGCCGTCTGTTGGGTCCCACGAAAAGAAAGAAACCACGTGCACGCTTGCACCTGCTATCTCGTAAACAACTACTCGAAAGCAATATACTGATGCATCTTCCTAACAAGCCTTCGAAATAGTTTTATGACTCTCTTTACTGAGGGTAATAAAAGTTGTACACAATACAACTGACAATAATGCTTCAGTTATTCCCATGACTTCTTATAAAGGCCTGTTGTACTTTATCCAATCTGCCTGTGTGTGTTCCGAATTTACGATCCCTTAAATTACGTGAGAATTTCAAGTAAAAGTTGTTTGCGTGGAAACTATCTCATAGTGAAAAAAAGAAGAACTTGGGTGGTCTTGACTTATAGAAAAATACAAATGTTTGGATTTTGAAAATAAGAGTTTTAATTAATAATGTTTAAGAAAAATAAGAAAAAGGAGGAGGGGGGTTTGATTAAATATTAAAATAGAATGAGTTTATAAAAAAGAAATGTTTTAAGATATTAATGAAAATATAAATATAAAAATTTAGATTAAATTACCTCTAACAGTTCAATTCACTTTCTAGCGCACTTTTTGAAAGCGATGATTTCACAAGTGTGCCCAAATGTGCTCCCACTCCATTCTCAAATGTGTTCCCAAGATTAGATTTAGCAGATATCCTGAGCAGAACACTTTCGGTACACTTTCAGAACACATTCTTTATAGCGGAGCATATTCGGAACACATTAAACGAACACATTCAGTACACATTAAGGTAATTGGAAGACTTTTTTTAAATCAAAGTGTTCCAAATGTGTTCCCAAGTTTAGATTTTGCAGATATCCTGAGCAGAACACTTTCGGTACACTTTCAGAACACATTCTTTATAGCGGAGCACATTCGGAACACATTAAAGAAACACAATCAGTACACATTAAGGTAATTGGAAGACTTTTTTTAAATCAAAGTGTTCCAAATGTGTTCCCAAGTTTATATTTTGCAGATATCCTTAGCAGAACACTTTTGGTACACTTTCAGAACACATTCTTTATAGCGGAGCACATTCGGAACACATTCAGTAGACATTAAGGTAATTGGAAGACTTTTTTTAAATCAAAGTGTTCCAAATGTGTTCCCAAGTTTATATTTTGCAGATATCCTGAGTAGAACACTTTCGGTACACTTTCAGAGCACATTCTTTATAGCGGAGCATATTCGGAACACATTAAAGGAACACATTCAGTACACATTAAGGTAATTGGAAGACTTTTTTTAAATCAAAGTGTTCCAAATGTGTTCCCAAGTTTATATTTTGCAGATATCCTTAGCAGAACACTTTTGGTACACTTTCAGAACACATTCTTTATAGCGGAGCACATTCGGAACACATTCAGTAGACATTAAGGTAATTGGAAGACTTTTTTTAAATCAAAGTGTTCCAAATGTGTTCCCAAGTTTATATTTTGCAGATATCCTGAGTAGAACACTTTCGGTACACTTTCAGAGCACATTCTTTATAGCGGAGCATATTCGGAACACATTAAAGGAACACATTCAGTACACATTAAGGTAATTGGAAGACTTTTTTTAAATCAAAGTGTTCCAAATGTGTTCCCAATGTGTACTGGGATTTGTAGTGAAGTTTTGAATCCATTCCCTTAATTTTTATTTCAGATATGAAATAATTGTTAGGAAGTATATCAATCTTAAGATTTTTAGCTTGATTTCTTTAGAAAACGACCTGTTTCAATTAATTTGTTTATATTGTATATTAATACACATCTTTTTATCACGAAATATTGAAACATTTCTAACCTAATTGAGATGGTGTGTTGATCTTGCAAGTTTATGCGATGAGTTCGTTAATCAATTATACAAATCTTACGGTTTGTTTAGAGTAACAAACAAAAGCAAAACTTGTCATCACGATAATGTCCGAAATATTGAACCAATTTCAATCTAAATTAGGATTGTGTATTGATCTTGCAAGCATCTTGGATGAATTCATTAATCAAATATTGTTATGGTGCCATTAGGAAAAACCGGCCTTGTTCAAAGCAAAGATAATAAAATTAACGAATACATCGTTACTTTGCGATCTTCTTTACATCGTTTTACGATTCCATGATATTTATATCTAAATTTCTTTTTTTTTTTCTACCGAACGACGAACCAAATCTTTTTTTAACCCCCACTTCTATTCTGGAGCTCGGAGCATTTGCCCCATTCACTTTTACCCTAGTTTCGTCCCTGGTCCAATTTCAATAAGAATTCTTAAATGTTAATTTTTTTTAAATGGAAAAATCATGATAAGTTTGAGTCATACATAAAGATACTTGCAATGAAAGTTCAAAAAAAGCTTATTTAAATTTCGAAATATATTTATTTATTTACTTATAGGAACATTATTGTGTTTCACATTTTTTCTTAATTTTTGATGCAACAGTTTTTCAGGACTGGTTAAACACTTATAAGACCTAGTATTGTTAAGAGGAAACACCATTACCTCTAATTAATTAATTTTGGATAATTCTGACCTGAATCTTTTTTTCTTCAATATTTGATAAAAATCTATTTTTCCTCTTCCATCACTATTTTCTAAAAAAATAGTGCAAAGCCTGTAAAATCCGTTTCCTAGCAATATGAATATCGCAAAGCATTATCTGATATTGCGTAAAAGTATTTCAACGTCTACCTTTTTCTCGTCTAATGATAACTGAAGTGTCATCATTTAGAACATGCACAGATGCTATTTGTTTTCAATTATTCTGATGTATTCTGATATATTCAGACATATTTTGATGTCACCTAGATACGAAATTTCCTGAAAACTCAATAGAACATCTGTCTCCATACATGTAGTAGTATTTTAAATAAAAAAATATTTCTTTTGTATGAATTGAAAATAAGATTTTTTGCATACAGAAATTTCCATTAGAATGTGATTATGCGTGAAAAATTCTCTAAAGTATTTAGATACTAGCGGACCTTCGTCTGTTTTGCTGGTCAGTTTTCTCAAACAACCTCGAATTAAATGAACCTGAGGTTGGGAACCTCTACTGCCTTCGGCAGCGTGCATCCATGCGGGCTACGCCCATTCCGTTCTCGAATCGAACGAACCTTGAATTATTGTAATTTTTATTTCGACCCAGATTAAATTCAAATTTTCAGCATCATCGTTCACATTGTTATAGAAACCTATTTGGCATTCTCCCAACTTTAATTTAATCACACTAGTAGCAAAATTTACCAGCGAAATCATTCCGTTTCAGAAAGACAAATGTCAAACATCACATAAAGAACCGCGAAAAATTCAAAAATCGCTGAAGGAATTTCGAATAAGCTTTATTGAAAAAAGGATAAAATGTACTATAATGAGTTAAAAGATTGAAAGCGGCATTTTTTTTTTTTTTTGCTAATTTTGAAAAATTGCATTAGGTTTTCTTTAAATTAATTTAACAAAATTTAACTTTGATATTTACAGGGTTGGCACGGGTGCTTATTCTTGAATACTTTTATTTCCGGAAAGTAATTTTGGCCTTATTTAATTGATTCATTGACTCAATAAGGCGAAGATTACTTTTCGGAAATAGTAGTTTTTGAAAGTAAGCACCGATACGACGTACGAACCCTGTATTTATGTAGACAAAATGTTACCTATAAAAAATTATTGAAATAATTCGAACACATTCATCTAAATCCCTCACATAAAATACCTATTGTTAAATGATTTGTCTTGAATACTGAAAAATAATGCAATAGTTTTACTTAAAAAGATGCTTTTAAAATAACCTTGTTTAAAAAAGTGTTTTCCTTACACTATTATGAAAAATAAATAGAAGTATAATTTTCTTCGAACTGTCTAAAAGTTGAATTTTGGTAGTAATTGATGTTTTTTGGGGAAAAAAGCATGAAAAACCGAACCAAACGCATTTGAATGAAGTAGGATTAGAAAATATAATGAAAACGTTAACTCAGTTGTTGTTCTTTACTTGTTATTATTAAAGGGATTAAACCCAATAGCTAAACATTGTATTAAATAAATCAAATTGAAAATTTTTCAATCATGTGGAAGATTTTAGTGAATCTGATTCGATGCATTTGACATCCAAGTTAATTCAAGAGCAGCAGGTCATTTTCTTTTCTTTTCATCAGGTTATTCTTTTTATAAAAGTGATTCAGAATTATTAAAACAAGAAACGTTTGTTTCATCTTGAGTGAAATAAATTGGTATAGGATTTTCTTTTACTAGTCTGAAATTGAATTGTTGTGGTAACTAATGATTTTCTTTTTCTTAAGCATGAAAATCTGAACCAAGTGCACGCATAAATTAGGTTAGAAGAACTAAAAGAAAAAAAAAAGTGACTCATTCGTTGTTCTTGACTTATTTGTATTAGTTTTGTCGTGTTTTTATTCAAGAAATAAAAATTCGAAAATTGACATTTTATTATCAAATTGAAACTTTGCCGAATCATGAAGACCATTTCAGAAAATCTTGTTCGGTGTCTTTGGCATGAAAATTAGTTCCACAGAAGCAGAAGTTCTTATCAGATAACTCTTTATGCGAGAGAGGATTTTTAATATGACAGACACGCGCCTTATACGATGCACTTACATTTCACAATAGTATAGCTATACACAAGATTAAGAAACTCCATAAATTTGTTTTTAAATTCTGGTGTCAATCAACCATTTCAGGTTAAACTTAGTAAGTCACCGTAGAGAGGTCAGTGGAGTGCAAAAGGTTAAAATACACCGCAAGCGATTTTTCCCCATAAGCCGTAATGTAAAAGAATTCTTTTGAGTGGCCCCTGTAAATAAACTATAAATGCTACAAGCTACATTTTCACTACCGAACATGCCATAATAAACCTCAATAACATATATCAATTGCATGACAATTCGAGTATATTTACGTGACTTAGAGCACCGACAGACAGACAGATGGCAGACAGATAGGCAGATAGATGAGGAAAGCGTCCTTTAAAATAGATTTTTTTTTTTTAAAAAAAGCTGTTAATTAGGAAAAATTCGAAAAAACGTCAAGAAAAGTTTCAAAGGGTTCTATAGCTGTTTAGAACAGTTGCAGAAGTATGCAGAACTGTTTAGAACTGAATTTTTAAAGTAATCGATGGGTAAAAAAAAAATGTTCATGAAAAACTGAACCAAACACGTTCGCATGAAAAAGGATAGAAATAAATGTTGACTCACCTTTTGTAGTTGACTTTTTTCGCTATTATTTCAGAGAGAAAAAATATGACAGTTGACATTGTATTAACTAAATCAAACTGAAAATTTCCCAATCATGTGGAAGATTTCAGTGTGTCTGATTCGAATCAATTGACACTCGGATTAGTTCAACAGAGGCAGAAAAAAGATCTCAATTCTCTGTTACATAATTCTTTTTACAGGAGTGACGTTGAATTATCAAAACAAAGAACGGTGTTTAATCCGAATGAAATACTATATAACGATAGAATTTTTTCTGAACGATCTAAAATTAAATTTTAGTGATAACTAACTTTTTTTTTCTGTTTAACACTTTCTAACATAGTTTAAAGGTGTTTATGAATTCGATTTGTCTGTCTGTCTTGTCGTCTCTCAGTGCTCTAATTCGCGTAAATATACACAGCTTGACATGCAATTGGTA
Organism: Maratus michaelseni; assembly: GCA_963931845.1. NCBI lineage: Eukaryota > Metazoa > Arthropoda > Arachnida > Araneae > Salticidae > Maratus > Maratus michaelseni. The sequence continues at coordinate 226,874,446 of OZ007595.1, forward strand.
TATGTTTTTTATGTTTACGATAGCATGTTGGGTATCGAAAATGAAGATTGTAGCATTTATAGATCGTTTCAGGGACAGTAAACATTATATCAAAATAATTCCGTTACATTACGTTCTATCAAGAAAAATCGTCTGCGGTTTATTTAATGATGTTAATAATATTTCAAATTTATTCAAATTCATATATATCACTAAGGCGGACTTCAAGATGCTTACTGTAGAATATTGGGTGCATAGCATTCATCGTTCATTTACACGGATACACAAAATAATTGTGTTATGAACTGTTTATGAATAATAATTGCTGGAAGTGCTTTTTCAGTTGTGGTACGCGTTTTCAAATTTAACATTTTCCCCCCATTCTACTCTGTGTGTATACAGTCTATAGATTATATACAGGGCTGTATACAAAAGGTCTTTTGTACATTTTCGTTTATTAGAGGAAATTGCTAGAGGGAAATTTTCAACTTTGCTATTACGCGTTTTCTAACTGAATTTAATTTTTGCATACTATGTAATATATATACAAATATATAGATCATATACAGAGCTGCATAAAAGAATTCGTATGATTTCCTTACTATTGAGGGTAGTTGCTGAAATTGGGTTTTTAAATGCGTTACGAGTTTTTCAAATTGTTTATTTAGAGATCATCTTTCACCTTAATAAACTATGAAGTTTTGTTTCAGTATTGTGAATGTGTTGGAAAGTGTTTCATAATCTATGCTTGACGCATGATCTTTCATTTTTTTTTCTTTTTAAGACGCGTGAAAAACTGAACCCAATGCACTTGAATAAAGCAGGATAGAGAAGGAAACGAAAGATATGACTGATTTGTTGTTCATGCTTAGTTGATATTCAAGAGATTAAACCTTACCTAACAGTTGATATTGTATTTGCGAAATCGAATTGAAACTTTCCTTAATTACGAAGAAGGTTTTAGTGAATCTGGCTTGGAGCCTTTGGCTGCATAAATTCTTAATTCCTTATCAGATAAATCTTTTATGATTTTTCATTTTTTTTTCTTTTTAAGACGCGTGAAAAATTGAACCCAATGCACTTGCATAAAGCCGGATAGAGAAGGAAACGAAAGATATGATGACTGATTTGATGTTCTTGTCTAGTTTATATATAAGAGATTAAACCTAACATCTAATATTCTTTTTGCGAAATCGAATTGGAACTTTCCTTAATTATGAAGAAGAGTTTAGTGAATCTGGCTCGGACCCTTTGGCTGCCTATGTTCTTAATTCTTTATCACATAATTCCTTTACGATTTTTCATATTTTTTTCTTTTTAAGACACGTGAAAAATTGAACCCAATGCACTTGCATAAAGCTGGATAAAGAAGAAAATGAAAGATATGATATCTGATTTGTTGTTCTTGCGTAGAGATTAAACCTAACACCTGACATTCTTTTTGCGAAATCGAAATGGAACTTTCCTTAATTACGGCGAATAGTTTAGTGAATCTGGTTCGGAGCCTTTGACTACAGAAGTTCTTAATTCTTTATCAAATAATTCTTTTATATTTTTCAATTCTTGTTTCTTTTTAAGACGCGCGAAAAACTGAACCCAATGCTCTTGCATAACGCCGGATAAAGAAGAAAACGATACATATGATATCTGATTTGTTTGTTCTTGCCCAGAGATTAAACCTAACACCTGACATTCATTTTGCGAAATCGAATTGGAACTTTCCTTAATTACGGAGAAGATTTTAGTGAATCTGCCTCGGAGCCTTTTACTACATAAGTTCTCAATTCGTTATCAGATAATTATTTTTACAAGGCTGATGCAGAATTGTTGAATCAAGAAAGGATGTTTAATGTGAACGAAATAAATAATCATATAGAATTTAAGCTGGATTTAACTTTCGACACAACCTTGTAACACGCGCGTTTATAGTTCACTAGAGGACTGTCGTTCTGTTTGTAAAAATTTACCTGTTTTTGTTTGCTTTAGAATTAGCACAAGCCGATTAGCAATAAATGTAATTCAAGGATGAATTCTTTGGATCTGTGATTAATTGGTTTTATTTCTTTTTTAATACAACACTTCAACAAGTCGTATCTAAACTAGGGATTTATCGAATAGTGATTTGGCCGAATAGCCGAATTCCGAATATTCGGCCAATTTTTAGACAACTTTTCTTTCTTTCTTTTTTTTTTTTTTTTTTTAAAGAAAATAACTTTTGATTAATCTTTTGTACCTAATTTGTGTTTTATTATTTATGTGTTTACCATTTTCAATAGCTTGTATTGTAACATTTTTAATAGCTAGATCGTATTTCTTGAAATATTTCAAATACTTTGATGCTAATAATAAAACAACTTTTACTATACATCTCAGTTATAATAGCATAATTTTATCTACAGGAAAGTAATTCATAAGCAATTTGTCTAAAATAAGAACTCATTAGTCATTGTCACTGTCAAATGTACTTTAAAAATTTATTTATAAATTTATAAAATTTATTTTAGCGCAAAAAATTAAGAAACTGCATTTCATCCTTTTATTCTTGATATATCAAATTGAGTTTTCGCAAGTCGGGGTGGTAAGTTATTTCCATTAAAATATTTAAAAAAAAAATCACTTCTGTTATATAATTATCTTTTCTTACTTATATTCAAAATGAATATTTACTCTCTCTCATAATTCATAGTGAGATATTTCCTGAGATAACAAGATTTAATCAAATAAATTTTATTGTGAGGAGTTTGTGTCTCTAGTGATCAATAAATTTCTAAGAATGAGTCTATGTTTTCAAATCACTCTCCAGTCTTAAATTACAAATTAAATTAAAAGCAAGAGTATGGTTAAAGTAATAGAATATATATGTTTAATAAAATATTTGACAATTGAACCTGCATATAGAATATACAACAACACAAAGTTCTATAACTTACTCAACATGCATTAAAAGCATACACAGAAACTGATAACCACAATATGAATGAAGGAAGATGTAAATCTAAAAAATATATATAATAATGGCAGCATCTGAATAATTGTACAATTTTTGCAATTATGAAAATGATTTCATGAGATATGACTTTCATGAATACAGAGGGTCGTTCGCACTTTATGGAAACGATTTTCATAATTAATTTCTGAACATTTATATGCCATAATCTTTGCGACAATTTTTTCTACTGTATAGCCCTGACTCTTGATTACAACTCTGAATCAAAATTTCCGTCATAGTCGATTTTTCTCTTAGTACAATCATATAAATTTTCTCCTACACCTCTTGGAAAACTTTCCAAAGTCTTCCAATGTGTTGTGGATAGTGCTTTCTAACGCACGCTTTTACAAACACATAGATGGTGATAAATAAAAAAAAAATATATGGTAACACTGGATGAAACATGGCTTTATATAAGTGAGTGTATCCAAAGAAGAGTAATTTTTATCAATTAATAGAAAACAAGAACGAAAAATCATGCGTCAAGCATAGATTATGTAACACTTTCCAACGCTTCCAAAATAATTTTACAAATCATACCGTTTAATAAGCTAAAAGATAACATCTAAGTAATCCGAATACTTTTCATCAGCCCTGTATAGGATCTATAGATTTGTATATATACTACATAGGATGCTAAATTTTAGTTCAGTTAGGAAACGCGTAGCACAGTTTAAAATTCTCCGTCTGGAGTTAAATAATACGGAAATGTGTTCGCGAACTTTTGTGCTTCCCTGTATAGGATCTACAGAATTTATACACACCACGTAATAGACAAAAAGCGAGTTAAAATTAAAATCGCGTTCAGTAACTTAAAACGCACTTCCAGGAATTATTGTTAACAGGCAGTAGAGAATTCTTTTGTGTGTCCCTGTCAAGGAACGATGACTGCTATACACACACACACACTATTCTGTAGTAAGCCTCTTGTAATGCACCTTATATAAATTTCAATGCGTTTAAAATAGGGAAACATTTAAATAAACCGCAGACAATTTTTCTCCATAGACGTAATGTAACGGAATTCTTTTGACTGTCCCTGTAAAGTAACTCTAAGTGCTATGCACACCCTATTCCATATTAAGCATCTTCTAATGCATCTTAGTGATATATATAAATTTCAATGCGTTTAAAATAGTGAAACATTATTTAAATAAACCTCAAGTGATTTTTCCCCATAGACCGCAATGTAATGGAATTCTTTTGAGTGTTCCTGTAAAAAAAGTATATGTGCTGCACACTTCCGTTGAAATAGGGAACATGCTATAGATAACGACCATAACATATAAAAATTGCAGAGCAATCCGAGCATATTTGCGGGAGTTAGAGCACGGCCAGACGGCCAGACGGCAGACGGCAGACGGCCAGACGGCAGACGGCCAGACAGCCATACGGCCAGACAAACCGAAGTCATAAACACTTTTCAACTAGGTTGGAAAGTGTTAAAAAAGAAAGAAATGAGTTTGTGAATGTAAAGAAAATTTTCCAAAAGAATTCATGATTGCTGCGGAATTTTGTTATGGAATTAAATTAAAGGTAAAAAAAATGCAGTAAAGCTTAGGTGATTTCCCTTTATTATCAGTAAAACATTTTAGAACCCATTTTTGAAGAAGAAATTCCAGCTTTATATGAAAAATACATTAATTGAGCTTCATAAGAACACAGTCTCTCAGCCGTTCTTCCATAATTCAACTGACGCCATATTTATACCAACGAAAGAATTACAAACGGAAATGAATTGTGCATAAATTGAAGAAATGCATGTGTAAAATCACCTGACGTACCCCTCCCCCTCCTCATCAATGGCCTTTTTCTGTATTTGGATAGTTTAAATGAATTCACGAACAGTGAAAAGACTTTGCAAAGTTTTTTACAAGAGGTATCAGGAAAAACTGACATGACTGTAACAAGGAAATTCTATTAACATAGAAATTTCGAGTCAGAGCTATAGCCAAAAGTCAAGGCTATCCAACAAAGTCAAATTGGTGTAAAGAATAGGTCATTTATGCGTAGAAATTAACTTTGAAAATCGTTTCCATAAAGTGCGAACGACCTTCTGCATGTCAAAAAGTAACCAGTTTTAATTATAGAAAAAAAATGTGCAAATTTTTAGCAATTATCTGAATTTATTTGGCGAGATATCTAGCAATATTCGGTGATATATCTCACAATATTCGGCTGAAGCATTCAACCAACTAGTCTTCCGTATTCGGCCAACCGAATATTCGGCAAAAGTGCCGAATAGGACGAATTTTTGCCCCATCCCTACTTTAAACGGTCCGATTAATTTTGATGACTTAAATTGTGTGACTGTTATGAGGTGGCTATGGATATTAGAGATGATACGGGCTCAGCCCGAGACCATGACCAGAGCCCGAGTCGGGTTCCGTCACCGATATTTATACCATTCTTCGAGGTCGAGTTCAAAGTAAAAAAAATATATATATATATTTATTCACAAATTGAAAAAACAAAAACTTGCTATTTGAGAAACAAGCATGTATAAGTTTTTAAAAGTATTTTACTATCTTTTAAAAATCAGTTTGAAAGAGAATTGGATTATTACCGATGCGATATAAGAAGAAATACTCTATCTGATTCTGCAGCCTTGGTACGACCAGTGTTAGTAACATAAAGAAGCCATGGAGTATCCCTTATCTATCCGTTTGAAGTCCTTTTACAGAATTACTTGGAAGACAGAACTCATGTCTTTCTGCCATAGTTGTACAATAATATTTTAAAATAATAAGAATTGGGATTTTTGCAGATTTCTGCCAGTGGTGGGGTATAAATTGCAAATTTTCTATTTTAAACATATTTTCAGGGAAATGAAAATCGCGAAACGTTGTCTTCAAAGAGTATATTTAGGATTAATATTGATTTCTACGAAAGATGCGATTTTTAAGTGACAAAATTAATCTTGAAACAATTTTTTAATTTTATTAACAATTTTCTACGTACTACATACTTTCGGTTTTGGGCTCCGGTACTGATGATACAAATTTTTTTCGGTCTCGGCCTCCGATCTAATGAATATAGTCTACCCACGCAGGCCCATACAGAGAGAGGTAGAGCGGGTACAAATTACCATGGTCCGGCTCTTCTGGGGGGTCTGGTCTTGGGCCTTGTTTTAAAATTAAATACGAGAAAAAGTAGACTCGTATTTTTTTTACATAAAAATTTTACATTAAAATAACTAAAAATATTAAAACTCAAAAGTCTGAATTTGTTAGAACGTCTTTACGGGTCGGCCAGAGGAGTGGGGCTGGGAAAAGTACTTCTCAAATACGTATGTATCAAATACTTGACAATTGGGTGAAAAACAATCTATCTTTTACTATACAGCAACAGAACGCACGTAGCAAAGACTCAAGCGTCAGACAATCGTTGATGAATCAACTAAAATTTATTAATATTTCCAATACTTTCAATTTCTATTTAAAATCTTTAGATGAAAAAATTTTGCAAATGCACCATAAGCTGTAATACTCCAAAAGAAAAATCATAAAATTGTAAGCAAATACTACATCGATTTTCTAAAACATTACTATTTATTTTATTCTTTCACACCGTCTCATAATGGCTGATACCGTAGTCCAACTTCTTACTTCAATAATTATGGTGTTGGCGTAGCACGCCCGGTGTACGCTGTCGAAGGCAGTGAGGCCTCCAACTCTATGTTTGTTTGGATAGATTTTCATTTAAAAATATAAAATCATACAAATTCGAGGGTATACGCTGCCGAGGGCAGTGGGACTCCCAAAATTAGATTTGTTTTGAAAGATTATTGTTTGAAAATATAAAATCATTCAACATTGATTTTAGGTATGTTTCAGGTTATTACCACGGGCGGGTCAGCTAATAAAACAATAATAAACACTTAAGTAAGCTTACTTCCGTTTTACTAAAAGAATAATGCAACTTAAAAAATGATAAAAATAAACACATAAATAAATAAAATAAAATTACTTACTAACTTGAAAGACAAACAGAAATAGAATTTTGAACATTTATAAATTATATCTAAATATTCTCTGTAAACATTTAACAATGCTCTTCGGTACTTTTCCTTTGTGAAAAAATAATCCCTTTTGTAAATATTAAAACAAAAATTCTGGTGGATTAAAAAATAACATTTCTTGTCGATGACTTTTTACGGAAACATTAGTTTCCGCATTTAAAAGAGGGCGACGTCTTTTTAATGTACGCAGCATACAAATTTTTATCTCCGTAATGGTACCACTGTTAATATAAAAGCGGCATGCGATGCTTGATTAAAGAGGGAAATGCGATAATTACTAAGCATAAACCGAGGTTAAATGTGTATATAGAAAATCACGTTTTCCTTCTTGAGTAATAATTAAGATTCTCTGAAGAAAATATGTACTGCTTTCTGTTTCTTTTCTTTTTCTCCTTCTTCTTTTTTTTAAATATGCATAAATATTGATAATTTTTTGAATGCATAAAATAAGGAAAACAGACGTTTGGTGCAGTTGGATTATTTTCTTATCTTGCTTTTATATTTGAATTAATCATCGTTCTAAGGAAAGCAGTTCAGTTATTTGAAACTTTTATACATGAATATATATGGATATATAAAAGTTACGCATTGTAACTGTTGAAAACATATTTCCGAGTGAAAACTAGTCGTTGGGGGCCACCGTATTACTTACCCATCATGTATATGCATAATATAAAATATGAAAATAAAACATGTGTGAACTATTTATAAAATGCATTGCAATTGGAATAAAATCTCTGCTTGATGACGTCATAAACTTTAAATGCTCTATTACTGAATTGTGTAAAAGAAACATCATTATAACTCCAAAATTGCTAATCATATTAACTAACGGTTTACTGCGTCGGATTAAGTGTCTCATTTTCAATTAAAATATATCTTTGAATTGAAATTTAAATGAAATACAGGGTCACGAAAAATCGAAGAGTGTGGAAAATACGAATCCAAATATCTGGGCAACTCATTATCCGATCGACTTCATTCTTTATGCAAAATTTGTGTTTTTTTATTGTCTTTTATATTCTTTCCTTAAAATAAACAATTTCGAAAATTTTTGCATACATTTTATCAGAACGAATATTTCGAGAGTCCGAAAAAAAATAGTTCCGGATAATCGAGGTTACTGAAATTCAATAAGCTTCTTCTCATTATTACATACTAATTACATACCAAATTTCAAGTCTCTATCTCAATTTTTTCGGGAGATAGAGCGTTTGCAGACACACAGACAGGCGGGCGGCCATTTTTTTTTCTAAAAATATGTTTTTCGGAATCTCCAGTGTCTGAAACGTGTAAATCCATCAATTTTTTTTTCGATTTTCAAAACGATTACAAAACTTATCTTATACTACGCATGATGGGTAAGTAATAGACATTTTAAAAATAGTAAAATTTAAAATAGTAAAATTTAAAGAATGTAAATTCTTCCTAATTTTGCTGCTAATTTTGCTGTGAAATTTAATTGTTTCACTTCAAAACACACTTTTGAAAAAACTTTGTGCTATAATTTCGCATTAATTTTCATGCTTACACGCACAAAAAAATTAAGATATTCCAATACAAACTTCAAAGAATAGAATTGATTTTTATTTTCTCATAAATACGATAGGTGTTTGAATATAACTGATTGCTAGATGATAAATGACTTTTCGTGATTTAGTAAACTCGAGTTTTGATTTAGAATGTGTCGGACTTATTAGTAAAAATACAAAAATACAAAAAAAAAAAAAAAAATGAAAAAATTGAAAAAATGCCTTACATGAAAAAAAAAAAAAAAAAAAAAAAAAAAAAATTACCGTAAATTTTTTTAATTCCTTTAAGATTTTTTTTCTAAATGTTTTTCTATTATGGTAATTTTTCGTTATATTTATAAATTTTCAAAAAATAAATTTGATTTTGTAATAATTGTTGTTTTTTATGCAGTAATTATATAAACATTTTCCCTTTAATTCACCTATGGGCATATTACCGCATATGGCCATATTACCTTCATCAAATCGCATTTTTTTAAAACAAAATGCTACAAATTCAATTTTTGACCAATTTAATTTTTAAAATTCAGTTCTAAAGTACTTCTGCTTTTGTTATTAAATTTTTATTATATATTTTCTAAATCGGTCACTAGCACCGTTTAAATATTTCTATATTTAGGTTGGCCATATTACCCGCAGATACCTTAATTAAAAAAATATATGTATATACAGTTATTTGAACTGGAAAATAGAAGCCTTTATGCACTTGGGCCAAAATCTCATGGGTGATTTCTCAGTCCTTCGTATATCTCTAGACATGTCTTTGCAATCTGAATTCTTATTTAATGTTAAAATGTTTCACTGTGATTATTCTACAACATTATATTACGTTACATGTGACTTTTATGAAAATGTGTTTTTTAACCTTTAAAATAGAATTTAAATTTCTCAAAAGTCACTACGTTCCCCTGTCCCCAATCCATAACTTGATCATTAAAACCATCAACAAACAATAATTATTAGACAATTTTGAAAAACCAATGCATTTATTATCAATATGAATATAATATAATTTTACAGGAGTGAAATGCGTAATACTTTTTTAATTGCGTTTAAAGTTGCGTCCCTCACTTTTTTGGTCACTACTGTCCCGGTGTATGAATTTCCTCATATTTACACTAGATGGCAGCAAGCGGTCATTTTCAGTTTTGTTTTTAGTAGGGGAGCACATGTTCTTCTGAAACAGTCGTCATCATTGCTTGCTGTTTGTTCATAAAGAAGATTTTCTGGATTGAAAACAATGGGAAAAGGTAATTTAATTTATTAACCGTTACTACTGTGTTCATTGTTAATTTAAATAGTGATATTTATAGATTAACCAATATCTAGCAGGTTTGATATGATGTCTTTGAAAATAGTGCATACAACATTCCAAAAATGTTCTGTTTTAAGTAAAGTGACAAAATTGCAAAAAAATGTCACTATTGTCCCTTACAATTTATGTTTTGTCTGATAAAAACTGCCATATTATACTTATTTTTCAATAAAATTTGTGACCATCTACTAATTATTATTCTGCAGTACACTAGTGGTTATTAAAATTTCAAATTGAACATAATATGAGACTTTTAAAAATCAGAGATATCAGCAGAAAATCAGCAGCCAGAAATCACACTTATAAGATTTTGGCCCACATGCGGCTAAAAACTATTTCATGATTGTGGCGCAGAATAGCGTATTTTGATATACGAACGGTCTTAATTGAAATTCGATACCTTTTTTTCCCTAAGGGTATATGATTTTTATCTTACTTCTATCAAATACTCCAACGAATTCTTCTCTTCTTCTTTTTCTTTATCTTATTTTCTATGAAACCATAGCAGTGAAAGTGAACGTTACCTGATACAAGCAAGTAAGGTGTCGCGATGAACGATGACGGTCCAGACAAAAATCTTATTGCAGAATTTAGAACATATCTATTTAGAATCTTATTGCAGAACTATTTATTCCCACTTTTTCTGTTGATATTCTATTCAGCATTGTAAAATAGATAGGGACAGTTTGTTACAGTTGATCGCTAACTGAATTTCGTGGATTTAGTGTACAAAATGTTAATTTAAGAGAACAGTTTATTTTAAACATAAAAAAAAAAAAATAGAATTCCCAAAGATCTAATAAATGACAGCACAGAGGTGATTGCATTTACAACTGAGGACGCTCCGGACCGGAGACGGAAGATCAAAGGCACCTACTCGGAAATGCTTCCGAAAATCAGTGGCAGCAAAGGAAACTTTGTTTTTATAAATGTGTCTTGAAATATCAAAAACATATAGGTTTCTGAAGTTTCTAAAGATAGAGAACGCTTTTCGGAATCATGGGCAACTGGAAAGAGGTTCTTGTATATTTTCGTTAGTGGGTATATTATATTTTACTAGATTAAGAAACATTTGTCTTTTTTAGAGTATATCTACTTTGTTTATTTATTTATTTTTTTATGAAACCATACCAGTGAAAGAGAACGTTACCAGATATAAGCGAGATTATTATCACGATGAACTCTGACATTTGGCAAAAATATTGTAGAATTTCAATTATTTTGCACCTACCTACGTGAGGATTATATCCATCATTGTAAAATAAACAATGTGAATGAAATCCGGGTGTGTTTAATTGTTAAGTTATGACTTTCGATATTTTGGATAGGGTTGCAGGATTTTACCGTACTTCGAAAAAAAAAATTGCTATAAATCCCGCTAAATGTTGTAGTTTGATCACGCCTACTTGTAATGTCTGGTATCATGATATTGAGATTAAAAAAGAAAAAAAAGTGTTTCATACTATACCCATACGTAATATATATGTTATAGTAATATATATTACATATAACACTTTTCATACTATACACTACCGCGCCGCGGTAGTGTATTACTGCTTATTTTACTGTTTATTACTGTTAATTTTACGTAAAATCAACATTTTTTTTTTTTTTTTTTTTTTTTTTTTGCAGTGTACCTCTAAGTTTATTTTTATGAGCGATTCCATCCTTCAAAGTGAAATTTACTTTCTTTGAAAAGAAGAGGAGACAAATGTAAGAATTGAAAATCTACAAGATTTTTGTTTAGGGTCAGAGCTCAATATGATTACCTACTAGCTTTTATCGTGTAGCATTCGTTGTTCCATAAAGATATTTAAAACTAGTCATGTATGCAAATCTCAAAACTTTCTTCTATCTCATACAGGTTTCACATACACCAAAAACGAATCAGCACCCATTTATATCAAAGTCTAACTGAATCTAAAGTTTTATTGAATTCCGTGCATTAGTTCTTGAGATATGACAATAGCTATAATCGTGTAAATCCAGAAAAATGAAGCATAACAGCGGCACTTGTTAGGAGATTTAAACCAAAACGTAATCAGCATCTATTTATATCAAGGTCTAACAGAATCTGAAGTTTGATAAAATTCTGTGCATCGTTATAATATATCGTTATAATATATCGTTAAAATTATGAAAGATGTAGCATAACAGCGCCACCGGATAGGCGATTTACACCAAAAACTAATAAGCACCATTTTATATCAAAGTCTAACGTAATCTAAAGTTTATTAAATTCCGTGCATTAGTTCTTGAGCTGTAACTATCAAATGTAGCATAGCAGCGCCAGCTGATGGGCGATTTACACCAAAAACTAATTAACACCAACTTATATCAAGTCTAACGGAATCTAAAGTTTTATTAAATTCCGTGCATTAGTTCTTGAGATAGACTACTCACAAATTTTTTGTCACATACAGACATACACAGACACACACAGACATACACACAGACAGACACTTTCTAAAAACAGTCAAATCTTGTTCAGGATTTTCTAAAACGTATATATCCGTCAAAAATTTTCATGAATCCGATAATTTTTTTTTTTTGTAAAAATAGACGAAAGTAATAAACAAATAAACAAGGGGATAAAAAAAAAACTAGTATGTTGTAGCCATCACGAAACTTTCTTCTATATTATTCTAATACATTACTTTAAATAGCATACTCACACAGCAACAATTATGTGTATGAAGTCGCCTTTCTTTGAATTTAGCCGTGATCAGTGAATAATACACGGAATTTCATCAAACTTCATATTCTGTTAGACCTTGACTTAATGACTATTTTAGAAATCGTGAAAAATGCAGCATATCAGCGCTACCTGGTCAGCGATATACACCAAAACAAAATCAGCCCCAATTTATGTCAAGGTCAAAATTAATTTAAAGTTTTATTCAATTTTATGCAGTACTTCGTGTGAGTTAGGAGTGCTAAAAAAATTATGTCACTTAGAGACAGGTACACATGCTCGCGAGCAGACATTTTCTAAAAAACAGTCAAATCGTGTTCAGGGCCTTCAAAACATATAAATCCATTAAAAACCAGAAGTCGAAATTTTATCCGAATTCAATACTTCAAGATTCTTCTTTTTTGTAGAAGGAAGTAAAATGAGGAGAAAAGGTTGTAGGAGTATTTGACAGAATGAAAATAGGATAATTTATTCTTGGGAAGAAAAAGTACATAATTTCAATTAAAGTATCACGTACTTTTCACATGTCAAAAGGTAGTAAAATTAAAAAAAACTTCTTATTTTAAAAATTATTAGCCTCACTTGTCCAAAACTTTAAAGGTGCATTTACACGGCACTATTCTTTGGAATTTTTCTTAACAATGTGTTTACGCCGTGTATACAGGGCCGTAGCTAGAGGGATGCCGGGGGAGGGGCTCATCACCCCCCTAAATATCCCCCCTAATTGCCAAACTGTAAAAAGGCCCAGTTTCATTTGGTGACTTCGAATCTTTCCTGGGGGAGGGGGGGGCTCAAATTTTTTGGGGATACGTCACGGCTAGGGGTATTTCAATCTTGGCTTGATGTCAGCTTTACGGGAGGGGATGGAAATATCGGGGGAAAAGGAAGTGGAATTTATGCTGTCAAAGGTACTCGTTGAAACACCCTTTCGCAATCCTGATACTAGATTGTAATATTATGTATAAAAACTACAAGTGTTTTAAATTAATATAAATAAGTATTTTAAAAACAATAATTTTAAAATGCAAAATACATCCTTGATTTTGTTAATGTTTTTTTTTTTTTATCGTATACAAATACAACTTTAGAATTCTTAAGGGCAGGGAATTTTCAGAAAAAATGTAAAGTTTGCGACTCTTTATGAAACAGGTGAACCGTAAGATTTTTATTTACTTGTTGACATCATTACCTGTTATTTCACTAGTATAATTATACACTAGTTATACCCTGGAAATTTTTATTCTGCAGCCTTTTCTTTTCTTAGTATATAATGAAGTTAACAACAGTTTAATAAGAAACATAGCGCCTACAATATGAATATACACCAATTTATCTTTTTACATAATGCTTTGATCATCTATATCTCTCTGCGTGTGTTTGTTTGTGCGTGCATGTATCAGAGAGAGAGAAAAAAATATAAGCCTTCCCTATATTTTCTTGACCCTCCCCCCCACCCCCCTATTATTCACGTCTAGCTACAGTCCTACGTGTATATACATTCAAATCGGTAAAAAGTACGCCTAAATTAACACATCAAAATGTTAAGAAATTAAATACATTTATTTTTATTTAAATTTTAAGTCATACATAGATACACATTTTTAATAATCACTGATTCACTGCGCGTACAATGACACTCGCATAATTCACTCGTGTATCCTTTACATACATCCGTAAACCATGTGTCCATATATCCATAAAATCTTACTGAAGTTTAATTATTTTGCCCCTACCTACGTGGAGATTAGATCCATCATCGTAAAATGAACTATGATGCGAGTGAGATCCGGGTGTGTTTAATTCTTTAGTTACGAATTTCAAGATTTTGGTTTTTGATTGGAGGATCCGTAATGTTTTTACAATACTCGGAAAACGATTGCAATAGACCTGGCCAAATGTTGTCATTTGACCACGCATAATTGCAATACTTGGTTTTTTTATGACTTTGCGAAAACAGAAAGAAATGAGTTATGATTTTTTTTTTCATTACTGTTACTGTTTTTCTGAGAGCGATATCGCGTTTCCAAGTGAAATTTACTTTCTCTTAAAAGCAGAGGATGATAAACGTAGGCAGAAAAGAAAATACGAGTGAAACCAGATTTATTTTTACTTTTTCGAGTTTTTATTTATTTATATTTTTAATAAAAGAAACTGGGTTACTTTTCATCAAGAGTTGTAAGCAGCTCTATCATGGAGTAAAACTTTTCAAATAAAAAGTAAATATTTTTTTGAGTAGAATATTTTATTCACTCGTACTTTTCATTATTTTAAACGAATATTTATATTTATTATTGTATTATGTTGCTTTCATTAAAAAGTGCCAACGTTTGATCATCATAAAAAAAGTGGGTAAGTGTGATTGAAGATCGCACAAAGGGTTTCGTTTAATATTCTTTTCAAAACACTTTATCCTTTCTTTAATAAATCCAAATAAATTTCATTTAAAAAAAAAAAAAAAAAAAAAAAAGGGTCATGTTTTTTATAAAGTAAATATTTAATAATATTTTTTTTATAAAGTAAATTTATAAAGTAAATAGCGGGCGAAGCTCGCTATTATTGTCATAATAATATCTGTCACATGGATATTTAAAAAAAAAAAATCAATTAGAAAAAAAGTCAATTTTTGGTGAAACTTTTTATTTTATTTTCATTTTTCACGTGAAAATCTTTCAATAGAAAATTAATTATTGTAGAAGGAATTTTATTGTGGATTTTTAATTGTTGGAAACTGATATAACAAAAAATGTTTAAATTTAATAGGAAAAGGCTGTTAGAATTTTGGTTTTTTATCTCTATATATTAAAATAATACGATTTTTTCAAATTTTATGATTTTGAGCTTCATAGAAGGTATTCTGCTATAAGTACACAAAATTTCAGGACTCTAAGTTATATAGTTTCTGAGAACCGGCTCTGTGACAGACAGACAACGAAGCAGGACTAATAGGGTTTCGTGAGATGAACGAAACCCTAATAATAAAAAGCAGCGATTTACTTACAAATAGCGTTGTTACTAATAAAATATTACTATAATAATAATATTCTATAAATATTTCTCCAATCGTTCATAAAAAGAAATAAACTCATGATAAAAAAATGTCATGCGCTGATTTATTTCGTAATTCCAATGTTTGAAATTGAATGCTAGTAGTTATAAGATCCGGCAGAATAAAATCAAGGGAAGAACATATTTCGATAGAGGGAGTTTTGTGTTAAACTAGTGTTCTGTTGTACTAAATAATTATAATATTGCTTTGTTCTGTAATTATTTTTGTCACTTAGAATTTTTTTCTATCTTCTTCATAATCTATAACCAAAAAGAAAAAGAAAAAGAGATAGATGGAATTTCAAAATACAGAAAGGGCTTTATAGTATCCCTTTTGCAGTGTCCATATGAGTGCTTACTTATCCATATTAAATTAATTTCTATGGCGATAGTGCTAAATGAGTATTCTGTTTTTACCCATTCTGTGTCTACTTACCTTAAAAGCGTGTTTTTACAGTGTCTTTCTTCTCAAAACATCTTAAAAGTTTTATACAACCATAATGAAATGTGTAAAAATAAAAATAAAAATAAAAATCCTGATGGGATTTGATATATTATATATTCTAATACGAGCAAATCTTGTGTGTGGTTATATATATATATGTAACACATGGGCTGATAAGTTCCCGGTCTAATAAAGAAAACACAACTTTTTAACAAAGCTTTATAACTTTATGACGTTATAACTTTAATAAATAACATAACTTTAATAATAAATAATAATAATTTAATAATAATATTAATAATTTAAAAATAATAATTTTATAATAATAATTTAATAAAAATAATTTTAAAAATAATTTTATAATAATAATTTTATAATAATAATTTTATAATAATAATTTTATAATAATAATTTTATAATAATAATTTTATAATAATAATTTTATAATAATAATTTAATAAATGGTTAATAATAATAATTTAATAATAAATAACATAATTTTATAACGAAAAAGCTCCAAACAGTACTCAGAACTCGTTATTGTTTTTGGTCAAAAGTCAACACGCGCGGCAGCCACTTTGACAACAGCTTTTTCATAGACAAATGTTCATTCAAAATAAAACCTACACGTTCCTTGGATATCTTCAGAGTCTGAGCTATCTCCTGCAACTTCACTTTACGGTTCCCAAAAACGTTTTTGTGGACTTTTTTTATGTTTTCCGGAGTAACCACCTCTTTTGCGTGGTGCATCACTGGTGTCCGTACGACCATGTTTAAATTCAGCAAACCAGTCAATAATGGTTGATTTACCTGGTGCAATTTCCGGATAACGCTTATCTAGCCAAGCTTTTGTTTGAACGGTATTTTTTTTCCATCAAATAACAATTCTTGAAATTCTTGTTATCAATTTTTTTGTTTATCAACAAAGTCGTTCAACTAAAACCACTCTAACGTTTTATCCACACGGCGAATCATCATGGCATTTTTTCTACTACCTTTTAAAGGTTAGTATTTACTAATAAAAACATCGGTAATATAAATTCGACTAATAAAAATTCGATTAGTGGGTCATTTTGGTCATGGGTCATTATGGGTCAAGCTATTTTAGACTATATACACTAAATTTTGCATCCTACGGTTTTTGATCACGAGAAGACTGTTGGGCTAGGTCACATTTTCGAGAAAATTCAATTAGTGGATCATTTTGGTCATGGGTCATTATGGGTCAAGCTATTTTATCTTAAAAACGGTTCAGACTATTTAGACTAAATTTTGCCTCCCATGGTTTTTGGGCACGAGAAGACTGTTGGGCTAGGTCACATTTTCGAGAAAATTCAATTAGTGGGTTATTTTGGTCATGGGTCATTATGGGTCAAGCTATTTTATCTTAAAAATGGCTCAGACTATTTAACTAAATTTTGCCTCCTATGGTTTTTGGGCACGAGAAGACTGTTGGGCTAGGTCACATGTTTGAGAAAATTTGATTAGTGGGTCATTTTGGTCATGCATCAGGATATTTGAACTCAAAGCTAATTTTGACCGAGCATAGCTCGGTTTTCCCTGCTCGTATAAAAAAAAAGTTACACTGCAAAAAAAGAAAATGTTGATTTTCCAACATAATACTGGCAGCTGGGGGGGTGCCAGTTTTATGCTGTAAAATCAACAATTTTTTTTGCAGTGTACACTAGGAGACCAAGAGATAGCGCAGTACCAAGAGATAGCGCTGTCGGATTTCTGCAAGATAACGCAAGAATAACGCAAGAAACGCTACTAAATGCTGTAAACGGTGTGGTGCCTCGTCTCACAGCTGTACTTCTGAATGATGGACAGCACATTGAACATTTACTGTAGTACTAATTAACTGTAATTAAGCTGACTTGTAAGTTGTCAACATTTTTTTTCATTTGTAAATCATCTTTTGGTGCAATAAAACACTACAGCGCCATCTTTTGGTCGCCAACAGAACTATTTTTTCGTTGCCACACAAAACCCGGTTTCTTTTCCATCCGTTTGGTGTAAACCGTATCTTTGTATCTTGATTCGTTTTCGAATTATTCATTTTTAAAGTTCGTCCTGACTTTTGGATCACCCGGTATATGATATAGGGTGCGTGCAAACTTTTTTTTTTTCTTTTTTTTCAAGTACCCATAATATTTTACTTTTTTTTTTTTTTTTTTTTTTTTTTTAGTACCCATAATATTTTAGTCGTAAAATTTTTCCTTGTCTAATCGTAGAATTTTTGAAATATATTCTTTAAAAATAAAGTAAAAAATTCTACACGGGATAACTCGTATTGAAAATTTAAATGTCGTTAAATGACGCCTGTCTCGAAATGGTTGAAACGTCACCCCTTATAGAATTTCATAAAGTCTCGGCCAAAGAGATAAGAAAATAGTGCCAAAACCCCTAATAATCTATTATCGAAAAATATGAAACCCTGTTAAACAGTCACTTTTAACTTACGATATTCCCTCAACTTTCGATTTTACTCAACAAACGATAGCTGAAAAATGATTTAAGAAACAAAAATATAGAACTAAGTGAGAGTGATAATAAACTCAGTTAAAGAGAACACCCAAATTTCAAGATTCTATTGATGTATTATATACCTTAATAAGTTGTTTCCATTTCTTCTAGAAAAGGCCGAAGACACGGAATTAACAATGTTAATGAATTGAGAAAATAAAATTGAATTAACTAAACAAAATAAAAATTAGACTTCTTTGACATGCTGTTTTAGATTCGTTTGCTGAATTTTTATACATTGTAATACATATTGATAATCGTATAATTTTCCATTTAATAATTGATGTAAAACAAATATTCTGTATTAGTGATTTTTTGATGAATTTTCTCGATTTAATGTTTTTTCCCTCATTAAGTGTATTGCAAAAGATTCCCTCTATTTTAAAATGAACCAATGTTAAAGCTCATAAAGAAGTTTCAGCCTAATGTTCATTAAAAGAAAAATTAATATGACCAATTTAATTAGAATAAATAAAATGATTCACTTGTACCGTCACCCTTCTTTAAACGTCACAATCGTCGAGTCGGACGATTTAACGAGATTTCTCTGTTTAAATATATTGTATGCACGAGATTCTATTTGAAATTTGACCGAACGCCTTCACTACTGATCACTTGATATGTGCAACAATTGCACGAGTTGGAAAGAATTTCATGTATAACGACCATTCACACAAAAAAGACCGTAGTGTAAACGCATCTTAAGATACATTGATATATTTGATTTACAAAAGTTTTCTTTCACTTAATATTTCTAATGCTTTACTATATTTCCTTCTTTCAAATACAATAGTCTACAAGTGTTCAAATAACTCCGGAAGATAGAAATTTTATTCATATATTGACACATATATAAGTGAATTTTAAAACAAGGACACTTTTCAAAATTGGTTATTCTTTACTTTAGAAAAAAAAAGAAGCAGACGATTCTGAATCAATCATCCTTTATATTTCTGTTATCAATCTCATCAGCGAAGAAGCATTGAATATCGAAACAATGCTCCAAATGAACCTAAAAATAATTTTATTCAGGGATGTGATGAGAATAGCGCATTCATATTCTGATTGATAATAAGGTGTAACGAGATTGCACCTTCTTCTATTAGAAATATTCTTTGTTTTACGCTTATTTAAAAATTCATGATTCATTCATTCCGGGTAGACGAATTAACTGAATCGAAACGCCCAAAAGTCGATCGAGCTCTTCACTACCGCATTGCTTCCATGTCATAATACCGAGAGCACGATGAAGTCGGAGAATTTTTCCAGCACTTTATTTATTGTCCTTTGTTTTGATGTTCCGCTTCATAAAACAAGCAAAAATAATTTTTTTGCGTTTCCGCCCCAAAGAGATATTTTTTTCTGAGTTATTCAACATCGCGAGCTATAAATAGGGTCCTTATTGTCTTTAGGAGGTTTTAGCGTTTATTAAGTGTAGCTGTTCAGCTCTTTTGTCATGAAGTTGAACTCGCTTGAGATTTTTTATGTCCAATTCATGGAGTGGGAGGCTAGGGTTAAATAAGCTTATTCCTCTACTAAACCTGTTTTCTATTTGAGATTAAGAAGAAAATGAAAGACCATATTTATTATTTTATAGATTTAGCAATTTTCGTTCGTTGGATTACTTATGTTTTTGTTCAGTCAATTGCGTATAAAAATCTAAAAATTTCAAAATTATTGCACAACTTTATTTTTATGGCTTAATATGTCTTTGTTTTTGCGTAGTTATGCTACTGCATATTTATATCATTGGATATTTATATGGCTGAGTATTTATATTTCTGTAATCTTCTTATTTAGGCCTCTCAAGCATGATAATCTTTCTAGATTTCAATAAAAAGATTGCAACTTCTTCTAGTAGAAGTATTCTTTGGTTTACGCTTATTTAAAAATTCATGATTTATTCATTCCGGGTAGACGAATTAAGTGAATCGAAACTCCCAAAAGTCGATCGAGTTCGTCATCATCGCATTGCTCATTGACATTCTTACACATTTTCTTTTAAAACTCTGAATATTTAAGAAAAAAAAATCATAAATTATATACTTTTTCAGTCTGATTCGATCCAAGGAACTCAAATAAACAATAAAGTGTCAAAAGTAGGTGTTAGTATAGCATTTGGAAAATTAAAGTTGCTGCAATTTTTATTATGTAGACAAACATTTTATGAGACATTAAACCACAATTAAAAAAATAAACCATAATTAAACCACCCATTCGTTCTAATTGGTTACAATTAGAAAAAACTTCATACAAATTATAACGGTATTTTTCTTTTGTTCTTACATCATTTAGAACTAAAGTTATGGCCCTCGGACAGATATATATGTTGTATTCTGCTATTTTTTTTAGCTCGTTACAACAGTCGAAGTAAAAATATGGCAAACATCTCCAAATTTAATGCAGTCGTATTATGCAATTTAACCAGTAGTATCCGAGTGAATGTAGGTAGAAGAAAAAAAGAAACATATTAGAGCCCTACAACGCCAGCAACAGTTTATTTTAACAGTTTATTTGACGGCAAAATCCCTTCTCTCTCTGTGTCCGTCAGTTCGTTTTAAGCTAGGATCGCGCAAGAAGAATTTTGTAACATGTGACCTATTTTAACCAATGCATGTTCAACTTTCGGCTCGCACTAATTTTTATCTGTGAATTAATATTGAAGAAATAAGTCTCTCCGATGTTTCTGGCGCGAAAAGAATTTTCTAGAACATTATCGAAATAAAAAAAACGCGGGAAATTAATAGAATAATTTTCGGCTTTTGCGTATTGAGAAAAGAATTTAAAAGAATGATTTTTTAGGCTATTAGGAAAGGGAAATGATGAATTTAGACATATTAAAAGAAATAAAAGAGATTTAAATGCCGTAATAAATAGGAAATATTTAATATAATAAAAAAATTAGGAAAATAGGTTTTTAAGAAGAAATATTCTTATGAAATGTGATTTTTACATCTTATTTGTCGAGAAATGAAAAGTGAATTTAAGTAGATTAGGATTAAAAAAATGTTTTAAATATAGACAGTAATGGAATATTTTAATAAACTACAGTTGTAAATAGAATATTAATAAAAGGAATTTTTTATACAATAAATTTAATAGTGTATGGAATTTTAAATTTTGTGCTATATATATATATATATATATATATATTTCTTTTTGGCATACTGTAAGAAGAAATGTGGTTAAGCCGTATGATCGGGTAACCAGATACCTTAGTTTGACTCAATTTGAGCAACCCTTTAGTGGCAAATGGTTGAAATATTTGGCTTTAGGCAAGAAGAAGAAGCAGCCATTACGGTATCTCTATACTGTTGTTCGTGTAGTTTCTATGTTTGAAAGATTATTTTATCATGTTTTGTTTTAATGTTTGCTATTTTCAAAAATTTTTAATACGGACACATTTAAAGTAATTGATTTTTTTTTATTATTATGTACAACATATTTAATAAATATTTATTTCCCACAGTAAAATTGTTGCAATCTAGGTGCACTTATAGGCGCAATTTTATGACTTGCTTTGCGACCATCATTCTCCAGGGGTAAAACCGGATATCTACGTTGAATAAAAAAGGATATTGGAAAACAATACAAGAAGAGCTCGTAAATAATATTGAAAAAAAAAACAGTCAAAAATGCATGGACAAGAGTGATTATGATTTTTAAAAAGCTGATAAACAGGTGAACTACTTTTCTGCGATTTCTCAAGTCGTAACAAAGATAATTATCCCTTTGTCTTTAAAAATTAAATCATTAAACATGTAACTGAAGTATTATTAGTTCCTTGTTTAAAGATGAGTAGGTGGGAAAAGCCGGTTTTGCCTCATGAGGCGGCGTTGCGGCGGGTCACGAGGCGGTGCTGTGGTGCGGCGGCGGTGCTAAATTGTTGTAAAAGACTACGATGATAAAATTCAAACTTAAAATCGAGGGTGGGGCGAAAGGGTGTGCTATAGGAGAGGGGGTTTTAAGAGGGGGCAGCATGTTATAGTAGGGGGGGGGTATTTTTTTAAGGGGGGGCTTAATTTAAAAAAAATTTAAATTGTCTTATATTACGAGGTATCGGCTATGGTAGAGTACGACTACTATCCCCTTGCCCCCCCCCCCCCCCATTTTTTTTTTTTTTTTTAAATTTTAGGGGAGAGAAAGTTTAAGGTGGTGTCGCCCTCTATCGGTAAGTATGAAAATTATGGAATTTAAAATGACTGCTTCTGAATTTTAAGTTATAGCATAGTATAAAATAAAATCTTCTAAAGTATCTCATCATACTGCTTATAATGGAAATTTAAGTTATAGCATAGTATAAAATAAAATATTCTAAAGTATCTCATCATACTGCTTATAATGGAAATTTAAGTTATAGCATAGTATAAAATAAAATATTCTAAAGTATCTCATCATACTGCTTATAATGGAAATTTAAGTTATAGCATGGTGTAAAATAAAGTAACTTACCACTGCTTACAATGGAAATATATAATTATAGCATAGCACTTAATAAATAATTTTAAAATGTGTAACCATAGTGCTCGCAAAGGAATATGAAATAGAAATTTAAGTTCTATCATAAAGCTAAATAATAAATAATTTTAAAGTTTCTTAGCAAACTGCTTACAATGAAAATATTTAGTTAAAGCATAGCACTTAATAAAATATTTTAAAGTTTCTTACCAAACTGCTTACAATGGAAATATTTAGTTATAGCGTAGCACTTAACAAAAATTTTAAAGTGACACATGTAAATAATTATAGTTATAAACCGACATATAGGCAGATAGGCAGGCACACAGACAAGCAGGCAGGCAGGTAGGTAGGCAGACAGACAGACACACAGTGAACTATTTGTTACGTACCCAAGCATGCATATACGAAGTGAACTAATTGTAATAAAATACAAGACGTGCATACGTTTTAAAACATTTTTTTTTTTCTTCACAGAAATTAAGAAAATATTAAATTTCGACTACAACTTTCACTTTGAAATAGCGTACTCCCTTGTTAAAATTATTAGCTTTTAACAAACATGTAAATGAAGCGGGGTTCGAACCTCGAACTTGACAAAATGATCTCATGATGTGTTGATTTGCAGTAGGTTTAAACGAACACACCATGAGACCATGTTTATTAGACGCGATTTAAGATATATAAGAAAAGGTGTCACGTGACTGAACATATTGGATTATTACTATACAGTACTAATGATATTATAAATTTTGTAAAATAATTTAAGCTTTACGATAAACTTTAATGTTTAAACTTACAAACACATTGGAATGTATTTATAACATATAAAATAACCTTATAAAAGGTTGGTTGGTTTGTTGGTTTTATAAACTTGCAAAGCAAAGCGTATCTTACCAATTTGCATACAAGAGATTTTGTAACATAAATTATATAATACAGCAAATTTTAACTTACCAAGTGGGGTTTAAGGATACTGTAATAGAATTTTTAATTGTATACTTTAAAAAAGAAAGGTTAACTTACCATTATGTTTATGCTCGGATTCGAACTGTCAACCTTTTGGCTAGCTTTCCAATGCGCTCCCAATTACGCTACGATAGCTCCGTACAATTAATATAAATAATGAAACCTAACACAATGTTACTTTTTTTCCTAAGATTTTCAAGTTAATAAAACAGGATATGACGACATTTATAGAATAACATCCTGTTTTACAACGATAAGAATAGCAATATAAGAAGCTTGTACACCATAATGAATTTACTGTTTAAAGTTTTGACTTAAACGATTATTCTTCTAATTACTTAAAACTTTGCTGTATATTTGCTTGATCACCTATCTGTTTACCCTGCTTTTTGGATACTTCTAAACCTGAAAATGACTACTTCGCTTAACACATCTTACTATGAAATTTCAGAAATCAGCGAATTTAGTAGAATATTTCAGTATTTTGACGTTTTTACCCCATACCATTGGGACTTAGGGGAGGATACGATTGTCGAAGTGCAAATGAATAAGGACTGTGAGTTAAACGTTCACATTCAAAAATATAAAGAATTTGAGAATAGTGGTAAAATGTACCCTACAAATGAAGGAATTACAATATCGTGCGCAACCTTTGATAAATTTGAAACGAGAATGACAAAATTTAATTTTGACTCTGCAGAAAAAGAAACATTCGTATCTAACAACGACTTACTAACGATTTATGTGGATAAGGAATCATGCATACTGCAAAAACTATTGAAACCTGATTGTTTACTACTTACAAAAGAACAATTTCTCAAACTAGAGAAAAACTGTATTGAAATTAGCGAATGTCTTATTCAAACTTTTTTAACAAAACTTTTACCTGTTTATGTTTTAAAAAACGTAAAAATATGTAAATGTTCTCACTTTACAGAGGAAGAGGCGATGGACTATTTTTTAGAATGCTTCGATCATGAATTAGAGAGATCAGTATATCGCACGTTTGACTGTTATTTATGTTCAATCGGCCAACCAGTAGAAATGGATCATGAATGTATGAGATATAATTTAAGAAAACAGTTTGACTGGTGTGCAGACAGTACTTTGTTAAATTTCAACATTAAGGAATTTGTGAAAAACCTGCTAGAGAAATGTACATGTAATTATACTTATTTGTTTTTCGAATCTATGAATGTAGACTTTTATAATAAGCATTTGAGCAATGTATTTATAAATTAACGTAGAAATGTTTTATATTTAATAAATATTTGTTTAGTTTTTCATCATGTGTCTGTTTTTAATTTATGTATAAGGAATAAATAAGTTTAGTTTTCGGAAAGTTTTACAATTTTTATTCAGAAAATGTAGAAACTTGTTTTATTTTTCAACAAAAATTAAGGATTTTATACTATTTCATTAAACATGTGTACCATTATTATAATATAACTTACATATTGTATACAAAATACTACCCTTTACTTGATAAATTATTTAAGATTTTAAACCAAAACTGAGCGAATATTATAAAGATTATCAAGTTTGAAAATAGATCTGTTGTCTACCAGAGCAAAAACAGGAAACTACTTATTTGCGGATAACATCCCTGTTTTCTTACTGATAACGATACTTCTTGTATAGTTTAAAGTATAAAAATTATTTCATTTACTTAATTAGCAATACCATATAATGAACGAGTATTTTCACACATTTAAATTTGCATTTTAAGCCACGATGAATACATAATAAAACATTACTTGTATACTTTTACATAAAAATTGAAAATACATTTATACTTAACGAAATCACCCACTGTATGATAAAAGATACTTTGCTAAATTACTTATGTTTAACATACCGACTAATTTCTGTATACGATATATATCACGTGACGCTATTTTTAATTATTTTAAGCATGCGCGCCCTCTACAATTAAATAAATATTCATGAAAAGTTTTATTTGAAATAATATTCATACTGTTTCTGTGCCGTTAAGACGTTCTAATTTTTTCTCCGTTTAAGTGATCTGCGATTTTAATTGATTTAAATTAAATAAGTACAATGCAAGACATGGTGTTAGACGAACCAACCAAGATAAGAAAAGCCTTGACATCGGAGTTTAAGGAGCAAATAGACTGTACTATTTTAATGAAACCTGTTTTGAATAAGGAACCGATGGCCTCTTCATCAGATCAAGTCGATCAAAAGTTACCTTTTACATGTGATACATGTAAAAAAGTATTTACTAAAAAATATATGTTATTAAGACATATGAACTTACATTTAGAAAAAAACCCCTCTAAGTGTGATAATCTGTTTACTACAAAGAGCGCTTTACAGGGTGATATGCTAATTAATCCCAAGACATCTGCCACATATAAATGTGAGAAATGCAGTAAGACTTTCTCACGAAAAAATGTGTTAGTTAGACACATGAAATTTCACTTAGAAAAGAAACCTTTTAATTGTAAAATGTGTTCGAAATCATTTGTGCAGAAAAGCGACTTACAAAAGCATAACTTAGTACATTCTAAACAAGGCGTTATGCATAAATGTAATGATTGTGATAAAAAGTTTTTACGGGAAAAAAATTTAATAAATCATACTATGATTCATAACACCCCTCAGCAAAAGCAAAGGAATATTGAACCGTTTACCAGACACTATAAATGTGTCGATTGTTCTGAAATATTTAATCACAGATTTGACTTAGTGAAGCATAGAAAAATTCATCTCTCGCCCAAAGAACATATATCTGAACAGCGTACTGAACTTTTAAACCATTTACAGAATTTATTACTACGTATAGACACTTTACAAAATGCTATAAAAAATGAAACTATTCCTTTTTGAAATATTGACTTTACCAATTTATTTGAACTATACAACTTCTTGTATATACTAATGTATGTGTTTAAATAATTAAATAAATAATAGATAAGTGAAAAAGCTTTTGTGTTTTATTTTTCAATATGATTATATTATATCACTATTATGTGAATGAATGGACTTGTAAATTTAAACCCTATGTATAAAAATAAATTTCTTGCACTTTTACAAGAAGTAAAAATTTAATACAAATATATTTCTTGCACTTTTACAAGAAGTAAAAATTTAATACAAATATATTTCAGATTTTTTAAATGTATTATTGATTCACATATAATAGTTAAATTAATATGCTATTAAACATATAATTTTGTATAATCTATATTATTAATTTTCTTTAACACATATTACTTTTTTACAATAAATCGATTTAACTAATTATACATTTGTGTAATTAAACAAACTTATTTTACTAAATATACGTATCGATAATTAATTTTTATTATTTACATACACATGATTATACTTTTATCGTACGCGATTAACTATTTATACATTTAATAAGCGTTGCCATACCCGCTTTTATAAATAATTAGATATTATAAAGCATACGGATTTCACATAAACAAGCAATATTCATTAAATGAACAATTTGAATCTTTAAGCTATAACGTCATATTTACTTTTAAACTTGCTTTTAACTGTAACCATCACTCTTTTTTAACCTATGTTAGTAACTGTTTAGATATAATATAATCAGTTTACTGTTGACTTTTGTCGTGACTGAACCTTTTACTGTTTGTTATTTAAAAAATGGCTTGTGAATTAGATGGGATTAAACGGTCGTGTGAAGAAATGGCTTCTTCAACAAAGTTTCAACGTTTAGATAAACCTATGGAAAATTCTGATTTTTATAATAATGAATTTTTACCCAAATCTAATATACAGGAGAACTATGAAACACTATCACCTACCATGGACTTGTATGCAGCAGAGCCTAAGATTACCAAGGATTCTACAACACCAATATTTACTAACTGTGATAATGACGAAACGTCTTTCCCCGACACCTGTTGTGAGTCTACCTCTGCTAAAAGCTTTTTGGATACAATGTTTAAGGATCTAGATTTTAAAAATTTGGAAACATATCTTACCTCACAGCCTAGAAGTGGTTTAATTTCTTCAAATGAACCATCAACTAGCATTACACATAGTAGTGAACAATTATATAACATATCCCCTCCCATCGCATGTGTGAATAACATTTCCAAAACCAAACATGGTAAATCTCGCATTTTTGTCATGTTTCGGATTAAACTTGCTGATTTTATATTTTTAACTTTAAAACGACATTATAAACAGTTTTATGTACATATTGAAGAGATCAAACACAATGTATTTACAAATGAAGAAATTTCATCAACAAATAGAATTTTTATGGATATTTCAACATGGTATGAATTCCAATTTAAAATTTTTGGATTTAATTTAAAATATAAAAGTTCATCGTTTATTGCTAACAATACAGTATTAGTGTTAAATTATAATAATTCTATTATGCAAATAAAAAATTTAAAGAATTATACACATTGTGTTTTAAACGATTTTCAGTTAGAAAATTTAAAAGAAAAAGCTATTGATTTTAATACCAATCTTATTAAACACTTGTATACAGTTCATCTACCGCAGTTAATTAAGCAAAAATGCACACTCGTTAATTTACCTTCTGAAATCGAGCGTGTTTTACTAACGAAACTTATCTCTTCTATTGAGGATAATGTACTGACAATATTAAACCAAATTTATGAATGTGTAGGATGTATATTTAGACACCAATCCCAAAGTCTACATACATGTTTCACCTTTAATAAACGTGAAAGATTTAATCACTTAGGGGATATGATTTTAATGCTTGTAAATTTTGATTATGTTATTTCAAGGTTTTTAAACGGAGTTGAATGTATCAGTGAAAACTTTTTACGTAACATTAATGTGGAATTTATTCGAAATGTATTATTTAAGTCCTGAAAATAAAATATTTTGCTTTCAATCTGTGTGTTTATTTAAACAAAATGTGTGTGTGTTTATTAATATTGTTTAACTTGCAATTTAAGATTAATGATTTCTCTTATATGTTTATAACAGAAACATGATAACATAGTATGTATACTAAATGTTAGTAACATACTACACATGTTAGTAAATGTATTTTTGAACTATTATAAAAGTTTTTAAAATTTTACAAGATAACAAAATTATTTTTCAGTTAAAAAAGTTTTATAAATTTACAATTTTAAATTTAAAACTTAATAAAAGTATTTCATACTTTATCAAAGTTGATTCGTCTTGTATGTTAATATTATAGAATGGTAACACACTATATAGTTGTTATGTTACTACATGTACTTATAAAAATAATTTAAACATGTTATATTATTGTAAAAGTTTTTAAAAAATTTTCAAACTAACTTAATTAAATTATAAGTAAACAAAATAATTATTTTTTTAATTAAAATAAATTAACAAAAATGAAAAGTTATCAAAATTATTTTTTAAATGTTTTAAAATACTTAATTTTAATAAATTGTGTCTATGTATATATATATATATATGTGTGTGTATGTACCTATATACATGTGGAACTTTAGTTAAGTAATAGAAATTCTCAAACTTTGTCATTAGAAACCCTATATTCTGATAATTAATAACAATTAGCTTTAAATTAAAGAAATAGATTAATTTATACTTACAAATATAACCCGCTTATAATAGCACGTCCATCTTACATAGTTACTTCAGACATTATGCTTGTTTCTATCCTAGCAACAGGATGTTTTTGTCGTACCACGTGATTTCCTTTAAAGTC
Source organism: Maratus michaelseni (assembly GCA_963931845.1). Classification (NCBI taxonomy): domain Eukaryota; kingdom Metazoa; phylum Arthropoda; class Arachnida; order Araneae; family Salticidae; genus Maratus; species Maratus michaelseni. The sequence continues at coordinate 226,904,115 of OZ007595.1, forward strand.
ACGTGATCATGAAGATAAGAATTAAACACAACGTGTTTGACATTTTCACTTCTGCTATAGAAGAGGCTTGTTTGGTAAGTTATAATGTCCTGTATTCTTTATTTTACACTTTATTTTACAATTTATTAAGAAGATCTAATTTAAATAACGTTTATATTGCAAACGTAAGGTAAAAGCACTAAATTATTGTTTTAAAAGCCTTTTATTTTGTAATTCTGTCGACAATAAGATGATGTAATACATTTAAAATCTTACTATTGGGTTTTATTTTAGCATAAACATTATTTATTCAACTGGCTATTGCGTTTAGAAGTAACTTAATTTTCTTACACAAGCGGAAAATAATATTTCTTCATTAATATATCATGTTTACAAAATTTTTAAGTTATATATAATATAACTTGTAAATACATAGTATATTTTTATACTATAAGTATCTATAAGTATATGTATACTTACATGTTATTTAAGTATATATGTATACTTATGGATTTGGTATATAAATATACTATGTATTTACAAGTTATATTATATATAACTTAAAAATTTTGTAAACATGATATATTAATGAAGAAATATTATTTTCCGCTTGTGTAAGAAAATTAAGTTACTTCTAAACGCAATAGCCAGTTGAATAAATAATGTTTATGCTAAAATAAAACCCAATAGTAAGATTTTAAATGTATTACATCATCTTATTGTCGACAGAATTACAAAATAAAAGGCTTTTAAAACAATAATTTAGTGCTTTTACCTTACGTTTGCAATATAAACGTTATTTAAATTAGATCTTCTTAATAAATTGTAAAATAAAGTGTAAAATAAAGAATACAGGACATTATAACTTACCAAACAAGCCTCTTCTATAGCAGAAGTGAAAATGTCAAACACGTTGTGTTTAATTCTTATCTTCATGATCACGTGACTTTAAAGGAAATCACGTGGTACGACAAAAACATCCTGTTGCTAGGATAGAAACAAGCATAATGTCTGAAGTAACTATGTAAGATGGACGTGCTATTATAAGTGGGTTATATTTGTAAGTATAAATTAATCTATTTCTTTAATTTAAAGCTAATTGTTATTAATTATCAGAATATAGGGTTTCTAATGACAAAGTTTGAGAATTTCTATTACTTAACTAAAGTTCCACATGTATATAGGTACATACACACATATATATATATATATATACATAGACACAATTTATTAAAATTAAGTATTTTAAAACATTTAAAAAATAATTTTGATAACTTTTCATTTTTGTTAATTTATTTTAATTAAAAAAATAATTATTTTGTTTACTTATAATTTAATTAAGTTAGTTTGAAAATTTTTTAAAAACTTTTACAATAATATAACATGTTTAAATTATTTTTATAAGTACATGTAGTAACATAACAACTATATAGTGTGTTACCATTCTATAATATTAACATACAAGACGAATCAACTTTGATAAAGTATGAAATACTTTTATTAAGTTTTAAATTTAAAATTGTAAATTTATAAAACTTTTTTAACTGAAAAATAATTTTGTTATCTTGTAAAATTTTAAAAACTTTTATAATAGTTCAAAAATACATTTACTAACATGTGTAGTATGTTACTAACATTTAGTATACATACTATGTTATCATGTTTCTGTTATAAACATATAAGAGAAATCATTAATCTTAAATTGCAAGTTAAACAATATTAATAAACACACACACATTTTGTTTAAATAAACACACAGATTGAAAGCAAAATATTTTATTTTCAGGACTTAAATAATACATTTCGAATAAATTCCACATTAATGTTACGTAAAAAGTTTTCACTGATACATTCAACTCCGTTTAAAAACCTTGAAATAACATAATCAAAATTTACAAGCATTAAAATCATATCCCCTAAGTGATTAAATCTTTCACGTTTATTAAAGGTGAAACATGTATGTAGACTTTGGGATTGGTGTCTAAATATACATCCTACACATTCATAAATTTGGTTTAATATTGTCAGTACATTATCCTCAATAGAAGAGATAAGTTTCGTTAGTAAAACACGCTCGATTTCAGAAGGTAAATTAACGAGTGTGCATTTTTGCTTAATTAACTGCGGTAGATGAACTGTATACAAGTGTTTAATAAGATTGGTATTAAAATCAATAGCTTTTTCTTTTAAATTTTCTAACTGAAAATCGTTTAAAACACAATGTGTATAATTCTTTAAATTTTTTATTTGCATAATAGAATTATTATAATTTAACACTAATACTGTATTGTTAGCAATAAACGATGAACTTTTATATTTTAAATTAAATCCAAAAATTTTATATTGGAATTCATACCATGTTGAAATATCCATAAAAATTCTATTTGTTGATGAAATTTCTTCATTTGTAAATACATTGTGTTTGATCTCTTCAATATGTACATAAAACTGTTTATAATGTCGTTTTAAAGTTAAAAATATAAAATCAGCAAGTTTAATCCGAAACATGACAAAAATGCGAGATTTACCATGTTTGGTTTTGGAAATGTTATTCACACATACGATGGGAGGGGATATGTTATATAATTGTTCACTACTATGTGTAATGCTAGTTGATGGTTCATTTGAAGAAATTAAACCACTTGTAGGCTGTGAGGTAAGATATGTTTCCAAATTTTTAAAATCTAGATCCTTAAACATTGTATCCAAAAAGCTTTTAGCAGAGGTAGACTCACAACAGGTGTCGGGGAAAGATGTTTCGTCATTATCACAGTTAGTAAATATTGGTGTTGTAGAATCCTTGGTAATCTTAGGCTCTGCTGCATACAAGTCCATGGTAGGTGATAGTGTTTCATAGTTCTCCTGTATATTAGATTTGGGTAAAAATTCATTATTATAAAAATCAGAATTTTCCATAGGTTTATCTAAACGTTGAAACTTTGTTGAAGAAGCCATTTCTTCACACGACCGTTTAATCCCATCTAATTCACAAGCCATTTTTTAAATAACAAACAGTAAAAGGTTCAGTCACGACAAAAGTCAACAGTAAACTGATTATATTATATCTAAACAGTTACTAACATAGGTTAAAAAAGAGTGATGGTTACAGTTAAAAGCAAGTTTAAAAGTAAATATGACGTTATAGCTTAAAGATTCAAATTGTTCATTTAATGAATATTGCTTGTTTATGTGAAATCCGTATGCTTTATAATATCTAATTATTTATAAAAGCGGGTATGGCAACGCTTATTAAATGTATAAATAGTTAATCGCGTACGATAAAAGTATAATCATGTGTATGTAAATAATAAAAATTAATTATCGATACGTATATTTAGTAAAATAAGTTTGTTTAATTACACAAATGTATAATTAGTTAAATCGATTTATTGTAAAAAAGTAATATGTGTTAAAGAAAATTAATAATATAGATTATACAAAATTATATGTTTAATAGCATATTAATTTAACTATTATATGTGAATCAATAATATATTTAAAAAATCTGAAATATATTTGTATTAAATTTTTACTTCTTTTAAAAGTGCAAGAAATTTATTTTTATACATAGGGTTTAAATTTACAAGTCCATTCATTCACTTAATAGTGATATAATATAATCATATTGAAAAATAAAACACAAAAGCTTTTTCACTTATCTATTATTTATTTAATTATTTAAACACATACATTAGTATATACAAGAAGTTGTATAGTTCAAATAAATTGGTAAAGTCAATATTTCAAAAAGGAATAGTTTCATTTTTTATAGCATTTTGTAAAGTGTCTATACGTAGTAATAAATTCTGTAAATGGTTTAAAAGTTCAGTACGCTGTTCAGATATATGTTCTTTGGGCGAGAGATGAATTTTTCTATGCTTCACTAAGTCAAATCTGTGATTAAATATTTCAGAACAATCGACACATTTATAGTGTCTGGTAAACGGTTCAATATTCCTTTGCTTTTGCTGAGGGGTGTTATGAATCATAGTATGATTTATTAAATTTTTTTCCCGTAAAAACTTTTTATCACAATCATTACATTTATGCATAACGCCTTGTTTAGAATGTACTAAGTTATGCTTTTGTAAGTCGCTTTTCTGCACAAATGATTTCGAACACATTTTACAATTAAAAGGTTTCTTTTCTAAGTGAAATTTCATGTGTCTAACTAACACATTTTTTCGTGAGAAAGTCTTACTGCATTTCTCACATTTATATGTGGCAGATGTCTTGGGATTAATTAGCATATCACCCTGTAAAGCGCTCTTTGTAGTAAACAGATTATCACACTTAGAGGGGTTTTTTTCTAAATGTAAGTTCATATGTCTTAATAACATATATTTTTTAGTAAATACTTTTTTACATGTATCACATGTAAAAGGTAACTTTTGATCGACTTGATCTGATGAAGAGGCCATCGGTTCCTTATTCAAAACAGGTTTCATTAAAATAGTACAGTCTATTTGCTCCTTAAACTCCGATGTCAAGGCTTTTCTTATCTTGGTTGGTTCGTCTAACACCATGTCTTGCATTGTACTTATTTAATTTAAATCAATTAAAATCGCAGATCACTTAAACGGAGAAAAAATTAGAACGTCTTAACGGCACAGAAACAGTATGAATATTATTTCAAATAAAACTTTTCATGAATATTTATTTAATTGTAGAGGGCGCGCATGCTTAAAATAATTAAAAATAGCGTCACGTGATATATATCGTATACAGAAATTAGTCTGTATGTTAAACATAAGTAATTTAGCAAAGTATCTTTTATCATACAGTGGGTGATTTCGTTAAGTATAAATGTATTTTCAATTTTTATGTAAAAGTATACAAGTAATGTTTTATTATGTATTCATCGTGGCTTAAAATGCAAATTTAAATGTGTGAAAATACTCGTTCATTATATGGTATTGCTAATTAAGTAAATGAAATAATTTTTATACTTTAAACTATACAAGAAGTATCGTTATCAGTAAGAAAACAGGGATGTTATCCGCAAATAAGTAGTTTCCTGTTTTTGCTCTGGTAGACAACAGATCTATTTTCAAACTTGATAATCTTTATAATATTCGCTCAGTTTTGGTTTAAAATCTTAAATAATTTATCAAGTAAAGGGTAGTATTTTGTATACAATATGTAAGTTATATTATAATAATGGTACACATGTTTAATGAAATAGTATAAAATCCTTAATTTTTGTTGAAAAATAAAACAAGTTTCTACATTTTCTGAATAAAAATTGTAAAACTTTCCGAAAACTAAACTTATTTATTCCTTATACATAAATTAAAAACAGACACATGATGAAAAACTAAACAAATATTTATTAAATATAAAACATTTCTACGTTAATTTATAAATACATTGCTCAAATGCTTATTATAAAAGTCTACATTCATAGATTCGAAAAACAAATAAGTATAATTACATGTACATTTCTCTAGCAGGTTTTTCACAAATTCCTTAATGTTGAAATTTAACAAAGTACTGTCTGCACACCAGTCAAACTGTTTTCTTAAATTATATCTCATACATTCATGATCCATTTCTACTGGTTGGCCGATTGAACATAAATAACAGTCAAACGTGCGATATACTGATCTCTCTAATTCATGATCGAAGCATTCTAAAAAATAGTCCATCGCCTCTTCCTCTGTAAAGTGAGAACATTTACATATTTTTACGTTTTTTAAAACATAAACAGGTAAAAGTTTTGTTAAAAAAGTTTGAATAAGACATTCGCTAATTTCAATACAGTTTTTCTCTAGTTTGAGAAATTGTTCTTTTGTAAGTAGTAAACAATCAGGTTTCAATAGTTTTTGCAGTATGCATGATTCCTTATCCACATAAATCGTTAGTAAGTCGTTGTTAGATACGAATGTTTCTTTTTCTGCAGAGTCAAAATTAAATTTTGTCATTCTCGTTTCAAATTTATCAAAGGTTGCGCACGATATTGTAATTCCTTCATTTGTAGGGTACATTTTACCACTATTCTCAAATTCTTTATATTTTTGAATGTGAACGTTTAACTCACAGTCCTTATTCATTTGCACTTCGACAATCGTATCCTCCCCTAAGTCCCAATGGTATGGGGTAAAAACGTCAAAATACTGAAATATTCTACTAAATTCGCTGATTTCTGAAATTTCATAGTAAGATGTGTTAAGCGAAGTAGTCATTTTCAGGTTTAGAAGTATCCAAAAAGCAGGGTAAACAGATAGGTGATCAAGCAAATATACAGCAAGGTTTTAAGTAATTAGAAGAATAATCGTTTAAGTCAAAACTTTAAACAGTAAATTCATTATGGTGTACAAGCTTCTTATATTGCTATTCTTATCGTTGTAAAACAGGATGTTATTCTATAAATGTCGTCATATCCTGTTTTATTAACTTGAAAATCTTAGGAAAAAAAAGTAACATTGTGTTAGGTTTCATTATTTATATTAATTGTACGGAGCTATCGTAGCGTAATTGGGAGCGCATTGGAAAGCTAGCCAAAAGGTTGACAGTTCGAATCCGAGCATAAACATAATGGTAAGTTAAACTTTCTTTTTTAAAGTATACAATTAAAAATTCTATTACAGTATCCTTAAACCCCACTTGGTAAGTTAAAATTTGCTGTATTATATAATTTATGTTACAAAATCTCTTGTATGTAAATTGGTAAGATACGCTTTGCTTTGCAAGTTTATAAAACCAACAAACCAACCAACCTTTTATAAGGTTATTTTATATGTTATAAATACATTCCAATGTGTTTGTAAGTTTAAACATTAAAGTTTATCGTAAAGCTTAAATTATTTTACAAAATTTATAATATCATTAGTACTGTATAGTAATAATCCAATATGTTCAGTCACGTGACACCTTTTCTTATATATCTTAAATCGCGTCTAATAAACATGGTCTCATGGTGTGTTCGTTTAAACCTACTGCAAATCAACACATCATGAGATCATTTTGTCAAGTTCGAGGTTCGAACCCCGCTTCATTTACATGTTTGTTAAAAGCTAATAATTTTAACAAGGGAGTACGCTATTTCAAAGTGAAAGTTGTAGTCGAAATTTAATATTTTCTTAATTTCTGTGAAGAAAAAAAAATGTTTTAAAACGTATGCACGTCTTGTATTTTATTACAATTAGTTCACTTCGTATATGCATGCTTGTGTACGTAACAAATAGTTCACTGTGTGTCTGTCTGTCTGCCTACCTACCTGCCTGCCTGCTTGTCTGTGTGCCTGCCTATCTGCCTATATGTCGGTTTATAACTATAATTATTTACATGTGTCACTTTAAAATTTTTGTTAAGTGCTACGCTATAACTAAATATTTCCATTGTAAGCAGTTTGGTAAGAAACTTTAAAATATTTTATTAAGTGCTATGCTTTAACTAAATATTTTCATTGTAAGCAGTTTGCTAAGAAACTTTAAAATTATTTATTATTTAGCTTTATGATAGAACTTAAATTTCTATTTCATATTCCTTTGCGAGCACTATGGTTACACATTTTAAAATTATTTATTAAGTGCTATGCTATAATTATATATTTCCATTGTAAGCAGTGGTAAGTTACTTTATTTTACACCATGCTATAACTTAAATTTCCATTATAAGCAGTATGATGAGATACTTTAGAATATTTTATTTTATACTATGCTATAACTTAAATTTCCATTATAAGCAGTATGATGAGATACTTTAGAATATTTTATTTTATACTATGCTATAACTTAAATTTCCATTATAAGCAGTATGATGAGATACTTTAGAATATTTTATTTTATACTATGCTATAACTTAAAATTCAGAAGCAGTCATTTTAAATTCCATAATTTTCATACTTACCGATAGAGGGCGACACCACCTTAAACTTTCTCTCCCCTAAAATTAAAAAAAAAAAAAAAAAAAAAAAATTGGGGGGGGGGGGCATGGAGTAGGGGGGGCAAGGGGATAGTAGTCGTACTCTACCATAGCCGATACCTCGTAATATAAGACAATTTTAATTTTTTTTAAATTAAGCCCCCCCTTAAAAAAATACCCCCCCTAATATAACATGCTGCCCCCTCCTAAAACCCCCTCTCCTATAGCACACCCTTTCGCCCCACCCTCGATTTTAAGTTTGAATTTTATCATCGTAGTCTTTTACAACAATTTAGCACCGCCGCCGCACCACAGCACCGCCTCATGACCCGCCGCAACGCCGCCTCATGAGGCAAAACCGGCTTTTCCCACCTACTAAGATGTAAAATAAAATATATTGTTAAGTCTGAACTTTTTCATTTCCTATAAGATTAATTATGCGGTTCTTTTTATAAATAATCCTTTATTAACCAAAATGTGGTGAACTAATCATATATTTAAAATGATATTATGGTAAAAAGATAAGTACAGAGTGTTTACGTAAAGTTACATTAAGTTTTGTTGGATATTCTGGCAATCAATAAAAAGGTAAAGGGTCTTCAGTGGCGTGGCCAGGGTGGGGGTCCAGATGCTCTGGATACCACTAATTTTGTACAGTTTTCTTTTGCATTATCTAATCGGAGAACTTTCTGCGATAATCAAGGAAAAGAAAAACTTTACAATATTACTGGTATCCAGTGCATCTAGACCTCCCTCTCTGGCTACGCCACTGGCGGCCCCCTACTTTCCCCCACCTGTACACAACTATTTCAAAATTTGGATTCTGTAAAATGATTTCTTTAAATATTTATTTAACAAATAAAGCGGCCAACATCAGTTAACATGATAATGGAGCTATGGATAAAGAGGAGGAAACTGATAGTGTAGTGTCTACCACTTGCGAGTATCGTAACTGAAGATGTACTAACATCGTCTCGACATATACATTGAACGGTACTGAATGTACTCACAAGATGGCGGCTGTTTTTTGTTAACATCGCATCAACAAGGCCTGATAACCGCCGGGGCAAATTTCCATCAGTAAATTTGAATAGAAATTTTCGCAATTGAATCCATTTGAAATTTTCGCTTTATTTAACCGACTTATTCATGCAGAATTTCTGTCTTGTGTAGTCACAATATGGCGGAACCCGCCGGATATATTTACCTATGATAGAAATTATTACAGATTATTATTTATGACAGAAATTCTGCATGAATAAGATGTTTAAATAAAAAGGAAATTTTTATTGAAATTTAGTGGTGGAATTTTGCCCCGGTGGTGATCAGCCACTGCGGAATGGGTTACAGTTGAAGCTTTAGAGATACGTCAATTCCTCTTTATTCACAGTTCCATCATCATGATGACTCCGTATGAAAATTCTTCAACGAAAGTTAATGTGCGAAAGTTGTTTCGTAAATGGATAGGAATTGTGTAACTCGTTAATAACTAACAAAATATAAACATTCGCATTGATGTGTTAGATTTTGTGACTCTTGCAAGTAATCATCTTGACTCATCTTGCTTATTTTTGTCTCAAATCAGTGACTCCCAAACACACATAGAATGAAAGAACAAGAGCGAAAAATCATGCATCAGACATAGATTATGACAACACTTTCCAACACTAACAGGATTTTATTAAGAAATTTAAATTTTTCCTGGAATGAAACAAAGTATCTAACTAAGCAACTTAAAAACACATAATTCATTAAAAATCCATTTACAACAATTGCCGCCCATATCCGGTAACGTGCGAAGTCTTTCGTGTAGACCTGTATACGATCGATAGAATTTACGCACATCACTTAATGCACTCAAAATCAGATCAGTTTAAAAATGCATACCACAGAGCAAAACACACTTTCAGCAGTTGTCGATCTTAAACAGTCCCTTAACTGAATTATTTTGCGTGCCTCTGTAAATGAACGATAAATGATACGTACTCTATAATCTATAGAGCAGGCATGTCAAACACGTGGCCCGCGGGCCACAACTGGCCCGCCGACAACTTATCAGTGGCCCGCGAGCCCTGGGCATTTTACCTGTATTTAATTTATTTGTTAGAAAACGCATGCTTAAAATACACTGTGCACGAACACGCTTGCATACCAACCGTGTTCATCATTTTCCGTGTTACCCCGTTCATTGCATTAGAGATGGCAAACATAAGAAAAAAATATATATCAGTGTTACCAGTTTGGAAGGATTTTTTTTTATATTCAGAATGTTACCACTAATTTTTAATAGTAATATGTCTTATTCATTCTTTCATTAAATACGGGAAATATTTCTCTTCAGAATGTCGTAACATTCTGCATTAAAACAATCTCGCTCATCTGACAAACAGTAATGTATGTAGACAGATATAACTCAATTTTAAATTTTAGCAAGACAAAGGATTGTGGATACACAAATAACCCCTCGAAACGTATCAAAGCTCGGAATTCTGAGTTAGAAAATTTAAAGATTCGTATTTTTTTTTAATTATTTTGCTTAAAATTTTATTTGTTTTATATCGAAACTAATACTTACTTTTCTCTCTTCGATTTTACACCACTTTACAAAATAATATATATTTCTTAAATACTAAGAAATTTATTGGAAAATTAATAAAAGTCTGTTCTAATTAAGAACAGTCAAGTTTTTAAAAAATCAAAATATAAAATTAAATAACATGTAATGGGTCGCTTTGAAAGTGGCACAAATTATCGCTTTTGTGCTTGACACAAAAGCCCCGAATATGATATCCAGGTTCTTCACTTGAACATTAGTCGAACTTAAGGATTTTGGATGTAAACTCTTTAATTATTTTCATTACTTAGGCTAGTAAATGTGTGTGATATCTCTGGTATGATCTTTCTTTCCTTTCATCCGTTTTTTATAGATATAACACATTTTATTGACATACTCTCATATATCCCTTATAAGAAAATATGTTAAAGCTCTTTATATACTACTATGAATAAATATGATAAACTGAAGATGAAAATCCCCGACTTTTTAAAGGTGATTTACAATTATATTCAAAGGAAGACTGAATTTTAACGTTTCTTATGCAGACAATATTGGAATTTGGAAATATTGTAATATTAACCCGTTCAGGACCAGCATCTGTTACACCAATTTTATTCGTTTGGCACCACTTTTTCTTAATCATTTGACTTTAGTTTATAAATCACGAACATGTAATTAAATAAAATCTATTTTACTTTTCTTTTTTACCTGTATCAAACTCAAGCGCTGTAAGCACTTTTTGAGGGTGCATATATGCACCCATGGTTCCGAATGGGTTAAGGAGGTGCTACAGCACCATGTATAAAGAAAACTCCCAAAAATCTGACTAAATATCGGAAATATAAACTGTTAGTATTTAAACTGATACTTCTTAATAAAGATTCAAAGTGCTTTCACCAACCCTAATTGAAGAAAATATATTTGCTTTAAAAAATAAGTATTATCTTTATTACATTAAATGTCCCGCGAGTCGAAATCATTCACTACGAAACTGAACAAATAATGTCTTAGAACAGTTAAAGAAATTTGAAAATACTATAAGCATAACCATTGCTAGAAAGATTTATATATAGCAGACAGATTTATAACCATTGCTAGAAAGATTTATATATAGCAGACAGATTTATATAACCATTGCTAGAAAGATTTATACATAGCAGACAGATTTATAAAAGCCAAATATGTGCTTTAAAACTTGTAGTGCTTATAATCTTATATTTGCACACATTTGCTTAATCATTTTCAACCTAGAAAATATCTTGGAAATACGGGTATACAGAGATAATATGGGAATAAACAGAACTCCCTTCTTATAATGAAAAAATATTTCACGGCTTTCCATCATATAAGGATTTAACTGTTAAACAAGGCTACAATTTTCATTTTAAATCGACAAAACATGAATGTGGTTTATTAAAAGACCGCCAATAGACAAAATACTTGGAGTTTTCATCTTAAATTACGAAGAACTTGAGTGAACTTCAACTTCAAGGCAAATTTCATAATGCTTTCTTGTTATTTAATAGTATTAGCGTTTTTATATAGAATTTATTACTTTGATAAACCAATATTCAAAAAGAAAATGTATTTTATTTTAAATGTTGCCAGACATTATTACAAAAATCATCGGAAGGAAATTTTTAGAATATACTAAAACTATATTAAAAAATGAATTCACAAGCAAATTTTTGAATTTCAAGAAATTTGAAAATAGTTAATCTATTTTCTTCCCCGCCAAGAATTGATATTGAAATTATTCTTCAAAATTTATTACTGAAGTTAATCAAATTTCAGTGCGATTCCACATTAGAGCGAAAACATATGGATATGAAGTTTTCAAAATTTCTGTAATTATTCATCAATCGACCGATTTTTGAAAGTAAAGTATATAATTAGACATATTTTAGCTACGTTGGGTACTCACTTTTATGCAATTTTGCGTAGCTGTCAATCTTTTTTTTTATTTTTAAATCATACAAACAAAATTTGAACCAGGAAACATATTTAATAAATTAAATCAAATAAGTAGCGCACAGATACGGCACATTTTACTAAATAAATTTCCTGATTCAATATAATATATTTATTTTTATTGTTTACTTGAAGAAAACATCGAAGATTTGCAGCTATGACTTTGCTATATCAAGATTAGCAAACCAGCGAGTATAATAATTTTTTTAAATAGATACAATTTAGAAAATTCAATTAAATTTAATTAAATTTTATAGATTTGGTTGCTGAAAAGTAATTTTGAACATTTTAATAGAAAAATAGATAAAATAAATTATGCATAATAATAACTTTGAAATTTTGCATCAATAGTTCTTTCATAATATGGCTGTGTTTTGTACGTACAAATTTTATTCTGTGCAATGGTAATAATATTATCTGCTTTTCTTATGTGGCCCGCGGCTTTGTATAAAATGTTTAATATGGCTCGCGGCGGTATTTGAGTTTGACATGCCTGCTATAGAGAAATAGCAGTGAACTTTATTGATTTCGTTATGTTTGAACTATTATAACATAAGTAACAAGTTGGAAATTGTACATTAAACGTGACAAAAGAGGTGCGTTTGTTTTATAACTAGTTTCACAATGTAAAAAATTTATCCTTATTATTTCAGTGAAATGTATTATATCGTCGGCTATGATCGAAATGAGCATGCCTGTTTTTTCTTATTATTACGTATGCCACGTTTACAGATGCGATTTTTTTTCTACACCAGACAGCGCTTCAAAATTCATCATGGAGATCGTGCTTTGCGAATGATTACCTCCATGTATATTCCATGTAAAAATAATTTTGAATAAAAATGGCCGCCTGGCATATGAAAAAAGAAGTGGTTTGCCCGTATTTGTTTTCCTCAGTCACATGACTTGCGATTTTATTATATAGATAATGCATGACAAGATTTAATAGAATAAAGAAAACTTTTATTAATATCTTTTTAAATTTTGATTCGATTTACATAAAATTTGAAATGACTCGACAAAATTCTGCAACGATTACACATATTAAATTTCGAACGAAATTTTCGGTTAGGTAGTTTTTGCGCTGTTATATGCGGACGGACGGACCAGATGGCGACTATAGGTGCTACGTATTAATATAATTACGAACGCACCTAAAGAGCACCTGAGACGATTTTTCCCTAAGGATCATAATGTAATGGATCCTTTTGTGCAGCTCTGTACATGAACTATAAATGTTACTTACTCTATACTCCTGAGAAAGCATGTTGTCATCTGAATGATGCATATCAATCTAATTATGTTCGAAATAACGTAACATTAATAAAATGCATCGCAAACAATTTTTCTCCACTTTTGTGTGTCCTTGTAAACGAACTTTAAATGCTACATACTTTATTTTCAATACCAAGAATTCTACAGTAAACCTTACTAACGTATTAACATTTCATGTGTATACTTACAAGAGCACGGACAGACAGACGGCAGACAGACAAACCGAATTCATAAACACTTTTCAACTATGTTGGAAAGTGTTAAAAAGAAAGAAATGAAAAATCGAAAATATCTGATTATATAATCCATATATTGAGTAACTTTTCGAAAAAGGTCTCCATTTGAAGACAAGACTCGTTCTAATGGAATTTTATGAAGCGATACTTGATACGGGAGATAAAAGGATACTTTATATAGACATCATACAATGAAAAAAAAATTCTTGAGTTTGTATGGTTTCCTATCATCTTAAGTTACACTTGATGCATATTGCAGATGCAGGGAAAAAAAGAAAGAAATAAGAAGAAAATTTCAGAAACGGGAGTTATGTATTTAGTCAAGAATTGTCAGATCAAAATTGTTGGAATCTACATTTCTATCAGATGATTTTTTTATATTTTTGACTAGATTTAGTTTTTATGGGGTATTTCTTTGTATATTTATTCTATTGAATGGATTTATTGAATTTACTGAATCCCCTTTACATTTTCTTTTTAGTAAACCAGAATTTTATTAAATCATTTGATATTTTACCATGTTCTAGCAAAATTAAACTTCCAAACAACGGTATTATGATGTATTGATTATTAATTAAAATAAGTAAGAACACATATTTAATAAATGTGGACGAGTGAAAGTCATTCAGCATTATCAAATGTACTATTTGGGACCATAGGTTTTGGAACTGGAGGTATCATATCAGAATGAGCTGGTTTAGGACATGGAGTATTTGGGACATAAGAGTCAGCTGGTTTAAGACATGAAGTATTTGGGACACAAGAGTCAACTGGTTTAGGACATGGAGTATTTGGGACACAAGAGTCAGTTGGTTTAGGACTTGGAATAGTTGGGTGGAAAAGGTCTATCTACAGTGTTTTAACTGAAGGAGAATCATGGTTTCATGCTAAACTGTTGATATATCTCGCTTTTTACGTATTTGGGGGGTTAGATTAAAAAAAAAGAGTCACTGATATTTGGGATTTTATTATCAATAGATGTACTATATACACAGTCATTTAAAAAACTGGATTTTGTACTATAATGTTTTAAAAACTGATAACGCTGTTAATATTAGATATCCAAATGACTCACCAAGGAAAATTAAAAGAAATGTATAAATTGTTTAATTAATGCAAAGGGGTTACGTCAAACGTTCATAACTAATATAAAAGATCGTATTCATGTTTCAAACTTTATGAATGATCTTGCAAGTAAAAACTGATTATTTTTTCTCGATCACCCAAACAAATAGAGAACAAGAAAAAACAATCATGCGTCTAGCATAGATTATGAAACACTTTACAACACATTCAGAATACTGTAACAAAACTTCACTGTCTAATATGATGAAAGATGACGTTTAAGTAAACAAAGTCAAATTCAAACCAGGTGGGGAGGCCTACCTCTCGGCTTTAGCTCAACTATGCCCACCCACGTTCAAGTAAACAAGGTCAAGGTCAAACCGGGCGGGGAGACTTACCTTTCGTCTTAAGCTCAATTAGCCTCGCCCACGTTTAAGTAAACAATTTGGAAAGCGCATAACACATTTAAAAACCCAATTTTAGCAATTACCATCTATAGTCGAAAAAATATCAGGATTATTTTGTGCAGCCCTGTATAGGATCTATAGATTTGTATATATACTACATAATAAGCAAAAATTTAGTTTAGTTAGGAAACTCATAACACAGTTGAAAATTGCTTTACAGGAATTTCTGCCAATAAATAGGAACGTACTCGAATTATTTTGTATATGATCTATAGAATTTATATACACACCAAGTAATGTGTAAAAAAATTTGGCGTCCCGTTCTTCTTGCATTTTACCAAGATATGCCGATTGAGGTAATTTATTTCATCACGTACTGTTAATAAACTTTTGCTTTACCATTAGTTCATCTTGAAAGTCGATGGCGTAGTAATGTATAGGGCAATGTAATGTAAAATGTTATATTTAATGTGTCACAATTGTACTACATGGTGTCTTTTTCTGTGATAAATTTTAGTATGCGGCAGTTTCTACCAGAATATACTCAGGCAGACCAAAATATTTAAAAAATACTATATTTAACCTTTAATTTGGCAACAATTTCATCCCGTAACTCGATGACGTAATATTACCGCCAAAATGACGAATTGGCGCCCTCTGCTGCTCATATCGTACCAAGATATGACGAGGCAGACCAGTCATTCCTTAATCTACTCTAATCTTGTCCTGCATCCGGATTTCATCTCGTAACTAGATGATGTAGTGATTTTTGTCGCCACCGCCCGGTCTAACAGTACTATAACCGAATTCTTTTGTGTAACCCTCTAAATGAAAATTAATGCACACCATGAAACGCTAATGCACACCTTATTCTATAGTAAGCATCTTGTAGTGTACCTCACAAGTAAAGGTACTGTAGTCTGCGGCGGCGAATTTCGATTTTTATAGCTCATTCGATTCGTCTCATCGAGCTTAATAATTTTATATCTCGCATATCGGCTATTGAATTTTTATAATGACAGGGGACCGGGTCAAAGTTCAAAATTTCGTTCAGTGAAAAACAGATGCCTTCAAAGAAATAAGTGCGATTTAAGCTTACTAATTGTTTTTAAAGTGCCATACATTGCCAATAACTACTATAAGGTTATGTTATTGCTGCTTTTATAAGAATTTGTAACTGCAGATAAAATATTCGTATGCTACTTGACAGGCAGGTTTTCGCAAGTTATGATGGAAGCAGAGCTGTTTTGAATGCGTCGTCAAGTCAGCTGAAGAAGCCTTTGCTCGTTGTGCACACTGTGAGAAATATTTTTGTTTTACTCACTTCTTCAGAATGAACAATGTGTCAACATTTCTCTATCATCAATGCATGCCAGTGTAAGAACCATAAATAAGTTTAAAACTTACTTATTTCTTTGACGGCAACTGGTTTTCAATGAACGAAATTTTAACCTTTGACCAGGCCCCCTGCCATTATCAAAACTCAATAGCCGATATGCGAGGTAGCAAATTACTTAGCTCGATGAGACGAATCGAATGAGCTATAAAAATCGAAATTCGCCACCACAGACTATAGTTACCTTTACTTGTCAGTGATGTTTATCAATTTCAATGTGTTTGAAAAAAGTATAACATCATTAAAATGCATCGCAAACGATTTTTTTCCATAGACCATAATAATGGAATTCTTTTGAGTTGCCATGTAAACGACCTATAAATGCTACACACTTGATTTCCAATACAGAACATTCCATTATAAACCTCAATAACATATATCAATTACATGACCAGCCGAGTATAGTAACGCGAGTTAGGGAGCGGACAGGCGAACAGAATTTATAAATACTTTTCAACTATGATGGAAAGTGTTAAAAAGAGAGAAACTAAAAAAATCGAATATATCGAATACATATGTGAAAAACTTTTTGAAAAACCGCCTCAACGATGCATTTGAAACGCAAAAAAGACGAGCCTCGTTCTAACGGAATTTTATGAACAGATATTTGATACGAATGATAAAAGGATACTTTATATAGACATCATAAAATGGAGTAAAAAAAAAAAAAAAAGAAATATCTTGATTTTCTATGGCTTTCTATTATCTTAGGTTACACTTGTATATTGCAGCCACGGGGGAAAAAAGAAAGGAAGAAAAAGAAAAAAAAATCAGGAACGGGAGTTGTATTTTTAGCTCTTGAACTGTCGTATCAAAGTTGATGGAATTCATATTTCCATCTCATGAAGAATATTTAGTTTTCCTAGTGCTATATATTTTTTCTCTTTAAAAGTTAGAAATTTTTAGAATGATTTTCCTTTTTATTTTCCTTGCATTAATGTGGTTTAAAACTCAAAAATCTCGAAAAGAAAATCACATCCTTACTTTTTTGGCTTAAAACAAAAAATTTCTCTTTTGAAAAACTGGTGATGAAAGATTAAAATTCTGTAAATGAAGGCTCGTTGAGAAGAGGTTAAGGGTGGAGACGAGTTTGAATGTCGATAGAGAGTACATACTTTAGAATTTTTATAGGTTTAAAAAAAAAAAAAAGTAGTCTTTTTTTTTTTTTTTTTCTTTCCAATACATTAAACTGTGTTTGGAAAGCGTTCCGTAATTTTTTCATTGAATATACATAGCTGGCAACTTTTACGCTTTTTTGTTACCACTAAAATTTTATAGAAATTCTTGTATTATTTAATCAACTAATTGCGGTGATTTAATAAGATAAAATTTAGTTTTATTTAGTCTATTAAATTTTAGTGGTATGAAAAAAGCGTAAAAGTTGGCAGCTATGAATATATGCAATAAGTTTATATATATATATATATATATATATATACACACTTTGCCTTTGTCATCCATGAGAACGAGGTGTCCTGAAAACGCAGTATCAGCTGGCTGCTTGAACCAAGCATTCCTAAAACACACAAATACACAAAAATTTTAATGCAGTTAAATTAATCTTTATATATTGGTTATGGCGTATTGTACGATTTTTTTTTTTTTTTTTTCAAAATTTAAATATCTGTGAAAATAACGGCATAAAAAAAAATCAATTTTGTCCCATAAAAATTGTCTTAAAATGCTTATAAAATATCAAAAAATGAAAAAAATAATTAACCATACATTTACAAATCGTAGTGCTATAGAGAATTCATATCTGAATGTTTGCATTGGAAGTTAAAGGATATCTGTTGAGTGCTTCTTGAGCAAGCAATCCAAACGGCCAGGTTAAAAATATATAGCATTTTCAAAAAAATTATTTTAGCAGCAATTAGTTACAGCGACATATTTGTCGTTATAACTTTTGTAATAATTCTAATTTCAAAAAACTGTTTTTGGACTATATTCTATACATTATTAATTATCAAAAAATGAAAAAAAAAAAAAAAAGACGACGACAAAATAGTTTTTTTTTTTTGAAAATTTCAAACTAGCGTTGGCATATTTGAAATTTCTAGAAATCGACTTCAGTTAAAAAATATATGGGTACAAATCATATTTTTTTCGAAAATTAATTTCATATATATATATTGTAAAATTTAATATATAAAAAAATATCAATATCTGTAACAAAAGAAGGGTTTCTTTAATTTTATATAAAAAATTTAATTTTTCAAATGGTACCAACAGTTTTATTTTCTATATAAAATCATTTTCCTTCCATAAATAATTTAATAATATGCCAAAAGGGTATAGTGCTTTAAAATAATAATTAAAATTTTTTTCAAAAGGTAGCGAAATCCCTTAAAATTATTGAAAATTCGAAAAACGCTTGTGTATATTAAAGTAATGTTTAAGTATATGAAACTCCACACCTTCATTTCGTATTGAGCTCGTGTCTTTTTTTCTCACGATTAATCGATTTAAATCTGATTCATGCTTTCCCATATTCATTGCTCTGTTGGTTTCAATATGAGTCAACTGTATATGAACTCAATTGTTACGTGAAAAATGGGTTTGGCAGCGGGGTTCCTTTCTTATTGACCATTATTCGTGAGTAGAATTACACCTGTGGGGTGCCTCACGTAACCCGCTGAGATTCCATCCTGCATTCAATAGGTACACAAATAGAGTCGTTCCCAGCCTTTTTTTACACACAGTATGTACTTTAAAAAGCCATTCTTACACTCTTCAGGTGCGACATGAAATCGAAAGCTCATAATTAAAAAAAAATAATAATAACTTCCTTATTAGCTGATTTCATTTATGTGCCAGAAAAGCGGGTGCAGAAGCTAAAATTACTTCCAATTCACTACTCTTACTTTTCCAGTCTCTATATTCTGATATAAACTAGATAAGGAAAAAATCATAATAGATAAGAGTAAAAAACATTGGAATCAACAACTTGATAACAAAATACATTAGTTTAAAACCAATTATTATTGTTTGGTCTTCTAATTCCTATAGAAAAACAATTGATCTGTTAACTCACATTAGTATAGATGGGTTTGTACGCTTTTATCGCAATTTTTTTTTAATAGAATTTTTCTATTTAATATTTAAATAGCAGAAATAGTAGACGCCTCGTTTAATTGCTGGATTTATAATACTTTTCTGCATTTAAATAAGACGAAAAATTCTATTAAAAAATTGTGGTAAAAGCATACGAACACTGTTTAGATTTCAAGAATTCAAGACCTAGTCGTAGCTGTTTAGTTATATGAGCATATAGAAAGTAGACTCTATGGAATTGTACTCTATCTTCATGTTTATAACTTAACCAATCGTACTGCAATTCGCCATTTATAGCTGTTTAATTTAAGAATTTCTTACAAAGCATGACAAACACTTATCGGTAAGACACCTTTTTATATTTATTTTATGTGTTTTACTTTGTTTAGTTGTTTATTTTTTATAATCGTAGTTTAAATTGAGCCTAACATATGGATGGAGAGATATAGGTAATAAGTATAAGTTAGTATAAGGAAAATAATAAGTATAGATTTTTATTTTTATTATTTTTACATTTATTTCAAAGTGATTTGACTATGTGTTTGGCATAGTATGTTCATTTTGTGGACTTTGCACGCATTAAACTCATGAACCATCTAACCATTTACGTTGTATATATAGGGTAATTAATATTAATAAATACTTTTACATTTTAAAATTACCTTTATGCTCTGAAGACTCCATACTTTATACATTATCTCCATATCTTGTACTTACATCTATCTTATAATAAATACACAGTAATAAATTTTGGGTTAAAAAAAATAAATTTCAATGCTTTATTTTCCTGATTTTTAGTTCAAATTATTCCATAGAATAAAATAATGGATTGCTGAATAATAATAATAATAAAAAAGTTTTAAAAATGTCAATTGTAACTGGCTATGTCCTTAAAACCATAATTACAAAACACCTTAGTAATGACCACGATAATGACAGCCTGATGCTGAAATTGAAAGTCTGAATGAGTTTCTCTAGTTCTCAGTTTAAGTTTTATTTGGTTAATATTCCAATTGCATTGTATAAGGTCAAAATACACGACGAACGAGATAAATCCAAGAGTTCCTAATTATTCCATTATTCTTAATCTTTTCATTTTATAACTTTTTTAAGACATTTTAGAAATTTATATGGGACCACCAACAAACTATGGCCTTTCAAAATAGGACTATCAAAGTTAATGCATTATAACTGAAATATAAATTAACAGCCATTTTTGAAGAATACAAACCTGTGTTTGTATTCTTTAATTGAAAGCCTGAAATCGTCTTCCCATTTGTTATTCAAAGTTTTATTTGTGTAATATTCTATGATACCATGCTGTATAAATAGAGCTAGACTTAAACAGTTTGCGGACCAAGGTACATCATGAATTAAAGGATTAAACATCATAAATTATTTAATTAATTTTTATTGGCCTGTTGGATAGTGCTATATGCATTCAAAGCTGAATATTCTCAACATTTGTACGCAATTGAGAGAATTATTATGTATTATAAATAGATTTAATATTTATTAATCCATACAGTTTACAAATAAACCTTATATCATAATAAAACAAGAAAGAAAAATCATATTTCAAGCATAGAATAGGAAACACTTTCCAATACATTCAGAATACTGTTACAAAACTTCCCCGTTTAATTAAGTGAAGGATGATGTCTATAGTTAACAAAGTCAAAGTCAAATCGAGCGGGGAGGTCTATCTTTCGGCTTAAGCTGAACTAGCCCCGCCCTTTGAAAACACATTACACATTTGAAAACCCAAATTTCAGCAATTACCATCTATAGTAGGAAAAATGTCTGAATTATTTTGTGCAGCCCAGTATATGATCCATAGTATACGTAGATAGATCCATGTATGTCTACTACACAGTATGCAAAAATTTAGTTCAGTTAGTAAACCCATAACACAGTTGAAAACCCCCTTTCGTCAGTTTCTGTCAATAAGTGAATTTGCACTCGAATTCTTTTGTGCAGCCCTATATATAATCTATTGAATTTATGCACACCAAATAATGTGCAAAAATAAATTATATTTAAAAACTCATACCAGAATTGAAAACACACTTTCATCAATTATTACTCACGGACAGTACTGTAATCATTTTGTGTGTCCCTGTATTTTAACTATAAAAGCTATGCACACCATATTTTATGCTAAAGTATCTTGTTGTGAAACTTAGTGATATAGTACATCAATTTCAATAGATTTGAAATAGAGTAACATAATTAAAATACAAAGCAGACAATTTTTCTCCATTGACCGAAATGTAACGTAAACTGTCCCTGTAAACGAAATATAAATGCTAATCAAATTCTTTTGTGTGCCTCTGTAAATAAACGAGAAACACTATGCACACTATATTATTTAGTAACCATCTTGTGATTAGTGTATTATTTGTGTATATCAGTGATGTATATCATTTCAATATGTTTGAAATAGTGTAATATAATATCATTAAAAATACTGCGAACGATTTTCCCCCATAGACCATATTGAAACAGGATTCTTTTGAGTACCCTGTAAACGAACTATAAATGCTACACACTTTATTTTCAATACCGAACATGCCATGGTAAGCATCAGTAACATATATCAATAACGCGCCAATCCGATTACACGAGTTAGAGCACGGACATATAAACGGGCAGACAGAGAGAATGACGGCCAGACAAACCGAATTCATAATCACTTTTCAATTACTGCGGAAAGTGTTAAAAAGGGCATTTATTTCAATGGGCTAAGTCAATTTTGGGGGCCCGGGCCCTGCAACCCTAAACGAAAAACAGGCACTATATATAACGTCGAAATTCGACAGTAAACAAAACAAGACATATCTCAGAATTCTAACTTTTTTGTTCTCCTTATATTCGATCGAATTATCCCATCATTCTTAACCTTTCCATTTTGTAACGATTTAATGCTCAGGCATTTGAGAGGTTTCGGTCACCCTCTGTTGCATGCGAATAGGGTGAAATTGTGAACCCTGAGTAAACGATGTCAGGTTTTTGTTTCCGTCTTTAAAATAAAAAAGTTTCCGCGTTTTTACCGTTCGTGAATCTTAAAAGACGTGTCGCAATGTAAACGCTTGTGTTAAAAGCCATGTCATGGAAACATGCGCAACTCAATGTTACTAGTTAAATCTGACGTGCAAAGATTGTTATCGGAAGCAATAAGAGAATTCAGTGAAAGTTTTGATGCTGACAGTATGCCCGTATGAAACGAAATAGATACCAAAAACATTAGGGTGTATATTTACAGGATGTTCCAAAATGATTGAAATGCGCTTTCATTTTTATTTGTTGGAGGTACGTATGCAATGTAAATTGCAAAACGTATAAAGGTAAAAGTAAGGTAGGCATTAAGATTATATTGATGAAATTGCTCTGCCATTAATTTTCCAAAAGTTACGCTTTTTAAATTTTATGCGGTACCTGGATCCTGTAAATTATATTTATATTTTTTTTTCTCCATGCTCTGACAGATAAAACAGCAAAAATTTCATTTTTCTGCGACCGAAACTTACCGAGTTACAATGCGCTGAACTTTATGAAATTTCGGAATATTCCGGTGATGTGCCACTTTGCGAATTAGTGAATTTATTTAAACAAAAATTATAATTTTTGCCCTGTTTCTCTTTTAAGATATAACAACAGGAAAAAAAAAGCATTATTTAAACAATCCATTCAGGATTTCTAAATTGCTTTATCAATGTATAATCATAATTTAACTAGTATTAAACTATTAATTGATAAAATCGTATTTAAAAAAAAATATTACACTCTTTATTTCATATTTATATTTTACATTCTATTTTTAGTGTTCAAATATTTCATTGTTGCAGTCTCACAGTCAGTTGGCATATTTTAGAGAGCGTCGTTTATCACCACAAAGAATATTTTGCGATTTATCACCTGCAACCAGCTAACGGAAAAATGCTTTAAAATAAATTTATTAATTTATAGTTAAGGTCTAAGAATATTAAAATGTTTTATCGTCTTCGGAAACACACCTGTGTACATAGTTTTTATAATTCTAGCATATCAGAAAGTGAGGAAAAGATTTAATACTAAATTCCATCTTTACATAAAATCCAAGTTAAGTTAAACAAGTTGGAAATTGTACGTCAAACGTGACAAACGAGGTGCGTTCGTACTATAGCTAGTTATGTAAATATTCAGATCTTGATGATTTTTAATTCTGTGAAATGAATTATATATCGTCTGCAGATTAATTTCTGTCATAAAATAAGTATATCGGTCGTTTGGACGATTAAACCTTGGAAGCTCCTATAACAAGAAAGCACCGATTTTTTTTTTTTTAATTCAAAATTTTTAATAAATATTTTTATTATAATATCTTGTAAAGTTTTGATTCGATTTTCATAAAATTTGAAATGTCTCGACAAAATTCTGCAAAGATAATATATCTTAAATTTCAAACTGTTTGGTTGAGTAGTTTTTGCGCTGCTATATGCGGACAGACAACGACTATAGGTGCTACGTTTTTATATAATTACGAACGCACCTAATAAAAGAGTGTAAAAATGAATACATTTTTGTTTCTGCACTGCAAAAAAATGTTGATTTTACGGTATAATACTGGCAGCTGGGATGCCAGTATTATATCGTAAAATCAACATTTTTTTCAGTGTTTTTAGTATCCTTTTTTAACAAGAAAAAACATTTTACGGCAAATATAGATTTATTTCCCCTGTAATGATACAACATTATTATTTTATTATTGTTACATTGATTTATTCAGGATATTGTAATACAAAGAAAAGCTAGCATTAAATGGAAAAAAAAAAAAAAAAAAAAAAAAAAAAAAAAAAACTTCTCTGAGATTATTTGATCAGTTTATGACAAATAAATAGCTTATTGCCCAAACAAACTCATTGAGTTTGAAACGTCCAAGTTCAGTTATAATTCTGATTCATTACGCTCGAAAAGTTCCGACTTAACATTATCCTTTCCGTTTATTTCTTCTCTAAAACAGTTTCATTTCCTGTATACTATTATGAATATAGACGGCTGAAAATGTGAGTTAGCATAACTGGACTGAACACAGTTACCCATTGTTCAATTTTTTAACCGTGCTGTTCCTGTGTTTATAGAAAATTGTGATTTCAGCTATTGTAATTTTCTGACTGAAAATTCTTAAAATTTTCATAAAGTACAAAATTTGTTGATCAAAATAGGAACATTAGTTGATGATCATAAATTTGTTGATCAAAGTATGAACATTATAAGGATTTTTGTAGATTATTTTAATTGTCCAAACGTCAGTTGAGGCTTACTTTTTTGATATCCGAAAATTTTTGATGTCTGATTGTTTGTGTGTAATTTGTAATTAGGTAAGCATATGTTGGTGAGCAGGGCCGTACAGAAAGACCGCTGGTCCCGGTAATAGTTCCAATGCGGGCACCTCACCATAAACCTGATAAAATAAAACCTGCTTAAACGAAAACGTACAGATAACCCCGTTTTAAATAAGGTTTATTCGTCTTAAAATATATAAATGCATGGGATTTTTTTGGCTAGAGCATGATTTTTTTCTTCGTTTACAGCAGAATTCCGTTATAAACAGCCTTTACTGTATTAGAAAATAAATATGTTGGATAGTACTTTTTTAGAAAATGTATATAGTGTTTTCTTACAATTTTATTATTCTTTTACAGTATTTTACAGTTTATGAGATGCATTGGTAACATCTTTTCATATAAGGATTTTAAAAAGAAATTTAAAATATCGAAAATACAATTAAGTTTTAATTAATTCACCAGTTAAGGCGCCGATTGCCTGACGCTATTGCAATTTTTGTTATTGTGTTTTACAATTCAGAAAACATTTGTTCTACAAAACATAAGTAAATAAATGCCTGCATCTTTGCTATGTGCGTTCTGCCGATTTTTAATAAAAGCTGGATTTTGTTTCGAACGTAAAATGCCTCCTGATCACTCCTAGCCAGTCCGTAAAGACGTTCAAGCAGCTTCTGACTTTTGAATTTTATTATTTGTTAGTTATTTGAATTAAAATTATTATGTAAAAAATACCAGTCTACTTTTTCAGGTATATATATAAAAACCAGTACCGAATCCGGGCCCTCTAGAGGATCCGGGCACTGGTAATTTGTACCGGCTCTGCCCCCCTTTGTACGAGCCTGTTGGTAGGTATTAGGAATTAGCTGTATAATTTTTGGTTTAATTTGGTTCATTCGTTCATAACATATAGAACATTTTATTTTACGCCATAATGTTTTTCTATGGGATTTCAGAAGATTTTCACATTTTAACATTCATTGAAAAGAAAATGGCGCATTTAGATGATTGATTTAAATGTTAAATTATGCATGCTAATATTCTCCAGTAGGTATTTTAAATTACTCCGATTAGTTTAAAATTTTGTCAATACATATAAAATACACTGCTGTCAAAAAATTAAGGGTCAGTGACCGGATGCTTTCGCTTTTACACAGTTTGTTGAATATCTACTGAAATTTTGACAAATTGTCTTTGAAATTCAAGGATGTATAAAGCACATGTTTAACTTCAAGAACAGTAAAAACAGTTTACTACAATTAAAGAATTAATATATTGAATATTTGATGAGATATGGGCATTTGTATGAAATAATTTATAAATGCGCATGCGCAAACTATACCAAAGATTTTTTGTTCATGATTTGGTAGTCAATTCTATAAAGTAACTGATATATAAAAAAAAAAAACCAGTCAAATATCGTGAAAACTCAGAACGATACCAGCAATACAGTAAGCTAATTGACAATTTCGGGGGGAAATCCCATTGAACGTTACCACAATAGACACACGTCCGTTTCTTAACCTAAATATTAACAAGAAAGAAAAATCATGCGTCAGCATAGAGTATGAAACACTTTCCAACACCTTCAGAATGCTTTAACAAAACTTCGTCGTTTGATAAGGTAAACAAGATACCTAAGTAAACATTTTAGAAAACACATATTTGAAAACCAGATTTCAGCAATTACCGCCCATAGCCGTAAAGGTACGCCAATTCTTTTGTGCAGCTCTGTATATGATCTATATAGATTTGTGTTTATTTTACATAGAATGTTAAAATTAGTTTAGTAAGGAAACACATAACTGAGTTGATAATTTACCTTCGGCAATTTCTATCAATAAGCGGAAACGTATTTGAATTCTTTCGTACAACTCGATATATTCCTAGAAATTTTTTATATATGCCACATATTAAGGATAAATTTATTTGAGGCAAAAATACGCTTAGAACTACTAAAATCCTATTTCCAAAAATTATCACCCATAGGCGGACATGTATCCAGTTCTTTGTGACGTCCTGTATATGATTTTATTTACATTTTATAAACACCTTTTGGGATAAAATCTCACGAATGTAGAAGTACAAAGAAAAATAAATTAAATAATTATACTTTTATGCATTATATGTTTATAGTAGTATTATAGTAGTTTATGTATTATGAGCAAGTATGCGGGGTTGATAAATGTTTTACAACAAGGTTTCCAATCAAAGAAAGTGCATGTTGCAGAAACCTTAATTTTGCGTGTGTCTGTGTGTGTGTGTGTGTGTGTGGGGGGGGGGGGGGGGGGGGGTTCAATAAGGGGCGAAATATTCGTGAGTAAATATAGTAACTAAGGTTCGAAAAAAAAAGTCAGAACTTCTACAAAATTCTTCACATTCCCGAATTTTCTGCTACTAAAATAAAATGATTCGCATTATGTACAATATATATATATATATATAACCATAAATAAAACATTACCATAACACCAACTTAAACTATGAAATAATGATTAAGTATGTAATAATTAGTTGTCAATGAAAGTATTCCCCAACACACTGAATATGGATACCAAAAAGTTATTTAAAAGAATAAGAAATTAAATTAAAAATTGAATAAATGAAATTGAATGAATGAAATAAAATTTGTGGAATTTATACAGAATTTTCAAGTCCCAAATGCCTAAATACCACAAATAAAATGAATGGTTTCATCATCATATTAGCCATAACATTGCTAAAAAATATGATTTTGGGAGTACCTACTCATAAACATTGAATCAAACCAGTGAAAATAAAAAAAATAAATACAATATTAAAAAGGAAAGAAGCCATACCTATAATATACAGATAAAACATGAAATAGAGTCAGAAAGTCTATAATCCATTTGGATTAAAATAGATACCTGTGCACCACATGAACCAGACATAAACACAACCAAAACGAGGGAATGAATTGCAAAAAAATCCTTACATGTTGCCAAATTTAGATTTAGAAAAGGATTTACTATGTTGCCAAAAAAGATTTTAGAATAATATGAATATTATTGTAAAGCAACAGAAACCATGGTACTGTCATCAATTAGGGTAAAAAGTGAATATACGCAGAATAAAAAGAGTATTGGATGAAAATTAATATTTAAAAATTAAACCATATACTATCTAAAGATGATAGCAATTACAATTAGTTAAATAATAAATAAATGAAATTAATTAATAAATAGAATATCCAATTACATTAAAGTAATGGATGTATTAATGAATAATTCTATGTTAAAAATAAGATGTAAGATGGAAAAATTAATAATTAAAGCAACGTAAAAATATATGTACCATGAAATGACATAGCAACTATTAAATAGCTGTGCCAAAAATGCAACATCACATAAATTAAATTAAAATAAAATACTAAATATTTGTCTCTTCGAAGGCGTGGGTTCGAATCCCACCGCTGCCACCATTGTCGGATTCCACTTCGTCCACACAACTTCGAAATAAATCCGGTCTTTTGATATGCTTCCACCACCGATATGAATACGTGATATCGGGCACGATATTTGATGTATATTCAAGAAAAACCTAACTCTTTCAATTAAAGTTAAAGTAACAATTTATTAACAATATTTACACTTAAACTCGGATGTAAATTATCCGGTTTAACACTAAATCAAAACAATTACAGAAAACGCTCTACGTGTACCGTTAGACTACGTCAATTCATTCCGCACTGAGATTTCTATTCATCTCCCATCCGCTCTCTCTTTCTTTCGAGAGATACCGTTAAACACACGTGGCTCAGATCGTCAACTCTCAACGACCTTACTCCTTCACTACCACGTTCCAACTAATTTCACCTCTCGTCATTCCCCAGCGCACCCGCTCTCTCTCTACGGGGCTGCTGTTTTATTTCCAAGGGTCGCTTGACAACCGTTCCTCCCTCTTGACTGATCTGTCTTCCTAAATAAAAGGGTGCACTCTCTTTCTTATCTATCAAAGACCACATTGCAATGGAAATACCTCTTTCATTATGTCCAAGTCGCCACCCTCCGGATTAAGATTTTTCTTAAACCAGACTCTAACGGTACACAATAGATACAGATACAATACGCTAATCCCTTAAGAATAGCTTTCAACTCTTGCAGCTGTGAGAGAAACCTGACAATATTAATGAATATAAATTCATTTAAATTAATTAAATAATGAATATCTAAATATAACTAAATTAATATACATATAAAAATATCACATCACAGTCCATATAAAATGTGTAATATCAAACGTTTGTGTAAATCAAAATGCCCCATTTTTTTAAAAATATAAATTAACCAATATATTTATTTTCTTCTCTCAAAAAACATGTTGCGCATTATACACGAGTAAATTCGGCAATATTTTTACTGTAAATATTGGAACTTTTCTCTTATAATTCATACAGTGGGTTCATTTCCATCCTATGATTAGCGGCCTCACCAATAACCGAAAGGTTCTGCTCTCAAAGCTGGTAAACGGGCGGTGCTGGGTTCAAACCCCTGTCGCGCTCGTTGACCTAACCGTTCGCAGTTTTCCGTGGTTTTCTTCGAACCTTACCGTAAATACGGGTTAGGATCCCTTAGAAAGACCCCCCATGGAGAGCACTTTCCCCTAGGGCCTATATCCCTCGTGTAGATAATTGGCCGTCCTAAATCAACCAACCAACTTATGATTTGTGGCCCCAGCAAAAACCGAGAGGTTCTGCTCTCAAAGCTGGTAGACGGGCGGTGCTGGGTTGAAACCCCTGTCGCGCTCGTTGACCTAACCGTTCGGAGTTTTCCGTGGTTTTCTTCGAACCTTACCGTAAATACGGGTTAGGATCCCTTAGAAAGACCCCCATGGAGAGCACTTTCCCCTAGGGCCTATATCCCTCGTGTAGATAATTGGCCGTCCTAAATCAACCAACCAACTTATGATTTGTGGCCCCAGCAAAAACCGAGAGGTTCTGCTCTCAAAGCTGGTAGACGGGCGGTGCTGGGTTCAAACCCCTGTCGCGCTCGTTGACCTAACCGTTCGGAGTTTTCCGTGGTTTTCTTCGAACCTTACCGTAAATACGGGTTAGGATCCCTTAGAAAGACCCCCATGGAGAGCACTTTCCTCTAGGGCCTATATCCCTCGTGTAGATAATTGGCCGTCCTAAATCAACCAACCAACTTATGATTTGTGGCCCCAGCAAAAACCGAGAGGTTCTGCTCTTAAAGCTGGTAGACGGGCGGTGCTGGGTTCAAACCCCTGTCGCGCTCGTTGACCTAACCGTTCGGAGTTTTCCGTGGTTTTCTTCGAACCTTACCGTAAATACGGGTTAGGATCCCTTAGAAAGACCCCCATGGAGAGCACTTTCCTCTAGGGCCTATATCCCTCGTGTAGATAATTGGCCGTCCTAAATCAACCAACCAACTTATGATTTGTGGCCCCAGCAAAAACCGAGAGGTTCTGCTCTTAAAGCTGGTAGACGGGAGGTGCTGAGTTCAAATCCAATCGCACCCGTCGGCCTAATCGTTCAAAGTTTTCGTGATTTTCTTTGGTTGGTTATCCTTGCATAAATACTGGTTAAGTTCCCTTTCAAAGACCCCACCAGGGAGGGGACTCCACCCACGGGCTTATATACCACGTGCAGATAATCGGACGTCATTATTACACTACACTACACCTATAGTTAGCGCCTTCGTTTCTACACTACAAATATAAGGAATTCGGAGACGAAGTTTGCTAATTCCATTGTGGGTGATCCGTTGTGAAGTAGTTGTGCATGATTCTCAGGGTTTTCTTTCCGCGCATAGAAATTGAGCCATTTTCTCATCCATAATGGTTCCTGACAAGATAACTTAATATGCCGTTGAATAATATATCTCGTCAAAACGCCTATTCTTGTAATACGGACTCAATGATATTTATTTTCTTTTTAAAATGCCAATCTCTTGCACTCATGTACTACAATTCGCCTTCTTGTATAAGAAGCCTTTTGTTTATTCTCCTTTTATTATCCTTGTGATAATTTTCTCCAGTCTCTATACGACTGAATTGAAGAGACACTCAGACCTTTGTAATCGGGATTTCTCCAATCTCATGTAAACAACCCCAGATTTCGAATGTCTTTCATCGACATCAACTGCTTATTGCTCTCAAACTAGCCTCATTTGAATGCATTACATGCGTGATTCCCGGTAGAGAAAGTAATGTGGCTTTTCCAAACCGAGGATTAATCTGGTTGCAAATCCTCCGTTGTGTCTGGACTCCGTTGCCATGGATCATAATCCCCAACTACGGTTCCATGTTATCCGGCGGAGATACGAAACTCACGCAGCTTTGCCGGATTCTCGCTTGAGTAAACCCCGTGGAAAATACTCTCGATTTTTGTTCCATTTATCCGATTATTGAGCCCAGAGGTCGAGATTCTGCGGTCCGATACAGGGGAACGAAAAAGTAGCTTTGACGACGATTTTCTGAAACAGTGTGTGACCAGACATCAGACAGATCTCTCTCCATGGTACATTAAAGGATTATTACTTGAATTCCCTGACCGAAACATCTTGATGACTGGGTGTAGTTGTTGTATGGTTTCGGAATATTTCATATCGTTTCTAGGGATCTGTTTAGGATGATGGAAACGTGATGGAAATTACCACAGTTGAGAAAATAATTGCAAACAACCAAATATCTGTCATAAAATGTTTTATCTAACCAAGATCAGAAGGTTTTCGATATCAAGGACAGCAATTTAGAAAATATATATGAAATAATATGCAGAAACTGGATTACATATATTTAAATTTCTTGCTTTACGAACATTTATTAGTTTATTTATGAAACCTAATTGTGCATTTTTAAAGGAGGGATGTGACAATAAACACGAGACTTGCGCTTGTAGATGGTCTGGAACAAGACTAAAATACTGTTTTTAACCTTTTAAACAAAAAGTTAGGGCTAGTTAACAAAAGTAGGATACCTGAAAAATTTTAAACTTGACACCGTACCTGAATCTTTCTAATTCTTTTGAAGTTAATTTAGGGCCTCAAATCGCTTTGCAAAAGTTGCCTTTAAACAGAAGGCCGTACCTGCAGGCAAAATAATTAACCTCTTAGCCTTCAGACTGTTTTATTCATACATATTTACAGGCCTTCGTAGTAATTTAATTACAAGTAAATTACAAGCAATTAGTAAATTAATTACAAGTTCTCAACCACTACCATAAACCACTTTAAAGATGTGAGCTATTTGCCTCAAAATAAAACAAGCGAGTTCAGTTAGAAATAATAAATGAAGTACGGGTTGTCCGTAAAGGTAATAATCCACGATAAGAATTATGACGCACGCTGAGTACAGGATTGGGTTGAAGGGTTCAAATTTAAGTGTAATAAACTGCGCGTATAGTTCTTATTTCAAAATAAAAATTCAATCCTAAAGTTATTACATTTTAAAAATATGAATGAAAGTGTTTGATCCCTTAAAAATAAATAAAGCAAGAAAAGGTAAAAAACGGGCTGAAATTTGTGTAAGTTGAGATAGATGCACATTAAACAAGTATTGTGTCTTTTTTTATGCTTCTTCAGTCGATATTCAATATTCCCAAACACATAAAAATCTCTGATAGGCTTGAAAATTTGTAAGGACTAAATTTTGGGCATTAATCTGATTAATTAAAAAACGATTCTGCGGCCGAAAATGTTATCCTGTCATCATAAATTGCTGATGAATTTCGCCAGCAGTGCATTGTGTTACCTTCATAATTATTTGGGACATTTATCATTAAAAAAAATCATTATAGAATTCTGTCAATATGAATATTCTTAACTTAAATCTAATCTATTTAAAATTCATATATTTGAATTTTAGTGACAAATTTTGAAAATATATTAATACAGTTTAAAAAAGAAGTGTCTTAAAAATACATCTAGAATGAAAATACATCTAGAAACAACATCTAGAAACTTAAAAATACATCTTTGAAAATACATCTAGAATTTAGATAAAAGAGTGAAATTTGAAAGTTTGTCTTTCCAAATTCTTTTGGTTTAAACATTTATCAAATGTCCCTAGTATACATTGCGGAACTGGACTTTCGAGTAAAA
The DNA here is from genome assembly GCA_963931845.1 of Maratus michaelseni. Taxonomy (NCBI): domain Eukaryota; kingdom Metazoa; phylum Arthropoda; class Arachnida; order Araneae; family Salticidae; genus Maratus; species Maratus michaelseni. The sequence goes on from OZ007595.1 coordinate 226,937,326, forward strand.
TTTAATAATCAAACAGTGAATATAAGAAAAAAAAAAGGAAAAATTAGAATTTAATATAGAAAACTTGTATAAAAATGAATAAAAAAAAATCTACTTATCGGAAATTCGAATTACAGATGATAAGTTTATAAAAGTTCATAGGTAAATCCTTGTTATTTCTCATCATCAGAAAAAAATTCAATTGAATTCACTTTTGCGTTGTAAAACAAACATTAAAATACATACAATTCACTTTTTCATAATAGTGTTTTAATTTTGTTTAAAAGCATTTTCATGCAAACATTTCTCATACAACGAATAAAACTAACCTTGTCTCATATAGTTCATTGTCCATTTATTTTTTTTAGAAGGAAAATAAAAACATTTTTTACTGCACAGCTTTCAAATATTTAGTCTCCTTACTTTTTTCAGCTGCCGGACTTTTAATTTCAGGCTTTTTTCGCAATAAAAGCGCTCTTGTATTCAAGCAGGTGGCCTTGGCATTCGCGATCATTTTCCAATCGAACAGCGCATGTATTCTCCCTCGCATGGTTGCGCAGGTTAAAAACGCTTGCAGCAAAATTGATAAACGAACGTTGGCATAAAAACAGCTGGACAGGATCAGAGACACCAGAAAGAAAAAAGAAACATCAACTTTGAATATGTTAGGGAAGACAGTTGTAATAAATTAATGTTTATTAAAGGGACAGTTGCAGTTTACTCCCACTCGAATGTCGTTATCGTTATTAAGAAACTAATGTTTTTCCAAACAACTTGTAAGAGATCTGCAATTGACTGTTATATCATCTGGATTTTGATGATTTGCAACTTTCGGGGGAGTTTTAGAGACATTAATTATACATTACCATTTGAGGGGGAATTTTCTTAAAGATATCGTGAGATATAATTATATGGTGTTGTTTACACTTTGCTGAAAATTTCGCTTTTTTTTTATATACATTACATTGTAAAAGTCGTTTAAACATATCTACGTGTTCTTTATATTGCCCCTAAATATTCAAACATAAACATATTTTTGGGAATTTAAAAACGCAGATGTTTTTTGAAACTCTACAGCTGTAAAAGTTTCAATCACGCATACTATTTTAATAATTGTGCTTCAAAAATTCCATGTTATGTACCTACTTATATTATGTTATTAAGGGAGGGGGGGGGGGAATCCAATTATTAGAGTGATGTCATCGGTTTCATTGAATCAAGAAAAAGAAATCACGGCTTTTGCATAGATTGATCCCACTAAAAAGAAGCAGGTTTCAATATATCAGAGGAAGCTATAAGACAGATGCATGAATGTTGTATCAGACATTAAGTAACCAATGTTTAAAAAAGTCTTGTAAAGGAAGTGATTGACCGTTGCACCATCTGAAAATGGAAGATTGGTAATTTTCGGGGGAGCTTAATTTTATACTAATATCAGAGTGGTAAGGAATATAGTTATCATGAGCGATGATCATGGAATTGGGTTTATACATTTAGCTGAAAATTAGGCTTGCTTTAGAAATATAACATTATGGAAATCGTTAAAGCATGTGTGTTCTTCGAATCGTAATTGGAGAAGAGAACATAAGCGTGTTTATCCGATTTTGAAAACGCAGGTGATCAGAAATGCTTTGGTTGCAAATGTTGCTACCATATCATCTTTAATAACAGTGTTTCAAACATTTATGCTATAAATTTATTCACATTATATAATGAATAAGATGTGGCTAATCTTTTACAACTAATTTCATCGGTATTTCGCTTGTAAAAACAAGAGAGAGAGAACGTGTACTGAGAAAAAATTATTACTATATTTTTCAACTTTATAAATAGTCTTTAAAAAACAACAACAACAACAACAACAACAAAAAACCACACACACACACACAAAAAAAAAAAAAAAAAAAAAAAAAAAAACTATATTTTTTATAACAAAATAATTTCAGAGAAAAACTGAAAATATCATTCGACTGGGGAATTAATTATGCTTTTACTATATCTAAATAATTAAAATAAGTTATGGAATCCATCTCACCTTGATATTGAAATAGAAACAAATTATAAAAATATTTATTGCTTACATCTAATATTAGAAAGAAATCTAATCCTTAAAGTTAACCTCAATGTAATATTTAACGAATAATTTTGAAACAGCATTTAAAATTGAATTAAATCTGGGGCGAGCGATCTGAAAAGCGAAATCCGCGGTTACTCTAAGATTAAGATTCCGTGCAAATTAGTTTAATTGTGTTAAGAAAATCTGATAGAAAAAAAAAATGCTAACAATTTTTTTAAATATTCATTCGGACAATTGAGATAGGTGGATAAATTCTTTTCTTTATAATGACTATGCGGCTCTCAAAATATTAATAGTGTTTGGTTTTTACGTACAAACAACAACATAAAATTACTTGGAATCATAAACTGTATTTTGTATACGCTTATAAAATGTCTTACGATTTACCAGGGATGATTGAACAACTGCGTACCAGCAAATCACTTGTCACCACACTTTCCTAATAGTAATTTTTTGTCTTATTTAGTCGTAAAAATTCTGTTATTAAATAGCGAATAATGCTATTAAAAATTAGTGATGACAATTGGTCTGCTGATGCGCACCTGTTCTATTCCTGATGATTTGTTTATAAGATTCTTTTGTAGAATAAAATGTCATAAGATTGATTTATAAGAATAAGAATATGTATATTAAAATATTTGTAGATTTCAATTTAGATTTGTTTTCGAAATAACAGTTTCATATTTCTTACATATAAATTATGTATGACAAAAAACTCTTATGTTTGCGTTACTTAATACAAACACACAAATTTAAAAAAAAACATTAAAAATTATTAATAGAAGAAATATGAATGAAAATATTACAAATTAATTTACCATTAGGGGCTGAAATTTCTGCATGTGTATAATTCTTAAACGGTTTTGTAGAATAACATACTAAAATTTAAAATTTGAATGATTAATTAATTAAGTATTATGTCATTTATAAATGCGTACTATATTTTATTTTTGAAATAAATACTTCGCATAATTTTGAAATTCTTTACAATAAGGACTGGGTGTGTCGAACATCCAATAAAAATCTCACTAAGTACATCTTCATTTAAATATTATCGTACGTGTTACCTTTAATTTTTCAGTTTTGTTAAATAAACATCACAAACTAGTTCCGAATAAAATTATAAACGATTAAAATATAAAAGATTAATTGAATTAATTTATTACCACTGAATTAATCTATCAACTTAGAACAAAACTCAATATTATATTGTGCTGTCCTCTAAAAAAAAAACCCCAGAGTGAAATGTTTAAAAAAAAAAACCCACCTTAGTGTTTCATCAAATATTTCACTAAAGTCTTTTTTTTTTGTTTTGTTCTGTTTCTATGAGCCCTATAGAATAATAAAAATAGTTAAAAATACCTAAGGAGTGCTTGTTTAGTTTTAAAGTAATTTAAACTAACAATTGCAAAATTCTGGCAAAACATGATCTTCATTTTTACAAATTTTCTTGTTATAATAGAATTTTAGAATGATCTACATAAATTTTCAATTGTTTGATGATAAACCATTAATATGAAATAAAATGCCTTATTTTCAGCTGATAATGTCAGGTATGGTTTTTTTACAGGTAACATGGGTCATTTTTTAGAAAAGAGGTTTTTTTTTTTTTCAAATTCTCGCTTAATTGGTTGCAACTTTGTAATAAAGTGATAAAATAAAATTTCTCAACATTTCAACATCTTAGTCAGAAGAAGCTGTAAAAATTTAGCCATTTTTAATTTTTTTGCATTTTTTATTAGATTTTATATAGAGAAAATTCCAAAAAATGGTTTTTTTAGGACAGCACAATACTGTTTTAAAAATCTAAGTTTTGCCATAATGTCCTTGCATATTTTCTAAACGTCTATATGCCTTGCATATTTTCTAAATTTCTATATGTTTTATGATATCACGGAAGTAATTTTCTTTAGAACTGGTAGCGTACTTTCATTATTAACGTCATTTTGTTATTTTTAATCTCGCGATGATATTTCTAGATTCTATTCTGGGAAGAAAATATTCAAAGTGAATTATAAGATAAATCCGAATTAATAAGCTCAACTTTCGAATTAATTAATTTGTAAGAAGATGGTGCATGAATTAAATCCCGGAAGATGTTTTCTCTTAATCTTATTAGTAATCATGCTCTACCTGTACTTGTCATATCCAAATACCGTTTCGTAAAAACTAAAACAAAATACGTAACCACTTAAATTTAGAACTTAAAAATTCTATTCTCAAAATTATCGATTGAGAAAGGGAATATATGGCTCCCTAAACCATTTCCATATCACTTGAAATCATTAAAAAAATAAATAAATAAATAAATAAATAACATAAAACAAGAAAAAATAAAACAAGTGTTGGAAATATAATCCTAATCCTAATCCTAATAATATTATAAATCTGATTGTGTGCAAATGTTAGGCTGAAGCCAGCGTCAAAATGAAGCATTTAATTATCCTGTATCTTTGCATATAAGTTGATTATAACCCTCAAATGAACATAGACTGGTTTTCGTTTATTTTATTTCAATATTTTTCTTAATAATTCAAAATTTCATTATTTTCATAGAGAATAAATGGACATTTTTTCGTATATTTTAAAATGGTTGGTTGGTTTGGCCCAAAGGGCCCGGTTTTGCAGCTTTTTTAAAAATGGTTAAATTTATTTTACCGTTGCTAATACTTTATCGTTGCAATATAAAATAAAACCCCTGAGTAATAATTTTTAATCAACAATTTATTTTCAAGTGAAAAATGAAAAGGAAATGAATTATTTAAGAATTAAACCGAATATGAAATGATGTCATATTAGAAACAAAACGTGCGTTTTCAAATATTTGATAATAACACAAAGTGCATAAATACGAGTAAGTATGGAAAGCAAGCGAATATGATGTCATATATAGAAAAATAAAACAGATTTGTTCTGATGTTGAAATAAAATTATCTTGGGTTATCAAATTATTTGTGATTAATTTCTCTTTTTTTTTTCTTTTTCTTTTTGACATGAAAGGAATTATTTTAAATGTACGTAATATATGTATTTTAAATGTATGTGTTGTAAATTAAAGTTCTGTGTTATGAGTGAAATATTTATATTTTTAATGAATTCAATACGAATGATGGGATAGGTTGGCGATTTATCGTCTGCACACGGCTATCATAAAGATACCATATTTTTAATTTAAATTTTAAAAAGTTAAAAAAAATATTGGATGGCAAATGTCAATGATATGCATCGCAAAATTATCCGTATCGAAAATCAGAAAATCTTAATAAAAATAACTATATTTTTTAAAAGAAAGTTGCTTTTCTCATAAAAGCTAAAGATGTAATATGACTGTGTCGAAGTAACAGCATTTTTCCTCTATCATTTTCCCACAATCGAAACACATTTCTAAATCGTCGTTTCGAACCGGAATTTAATTTTACATTTCTTTTAGTTTTAAAATAGCAAAAACTTTGTTGTCGCTTTTAAATATAGCTTTTTTATAGTTCTGTTTCATAATAGATTTTTGTAAAGTCTTGTAGGATGAGAAAAATTGCATAGATTTTAAAGCAATGTTTAAGAAAATTACAATATTTTTTGAACTTAAAAAAACAACAATGTTATCGAAAAGAAAATCGATTTAACCAACAAATTCGCGTAATGCAAAAGCAAAGAAGAAATAAAAAAAATAATGAATATTTTCTTCCAGTCGAATTGTGTAAGCTTGAACAAGCCAATCGTGCCAATTCATAGCATTATAAACGTGAAAGCGCGTTCTATATAGTAGAAAATTTTTTACATATAGGTAGAAAATTTCCGAGAATAGGAAGGTTAGGGGTCTGTAATCGGGTCCATAGCCAATTTTCTTTCTTTTTTTTTCGTTTTTTTTTTCAAGGGAAATTTGGCGCAAAATTAAATACATTGTTGTAAGCAGATTTGTTTTTTTTTTCCCGAGGTAAACACTTAATGGTATTTTAGATGATCATTTCCCCGCTCACCTTTGATGCCAACTATGACTGTAAAACAAAAAATATCAGTCGATAATTTTCTAATTTTCTTATTGCTTCATGATGTAACTAGACATGCAGGGTTATGTTCATACTTTAAACCTGAATTGGTCATGCCATTGTCGTTCAATTTTTATTCCTAATCCTAATTCTAATCGTATACAATCCTAATCCTAATAATAAATTTAAACAATATTCTTTGACACGAATATGTAAATTAAATCACTATCTATAAATGGAATGAATAGAAAATATAATAAATATAAATGGCAAAATAAATTAACAAAGTACATTTATTCGACATCTAACCCTAGAGAAAGCGTAAAAAATTTCAAACGCACGAAATAAATTAAAATAATCCTATATATACTAACAAAAATATGTAAATTCACATTATCAGATTGGTGTTGTCAGTATTTATTTGCTTATAGTGCTCTTGACGCGATAGAGAAAACATCGAGGTTAAATTGGGCAGAATTTAAAGTACTTTCTAGCAACCTTTGTTTACATTTTAGAATTGCATCAGATTGTTATACCTTTATGAAATATCTATCAATGTATAAAATCCACGAGCAGTTTGTTCACTATTTACACCCCTTAGCGTGAAGCACTTTATTTAATATATACATAAACAATACATAAAATAATAATGTAGTAAGAAATATATGACATATGTCTATGCAAATAAACAATATAATAATGTCCATTTAACAATGCACAAATATACAAGTTTCACACCGAATACCACCTAAAATGCACTGTTGTATAGAAGAATTCTCCCAGTGTTGTTTTTCGTTTTACGAAGAGGGATTCGTCGATTTTCGCGATTTTACTTGGTCCTTCTTTTTTCATTGGTTGCACTTTCATTTTCGCGATTGTATATATTATTTGGCATGAAATTTCGCTTTTTTAAGACTGGGTTATGCCAAAGCCCCTATAGCAAAGAAATACGTATGGTCTCCTATAAAATGTGATAAAGATTTGGTTAATTAGATGTGTTGTCAATAATCAAATGACATGTTTTGCTAAAATAATGCATTTATTCTTTTTTTAATGTTACGTGAACGAAGTCACGTGTAACAGCTAGTAATATTATAAATCTGATTGTTTGCAAATGTTAGGCTGAAGCCAGCGTCAAAATGGAGCATTTAATTATCCTGTATCTTTGCATATAAGTTGATTATAACCCTCAAATGAATATAGGCTGGTTTTTGTTTATTTTATTTCAATATTTTTCTTAAAAATTAAAAATTTCATTATTTTCAAACAGAATAAATGGACATTTTTTCGTATATTTTAAAATGGTTGGTTGGTTTGGTTGGTTTGGCCCAAAAGGCCCGGTTTTGCAGCTTTTTTTAAAATGATTAAATTTATTTTACCGTTGCCAATATAAAATAAAGCCCCTGAGTAATAATTTTTAATCAACAATTTATTTTCACGTGAAAAATGAAAATGAAATGAATTATTTAAGAGTTAAACAGAATATGAAATGATGTCATATTAGAAATAAAAAGTGCGTTTTCAAATATTTGATAATAATACAAAGTGCATAAATACGAGTAAGTATGGAAAGCTGGCGAATATGATGTCATATATAGAAAAATAAAACAGATTTGTTTTGATCTTGAAATAAAATGATCTTGGGTTATCAAATTATTTGTGATTAATTTCTCTTTTTTTCTGTTTTTCTTTTTCACATGAAAAGAATTATTTTAAATGTACGTAATATATGTATTTTAATGTGTTGTAAATTAAAGTTCTGTGTTTTAAATGAAATGAGTGAAAGATTTATATTTTTAATGAATTCAATACGAATGATGGGATAGGTTGGCGATTTATCGTCTGCACACGGCTGACATAAAGATACCATATTTTTAATTTAAATTTTAAAAAGAAAAAAAATATTGGATGGCAAATGTCAATGATATGCATCGCAAAATTATCCGTATCGAAAATCTGAAAAATCTTAAAAAAAATAACTATATTTTTTAAAAGAAAGTTGCTTTACTCATAAAAGCTAAAGATTTAATACGATTGTGTCGAAGTAACAGCATTTTTCCTCTATCACACAATCGAAACACATTTGTAAATCGTCGTTTCGAATCGGAATTTAATTTTACATTTCTTTTAGTTTTAAAATAGGAAAAACTTTGTTGTCTTTTTTTAAATATAGCTTTTTTAAAGTTGTTTCATAATAGATTTTTGTAAAGTCTTGTAGGATAAGAAAAATTGCATAAATTTTAAAGCAATGTTTAAGTAAAATTACAATATTTTTTAAACTTAAACAAGTTGGAAATTGTACGTCAAACGTTACAAACGAGGTGCGTTCGTACGCACGTTTTAGAATTAAATTCATGATATCCCGTGCGTAGAACGGGTTAAACAGCTAGTTAAGTATATATTTTATGACACTGTTCATACAAATATCTTAACTAGTTATATAAATATTCAGATATATATGTATCAGCTAGTTATATACAGTGTCTCACATAAGTGATGGGACACTTGTGCTTTACAAAAGGAAACTAATCAAATAAATTAAAAAAACATGTACACATTTTTTTTGTGGGTGTGTTTCATACTTAAATTTAGTAAAGATTATTACATAACATACATTTTGTCAAAATATTAAAATATTAATTTAATAAAAATACAAATGTTTAGAACGGAGCAAAAAATAGCTCACATAAGTGATGGGACACCATTATATATGCAACAAAAATCGACTGAAATAAGCAATAAAAATATTTTTTGGGGTTTTATTTTTACTTAAAAGCAATTGGCAATAATTTATAAAATCGTCTGCAGTATTTCTCTCCAGTTTGTTTTGGAATTTTTGTGTTTTTTAGCTCTGTGTAGTCATGAATGCTAAACGAAAAGAAACTTCGCCTGAAATTCGAAAAGTAGTTATTAATTTGCATATTGAACGTGGGAAATCTATTAGAAAAACTGCTGAAACAGTTAACTTGAGTCGTTCAACAGTTTTCAATATCATTAAACGATATAAAAAGAATCATATGATTCAGGATAAAAGAAGACCTGGCTGACCATCAAAGCTATCCAATGGAATAAAGCGAATTATCGTTCGAAATATTAAAAAAAATCCAAGAATTAGTGCTTCAAAAGTTGCTGCTGATTTACAAGCATTATATGGAATAATTGTTAATCCTGAAACTATTAGAAGGGTAATTCGATCTGCTGGATATCACGGTAGAGTAGCCAGGAAAAAATTCTTCGTAAGTGAAAAGAATAGAAAACTCAGACTAGCTTTCGCAAAATCCAACATAAATAAGAATTCTGATTACTGGAATAAAGTTATATTTGCTGATGAGAGTAAATTTAATATATTTGGTTCTGACGGTAGAATCTTGGTGTGGAGAAAACCCAGGGAAGAACTTCGCAAACAGAACTTGGTACCAACAGTAAAACATGGTGGAGGAGGAGTTATGGTATGGGGGTGTATGTCGTCCGCTGGAGTTGGTAATCTTGTTTTTATTGACAGTATAATGGATCAGTACAAGTATATTGATATTTTAAAGCAAAATTTGAAATCTTCAGCACGAAAATTGAACCTTCATAACGATTTTAAATTCTACCAGGACAATGACCCCAAGCACACTGCTCTGAACGTTAGACTCTGGCTGCTATATAACTGTCCTGAAATAATAAAAACACCACCACAATCTCCAGACTTAAATCCCATAGAGAATATTTGGCAAGAATTGGAATCAAGAATTCGCAAACACACCATTTCTTCAAAACAACAACTAAAATCGGTGCTTCAAGAAGAATGGGGTAAAATCACTCCAGAAATCACAAAAAAAATAGTCGAATCCATCCCAAAAAGATTAAATCATGTTTTAAAAGTAAAAGGAAATCCAACAAAATATTAAAACCTTTTAAAAAGTAAAATTTTTGGATAAATATTTGATGGAAAAGTAAGTGTCCCATCACTTATGTGAGCCATTTTTTGCTCCGTTCTGAACAATTGTATTTTTACTAAATTAATATTTTAATATTTTGACAAAATGTATGTTATGTAATAATTGTTACTAACTTTAAATATGAAACACACCCAAAAAATTTTTGCACATGTTTGTTTATTTATTTTATTGCAGTTTCTTTTTATAAAGCACAAGTGTCCCATCACTTTTGTGAGACACTGTAAATATTCAGATCTTGATGATGATTTTTAATTCTGTGAAATGAATTATATCGTCTGCAGATTAATTTCTGTAATAAAATAAGTATCTCGGTCGCTTGACGATTTAACATCCATCGGAAGCTCCTATAACAAAAAAGCACCGATTTAAAAAAAAAATCAAATTTCTTAATAAATATTTTTATTAATATCTCCTAAAGTTTTGATTCGATTTTAATAAAATTTGAAATGTCTCGACAAAATTCTGCAAAGATAATATATTTTAAATTGCAAACCATTTGGTTGGGTAGTTTTTGCGTTGTTATATGCGGACAGACAGACAGACGGACGGACAGACAGACGGACAGACAGACAGACAGACGGACGGACAGACGGACGGACCAAACGACGACTATAGGTGCTACGTATTTATATAATTACGAACGCACCTAAAAACAACAATGTTATCGAAAAGAAAATCGATTTTACCAACAAATTCACGTAATGCAAAAGCAAAGAAGAAATAAAAAAGTAATGAATATTTCCTTCCAGCCGAATTGTGTAAACTTGAACAAGCCGATCATGCCAATTCATAACATTATAAACGTGAAAGCACGCTCTATATAGTAGAATTTTTTTTACATATAGGTAGAGCATTTCCGAGAATAGGAAGGTTAGGGGTCTGTAATTAGGTCCATAGTCAATTTGCTTTTTTTTTTTTTTTTTTTTTTTTTTTTTTTATCAAGTGGAATTTGGCGCAAAATTAAATACATTGTTGTAACCAGATTTGTTTTTTGCGTGGTAAACACTTAATGGTATTTTAGATGATCATTTCCCCGCTCAACTTTGATGCCAACTATGACTGTAAAACATATTAGAAAATATTAGCCGATAATTTTCTAATTTTCTTATTGCTTCATGATGTAAATAGACTTCCTGGTTCATACTTTAAACCTGAATCGATCATGCCATTGTCGTTCAATTTTTATTCCTAATTCTAATATTCTTTGACACGAATATGTAAATTAAATCAATATCCATAAATGGAATGAATGGAAAGTAGAATAAATAGAAATGGCAAAATAAAATAACAAGAAAGTACATTTATTCGACACCTAACCCTAGAGAAAGCGTAAAAAATTTCAAGCGCATGAAATAAATCAAAATAATCCTATATATACTAACAAAAATATGTAAATTTAGATCATCAGATTTGTGTCGTCGGTATTTATTTGCTTATAGTGTTCTTGACGCGATAGAGAAAATATCGAGGTTAAATTGGACAAAATTTAAAGTAATTTCTAGCAACCTTTATTTACATTTTAGAATCGCATCAGATTGTTATATCTTTGTGAAATATCTATCAATGTATAAAATCCACAAGCAGTTTGTTCACTATTTACACCACTTAGCGTGAAGCACTTAATTTAATAAATACATAAACAAGATAATGTAGTAAGAAATATATAACGTATGTCTATGCAAATAAACAATATAATAATGCCCATTTAGCAATGCACACATATACAAATTGTACACCAACCACCTAAAATGCACTGTTGTATAGAAGAATTCTGCCAATGTTGTTTTTCGTTTTACGAAGAGGAATTCCTCGATTGATTTTACTTGTTCCTCCTTTTTTCATTAGTTGCAGTTTAATTTTCGCGATTGTATATATTATTTGGCATGAAACTTCACTTTTTTAAGACTGGGTTATGTCAAGTCCCCTATAGCAAAGAAATACCGTATGGTCTCCTATAAAATGTGATAAGCTTTGGTTAATTATATATGTTGTTAATTATCAAGTGAAATGTTTTGTTAAATTAATGCATTTATTATTTTTTTAACGTTACGTGAACGAAGTCACGGGTAACTAGTTTTATATAAACCAATGATAACACAATCTTGCATCAAAAACTTCACTAAAACTTTCAGTTTAATATTTAAAAATACATACACTTAATACAAAATTATCTTAAATACAAAATCTTAAATACAAAATTTTATGTTTGAATTTCTGAAATTTTCACTATCCAATAATTTTCTTTGAGTGGCTTTTTTTGATTATTTTACTTTAATTTCTGTTTTAAAACTAATCACTTATTTTTTCTCATTATGTGTATCGAAAGTAATTTAAGTTTAAAATAAATAAAAGATGGAATCTATTGTTAAAATAATATATCTAAAAGTCAACCTACACTGTAAAAAAACATTCCGAGGTTACTAAAATTTTTTTAGTAGATTTGTATTCCACAGAATTTTTAGTAAGCGGTATGATAAACCGGAATCATTGCAAGCTGTTTTCTAGTAATTCCTACAGATTTTCTTTATAACTGATTAAGAATACAAAAAACTTTTTAGTAATTGCAAGGAGGAATGAGATAAACTAAAGTATTTTAGTAGATTGACGCCTTTTTTTTTTTTTTTTTTTTTTTTTTTTACAGTGTACGAAAAAAGAAACATTCCTGTAGAGATTCTTTAAAGTAATATTATTAATAAAAATTTGAAGTTAACACAGAATTAACATATAAAATACAATATATCTGACACATTATACAGTAAAAAAAACTAAGAAGCTTAGAATACGATCGCCTTGAATATTTTCTAAACTAATTGCCAAATTTTTCTTGGCAGCACGAAAGTCAATTTTTTTACAACCAATAGCGTGCTTTCATTATCTTCTTTATTTTCTTCTATAATCTCGCGAATAATATTCCTGTACTTTAAAGTGAAAGGGGAAAAAATAATGACTCAACATTTCAATTAAGCTTTATATGAAGATTATGTATTAATTAAGTATAAGATCACGATTTCTCTTAATCCTATCAGAAAAAAAAGGCTCGGCTGATGCTTTTCATATCCAATTACAGTTTCATAAGAAGAAAGAAAAATCATGCGTCAAGCATAGATTATGAAGCACTTTTCAATACATTCAGAATACTGTAACAAAACTTCACAGTATAATATGGAGTAAGATGATGTCTAAGTAAACAATTTGGAAAACGCATAACACGTTTCAAAAGCCAGTTTTAATAATTTCCGTCTATAGTCGGAAAAATATTCCAATAAGCGGTAATATACTCGAATGATTTTGTGCAGCCCTGTATATGATCTATAGAATTTATACACACCAAATAATATGCAAAAAATTAATTAAATTAAAAAACGCATACTACAAGTGAAAACGCATTTGCACTAAATATGGCTCATAGACAGTACTGTAACCGAATTATTTTGTGTGCCCCAGTAAACGAACGATAAATGCTTTGCACATTATATTCTATAGCAAGCATCTTGTAGTGCACTTCAGTAATGTACAGTGTCTCACAAAAGTGATGGGACACTTGTGCTTTATAAAAAGAAACTGCAATAAAATAAATAAACAAACATGTGCAAAAATTTTTTGGGTGTGTTTCATATTTAAAGTTAGTAACAATTATTACATAACATACATTTTGTCAAAATATTAAAATATTAATTTAGTAAAAATACAATTGTTCAGAACGGAGCAAAAAATGGCTCACATAAGTGATGGGACACTTACTTTTCCATCAAATATTTATCCAAAAATTTTACTTTTTAAAAGGTTTTAATATTTTGTTGGATTTCCTTTTACTTTTAAAACATGATTTAATCTTTTTGGGATGGATTCGACTATTTTTTTTGTGATTTCTGGAGTGATTTTACCCCATTCTTCTTGAAGCACCGATTTTAGTTGTTGTTTTGAAGAAATGGTGTGTTTGCGAATTCTTGATTCCAATTCTTGCCAAATATTCTCTATGGGATTTAAGTCTGGAGATTGTGGTGGTGTTTTTATTATTTCAGGACAGTTATATAGCAGCCAGAGTCTAACGTTCAGAGCAGTGTGCTTGGGGTCATTGTCCTGGTAGAATTTAAAATCGTTATGAAGGTTCAATTTTCGTGCTGAAGATTTCAAATTTTGCTTTAAAATATCAATATACTTGTACTGATCCATTATACTGTCAATAAAAACAAGATTACCAACTCCAGCGGACGACATACACCCCCATACCATAACTCCTCCTCCACCATGTTTTACTGTTGGTACCAAGTTCTGTTTGCGAAGTTCTTCCCTGGGTTTTCTCCACACCAAGATTCTACCGTCAGAACCAAATATATTAAATTTACTCTCATCAGCAAATATAACTTTATTCCAGTAATCAGAATTCTTATTTATGTTGGATTTTGCGAAAGCTAGTCTGAGTTTTCTATTCTTTTCACTTACGAAGAATTTTTTCCTGGCTACTCTACCGTGATATCCAGCAGACCGAATTACCCTTCTAATAGTTTCAGGATTAACAATTATTCCATATAATGCTTGTAAGTCAGCAGCAACTTTTGAAGCACTAATTCTTGGATTTTTTTTAATATTTCGAACGATAATTCGCTTTATTCCATTGGATAGCTTTGATGGTCAGCCAGGTCTTCTTTTATCCTGAATCATATGATTCTTTTTATATCGTTTAATGATATTGAAAACTGTTGAACGACTCAAGTTAACTGTTTCAGCAGTTTTTCTAATAGATTTTCCACGTTCAATATGCAAATTAATAACTAATTTTCGAATTTCAGGTGAAGTTTCTTTTCGTTTAGCATTCATGACTACACAGAGCTAAAAAACACAAAAATTCCAAAACAAACTGGAGAGAAATACTGCAGACGATTTTATAAATTATTGCCAATTGCTTTTAAGTAAAAATAAAACCCCAAAAAATATTTTTATTGCTTATTTCAGACGATTTTTGTTGCATATATAATGGTGTCCCATCACTTATGTGAGCTATTTTTTGCTCCGTTCTAAACATTTGTATTTTTATTAAATTAATATTTTAATATTTTGACAAAATGTATGTTATGTAATAATCTTTACTAAATTTAAGTATGAAACACACCCACAAAAAAAATGTGTACATGTTTTTTTAATTTATTTGATTAGTTTCCTTTTGTAAAGCACAAGTGTCCCATCACTTATGTGAGACACTGTATATAAATTTCAATATGTCTGAAATAGTGTAACATAGTTAAAATAGGCTGCAAACGATTTTCCCTATAGAGCAAAATGTAACTGATTTTTTTAATGCCCCTGTAAACGAACGATAAATGCTTTGCACATCATATTCTATAGTAGCATTTTGTAGAGCATCTCAGTGATCTATATCAATTTCAATATTTTTGAAATAGTGTAACATCATTAAAATAGGCGGCAAACAATTACCACATGGAATTATTTTGAATGCCCCTGTAAATGAACTATAAATGCTACACACTTCATTTTCAGTACTGGAGATCCCATGGTAAACCTTAATAACATATATCAATTACATGGAATCCGAGTATATTTACGCGAGTAAAAGCACGGACAGATGGCAGCCAGACAGACAGACAAACTGAATATATACACTTTTTAACTATGTTGGAAAATGTTAAAAAAAGAAAACAGAGTAAAAGATCAAATTAAAAATTCTATTCTCTAAATAATTAGTTGTGAAAGAGAATCGATGATCTTCTTAATCATTTTCATCTACTTTAAATTGCTTTTTATCGAAAAAGCTCGCAGAAAATTAATTTTATGCAAATCACCCCGAATACACCTTAGATCTTTCTTTGGTTTTTATCACACGATCTTTACCAGAAGCGTTTGTTAAATAATCAAGACGTCTTTTCCCCGCTCACATCAAACTGGTGAAGCAACAATAACTCATTTGTCAGTGCTCTCAATCTGCTATGCATAAATGAAGTCTAAGAAGACAAGCAAATCGCTTAATCTTATTACAAAAATAAACGCCATTTATACTTTCCATATCCGATTGCAGCTTAATAAAAAGAGAAACAAAATATGGCTACAAAGTTAATTAAACTTCTCAAATTACCTCTTAATAAAATAATAAAAGATTGAAACAATTAATACCTAACTAATCAATCAAATTAGAACGAAACGCAATATTTCACTGTTAAAAAACTAAGTTTAAATCATAATCGTCTTGAATATTTTCTAAACTTACTGCTATACTTTCATGGCGACACGGAAGTCAATTCAGCATATTTTCATTATAATTATAATTATAATAATCTTCATTTTCTCTTTAAGAATCTTGCTGATCATATTCCTAAGTTGTGTTTTTAAAAGTGAGAAGAAAAAATTTTCAAAGTGAATTATCTACATCTGAATATTAATAGCCCAATATCCGAATTAATTACTTTATAAGAAAATAATGCATAAATTGAATTCCGGAAGACATTTTCTCTTATACTTGAAATATCCGATTACAGTTTAGTAAAAAGTAAAACAAAATGTGACCGCAAAATTAATTAAACTTTTCAAATTCCCTTTTAATAAAATAATTAAACAATTACGATCTAACTAATCAATCAAATTAGAATAGAACGAAACGCAATATTTCACTGTTAAAAAACCAAGTTTAAATCATAATATTCTTGAATATTTTCTAAATTTACTGCTATACTTTCATGGCGACACGGAAGTCAATTCAGCATACTTTCATTATAATTATACTCTTCATTTTCTCTGCAAGAATCTTGCTGATCATATTCCTAAGTTGTGTTTTTAAAAGTGAGAAGAAAAATTTTTCAAAGTGAATTATCTACATCTGAATACTAATAGCTCAATATCCAAATTAATTACTTTATAAGAAAATAATACGTAAATTGAATTCCAGAAGACATTTTCTCTTATACTTGAAATATCCGATTACAGTTTAGTAAAAAGAAAAACAAAATATGACCACAAAATTATTTAAACTTCTCAAATTCCCTTTTAATAAAATAATTAAACAATTACTATCTAACTAATCAATCAAATTAGAATAGAGCGAAACGCAATATTTCACTGTTAAAAAACTAAGTTTAAATCATAATCTTCTTGAATATTTTCTAAACTTACTGCTATACTTTCATGGCGACACGGAAGTCAATTCAGCATATTTTCATTATAATTATAATTATAATAATCTTCATTTTCTCTTTAAGAATCTTGCTGATCATATTCCTAAGTTGTGTTTTAAAAGTGAGAAGAAAAAAATTTTCAAAGTGAATTATCTACATCTGAATATTAATAGCCCAATATCCGAATTAATTACTTTATAAGAAAATAATGCATAAATTGAATTCCGGAAGACATTTTCTCTTACTTGAAATATCCGATTGCAGTTTCGTGAAAAGAAAAGAGCAGTACATAATCAACTGATTAAAAAATCAATTAAAAAAATTACGATTTACGAAGGAAGTCAATGTCCCCGTCCATCCCTTTCATATAGTTTAAAATAGCTTTATTATTCTAGAAAAATGTTAAAAAAAATACCTTTACATAAATCACTGTGAATATACTTTAAATTAACTTTACTTTCAAAACTCCAACAGCTTTTCAGCTTATCTTATAAAATACGCAATTCTTTTTCAATAAAAAACTTGATTTTTGAATTTACAAAAAATTCTTTTTTCAATTGTACTGGCTTTTGGTTGAATTTAATTTTTGTTTTAGAAACAATTATAATTAATTTAAGCTTTGAATTAATAAAAGGCGATATAAAGAATCTACATGCGCTAAAAACGTATAAACTAAGAGCAAATATAAGAAAAAGAAATATTCCTATACATATTCTTTGAAATAATAATAATAATAATAATAATAAAGTTTTAAATTAACACGTAATTAATTATGAAATTTAGTATATCCAATATATTATAGTAAAAAAAATTTTTTTTTTAAAAATAGAACATGGTCGCCTTGAATATTTTCTAATCTTATTCTTAAAGTTTTAATGGCAACACGGAAGTCAATTTCTTTAGAAGCAGTAGCATATTTTACTTATCATCTTCATTTTCGTTTTTAATTTTCGTTGCTAACATTCCTTTATTTTGTTTTCAAAAGTGAAGAGGAAATCTCCAAAGTGAATTATAAAATAAATCTTAATATCAATAGTTGAACATTTGAATATTTTATATATATATATATATATAAGAAGACTAAAAATGAGTTTTAAAAAATGAGTCTGGGAATGTGTCTCTAAATTTTGAGTTGTTGAGCGTGGAAAAAAATTCTTTTGAATACCGCCTTAACATTCTTTACCTTATAAAATCCGTTATAAGTATAAAATTTAATTTTTTTTTTAATTTTCACAAATTTCATTTTCCGGTAACTTTTTTAGAAGAAATCACCTGTTTTTTCATATTATGCATATCCAAAGTAGTTTCAATTTAGAATTAATAAAAGACTAACTACGTATTCTTTAAAATAATAATAATATTATTATTAATATTAATAACAAAAAATTGAAAAATAATGTAGAAATGAACTATGGAATTAATTTGCTTCATAAAAAAACTAAGAAGGCTTATAAGGACATGATCATTTTAAGTTTTTTCTAAATTAAATTTTAAATATTTTATGGCATCACAGAAGTTCGGTTCTTTACAACCAATTATTTAGTTTACGGAGCTTCACTCGGGACAAATGGGAAAAACACCTTCTGCAGTTGTTTTACTGCGGAAAATTTCTGTAATTGACTCGAAAGCTAATTGGCACATTTAATAACATTATTATATCTTTCATACAGTTAAAACAACATTATCGCTAGCATCACTTTTGTTTGACATCAACCTTGCTTGTGGATCCGATTACGGAATATTACTTATTTTCTCCGAGTTGGTATAAACATAGACTTCGTCTCGATGGGTATAGCACAGTAAATTGTTTCATTTCACATACAGCAAACTATTTGCAATATATGTATATTTATTTCATATTAATTTTTGGCAGTTCTTGTACATTTTTTATGATTTTCGCGATGATTTCCACTAGAGAAAAGGCGGGTATTGCGTGAAAATGATTTTTCTGGCAGATGACACACTGGCAGATTGATTTCTGGATCCTAAAAACATCTTATCAGTCATTTTCATCAAAATCATTTGAGACGTTTTCAGAAACCCAGTGATTAATATATATATATATATATATATATATATATATATATATATATATATATATGGCGGATATGAATATATATATTTTTTTTAATCAGGGAGGGAAAGACTTTTCGGGCACCCCACATCTAAGAGCAAAAATAAGGTAAAAAAACATCCTTTAACATGCAGGACCAAACTTCGACCAGTATTTTAATATAGAGGATTTAGCTTTTTTTTTCCCTTCAAACGCAGAATTTTTGCTTTAAATAGGGCTAAAAATACGCTTATAAAATATCCACCGATATTTTATAAGAGGATATTTTATAAGCCCCTGCTTTATCGGGATCTGTATAGCATGTTATTTTAAATAATCATAATAATAAAAATAAGAATTTAACATAGAATTAATTTATGAAATTAAATACGTTTAATATATAACCAAAAAAAAATTAGAACATAATAGTTTTGAATATTTTCTAAACTTATAGCCAAATATCTCTTGAAAACACGGAAGTCAGTCAGATTCTCCACAACAAACAGCCTGCTTTCATTATCTTCTTCAATATCTTCTACAATCTCGAGAGTAAATATTCCCATACTATCTTCGCCACAGTGAAATGTTAATTAAAAAAATGATATTAATAGCTTATTAGAAGACTATGCATAAATTAAGTCTATAAAAACATTTTCTCTTTATCTTATTCGAAAATAGGTTCTGCCTATATTTGCCATATTCAATTACAGTTTTCTAAAAAGAAAAAGAAATACATGATGAACTTCTGAAAAATTCTATGTTTAAAATTATCGTTTGCAAGAGAAAGTCAATGCCCTTTTCAATCATTTTTTTATCACTGGAAATTTACTTATTTATTTCAAAAAAAAAAAAAAAAAGCTTACAAAAAAATTATTTTCTATAAATAATTCAAAACACATTTTAATTTTTCTTTTTACAAATGTCTTATACATTACAGTTAAAAAAACAAAAGCAACAATAAATTTGGAACATAATTTTGTTGAATATTTACATATGCTATTAGCAAAACTTTTAATGGCAACACGGAAGTCAGATTCTTTTTTTACTAACATTAGCGTGCTTTCTTTATCTTCTTCATCATCTTTAAGAATCTCTCGAATAATGTTCCTATATTACCTTCTCGTAAATGAAAGGTTAAAAAACTGAATATTAATGGCTCAATATTTGAATTAATTACATTATATGAAAATTACCCATAAATCAAGTTTAGGAAGCCAGTTTCTTTTAATATTATTAATAAGTAAACTCCGCCTATACTTGCATATCCAATTACAGTTTCTCAAAAAGAAAAGCAAAATGTATGATCAACTTCTTAAAATTCTATTCTCAAAATCATTGTTTACGAAAGAGGGTCGATACCCTCCTTAATCATTTTCATCTAGATCAAAAATGCTTTTTATCAAAAAAGCTTACAAAAAAATTAATTTTATACAAAACACTGCGAACACACCTTAGATCATTCTTTGATTTTTATCGCATGATCTTTACCAGAAGCTTTTGTTAAATAATCGGGACGTCTTGTTCCCGCTCGCATTAAACTGATAAAACAACAATAATTCATTTGTATTCTTCAATTCTGTTCCGACGTTATCCGATTTGTGATAACGGAGCGGGTTTTGTGTTTTCCGTATCAATTATCGATATGCTGAAGCGATATCTTAATCGGTTAATTCTCTGTCTAGTTAGATCAGAGAAATCAGTTGTTTTGATTTGTTGCGTTACTCAGTGTTGCAAGAAAGCTTTCGCAATAAATGTGTTTATCGTTTTTCTGTTTCAGATAATTTAACAACTAATTCAATTTTAAAAGCAAAATAAATTGATATCGTAACATAATGCGAAGAAATAAATCACGTTGAGTATTTTGATTAAAATTGAATTATATCAAGGAGAGTAGTACGAATTAAATGAAAAACTTAGAAAGTGGAAGTTAAGGAAGTCTTTAAAAGTTTGTATAATATTATAAGCTTATACAGGGGGACACAAATTAGTTGGTGTTTAGTGTTCTGCTTCCGAAATCCATTCTCGAATTAAAATCACGGATCACAATTGTAATGCGTTTAATCGACGTGAACATGCTCACAAACAAATGGTAAGAACTGATTTCAGATTTGACATTTTCAGAATGACAAGTTGTGGCCATATCAAACCTTCATAAAAATAAAAACTTGTGTGTTTCAACAATTTTACATTCATGTATACTCTCATGTTTGGCTGTATAATTACGCATAATAAATCATTCTTTTTTCGCAACTATGTTTACCATGTGTATTTCCGAAATTTATGTAATATCTACCGGATTATATTTGCCATGATAGATTATTTCCCTAGACAATATAAAGATTTAGCATATTTTTTCAGGGTTTCGTTCATCTGGCGAAACCCTATTCGTTTCACTCCTCTGTCTGTCTGTACTCGGAAACTGTAAGTTCGTACTCGGAAACTGTATAAGTTAGACACTTAAAATTTTGTGTACTCACAGCCGAATAGCTCCGGTCACACGACAAATAATAAAATTTTGAATCCCTTAGTAATTAGCCGAGATATTAATTAAAAACTCATCAATTGCCTTTGTCGAGGCCAGCAGGAGTTGGGCACCAAAGAGAGCTAACTGTCACTCAAGATTTTCACATTCAAAGTGATAAAACCATAGATAATTAACAGTACTGGGAATGTTTTGGACTCTATTAAAACTATTGCATTTATCGATAAAACCAGATTTTCACATTCAAAGTGATAAAACCATAGATAATTAACAGTACTGGGAATGTTTTGGGCTCTATTAAAACTATTGCATTTATCGATTTGAAAATTATGCATCTTTAATTAAATTTAAATGCTGAATCCAAAAATCTAATTTTCGTAAAAATCATATCATAATTAACTGAGATATTAATAAAAAATTTATTTTTCATACGAAAATGAATTCTTTCAAAATCTGGTTTTAACTTATCGAGAGAAGAGAGGGTCGCCTCAAATGGAAGTCTTACCAGTATTGAAAGGGACTCAGGAATTTTAAGGTACATACAAATTTTTAAAAATATTTTTGTTACGGATTTGAAAATTGGTATGTATATGCAGAACATTATCCCATTTCAGAAAACCAAAAATCGAAATAATTAACCGGTAACTTTTTATTTTATCAAAAATAAAATATTTATTTCATTTACTTTTGGATAGGAAACACAAAAAATAAAGCTTAGAATAATTAAAAACCGCACTCACAAATTTTAAAGTGTATTGAAAAATTTAAAACTACCGTAATTTCCGGCGTATAATCCGCAGCTCAAAGAGTCGTTTTTCGACCCAGAAATTTTATTCAATAATTGTAGTTAAATATTTACAGCGATCTTTTAAGTTACATTTTATAAAATAATATTTCTGGGTCGAAAAACGACTCTTTGAGCTGCGGATTATACGCCGGAAATTACGGTATATAAGATACGCAAAATCCTATTCTATTTAAAAATTCAAAAAATCCAAAAAATCGATCGATAACTTTTTATTTTATCAAAAACCTGATTTTTTTTTATGGAAATTGAAATTTATTTGGATTTATTAATTAAAGGGTAAAGTGTTTTGAAAGGAATATTAAATGAAACCCTTTGTGTGATCTTCAATCACACTTACCCACTTGTTTTATAATTCTGCCTTTCCGGAAGTGAGTGAAAGATCAATTACTAAATTTCATTTTTACTTACATGAACTGAGTGAAGTCAAATAAAAGGGTTAAAAAACACAAGATGTTGATTGTTTTATGGTGGTTATTTCAGTAGATAACAGATAGCACTAAAATAATAATAATAATAATTGTAATATTATTTCAACCAAAATAAGCTCTAAATTAACAGTTGCAGAAAATGTGATGTCACAATAGGGGAATGACGGGTCCTACAACCTGTGGCATAAAGAGAGGAAGGGGTCAAAAAGACACGAAATTTGCGTAATGGATAAATGTTTTAACTCATATTATCTGGGTTCGACTGTAACTCGAAAACAGCTAAGAAAAAGACTTAGTTGCAAATGTAGTCACCAAAGTCAAGCTCCATGCGGCCAACACAGAGCATTTTCATAAATTTCATATGCCTGTTGCAAATGTGGTCACCAAAGTCGAGCTCCATGCGGCCAACACAGAGCATTTTCATAAATTTCATATGCCTGTAAAACAGGTTTTACCGCAATAGGTATACCAGTGCTGAAAAGTGGTTTCTAAAATTTCGAAAAAAAAACTGTTGAAGAATATCGAAATGTTGAGCTTATTTCAAAGAAATCGACACAGTTTTATTCATAAAATCAAGGTTTAAATATCTTTAATTAAATTTTAATGTCTGATTGCATTTATTTAAAAGTTTATACGAATTAAATCACAATAAATATTTATATGAAAAAAAAATCTGTTTTTTTGTTGGATATTTAATTATTTATTACACAGTTTTTGGTTTATTGCATCCAAATTCTTACTATATCTCGAAATGTGCTAAGAAAAGGGCCTAGTGACAAAGTTGGTCACCAGAATTGAGTTCCATGCGACCAACACATTATACTCATAAGCCGTAAAATGCCTGTAAAACAACGTTTACCTTAATATGTAAACAACACAGGAGAACAGTGTTGTCAATTACACTACTTTTTTTTAAAATTCCAGATTGCTACCATATATATATACATTTTTTTTTCGTTTTATTAAGTTCAGTATCATTACGGTTCCTGTTGTATCCTTTTCATTGCTTTTTATTTTTTCTCATCCTTTGTTTTTCACATGTGTTTTCATTTTTATATTATTCAATCATACATACATACATACATACATGCATGCACACACACACACACATGTATATAGTATAATTCGTGTTATTTTCATCTCAATTAATCTGTCGTTATAGAAGACAAATGTTATAATTTGAAAAAAAAAAAAATGTTACTATTCAAGTAATCTGAATAATAATTAATTTAAAACACAAACAAGTGGCGAACTGGCAACACTGCCGGAAAGCGTTTCTAACAAATCTTCATTTCAATAAAGCGTTGAAAATCTCAAAAAGTCGAATCTATTTCAATGAAATCGACAGTTTTATTCATAAGTACAAGGTCCAAATGTTGTTACTTCAATTTTAATGTCTTATTGAACTTATTTAGAAGTTTGTACGATTTCATTCGTAATAAAAGTTTATAAAGCAATTATTCTGTTTTTTCGCTTGATATTTAATCACTTATTTCACAATGTTATTAAAACTCAAAATATAGAATTTATTTGAATTGAGATTGACCTAGTTTAATTCATAAATCCAAGGTTCAACATGTCGTTAATGAAATTTTAATATCTGATTGCATTTATTCTTTAAAAATTGATGGTAAATTGTCAAATTGCATTTTTCATCTAAAAATTTCTCGTTATTTACTCATTGAAAAATTAATTCTTTTTTTACTGTATATTTAATCACTTATTTCACAACCTTAATCGAACTCTAAATGTCGGTTTTATTTCAATGAGATTGAGCCATTTTTATTCACAAATAAAAAAAAACAATGGTTCAAAATGCTGCATAAGACTTATTGTAAATTAAGTATCAAGTCGAATTCTTGAAATAATTCTTTGGAATTGTGATTGTAAATTCCAATGAGTCCAACGTTTTAGACTGATGTATTTTGATATTTTTTTCTGAGTTTAGAATTATATTTGGAGTTTTCAACAGTCTAATTTCCCACAATTAAAGCAACAAAATGAAGTTTTACTAATTCTGCGTTCAAATAAAAGAAAATAATAAGTACGCAATCCAAAAACTTTATACTGCAGAGATGACATTTAGAAATGACATTTCTGAATGTCATTTCTAAATGTTTTTTCTATAATGAGTATTAAAAGGAAAAAAAAAAAACTTCTCCCATTTTAAGTTACACGCAATAAAGTAAAGAAAAAAAAATATTAATGTATGTTTTATTTTATTCTTAAAAAATACTTTTTCATACTTGACGGACTTTCTTTCAGCTAGTATAAATATGTTGTATACTAACTAGTCTTTGAGCCAATAGTTTAATATTTACTTCATACAAATAAAAAGATTAAATTGTATACCAGAAGCTTAATCTTGCTCTAAGGAAGATTCCTTGAAAGAACTTTCTACATTAAAACAATTTACCGCATTGTTATAAATCTTTTTTTCAATCCCCTCTCTGTAACACTGGATAATAAACATCCCTGAAAACTTTGATACCTTAGTGTAATACATTATGTACACCTTCAAGGAAAAACTAATGAAAGATAAATTCACTATCAATGCGCGTATAAGCCGATTCGCAACATTATTTTCTCCTTAACATAATTTCTTGAAAGGACACAGGAAGCTCAAGTTTTTACATAAGCTTTATGCAAGAACTGACCGTTCTTAGCTAGAGGTCACTGACGAAGGTCAACAAGTGAAAGGAAATGAGAATATATTGCATTCAATTTCGAACATTTATAATTTAAAGGGTAAGACAAATAATCATACGTAGAAAAAAAATACTCTGTTGAAATGGAAAAATGTTAATATTAATTTTTTGATTACGGGCTGGACAGGCGACTGTTTTTATATTTACTCATACAACAATTTACAAAATTATTTTTTATGGTAAATATCTCTTGAAAATAACCTAGTATAACAGAGAGATTATTTTTCAAAAAGTGGTACGAATAGAATTTTAAAAAAAAAGTCGTTGGGACATACGGTGTCCCCAGTGGCGGCTCCTGACTGGCTCTTTTTGGGGCACTAAATGTATGACTAAAAATATTATTTTTTTCATACTATTAATTTTTAGAAGAAATCTTTTGTTGGCTGAACTTTTTTGTCAGTAAATTAGTTAAAGATTTATTTTAAAAAATTGTGGTAAGAAAAGAATAAATTTGGCAACTATGCATTTAGTGCTCCAAATAAAGCCGCCACTGGGTGTCCCAACCCCGTAATCAAAAGTTAATGCTTATTTTGCGATTTCTAGCACTTTTCCAATAGAGTCGATATATATGTATGATATTCTTATCACATATAGATAAAAACTAAAACTGTAATATCTTATATGACTGTAATATGTATACATTCACTTCCGATCGTTTATGTCTCATGTAAGAATAATGAATTATCTATAAAAAATATATTTAAAATCCACGACTTAAAAAAAAAAAAAAAAAAAAAAAAAAAAATCGAATACTTTTCTGCGCATAAAAAAGTTTGCATACATATAATTTCTTCTATTTCCACCGCTATTTTCATGAAATTGCTCAGACCGTAATGATTGTCAAACGTACACTATCTGGCCTTAAGTATGCCGGCACTTTCGATTTTAGATGTTTTGTCGAAATTTTAGAAAAAAGTGTATGTGTATTTAACGTATGTCCCCGCGTACACTTAAAAAAAAAAAAAAAAAAAAAAAAAAAAAGTTAGTTGATTTTACAGTATAATACTGGTACCCCAGCCGCTAGTATTGTACCGTAAAATTAACAGTAATAAGCAGTAAAATAAGCAGTAATACGTTACCTCGCGTGCCAGTATTATATTGTAAAATCAACAATTTCTTGTTGCAATGTAGCTTTTAAACATGCTTTTCAATTTTTATTTATTTATTTATTTATTTTTTGAGGTGGAGTGGGGGGTAGGGGATGGGGGATGAACTTCTTCTGATAAATTTCAAGGAAGAATTAGAACACTAATAAAAAAATGACAATAGAAAAATAAAAAATGACAATTTATGGAAAATCCGTTAGCACCCAGCTACTTTTAAAAAACAACCGAAATTCGGATCACTATATCGGCGATATCTTTCTCAATTGTTCTTAATTGTTCTAAATTGTTCTTAAACTTTGGGGGTGTAAAGAACATGTTTGACGTCATAACTTTTACTGAAGTTTTTTGTCATGTACGCAATTAGGGGACCGACAACAAATCCAAAAAAAAAAAAAAAAAATTAATGCATACGATCACCCCTGTATTGAAAAGTTCGAAATGATCTGTAATTGTAGTACATTACTATGTGAGCCCTGTAGAATATTTGTGTTAGAATAGCAGGCATATTCATGAACATATAAAAGATTTTTTTTTTTAATAAAAAAAATTCCTCTATATTTTTTGTTATAGCATGCAGAGTTTTCAACCAAATTTAACGCCATTTTCAAGAACTGTGTGGTAAAAACAATACGCTACAGTTAGAATATAAATATGTTAAATATCTGATGAAATATGAACATCTGAATAAAATAAATTTTTACTGCGCATGTACGGGCGATAAAATTTCTTTTGCATAATTGAGTTGCCAATTACATTGGTCAACTCATATAAAAGGCCAGTCAAATGTCGTGAAAATTCAGAAAGACATAAACCATATATTATTAATTAGCTGAATTTCAGTTGCTTTCTAAATATACACTGCTGGCCATCCAAAATGCAACACCATGAAGGAATGCAAATAACAGAATGCTATTTATTGGACAAATACATATTATAATGGGAAGGACAAGTGATTACATTTTCAGAAAATTTGGAGGTATAGATCCTGAGAAAACACTACCCAAAGCAGCCACCCCTGACCGCAATAACAGCATTTATCTGTCTAACCATGGAGTCGAACAGAGATTGGATGTCATGTACGGGTACATCAGTCCATGCAGCTTCAACACTATGCCACAATTCATCAATCGTAGTGACGGGCGAGTGGTGGCGGGCCAGTCACTCAGAAGCATTGACAGGACAAATCAGGAGAACGTGCCGGCCAGGGTAACAGTCGAACATGTTCTGCTTCAAGGAAGGTCAGGATAGTACGAGCAACACTCGCCCGTCACTACGGTTGATGAACTGTGGCATAGTGTTGAAGCTGCATGGACTGATGTTCCCGTACATGACATCCAATCTCTGTTCGACTCCATGGCTAGGCAGATAAATGCTGTTATTGCGGCCAGAGGCTGCTTTGGGTAGTGTTTTCTCAGGATCTATACCTCCGAATTTTCTGAAAATGTAATGACTTGTCCTTCCCATTATAATGTGTTTGTCCAATAAATATCATTTTGTTATTCGCATTTCTTCATGGTGTTGCATTTCGGATGGCCAGCAGTGTAGCTGATTGTTAAGGAATTTTTTACAAATTTTCATTTTTTATTAGCTGATTTCCAACAAGGAAATGTGTATTATCGTATGTCTCCACGTAGCTTTTAAACAAATACATCGACTTTGATTTTTTTTTTGTTAAAATGAGCTCAATTTAATGGTTCTTCCAAGAAAAATTAAAACATCAATGAAAAATAACAATTAAAAAAAAAGTAAAAATAAAAAATGACAATTTGTGGAAAACCTGATGTCACTTTCCGCTTAGTTTCTTTAAACACATCGTTTAGTTTCTTTGAACACATACTACGAAACTCGAGCAACTGAATTGCCATCTTACGTAGTTACATATATATCTATATGCATAAGTTATGTTTTCCTTTTAAGTTTTTGCCATAAACTTTAATTGATTTCTACCATTTACATCATGAAGTTAACTTTTATTTACCCTTGACAGAGAAAACTTTAGAAAGTTCTGTTATCGTGCATTGCCAAGAATTGCTTTTTCAGTGTCATGTAAGATATATCAATCAACACAAAGATGGCACACTCATTTCAATGCGATACTGTGTTGCGGACAACAACCCTTTCATTACTGCTTGCATATTAATAGAGCGGAACGCCTGCAGGCGTCACGTGTCGAAGTTTCTGTTGTTTATGCAGCCATTTTACTCTCGCCTTGAAAGTGTCGTTCGTTGATTGTCAAAGAACGTTTTCCGTGCGGGTTAATCGAACGAGATCTAATTTGAAAATTTCACCGACGGAAGTTTACAAAAGTTGATAGTCTATCTCTTCTTGTTTTGATTTCTCTGTTGAAACAGTTCGTTTAATGTTTCCATCACTGCCTAATTGAGATAAGTGATTCAGATTACTTCGTCAGCGAAGACATTAACACTTGCCATAATGGCTGTTAAACCTTTCGATTGCTGTTCCGGATGCAAGTCACGTAAAAATGTCGAAATTCCATCGAAGGTCGTGCCTGCATTGGTCATCTTTTCGCTTGTGCATGTGTTTGTACAATTCTAATGAGTTTATTCAAAACAGTGTCCACAATTTCTTTTTTATTTAAGAATAAAACAATTGTAACACAATGTTTTTATCATGTTGTAATTTAACCTTTTCAGACCTGAAGTAAAAATAGCACTACAAATACACATTCATTGCTTTCGCACAAACAAAATGATACCATCGATGACAGAAAGAGCACTTTTTCTGAAATCGATACTTTAGGGGGCTGATTATTTAGGTTCACAAATATAGATTAAAAAATATACTAGCCCCCTTCAGAGCCTGATTAATGCAGGGACATGTGGGGCAGCTGCACCGGGCCCCCTCTTTGAGTTCCCCCGCCACATGTGCTCAATCAGTATTTTTGTTAATAGAATGTCAAATGGTTAAAATTGTCCAAAAAATACCAAAATTCTTATATTTTCAAAAGTTTACGAAAAGCGTGTGGCCCTCCCCCCTCTCAAAAATTTAAAATATTTTTTTTAAATGCTTTAATGCATGAGGAATATAGTGACAACGTAACAAGAGTTGAAAATTTTTGCTATTAGTATAAATGCATACTCGCACTTGCCTTTTCATACTATGGAATCACTCAAATGCATGTTGATGCAATAAAAAGAATAAATTTTATAATGTGGTAGAAAATTTTGATTTTATGGCGAATAGCCAAGAGGGACTGAATTACCTGTATTTACACTCCAAAGGCTCACACGAGCCCCAATATTCCTATACAAAAAAAGTAGTGTATTCTATCATCTCTTAAGGTTGTTCGTGACCATCTTTCTTGTGATACCCCAGTATATAGATGTGAATAGTACCTGGTTCGAAATTTATGTATACATACATAGACATGAAATTTAGTACTAGTGACTTCATTAACAATTTCTATGGCTAGATAGAAGGGGGGTCTCCCAAAATGATGCTCGTCCCGGGGCCTTAGACAGTCTAAGTCGGGTTGAGCTTTAAACAAGTAATTGATGTACAGAGCCTCAATTTTTTTTGAGCATTTAACCCTTCTTTGCATGAGTTTACAATTGTGTTTATATATATATATATATTAAATATTAGACACCAGAAATTTTAAGATAGATTTTTAACTTTCTTCAGCAATATAGTTCACGGGAAATTTACTCCATTAATATTTCTATATAAATATAGTGGTGGCGAAGAAGTTGTTTTATTTATTAAAAGTTAAATAAAAAGGGATGGAAATTTACATCACAATGCAATTACGGGTTAAGTTAAATAATTATGAAAATTTCTTATTTTCTTGGCCACACTGTCTTGAGAGCGTTTTGGAAACTCAGATGAAATAACATTTATTTTATGATGAAGAAATAAGCATCCATATTACCATATATTGGTTTTGCTCCAAAGCAAAAAACATTCAGCTACATAGTAGTAAAGTAAAATGTAAATATATATATAAAAAACAGTTCAGTTTTTATGAGGAAAAGAATAGAAGTTTACATTTGTGTACCTCGGGTGTGAAGAGGATAAACAATGTAAAATTTTAAGAAGGTTGAGTTAAAAGTATTTTAATCTTCAGCTTAAAAATACTCTTGCAGAGTATTTAATTTGGAGTTTTGCCTTATAGCTGTGACATGGCCCACTCAGCCCAGTGGTTAGCATGCTATCCACAATAGCAGGGGCATGGTCTGATAGTACCGGATTCGATACCAGCACAGTCTGGGCGGGATGGTTCTAGATTTATTTAATAGATTTTCGTAGATTTATTTCCTGGAGCAAGAACGATTATTCGAGTCACTCTCCCTTAAAAATTTTTCCCTGGAGGAACCCTCCCACCCCCGATAGCAACTTCTCCAGAATTGGCCAATGCTTAACAAACCACCGCCATATAGCTGTGTAACATTCCTACATCTGAAAAACATTCGTAAATGTATTTGCGGGATTATTTTGGACAAACACAGTTTGAGTAAAAATACTGACGCATCGAAACAGTGGGAGGGGGTATAAATTGTGGTTAAACATTTATCCAGAGCACGGTATTATCTTGGCAAGTTTTGCATGTATTGCATTTTTGCATCCATGTACACACACTATACGATCTACATACTTGGTTGTGGAACTCATCCAAAATACTTTCAGAATCAATAAACTGCTCCAATTAGGTTCGAATTGGTTCCGTATTTCGGGTGTTCTCGTGACGACAAGATTTGCAAAATATATATAAAAACAAAGTGATTTCAATAGGTAAATTTTTAAAGAAATCAACCTAAAAATCTTAATTTAATGTACTTCCTGACAATTATTTCATATTTAATGTAAAAATTAAGGGAATGGATTGGAAACTTCACTTTATAAATTTATTTTGGAGAGGGGTGGGGGCCCAAAATTCATGTTTGCCCCGGAGGAAAAAATCATAGTTTCGGTCCTGTGTCGTAAGAATCGGTACCTGCTACCATGTCATCTTAGGCCTCGGAAAAGGAACTTAGTAGATTTTCCAGATGAATGGACGCATCATTAGTATGACATAAGAAAAGATTTAGGGAAGTTCTTTAATTAACACCTAGGTGGAACAGTTTTGTTGTTTTTGATTTCGGTAGATAACTCCTGTCAAAACATTCAGAAGTAAAGCAACACTCAGAAAGCTATCAAGATGCACTATAGCAGGGCTAACCAACCTGGCACCCGCTATTAACCCGCAAATTCTTACAGAAATATTTGCCTTATTTAATAGGAGATATTCAGAGATTGAATAAAGCAAATATTGCTGTATAAATTTGGTGATTAGAGGGCGCCAGGTTGGACAGCCCTGCATTATGGTAATATTTAGTACCATTTGGTGAACAACTTGGAGGACGTAACGGATTATTTTATTTTAATTATATAACAATAAAATGTCAAGAAAGACTGCAAATGCACACCACATTCATAATTTATTCGTTCCATTCATAACATTTTGTTAAAGGATTTTCATACTTACAATAAATAAATAAATAAACCTTTCAGACATGCTTGAAAAAATAAATACTCCCTCTGTCCCGAATTAGTTGCTACATTTGAATACTTTTGTACTGATTATTGATACTGATCATTTTATGATTTTGTTTGAACATTTTTCAGAGATTTCAGGGTGCAATGCTATCAATCACCAACATTTACTTACTCTCCATGCCTCCTTAAATCAATACCAAATTATTTTAAAAAATCCAGGGTTCGCACGCTCTTAAGCCACGCCCCATTTTGTAAGGATTCTTCTACCAGTAATCACATAAAACTATCTTCTAGCTAATGAATCGTGAATTCATTAGGAAAAAATGATCTTTCTGGTATACTGGTGGTCTTTACAAAATGGGGCGTAGTTTAAGAGCGTGCGAACCCTGTAAAGCTTCGAAAAATTTCTCACAAAATAAGTGCTATATTTGTGGAAAGTAAAAAAAGACAATGAAAATGCCAAGTTGTGATAATTTTAATCGCACATAAAGCAATTTTAATTGATATT
This sequence comes from Maratus michaelseni, assembly GCA_963931845.1. Lineage (NCBI taxonomy): Eukaryota > Metazoa > Arthropoda > Arachnida > Araneae > Salticidae > Maratus > Maratus michaelseni. The sequence goes on from OZ007595.1 coordinate 226,970,019, forward strand.
TAAGGAATTTCTTTAAGTGTAAAATTGTAACACAGCGTTACGCTCTTTATTACTCATTTCCTTCTTTAGGGTAATTTCTATATTGTTATTCATAATTACAATTATCGTCACTTCTTATTATCATGCTTTACATTCTAATTCATTGCTTAAAATAACTAGTATATCGCATTATATTCATTGTAGTTTAATAATTTTACTGGTGTCTATCTACTAAACTGCATCGAAAGTTATTTATGACTCCACCTACTTGAAATGTAGCAACTAATTTGGGACAAAATTTTCAACCCAAATGTAGCAACTAATTTGGGAAGAAGGGAGTATTATTTTTCTTGTAGAAATAAATACAAAAAAAAAAAAAAAAAAAAAAAAAAAAAAAAGAAAAAAAAAAGAAAATGTATTATGAAGAAAACAGAAAGAAATCCAAAAGAAATTATCCCTTGTTTAAACCTTTTGACCCTTGTAAAAATAAATAAAAATAAAAATAAAGAGAAACAGAACAATGACAAAAAGTGTTTCATAGAACAATAAATGAGAGATCATAAACATGGTGACAAAAACTATTATTCACTGTCATTTCATTTACAAGGCATTCATTCAAGAGATTTCTCTAGCTCTCTCATACTAGACGTATAATCATAATAGTAATGTAACACTTGTTAAAAAGCCTTTACTCCGTATTGCTTTCTCTAAATTCCTTTGCTTACATAGGAATCTACTACAGAAAGAATGAGATTTTACCGTACAATACGAGATCAGTTTATACTGAAGATGCACATAAAAAACTAAAAACAAAAATAAAATCAGCAGATTCTAGAATATGCAATTTTCGAAAGTTCCTTTTCTAAACAACTCGATAAATCAAATCATAAGCAGAAAAATCATCGAGATTTTTTTTTTTATATATATAAAATTATGTATTTATTTATAACAATACTCTTTGCAAATTTTCTGGTGTCTGCTGTATTTTAGATTTTTAAATACATTTTTGGCTATTTACTGAAAATTAACCCTTCTTTGCATTGTGATGGAAATTTCCATCACTGTGTATAATAAATAATAAATAAATCAACCTTTTAATAAATAAATCAACTTCTTCGCCACCACTATATTTATATAGAAATATTAATCTAGTAAATTTCCCGGAACAGTTGATGCCGGTTCAGGGGCTTCCTAGTTGCAGCAACTTTACGCCCAGTCGATTGTGAGTTGATTGTCTTTAAATAGTGAGCCGTTGGGAAAAGTTAAGATTGCATTAAATAGAAATTAAAAGGAAAAGAAGATAATTTAAACGAATGGAAGAACAAATTTGGAATAGTTAGAAAAGCAAAAGAGATTAAGGATAGAGTCGATAGTAGGAAGTAAAATGGTATAGCTGTAGTAAAATACTACTGAATAAAAGTTTAAGGATTAAATAGGGTTCGGGACATATGTTCCAAAAAGAACAACGTAAATGCCAGGTGGAAAGGCGGGCAAAGCAAACTTAAAAAAAAAAAAAAGACACTTTTCAGTGGCCATACAATATATACAGGGTGAATCTAAACTCTTGGGCAAAACTTTAAGGGGTGATAGTACACATCAAGACAAACAATATTAAATAGGAAACTAAAGGTCCCAAACGTCTTCCGAAGGAGATAGGCGCCATTAAAGTTTAGGGTCTAAAATTTCAAATAATTATAAAAAACGGAAAAATTGGTCGATTCGTTTGCGGTTTTCGCTAAAACTATTCTTTATGTCAGTATTTTCTTAAAAATAAATTTTAAAGAAAAAGTTTTAAAAAATGTCGATAGAGGGCGCTTTAGACTTTGGAGTAACAAACAACTACTTTTTACCGTTATTTTTTGTATCTGATTAAATGCTTTCAAAAGCTTAGACTTAAACTTAAATTTTGAGCTTAAAATCTGAATCGTTGGGAGTGGTTAAGTAGCGCAAACTGAACTGTATTCAGGAGTTGAAATTTGAACCCCCCTGAACACAGTTCAGTTATTCCCGATCTTGGTGTCGTAGACCAGGCAGAAACTACTATCCCCTACACTTAAAATAAACGATAGAGGGATGACAAAATTAAATAATAAATTATTTTAAAAATAATTTTTAAAGATAAAGTTCAAAAATGCCGATAGAGGGCGCTTTAGACTTTAGAGTAATAAACAGCTATTTTTTACCATCAACTCCTACGAGGACCTGGTTGCGAGGATTGCCGTCGTAGCAGGCAATTTCCGGGAGATGCCCGGGGTATTCACTAATGTTCGCAACTCCCTCCGCCGGCGGCGTGAGGCCTGCATCGTTGCTGGTGGGCACTCTTTCGAGCAGTTTTTGTGATTCTTCACGAACATCATGCGTGTACCATTTTCTACGTGTCAGCCTTCATTCATATTGCGCACTACATGCATACATCAAATTGTTTCTTTTTATTTTGCGCGGAGAAATTGCTCATGTCTGTTATGAATAAATTTTCTATTTAATTTTGTCATTACTCTATCGTTTATTTTACGTGTAGGGGGTGGTAGTTTCTGCCTGGATTAATTTTAACACAATTATTCAAATTGGTAAAGAAATTACATGAGTTGCAATTTTTCAACTGCACGAAAAATGTCCGGGCCAAGATTCGAACCTGCGATTTCTTGGCTGAAACTGCCATGCTCTACCAACCGAGCTATCCCGGCATTAACTGGATGAATTATGCCCTCCAGATTCAACCGGGATAGCTCAGTTGGTAGATCATGTCAGCTTCAAGAGATACCAGGTTCGAACCCTGGCCCGGACATTTTTCGTCCAGTTGGAAAATTCTAACTCATATTGTTTCTGCCTGGTCTACTACACCAAGATCGGGAATAACTGAACTGTGTTCAGGAGTGGGGAGGAGGGGGAAGAGGTGTTTCAAATTTCAACTCCTGAACGCAGTTCAGTTTGCGCTACTTAATCACTCCCAACATTTCCGATTTTGAGCTCAAAATCTAAGTTTAAGTCTAAGCTTTTGAAAGCATTTAATGAGATACAAAAAATAACGGTAAAAAATAGTTTTTCGTTACTCCAAAGTCTAAAGCGCCCTCTATCGGCATTTTTTGAACTTTATCTTTAAAATTTATTTTAAAGAAAATACTGACATAAAGAATAGTTTTAGCGAAAACCGCAAACGAATCGACCAATTTTTCCATTTTTTATAATCATTTGAAATTTTGGATCCTAAACTTTAATGGCACCTATTTCCTTCGGAAGACGTTTGGGAGCCTTAGTTTCCTATATTTAATATTGTTTGTCTTGATGCGTACTATCACCCCTTAAAATTTTGCCCAAGAGTTTAGATTCACCCTGTATATATATATATATATTTGGTATAGCTGGGAATGAGAGAAAATTTCACGTGAACTAAGTTGCTGAACAAAGTTGAAAATCTATCTTAAAATTTCTGGTGTCTAATATTTAATATATGTATAAAAAAACAATTGTAAAAGAAAACTCATGCAAAGAAGGGTTAATCTAGTTCTTCTCTTTACTCTGTTATATCTTTAAAAAAAAATCTTATGCATATGAAAATGAAGCAATAGTACATCTCAAATGAACTCTATTGAATATATTTAACCTTTAAAAATATATGAAATATCTAAATTCAGAACATCCAAAATTAAAAATCAACGATATAAGTTATGGAATAATGAAAGAAATCTACCAGAAGTTGCAATATCTTAACAAATTAATATGTGTGAACAAAAAAGGCTAAAAAAATGTATTGTCATAGAATAAAAAGAGTGGAAAAAAAGAAGGATTGTACAACTATTGAAGTCATAGTTATCAGTCCCTTTAACGGAAAGAAATTTGATGAGGATGTTTTTATAATCCTCTCTTAGATATAATGTATAACAATTATTTACACAAAGCTTTTACCGCATATTATTTGCAGCATATTCTTTCTCTTACGTGTCAACATACTATAGGGATCATAACATTTTACTGTATAACACGAGATCAGTAGTGAAACCTAAATCTGGTGAAGTTATAGACATCAAACATCATTCCTTTACGCTTCAGCATCAAGAAAACTTCTATAGTAATCTGTAATATGTAATATAACAATTCTTTACTTACAAGCGTTAGTTCCATATTATTTGCAACAAATCCTCCTACTTACATACGAATCTACTGCAGAAAGCATGGCATTGTACTACGTATTACAGGATTAGTTGTCAATATACAGGTTATCCCAAAAACATGGACCTCGGCTTTTATTCCTTCAATATTGGTCATAGACAAATATTATAAATTACAAAGTTACGTAAAAATAGGTACAGAATTTTATGAAATCGATTAAAATTTTCAGGGGATTAAATTTGAATTTCTGAAAGCATTTTGCGGACTGGAGACTTTTTGCAGATTACAGGTCATTCATATTTAATCTTTGTTTACACTTTTTTATTCATATTTTGGACAAATTTAGATTCTTAATGCTTACAAATAAATAAATTACCACTTAAATATATATGAATCAAGTAAGAATTATTTTTAAAATAATTTTTTGATTTTTATACATTTTTTTTAAATATATCATCAATAGTTGTTTATATTAAAACAAAACATGTGGTTTATGTTTCTGATGTGTTGTATCTTGCAGTCTTCTATAAATAGCCATGACTGTCTGCTAAACTATAAAATTTGTTTTTAGAAATTTAACTATCCTTTATCAAATATTGTAAATAATGTATAAGTATTAAATATGAATTTACTGATGTTTATAAACAATGATTTAAGGAATTGATTGCTTGGTTTTTCTATAAACTGCTTTATCTCTAGATGAGAAATTAATGTCTAAATAACTATATTTCATTAATACAAATAATTTTTAAGAGTAAATTAAAAAAAATAATAATTAATATTGTTTAAATTTACCTTAGAAATAATTAAATGAAATATTTTTATATGTATTATCATTTTAAATTGTAAAAAGTAAGTTTAATTGATGAATGGTGCATATCTATCATATTTAAGATTAAAGCTTTGTGGGGGGATTAAAAATTTTTGACATCGAGAAATTATTTTTTAAGAATGAAATTTTTTTGCTTAGATTCATTTATACAGTGTGGATTACAGACATTTGCGAATTACAGGTTTGCGGATTAGCAGTACTCTATTGTACTAGCATCCCAGTTGCCAGTATTATACCATAAAATGAACAGTAATAAACAGTAAAATAAGCAGTAATACGCTGCGGCAGCGCATTACTGCTTATTTTACTGTTTATTACTGTTCATTTTACGGTATAATACTAGCAGCTGGGATGCTAGTATTATACTGTAAAATTAACACTTTTTTTTTTTTTTTTTTTTTTTTTGCAGTATAAAAATACATATAACAAAGCTAAAAATTCAAATAAATTCATCAAATTCTCATGCGAATCTATTTCTCTAAATACTATTCACAATATTCACGTCTTTTCTCTTCTTTCTGGTCGGAATGCATTGCAGCGAAAAGGGATAGGTTGGTCAGCGCATCAGACAGTCCCGCTATGGCAGCATTCTGACGGTTTCGTTTTTCCAAGAACTGCTCTTTTTAGCATCCCATGAATATCATATCTCACGATATCTAAAGTTATGTGTGTCGCGACCTGTTTGATCTTCTTTGTCAACCCCTTTGCCACATTCTCAACTGACCTTGTCGGCGAAGCGCGGCGCGCAATTCCTGTCGTCTACTGTGCTACATAAAAATCGACGCATACATTCCAAACAATGGCAAAGCAGAACAATCTTGGAGGAGAAAAAAAAAATAGCCGTATTTCTTTGGAAAAGTGTTTGATACGATGACCAGTAAGGCTTCAAAATATATTTCTGTTGAAAATTTGAAAGAAATTTTTTTTTGTTCCGGTTTGAAAGATGACGACGCATTTAGAGGCTGAATACCGCTGAGGAAAATTTCTATCAGTAATTTATACTAATATTTTCCGCCTTAATTAACCTCTTCGGGACGAGCTGCCCGGCCCCGACTTAGAGCATCTAGGGCCTGGGGCAAACGTTATTCCGGGGGGCCCCCTTTCTATCTATCCATAGGGAAATTTCTTGAAATACGCTAAAGTGACTAAACTGCATACATAAATTTAGTACTAGGTTCTAGTCATGTTTGTATAAAAGCTATCATAACAAAAATGATAAAATATGATAGATTGTACTTTTTTTTTTTTTTTTTTTTTTTTTTTGTATAAGAATATGAGTTTATGCGAGCCGTTGAAATGTAAATATAAGTCCTTCCGTCATTCTCGGCTATTTGTCGTAATATTCTACGTATGTCATAAGAAGTCTAAAAGAAAAAAATGTCCCCAATTGGTCATTACATCTTTTAATTTGCCTTGTTACAAAGATAATGTCAATAATGAATTTCTCTTGAAAACAATGGATTACTTAGTTGTTACGGTAAAATTTTAATTATCAGGTTTCTGATGATGTAATTGGTTATTTTTTGGAAGAGGGGGTTATAGGGCACAGAAGCTGGAGAGAAGCCCCCCCCCCCGCATAAATCTTAACAAAAGTAAAAATTTTGATCCCTTTTGGCCAATTTTTAACATTTGGCTCTCCTTTAACGAAAATACCGCTTATTCCCATGGGGGCTCCCGACAACTAGGGAGGTCCGGGTCAGCTGCCCCATATGCCCCTTCATTAGTCAGACCCTGGGCTGCTCAGAATCCTTCGTTATCCCTACCAGTAATTTCGAATAGTAAATTTTACTTTATTTAATCACAGAATCTCTGCGATTAAATTAGCTAATAACTTCTGTTTGCAATTGCCGGTGATAAAAGATTAAAATATCTGTGAAGGACGCTTGTCGTGAAGGATTAAGAATCAGCTAGGTCTCTAATTCCCTCTTCAATGTTAAACCTATAGGCATAGAATGAATTCCATATTTTCCAAATGTCTCCTCAGAAAATTAATATTTTAAAATACTTTTTTTTCTGTATACTTTTCTTAAAAGATGTCTCTTACTTTTATAATTGAGAAAATAGTTCTCAAAAATATAGGCTTAATTTTATATTTATGTGTTAGAATCTTAGTGAAGTTGACGAGCTGTGAGCAAGATTTCAACACTTCAAATAAAATTAACTATATAATAAACAAGTGATTTTTTACCTTGCTAACTAAGCGTAAACCGACAGAGTGAAATGATAGCCTACAATATCTCGGAATAAATTTTCATTAGAAATAATGTGTTGGATTCATGAAAATTTTCGACTTCCGGTTTTCGAAGGATTTGTACGTTTTAGAAGGTCTTGAATACTATTTGACTATTTTTAGAAAATGTCTGTCTGTCTGTATGTGACAAAAATTTTGTGGGGGTTCTATCTCAAGAACTAATGCACAGAATTTGATAAAACTTTAGATTCAGTTAGACCTTAATATTAATTGGTACTGATTAGTTTTTGGTGTAAATCGCTCAACAGGTAGCGCTGCTATGCTACATTTTTCACGATCTTCATGATAGCTATATCTCAAAAACTAATGCACAGAATTCCATAAAACTTCAGATTCTATTAGATCTTGACATAAATAGACGCTGATTAACATAGCCCGACACGTGATGCTACTATGCTACTTTCTTCAGGATTTTCATGATAGCCATATTTCAAGAACTAATGAATATCAAGCTTCAGATTCAGTTAGACCTTGATATAAATTGGTACTGGTCCGTTTTTCGTGTAAGTGAAACTTGTACGTATGAGAAAGTTTTGGGATTGGCACATCCGACTAGTTTTAAAATATTGTCTGCAATATTTACGGAAAAACGTAAAACGGGTTGATAACAAAGGCTTTCTTTGGGTAAAGTTGCCGAACAGAATAGTGAAATCTTGCCTTAAAGTAGAATTTATTGTAATAATAACAATAACAATAATAAAAAAATAATAATAATAACAATAATAACAATAATAACAATAATAATAATAATAATAATAATAATAATAATAATAAATAAATAAATAAATAAAGGAGGGGTAGAGAGTTAAGGTTGAATGCTACATTATTTATTTTTCACATATTTAAACACATAGACTAGAGATGGCAAACTTATGGTGTATTTGCACTGGCAGGCACGTAAGACAATTTCTGTAGCACGCGAATAATTTGATAATAGCAATATTAATAAAACTCATTTTTCATTTTGTTATGATAAGTAAAATTTTGTGTAACATGTACAGACTACTACAAATATTTTGCACGAATAAACACATTAGAGAATGTTTTCTTTTTCTGTGTGTAATTTTTCTCTTTATGCAGCTTTCGATGAGTAACTATTTTGCAGTTCTATATATGGAATTAAATAGTCATCATTTCGTAAGGCAGTCACTTCGATGAAATGACAAGCGGATAACAATTTTTTGGTGTATTACTAAAATAACACGATATGAATAACAAGATATAAAGCATTTATCAAACGTCTTTTTAATAAATTATTAATGCATTTTCTTATGCAACTTAGATTATTATAAGTGATTTTCATAATTTATGGATTATTATAATTTATATCGCATTAATAATAATTTAAAATTATTAAAATAAAAATTCGCAAAATTTCGTTTTTTGTTAACAGTAGGTGACACTTAAATAAATTTTTGCGAAACAAATTTTCATTAAATTAATGGCTGATTACAATTATACAGAAAAATAATGTTTAACTTTTTGTTTTTAGTTCTTTAATGCATGAAAGAGACTGATTCTATTAACCGTCGTTTCGTATAAACAGCATATGTTTCAAAATTTTATATATTAAAGTTTGGTACGTTAAAATGTTGATAGGTATTGTATGTGATTTTTTGGCACGTTTAAAGGTTCACTCTTCATGCTATAGACAAATAACATATTGAGTTGTCCAAAAGTTCGTGCCGATTGGGAAAATCAATTCGCACCGGATAATTCTACCCGTTAATTATTTGACATTAGATATCGTAATCAATGTCTAATAATTAAATGATAGAATTTTCCGGTACGAATTGATTTTCCCAACCGGCACGAACTTTCCGAACAACCCAATATTTTGAGTCTGGAATTAAAGATAGATGGTACGATATGCAAATTGTTTATAGTTTTAACCACTTTGACAATAATTATCGTTTAAAATATTCTTCGATGGTTCAGGGGTATTTAACCATAATTTATTTTACCTATAGTTATATTTGTACATCTTGTAATATTTCAGATTTTCTTAATGTATAACTCTAAAATTGACTTTATATTCCTAATATTACACTAGAACATTAATACTATATTTCTTTCTTTTTATTTTAGGTAAGTTCTGTCACTTTAATAATTTCTTCTTAAACTATTTAAAAAGGATAAAAAAAGGTATGTTTTATTTTTTTAAACTCTTTTAAAATTTATTCTTTTATAATGTCTATTAAAAATATATAAATTTTAAGTAGCATTAAAATACTATGTTTCATGAACTTATTATTATCATTATTGTTATTATTATTATTCAACAAGATCACATCTATCATGTTTAAATACTTGGATAATCTAAATAGTTCAATAACTTTTAAGTATTTCGGTAATTTGGACAATTTAGGTACATTGTAGAATACACTGTTCTTTAACTTCTTCTAGAATTCCCGACTAATTGCTCTCAAACGTATGGTGTTTCAGTGCATATATTTTGTTTTCTATAATTAACTCTGAGACCGAAATATGCATGCGATATAATTAAATTATCTTTGAACGCTTACATGCAGGTTCCTAAAGCAAACCATTTATGGTGGAACTTTGGTAAATTCCGTCCATTATACATGTTATATAAATGTGTATATTTTTAAAGTAACAATTCTTAGACAAAAATGTCTAAAAACCAAATCATTATTGGTGGAATATTGGGCAAATTTCATCCAATATATATCTAGCATAATTACATTGTTTTTTATTGTTAAAAAGCTTAGATTAATGCTCCAAAAGGCAAATCAACATCGGGAAATTTTCGTCTACCATACATATGGTACGTTATGATGATCTTTTTCAAAAGGGAATTTCTTATAATCTACCTCAAAAACATGTATAAATTACATGACGAACCGAACACTTAACTTTCTTTTACAAATCGCGTATACAGAGAGAGTTACTGACGGATAATATGATTATCATTATACTCTAATAAAATTTACATATGGTCATCTCCTAAGTGAAACAAAAATAATTATATCCGCGTCATAAATTTCGTAAAAGAATTATATCAGGGTTCGTACGCTTTTACCACAATTTTGTAATAGAATTTCTCGATTTAATATTTAAATAGCAGAAATTGTAGACACCTCGATTAATTGCAGGATTTGTAATACTTTTCTGCATTGAAATAAGGCGAAAAATTCTGTTAAAAAATTGTGGTAAAAGCGTACGAACCCTGTCCTGTATATCTAGGAATATGTAATAAAAATATAGGTCAGATTAAAAACCTCTTTTTTTTTTTACACTGAAGTTACAAACTATGAAATTTTTCGTAACTTGTGCAATGAATAACAAGTTTTTAAAATTCACTCTTTAATAAGAAGATTAGAAATATTATGGCTTATATTTATGACAGTAAATTATGATATTATATTGGACTGATTCACATGTTAAGACACAGACGGAGACCAAGTTTGCTCTGCTTGGAGCAATATCACTTTAAATTAAATAAAAATGTAATCTATGCAACACTATAACGGATTCTTTAAAAAACTGTAACAGTAAAAATCAGGAAAAACCCTATTTCAATAAACCGCAATTTCCAAACATATTTACATGACGCAATTTGACAACAACAACAGGTGACTCAAAACACCTTGACCTTGCGTGCCCTCGCCAACATCTCGCTCGGCCCGCATCAACAACAATGGAAAGCGCCTGGTCATTGGCATCTGGCAATATTTCTTCTAAGAACAAAAAAGAACTTGAGACACGAGTGTTTCACTTCGCTGACCATATTCCCAGCCAATTTGCGAGTGATTCTTTGATGGGCTGGGACTGAAAATAGCTGTTCTTTGCAATCGTAGGCTATGATCTGTCAGATTGGCTATCTTAGGAGGAGAGAAGATATGGTTTTGTGTTCAGAAGAATGGTGGAACAGTTGAACATGGTCGTTGATTACTAAGATTGGTTTTGAAAACTTAAAGAGTTCTTTTTTTAATGGCACTTGAATCATTAAACAAATTCTCAAGGTTACAATCTCATACTTATCGATTTGACCCACACGCGCTGATTTTCGAAAATTTTCAGAGGAAGTTTGCTTTTGTGTTTTTAGTTTTAATTCACTAAAATATGGGTTGTTTCCTCTTAACCCACTTTTAATTTATAGTTACTTTTAAAAATCATGCTTATCACTTTAAAAAGCCGTAACGCTTTTATGAAAAGAAGCTGATTAGGCTTATTCATATTTGCAGTTGCTATGGATTTTCTAAGTGATTGCAAATAGAGATAAGTCAAAAAGAAGTACTTTAGCCTATTCGGTGATACTAAAAGTTAGATTTATATTTAAGGAGAGAGGTGGGAGGTATTTGTTAAGCATCGGCCCATAGGTATAAGGAAAATAGATAGGAAATGTGCTGCTTTGGCGTGAAGTCAAAAATACATCCCTAAAGCCGATACTAACCGTTCGGCCCAAACACTTGCAGCTTACTTTGACACGCTTGACCTTTAAAGCTCCTGTTCTGTTTGGGCTGAATAGGGACATTTAAATTTGACCGATAACATGCTTCATATTCAGGGGTGCAAAAATCTAGGCGCCAATGGGCCGCTTCCCTCCACTAAATTTTTAGTATTCTTCGCCTAATAAGAATACTGATAAAATTTAGACGAAGTGTACTAATAAAATTTGACGAAGAATACTAATAAAATTTAATGGTGGGAATCAGCCCATTCGCGTCTAGATTTTTGAACCCCTGTTCATATTGCAAACTGTTTTGACGGTATATTGCACATCTATTATACTTAGAACTCTGTGGCTTCGGCCATATTGCTGAATTGGGGATGCCTTCAAAGGGGACTTTTGAAGGGAAAATGGCCCGGATTATTATTCTCGTACAAGGAAAGCGCTAGTATCGAACACTCTGACATCAGTCCAAGCTTCTCGTTTTCTGGCCAATGTGCTAACAACTGGATTATTTGCTTAATTATTTGCTTAATTGGGCACTCAGATTTATTTTCAGATGTGATTTCAATTAGCCAATTCAATGACACTTAATAATTTAACGAAGTAATAGCGAAATTTGGACCGTTAAATTTCTTGGAGGGATAGATGGAACAGAAAATATCTGTTCTGTGCGATCGTAGATGGTATCTGTTAAATTATCTATAGGGAAGATATGGTTTTGAGTTCAGAAGAATAGTGGAACATAGATGAACAGTTCAACATAGATCTTGATTACTGAGATTTAATTTGAAAATTTCAGGATACTCTCATAAAGAATCCTTATATATTATTTCTCCTGTCAACATCCCTTTTACTCAGAAAATATGAAACGCAGAACAACGAATGAGATACCATATGAAAGGTTTTAGAACAGGCTTCTGACATAGCCCACTTAACAAATCGTTAAAACATGTTTTTGATTAAAATTTGCTGAAATTGTAAAAATTAAATCGGCATTGTTTTTCATGAAAGAAATGAAAGGTTTTCCTGAAATTATTGTTGCCAAAAAAATAAAATACCACATTATAGGATGCTCATAGCAATTATTATAAAAAACACCGCACGGGTTTATTTTATACTTATGATTAAAAAGCGAAATTGAAATTGAAATGTTTAGATTGATATTTCTAAGTCCCATGGTTTTCCCGAAGCGGATGACGTCATCCTCTAATGCAGTCAAAATACGATTGTTAATTTTTTTTCTCGCGCGTGCCTTTAGCAATCTTGGATCAGTTTTTAGTCTAACTTTGATGGAATAAATTAGATGATATTCTGGCTTGACTAACAACTAAATGTTGTTTGCAGATATTTTTATCCTTGCTTTTTCTTTAGAAGTTTAAACCTGCATCTAATAAATATTACATATTGATAAAAAATTATACTTTTCTATTATCCCGTCGACCACTTTTCATAACAAAAAACTATCGCCAAATAAACGGGAGAACGTTGCCATTGGAATATCAAAAAATAAATAAAATATAAGAATTTAAGGACACAATTGTTATTTTAATTAATAAAATAACTACTAAATCAGTAAAACATAATGAAAAATACACGCAAATGTCGAATGTAATACCACTAGATGACGTAACAAACACGCATAATGATTCTGACATCAAGTAAATGGGACTGCATTTTTGGCGTTTAATCTTACAGTTTGTCGGTAGTTTTTAGTTATGAAAAGCGGTCGACAGGTTAATAGAGAAGTACCTAAAAATATTAGATTTCAGTGCGAAATCTTCGCACGGGCCCTCTGGTTCTTTCTTTAATGGCGTTTAAATCATTAAGAAAATTCTCAAGGTTGTAAACAACCATCTATTGATCTGACACAGAAGACCACATGAGCTAATTTTGTTGAAAATTTTTCGGATGAAGTTTGTTTTAGCGTTTTTAATTTTAATTAACTAAAAAAAATGTAACTAACATACTTTAATTTAAAGTTATATTTCATGTTGTGCTGCTCACCGCTTAAAAAACCCACATTCCATCAAGCTGAAAATAATGCGATAAGGAATATTCATATTTCTAATTGAGACGAATTTTCACAGTGATTGCAAATAGAGAGAAGTCAGAGAGGGAGTACTATAATGCAGTTGCTAATACTAAAACTGAGATTTGATTTGAGTATATTTAGAAGTATACTGACTTAGAGCATTGTTTCTTTAATGCTACTTGAATCATTTAGAAAATTCTGTACAAAACAGATAAAATACTTATTAAAAATATGCTTAAAAGTTGCTGAAATGAGACAGACATATGTATAAGATATTATAACATATATTATAACATAATTCTGTAGCTTGCAATCCTACATGTCTTGACCCAGAGGATCATATGTGCTGATTTTTGAAAAATGCCAGACTACGTATTATTTGTCTTACTTTTAATTAAACCTTTTTTTAACACTTTTCAACATAGTTGAAAAGTGTTTATGAATTTTATGAATTCGAATTTTCCGTCGTCTGTCAGTGCTCTGACTCACGTAAATATAACGGATTTCTACGCAATGTTATTGAGGCTAACTATGGCATGTTCGACATTGAAAATGAAATATGTAGCATGTAATAGTTCTTTACAGGACACTCAAAAGAATGCCATTACATTACGGTCTATGGAGAAAAACCGTTTGCGGTGTATTTTAAGGATGTTACCCTATTTCAAACATATTGAAACTAATATATATATCACTGGGGAGCACTGCAAGATGCTTGCTATAGAATAGGGTGCGCATAGCATTCATTGTTCATTTACAGGGACACACAAAAGAATTCGGTTACACTAACTGTCTATGAACAATAATTGTTCAATCAGTTTGGTACGCGTTTTTTAATTAAACTAAATTTTTGCCTATAACTTGGTGTGTATAAATTCTATAGATCCCATACAGGGCAGCACAAAGGATCTCGAGTACATTTCCGTTTATTAACGGAAATTGCTGAAAGAGAATTTGCAACTGTTCTATATGCGTTTCCTAACTAAACTAAATTTTAGAATACTATTTAGTATATATGCAAATCTATAGATCACCTACAGTGCTGCACAAAAGACTATTGATAGTAATTCCTGAAATTGGGTTTTCAAATATTTTAAGCGCTTTCCAAATTGTTTACTTAGATATCATCTTTCACCTCATTAAATGGTAAAGTTTTTTTTAAAAGTAGTCTGGAAGTGTTGGAAAGTGTTTCATAATCTATGCTTGAAGCATGTTTTTTCTTTCTCGTTATTCTTTAGTTTCTTTTTTAATTTATTATTATTACTTAGAAAAAGCATTATTTTTGTCTAGGAAATTCGTTGTGTTTTGCTTTGAAAATCCTAAGACTTACTCTCGTAAAGAGTATTTTTTTTAATGACATTTGTATCATTATTATTATTTTCTTTGTCAAGAACATGATGTACAAGTTCCACGATCCATTAAAATTTGTTTTATAAGTATCTGAATAAGACGCGTGGATTGTTTAGCAAGGATATTGCCCTAAGATGTTTTTTTGTTTTAAAATCATCTTTCTATTTGCTAATGTTTTCTTTTCTTTTTCGCACGTTGGCTCAAACATTGTAGGCGACTTGCCAATTTCCTTTCAGAAGGAAGTTAACTTCCTCATCTGCTATTCAAAAACTAGTTGATGGGGTGTTTAGATTTGAATAAATAGATTAGTGTAACATTTTTAGGTCTTCATTCAAGTTCAAGAACATTTCTAGTTTATTAAAACTTTCTCAGTTGATTAAACTTAGACAGACCTGTCTAGCATGTCAACTTTACCCATTGGATGTATTGAACGTATTGAAATTTCAACATTTGTACTTCTATTAGTGCTATATATAAATTGTAACTGCTTTTGAAGCGGTATTATCTTCATGGTAGCTTTCACTTCCGTAAATTTCTGTTTACAACTCATATGATGTATGTGTATGTTACACCTTCTTCGCAAAGAACTGCATTATACGCCTGATTTATGATTAATATGGAAGGTGTAAATGATAAAAATAATACAGTAGAACTCCACTAATGCGAACAAATTGAAATCACCAGTTCTTCGGATATGCAAAATTCCGATATAAATACACTAGTGTGCAAAACGTATGCAACAAACACAAAATGCTAATTTCTGAACACGTGAGTACTCAAAAGGAAATTCTATAAACTGCAAGTGTAGAAAATAGGTCCTACCCTAACAGCACAGAAAGTCGAAGTGAAATCTTCTTGACATCACAAATGGTCACAATTGTCATAGTCAGTACAATGAACAGAAATGGGACATCTTTCATTCGTCTCATTTTTACTCTCATTTGGTCACTCCACTGAACAGTCACCATACCATGACTGCTGCTTTTTGACGAGTCACCAGGTGACTTTACAATGAAGTCATCTTGTGACTCTCATGTGACTGTCATTTTGACACGCCATTGTAAAGTCATCATGATAGCTGTTCTGTGACGTGTTCCCAAGTGACAGAAACTGAAATCATCTGGTGACATTTCACAAAGGAGTGCAATGATGACTTCACAATAGAGTGTCACTGGAAAGTCACAATGCGACTTCATTGTGACATTATTTGGCGGCTCATCACAATTCAATGCTCACAATGACTTCAAAGTTCAGTCTTCAACTGACAGTGACTTGAGAACCACAAGGTGACTTCATTTTAATGTCACCTGGTGACCCATCACAAAGCGACAGTCACAGTGACTTTTCAGTGTTAACAATCATTTGAGAGTAATAATGAGACAGTGAAATATCTCATACTTTGATTCACCGTAGCGATTGTGACACTTCTAAAAATGTGTGAAGTCAAGGGGACTTCACATCGACTGGCCGTGCTGTTAGGGTAGTACCTCTTTTCTACACTTACTCTTTATAGAATTTCCTTTTGAGTACTCACGTGTTCAGAAATTAGCATTTTGTGTTTGTTGCTTAAGTTTTGCACACCAGTGTAGAACAAAACTACAAAAAATAAGAATGCACTCCACTCCCATAGGTTTAACATTAGCGAGAGAAATTTGAAATCTGACTCACCTATCCCCAAGATCAAACTTTTCATCGTTCCAAAAGCATAAATAATTCTTTAAATCTTTTTTCATCTTTTCTTTTCGTACTCCTTCATCTTAGATAAGAAATAACAATTTATTTTTTCGTAAGTCTTGGATTTTTTTTCTTTTTTTCTTTTTTTCTTTTTTCAATTTCTCATCCAGCATGCTTCCTTGTTTTACTTCAGGCATAACAAAACATTTCTTCTATGGTTAAATGATTAATCTGATATATCTGTAGTTAATTCCTTTATTTTTTTTCTCACCTTAACAAATTGTTTTACTACTCCATTTTTTTTTTCATTACATCACGTAATGATGCACTGATGATTAATACAAAGAAAAATCTTAATCAAAATTAAGAATTGTTCTCTTTGAACTTGCGAAAACAAAATGTTTTGGCAGATGATTTCTAAGATTATCGTTTGTAACTGAGACAGTCTATGAGAGTTTCTCAAAATAATGATAGCAGCTGAACTCATCTTTTAGATTATTATATGAAGTTGTATACTGTTGCTATTACTGTAAAGTTCTTAGCTATACAGAAAAACAAACAATTAGAAATTATTTAGAACTTTATTTTTAAATATGAAATTGACTAATAACAAGTAATATAAAAAAAAAATTAAAGTCAATTCCTACTTTTTAATCATAAATATATAAAATAAACCCGTGCAGCATTAATGTCCCACGTTATCTTTATTGAACATATAATCATCGTTGCGGTATTTTATTTCTGCGGCATCACTAATTTGAGATAAATCTTTCATTTCATTTATGTAAACAATGGGAGGAATTTTTTTCTCCCATTTAAAACTAAAATTAATTAATTAACTTTAATTAATGAATTAATATTTGAAAAAACTGTATTAACATAAAGTGTCATCCACTACAAGTTAAAATTTTTTATTTGAACTTAACTGGATGAATAGAAAATATTTTATTAACGATTGAAAATTTGAACAAGATATATATAGAGAGAGTGCGAGCTAATAGTAGGAATTTAAAATTTTTTAAAGATTTCGTTAAATTTTAAGCTTTAAACACTGAGCTGAACGTCTGAAACTAGCCAATTGTTAACTTTTATTCATTACATCTAGGGATTACAATTCTGCCAAGTTTTCAATCCCGCGGGATTTTAGCGAGATTACAATCGAACACTGCGCAAGATTATTCGAATTGTTCTTTTTGCGAAATTCAGCTATAAATTATGATATTTATTAAATATTTTGTGTAATTTCTGTAAATTAAATTAATAAAAATCAAAGCAAATTCTTCTGAAACTCTTTTAAATATCATTTTTTAAAAAATCCTACGTTTTCAGACAAAAATCCTATAGATTTGAAAATACACTCTTTAGTAAAGAAAGCCGTTTAGCTTGGCTTCTCTCTGAAAAAAAGACAGATGTTTCTTAATCTATAGGAAAATATAACATAACCACGAACGAAACTGTACAATAACCTCTTTCGAGTTATCCACGATTCCAAAAAATGTTCTTTATCTTTAAAACCCTTGGAATCCAATATATTTTCGAAATTTAAAGAAGGATTTATAAAACCAATTTTTTTATGCTATC
Organism: Maratus michaelseni; assembly: GCA_963931845.1. Taxonomy (NCBI): domain Eukaryota; kingdom Metazoa; phylum Arthropoda; class Arachnida; order Araneae; family Salticidae; genus Maratus; species Maratus michaelseni. The sequence continues at coordinate 226,988,242 of OZ007595.1, forward strand.
ACTGATTTTCAAAAACGTTTCCGAGTAGTTTTTGTAATGTATTAATCCATTTTCTCAGCACAGAATATTGGTTTTTCGGATGCTATCCATTCTCAAGTAAACATTTTCGTGTTCAACAAACATGTCTTACATGATGTTTTACATGATAAATTAACATCATTAATATTAACATTAATATTATTTTGTTACTTTTGCACGTATAAATTCAATTATGAAGCTGAAAATTCTTAATTGAGAATGAATAGCATTTTAAAAATCGATATTCTGGTTATAGACAACCGATTAATATACTATAAAAAATATACGGTAACACTTCCAAAAATCAGTGACTGCAAAATAAACTTTTTTTTTTTTTTTTTTTTATAAAGAATTCTTTAAAACTTGAAAATATATTGGTTTTTGACGTTTCTAATGATAAACAATGCTTTTTGAAATACAGAGATATTCTGCTTCATTTTTTTAATCTGTATCTGTGCAGGGCCACTTAATGACAATCCTTTATAATGTTGAATAAATAAATAGAAGTTGTATAAATAAATAATAGTAATAATAAAAGAAACCTGACATTTTGCACTCTTTTGCAATAATTGTCGGACGAAAGAATTAAAATGTTAGTTTATAAAGCCACAGAAATCTTCCCTGGAAATTCCAGTTTTATCTTTCAATTTCTAAAATCTTAATTTGATATTTTTAAGTTCAAAATCAAGATCAAAACTGTATGGTTTCCACAAAAATATATCATACTAGCTGTTACCCGTGACTTCGTTCACGTAACATTAAAAGAAGAATAAATGCATTAATCAAGCAAAATATTTCACTCCCGATAATTAAAAACGTAAATAATTAACTAACTCTTTATCATACTAGCCACCACTGGCGACCAGTTTGGTCTCCCTTAAATGTATGTTAAGCACTGTAACACGTTACTTTTATTCATAATTTATTTTTTTCCGTAATCCTTCTCCAAACCGGAAGATTCTAATAGACAAATCAAAAAATATGCGATCATGGTAGCATTTCGCATATTTTTTGTTGTTATGTATTTCATCTTTCTCGACAAAAACCGCTTAACCAACTTAATTATTTATGCTTCATATCCGTTTGCTTATCAGTTGCAATATGTTTTCTAATGAGGAGATTCTTAAACATATTAAGTAGTTTTCCGTAATTGGATCCATTGCCAAATGGCGTATTTTTGTTAATACGATTTGGTGCAATGAAGTCTATTTTGTGAAAGTCTTTAATGATATCCACCATTTACACTGAACCATATTGTTGCCAATATTTTTTTGTTTGTTTGTTTGTTTCTCGCTAACTTTGGCTGTAGACTTGATTACGGGAGAATCAAGAAGAAAATCTATCACTATTCTCATTTAAAACGTCTTGAATAATGTGACATAATCGGAGTGCATATTATAACACGTAATTTTCGAGTATGGTTTGGTGAAACATTGAACTTTTGGAAGCCAGTTTTGATAATCACATTCCTTTTAAACCATATTTGCTGTCAGCACTTTTGACCCGTGGCGTAGAATCTAATTAAAATTCACAAACTTCCTTCTAGATGCCGATCTCTGTTCGACTGTGTTTTTCTCTCCTCTCCTATTTTGATATAGTTCAGGAGTTTTCATAACTGCATAATTCCCTTACTTTGGCATTTCTGCTTAATGTCTACTGACTATTAAGATCCGTAACTTGTAAATACGCCACGCCAACATTACCGCCTATAATTCTAATTACAGCAACCCGTTTTTTCTCTCTATATTGCAACTCTATAGTTAATATAGTGCCCCGGTGCGTCTACGACAGCTGTTCCATCAGAACATTTGATTTCAAAATAAAAGTATTGTTTCTCATTTGCACACGCGAAAAATAAAAGCTGGTATGGTATTGGCTATTTCAAAAATTCTATTGGCGAGATTTGCGCCCAAATAACACAAAAGTACTTAATGATGTTATGTATTTTGTAAATGTATATTAAATTACTGTTTTGAAAGCGATTGGTCATTAATAATGGTAAATATGATTGGAGATTAACAATCATTTTCGGTGGTCTCTCTTCCTTTCACGTATAATACATAAATACCAAATTAACTGACAATTTGTTTCGAAATTTGATTCATTAAATATCATTACATGAGTTGTATTTGTTTACATTCAGCTTATATCAAGAAAAGATAAAGAATGAAGTTGAGTTGTATAGCACATAATTATGGTAAACTTTGATTGTGTCACTGGTACGAATTATTTTTTTGACACCAGGCAGCGCTCCAAAAAATTTTTCACGGAAAACTAACTTTACGAACGATATCTCCATGGTTTAATGGTTTAATATTTTAAACCTTCACGACGAATGAATCTTTTTTTTTTGTTGTTGTTGTTTACTTTCATGGATAGAGAATTTGAACTGCGAAGCTAATTTCAACTGAAATTATTGGAGAATATATACATAATTGAACGTAAGTCATCTCTCAAATATTAATTTATTTTGAACGATCTTTCTAAAAATGTCACATTTATGAAGTTTTATTCGAAAAAATAATTTTTAATAAAAATGGCCGCCTGGCATATGAAAAAGTGAAACGGGCATTCCGGAACTGTTGATGACAGTCACCTGACTTACGGTTTTATTATAGAGATTTCATAAGAGAAAATACGGTATTTCTTTGTTATAGAGGCCTTGACATAGCCCAGTTTTAAAAAAGTACAATTTGTCAAAAAAACAAATACCAGTTTTACCTGATAAACCATTTTACTTTTAACGACTTTGAAAAACGTTTTAACAGCCATCATTTAAAAATAATTCATTGGAAATAGTATATGCCTTTTGTTTAAATTCAATTCTTGTGAATATGGAGGAATAATTCTACACCTAAATGCAAGGAGCTTCAATTTCAAAGCTTTTTGCAACCCAAACTTACATGCAAACGTAACATTTACATGTGTTACGTTTGCATGTAACAGTAACAGTTACATGCAAACGTAACACTTGCAATTGCAAAGCTTTTTGCAACCCAAAATTATATGTAAACATTACTTTTGCATGTAATTTTCAGTGCAAATTAACATTTATAAGAGTTCAAATTAAAATTAATTTGGGTGCAAATTACATGTAAATGTTACGTTTGCATGTAATTTTGGATTGCGAAAAGCTTTGCAATTGCAAGTGTTACGTTTGCATGTAACAGCAAATTTGCCTCCTTGGTTTAATGTATAGCTGAAACAACTCTTGATTTCTTGACAATATGCTGACAGACGATTTTTGTTCTGCAGAATAAATTAATTCATAAAGTTTGAATATGTGGAAATATGTTTTTAATTTTCGGAAATTCTACTGTAATCAAGATTTTTTTTTTTTTTTCACCAACTATTCAAATTGAAAATAAATTCTTTTTTCAGTTTTAATGAGAAAATGGCATAAAAATGTATTAATCCGTTTTATTTCTTCTTTTTTTTATCCACAAAAATGGAGTAATTTAATTACCGTTTTTAGAGAAATTTCGTTAAAATTTACAAAAAAAAAAAAAAAAAAAAAAAAAAAATTAACATTTCGGAATCTAATTCAAAATTTTAAATTCTGAGAGTTTAATGACATCCTTAGATCAATGATGGTGTTAAGTAAATTGCATTGCATTAAGAGTAGTAGTTGCAAAATACAAACAGACAGTCAGATTTTAAAATAATAGACTTGTGTTCAATTTTCTTTTCCTAATAATCTTACTGATGCTTGTATTATTAATCGCACAGTTCAGAGAATAAATAGATATGATATATTTATGTTTGGCATGATGCTGAAAATGCAACCCTACAGTTGGCCTAAACAACTGGCGGCTTGCTTTGAAAACCTCTCCCCGTCCAATGAAGTCAGCTCTTGGGCCTAATGATTTGAGCGATAACCGGCTTCATATTGCAAGCCGATTTGACGGTTCACTGCCTCTCTATTCTTTCACTGTACTCTGTAATTATTATTGTATGAAATTGATTCACGCACCATTTGAAACATATTTGAAAAATCCCATTTTATTTGAAATATGACGTCACTTTGATTCCAGAGAAATCTCTTTTCAATGATATAATTCTTGTTAATTTTATTTTTCTGGCAATCATAACGGGAATTTTATTCGAAAACACACATCGGTATGTAACTGATTTTCAAGCTTATTATTAATCAGTATCAAAAAACATATTTCAGTTATTCATCTTAAATCTGACGTCCATTATGTATATACTTTTATTATACACTGATATTCATGCTCCTTGTAATGTTACGAATATTTGAAAATACATGTTTTATTTATGACGTCATATTTGTTCAAGCCAAGGAGGAACCTTTTCATAGTTCCATGGTCCAAGCAAAATCTTTTCTTAATAATATGTTTATTGTTCAGTTTCACATCTAGTTATAACGCAGTTTTTGACAGAAAATATCTTCTCAACGTAACCAATATTCATACTTCATGTATAATAACAAATACTCCATATTTTTGTTTCGAATATCACGGAAATTCTCCTTCTTTTGAATTCTTTTGAATTTTCATTTTTCACGTGAAAATCTTTCAATTGAAAATTAATTGTTGAGTAAAAATTATTATTCTGGGCTTTGATTTATTTTTGGCAACGATAAAGTATTAGCAACGGTAAAATAAATTTAATCATTTTAAAATATTATACGAAAAAATGACCATTTATTCTCTATGAAAATAACGAAATTTTGAATTATTAAGAAAAATATTTGAATAAAATAAACAAAACCCAGCCTATGTTCATATGAGGGTTATAATCAACCTATGTGCAAAGGTATTACAGGATCATTAAATGCTCCATTTTGACGCTGGCTTCAGCCTAACATTTGCACACAATCAGATTTATAATATTACTAGCTGTTACCCGTGACTTCGTTCACGTAACATTAAAAAAAGAATAAATGCATTAACTTAGTAAAACATTTCACTTGATAATTAACAACATATATAATTAACCAAAGCTTTATCACATTTTATAGGAGACCATACGGTATTTCTTTGCTATAGGGGCCTTGACATAACCCAGTTTTAAAAAAGTGAAATTTCATGCCCAATAATATATACAATCGCGAAAATGAAACTGCAACTAATGAAAAAAGGAGGACCAAATAAAATCGTGAAAATCGAGGAATTCCTCTTCGTAAAACGGAAACAACACTGGCAGAATTCTTCTATACAACAGTGCATTTTAGGTGGTATTTGGTGTACAATTTGTATATGTGTGCATTGCTAAATGGGCATTATTATATTGTTTATTTGCATAGACATATGTTATATATTTCTTACTACATTATCTTGTTTATGTATATATTAAATTAAGTGCTTCACGCTAAGTGGTGTAAATAGTGAACAAACTGCTTGTGGATTTTATACATTGATAGCTATTTCACAAAGATATAACAATCTGATGCGATTCTAAAATGTTAAAAAAGGTTGCTAGAAAGTACTTTAAATTCTGCCCAATTTAACCTCGATATTTTCTCTATCGCGTCAAGAACACTATAAGCAAATAAATACCGACGACACAAATCTGATAATCTAAATTTACATATTTTTGTTAGTATATATAGGATTATTTTGATTTATTTCATGCGCTTGAAATTTTTTACGCTTTCTCTAGGGTTAGGTGTCGAATAAATGTACTTTCTTGTTATTTTATTTTGCCATTTCTATTTATTCTATTTTCCATTCATTCCATTTATGGATATTGATTTCATTTACATATTCGTGTCAAAGAATATTCTTTAAAGTTATTATCAGGATTAGGATAGGATTCGATTAGGGTTAGGATTAGGAATAAAAATTGAAGGACGACAATGGCATGACCGATTCAGGTTTAAAGTATGAACCAGGAAGTCTATTTACATCATGAAGCAATAAGAAAATTAGAAAATTATCGGCTAATATTTTTTAATATGTTTAACAGTCATAGTTGGCATCAAAGGTGAGCGGGGAAATGATCATCTAAAATATCATTAAGTGTTTACCAAGCAAAAAACAAATCTGGTTACAACAATGTATTTAATTTTGCGCCAAATTTCACTTGATAAAAAAAAAAAAAAAAAATCAAATTGACTATGGACCTAATTACAGACCCCTAACCTTCCTATTTTCACAAATGTTCTACCTATATGTAAAAAAAATTCTACTGTATAGAACTCGCTTTTACGTTTATAATGTTATGAATTGGCACGATCTGCTTGTTCAAGTTTACACAATTCGGCTGGAAGAAAAGATTCATTACTTTTTTATTTCTTCTTTGCTTTTGCATTACGCGAATTTGTTGGTAAAATCGATGGTACTTTTCGGTTAGCCGGGCGCCAGTGAAATTTATATATCTATGTATACATATATATACATATATGTATACATACACACATTTATATATGCATGTATGTATATATACATATATATATACACATACATATATGTGTGTATGTATACATAGATATGTATATATAGATATATACATTTCACTGGCGCCCGGCTAACCGAAAAGTACCAAATCGATTTTATTTTCGATAACATTGTTGTTTTTTAAGTTTAAAAAATATTGTAATTTTACATTGCTTTAAAATCTATGCAATTTTTCTTATCCTGCAAGACTTTACAAAAATCTATTATGAAACAACTTTAAAAAAAGCTATATTTAAAAAAAAAAAAAAAAAGAGTTTTTCCTATTTTAAAACTAAAAGAAGTGTAAAATTAAATTCCGGTTCCAAACGACGATTTACAAATGTGTTTTCGATTGTGGGAAAATGATAGAGGAAAAATGCTGTTACTTCGACACAATCATATTAAATCTTTAGCTTTTATGAGAAAAGCAACTTTCTTTTAAAAAATATAGTTATTTTTATTAAGATTTTCTGATTTTCGATACGGATAATTTTGCGATGCATATCATTGACCATTTGCCATACATATTTTTTTTTTTTTTTTACTTTTTATAATTTAAATTAAAAATATGCTATCTTTATGTTAGCTGTGTGCAGACGATAAATCGCCAACCTATCCCATCATTCATATTGAATTCATTAAAAATATAAATCTTTCACTCATTTCATTTAAAACACAGAACTTTAATTTACAACACATACATTTAAAATACATATATTACGTACATTTAAAATAATTCCTTTCATGTGAAAAAGAAAAAGAAAAAAAAAGAAATTAATCACAAATAATTTGATAACCCAAGATCATTTTATTTCAACATCAAAACAAATCTGTTTTATTTTTCTATATATGACATCATATTCGCTTGCTTTCCATAGTTACTCGTATTTATGCACTTTGTATTATTATCAAATATTTGAAAACGCACGTTTTATTTCTAATATGACATCATTTCATATTCTGTTTAATTCTTAAATAATTCATTTCCTTTTCATTTTTCACGTGGAAAATTTTCACTTGAAAATAAATTGTTGATTAAAAATTATTACTCAGGGGTTTTATTTTATATTGGCAACGATAAAGTATTAGCAACGGTAAAATAAATTTAACAATTTAAAAAAAAGCTGCAAAACCGGGCCATTTGGGCCAAACCAACCAAACCAACCAACCATTGTAAAATATACGAAAAAAATGTCCATTTATTCTGTATGAAAATAATGAAAATTTTAATTTTAAAGAAAAATATTGAAATAAAATAAACGAAAACCAGCCTATATTCATTTGAGGGTTATAATCAACTTATATGCAAAGATACAGGATAATTAAATGCTTCATTTTGACGCTGGCTTCAGCCTAACATTTGCACACAATCAGATTTATAATATTATTAGGATTAGGATATATGAATTGCATATATTCATACTATATACGGCTCAAGATGCTTGTAAAATATTCTTCAAATAATATTTTTAATCCATATTTAAGTTCTGCTGAATTCGTTTTCTTATGAAATCTTTTACCTTTTCTCAGAAACCTACTTTAGTTTTAAGACGTTAATCGTGTAATTACGATGGAGATTCCCCGTTCAACCAGAAGTATTTATCCCAAACACTAAGTAGAAATAGGAAACCAGAGAACAAAACAAAAGCCATTTAAAAAGTCAAACAGAGAAAGACATAAGACTAAGGGTAATTTTTCCGTTTGACTCGAATTAAACGCCTGCCTGATTATTTTTTAACAGTAGGTTCATGCAATGAAATAATTAACTTTTTTACTAGTTTTTGGATTTTCCAATTATTAAGCTCAAATTGACCTGATTCTAATCTCATTCGACGCAACATAAAAAAGTACACTTAGTTCAGAAGGCTCGCTTTATTTATTTATTTATTTATTGAAATACCTTACCTTTTTTTTTTTTTGGCATTTTACCTTAATTTCTCACAAAGAAGCAGTTTTGCCTTTCAATTTATAAAATAGTAATTTGATATTTTTAAGTCCATAATCAAGATAAAAAAGTCCATAATCAAGATCAAATTTGTATGGATTCCACAAAAATATATCATTTTAGCATTATGCATATATATGAGTTGTATATATTCATACTATATATGGCTCCCTATGCTTGCCAAATATCCTTCAAATAGTATTTTTAATCCAGATTTAAGTCCTGTTGAATACGTTTTCTTATGAAAATCTTTTACCATTTCTCAGAACCCTTCTTTAATTTTAAGACCTTAATCGCTAATGTATATTACGACAGAGATTCCCCGTTCAACCAGATTGTATAACCAGAAGTATTCATCCCAAACACTAAGTAGAATTAGGAAACCACAGAACAAAACAAAAGCCATTTAAAAAAATTAGGCAGAAAAATATAAGACAAAGAGAAATTTCAGTTTTGCCTTTCAATTTCTAAAAATAGTAATTTAATATTCTTTTAAGTCCAAAATCAAGATCGGAATTGTATGGATTCCACAAAAACATATCATAGATACGCATTGTATATATTCATACTATATACGGCTCCCGTTGCTTGTCAAATATTCTTCAAATAGTATTTTTAATCCAGATTTAAGTCCTGCTGAATTAGTTTTCTTATGAAAATCTTTTACCTTTTCTCAGAACCCGTCTTTAATTTTAAGATCTTAATCGCTCATGTATATTACGACGTAGATTCCCCGTTCAATCAGAATGTATAACCAGAAGTATTCATCCCAAACACTAAGTAGAATTAAGAAACCACAGAACAAAACAAAAGCCATTTAAAAAGTTAGACAGAAAGACATAACACAAATATGATATCCTATATCTGGTGGGGAGTCATTTAATGACAACACTTTATAATGTTGAATAACTAAATAAATTAAAATTTGTGCTTGTCGGACGAAATATCCTTCATGTTAGTTTATAAAGCTAGAAATCTTCTCTGGAAATTCCAGTTTTGCCTTTTAATATCTAAAATAGTAATTTGATATTCTTAAGTCCAAAATCAAGATCGAAATTGTATGGATTCCACAAATATATATCATATATACGGATTGCATATATTCATACTATATACAGCTCCCGATGCTTGTCAAATATCCTTCAAATAGCATTTTTAATCCATATTTAAGACCGCTGAATTCGTTTTCTTATGAAAATCTTTTACCATTTCTCAGAACCCTTCTTAAATTTTAAGACGTTAATCGCTCATGTATTTTACTACGGAGATTCCCCGTTCAACCAGAAGTATTCATCCCAAACACTAAGTAGAATTAGGAAACCAGAGAACAAAACAAAAGCCATTTAAAAAGTTAGACAGAAAGACATCAGACAAATATGATATTTGAAGGGCTTCACCCGAAAGAAACCATTCTTCAGACGTTTTCGGAATGTGTGAAGCTCGGCAAGTGCTAAAATTAGATTTTTTAAAAGACTTGCAGATGGTAGGAAGAATTCTTTACTTATCGTCTGCCAGAATATGAAGAATTTTGTTATCTTTCCATTTCCACATATTTAATCTCATCACGTAAAAAAAAGAAAAATGTATTTTTAATTTTTGGATTTTTCTTCTTCGTCTAATGTAATCCTATTAAAAGTCTAGAGTCAGTCAAAGTCTTCGTTTTATAGATAAACAAGTGATTGAGAAATGAGCGACAGGTGCAGCAGGTAATATTACGCATGCTTATAAAATCCGTATGCCTTGTGGAATACAACTTGTAAACAACTGCGTATAATTTGACTTGCCCAATTTTGTGAAGAAAATTCGGAAATAACGTACGTTTTATTTATTTTCTTCTGCGTATCCCATGTCAAAGTTAATGAATTAAACATTACAATAAATACAAAATAAGAATCTAATATTATAAAGCAGCAAGAAAGAAAAATCATACGTTAAGCAAAGATTATGAAACACTTTCCAGCACATTCAGAATAGTTTAACAAAACTTCTTCGTTTAATAACGTGAAAGATTATATTTGAGTAAACAATTTGAAAAATGCATAACACATTTCAAAATCAAATTTCAGCAATTACTATCTATAGTTGGAAAAGTATTTACGTTTCTTTGTGAAACCCTGTATATGATCTATAGCTTTGTATAGTATATACTCATAGCATACTAAAATTTAGTTCAATTAGAAAACTCACAACACAGTTGAAAATTCCACTTCAGCTCTTCAGCAATTTCCGCCAATAAACGGAAATTAATTCTTTTGTGGTACCCTGTATGTGATTTATAGAATTTATACACAACAAGTAATATGACAAAAATTAGTTAAATTTAAAAATACATACCACAACTGAAAATGCACTATCAGTAATTATCACTCATAGACAGTACTGTAACCGAATTATTTTGTGTGTCCCTGTAAATGAACGATAAATGCTATGCACACAATATTCTATAGTAATCATCATGTAATTCACATCAGTGACGCATATCAATTTCAAATAGTGCAACATCATTAAAATACATTGCAAACTATTTTTACCCATAGACAATAATGTAACGAAATCCTTTTGAGAGGCCTCTTAAACGAACTATAAATGCCACACACTTCATTTTCAATACCGAACATGCCATTAGTAATCATCAATAACATATATATATATAAAGTTTATATATAAACTTTATATATAAAGTTTATATATAAAGTTTATAAGCCCCTGTTTTAATATTCAGCCTACCACGCCCTCTCTTCAGACCAAATTGCTTTGAAATAATAGGTGAAAACTCCTCGGGTATGACGGATATATATTAAATGGAAATCAGAGTATATTTCCACAAGTTAGAGTGCGGACAAACAGACAGACAGACATATCGAATTCATAAACACTTTTGAAATATGGCAACAACAATTTTTGACGGTGGCAACTACCTGAGCAATCAGCAGGATTTTGTTTTTACCGCAATAATTTTTTATGTCATTAAAAATAAATTGACCTTATGAGCGTTTAACGACTTTTTTAAAGGAACTATAGTACAAGGGTAATGCAACCATACTTCTTTTAAAATTGGCATAAAGAGTTATTTGGTCATTCAGTGATACATTAGAGAACGGAGCTGCTGTAAAAGTGCAAAGGAGAATTAAGAATTCTTAAAAAAGAGTCAGGAAAATATGTAAAGATTAATTTTTTTCATTTATTTTTTGAAAATTTAGAACACATTTAGTTTTTAAGTAATGATAAATCTTCCATAAAAAATTGAGCTTTATCAACGTGTTTTGAATGTGTACATTATATCACAAAAGAAAAAAAAATCATCATTTTTGAGGAAAAAAGAACCACTTCCAGAAATTCTAGTTGCAACACAAATGATAGATAATTAACATCCAGAAAAAGGGTCGATTTGTACAAAATAGTAAAAGTATGTAGTGAATAATAAATACAAAAGTAACATTCTAAAAAACTTTTTAGTGTAACATTCTTCTTAACATTCTTCATACCTTAAAAAGATTCCTGAAAATATGAATATTTTAATATATTAGCAAAAGACAATCTCAAATGTCAAGTTGAGTGGAACAGCCGATAGCTTCACTCACTGCAAATAATTATGGATAGAAGATTCTGTCTCTGAATGCCGAAGCTGCTTGTTAGCCCTCGTACGTACTGTTATTATTTAGACTGTGTTCAGAGCCGCGGAAAAAAATCAAGCGGGCTCGGGGACTGATTTGGACCGCAACCCACAATAATTCCATTAAAATACTGAGGGACATATAATTAGGGTATATCCTGTAGATTATCCAGTGCATGATCCCGCGTCCCCCATCCCCAATATGTGAGCCCCTGTTTTACTATTCAACCTACCACGCCCTCTCTTCAGACCAAATTGCTTTGAAATAATAGGTGAAAACTCCTCGGGTATGACGGATGAAAAAAAAAAGTTAAGAATAAGTTAAATAAAAAAAAAATAAAAACCCTCACTAAATATATTGAGAGGATTTATTTCTTTATTCAACTTACTAGCTGTTTAACACGTTCTACGTACGGGAGTTCATGAATTTAATTTTTAAAACAAAATAAAAAATAAAAATGACAACAAACAACTTTAAAATATCTAAATAAGAAATAAGAATTCCCCTGTTAAAGTGTTGAGGTGTTCAACTATTCGATTTAGAAAAATATTTTTCTACTGCAATGCATTTTTTTCAATGAAATTTAATTTATCATTTTGTTATGACAGCAGACGATAAAACGATATCTTTGGAAAAGGGAATAAATAGAAAAAAAAAGTTTTGTTGATGTTTGTGATAAAATGTTTTTCTTAATTTTTTAAAAAAGGTAATAATTAAGCGCAACTGAATAATGTTTAATTATTTGCATGCGAGGTAAAAGAATTATCGTAATACCCGCTACAGATTCTTAGTATTGCACGCAAGCAAGTATTGCACGTAATATGTATATCTCATATTGCAGTAAATATTTGCAACTCGCGCGATTACGGGTTAAGCATAAAAAAAGGCAAAAATTTGTCAAAAACATAAAATAAAAGAAATCTATTTAAAATTTTCGAATGATTTGCCCCAATCGTTCATGGACCCCCTACCAACAACCCGTGTACCAAATTTCGTAGTCCTGCGCCCTGTGGTTTCCGAGTTTTTGAGGTTACATAGATACGCGCATGGATTTTAATAGGGTAGATTCTGAAAAAAAAAAGCCTCAGGAAATATCTATATTTATAATGAAAATATTGCAGAAAAATAACAATTTATTTAGAATTTAGAATTTCATTATTTATTTCAAACAGCCCAAGAAGATTTTTCATTAAATTTTCGTATGTCAAAATATATTTTACCATTTCTATTTCTACTTAGAACTTTTATTTCTATAAGTCGCGCCAGACTTAAAACAATAATAATTATTTTATTATTATTTAATTTCTCTTTAAAATTTTTTTTTTCTTTTTACCTTTTACGAAAACAGAGATAGAAAACGTGTACTTAAAAAAATGTGAAAAACAACAAAGTTTTTCTTAACTGCGTCAAAAACGCGATTGAGTTTAAATATTGATATTTTTCGCTGTTTCCAGGTTATAACTGCAATGAACCTTTTAGCATTTTATCAGAATAGATATGAATAACGATATACGTGTGAAAGTGTGCATGTGTTTTAATGTATCTGTGTGATTTTATCTTTTTGCGTCATTATACCAACTGATGTTTATGATGTCCATAATATAATATTATAACTGTGTATTAATGTATCACTAAAAATACATATTATATGTTTGATGTACGTATAAATTAAACCTACCTCATAGTCATGTAACAGTCATTTCAAATCTCATCTAAGACTGGTTAAAAATTTCTGTCGAAAATATACTTCTAATTGAATCATCCTGCAGAATGAGAAAAAATTAATTAATTGTAAAAAAATTCCCCACCTACATTTTAATTATAAAACTGTGCATTCTGTATATATATACAGAATATTCATTTATATAATGCCACTCAAGAGTCTAAAAAATATTATCTTATTTGTACTGTTGATATTGTTTTTAATTAAAAAAATAATAATAACATATTTAAAATAAACCTAAATATAATTACAATAAAAGTTAATATAATGTTAATAATATAAAGCACTGTTAATTATTTAAAATAAATAATAATATTTGAATGCAAATTATACATAAATTATTTGAGATAGTAAAATTTTTAATTACTACTTATGAAGTTAGTAAACTTTAAATGAAATTAATTTTGAAAAACTAATATGTTAATAAAATATTTAATGGCTACCTAAAATATTTAATATGTTGTATAAAAGATACTTCAAAACAAACCTGGTTTACAAATCTTTAATTAAAATTTTTAATTACTATTTATAAAGTTAGTAAACTTTTAATGAAATTAATTTCGAAAAACTAATATGTTAATAAAATATTTAATGGCTACATAAATATTTAATATGTTGTATAAAAGATACTTCAAAACATACCTGGTTTACAAATCTTTCTGTCTGACGAATCAGACGAAAAAAAAAAACATTTATGCATAGCTTCGAGTTTGGATTAATTACATCATTTAATTAATTTAAATATGAATTATGAATTTCTACATATAAAAACTGTAAATATTGAATTATCTAAAGATTTTATGACTTTGTTATTATATGTTTCTACTGTTGAGGGAGATTAAACTATGCTAATAATCTTTTATTATTTTCTAAAGCAATATAATTAAATGAGCTAAAATTAAAACCTGAAACTTAGTTACTTATATGAAAGTTTTGGAAATGTATTTGAAATTAAATACAGTCAAAACTCCATTTAACTATTACAAAGGGTCTCTTGAAAACCATCGTTAAATAGGAGGTTATCATTAAATCGGGAGATACATTAGATAAATTAAAAGTGCATAAAAATTGATAATTGAATTTTCAAAAATTTACTTACTACAAGTATTTATATATTTTTTTATTTTTGTGCATTGAATATACGCTTTTAAAAATTAAAGATTATTGATAATTGCAGTGTTTTTCCTTAAATCAATAAGAATTAATAAATTGAATAAATTAAAGAATCAATACATTCAGACTCTGATCTAATGAAGTCGAGTTAAAATATAAGTTTCGGTCAAAGTTAATTGAAGAACTTGAGAAATTGGAAACTAATAAATTTGATTATTGATTTCTTCAAAGTAATTAAAAATTTAAAAATAAAAGTTTTAAAACAGGTGGATTTTTGCTTACTTAACAACCATATTAATTGTTTTCAAATAAATTTTGACAGAAAAATGCTTATTATTATTATTATTATTATTATTATTATTATTTTATCTACGACCGTCCATAATGTCATTTATTAACATAATAATGTTTTGCACTTTTCTCATACTTTTAATATTTTAGATTTTTAAATGTGTTTATTGTTAATGTAGTTTTATACTACAATTAAACATAGTTTTTCAATGACTCCCTAATGGCTCGGCAAATCGCCTACATATCTTCTATAGTTGCACCGTAAGTAGAAAGAACATCAAAGAGCTTACATTTTTTCACGTATTTGAAATTATGATTGTTTCCCGCCTTTACTTTAAATATAGATCCTTTAACTAGTCTAATTTATTTATTTATTTATCTACCCTATATATATAAAATCCTAATGAAACGAATTTGTGAAACGATTTTATGAAACGAATTCATGAAACGATTTTATGAAACGACTGATTAAACGACTGATTATGTTTCAGGGCTATTTTTAATAAAATATTAAACGCTTGATGGTGAAATTAATACCAATTGTCCATAAAAATCCCCGGATGTCAAAACTGGAAATAGAATTTTGAAATTGGAATTAGTTTTCGAGATATTAATTTTTTTCTAATTTTAATGAAATTTCTGTAATGATGGCAACTAATTACTGAGTTTTTTTGTAACAAAAAAGGGAAAAAAACTGAAAGGATCCCGATAGGGATTATTGATTTCTTTTTATTCGTCATTTTCAAATGGAAATTGAATTTATCTTTTTTTTTCAATCGATAATGAAGACAAGATTGTGATTAAATTATGTTTTTCAGGAGAATTAAAAAAAAAAAAAAATCACATTTCTATCGTCAGGATTCAATCGTCTGTCAGCATTTAATTTAATTTATAAACTGAAAATATTTTGAATAAATTCGTCCAAATGACGTCATTTATGTAAACGCGAAAGAAACGGGGAAAAAGAATTAATAGTAATTATTATTTATTGATATCATTTTGTTATTTTTTGTAAAATTTAATTAAACGAATTTATAAAATCACTAATTCGGATATTTGAAACGAATATATAAAATAATAATTGCCCAACTGAACGGAAGGAGAATAAAATATCCTGCTTGGTTTTCTATCCTGCTTTGTTTTTACCGCCAAGCTTTTTAAAAAAGCGTCAAGACCCGTATAATAGAAAAGCACAAAAAGTTCATTGGGTTTGTTTTCATAATTTTTGGCAACAAATCTATGTATATTAACGAATCTATCCCTTTTTGAAGCTCGAATTACGCCAAACCTAAAAGCAAAGGGTCCTATACTGGAAAAGTACCCGATTTTCTTAGGACAATATTTCAAGTGACATAACATGGTGTAAAATTATCGCGGATAGCAAATTTGTTTAAATATCTCATCAATTAATGCCGAATAAATGCAGGCATGCATGCACAAAATATTTAATTAATTTTGTATGATAAAAAATTATTAGAAAATTCGTATATACATATTAATTAAAATAAATAATTTACATATTTAAAATAACATGAACATATGCATGATGGTGCACTAAAATAGAGAGAAAATTAAAACCTGGTACTGAAAATTTTTATAACATAGTACTTTTTAATACCGTGGTTCTCAATGTTATTCACAAGCAGATGGAATTTTTCTCATCCTTAAACGCAAAGGAAGAATAGAATACAGATCGTTGTTATAAAAGTCCGAGAGGTAGCTACAATTTAAACCTAACCATTTTATACAAGCTGGTTTTCAAGTTGTAATTGATTTTACTTATCAAACCCGAAAACAGTCGTCAGTTGTCGCAACAGCTGTGTATGAGGCCATGATAATCAAAAAGTGCCCCATTAAAACGTTAAAAGCATGACAACCCAATTACAGATTTACCAATATTTTTAAAATAAAGCACGCTGTCATGTTTTTAGAGGCCTCGAAGTCTGAGCGGGGGTTGGCGAGCGTAGCTCGCAGGGGGTAGGCCCCCTAGTTAATGTATAAATGCATTTACATAAAATTTGAAAAAAAATAATAATAATATCATAATTACTTGCACCAACTATTAAAACAGACATTAATTTATTTTAAAACACATCAAAAAGCAGTGCACATGTCCGAAATATGAAGGAGAAAATATTTTTAGAACTTATAACATATTGACTAGTTTTAGTGAAATTTTGAAATTGTTTTTGAAGCCTTTGGACAAGTGCATGTGTACTGCTTTTTGATGTGTTTCAAAACTAGTCGTTGGGGGCTATCGTAATACTTACCCATCATGGATATGCATAATATAAAATATGAAAATAAAACATGTGTAAACTATTTAAAAAATGAATTAGAATTAGAATAAAATTGTGGCTTGATTACGTCATAAACTTTAAAGGCTCTATTACTGAATTGCGTAAAAGAAACATCCTTATAACTCCAAAATTGATAATCCTATTAACTAACGGTTTACTGCATCGGATTAAACGTCTCATTTCCAATTAAAATATATCTTTGAATTGAAATTTGAATGAAATACAGGGTCATGAAAAATCGAAGAGTGTGGCAAATATCGTTACAAATATCTCGGCAACTAACTATCCGATTAAATTCATTTTTTATGTAAAATTTGTTTTTTTTTATTGTATTTTATATTCATTCTTTAAAATAAACAGTTTCGAAAATTTTTATATACCTTTTATCGGAACGAATATTTCGAGAGTCCAAAATAATCGAGGTTACTGAAATTCAATAAACTTCTTCCCATTATTACGTACTAAGTACATACCAAATTTCAAGTCTATCTCAATTTGTTCGAGAGATAGAGCGTTTACAGACACACACACAGACAGACGGACGGCAATTTTTTTTTCTAAAAATATGTTTTTTGGAATCTGCAGTTTCTGAAACGTGTAAATCATTCATTTTTTTTTTTCAATTTTCAAAACGATTACAAGACTTACCCTATACTACGTATGATGGGCAAATAATAATTTTTTGTCTGTTTTAATAGGTAGTCTAAGTAATTATGATATTATTATTATTATTCAAATTTTATGTAAATGCATTTATATATTAATAAATTAGACTAGTCTAAGGATCTATATTTAAAGTAAAGGCGGAAAACAATCATAATTTCAAATACATGAAAAAATATAAGCTCTTTGATGAACTTGCTACTTAAGGTGCAACTATAGGAGATATGTAAGTGATTTGCCGAGATATTAGGGAGTCATTGAAAAACTAAGTTTAACTGTAGTATAAAACTACATGAACGATAATTACATTTAAAAATATAAAAGATTAAAGGTACAAGAAAAGTACAAAACAAGTCGTTTTTTTTAAAAAAGGACTTTTTCTAATAATAGTTGAATACTTCTGGTGATTACTACTGAATACATGAAAAATTCCACATATGGTAATAAAACAGAAGGATTTTTTAATAATAAAATGATGCTGTACATATTACGTTAAGTATTCAATCTTATCACTTCCACAAATTGGTACTATTGATGTAATTTTGTATACGATTTTTCATTTTTAATGAAAGTAATTGCACTTAATTACACTGATAAAGATACCCATTGTTTTAAGAGACGTTCTACAATATTTTAAAGAGAAAATTTCTCTTTCATGTAAGCAACAGATTTTATCTGTTATCCTGTTATATATGAATGTCATCCTCTAACTGAAAATTTTAAAACCATTAAGATCTTTTTTGACTGATAAACAAATTCTCAAATACCAGAAATACTGTAAAAGAAAGTAATCTTGTACAAAGAACTTTGCGTTAATTATTCTTCTGACACCAGAAATTCTATGAAGAAAAAGAAATGTCATATTGTAGGAAAAACTGATTCTTAAAATAAAAGTTCCTCGTTTTGTATTTTCTATATGAAAAGTTTCAGAAATTGTCTTTCAATTTAAAAGGATTACCTTGCCTGTAACAAGGAGAAATTCTGTTTCGTACAGAGAAAATTTTTACCAATTTAACAGGATTCTTCTGTATAGATTACTGGAGAAAACTGGTAACATTGCTGACAGTATCTTTTTTTAAACGTGTATCTTACAGATTATACTTTTCAAGTTAATGTTTTCATCTGAGATACTGAACATGGAAAAAAAAAATAGAATGTAGCTATTATAATTTTTTTTCGATTTCAAATTTTCCAATTATTCAAAATAAATAAAAATATTTGAAAAAAGAAAAGAAAACCTGTCCCTCCACCCCTTTTTAAAATTTCCTTTTTTTCTATTTCTCTCTTTTTGGGCATTTCTATCTCTAGACAAGGCACATAGTTTATGTTTTCAATTAACAATCTAAAAGAAATGCTGATTCAAAACCTCGTACACAAACAGAAATTTAAAATAATGAAAAGGATGAGTGGTCTGTAATTTATCTAACAATGATCATTGTCTGAAAGAAATAGTGATTACTCTATTATTTAAAAAAAAGAAAGAAAAAGGAAAGCCGTAGTATTTATTGAAAGCTATTGTATGTATAATTTACTATTAAATTTCAGCATCTAATTCAATTCGTTCTCAAACTTCAAGTTTTAATCGTCGACTTACAAAATTCCTCCAATGGACCACGTGCGATCCTATGAGTTCAAAAAACCGAGAGTAAAGCCATTATATTAAAAGTTGAAAAGGTTAAACTCTTCTTTTATTTATTTATTTTATTTTCTTACTTTTGTTTAGCGTGGGTGGAGGCCTTTTAATTATATTGTCCACTGTTTTTTACAGCACTACTTCTGAAAAATGATGTATCTTTTTAGACAGCCATTTTTGACCATTAATAACACTTAAAAGCTAAAAAGATATATTATTACTAGGGGGCCTACCCCCTGCGAGCTACGCTCGCCAACCCCCGCTCAGACTTCGAAGCCTCTAAAAACATGACAGCGTGCTTTGTTTTTAAAATATTGGTAAATCTGTAATTGGGTTGCCATGCTTTTAACGTTTTAATGGGGCATTTTTTGATTACCATGGCCTCATACACAGCTGTTGCGACAACTGACGAATGTTTTCGGGATTGATAAGTAAAATCAATTACAACTTGAAAACCAGCTCGTATAAAATGGTTAGGTTTAAATTGTGGCTAATAATTGTGTGCTAATAATTGTGGCTAAATAATTGTGTGGGTTTTATAACAACGATCTGTATTCTATTCTTCCTTTGCGTTTAAGGATAAGAAAAATTCCATCTGCTTGTGAATAACATTAAGAACCACGGTATTGAAAAGTACTGTTATAGACATTTTCAGTAACAGGTTTTAATTTTCTCTCTATTTTAGTGCGCCATCATGCATATTTTCATGTTATTTTAAATATGTAAATTATTTATTTTAATTAATATGTATATACGAATTTCTAATAATTATTTATCATACAAAATTAATTAAATATTTTGTGCATGCATGCCTGCATTTATTCGGCATCAATTGATGACATATTTAAACAATTATAATTTTACACCTTGTTATGTCACTTGAATATTGTCCATAAGAAAATCGGGTACTTTTCCAGTATAGGATCCTTTTCTTTTAGGTTTGGCGTAATTCGAGCTTCGAAAAGGGATAGATTCGTTAATATACATAGATTTGTTGCCAAAAGTTATGAAAACAAACCGAAATGAGCTTTTGGTGCTTTTCTATTATAGGGGTCTTGGCGCTTTTTTTTAAAAGCTTGGCGCAATTCGGGCATCAGAAAGTGAGATTTGGTGCCAAATGACATAAACAGCCATGGAAACAAATTCGACGATTTTTTGTTTATATGCGTATTTTAATTATACGTATATTATTATTGTTTTTTCTATACAAATTACTTCTGATTATATATAAAATAGGATAAATGACATTTTACTCTAAACAAATTGTATAAATATTTTTTTGCTCCTTTCTTTTGCGTTTACATAAATGACGTCATTTGGACGAATTTATTC
Organism: Maratus michaelseni; assembly: GCA_963931845.1. Taxonomy (NCBI): domain Eukaryota; kingdom Metazoa; phylum Arthropoda; class Arachnida; order Araneae; family Salticidae; genus Maratus; species Maratus michaelseni. The sequence goes on from OZ007595.1 coordinate 227,009,275, forward strand.
AAAACATTTTCAGTTTATAAATTAAATTAAATGCTGACAGACGATTGAAGCCTGACGACGATAGAAATATGATTTTTTTTTTCAAATTTCCTGAAAAACATAATTTAATCACAATCTTGTCTTCATTATCGATTGAAATAAAAGATAAATTCAATTTCAATTTGAAAATGACGAATAAAAAGAAATCAATAATCCCTATCGGGATCCTTTTCAATTTTTTTCCCTTTTTTGTCACAAAAAAACTGAGTAATTAGTTGCCATCATTACAGAAATGTCATTAAAATTAGAAAAAAATTAATATCTCGAAAATTAATTCCAATTTCAAAATTCTATTACCAGTTTTGACATCCGCGGATTTTTATGGACAATTGGTATTAATTTCACCACAAAGCGTTTAATATTTTATTAAAAATAGCCCTGAAACATAATCAGTCGTTTAATCAGTCGTTTCATAAAATCGTTTCATAAATTCGTTTCATAAAATCGTTTCACATATTTGTTTCATTAGGATTTTATATATATAGGGTAGATTATTATTATTATTGCTGATGTTCATTGCTAAATTATTAATAATAATAACAATAAATTACAATAGTAAATCTATACATTAATTACATATAATTTATATTAATTTAAAATTAATCTAAATTTAATTATACTAAAATGTAATTAATAGTTATTGTAATCTAAAATTTAGATAATTATTTACAACAATTAATAATGTTAAAGGGCTAATTGAAACTTAATTTAAATGCTTATAAACATCAATTATTAATTTCTATATTTATCTTAGCAATTATTAATACCAAATCGATGTCTTAAATGTACATTTTTAATAATAAATTAAAAAATAGTTAAAAATAATTATAAAAAGATGAAAGGTAATTATTTATAATAATTAATTTGACTTTAAATGCGAATTATACATAAATATTATTTAATGTTTAAAATGAAGGTATTTTAAGTAACATCTCTATATTACGGCGAAATATACAAAAGGGAAGTACAAGGCGAACCTTTATGTTCACAAACTGCTTAACAATTTCTCCAATTGTATCGCAAAAAAGAATTTCGAAAAAAAAAAACGGCAAATGTTTGTTTTCTAAAAAAATATTTAAAAATAAATAAATAAATAAATAAAAATTGTTAATTAAAGGTAAATTTAAAATAATTACAAAAAGTGAAAATATTTTATTAAAACACAGCTGAACAAATGACATATGCAATTTTCAATTATGTTCACTTTTCATTAAAATTCATCATTCATTCCTATGAGAGAATTTTTTAAAAAATGTCTCCTTTCCATTTCAATATTTTTAAATGATTTTTTTTTCATCGGATAGCATAGGTTGATCTCTACAAAGACCAATCTTTATTTTTTCGATTTTGTTTGAAGTGTTTATTTTCATGAGGATACTTTCACTTTCGAATCCGGTTCCTAAAGTGAAAGCATCCTAATAAAAACAACAAAATTAAACAAAATTGAAAAAGTAAAAAAAAAAACGACTTTTGTTGAAATCGACCTCAGCTATCCAATGCAAAATAATGATAATAATAATAATAATAATAATAAAATCATTTAAAAATATTGACATGCAAATGAGATATATAAAAAAAATCTCTCATAGGATTAACATCAGTGAGCGTGTGTTTTCGTGTGAGTGAAGTAGCCTCGTAATGCATTATTTATTACCTTTATGGAATTTATCATAATTTATCTGACTATTTGTTGACATTGATAAATTGCACAAAATAAAAGATTTTTCATGTTTTTGCTCTCTTTCTGTTCTAAATCTAAAGTATTTTTACACTTACACTTTTCCGCAAGTCACTGACACCTTAAATTACTTTTTTTATTTAAGTCACGTCTTCCTTTTCCTTTCAAGAGATATCTTTATAATTAAAATTCAAATCCATAGTTAGATGTGCCTCTTGGCATGTACTTTAACTTTCTTCGGATAGCATCATCGGTCTGGTCTGTGAGCTAAGCATACATGACATCTAGCGTTCGTTTAGTGAAATAACATCTATGAAAATCTTCTACACTCTCAGAAAAAACTGTAAATTTATGAGCGTTTGCCCTTCAATTTTCACGGGCAACAGCCTTATTTGATGAAAAACGGTCTGATCCACTAAATAAGCGGCCTTATCTCTTAGATACTTAGAAAATTAAGAGCAATCCACATATTCTTACAGTTCTAGACCATATGTTAGCAAAAATACGGTACGACCCCATACATTGTCCTCCGCTAGGGTGTAACCCTTCATTTTGCTCGTGTTTGGAAAATTTTAACCCGCCAAAACAGCGATTCTGTGATGATTATCTAACGTGCTACGTGCTACGGAACAGTAAGTAAAGTGTTATTGTGTTTTAAAGTGCATTATATCCTGTGCATTATAATGCTGTATTACTTTGCCCCGTAAAATTACGGGCTGCACAAAACGATGGGCATGGATTTTTATTTACGGGGTATGACTGGAATCTCTGCTGCCGGCCTCTGCCCGTAATTTTACTGCAATTTTTTAGCAGTGTACTTCGAAATGTGATGTGTTGTTACGCAGGGTCGCAGCTAGAGGGGTGGGGGTGGCTCAGCTCCCCCCCCCCCCCTCTTCCTGGAAAAAATTCCAAGCTGAAATAAATGAAACTCTGTTCAAATATCGAAATTAGTTTTAAGCTTTACACTTTACAGTTTGACACAAATATTAAATTGTAATATAAGTATAAGAACTGCAAATAAGTGTTTTAAATTAGTTTAAATAAGTGTTTTAAAAACAATAATAATTTTAAAATGCAAAATGCATCATAGATTTTGTTAATGTTTTTTATCATATAGAAATACAACTTTAGAATCCTTAGGGCAGGAAATATTCAGAAAAAAATTAAAGGTTGTAACTCTTTATGAAACAGGCAAACTGTAAGCTTTTTATGTAGTTGTTGATATCATCACTCGTTATTTCACCAGTATAATTATACGCTAGTTATAGACTTGAAATTTTTATTCTGCAGCCTTTTCTTTTCTTAGGATAAAATGAAGTTATTATAAACAGTTTAATAAGAAACATAGTGCCTATAATATGAACATGCACTAATTTATCTTTCTATATAATACTTTGATCATATAGGGGAGATAGGGGGTGAATGGGACATTTTCACCAAAATATTTATTTTAAATATTTTATGTAAGTTATTATTAATGTTATATATCGCATTTCATACATTAGGTGTTTGTCTACATCTTTTGCACAATATTTATTCAAGATTATTATTTTACAGAAATATATTATGAAATTAAAAAAAGGTTCTTCTCTGTCCCAATCATCCCCATAGCAGGGATAGATGGGACACAACTATTTTCCTCTCTGTATTCAATGATACCAAATTAAAATTTATAATTACAAACTTATATGTAATTATACTTGTAATATATGATCTTATATGGCTGTTATATATCAGTGTTAGTAATCTAAGAAGGGAAAACACAGTTAATTATGCATTAAAAACTGTAATTTATATTATATATTTTAACTGAAATTTTAATGAATTAAAGAGTTAAAGTTGCACGGATGTGCCAATATCAGTAACACAATAAATGTGGTCTGTCTAAAATGTTCTAAATGTGGTCTGTCAGTCGCGTAAGCTGGTATAAAATCAGTTTCAGTGAATGTATTACTGTTAAAAAGGAAAATGTTAGTTTTCCTAAAACCATTGGTTATGTTTATGTTGCTAGTACTAAAAACTGACAAAAATGCTTCCTTGGCAAAATCTGAGAGATTATAAATTGTAATATGCTCTCCAAGATTATTTGTTAGCCAATCATCTTGGACTGATCTCAGCTGTGCCTTTAAAGGCCCATAAACAGAAACATCCAATGGCTGAAGACGACGGTGGCTACAATGAGGAGGATATGTTAAAAGAATAATTAACATAAATTATTAATTTATCAACTTATATAATATTATTTAGTTAATAAAAAAAAAAAAAATCAGTATCCTCTAGGGATGAATGAAGCAGTCCCATTCATCCCCATTTGAAATGTACCAATCATCCCCATGATGCATAAATTCAATTGTCAGCCATTTTGTCTCAGAAATTATTTTGTCACAATGGTTAATATTCATTCATTTTAATTACCAATATTGAACCTTAAAATAAATAACTATAACATATCTTAGTTGTTTATAATGCATAAAATATGTAAACAACTTCAAATATAAAAAAAATTACTTTTAAGCAAAGTTTTCAGGAAATGCCATTTTGAAGGAAATTGAAAACAGTCATGTGGTCTTGCTTTTGGTTCTGAAGTACACTATGATAGTGTCATCTATGCGAATAGGAAGCAACTAAAAAAAAAATATTTAACTGAAATATTGAGAAAGTCCCATCCATCCCTTGTCCCATTCATCCCCCTGTTCCCCTATATCTGTGTGTGCTTGCATGTGTCAGGGAGAGAGAAAAAATGTGAACCTTCCCTACATTTTCTTGATGATTATATCTAAAGTATCTTCACACTTACACTTTTCTCAAGTCGCTGACTTCTCAGACTACTTTTTAATTTAAATCACGTCTTGCTTTTCCTTCCAAATATTATCTTCGTAATTAAAATTCAAATCCATGGTCAGATAAGTCTGCTGGCACGTATTTTAACTTTCTTCGGATGGCAGCACAGCTGTTGAAAGGCATGTGTCCTTCCACTGTCATTGCGTGGATTTCCTCTCGCATGCAGGGACTCTACTGCTGCTCTATTTTGTCAGCTGTTTGTCACTACAAATTCTATTAAACTCGAGGTCGATGTTTAGAAGTTGCGGGCATTAAAAAAAAAGGAGAACAATTTTAAAATTAATCTGTTGCGTGTAACCTATGGAAAGCTGCCGCTTGCTTTGTTAATGCTGAGAAAAACACAGAGTAATTTTTTTTTTCTAACAAGGGGAAAAGAAAAATGTGTTATTCGCACGCTATGTTTTTTGTTAACTATTTAAACAAATATTTTAAAGAAAAATAAAATAAAATAAAACCGACTTCAAGGGATTATTTCTTACCTTATTTCATTGATATGTAGTTGTTGCATGCCAGGTGGTGTCTGTTAATAAAAGTGATTTGTGCTGAGTGCTTTTATGGCAATCATTTATTGTTACCCACCTTCATTTTAAATCCTATAATGCCAATGTCGCTCATTTTGACGTACAGTAGACGATCATATATTATAACTTTCGATGTATCCATGTAAAAAGCTGTACGATACGCAACTATTTTAATAACATAAAGAAGTATTGTGTAACTTATAAAAAATATTTAAATTTCGGAACGAATGGCCAGTTTTTACGAAAGTTAGATCTGTAAAGCGAAAATAAATAAATAAATAAAAAGAAAGAAAGAAAGAAAGAAAGAAATAATAAAAAAGACAAGAAAGAAATGATAAAAAAGACAAGACAAGAAAACTAATGGAAAGACAAACACACCTTTTTTATTATTATTATTGCTCTAATGACATTAATACACGGGATTCGAGCCATATTCGACCAAATTTAATTTATGAAAATCAGAGAATTCATATAAAAATTATACATAGACACACATACATACACACACATATATATATGCAAACAAAATTGCACAATCTACTTTGTTGGAGGTATGTTAAAAATTCGTTCTGATTAGTTTAACGATTAAAAAATAACGCATCAATAAGCAAAAAAAATAGTTTCTGAAGTCGATTAAAAATCGTGGTACAACCGAGCCGAACTGTTATAATTATAAAGCGAATGTTGAGGCCATAACATATGTTCATTTTAACCGAAATCTTGCAATAACCAAATTTTAGATGAAATATTATGAAACCTAAGAAATTAAGTAAAAAAAATCGATGTAATTATTAAAATTTAATGAATAATTCATGTATAGGTTCAGTTTTAAATCCCTAAATTTAATTAAATTAATCATTTTAACCTGACATTATTTTGTAGAGATGGGAAGTAAGTCACTTTCTGTTAACAGGTTCTATCATTACATCTCCTGCTTGGTAATAGGTTACAATTACCTAGTAATATCGCCATAGGTATACCGTAGGCGCCGGCATATTTTGGAACAAATTTTTTAGTCCACAATCTAGTCTAACAATTTTTTCCAAATTGTGACAAAACACTTTTTTTTTTAGTTTTCTTGACTTTTTACCCTTTTCAGATATATTTTTTAAAAAATGAACGCAAAATAATAATAATAATAATAATAATAATAATAATAATGATAATAAGGAAATGAAGAAAATTTACTTAATTAAATTCCAAAATACAAGAAGGCTCTTCTGCCTCCATTTTGCAGGCGTCCGCAATTCTGTTCATTATTTTAACTAAACTGAGGCACAACGAATTTTCAAACAAATTTCATTCGATTTAATATCTGCTGATGTAAAATACGATATTTAGAAGTGTGGCCGAAAAATAGACATCAGTTTTTGTCATCCGCCCAAATTGGTCTACATATTTCTGACAGAAAAGTCATAGTGAAAAAAAAAAGTAGGACATTGTTGCTAATAGTTTCTGAAGTCGATCAAAAATCATCGTATTTAGTATTGCAGCCTAACTAAATTATAACGCAGATGAAGAGAACTAAACATCTATTCCTTATAATTGAAATCTCACAATAACCAAGATTTAGATACCATATTATGAAACATAAGAAATTTAGTAAAAATCCGATGAAATAATTAAAAATTACTGAATCACTCATTTAGAAGCAATTTTAAACTCTAAAATTACAGAAAATAATCAAATTACTGCTTGTAACTTGACATTGGTTCGTAATTGTTAAATATTCGCGAGATAGAAAACATATTTTGAGTGGAAACTATTTATTTACAAAGCTCATTTTAAGATACCAAATGAGAAATATTTCACTTTTGTATTCTTGAAATATTAGAAAGTCTTTCATAATAATTTTATTTTGCTCTGGCTGAGAGAATTGCTTCTATATCTGTTTCTTACACTTCTCGCTGAAAAAAAAGTACTCAAAAATGAGTAAATCAATGTACTCGTGTCAAATTGAGTATCTTTGGATAAAAAATTAACCTATGCTCAATTTTGAAACATCACATGTTATTAAACCCAAACGAAACGATACTTGTACTTTGTATTGATTTGTTTCATTTATGGCGGTATAAAATAATTCATTAATAGGAAAACAATGCAATATACCCAGGGAATCATGTAATAATATTGAAATTTTATTACTCGGACGGAACTATATCTTGCGTCTCATTTATAATACGTCTGTATTAATTTAATATAATATGTTGGTATTGAATATATTCAATGAAATTAAATGGTACCATATATACATTGCATAATGTCTAAACGATATTGAAAATATTTGTATCTATTTCAATATATTTTTAAGACAAGGATGCATATGTAAATATTAAGTATCATTTTCGGTTAATTAGGTATTGAATATTGTCGAAATTTAAATTATAATGTAATATATATGACTGTAATTTTAAAGATTATAGAAACATTGAAGTATTATAAATTAAGTAATGGTATGCCCCTGGACAGAAAAGAATTTAAAAGAACTCTCAAAAACATTTTTCGTCGAAGAAATACATATAAGGAAAAAAAGAATAATTTTAAAGAATGGTGTATATTAGATATACTTGTAATAATATTATACGGCTCGGTATGAAAACACTATATTAATATTGAGTTTGCTCTGTTTGTAACGGTATTAATTATTTGCTTGACTGAATTGTAAACATTATCAGCATTATTATATAATATAATAGGTCGAGCCAAAAAAATCGAATTTTGAATTGTGGAATTATAATAGTGCGGGAAAGTTGCATTATCCTGCCAATAGTAACTGCGTAAATTTTTATTTACCTTGAATAATATCTTTTGCCTCCTCAAACCGGCCAAAGTTACGAAAAATGGCCATTTTTTTATTAAAAATAATATAAATTAGGGAAAATGGTAATCGTTTTCTAATAGCAGGCAAATGGTCTACCAGTCCATCATAATTAACTGTTAAAAAATTTAACCAGATCGGTTAATAACTTTTCCCTCCTCAAGACGGTCAAAATTTCGAAAAACTGCCAAAAACGGCAATTTTTTACTAAAATTAATAAAAATTAGGAAAAAGGACAATTGTTTTCTAAAAACGGTCAAATGGTCTGCCATTCCATCATAATTAACTGTAAAAAATTTAACAAGTTCGGTTAATAATTTTTGCTTCCTCAGGACAGCCAATTTTTTTCGAAAAACCACAAAACAGGATATTTTGATACAACTTTTTTATTACAAGATGGTGTCATTTACCGCATGAAGCTTTAAAGAGCTGATAATATATTAATAAATAATTAAAAATAAACAATGTAAGTGCTTAAGTAAATGTAATTTTGCATTAATAAAAAGTTGTATCAAAATATCATGTTCTGCGGTTTTTTTTGTAAAATTTTGGCCGTCTTGAGAAGGCAAAAGTTATTAACCGATCTGGTTAATTTTTTTTACTGCTAATTATGAGAGAATGGTAGACCATTTGACCGTTTTTAGAAAACAAATGTCCTTTTTCCTAATTTTTATGAATTTGAGTAAAAAATGGCCATTTTGGCAGTTTTTCGAATCTTTGGTTGTTTTGAGAAGGGAAAAATTAGTAATCGATCTAGATAAATTTTTTACAGTTAATTACGATGGAATTATAGACTATTTGACTATTTTTAGAAAACAATCGTCCTTTTTCCTAATTTTTATTAATATTAGTAAAAAATGACCGTTTTTGGCAATTTTTCAAAATTTTGTTCGTTTTGAGGAGGCAAAAGATCTAGTTAAATTTTTTAACAATGAATTATGATGAACTGGTAGACTAATTGCCCACTATTAGGAAACGATTGTCCCTTTTCCTAATTTTTATTTATTTATTTATTTATTTTAGTAAAAAATGGCCGTTTTTCGAAATTTTGACTGTTTTGAGGAGGCGAAAGATAATAAAAATAAAATTTTGCACAGTTACTATTGACGACATAATGCAACTTTCCCGCACTATTAGAATTCCATAATCCAAAATTCGATTTTTTCGTCCCGGACTAATAATATAAGGATGTTCTGTTGGTGGTTGGTGAATTCTTCCTTCCAGACTATGGGGATTTATTCCGGCGTCTCGGTAAGAGTTTCTTTTCCCGCATTCTATGATTATTCTGTCTGTTTGTGCTTTCTGCCAGGGACAGATTTAGATTACCTAGGGCCCCAGGACGAGCATTATTCTAAGGGGTGGGGGGGGGGCTTCTATCTATCCATAGAAATTGTTTGTGAATTATGCTGAAGTGACAAGTTTTAAACTTCGTACCTATCGTGTACATACATTTCGTACCAAGGTATATAGGATATCACAAGAAAGATGGTCGCAAAAATAAGAGATGATAGAACAGTCTAATTTATTTATTTGTTTATTTGTATAGGAATATAAGGAATCGTGTGAGGCTTTGAAGTGTCTTTGAAGTGTCTTTCAGTCACTCCTGGCTGTTTGTCATAATATCATAAAATAGGCAGACCTCTCTTCCTAAATGATTGACAATGTAAGAATTTTGGTCACTTTTCTCCAATTTTAACCATTTGACATAAGGGCCGTAATCAGATGGGGCAGGGTGGGCTAAGCCCTTCCAAGCAACCACTTGATCCCCCTCAAGACTTCATAATCTTTCAATGCGAATAACATCATTTATTGCATTTAAGAATTTTAAAATTTTATAATCAAAAATTTTATGACAGTGGGGATTTGCTTTCTTCTTCTGTCTATATTTATATCTCCTTGAAATAGAAGGGGAAAAGATAGGCTGTAAATTTACCCCATCAAAAAGTTTCAAAGCCCCCCCCCCCGACTCTGCCGATTGGTTAAGGCGCTGTTTGACACCCTCTTAATGAAAACCCTGATTACGCCCAAGGGGACCCAGCAAATTGCCCCACATGCCCCTACATTAGTGCGAAAGGGTGTGTCAACGAGTACTTTTGACAGTATAGATTCCCCTTTCTTTTTCCCCAATATTTCCATCCCCTCCCGTAAAGCTGACATCAAGCCACCCAGCGAGCTGCCCCGCATGCTCCTACATTGATGGAAATATTGGGGGAAAAGAAAGGGGAATCTATACTGTCAAAGGTACTCGTTGACACATCCTTTCGCACTAATGATTGAAATACCCGTAGCCGCCCACATTGGTCAGGCCCTGCTTTCCGTACAAACTTTTTGTATTTATCTTTTCAACACTCTGGGTAGAGTTTTAGCCACTAAATACCCTCTTTGTTGCGTCAATGCATAAATATGCAAATGTATTGTATGTAGTGTGCCTTGAAAAAAAGCATATTATTTTGCAGTTTCTTCATCATCAAAGATAATGAGTAATAAGTGACTAAAGAAAGGAATTCGTACCTTCACTATCAATGAGAAATATCTAAATGACAAACGAAATCAGAGATTCCTTGCGAATGACCCTCTGCCAAATGGTGATGACCTTTTAATAATAGAGTTTCTTAAAGATGTCGTAATTTTCCACGCTGATTCGTACTTTCAACTGGGACGAACCTCCATTTAAAAGACGTTACGTGAAAACGCAATTACTATCCACTGAGAAATGGTCGTCAGAACAGAAGATGAGTTTATAGCCTGAGAATTTACTCTTGCAATACTATGAGTAAAATCTACGTCAGAATGAGTAGCCTGTTCATGACGTAACAGTAACGTAGGGCGGCTACTTTCACTGAGAAACCTGTATTTATATCTCTCCATTCAGTGGTTGCTGTATGAATTTTGGCGCCAAGTGTTTGTCAGTTTTATAGACCACTGAGGGCTATATGAAAGTAGCTAATTTCACTGTAGGATGTTTAGAGTTGTTGGCAGCATTACCACTTTGATAAGTTAATTTTAAATTTAAAATATTCTATTTTTAATTTATTTTTACAACAGTGCTGAAAATGATGACAGCAGTCTTTTTAAAACAGTGCTGAAAAACGGGCTAAAAACGTGTAAAAAGGTTATATAAAAGACTAAAAAGAAGCTAAACTAATTCAATTTCAGCCCATTTTGAACCACATTTATTCTTTTTCTTCCAGCATTTGTTGGGAATGTTGTCAAAAAGTCACTGAAAAAGTCACTTGCAATATTTTTTCATTCCATTTTTCGAGCAGCATTTCTAATTTCACTTTAGGATATTTGGACTTGTTGACACCATTTCCACTTTGATAAGTAAATTTTAGATTTAAAATCTATTTTTAATTTATTTTTACAACAGTGCTGAAAATAACGACAGCAGTGTTTCTAAAATAGTGCTGAAAAACGGGTTAAAAACGTGTAAAAAGGTGATATAAAAAACTAAAAAGGAGCTAAACTAATTCAATTTCAGCCCATTGTGAAATACATTTATTCCTTTTTTTCCAGCATTAGTTCGCAATGTTGTCAAAAAGTCACTGAAAAAGTCACTTGCAATATTTTTTTCATTCCATTTTTCGAGTAACATTTCTAATTTCACTTTAGGATATTTGGACTTGTTGACACCATTTCCACTTTGATAAGATAATTTTAGATTTAAAATATTCTATTTTTAATTTATTTTTACAACAGTGCTGAAAATAATGACAGCAGTGTTTTTAAAACAGTGCTGAAAAACGGGCTAAAAACGTGTAAAAAGGTGACATAAAAGACTAAAAAGGAGCAAAACTAATTCAATTTCAGCCCATTTGGAACTACATTTATTCCTTTTCTTCCAGCATTAGCTGGCAATGTTGTCAAAAAGTCACTGAAAAAGTCACTTGCAATATTCCTTCATTCCATTTTTCGAGTAACATTTCTTATTTCACTTTAGAATATTTAGACTTGTTGACACCATTTCCACTTTGTTAAGTTAATTTTAGATTTAAAATATTCTATTTTTAATTTATTTTTACATCAGTGCTGAAAACATTGACAACAGTGTTTTTAAAAGAGTGCTGAATAACAGGCTAAAAAGATGTAAAAGGTGATAAAAAAAGACTAAAAAGAAACTAAACTAATTGAATTTTAGCCCATTTTGAACCCCATTTTGCCCTTTTCTTCCAGTATTAGTTGGCAATATTGTCGAAAAGTCACGGTAAACTTTCTATATGCAGTAATTTCAATATTCTTTCATTCCATTCTTCGTGCAACATTTCTAATTTCACCTTAAGAGCCGACATCAGTCACACGAAAAAACGCTCCAGCTAATGTTAAGTCTATGGGAAGGTTATCGCGCGATTTCTCGCTCGCATTTTAATATTTTTAAATGATTTTTTTGCATAGGATAGCTGAGGTCGATCTCTAACGTTGTTAGTTTTTATTTTTTTGATTTTGGTTAAGGTTCTTTTATAAGCGGACATTTTCAATTTTGGAACCGGTTCTGGAAGTTAAATTTACCCTTATATAAAAAAAAACTGGAACCAAAATCGAAAAAGTAAAAACTAACAACGTTAGAGATCGACCTCAGCTATCCTATGCAAAAAGAATCCTTTAAAAATGTTAAAATACGAGCGAGAAATCGCGCGATAACCTTCCTATAGACTTAACATTAGCTGAAGCGTTCCTTCGCGTCACTAGCGTAGGCTCTTAAGATGTTTAGACTTGTTGACACCATTGCCACTTTGATAAGTAAATTTTAGGTTTAGAATCTTCTAATTTTAATTTATTTATACTGCGATTTTGGATAATCGTGGATGGGTTGGATGTATTGTGGGTGGATTGTCGTCGGGGTGGTTAGCAGCAGTGTTGCTAATTTAGCGGATTTATTTAATTCAAAATATCTACCAGAATTCTCAAATAGTGATTTTTTTTCCCTTTATTTAATCACGAAATCTCTGTCATTAAATAACACAAAGATTACTATACAGAAATTCTGGTAGATATTTTGAATTAAAAAAATAGCTAATTTGGCAACATTTGTTAGATTGTTACGTGTTATTTTCGTATGTTCCATTTGCAGATAGTATATCAATCGAGGACTGAGCTATGTATTGAAAAATAGATCTTAGGAGAACCCAATTCCAGCATCTGCTCTAGTAAGACTTTTTGGAGCATGTTCTAGACCGAAGAGGAATTCATCTCGTTGAAAACTTGTAGCTTTTCTTCGTTTTATTCCTTTAAGACCCAAAAATATTTTCGATTAATCGATATGTAGTCAAAACAAAAGCTTCCAGAATCTGTAAATCTAGAAAAAGGTGCATCCGGCCCCAAAAATTTAAGCTATGAAACTAGAAGACACCGTCACGACCATTGCTGGTAGGTGTTAAACCGAACTTTGTAAGGTCCTGATAAGGTTGCGATTCCGAACTTAATAAGCGATAAAACAAATAATGCTTTTGACCATCACGATTGTGGCGGCTGGGGCTTATGATGTTGCTCAAATTCCCTGTTCAACAACGCGAAACTTTCTGACACATTTTCTGCCCCATTTTTAAATGTAACTGAATAAAATTGGCAAGCATGACAATTTAAGCGATTTGGAATCGAATAGCGTTTTCCATTTTTTGATAAATAAATTACTTATCGATTATAAGTAATTCTTGTCACGTGACGGCAAGTTTTTCCCTTTTCTCACGCTGTCGCGTCGGCAATACGGTTCGAAACGCTGATTTTGACAGTATTTTTGAAAGATCTCCCCCCTTTATAAAAATATTTAAAACGCCATTCGATTACACAGTTTCTGAATAAGAACATCTGCCAATTTCATGCGTTTCCGAATAAAAATGAGTTAAGAAATGTGTCAGAAATTTGCTCACTTGGATATAACAATAGCCTTAAAGGGATATGTGATTTTCGTCTGCTGATTTTCTGTTGATATCTGATTTTTAATAGTCTCCTATTATGCTCAATTTGAATTTTTAATAACCACTGATGTACGGCAAATTAATAATTAATAGATGGGCACAAACCTTATTGACAAATATGGTATGGCAGTTTTTATATGTCAGCTTTTATACTTTCTTATCAAAACACAAATTATACACAGAAAAAAATAAAACCCAATTTGGTTCGAAAGATTCTTAGGTATGCGCCCAAATTGGGTCATGCCTGTTTTGGTTACCACTGTGTATCCATTTTGGGCACTGTTAAATACCCATTAAAAAAAAAAAAATACAGTGGTAACCAAAACAGGAATTGAGCACATACCTAAGAATCTTTCGACCCAAATTGGGTTTTATTTTTTTCTGTGTAAGGGTGACATTTTTTTGCAATTTGGCCAATTTACATAAAATAAGAGAACATTTTTGGAATGCACTATTTTCGAAGACATATCAAACCTATGATTAAATGGCTAGATATTTATTTATCTATAAATATCAATATTTAAATTAACAATGAAGACAGTAGTGACGGTTAATAAAGGTAAGTTTACCTTTTACCCATTCTTTCCAATCCAGAAAATCTTCTTTATAAACAAACAGCAAGCAATGGTGACTGTTTAAGAACAACATGTGCTCCTATACTGGAAACAGTACTAAAAATGATTGCATACTGCCATATAATGAAAATATGAGGAAATTCATACACCGGGACAGTAGAGAACAAAAAAGTGAGGGACACTACTTTCAACAACACAAAAACAAATATTACACATTTCCCTCATATAAAAATTACATTATTATGTTTCATGGGATTCATATTTATAATAAATGCATTAGTTCTTCAAAAGTTTTTAATAATTATTGTTTGTTGATGGTTTTTATGATCAAGTTATGGGTTGAGGACGAGGAGAGTAGTGAGTTTTGAAATATTTAAGTTCCATTTTAAAGATTAAAAAACCATATTTCTACAGTAGAAGTAACATAATATTGTGGAACAATCACAGTTAAACATTTTAACATTAAATGAGAATTTATATTGCAAAGAAACGCCGAGAGATATACTGGGGACTGACAGTTATAAGATTTTGACCCATATAGAATTTTAAAAAATGAAATAGTATTATAATAAGTATATTGTGTATCAATAATTTTTTTTCGTTGTACTTTCGTTATACTTTCTTATCGACATCTTCAAGTCTCATATCGTAAAAATGACTTGCCGAGCGGATGGTTGCGTTTTTGCACGATCCGCTGAGCGCACATCCCGGTATTGCACGCGACAAAGCAGCTGCATGCTGCATTCATTCATCGCGATTCCGCTATCGCTTTCGAATATGCATAGGAATCCTCATCGAAAAGGTTTTATAGCCATATTTTGGTGACAAGCACATCGCGTGAGAACTTACCGTTAATTGCAGCCGAAGTCGCCTGTTCAATCAAGCAATTCGTTTGCAATACATGACTGGAACACGACGCATGAGTGTTTGGTCCTGTATTGCTTTTGAATTGTGGTACACTGAGAAAAATGACACTTTCAAATCTGAGTAAATCGATGTTTTAATTTTGTTATGAAACTTTTTGTTTCAAATAGGACTACCCAATGCTTTCAATTCTGCAATACCAGATATACTCAGAATATTGAAACATGTGGACATATTCAAAACTGAGCACATAGAGGTCAGTTCATACTTATTTTTGAAACATAGACATACTCAAAAATGATTAGGATCAGTTTAAACTCATTTTTGAAACATGGACATACTCAAAAATGAGTACATAGAAGTCAATTCATACTCCTTTTTGAAACATGGACATACTCAAATATGAGCACATGATGTTTTATTCTTGATTCTGTGTATGTTTTCAGAAATGAGTATATACGTGTTTCAAACATGAGTCATTTTGATTCGGAGCCATTTTGACCATGCGACACACTCGGATTTGAGTATTTTTTGCTCAGTTTTGAAAATGATGTTTTTAGAGTGTTGCTGTACTCGATGGATATTTTCAAGGGGTCATAATTCTCACGATTTTTAACTACATCTGTTTAGCTTGGTTTCTCAGCTGTTTAGAATCTATACAACTGACTACTAAAGAAAAACGTAAAACATAATTTATTATATACAGGGTGTACCTGAACTGATCGTTAGAACTGTAAAGATGATAATATACGCTAAGAGGAAGAGCTTTTAAATAAAAAACACGATCGAAATCTACTTACTTAAGAAAATAATTGCGTACCAGTACTTTTCCACTGTAGGGGAATTGGCGTGTACTTTGTGCAATTTTGGCTTGAGACAATGAGATTTGTTGCCAACTGATATAAACTGCTATGAAAATAAATCTAATGAACTTTTATGCTAGTTTATATATATATACATATATATAAATTTTATTTATGTATATTTATTATTTGTTTTCCATATACAATTTACTTCCGTTTGTATATAAAAATATAGATAAATGGTTTCTTTATATTACATAAATTGTATAAATGTTGAAAAAAATGATTATGTATATGAAACAGTGAATATGTTGCCAGAAAATGTGTTGCCAAATTTCCTTCTCTCGCCAAAGCCATTTTCACTATCTCGCCAAGGCCAGAAAAGTATCTTCTAACCTTTTGCTTTTTTAAAAAATTCAAAGAAACTTACTTTAAATCAGAAAATTTATTTAATAAATGGAATCAAATAAGTACCACATAGAAATAAGACACATTTTATTAGCTAAGTTTTCTTGTTTGAAACATGTTTATTCGACTTTAAAAATTAGGAAAGTTGTCAGTTGTGAAAGTATCTCACTCCAAGCCGAACCCGGGTTTTCCTTCAAAATTATTACAATAATGAAGATATTTTAACGAAACTTTCAACAGATAACTTTCCTTTCTGTGAAATGTCATGGCATCAAAGGGAGTGTTGGAGTTGAACAGCAATTCGGTAACTGACAACGTATGTACAGTCAGATACTTTCCGAATTTTGAAGTATCTAGCGCAATGTTGTTCGACCTATATAATTGTCATTTTATAGTTGCCAACCATTCTTCATGCCAAATGTTTTGAACAAGAAAATGTATTTAATAAAATGTGTCTTGTTTCTGTGTGGTGCTTACTTGATTTAATTTTTTAATTAAATTTCTAGTTCAAAATATGTATGTTTGACTTGAAAAAAAAGCGGAAGGTTGGCATCTATGTATACTATATTTTTCATTTAACTATATTTTTAACTAAATAGATTATGGCTCTGCTTAACTATTCAAAAATTGCTTGCCTTAATATATATTATCACCTCTTGCAATTTTGACCATCATTTCAAATATAAATATTTAAGTTAATGTGACAACCTTTTGTCAAAGGGGAAAAAAAGAGCCATAAAACTTATCATTAATTTACTAAGAGCATTTAATGATTCCATCCATTTTATAAGAATAATATTTTATTGAAATTTACTGAGAACAATAATATTGAATGGAGCCTGACATATTACACAATATCATTAAAGCTTCAGTACTTATTCTTGTATGAGAGTATGTGTGCATGAATGAATGAACCGCTTTTTTAAATTAAATCACTGTAAGTGCAAAGTGAAAATCACAATGTTACTTTTTTTAAATCATAATGTTTGTTGGAATCAGATATTTAATTTATCAAAGTTTTCTACTCTGAGATTTGTTGAAACGGTCGTTGCCGAGGGCAGATCTAGAAAGATATCAAGGGATAAGGGGGGGGGGGGGGATATTACAAATTCAAGATTTCCACGTAAAGATGTATTCACAGTCCGTTTGAACAAAGAACAACCTCAAAGTACATATACAGCAGAAGCTCGATATATCGACCGTAAATTATAACGACAAATCGAAAAAGTTCTATACATGTAATCATTCAGGCAGCATTATTTTTATGTTCAATACTATCAGTAATTAAACTAAACATTTTAATGTAACAAGCCTTTTCAGGTTTTCAACCAATAGTTGTTTGAGATTATTTGTGTATTAGAAAAGTTTTCAGAGTGTTTTGAAAATATGTCCAAGTGGCATATTGGCTGAAGACGTGCTAGGAAATCTCACTAACTTCAAACTCTGGCAGAATTTTGATAATTTTGATGTTTCACATACTTACTTGAAAGTTAGAGGCTTTAAAAGAGGAAAATTCCACATAAAAATATTGTGAACTAAACTTATAAAACACTTAATCATTAACTTAAAATACTTCAAAATTTACAACTAGCTGACAAGCTGCCTCCAATCTACCAGATATAACTTAGCATAGATTTTTAGAATACAAAATCGAAAATTGGGATCCAGAATTGAGATATTTTTAAGTTATTTTGCAATGCGTAATAGTACTTTATTTTTTAATGATTCCCTCGTTTTTTTTTTTTTTTATCTTTAAAAAAAAAAAACGATTAAAAAAATTACTTATGACAGTACAATTTAAGTAAAAGAAAATCCTCAAAGATGTACAGATATCTTAAGCAAATTAGATCACAATGTAAATGGACTCTCGAAGATACATATTTTGACCCTTCCCAGACTCCTATTCTTCTAAATACAAAGCTGAATTTATTGCTTCGTTTCATACCTATGGACAAACCTTGTTTTAGCTACCCATCATTAATTCAGATGCTTTATTTACTACTTCTTAACTATGAGTAAATGTTATCATACCTTTTCTGTAATTATACTATTATCTTTTTCACGATTATTCACCTTGCTCAGTTTCTCTTTAATTTCTTCTACCTCATTACACGCCTCATTTGATATCATGCTATCTAGTTTTACTAAAAAGTTTTAAGGTCAAAATAGAAAAAAACAGTGGAAAAGTACTGTATACAATGTGAAACAAGCGTATATAAAATACCTATTCTTTCATCAAAAATCCTGAAAATTTACAGCCTACGGACATGCTGCCGCTTGATGTATGAGACGCAAATTAAATTTTTCGAACACATAATCCAAAATCCTGATCCAGAATCGGGATATTTTATTTATTTATCCGCTTACAGTAAAACATCCATAACGAACACTCACGAATAATGGACACCTCTATTTTGCGACCACTTATATAATCCCCATTTGTGTGTTTTTAACTTCTGAAAAGTGAACACCGCCGAATATCGGACAAATTCTGTGCTCCAGAGGTGTTTGCTATTCAGAGGTTTTGCTGTATTAGATTCCATAGTTTTATCTTATATTTAATGGAAAAATGTAGTCTTACAAATAAAATTTTAAAAGAATTAAAAAGGTAATAAAAGAAAATCTCCAAAAGTTTACAAATATCTTGACACTGAAATGTTACATTTATTTTGAACTTATTTTAATGGATCTGTTACATTAGGATACAAGAGTGCCCTAAATAACATTATGATTTCTTTAAAGTATTCAAAACTTTTATTCCAAAATAACAAAAAAAAAAAAAAAAAAAAAAAAAGAGAGAGAGAGAGAGAGACATCCTCCAAGCAGCATTCCAGTGTTAAACAAATTAGACCACAGTGTAAATGCAATTTTTTCAGACTTCATTTCTTCTAAATACAAAACTGAATTTATTGCTTTGTTTCTTGCCCATGCCTCTTTACAAACCATGTTTAGTCCATCCATCATAATTCAAATACCTTATTTACCACTTCTTAGCTATGAGTAAATGTTATCATACCTTGTCTATAATTATAATATTATCTTTTTCACGATTATTCACTTTGCCCAGTTTCTCTTTGATTTCTCTCAGCTCATTATAAGCCTTATTTGATACCATACTATCATAGTTTTACTAAAAAATTTGAGGTTCAAGAGAACAAAAGTCCAGAATTTTTTTCAATTTGTGGACATGCTACCTTTTGATGTATGAGGCATAAATTAAATTTTGAAGCACATAATCCAAAGCCATGGTCCAGAATCGGAATGTTTTATTTATTTATTCTAGTGTTAGATTCCATGATTTTTATCTTATACTTAATCAAAAAATGTAGTCTTTCAAATTAAAATTTAAAAGAATTAAAAATGTAAAAAAAGAAAGTCTCCAAAAGTTTACAGATATCTTGACCCTGAAATGTTACAATTATTTTTTAACTTATTTTTATTAATGGATTTGCTACATTAGGATACAAGAGTGCTCCAAATAAAAATAGGATTTCTTTAAAGCATTTAAAACTTTTATTCCAAAATAACAAAAGAGAGGCATCCTCCAAGCAGTGTTACAGTGTTAAACAAATTAGACCACGGTGTAAATGCACTTTTTTCAGACTTCATTTCTTCGAAATACAAAACTGAATTTATTGTTTTGTTTCATGCGATGTCTATCTACAAACCTTGTTTTATCCATCCATCATTAATTCAAATGCTTTATTTGCTAATCCTTAACTATGAGTAAATGTTATCATGCCTTCTCTATAATTATATTATTATCTATATTTTTCGCGATTTTTCACCTTGCTCAGTGTCTCTTTTATTTTTTGCAGCTCATTATAGCTTCGTTCGATACCACGCTATCATAATTAGCTATCTATCTAATCTATTGTAAAATGAACGGGGGATCTCAAATGAGACGACATGATATCAACATAGAGCAATGCTGTTCAATTTGTTTGTTAAACTGATATACCTATTTTATACAATAAGTCCTCATTAAAAATTTTAAGAGGATGACGACCTCGTTATTCATAAACGAGATTAGGTAAAACAAAAAACTGTTTTATGACCTTCTTCTATTCCACTTTGAAATATTGCATACTTCTAATTTAAAAGAATAGCATTGGTAAAATTAAACCTGTAAATAATCTGATTCAATTATTTTATTTGGATCAAGTTTTATCAAAATAATCATATATGGTTAATGGCAACTATTAACAAATAACAGACTTGTCTCATTTGCCCCAAGCTTGGATGACAAATCCTCCACATATTACTTTACATATATTACAGTAGGAATCTCGATAAATTAGTCCAGGAATTCACCTTATTTTTGGCGATATTTTGTCGAGCACGGCGCCAAGTTCGGTAAAAATTTAGCATATGTGCATGTGCAGGATCTGATTTATGGTAAAGCATTCGAAGCACATTTCCTGTGCCTCCTACTCTCAAAAGAGCCCTCAAAGTGTAAAGTAAAATTTAAAAAATAATAATAAACTAGTCGGATGTGTCAATCCCAAAACTTTCTTCTATCTCACACAGGTTTCGCATACACTAAAAAGAATCAGCACCAATTTATATCAAGGTCTAACTGAAACTCAAGTTTTATTAAATTCCGTGCAATATTTCTTGAGATAGGACTATTGCTAAAATCGTGTAAATCCTGCAAAATGCTGCATAGCAGCGGCACCTGCTGGGCGATTTTTACCAAAAGCTAATCAGCACCAATTTATATCAGGGACTAACTGAATCTAAAGTTTTATTAAATTCTTGAGATAGAGCGCCCACAAAATTTGTGTCACATACAGACAGACAGACAGACAGGCAGACAGACTCACAGACTCACAGACAGTCATTTTCTAAAAACAGTCAAATCGTGTTCAGGACCTTCTAAAACGTATAAATCCGTCGAAAACCGGTAGTAGAAAATTTTCAACAATCCAATACTTTCTTCTTGTAAAGATAGAAGAAAGTAAAAAAATACATGTTGTTTTTAATTCGCAGTTCCCATCGCTGGCTCCCATGGGCTCTTTTGCTTGTACTTTACAATGCACAAAATATTCATGACGTGCCTTACGGGTTAAGGGAGCTCCAAAAAAGGAAGCGTCCTAGAAACTCGTTAGGTGATAGCACGAGACGTATCAGTACACGCAAGTGTTACTGCACGTACATCTATATAACACTAGGAATTGTTACATTTCTCTGAATTTTCTATTTTAATATCATAATGTCATCATCTAGCAACATAACATCATGAGTCAATCACTCTTATTCGCACGCCTGTGCTTTATAATATAGATTATTATTATTATTAACCTCCAAAAACTTGGCAGGATTCTGGAGATGACAAAGCTGCAGATCGATGCTCGAATGGTGCAATGGCTATTCAGTTTTTTAAAGAGCATAAGTTTCGGCATTCCCGGTTACCTCAGAAATATTACAGTAGCGCCCGAAATTCAAAATCTCTGTACCAGTTGAGGAATTTACCCGAGAATGACAATTAATGTCTAGCCGAAACAAATTTTTCAGGCCGAAACGAAGTGACGACTCTTTCGTGCCCGCCAATGTGTAGCTTACTCATGACTACAACTTTTAACAACAACAACAACAACAACTTTATTCAACAACTGAAAAGAAGGGGTTTACTGGGGAACAGGTAATTTAATAAGATACTTTTAATCCAGGTTGAAAAACTTATTTCTCGATTACTAAATGTAATGTGGGGTCAGCCTAACTTGTGAGATCAGTTTTAAAGAGAATATATTCCTGTCTTCAGTATAGCTATGCACTAAACCGTTCTTTTCCTAGAAATACAAGTTCACTTAGATTAACACTTAAACTATAAATGAAGTCCAGTGGAGCTCAACATTTCTTTTATTCGAAGTACAAACAAAACAAAGCAAAAAAAATTCTTACTACATAAAGATCGCAGCTTACAGCAACAATGGCTTCCAAAGTATACGAGAATGAATTTCCTGTAGAGACAGTTTATGAAAACCTATCAGGTAAAATCCACTAGAAATCCGTACATGACCACAGTCACCTATTAACCCTTTCCAGCACAGTGGTCCCACTCCGGGGACACCTAATTTTAATTCCAAACTTGCATGCGACACCAAGAATATTTAATAAAATTTTGTTTCTACAATGAAAGCTTAAAATAAGGAATTCTTATTTTATAAAAAAGTCGTTTGTAAATTCCGGTGTCTGTCAGTAATTTCTCATTTTACGAACAGACTTTGTCTGTGTCGGAAAGGGTTAACATAACGTCACAAAATACGAGTGACAATTCAGGAGATCCTTTCACGCTTTATGAAAATTAAAGAAAGACAAAATAAATTTACCATTCACCCATGAATGTTAGCAACGCAAACAACACAATATCATTTAAAAACTCACAAAACTCATTCGACCACTAAGAGTACCCTTATCAAAGAGTAGCTGACAGACTATCATAATGACACAAATGAATTTCGGTCCTTTCTCGAGTTTCAGTTAAAAAGGAAAAATAAAATGAAACTTTCCTAAATGAAAAAAATCCAAGCTTTTAATATACATCTGTAGAAAAATATTATTAATTAATTATTCACAAACACTCATACCTATCTAGAGAAACACTTTTGTTTATGCATATGATTCCGTTATCGTTTGTTTTTAGTAAAAACAAAAAAATGTTTTTCTATCATTATTATTTTTTTTTAAGTTTTATAACCTAAAATTTCAGTTATTTATTTATTAATAACTTTATAAACTCATTCTGTTTTTAACTCATGCAGTAAAAAATAAAAATAAAATATAAAGTGCCCAGTGAAACTGATGGCATTGAGCTCACAGGCTATTCACACTAATTGTATATTTTTCTCTTATTTCAAAGAATAATCCCCTCGAAAAATAAAGAAATCGACAATAAACCTGTATACCAAATTTGAAACAAATCAGATAATTCTGCATGAAATACCTATTTATCTAAATTATGTAGAGGATTAGCGTCCCGTTCCCTCCTTATACTTAACCAATAAACCATCAAAATTAATCAGGGAAGCGCCTTATCACAATGAACCCATATGAAAAATTTTGAAGCAAATCGGTTATTCTGCATGAAAAACCATTTATCTAAATTAAGAAGGGATTAGCCCCATACCCCTCCCCCTTTTTAACCTAACCAATGAACCCCAAAACTAATCAGGGAAGCGCCTTATCAGAATGAACCTATATACAAAATTTGAAGCAAATCGGATATTTCTATCAAGAGTTATCGCGTTATGTACATACATACCTACGTGCATACAGAACTTGCGGTAACATTAGCTCTCAGACTCAGGAGCTAAAAATGCACAAACAGTTTTAAAAGATTCAGTATTTTGCTTTTAATTTGATAGAAAAGAAATATTTAAAATATTATGCTTTAAAAGAATAATAGCACATCCATTCTTAGAAGGGAAAAGAAAACTTATTTATTTTCAATTTACAATTATTATTACTCCAGTAGAAATCGATGTATATGTTTAAATAGATTTTTATACTATAAATGTTGCTGATGTTTTTGTTAGGCACAAAAATCAGCATGAAAACCATGCATATCAGTGAAAATAGCATCCTTGTTCAATATTATCTTGATTTTTTTTTATGAATTTTTCAAAAGTGTACTGACTTATGGAATACCCTGCATGTTATACAAATTTCTTCGGAATCAATTACCAGATGCATATTTCAGGAATGATGTTTATTTACTGTTTAAAACACTTGTTTTAAGATATATATTTTTCATTTCTGAAGATCTTTTTAAGTGCGCTAGTGTAACTTATTAACAAACTTGCAATTGTAGTAAGCAATGAATAGTATTTTTATATCGAAGAAAATGTTGCATTTTGTACATCCTTGCGTAATGTTTGTACAACGTGCTGCGCCGATGAATAAAATTAACATTGTTTATTTAACTATATCACTGCTAAAACTTATTTTTAAATGTTTTTATTTGATTTAGTTTCATTTCTGGTAGTCAAATCTTACACCCGAAGTTGTTCATTCTATTTGTTCCAAATTTTGGTTAATTGGCCATTTGTAAATTGTATTTACCTTTTTAAAAGGTTTATTATTATAGACAATGTTGTATTTTGAAATAATAATAATAATAATAATAAATTTTTTCTAAAAATTCGATGTTAATATAAAAATATTCGGATAATTTACGTCACTTCATGGTTCACTGATGATATAATCTAATGTTAATTATTTCATTGCATTGTTGCTAAAATTATTTTTGCATTTTTTTTCAATATTTCACAACATAATTAAAAGGTATTCGTGACTTGGGTTCGTCTGCCAGTCTAACCAACTGTCTGCCTGCTTTCCACGCTCCAATTCAAATGAAGTGCATAGCATTTCTTTGTATGCTACGCGCAGGGCCTTTACGCAGCCGAAATATTTTACATGGCTATGTATATTATTATATATTACACACACATAAAAATTGGATACATTACGATTAGGCAGTAATTATTTGAGCTACATATTTATAACGTGCTATAGTATTATATCAAACAGAATGAAGATAGGCTAGTTTATTGAGGATTAATACCGTACATTTTCTTTTGAAGCATTTGCATTTTTTTAAACAGGAATACACATATACAAAACGAAGTATGCATTTCTAGTACAGGTATAATGGGAAGAGTTCCAGAGCTTAAAAATACTCGCCTTCATGAATTCGATTAGACGAGTGAGACAAGTCAACAAACATTAGTTTGCCGATAATAGGAAGCTAGCCAAGATTTATAGGATGGCTCTGTAAGATAATAGCAACATACGGACAAAAAAATTCGATTGGTCGATACGATTTAAGAAAAAAAAAAAAAAAAAAAAAGAATTGCCAAGCAACTTTCCGAGCTTTATATTATCGTCAAACTAATGTTTGTTGACTTGTCTCACTCATCTAATCGAGGTTATGAAAGCGAGTATTGTTAAGTTCTGGAATATGGATTGTCATAGTTTGGACAAAAACTGATGCCTACGCACTGTGCGTCTTTCTCCACTGTTATCTATAAAGTCATTCTTCCTTTTCGGTAGCTTTGTAGAAGTAACGCCATCTATGAGAAATTTTTGGAACTGTTCTTTTTATTTTTTTAACAAAAAAATTTCGATCATAAGAATTATTTTCGTCGAAACCGAATTCTAGTACGCCAATTGCTTATTTTTTTTATTGAATTTTAAAATGTGTCAAGGAATTTTTGGACACCCTGCATTTTACAATGGTAATTTTTATTTTGAACGCCCACTTAACAGCTAGAAATAAATTAAAGCAAGCGTAAACCTTTTAAAGCATTGTCCATTTTAAAAGTTTCTCGTTTTCAAAATGTCATGTTCCATGAGTATTACACTTTTATGTGACTTTGTTTCATTTCCGTAGTTTAATCATGTAAGCAAAAATTTTTATTCAACTCAATTTTTTTTTTCAAATTTAGGTTCACTGACCACTTGTGAATCGTGTCATCTTCCTAAATGCTCCGTCATCAGTTTATTTGTATACAATATTTAGTTTTTCGAAAATAAATAAGTACAAGAACGAAAAATCATGCTTCAAGCATAGGTTATGAAACATATTCAGAATACTGAACACAGATAACTTCACAGTTTACTAAATAAACAAGGTCAAGGTCAAACTGGGCGGGGAGGACTACCTTTCGGCTTAAGCTCAACTAGCCCCGCCCATACTAAATAAACAATTTAGAAAACGCATAACACATTTGGAAACCCAATTTCAGCAATTACTACCAATAACCGAACAAAATAGCCGAATTCTTTTGCTCAGCCCTGTATATGATCTATAGATTACTGCGTTGCGTACACTACACAACATGCCAAAATTTACTTCAGTCAGGAAATACATTAGCACAATTGAAAATTCTCTTTCAGCAATTCCCGTCAATAAACGGAAATGTTCGTGGGGTCTTTTGAGTTTTTTTTTTTTTTTTTTTAATAGGTTTAACTGAACCACTACGTTAAAACGTGTAAAATCAGAATCTTCAGAGACAGGAAAATATTTTGTTTTTTGGATAGGTTTAACTGAACCACTGTGATAAAATGTGTAAAATCAGAATTTTCAGAGACCGGAAAAAAAAAGAAGAAAAAAATATGTATATGCAGGTCTCTCATCTGAAATTGGTTCAAAATTAGGAGACCAGCTCTAGAAGTCTAACCACTCTTTCAGAGAAGTGTCTTAGCACTTTCCCTGACGTGCCAACAACAACAACAACAACTGGTAGTTTTATAGAGAAATGTATGTTAAATACGCTGAAAAAGTTTTTAAATCGAAGAATTATTTTAAGAACTATTTAATGTTAAAAATAGTCAAAATAGTTCACTCAAAAAAGTTTTATAAGGATTAAAACTATGCATATAAATTTAGCCATCTTTCGCAGGCAGATAATTGACTAAATTGTGGTGTGCATTATGTATGCAATATATTTTTTTTAATTTGTCTAATTATTTTTTTATAGTTTTTTTATTCAAAATTTTATTATCTGAGTAGAGATTTATTTCATAGTTTAAAATAGCCAGTTTTTATCTATTGTTGCCAGATTTTAAAAAGCCCAAATAATAATATTTACAGATATATACTTTTCGATTGAAAAATGTATTTAGACGTGAATTTTTAAAAAAGAAAGAAAACTTTAAAATAATTGAGATAATAAGCGTTAAAATAAAGAAAATTTCGTCATATTTAAAACGATATATTTAAAATAATTTCCTTACAGCGTTTCCGAATGCTGTATTTATAACTGAAATATAGATTTACACGTGAATATTAAAAGAGAAAGAAAACTTTAAAATAATTAAATTATGGTTTGCGAAAAGCATTTAATGATGAAAATTACGTTATAGCATAAAACTTTTCTTCTAAAGATTATAAAACTCCGGAGTGCAACGTATTTTTTACGATATTTTACGTATATTTTATACGCTTTTTAAGTGTCTTATTTTCTGTATTACCTTTAATGTATGTGTACTTCCAATTTTATACTTATGCATGTGGCTGTCATGCATGGTTTTCTCTATTTGTTTGTTTGCTTCCCTATATTTTTTTAACAGTGTATAGGAATTTATGTGTGGTATTTTGTGATTCTACCATATAATTTCCCCATTTTCATCACTTGAATTTGTACCAATATATAATTAATTAAAGATGTCTTATTTTCATTACTTATCAAAAGTTATTAACTCTTATGTTCTCAGCAATATCACTCAGACTAATCCTTTGAGGGAAGTCCTAGTACAAGCTGATTTTCCAATGTGTAATTGATCTTTCTTAATCAATCACGAAAACAGACGTCAGTTGCCGCGACAACGATGGATGCGGAGTTGGGAACCGAAAAATCCCAGGGAAATGAATGATTATAGAAGATAGCCACTGGTCGTGATAATATCAATCTTCCGTAATCTTGTAATATTTTTAAAACAGAGTAAGTTTGTTTTTAGAGCCTACGGTATCTGGACAGGGGGTGGCGAGCGTAGCAAAGCCCTCTAAGTATGTCAAAAAATACAAAATACTCAAATTAAAAATAGTTTAAAGTGTACAGGGTTCCCTTAAAAGAAAACTAGGTCTGAGTGGGTTAATGCATATTATAAAACAAAATAACACGGTTTAAACTTTTACAGTGTTCGTACGCTTTTACCACAATTTTTTAATAGAATTTTTCTATTTAATATTTAAATAGCAGAAATTGTAAACGCCTCGTTCAATTGCAGGATTTGTAATACTTTTCTGCATTTAAATAAGGCGAAAAATTCTATTAACAATTTGTGGTAAAAACGTTCGAACCCTGTTTTATTGCATATGAGGACCCCAAATACCAAGGGGTATAAGTGACAAAATTGTAAAAACTGAGCTAAGTGCACAGGCGATCTGGAAATAAGGCTATTTGCTACTACTTGAGCATTCGAAACTTGTACCACTTGTTATCAATATGGATTAACTATAAATTAAAAAAAATTGTACTCCCCCTTCTTTACACAGTTATTGAAATAAGAGTTCACAAATCATTATGAAATAAACAACAGTTTCATAATTATTTCAGTCAATTACTATTGACACAAAACTTCGAATTCAATTTACTCCAAATCGAAATTTTGTCACTTGTATCTCTTGGCTTCTGCATTTAAATAAGGGTCCTCATATAATAAAATTACTCATCGAAGAGCATCCGAGAAGAATTAGTCTTTACTGGCATAGATTCCCAAACAATCGCTAGCACTATACGCTCCAAGATTAATATGTGTACAGCATGTTGCAACGTCGCTTCACGTTCTACTGACCAAACACATTAGGATCTCAATATAACCCAGCTATACCTCACTTTGAAACCCCTAACATTTCCGAATCAGTGATGTTCCATACTCTTCAGTAATTACCATTGTTTTCAGGTCTTGTTCTAGATGAAGTTCCAATTACTTTCTCAAATTTCGTAACATTCAATCAAGAAGAGGTTTGGCCCTTTATTTTGTTTTTTTCTTTACTTCCCAAAACATTCAATTCTGCCCTATATTTCGAACTTTATGCAATCCCAGTAGCATCAATAATTGCTGTTTGATTTAATTTCATAAGGATTACTGGAAGATGCCGTAGGTTGCATTAAAAAAAAAAAAATAGTATTCAATAAGTGATCCAGTTTCATAGAAGTGATGGAAAGAATGTTGTGAGTGAAAGTGATTGACTTGAATAAGTGTTTTTTAAGTTGCAATAAATTCAGATAATTGAAAGCTGAAATCATCATAAAAGCGTAGGCGTAAGAGTTCTGAAAATTATTGGCGAGTCTGAACTCTAATATAACTATTTTATACAACAAATACGAATATGTCACATTTTGTATGTATGAGTAATAGGGATCGATTGCAAATTTAATAATGCTGTTTAGTCCCTCTCCCTCTTTTAATGAAATTGGACAGATTGCCATATTTTTAACTTAAGAACTGTTATAAACCACAATTTAATCTATTATATAAATAAATTATAACATTTTGACAGTCTGAATTTCGATTATTTATATATATAACAAAAGATACACTGGATGTCATTAAAAGCACAGGCGTAGAGCTCTGAAACTATTGGCGAGGCTCAACTCTAATATAACTCTTTTATACAACAAAAAAGAATATATCACAGTGTGTATGTATGAGTAATAGAGATCTGTTACAAACTTAATCTTGCTTTTTTAGTTTCTCTTTTACTGAAATTGAACAGGATATTTAAATAAACTACAATTTAATATATTATATAAATATATAACATTCAGACAATCTGTAAAAGCGAAAAATAAATGTTTCAAATATTCTAATGGATAGAAGATTTTTAGAAATTAAAAATAATTATGCACATTACATGCGAAAATATCTAGCTATATAAAAGATATATAAATTATATATCTTTATTATATAATTATATATTAGATATATAAAGATATATAAATTTTTCGTACATTTTGTACTCTGCATTATAAATTATTCTATGATATATACAATTTTTAAAAATGATTTTTATTAGTCTGATATTGCAGTCAGAGACGCTGGGCTCCGCTAAGTGATTTACCAGGGACTCGTGCGACATTGCGCCGGTCCTGGGTAATCCTATCTGGAAGCTGCATTGCAGCGCTTAATGCTTCTTACTTAAACATTACCAAGGTATTTCATTAATAAAAAACATTACAATAAATGGTATTCAATATTTCAATATAAGTTTTAAACAATAAAACATTTTCTGAACAGTTGTAAAACATAAATCATACTTGCATTTTTTTTAGAAAGTATAGTTTTAGTTCAGAATCTACATATAAAATTTACTCTGAAATCTATAGAAATCTGGTCTTTATACATGGTGTTCATTCAAATCGTTTTTACTTACCCATCATACGTAGTAGGGGTAGATCGTTTTAAAAATCGAAAAAAAAAATTTTTTTTGACGGATTTATACGTTTTAGACACTGGAGATTCCAAAAAACATTTTTAGAAAAAAACAATTGCTAAAATTTGCTGTCAGTATGTGTGTCTGTAAACGCTCTTTCTCCCGAACAAATTGAGATAGAGACTTGAAATTCGGTAATAATGAGAAGAAGGTTATTGAATTTCAGTAACCTCGATTATCCGGATCTATTTTTTTCGGACTCTCGAAATATTCGTTCTGATGAAAGGTGCATAAAATTTTTCGAAATTGTTTATTTTAAGGAAAGAATATAAAAGACAATAAAAAAGCATAAATTTTGCATAGATGAGAAATGAATGAAGTCGATCGGATAATGAGTTGCCGAGATATTTGTAATCGTATTTACCACACTCTTCGATTTTTTATGAGCCTGTATTTCATTCAAATTTCAATTCAAAGATATATTTTAATTGGAAATGAGACGCTTAATCCGACGCAGTAAACTCTTAGTTAATATGACTATCAATTTTGGAGTTATAAGGATGTTTCTTTTACGCAATTCAGTCATAGAGCATTTAAAGTTTATGATGTCATCAAGCCAGGATTTTATTCGAATTGCAATGCATTTTATAAATAGTTTACGCATGTTTTATTTTCATATTTTATATTATGCATATCCATGATGGGTAAGTATTACGGTGGCCCCAACGAGTAGTTTAATTTTTAAACCGTTGTTAGCTTTATAGGTATAGTTTCGATTTAAAAAATGTTTACATTTTATTTATTTTTTTTCATATCTAAAGCCACCTCATTTTTTTATTTTATTTATTTTTTTTTATTATTTTTTTGTTGTTGCTTCTTATTTAAACATTACTATTTTTTTTTTTTTATTAATCAAAAACATTACAATAAATGATATTCAAAATTCCAATATGTGTTTTCAATATTAAAACATATTCTGAGCAGTTGTAATTAAACCATAAATCATATTTCAAAAAATTACAAAATTGAAATTTTTATCCCGCTTTTCAGTTTTTCCGGTCCCAAGTTCTATTTAGAAAAACTTTCTTCATACTCTAACAAGTAAAACAATAAATATTTTATTTCTGTACGACCGAAACTTACAGAGTTATGATTCTTTGAATTCATATAATTCTGCGTATACATATTCATATAATTTTAGCGTATAATATGTTAATCTGATAACAACATACTCATATAATATAAACATATTTATACAATTTTCAGCGTTTAAAAAAACATTTTTTTTTTTTTTGTTTGATAAGAAGACAGAAATTTAATTCTAATCATTGTTGTGCTTAGAAAATTAAAAGTCTGTAGAATATCACAATAAATATAACTTACAATTTGTGTTTTTTAAATTGAAAATACATTATTGTGTATTATTGTAATTATACAAAGATTTAAAATATATATATATATATATACATAATCACTGTTCTTTTAATAGATATAAACGTAAATTGAATCCACCAAAACCTAAAAATAATTTCCACATCGCCATGTTTTAAATAACAACAGGTTTCAAGATTATTTTCTTAACAAGCTTAGTGGTTATCTTGAAAAATCGCCCACCCCCTCTGAAACCTCATATGTGCATAACTGCATATGGAAATAAAAGCATAATTGCTTTTATCCATTCAAAAACCGGCTCTCGCCAAATGATGATACCTTTCGCGCGATAATTCGCCAATTATAAATATCCCCTCAGCATCATACGCCAGGTAGTCTTTTTTAATAGAGGAGGGTTTTTTAAAAGGCGGGTTTGGTGCTTGTAAAAGAATAACAAAGGGTGAGGCACCGCCGGAAGTTGGGGCCAGCGTTCCATGACTCTCCAGCTTTGTCAGTTCTTCTTCAGGTGGCCCACCTGCCCGGTACTTTTCTCGTTTATCGGTTCGGTACTTTGTGGGATACAGGTATGAAGCGATTTGAAGGTGCCAAGCTCCTGTTTTTTACCCCTGTAAAGGATAAATCTCTCCTGTTGAACAGTGATGTAAGTGGATTTCCTATACTATGGACTCATTTTGCAATAGTATGGATAGTGGATACTTTTGTTTACGTAATTCAATTTGTGTGATGAATATGGTGTGCTGTTGTTGTGATCACGAGGAGGTAGGCTTTTATTTATTTTATTTTACAGCTCAGCTGTGATACAGATGTATATTAATATAGGAGATTTCTGTGGATTAAAGTGCTGGTTTGAAAAGTATTAAGTATTAACTAAACGTGGTTAGTCTCTAAGTGAAATATTTGATATTTTACTTTTAAAGTATCAATCAGATAAGCATAATCTCTTTAAGTTTTACGCAAGTCTATTTTCATAATATTCTCATATTCCAGTATATTTTATTGCATGTGCATTGTGAAAAAACATGGCTTAAAAAGCTTCCGCTGCAAAATGTCTAGACTGAATTTAGCCCCAACAGTAAACCTGCGATTTAATATTGTATCATTATAACAATTACATTTATTTAAACAGCATTAATTCGACGGTACTTATGTAAACAAAGCTTATTTTAGTGATTTACATTGTAATATGCCGCTTGCGTTCACGAATGCAGTGAAAGGGGGGGGGGGGGGGTATTTTAGCGTTTATGATTCTACAGCCATTAAAAATATTTTTCCCGCTTTTCTGGCATGCACATAAAATGCAACTGTTTTTTATAATATTGATGAATTACTATTACTTTTATATTGTGGGAGACAGGTATGGAGCGATTTCAAGGGACCAAGCTCTTGTGTTTTTGTAAAGGATAAATCTCTCCAGTTGAACAGTGATGTAAGTGGATTTGGTGCCATTTAAAAGACTCCTCTTTTTGCTATATTTTGGATAGTGGATACTTTGCGAAATTAAATTTGTGTAGTGAATAGGGTTCACTCTTTGTGTTATTGTTGTGATTACGAGGAGGTAGGCTTTTATTTACATTATTTTCAACTAGGTTTGAAAAAAGGTATTAATATCTGAGTTTGTCAGCAACTTGTGCGAAGTGCGAATGAAATTAAAGTGTATCGGAGACTTCGGAGAAGTATTAAATGTCTTTCTTTTAAGAAAAAATTAATTAGGTAAATATCATCTGTTTAAGTTATAGGCGTCTATTTAATGATATTCAAGAATTCCAGTTTAATTTCTTTCAGACAAATTACCATAAAACTTCAAGTAACTCTTTATTTACTGTAGAAGGTCTAATCCCCCTTCTTCTCATATTGACATGCTGCTTTATCCCCATCAACTTTTTGGAAGCGTAAAATCTAAAATTTCTTTTTTCTCTTTACTTTTAAGATTTAGTACTTTAATTTGGATTTTCGCATTTTAGCTACTATATGTTATGTGAAGAATGAAAATGAATAAATAAATAAATAAGTAAATTAAAGGGTTTGTCGATTTGGTATGTTGTGGTACACAGACATGAGGGGATTTGAAGATGTCATGCTACTATTTTTTGCCCATGTAAAGGATAAATATCTCCTGTTGAACAGTGATGTAGGTGAATTTGGTGCCATTTAAAAGCCTCCCCATTTTGTTGTACATACTATAACTAGTGGATACTTTTGTTTACGTTATACAATTTGTATAATGAATGTGGTTTACTCTATGTGTTATTGTTGTGTTCACGAGGAGGTCTGTTTTTGTTGTTTTATTTTATCTATATTTGTGAAGGATGATTGATAACTTTTATTTATTTAGCCAATGCTTTATTTAGCAATTTCTGGGTATTGGTGTTAGTTCGAAATGTCACAAGAGAAGTTTAATATTTTGGATTTAAAATATTTAACATAAACATGATCTATTTAAACTCTATGCAAATCTGTTTTCATAATATTCATTATTCCAAATTAATTTCTTGCATTTATGTACTCAAAAGACGTAATTTAGAAAAGATTCTTTTGCAAAAGTGTAATGATCGAAAAAAACTACAACTGTAACATTACGATATAGTAATATTCCATTCAATAATATTTATTATAACAGTTGTATTTATTTAAAAAACATTAACTGCACAAAATTCATGTAAACAAAATTCATTTTTCAATATTTATCTTTTGATGCTTCACTAATGCAGCGAAGGGAAGGGAAGGGAAAGAAGGGGGGGGAGGGCTGGAATCTATATAGCGTTTGATTTTACCGCCATCGAAAATCTTTTCCTTGCATATATATCAAATGCAACTATTTATTTTTTATATTTGAGGATTTTTATTACTTTTATACCGCGGGTCATTGGATGTGAAACTATTTCAAAATTCCTGTTTTTTTTTTACCCCCTATGAAAGATAAATCTCTCCTGTTAAGTAGTGAAACAAGTGTGTTTGGTGCAATTTAAAAGGTTTCACAATTATTCTATACTTATTATAGATAGTGGATACTTTCGTATACGTTATTCCACTTTTTTGATGAGTATGGTTCACATTTTGTGTTATTGTTGCAATTCCGAGGTAGTAGGCTGTTATTTATTTTATTTTCAACTGCATTTGTCATGAATATTAATATCGAAGACTTCTCTTATCACTTCAGAAATTTCTGCGGATGAGGTACTAGTTTGAAGTGTGTCGAGAAATATTAAACGTCTCTCTTTTAAGATATTAGACAAACCTGATCTACTTTAGGGGGTTGATAAGTCAGATCTTAAATTCCCCTCTCTAATGTTAAATTTATGGTAGTGGAATAAATTCGTATTTTTATAATATCTCATAAGGAAATTAATATTTTTTACTTTTTTTCTACGTACTCTTCTTTAAAGGATCTCTCTCTCTCTCTCTCTCTTTTTAGTTGTCAAACTATTTCTAAAATGTATGCTTAATTTAATATTTTATGTGTTAAAATCGTACGAACTGTGAGTAATATTTCAACACTTCAGAAAAAATTAAGCATATATTTTAGAAATATTTTGACGACAAAGAAAAAGAGACATACTTTAAGAAAAGTACACAGAATAAACAAGTCAAAAATATTAATTTCCTTATGAAATATTTTAAAAATAAGAATTCACTTCACTCCCATCGATTTAACATTAGCGAGGGGAATTTGAGATCTGACTCACCAAACTACTTAAGTAACATGCAAGTCTGTTTTCATACTATCCATTATTGCAGATTAATTTCGTACATTTTTTACCGAAAAGATTGAGCTTATAAAAATCCTCCGCTATGAAAGTGTTTAAATAGTTTAGTCCCAAATGAAAATCTGCTTTTTAGTAAAATTTCATTTAATAATATTCATTGCAACAGTTGTATTTACTTAAGCGCCATTAATTTCGCTGTAATCAAATTAATTTTAAGATTTTTATTTAGTTTTGATAAGCCCGTAGTTTATCGTTTATGTTCACTAATGCAGTGTAGTGGTCGGATCTGCTTCCAATTTTTTTTTTAACTGTATGCATAAAAAACGCAACCTTTTATATTTATTATTTTATTGTATTTTAATAACCTATTTTATCTATAACTTTATTCCACCTTCCACTTAGTCAATCATTTTTTGACTGCGCTGATGTATCGATAGAAATAAACAGAATTTACTTTGAAGAAATGCGGCTAAATAATTATTCTTTGGGCTGTAAAAAACCTTTCCAGAATTGGCTATTTTTTATCGCGCTGAGAACATGTGAAAACGTTTCTCCCATAGCAACAAAAGTAATCAAGCATTAAGTCAGATGCTTCATTACTTTTTCCATTAGTGTTTTTAATCCTGCTTCTTATAAGGAAAATATAACTTGGGAGATTTATAAAATAATTTTATATGAAAATACATTTAACTCGTTCGTAAAATTATATACCCGTTTCATAGTTATGTACTTTATTACACTTGCAAGAACTTACTCACTAAAAGTTACTTTATATTTCGACAAAATCTACAAAGTTGTAATAAGTTCAGATTTTTAACTTTAACATTTCTTAAGATAAGTCATCCGTTTTAAACCTTCAATAAAATTTATTTTTGTTTTCATATTTTTTAGATATTTACGCAATTCTGAATCAAACAAAACCGCATGAAACATAATCAACATAATTTTTAGTAAAAACCCGTCCTATATATGCCGGAACATGGGTGGGACAAAAATCGTGAAGTATGCAGCTAAGCAGCATAACCTGTTAAAGAATATACGCCCAAGCCTAATCAGTACTATTTTATATCAAAGTCTAACTGAATACGAAGTTTCATGAAATTCCATGCTTTAGTTCTTCAGATAGAGCGCCCAAAAAATTTTATATAAAGACATTTTCTAAAAATAGTCAAATCGTGTGCAGGACATCCCAAAACGCGTAAATCTATCAAAAACAGATAGTTGAAAATTTTCACAATTCCAAAACTTTTTAAGTATATATCTTTATCGCCTAAGTATAAATCTTTATATTCTCTCTCTTTATCTTTTTAAATATTTATCTTCTTAAGTATTTATCTTTTTAAATATAAAACTCAGGCTAAAAATTAGTTTTTGTGATTATAAGACTGCGCGCAACAGTTGTATTAAAATGTTATTTCTGTAAATCTGGAGTATTTTTAGTGTTTTAATAAATTTTTATCCATTGATATTAAAATTAATTATGGAATATATTAATTTTAAAGAATTGGTTTTAATCGAATAAATCTGAAAAGAAACTAGCATATGGTATATAGGTAAGAAATCTTGAAATTTTGGTATCGTAAAATTGAGTCCCCTTAAAGAACATTTTCAGAAATTACTATAAATATACAAATATATTTTGCAAACGTTGTTAATGTTGTTTAGATGCTGTAATAAACATGGAACCAACCGTTGTTTTTCCTTCTGCTTCCGACTCAAACCAGGTGTGACTCGACTAGCGTTTGAAGGGCGGGGAGTAATAAAAAGAAGAAAAAAAAACTTAGTTCCCCTCATCTGTTGTGGGAAATTATTTTTGCAGTTCCTGAACTGCATCACAATTGGATTAAAAAAAAAAATTGTATTGCATCACACGAAACAAGCTTTTTGCCATCTGATCTCTGGCGTGCGTGTTCTGTTCCGTCTTTACCTTTTTAACGTTAAGTCAGACTATGGAGTTTTCCCATTGCAAATTTTAGTGATAAATATTACATACGTGATTGTAATGAATAATTACCTTCTAAAGCGTTACTCACGGACAGAGTTAGGCATTATCAAAAATACACGTATTTGATTTTTTTTTTAATGCATTTGTATTTTGCAATTTAAACGGATAAAAGTAAAGTATTTTAGTAATGTATTTTGAAATGGCTTTTCCAAGTTTTAAAATTTAAAATCTAATTAAAGTTTTAATCATCTTTTAGGTAATGTGAATCACATGTTTTTGTGTGCATTTTTTATATTACTTTTCCAAGTATTTTGCATTTTCAAAATACTCAAAAACATTTATCTATTTTTCAAACTGTTGTGTTTAAACCGCAAATTAACAATTCGCAGCAGGAAAATATTCGCCTGTCTGTTTTTCTAGGCTTTGAATCCGTTTCAGGAAGTTAATATATACATGTATTTTTTCAAGTGTGGTACGATAAGGATTTTAGTGAATAGGTTGTTTAGCTTCTACAGAAACATTTTTACTGAATTGTTATAAAAAAAAGTCTTTACAATTCCCATAGCAACGTTAAAAATTAAAGTGTTTTTATAACGCTTTATTTGTATGCTTTAAAAGTGAAGCTGAATTATGTCCATGAAAATATTCATATTTCCTTACACATTTTAAAATTTTATCTGCAAGTATTCTTTATTTACTAGTAATAAAATGTATTCTCCCTTAATCAATTTTGCTTCTTTATTTTGGAAATTTATATTTTCAAAGAGTTTAATCAGTTTTACAAAAGCACTTCGCGTTTTGTTCATCAGTATCAAATCAGAATAAATTTTGCGTAGTGCAACCTAATAAATAATAATAATAATAAAATATATTATGTGTTTTGTATTTGAAAATTTGTTTTTTGTATTTTAGGTTCTAAAACCAATGTATTTTGTTATCGAAAATGGTTTTTCGATGTATTTTGCCCAATTCTACTCTCGGACATGTTTTGCTTTATAATATAGATTTAACATTTCACTATACGTTTGTGTTTATCTAAATGCACCTTCATAGTTTTTGATTTATAAAATACAAAGTTTATGAAAGAAAAGTTATTGTCACGTGAGTTCACAGAAATAGATAACTTAACCCTTAAGAGCCTACACTAGTCAGGCGAAGAAACGCTCAAGCTAATGTTAAGTCTGCGGGGAAGGTTATTTTCAAATTTCTCGCTCGCATTTTAATATTTTTAAAAGTTTTTTTGCTTAGGATAGCCGAGGTCGATCTCTAACGTTGTAAGTTTTTACTTTTTCGATTTTTGTTAAAGTTATTTTTTAAGCGGACATTTTCAATTTTGGAACCGGTTCTGAAAGTGAAATTACCCTAATATAAAAAGACTGGAACCATAGAGGTAGATCCCAGCTATCCTAAGCAAAAAAAAAAAAAAAAAAAGTCCTTTAAAATGTTAAAATGCGAGCGAGAAATTTGAAAATAACCTTCCCATAGACTTAACATTAGTTTGCGCGTTTCTTCACATGACTTTTCTGTATTCTTATCGTACATTTAAAACAATAGATTTCCCTTTTTTTTTTCGTTACTACATTTTAAATACATTTTGTTCTTGTCATTTTATAAATATGTTCTTAAGCGACTCAAATATTTATCTATCATTTCAAAAGGAAACATGCCTTGTTAGGTTATGGGCGTTTCATCTGAACTAAAGAGGTTGACGACATTAGCATGATAAAGATACTAACACTTCTGAAAAAAAGTAAAACTAGTTAGATATAAATATTCTATAAGCAAAAGTTTTGTGTACGTTTCTGAAATGGAATTGGTAGCCTTCCTTATTAGTATAACAATGGTGATATTATCCTTAACTGCATCTTTCTTTGATTCTTGTTTATTTTATTCAAATTTAACCGATTTTTATTATTTGGTGTTGCGGTGAATTCTTTTGCTTGCAATGAATAATTATTGTAATGATTCTAGGCTCTGTTAATGCCTTTTTGATATCCAAGAAATTTCTTAATTTCCATAACACAACTAGGGTACATTAATCCCCTTGACTCACTAACATGAAAATGAGGAAAAACTTAACATTCGCGAGAATCTGAGCAATTTTTTTTATTATCTCTTTCTTTTTCAAAATTTATAGTGCTTAAAGATTCCCATGTGTTTCCTCTGTATGTATTTACAAATCAATTTTTAGCTGTCAACTGAAAAAAAAAAAAGAGAGTATTGTAGAAAATTAAATATTAATTTAACATGTTCAGGTTCTCGTAGAGATGGAGCTGAGACTACTCTTAGATGGGAAATAAATGAAAGCATTTCCGAAGCATTTAGCTGTATTTAAGTATCTTATTTTAATATTGTATATCGCATACTGACCCACTAATACATTATCATCTCTTTGCGAACATAGAGAGTAGATATTACTTTATACAAAAACATATGCTTTTTTAGCTGTAACTATTTCTCTAGTCAGTAAATTTGAATTATCTTTCATATGTAAATTTACGTGTTTGTGAATATGTGCGTGCATTCAACTTCTATATATATCTTAGGCATAACGTATTATTAATAAACATATTCTTTTGTTTTTTAAATACTGTGTCATTCTAATTCAAATTTCATAGAACGTAACTCCTTTTTAGTGCAGAAAGATAGTCAACATTCGCAGGATTACTGTATTAGAATTATTGTTACCAATCTTAGAGGGGGAAACATACTAATTACAAAACTGAGAATACAAAAAAATTTGCTTTTATTTACTAAATCATCTATTTTAAGAAAAAAGAAAAATTATACATTTTGTACTACTTTTTATTAAACCTATGCTATGCGTTAAAACCATTAAATATAAATAAACCAATTTGAATTAGAATATTTTTGTGGAATTTGTTAAACAAGAACGAAATATCATGCATCACGCATAGATTATGAAACACTTTTCAGCACTAACAAAATATTTAAAAATTTCCCTTTCCTCCCCCCCCCCATACAATGAAATCTATCATAGTTCGTCCTGTAACTGAATACTTTTGTGCGTCCCTGTAAATGAAGATAAATCCTACACACTGTTTAATCTATATAAAACATGTAGTAGTGCACCCCCAGTGATCCTTTCTAATTTCATTATGTTTGAAGCATCATAACATCATTAAAATGCATCGCAAACTATTTTCCCCCAGCTGAGATTCTTTTATGCATCCTTGTAAACGAATTATAATATATACTACTTATTCTATATTGCTGAGAAAGCTTGTTCTATTCCCCCCTCAGTGATGCATATCAATTTCATTATGTAGGAAGTAATCTAACAGGTTATTCCGTGATAACTTGCGTTACATTTAGAAAAATTGACTTCAGTAATTTTAGTAATATGATACCAAAATTATTCAAAATGTAAAGTTGATGTGATTTGTTAATTAAACCTATCCAAAGATAATTTTTGATGAAAATTACTTAAATTTAGTGCTATTTCTAGAACTTTGGCAATTATATTTACAATGGTAACTTACGTTACTGAAAAAAGAACGTAAGTTACCATAATAAGTATAATTATAAATGTTCAAGAAATAGCTCTAAATTTAGATAATTTTCATCCAAATTTCGCTTTAGGTTTAATTAACAAACAACTGCAACTTTACATTTTGAATAATTTTGGTATTAAATTACTAAAATTACTGAAGTCAATTATTCTAAATGTAACGAAAGTTATCATGGAATGACCCTAACATCACTAAGAATCATATAGAAAACGAATTTTCCCCATAAACTATGTAATGTAACGGAATTCTTTTTGATGGGTCCTGTAAAGGAACTGCAAATGTCACATATTCATATGAGTTGCAATTTCCCAACTTGACAAAAAATGTCCGGGCCAGGATTTGAACCTGGGATCTCTTGGCTGAAGCTGCCATGTTCTACCAACTGAGCTATCCCGGTCGAATCTGAAAAATCGCAACTCATATGATTTCTTTACCAATTTGAATAATTGTGTTAAAATTAATCTAGTGTAATCACGTATCCAGTGTTTATTGGAGTTCCATTACCTGCGATCTATTCTGTTGAGCTGATTAAAATATCAGACCAGATGCTATGATCAATAAGGTTAACTGGATGAATTATGCCCTCCTGATCCAACCGGGATAGCTCAGTTGGTAGAGCATGGCAGCTTCAGCCAAGAGATCCCAGGTTCGAATCCTGGCCTGGACATTTTTCGTCCAGTTGGATTGCAACTCATATGATTTCTTTACTAATTTGAATAATTGTTTTAAAATTAACTAGGGATGTAACGAATATTCGGCCACTATTCGGTATTCGGCCTATTCGGCATGACCGAATATTGAACCGAATATTCGGCCGAATACCTGTAGCCGAATATAATTTGATATTTTGCCGAATAGTTGCATATTTGGCCGAATATTCTAAGATATTTGGTTAAATAAGTTCCAGAAAATCAAAACAAAATGTGATTTTAAATATTTTCAACAAACAATATTAAAAAATTATATCTAAATACATTAATTATTATAAGAAAAAGAAATCCTAATACTTATGCAATTTTAAAGCTTCATGACAACTTATAAATAACTGTATATAATGATATTACATAAATAAAAATATTTTTTCTTGTTGCATATTTAGGCATCATGTGAATTTAAGTAAGTATTGCAACATTAATTTCTTTTACATTAAAATGTAAAATATATACTGCATTTAAAGTTTAAATCTCTTCAGTGAATTTAAAAATATTAACTTTATATCTATTTTTTTAATCTGATTTATAATGATGATAACAGTTTCTTAAACAATAAAATTCATAAATATTAAAAATAAATATTTTACTGTCTTGTTTAATCTTTCAAATATTTTACTGTCTTGTAAAAATGTTTAATCTTTCACAAATTAAATCATTTTTCTAGTTTTTAGTTTTACTTTTAAATAAAAAAATTTGAATAAATATAGGACTATATAATTACTTTACTAATTAAACATTAGATGTTGATTAAACGAACTAATGAGTTTGATACATTGAAAAGAAAAAAACTACTACCTATACTGAAAAAGCATTTAATGAGTTACTTCAAAATAACATTTAACGTAACAAAGTAATTTATCACTGTAAAGCCTGAAATTGTGATGCAAAAATAATAACTTTTCAGCATTTTCAAGAAGTCTGTTTCGTTTGGTTTCATATATATTACCAGCTTCAAAAAACAAACGTTTCACTATATCAGGGGTGATTGTGTTCCGGTATGTTGTACACCACTAAATTTATATAGCAAACTTTTTCTTCTTTTAAGCGATAAATTCTGCGATGACTTACTAAGAATATTGCTATATAAATTTAGTGGTGTACAAAATACCGGAACACAATCACCCCTGCACTATATACTGTGCTTGGAGGAGCTGAAAGATGATTTCTTGCTAAATTTGCAAGCCTTGGAAAGTTTTCTGCATTTGTTTTCCACCTGTTAAATGGACACTCTGTACTAGCTATTAAATGTTTATCAAAATAGCAATCTACCCCTCTTAATTTATCGGCTGTATTATTAACTTCATTTGACAAATTTGGCAGTGATGACTTCTTATTTTTTATTTCTGAAAAGCAATCCAAAAATGAAATTATATTTTAAGAAAATAACCCTTTTCTTGACATACAGAATGTAAATTTACTAAGTTTGAGTTGCATGAGAAAGGATATAAAAAGACAGAGGACACATGCAAGTTCTTATTTTTAGGGGTTAAATGATTTTACTAAAATAAAAGTTTCATTTTTACAGAGGTAATGAGTTTCTATTTTAGGTAAAAAATATATAAATTACTAGAACTATCTATGGATTAAAAATATATATATGAATTTATTATTTACGTTTTTGAAAGTCAAATGTTATCTTATTGGCATCAAAGTATTTCAAATATTACAAAAAATACATTCAGCTGTTATGATTTTTGAACACTCAAACAAAAAAATTATTTCAATTAGTCCTTAATTTAATTTTTGATTTTAAAATTGAAAAAATAAATAAACAATTAAAATATTTTTTTTTAAAGTCAGTATTCGGCCTAAAATTTGGCCGAATATTCGGTATTCGGCTATTCGGCCTAATCACTATTCGTTACATTCCTAAAATTAACCCACATATTCCTTTTCGATACTGAACATTCTATAGTAAACGTCAATAACATATAAAATTTGCGTGGCAACCCGAGTATATTTACGAGAGTTCGAGAGTACGGACAGACAAATCGAATTCATAAACGTTTTTCAACTGTGTTGGAAAGTGTTAAAAATGCACCAAAATTAAGAGCCGTTATTTTGAAAATCAGACAAAGTGTGATAGTTGTATTTTTTGATTCGCTTGATTTTTTTTTATGTTGAAGTAGATCATATTTAATGAATACTGTGCAATTTTGAAGCCCTGAAAAAATTTCCCCTTCGCTGTAGAAAATGTCAAAGTTCAAGGTCATGAATCCCAATTTTCATGAAAAGTAAAATGCGAGTATGTTCAGAGTGCTATATCTTTGGAAAGCAACAACATCCCAAAATTCTGTTTTCATAAACTGTTAGTATAACACTGTCTGCTTAAAAATATTAGGTTGTTTCCATGGGGCATTGTTGCTTTC
The DNA here is from genome assembly GCA_963931845.1 of Maratus michaelseni. NCBI lineage: Eukaryota > Metazoa > Arthropoda > Arachnida > Araneae > Salticidae > Maratus > Maratus michaelseni. Next base: position 227,053,272 of record OZ007595.1, read on the forward strand.
TATTGTTATGTTGCCACAAAATGCAAGCAAAATGCCGTTTTTGCCCGTTTTCTGCCCTTATTATCTTGTTTAAGCAATAGTACCCCAAAGTTTTTCTTATTGAACATGAAAGTTTACTACTAGGACAAGCTAAGTAATATAGAACTTTACTGGGATATTGATGCTGTTAGCAGATATAATCTGTTGAATATCCAAAAGTTGCAAAATCTGCAACTTTTGAATTAGGCCTATCTCAAAAAAGCATCAGAGCAGAATAAAACCAAATATATAATGAAGTAGTTAAACATATGTACTAATACATGGAAAAGAAAAAAAAGTGGGGTCTCATGCCATTTTCTGAAAAATAAAATGTCAAAAGTTACAAAAAATGATGTATTTATTGAGAAACGTGTGAATGTGTACAATACTTCTGCTAGTGTGAGTGACAAGATATCTATCTAGCTAGAGTGTCTATTCTTACCTTGGTTCCAGATACTCTTACACAAAATGAAATCTGTAAAATGTTTTCATGTTCAAGATGCCAAATAGTACAAGCCAAGACAATAAAGTCAATTCAGGTATCCACTCAGAAGACTTCGTGTGAGACACTGGATACTATGAAGGCTGAACATTTTATTTGTTTTCATCAGGTTCAGTGCAGGATGTTGCTTATGGGACAACACTTCTACGATTTAAAGAGGGTGACAAATTTCGAGTTCCACAAACTGTGTTAACAGTATTTAAAGTCATGAAATTGTTCTGTACAAGCAGTATTGCAATGCCAATAGATATACTCCATTTTCTGATTCAGTATTATTCAATATAATGAAAGAAATCAAGCTAAAACAGATGAAGAGTTTAAGTGGTTTTAGATAATGTTATTGCAGAGGGACTTGATTCAATGCCCAATCTACTTGATCTGGCAAATAAAATTTTTGAGCCTTGGGATTTAAAGCAAGTTTTATCCAAAATACAGAAAATACTACGGTACCTAAAACTAGGTTACAAGTTACACTGTAGTGTCAGTTGTCAAGGAATATCATCGCATTGTCCTTTGTTGGCCATCAGTTATCCCAATGATGTTAATTTTCATCAGGTTTGTAAAAATTCCAACAGCCACACTTCAATCTGCCCAGAATGTATGGATATCTTTGAAGTGTTACATGTCATTAAAAATAAAGTTATAACCATTGCAAATGAAAGCTCCTGAGCAGAATTGTTCTATGATTTACAGTGCATTCATAATGCAGTACTAAGTTGGATGAAACATACCATTCGTGATGTACAACAAAATAATGCAAAGATATTTGCATTGAGTGAACTCTCTTCTAAAATTGCACTGTGGATAAAAGATTGGGTGCAAAAGATTATCCCAGTAAATTTTCGAGAATCTCATAGGGAATTGTTTGGTAAAAAAAGTAATGGGCCTACATGTTGATGTATTGCTTTTTAAAAGTGGTGATCATTTAGAAAAGCAAGTGTACTTCACGATTTTGGAGCGTAGTGATTAAGGTCTTGAACATACATTATGTGTTCTGCAGCATGTTGCAAAACAGGTGAATGCTGATTTTCCAACCATTCATCATATTTATATGAAGTCAGATAATGCGGGTTGCTACAGTGGAAATGGACATATCCAGTTAGAAATCATAATACTACAAAAGTTTGAACTAAAATTAATGCGGCATGACTATAACGAGCCTCGAGCTTCAACGTGGCAAGGATCAGTGTGATAGAGAAGCTGCAAATCCGCAGCATACTTAAATTCTGGAAAGAATATGAGCAATGCACTAGAGCTAGAGGAAAGCTTATTACTTACTATACATGGGTGGTGTCCGATATTCCAAGGTGTCTGTGATTGAAATCAATGATTCAAACACCCATATTAACTATCAGAAAATTGAGAATATTAGTGCATATCATTAAACAGAATCCACAGAAACTGGATTAAAAGTGTGGCAGTACTTCGGTATTGGGCCTGGGAAAGATATTTCCCTAAGTGAAGGAGCAGTATTTTCTTCTGGACATAATGTGGTCAGTGAATTTTCTTCATCATGGCAGCATACTTTTGGTGCTACACCTAAACTATCAAGACTGGACAAGGAATATGCAGCAAGCTGTTTCTGCTCAGACCAAAATTGCCTAAGTTCCTTTCAGACTGAAGAGCAACTATAACAGCATATTTATGGTGAACAACGTGACTATACAGGAGTAGTATCTTCTTAACGATAAAATAAAGCAAAGTTTTATAAACACTATGCAAAGGTATAAAATCAATTCAAGTGAGCCTCAAATGTACAAGTCATCTGCTGATACACTCTCAGAAAAATACAACGGGAATATTATGTCTGAAGTATTATCAGAAGGCTGAGCTCGAAATGAAAGGAAAAATGTTAGATTTACAGAGAAACAGAAGCAGTTTATACTTGAAAAATTCACTTGTGGAGAAGCAACAGGTCAAAAGCAGACTCCTGAAAAAGTTCATTATGCTATGAGAAATGAGACATGGAAAGGGAAGAAAAGATTTTATCCTGACGAATATCTCTCAAGAAATCAAATACAATCATTATTCACTCGGTTTATAAAACAACAGAGATTAAGTATTCTTCCAGCTGTATCAAATAATACTGAAGATAAGCATGTTCACGAAGCTATCGAAGATGATAATGAAGAAGCAGAAATTTCTGTACAGGAAGTATTGAGATCTATTAGACAGTGCAATGGAAGTCAGTATAGTGTCACAGACTGGGTTACAGTTTTATTTAATAATATGTGGTATCCTTGGAGAAATAAATGAAATCGAGAACAATGACATCAAGGTGAAGTGTATGAAGAGGCATGGAAGAAACACTTTTACATTATCTGATGATGATTATTACTAGTACTAGGGAGATGAAATCTTGTGCAAAATATGTGCGCCAATTGCAACGAATGCATGCTTTTTTGTATATCCCAAGCACATTTTAAATCTGTCTGCAAATTGCATGAGAAAATAAACAAGAAATAGGTGTTCTGGCTAACAAATGTGTTTATTATTATTATTATTATTATTTTATATGTAAAGTTTAACAACAGCTTTCCCGTGTATCAATTTACGTAAATACATTGTTCGAAAATGTATGTTTTTGCCATTTTTTTTTCTGAAAATGGCATGAGACCCCAATTTTTTTTCTTTTCCATGTATTAGTACATATATTCAACTACTACATCATATATTTGGTTTTGTTTTGCTCTGATGCTTTTTTGAGATAAGCCTAATTCAAAAGTTGCAGATTTTGCAACTTTTGAATATTTAACAGATTATATCTGCTAAAAGCATCAATATCCCAGTAAAGTTCTATATTACTTAGCTTGTCCTACTAGTAAACTTTCATGTTCAATAAGAAAAACTTTGGGGTACTATTGCTTAAAATAAACAATTCGAAATGAGAACCTACGCTTCCTTGAAATGGGTTAAAAGTAAAATTCATATTTTTTTTGCATACTTTTTTTCCTCTCTTAAAATGATTTTTTTCAATGTCAAATTTCAATCACTCTCTTATAGTTAACGCTCTTTTTCTGCTTTCTTTTGTGATGAGAAGAAATAAAAGAAAAGAAAAAAAAAGAAACTTATATAATTTATATTTGTACTAGTTTTCATCAAAGCTATGTTAAGCGTTAAAAAAAATTAAACATAAACTAATCTGAATGAGAATATCTTTCTTGAAATTGGTTAAATGTGAAGTACGAAAATGCTCCAGAATTCTATGAATAAACAATTCGGAATGAGAACATCCTCTTCCTTGGAAGTGGTTAAAAGTAAAATTAATATATATTTTTTTAGCATTCTTTATTTTCCTTCTTTTAAATCTTTCAATGTCAAGTTTTAATCTCTTGTTAGCGCCGTTATGTTTTCGCCTTTATTTTGTGATGACTAAAAATAAATAAAGAAAGAAAGAATCAAAAGAAAAGAAAAACGTATATAACTTATGTTTGTACTAGTTTTTATCTATGTTATGCGTTAAAACCATTAAGTATAAATAAACTAATCTGAATGAGAATATCTTTCTTGAAATTGGTTAAACGTAAAGTTCGAAAATGTTCCAGAATTCTATGAATAAACAATTCGGAATGAGAACATCCTCTTCCTTGAAAGTTATTAAAAGTAAAATTAATATATATATTTTTTAGCATTCTTTATTTTCCTTCTTTTAAATCCTTTTCTTTCAATGTCAAGTTTTAATCTCTTGTTAACGCCGTTATGTTTTCGCCTTTATTTTGCGATGACTAAAAATAAAATAAATAAAAATAAATAAATAAAGAATCAAAAGAAAAGAAAAACTTATATAACTTATGTTTGTACTAGTTTTTATCTATCTATGCTATGCGTTAAAACCATTAAGTATAAATAAATATAAATAAACTAATCTGAATGAGAATATCTTTCTTGAAATTGGTTAAACGTAAAGTTCGAAAATGCACCAGACTTCTTTAAATAAACAATTCGGAATAAGAACCTTGAAAGTGGTTAAAAGTAAAATTCATATTTCTTTCGCATACTTTATTTTCTTTCTTTTAAATCTTTTTCTTTCAATGTCAAGTTTTTAATCTCTCCAGTTAACGCCCTGATTTTTTCACCTTCCTTTTGTGATTACAAGGAAGAAAAAAAAAAATTCCAAGTCATTCATTATTTGTAAACACTCAAATGAGACGCTCGAAGTTCTCATGCGCGAAAAATTTTTTCTTTCACTTGACACTTTTAGTGAAAGTTAAGAATTTTGTCGGAAAACAATTATTTTTTGTGTGAAAATAGCTAATATAATGTTGACTCTAGAACAAAAGGGCCACCCACCGGGCGAGAATTTAATAAAAAAAAAGGGGGCACACTGTTCTCGAAAAAAGGCACTCTTGCGTCCTTTTCAAAAAGTTTAATGAATAGGTTTCTTTAGAGTCTCTTTTTATCAGAATTTCGCGATATTTTACAGTAAACGATTGGCAAATTTCGTGTTTTTTTCACACGACCATTTGGCAACACGCCAAGTTTCCGTATATGTCCACGCGACTAATTGGCGAAACTCGCAGTGTTTTTTACGTGCGCTGCTGGACGAATTTCTTGATATTTTTCTCACAGCCGATTGACTAATTTCTCTTTTTTTTTTTCATACGACCGATTGACAAATTTTGCGATATTTTCCCGTGGCCGAATGAATAAATTTTCAATTTTTTTGCCGCGACCGATTATCAAGTTTCGCATTATTTTTTGCAACCAACTGGCGAATTTCACGGTTTGATCTTGCGATAATGACTATATATATAGCTAAAATTATTGAAGTCAATTATTCTAAATGTAACGTAAGTTACCATGGAATGACCCTATACTAGATTAATGTTAACATAATTATTCAAATTGGCAAAGAAATCATGAAAGTTGTAATTTTCCAACTGGACGAAAATCCTGTCCCGGACATTTTTCGTTCAGTTGCAAAATTACATCTCACAGCTCATTTTTTTTTTCCATACGACCGATTGACAGATTTTGCGATATTTTCCCGTGGCCGAATGAATAAATTTTCAATTTTTTTGCCGCGACCGATTATCAAGTTTCGCATTATTTTTAGCAACCAATTGGCGAATTTCACGGTTTGATCTTGCGACAATGACAAAATTTCACGATTTTTTTTAGTTGTGTTTTACACCAGCTGCTCGTGCAGCGAAAGGTGATTCGCAAACAGCTGGCGTACAACAGAATGACGAAAAACATTGATTTGTATTGGCGCTGTGATAGCGAATTTTAAAGTATTAACATGTATGAGATAGAAGAAAGTTTTGGTATTGGTACTTCCGACCTGTTTTTGAAATCTCCCAATTCTTATACAGTAATAAAAGTAAACATAAATGTTGGACTTATTAAATCTATATTTTTAGGCCTTCTTGTAAAATATTTAGAACAATATTTAGATTAATTAATAAGCAATTGTTTTGTTTTTTTTAGTCTCTCAATTCTTATAAAATAATAAAAGTAAATATAATGTGGATTTACCTATAAATGAGAGATTGAGTGTAAAAAGTTTTCAATACATATCTTTCAATAGCACGAAAGCCATCATACTAGATAATATGATATAGCATATTTATGATAAATAGATGTATTAAGAAAATATCTATAAATATTTAGCTTATGAAATTTATATCATATAAGGTAGCGCCCTCGTTCATATCTGTAAATTTATGTGAAAAATTACCGCAGAAATGTTTTTCACTGATAAAATCTACTTTAAAATATTCATATTGGATTTACAAAATAATTAATTTATTTTTCGAAAACTTTATTTAGAAGGATTAAATTCATATTTTTATTGTAATCTATAAGTAAACTGGTGTGTTTCTTGCTTATCTCAGCTACTAATTGACCAAATACATATAATTATCCTGATACATATAATTATCTACTTTAGAAAATATCTTAATCATTAAGACAAGTTCACTGTATTACTAATTGAGATTTATTAATGCAATACAACTTGTTTCGTCTAATCCATTCTTAATTATCTAAACTTTCCTATTAAAAAAGTTTGGATAGTAACGTGTGCATTACGTTCTAAATAGTGATTTGATAAATAGATGTAATGCGTGCGTTTCCCACTTTTGCATTTCTTTCTTCCTTTTGTGCCTTAACCCTTTCAAGGCCGTTGTTTGCAAGGCGCGAACGCTTAATTTTAATTCCAAACTGCCAAGTGGCACCCAGAAATTTTTAATAAAATTTTTCTTTTATAATATACGCAAAGAAAAGCTTTTAATTATTTTGAAATAGATTTGTTCTTAAATTCTGGTGTTATTCAAATATTTCAACATTTTAGTAAAAGAAATACTTTGCCCTTGAAAGGGTTAAGTGACAAAATCGTGTTTTTAATATTTTACCAGTGTCGCCAGTTTAGCCCGAAATGGGCTAGATTTAGCCCTTAGATTTTCATTCAGCCTTGGAGCGTTTTTTAGCTCTCTTCTTTAAATTATTTCTTTTAAAGTGTTTGCTGGAAAAATTACATTGAAGTTTAATTTTGCCAGACACATATTTACTTACAAATTACACCCAGGGGTCGGAAGTAGAACGCTACAAGTAGCGAAACTACTGTAGTTGCTACATTTTACAGTAGTTTGTAGTGTAGCGTGCTACATTTTGAACAATGTAGTGTAGCGAGTAGCGCGATACAAAAAACCAGTAGTTTGTAGCGAGAACTGACGCTACTTTTAACGCTACTTCAGAAGGGAAAAAAAGTGCGATTCTACAAATCACGTAATCGAAACTCGCTTCTTTTGTGCAGAATTTGTTTCCAAATCGCAGTGTATAGCAACACATCGCATGAAGTCATAGATTTTTTCCATTGACACTTGCATGAAATCAAGTACTAACTCATCAAAGGAATTAAGTTTCTTGCTGGCAAGACTTGTCTATTTACTTGTTATTAGGTCTTCATGTTTTAACACCGGGTTCCTTATTATTCGGAATTGCTTTATTTACAGATTTATTTATTGTTTGCATTTAGGGTTGTTTTTCTGTAATTTTCTAGATTATAATATCTCTCTTAATTTTGCTACGAAATTTGTTAAGTGTGTATAAACTGACGCTTTCGAGACTAACACAAAACATTTCCTTGTATTGTATCTTTCTTAATTTTTTAATGCCCTTGGTTATGTCGCATTCATTTAATTGTACCTGGCAGTATCGATATAACGAGGGGTCACTTTATTATTTAATCCATATCTTCAATTTCTAGTGTAAATTGAACACTTTGACAAAATTTGAAAGTAGCGAAGTAGTGACTACTTTGAAAAGTAGCTTGTAGTCGCTACTTTTTAAAACAAGTAGTTGTAGTTAACTACATTTTCAAAAAAGTAGTTGTAGTTCGCTACAATAAAAAAGTAGTTTTTCCGACCCCTGATTACACCTAATGTATAGGATGTAACTTCTTCAATTTTTACTCTTTATCAAGATGTCGATATTGGAGGTGAGACTGTCTCAGCCTGAGACTAACATTAAAATCGAGCCCGAGTTCTTGCCGGGCTCGATTTTTATACGTCTTTGGGCTTGGATTCAAAGTGAAAAAAAATTATTTATTCACAAATTGAGAAAAAGGAAAAACAAAACTTGCTATTTAAAAAATGAGAATTTATGTACTCTAAGTTTCTTAAAGTGTTTTACAATCCTTTAAAAATCAGTTTGAAAGGAAATTGAATTATTATTGATGGGATATAATTAGAAATATTCTGATGTTGAAGCCCTTTGCACGGTTAGTGTTAGTAAAATAACGAAGTCGTGGTCCTTTGTCTATCATCATTTTCTGTGAATTCCCTTTAAAGAATTATTGGAAAACAAAACTCGTGTCTTTCTGCCATAGTTATACAGTGATATTTTAAAAGTATAAGAATTGTGACTTTTGCACATTTCTGCCAGTTTGTTGGGTATAACTAGCAAATTTGCCATTTTAAACGGATTTTCAGTGCCATGAAAATCACAAAACGTTGTCATGAGAGGGAGTATTTAGGATTAATATTTATTCATATGTAAAAGGAGATTTTTAAATAAGAAAATTAATCTTGAAACAATTTTAAAATGCTATTAACAATTCACTACTGCTTACTTTCGATATCGGACTGGGGCTCCGATAACGCACAGTTTTTTACGTGCTCGGGTTCCAGAAAAGAGTCTGAACTGATCTCTTGTCGAAATAGGAACATCTTGTTAAATAGGAACCACTGAATTCCAGTTTTTCCGTGATGCTTCTTTCAGGCCCACTTGCCAGTGGTTTACAGTGGACTTCACAGTGGTTAGAGTGCTAGCTACTATACAAAAGGTGCCGGTTTCGAATCTCGACTCAGTCAGGAATATTTGTTGTGTGTTGGATTCCATTTTAAACGGAGGTCCCGGTCTGTCTAAGCTTCGTTTGCGAAAGATGACCTTAGCGCCCGCAACCACCAACCATCATGTTTCATTCATGTTAAGGAAATGTTTTTGCTGTGCTTTTTGAATTATAAAAACCAGTTCTTGCAAATTTTATTTATTTACAAATAAAACAAGCACGAACAATCGTGCGTCAAGCATAGATTATGTAGCATTTTCCAACGCTTCCAAAATAATTTTTCAAATCATACCGTTTAATAAGCTGAAAGATAACATCTAAGTAAACAATTTGGAAAACGCATAACATATTTAAAAACGTAATTACAGGAATTTCCAACGTATACTTTTATTCAGCCCTGTATATGATCTATAGATTTGTATATATACTGCATAGGATGCTAAATTTTAGTTCAGTTAAGAAACGCGTAAGCACAGTTTAAGTTTCTGTCAATAAACGGAAATGTGTTCGCAAACTTGTGTGCTTCCCTGTATATGATCTACAGAATTTATACACACCACGTAATAAACAAAAAGTGAGTTAAATTTAAAATCACGTTCAGTAACTTAAAACGCACGTCCAGGAATTATTGTTAACAGACAGTAGAGAATTCTTTTGTGTGTCCCTGTAAATGAACGATGATTGCTATACACACACTATTCTATAGTAAGCCTCTTGTAATGCACCTTAGTGATATATATAAATTTCAATGCGTTTAAAATAGTGAAACATTATTTAAATAAACCGCAGACGATTTTTCTCTATAGACGTAATGTAACGGAATTCTTTTGACTGTCCCTGTAAATTAACTATAAGTGCTATGCACACCCTATTCCATATTAAGCTTCTTGTAATACACCTTAGTGATATATATCAATTACAATGTGTTTGCAATTGTGTAATATCATTAAAATAAACCGTAAATGATTTTTCCCCATAGACCGTAATGTAACGGAATTCTTTTGAGTGTCCCTGTAAAAAAACTATAAACGCTACACAAATCAGTAGAAAAAGGGAACGTGCTATAGATATCGACAATAACATATAAAAATTGCAAGGCAAACCGAGCATATTTACGGGAGTTAGAGCACGGACAGACGGCAGACGGTCATACGGCCAGACAAACCGAAGTCATAAACACTTTTCAACTAGGTTGGAAAGTGTTAAAAAACGGATTGTAATTAAATGACGGTGTTAGCACTATTATTACTTTTGCCATTTGATTTGATATTCTATTATATTTAGTTATTAGGTATTTCTTTTTAAAAAGCACACAATAAACTAGATTAATTTTAACACAATTATTCAAATTGGTAAATAAATTATGAGTTGTAATTTTCCAACTGGACGAAAATCCTGGCCCGGATATTTTTTATCCAGTTGGATAATTACAACTCGCAGCACACAATATAGTTCTGGCTTTCTGAAATTTGGTTTAACTACTGGAATGCAAATTACAACAATTGTAGTTATATGCATACACTATTCATTCTTATGTTCATTTGCTCTCGACAAAAATTTAGCTTTTTTTAAACCATTTTTCTATCCATAAAAGTTTAGCCCCATTTTAGCCTTTTTCTGAATCACTTTTTGCTTTTTTTTGCAACCTTGGTAAGCAGACAATACTACATTTTATAGATATGTGGATTCATTTTGAAGATAAGGTAAATTCAATGCTATGCCCTTAAAAAAGTTGCAAAACACCATGGGATTCACTAAATTTCACAGAAATGATCTTTTTGAATTCCAATGAGTTTCCTTTTAAATATTCTTTTTTCTCGTAATCTGATTCTAAACCCATCATTTCAGTGATGAAACCACAAGACAGCGTTCTGTAACTCTTGTGTTTTGAGTAAATTATGAAGTCTAAATTATAAGGAAAATATGGATTTTACTTAAGTAATAGGAGAAATGACCAAATTGCAATACACGGGAAAATGTGGCGTATTGCAGTGTCTTTAGAGATTCAACAAAAAAAGATAGCTATCTTTATGTGTCAAGTGAACAATAAGAGAACGTTTGAAATCCAGTCTTAATTGAATGCCTGTGTCAAACTGATTTGTTGTAATCATCTTCCGAATAAAGATACAAAATATCCCTGTATTTCTGAAAACAAACCTCATTTTTCTGGTCCTTGTTCTAAAAAATTCAACGAGAACCAATTTTTACTTATTTTGTTATTGCTTGTCTTTCTTTTTCAGTTTGTCATTAGTTTCTTATCCATCAAACTTCTTCTGTAAGTGTTAATTATTTTTATGATACAATCGATTATTCTTTTAGGCACAGATATGATAGCTAATAAATAAAAAAAAAAAAAACTTTTATAAAAAAAATTTTTCTTTTATCAAAAGCTTTTTTTTAATTGCTTTATTTTTCAATTTTCAAAATTACAATCTGTTATGCATTATATCCAGAGGTGCCAAGCTCTCATTAATATTCCGTAATATGTGGATTAATTTAACCCAGGTTTAACGCGTTTCGCACCAGAAATTTTGTTAAGAAATGAAATTAAATAAATTCCGCTTAGAAACCTGAAATTAAATAAGTAAATATTTATCCAATATTTTTTTCTGGTTTGAAGCGTCGTTAAACTGGGTCAGACTATAAACCTCATATTACGGAAGATTAGTGGGAACTTGGCACTTCTGATTATACCGTATTTAAAGTAAATATTCCAATTATTGCATTTATCTTATTGCATTTGGCAGTATATTTAAAAAGTATATATATAACCGTTTAAACAGTGGCGTAGCCAGAACGTATTTTCAAAGAGGGTTGAAAACTTTCCATTTGAAAAGCACATTCATAAGTTTTTACCCCTTTATAAAGCAAGAAAAGCTTCTCTTAGTCCAGTGAAGATTTTTAACTTTCAGATAAATAGTTAATTGCAAAAAAATTTTGCGCCTAACTATCGACAACATATCCAGTAGATTGATAGATTTTGATTTTTACTTACCCATCATACGTAGTATACGGTAAGTCTTGTAATAGTTTTGAAAATCGAAAAAAAATATTGACGGATTTATACGTTTCAGAAACTGGAGAATTCCGAAAAACATATTTTTAGAAAAAAAAAATGGCCGTCCGTCTGTCTGTGTGTGTGTCTGTAAACGCTCTATCTCCCGAACAAATTGAGATAGACTTGAAATTTGGTATGTACTTAGTATGTAATAATGGGAAGAAGCTTATTGAATTTCAGTAACCTGGATTATCCGGAACTATTTTTTTCGGCCTCTCAAAATATTCGTTCTGATAAAAGGTACATAAAATTTTTCGAAATTGTTTATTTTAAGGAGTGAATATAAAAGACAATGAAAAAACATATTTTGCATAAAGAATGAAGTCGATCGGATAATGAGTTGCCGAGATATTTGTAATTCTATTTTCCACACTCTTCCATTTTTCATGACCCTGTATTTCATTCAAATTTCAATTCAAAGATATATTTTAATTGGAAATGAGACGCTTAATCCGACGCAGTAAACCGTTAGATAATATGACTATCAATTTTGGAGTTATAAGGATGTTTCTTTTTCGTAATTCAGTAATGGAGCATTTAAAGTTTATGACGTCATCAAGCCACGACTTTATTCGAATTGCAATGCATTTTATAAATAGTTTAGGCATGTTTTATTTTCCTATTTTATATTATGCATATCCATGATGGGTAAGTATTACGGTGGCCCCCAACGACTAGTTTTCTTTCGTTTCATTATTTTGCCGATTGTTGCATCACAATATCTATTCAACTTCTAATTCTGACAGGTGTGGTATTTAAGCCACTTTGCGACCTTTTCTATTGGAAAAATCACAAAGGAAATCTGACAGAGGAAAAGTGATGAATATTGTCGCGATATAATCGGGCATCCTAAGTGACTCATAAATAAGATCTACAGCTTCAAAACGGAAAGTCCCGAGTTTGAGTCCAACTGATTCGATTTTGTCGGTAATTATCTGAAAGCACAGTATTGTATAAAGTCTTCAGAAATTTAAGTGGAGTCACGCGGGATTTTATAATTAGTTACAATTATAACAGCTATACTATAGACTAAAGAATCAAGGAAGTCTACTTTTCATTGATCAAATAAATAATATAATATATATATATAGTTTTTCATTTTAAGAATCTTAGTTTGAAAGCTTTAGATATATATAAAACACAAATCAAAATATTTCCGTAAATACACACACACACACACACACAATATATATATATATATATATATATATATATATATATATATATATATATATATATATATATATAAATAATATAGGGTGAAACCCCCAGTCACTGACACCTTAAGGATTTTTTCTTCTTCAAATCACTATTACAAAGTTTTAAATCTATTTTATACTTATCTTTGTGTTTGAAAGTACAGTAAAGATACATTGAAAAATTATTGTTGACAAAATTTTGAAAAAATTATAATTCTTATTACTACAAATTAATTTTTGTCATAAATATGGTCAATATCTCCAGTCCATCCCTTTTTTGAAAAACCAATAGCTGAAAAATAAGTTATAACAATTATAACAAGTAAGTTACCACTGGATGACATTACTTTGCAGAATTTTACAAGGAAATGCTTATTTGAGTTAGATTTCTGTTGAAGTGTCAGTTACTGGTTAGGTGTCGATAACTGGGGGTTTCACCCTATATATTATTTCACAAGATGCCTGTATCCCATGAACTCTCCACTTGATTACACCATTATTAAGGATGTGTAGTTGTAGAAATCTAAATGCATCCAAACTAAAGCTCAAAATACGAGAATAGTCAAAGTTGAATCAACTGAAAGTTTTATCGAACTTCAGTGAAGACTTAAAACTCGCACTAATCTTTTAATTCAAATCTAAATGCCATATCGTCGAGCCGACAAGTTTGTGAATAAAAGATGAAAGGTTTAAATTGTTTCTGAGAAGAGGTTGGCAAGTCGCCTATATAATGTCTGCGTCAATGTCCGTTTGGAAAGAAAACTAGGCACTCTTTCATAGCTCAAATAAACAAACTGTCACAATTATTTGGTTTTAATTAATTTGGATTAAAAAGAAGTTTCATTTATATAGATATACCGTAATTTCGCGCGTATGCGCCGCGGCTTAGTTTGTCTTTTTCAAACCGGAAATTTTATTGAAAATAAGAAGTCAAATAAGTGCTAAGCAGAAGTAAGTCACATTTCATTTAAAATAAATCCTGGTAGGAAATCGGATTGTTTGAGGTACGGCGTATACGCGCGAAATTACGGTAACAACAAATCTATATTTTTTTTTACCTTTTTGTGTTTCTTTCTTGAAATTTTTCAGAGGATTTTGGCTTCATGGATCCCCTTTCTTTAGCCTTTTAAAAATCATTAGTATGATAATTAATTCATTTTATTAATAACTAGCGGCCCGTCCCGGCTTTGCACGGGTAGGCAATGTAATTTTTTTAGTACATTTGTTTTCCTGAATTTCGCGCTCCTACCAAAAACTGTTGCTGAGATATGGCGAAATGACCTAAAACTTTCGAACCACCCCCCCCTTTAACCACCTTCAGAGGAGGGGGGGGGGGGTTCTAAATTCACTGAAATACGTGTTTAATCATTTGTTTAGTAGATTTGTTTTAATTAATTTCGCCCTCCTACATAAAGCTGAGATATGGCGAAGTGACCTAAAAATTTCGACCATTTAACCACCTTCTGGGGGGAATTTCCAAAATTTCTGAAATACATGTTTTATTCATTTTTTAGTAGATTTGTTTCCTGATTTTCGCGCTCCTACCTATAACTGCTGCTGAGATATGGCGAAATGACCTAAAATATTTGACCACCACCGTTTAACTCCCTCCGGGACGGAAATTTCTAAAATCGCTGAAATACATGTTTAATCATGTTTTTAGTAGGTTTGTTTTCCTGATTTTAGTGCTCCTACCTATAACTGCTGCTGAGATATGGCGAAATGACCTAAAACATATTCGAACCTCCCCTTTAACCCCCTTCTGGGGGGAATTTCTAAAATCGCTGAAACAGGTGTTTAATCATTTTTTTAGTAGATTTGTTTTCTGGAATTTCAAGCTCCTACCTATAACTGCTGCGGAGATATGGCAAAATGACCTAAAACGTTCGAACCCCTCCTTTAACCCCTTCGGGGGGAGGGGAATTTCTAAAATCGCTGAAACAGGTGTTTAATCATTTTTTTAGTAGTAGATTTGTTTTCTGGAATTTCAAGCTCTTACCTTTAACTGCTGCTGAGATATGGCGAAATGACCTAAAACATTCGACCACCCCTTTAACCCCCTTCTGGGGGGAATTTCTGAAATCGCTGAAATAAGTGTTTAATCATATTAGTAGCTTTATTTTCCTGATTTTTGCACTCCTACTTATAACTGCTGCTGAGATATGGCGAAATGATTTAAAACATTCGACCACCCCCCTTTAACCCCCTTCTGGGGGTAATTTCTAAAATCGCTGAAACAGGTGTTTAATCATTTTTTAGTAGATTTGTTTTCTGGAATTTCAAGCTCCTACCTATAACTGCTGCTGAGATATGGCAAAATGACTTAAAACATTCGATCCCCCCCCCTCTTTAACCCCCTTCTGGGGGGAATTTCTAAAATCGCTGAAACAGGTGTTTAATCATTTTTTTAGTAGATTTGTTTTCTGGAATTTCAAGCTCCTACCTATAACTGCTGCTGAGATACGGCAAAATGACCTAAAACATTCGATCCCCCCCCCTCTTTAACCCCCTTCTGGGGGAATTTCTAAAATCGCTGACACAGGTATCTAATCATTTTTTTTAGATTTGTTTTCTGGAATTTCAAGCTCCTACATATAACTGCTGCTGAGATATGGCAAAATGACCTAAAACATTCGAACCCCCCTTTAACCCCCTTCGAGTGGGAATTTTCAAAAATCCCTTCTTATTGCTTGCCTAGGCCATAACAGCAATCTACAGTCCAAATTGCGTGACCCTGACTTTAGTAGTTTCGGCTGGGCGTTGATGAGTCACCCAGTCAGTCAGTCAGTCAGTCACCATTTCCTCTTTATATAATAGTATAGATATAGATTTTATTTATATTCGAAGTCCAACTGCAGCCCTCGTGCAAGCACAAAATAGTATTTCAAAAAAGATTTTTGACCTGTCACTAATCTGTATTCTCGAATACTGATGATATTATACCGAATTTAGGAATTCCGAAGAAAGTAAACTCATTTCGTGTCTAGTTTTTTTTCATTTCGGAAAAAAAAAAAAAAAAAAAAGCTAAGTTTTTCTGCGACATGTCTGTTCACCATCATAACTGATGTCACAAAGCGAAAGTATTTTCCTTACATTGTATTCCTGTCGAGTATTAACGACATACCGCTGTTTCTAAATTCCTACTGAAGATATAAATCAATTCTTTTGCAAAACTAATGTTAGGACATAATGGATCTTCTCGTTCACCTTCACTTATTAAAAAAAATCTTCGTTATAAAGAGACATAGCATTCCTCTTTTTTTTTTTTCTGAAGACCAATCTTATTTTCTGGTCTTCATTCTAAAAAATACTCGTTGAGAGCCACTTTTTTCATATTTTTTTTTTCTCATTGTTCGCATTTTCCTGTTCCTTATAAGTATTTTTATGAAAGGTATTAAATAATTTTACATTGTAATCTATTACTTTTAAGCACACATATAATACTATTAGTGAATCTTAAAAATCTCATTTATAAGCAGGATTTGGCATATGATATATCTCAGATATTTATTTTCAAAATTGGTATCTTCTATATTTTCATATATTTGATATTTATTTTCAAAATAGTATCATTATATTTTTGATATTTTCGGCAAAACAATTGTAAATAAATGTTTCAACTTTTATGGACTGTGTCTTTTCCGAGTTTTGCGTTTGAAGCTGAATTTTTAATGTAAGAACCAATAATTGTGTGGGACAATATTAATATAGAATAACCATTGGAAGATAACTATTTAATTTAGAAAGTTATTTACAGCTTTATTTAAAAAAAAATTATTTTCTAGTTTAGTTCAATTTAAACCACACAACGGGTTAAGGGATAAAAAAGGCAGACGAACTTACATTTGAGTTAATTTTTTTCAATAAAAAATAATTATTTTATAATTAAAAATTTTATATATAAAACATAAAATTTTCTTGATACTGAATTCTATCCATCTATCTATACATCTGTCTATACATCTATCTATCTATACATCTATCTATATATACATACATGTGTAAAAAGCAAATTGTTTAACTTTTAAGAAAATTGTTTCTTTTTTCAATTATTCTTCAATTTTGTTCTAAGCGAAGAAAAAAAAAAGAAAAATATATTCAGAATATTGTTTTATTAAGTTTTCATGTTAACTGCAATGTGTTTGTTTCTAATGTATATTAAGTCTGAAAATATTTATAATCAGCAGTAAGTTTACTATTTTGAAAATATCAGATATATATATATATATATATATATATATATATATATTCGAAAAAGTCGTGATATTTACGAATCCTTTTGTGAGATTTATCTCTCTTTTGTACTAAAAAATATGGAGAAATCCAGGGGTGGGGGTATTACCTCGGGTATTTAACGATTTTCTCAATTTAATAAACTTTTAAGGGCCCGTAGTGTACCTACATTTATTTCTATATTGAAAAATCCTCGTTTTAAAGATAGTTTTCCTCTATTTAATGATAATTTTGATGAGTTTTGAACGTCTTTTTTAGCTACAAACGTTACAAGAATTGTCAGCTTTTGTTTCTCTTTTTATCTATTGACCGATATGTTACGATAAAGTGCTTGATTTAGCAGAATTGAAATATCAGTTTAATATAACATTTCTAGCAAGAATTTTTCGTTTCGAAATTACGAGATCTATAACTAACGTTTCCATTTCTGCGCTACAGATTATGCAATAATATTGTGATTTAAAAAAAAAAAAAAAAAGCAAAATCCGTCTGATTTAGATACTGATTCTGACACAGAACACAAATTCCCTAAATTTACTTCAATTGAAGCAAATGCTGAATTGGATTTAGCGAAAAAATAATTGGGTCTGAAAGTGTATAGACATTTATATATGTGATTTTCGGAACAGCTAAAAATGTTACCGCCTAAATTTAAAGAAAAATCAAATCAGTTATCAAATATTTTTTCATTTATTTATTTTTGGAAAAGTGTATATTTAATATCCAAAAATTGAACTACTATTCAATATTATTGGTAGGTTTTTTAAATTTAATTAATCTATTTCATATTCCAATTTAACGATATTTTTTTAGGTTACTCTTTTCAATTGTTAAATCGGAGTTCGACTGTAGGTCTCTATATTGGCTTCTT
Organism: Maratus michaelseni; assembly: GCA_963931845.1. NCBI lineage: Eukaryota > Metazoa > Arthropoda > Arachnida > Araneae > Salticidae > Maratus > Maratus michaelseni. Next base: position 227,071,446 of record OZ007595.1, read on the forward strand.
TTCTAGTTTCCATAGTCAAACGACTATTTTGTATATGAAACCACACTTAATCTCTTCAGACTTGAAGTTAAAATAAGAGCTAAAAAAAGTTAATATTCTTAAAATACTCAAAACTTTTTATTGTAAAGAATTATTGTAATTGAATAATTATGAAAATTTCTACTATTTATTACATTAATAGTAGACATATACATTATAATAATATACATTAGTAGTAGTACTATACTATGTTGAAGGCATTTTGCAAACTCTGATGAAAATATTTATTTTATGAAGAAATAAGCATCAGTGCTACCCATTTATTGGTTTTGCAAAATATTGGTTAAGCATTATACATTCAGCTATGCAGGAATAAAGTAAAAATGTTAAAAGAAAAAAAAAATTCGTAAGTTTTTATGTGGAAAAGAATAGAGGTCCACATTTTTGTACCTCAGGTCTGAAGGGGGTTAAAGTAAGGATTCTTCTTATTGTATCGTAAAAGATTTGCTAAAAGTTACTCTGTAACACTATTGCAATACAATCGATCACCATAACAGATGCCATAAAGCGCAAGTATTTTCCGTATTCGCAGAAGAGAGAATCGACGACATAACCCAAGGCTTTTTTTTTTCTAAATTTTTCCTATAAAATACAAATAGTAGTAAATTATTTTGCAAAACAAATTGTTGGGACAAAATATAGCAAAACCGTTTCTTTTCTTTCACCTTTAATTTTGTTGTAAATGAAGAAAAAGACAATTCAGAATATTGTTTTATGTTTTCATATTAAGTGCAATATGTTTTAGTTTCTAATTTATATTAAGTGAACATATTTATAATCAGCAATAATTTGACTATTTTGAAACTATCTGTAAGATTTATTATCTTTCTCTGTACTGAAAAATATAGAAAAACATATCTTTTATATCGAGTTCTTTTCCAGTTCCCAAAGTCAAACGATTATTTTACATTTGAAAAACAGTACTGAAATTTTTTTTTTAAAGTAAGGATTCTTATTGTTTCGTAAAAGACTTGTTAAAAAAGTTCCTCTGTAACACTATTGCAATACAATCGATCATCATAATATTAACTGATGTCGCAAAGTTCAAATGTTTTCCTTATATTGTATTCGCAAAGGAGAATCGACGACACTGCCAAAGCTGTTTCTAAATTCTTCCTGAAATATACAAATACATTATTTTGCAAAACAAATTGTTGGGACATAAATGTGGCAAAACTGTTGCTTCTCCTTCAACTTTTGCGAAATATACTTGTCCAAATTGAGCTGCGCTTCGACAGATTTCTTTGGACTCTAGAAATCCCTTTCGATTCTGAAATGAAATAAGTCACGGAAACGTTCGATAACTGACCAGTTAAAAATAGTTACCTTTTACCGTTCATTTCACTGATGCCTGTGACACGAACAGATAGAATTGTGTTCATTTTTGCGGAAAAAGCCACTGGGTCAAGCGGAATAAATAGTACGGAGCGAAAATAAAGCGTGCCGTTTGATCCGATCGACAGCGAAATGCAGGAATTTAATGGTCTGTGTTTAATGTTTTACTTTTTGTTACCGTTTCGGAATTAAATACCATGAAAGTAAGTGTAATTTTTAAAATTTCTAGATTGTAGAAAAAATTTTGTGTATGCATATACAGAATGTGAATTTTATGTTCAATCGCAATTATTTATACTAAATTTGCATGCAGTTTCATTTATGCTAATTAAAATTTCTTTCCGTATCTTAAAAAAAGAAATAGACCAAAAATTATTTTAAAAATAAATTCGCGTTTTCTATCAAGCGTAAATCAAAGCGGTGAATTTTAATTAATTTTAATTACTGCAAATTTAATGGATTGTAACGGATTTTTTCTTTTTTTTGGGGGGGGGGGCAATATGAATTGTAGTCCTGAAATTAAGCATGATTTTTAAGATAAACATTGATTATTTATACAGTTTTTTTTTTTTTTTAATGTATTCTTCCTTTTCCTTTCTTTTTTTTTTGAATTTATTGATCAGTTTGGCAACTCACTTCCTTGATAGGCTAGAGTTCTAAAAATTATCTACAAAAGTGTGTTTCCGATTTCAACACATTTTAATATTTTTAGAAATTAGCTATACAAAAATGTATTTTTATTTTTTAATTGTTTACATTCATGTCTTTTTTTAATGAATTACAACATACAGTGGAGTACGTTTATTTTTTCAACAATATATCGCGAAGAAAAAGTTAGTTTATTTTCTGTAGATCCGCTTTAACCAGAGGTACAGCTAAGATTTTTTTTTTTTTTCAAAGTGTAAAGATAACTTCTTGTTACTTACACATAATACGCAATATACGGTAAGTCTTGTAATCGTTTTGAAAAGTGGGGGGAAAAAAATTGACGGATTTACACGTTTCAGACACTGGAGATTCCGAAAAACATATTTTTAGGGGGGAAAAAAACTCTCTCTCTCTCTCTCTCTCTCTCTCTCTCTCTCTCTCTCTCTCTCTCTCTCTCTCTCTCTCTCTCTCTCTCTCTCTCTCTCAAAAGGTACATAAAAAATTTCGAAATTGTTTATTTTAAGGAAAGAATATAAAATACAATAAAAAAAACATAAATTTTGCATAAAGAATGAAGTCGATCGGATAATGAGTTTCTGAGATATTTGTAATCCTATTTTCCACACTCTTCGACTTTTCATGACCCTGTCTTTCATTCACATTTCAATTCAAAGAAAGATTTTAATTGGAAATGAGACGCTTAATCCGACGCAGTGAACCGTTAGTGAATAGGATTATCAATTTTGGAGTTATAAGGATGTTTCTTTTACGCAATTCAGTAATAAAGCATTTAAAGTTTAGGACGTCATCAAGCCAGGATTTTATTCGAATTGCAATGCATTTTATAAATAGTTTACACATGTTTTATGTTCATTATGCATATCTATGATGGGTAAGTATTACGGTGGCCCCCAACGACTAGTCTTAGTTTGAAAACGTGAAAACTGAATTTTCATACATGGATGAGGGAAAGGGCAGAAACGTTTATACTATATTAAATTTTACTTGATTCTATTGGAAACGAGATGTAGAAAATTAAATCGATATTTAATTTTTGCTTTTTGTTACCATTTCGGCATAGAGGTAACTATTATGAAAGCAATTAAAACTTTTTAATTTTTACATTATGGTAATTTTTTTTTTTTTTTTTTTTTTTTTTTTTTTTTTTTTTTGTACAGTCAGTATAAAATAAATCGATTACCCCTGTCTTTATTCGCAAGTGGTTTACGATAAAATCGCACCGAAGGTGTCATTAGATTGTGGATAGTCTTCTTTCGGAACATGAATATAGTCTTTCGTAAAATGAATATATTTTTTGAAATAAGGTCGTCTACATATTAAAAATTGCACTAACTTAAAAAAAAAAAAATGATTAACGCCTATTTTTGACACCGTATTTGATTTTCTTGAATCAGGGCAGAACGGGAAAAGGCATAGTTTACATACTTTTTATTAAGTCTTCATAGAGTTACAACAGAAAACGTAAAAAGGATACATCCACAAATTTAGAAAAAATAAAGTAAAATTGTTGAGAGAATCTATGTAGGAAAACTTAGCAAGCGCGCTTTTTTTTTTTTTTTTTTAAAGAATTTTCCCCATAAATTTTCTGGTTGCTATGTTCGATTATCTTACGTGTGATTTAAACGATAGTAGAATATGTATATGGTTCCTTTAGATTTAGATCTTCAAAAAGTAAAATTTCGCTATGTTTCTAAAAATATGGATTGGAATGAATTGTAAACTTGCCCACCCATGTTTTTGACGATGCTAATTCTGTTTAAGTAAAAACTGATGTAAGTCATAACTCCTAATTTTTTTTTCATATTAATTTATTAATAATTTCCATAATTAAAATTTATGCTTTTGAATTAAAAAAAAATGCCTAGACAAAGCTTAGGTTCATTTAAAGTTTGTCACGTGAATTTAACATTACCATCGTCAAATTTTGACCTTCTAAATCCATGAAGATTTAACAACAGAATAAACTATATACTTTTCTAGGTCTATTTGATTCAAGGAACTCAATGTGCCAAAACTGGGTGTTACCATTTGAAAATTCGAAGTTGGTGCAATTTTTAATATATAGAAAATCCTTATTTCAAAAATTGCATTCATACTCTCAAAGAAGGCTGTTTTGACACCTTTGGTACGATTTTACCGTAAACGGTCTACGAATAAATGAAAATGTATCGACATTTTTGATACTGGCTGCATTATGCATATAATGTAAATTTTATGTTCAGTAATAATTGAAAATCTGAGATGAAGATATAATTTTCGCGAAATTAAATTTTTGTTATATAAGTTTTATGTTGTAAATTTATTGATTTATTTTCATCCTGGTAACTTGCTTTTAAAATGTAAACAGATGGTGTTAAACTTCTGAGAAAAACCTTTTTTTTTTTTTTACAATTAATCTTTAAATATAAAAAAATATTACTTAAATTTATTAAATAAAAAATAATAGATATTAAATACCTCAGCTTTAAAACATATAAGATAAAGTTAAAATACTAAGATTCTAATGATAGATTACCTCATGACCGTAATCTAAAATTACAAGTTTTGAAAAATATTTAACAACTTCTTCCAATTTGATCTTTAAAAAAATCTATCGTTATAACTTTCATACAGTTGTAACCATATTTTCCCAACATGATTATGACGTCAGCGATACAGACGCACACGTTTCAGATTTATATTATAAATAAACTAAAATCCAGAATTTAGATTTAAGTATTTAATAAAATGTTTTATTTTTCTTCTATACCTATCACAATTTCTGTCGGTTTTTCCATTCTTTTATTTTTCTATGCATACCCATACACATGCATTTTGTACAATGGATTGTTATTTGAATAATTATTTTCCAAAAATCAAATGAGTGATATTCGCAAATGGGAAGTTTCACTTTTAGACAAAAATCGATTCACATGATCGATGCGGGAAATTTTGCATCGTCATCAAAATCGAGCAATTATTCAAAAGCTGAAGTGGAGCGATTCAATGAAAGTGAATTAACTCATTTTCATGATTCCAACTTGACATAGAAACAAAGTTTAATAAAGGCATATTTTAAAAGTAAGCAATTTTATGTTTGAACAGTCTTTACACAGAATTTTCGAAAGAATTTTTATTATTTTTCCCATTAAAAGAATGTATAAAAAAAGGTATTACAGCGTCTGGGTATATTTTAATCGCCAAAATTCGTAAAAATACATATGACCGAAAAATAAAATATTTTTACACTCGTTTATTTAACGTAACTGAGTTCATGTACTTGGTCAACGTATATAAAGATGCAATTTTGTAATGGATTTTTCACTCATTGATAGGCTAGAATTATAAAAATTATGTAAACATGTGAGTTTCCGATGACTATACAATATTTCAATATCTTTAGAATTTAATTATAAATTAATAAATTAATTTTAAGGCATTATCGCTAGCCGGGCGCATGTGATAAATCACCAAACAGTCTTTATGGTTACAACTGCATGCGAGTTGCAACAGCAATGGAGTTAATTATGCACCAATCTACGATCTACAAAATATGCCAACTGGCGACAAAACTTCAACAATGAAATGTTTGAAACACTAAAATGTAGAAAGTAAAAAATAGTTATTTTTTTAGACTACGTTTTTATCAATCCAGTCAACCAATCAATTATATTATTAATATTGAATAAATTATAATTGTACGATTAGAAAACAATTTAGAAATTCTGAGAACATAGTTTAAATATTTCTTTCATTCTTTGCCCCCTCTTTTCCAAAAAAGAAAAAGAAATAGAGCAATAATAATTTAAAAAATAAATTCGCCTTTTCCACCAAGCGTAAATCAAAGAAGCGAATTTTTCTTAATTTTAATGAAGCCTATTGTAACGTTTTTAGAACATTAATTGAAGTCCTGAAATTAAGCGTGATTTTTAAGACAAACATTGAATGCTTTTAAAAGTGTTTAAATATATTTTTCCACTTCAATTTATTGATCACGGATCCTGATATGCTATAGATTTATTAAAAATTATGTACGAAAGGTGGGTTTCCGATTTCAACACAATATTTTTAGAACTTAATTATAAATTAACTTAATTTTAAGACATTTTTCCGTTAGCTCGCCACAGATGGATAAATCGTCATGTAGTCTTCCTAATTACAATTATGTAAGAGTTACAACGATAATGAGTTTAATTATGCGACAAGCCACTCGCCAAAAAAAAGCCAACTGACCGTGAAGCTGCAAGAGCGAAATATTTTAAACATTACTAAGTATGAAAGTATAAATAAATAAAATGGGGAATGTAATACATCATTTAAAATACGATTTAATCAATCAATAGTTTCATATTAATTACATTACGATTATACTTTGAGAAATCAATTTAGAAATCTTTAAAAGATAGTTTAAATAATGTTTTTATTTCCTGCTGCCATACGATATTGTAATATCGTATGGTATTGATCTATACCAGGGGTTCTCAAACTATGGTACGCGTACCTGTAATGGTACGCGAAGCTCTGGCTACTGGTACGCAGAAGTTCGATACTAGTACGTGGAATAAAATAAAAAATGCAGCATATTTTTATGGAATCAAAAACGGTTTGTCTTTATTAACTCAGAAATTTTCAAAAAAACTTCGAATGCGATTTATGATTTGAAAACGCTTTTATTATTTTTTTGTTACGAGAAATGTTTGTAATAGCAGACTTGCTGAAATTCGCACGCACCGCTTATGATACAATCAGTTTTCCAGAATTAAAAACAAAATTGTTAGATTTATATGGATAAGAAATGAATTTTTTAAATAAAGACCTAATTTTAAAATTAATGAAGTATTTTTAATTAGCGGAAAAATTGTTTTTAAACATGCTTTATAAATTGAATTAGCTGAAGGTAAAGTCTGGATGCTTGAAAGTAGGAGGAGCTTGTGTGAGTCGGAGGAGTTAAAACAAAATAAAATTCCAAGGGTAATTTATAACCCATTGTTCTCTTTGTACTGGAGCAGCTTCTAGGAGGAGTTGAAATAAAAGTTTTATTTCAAAGATTTCAATTTATTTCTGAAATCAAACAAAAACTGTGGTCATATGCAGTGCGGATTTCAGGTAAAGCATTGTGCATATGTATTGAGGTGGTATATACATAAATGTATGAAGAAACTTGCAAGTGCCTACTGCTCGACATTATTGTCGCAATTAAAGGTATATGCAGATTATTAATGCAGTTGTATTGAGCCTGTGTTAAATGTACTAACTAAGCTTTCGATAAAAATGTGTTTCTCATTTGAGACATTCTGCCACTGTATATCTCTCGAGAGAGGAAACAAAGTGAACTTATTCAGATCCCCAATAATGGTTTACTGGAGTCTTCATTCAAAAGGATGATTGTAAGAGAATTTTCACTTGCGAGAATATTGGAGTAACCTCTGATATCGTCAAAGTCTGCTTGTGTTTAGCACAACATATCTCTGTGAATGTACTTTCCCCCCTTCGTTATATGAAAAACAAATACACGAATAAACTAAACATCGAATCTGACTTATGACTAAAAATATCGAATATTGAGCCAGACATGAGGAATCTGTGCTTGATGAAACAAGTTCACCCCTTTCATTAGCTATAAAAGCAAATTAGTGCAATCAGCCTACTACAACAGTATAAGAATCAATGTGCGCCAATATGTAATTAAATATTGTGGCCTTTTTTTCCTAGACCAAAACACTGTATTTTGATATGATATATGCATTATTAAAATTTAATGATACTTTTTACTTGAATGTTATTATAAAGCAATCAATCTAAGTACTAATTTAGTAATGTAATCATTCATTTTTAAATACAATCAAAACCTGCAATGACGGAAACACAAAAGACCGGATATATATTTCGTTTTAAACAGGTTCCTTTCTACAGGTTTTTCTATATTAGACTTACGATTGTTACTTGGTGGTACGCGGAAGTATGAACTTTGATTTAGTGATACGTCTGTCTAAAAGTTTGGGAACCCCTGTTCTATATTGTATATCGTAAAAAAGAAACTGAACAAAAATATTATTTAAAACAAACAAATTCAATAGCTACCGCTTTCTATCGCATGTAAAAAAAAAAAAAAAAAAAAAAAAAAAAAAAAAAACCTGTGAATTTTCCAGAATCGGGTTCGGTGCCCACGCCAAATTAATGTTTTATAACTGAGATTTTTTGAAAAACACACGAATTGCAGTCGTGATATTAGGCGTGATTTTCCAGATAAACATTGAATGCAATGAAAGAGGGTATTTAAAAAAGGCTATTTTTAGTTATATACTTATTTCTCTCTGAAAATAACAATGTCTTACCTTTGTCTCATCGCATTAAACCATACTTCATATATACTTTTTAATGAAATGAACTTATTGTTTTATCATTAATAAATTTTACTTACTTTCTTTAAACTTATATTTCTAGATATGTTTTTCTGATTATAAATATTATTAAAGTTTCATTTTCCCGATAGAGCCCCACCAGTGGCTGAGAGGTTCTGCTCTCAAAGCTGGTAGACGGGAGGTGCTGGGTTCAAACCCCTGTCGCGTTCGTCGACCTAACCATTCGGAGTTTTCTTCGAACCTTGCCGTAAATACGGGTTAGGAGGGCACTCCACCCTAGGTCCTATATCCTCGAATCGTCATAATCGGCCGTCATAAATCAACAAATTAGTATTTTCCCGATTGATATGTATAACTGCTTCTTTAACCTACCTGTTTTATTAATGTTACGGTGAAGTATCTCGCATTTATTACAGCGTAACTGAACTAAACACTTGTTTCGCAAAAAGTACGACGCGCGCCCTCTAAACGGTTAAAGCTGATGAGTATGGAAATAATCATTCAAATAATATTGAAAATGTTTTAGTTAAAACTACCACAAATTAAACTAACCATAAATCAAAATCTTATAACGTCATTTGATCACCGTGATTGTGTTAAGCGCTAGAAAATGTAGCATAACTCGATAATTTATTAATTTGTTTCCATACTTAATGTTTTAATTATTTATTCAACAATAATCAGGTTTTGTATGCATGAAACACAATAGATAATCCGTGTTGCATGTATTGGGATTTGAATTTTTTATTTATAAAACGGTTTAGCTAATGATTTTTTTTTATTTGCATAACTTTTCATATTCACTCAGTCGATTTAATCTACAAAAATCCTTTAATTTTTGAGAGCTAAAATACTATTGTATTCGGATATCGCATTTTTACTCTATAATCCCTTCTAGTAAACCTGATAGGAGTGGGCGTGGCATTCCCGATTGTGCTTTATTGGAGCGTGATATCACTTTAAAAAAACGTTTCAATGTGATACCTTTTGCAGATTGCTATCTTTTCAGTCTCAACGTGATGCATATTGCCGACAAAAAAGGAGGTCTATTTTATTCATTTTTGCCAGTGCCTGATTTATGGCAGTGCATTCGGGGCACATGCCCAGGACCCCCGTTTTTCCGGGGCCCACAAATGCTACAGAAGATTTTTCAATTTTTGGCCAAAATCTGATGAAGTTTTAACTATTAAAAAACAAAATGAATATGCAAAAATCTGTTTATTATTTTTGACATTTAAAAATAACTTTTTAAGGGCTACATCACTCACGCGAAAACACCTATGCTCGCTAATGTTAATTCTATGGAGAATTTTGTATCTCGTTTGCATTTCAATATCTTTAGAATATTTTTTTTCATTGGATAGTGGAGGTCGACCTCTACAAAGGCCGTTTTTTTACTTTTTCGATACATGTTTCTTTTTATTAGGATACTTTTACTTTCGGAATCGATTTCGAAAGATAAAAAATAATCAGTGAGATAGAACACTTAAGATTATGAAGATGTTATAAAAACTTTTACTACTAAAAAATTGAGAAGAAAATTTATAAAAACATCAGTGACTATCACAAAATTATTAAAGTCAGTAGTGGTTATCATAATAAGTACCACTTTCAATTTTCAATAATATATTTTTTTACTCAAGGCCGCGGTAAGCATAGGTGCAAGGAGGCCCCCATAAACATCTCTGCCCTGGGTCCACAAATTTGTAAATCGGTCTCTGAGTGTTGCCAATTTACCAGATTTTTTACCACAACTATTTTCAAATAGTAATCTTCGCTTTTTTAATCAAATGCTGTCTAGCCACTGAGTAAGGTGAATATTATTATTCTGAAATATATATTCAAAAATGCCCTAAAGTGGCAATACTGATTTTATTGCATTTTTGAAAATTCGTAGATTATTGTTACATTAATGTACCATTATAATTGGTAAGTTAATGTTGATATAATAATATAATATTGTTTATTTGAAGTGTTTTATTTACAACATAAACAATAAAAAAATTAAAAGGGGTTTTTTTTTTCAAGACATCTCGTTTAAGGGCAATACGATTGCGATATTCTTCGTTTCGCACCGCTAAAATTTAACAGTAATTTTACTTACCCATCATACGTAGTATAGGGTAAGTCTTGTAATCGTTTTGAAAATCGAAAATTTTTTTTTGACGGATTTACACGTTTCAGACACTGGAGATTCCAAAAAACATATTTTTAGAAAAAAAAATTTTGCCGTCCGTCTGTGTGTCTGTGTGTCTGTGTGTGTGTGTGTCTGTAAACGCTCTATCTCCCGAAAAAATTGAGATAGACACTTGCAATTTGGTATGTACTTAGTATGTAATAATGGGAAGAAGCCTATTTCATTTCAATAACCTCGATTAACCGGAACTATTTTTTTCGGACTCTCGAAATATTCGTTCTGATAAAAGGTATATAAAAATTTTCGAAATTGTTTATTTTAAGAAATGAATATAAAAGACAATAAAAAAACATAAATTTTGCATAAAGCATGGAGTCGATCGGATAATTAGTTGCTGAGATATTTGTAATCCTATTTTCCACACTCTTCGATTTTTCATGACCCTGTATTTCATCCAAATTTCACTTCAAAGATATATTTTAATTGGAAATTTGACGCTTAATCAGATGCAATATACCGCTAGTTAATAGGATTATTATTTTTGGAGTTATAAGGAAAAACCTCTTTCAAGCAATTCAGTAATCGAGCCTATAAAGTTATGACGTCATCAAGCCACGATTTTATTTGAATTGCTATGCATTTTATAAGTAGTTTACACATTTTTGTTTTAATATTTTACATTATGCATATCCATGATGGGTAAGTATTACGGTGGCCCCCAACGACTAGTTTATGATTTAATTGCTGATTATTTTTTTAGCGATCAAATCGTATAAACTTTATAATTAAATATTTTAATGGTAAGAAAAAACAAACCATAAGTTGACAGCTATGCGATAATGTAGTTATAGACCGTGAGCTTTAAACATTTTTTGCATGAGGGGACCATATTCTTGACTAAATTCTAGTTGCAGACTACTATTACATACTTAATTAATAAATCAGTATCTTGGCATTAAATCAATCAATTTTTTAAATGGAAAAAAAAATCTTAAGATGTTGATTGAATTAATTTTAGTTTCAACTTTTGTGTCTCATGCTCCTTTTTAAATCCTTCATAAACGCCTGAAGGGACAATGAAATATTTTAAAGTATGATTAGTTTATGGCATAAAGATATCGTTAGGAAGGAACGTAAGAAGAAAACCATTATTTGTTTCTGGACAGTGGACCATATTAACCAGCCTTTTTATGCATGTTTCTTATTGCAATCTTAAAATGAAAAGGATATGTGAAATCAATAGTTTAAAAATTGGAGTGACTGTTTCAATGTTAACAGAGTTTTTCCTTGAAAAATTATGAGATTATATTAATTTTAGCACTGAGATAGTTAGAGCGACTAAAAGTTGTAATTAATTTAATTATGTGTGTGTTTTTATGACTTATTATTTTCTCGGATACTACGAGTAACGGTTAATACGATGACTTTTATAATTACCTCCCATCTCCTACACCGCAAAAAAAAAAAAAAAAAAAAAAAAAAAAAATAATAATAATAATAATAATGAATGTTGATTTTACAGTATAAAACTGGCATCCCAACTGCCAGTATTATACTGTACGCTGCCGCGCATGCACAGTAGCGTATTACTGCTTATTTTACTGTTTATTACTGTTAATTTTACGGTATAATACTAGCAGCTGGGGTGCCAGTATTATGCTGTAAAATCAACCCTTTTTTTTGCAGTGTAAACAGTTTGACTTTATTTGATTTTCTCAAATTCTGAACAAAAATATATTACAGATTGAAAGTTACATCCACAATCTGATCCTTTTTTATGTTCTGTTTAAGATCACCTGGGTTCTTTTATAGACATCTGTGACGTTTTGTCGGTTTTAAATATCACGCAAATATGGACGTTTCCCATTTTTAATGCTGAGAAAAAAAATAGGGAGGGGGGGGGGGGGGGGGAAGGTGAGAAGGTAAGTCACAAAATGTGGTTGAAAGAGTACCGCCATGAAACACTCTTCTGATGTCACCTGATAGGAAGTTGATAATATGATCCCTTTGCGTGTAACGAAGGTGTTTCACAGTAAAAGAAAAATTTAAAAAAATCTCGTCAAGCTTAGATTATGAAACATTTTACAAAATTTCCAAAATACTTTAACAAAACTTAGCAGCATAATAGGACGAAAGATGTCTAACATGGAAGGTACATACTCAGAAAAATTTGAAAAAATTACAGAATATTCTTCTCATGAGGATACATATGTTTATGAAAAATATTCCTGCGGAACCTCGATATAACGTCAATAACAAAATTCTGAAAATTTTGTGATTTTGTCGATTTTTTGCTTGTTGGCGTCACAATGAAATAAAAAAATACTCTTTTATGACAAATGCTTTTTAAGGGAAAACGTTTTCTACTCTTCACACTGAACTAGTTTAAGTAAGTTTAACTTAAATAAATACTTTTATAACTGCGGTTTTGCCATATACATTTATATGTATATCTAAAGAAAATTAACAATCACATTCTACGGTTTAGAACAAAATTTAAATTAATTAAAATTGCTTCAAATTAAAAATTAAGGTCTGATTCCGAGCACTTTCCATTTTACTTCAATATTATTGGTGTTGGAGACAACAAGCGAATAGTATTGTGGCCATGGAAACGCCAATTTATTCAATATTGGTATGTATGGTAACAGCGTTCTTAATCGAGTAGTTATTGTTAAAATGCACTTAAAACTGATCCAATCCATCCAGTAAAACCGGATAAAATTAAATAACTTCAGCAACATGTAACTTGTATATATAATAATCTTATAGAAATAATAATAAACTATTTCATCGTTTAAGTTTAAATTCATTAAGTACTGCGCATTTAAACACTCATTTAACCAGGAATTTTCAAAAGCATTAAAATCACTTGCATTTGGCGAGGAACAAGCGTTGCTTTTCCAATTCGGGTCCTTTTGCGTCAATAGTGAGATTCGCCTTATTTAATGGCAGATTAATACGACAAATACTACTATTCGGAAATAGATTTTGTCAATAATAATAATATCCGCACAATTGCTCGACACTGCACAAGCAGGTTCTCGTACTTCGATCGATGTACCACCTATCCAATCTTTCACTACAGATGATTCATCTTAAAATGTATATATAAAATTGCCTTTGTACTAATTGTTTCAGTAATTGGTTGTAAAATTTGTTATTTATAAAATGTTTAGTTTATACATGCTGTAGTGACTTTCAGTCAACTCATTTAAAAACTTCGTGGCTATCCAGACATATTAGCACATTTTACGCTGGTATTTAACACCAATTAGACATGATGCTCCGCCCATTTTACGATATTAAATATTCTGCATTGATGAAATTTGTTATAAATTTGCATATCAGAATTGCTAAAAGTGGAATACTGATGTAATAAATATATACAAATGAGGGGTGGAGTACAGATTAGATAAGACATTCTAATAGGTTTTAGACGTATAATGTGTTAACGTTAGTTTAGTTTAAAAAGCGAACAGACAGATGAACTCTAATAATAAACGCTTTTAAACTAATGTCGCAAAGTTTTTAAAAGACTGGGATATTCATAAATAATTATCATTCAATCACATGGAAAGGACGATTAAAATAACTTTGTACTTTGTATTTATAATAATGGAAGTTTACTAACTACCGATTATAAATATTTTGATTTAAATAAAGTATGTCTGTTTAAATAAACACAGGCGTAACAGTAAGATCTATCTAGGAAGTCACGTTGCTTTTAACAAAACATAAAGACATCTGAAAGCTAAAGAGTCTTTCATCATATGCACGATCCGGCATATATACTTTTTATCTGGTAAATTTGATGCGATATAATTTTAATCCGTTTTCCAGTTGAGAGATACGTCTCTAATAGATCAATTTTCATTCAATACACTCAACAAAAATAAAGATTGAAATATTGATAATGAAATCTTGACCGTTGCTTTTTAAGCTGTTTATTATGCGATTAGATCCGGAAGTGTATTGTATTTGGATGGTAATTTTAGGATTAGAGGCTGCCGAATGTTCATGCTTTTGTTCTCAGATTAATCGCATCAGTTTTTGACAATAAAGTTGATTAACTATCGGTGGTTATATCAAGTTTTTACAAAAAGGATAGGAGGATTGGAACTTCTGTACAATTTTTTGTATACTTTTAATTCTGCTGCAATTTATTTATTTTTTAACACATTATATTAGAAAGATTATTAACTTAAAAAAAATAATAAACCTGATTTTTTCTTAATTTTTTTAATACATTCAAATTTTAAATTATCACAAAGAAAATATCTTAACTATTAATAATTTTTCCATAATTGTGACTGATGTGATAAAGAATTTAGTCCTGATTAGACAAAATGGATAAAACCTTATACTAAAAGTGTGTATCTACAAAATGTTTAGCATATATATATATATATAATTTTTATACGTCAAGCAATCATTAAGCATGAAAAAAATATCTTGATTAAAACACACATAAACAACGCCTGCAATCAGCAACTAAAGATACACAAATATTATAATACAGACATACATACAATAAATACAATAATCAACATGGAGTGAAAAATTAGCCAGAGCCAGGAATCGAACCTGGGTCCACAGCGTTCCGGGCTGTCGCTCTGACCACTGAGCCACTCCGGCCTTGATTATCTTAATATCTTGATTATCTTAAATTTTGCAAAAACTTGTTTAATAAATCAGTAGTTTGTGTTTCAGAATCATTTGTGAAAGTTTGCCTCAAATTCACAACTTTTAAGGTTTTTTGTATGTAATATCACACTCGATAACTTTAAAAAAAAAAAAATTAATTAATACGGAAAATCTGGAAAATTAGGGAAATTTGTTGCTGATCTGGAATATACACCTTATTTAATTAAATGGGAGGAGATGTGATACAAAGGTGCATTTTAGATGATCCTTTGTAATTAGGATTTAGCTACAGATTATCTCAACCCCCTTTTTATACAATTCTAATAAATAGTAACATATTTTGCAATAAATGCAAGCGTGTGTGATGCAGATTCTCTACTTTTTAGGGGCGTTCGTAATTGTATAAATACGTAGCACCTACTGTCGTCGTCTGGTCCGTCCGTCTGTCCGCATACAACAGCACAAAAACTACCCAACCGAATGGTTTGAAATTTAATGTATATAATCGTTGCAGAATTTTGTTAAATCATTTCAAGTTTTATCAAAATCGAATAAAAACTTAAAAATATATTAATAAAAGTTTTCTACATTCTATTAAATTTTTATCATACGCAATCTATATAAGAAAAGCGCAAGTCATGTGACTGAGGAAAACAAATACGGGCTAACCCCTTCTTTTTTCATATGCCAAGCGGCCATTTTTATTCAAAAATTTTTTTCGAATAAAATTACATAAAAGTTACGCTGAAAGATACCCCCCCCCCCCAAAAAAAAAAAAAAAAAAAAAAAAAGATTTTGAGATTTTTTTCGCCTATGTAGTTTTTATATTTTAAAGTTATAAGTGTTTATAGTTAATTGTTATAAAAAAAGTTTTATATACACCTCCATTCATAAAGTTTAAATATTTCATATTTTGAGGAATTATATATGTCCCTTTCAACAAATAATTAGGCTTATGGTTATATTAATACTGTCCGGGCTCAGAATATCTTAAACAGACGTGGCTTTATTTTAAAAGCAAACATGTAGAATTTTTTTTTAAATTTAAATTTGTAAGTATATCTAATTTTTTATATAATTGCTGAACCAACTGCTCAATTTGCACAATCTTTTCTGTTTCAGGTGCAGAAATTTTCTTTTAACAGTTTGATTTAAGCTTTTATAAAAAGATTGCTTTAGAAGATAGATATAAAGATAGATATTTTTAATAATTTTAAATGTGAATCTTCCTTTCCCCTAATATTTTTGCTTGGAGCGCAAGTTCTTTTTCATCCACCAAATTATATTGTTAACAGAAATTATTCGAAAAAGTATTTGCGTAGTTAGTATACAATGAATGGAGGAGTAAATGTCAATAATAATCTATGTTTAATGTATTATTCCGTCATGTCCGTCAACAAGTTATCACTTCAATAGGAGAAAATAATTCATGCTTAACAAATCAGCCGGTCACGGAAAGTTTTAAGATGACATGCTCTTTAACAATGAAAACTGTAATCGATTTAACAGAAATGACAAATTGTGTTGTTTAGATGTTCGGAGATTGCTACTTAATGATTATTTAAAAGAATGGTTTATTTTTTGAAGAGATGACTACATTATGAAATTTACATGAATTACATCTCTTAGCTTTACAAGTATTAAGGGGTAAATATTCGTATTGTTTGAATCATAGTGAAATGTGTATCTGAAAAAAATTAAACAGCATAGGATTATTTTAAGAAACTCTAAAATCTTACTGTGGTATGGCTTTTTTGCCTTTTAAGTTTAGTATGTTAATGAATATACTTCATACAGTGTATCTATAAATGAGGAAAATTTTTATTCCTAAAATATTATTACGTAATAACTAAAAAGACCCAAAATTCATTTTTTATTACAATACTAGCAAGCTTCACCCGCTGCGCTGGTCGGTTTCTAGAAATGTACTTTGAATCAAACGAACTAACTTGACCTTGTATTTGAAAGCAGTCTGTATATTTACCTGGAATATCCTTCCACGTTACTGAAAAAATGACGTGATTGCACTATTATATTTTCTAAGGCGCAGTCAAAATTTTAGCTGTTAAGGACCAACTCTTTTATTTGGTCATTTACAGTTAAGGTTTGCTAAAGAATGATAAAACTATATGCAATATACTAAAACCATCACTAAAAATTGTCGAACAAACAATGCAAACAAATTAACTTGCAAAATCCATTCAGTAGAAGTTTTTTTTTTTATATAAAGGCTAATCTTTGATAATCGGGTTCATCTGATTATACAACTTTTCCACATAATTCTAAAACTAACACAACGATATAAAATATACTAAAACTATCCTTATAAATGACCTACTTAACAATGCAAGTGGCAAAAAATACGCCCAGTAAAAACTTTCAAAAAGGCTAATCTTTCGGAATCGGGTTCACCTGACTAATATAACCTTCACACATAACTGTTTGACTAAGCAACGTAGAACAATATGTAGTACATTAAAACCATTCCTGAAATAACATCTAAATAACAATACAATTCTCATCAAAATCCATCCAGTAGAACTTTTTCAGAAGGCTAATCTTTCATAATCGGAATAAAATATTGAAAAGGCTAATATTTGATAAAAAAAAATGGTCACCCGATTTTTGAATTTCCCCCTATAATTCTAGAATTAAGCAACGTAGAATGATATGTTATATAATAAAATTTTCCCTAGAAAATTATCTAACAGTGTAGGTTCCATCAAAATTCATTCGGCAAAATCTTTTAAAAAGGCTAATCTTTCATAATCGGATTGATCTGATTATAGAACTTCCCAGAATAATTCTATAACTAAGCTACGTAGTACGATATGTTATACAATAAAACCTTCCCTGAAAAATTATCTTACAGTTTAAGTTCTACGAAAATCCATTCAGCAGAACTCGAGTTATAAGCAGCCGGAACGAAATTTCATATATGTAGAAGTAAATATAAGTATATTGCCATTAATATAGTTTGCATTTGAATAAAAAAAAAAAAGTACTTTTCGGTTAGCCAAGCGCCAGTGATATATGTACATATATAAATATATATGTATATACATATATATATGTATTTGTGTAGATATATGTGTATATAAATACATGTATATACTATATATGTATATGACTGGCGCCCGGCTAACCGAAAAGTACCAAAAAAAAAAAGTCGTACACTTAAAAAAAAAAAAAAGCACCTTTTGGCTTAAAATCTCTCATAAAAACTGTTTTTCTTTTTTTTCTTTTCTTTCTTTTTTTAAAAATAAAATTAGTAACAGTGTTTTCTTTTATTTTTCCAGATGTAAGCCATTTCAATTCTTTCTGCAACAAAAAAAAGATACCTTTTGGCTTAAAATGAAATTGTTTTGGGGTCAAAAGTAAAATCAAAATCGCCAAAAACAAAAGATACATCGCCAAATATTGTTTCAATATAGAAATCTTGTCCCTTGAATAATTTTTAAGCATTACGAACATTCCCAATCATGTTTAAATTAAATATTTTCGTTTTATAATATCTCCTCAAAACTCTTTTTTTTTCTCTTTCTTTTTTCTTTCTTTCTTTTTTAAAAAATAAATAAATTTAGTAACAGTTTCTTTTATTTTTCGACATGTATAGCGTTTTCATTTCTTTCATTTCTTCTTTCAGTAATGATCGCCAAAAAATTAGCAATGGTAACCTTTTCGGCCAAAATAACAGAACTTTCTATCATAATTCTATAACAAATATACATAGAACGTTGTGTTATATACTAAAACCTTCCCTGAAAAATTATCTCTCAAACAGTGCAAGTTCCATCATATTCCATTCGGCAGAACTCGAGTTATAAAGGAACGGAACGAAATTTCCGTTTGTGTTTTATATATATAGTAGATATCCTGGATCATCGTTTAAATTTTAAGTATTTTTCAAAGTGGACCCCCATTCGATGCAATCCTCTAATCCCACCTTCTTTTCCATTCTTCAAAGACTTGGCGTAAAACTATTTTCTACGATAATTAAAATAATATTACAAAATTGGAATTTAGCAAGTAAATGAGACATTCCCAAAAAATGTCTGTTTTGTCTTTCGATTTTTCTTTAATTTAATTTTCCAATTTTATTAAGTTTTCGAAATCATCTTCTTCGGGTTTTTCAGAAGAAACTAAAAATTAAATTACTTAAGTTACATGGTGCATCTTCAACGTCTTGGAATTTTTATGTTTCTCTTTAATGAGTTCTTTGTTGCTCTTACTTAATTCCTTATCACAAATTTCTGTTTCATCGATCATTTTGTAGCTATCTTAAAAGAAATTGTTAGTTGAAAGTGACGGTTTAAGAGGCTACTTCTCTCAGACGAAATCACCCGCTCATCGCAATTGTTAATCCTAGGAAATAATTTACGATATCTCGTTCGCATTTCAATATTTTTAACCCTATCACTATGTCCTATCAAAACATGCCTTGTTGTTGCCCAGGACAAATATGCTATCTATTTTTCAAATTAAAACAAAAACAAGTACCACTTATATTTCTACAGTTTGATTTTTACCATGTGTTACAAACATTATGATATGAGATGTCACCGGCTGAAACTACTCGGTGAGTGATAGATTTTTTTTTTGACAACTTCTTGAAAGTGCTTGGGGTCCGCGTGGACCCCAGGACATAGTGATAGGGTTAAATGAAATTGCATTGGATAGCTGATGTCAATCTCTATGCACGTTCCTTTGAACTTTTTCGATTTGGATTACAAGTTTTTTTTTTATTAAGATACTTTCACTTTCGGAACCGGTTTCGAAGGTGAAAACATCCTCAATTAAAAAAAAAAAAAAAAATTAAAAAAAAAATTAAAAAAAAAAAAAACTGCAACAGAAATCGAAAAAGTGCAAAGGAGCGTGCATAGAGATTAACCTCCGCTTTAAAAAAAAAAAAAAAATTAGAAATGCGAACGAGATATCGTAAATTATTTCCCCCATAGGATTAACATTAGTGAGCGGGTGTTTTCGCCTGAGTGAAGTAGCCTCTTAACAGGGTCTCATATTTTGAGCGACGGTTTATTAAGACTTTTAGCATTCTTTATTTCTTTCACCGAGACTTTGATCGTTTAAGCAAGTGACGGTATAACAAGGTATTATTCTAAAAAATTAAAATATACAACGCTCCCTTTAAATTCTCACACGTGTTGACTCTTTGCAAGGCGGTGGAGTATTTTCTATACCACTTAATTTTAATAGAGATTTGTATCACAAGATTTGAAAAAAAAAAAAAAAATTACTTTTTATATCTTTGGTGAAAAAAAACCTCATTTCTTTATCATTTTTTTTTTTAAATTCTGGTTTGAATTTAACATTTGAATGAAACACAATCGTTTGCCAATAAAAAAGTTAATCACGAAAAGAAACTCATTTTTTTTATGATGACAATCCTAGTGCTGATTGTACTAAACTATATGTCGAAAATATACTTTGTATGTTTCCTCTGTCACGAAATAAATATAAGAATTCTTATTTTCTAACTCTATAACCAATTACTAAGGTCATCAGAATGGAAGTAAATGCGTTATTGCGGTAAAACATCACTGACAAACTCGCACAAAAATCGCAGTGTGTTAAAGACATTTAAAATAGTGAGAAGTTTTAAGTTACACATTCTTTAGTTTAAAAGCACTTTTATGTATCGAAATCCTTCTTGGTTCAGACTGTCCCTGTCGAGTAGATTTTTAATGTAAATATTAACACATCCGTGACAGTTTAAGTGAATTCGCGTCTTTTTGTTTTGGATGTATAAAATTCCACCTATAAGAGTGGCATTTTTTCATTTTTATGTTTCATTATTTTTCAAAAATATACACAATATACAATAATTGTAATATTACATAATATACTCTTGTTAAGATTATCTAAAATGCTGTGCAGGATATATTAATAATGTGTAGATTTATTCATATCGAAGGATTTTATTCGAATTTAATGTAAAACTACAAGATAGTATGTTTTTTTAAAGTTTATTTATATAATTAAATCTAATGAAGTGAATATGTAACTAATAAAGTGGATTTGTAACTACATATTAATTATGAATAATTATAATACCAACAGATGGCGACACTTTACCTGTCAGGTAGATGAGGATTATATTGTTAATATTATGTTTAATTTAACTATAGAGGGAGCTATTGCTTGTATATTAATTTTACTTTCAGGGTTTAAAATTGAATGTAGTAATTTCACGGATATAATTTTGTTATAAGTGTATTATTACCAGAATAATTTTGTGTGATTTTGAATCATTTTGTGTTGGGATGTCATCGATGGGGTTGTGTTTAAAAAAGTGTGCTCTCAACTTGTCTTTCAAATCATTTCTCTCAACTCGACTAAATCAACATGTATGATGCGTGCCATGTGGACATGGATATTATGAAGAAGTTATGATATTTTAAGGATTCTAGATTATTATTGTGAGTTAAGTATTTTATCTACACTTTACGTGTTCTTATTTCCAATTTTATTATTTCAAAACTGTTATTAGGTGGTAATTTCGTGAAGTGATATAAAGTTTTTGAGATAATCGATGAGAGTAAAATATTTTATATATTCTTAATGGTTTTTTATTTCCAATTTAAATATTTCCAATTTTAATATTTCCAATTGTTGTCTGGTAATAGTTCAGTATACCTGGATGATTCTACTGTTCTTAGTATTATGCCAGTAGAATTATGAAATACTGAACTATTTTTTAAAACACATGTGGGTGCATCCAGGCTGATGAGTACAACTACATGTGTTTTTTCATATCCAATTCATATTTAATATCCAATTCATATTTAATTCTCTTGTGGTCCAATTTTAAATTGTATAGGGTTCATATTTAATTTATTAATCCATTTGTATTTACTTAATAGCAACTCCAATTTATAATTTTTTTTCCACCTTTCTCTCTTTTTCTTTTTAAATATTATTCAGGTATGAGTAAATTTGGCCTATTACCAATGAAGCACGAGCTATGGTAATATTATGATTGCACATGTTAAATATTTGATATGTGGTATTCTGTCTACACAATATCATTAATTATCTCTTTGGAGATTTAAGTAGAATGATAATAGAACTTGATATGTTTTTGAAATTCATAGATATTATAATTATATATATATATATATATATATATATATATCATCATCATCATCATCATCATCAACCGTTTTCAATCCACTGCTGGATGTAGGTCTCCCCCAGATTTTTCCATTGTTGCCTGTCTAGTGCTTTAGTCATCCAATTAACACCGGCCACTTTTCTGATTTCGTCACTCCATCTTACTTGAGGTCGTCTTCTTGGTCGTTTTACATCTCTGGGATACCACTGTAGGGTGTTTGTGCTCCATCTATTGTCTTGTCTTCTTGCAATGTGCCCAGCCCATTTCCATTTTAGCCATTTAATTCTCTCGATAATGTCAAAAACTTTCATCTGACTTCTTATCCACGTTATTCTCTTTCGGTCTCTTCTGGTTATGCCTAGCATGCATCTTTCCATACTTCGCTGTGTTGTTTGTAATCTTTGTACCATCCGTTTTGTTAGTGTCCAAGTTTCTGCTCCATAAGTTAGTGCAGGCAAAACACATTGGTTAAACACCTTTCTTTTCAAACAAAGAGGCATGTTACTTTTCAGAATAATATTGTTCTTCCCAAAAGCACTCCATCCATTTCTTATTCTTCTATTGATTTCATTCATGATACTGTTGTCTGAAGATATTTCTTGTCCAAGGTACACATAACTTTCAACATCTTTAATCTCAGTGTTGTTGTAGACGATTTTCTTTTTTGATGCAAATGAATTGAACATCACCTTAGTCTTTTCCAAATTTATTTTTAATCCCACATTAATGCTAGCTTCTGCCAAATCTTTTAGCATATTTTGCAATTCTTCAGGACTATTACTGAAAATTAAAATGTCATCAGCAAACCGGAGATGGCTTAAATATTCCCCATTTATTCTAATCCCTTTGTTTTCCCAATCCAGCTTCTTGAAAAAACTCTCTAAGACAGCAGTAAAAAGCTTAGGCGAAATGGTGTCTCCTTGTCTTACTCCTCTTTCAAGCTTGATCTTCGCTTTTCCTTTGTCCAAACGGATGGTGGCTGTTGCTTTCTTGTAGATCTTCTTTATGATATTGATATAAGGTTTGTCTATACCAATGTTCTCCAGAGAAGTAATTACTGCAGATGTGTAGACCGAATCAAATGCTTTTTCATAATCAATAAAGGCAAGACAGAGAGGTAAATTATATTCTTTATGTTTTCCTATGACTTCCCTTACTGTTTGAATATGATCCATTGTGCTAAATCCACTTCGAAATCCTGCTTGTTCTCTAGGTTGAGCTGAGTCCAGAGCTGATTCAAGTCTTGTCGTTAAAACTTTGGTGAAAATTTTATAAATCACTGACAGTAAGCTGATTGGACGGTAGTTTTTAATGTTTTCCTTTTCTCCTTTCTTATAAAGTAACACCATCACAGCATTATTCCAATCTTCTGGTACATCTGATTTCTCGAGACATTTGGAAAACAGTAAGGCTAGCATTTTTGCAAATTCTTCTCCTGCTTCTTTGATAAGATCAATTGTAATTCCATCTTCGCCAGGGCATTTACCTTTTTTCATGAGTCTAATGGCTTGTACAACTTCATCTGTCATCACTGGGATTATCTCTTCAGTTTCTGTTATGTTTACTAGTGGATCACGTAGGTTGATTTCCCTTTGATCTTCACATTTATATAGATCGTTATAGAATTTTTCGACAATGTGTACTATTTCATTATTGATTTTGGTGATTGTTCCATCTGCTGTCTTCAGTGCAAAAATACCTTTTCTTTCAACACACAGTTTGCGCTTAGCTGATTTTAAACTTTTGTTATCTTCTAGAACTTTTTTGACAAGATCACAGTTAAATTTTCTGATATCTTCTGTAACACATTTTCTTACCGTTTTACATAATTCTGCATATTCAACTCTTGATTTAGGATAGTTTTTCTTCATTTTAAATTCTCTGCGTTTCTTCATTAGTCTTCTTGTTTCTTCTGTTATTTTCTTTGTTTGCTTTACTTGTGCTTCACCAGCTATCGTCCTTGCAATTTCTTGTAGAGTATTTGTTATTTTCTTGTTCACTACTGTAACATCTTGTTCTTCTTCTAAGATTGATTGAAGTACTTGAAAACGATTTTTAAGTTCTAAATTAAATTCTTCTTTGTTTCTGGAGATTTATAATATCGACTGATTTCTTTGAGCATTGCAAAAGCTTCATTCTTTCCACTTTAGTATTTAAAAGCAGTTTGCATCTAACTAACCTGTGATCGCTTCCTGTATTGAAGTTATTGAGAACGCTGCAATCCTGAATAAGATGCTTTTTGTTTGTCAAGATGTAGTCGATTTCACTTGTTGAGCCATTTGCACTACGCCATGTCCATTTTCTTTGTGGCTTTTTCTTGAAAAATGAATTCATGATATACATCTGTTCACATTCTGCAAATTCAATCAATCTGTTTCCTCTTTCATTACGCACCCCATATCCATGAATTCCTACTGAGAACTCACCTTTCTTTTTTTCCCCAATTCTAGCATTCCAGTCTCTTATTATTAATTTTATGTAGCATTTTCCTTTTTGATGCATTGAAGCTACTTCTTCATAGAAATCCTCAATTTCTTCATCAGTATAGCTAATTGTTGGTGCATAAACTTGGGTAATTTGCAGTTTGTATCTTTTTGACACTTGTATAACTAACCTTGCAACTCTATCTGATGCACTATCATATTCTACGATGCGATTCTTCCACCTTTTATGAATCAGAAATCCTACACCACTTGTTTTTCCATCTTCTGTACCTCTGTAGTACAATACATGTCCACTGGCAAGATCAATCTTCTCTTCACCTTTTCTTCTTATTTCACATAATCCTAGGATGTCCCAGTTGATTCTTTCTAATTCTTCTTCAAGTTCCTGTAAACGACTTTCAGAAGATAAGGATCGTCCATTATACGTAGCCAAGGTCATCAACTTATGGCAGCCAAGCCGAGCCCGGTGATTCTTAGCACCCTCTGTCTTCATGTCTTTCTGATCGCTGCCGTAATCAGGAACATGCAGACTGCCGGGAATTGAGGGCCGTGATTTGTTTTGTGAATTCATGGTAAAATAAGGGGGGAGGTGGCCAAATTCCTCCACGCTGGCCAAGCGGGTTGGAGGAAGCCCATCCGCGTTCGTTCCCCATGCACTAGGCAAGGGTACTAACAGGCTGCACCGATATATATATATATATATATATATATATATATATACATACATACATACATACATATCGGTTAGAAATAGTACTATTATTATACATTATTATATATATTCATTTTTAATATAAACCCGAACCCAGAAAATTTTGTTATAGCAGCGCCCTGTTGTCAAGAATAACTGAACGAAGTCAATTGTTACCAAGCCTCCAGATTTACTCGGCACGTCCCGATTTTCGGAGTCTCCAACACTTGTCCCGCGGAACCAATGCGCGGGAAGCTAAAACTCTTTTATTTTTCTTTTAGTCTGCCTCAACTACACCTTAATACACGAGTAAAACATGTGAAAATAGAACCTATCAATGACTGAAAACTTTTATGATTCCATCGAAAGAAATACCGTACAAAGTGCAAATCTACCTGTTAAGACAGAGACCTGTCTAGAGCGAAATATTTTTTTCGGTTCCTGGCGATTCTGTTTTTACAGGTTTTACAGTAAAACCTGTGAAAACGGAACGTGTCTATAACGGAATTCAGTCTTGTCTTAAAAAATCCATAGTCTCTACGTAAGATACTATACAATTATAACTGCTCCATAGGAAACCTCTCCAAAACGGAATCTTGTTTTGGTTTCTGGCGATTCTGTTTTTACAGATTTTACTGTGTACGATTATTGCGTTTATTTAGTACAGTAAAATCTAATAAGATTGAATCTAGTGACTGTAGAATATGTACGTTTTAGACAGGAGCATTTTAGCAAGAGTTTCCTTTCGTATGGACCATGCATTTTTTATGTTTAAGGCGGTATTAAAAAAAAAATATTTTTCCACGCTCAACAACTCAAAATTTTGGACACATTCCCAGACTCATTTTTAAAAGTAACAACAGGAAACTTGGTGGCGTGATTTATGAAGAGATTTATAAGGCTCTATGTTTTTATTTTTCGTTCAATTAATTAGAAATTGATTTACAGACAATTATTTTCACTGTACAATCATTTTTTTTTTTTTTTTTTTTTTTTTGCTTCCAGCGCTATCGCTTCTCGAAATTAGGTTCAAAATGTCCACTTTGACAGCCTTTTTTGAAATATATTCTGCCTTTATCAAAAAATAGAGACAATACGGACATTATAAAGTTTCTGAATAAGAGAACCTGCCAACTGGATGCATTTTAGAGCAAAAATGAATTTACAAATGTGTCTCAAAATAAGCAGTTTGGATTTGAATACACCCTTAAGACAAGATTCCGTTATAGACAGATTACGTTTTCATAGAATTTATAATATTTTATGTGTCGATTTTGAAGCCGATGCCCCGCTTTTTTTTTTTTTCTTTATATGTCTCGCGAGAAGAAAATACATTTCTTTTTTTAAACTTTTTGCTCGAAATCGGTCCTTTTACTCCTTCTCTCTATCCTTTCTCTCTCACTTAAACCAAGCAATATGTTTCAGCAGCATTAACAGACTGTTATTTTTTCTTTACCTCTTTACTTATATATAACCCAGTAGGTTAAGGGGAGAAATTTTCCCACCTTTCGGGAGGGTTTTCCCTCTAACCTGCATCTGCTCTTGCTACATCTATTATCAGTAAAATCGTTGTAGAATTCTCATTGTCAAGTTTGTAAAACTATTCGACTTATACTTAGCAACAGAAACCTCCATAAACTCATACTTACATTCATAAAACTTAATTTTATGGACATTCTAAAATTACGGATATTCATTTGAAGTGCATTAGTATTTTTTTCTTTTCTTCTTCCTTTTTTGTGTTTCCTTTTATGTTAATTTTTTATTTCATTTTAATTTAGTATGATATAAAAGTTGTACTTTGGTAGAACAGACGTTTTAATAATGTAACTATTTAGCGTATTTTTAACTCCTATAAAAATTTAAAACTGAGAAAAGGTGTAGATATACACATTTTTTGCATTTGTAGGAAATTGATGTATTGTAAATAAATTTTATTTTGATTTCGAGTTATAGATACAGGGTCAGAGCCCGATTAACATGGGCAAACTTCCACCGGAATTTTATAAGAATTTTTTAAAAATTTGTTTAAAACAAAAATTCTGTATTTAAAAAAGGCGAATTTTTCTATACAATTATCTTGATGGAACTTTGCCCCTGCGGTAATTGGCCCTGTACAGGGTGTCCCAAAAAGACAAACTCTTATCTGTTCGCGAGTTTATTTATTATTATTATTATTATTTTATAAATACATTTTGTATCAATTTGCATATATTCATATTTCATCACCTAATACTAGAGAATGTCGCAGATTGTAACACATAAATGATGCAACCTGTATTTAGAGTAATTGCATCCTTGAAAAATTGTATATTCAATAAAAAAAAAAAATTTAATGGGTGCTGCTTTTTATAGTTAAACAGAGAACTTAATTTTTATATAAATACAAATTTGTATATATATGCAGTGTTATTCTAAATGATGCACCCATTTTCAAAAAATTGTATTAATAAAAGTACAAATCCAAAATGAACAATCTTTATACCAATGAAAAGAGGAAGTTTCAAAGTTTTTTTTAAGACATTATAAATATTCAATGTGTCCACTGCTTGCTCACTTCTTGCGAACTCAAGAACGCAGAAAACCTTTTGCTCCACAGTAGCCATCTCATTCACAACTGACAGTGAAAATAAATCGCGGCCTATTGCCGCGCGGCCTCTACCGGCCGCCTCTGGAACCATCACCGCTTTGAAAGCCGTGCACTCAGTGACAGCAGATACGCTTTCTCGTGTGTGGGACGAGTTTGGCTATCGTGTAGATGTTTGCCGTGCAGCAAACGGTGCACCCATTGAACATTTATAATGTCTTAAAAAAAACTTTTAAACTTCCTCATTTCATTGGTATAAAGATTGTTCATTTTGGATTTGTACTTTAATAAATACATTTTTTTTTAAATGGGTTCATCATTTAGAATAACTCTGTGTGTATATATATATATATATATATATATATATATATATAACCTTTTGGAGATCAAAAGACAACGAACAAGTTCTTTTAACTAAATCTGACCAAATCTCTAATGTAAAGATGGCATGTAATTAATTTATATAAACTTAAAATTAAATAGCTAACAGATTTGAACAATAAAATGATCGAAACTCAAATTTAGAAATGGCATATATATAAGGCTCCCAAATGGTCTGCGTTTTGAATACCAGTATATTCTAAGAAAAATTTTCGCGGTAGGTTTCTACAACATTTGCAATAGAAATAACCTGCAGGTTGGGTTTCTGCGAAATTTTCAAGAAAAATCTAAAAAGAAATGTTTCCTCAAAAAATTCTGGTATTCAAAAAGCGAATCATTTGGGAGCCTTGCATATAGTAATATTTCACATACTTATCAAAGGAAAAATTATAAAACATCATAATGAATAAAACCTACAATGAAATTCCAATATAACAAGAAACAAAAACATATTTAAAAACATGTGAAGCTAGATAAAATTGAAATAAATATAATCAATGTATAAATTGGAACAACAAATGGAATTTGGATACCTAATGACAATTAAAACACAAAAAAAAAATCCTAAAGCGACACATGGATGTCTAATCATCAGTTGGTAGAACACCAAATGTCACAAATAAATGTATTATTTCATCTGTGAAAGTTTCCATGAATAATTTATCACTGTCGATATAATGCATTCAAAGAATAAACAGGAGGAAGCACAAGAAAACCAGAGAAAATCGAAAATTGTGCTCTCATTCTAGAACATAAAACCGTTTGAAAGCATACTGAAAATGTGACATTACTCATCTCGATTCGAGGGAAATGTCACAATCGAGAACGTACTTTGATTGCCAACTAAGCCTAAACCAAAAAGTCCATCCAAAAAAAAAAATTCTAGATTGGAATAAGTTAAGAGCCTACACTAGTCACGGGAAGAAACGCTCAAGCTAATGTTAAGTCTATGGGTAGGTTCTAGCGCGATTTCTCGCTCGCATTTTAATATTTTTAAATGCTTTTTTTGCATAGGATAGCTGAGGTCGATCTCTAACGTTGTTAGTTTTTACTTTTTCGATTTTGGTTCCAGTTATTTTATAAGCGGGCATTTTCAATTTTGGAACCGGTTCTGAATGGGAAAGGACCCTTATATAAAATAACTGAAACCAAAATCGATAAAGTAAAAACTAACAGCGTTGGAGATTGACCTCAGCTGTCCTATGCAAAAAAAAAAAAAAAAAGCATTTAAAAATATTAAAATGCGAGCGAGAAATCGCGCTAAAACCTACCCATAGACTTAACATTAGTTTGAGCGTTTTTTCGCATGACCGATGTAGGTTCTTAACTCTTAAAAACTATATATATAAACAGATTGGCGCCCTACGGCTAAAAGAACAGCTGCAATAAGCGAAAATATTATATTTATATCAGGGTTCGCACAGTTCTACCACAAATTTATAACAGTTTTCTTCGTCTTATTTAACTGTAGAAAAGTACTGCAAATTCTGTGAATAAACGCGATGGTTATGAATTCTGTGTTCAAAAATTAAATAAGAAGTTTCTTAACGTTAATAGTGATGCCAGACCAAATCCAAGGAGTGTGCGAACCATGTTATATATATATATATATATATATATATATATATATATATATATAATTATAATATCTATGAATTTCAAAAAACATATCCAATTCTTGTATCATTCTACTTAAATCTCCAAAGAGATAATTAATGATAATGTGTAGACAGAATACCACATAGCTAATAGATTAACACGTGCAATCATAATATTACCATAGCTTGTGCTTCAATGGTAATTGGCCAAAAATACTGAAAACATGAAGATAATTTAAAAAGAGAGAGGGAAAAAAAAATAATAATTTGGAGTTGCTATCAAGTGAATACAAATGGATTAAGAAATGAAATATGAACCATATACAATGGAAAATTGGACAATAAGAGAATTAAATAAGAATTGGATATGAAAAAACACATGTAGATATAATCATATATATATATATATAATGTTTTTTGAAATTCATAGGTATTATAATTATATATATATATATATATATATATATATATAAATATTTTTAGTAAATGAATTTATAGTTTTTATATTATTTATTTGTATTTTTATATTTTAAATTAGAAATAGTTAAAATCACAATGGTTAAATTAATAACTGCTACTTTTAGAAAATTAACTGTAATTTTAACTTGTACGTTTGAATTCACTTATTCACTTTACCATGTGCTTAGCACAAAACATTTTTGGCTTCGGATTCTGGACAAATTTATGTTGTAATGTATAGATTTTCTTTGTCTTCCTTTGTATTTATTTGTTTATAAATGGATTTATTTTCTTCCGTTTGATTTGTAGTGTTCTATTTTCAAAGGTATCCTTTTTTTTTTTTTTTTTTTTTTTTTTTTCAATTTCTTTCCAATGATTGTTAGGGCTTGGAATTGTCACAAAATTTTGGCTTTAAGCTTGTGACAGTTACAGAAAACAATCATTCTTTGCTTATAATGTGGTTTCCCAGCCCTTGAAAAAGTAAATTACATTATAAGCTTGCATTTGTGTTTTTTTTTTTTTTTTTTACTTATGTTTCACTTTTTGAATAAATACTTCATTTGTTAGGACTATGTTTTATAATGTGTAATTTGACATAGCTATTTGGGGTAATAATTTCATTGCATTTGGTCAGTTATTTCTGTTTCAATGGTTAATTTTTGCAATAAGTTATATATATATATATATATATATATATATATATATATATATATATATATATATATATATATATATATATAATGTCAATTGTATTATATATTTTATGAGTTCCTTTCTAATATTTTAACGAGTTATATTTGTCTTTTCAGGGGACAGATCCTTTGGCTGCGACATGTCGCGGGAAACTTCAGATGCAACGAGCAAAATTAAACCAAGAAATCAATTATCAGACAATGATGAGGAACGGAGCTGAAAAATTGTACAGGTATTTTATTTTTCTATTATAAAATTATGCTAGAGTGTGCTAAATTAAGGTATCTTATGCAAAGCAATTCAAAGTCACGCCTTGCACTTGTTTGCCTGGCGTTACCCGACAAAGCTTGCCACAAATATTATCTCTAAATTAAGCTTTCGCTACCAGTATTTCAGTTGGAAAAAAAAAATTCTATAGAAATCTGTGACAAAAAAAAAAATTGTTTAGACATAGTGATAGACAATAAGGTAACCGCTCTTTAAATAGAATAATGCAAAGGTTAAATTTCTTTCAATCCATGTCATTTTCAATATCATGAATTGTGTGATCATGTTTCTGCGTTTCTTGATTTAAAATTCATTCACTCGTCTGCATATACAATGTTGTCAACTTAAGCGCAATTTTTTATTCAAAATATCTACCAGAATTTTCGAATAATAATTTGTGCCTTATTTAATGTCAGGTATCCCTTTATTCAATAAAAGGAAGCATTACTATTCGAAAATTCTGGTAGATAGTTTGAATAAAAACGTGCTAAATTGATAATACTGTTCATCTATAAATAGTCTTCAATTGTAAGAAATGACTTTTTAAAATTGGAAGAAATAGACTAAGTGAATGAATATATTTTCATTGTTGTATTTTTTTGCAGTATTTAAAACTTTTTAATTTGTCAAAAGACAAATGCATCATAAAAACTTACCATTCGGTTATAATATGAAAATTCCATTACAAAAATATTGAACATTCAATATTTTTGTAATGGAATCATATACAATGGATTCATATACATTTTAAGACTGCAATTTAAATAATGTGCATTTTAAAAATTCTACATGTGTTTATCATTATTAACGAAATGTTTAAGAAATCCGTTGGTTATTCCTTTATCTTTAAAATAATCACAGAGCATTAATTTCATATTATTTAAAGAGTTTTGGCATATTTAATAAGTAAAAATAAATCTGAATAAATAATGTGAATAAACACAGGCCACAGTTTGAGACAGAGCACTACAGAATCTATACTAGCCCATACTAGGGTTCCCAAACATGCAGACTGGTGTACCAAGAAATCGAAATTTATAATTCGGCATTCTATCGTTAATAATGTTAGCATGAAACCCTTCGAGAACACACCGGCTTATTTTGACCCGCAGACGTTTATTCACCTTCATTTTACACTGGGAAAACGTTGGTATGACTGGCTGACGAATTTATACATAAAAGTTCGATCCCCATTGTAGGGCTACTAGTCTAGTGAATTAGTACGTTCAGTAATGCGTGTACAACTGCGCGAAGTTAAACTCGGGACAGATTGATCCATGTGTACCACGTGCCCGTTCCTGGAAAAAAATATTTTTGATAACTTTGTTTTTTTAAATAAAGTAAGTAAAATTAAGTAGTTTAAACATAATAAAAATTATTTTAAACTCGTTTCTTATTAATTATTGACCTGTGCAACTAGTGGTCGAAGTAAACGACGTTTTGGAAGATAGTAGTGATATTCACAAGGAAGATAATCTGAAATATCTAACGATGATGCCGACGAAAGTCCTGTTGAAGAAAGTGGTGATGGAGTTGTTGAATTCAAAGTCTTCGATGAATCTGAGCCCGAGATCAACGTTCAACAAACACATGAGATGCATTTTGCAGGAACGCAAAATTCCAAGATAGCAGTTTTTTAGTACCACAATTAAACTTTAATATTCTGTTTAAAATTTTAATTTATAAAGAAAAAAATAAATTTTTTAGTGAAAAAGTTTAATTTAAATTAAATTTTCTCTATTAAAATTAATTCCTATGCTAAAATTAATTAAACGGACTTAAATTACGGTTGAAAAGATATAAACAACTATAATAAAACCTAGGCTTTTGGTATAAACTGGATGAGATATAGCTTGATGAAAATTTGCTCCTGTGAAATTGACCAGGAAAAAAGGACCAAATTGATAATGGATGAACGAAAAATGAGGTGTCTCACGAAAGGGTTAAAATGGCATTATTGTAACATTAAATTAATACTTCGATTATATTCTTTTATTCATATTCAAATAAGTAATTATTTTAATAGAATATTCATTCAGGATATAACCAAAAAAACAATTACAATTTTTTTTATATGCAACTGAAACCGGAAAAGTTGTGGAACATATTTTATTAAAATTCAATATTAATATTACTAGTAACAAAGTATGTAGTATAAGTAATTGAAGTTATTAGTCATTTGTGGTCCAGATGGTTGGGGATCTCTAAATCGAAAATAGTACGGCATTTATAAAACAAACTTTCTAATAGACGAGTTTTCTAATAAATTTTCTGTACAACCTTCGAGAACCAGTATATAAAGATTCGTGTACCATAGTTTGGGAAACTTTGACTAGCACATAAAACTATAGAAAATCAAATCAATCTGAAATTATCCTATCAACCTTAAAGCATCCTAGGTTGAATGGCACACAGTATACATATTTTAACTGTTTTTTGTTCAGTTGTTAGTAACTAATATAAACACATGCTCATTTATGTACTATATATGTCTTGTTTAACTAAAAAAATTATGTTTTTTTGTCATTTTTTAGAGCCACAACCAATAAAAAGCTTAAAGAAACGATAGCTCTTGAACTGAGTTTCGTAAATTCTAGCCTTCAGCTTTTAAAAGAACAGCTGGCTGATCTGAACAGTTCTGTACAGCTATATCAAAACAACAGGTAACATCTCAAACTATTCGGCGTTTTATTTCTTTTGTTTTACACGTTCGCTACCGAGGACGCATACGTGGCGTCGCGTCGGCGTCGTTTGGTTACTCATTTGACATTCCATTTTGAATCAAAAATTACGAATTCATACCGGAAATTTTGAAAGAAATTTTATTTTGAATTTTGAGTAATCAGGAAATGTCTGTCAATAAATAAACAAAATATTACTCTTAGTATTTTATGGTGTGAATTCGGCACATCTGAATACACACACATAATGGCACATTCGTACATATCTGAATGTAATAAAATTTTTAACCCAGTAGTGAACGTGTTAAGTAAATGATCGCACTTATACCTGAAATATCCATTGTTTATTTTTTTTCCCCAATGTATTCAAAATCCATCTCTAATTATATTAAAGATCATGTATTAAATCAACACCCCCTAGAAATGGAGAAAGTCCGGACACGCTATGTTTTGACGTCACGCTACGTCACCAGAAGCAGGTAAAACAGTGAATGTTCGAAGAGCGGATATGTTTGGGTTTCGTTAGTTGATGTAATTATTAATTATTACTGATGTTTATCTTGTTTGAATATGAAATATTTGTTCATCAAACATGGTGTACTCTTGCTAAATCCCATTGTGTCAAGAAAATTATCGAAAGCTGCAAAAATTCTGGTATTATCGCAAAAAATATCTCACGGACAAATAACGGCTATAGCAATGCATGCAATGATGCTGCACGTGGAAATTATTTTTTTCTACATATACAAGACTTTTAAAAATAATTAGAGTGCAACATGTTAAATATAGGGTTACAGCATAAATTAAAATTGAAAAGCAAAATGTAGTTTTTCTGTAGCAGCTGTAGAAAGTGACCATAAATTATTAGTGAACTACAATATTTAAAAATTGTTTTGAATCGCCTATTTGGAAAGGTAAGCCACTTTTTTTAATACTATAACTGATTCGGTAGACAAATATAAATCCGTTTGGAACTGAGTTAAAAAATGTCTACCAATTATGCACCAGAATATATTTGAATTCGGACAGAAAATTAGCTTTGATATATAACAGCTTTGTAATAAGAGCTTTGCAATGTTTCTGTTGATCGTAATATTTGTTACTCATTAATAAAAACTAAATGTTGTTCTACATACTTGTTCTTATTTCATAAACGTATTTTTAGCTGGAGATACATATCATGTTTTTCTTTCTTTCTTTCTTTCAAGTATTTTCATTTATTGAATATTTTATCAGACAAGAGGAGCAAGGCAAGTTTGTGTAATTATAATGAACTAACATTTTTTTAAATACTTAGAAACTCATTACATGTCTTAAGCATTTGAATTCAAAAAATTATGTAGAGTATTTTAACAATCAAAATATGAACAACAACAGACGTGACAAAGATATAAGTGCTATTATACTAAATATTACTTTAGTTTTTTTTTTCATAAAATATAAGAAACTTGAAGAAACATTAAACCAATGATTGTTAAAATTTGTCTAAAAATTCTGTAGTTTATTTTATTTTAATATATCACTATATATAAAAAAAAATAATAATAATTTTTTTTGAAAACAAATTATGTCAAGTCACATATTTTAAAATTTAATATAAACTACAGCATTTGTTCTTTAACTGGTTTAAACATAAATTAAAAGTGTTTTAAAATAAGTAATTTCATTTATGAGATTTCACGATAAAGTTTGCGTAATACTATTGTATTTTAGTAAAATAATATCACAAAATTTCTCTTTTTAAATGGTTTTAAAGTAAATTAAAAGTGTTTTAAAATGAAGGTTTCACAGAGACCATGAAATTGTTTCGTTTTCGCAAATTTTAATGCACTTTTCTTACTTTCAAACAATAAATATTTAATTTAAAAATACTAAACAAATGCAAACTTATGTTCATATATATGTGCGTGTGTATTTGTGTACATTCTACAACGCATTTAAAATAAACAAAAGTAAATAATTTATAACATGTTTTCGTTCATTTTTTTAATTAAAAAATATGTAGGTAGTTTTGGTTTAAAAAAAAAATTATCTTCCATATTTTGTTACCGTTTACGTATTTATTTATTTCAGTCTTTTAATGTGTTTGTATTTGTTTTCATCTGTAAATTTTCCTCCCAATAATAATTAATTTAATCTTCTAATAGTTATAACTTTGATTAAACTGCCATGTAAATATGTAAAAATGTATATATATATATTTAATAATCAAATAATTGAATTAAATAATGTATGTATAATCAAGTAATTTAATTACATTAATTTCATCAGAAGTGAAAAAAATATGTAACTATATTTTGATTCGGCTGATCCCGGCTGATGATTAAATATACAAAAATAACTAGATAATTTGGAATTAATTCAATAATTTTTAACACTTAAGCTTTAAAATGACGTTTTAACTCAAATGTTAATCTTTTACCAAAAATATTCGTCGCACTATTTTTTTTTTTTTTTTTTATGAAAGATTCAGCATTTATATTTTTATGAAATCATTTCAAACTAAGCTTTCAATAAGAAAGCCCTTCAAAGAGTACCGAAACTAAACTGAATTCTTTATATCAAATATGATCGATTTTGTCACGATTTAATGCTATGTAAACAGATTGTTATTAGGCATCCTCTACATAAGATTAATTACATATATGTATATGAGATTAGAAAATAAATGACGCATACTAACAGAAAGTTTAAGAATATTTGTTTTTAGAAAAATCTGTTCTATTTTTACTCTTTTATTTATCTCAACTTAACTTTTATACTATATAAAGATAAAATCTTGTAATCGTTTTTTAACCCACTTCCTTATATGTTAGAATTATAAAAATTATATTTCCGTTCACAATTCTTCATTTTTTAATATTTTTAGAACTTAATTATAAATTAATAATTTAATTTGAAGACACAGGAAATTAAATTAATAATTAATTTTATTAATAATTTTATTCTTTAGCCAGCCATAGGTGATAAATCGCCAAATATTCTTTATGGTTACAATTATATACCAGTTACAATAACAATGGATTTAAGGATGTGCCAAACCACGCTCTCCAAAAAAAGTCAATTGGTTGTGAATCTGCAACAACAAAATATTATTAAACATTCAAACAGGAAAATAAATAATGAAGATTGCAATAAGTTTTTAAAAATACATTTTAATCAGTTAATCGTTTCATATTAATTAAATTATGATTATACATTGAGAAATCAACTTAAAAGTCCCAAATGATTATTTAAATAATGATTGTTTTCTTTCCTTTCTTAAAAAAGAAACAGCGAGTATTTCTTTTTATAATAAATTGACTAGCTCGTACTTTCTGCCACGTGTTTAAAAAAAAAAAAAAAGTGAATTTTCTATATTCTGGTTCGGTGTCTACACTCATGAAATTAGGCATGATGTTCAGGATAAGCATTGAATGCTTATAAAAAGAGTATATTAAAAAAATTACTTTTGTATTCATTATTTTTGTAATCCATTTTTTTTTTAATAATAAGAATAAAAATTATGAATTAATTGTTCAACTGGTATAACATCAGAATTCGATAGATAATTGCTGAATTTAATTATCTTTAAAATATTTTAGTTTGATTTGGGTGTCATTTTAAACAAAATCGTCTATTTTTTATAATTTGTAACTGCACAAACTTAATCATTTTTTTTTCTACTTATGTATAAGTTACTGTCCCATGAGTTTGAATGACAGATGTGTTTTATTTCAGTGCCATTGCAACAATGCCAATGGTGCCACTTGGATTAAAAGAAACAAAAGAAATAGATTTTAGAGAACCGTTTAAGGTGAGTATCCTTATATATTATTTCTCCTGTCAACATCCCTTTTACTCAGAAAATATGAAACGCAGAACAACGAATGAGATACCATATGAAAGGTTTTAGAACCGGCTACTGACATGGCCCGCTTAACAATTCGTTAAAACATGTTTTTGATTAAAATTTGATGAAATTAAAAAATTAAATCGGCATTGTTTTCATGAAAGAAATGAAAGGTATTCCTGAAATTTTTGTTGCCAAAAAAATAAAATACCACATTATATGATGATCATAGCAATTATTATAAAAAACACCGCACGGGTTTATTTTATACTTATGACTAAAAAGCGAAATTGAAATTGAAATGTTTAGATTGATATTTCTAAGTCCCATGGTTTTTCCGAAGCGGATGACGTCATCCTCTAATGCAGTCAAAATACGATTGCTAATTTTTTTTTGTCACGCGTGCCTTTAGCAATCTTGGATCCGTTTTTAGTCTAACTTTGATGGAATAAATTAGATGATATTCTGGCTTGACTAACAACTAAATGTTGTTTGCAGATATTTTTATCCTTGCTTTTTCTTTAGAAGTTTAAACCTGCATCTAATAAATATTACATATTGATAAAAAATTATACTTCTCTATTATCCCGTCGACCACTTTTCATAACAAAAAACTATCGCCAAATAAACGGGAGAACGTTGCCATTGGAATATCAAAAAATAAATAAAATATAAGAATTTAAGGACACAATTGTTATTTTAATTAATAAAATAACTACTACATCAGTAAAACATAATGAAAAATACACGCAAATGTCGAATGTAATACCACTAGATGACGTAACAAACACGCATAATGATTCTGACATCAAGTAAATGGGACTGCATTTTTGGTGTTTAATCTTAGTTTGTCGGTAGTTTTTAGTTATGAAAAGCGGTTGACAGGTTAATAGAGAAGTACCTAAAAGTATTAGATTTCAGTGCGGAATCTTCGCACGGGCCCTCTGGTTTTTTTTTAATTCTTTAAATATTTTTATTATTTAAGTAACACATTTAAGTGTGAAATTATAATCGTCTATATTACTGTTGAATTTGCTGCCTGTTGTTGATATTGATAGATATCGGAAATACATATTTATCCAATAGGAAATGTGCTCAAAAAAATGTTAAAGAAAATTTCGTTTCAGTATTTATCAAAGCGTATCAAGTCTGTTCTTGGTGAATGAAACTGAAGAACAATTCAACTTTAAATAATCAAAGTATTGTTATACTAAACTGCTTTAAAAGAACATCACCAATGTTTGCTTTATTACATATTTCTCAAAACATTAGTAATACTATATTGAGAGAAGGAATTCCTGCAGTTAACATAGGGAATGTAGGAATGTCTCAATTTTTCATGAGGAAATGTTATTCGTTAGTAAAATAAATGAAATTAAAAAATAAATAAGCAAAAATAAAACAAATATTTTTATTAATGCTGTTCAATATTTTTATGAATTCCTAATTGCAAAAAGTAAGTTCTTGATGGCGCTCAATGGTTTATTATAACAATTAAAGAGCAATAAAAACAAGTGGGTAAGTGTGATCGAAGATCGCTCAAAGGGTTTCGTTTAATATTCCTTTCAAAACACTTTATCCTTTCTTTAATAAATCCAAATAAATTGCATTTAGCAACCCAAAAAAAACTCATGTTTTTTGTTTTTTATAAAGTAAAAATTTACTGGTCTATTTTTTCGTTTTTTCGAGTATCCAAACCAGCCCGACAGCGGGCGAAGCCGGCTATTATATTCTGTAATAATAATATCTGTCACGCGGACTAAATGCGATATAAAAAAAATAATTTCAAAATTAAACATGTTGTACACCTTCAAAATGTTAAAATATGCGAATATTTCCATAATCTGATTTTTATCAGGATGTAATATGTTTCTCAAACTGATATATTTACTATTCTCTATTACTCATATTGATACTAGCTTTATATTATTCTCAAACATCTGAAAAATTCGTCAAACTTCCAATAGGACGTCAGATTTTCTTTTTAATTCTCTAATGACGTGATATTAATCTGCTTTGTGTACATACACATACTCATACTCCTTGTATTATTGAGAAATCTTTGAAAATTTCCGCTTTATTACCACTATGACGTCAATAATTTTTATTTCATATTAATCTTTTTTTTTCAATTGGTGAAACTTTTTATTTCACTTTCATTTTTCACGTGGAAATCGTCTGATAGAAAACTTATTATTGTAGAAAGAATTTCATAGTGGATTTTTAATTTTTGGCATCTGCTATAACGAAAAATGTTTAAATTTAATAGGAAAAGGCTGTTAGGTTTGTTATCTCCGTTTATTAAAAAAATACGAATTTTTCAAATTTTAATATTTTGAGCTCTTTATAGCTGGTATTCAGCTATCTACACAAAGTTTCAACTCTGTAAGTTACATAGTTTCTGAGAATAGCTCTGTGACAGACAGACAACAGAGCGGGAGTAATAGGGTTTCGTGAAATGAACGAAACCCTAAAAATGATTTTTTGAAAAGGTTTTTCCTTACCGACTTATAGAAAAAAAAAATAGTCATAACGTCAGTCCTACTTCACTATAAGTTAAATAAGTATTTAAAGTAATTTTTGTCGTATAAATATGCACAATTTCCTCAGTTTATTCTTATTAGTTAAATTTTTCTTCTAAAAATTAATCAAGGAATCATGGAATTGCAGTTGTCTTCATTATAGTACTTGTCGTGGATATTTGAAATGAAAGGAATATTTGTATCTTGTTAATGAAACGTACGGGAAGGTGGCCTAAAATGATCCCCTTAAGGGAAAAACTTGTGTAAAATAACATAAGTGTTTAAATAAAATTTTGGCCTTTTGCTAGTATGTTTTACAATATATTTTGCATCATAAACATATTTTAATAATATTTTAAACCCAAATTAAGTAATGAAAAAATTAGATTTTGTAAAAAGTGTCAAATAGATCATTTTACCCTCATCAAATGGCAAAATGATCCTTCATTTAAAAATAATTGTAAATTGTTTTTTATCGTCAAAATCTTAACATAGTATAAAACAAAGTCGCTTTTTCTGTCCCTATATCCCTACACTGTTAAAAATTTTGGTTCAACGTTTCACCAAAAGATGGTACAAGTGTAGCTGCCACCATGGGATGGTAAAACCTTTCTCCATCCTTTGGTGCTTTGTTTGAACCACGATTTGGTAATAGGTTGAACCACTGTTTGGTGATAGGTTGAACCATGATTTGGTAATAGGTTGAACCATGATTTGGTAATAGGTTGAACCACTGTTTGGTAATAGGTTGAACCATGTTTTGGTAATAGGTTGAACCATGATTTGGTAATAGGTTGAACCATGATTTGGTAATAGGTTGAACCATGTTTTGGTAATAGGTTGAACCATGTTTTGGTAACAAGTTGAAATTATTATTATTATTTATTTAATCTTAACAATATATATGTATTTATTTATATTTTTTAACTATAATTTGTGAATAAAGTATATTATTTTATTAATCCTTAACTATATTTCATTTTTTTTGCTAAGCTGATAAAATGTACTTTCGTGCGTATAATATCAAAAATATTATACGCAATATTTTGAAAATAAATATCAAATATGTGAAAATATCAAACTTCATATTTTAAAAATAAATATCTGATATAGTATATCATCAGGGGTCGATCCAGGAAAAATTTGGGGCCTATTTAGGGACCCTTCACAAAAATCTATTTAATAAAATGGACCCCTTCACAAAAATCAGTTTGATGAAATGGCTCCCTTCACAAAATTCTATTCCATAAAAACTTACTATTTATTATTTATTTATTATTTTGTGATGTTTTAAAATGTGTAATTTGTAAACAAACAAGTTCACCATAGAGGAAAATTTCAGCAAAAAGGATTTAAAAAAATTTTTGTTTAAAAAATGCTTGGTTCGAATTTGATTAACTGGATTTCAACTTTTGTTGCAAAATGTTATATTTCACAAAAATATAATAAATTTCACAAAAATAACCTTTACTTTTCACAAAATGGGCCCCAAGAATAAAAACCTGCATCGACCCCTGATCATGATATACATCCATTGATACATATCACCGAACCCTGTATGTTCAACAATTGAATATTACTGTCATATAAAAATTTCAACACATTATATTAGTTTACGCTAGAAATCAAATATAATCAAGCAACAGGTCTCTAAGATTTCAAATACACGTTACAATGTAAATAGTACTATTGAAGTTCTTGACGAATCAAACTCCTAACCTGGTAATAACTTTACGCTCAGCTAGTTAGCAAAAATTAATTCACAATATCAGTGCCTAATCCAGAACATAAATTATATCTGATACGCAAACTATACGAAAAGAAAATAAATAAATTCAAACACGCATTACTCAATTAGGCCTAATACAGGCACATTATAAAATTACATTTTATCAACTTAGCAAAAAAAAATGAAATATAGTTAAGGATTAATAAAGTAATATACTTTATTCACAAATTATAGTTAAAAAATATAAATAAATACATATATATTGTGAAGATTAAACAAATAATAATAATAATAAATACCTTGTGCTTGCTTATTTTTCTCCGGAATACAGCTACACGAGGTTTTATGCACGCAGTCACGTGAAGTGCAAGCGAACTCTGAACTCTGACGTGGCGGACGGGTGAGGAACGGCAGAAGAAGATTCGCATTCAATGGCGGGCGATCTATGATTGGATGCAACGATTTACTATCGGATGGTAAAACGTTGAACCATAATCCAGAATTCACCAAAAAGAGGGGTTTTGAAATAGAGATCGAACCATCTTTTGGTACTTTTGCTGACTTTGAACCATGTGATGGTTCAACATTGAACGGAAATTTTTAACAGTGTATGTACGCTTAAATCTTTAAAACTACGCAACGGATTTTGATGCGGTTTTTTTTAATAGATAGAGTGATTCAAGAGGAAGGTTTATATGTATAATAACATCCATTAAATAGTGGAGAAATGCTGTTATTTTTGAGGTTTTTAATGTGATGTCGTAAATAATTTCATTTTTTCCGCTTATACATTGCAAACGCAGGCTGAACCCTACAAGATTTATCAAAATAATGTACTAATTATTGTACACATTAAAAAGGTCTACAGAAAACACAAAGAGATGAAGGTTTTCAAGGTTAACCCGAAGCAAAGCGAGGGAGGGCCGCTAGTAAAAGTTATAAAAGTAACTACGACAATACGTAAGTGTAATTAACATCTAAAAACATGCTCCATTAAGTAAACAAAGTCGTATGTCTGTACATCAAAGACTGTATATCTAAATAAATATGAAAGTTAATGCTTACCTTATAACATTCTATAGATTATATGTGATTATATAGATTATATTATTAT
Organism: Maratus michaelseni; assembly: GCA_963931845.1. NCBI lineage: Eukaryota > Metazoa > Arthropoda > Arachnida > Araneae > Salticidae > Maratus > Maratus michaelseni. The sequence goes on from OZ007595.1 coordinate 227,114,744, forward strand.
ATTTATGTTCTATAGATTTTATCTATAGAACAAGAAACTTTAGAGAATCGTTTATTCATAAAATATTCAGGCCTTATAACACAAACATTTATTCCTACAAATTATATACAATTATGGTCCGGAAGATTCAATAAAATCCCGTCGTCCAAATTTAATGGAGAAAAAAATATTGTTTTTGTGTTTGTTTCACAATGTAGGCACTGGTGATATAAAACACAAATTATCAAATAATTCAATTCAGACGTGTAATACTGCGATCGCTTGAATACCGCCATTGCTTCTTCTTCACTGATCACAACTAGTTTATATGTTACCCTGAACATAGCGTGACCTGTCTGAAAGAAAACATGTGGATCATTTTGCCCGTTAGGATCATTTTAGGCCCCCTTCCCCTACTTTTTGAATTTAAACATTACCGGGAATCTTGAATAATATAGCTTTTTAGCCGCGAATGCACAATGTTACTGCTGATATGCAGGGCTAGTTTACTACTGATCACTGATGTAATTAACTCGTTCTTTAAAGGGTTTGCAGCAAGAAGGCTGTTAGCTCAATTTTTAGAACATTTGGGGAATTTAAAAAATTTAAAAAAAAAAACTTTTTAAATTTGAAACTTCAAAGTTTCGTGAAGATATTTTTTTTCCACTTACAGTTCATGTACTTATGTTCGCCACCAATAACATCCCAAAATACAATCTGAGTTTTTTTTTTTTTTTTTTTTTTTTTTTTTTTTTTTTTTTTTGCAAGTGGATTTTTTAAAAGTATCAAAAATGGAGCTATCTCTTTCTTGCTGCAATACCTTCAATTAGTAGTTTTTTTTTTTTTTTTTTTCGCGCGATGGACTACATCTATGATGTTTACTTGCTCTTGTACTGTATGTATGTAGTCCTTCCCACTTCCCTCAAAGATTAAAAGAAAAGTCGTATGAAAACAAAACGAGGCCGCGAGAATTTTTATTGCGTTTGCCCCCTAGGAAAACTCCTAAAAATAAAATTGTTAGAATTTCTAGACCGAACACAATTTAAAAAATCTTTTTTGCGATGATTTTTTTCTTAGAGGAGAAGGTAGAGATGTTTCAATATCAATAATCAATTTATCATAAATACCATATTCGGTTTTCTATCCGCGCCATTGCCCATAGAATCGATATTATTAAAACTTTAATCAAACTGCTGCTCGGAAAAGCTCAATCAAAAAGATTAAATGTATCGTCAATTCAACAAAAAGAAACTGAAAGCAATTTGTTTCGAACGCTTCACGTGTATTCCTTTATACTTGAGTGACCTTTTATCCCGTCTCGGTTTATCCGCTCCGTTTATCATTGACACCACATTATCCTGAATGGATCTTCGAGATCGAGGACTAATTCGGTCGCTGCATAATTTAATTACATTACTGCTCGTATGCAGATTAAGGAACAAAAAAATGCAATATAGAGCTGATATAATTGCTGAAAACACCTGCTAATAACTTTTAAAATATGACTATCCTTGTGTCAAAGTAGCTGCAAATTAAAATCGTGGCTGTAATGGGTATACGGCGTATACACTCTGGATTTTTTTAAGGTGTTATGTATACACTTTGTATCTCATGTAAAGCTATAGCGTATACCTTCTGGTTTTTTTACGACTACAGGCGCCGGTTAAAAGGCATAAGAAATCAACGAAAAAGCATTTAGACATTGGACAAAAGGTTGTAATCTAAAACTACCACAATTTCTTAAAACACCTGCTCATACATTTAAAATCTGAATATCCCTGTGACAAATTAGTTACATAAATACCCAACAAAAATACCATTTTTTTAGATTCTAGACTTAATAACGAATAATAGATAACATCAAAGGCTGTGGACGAAGGTTGAGGGGGAAAATAAATCAACAATGATTGACAAATCAGATTTTTTTTTTGAAAAAGAAAATTTCAGGTACCTGAAAAAATAAGGTAAAAAAAATAAATTACAAAAATTAAATATTATCATACATTTGATTATGTATAGTATCGATCAAGGTGTCTAACCATGCATTTGAGCACGTTTGAGAAAATAATATCTTATATAGGAATATCCAATTTATGTCAGTAAAAGACATTTGACTTTGAACTTATAAGGGCCTCAATGATAGCCTTTATATATATTAGAGATGAGACGGGCCCAACATGGGCTCGGGCTTGACTTTTATACCAGTCTTCGGGGTCCGGGTGGGCTCGGGCTCATTCTTTCTTAAACTGACAATTTTATTTATTCTCATATAGAAAAAATATAAATAACTTTCTTTTTCTCCCAAAAAATTACATAATCTTTTTCAAGTCATTTTAATGCTATTTTGATCAAAATGAATAGAAGAAATGTTTCTAGTATTAGAATGCTACTTTAAAAGAAAATTTGCGATATTTGTAGATTTATGTGTGGCATTGACACGACGACGCGACGCAACGACTGGGTGATATAGCACCACTGGGAAGAGGCGCGAATAATTTGTTGCTCGATTTTCGTTTGTGACAGTACCATATTTTTTAATTGGAATGTTTATTTTATTTTATTTTTTCAGAGATCTAACGCGATAGGAATATTTCCTTTTCTTTTTAGTCAATCAGTATTAGCTTAAGGTTTTCAAATTTTTAGTCTTCTATTGTGTTCAAATCATAATCGCTCTTATGAAAATAACGTGAAAAATATGAAAATAATCGCTTAATTCAAGTCATAATCGCTCGTATGAAAATAACGTTAGTGAATTTATTTTTCATAATGAACCCTGTTCTTGCTAAAGCTCTGCTCTGCATATTTCCGAAGTCACTTCCTTTCGTAAGTAGATATAATTGTCTTGTATTGTTATTGCGATAGAAAGCAATCGAACAGTGTTTCCACTTTTCCTATAAAAGCTTAGGATCTTTCAGATAACGATGTAAAATCTTTAATTTAAGCTGATTTTCAGGAACTCGAAATATAGTTTTAATTAAGGAATCAATTATAATTTACGATATACACCTTTTATGAGAAGTAGAAAAACGTTGTTCGATTCTTCTGCATAGAAATAGTAATTTCTGCAAATTTCGTGCATTTATTCATAAAACTCATTTCGTTAATGTGTCCATCATATTTGGTTGTTGGGAGAGAAAAATATGAGAATCCTTTTAAGAAAGTATATTTTTCTTTGCTAGAAAACATCTCTTTTGATAATATTAAATGTAAATTTCCAAAAAAATAATTATGTGAGGGGATTAACAGTTGTTTTCATGTACAATGTTTTTAAAAAATGAAATATTACTTTTAAAACAATTTTTAAATATTATGAATTTTTTTTCGATATCGGGCTCGGGCTCTGATGACACAAAATGTTTCGGGCCCGAGCTCCGAAAAGAGAGCCCGAACTCATCTCTAAAAAAAAAAAAAAATATATATATATATATATATATATATATATATATATATATATATATATATATATAAACTTATTGTAAAATTTAACCATATATATATATATAATTTAAAAGTTTCATTAAGTATCAAAATTATAAAGTACAATTCAACTCGGCACTAAAGCCAAATTCAAAACAAACAAAAAATTCAAAATTTTTTAAACAAGCGTTGTATTTATATGGAACAACCAAAATTTTCTCCAAAATGCACCTTTGACTGCGGAAAGTAATTATTAAAACTGAATTTTTAGATGTGTTATATGTTTTCTAAACTGTTTACTTACATATCTTCTTTCACCTTATTTAACGGTGAAGTTTCGTTAGTTTTCTGGATGTGCTGGAAAGTGTTTCATAATCTATGCTTCACGCATAATTTTTCGTTTTTGTATTTCATGTTATCAATTCTTAAATAAACAATTTCAGCAGCGTAACGGAATTTATTAATGCAACAATAACAAAATAATGTTGATTTTGAATATAAATGCTGCTATTTTATCTTGTTAATTTCTTGAGGATGTTTATTGGACATGAAAATGTTTAACTTATTTGCTGTTAATTAAAATATAGATAAAAATGCTTAAGTGATACAAAAAGAACACTAAAAGGCTGTAAAAAATTTTTAATATAAAGATCGACATATGTCTCAACGTTCAAACGGCGCAATTATCAAGAACTACAACGATAAGCAAACTATTCTCGCAAATTTTTGAAAATAAATTTGAAAAACATAAATCACAAGATCATATATGTAAATATCATTATTATCAAAAATTTGCGAGAATAGTTTGTTTATCGTTGTAGTTCTTGATAATTGCGCGCCGTTTGAGCGTTGAAACATATGTCGATCTTTATATTAGGTTTTTATAGCCTTTTTGTGTTCTGTTTGTATCGCTTAAACAAATCTATATTTTAATTATTATTAGTGATTTTATTATGATTATTACTGTTAATTTTACGTTGTAATACTGGCACCACAGCTGCCAGTATTATACCGTAAAATCAACATTTTTGTTTTGCAGTGTGCATATTAAGAGTATATTTTGTTTAAAGTATTTCACAGATGAAAACAAACATTTTAAATACGATGAGATTCAAAAATTCCTTTAATGTAAATCTTTGTACTTTCTATATCTGGGTATTTTAAATTTTCATATTCCATGTGTGATATTTAATTTCAAACAATTAGCAATTTCAAGTTTCAGTGAACGAAAATCATGATACTGAGATGATCATAATACAATGATATATAAAGAAACTGTATAAAACGGGAAATTTTATAATATATTAATACTAATACAAGGCGATTCCACCGTTAAGTGTGCGACTTTTAGTATTTTTTTGCAAATTGAGACAAATTTGGAAGTGAAATTATTTAGATAACGTTTTACTTTTTTTTATTGCTATTACAGGACACATTCAGAATCATTTTTGTAATGACACCTTTAGTCTAAAGTAATTACTTTTTTTTTAATAGTGAAATCGTTGTTACGTGTGTGACTCAGAAAACTCACACACGTAATAACGACTTTACTATTTTTAAAAAAAAAATTTATTACTTTAGACTAAAGGTATCACTACAAAAATGATTCTGTATGTGTCCTGTAATAGCAATAAAAAAAGTAAAACGTTACCTAAATAATTTCACTTCCAAATTTGTCTCAATTTGCAAAAAAAACACTCTCTAAAAGTCACACACGTAATGGTGGAATCGCCCTACAATGTCGGAAATGAAATTGAAAATTAATCTGTTTTTATTTTCGTTATCTAACCGTTTTATTTTTAATACTAGTATTAGTAGTATGCCCAAAATGTGTTTTACCCAATTATAAAAATATATATTTCTTTCTCTCTCTTTTTTTTAAATGTCTAGGACTTCATACTGGAACATTATAGTGAAGATGACAACAAATTTGACAATGCAATTCAACAACTTAACCAAATAAGACAGGTGAGTAGCGTCTTATTACTTTTGCAATGTTTGTGAATGTCAAATCAATAGAATATGTGAAACAATTATGTAAAAATTTAAAAGTCCGAAATTGTTGAAATACATAATCAAATAGTATATTTTAAAGGATGTACTTCAAGCTATTTAACAAAACTGCTATTTAACAGCTGGGTTGCCAGTATCTGTCACCGTAGACAATGAATTTTTTTGTGCCCGGAGATCGTTCTAGGCTAATATTAAGAAAACTATTCCATTTTTAAAAAAAAGTGGTTTTATAGAGAAACATTCGATAAATACGCTGATGCAGACAGTTCTTAAATCGAAGAATTATTTTAAGAGATATTTAATATTGAATGTTGAAAATATTTTCTATGTTATTTTATTTAATACTGAAGTCTGTAAAAATAGTTCTGTAAAGAAATAGTTTCATAGGAATGCGTTCTGTGCGTAGTAGTTCAACCATAATTTGAATGAATACACTTGACAAGCTTCCAGTGTGCAATTACTCTTTTAATTTCATTTTTTCCTTTACATGTGCTATAAGACATTCCTTCGTGCCAAATTATAAGGTTCTGGATCAACTAGAAGTACCCTATAGGTTTCATTCTCAAAATCTACAGCGTACCTAGAGCCTTGAAATTTTGCATGAAGGAAGGTCTTATAACCCATGTAAAGAAAAAAATATTAATATAATGTCATGTCGATTTATAACGTGATTTTTTTTTTTAATAATCTGGATTTCCAAAGCGAGATTTTAAGGATTCTTTCCCCCCCCTCCCCCTTTTGAGGTACAGAGCTCTAAAAAGCAATCATCGAGGAGCAATCGGTTATAGATCAAGATGCAATAAATTTATTCTAACATGAAAGGTGCTATTAAATCCTAAATTACGCGAATAGTAATATCTAATAATAATGCAAATTCATGCTTTTACGTAGAAAAATGATTCCGTGAATTTGTCAGATTCGCGTTGTTGAGCAATGATTGGTATTTTTTTTCTTAACAGCCTTAAGCTTTTCAAAAACTCTGTAATAATAAAACTTTCTTTTGCAATTATATCCAAACAAACAAACATGAACACTTATCTAGGAATCTGATGTGTTTGTTCTGCATGCCAGCAAACATCTGAAAGTTGAGTTCCGGTTTTTACGCTGCGTTTGCTCCAAATATTCGTTCCGTACCAGAAGTGTCTCAATGCCATAGTAAAGGAATTCGGCAAAAGAGAGAAAGGTAGACAATTTGTTCACGAATCGGTGACTGCTTATTGGTAGCCAGATTTGTAGAATTTTTCGTAAAGAGCTTTACAATAATTGCTCAAAGAAAAAGGAAATTGTTTGGAGAAGAAAAAAAATTGTTCACTCATCAGAACGACGCGTGCTTTCATATATTAAATTACCCATAGAGAACATCGTCGGCGCAGTTTTCATCAGAAAATGAGCTGAATTATTTTATAATAAAGTAGTAGGCTTCACCCGTTACGCTGGTCGGTTTTCTTCAAACGAACCGTGAATCAAACGAAATATATCGGTGAATTTCACTTGTGTTTTAAAGCTATATGAACCGATAAAATACACATTAAAAACATACTTAAAAGGGGCCGAAAAAATATGTTAAAAAATATATTTAATCCCGAGATCTTTCGAACGCAAACGCGTTCATCATCAAGGGGAACTGCTGACTGATCATACAATTGTTGTTTCCACTGTGCCATTACGTAACGGAATTTGAGCAAGGGCTAGTCTATTAATCTTTAGGGATGTATGAAAAATCCTCTTGAGTTCCGGCGCTGGAATCCTAAATAATTTCAAAATATTAAACCAGATTTTAGGAACGTTATAAGATAAACTGTCGTTACAAGCTCTATTTCCTTTACACAAAATTCCCAATGATTCACTGATTTTAGCAGTAAAATCGTTCTTTGCAGGTACTATAACTTTTGCGTTTTCAAAATCAATATTTATATTCTGTCGCTTATTTAATCTCGACAATGCTGTGGATGGTCGGTTAAACTTTGTCAGAAATATGTTCTTTCAATCTTCCTTTAAATTTTCGAGTGGTCATCCCTATATAGGAGCTTTGCCTTTTCCCTTTGTCTTTGTCTTTTCTATTTTGCCCCTTTGAATTTCTGTACAGTTCATCATTGGAATCATTGGAAATTTTATATCTAAATTATTGAATATCTGAATCATTGGAAATTTTGTGTAACGGAAATAGAGCTTGTAACGATAGTTTATCTTATAACGTTCCTAAGATCTGGTTTAATGTTTTGAAATTATCTTAGGACTCCAGCGCCGGAACTCACGAATTTTTCACACACCCCTACAGATTAATAGACTAGCCCTTGTTCAAATTCCGTTACGTAATGGCACAGTGGAAACTACAATTATATGATCAGTCAGCAGTTCCTCTTGATGATGAATGAACGGGTTTGCGTTCAAAAGATTTCTGGATTAAATATGTTTTTAACATATTTTTTCGGCACCTTTTAAGCATGTTTTTAATGTGCATTTTATCGATTTTAACTACAAGGGTAATCTTTCATTCCACCTTAAATTCGTTTTTCGAATTTTTCTGCTGTATGAACCTTTACCTAAAATGTCCTTCCGCATGGCTGAAAATTAAAAGAACGCCATTGCGCTAGTATATTTTCTAACAAAATTTAGGCTGTTAAAGACCAACTCTTTTAGTTGATCATTTACAGTAGAATTTGGTGAAAAAGATAAAGTGATATGCAATATACTAAAACCATTCCTGAAAAATTATCTGACTAACAATCAAAGTTTCTTAAAAATCCGCCCAGTAAAAATTTTAAAAAGATAGAGTCCGTAAGTGTGTCGGGGTTTCTCGTTGTAGAACAAGGATTTTTTGAGAATCATGTTAAAATTATTATAATGTAAAATGCCAATTAATTAAATAGGTACAAGGAATGGCTTTTCTGCCTTTTGCAATACATTATCAAAATCCGCCCACTAGAACTCTTTAAAAGGTCGAGTCCGTAATTGTGTCGGGGTTTCTCGTTGTAGAACGGGGATTTTTTGATAGTCATGTTAAAATTATTATATTGTAAAACACCAATTAATATGTGCAAGGAATGGCTTTTCTACCTTTTGCAATACAACCCTTGCAATACATCATCAAAATCCGCACAGTAGACCTTTTAAAAAGGCCAAGTCCATAATTGGGTCGGGGTTTCTCGTTGTAGAACGGGGATTTTTTTATAATCATGTTAAAATTATTATATTGTAAAACACCAATTAATATGTACAAGGAATGGCTTTTCTGCCGTTTGCAATACATCCTCAAACTTTTAAATAAATGGAAATGGTTAATGCCATGTCCATGATTTCTTTAGATTTATATATTGTGTACTAGCTGTTTTCTGCTATTCTCTGACTATTGTGAGTTGCTGGAAATTTAAATTGCAATTTTTTTTATAAAACGTCTTAACGCTTTATGAAAGGGTGAAATACGTTCAGATGGTTTTATCTTCGATGTTAAAGCGAAAACAAACAGCCCTATAGTTCAGATTTACTTTTCACTGATTACCAGTTCCTTGTATTCAAGCGCTAGACTTTGTGACAATAACACAAGAGCATCTACCAAAAAATATCCTGAAGTGGCAAGAAATATTTTTTTTCACATGTTAAGGAAAAGGTGATCGTCCGATGATAAAATCGAATTATGTCGAGAAATAATTTACATGTTAAAAAATAAGATTATAAATTCATTTGTAATCCAAAACTTAAAACTTTCTTTTGTGCAAATGTGCTTTGCTCAACATTGTTTGTGTCATTAACCTTTTAATTAAAAAAAGAAAATCAAACTACATATTTCAGCAATTCTCTAAGAATTACAGAACATTTTTATATTCTTTTAATAGATTGTGTAACTTTTTTCTTTAATCAAACTACACATTTCAGCAATTTGGTAAGAATTGAACATTTTTTTTGTGTCGTTAAGTAATGGTAGAAAATTTGTAAAAACTTCGCGTGCCAGACTTGCACAGTATTCATTAATAGAACTGCACACGAAAGATTAATTTTGTAATAAGATTATGCAAATTACATCGATTAATAAAATTTATAAATGTCTTCTCTATCCTTAATGAGATTTCCTTAGGCATGGCTTAATTCATTTTATGAAAACGTATAAGGTTTGGATTAATCGACTTTGCTTAATGGATAAGGCTTCGCGTTAACAAAGCCCCGTTGATATAGTTAAGTATTTAACGTCAAATTTCTTACTGTTTTCACAGAATAAATGTTCCAAAAATCGCATGTTCAAGAATTGTGTAAATTCAGTTTTAGACATGCCTCTCTAATAAATATAGTTCTTAATGCAAAGTTTTGAAATCTGAAAATTAGTTTTTAACTCCTTTTGATACATTTAACAATTAAGACAATTCAGTTGTAGAAGAAAAGATCCACACCTACAAGATGTGTTTCATAAAAACAAAATAAAATCGTGAAAAATAAAAAATATATAGGAACAGCATTTTTTAAATTTTTTTTTTCAAAATATCTTTCTTTTAATGTGCAGTGGTTCCATGGTTGTCTATTTTTCAAAGCAGTGTATTTTGTGCGTGCTACTAAACCGCTGGACGAAATAATCGGAGTAATTTTTTTAACATTGTTCCAAGTTAATTTTATGTACTTCTCTATTATCCCGTCGACCACTTTTCATAACAAAAAACTATCACCAAACTGTAACGCTAAATAAACGGGAGAACGTTGCCATTGGAATATCAAAATAAATAAATAAAATATATAAGAATTTAAGGACACAATTGTTATTTTAATTAATGAACTAACTAATAAATCAGTAAAACATAATGAAAAATACACGCAAATGTCGAATTAAAAACCACTTGATGACATAACAAACACGTATGTTTCTGACATCAATTCAATGGGACTGCATTTTTGGCGTTTAATCTTACAGTTTAGCGATAGTTTTTTGTTATGAAAAGTGGTCGATGGGATAATAGAGAAGTACCGATTTTTAGGTGCGTTCGTAATTATATAAATACGTAGCACCTATTGTCGTCGTCTGGTCCGTCCGTCCGCATATAACAACGCAAAAACTACCCAACCGAATGGTTTGAAATTTAAGATATATTATCTTTGCAGAATTTTGTCGAGACATTTCAAATTTTGTGAAAATCTAATCAAAACTTTAGAATATATTAATAAAAACATTTATTAAGAAATTTTAATTAAAAAAATCGGTGCTTTCTTGTTATAGGAGCTTCCGAAGTTTAATCGTCAAGCGACCGAGATACTTATTTTATTACAGAAATTAATATGCAGACGATATCATTCATTTCACAGAATTAAAAAATCATCAAGATCTGAATATTTATATAACTAGCTATAGTACGAACGCACCTCGTTTGTCACGTTTGACGTACAATTTCCAACTTGTTTTTTCTGTTAAAATAGAAGACATCCAACAAATAGACAATTCCGACAACTGTAGTTTTGAGACAAAATCTTTTCATTTCGCTTCTGTAACAATTTTACATGTTGGAATCTATAAAAGCATCTTAAGGCTGTTCTCAAATCCAAAGAGCCTACTTTCAGACAAATTTTAAATTAATTTTTGTTCGGTAAGGCAGAAAATAGGCAGGTGTTGTTATTCAGAAACGTTTTAATCGGAACATGTTTTCCATTTTTTGGTAAAGGCAGAAGATCTTTTAGAAAACACTCTCAAAATCGGCGTTTTGAACCGAATTCCCGATGCTTCATCGCCAGAAAGGAGAAAAACGGGTTGTGACGTGACTGGAATAGCTTATAATTCGATAATATATTTATCGAAAAATGGAAAATTCATTTCGATTCCAAATCTCTTCAATAGTCAAGTCTGCAAATTTTATGCCTTTAAGTTTAAAAATCAGTCAGAAATTGTGTCAAAGTTTTTCGTTGTTCAGCAGATCATTTGAGAACCACCTTAACCTATCATTCTTTTCCTCCTAACGATACATCTGTAAATGAATTGTTGTCGAGAAAATTCATTGAGTTAAGCCATCCCCAAGACCCTATGAAATCCAAACACTGATTACAATAACACCGTCCTACTACTGCTTTTCTATTTCTGAAAACAGGATTTATTTTTCTTTTTTCAACTTTGATTTTAAACTTCCACTGCCGATATTCCTGTATAACTACAATGAAATAATCATGAGCTCGTCTACGAGCAAATTGCGTGCTACATGCATATCATTTAAATGACATTAAAAAGTTCATCGCAATCAGTGCACAACGTATGACTTTCATTTTACAATATGTAATTTTTTTTTTTCGAACATCTTGTACACTCGAGTTCAGGGGAACCATTTCAAAAATTTCATGGAGGAAGGAAGAGGGGGGGGGGGGGGGGTTCTGTGTATTTTTCTACAATCTAGAGTTAATTGCTATGATATATGATATTAATTCCTGTGGTTCTATGTTTAGTTAATTCTGAGAAATATGAAATACAAATAGAGTATCAAAATCTATAATTTGGCTAATTTTTTAGTTTCGAAAATTGATATTTATTTCAATAAAAATTGTATTTTAACGTAAAATCTTATTTTAGAGTCGTCGAATTTTTATCGACAAAAAGAAAAAATTAATCAAATTTTTTAGTTAAAAAAAATGGCGAAAATAGACCAATTTTTAGTTTCTCACAAGATGAGTAGGTTCATTTTCTATCCGTATCGGCGGATAAAAAATTATCCTAAATGTTATTTTGTTAGGAAAAAAAACCCCAAAACTAGTTTTTTTTTTCCCCGGCTGGGAAAGGGGTGGGGAACCATTATTCTTTCTAAGTGCTTGTAACGCGATATTTATTAAAATATAATGAAAAAACTAATTACGAGGTAACTGCTGTGTATTTTAATATGACAAGAAATGTATTACTATGATATATGATAATTAATTCCTAAGATTCTATGTTAATTAATATTGACAAATTGAAATACAAATCGCTCTACCGATTAAGTATGAAAATCCAAAGTTGATTCATTTTTAGTTGTTAAAATTCATATTTTATATTAATAAAAATCATTTTAAAATGAAATCCCATTTTACAGTCAATAAGAATCGCATGTATTTGATATTTTAGTTTTGAGAAGATCTAAAAAGTGTTTTTCATTCGAATCTTTCATTCTCTTTTCAGGCCATCCGGACGCCCCACCGAGACGCGTCTGGAGTGAAATTACTGTTCCAGTATTATAACCTTTTATATTTCGTCGACAAAAGATTCTTTTGTTCTCACAGAAATTTAGGCTTGCATTTTGAATGGTAAGTCCTTTTTACTTTTCTTTTTATTCAGTAATATTTTACAAGACTAATTAATGTCAACTGTCTGTTCGGTATACACTATACAGACAGTGTTCTGTGAATGCCTGGTGTTTCTGGCCCATGGCTATAGTATTTGTCTCCCTGCCCCCAGTCGCGCTTACGGCGGGTTCAGCTCAAGCTGAAAATTGTACATATTTTTTTAAAACCTTAATGCAAGGCACCGGGTGGGACATCTATCCTGTCTAAAGACTTGGTCTCCTCGTCTGAGCTGTCCCTCTTTAAAAGTTCTATTACACGAGGAGTCAAAGTTGCCGCTAATTTGGGGCGATACCATGTTAAACCTTTGGCTTCAAAAGTCAAAAGAGTTGCTCTAAAACCAAGTAACGTTTCATTGTCGGAGGAATTTTGTCGCCTGTGGTGGTAACTTTGTTTTAGGATCTCCCAGAAGATCCACTGAAACGCTTGGAAAACTGACGAGGAAAAAGCCTTTCCTTGAACAGTCCATGAAACGCTTGGAAAACTGACGAGAAAAAAAGCTTTCCTTGAACAGTCAATGAAATGCTTGGAAAAATGACGAGTCGCTTCAATATTTGCCGCATCAAATTATCAAAGTGCTATTACACAGGATAAGTTGAAGCGACAAAAATTGAAGCGACTCTTCAGTTTTACAAGCGTTTTATTAACTGTTCCTGTAGAGGTCTTTCCATTGTCAGATTTCCATGTATTTGATTGGCTGTTCCATGGGATATGGGTCCAATTCTGAGTACAGGTGACAAAATTGGGCTGACAATAAAAAAACTTTTGTGCCTCGTGTAATAGCACTCACGTGTATTAGCATACGTAAATAAAACGTTGCTTGGTTTTCGAAGAACTCTTTTTAAACCGTAGGAGTAGAGAAGAAACAACGTTCCGGCCCCAGGAGGAGGTGTGAGGTGCTGGTGCAAGGTGCAGCACCGGCACCTCACACCTCCTCCCAAAGTGCACCTCACACCTCCTCCCAAAGTGCAGCACCTCCTCTCGAAGTGCCCTCCTCCTCTCAAAGTGCCCTCCTCCACCACCTAAGATAAGATAAAGGGATTAATTAAGGATTAGTGTTAATTAATTTTAATTGCGAGACTTAGAAATCTTTTGAAGCTTTTTTTTTTTTTTTTTTTTTCGCGGAAAATTTTTTACTAGAATACGAGGAGTGTTTCAAGGGATTTATTTTAGCGAATTAGAAATTTAATTAATTTTAATTGGAGAACTTAGAAATTTTTCGAAGCAATTTTTTTTTTCAACAAGAGTAGGGTATTCCAAATGTATGTTAGAGTATATTTGAGGAGAATTTTAAAAGTCAATAAGGGTTTAATTAAAAAGGGTCATTAATTAATTTTAATTGGTGAACTTAGACATTTTTGCAAGATTTTTTTTTTTTCGCGGAGAAATATCTATTACAGTACAAGGTGAATTTTAAAGAATTACAAATTTAATTAATTTTAATTGGGGAACTTGGAATTTTTTCGAAGCATTTTTTTTTTTTTTTTAACTAGAGTAGTCCATTTGATATACATGTTAGAGTATATTTGAGGGTGAATGAATAATTAAAAATATTCATTAATTTTAATTGGAGAACTTAGAATTTTTTCGAAGCATTTTTTTTTTTTTTTTTTTTTTTTAACTAGAGTATACAGTTTGAATAGGAGTATATTTGAGGGTGAATGAATAATTAAAAATATTCATTAATTTTAATTGGAGAACTTAGAATTTTTTCGAAGCATTTTTTTTTAACTAGCGTAGTCCATTTGATATACATGTTAGAGTATATTTGAGGGTGAATGAATAATTAAAAATATTCATTAATTTTATAGTTTTAAAAATTGCCAAAAAATAGAATTTTTAGAGTTAAAAGTCGCCAAAAGTAGGATTTTCAACTGAAAGTAATCTAAGATATAAACTCAACTGAAATGAATTTTGCCTTAAGGTGTGAGCTTTTGGCTAGAAGTGACCTAGAGTCAAAACTTCCTGGTCCCAGGAATCACCACGGGGGTTATAGTAAAAAATACAGGGTCCCGTATGAATTATACTGTACTCAATTTAATAGCTCTCCCCCTCCCTTTTTTTACCCAGAGGAGCCCTTCGATAGCCTAACAATATGCACTTCGAAAAATACAGAGTGATATAAAAAGAAGAATTTTAACGTATATATAAAATAATAAACAAGAATGAAAAATCATGCATAGCGTCATAATTCATAAATCACTTTCTACAAAAAATACAGAGTGGTACAAAAAGAATTTTAACATATATAAAATAATAAACAAGTATGAAAAATCATGCGTAGTGGTATAGTTTATGAATCACTTTCCAACATTATCGAAATGTTATGTGAACAAAATTTAATTTTATCAGCTAGTGCGTAGTTAATTAAAATAGTGAACAGATCCCCTTTTTAATAAAAAGGCACCCTTCACAAAAATCCAATTATGCCTAAGGACCCTTACTAAAATCAGTTCATTGACCCCTCCTTTTTTCCCCCTTCGAAGTGTAAACACGCATTAGACTATAGGGTCCCTTCATAAAATAAATGAGATACGTACCCTATTCGAATAAAAAAGCATCCTTCACAAAAATCTAATTATGCATAAGATCCCTTCATAAAATCAGATAATTTACACTTTCGCCTTTTTTTTCAATTCAAGTTAGGCTAAAAGTACAGCTTGCGCGTCGATATGCTCAAAACACATAGTTATAGATATTAAGCTACCTTCACAAAATAAATCCAATAGATTCATATTATATTACAACGACAGAAATACTAGGGATATTGACCTTTCATAAAAATGCAAGGTCCGCTGTTTGAATGAAAAGGCCTCCCTTCACAATATACCCTGTAAAAATATTATGATTCCACAGATATTTTAAGAAATAGAGTACTAATCTCAAATGAATACGAATTCATGCAATGTAAAAAATAGGTTTTACACGAATACATTTTTAGTATAACGTTCAAAATATAGATTTTAGAAAAAAAAAGTACATATTTCACCAAATTTATCATACAAGTCTGTAAAATAGGGTAGATCGTTTCATGAAAAATAATTGAATTTTCGAATGATTATGCTTTAAAATACATATTTATAACTGCAACTAAGATTTGAGTGTTACCCCCTCAACATGCATATCGCTGAATCATAATGAGTCATATTATCAGATAAGCGAAGATCTTGCTTTGACACGGTGAATCACTCGCGATAAGAAATACCTGAGACTCGTAATTTCTGACACATTTTTTGTAGGTAAATGAGCTATTTAAAACAGTCAATGTATACGAATTATTTCGTGTAGTCCTATATAATTATTTATCTGTTAAGTTTTAAAATGCTTCAATGAAAAATAAGAACTAGTCATTAAGCGATACCCTTAAGAATTTTGAGGCAAACAGATGTTTAAATGAATTTGAACCTGTTTAAATGTACCTGTGTTTAAATGAATTTGACGCATGTTATGGTAAAAAAAAATACAGGGTCCCCTATAACATATATGAATTAAACTTTAAATATTTTAAAATTACATTAGTCTATGCTTTTTTGTATAGAAAAATTATACTAAATTGTGTTTTTAGTATTTTAACTTAAAAATTTCTTTTGAGGAATGAATATAATAACTAAGCTTTGTTTTTATAAAATATATATTGTACTAAATAGTTAGGGTTTTATTTAAAAAAATTTTGTTTTTAATATTGAAAAAAAAGTTATCTTACCTAAATATTTAAACCCTAATGTACTGTGGACTTCATCCAAATTCGACTGCATGCATGCCTTACAACAACTAAACGGTATAACGTGTTCGCTTATCTCTTAAAATTACGGGATATCGTGACGTCATGGATAAAGCATAGGGTAGAATACAGAATGAATAGCTATTATAAAGCAGAATCATAAATTTTGCATACTTTACACTTGTAGTATGTGAAATGATTGCTACTATTGCCTATATGAGAAAATGAATCATCAACGAATCTTATTAGTGTATGTTATATTTAACCAACAGGCTTGAAATGCGTGAATTTTGACTAGAATTAATCATTGAATGTAAAAATGATTTATTTTTAGATCTAATATGTATATCGTTTAACATTTAAAAATATATACATAAATTAATCTTACCTTATTCACAAACTTGCAATCCCGTCTTCAATATATGACTACAGCATGAAAAAACATGCGTGCTACTTGTATAGCAACTAAGACCAGAAATGATTTCAGTACAAGTCCATTATCTTATTGTTAATCTATAGATTAGTAACATCACATGACTGATTGCGATAACATTCTATATAAGATTTACTGATAAGAATACATTTCAATTCATTTCTCCCAAAAGCAAGTGTATGAGTTGGTTGTAAGATCTAGGTAAGTATCCTTACTTTATATGATTAAAGTTATAATATATGAATAGATATAATATTAATGTATTTTTTCAATATGTATGGTAGGCAAAATGTAATAGGTAAGCAAAAAAGAATAGGTATTATTGCATGTTTCCTCTAATTTATTTTAAAAATAATTATTTTAAAAATACATACTAACAATTTATGCGATGAGTCACACAGCATGATGGGACGATATATGAAATTTATTTTTATATTATACAAGCTCCTATATACAATTCATATGCGTGAGCAAGATTATTTTTAGACTAGAATTATTCACTGAATGTAAAAAAAAATGATTTATATTTAGATCTAATATTTATATCATTTAACATTTTAAAATCCTATTAAAAGTATATACATTAGTATGCTTGTGAAAGGCCTATTGTTAATACGAAACGTTGTGTGAAGTGTCCTGTTTTAGGGTTAAAAGTTTCGTGAAGGGGTCTGTTTGAAGGAGCCTGTTTCGAAATGACTTAAGAACGCACAATTTATTCCTAAACATTCAACTCGATTCGTTATATATGCTTTATTAAGTATTCAATAAAAAATAATAACTAAGAAATAAAATTAAAAATAGTAATTAAGAGATACCCTTAAGAATTATTGCGATAGGAGATTGGTTTTAATTAAATAGGTTAATGAATCTAATTCGATACAAGTCTTGTTAAAACAGAGATTATAGTTAAAATACACATTAATTATACAGTATTACACTGTATTACACAATGCGCTACCTCACCTATATTATCACAGAAATACCTTCGATAAAATTTATACTAACAATACACACATAAAAAAATATATACAGAGTACCCAGAAAATGATAGGAATGAATGAAAAATTTTAACGTAAATTATAAAATAGGATCTACAATAAGTGACAATAAATAAATATGAAGGAAAAATCATGAGTCATGGTATACTTTATGAAACACTTTCCAATGCTATGTGACTATCGTTAAGAATTTGAAATAAGTGAATTAGATTTAATAATTCATACTGGAAATGTATTTTTAAAAAAATTAATAGCTTCGCCTACTTTTAAATCATTCAAGACATATGATGGCTTGGCTGCTGTAGAAAAGCTTAATACTTGTATCTTAATGAATCGACCTATTTATGTTGGATTCACAATTTTAGAATTATCTAAATTAGTTACGTATGATTTTCATTACAATTTTATAAAGAAAACATACAAAGATCGTGCAGTTTTACTCTTTACGGATATAGATTCCTTAACTTATCATATTAAAACCAATAATATTTATAAGGATATGGAGCACCATCATGATTTTTTCGACTTTTCTGAATACTTGAAATCCCATCGTCTAAACCGCACAAGTTTCGAACCCACAAACATATAATCAGACTTGTCATTTTATAACCAGGACGCTAACCACAGGGCTAAGTGAGCCCCCGCTTATTTTATAGTCAACACGCTGACTATTGGGCTTAGTAAGCCACAGGCTAATTTATATCCACCACGCTAACTATTGGGCTTAGTGAGCCCCTGCTTATTTTATAGTCAACATGCTAACTATTGGGCTTAGTGAGCCCCAGGCTAACTTATACCCACCACGCTAACTTTTGGGCCTAGTGAACCCCCGCTTATTTTATAGCCACCATACTAACCACAGGGCTAAGTGAGCCCCCGCTTATTTTATAGTCACCATGCTAAGTATTAGGCTGAGTGAGCCCCAGGCTATTTTATAGCTACTATGATAACCCCAAGGCTAAGTGAGCCTCCCGCTTATTTTATAGTCACCACGTTTACTACTGGGCTGAGTGAGCCCCAGGCTATTTTATACCCACCATGCTAACTAATGGGCTGAGTGAGCCCCAGGCTATTTTCTACCCACCACGTTTACTGGGCTTAGTGTGTCCCCGCTTATTTTATAGCTACTACGATAACCCCAGGGCTAAGTGAGCCTCCCGCTTATTTTATAGTCACCACGTTTACTACTGGGCTGAGTGAGCCCCAGGCTATTTTATACCCACCACGCTTACAGGGCTAAGTGAGCCCCCGCTTATTATATAGTCAACACGCTAACTACTGGGCTGATTAAGCCCCAGGTATTTTATACCCATCACGCTAACTACTGGGCTGAGTGAGCCCCAGGTTATTTAGTCGCATGAATATGATTTCCAAGGTATATGTCCTAACTTGATTTAGACCATTGCCTATAGTAAGATAAAGCTGCGAAGTAAATTGGTAAACTATATGTACATTTCCCATGAAAACTCACTTGTGTTTTCTTAAATATCTGCAGAAATCAGCATAGTTTATTAAAATTATATACATTCTCATTAGTTTATGAATCTACTATCTTGTAATATCTATATGGTAACTTGGATTATTAGTATTCCCACTTAAAAATTTCTTTTGTAGATTTAATATGATAAACACTAACATGAGACTGACTAAACTTTTACCATTTTCATTTCAACTTAGTTTTAGGAAATTTATCTACATAGCTTTAAATTTTACTGTTTAGTAAGTCTATTATTTCAAAGTATTATTTTTTAGTTCTAATATTCAAAACATATTCATATCGTTTTACATAGTAAGTATCAAATTAATTTAAAGTCATATTAAAAAAATATACATACAAATACTATTCTTACCTAACACGCCAGCTAGCTAAGCACCCAACCGTCTCACACCAAGGCTCTGAGAAAAGTGAATGCTTGTTCAGGGCCTTATCAGCTAATATAATCACTCATAAGACTTGATCACGTGACATGTGACGTCACTGTTTAAGTGATATCACGTGACCATGTGGTATCATTCAATACGTCAACAATGACGTCAGAGATCACGTGACTAGGTCATAAAAGAACCAATTGCTAATTGCAATTAACAATTTACCTTTAATTGATTTGTATAATATATATAGATAAATTAATACATGATTTTTCTATTATTTCGTAAAACAAGGTACATGTGCTATGTATTATGAAATAATACATAGAAAAATCATGTATTAATTTATCTATATATATTCATATTCTAGTAGAAAATTCTCCGCGAAAAAAAAAAAAAAAAAAAAAAAAAAAAAAAAAATTGCTTCAAAAAATTTCTAAGTCTCGCAATTAAAATTAATTAACACTAATCCTTAATTAATCCCCTTATCTTATCTTAGGTGGTGGAGGAGGGCACTTTGAGAGGAGGAGGGCACTTCGAGAGGAGGTGCTGCACTTTGGGAGGAGGTGTGAGGTGCCGGTGCTGCACCTTGCCCCAGCACCTCACACCTCCTCCTGGGGCCGGAACGTTGTTTCTTCTCTACTCGTAGGTTTACATGGGTGTCATCTGGAAGTAGCGGCGACTTGACGCCTCGTGTAATAGCACTTTTAGGCTGTGAAATACACTATACAGCCTGATCTAAAGTGGACTGAACGTTTTTCTTAATTCAATAAGAGGTAAACGGTGACTCCTACTGAAGTTATTCTTGCAGGAGATTTATATTTGATGACTAGAATTCCTTTACTAAGATTCCTCGTTTTAGCTCCGATAATTAAATATGACCGATAGATGGCGCTGTGATGTTTCAAACTGCTTGAATACTTAAACTAAATATAAAAGTGGTTCAAAGTTCACTCTCAGTTTTTAATCTTCGTTTTGTATAACTGTTGCAACGCAAGAAAAAAAATGGTTTTCTTCTTGAAAAGGAAGATTATTTTGAGCAGTGCTTACTTGTGCAGTGATTAGTTTCAGACAGTGCAATGCTATCGGTAATATTTGGGACTTGAAACAAGAAAGCGTAATAGCGATTTCTTGGCTTCGCTTGTTAGTCTCCTGCAAGAATAAGTTTATTAGCCGTCACCGTTTATAATTGAATTTTTAAAACGTTCAGTGCAATATTCTGAGCTTATAATTATTATTATTATTATGATTGAGTTTTGAAACCTATGTATTTTTATCGAAATTTTGATTATTTTCAACATTTTCGTCTCCAAGATTCCCCCCCCCCCCCCCCCCCAAATGCCAAGATCCCGCAAAATCGTTGGTACATTCTTCTTCAGTAGGCATTTGAAGAAATGAGCGATAAACGTTTGGGACTACCAGCATCCAGGAGCAACTTTGGCAGTTAGCGATGTTCGATTGAATAAAAGCCCACGGGGAAAAAAAAAAAATGATGCTGTACCAACCTCGTTAAAAAAATACTTTTTTTGACAAAAAATTATTTAAATTTAATATTTTTGAATTATAAATGTGTAAAATTAACACTTTAAAATTTTTAAAAATTGCCGTGACTGAGAGTTTAGCTGACACTACAAACACCGAAAAACACTTTGTCAGTATCTACAAAAAAAAAGAAAGAAAAAAAGGCCACAGTGTGCAACGGGCTGAGAGTACAGTTATCTTACTTGGTTTTAAAGGCAATTTCGGGAAACATATCATATGCCAAAAATCAAACTATATCAATGAAAACCCACTTTTTTTTTTTTATACGGATTTTTTCTACGCATCAAACTTGATATTTAAAAATTCTTGGGCATTGAACTGAAGAACACGCCATTATTATCGAGTTGGAAGCGAACGTATTAATGTTTCTAGTGTCGCAGAAATTTCTTAAAGAATTACTTTAGACAATAAGGAATTACTTTTAATTTTCTATCCGCTGCAAGATAACGCCAGAACATAACCGTAATTTAGTTATTTAATAGAACTTTTACTATGTAGAAAATTTTGTATTTTATTCGCTGTTATCTAAAGTTTATTTTATTACTAAAAATTTAACCGTTCTGCCGGTTCTTTTTCCTCCTGAACGATTTAAAGATATCTACATTTAAGTAGGTCCGAAAACATCCTTGTGTCTATGTGTGTCATATTTTAAAATGTACCATATACCTAACATAATGGAAGTTTTTTATTTATTTATTTTAAAAAAAATATGAGCATTTTAAAAATGAAACTCAACATTTTAAAATGTTAATACATTATTTTATTTGTAATATTTCCAATACGTTTCTAAAATTAATCACTACAAATAACGTACAATAAATTGTTGTAATTTAATTTTTTATAATGTTAATTTGTCTTCATATTAATGTTACTTTTTTTTTTTTAACTTTTCGAACAGAACTTCTAATTGGAGTTAAAATCCGTCTGTTTCAGGTTTGACAGTTTAACGGGCTTGCCAAGTATGCAAAAAAGTATAGCTTTTGAAAAAGCTAGTGTGCTGTTCAACATTGCAGCCTTGTATACACAAATTGGTGCAAAACAGGTAAGGATTTTTATTTATTTATAGAAAAATGAAGTTTTAAATTTTATTTCAGTTACATTGCTTTCTTCACTTAGCTATGGAAAGTATTACTTTTCTCTTAATTTCAAATAGATTTAATATTTTTAATTTCTATTAAAGTTGTGTGAATTGAACAACATGGATTTTCTGCAAAGTTTATCAGGGAATATTTTTTCCAAACAGTTATCATAAGAAAATACGATAATTTGTAAATAGAGAAAAATATTACAGTATAAATTTGAAAAATTGTTTTTCCTGATTGCATCGGTATTACAAATATTCTGTATAATCTTTTGACATCTAAGTAGTCAGTTCGTCTATGGCTGTTTTCAGAAATACAGACGGCTAAAAAATTCCTTGTAGTTTGATTAGGTCTGCCTGTCGTTTTGCTGTAATATTTGTTATGTACTGTTACGATTCGATTAGAGATGCCTCCTTTTTTGCTATTCTTAACTCTTTTTCACATATAATCCTATGGAATTTTCTCTTCAATTTATCCATTATTTTTGTAACTTTTTGAGTTTTCACGATATTTTACTGGTCTTGTTATATGAGTTGCCCTAAAGAAATGACTATCAAATCATGACAAAAAAAATCTTTTCTGTAGTTCGTGCATGCGCAGTTAAAATTTTTCATACAAATACCCATATCGATATATCAAATTATCAACAAGTATTCAAATATTCAACAAATATTCAACAAATTAATATTTTAATTGCAGCATACTATTTCTATAATTTTTTGTCAAGTTTTAGGAAAGCGGTGTTAAATTATGTTAAAAACTCTGCATACTATTTAAAAAAAAAAAAAAAAAAAAAAAAAAAAGTTTCTGTGAAAAATTTAAAAGGGTAACATCTTTACGAATATACGTGCTATGCTTAGACAAATGTACACAAATATTGAACAGGACAAAATAGTCATTTGCTACAGTGACAGACCATGTTTAGCATTTTCTGTTACTGGAGTGATCGAAAATATTATTTTAATATTAATTTTAATTATTAAAATTATTATTACTCCCCCCCCCCCCCCCACTAATTGTCCTTTTGACAAAATCTTCACGGAAAAACATGAAGTCAAACATGTTCTTTACATCCTCAAAGTTCAAGAGCATTTCTGGCATTTCCTCACGAGTTTCAGTTGATATTGGACGAACCGTCTGAAATTGGTCACTGTCCCTTAATTTCTGGCTATCAGTGTATATATGCGTGTAGTTGATTAGCTCAACTATATTCCCATTATCATGACGTTGCTAATTTTTCATTTCAAAACAATTTTCATAATTTCGGTCTATGCCTACACTTTCTTATACTGTTTTGTAATCACGTTGTATTCTGCAGGATCGAACGAACAGCGAAGGCATGGATGCTGCTGTGGACAGTTTCCTGCGCGGCGCCGGAATCTTCCATTTTTTAAAACAGAATTTCAGCAACCCACCCAGCACGGATCTCTCGCCAAAGGTTCTAGAAATGTTGACCGATCTCATGCTGGTAAGTTTATGTTCTCTAAAGATCTTTAAAGAAATATATATATACATATATTTAAATTTGCTTTTAAATTTTTAATAAATGGTACTTTTTATAAGAAGGGGAAAAAATATTTGAACAAATTGGAGTAAAAAAAAAACAATTGAAACGACGTTTGAAATGTAATGTAAGAATATTTGATGTTGTAGATACTTAAAAAAAAAAAAAAAAAAAAAAAAAAAAAAAAAAAAAAAAGTTTGCTAATTCCACAAGACATTGCCCCTAAAACATTTTTTTTCTTTTAATAGCCTGTGTTATCCTGCATGTCATATCTCAGTATATGGTTTCAACGGGAAATCATACACTAAAAATAAATAAATAAATAATTCAGTTGATTGTCAATACAATTTTCTGTATTTTTACGGTGATTTTCTCCGAAGTGATTTCGATGAATGTGTCAAAAACTATGGATTTGACAATCTTTGGCAGATAATGCTAAATTTTTATTTTCTGTAAAGCTATGCGATTGATTTTTATTATTAAACTGCAAAAGGGGAAAATTCCGTAAAAATACGAAAATTGCACTGGTAAAATAGATTATTTTTTTAATGTAAAAATATATATTTAAAAAAAAAAAAAGCCTTATCTAATACTACGAATTAACTGAAATTTTATCACTATTTCTCAAAAGTATTCTTAAATCCATATTCGCTAATTTCTGACGCGTTCACGAAATCATTTTTTCGGGAAAAAAATTCCGTAAAAATAAGGAATTTTTATTTATTTATTTATTTAGTAACAGTAAAATTTAGCGAAAACAACTAAAACAGCATTTTGAACGGAAATTTTTGAAATAAAATTTCTCGCTTCTTCACCTAAATGATGTTCTATAGAAGATCCTTGATGTTTTTAAATGAGTACTGAATGTGCTCAACCTGTGGCAAAGGGCATTGAGCTAAGATTCCTGGCTTTTGAAATCCTCGAAGAATTATCCGATACTAAACGCGTTTTCCCCTTTTGTGTGTGTGTGTGTGCAAGAAATCGCTGAAAATTCATAAAATGGTAATTTTTTCGCTTGGTATTTTCACTTGGTAATGTTTTCCTTAAAAATTAAATTTTTACTATTTTTTACTTGTTAGAGCAGGGAAAGAGTTTTTCTCAATATGATTTATGACTTTGGGACTGTATAAAAATTAAATTTAGTAACAAAAAAAAGGTATTTGGATATAAATGGCTTTCAAATAATGGAGAACAACATTCGAAACATTTTTGTAATTGAATTCTGTCTTGCTGTCGAAGGGATATTAAACGTACTATTATAATCTGCTACTTCTTTAGTATAGTGTTTTTAAATGTTTGAAAAGATTTTTCTACATATACAAAGTGATTTCGAATTTTTTTCTTACTATACTCTAATTCCGTATTTCTTCACTGATTTTTTTTTTTTTTTTTTTTTTTGTGCGAGTTTATTTTCAATAAACGTGTTATTTGTTTAATATAATTTAGGGCCAAGCAAGAGAATGTTTATTTGAAAAACTGGTGGCAGATACAGAAAAAAAGAATCTTTCACAGTGTCTAGACATTGCTCAAGAAGCTTCTCAGGTTAGTAATTTGTATACATTTTCGTACTATTGTTTCAGTTATTGTAGCAATAAATATATCTAAAATTAAAAAGATTTTTGTGAAGTTTTCGAGATTTTTTATTTTAAATCTCTAAAACTTGTCAGAAAACCAGGGTCTGATACCGCCTAGACAACCCAAATTTTGAAAATAGTTCAAAAACAAAAAACTAAATGGCGTAAACAACAACCAAAAAAAAAAAAAGCTCAGTAATGTTCATAGATGCCAAATCCATGGAGGACACTTTTATATATAAATTGGCTTTGTATTTAAATTGTTTAAAGCCCTAGCTTTTAAATACAATATTTTTCTGTTTACCCAACATTTTTCGATCGTAATATAGCAGCATCGATTTTCTAATTCATTATTTTCATATTGAAAAAATATATATTTATTTTTTATTGCGACACATGAAAATTCTCCTTTTTAGACATGAAGCTGCTGTTTCTGAAATTCGATGCTGCTATATTACGATAGATAAATGTTGGGCAAAAACAAAAATACTTAATTTAAAAGTTAGGGATTTAAACAATCTAAGTACAAAGTTAATGTATGTGTAAAGTGTCATAGGCATGATTTCTGGTTAGAATCTTGTATAAAAAAATATGTATGCATACATACGTCTTTTGGGGATAGACTAGGCAGATGCAGATTTCGAGCATATACAAGGTGATTCATAAAGATGGAGCCAATAGCCTATTTCCTTAAATATTGCCCCTAGACACGGTAACAGGAAAAAAAGTAATCGGAAAAAAAGTAAACGGGAAAAAAAGTAACTGAGTCAACAAAAGCGGAAAAAAAGTAATCGGAAAAAAAGTAATCGGAAAAAAAGTAAACGGAAAAAAAGTAACAAGGTATTGATAAATATTGAACTTATTGATAAACTAGCTGTTACCCGTGACTTCGTTCACGCAACATTAAAAGAAGAATAAATACATTAATTAAGCAAAATATTTTACTCCCAATAATTAAAAACGTTAATAATAAACTAACTATTTATCCCATTTCATAGGAGACAAAACGGTATTTTTTGTTATAGGGACCTTGACATAACTCAGTCTTAAAAAAGTGAAATTTTGTGCCAAATAATCGCGAAAATGAAATTGCAACCAATGCAAAAAGGAGGGCCAAATAAAATTGTGGAAATAGACGAACTGGGTAAAAACAAATGTCAATTTTACCTGATAAACAATTTTACTTTTAACGCCTTTGTGAAACTTTTTAACAGCCATCCTTCAAAAAAAAACATTAATTAGAAATAGTATATGCATTTTCTTTAAATTCAATTCTGCCTCCTTGGTTTAATATATAGTTGAAACAAATCTTGTTTTCTAAATGACAGTATATTGGCAGGCAATTTTTGTTCTCCAGAATAAATTTATTCATAAAGTTTGAATATGTGAAAATATGTTTGCATTTTTCAGATAATTTACTGAAATCAAGATTTCGTTTTCACCATCTATTCAAAGTGGAAATAAATTTTGTTTTTCAGTTTTAATGAGAAAATGGTGTAAAAAATATACTGATCTGTTTTATTTCTCCTTTTTTATACACAAATATGGAGTAAGTTACTTTCCGTTTTTAGAGAAACTTCGTTAAAAAAAATAGCATTTAATTTAATTTTTTTAATTCTGAGAGTTTGTGTGACATCCTCGGATCAATTATAACCGGTATTCGCTAAACCGGTAGTAAATAGCGTTGCGTTCGATAGTCTAGGAGTAGTTGCGAAATACAAACACACGGTCAGATTTTAATATAATAGATTCATGTTCATTTTCCTTTTCTTAAAATTATGATGTGATTTTTAGCAGAAAACTCGGATACTCATGCGGTACGAAATAACGAAATAACGGATACTCATGCTTAATAATCAGTATAGATAACAAAACATTTAAATTTTTCGTTATAAATATGGCGTGAAACTCATCTACTTTCTATACTTATTGATCCTTGTATTATTAATGTAAGGAATTGATTCACACTCATTTTAAAACATATTGGAAAATTTCCGTTTTATTTCAAATATGACGTCTCCTTTTTCCCCAGAGAAATCCCTTTTTAATGACATAATTCTTGTTAATTTTCTTTTCCAGACAATTAATTTCAATACTGGCATAGGGAAAATTATGTTACTTTAACGAAATAATATTAAATCTTTAGGTTTTATCAACAAAAATGAAACTATAGCATTCGTCATTTTTTTTTTTTTTTTTTTTTTTTTTTGGTAATCGAGTTATTTCTTTTAATTTTAAGAATGAAAAATCACTATTTCTCGCTATCCATGACATCATTTACGACATGGATAATTTTACGGAGCATATTATTGACATTTGCTAACCATTTTCTTTTGAAACTTCTTTTTACTTTTTTAAAATTTAAATAAAAAATACGGTATAGTTATATTAGCCGTGCGCAGACGGTAAAACGGCAAGTATTGTTACCATACAAAAGAAAAAAAAAAGAAAAAGAAGTGAAGAAAAAACTAAAGATCATTTTATTTTACCAATCAAATCATATACGTTTTATTTGCGATAAATGACGTCATATTCGCTTGTTTCCTATGGTTTACGCATATTAAAACCTTGTATTATTATCAAAAACTAAAAAAAGTACGTTTTATTTCTAATAATATCATTTAATCTTCTTCTTAATTCTTTAATTTTTTAAATTTCATTTTCATTTTTCCCGTGAAAATTTTTCAATTGAAACTTAATTGTTGAGTAAAAATAATTTTTTCGGGTTTTGAATTAGTTTTGGCAACGATAAAGTATTAGCAACGGTAAAGTAAATTTAACCATTTTAAAATGCTATACGAAAAAATGTCCATTTATTCTCAATGAAAATAACGAAATTTTGAATTATTAAGTAAAATATTTGAATAAAATAAACAAAAACCAGCCTATGTTCATATGAGGTTTATAATCAGCCTATATGCAAAGAAACAGGATCATTAAATGCTCCATTTTGACGCTGGCTTCAGCCTAACATTTGCACACAATCAGATTTATAATATTATTAGGATAAGTGTTAAAAGATAACGAAGTAACATATGTCTGATTTATATAATTCCCGTAGGCGGATATTTGCGAATGCTATTAGGAATTGAGTAAAATCACCCCCTGAAAAATGCCCCATCGGTAAAAAGCTCCCTGATAATAAAAAAAAAAGGGGGGTGGGGGGATAGGCTTCACGTTAAGATGGGAAAATACCACACATTTATGAATAACACGTGTTTGAATAAGCCAATTATAATTTCGGGTAAAGCACGTGCTACCACGTGTATTTACTAACCACGTGTACTAGGAACAATCAGAGCATTATATGCATCATATATTCTAATACGAGAGCAAATCTTATGTGTGTGTGTGTGGGGGGGGGGGGTGTATATATATATATATATATATACAAATTTTATTTTAAAAACAGCTCTCAGACGGGGGACATAAAACTTGAAAAATAATCATAAAATCATCCGAATGAAGTTATCATAAAATTCTGAATATTTTATAAATAAATTTTAATTAAGTTTGCAGAAGTTTTTTTTAATCTGAAAACTTGCTCCAAAAATAAAAACTACAATTAGATCCTATGTTCCATCTGTATAACATATTTAGATTTCAAGACACAAATTCATTTTGAAAGCTTTACGCTATAAAACCTGGAGAAAATGTAAATTAATTTTTATTCTTATTTTTTCTTCTTCTTTTTTTTTTTTTTTTTTTTTTTAAATAAAAAAGTTATTTGAAATAAAAAATGGGAATCAGAAAAAAGATACAATTTAATATATTTACTTACATACAGTTAAGATGTATATTTAACACCTAATTAGTTTTGAAACTTGAATGAATTTTTCCTAGTGTTATTAAAAAAAGAATAGATATATATTTTTAAGGAGAGCTAACACTTTCTATTAACTAGCTCTTACAATTATCATCTTATTTATATAAAAAAAATGTCCATATGATCATCTTAATTGCAACCAAATTAACACATGCGTTTAAAAATGTATAAAAAATCATATAATCTTAGAAAATAGTAAAAAAAAAAAAAAAAAAATTATAACAGGACGGTTGGGTGGGTAGATGTTAGATTGAGATGGTGTGTGGCGGAGTTGTACGGAAAAAACGCATGGTTAATTTATATTATTTAAAAAAAAGGGGGGGGGGGCTTTTTGATTTACACAATTGTTTGATATTACACATTTTATAATGGACTGTGATGTGATATTTTCATATGTATATTAATTTAGTTATATTTACATATTCATTATTTAATTAATTTAAATGAATTTTTATTCATTAATATTAAGAATGTTTTTGATTTAATGATTTGGATTAATACCTACGGTGGACAATATCATATTAACTTCTAATATAATGTATACTTTTCTAAAGTGTTAATATAATATGTTTTAATTTTTATTAAACGTTCTACCCTTACCACTTATATTAAGTGTTTATAATTTTTTAACTTTGTATGAAGAAACATTATATGTTACTGATTCATTTCAATATTTAATTAATATTAATTTTAAATTCTTTGTATCTTAATTCCAATATTTAGTATTTTATTTTAATTTAATTTATGTGATGTTGCATTTTTGGCACAGTTATTTAAAATAGTTTTTGTCATTTAATGGTACATATATTTTTATGTTGCTTTAATTATTAATTTTTCCATCTTACAACTTATTTTTAACATAGAATTATTCATTAATACATCCATTACTTTGATGTACTTAGATATTCTATTTATTAATTAATTTCATTTATTTATTATTTAACTAATTGCTATCATTTCCGATAGTAATTTGGTTTAATTATTAAACATTAATTTTCATCCAATACTTTTTATTCAGATTATATTCACTTTTACCAACATAGATGGCAGCACTAATGTTCCTGTTTGCTTTACAATATTCATATTATTCTAACATCTTTTCTGGCAACATAGTAAATCATTTTCTAATTCTAAATTTGGCAACATGTAATGATTTTTTGCAATTCATTCCCTTGTTTTGGTTGTGTTTCATGTGTGGTTCATGTGGTGCACAGGTATCTTTTTTAATCATAATGGATTTTATACTTTTTGACTCTATTTCATGTTTTCTCTGTATATTATAGGTATGGCTTCTTTCCTTTTTAATATTGTATTTATTTTTTATTTTTTCACAGGTTTGATTCAATGTTTATGGGCAAGTAGTCCCAAAATCATATTCTTTAACAATGTATGGCTAATATGATGATGAAACCTCTCATTTCATTTTATTTGTGGTATTTAGGCATTTGGGACTTGATAATTCTGTCTAAATTCCACAAATTTCATTTCATTTCATTCATTTAATTACATTTATTCAATTTTTAATTTAATTTCTTATTCTTTTAATTATTTTTGTTTCCATATTCAGTGTGTTGGGGAATCTTTCATTGACAACTAATTATTACATACTTATTCATTAATTCATTGTTTAAGTTGGTGTTATGATAATCTTTCATTTATGGTTATATAGTGTATATATATATATATATATATATATATATTAATTTTTAAATATTAATTTTCATCCAATGCTATTTTTATTCAGTGTATATTCACTTTTTACCCTAATAGATGGCAGCACCATGGTTTCTGTTGCTTTACAATAATATTCATATTATTCTAACATCTATTCTGGCAACATGGTAAATCATTTTCTAAAACTAAATTTGGCAACATGTAATGATTTTTTGCAATTCATTCCCTCTGTTTGGTTGTTTTCATGTGTGGTTCATGTGGTGCACAGGTATCTTTTTTAATCCAAATGGATTACGTACTTTATGACTCTATTTCAAGTTTTATCTGTATATTATAGGTATGGTTTCTTTCCTTTTTAATATTGTATTTATTTTTTTATTTTTTCACAGGTTTGATTCATTGTTTATGAGTGGTAGTCCCAAAATCATATTCTTTAGCAATGTTATGGCTAATATGCTGATGAAACCACTCATTTTATTTGTGGTATTTAGGCATTTGGGACTTGATAATTCTGTCTAAATTCCACGGATTTCATTTCATTCATTCAATTTCATTTATTCAATTTTTAATTTAATTTCTTCTTCTTTTAAATAAGTTTTTGGTATCTATATTCAGTGTGTTGGGGAATACTTTCATTCAACTAATTACATACTTAATCATTATTTCATAGTTTAAGTTGGTGTTATGGTAATGTTTCATTTATGGTTATATATATATATATATAATATATATAATTTTTAAATGATATTGAGTTATTAAGTTCTTTCCACACAGTCACTTTGAATTATTGATATATTTTTGCATATGAATTTTTAATTTTAGTGACAGATCGGTTAATTATCTTACAGATTATATTTTCGAAGTCAATGTTTTCATGTTAAACAAAATTAAATTTATGTTCGGAAACTGTTAAAAATATTGTTGCTTAAAGAGGAATATAGAACAAGAAAACGAATCACAAAATCATCCGAATCAAATTGTTGCGAAATTCTGAATATTTTATAAATGATTTTCAATATTTCCTATGGGAATGGATTTTTTCTAAGTATTTCCTCATGAAAACTTGTTCAAAATACAAAAACTGTATTTATATGTATTTACTGTGTTCCATCTAAATAACATATTTAAATTTCAGGACACACAGCCATTTTCAAAATGCAACACAAACAAAGAATCCAAATCGGTTTACTTAATCATATAAGAACTGGGAAAATTAAAAAAGTCTTATTGAATAAGATTCTAAATAAAGAATCAAATTAATGTGGAACTAAATAAAGATAATTGAAAAAATAAAAAAAAGAGTGGTGGTGGTGGTGGTGTGTGTGTGGGGGGGGGGGGGAGAATTGGGTAGATAAGAACCATGTTTGGCCCATGGCAGAGACAAATATTTTGTTTTCATTTTTGTAATAAAATTTAGGATTAAATTGGTTCTTTTTGTATAACTGCTTAAGTATGCTCTGTACAAGATAAAAATAAAAGTTCTTTAGCAAATTTTTATATACTCTTAACATTTTTACAAAAAAAAAAAAAAAAAAAAAAAATCTTTTTTATTTATTTTTATTTATTTATTTATTTTAATAAGAAGGTCTCATAACACCAGCATGGTTTTTATGGATGTTAATATTTGAATAAAAATATAATACATTCAGAAAAAGAATGAAAACTTGATTTTTCATTATTATTATTATTAACCTATTCTATTCAAATGTTAAAATAAGTTAAAGCATACTTAAATGATAGAAACTTGTACTTTCTACTAAGAAAATGAACTGCAAAATGAATATATGCAGTTAAAATTTTCAATAGCGGATACCTCGGGACTGCTGGGTTTGTTTTCTATATACCTCCATTTAGCGAACTATAAATCAGGTTTGGGTTGCTTCCAGAAGCAAGACCTGATTATTGCACGGGCAAACTCTTCCACGGCTTTGACCCCCTCCCCTCTGAATTTAGGTGCCTCCCAAATTTGACATTTCTTTCAATATTTTAAACTTATAGAGTAGGATAAGATTAAAAACAAAATATATATATTTATCTAAAAAGAGTGAAACCTTTCAATAGCGGACATTTCGAGACTGCAAAATTTGTTTACTATTCGGAGGTGTCCACATTTCTGATGTAAAAATATTCAAAAATGTATGTGTTGTGTATTGAAAAGGTGGATTTTCGCTAAATAGAGGTATCCGCTTTTACCTCTAAAACCGGACACTTCCGAATAGCGGGAAAATTCTGTGCTCCCGAAGTATCCGCTATTGAGAGATTTTACTGTTTTTAGATAAATATAATTTTTGTTTTCAATCTTATCTTACTGTAAAAGCTCAAAACATTGAATATAATCAGTACAATGCCGAAAGAGATTTAAAATATCAGCTTTACGAAAATTGCATTCTAAATTTTGGGCACCATAAAATCGGGGGGGGGGGGGGAGGCCATGGGCCCATGCTTTTATCAGGTTCTTCTTCTTCTTAAAAAATTACCAGCCCTGCTTTGTGATCATATACAGTCCCATTTATTGAGGATGCAATGTGGTCAAATATGGCTGCATTTAATGCTTAAAAAAATTGTGGTCAGAAATGACTAATTATTGCCGACAGATCAGAGAACGAAAATGGCCGCAATTCAGGAGTTTCAAATGTCTTAAATTCAGACACAAATAAGTGTCTTAAAAAATTAAGACACTTTAAAGTGTCTCTTTTTCAACCATCCGTTTCAGACATTTAAGTGTCTGAATTTAAGACATTTCAGTTTACAGTGCAGTTTTAACAACTTTACACCTGGTTAAAAATTATTTTTATTAATACTTAAAATTATCCCAGTGTTTTGAAATATATGTAAGATTTGAGAATCATGATTCATGATAAAATTAACTTGACCCGCGTAGACCCAAAATAACCCACTAATAGAAAGTTCTCAAATATGTGACCCAGTCCAATAGTCTTCTCGTGCCCGAAAATGGTAGTAAAAGTTTAGTCAAAATCGTTTGAACCGTATTTTAGATACAATTAGCTTGATCCTGACAGATTGTGGCCCAAATGACCCACTAATCGAATTTCCTCAAACATGTGACTCAGCCCAACGGTTTTCTGGTGCCTCAAAACTGTAGGATACAAAATTTCGTCAAAATCATTAGAGCCGATTTTAACATAAAATTTGCATATATATATATATATATATATATATATATATATATATATATATATATATATATATATATATAACCCCCCACCCCCCTCACACACACACACACAAGATTTGCTCTCGTATTAGAATAAATGGTGTATATAATGCTCTGATTGTTCCTAGTACACGTGGTTAGTAAATACATGTGGTAGCACGTGCTTTACCCGAAATTATAATTGGCTTATTCAAACACGTGTTATTCATAAATGTGTGGTATTTTCCCATCTTAACGTGAAGCCTATCCCCCCACCCCCCTTTTTTTTTATTATCAGGGAGCTTTTTACCGATGGGGCATTTTTCAGGGGGTGATTTTACTCAATTCCTAATAGCATTCGCAAATATCCGCCTACGGGAATTATATAAATCAGACATATGTAACTTCGTTATCTTTTAACACTTATTTATCAATAAGTTCAATATTTATCAATACCTTGTTACTTTTTTTCCGTTTACTTTTTTTCCGTTTACTTTTTTTCCGATTACTTTTTTTCCGTTTACTTTTTTTCCGCTCTTGTTGACTCAGTTACTTTTTTTCCGTTTACTTTTTTTCCGATTACTTTTTTTCCTAGATTCCCTAGACACATACTTCCAATTGCAAAGTTTTATGAAAATGGGATAAAATTTGATGACATAAGTTGCAATCCCCTGGTAGGTGTATTTGAGAATGTACACAGACTAAATTTTTATACGGTCCTGTAGTAAAATTTCCAATTGGGAAAATTTTCCTTATCCATTCTTGAATGAAACACAAAAATTACATCTTCATATCGGCTAAACTCGCAGAGATATGCCCATTTAAATAATTCAGCAGGTTTTAAGGGATTAAGACATAAATTGAAATGCGTATAGTTCAAGAAACATATTTTGAGTAATTACTGTAAAAATCTCAATTTATGTTCTATTCACTCAATATTTGTTCTATTATCTCAATTTATGTCCTATTTCTATTATGTTTTATTCACCAAACAGGTGTAATTAAATATTGTATATGTCTTAAATCGACTTTTTAGAATTTTTTTATTTTGTGTGTGTGTGTGTGTTTCTTTCAGGAATGGATAAGGGAATTTTTCCTAATTGAAAATGTTATCCTACGGGGGCCATATAAGAATTTAGTTTGTGTATTTTCTCAAATAGATCCCCCCCCCCCCCCTCAGGGTGTTTGCAACTTATGTCATAAAATTTTGTACCCTTTTTTTATGAAATTTTGCAATCGAAGTAGAGTGTGTCTAGGGACAATATTTAAGGAAATAGGCTATTCTCTCCATGTTTATCAATCGCTCTATGTACGCTAATGATGCAAAAAATGGATTGATTAAGGCGAACATTGCTTTCAAAAATTTTAGGGTTTACTTAGACGGTAATCAGGCCATGTTAGAAACTATTTACATTCTCACGAAATTTCATTCCACTATAGGTTGCTGAAGTATATAAAAGACTTTACAAGACCCTGAGCACGACGACGGTAAAAGACTGTGTTCCTAATTCTTGGGGAGGACTGATGCATGTGAAGACAGAACATTACACAGCCCTCTCGCACTACTATGTAGCTTTAGGACTTATTGAACAAAAAGGTATCGCTTTTATATATATAATTTACATTTCTCATCAAGATATTTTTCAGTAATAACCCATTGTGTGCAGAAATGTATGCTCCGTCTGTGGTGGAAATTACGCTGGGTACTTTTATGTTAGACGGGAGCAAATGGCTTTTTTTTTTTTTTTTTTTTTTTTTTTTTCGCCAAAGCAGTTTTACTTCTTTGCGTGTGTAAATTAGAAACGCTCCTTTGATGTTGAAATGAAATGTCTTGGCTTATATTTCTTTTTATTATTATTATTATTTATTTTGTATTTTAAATTAAATGAGTGAAAGACGCATATTTTAAATGCATGTACTTTAAGAAATCGGTAAAAGACACTTAATTCGAACATATGTATTTTAAAAAAAAGTTATCTATTGTAAATGAAATGAGTGAAAGGTTTGTATTTTAAATGAAATGAATGCAATGCGAATGATAGCGATGGGAACAACTTGCGTCCGAGTAACATAAAAGTAACCTATGCTGGTTTTATATAATAATTATTCAATTTGTCAAAACGTCTTCTATAATTCTTGCATAACCTATTGAAATATTAATAGTATACAAAATAACTATGCTCGTTGGATCCCAGTAAATGGCATATTAATTAAACTTCAGTAGATCTCAATTTTTGTTTGGATAGCTTTTTAACACTTTCCAACATAATGGAAAAGTGTTTGACATCGGTTTGTCTGTCCGTCTGTCCGCGCTCTATCTCGCGTAAATATAGTCGAATTGCCTGGTAATTGATATGTCATATAAATTTATCATAACACGTTCGGTATTGAAAATTGTTTTGCATTTATACTTCGTTTACAAGAACAAAAACCTTTTATCACTGAGGCGCACTAAGAGATGCTTTTACTAAAGACTGATGCAGGTTTTTTTTTTTTTTCTTCTTTGGGCCCATTTTGTGAAAAGTAAAGGTTATTTTTTTTAAATTTGCTATATTTTTGTGAAAAATAACGTTTTGTAATGAAAGTTGAAATCCAGTTACTCATTCGAACCAAGCATTTATTAACAAAAACGTTTTTAAATCCTTTTGCTAAAGTTTTTTTTTTTTTTTTTTTTTAAGTTTCCTGTGAACTTGTTTGTTTACAAATTACACATTTTAAACGTCACAAAATAATAAATAATTAATAAATAGTAAGTTTTTATGGAATAGAATTTTGTGAAGGGTCCTGTTTAATTATAAAGAATTTTGTGAAGGGCCCTGTTTTATTATAAAAATTTTGTGAAAGGGCCCATTTTATCAAATTGATTTTTGTGAAAGGTCCCATTTTATCAAATTGATTTTTGTGAAGGGGCCATTTTATTAAACTGATTTTTGTGAAAGGGATCTAAATAGGCCCCAAATTTTGTCTGGATCGACCCTTGGAATATGGTGTGCGTAGCATTTTCCGTTCATTTATAGGGTCATACAAGACTTCGGTTACAGTATGAGCAATAACTGCTGGAAGTGCGTTTTCAACTGTAACTAATATTTTGCATATTACTTGGTGTGTATAAATTCTATAGGTCATTTACAGGGTTGCACAAATAAATTAGAGTATATTTCCGCTTATTGGCGGAAATTGTTGAAAGGCAATTTTCAACTGCGATATGAGTTTATGATATAATGTATGCAAATCTATATATGTTATACAGGTCAGCACAAAATAATTTGAAATTTTTTCCGACTATAGGACGGTAATTGCTGAAAGTAGATTTTCAAACGTGTTATACGTTTTCAATTTGCATACTTAGAAGTCATCTTTCTCTTTAAAACGGTGAAGTTTCATTACAGTATTCTGAATGTGTTGCAAAGTGTTTCATAATCTATGCTTGACGCATGATTTTCTATAAAAAAAAAATAGAAAATTTGTCCCGAAAGGGGTAGTTATACAAGTCAGTTTTTTTCAAGTCATCAAACGAGAAAGA
This sequence comes from Maratus michaelseni, assembly GCA_963931845.1. NCBI lineage: Eukaryota > Metazoa > Arthropoda > Arachnida > Araneae > Salticidae > Maratus > Maratus michaelseni. The sequence goes on from OZ007595.1 coordinate 227,152,325, forward strand.
AAAAGAGTGGTATTATGTATACTGTGTACCCACAGATGATATGTTTGATCGTGTCATACTAGCTAAAAAAAACATATTTCGATTCCAAAGACATATATGTATATTTTCCTGTAGGCCTATCAAATTTACATTTGGAGCTTGAGTAGTAGGATGTTGGCCCGCCCACAGAGCATTAGTTGTGTTGTTCGTCGTACTGGCGTCGGTTCGATTGAAAATACATAGATTTATCTGTCAGTTTTCGCTGTAAGAGCCTGAATTAATGAAAGTGAAATGGCAAAGAACATAAAAAATGAAGATAGTCAGAAGTAGTTTTCCGTCATTTTGCACATCAGCACAGTAACTTTAAGAAATCATCCGAAATGCGTTGGATGTTTGAATTTTGAATATTTAGATAGTTTAGTTTTTTATTTAAAAGTTTATTTTACCATGTTAGTTTGACTATTACGAATGAGTCGTTGATATCCACCAGTAATGGATTTTCAAAAGCTGTTTTGAAACTTCTACATATTTTTTTTTTCATTTCAACAAAATAACAAATTGAACTTATTATTTCATTTTCTTATGATGTTCAAATACAAATATCGCATAAAAACATTGAACAACAAAACCCAGATGGTGTAAAAATTTGATATTATCTCAACTTCTTTATGCTGAACTGTGTAATAATGGTGTTTAATTTGTCCATATTTACATGGGGGGTGCTTCTCATTATGACTTGAATGTTTCAATATATTTTCTCAAAATCCCCTGTTATATTACATCAAATAATGGTTAAGTCATTACGTGTATTGCATTGATTTGTCTGTCGGAACTTATAATAACCATGATTATTGTGAACGAAAAGAAAATTGGTGATTTAGAAAATCATATTCCTTTTAACATAGTACAAATCACCTCGCTGACATCTTTTTTTTTTCTCAACTCTTCAACTTAGCCGCACTGAAAAAAAAAAAAAAAAAAAAAAAAAAAAAATTGTTGATTTTACAGTATAATACTGACACCCCAGCTGCCAGTATTATACCGTAAAATTTTAACAGTAATAAACAGTAAAATAAGCAGTAATACGCTCATTGTTGATTTTACAGTATAATAAGCTGGGGTGTCAGTATTATACTGTAAAATCAACATTTTTTTTTTTCTTTTTGCAGTGCGGGTTGACAGTCGGTATCCAATCAGGTTCTAATTTAATCTAATCAGGCTACAGAATTCTTGTTATAGAATCTGTTTTTAATACAAGATAAATTTGTCTTAAATTCATAAATACATTTTGTTTCATTTACTCTGATATAACTAGCGAAAGGGTTATTTTTCAAACTATATTCTGACATACGCACTTAATTTCCTTTAAAATTATCCCTCACTATTTTCGTTGCTACTGGACTATTTTCGTTTGTCGGTTTTGAGGATTTACCACCTACCGGCAAATGAAAAGCAGCAGCACAGCGGGCATCATAATTAAATTCATATGTTGTGTATTTTACACCGCGGCGCGCGGCGGTCAAATATTAAACTTTCTTTCCTTTGCAGTTCACTGGCATACTTACCAACAATAGCCACCACTTTTTTTCACTACTTACTGATTTTTTTTTTTCATGTATATCATGAGATTTAAATTATGTAGTAAAAAGAATAAAGTTTGGTTGCTGATTTTTTTTATAAAAAAATATTAAATTGCAGATACGTGGAGCGATACATTCATTTTAGAGTATAATTTAGTATTTTTTTAACACTTTCCCACATAACAATATAATAAATTATAACACCTTGTAAAACACCTAATAAATTATAACCGATTATACCTTGTAATAATATATTTCTTTTAAATGCTGAAAGGTGTAAATTAACAACAAAATATTACAGTAAAATAGTTTTTATTAGGTTGTTTGACATGTATCGGCTCACTTCGAGCCATTTTCAAAAACAAATGAGAATATTCCAAAATTGCACGGTCTTTGAAGTTATTGTTTAAAATGCTATCATTTAATTTTAAAGTACATTTTAAAAATTACTCGCGTTATCTTTTATTTATTATTTATAAACAATCAAGTAAAAATAAAAGATAACGTGCGTAATTTTTAAAAATTACATGAAAATTAAATGATAGCATTTTAAATAACTTTGTTTTTGTAAATGGCTCGGAGTGAGCCGAAACATGCCAAACAAACTAATAAAAGTTATTTTACTGTGTATTATGCTGTTAATTTACACCTTTTAGCATTTAAAAGAAATCTACTTTCCAACATAGTTGAAAAGTGTTTATAAATTCTGTCTGTCTGTCTGTCATAGCTTTAACTTGCGTAAATATAACTCGGATTGTCTATTGACTGTGCTATGCGTCTCCTAACTGAACTCAATTTCAGCATTATATGTATTGGGTCACCCGGAAACTTTGTGGTTTTTAAAGCGAAGCGCATTTTTTTTACTGAGTATTGGATTATTAAACTGTAATTTGTGCATTATTAATAGTGTAATATATACTCATTAACTGCATATATAATAAAATTTGACGCTGAATAGAGTGAAGAAAGCTTTGACATCTTTCGTAACAATATTGCCTTGAGAATCTCACTTTCACTCATTCTTTGAAAGATTTTTAAATACGTCGGCATTTTGTTACTGACAAGGAGACCGTCAAACATGATGCGCACAAATTTTGATGATTTTAAAGTATGTTGTAGGGGTCATACCCCTAACTATTCAGGTCAAAGGTTTCCTTCAAATGGGCTTTAGTTTTAGAGAAATTTCGGGTTAAAGTTCAACATGCATTTCAAATACCCATTAGTTCGCAATCTTGAACGAGGTCTTCGTGGCTCTGTGCTAGCGCCCACGATTTGAGAGCCGGCGATGAGGGTTCTGTCCTCTCATGTGACTTTTACCTTTTTTTAATAAATTTTATATGTTTTTCGCGTTATAAGTTTTATGCAGATTTATGAATTCTGCATCTTTTGAACTTTTTGATATTTTCCTAAAAATTCCATTTACATTTTCGAATTTTTCGTGAAAATTTATAGTTTTTGCGCCATTTTTATTCTAATATTTCTGTTGATGAAAATCCAAACTATTTTAAGTCTTGATATCTCGTCTTTTTAAAATGATTCTTGTTTACATTTATGTATATTTAATTATTTATTTATCGTATTTATGAAATAATGCATTTTTTTAGCTGCATTTTCTATTTAAAAAAAAATTAAATGATTAAGAAAAAATTAACAAAATAATGTATCCTTTTAATATTTGATTTGTTCTAAATATATTGAAATATGTTAACTGCTGAAATACTAAAATATTTATCATTACCAACATCGACATTTTTAGTTTATTAAATATGGAACTAATTGTGCGATACATTTCGCAAAAATATTCTAAACAAATTCCGCATTAAAAATCGGCCCCACCAGTGGCTAAGTGGTTCTGCTCTCAAAGCTGGTAGACGGGAGGTGCTGGGTTCAAACCCCTTTCGCGCTCGTCGACCTAACCGTTCGGAGTTTTCCGTGGTTTTCTTCTAACCTTGCCGTAAATACGGGTTAGGATCTCTTAGAAAGACCCCCACGGAGGGCACTATATCCCTCGTGTTGATAATTGGCCGTCATAAATCAACCCAACCCAACCCGCATTAAAAATCGCCTTTAAATATATTCTTTACGTAAATTGTTTTAACAATTTTGGAAGAATGTATAAATTAGCATATTATATATTCTTTAAATACTTAAATTGTGATAAATATATTTAAAAATGCATTAAATTTGGAAAAGAAATTATTTCAAACGTGGTAATTGTCTTTAAAAATACTTAAATTGTGATAAATATTAAAAAGTGCATTAAATTCGGTAAAGAAATTATTTCAAAACGTGGTAATTGTTTGCAAAGGATTAAACGAAATGCATAAAAAGAAAATTTTATTTATTCTGATTATTACCGTAAAAGTCATTGCAGGTCATTTTTTTTTTCAGGTATTTTTTATATCTATTGTAATTTACAATTTTTCATTTCTAGTTGAATTTTTCTGTATGGCATCGACTTGTTAGAATTTAAAAAAATTAATTGTAATATATTATTTTTTATTTGTGCAAATCAAAAATGATGTTGAGTAAATGTATTTAAATAACAATATATATATATATATATATAACCATAAATGAAACATTATCATAACACCAACTTAAACAATGAAATAATAATTAAGTATGTAATAATTAGTTGACAATGAAAGATTCCCCAACACACTGAATATGGAAACAAAAACATATTAAAAGAATAAGAAATTAAATTAAAAACTGAATAAATGGAATTAAATGAATGAAATGAAATGAAATTTGTGGAATTTAGACAGAATTATCAAGTCCCAAATGCCTAAATACCACAAATAAAATGAAATGAGAGGTTTCATCATCATAATAGCCATACATTGCTAAAGAATATGATTTTGGGACTACCTGCTCATAAATAATGAAGCAAACCTTTGAAAAAATAAAAAATACAATATTAAAAAGGAAAGAAGCCATACCTATAATATATAGAGAAAACATTAAATAGAGACAGAAAGTATAAAATCTATTATGATAAAAAAAGATACCGGTGCACCACAAGAACAAACATGAAACACAACCAAAACTAGGGAATGAATTGCCAAAAAAAAAAAAAAAAAAAAAAAAAAAAAAAAAAAAAAAATCATTACATGTTGCCAATTTTAGAAATAGAAAATGCTTTACAATGTTGCCAGAAATGATGTTAGAATAATATGAATATTGTAAAGCAAACAGGAACATTAGTGCTGCCATCTATATTGGTAAAGTGAATATAATCTGAATAGAAAGTATTGGATGAAACTTAATGTTTAATAATAAACCAAATTACTATCTTAAATGATAGCAATTAGTTAAATAATAAATAAATGAAATTAATTAATAAATAGAATATCAAATTACATTAAAGTAATAGATGTATTAATGAATAATTCTATTTTAATAATAAGTTGTAAGATGGAAAAATTAATAATTAAAGCAACATAAAAATATATGTACCATTAAATGACAAAAACTATTAAATAACTGTGCCGAAAATGCAACATCACATAAATTAAATTAAAATAATATACTAAATATTTGAATTAAGATACAAAGAATTTACGATTAATATTAATTAAATATTGAAATGAATTAGTAACATATAATGTTTCTTCATACAAAGTTAAAAAATTATAAACACTTAATATAAGTGGTAAGGGTAGAACTTTTAATATAAATTAAAAACATATTATATTAACACTGTAGAAAAGTATACATTATATTAGAAGTTAATATGATATTGTCCACCGAAGGTATTAAACCAAACATTAGATCAAAAACATTCTTAATATTAATGAATATAAATTCATTTAAATTAAGTAATGAATATGTAAATCTAACTAAATTAATATACATATAAAAATATCACATCACAGTCCATTATAAAATGTGTAATATCAAACAATTGTGTAAATCAAAATGCCCCCATTTTTTTATTATTATTATTATAATATAAATTAACCATGCGTTTTTTCCATACAACTCCGCCACACACCTCCTCAATCCAACGTCTACCCACCTAACCGTCCTGTTATAATATTTTTTTTAATATATAACTGGCTAAAACTTGGATATAAGCGTTATTGTTTTAATATTTTATTACTCCTGTCAAGAGATGTTGTTGAAATTACCTAATCATACATGCCTTTAGAAAATTTGAAATAAAAAATATTTTGTATAAATTATAAAAGAATATAAAATTTTATTTAAAATTTCATAAAGTTAAAAAAAATTATTTTAGAATGGTTATTAAAATATAAAGGGTAAATAATAACAAAAAAAATAAACAAAATCTAGACATAAATTAGTTTGGAATTTCGTGAAATATTAATTTCAAAACTGCACAAAAAAAAAAAAAAAAAAGTAAATTATTACGAAAAATTCGAAAATGTCAATGGAATTTATTAGGAAAATATCAAAAAGTTCAAAGATGCAGAATTCATAATTCTGCATAAAACTTATAACATAACATAAACTTATAACATATTAAATTTATTAAATTGTAAAAGTCACGTTAGAGGACAGAACCCTGATCTCCGGCTCTCAAGTCACGCGCACTAGCACAGAGCCACGAAGACCTCGTTCAAGATCACGAACTAATGGGTACTTGAAATGCATGTTGAACTTTAACCCGAAATTTCTCGAAAATTAAAGCCCATTTGAAGGAAACCTTTGACCTGAATAGTTAGGGGTATGACCCCTACAACATACTTTAAAATCATCAAAATCTGTGCGCATCATGTTTGGCGGTCTCCTTGTGTGTATTGGATTGATAAATTGTAATTTGCGCATTGTTACCAGTATAATATCTACTCATTAACTGCATATATAATAAAATTTGACGCTGAATAGAGTAAAGAAAGCATTGACATCTTTCGTAACAATATTGCCTTGAGAATCTCACTTTCACTCATTCTTTTGAAAGATTTTTAAATACATCGGCATTTTTTTTACTGAGTATTGGATTATTAAATTGTAATTTGTGCATTATTACTAGTGTAATATATACTCATTAACTGCATATATAACAAAATTTGACGCTGAATAGAGTGAAGAAAGCATTGACATCTTTTGTAAAAATATTGTCTTGAGAATCTCACTTTCACTCATTCTTTGAAAGATTTTTAAATACATCGGTATTTTTTTTACTGAATATTGGATTATTAAATTGTAAGTTGTGCATTATTACTAGTGTAATATATACTCATTAACTGCATATATAATAAAATTTGACGCTGAATAGAGTGAAGAAAGGTTTGACATCTTTCGTAACAATATTGCCTTGAGAATCTCACTTTCACTCATTCTTTGAAAGATTTTTAAATACATCGGCATTTTCTTACTGAGTATTGGATTATTAAACTGTAATTTGTACATTATTAATAGTGTAATATATACTCATTAACTGCTTATGTATTAAAATTTGACGCTGAATAGAGTGAAGAAAGCTTTGACATCTTTCGTAACAATATTGCCTTGAGAATCTCACTTTCACTCATTCTTTGATTTTTAAATACATCGGCATTTTGTTACTGAGTATTGGATTATTAAACTGTAATTTGTACATTATTAATAGTGTAATATCTACTCATTAACTGCATATATAATAAAATTTGACGCTGAATAGAGTGAAGAAAGCATTGACATCTTTCGTAACAATATTGCCTTGAGAATCTCACTTTCACTCATTCTTTGAAAGATTTTTAAATGCATCGGCATTTTGTTACTTCGTATTGTATTCTTAAATTGTAATTTGTGCATTATTACTAGTGTAATATATACTCATTAACTGCATATATAATAAAATTTGACGCTGAATAGAGTGAAGAAAGCTTTGACATCTTTCGTAACAATATTGCCTTCAGAATCTCACTCGTTCTTTGGAAGATTTCTAAATACATCGGCATTTTAATATTTCATATCAAAATTCTCTATCTAAAATTATACCCTAACAGGATAGCTAGAACATATTATAATTAAATAGTTGTAAAGGGACATAACTAAAAAGTGAGTGCTTAGTATTCTGAGAATTTTTTTGACAAATATTAAAGCTCTAGCTAAATATGTGTAGAAATTCTTATCTGTTCAAACCAATATTTTTTGTATTTTTTTAGATTTATTCATTTTTGTTACTTGTAAATTCATTGTTCATGGTTTATTATTGTTTTTGTTTTTAAATTCAAATATATTTTTCAGATGAGCCAAATGATGCTGTTCAAGAAAAATTAGAACATGTGCATGCTGACACAAGGCCAAATGATAGGTTCGAATCAAAGTTAGCGCCAAAAACAACCAATGATAGGTTGCGATTAGGTAATGTATTTGAAAATATTTTTAAATTACTATATGGATAGAGAGATGGAGAGGGGGGATATTGTATAGTTTGTTTCTTTGATAATTATTTATTGAAATCGCTGGGCTCACTAATACAGGTGTTAAGAATTATATTAAGATCTTGTTGAAAATAAAAGCTTATAGTTCGATTGTAGTCTCTCTCAAATATATTACTATTTAGTCATTAGTAATTAGTTTAAGGAATAGTTTTAAAGTTACTCTCAAATGCATTTAAAATTATATGTTTATTTAGCGAGGACATTCCTTAAAAATTTATTTTTGCTCTTTTAACATACATTTTTCCTCAGTGTCTTTGTGTCGATTCGTATTCACTATCTAAAAGAATTTTGAGTATATATTTTTTAGTTATAGACTCGATGAAGCTGAGGCAACAATAGTTCTTAACAACAGTAATTATGGTTATAAAAAAAAAAAATTTTCGAATGTTCCAGCACTTTTCTAAACATTTTTTCTGTATCTAGACGATTCCTATGCTTCGAAAACTTTAAAACGCAGAACTTATATCTGAACCTACAAAAGTTACATAAACTGGCGTGCAAACCGCATAATAAAGAAAACAACTTTAAAACACCATAAAATTGAGGAAAAAATAACACGTCTTAAAAAAAACTTTGATGCAAAATCAAAATTCACACCCTTTAATGTAATCCGCAATATAATTTTTATTTAGTAATCTTTCATTGCGATATATATATATATATATATACATACATACACACACACACACACACAGGGGTGTAAAAACTGGGCGCCAATGAGCCGATCGCCACCGCTAAATTTTCAGTATTCTTCGCCTAATAAGAATACAAATAACATATAGGTGAAGTATACTAGGCTAAATCTAGGCGAAGAATGCTAATAAAATTTAGTGGTGACAATCGGCCCATTGGCGCACAGTTTTTACACCTCTATGTGTGTGTGTGTGTGTATATATATATATATATATATATATATATATATATATATATAATATATACCTTTTTTTAAATCAAAATATGACATCCTTCCAACAACATCTGATCGAATCCCTAATTAAAGATGGCAAGTAATTTATATATAATAAATAGAGATCGACCGAAACGGGTTTTAAGACCGAAACCGAAACCTAAACCGAATTTCGGTGATCTTCCCACTTTCGACCGAAACCGAAACCGAAAGTGTCAAAAAATTCAAAAACTGATTAATACATACATAACTATATATATATTAATATATATATAGTTATTATTATAGCATAATATTATTATTACAGCATATAATTATTAATTCATTTATTTGTTTATAACAAATAATTAATAATTACTTAATAATAGCCAATTACGTTACTAATTAATTTATTAATGATACGTGTATTGAACTACATTTCTAACAAACAAACTTACATATATGTGCGTGTATAAGTTTCAAACAAAAATGAAACATGAATAATACAAGTTTTATATTTTATTATTTTATAGCAACCAATAATTATAGGCATTTATCAATAATTAATTAACAATGTAGTTAAATAATGTAAACAAATTCAATATTGAATATTTAATTTTTAAATACATTCATATTTTCAGTTCATTAATAATTTGCATTTAAATTGTTTAAATATAGAGTTAAGTATTGGTTAAGTAAAAGTAATTGTTTAAGTAAAAGTTTGAGTAAAGGGCACAAAAGCTAAAATAATTTGTTCAATTTGACTCAAAAAGGAAAATTAGCATTAATACAACATTTAAAGCCTAGAAATTATTAATTATAAACTTTATTTTCCATGTCAATATTCTCAAAGTGAGACATGTTCAACACTTTTTTGTACTTTAGCTAATTTTAAATATACATATATATATAAGGATAAAAATGTAACAGTTGTCAATTTTCTTTTAGGGTGCACAATAAGATAAAAATAAATCTCTGCTCACTCACTGCCTCCCCCCCCCCCCCCCCCCAAAAAAAAAAAAAAACTTTGCCACTCCCTGCCTCCCTAAGAAAGTATTGAAATGGCACCCCTTGTTTGAAATTTTTATCTCCGGTGCCAAGCTGACTCTCTGTGCCTCTATCCAAAACTATTTTTTGTTCATATAAAATAAAACGTAATGAATTTAGCAATAAGACAGAAATAGTTTTCAATTATACGAATTTCATCTAATAAAAAATATTTTAAGTATTACATACCTCGATATATGTTTTGTAATAAATTTCAAAAATCTTCATATGTTTTAACAACACCTTTCTCATAAAGCATTTGAAACAATCTGGAGTTTTAAAGTAAACATTTTCTGTTACTGTTAAGTTTTCAGCTTTTAAAGATCACGTGATAAGCGTCTTTTAAGTTTAGTCATATATGCATTGCTTGCTTTATAATTTACACGCGCATCATGGATCAGTCATGACCGATAATGATAAACAGTGAAGTTCACAACAATAAACAGTGACGCATTTGAGCCGATACAACTCATATCAATGAGTAAAGTTGAAAATTTCCTAAAGGAGGAACGAGATTTTGAAATACAGATAGTTTCGGTCGAGTTTCGGTTAGGCCGAAATTTTGGCAGCAGTTTCGCCGAAAACGAATATTCGGCGAAAATCCGATTTTGCGCCGAAACCGAAACCGAAATTTCGGTCGATCTCTAATAATAAATACCTTTTTAAACTAAAAATTTGCTAACAAATCCGAAGAACAAAATGACAAAAACTCAAATTTAGTGATGACATGTATAGTAATATATTACATAATAGTTAGAGAAGAAAATAAGTAAATAAATAAAATGATAAATGATGCCAGTTGAATTGAAATAAATATTTAATAGTATATTTAAACAAAAAAAATGGAATTTGGATAACAAATGATAATGAAAATGGGAAATACCGAAGCGACATGTGTATGTCTAATCACCAGTCGGCAGAACACCACACATGTCACAGAAAAATGCATTATTTCATTATAATAGACTGGCAGAGTTGCCAAGAAGAGTCTATTACTACCGGCATAATGCATTGAAAGAAGAAAAATAATTAAGAAAGACAAGGAAAATTAAAACAAGCTTTACTCACATTCCATGCAACCTGTTAAAAGCAAACGACACGCGTATACTCCTAAACAACATTCGGAAACAGGCATATGAACTATATATAAAGGTCCTTGATAACAACAGTCAGTTATATTGTGATAAATTTAAGACATTAATTAAAATATTGAAATGCGTTAAAAATTATTAAACAATAATTATTACTAGTTAAAACTTAATATTCAATAAGGAAACTAGATCTAATTTTAAGGCTTTCAGTTAGAGGGGAAAAAATACATTAAATGTTTTTTCTCAAAACGCCGAAGTTAACTTTCTTTAATCATGTGTAATTTTTGTTTTGTAATATTTAGGGGGTTTCAAATATGTTTCCAGTTTTCGCCTTCACTTGACATTAATTTTTTTAATGCTTACTTAAAATTCGACATATAGTGTCTTTGCTGTTCCATGGTTCATGCCAAAGATTTTGAATGCTAGTGATTGGATTCCCCTTTAATTTTCCTGTGAATTCTTCAAAATTTACTTCTGAGAGTCTATTTACTTCTGAGTATGATTTCAATGCTGAAGTCGCTTAACTTAATGTTTGAATCAGTTTTGAGCTTCCTGGACATTATTCTGTTCATGGCTTTAAACTTTATCAGAGTATAGCCTTTTCTATAAAAGGTCAACGGATATAGAAGATGTATCTTTTTTTTTTATCTAGTAAAATTAAAATGGTTTTTCCTTCATCTTATGTTTAAAAAAAAAAAGTAGATATTTTTAAATTGAGATTGGACCCTTTTGTAATCTGAGAACATGCTATATTTTTAGTCTTGATGTGCAAATACACGGACTATTTGAAATTTTATTACTATTATAAATAGATAAGTTGCATTTTTGATAATTTACTTCAACCGCAGGTCGAGCTCATCTTTATCAGAGTATAGCAACGCATGACGAAGCTTTAAGGACGTATCGTATGTGTCGCCAATTACAGCTCATAGACAGTCTTCACGACCTCTTGAAAAGACACAGCGACAGGACGCAAGCTTTACAGTCAAAACTTGCAGAAGATGTCGACCAATTCCAAGAAGTGTTTGAACCGATGCCTGTTAGAGGTAAGAGAGATTTGAAAAACTTCAGCTTAATTTTAGGTAATTGTAGCTAAAAAGATTTTTTTAATTTATTAAATGAAATATTAGTATACAGGACGAGTGTATATACATGGTCTGATTTTCGCAGGAACACATCATGTGACCTAAGCGCAAGAGGTGAAAGTATACTGAAATTCTTTGCTCCCAAATTTTTTTGAGAGATATACCGGGTGGTTATAATATAAGTATCTCTATTTGGAGCTGTCTGTAGCTTTAAGGAATAACCCGAATGAAACCAAAATCGGTACACTTGCTATTCGAGAAGGGGGAAGAAGAATGGAAGAATTAAAAAATAATTCCAATAATCGCCGACAGATGGCACTTGTGAGTGTGAAATCTAATGTGTAATACAAAAGCAAAGAATTAAGGCGTCAAACCGGATGGCATTCCTAATTTATTGGAAAATGTCACAGTGAATGTGGTTACGCTTTCACATGGGAGTGACCATAAAGTTCAGGTTCCACATGACCATTGTGCTGGAGAACACAATCCAGTCGGTGCACGACCGACGTTCTCAAATTCGAAACGGAACGCATCAAAAGTGATGTTTCGCACAGGTTGTGACATTGGATCTTTTAAGTCATTGAGGTTTGCGACACTTCCATGGTACACAACGGCGTTTACACCGACAGGCCCCACAGCGCCACCTGTTGGTGATTATTACAACTAATTTATTTTATTGTTCCATTCTTCTACCCCCTTCCCGAATAGTAAGCGTACCGATTTTGGTTTAATTCGGGTTATTCCTCCAAGCTATAGACAGCTCTAAATAGAGATACTTATATTATAACCACCCGGTATATAACATTATTTTGCCAAAATATTTTTCTTCACCATGCGTTTCCTGAAAGACAGATATATCAAATGTAGCTAAAATATCAGTTTTTCTCTACATCTTTGGTGAATTTGCTTTTAATCTGAAATTCACTTGATGATTGTTTCCAGTTCCCACTAAGTTGAAACATTATCTGAAAATTTTCTTTGTGAATTCTCTACTGTACTACAAATTCGCAGGAATACGATAATTAAAAAGCATCCTGAAAGATAAAATTTATATTTATATATATATATATACACTATATTCTCGATGAACTGGGATGGTCGGGAAGTGCTTCGACCCGGATAAGCGAATATCCCGGATAATCAAATTTGTGCAAATGTTGATGAAACTTTTGAAAAATGGCTAGAAAATATCAAATTATTATACACTTAGGACACTAATAATTTAATTAATACAAAAAAAGAAGAACGAACATAAATTTTAATGTTATTTAGATTTACAATTAGTACAATATATAAAAAAAATTGAAGTAGTATACCTCACTGTTTTACGAAGAATGAAATGATAGGTCTGTTTTCGTTTTCATTTACTCTTCGACGAACTTTACTACGTAAATTTCTCAACATGATTTTTTTCAGGTTGAAGTGTGCTTTCATCTTCTTGCTCCAAGTAATTAAGTAACGCCTCAATGTGTACTAATGCGTCATTATGACTTAATTTTTGATGAGTTAAAGATTTTCTTCATCACTTAAAGGACATTCTTCGAAATTCCTTGTTTCTTCTGAACCACAAGTGACGCGCAACACAATATCATTGTTGCTTAAAACTTCGTAACATTCCAAATTCAATTCGCGTTTGATTTTTCTTTTTTTTTTGGGAGGGGGTGGGGGAACTATCCCGGTTAATCGAGAGTCTACTGTATATACAGGGTGTATCTGAAATGCTTCAACAAACTTAGAGGGATGATAGTACTCATGAAGACGAACAAAAAATACAAGGAACATGGGGTCGCAAATGACGTTTAAAGGATGAAAATCAAGAAAATGCGTCTGGAAATGGACAAACTGAGACAAGAAAGAAACACTCCAGAAAATTATTTATTGCACAGAATAGGTACAACACAGCTCGTGATGGCCCTGTTGCTTGGCCTCCACGCTACCTTTCTTCTTCTGGGGACAGATGAAATCCCTCATTTATGAGACGCCAGCAGAAACGCCAGATGAAGTAGTAGCGCATATTGTGACCGCTGCAGGAGAAATCCAGGAAACTCCCGGAATCTTCGAGTGTGTCCACCAGTCGTTTCTCCGTAGATGTACTCTGTGTAATAATGTCCGCGGTCGACACTTTGAAGAATTGTTGTAAAATATTTGTTTTCTCTGGACATCACGAGCTGTGTTGTACCTAATTTGTGCAATAAATAATTTTCTGGAGTGTTTCTTTCTTGCCTCAGTTTTTCCATTTCCAGACGCATTTTCTCGATTTTCATCCTTTAATCGTCATTTGCGACCCCATGTTCAATTGCATTTTTTGTTAGTCTTCATAAGTACTATCATCCCTCTAAGTTTGTTCTAAGTTTGTTGAAGCATTTCAGATACACCCTGTATATATATATATATATATATATATATATAGAGAGAGAGAGAGAGAGAGAGAGTCAGACCCTTCTAAAAGGAGTTTTCTATTTTTATTATTATAAGGGTCGCCTAAATGAAAGTGGCATTGATGTAATAACTCCGCTATTTGAAGAGAAAGATGACTGTGCATGCTCCTTTAGAAGGCGCAGAGTGCTTGGAATGCATGCGATCTCATCAGATCCCACCAGATGCGTGTGTGATAGCGTGGGAGCACGTTAAAAGGCATCGTTCGCATCATGGATGCCTCCAAATGGTGTCAACGCGCGGTCGTGCAATTTTTAATTGCGGAAAATGTGAGTGCTAGTGAAATCTATCGTCAAACTCAATGTGTATAGCACGGAGTGTATATCTCGCAGATCGGTATTCCGATGTTATAGGGATTTTCGTAGTGGAAGAAGCAGTACATTGCCTTTAAGGCCCAGACCTCTCGCCGTGTGACTACATCTTCGGTCCACTCAAGAAAGCTCTGAAGGGACGGCGATTTAACGACGATAATGCGGTACAAACTGTCCTTGAAAATTGGTTCCACAACAACTCGGGAGCTTCTTCACCCAGGGTCTCTTCACCATAGTCTCGTTGACCGCAATGACACTTGTTTCAACCTACAAGGTGGCTCTGTCTAGCCTATCTGTTACGTCAGTATCACTTCTTTCTTTTGTATACTAATTTATATTAATACCATTAAACCATGTCTCAAACCGACTGTAGTGCCACTTTCATTTGGGCGACCCATATATTTTAAGGAATAGATGCTGTTGAATTTTAATGTAGCAATATTTAAATTCTTTATTTATGTTATCTGCATCGTTGTTTAAACTGTTCTTATTGTGTTTGATTTTGTAGCATCCACGAAATTCCAACTAAAGTTAACAGATCCAGACTTTACACAATACAGAGCAACAGATTTGTTTAAAGCCTTGGTAAGTCTCTTATATGTTTCGTCTTTTATCGAAATACTTACTCATGCATACTTATGCATTATGCAATTTTATGTCTAATAAAATTGTTGTTTATGTTGAAACGAACATTTTAAATTAGGGGTTTCATCCAGTGTCCCGCATTTAGTGCCCGCAATTTAGTGCCCAACATTTTAGTGCCCCGACGCGTTATTTCGAATATTAAGAACGAAAAGTTTTCAGCGATATCTGAAGATTTCCGAAACGCCTTATTGGATCCCCAGCTGCCAAATTTTACGCTTTTTTTTCGCGTCAAGTAAACTTGTACCAGACAATTTGTTTAATAAAGTTTTACTTGATTCTATCTTGTACTTACTTGATTTCATTTATTAAGTAAAATTTCCCGTTTCCATTAGTGCCCCCCCCCCAAAAAAAAAAGTAAGTTTAAAAATATTGAAATGCAAACGAGATATTATAAAATAACTGTCCCATTGGATTAACAGCAGAGAGCGGGTATTTTCGAATGAGTCACCGATAGCATTAAGAGAAAAAAATATGTAAAGCACTAGTTCAATACAGGGTAAAGGGCAGTTTAAGAAAAATGAAGTGGTAAAAGCCAGAGGATAAATAAAACAAAAGTACTTTTATGAGCAGTTTTTTGTTATGTGTTTTTAGTATAAAAAAAAATATTTGACAATATTAGGAGCTCAAGTTCACTCATCTGTTATAGTCATGGTGTATTTGAGGCGCTTTCTTTGCTGGGGTTCGATGGCGTCATAGTCGAGTAGTTCCGCAATAATTTCATTGTGGAGATTATAAATATATTGATAGTTCAATGAGAAGCTACTATTATTACTAAATAAATTAAGAACTCTTATATAATTTCTGGTTATAAAACGAAATATTGCTTTAAATACAAATAAATATAGTATATATGTTAACAGTGAAAACCCGAAATCGGTCAAAACCGGAATTAACTAGGGAAAACGGGGTTTTCCTAGCACTCTGAGTTAGAACGCGTTCTAACTGGAATAAATCAGTTAAAACGCGTTTTAACTGATTTATATCAATAATTTTTGGTAGCTACAAATAATATTGTCTAACAAATCAGTCAAAACCTGAAGGAAACGGGGTTTTCCTAGCGCTCTAAGTTAGAACGCGTTCTAACTGGAATAAATAAGTTAAAATACGTTTTAACTGGAGCTCTCAGTTAGAACGCGGTTTCCCTGATAGTTAATTCGGGTTTTGATGGATTTAGGGTTTTCACTGTAACATATACGCTCTTTATGAATAAAGAAAAAGAAAATATCTAATTCAGCAGCGCCTGGTGTACAACACACCTCTGGTCTTGAAACCTACACGGGTATACATTTCTTATCTACGTTATTTAATTAAATTATGTTGACTCGCGGTGCTTTAAGAATATTTAAATGTAGCAAACGAGCTTGAAAGGTTGAAAACCCCTATTTTATATGAACTTTCGGCGTTACATTCTTGAATGTGTTTTTGCAGCTATTTACACTTCACGACTGAGAACATGCGAAACCATGAATGTGCAACGTGCTGCGAATTGCATAATATTAGAAGCACACGTGCAAGTTGTGCAAATGATTAAAGTTCCTGGTCAGTCACTCCAATAGCACATGTGATAAAAGCAAACAGTTATCTATGTGGTGCCGTAATCTAATACGTGACAAACAGGTTGAATATTTTCCATTTATATTAAATGCATGAAGACCAATAAATGCCACATGATCCGTGGTACCATAGGATGTTATTCGTATTTCCATTGGATCCATACTACCCTGTTTTTCCGAAAATAAGACCGGGTCTGATATTATTTCTTGCTTCAAAAGATGTCTCATCTTCCGGAGACGTTTACTATGAAGGGAAGAAACCCTGTCTTAATACACCGCTCCTTGCTACAAAGGATTCAAAACAGCTGCTGCACTATGCAGAGGAAGCTATGGAATCAGTCTTACAGTTCTGACTCAAATGATGATGATAATACTGTTTTTGAGGTATTCGAGCCTACGTGATTTTAAATATATTTCTGCTCGAAACTTTGAACATTTTACCAACTGTTAGTTTAAAGATTGTTCGTATTTTAATTGTGAAAACTTGTGTTTATTTCTTTTAGACGTTGTTATATTTTCATTGCATGATTTTAATTATACATTTTTCATAATATCACTCTTTTAATTTAAATGTGTTATTTTCATTCATCTTGTTTTTATGACAAAGTTTTAAATCGATTTTATATTTCAATTTGACATTCTTATTATAATCTTTTTTTTTGGCGCAGCATGTCCCTAAGGGGATTTTGTGCCATAAAATCCCATTCAACCAACCAACCGGAAACGTTTAATTTTTTTAATGCACAGCAACTTAATTTTCTGTGCTCTGTAACCATGAGGTCCTAAACACTTAGAAACGGAACCCTTATGTCTGTAAAAATGACATCACTCACCCGAGAGAAAAATGACACAATTTTGTGACGTACCCTACAGGGCAACCACGTAGAGATGCAGACAGAGTAAGTTTAAACCACTGTTTATTTAAATCCAAATTAGGCAAGTCTGCGATGGAGCTTTAATTTTGCATGTACTACGCTGCACTTAACAATTTGTCCTTCGATCAATATACAATAATACAAAAAAATGAGAGATTACTTATTCAAAATACACTTACGAAAGATTGATGGCCTATACGATACTCACGAATAGCTTCGAGCTTCAAGCAACACTGTCGCTATAAAATAAATGTTAAGTCACAATTTTACAAACTAACTAAAATGTCACGAAACCTAGCAACGTTACCAACCAACTTTATTGGACTATAAGCAAATTTCACTCTTACCAAAACGGCAACTTGTATTCAGCTATACTCGACGCTTCCGATGCCTCGGAGTGAAAGCTTAATTCCAATGACAGTACGCTGGTTTTGTTATCCTAATAAGGCAGGTCTCGACCCAAGATCCGCTGATGCAAACTTTCGATCCTACTTTTATATTCAGTAGGTTGACCAGCGTAGCCTAATTTACATGAAACCACATCGAAAACCACTAACTGCATATTCAGAGAGCCACAACACACACTTCAGGAAATTAAAGTAAAATGAAATACAGACGTCGTTTTGCGCACACAGGCGCATATCGGCAGAACATTCACCTTAAAAAAACTGGACTCTCTTTATAAGAGTTGCTAATTCACTGCAACTTAAATACTGTATTTAACTAAAGAAGCAAAATATTTGCATTCTTTTACTGAAACTTAAAACTAACATTTAGCTCTGCATGCAGCTTGAAAAGCGCACAAAAAAATTTAGAATTCTTAAGAACCAAGACATAGAAGAGATAGAAAGACTGAGTAAATTTATCCTTCCACACAATTTGCCTCCCCCCTTTTCTCCTTTCCAAGGTGGAAAAGTGACATAAGTAATCTAGCGGTATTCCGAATAACTACACTTATATTTTTTTTTTTTTTTTTGTAGCAATACGCACCTAAGTCACTCAGACCTATTAGTGCAACAATACGCAAAATGAAGTTTTTGGAGTTATGCCACTTTCATTGCGGATGAGTGATATTTCATCTTCGTGGAAAAAAAAAATACTTTCGTTGAGTTAACTTTCAAAATTTAATAATACTGTGTAAAATGATGCACGTTATATATGATTTTTTATTCCACTGGTTCCGAATTACATTTCTCAGAGCCTTCAGAAATGTTGGTATTCTGTTATATGAAATTCGTATTATGTAGCATACGCATACGTTGTTATTATAAATGTATTATTTTTCCACGTCAATAGGGTCCATTGAAGTTCTTCTCAGCCAAACGCCACTGGACAGCGGCTCGAATAGTAGAATTACGCAAGACCAGTGACGATGTTACCTTTGGGTTCAGCGTTAAAGATGATGCTCCCGTTGTAGTAACCAGGGTAGAAATCGGAGGTATTGCTGATGTAAGTATAGTTTTTACATTAAAGATAAAATTTCTTTAATATATAGGATTTTATAGGATTAGCAGCTATCTCTAGACTGTATTTTAAATTCCGATGTGGTTATTTAAGATTACACTTTCTATCTAAAGCATTATTTTATTATAAACTCCAACATCGATTTCGTGCAGTACTTTGGTAGATGTATAAATTACATCCCTAAATCCTTTTGAAATTTTTTTTATTGTATATTAAAGTGTATGTACAATAAAGATATCTTATTTTTTAAATGTTAAATTAAAAAGTAAATTATGATAAAATAAGTAAAATTTCCATATCATATAAACTATTAATTTAAAAAAAATGTATTGATGACAATGTCTTATGTAAGGTAACACTTACAATAAATATTATTCACAGTGGGTGATGTGCTCTAGAGACCTTACTTTTAATCTAATTATTACTAAACATGCATTTTAAAATATTATTTTAAAAATATTTCCAAGCACTATTTAATAGGATGTGATTTTTAAATTTTATTCTGTTGAAAATTTCCGCCATAAGCAAAAGCAGGGGGGTGCAGGGTAGGGAATTGCCTCTCTCCCCCCCCCCCCCCCAGCCTAAATCTTTGAAAGTAGTAAGATATAACTTTAAAAAACCCTTAAGAGACATGGGTGTTGGCAGAAAGAAATCTAGGGAGGAGCAATATTTCGGAACAGGTGTGCGAGTGTACCACAATCCACAGCTTAGTCCGCTTTATTAAAATGTAGAATATAAACATGAAATAAGCTAAACTGAGATTTTTTTTTTTTTTTTTTTTTTTTTTTTTGCCAGAACTCAATGAGCAGGATATTTTTTAAACATATAAACATAAAAAGCAATACAAAAATTTAACAATTAATAAATATTCAATATAAGTTTCTACCAACAACTTTCAAAATAGACATGAAACTGCGCATTTTTCTATATTTTTTTCGTTGGATCCACCTGTAAGTTAAATATGAAACACCTGAATATTAAAAGGAAAACAAAATTAGAACAATTGAATTCCACAAAGGTGAAGGGGGGTGTCAGAGCCTTCTTGCCCCTCCGCAAAATTTTTAGATACGTTTTCGCTTGGTGGTTAATTATTCTAAGTCACTACCAAAGAATAACTTTTTCAATGCCTTTTTAAATAATCGGAAATAAAGAAAATGTAGTCAATGAAATTATATCTACCAACTAAGTACCATTGCCAATTAATAAATATTAAGTATTCAAAAATAATTTTCTACCATCAATTTTTAAAATGAAAACATGAAAGCGCTCCCCCGCCCCCCGTTGAATGTAAGTTAATGTGAATGAATGTTTCCTGTAAGTTAAATATGAAACACCATGAACATTAAAAAGAAACCCGAATTAAAACAAATGACTTCTACGGAGGGAAAGGGGGTGGATCAGGGAGGCAGTCTCCCCCCCCCCCCCCCAGCTCCATAAATTTTAAATAATCAGAAATAAAAAAAATTAGTTATTGAAATTTCAAATCCAGTGAGGGCAATGGCCATTTCCTGCCCCACCCCTCAAGACCGTAGCCAGAAAAATAGCTCGGAGGAGGATTTGGGGCCCAGAATATTTTTCTTGGTCCATTTTAGATTTGTTTTTTACGAATTGGATAAAAGCTTGGGTTAAGAGCCTTTATTACACTTTCTTGTGAATTCGAATAAGTCAATTTAACATAATTACAAAAGAAAATGTAAGCCGTTTTCCTTGCAAAGAAAATAATCTCATTTAAATGGGTTCTCGGTAATGTATTGACATTAGTCACAACAAAATTAATATTAGACTTTTTTGTACATATTTTTTCAAATGTTTTATTGCCAAAAAAATTTCCCGGCAGTATACGTGGGAACAGCTGAGTTTGTGGATATTTAAAATGACTTTCATTGTATTTTTCAAGTATTTGGGTTAAACAAGTCTGTCGATCTGTTGTAAACATTTTATTTTGACATTCTGCTTTTATACGGAAAAAATTTCTGAGAATATGCATTTATTTTTTCTGCATACTAATGAAATCGAACAATAAAGATATGCTAGCATAAAATTTTAATTTTTGAATATTTTGATTTTCGAATCTTGAAAGTCTATACTGATAAGTTGATAACCTATTTGGTACTTACGTATTATCCTGGCCAGGAGATAGCTAGCCAAAAATGATTTCCAATTGCCAATCATGTACAAAACACTAATTTAACATTATTAAATATATGACATTGTTAAAAATGGTAAATAATATACAATAAATAAAGTATTATAAATGAACAATAATAAATAAATAACGAAAAACTATAAACTATAATAAAATAAACTATAAATTATATTAAAAAAACTGCAATAAAAAAACTATATAGTTGTCAAAAAATAATGGTTACCGTAATTAGTATAATTAGCGCCATGCTTGGCGCAGTTGTATCTGACGTGGCCCGGATAATACGTAAGTAGAGACATCCTGACCGAAAGTTCCGAGAGAATCAAACCTTCGCGATCCCCCCATTGATTACGGCCTTGCCTCCCTTTGCCAGTGTTTGTGCTATGTACTAACTACACTGAAAAAAAATTTTTTTTTTTGATTTTACAGTATAATACTGGCATTTCAGCTGCCAGTATTATACCATAAAATTAACAGCAATAAACCGTAAAATAAGCAGTAATACACTGCCGCGCATGCCCGGTAGTGTATTACTGTTTATTTTACTGTTTATTACTGTAAAATCAACATTTTTGGCATTGTAGGTACCATTGCCCAACCACCATCTAAAAAAATATTCTGCGAACGCCCATGATTCCTGCTGTATTTATATATAATCCTTTGTCTTTTAAGGGCTGCGGCTTGAAGGAAGGTGACTACATAACAGCTTTAAATGATATTGACACAAAGTGGACGACTCACGAAGAAATGGCCCAGATGATCAAGGCGTCTGGAAATAGCGTGACACTCAAAGTGGTGACTCCCATGAACTGGAAGTACCTGCACCATTCTAGAGGAACGGCTGGAATGTCAGTCTGCTCCAAATCCACGTCGTCCAGTAGTTCGGGAGTCAGTTCCTCATCGAGCAGAAATCCTAGTCCGGTAAGTTTTTTACGAAACATATTAAGGTTCACCTACTCACTCTGTACTGGAAATTAGTCATCAGAAAACTATGAAATTTGGATTGCATCTAAATGAAGGGATGCGAAAGACATTTAGAAGACATTAGAAAGAGGGCCACCAGAGGGCATATTGATTTTTTTCCAATAATTTAAAAAATATAAGCATATAAACTATAGAATTGGTTCATCAAGACAAATGCTGTTGACCGTTATTGTCAAGTACTGTTTGAAATAGCATATTCAGTCATGCGAAGCAAATTCTTGGAAATGTTGAAGGCGTGACGGGAAATACTGTCCTTGAGTTCTGGCAATGTTCCGTTTGCAGCCATTGAACCTCTGCGAATGTTTTTCAAAGCTCGAAACCTCCGCAAAACTTCTGGTGCGGAATCACAATTTTTGATAAAGTTCCCCCAATAAAGCACGATCTTGTAAAATTTTTACATTGTTCGTGTAAAAGAGCATGCGACTGACAAGAGATTCATTACGCTTTTTTTTTTATTTAACATTTTCATTGTGCGCGAGCAGATACATCACGTGGTTGCTAAAATTTGCATATATTCCGAAATTTTATTTTAAAAAATGCCCTCTGATGGCCTGTTTCGAAATTATTTTTTTCTGCTGTTTGTTAAAACCAAGACTAAAGAACAGACTTTCGCATCCCTTTATTTAGACACATTCCAAATTTCATATTTTACTGATGAATCGTTTAGACTACAGAAATCTCTGATTTATGAAATTTCATTATGAACTGTATTTATTAAAAGGAAAATTATGTTGATGAACTATGCACTAAATAAAGGTAAAAGCGAAACGGAATGGTGTTCACGAAGATATTTTTTTTAATTGAGTGTGCATGTTGTTGTAAGTAGAATTGCTTATTATTGTAAGTAGAGTGCCTTTGGGCATTCCATGGTAACATGTGTTATATTTAGAATACTTGACTTCAGTAATTTCAGTAATATAAGATCAAAAAATTTTCAAATTATAAAGTTGATAGGATTTGTTTATTAAACGTATCTAAAGCTAAATTTTGATGAAAATTACTTAAGCTTAATGCTACTTATTGAGCTCTGGAAATTATATTTACTATGGTAACTTACGTTACTAATAAAAGGAACATAAGTTACCATAATAAATATATTTACCACTGTTTAAGAAATAGCACTAAATTTTGGTAATTTTCATTCAAATTTAGCTTCAGATAGGTTTATTTAACAAATCACATCAACTTTACATTTAAACTATTTTATTGATTTTATACTGGTAAAATTACTGAAGTCAATTATTCTAAATGTAACGTAAGTTACCATGGAATGTCCCAGAGGTGAATTTTCCTTAATTGAGGTTCACGCCCGATTAACATAATGCAACTGAAATTTTGCGGAACAACAAGAATTGCAGTCATGAAATTAGGCGAGAGTTTTAAATTAAAGATTGAATGCTTATAAAATAGATTTAAAAAAAAACTATTAGGTAGCTTCCATTACAAAAAGTGCAGCCATCCGGAGGGAACCAATTCCGAAAATTTTCGCTATATTTTCACTGATCATGACCACCAAAACCACCTTCCGTCCAAATGTTGATATATATATATATTATATATATATTTTTTTAATAACAAAAAAATGGTTCAAAAAATTACCGATAGAAGGCGCTCGTATGAATAATATGAAGCAGATTTATGGAAATCAGGCTGTCAATAAAACACCTGAATACACATAAATTCTTCATTCGATGTCAGCAGTATGCTATCGTTACCAGATCAAGCATTGTTGGTTAAGTCCTTTAGTAAGAACGAGGAATCAGCAATCAGTGCATTGCGAAAATTCTACACGGCAATATTTTTTACTAGCAATGGGTAGAAAGTACAGGGTGATTATAAAAAACACTATCCCGATATATGAGTCCTTAACTATCACACCGTTCACAGAAACTGACTGAAATTTTGGTTTTAAGTATTTTGAGGTATATGCTCAAGAATCGTATGAAAAACAACAGTTAAACTCTAACAGTTACGGTTGCAGTGACAAAAGTTTGAAAATTTCAAATGGCAACACCTATTTTTTTTTTTTATTGGAATGTGATCTTCATAGTGAAAAACCATAAAAAGCGTTGAAACGGTACCTGTAACACGAAAATTGCCGGCGCTAGAGAGACTAAGAAGAAAATTGAAAACAACCAATAAAGGACAGAGAAGCAACAAAAAGTAAAACATTTTATTATTCAGTGCTATCCACCATCTGCCGCATGCAACGTGTCTTCGTGTGTGACGTGGAAAATTTGTGAAACACAATAAAATATTTTGTTTTCTGTTGATTCTCTGTCCTTATTCGTTGTTTTCACTTTTCTTCTTAGTCTGTCTAGCGCCGGCAATTTTCGTGCTACAGGTACCGTTCCAACGCTTTTTAGGGTTTTTCCCTATGAAGATCACATTCCAATAAAAAAGAATAGGTGTTGCCATTTGAAATTTTCAAAATTTTGTCATTGTAACCGTAACTGTTAGTTTAACTGTTGTTTTTCATAAGATTCTTGAGCGCATACCTCAAAATACTTAGAACCAAAATTTCAGTCAGTTTCTGTGAACGGTGTGATAGTTAAGAACTTATATATCGGGATAGTTTTTTTTTATAATCACAGTGTATTATTGTAGCATTCCTGGATCCCAGAACATTATTGGTGACAGTTTCGTTTTGTTGTTTGTAGGTGGCGCTACCTTAGCACACTTGTACGCCGGCTGCCATTTAGTTCCTAAGTCGCGACTCGATTTTAACACTATTTCGTTAGAAGTCCTTACCTATTTCTATGTTCATGTTTTCTATATAAACATATTTTCTCGTATTATATCTATATTTGTTTTATTTTATATTTTTAAAGGTGGGAAGCATTTGTAGCAAGGAAAGTGAAAAGAGAGGAAGCTGGAATCCTTTTCGCCGAAGGAATTCGAAAGATCCCCTGGAAGCAAGCTACGTAACGAACGTCTTATTCCGATAGACATATTGCGCGCCGTAGTTTATTCATACTTCATCTCAAAATGGATTCCTAGAACTGATGCCTCTTTTAATTAATTAAAAAATGTATTTTTTTATATATACAATTTTAAAACAATACTTTTGGCTATAAAATCAAGGATTCCGTAAAAAAAAACTTATTAAAATGTCGAACATTGTCATCGGGAGAACGAAATTCATGTAGGGGCAAGATTTTGAAACAGATATGCCTATAGTCTGCTGCCAAGGCCGCCTTAAAAAGTAATGATAAAGAAAGAAAACAAACGTGAAATAAGCTAAATTAAGAATTGTATGTCAGAATGCAAGAAAATATTTAAATATATCAACATAAACAATACAGAAAAAATTTAAATTCCAAATGTAAGTTTCTACAACTCATTTCAAAATTGAGAATTTGAAAAGAACTTGAATTACTCTATTTTTCGTCAGGGGGCGGACCATTCAACCCGTATTAGAGATAATTTTTAGACCACCATTTAAGATCATTTTTTTAACACGTGAATATATATATATATTGTGGGCGGTCAGGTCTTCCTTGTCAAAAATACTTAGTTCCTTTTTATCTTGGTGTTGAATTCTTCATGTCACTTGACAGGGATATATATATATTTTTTTTTTTTCAAAATCATCAGGCGAAAAAAAAATACATTGGGGAAAATCTATGGAGGGGACACGACCTTCCCCCTGGACCCCTCCTCCACTTTTTGTTGTTGACGCATGCTTATGTCCCTACCGAATTACGAGTTTCTGCTCAAACAGTAAAAAGTTCATCGAATTTTTAAAAAGGAAATACTGGAAGTTTTCTAATTTTTATAATAAGTATGTATTTACATTTATTTAAAGAAGTTTACGCATATTTATTAACTGTACATATAAGTTTAGATGCAAATATCTGCCATTTTTGAAAATTGTGTAGTATTTTATATTTTTAAATGAAATGAATGTGTTAAATATAGTGATTTTTCTGCATGAACATATCGTTTAACTTTTATAAATTTCAATTTCATTCAAAATAAAAGTTCTGAAATTGCATTTTTTTTTTTTTTTTCATTTACAAAAATACCAAGAATGTTTGATTTTTTTTTTTCTTTAATAAAGTTTACAAAAAACCAAAAGTCAAAGATAAATAAAAGTTTTAGATGACTTAATGTGTGTTTTGTAACATCTGAATAATTTAAAGTTATTCTTTTTTATTTTTTCTATGTGACGATTAGGAAACATTCTCATACGTAAATTGCACGTCACTTTTTAGCTTTTTAAAAGTATTTGTGCAAAATTTCCCTTTGTGTCTTACTCTAGATAGCTTGAAAGAATTTGATTTTGTCTTGTGACGTAAATGAAGCACAAAGAAAGAAATGAAATATACGATTAACAGTTTTTAAATTAATTTTTTTCTCACTTTAACTAAATGAATAAAAGTTGCAGTAATTTTGTTGGAAGGGAAGAGTATTTTCATATCTCAGAATCACCCAGTTAAGCATATAAATTATCCAGTGAGAATGATGCAAATGGAAAATTGTATCTTTTAAGAAAAATAAGACGTTTCTATTCGAAAAAAAAATGTCATGGAGTGAGAAAAATTTCTAAATACAGCAGAGCGCCAAGCGTACGAACCTGTTGCAAGCGGCACTAGTTCGGATAAACAAATAGACCGGAAAGCGGCAGCACAGACAATCACCTCATCGAGTTCACGGCTGAAATTCCAGAATTAGTTAAAACTTGATTCGCATATTAAAACGCAATCGGTCTGCCAAGTCATATCTTGGTGGAAAACACCCGAAAACCCGATTTTAACGGTTGAGCTCGTAGGTTTACCATTGTGTGTTCCTGCTCCCAGTCCTCCATGTTTTCATACCTTTGGGTGCAGGAAAACACAATGGTAAACCTACGAGTCAACCGCTAAAATCGGGTTTTAATGTGTTTTCCAACAAGATAGACTTGGCAGACCGATTGCGTTTTAATATGCGAATCGAGCTTTAACTAATTCTGGAATTCCAGCCGTGACCTCGATGAGGTGATTGTCTGTGCTGCCGCCTCCAGGTCTAAAAAGTTTGAATAATTGGGCAGACAATTTTACCGATGCTCCTGACTATACCAAACTGCTTAAAATGCATTTTTTACGAGTAAGTTTTCTTTTTCTTTCCTTTTTTAATGAAACAAATGAATGAATGTTTTTAAAAATATAGAAGTGGATGCTAGATTAGAAAAAATCTTCTGCGAGTACAGAATTTTCCTTCACGTTTTTACCAGACATAGGATTAGCAGCTGTTAGTGCTGGCATGTTTAAAAATTGTCATTTTTCATCTTTTAAATTTATTTAATTTTTTTTTTGTCTCTTTATTTTGTCTTTATCATTTTCTGAACTGCAAAATTTGAAATTTAAGTAAAGCTGTGGATTTTTTTTTTCTTTTCAATGCTGCCATATTACGATTTTTTCTTAAATACGTAAGATGAATAAGATCAGCATTCTCCTGTCGTTCCAACCATTTCATAGTTGTTTCCAGACATTCAAAGGTTTCATTATGTGATGGACCTGAATCATTTCCATGCCATTCGTTTTCATTTTCCTCGTTTTCTTTTCATCTTGAATCCCGCCGATCCACTGATCTGTTCGGATAATCAGACAGTTCGATTTATTGGAGTTAGGATAATCGGTGCTCTACTGTGCTAAATTTTCGTATCTTCATTTTTTTTTAAATTAGTATCTTCCTAAATAACAATTTATCATTTCTAATTTCTTTGTTTGTCTAATTTTATTTACTGTTATTATATTTATTAATTTTCATTCTTGTCAAAACACACTTCTTAAAATATTTATTCACGAATCTTCATTTATACTTATTAAGAAGATATCGAATCCAAGTGCAACGACCGTTGTCTTTCGTAGAAATTTATAATATCAAGATCAGTTTTCATTTTAAGTAATTTTCCATTTCGACATCATAATTGTAAAATGTCCGACTTTTAGAGTAAAATATACATTTCAACTTCAGTTATTACGTTAGGTTGATAATACCAAAAATGTTGTATTTGTATGGAACTGAAATTTTAGATAAAATTTCTTTTTTAATATTTTATATTAAGTAATATTAAAACGTAATTTATTATAACGTGTTAGTAAATAACAGTAATTTTACAGTTGCCTACAATAAATGCTTTTTGGTATTTATTGCAACTAGTGATGGGCATAACGATTATTTTGATTATTCGAATGAATCATTCTGGCATGCGCAGAAGCATATCTGTCAAACTTCAATTTTTTTATTATTATTCAATTGCTACCAGAAATTTTGAAAAAAAAAAAAAGTTTCTGATTTTAATTAGATTAAATGCCAGGAAAATTAGAAAATTCTTTTTTTTCCTTTTAAAATTTCTGGTAGCAATTGAATAATAAAAAATAATAATAAATTGTAGTCAATACAAAAACTCAAAACAATCGTTATGTCCATTACTAATTACAAACATAAAATTAATTTGTTCACTAAAAATAATTTATAAAAGAGGAATATAATTATTCATCGGGATACGCGCAATCATATCAAATACAGAAAGCGCTTTTGCAGATTGTTTTTCTATATTGGAAGTGGTTCTATATACGCTTGTCTAATAATTGAATGCTTTTGATCATCTTTAAAGTTTTAATAAATCGTTTTGTTGTTTCTTATTCAGATTTTGTTATGATTGTTGTAACGTTAATAATAACACTGTACTAACATTTGTTGCTATCTAGAGTAAGACTTCTAAGAAATCACTACCTCACTAGACCTGATATTAGTTTCAAGTCTATTAGAGAGGTTGCACACTACACTAATAACAAAGGTTGTCAAGAGCTTCAGCTCTCTGAAGTTTTCTTTATTGATCAGCCTTAATTCAGATAGATCTTTTCTTTTGTTTCTTGCTTTCTTTTTTTAACCCCTTTTCCCACACATTGTAGTTGTCTAAGAATTTTATTTATTCTCATTCTCTTTTATTAACAAATTTGACTTATTGGTGAAAGCGATAGTGAATCGGTAAAACATTTTGGACAAAGCAACTTTTCATTACGTCATTTATCATTGTTTTAAATTTGTCCTGGAAAATGGTGAATTTTGATTAAAAATAAATAAATAAATAAAATTTATAATATTTGAATTTTCTCTTATCTGTAACGTCTAATATTTTGTTTTGCTCTTTCTGAAAGACAAAATATAAATATATTTTTTTTAATTTAATGTTCGAAGTGGGTAAGGTCAACGTCTAACTAAAATAGAGTAAAAAGAGAAAGGAAAATATGTATAGTTGTCATGTATAGATGCTATTTTTATTTCAAAATAGCCATTTGCTTTGATCAACTGAAATAAGAATTTTATTTTCAAAACCGTTGCCTTAAAACGTGAAAAGTAACCTATCCACTTCCAAAATTCACTAAAATACAAGTTCATCTTGATTTGTCTTTTATTTCCCTGTACACCTAATGCATCTACAAGTAAAGTAATTTTAAACAATCAATTTTCTAAAAATGCGGATGTAAAGGAGTGTTTAATTTGTTTGCAATTAAAATCTCTATATTCTAATAATAAACAGATATTTTGTTCTAAACTGTGCGAGTAGGAAAAAATGTTGTAAAACTATTTTGAGCCTCTAAGTATTAATTTAAAGCTCTGTTTAGTCTAAGTTTGATAGATTTATAAGTTTTTATTATTTAATATATTTTTTTGCGGATTTTTTTTTTTTTTTTTTGTCTAGAAAAACTAACAGCTTAATTAAAGAATATCCAGCAAAAATACTTAGTATTGTTATAGTATCATCAAATAAACATGTTTATAATATGGTAACCACTGCATTTATACACAGTAAATTTCAGTATTGCATTGCGTAAAATAATATGAACCCAGAGCATGTAAATTCTTATTCATCGCTAACATTTGTACATTGTATTTATTCATAAGTAATGTTTTATATTTTTGAGTTAAATTTTTTTTTCGAAATGTAATTACTTTTTTTTCAAATCATGTTCATTTTTTTCTTCCTTTTTGTATGAATTGTATGTAACATTTTGAACTATGCTCATCGAAACTTCGAAATCTAGTCATATGTGTATTATGTCGCCGTTTGTACATGATTGTATATATATCTATGTTTTGAAAAATAAAATTTTTGTGATTTTAAATATGCTTTTTCTTTTTTTTTTCCTTACGTCATATCATTGAAAATAACAAATGGTTATTTAGCCTTAAAAATGTTTAAGTAAATATAAAAATGAAGATGCTCATATTTTAACTATTAAGCTTATTGGCTTATTGAATAATATATCCACCTTTTAAGGCTACATTTTTTTAGTATGTCTAAAATAAAAGTTTCTCTTGACACGATCATTATAAAAGGTTGTTCTGGGAAAAAATAAGTTTTTCTAATGGACATGTCTTTTGTTCAGGATAAAGCTTTTTTGTGCGTGCTGCGCATTTGGCTACTTCTTGTCCATCTATCTGTCTTTCCAAGAAAACTCTGGTGCAAGGAACTTTTTCGTTCTGGGCTGCGATAATTTTTTCTACTGTAATAATAAAATTTCTAATGTCATTGATTATCGTGGAGACTTTTATAAGCGATGGTCAAAAAATAAAATATTTTCTCGTTGAGAGCCTTTACAAGCGAGGCCAGACTTCCGGGTGCATTAAACCACACTCTTCCCTTTGACCATGGACAGACCTACAACAAAAAATTCTTAAGTTTTTAAAAATGCCAGTGAAAGCATTTCTCAAACTGTGGTCCAAATACTCCCTATGGGCAGACATACAAAAAAAATTACGGAGACAGCATTTCTCAAACAAGTGGTTCTCGATGTTTTCCTTTGTGGATATCTTAGATTTCCTAAAAAAAAAGAAAAAATAACAAATTATGTGTAGCACGCTATAGTTGAAAAAAAATAGTATAAAATTAGCCTAAGTTATAGAGGTCTACACAGTCCCGGGCTCGGACCAATTTTCATTCACAAGACGCGGCCACACTTGCCTTCGGTGACGTAGTCAAGAGACAGGAAAAGGCGCTCCATTGACACCCACATCCTTCTCTGAGCCCGCTTAAGGGGCTACTTCACTCAGACGAAAACACCCGCTCGCTAATGTTAATCCTATGGAGGAAATTTTTGAAGATATCTCGTTCGCATTTCAATATTTTTAAATGATTTTTTTTTTTTCATTGGATAGGTGAGGTCAATCTCTATGCACGCTCCTTTCTACTTTTTCGATTTTGATTAAAAGTTTTTTTTATTAAGATACTTTCACTTTCGAAACCGGTTTTGAAAGTGACAGTATCCTCAATAAAAAAAACTGCAGCAAAAATTGAAAAAGTAGAAAGGAGCGTGCATAGAGATTGACCTCAGCTATCGAATGCAAAAAAAAAATCATTTAAAAATATTGAAATGCGGACGAGATATCTTCAAAATTTTCCTCCATAGGATTAACATTAGCGAGCGGGTGTTTCCGGAAATTTTTGGTGCTGCTACAGCGTTCTCTGCAGAGCTCCCGGTCAGAGAAAACGATAAAGCAAGCATATCCGGTGAACGTTGAGGTTTGGTCTCGGACCCGGCACTCTACTGGATGTCTGGTTTGCTCTGTGTTCCTGGGGAGAACCGAATTTGTCACCCTTTTCGTTCAGGGTATTTCTGGCTGAGCGACTAGATCTCCAAAGATTACCGGATGCTGCGTAGCTATGTGTTGCAGCGTCGTCGTTCCCTACATGGCCAGAAGCAGATACTTAGAGGTGCCCGTGGATAAACCTGGCACTTCTGGCGTCTATAACTATGGGCTCTAGTGAGCCTACACTGTAAAAAATCTTCAGCTTTTGCTGAATAGTCACTCCACCGCTTTTATAGAATATCTCTATTTTGACCAATGAAAATGCTCCATAATATAGTAAAGTAACCATTGTCTCTAAAAGCGGTGGAGTGTGTCTGCTGCAAAAGCTGAGGATTTTTAACAGTGTAGATGTAGTTAGGCGATATGCTAGTTTCATATTCCTTTATTCCAGGAAACACCAGCTATATAACCAAACCATAGAATACTAGGAGACTGGAGACAGACATTTTTGGAATAACGTTTATTAAAATCCATCGACCTATTCCTATTTTATCGAAGAATAAAAAACTTGCATTGTCCACGGTCAAAAAAATTACCCTCGTTTTCTGCATGTAAACGGGTTTTAAATCGAATGATGACTTAACTTCAGTTCTAATTAATGCAAGAAACAGGTGAAAAGTACTTATTTAATTCTTATAACAAAATTATAATCGTATGTTTTTTATCTTGTCAGAAATTTAAAAAAATAGTCTAGATTATGTTTGGGTACATTCCATTGTTTCTTAAAAAGATTTAGGGGGGGGGGGTGTACATATATGCATGTATACATATAATACATATTGTACATGCATATATATATATGAATGTATGATATATATGACTATATATATATCATATATATGACTATACAGACATATATGACTATACATATATGTATGTACAGGATGATCAGAAAATAATTGGCAAAATTTAAAAGGATGGTAGAGGGAACATAAAAAGGCATTTTTCGTCATAGAATGTGTGCTTGGGAATGGTTGACTTGACTAAGAAGAATGTGAAAGATAGAGAACGTATAAATGCTAATAGATGGCGCTTATACGCGTCAATTCCGGACCTATACAATGACAAAGAAATGCCTATTTTGGTCTCTTCTACTATCCTTTAAAATTTTACCAGGTAGTTTCCGATCACCCTGTTTTATTTTATCACGTAGATTTAAGTAAATATTAGCAACATCGAATTTTGACCCATCTAACCTACCTCTATAAAGATTTAAAAAACAGCGTAAGCTATATATTTTTCCTGACGTATTTAATCCAATTGAAATATTCAAAAGAGGGTGTTACCATTTAAAAAAAAAGAATATATATGTTTTAATCAATGGCGCAGAGAGCGGTAACATATGGAGAAAAATTACAGGACCCCCGCTCTTCGAAGTAATTGGGGCCTCTCACCATTATTAATTTTATGCGAAGAATATTTTTTCGGAACTTGCAAAGTGAAAATCCTATTTTTGTGTAGAACAGAAACGAAAAGAAGTACATAGCACAAAATAACAAATTTATAACTTAATTCTAGTTTTTAAAAAGTCCATTTCAAAATTCGTGGTTGATATAAGCATCTCAAGGAATCATTCTCTGTAAAATTAATGCAAGGTGCTATATGCAATACTTTTAAGTTGGTATAAAATATTGCATCAAATTTACTTTTGTAGCTCATAAAACATAGTAGCACGAGCATGTTCTCATCTAAATAGTATTTTACGTCGAAATCGAAAATAGTATATGATAATTTATTACACATTAATTTGATCTAAAAATTGAATTATTTAAAAATAATTTTATTTAATAATGAAAAAAAAGTTACAAACATATTAATTAAAAGTTAAGTTAATTTAAAATGATGTTAAGTTCGTCATCATATAACTTAAATTATAATTAATTCTAAACTTTTCCACTTAAATGTGAATAATTAATAAGTTCTTGAGATATAGCTGTCGTGGAAATCATGGAATAGCAGCATAGCAGCGCCACCCATTGGGCGATTTACACCAAAAAATAATCAGCAATACCTTATGTAAATCTCTAACTGAATCTGGAGAGTTTTATGAAATTCCGTGCATTAGTTCTTTAGCTATTTTGGAAATCTGGAAAAATGCTGCAATTTGCACCAAAAACTAATCAGCACTAACTTATAATAAGGGTCTAACTGAATCTAAAGTTTTATTAAATTCTATGCATTAGTTCTTGAGATAAAAAGCCCACAAAATTTTTGTCGCATGCAGGCATACAGACAAACATTTTCAACAGTCAAATTGTGTCCAGGACCTTCTAAAACGTATAAATCCGTCGAAAACCGAAAGTCGAAATTTTTCCCGAATCCAATATTTCTTCTTGTAAAAATAGAAGAAAGTAAAAATAAGAGAACTTGTAGCTTTCAAAGACACTTCTATGAGCAGGTCTGTGTAAAGACTGCAATACCCCAAAGAGTAGCGCCATCTATCGGCTATTAGCTGACTTTCATTTTTGAGACAAATGTATTAGAGATTTAGTATTGCGGGGATAACAGTTTATATAAGCAAAAATCATTGACTCAAATCGTTCCCAATCATTAGTGCTGCATACGTAATTTTTCTTACATTTAATGTTGCAAGCATTTATCAGAAAGAATTGTGTATTTATATCATACATTAGGGATATTTTATTATTACTGTTAGAAAATTTACAGTCAATTTACACACTCTAAGATATTTACTGATATATAAAGCTTCAGAAAGTTATCTAGAAAACCAATGTACTTATAAAAGAGGGCGGAGCTTCTATTTCTTCAAAACCAAAATATCATATTAAATTGGCAATGTCAATAAAGTGTTAAAATATAAATTCTACACAATATGGAATGAACTACCTGAAAAAAGTTACACAACATATTGAACTAACAATGTGGTACATCACTTGGTTAAAATTTTTATGCTTCATCTTTTAAATATGAAGTATTCCTAGCTACTTTTTATTTAATTATTTTGAGAATTTTCGTTAATAAAATTAATACATAAATTTATAAATACATCAAACATTTTCTTTTGATGTTGTTAAACAAAAATCAAACTGTAGCGACTAGAAATCCCACTTCATCCATCTCAAATTAAGTCTCAATTCAATATTAAAAATTACAGAGAATCTTTTTGTCTTTGGTGATATAAGTATTTATATTAAGAGGCTTCTTCACTCAGTTGAAAGATCGAAATAGCCGAAAAAAGAAAAACCGTTGCCATCTGTAAGGCGTATCCTGTGACTAAGATTGACACTTTTAAAGTCCAATGATATTTACTAAGCTTGCGATTGACAAACAGAAAGGTCATCCCACAACATAAAACAAGACACTTTTTGCCTCAGGCGGATAGTAAGGGAGAGTGATACCCCACCGCGAGAAAAGTGATTAGCAAACAGGAGATAGGTTTCCAATCACACTTTCTCAAATAGCTCCGCTGGGCTCAAGTCTAAACTTTATTTTCTAACGCATTCTTAAAATCAATTATATATCTTTTTAAATGCACGAAATTATTTACAGATAATCAGGTGCTATTTTTTTTTTCCCTATGAAGGCAAAACATTATTCGGAAAACGATGGCAAAGATGGTGTTTTGTATTGATTTTATACACAACAGGAAAAAGTTGTATTCGAGTAGCCATTCTTTTATAATTCAAATTATATTAAAATAAAAATGTAAAAAAAAAAAAAAAACGATATTCGATTCCAAAGTGATTGAGTAATAATGTCAGCAAAGATTCACGCTGTTGAGCGAGTCTCTGTTCTTTATTTTTAACACTTTCCTACATAGTTGAAAAGTGTTTATGAATTCGGTTTGTCTATCTGTCTGTCCGTGCTCTAACTCACGTAAATATACTCAGATTGTCCCGCAATTGATATATGTTATTGATGTTCACTATGGCATGTTCGGCATTGAAAATGAAGTGTGTCGCGCTTATAGTTACTTTAAAGGGACACTCAAAAGAGTTCTGTTATATTACGGTCTATAGAGGAAAATTCTTTGCGTATTATTTAAATGATGTTATACGATTTCAAATATATTGAAATTGATGTATATCACTGAGAGTTGCATTACATGGGACTTTCTTACTATAGATTGATGTGTGCATATCATTCATTGTTCATTTACAGGGACACACAAAAGAATTCTGTTAAAGTTCTGTCTGTTAACAATAATTGCTGGAAGTGTGTTTTCAGTTGCGGTGCGCTATTTTAAATTTAACTAAATTTTTGTGTATTACTTGGTGTGTATAAATTCTACAGATCATACACAAAATATCTCGATCACATTTTCGTTTATTGACGAAAATTTCAGAAGGGGGATTTTAAACTGCGCTATGTGTTTACAAACTAAACAAAATTTTATCATTCTATTATATATATTCTAATACGAGGAAATCTTGTGTGTGGTTATATATATATATATATATATATATGCAAACTTTATTTTAAAAATGGCTCAAACGTTTTTGACGAAATTTTGTATCTTACCGTTTTGGAGCACCAGAAAACCATTGGGCTAGGTCACATGTTCGAGAATTTTCGATTAGTAGGTCACCATGGGCCAGGGTCAAGCTAATTGCATCTAAATATAACGGCTCAGACCATTTGACTGAATTTTTTATATCCTGAGACTTTCGCGCACGAGAAAACAATTGGCTTGGTCACATGTTCGGGAAAATTTGATTAGTGGATCATTTTGGTCATGGTTCATGATATTTAAACTCAAAGCTAATTTTTACCGAGCATAGCTCGGTCTTCCCTGCTCGTGCATTACATATACAAATCTATTTATCATATACAGGAATGCACGAACGAATTCGAATATTTTTTTAATGTTGTTGGTAATTCCTGAAATTGGGTTTTTAAATATGTTATGCTTATTCCAATTTATTTACGTAGACATCATCTTTCATCTTATTAAACGGTAAAGATTTGTTAAAGTATATTGGAAGTATTGGAAAGTTTTATATAACCTATATCTTGATGCATGAGTTTTCGTATTTCTTTTTTTTTAAACAGCTTTAAATAATGTAATGAAAGAATAGAATTAGAAATTTTATTTCCTCTTTTAAACATTCACTTCATATGAAAAAGTAATAGTTCAAACATTCTTTTTCAGATATTAATAATAATATATTTTTCATATATTCTTTTCGTATAGTTTCATTCACTGTAATTCGGAAATTACTAAGTTTTAAGTGCAGAAGTGTTTGCCACATTTTTAAGAACATTTATTATGT